>CM067846.1:474359367-476859367 GCA_034509565.1 Triticum monococcum
CGATTAACACTGCACTGCTTTGGCACCGCGGCCCAGAATACTCTGAATCTTACAGTAGCCAACATGATACCAAGTTTGATTTGCTCAAGGTTGTAATCTGCCAAGTGCCCACAAGATCTGCAAATTATAAAGACTTCAGGCTAATTGCGTTCTTCAACCGCGGTCTCACCTATCTGACAGGTCACTGCGGTAAGTGGATAAATCTACACGTCCATCGCAGGATCATACATCCTCCATGGTTCTCTGATGCCATTGAACACAAGGGCTTCATTTGCGTTGTCGACTCCTTCTATGGTTGGACGTATTGCTGGCCTACTCCAGTCATCGCTACAAGAGGCTGTTACAGTAGTATGTTACTTTCCTATGATATCATGATGGCTTGCTTATATTACTATCAACATTTGCTGAAAAAATATTCATGCCCTTTTTTATTTGACTCCAACTTGATATGATGTTGTAGGCCGCCTGGTGTCCCTACCCTTCCTAAACCCAGAACCTTTCAAAGAAAAGCAGCATGGCAGTTGCAGGTGGTTCCTGGCTCGATCAGACGACGGCGAAAGATTGATGATCGTTCACACGTACCGGACATGTTGTTTCGCGGGAATACAATCAGAGTCACTGCAAGGTCTTTGAGCAGGATCCCAGCTTCTCTGGGCCTTCAGGAATTTTTGACTGGAGGCTGGTAAGTAGCCTTGGTACATGCTCTTTGTTTGTCGGACTGAATTATCCGATTAACCAGGAGATAACTGATGGCAAGGATCATGATGGCAGCGCGGTTTCGTTCATCAGGCAAAACTGTGTGTACACAGCGTACCATGCGTCTCTGCATGCACCATACCCTGATATGTGCCGCCACGCTCTGCAGCCCAAAGTAGGAGAGAGGGTCGCAAGTATCAGACTTCGACCTACTGGCTAGAGTTTCCCCCGTCATGCATCCATCTGGTTCAAGCTATCAGCCAATCTCCACAGCTTAATACATAGTAATGTCTAACTGAGCCAGTTAGTTAGATGCGTACACTTGGTGTAGTAGGAACTTTATTTAGTTTGATGCATACACTTGTTCTTTTTTGGTAGCCCTTTTGTAATGATGGCTGATGTTTGGTTTGGAAGAGAGAGCTGCGTCTTCACTCTTCTGGCCTACTTACTGCTTCTGTTGCACCCCCAGCCCTGGTTGATGTTGTTGTTTTCAATGTACAATCAGTAGTATATTTCATCTGTTGGTTGAATAAATGTGTTGTTAGAACGACAAACACAATGTTTTGGAAGTCGTTGCACGGTTCTATCCTTTAGTGCCCCGTACCGTACGTAGCGCATACTATTTATCGTACGGAACACATTTTTTTTGAAACTCGCAACACATTTTCCACTTGTTGATAACATGCAGCCCACTGATGAAGGCCCAATAGAGAAGCCCATAATTAACTGGAAGGGAGGCTCTCACATGAATCTGGCCCAGGTACATGCTCATGGTCCCTAAACATAAATAAGTAAATAAATAAATAAAGCTAAATGCTCATGCATCAGTTCTTTGGGAAAATAGGTAGCCCAGTATTTCTTTTTGAAGAATACCCAAGCTAGGCTTATTTGTTTTCTCTGAATTACTAGGCTGCAAATCTTTTAAGACGAGAAGGGATGCATTCCGGCCTGGCTTAAGAGTATGGTCAATGTCTGTTAAAAGTAATATCAAAAGGAGTTGAAAATTCCAAAAAAAATTATAGCAAATGGGATATAAGTTTATTTTTTTGTTTTTGTTCTTCACTGATATCTTATACGTATTTCATTGGATTTAACATGACATAGTACTAATTTATTTTTAAATTAGTTTTACTATGGCTATTTAACTTAGGATTAAGAATATTTCGTTCCCCAGCGAAAATTTGCGAATTTTCAAAATTTCCCACATATTTAGTTAATTTTTTGACCCCGGTACTAACCAGAAAATGGCCAGCAATTCTAAAAATGGAAAACGGGCTGCAATAAATTCCTTATGAATTATAAAATGAGTAAAAATTACAAAAATAATAGCAAATGGGTTGTACACGCCACGGATTTTGAGGCTGACTTGTTTACGCAAGGCTTTGTCAGTGAACACACGATTCTAGCAGCAATTAGTGTTGGATGTCCATCCAACGGCCGATGTGCTTCTTTAATCTCTGATCTTCCTGCTCCAGCCGCCTAAACTAGCGCCGGCGGGACTGCCTGCTCCCTCCTCTTGTGGCCCGTTGTGATGCCGCGCAGGCTTCCCCAGCCCACCCTACTCCCTCCGCTGGCCTGGCCGCACGCAATCAACTAACTCCTTATTATGCAAAAAAAATGATTCCTCCCACTGACATCTGGGGCGCACCGGTTGGGAGGCTGACTTGTGGGCCTACTAAGTTGACACGTACGCAGGGCTTGTCAACTTAGTCAACAAACGATTCTAGCAGCGGTAACCATTGGATTTGAATCAAACGGTCCTGCTGCTTCTTCAATCGCTGCTCTTCTTGCACCAGCCGCCCAAACCAGTGCCGGGGAGACCGCCTGCTCCTGCCTCCAGTGGCCGGCTGTGCTGCCGATGAGGCCTCATCGCCCCCTACTACTCCCACCGCTAGCCAGGCCCTGCGGCGACGGCATCCTCACACCGCAGCCGAACCAGTGAACCCTCGTACTCCTCTCCGCGTGGGCAAACACTGCCGCGTCTTCCCCGGCTCCGTGTCGTCCCCTTCCTAGGCCTCGCCGTCGTCCACCGCCTTGGTGCTCTCGGCGCGGCGTGGTCAACGTGGTCAACGACATTCCATCGGAAGAGTACTGTACGTGGAGAGGCTGACAGCTGGGTCCACGGCCACAGCCCAGTTTTTTTGTGATTTGCCAAGTAATTTGCTTTGTCAGGCCTGTTGGGCTGCAAATCTTTCAAGATGAGGAGAGCTTTCATTCGGCTGGCCGAGAAAATGGCCCATCAGTAATGAGAAATGGGTTGTACATTTTTAAAACACATCAAACCGGCAATTAGTTTCAAATATCTTTTTTTCATTTCGAGATTTGAAATTACATTAATTTTTATGCGTGGAGAATTTGTTGGATTTTATATTGATATACATTTATTTTTAAAATCAGTTTGAATGTGAGTCGAAATTTCGGGATTAAAAACAGTTCAGACCGCACCGAAATATGGAAAATTTCGTATAATTTTTTAACCGTGGCCACAATATGGGTTGTAATGCTAACAAAAAGAATATGGGCTCCAAAAAAAGCTTAATAATTAGCACATGGGCTGTAAATTATTAGAAATAATGGCAGATGGGTTGTATGCTTTTTCCCACAGATTTGAGGCTTTCCTAGAAAAAAGGTTGGCGCACAAGCAGTGACTGTTGGATGGCCATCCAATGGCCGCCGTACTTCTTCAATCTCTGCTCTTCCTGCTCCAGCCGCTCAAACAGGCGCCGGCGGGACTGCCTGCTCCCTCCTCCCCGCGGTCGGCTCTGCTGCCGCGCAGGCCTCACCACCCCACTGTACTCCCATCGCTGGCCTAGCCATCCCTCTACTCACTCACACCTGCTGTTATTCTCCGGCGACGGCGAGGCCTCGTACAGTCGTACTCCCCTCTGCGTGGGAAACAAAAACAACTGTCGAGTCTTCCCTGCCTCCGTGTCGTTCCCTTCCTAGGCCTCGCCGTCGTCCACCGCCCTGGTGCTCTCGGCGCGGCCTGGTCAACGTGGTCAACGACCGACATGCATCTGAAGTGGACTTTACGTGGAGAGGCCGACAGCTGGGTCCACGGCCGCACACAAGGAAATGCCTCCTTATTACGCGCAAAATAATGATTCCTCCACCTGACATCAGGGACCCACCGAAAGGGCATCTGTATTTCGCGAAAAAAAACATTACCGCTGCTGACAGCTTGGACCCACCAGCTATATCTTCGCACGCAAGAAAGTGCCTCCTTATTACGCACAAAAAAATGAATACCCCCCTGCTAGCTGGTACCCACCTTTGTGGGAGGCTGACTTGTGGGCCTACTAAGTTGACAAGGACGGAGGGCTTTGTCAACTTAGTCAATATGCATGATTCTAGCTCTAGTGACCGTACGATGTCCATCCAACGGCCGTAGTGCTTCTTCAACCTCTGGTCTTTTTGCTCCAGCCGCCCAAACCAGCGCCGGTCGTGCCTCGTGCTCTTGCCTCCCGTGGCCGGCTGCAATGCGGCGGAGGCCTCACCGCCCCCTACTACTCCCACCGCTGGCCAGGCCATCCCTCTACTCACCCACACCCCCTGTTATTCTGTGGCGACGGCAGCCTCACACCGCAGCGAACTAGTGAACCCTCGTACTCCTCTACGCGTGGGCATCCATTGCCGCGTCTTCCCCGGCTCCGCGTCGTCCCCTTCCTAGGCCTCGTCGTCGTCCACCGCCCTGGTGCTCTCGGCGCAGCGTGGTCAACGTGGTCAAGGACCGGCTTCCATCGGACGTGGACTGTACGTGGAGAGGCTAACAGCTGGGTCCACGGCCGCAGCAAGGAAGTGCCACCTTATTACGTGCAAAATAATGATTCCTCCACCCGAGAGCGGGGACCCACCGGACGGGCCACCGTATTTCGTCCCCCTGACTGCTGTGACCCACCAGCTACATCTTCGCAGGCAAAGAAGTGCCTGACAGTCGGGACCCACCTGGTCGAAGCGTACGTAGCGTTGTCATTCTGGTCGCGAACGTGTACGTACATATATACTGGTCGATGTAGAGGCGCGCACGTGTCGTAGTAGAGGCGCGCACGTAGCATGTACACGTACGTACAGCGGCCAGGGTGCAAAAAAGAAAATACGGCCACGTATGTGTACATACGGGCGGGGTCTCGAACGCCTACTCGCGCATACGTACGGCGAGGTCTCGTTGACATGGCAGGGTCGGAACGGAGAAACAACGTCATCGTCATGTTCATGGGGAGGCAACGAAATGCGTCGTGTTCATCAGGAGGCAACGCGGCTGGGTCGGAACGGAATGCGTGGTCGTGTTCATCGGGAGGGCTTGGACGGAACAGGCGATGGAAACGAGGCCTGGCGTACCGCACAACGGAGAAAACGGACCTCCTACGGTCGAAACGGGGGTCCTGTTGATCGGGAGGGGTGTGGCGTACCGCAAAACGGAGGAAACGGACCTCCTACGGTCGAAACGGGGGTTCTGTTGATCGGGAGGGGTGTGGCGTACCGCAAAACGGAGGAAACAGACCTCCTACGGTCGAAACGGGGGTCCTGTTGATCGGGACGGGTGTGGCGTACCGCAAAACGGAGGAAACGGACTTGTGTTGGAGCGCTACGGTCGAAACGGGGGTCCTGTTCATCGGGAGGGGTGTGGCGTACCGCAAAATGGGACTCCACGGGATACTGTTCATCTCCACCGTCGACCCCCTCCAGCCTCCATGAGCTACTGTTCATCTACCGTCGACCTCCTCCAGCCTCCACGGGCTCCTGTTCATCCAGCCTGCACCGCGCGCTACTCCACCGGCTACTGTTCAACCACCCCTCGACCGTCTATTGTTCATCCAGCCCTCCACACCACGGGGTCCTGTTCAACCACCCCTCCACGGGCACCCCTCCACCGTCTACTATTCAAACTGTCCTCCACGGGGTTGTCCTGTTCATCCACCCCTCCACGGGGTCCTGTTCATCCAGCCCCAACCGGCTCGATCGATCGGGGTCCTGTTCATCCAGAGGTAACACCACAGGGTCCTGTTCATCCACCCCCACCGGGAACTGTTCATCCACCCCCCCCCCCCCCACGCAACGCTCACTGTTCATCCAGAGGCAGCATCGATCGGCTTCAGTTATCAGCAGTAGCCAAGGAATCGCTCGATCGGGTTCAGTTAACAGCCATCGATCGATCGCTCGGATTCAGTAACGCGTAGCCTGCAGTGCAATCGCTCGGGTTCAGTTATAGCCCAACGCCACGCTCGGGTTCAGTTAGAGCCAACGCCTCGCACACACGCACGTACGTGTATGAGAGAAACGCGCATCGCTCGGCCCTCGACCTCCCACCGTAACCGGGAACTCCCCGAAATTTTCCTCCCCCTCGTTTCTACCACAGTTTCTTCCGTCATGGACGGCCCAAAGAATGTCATGCAGCTGCGTCTCCGGCCCGCCCAGGACGAAAAGCCCATTTTCTGTCATGATTTTTTGTCATAGAAGTAGGAGCGCACCACATTTATGATGATACCGAGTTTTGTCACAATTATCGTCATAGAAGTGCCATATGTATGACAGAAAAAAATTTCGTTCGGCCCAAAATGTCACGGATGTGTCTTTTTTTTGTAGTGTATGCCACCAAGACGACCTTAGATGAAAATGTGTTCTACTTGGAGTGCCTTCACCTGGTCAAGGCGATCGATTTTGATATTTGAATCATCTCAATCCAAGATCATATGCAATAGTTACGGTTAACATAGTGCAGCCCGAGCAGTAATTACTGAAAAGTTTCAACCGAGACCAGACACCCATGTAACCCATGTCTAATACTTTTTTTAGTGTGAGAGTTGTCAGTTGTCACTTGTTTTTCACGAGCGATTCAACCCTTAAGATGGCCTCGAATCAAGAAATGTTCACCACAAAAGTTGCTTGTTTCCTCGAACTGGATACATTTGCTTTTCGGTGCATCTCCATCTGAGTTTTATGTGGCCTGTGGATACCAAAAACTGAACCGTTGTCTTAGACTTTAATCCAAGTTCAGTTAATTTTAAAAGAATTTGGAAGTAATTCAGTCTTTTTCTTGTACAGAAAGCCCAACCACCTTATAATTTCATACATCATGAGAGAGTATTACCAAATCACTATACATTCGATTAGTTGCAGTTTTGTTGCTAATCTAAATGGCCGATACACAATTGCCGCCTTAAGATTAAAGATGGCCGATATATACTTATTGCCCCAGGTACATGCAAAATGGACAATCAAGTGTTGACGTCATCCTTAGAATATGTGTTGTGCAAGTTATTTTACGGCACACAAGCTTTGCCAAAAAAACAGAGGGGCATGAGCTGACACCAATTTTTGACATGATAGAAAACATAATTAAGATGGCCTCAAAGGAAAAAGATTTCAGCATGAAAAATCTTCGTATCGTCGAAATTGGAAATTTTGCTGTTTGGGTGATCGCCATCCGATCTCATCTCGAGGGCTGAAAATATGATTGGAATATTGTTCGACCGGTTAAAAAAGTGTTATATCTGGAATGTCTACGCCTGGTCGAGACGATCAATTTTGATATTTGAATAATCTCAATCTGAGATTGTATGTAATAGTTAGGGCCAACACAGTGCGGTCGGATCACTAATGGAAAGTATCAGCTAGGACCAGACACCCATATAACCCATGTCTGAGACATGTCGAGAGTTATCAGTTGTCACCTGTTTTCTTTTTCTTTTTTTGCGAATGATTCAACCCTTAAGATGGACTTAAATCGAAAAATGTTCAACACAAAGGTTGTTCGTCTCATCCAAACAGATAAATTTTCTTTTGGGTGCTTGACCATCCAAGATTATATGCCGTCTGTGGATCCAAAAACGGAATGGTTGTCTTAGACTTAAATGCAAGTTCGGTTAATTTTGAAGAACATGGACGGGATTTGTAGTGCTTTTCTCGTATAGGAAATCCAACCATCTCATAATTAAATGAGAGGTGATGGTCGGTTGAACAACACACAATCGAAACACATCGACCACCTTTTTCCTAGTTTTTACACCTGTCCTAAGTTCTTTCTCTCTCATTCTTCGTTCTTCGTGTTGAAGAGCAACGATCCTCGAGGCTTTAGGGACTGTTAGACCGACTTAGAGCAGCCCATAGCCACCACACGTCCAAACGGTGTCGCTCGCGGACGTGTAGGGTTTTCGGGCCTGCAAAAGCGCTTGTCGGAGTGCTTGTGCACCGCACTTTCGGCCGGGTCTCATTTGAGTGAGCCGCGGTGCATCACTCCATCATCAAGAGTACACAGTGACATGTTGGTGTATGAACACTATCTACAGGCGTGCTCTTGGATAATAAGGGACTAATAAATCAAATGTCAAAATCTGAATCAAAATTCACGGGACTAATAAATCAGAATAGATGTAGTATTTATTTTTCAGCACTTAAGTTTGTTGTATACCTAAACCGGGCAAAAAAAGGGTCTAGAAACGTACTCCACGGATAACCAGTGACTGGTCAGATCAGTGACGGTGAACCAGTCATAATTTGAGTAAAACGTTTTCTCTATTTTCTTTTTAAAATAAATGAATGGCTTTTCCCTCTCTGGATATCAACCAGGTAACCGACCCAGTAACTCCGGCCACTCCTTTTCTTTTTCCGCTTTGCGCGCAGCACGCACTCCACATGGACACGTGGACTGTCTCCCACCCGCCCGGCTCCGTACCCAAACTCGCCGTTGCGGCCCCCACCCCGCGGTCTCACCTTCACGGTTCCGCTGCCACGATCACGGTCTCATCTTCTCCTATCGCCTCCTCCCAGTATTTAAAGCCCTTCTTCTTCGCTGCACAATCCACATCGATTCCTTCCTGCCACTCCTTCCTCGCATGCCCCCTGAGTTCCTGCACCGAGACTGCTAGCTAGCTATAATCTCCTCGGCTTCTTTCTCCGTCCCCTCGGCCGGCCTGCCACCCGATCGGTCCTGATGTCCGGCACCGTGTGCTCCATGTGCGGCGACGTCGGCTTCCAGGACAAGCTCTTCCGCTGCGCCCGTTGCCGCTGCCGCTTCCAACACTCGTACGTATTTTTCTCCTACTGATAGCTCTTTGAGGGAGTCTCTTATTCGGGGTACTGTCAAGATTTTGATAGGTGTTAATGAGTCCCATGTTAATTTGTTTCCCTGCATTCCTACAAGCAGCTATTGCACGAACTACTACGGCGACGCGGCCCCGGCCGACGCGGGCGCCGGCGTGTGCGACTGGTGCCTCAGCGACGACCCCCTCGTGAAGAACAGGCGCCCTTCGGCGCCGCCGGCCATGCAGCACCGCGGTCCGCCGACCGGGATGGGCTGCGGCAAGGTCAAGGTGACCGGCGGCGGCGAGCAGGAGGGCGGCCGGAGAGTGGCCAAGGCGGCCGTCCGCAGGTACAAGCTCCTCAAAGACGTCCTGTGCTAGCTAGCTGGTGCATGCATGGTCCTGGGTCACCGCACTCCTTTCCTTAGATCGGGACCTCGTCATCATGTGTACTAAAAAACGATGCTGTTTAATTAGGTAGTCGATAGTCGTTGTACCTAGCTAGCTGGTGAGGTTCTGCTTCCATATCGATCCTTGTGTGCAAATGTCGGCATGTCACAATGAGATCTACTTCTGTAAATATGCGCTGCTACTCTTTATCTCTGTCATCAACTGCGTGTTGTCGTGTGTGTTAAATTCCACAAGTGTATGATCAGTGGCAGTAAGCAATACATGTGTTCGTCAAATGAAGATGCCGTGCGTCTTCATTTCTGGCCAGTGATCGATCGATTCTCTTGGCAAGAAATGATGTACTTCCTCCGTTTAAAAATAAGTGTTGTGATTTTTGTTCACATTTAAACTAAAACCATGATGATGTATGGTTTAGTTCGACATTCTATGTGTTACTGTGTAAGCTAGCCCGCCCTGCTCAACCCTTGGGCATGTCTCCATCACCTTGCAGACATCAACCACATCATAGTTGAGACTTCAATCCCTTCATGCGGTTGAACTGTTCATTTTCTCCACTAGGATGATGTAGAGCTCGGAAAACTCTAGAAGGTGATCACGTTGCATGCTCAGCTCCCTCGCCTTTTTCAGTAGGTGGTGCCGATGTATTGGAATCAAATCAGGGGCTCGTACGCAAAGCCTATAAAGTGGCCGACACGCCCATGTTAAAGCAAGCCTCAAGCCCCCACTTGCAGCTTAGCCTCGGATGGCAGATCTTTGTGGGAGCAAGAATCCACGGAGCGCCCCTCCCGGTGTCCCGGTTTCACCTTGTCGACTAGCCAACCCAATCTGGTCGACGGTATTGCCGTTTTTATTAACAAGTCTCAGATCTTCCTATTCTCATTAATTAAAAGAATCCGTTTCGAAACAGTTTAGCGCCCGCCACAAGCCATATAGTCGTCTCTTACATATTTTTAAGAAACTTTTAAGAGTCTGTTTAGGACATGTCTAGTTATGTCACATCTAGACTGATGTCTATTTTATTTGTGATTTAATTTCTTTATTAGTTTTTTTTTGTTGTTGCATTATATATTTGTAGGAGCTTAAATGTGACATTTTTAAAAAACATCTAAACGTGAATTAGACAAACTAAATCTTTAATTAAAAGAAGAAATAAGAATGAAGCACATTTTAGCTATTGTAGTTAGGCTCTGATGTAAGAAGGAATCACATTTTAGCTATTGTAGTTACCGAAAAAAGCTTTCGTCCCGTTTTATATATAAAGCATGATCCCAACAACTTAGTACATACGCATGCCATCACAACACACGCACGCACATAAGGCATGATACATAGGTGCTGAGCACGGCAACACCATCCCTGGCACTACCACCGCGAAGAGATGAAGCCGCATATGACGAACCGTGGGCTTCAAGGCGGCGCCTTCACGATGGATACGACACTGGAGCGCCGCCACCACCCAATCTGAGGATCAGAGTTTCCGTTGGAGCCGCACGACAGGCAATGAGAGTCGCGACGATGCCTGCTTCGCCGCCGCCGGTCCATCCGAAGATAGAACATGTTTTCACCCCAGCCAAAATTCACCGCCACCGAACGCCACACCCCGGTGACCATGCCGCCCACTGGCCATGTCCACCGGGCAGCACCAAGCCACAGCCTCCGCTTAAGAGTACCGTGCAACCATCATCAGGGCAGCCGCCCCGGCATCCAAGACATTGACAACCCCTCACCCGAGACATGCCGCCCCGGCATCCAAGACATTGACAACCCCTCACCCGAGACCTGCCGCTATCCCAACCAAAGAGACGAGCGGCAACGTCCCACCATTCGCACCCCTGGGCGACCCCCATCGCCGAGACCCAATAGGCCGACCACCTGGCCTCCATTGACCCGTCCTGCAGCAACGGGCACAAGGCGAGCTTGGCCCCACAACACCGTGCGCGAGACGAGGTCAGTCCTGCTGCACCGTGCGTGAGACGAGCTTAGTCCTGCGGCACTGTGCGCGAGACGAGCTCGGACTTGCGCACTGGGCGCGAGACGAGCGATGGACCGCAGCTGGGACAAGGCCAGCCCTTCGCCGAATTTAGCGACCAGACGACGAGGAGGGGGGCAAAGGCCGATACAAGCCGCCTACGGACGAACCGACGCTAGGACATGCCAGACGTCGCCGAAGCCAACTTGCCAAGTCACCGTGGAGCCATCCACAGCCGGAGCAGCGACCATCCCGGCCACTACCCAACACGCGCCGTCTGCCAAGCTCCAATCGTCGGAGCCGCCGGGCACGCACCCGCGCGTCGAGCCGCCGAAGGGGAGGGACGTCGCCGAAGTCCCCAAACATGACCAATCCATGTCGGAGACGGAGATGTCAAACTCCCCGCAGGCCCCCGTTGCCACAGGGCCACCACCACGAAGCCCACCACGCTGCGGACCGCGCACAGGAGCCACGCCGCCCACACACGTCGGGCGCCGCCGCGAGCCCGCCGGAGGGCCGCCGTGAACCAGGCGGAACCAGGCCAGCCCCCGAAGCAGCCAGTCGCACCACCCAGCCCCGCACGCCGCCTGCCGGCCCTTGCCGTCTCGGACCGCGTCGCCCGCCGGTCGCCGTCCCGAGCATCCACCCGATCCAGGTCTAGGCCGAGATGCCCACCGCCGCCGCACGAGCTAGCACGCCCCATCATGCCCATGACGAGCAGCCGCCCGCGCCGCCAACCCAGGGCGCCTCCGTTGCGCTGCCCCCACCGCCGCCATGCCACGTCGTCCTGCAGAACGGCGCACCTCCATGTTGTGGTGTTGTCCCTCGCCAGCCCGCCGCGAGGAGGGGGAAGATGCCCCGCCGCCGCCGACGTCGGCCGGTCTTTGCCCGGTAGCGCAAGCCGGCGGTGGCGAGGAGGGGGGCTGGAGGAGAGCGCTAGGGTTCGCCTCACCACTCGTGGGAATGGACGAGACGAAGATGCTTTTCTTGCTATTGTAGTTAGGCTCTAGGGTGCCCCTCCCCACCTCCTCTCGTCTCGCGTAGGCGTTTCGGCGGTGCTTAGGTTTTCTCAACGCCGCTTCTTCTCCCCGCCTCCCTTGGTCGCCGTTGCCGGCGGCCCCTGCTCCGCCCTTGGCAGCGACGGGACCTCTGCCACCTCATCCTCCTTCCCGACATATGCTGCTCTCCACCTCCTGCTCGCCCTCTTCATCCTTGGTGGCATGTGAGCTGCGAGGAGGGCGTTGTCGGTTCTAAATCCGGCATATCTCATAGTAGGGGTCCTAAACTAGGCGTCTTGAAGTGATGGTAACATGGACACAGGATTTTACCCAGGTTTGGGCTCTCTCGAAGAGATAACACCCTACGTCCTGCTTTTGATTATATTCATATGGGGATAGTACAGAGTATATGCATTTACCACGAGATTGTTCTAATTAATATGAGATGATCTATTGACTAGCCTGGCCTCGGTTTATATAACACACGAGAGACCTAGGGTTCAGAGGAGTCCTTGTCTTCGGCGCCAAGTCTTGTGGAATCATCCTTGTATGCGGCATGAGCTGCCCGAAGTGGCCCATAAGTGAATCGCCATGGGGGTCCTCGGCCCGATCCAGCTGGTCGGGAGACGATGTGGTGAGTACCCCCTAGTCCAAGACACCGTCAGTAACCCTCTAAACTGGTCTTCAAGTTGGGGACAATCCTCGATTCTTTCGAGTTGTTCTTCATCTTCGGTCGTCGGTCTTGAAAACTGATTCAACAAATCTTCTCATCTTCGATCTTGAGGATCATCGATGTGAATCTGTAGAGTTTACACGTAGGGTACCCGAGGAGCCCCTTTAAGTTCTCGGCCTTTATCAATGTCTTGTTATTTTTTATGCCACACCTTGGGTTCGAAGTGTTCCTCGTGCAGCAGTGTCCTCTTGCATCCGAGCTCCAATGCCGGACTGCATTCGAGGTATCTTTTGCAACCGAGCACCATGCCGGACCGCTTCCGAGCTCCAACGCCGGAATGTATCCGAGCTCCAACGCCGGACTGTATTCGAGGTGTCATAGATCACCTTGGCTCAAAGAAGTCAAAGGAGTTTAGCCGAGCTTAATGCCGGAAGTGCCCTCTATGGAGCCAAACATTTGTATCTGAGCTTTATGCCGGACTGTATCCGAGGTGGTGCACCACCTTGGTCTTGGGCTGATTGTTTGAGGATTTTATTTCCGGTTGGTGCAATTTATTTGCTGACGAGATGTATAGCCGATAGCCCTCAAGGTGTTTGTCGGCAAAAAATACGAGATGCACATTAGAGGAGATAGTGATCGTCGAACGGGCCCTTGAGAGAGGGTTTTGACAAGTCGTCATAATATATTAGCTTGATGTCGAACAAGTCCCAGATGGTACCTACTGTTCTCGAAGACGCATTTGCCCATAGCTCGATCAAGCCGAACACTGAGCATTTTGAATTTTCTGTATTGAATAGGCAATGCATTAGCCCCTGAGCCATTGGTCGGGTGGCAACACCAAATCAGGGGATCGATGTACCCCTTTAATATTTGTAAATGATAAGCACGAAGCCCAGTAGCCCCCGATCCTTAATGTGGGCACGGGTGGCCGAATTAAGGATCGACATCCGGATAAAATCACAAAATATGTGTAATGATTCTATGTATCCAAGTACTCTGCATTATTAATGTCTGGATCTGCATTGTACAAAACTTTGTTGACCGACCATCGGCTTCAACCTCCTCGGCCAGTAGCCGAGGAGTGTTCGTCCAACTTTATAAAGACTTTATGAGGGCAAAGTTTTATGGCAAACAAGGCAATCCGGTCATATGGTTTTATAAACAAAAGTATACAGAGAGTTATGTTATATTACTATTAACATAAGAAATATCTTCCAAAGAAAATAGTCCCGCTATCAGTTCCTTTCTTTGGGTTGTCATGCTAACCATGATCATGAAACCTCACCTCTGGTGAATGTGGGAGGAAAATAGTGAGGATTTAGTTTGGGGAAAGTCCCCGCACTTTATGGTCTAATGAACCAAAAATTTCACTTCTGTTGTTGCCGACCAATTATCTCCGTTAAGATGGCTAGCTTTCAGCTTCATCCAGTCTGAGATACTAACCCGGATAACCCAGTAGTAACAATCAAAGATGTGCTCCCTTTACCGCCTAGCCGAATAATATGGAACGTAGGTGTAAGCACAGGAGCCAAGCAACCTAGCTTGGCCAAAATCTTAAGTCAAATTAATGCATATTTATGGCTTTATAACGATAATTACAGAAGGCAGCGTTCATATATATATATATATATATATATATATATATATATATATATATATATATATATATATATATATATATATATAGCCGGTCTACTATGCTAATATTAGCAGAATAACTATTCTGATAACACTTTCGCACTGCACGTTCAACACAAGTGCACATCATTGTGTGAACCAAGTGTGCTGCACTACTCAGGCGAGAGTGAACTTCGTGTCAGAAAAAATTACACGCAGTGTTTTTCCGTTATTATTTTCGCTCTAGTTTTTAATCTTTTATCAAAATGAGGCGTATAATATACTATTGGAAAGCTATGGATTAGGCGCAACTTCGCCATGTTTAACATTTTTCGAGATTCCCCACGATTTAAGAGCAGTTTTAAAAACGGTGCGGCGGACGAGAGTGGCAGCGAGTGTTTTTTCGCGTTTTTTATAAACCACTAGCCGGAATGAAGCAAATGATACACCGTTGGAAAGATATCGTCGACACACATCTTTTTCATATCTATTATTTTCTCTAATTCGTTACGGTTTAAGAGCAGTTTCAAATTACTAAATCGTGGAATTTTGTTTTTCATTTTTTTGAAATTTTCGGTACTGTTTTCGCTCCAGTTTTCCAACCATTTGTCGAAATAAGGCGTATGATACGTCATTGGAAAGCTACGGACGAGGCGCAACTTTCATATGTTGAAATGTTTTTGAGATTCTTTACGGTTTTTAGTTAATTTTGAAAATCGTGTGGCTGATGACAAGAGACAAGGGCCGTTTTTCACGAAATTTTTACAAACCGCTGGTCAAAATGATTCAAATTATACGCCGTTGGAAAGATATCGATGAGGCGCAACTTTTTCATGTAGAACACTATCTCCAGTTCTTTACGGTTTAGGAGCAATTTTGATTTTAACGAAATGCGGACACTATTTTTTTGCGACATCAAAATCGTCTTATGTATTGCATTAGATAGAAAACCGCACTTCTTTAGACTAAAACTGCACTTCATCGGACAAACAAGTGCACTGCATGATTTTCTTTTTTGTGGGATGTAAATTTTCCTAAACGAGGTGGAGTGCACTTCATGTCGAGTGTTGGTGAACCACAAGACTATGAAAAGTGAACCTCGAGACTACCGTAAACGGGTTGTACTGCATCAGACAGAAAACCACACTTATTTAGACTAAAAACCATACTTCATTGGATAGACAAGTGCACTGCATGATTTCTTTTCCATGGGACGTAAATTATTATGTGTCGTTTTGATAACATTTTTCTGCATTACAATATGAACAGCATCACACGGCCGACCGCACTGCTTCAGAACGAAAACCGCACTGCATCGGACAGGCAAGCGAGCTGCATAATTGAACCGCATTACGTTTTTCTAAGTTTCCATAATATTTTTTCTGCACTTCAGAATGGTAGTAAGTGAACCGCGACCCTACCGAAATTGAACCGCATTACTTTTTTTATTTTCCATACTTTTCTGCGATTTTTACTTTGGGTCCAAGTGAACTGCAACACTCTTAAAAGTGAACCACAACACTCTATGAAAGTGAAACGCACTACTATTTTTTAGCATTTTAAACTTGTTCAACAAACACAACGTAAATTTTTTTTGCAAATACATTTTTTTCCAAATGAAGTGTACTTCAAAGTCCTTCGGAGTGGACTTTTTTAAAGACCGGAGTGCACTGCATTTTCCTTTTTCTTTTTTATCTAGAGTTGTGGTCCCCCCTAGTGCACTGCATATATATGTTTTTGGTTAGTAATGAAATACATAGTGCGAGAACGAAGCTAGTGGACTGCAGTTTTTAAGCACAATACACATCACATCGCGTTGTGGACTGCATGGTCACGGCATCGGCTCCACCACCGTTGTGACAAAGCACACGCAGGAATTCAGGCCCCACCGAGCAGCACTTCAGGCTGTGCCGAACCGCTTGGCACATCCAATCGAACTACACAGTGGTTCCAACGAACCCAAAATGAGAAGAAGAAAAATAATCCCGCGGAGAGGAAATGTGTGGATAGCTTCGACGGCTACGAAAACAAACAGCAGAATGGGACGGGGCATCGCTAGTGAACTGCATGAAGTGAGCAGGGAGTTCTTCAGAGCCAGCCGAGCTGCACGTTGTCCCTATGCCACCTGGTGTTGAGGAGCGAGATGCCCATGTAGCAGGTCGGCTTTCCGTGCTTCATGGCCGCGGCCCCATCTCCACTAGCAACCACGGGGGAGATCCAGCTTCTTGGGCACACGCGAGGCCACCGGCCCCCTCCAAGCGCAGGATCCACCATTCACGGACATGTGCGCGGTTGCCCCATAGCACCGCGGGATCCGTCAATCCAACGCAGTGCCGGCCGGTCAGGAGGGAAGGGAGGGCGCCGCCGGCCATCCAACATAGCACTGGCCGGTCGGGAGGGTGGGCGCCATGGGGGAAGGCTGGAGGGTGGTGGCACCGACGGTTGATGCTGGGACCTGGTGGCTCTCGCTCTCGGTGAACGTCGACCTAGCGTCGGACAACTCGGGGTGATGCGCGGCAGGACTATGGAAGATTGAGGTGCCTGGATCCGGTGAAAACCGGGGGGCGCCGGCGAGGGGAGCCAGGAGGAGGGAGGCGGCGAGGCAACGCGAGCCCAGGCCGGCGGCGGGTCGGGGTAGTGGGAGGTTCCCTGGCTGGGACCACTGGAGATGGGGTGGTGTTCGGGGCTTAGTTGGTGGGTTGGGCCGCGAGCAACAATTGGGGAGGCGCGGGGCGTGGTGGGGCGGGGATCCGGTGGCGCGGGGTTGGACGGGGTAGAAGGTCGGGGGTGGTGGAGTTGTGGCGTGGCGGGGCTCGTTGGGGTGGGCGTGGTGGAGGAAGGTGGGGGCGAGGCGGGGAAAGGTAGAAGAAGGTGAGGTGGTGCACCGGCGGCGGCGGCGCTGGTAGAAGGTGGGGGAGGTGGGGGTTTGGATCGGGCGAAGAGGGAGGTGGGTGTCCTGCGGGAGCTGGAGGTGGGCTTTTGTTGCGGTTTGGTTAGTGGTAGTGGGTGGTTCGGTTCGCGGGGCGGTGCAGAGAGAGGTGTTAGCAGAATAAGACTCTTAAGGGGTGTTATCATAATAGACCCACCCTATTATTTATATATATATATATAATATATATATATATATATATATATATATATATATATATATATATATATATATATATATATATATATATACCTGTGCAGGACAAAAAAAAACCACACCCACTGTTCTACCACTTCCACCCGATGCCCAACCTCCCCCGATCTCGCTCCCGCCCCCCGCTTCCCCTGCCTCCCGGCGCCGCCGCCCCTGCTTCCCTAGCCACACGGCGCCGCCCCCCCTGCTTCCCCTGCATCCAGGCGCCGCCGCCCCCCGCTTCCCCTGCATCCAGGCGTCACCGCCCCCCGCTTCCCCTGCATCCAGGCGCCGCCGCCCCCCGCTTCCCCTGCCTCGAGGCGCCATTGACCCAACCTCCGGCGTGCCACTAGACTTCCTTCCGCCGCCACCCCTTGCTTCGGTGCGCCTCCCACCGCTACCAACCGGCGTCGGAACCATCCCTCGCCCTGGATCGCACCGCCGCCACTGTCCCACGATGGGGATCACGCCACAGGCACCGTCCCACGATGGGGATCGCGCAACTGCAACCGCATCGCCCCACCTCCCGTCGTCGGGATCCTGTTGTCGCGCGACAACCACCGGGATCCTCCCACCGTGCGACCTTCCTCCACCTGCCGTCGTAAACTTCTTCCACCCGCCACCATGACCTTCTTCCCTCCCCCGCCTTGATCCTGACATGGCTCCATGTTTCGTTGATGTTGCAGGCGGTCGCTACTCACGCCGCGCGCGTGTGGCGGTGGACGGACGTGATGGTTTCCTTCGACATCAACGACCGCAAAGAGTGCGTCACTTCCCAGCTGCCCCCTCTCCCTGTCTCCTCCTAGCGTGATTCATGTGTCATTCGTTGCGAGATTGGGAGGTGTTTGCTCTCTCGCGCCCTGTAAATTATCCATCTCACATTTGGCCCCGTCTGCTGCTATGGTGTCAAAACCCATAGGAGATTGAGATGGTTGTTTTGTTTTCAGAGACTACGATTGATCCAATGACGATTCGCGTCTTGGTTGCTATGAATTCTGCTCCATAATTTACAATCCAATGGGTTCACTGTGCAAGTTAACAATACTGGTTTGGTGTGTAGAATCTTGCTCAAATTCAGCGATGTTCTATCTTGGGGTTTGCTTAGTGTGAATTATTCGCCGTTGGTATGATTTCGTTGCATTAGTGCTTTTGGTCCATTGTTTAAGTGTGGCAAACTATTCTTCTGTGATTACTTCTGTGTAGGATTACAATAGTGTGATTTCTAATGTTTCATGTTTGGCAAACAAATGTGTTGAAAATCAACTAATGGTTACGAGTATGACATATGTTCAGAATAAGAACCACTCATGCTATTCGGCGTTTTACTGCTTGGTCATTGGTTGATGTACACATTTTCAGGAAGTTATAATCAGGAGGCAACATCTAATAGTTGCTAAATGCTAAATATAATAGTTGGTGTACAAATTCTTCTACGCTGAATTTTACAGTCTGATGGGTTCACTGTGCTAGTTAACAGTATTGGTTTGGTGTGTTGAATCTCGCTCAAATTCAGCAATGTCTTGTCTCGGGGTTTGTTTAGTTCCATTGGTATGATCGTGATGTCGTTGCATTAATGTTGTTTGTCCACTGTTTAAATGTGGCAGACTATTTTTCTACCATTGCCTCCGCGTAGGATTAGAATAGTGTAATTTCTAATGTTCGCTTTCAGGACATGACTCTTGGTTTTATTCAGAAAGTGGCTCGCCGGATGTTGTTGCCGTGGATGACGATGATCTCGTTCTCGATCGGAGAATGAAGAGACACAGTAAGGCGTTTGTTTTGTGGCTGTCTTTCCGTTGTTGGTGTCTTATGAATTTGATTGATGTTCCGTGGTTTGTAGGGAATGGGGACGAGGATCATGTGCTCACCATGCCACACGACATCACCTCGTCGCTCCAGGGCGTCGGGATTCTTGCTAGAGAGCATTCAGTGACGGATTTCCTAATGTGTATCGCCCTTCTTTCATTTGTGGTCCATTGTTTGCTGTTGTTGGTTTGCAGGTTTGGAAGGAAGCCATGCTGCTAACCTGACTTTGTGTTGCACAAGAGCTTCACGTCGTCTGAATTCGACGGCGTTACTGCCATGGAGATCAGTGTTAGGATAGGTGATGGCTTGTTATGAAATTTAGTGAATGAGAAAATTGTGTTGTGCTTGTACAACTATGTAATTTTTCTATTTTTTATTTGTTTTTGTGAATGTCAAAATGTTGTGTCCGAGAAGTTCACGTATGTTAATTTATACTGTATCATTGAGAAGCTCCAACTGGTTGTAGGAGTGCATTGAGAAACAGAATGAAAAACATCTATAAAAAATGGAAGTTCATGAGGATCAAAAAAGAAAAAGAAGAAAGAAAAAGCTCACACTTCTGTCGTTGATATTTACAGTGACAAACAAGTAACAAGTTCATGTTTGTCAACCATTGAAGTTCATGTATATGGTAGCTTGCTACCTCTTGAGCACTGCGCTGGTTTTCCCTTGAAGAGGAAAGAGTGATGCAGCAAAGTAGCGTAAGTATTTCCCTCAGTTTTTGAGAACCAAGGTATCAATCCAGTAGGAGGCTATGCGCGAGTCCCTCGCACTTGCATAAAACAAATAAATCCTCGCAACCAACGCGATAAGGGGTTGTCAATCCCTACACGGTCACTTACGAGAGTGAGACCTGATAGATATGATAAGATAATATTTTTAGTATTTTTGTGATAAAGATGCAAAGTAAAATAAAAGCAAAGTAAAAAATCAAAGTATTGGAAGATTAATATGATGAAGATAGACCCGGGGGCCATAGGTTTCACTAGTGGCTTCTCTTAAGAGCATAAATATTTTACGGTGGGTGAACGAATTACTGTTGAGCAATTGACAGAATTGAGCATAGTTATGAGAATATCTAGGTATGATCATATATATAGGCATCACGTCCGAGACAAGTAGACCGACTCTTGCCTGCATCTACTACTATTACTCCACTCATCGACCGCTATCCAGCATGCATCTAGTAGGCCAAACCAAACTGATAATTCGAAGAGACTTGCAAAGATAACCAATCATACATAAAAGAATTCAGAGAAGATTCAAATATTGTTCATAGATAATCTTGATCATAAACCAACAATTCATCGATCTCAACAAACACACCGCAAAAAGAAGATTACATCGAATAGATCTCCACAAGAGAGGGGGAGAACATTGTATTGAGATCCAAAAAGAGAGAAGAAGCCATCTAGCTAATAACTATGGACCTGAAGGTCTGAGGTAAACTACTCACACTTCATCGAAGAGGCTATGGTGTTGATGTAGAAGTCCTCCGTGATGGATGCCCCCTCCGGCGGAGCTCCGAAATAGGCCCCAAGATGGGATCTCGTGGATACAGAAAGTTACGGCGGTGGAATTAGGGTTTTGGCTCCGTATCTGATCGTTTGGAGGTACGTAGGTATGTATAGGGGGGAGGAGTACGTCGGTGGAGCAACAGGGGGCCCACGAGGGCAGAGGGCGCGCCTGGGGGGGGGGGGTAGGCGCGCCCCTACCTCGTGGCCTCCTCCGTTATTTCTTGATGTAGGGTCCAAGTCTCTTGAATCATGTTTGTTGAGAAAATCACATTCCCGAAGGTTTCATTTCGTTTGGACTCCGTTTGATATTCCTTTTCTTCAAAACCCTAAAATAGGCAAAAAAAAGCAATTCTAGGCTGGGCCTCCGGTTAATAGGTTAGTCCCAAAAATAATATACAAGTGGATAATAAAGCCCAATAATGTCCAAAACAGTAGATAATATAGCATGGAGCAATCAAAAATTATAGATACGTTGGAGACGTATCAAGCATCCCCAAGCTTAATTCCTGCTCGTCCTCGAGTAGGTAAATGATAAAAACAGAATTTTTGATGTGGAATGTTACTTGGCATAATTTTAATGTAATTCTTCTTAATTGTGGCATGAATATTCAGATCCGAAAGATTCAAAGATAAAAGTTCATATTGACATAAAAATAATAATACTTAAAGCATACTAACTAAGTAATTATGTCTTCTCAAAATAACATGGCCAAAGAAATTTCATCCCTACAAAATGATATAGTTTAGTCATGCTCCATTTTCGTCACACAAGAATGCTCTCATCATGCACAACCCTGATGACAAGCCAAACAATTGTTTCATACTTTAGTAATCTCAAACCTATAAACTTTCACGCAATATAGGAGCGCGAGCCATGGACATAGCACTATGGGTGGAATAGAATATGATGATGGGGTTTATGTGGAGAAGACAAAAAAGGAGAAAGTCTCACATCAACGAGGCTAATCAATGGGCTATGGAGATGCCCATCGATTGATGTTAACGCAAGGAGTAGGGATTGCCATGCAACGGATGCACTAGAGCTATAAATGTATGAAAGCTCAATAAAAGAAACTAAGTGGGTGTGCATCCAACTTGCTTGCTCATGAAGACCTAGCGCACTTGAGGAGGCCCATTGTTGGAATATACAAGCCAAGTTCTATAATGAAAAATTCCCACTGGTATATGAAAGTGACAAAACAAAAGACTCTCTATCATGAAGATTATGCTGCTACTTTGAAGCACAAGTGTGGCAAAGGTGTAACGCCCTCGATGCGGCTATATCTCCTACGTGTCGAAGCACGACTTAGAGGCATAACCGCATTCAAAGCAATGTCGCAAGTGAGGTAATCTTCGCAAACAACCCATGTACATAAATAAGGGGAAAGGTACATAGTTGGCTTACACTCGCCACGTCACACAAATACGTAAACAAGTCATTACATTCATCCAATACACTCAGGGTCCGACTACGGTACCAAAATAAAGATCAACCCCCAAATGCGACAAAGTCCCCGATCGCCCCACCTGGGCACCACTACTGATCATCTGGGAAAGACACATAGTAACAGCGAGAGTCTTCATCGAACTCCCACTTGAGCTCGGTCATGTCATCTAGAACGGTATCATCGGTCCCTGCATCTGGTTTTGGAAGTAAATTGTGAGTCACGGGGACTCAACAATCTCACACCCTCGCGATCAAGACTATTTAAGCTTAAAGGTAAGGTAAAGCTATGAGGTGGAGCTGCAGCAAGCGACTAGCATATTTGGTGTATAACATACGCAAATGAGAGCGAGAAGAGAAGGCAAAAGCACGGTCGAACAACTATGATCAAGAAGTGATCCTAGAACAACCTACGTCAAGCATTACTACAACACCGTGTTCGCTTCCCGGACTCCGTCGAGAAGAGACCATCACGGTTACACACGCGGTTGGTGAATTTTAATTAAGTTAAGTTTCAAGTTATCTACAACCGGACATTAACAAATTCCCATCTTCCCATAACCACGGGCACGACTTTCGAAAGTTCAAATCCCTGCAGGGGAGTCCCAACTTAGCCCATCACAAGCTCTCACGGTCAATGAAGGATATTCCTTCTCCCAAGACAATCCGATCAGACTCGGCATCCCGGTTACAAGACATCCTCGACAATGGTAAAACAAGTCCAGCAACACCGCCCGAATGTGCCGACAAATCCCGATAGGAGCTGCACATATCTCGTTCTCAGGGCACACTTAGATAAGCAATCCGTACAACTAAAACCAGCCCTCGAGTTTCCCCGAGGTGGCGCTGCAAGGGGCTCTAGTTTGGACCAACACTTAGAGGAGCACTGGCCCGGGGGGTTTAAATAAAGATGACCCTTGGGCTCCGGAAACCCAAGGGAAAAAGAGGCTAGGTGGCAAATGGTAAAACCAAGGTTGGGCATTGCTGGAGGAGTTTTATTCAAGGCGAACTGTCAAGGGGTTCCCATTATAACCCAACCGTGTAAGGAACGTAAAATCCGGGAACATAACACCGATATGACAGAAACTAGGGCGGCAAGAGTGGAACAAAACACTAGGCATAAGGCCGAGCCTTCCACCCTTTACCAAGTATATAGGTGCATTAAGATAAACAAGATAATATTGTGATATCCCAACAATAAACAAGATCCAACAAGGAACGATCTCCAATCTTCACCTGAGCAAAGAGGTAACATAGCCAAACAACGGTTTGCTAGGACATGGTGGGTTCAGGGGCGGAGCCAGCGTTGTGGCGTTGGGTTCAAGTGAACCCAACGATTTTCTGCTGCCACGTACGTGTATGTAGGTTATCGTGTGCGTGAACCCATTAGAAAATCGAGGCCGCACCCATCGGAATTTGGAATTCACAAGCGAAAGCCTTTTAGTCCAGAAATCTTCACGGGAGTAGCCCAGCTAAGGCCCATACGTAAACTGCTATTGTCCCGTGCGTGGGTTAGATGACTCATAACGCATCAGGTCGGATGTGTTGTCAATCGACGACTCTCGCTCGCCAAGACTTACCGGGGTCTTCCCTCTACTCCGCCTCTCCCCATCTTGTTCGCCCATCGCGGCGACGGCGCATCGCCTAGTCTTCGCCAGCCAGCCCCAAGGAAGCAACAACAGATCCGCGTGCAGTACAAATTCAAGATACTAGTAGATCACCACATATTCTTCTTCTGATGCATGTTCTATTTAGCCTAGCCTTTGCCCTAATTTTCTAATTAACTTTTCCTGAACTTTGATTGATCTCGGCGGTGGAGCAATATTTCTCAAATAGAAACCAATCACCAGATTTAGATTATGATGTAGGCACTTCAAGGCCACCTGTTAGATGCAGGTAAAATGCATCAAACATCGTTGATGTAAGTACTCTTACATATTTCGTAAAGAGAAAATTCCATCTATACAGAGTACTGATATTAAGACGATCCATCTATTATTTGTGTTGCCGCCTTTTTCACAGATCACAACTAGGGGCAAGTTGTGAGTGATGCATTGGTAATTAATTGACTGGAATGGTCGAAAGGGAGCACACTGTAATGTGAGTGATTGTACATGCTTCATTTGATTTATGGTATTATACACTTTCAATGTAACTTGACTAATTTGCCGATGTTTTCGGGAAGGAGAAGCTGCACCTGAAGCTATGAAGTTATTTTCGAAATTACTCTATTCACAATATGTAAACAAGAGATTTTTATAATATCATCCAACTGGTATGTCTTGCTGTTTTTCTTTGCAAATGTCATACTGTTTTGTTTTCAATGTATAAAATATAAGTGCTATTATATTTGTATTTAGGTGCTAGCCTCTCATTATATGGTAGTGTGGAATTGGATAGTGTACTTAATTATGTCATACTAAATTTTCACAATAAATCAGTCATGAACCCATTGGCTCGATTTTCTGGCTCCGCCCCTGGGTGGGTTAGAGGTTTGACATGGCAATATGGGAGGCATGATAAGCAAGTGGTAGGTATCATAGCATAGGCATAGAAAAAGAGCGAGCATCTAGTAAGCAAAGATAGAAGTGATTTCGAGGGTATCAGAGTTGCCTTGATCCTCGTAAGCGAACTCAACGGGCTCCTCATTCACGAACTCGTCTCCCGTCTCTACCCAAACAAGAACAACAAGCAAAAAGGAGCACAATCAACCACGTGCAATGCTCAAACAACATGATGCAAACATGGTATGATATGCGGGATGTGGTATGTGATGCATATGCATGATTTGCAAAGGAATGATTGAACCTGGACTCAACTTGGAAATCCAAGAGTGCCACTGGAAAGGTGAGGTGATTTCGGTTGAAATCGATATAAAGATCACCGGAATCGGATGCACGGTTTGGAAAAGGCAAGCAAAACAAATATAGCACCGGTCTGCGATAAACAGCAAGTGACCAACTAAATGCATCAAGATAAATATGTTACAGCACTCAAACATGACAAAAAAATACATGACAGGGATCCACTCATGAAGCTTGACAAAAGATGAACACTGGTCTACGGCTAATTCATCAATTAACAGGTTCAAACAAGCATGACAAAAGTGCAAATGATAACAAGTTTCAGACTTAGTGAAATTAACACAAGTCTAGAATTTATCATCAGGAAGCAATCTTTAGAGCATGAAAACTACATGCTAAAGGAACATATCATGGCAAAGAAAGGCATGGCATGAAGCTACTCTAAGCATATAACAAAAGTCCCTTAGTGACCTTGAGCCAAAAGCGATCAGAAAATACATTTGCAAGCATGTGAACATAGCAAAAACACAAACAGATTCAGACTTAGCGAAAAACTGGAGCATGCAAAACAGTTAACGAATAGGCATGTTTACAAGCTCAATGCACTCACTACAGAGCATGGAATGACAAACTAAGCACACACCCATCAAGAATACATGGCATAGAAGCTATACATGGCAAGAACAATAGCATAGCATGCACGGATCAATAGCAACATCCTCGGCAAAATCGCTAAACATGTCAACAATCTGCCAGGATCATTTTATAGCAAAAGTAGAGCTTGATTGACTCAAGCCAGGTTGCTCCATAATTGCAAACAAAGACATGGATGGATAGAGCACAACAATATTAATAAAATATCCTTACTGATCATCCTCAAAAGAGGCACGGATCACTAGGAAACAACATGAACATATGGCATAAAAACAAAAACAGGACAAGGACTTAGTGAAATTCTAAGCCCCTGAAATCAGCATCAACGAGTAGGCTACTTTGCATGCTTGTGCTAGTCACCACAAAGATCACAAAACTACATGGCATACACCCCTGGTAAAGATGGCATGGCATATAACAAACCACATGTAGAGCTCAGGATCATATCATGCACACATTAATCATGGCAAAAATGACAAAAAGCCATTTGCTGAAACAGATCTGAAATATCTCTCACATAGCCCTCTTCCAACAGCATTTCAGGCATCAATATGAGCTCAAATGAAAATGACGCAATGAGATGAAATGATGTACTCGTCGAGGCGAACATTTTGATATGCTACACGCACAAATCGGAGCTACGGATGCAGAGTTATGGCATGTCAAAGGTAGCAAAAATCTAGTGTTTGGAGAGGAAAAAGTCAACCATCTCCTCAGATCCAGATCTACACGCTTCCCGAGGAGATCGCCGGAGTTCGCCGGAACAGTGGCTCGTCGCCGGACTTGGGGGGGTTCACCAGAGAAGAAGAGGCCGGCCGGGGCGAGGAGAAGCCGGAGAGGCTCGCCACTGGTGGTGGCCGGCGCCGGAGTCGGCGTCGATGGAGCTTGCCGTGGCGGAGTGAGGCGGCGGGGTCGGCCGCGGCGGAGCACCGGCGAGGGACGCGGCGGAGGGCGGCGAAGTCGTCGTTGGCGCACCAGGGCGCGGGCGGCGCGGGAGGAAGGAGAAGGACGCCACGCCTCGGGCCCTCGGGGGCCGGCTGCGGGTCGGGCGGGCCGCGCGCGATGGAGGCCGGCGGGAGGCCACATGGCACGTTCTCACTGGACGAGGGCGGCGGCGGCAAACTGTCCGGCCGGAACGGACATTGTCCGGCGGCTGGAGGGGGATTTGGACTAGGGTTAGGGGTGGATCTGATCCGGAATTTCAGGGAAGGACCTATTTATAGAGTTAGAGGGAGCTAGGAAGCTCCAAATGGAGTGCGGTTTTCGGCCACGCGATCGTGATCGAATGCTCTAGACGATGGAGGGGTTTTTGGTGGGCTTTGGGTCAAAATGGAAGGGTGTTGGGCTGCAACACACACGAGGCCTTTTTGGTCCCTTGGTTAACCGTTGGTATCAAACGAAGTCCAAATGAAACGAAACTTGACAGGCGGTCTACGGATAGTAACCCAAGGCCGCATGACAAGTCTCGGTCCAATCCGAAAATGTTTAACCCCCACACACGAAAAGAGGTAGAAAGGACCACCGGAGGACATAGGAGCGCCGGAATGCAAAACGGACAACGGGGAAAATGCTCGGATGCATGAGACGAACACGTATGCAAATGCAATGCACATGATGACATGATATGAGATGCATGACAAAGACAACAATACATAGAGACAAAAACCCAACAACGGAGGAATAAAATAACTTAGGCCGGAAACGGCAAGAGTTGGAGTACAGATAAGGTAAAATTACATCCGGGGTGCTACAAAAGGATAGTAGCATTGTCCCTTCTCTCTTTTTCTCTCTTTTTTTGGGGCCTTCTCTTTTTTATGGCCTTTCTCTCCCCCCTTTTTTAATTCCTCACTTGGGACAATGCTCTAGAAAATGATGATCATCACACTTCTATTTATTTACAAATCGATGTAGAACAAAAGATGACTCTATATGAATGCCTCCGGCTGTGTACCGGGATATGCAATGAACCAAGAGTGACATGTATGAAAGAATTATGAATGGTGGCTTTTCCACAAATACTATGTCAACTACATGATCATGCTAAGCAATATGACAATGATGAATGTGTCATGATAAAC
This sequence comes from Triticum monococcum, assembly GCA_034509565.1. Lineage (NCBI taxonomy): Eukaryota > Viridiplantae > Streptophyta > Magnoliopsida > Poales > Poaceae > Triticum > Triticum monococcum. The sequence goes on from CM067846.1 coordinate 474,387,174, forward strand.
GAAACGGTGGAAACTTGCATGGCAATATATTTTGGAATGGCTATGGAAATGCCATAATAGGTAGGTATGGTGGCTGTTTTGAGGAATATATAAGGAGGTTTATGTGTGAAAGAGTGTATCATATCACGGGGTTTGGGTGCACCGGCGAAGTTTGCACCAACTCTCAATGTGAGAAAGGGCAATGCAGGGTACCGAAGAAGCTAGCAATGATGGAAGGGTGAGAGTGCGTATAATCCATGGACTCAACATTAGTCATAAAGAACTCACATACTTATTGCAAAAATCTACAAGTCATAAAAAACCAAGCACTACGCGCATGCTCCTAGGGGGATAGATTGGTAGGAAAAGACCATCGCTCGTCCCCGACCGCCACTCATAAGGAGGACAATCAAAGAACACCTCATGTTTCAAATTTGTTACATAACGTTTACCATACGTGCATGCTACGGGACTTGCAAACTTCAACACAAGCATTTCTAAAATTCACAACTACTCAACTAGCATGACTTTGATATTATTACCTCCATATCTCAAAACAATCATCAAGCATCAAACTTCTCTTAGTATTCAAAACAGTCATAAGATTTTGTTTACTAATCTTGAATACCTAGCATATTAGGATTATTTAAGCAAATTACCATGCTATTTAGGACTCTCAAAATAATCTAAGTGAAGCATGAGAGATCAATAGTTTCTATAAAACAAATCCACCACCGTGCTCTAAAAGATATAAGTGAAGTACTAGAGCAAAACTATATAACTCAAAAGATATAAGTGAAGCACATAGAGTATTCTAACAAATTCCAAATCATGTATGGCTCTCTAAAAAGGTGTGTACATCAAGGATGATTATGGTAAACTAAAAAGCAAAGACTCAAATCATACAAGACGCTCCAAGCAAAACACATATCATGTGGTGAATAAAAATATAGCTCCAAGTAAAGTTACCGATGGAAGTAGACGAAAGAGGCGATGCCTTCTGGGGCATCCCCAAGCCTTGGCTTTTAGGTGTCCTTAGATTATCTTGGGGGTGCCATGGGCATCCCCAAGCTTAGGCTCTTGCCACTCCTTGTTCCATAATCCATCAAATCTTTACCCAAAACTTAAAAACTTCACAACACAAAACTTACAGTAGAAAATCTCGTGAGCTCCGCTAGCGAAAGAAAACAAAAGACCACTTCAAGGTACTGTAATGAACTCATTCTTTATTTATATTGGTGTTAAACCTACTGTATTCCAACTTCTATATGGTTTATAAACTATTTTACTAGCCATAGATTCATCAAAATAAGCAAACAACACACGAAAAACAGAATCTGTCAAAAACAGAACAGTCTGTAGTAATCTGTAGCTAGCGCAAGACCTGGAACCCCAAAAATTCTAAAATAAATTGCTTTACGTGAGGAATTTATCTATTAATCATCTTCAAAAAGAATTAAGTAAATAGCACTCTTCAAATAAAAATGACAACAGTTCTCGTGAGCGCCAAAGTTTCTATTTTTTACAGCAAGTTCAACAAGACTTTCCCCAAGTCTTCCCAATGGTTCTACTTGGCACAAACACTAATTAAACACAACCAAAACAGAGGCTAAATAATTTATTTATTACTAAGCAGGAGCAAAAAGCAAGGAATAAAAATAAAATTGGGTTGTCTCCCAACAAGCGCTATCGTTTAACGCCCCTAGCTAGGCATAAAAAGCAAGGATAGATCTAGGTATTGCCATAATAGTAAGATAGATCATCAAAGCTCATTTCATATTCTCTATGTTCGGCAGCAAGTTTTCTTTGAGGCAAGAAAAAGTAATCAAAAGGGCTAAATTTGATGGGACAAAAGTCCCCAAGATCAACTTTGGGAGGTATAGGTTCCTCATTTGGCCCTTCGTATTGCACAACCAATTCATCATTATAAGCATTCTTTTGACAGAACTTTGTGAGCCTATACTCAAGAGAATATCCTAGTTCATTATTTCTAATGGCCAAATCATCATTAAGTTCAGAAATTATATCAACTAAAACATTGGTAGGAACCCTTTTTCTAAGATTTTCATTGAAAGCAACATAGTCTAGAGATTGAAAACACATTATTTCTTCTTGATCAAAAAGGATAGACTCTATGGGAGGACGGCAAGCATCCACCCTATATTGTGCAAAGATTTCTTTGGCCTCTTTTATTATGAATCTAAACTCATGAGCCAAAAAGATAGTAGCGGCACGCTTAACAGAAGAATGCTCAATATTAGAAAATTCTAGGAAAATCCTTTGTATGCAAGGGTGCATGTGCATGAATTGTCTTTCAAGTTCAACTACAAGCATGGCAATGGTATCCACGAGACTACTAGTTCTATGAAGGATAGAACTACCCATAGAAGGTAAAGCACCGGCACAAGTAAAGAAATCTTGGATAGCTCCTTTTCCAATAATATTACCACTACCAATACAGAACTTTTTTGTATGTAAGATAGGGGGTTCTTCAGCAGGAGCGTCAGAATTTTCCATGATATTATTATTGTCCATGTCGACAATAATTTCCCCAATTTCAGACATAAAGGCAGAAAGTGCAAAATGCAAAAAGAGGCAAATAGAGAAGGAGAGGGAGGATAGAGAGAGAGGGCGAATAAAACGACAAGGGTGAAGTGGGGGAGAGGAAAACGAGAGGCAAATGGCAAATAATGTAATGCGGGAGATAAGGGTTGTGATGGGTACTTGGTATGTTGACTTTTGCGTAGTCTCCCCGGCAACGGCGCCAGAAATCCTTCTTGCTACCTCTTGAGCACTGCGTTGGTTTTCCTTCAGTTTTTGAGAACCAAGGTATCAATCCAGTAGGAGGCTACGCGCGAGTCCCTCACACTTGCACAAAACAAATGAATCCTCGCAACCAACGCGATAAGGGGTTGTCAATCCCTACACGGTCACTTACGAGAGTGAGATCTGATAGATACGATAAGATAATATTTTTGGTATTTTTGTGATAAAGATGCAAAGTAAAATAAAAGCAAAGTATTGGAAGATTAATATGATGAAGATAGACCCGGGGGCCATAGGTTTCACTAGTGGCTTCTCTCAAGAGCATAAGTATTTTACGGTGGGTGAATGAATTACTGTTGAGCAATTGACAGAATTGAGCATAGTTATGAGAATATCTAGGTATGATCATGTATATAGGCATCACGTCCGAGACAAGTAGACCGACTCCTGCCTGCATATACTACTATTACTCCACTCATCGACCACTATCTAGCATGCATCTAGAGTATTAAGTTCATGAAAACAGAGTAACACCTTAAGCAAGATGACATGGTGTAGAGGGATAAATTCATGCAATATGATAAAAAACCCCATCTTGTTATCCTCGATGGCAACAATATAATACGTGCCTTGCTGCCCCTACTGTCACTAGGAAAGGACACCGCAAGATTGAACCCAAAGCTAAGCACTTCTCCCATTGCAAGAAAGATCAATCTAGTAGGCCAAACCAAACTGATAATTCGAAGAGACTTGCAAAGATAACCAATCATACATAAAAGAATTCAGAGAAGATTCAAATATTGTTCATAGATAATCTTGATCATAAACCAACAATTCATCGATCTCAACGAACACACCGCAAAAAGAAGATTACATCGAATAGATCTCCACAAGAGAGGGGGAGAACATTGTATTGAGATCCAAAAAGAGAGAAGAAGCCATCTAGCTAATAGCTATGGACCCAAAGGTCTGAGGTAAACTACTCACACTTCATCGGAGAGGCTATGGTGTTGATGTAGAAGCCCTCCGTGATGGATGCCCCCTCCGGCGGAGCTCCGAAATAGGCCCCAAGATGGGATCTCGTGGATACAGAAACTTACGGCGGTGGAATTAGGGTTTTGGCTCCGTATCTGATCGTTTGGGGGTACGTAGGTATATATAGGAGGAAGGAGTATGTCCGTGGAGCAACAGGGGGCCCACGAGGGTGGAGGGCGCGCCTGGGGGGTAGGCGCGCCCCTACCTCATGACCTCATCCTTTATTTCTTGACGTAGGGTCCAAGTCTCCTGGATCATGTTCGGTGAGAAAACCACATCCCCGAAGGTTTCATTCCGTTTGGACTCCGTTTGATATTCCTTTTCTTCGAAACCCTAAAATAGGCAAAAAAACAACAATTCTGGGCTAGGCCTCCGGTTAATAGGTTAGTCCCAAAAATAATATAAAAGTGGATAATAAAGCCCAATAATGTCCAAAACAGTAGATAATATAGCATGGAGCAATCAAAAATTATAGATACGTTGGAGACGTATCATAGCTGATGATTGTTGTGTGCACTTAGGGGAGCACAAAAAAATGCAGTTGACCGAGGGCCGTGGATGTTGAAATTTTGTGCAGTTAATGTGGCGTGTGTCTCAAAAAACATATTGTGTTCACAAAAACAAAAACAATAAAGAAACAAAAAGATACAAACCGAATGATTTTTGTAGGAAAAATCATGAGAAGTTCAAATTGTTCAAATATGGAAGGTCAAAATTGTTAAAATAAATCCAAAATTTTCTAGTACTCGCCTCTCACCTCTTTTCTCGTGATATAAAAATATAGAACCTCTCTCTTAAAACAAAAAAACTAAGGAATTTCACACACAAACTTATATGAAAAGACCTGGATATGCTTGAAAAAGAAATAAAAAGTGAAGTGTTCAAGTAAAAATAAACTCATGAAATTTCTTATAGCGACAAACACATCGGTTTTATTTTCCACATTTATAAAATAAATACATAGAAGTTCAAAATAAAAATGTTGAGCAGTTCAAAATAAATTAATGGAGTAGTTCGACATTTAAAACATCTTAGATTTTTTTCATTACTAACTAACGAAAAGTGAGAAGTTCAAACAAAAAATAGAGCAAATCAAAATTTATAAAAAAGGATTTTCATTGTTTGTAAATAAAAAAGTCTACAAGTTCAAATTTAAATAAGAGACCGATTCAACATATATTAGAAAACTATAATTTTTCCGTTACTAAAAGAAATAATCCAAGAAGTCTAAACTACAAAAAGTAGAGTAGCTCGGCATTTTAAAAAATAGAGCACCTCAAAATTTCATAAATTAGATTAAGAAAAAACTAGGAAGTCCATATTAAAAAGATCAAGAAGTTCGATGATTAAAGAAAACTCAAATTGTCCTCGTTATTAAAGAATGGAAACAAGAAGTTCAAAAATAAAAAACAAGAAGTTCAACTTTTAAAAATAGAGCGCTTCAACATTTCATAAAAAGGATTAAGAAAAAAACAAGGAAGTCCATATTAAAAAGATGGAGAAGTTCGATGATTATAGAAAACTCAGATTTTTCTCGTTATTAAAGAATGGAAACAAAAAGTTCAAAAAAAACAAGAAGTTCAACTTTTAAAAATAGAGCGCTTCAAAATGCATAAAAAGGATTAAGAAAATCAGATTAAAAATTCATTAAAAAGACTCAGATATTTTCACGTAACCGAGAGAAGTTTAGATTGATAACTACCAGAAGTTCACGCACTACACGGTGTGCATTTTGTATTAAAAAGGAATAAAAAAGCAAATTCTAAAAGTTTTGTTGTTATAAGTTCAAGTCCTCCATCGGATAAAGTTTAAAAAATTATTGTGACAGAGGTTTGTACAAAAGGAATATCATTTTATAACACAGACGAAATGAATGGGAAAATTACAAATGAAAATACGTCACAGAAGTTCAACGTGAAAATAGCAGGAAGTTCGACTACTATAGTGAATGAATTTCAGATGAAAACTTTTAAAATCGTCGCGAGTATGAAAAATCGATCAACACGGGAAAGTTGCGTGTTTACATCAGCTTTGCATCGATATATTACTTGTTCAATTCCGGTGAGTGTTCCGGTAAGTGGATGGAGAGTTGCGGACAAAAAAATCACATGAAAAACAGAGTGAAGTTCAGGTACACGCGCCGAGAAGTTCAGGTTCTTCACGCGGTGCATTTTCGAAAAATCTGTTTCGCGATAAAGGCTGAACGAGTGATCTCGCCGTTTTCCAAATTACATGAAAACCGCTAGGAATCAGAGAAAACCATCAACATGAAAAGTTTCGCATTTTCCACAGCTTTTCAGCGGTATATCATTTGCCTCATTCCGATAAAGTTTGTAGAAATTACGGGGAAAATTCATTTTTAGCCATTTCCAAAATTGACGTAAAATAGTAAGGAATTTGGAGAAACAATATATACAAAAAAGTTTTGCATTTCCTCAAGCTTCGCAACGCCATATCATTTGCTGCATTTTGGAGTACAGTTAAAAAATTAGCTCGAAAATACCAACTCGGTGCAACTTGTATCGTTTTCTAAATTACTTTTAAAACGGTCAAAATTAGAAAAAACTTTAACATAAAAAAGTAGCGCATTTTCATAAGCTTTCCAACGCCATATTATTTGTCTCAATTGGATTAGCCATTTAGAAATGACATCGAAAATACAAACTCGGGTGTTCAGTTTGTGAAATTGTACGATTTTCCAAATTACTCTTTATCCATAGGGAATTAGAGAAAACTTTCAAAATGTGGAAGGAGCGGTTTTGCAGCAGCTTTCCAAGGACATATTATTTTCCTCATTCCGATAAACGGTTTAGAAATGTGATCGAAAATGCGATTCATGTTTTTTGTATGAAGAAAAAACGGTTTTCAAAACTGCTCTTAAACCGCTTACATTTTGCCAAAAATTTAACTTGGGTCATGATACTGGTGTCCATAGCTTTTTAACGGCATATCGCAAGCCCCATTTGGGAAATGTTGGCGGAAGTTCAACCTAGCACTGGGAGAAGGTCGAACAACTCAGGCAGTAAAATTGCAAAAAACGCAATTTCATCATGACCCGAGAGCAAAATCCGCCAACGAGCGAGATTCCTATTTAAAACCGGTATTTAGTTGCTAAAAAATGTTTCTAGATTACACTAACATCATACAGAACACGACTAAACAGAATAATTCGCGGGGGGAGCCACAGTTGCAAAGATAGCCCAAAGGTCGGGTTCGTACAGAGAGAAGTCCAGGCGTGTTACTCAGGCAGTTCAGGTTGTGATCAAAATATTATTCTGATCCCGTGATCAGAATAGTGTGTGTGTGTGTGTGTGTGTGTGTGACTCCGTTGCAGCCGTTTATAATCTGAAAGTGGCCCCTCGTCGACTTCTACCCCTTTGTAGATATTATGTTGGGTGCTCTCGTACTAACAAGACAACGCTTAGCCGATGTCTCGGTGCCCGGAGGGGGTTGTGTTAGCAGAAACAAGGCAATCAAATATCTAGGCTTTATAACTTTTACTTAGTCATAGGAGCTTAAAGTTGGGAGGCCTGTTACTAGCCCCCGATTAGTGTTCGGTGTCAGCTGAGGTCAAGCCATTAACACTTCAGCCGATCTATAGTTTGACACAGTCATCGGATTGCTGACCAGTTTATGCTCATTGTGCCAGTAAATTTTTGGCTTTCTCCACTGAGGCGCTTAACCATTCAGGCTAGAAACACAATCGCAATGGTTCTCCCTTTGTGCACCTAGCCGAACAAATCAGAATGTAGGGGGCAAACATATGAGCCGGGCAACCCAACTATTGACCGAAGACACAATTCGAAACTGATGCATATAAAGCAATGTCCGAGGACGCTTTGCCGAGGACTCCATGGGGTACCTTGGTTTCGGTGGGTTTGGCTGTAGTCTCAGGCCCCCGTTAATATTGCCACTGCTTTAAAGGCATCTGTCATTGCACTGCTTGGGAACTAGTCCTGATGTGGCGTGTATTTTGTCAACACCGAGGTGTAGTTCGGTGAGAAAGATGTCGAGCTGTGGGTCGGAAAAGATCTCCCTAGTTGAATTAGAATCCAGGGCACCTCGGTCATGAGGATGTCCCGCTCCTCGAAAGAAAAACATACAAATAGCTAAAAAAGTGCCATAAGCTCGAAAAGCCAAAAAACTTATGTAAAAGCTTGATGTCCGAACTAAATCAAGTCATTTGGTGCCAATCCGAAAATTGGTCTTAAATTTTTTGTGCTTCTGTCGCGCATTAATATGACACATCCGATCTCAAGACTTCAAGTGGGTCAGCCTACGGCTGCACCCTCCTATCCCGAAGGCGAAGTACTTCTCATTAGGCCAGTTTAGCCAACTAAACTCGAGTGGCTTTGAGAGAGAAACTAGGCTCCCCGTCTATTGACCACACACTCGCGTTGAAAAAGGAGTGATAGAAAAAGACTTCGCAACGACTAAAAGAATACTTTTATTAAAAAATGGCTCATATAAATTTAAGAGCCCCGGTTGACTTGGGAAAAAGAAGCATTTTTAACAAATAACGTTTTTAACAAACTAAGTTTTTAACAACCAGCTTCTGTGTTTAACACAAATATAATGCTTGGTTGAACTGAACAAAAATTTAACAATTAAAAAGTTTTAGCATGAAAGCGACTTAGCTGGTTAATGTGCTTGGTGTTGATGACGTGGTCCGAGCTTGTAATAGGTCGAGGTCTGAGCCCCCAAGTCAGTCCCGAGGTGGCGGAGTGAAGAGCTCGGCACTCCGAAGTGGCAACATAGCACGACCAATGTGGCAAGGTGGAACATCCAGTCCGACCGAGGCGACGGAGTAGGCCGGCAGAATGACGTCGAAGTCCCCAGCGTGGGTTAATGAAGTGATGACGAAGCCCCTGGTCCAGTCAAGGCGACGTGGTACGTCGGTACGCCGAGGTGATAGCGCTGCCCAACCCGGATCATTTACCTATGCTCAAAAAATGTGCAAGCCGGAGATAATAGTAATAATAAATTTAAAAAAATATTGCATAATTAATAATTTATGCAAAGTGAGTAATAAAAGAAATATGGAGTCTAAGTGTGGTGGCAAATTTATCAAGTCATTGGATTCCAAGCCACCTATGCCCATCAACTTACGTACCAGCCCAATTTACTCAGCATTTCCCTCTTGTGACTTCGACACACCCTACCCATAGAAACTCTCCTCTTATTATGCCAAGAATATTGTTAACTTCAACCCCGAATGTCATGTGGTGTTAAATGATATATGGCTTGGGAGATGAGGGCCACTTTGACAAGAGCTTCTCTACCATGCATGGTAGCATGCTTCCGATGCTAGGCGAAAGCTTCCCAATGATTTTCTCTTCAAGGTGTTAGAAGTGAGCTCCCTCAAGGCACATCACTGAGAGGAGAGGCCGAAGTATCTCAAGGAAGTGAAAATTCTTGGGAAAAATATTGAGGATAACAAAATTATTTGTGTCATCACATATAATTGTCGTGATAAGACTATTGTGGTGTATGTAACGATCTACTAGATATGTTATATTTCAAAATAAATGTCTGTGCGGCTATTACCTATCATGTAGGCCTAAGCACCTAGCGTCTGCATGATAATGGCAACATCCATGATGTGATCAACGCGCTTATACGTACATAAAACATGACATGACAAGTCGTAGGTGGGATGTCACAGATGTGTTGGTGCTAACGAAAGGGAGGACTCCTTGAGGAATTGTGGTTGTGGCTTGAGAAAGAACAAGTACCATTATATACTGTTTTAACTGCTCACAAAATATGTTCTTAGTTAATAAAGAAAAGCAAGAGTCAATGTTACAAACTTTATCCATTTGAATCTAGCGTCCCCAAAACCACTAGTAATAGTGTATCCTAGGATTTGGTGAGCCAATTTGTTTTATTTTTCATATATCACATCCATATTAAGAAAGTAGTTTAATTACATCCACATGTAGATGCTCCATACATAATTGTGAAATTTCCTAAAAAATGCATATGAGGGCTAATTCGATACTTCTAAGCTTCTAGGATTGGTCTTAGCCACAATAGTACTAGTACAAGTTCAACACTTCCATCAATATGCATTGGTATTTTTGAGGTGGAACTTAATTAGTTGTTTTCCATGAAACCATTTTCTAGGGTGCTATGTTGGGTCTGGTACCAAGAGACGTGAAAAGATCTGGAACTTTCATGTGCATATTGCTTAGCGATGATAGCAAGTTGTTTTGAGTCTATGCCACCTCCAACCTCACTTTTTTGCAAAGAGAACCCCAGATCTAAATTGAAATGAAATTGTGGTACAACACACCCCCAGAAAAAAGGAAATTACAATCAGAAGCCTAGGAGTCAATTCACCATACAGCCCAGTGTGAGATGAGGGCGCGCCGCCGCCGCCGCTGCTCCCTCCCGGAGACAGCGAGTACCCTTGGTCATGCGTATGGAATGATGACGGGCAGGAAGTCACCACCTTCGATCCAACCGGACCATCACACCGGGAAGAGGATGAACCAAAGCACCACCACATGCACCGGCTTGAGACATCACGAGCACGTCAAGACACCCCCACCAACGAAATCCAACAGATCCAAAGCCGACAATTAGGCCTCCTACATACCTTAGCAGCCCCACATCGCCACCGGAGGTAATGTCGATGCGACAATGACAGGGCCCAAGGACGAGATCCCCACATTACAAAACCGGTGTCGCCTAGTCGACCGCTCAAGGGGCACCAAACCTTGCCAGATCTCATGATCCTCGAGCAACATGAGACACCAGCTACTCGCTGAAGCCGACAACCCCAACGAAGAAGGACACGAGAAGCAGCACAATTATTCCTCAACCGAACCGCAACACCTCCTCAATGCAGTCGGCTGGAGCACTCAAATGCTACACTATCTACACCGGGGACAGGATCCAGGGTTCCCCCACCCTCCCGCCGTCGGAGGGTGAGGAAACCACCGGAAACTCCGTCATACGCTATGGTCACCTTTGTATTTGCCTTGGTCTCCTATAGCGCAAACCGTCTCGGAGCAGTTTAATAATTTTGCTTCCAAAGGTGATTCTAGACTATCCGGTATATTTGGGTGCTATAGGACACTTCTAAGGAAGTACTTTCTTCTTGCTCAATGGTTCAAATTTGGAATGTGTTAAGAACTTCTTGGTGAAATGCTTGGAACATCCTGGCGGGTTCCCATTAAAGTTTCTATAAATAGGACCCCTGCCTCTTGAGTTGGGTGGTGGAAATTGAGAAGACAAAATCGCTTGTCGATAAAGCCCCTTTATTTTGTGCTTGACCTTTGTTTCTCCTATCATGCATTTTGATCCCTCAAAGAGGAGAGAAATATTTTGTGGGTTTTTAGCATAGCTTGTTTATCTTATGAGGAGTTCCTCCAAGTGGCCTAGTGATTTTTATGTTTAATCTTAGAGTGTGCGCTTCCTAGATGGTTAGGGTCACTTGGAAGCCTTCAATTTAGGGAGGAGTAAAGGAGTTTGTGAAGGAAATATGCCCTAGAGGCAATAATAAAGTTGTTATTTATATTTCCTTATATCATGATAAATTTTTATTATTCATGCTAGAATTGTATTAACTAGAAAGTTGATACATGTGTGAATACATATACAAAACAGAGTGTCCCTAGTGTGGCTCTACTTGACTAGCTCGTTAATCAAAGATGGTTAAGTTTCCTGACCATAGACATGTGTTGTCATTTGATGAATGGGATCTCATCATTAGCGAATGATGTGATGGACAAGATCCATCCGTTAGCTTAGCATAATGATCATTGAGTTTTATTGCTATTTATTTCTTCATGACTTATACATAATCCTTTGACTATGCAATTATGCAACTCCCGAATACCAGAGGAACACCTTGTGTGCTATAAAACGCCACAACATAACTGGGTGATTATAAAGATGCTCTACTAGTGTCTCCAAAGGTGTTTGTTGGGTTGGCATAGATCGAGATTAGGATTTGTCACTCCGAGTATCGGAGAGGTATCTCTGGACCCTCTCGGCAATGCACATCATGATAAGCCTTGCAAGCAATGTGACTAATGAGTTAGTTACGGGATGATGCATTATGGAACGAGTAAAAAGACTTGCTGGTTACGAGATTGAACTAGGTATGAAGATACCGATGATCGAATCTCGGGCAAGTCACATACAGATGACAAAGGGAATGACGTATGTTGTCATTACGGTTTGACCGATAAAGATCTTCGAAGAATATGTAGGAACCAATATGAGCATCCAGGTTCCGTTGTTGGTTATTTTTATATAAAAATAAAGAGAATTTCTAGAGCGAAGATCCACTGGAGGCGGGCACCTGGGTGCGCGCAACCCACCAGGGCGCCGCCCATCCTGGCGCGCCAGGTGGGTTGTCCCCACCTGGTAGCCCCGCAGACCTCAACGCTGATACTATAAAATCACATATTTGGAGAAAAATTAGGGTGAAAGAATTATTCTGATCCACGAGACGGAGTCGTCGTCACCTCCTGTTCTTCATCGAGAGGCCAGATCTGGAGTCCGTTTGGCGCTCCGGATAGGGGGATCTTCGTTCTTCGTCATCACCAACCCTTCTCCATTGCTAATTCCAAGATGCTCCCCACCGGGAGTGAGTGATTCCTTCGTAGGCTCGCTGGTCGGTGAGGAGTTGGATGAGATTCATCATGTAATCAAGTTAGTTTTGTTAGGGCTTGATCCCTAGTATCCACTACGTTCTAAGATTGATGTTGCTATGACTTTGCCATGCTTAATGCTTATCACTTTGGGCCCGGGTGCCATGATTTCAGATCTGAACCGTTTATGTTATCACCATTATATCCATGTTCTAGATCCGATCTTGCAAGTTATAGTCACCTACTACGTGTTATGATCCGGCAACCCCGGAGTGACAATAGTCGGGACCACTCTCGGTGATGACCGTAGTTTGAGGAGTTCATGTATTCGCCATGTGTTAATGCTTTGTTCCGGTTCTCTATTAAAAGGAGGCCTTAATATCCCTTAGTTTCCAATTGGACCCTGCTGCCACGGGAGGGTAGGACAAAAGATGCCATGCAACTTCTTTTCATAAGCATGTATGACTATTTACGGAATACATGCCTACATTATATTGATGAACTGGAGCTAGTGCTGCATGGCCCTAGGTTATAACTGTCTCATGATGAATATCATCCAACAAGTCATGGTTCCAATGCCTACGAATTTATCTTATATTGTTCTTGCTAAGTTTACTACTGCTTTCGTTACTGTTGCACTTGCTATAAAATTATTGCTATCACTGTTACCGTTACCATTGCTACTGTCACTATTATCAAAACTATCATATAACTTTGCTACTGATTACATTGTTGTAGATAATTAATCTCTGGGTGTGGTTGAATTGACAACTCAGTTGCTAATACCTTGAAATATTCTTTGGCTCCCCTTGTGTCGAATCTATAAATTTGGGTTGAACACTCTACCCTCGAAAACTGTTGCGATCCCCTATACTTGTGGGTTGTCAAGACCTTTTTCTGGCGCCGTTGCCGGGGAGCATAGCTATATTTGTTGAGTCACTTGGGATTATTATCAATGTATCACTATGAAGAATCTGAAGGATGCTAAGACTAAGATTTATCCCTCTAAGACGAGGGGAGGTAAGGAACTGCCATGCAGTTCTGCTCTAGATTCACCTTCTGTTATAAGTAAACTTGCAACACCACCACATGCTATTAATCCTGATATGTCACAAGTTATTGACGATGCTACTTATGCTATGAATGATACTTATGATGATGCTAGTACCTTTGTTGATGATAATGATGTGCCACTTGGTGATTTTCTTGATGAACAAATTGCTAGAGCAAGACAACATGATGTTGTTGAATCGGATGATGAGCTTGAAACTGAAACTCCTGAAACACCTGCTAGAATTAGCCCTCCTAGATATGAATTGCCTAAGATAGTGGAAGGTTATGTTATGAATGAGGACACAACTAGAGATATTCTTGCTTGTAAGGATATAGATGATCTAGAGAAATTACTCCCTCTGTCCCAAAATAAATGTCTCAATTTTGTACTAGCTCTAGTACAAATTTGTACTAAGCTCAAGACAGTTATTTTGGGACGGAGGGAGTACTATGCAAGTATAAGGAAAAATCTCTGAATGCTAGAATGAAATATGATCCTAAGTTTGCTACTTCACCTAACTTTATTGATGACAAGGATTATGAATTCTTTGTCAACCCGGAGTTAATTACTTTGGTTGAATCTGATCCTTTCCATGGTTATGAAACTGAAACTGTTGTGGCACATCTTACTAAGTTGAATGACATAGCCACCCTTTTTACTCATGATGAGGCGATTTCCGTTCTCATTAAAGGGTGATGCTAAAGCTTGGTACAATACTCTTGCTCCTGGTTGTGTGCGTAGTCCCCAGCATATGGTTTATTACTTCTCTGAAAAATATTTCCCTACTCATAAGAAACAAGTTGCTTTACAGGAAATATTTAACTTCGTGCAAATTAAAGAAGATAGCCTCCCACAAGCTTGGGGGTGGCTTTGCCAGTTACTTAATACTTTTCCTGATCACCCTCTTAAGAAAAATGAAATACCTGATATCTTCTATAATGGACTAACTGATGCTTCTAGGGATTTCCTAGATAGTTCTACTGGTTGTGTTTTCAGGGAACAAACTGTTGGGCAAGCTGAAGAATTATTGAATGAGATATTGAAAAATTATGATGATTGGAGTCTTCCTGAACCACCGCCTAAACCCACTCCAAAGAAGAGGGGTATATTATATCTCAGTCCTGAAGATATGCATGAGGTAAATAAATCTATGAACAAAAAAGGTATTAAAGCAGAGGATGTTAAATTTTTTTACCTCCTATCGAAGAAATACATGGGCTTAATACACTACCACCTCCTAAGGTGGTAGAGGTAAATTCTCTTATGAAATTCAGTGATAATGACAATCCTCACAATATGCACCCTAGCCAATGCCTTTATGAGTTTGAAAATTATATTATAAAGCAAGATCACTTCAATGCAAATGTTATGAAACAATTGAAATACAATTCTGATATGATTGCTCGCTTGAGTGACTTGTTATTTAGAATCTCAAATGATGTTAGAGGTGTTGGAAAGCATGCTTCTATGGTACAAACCCAGTTAGAACAAGTTGCTAAATCTCAAAGAGAGTTGCTTGATGAAATGAATAATAATATACATGACTTTGCTGTTAGAGTTGCAACTAGAGGAGGTAAAATGACTTAGGAACCACTTTATCCTGAGGGACACCCAAAAAGAATTGAACGGGATTCACAAAGGAAGAACACCACTGCACCTAGTCCTTCTAAAAAGGAAAGGAAAAAAGAAAAATGATAGGACTTTGCATGCTTCTAGTAAACCTGAAGTAGAGAAACCTCCTAATAATGATAATGAAGTTTCTATCTCTGATGCTGAAACTCAACCTGGTAGCGAACACTCACCTTCTGATAATGAAAAAGTTAATGATGAGGTTCATGAAGGTAGTCAACCAAATAGTAAAGAACCAAACAATGATGTTGAGATAGAACCACTAGTTGATCTTGATAACCCACAACCTAAAAATAAAATATATGATAAAGGAGACTTTATTGCTAGAAAACACGGTAAAGAAAGAGAACCGTGGGTTCAAAAACATATGCCCTTTCCACCTAAGTCAACTAAAAAGAAAGATGATGAAGAATTTGAATGCTTTGTTGAAATGCTGAGGCCAGTCTTTTTGCGTACCCACTTGACTGATATCTTGAAAATGCCTCCTTATGCAAAGTATATGAAAGACATCGTCACCAATAAGAGAAAAATACCGAAAGCTGAAATCTCCACCATGCTTGCTAATTATACTTTTAAGGATGGAGTACCTAAAAAACTTGGAGATCCGGGAATACCAACTATACCTTGCTCTATCAAAAACAATTATGTGAAAACTACTTTACATGATTTAGGAGCTGGTGTTAGTGTTATGCCTTTCTCTTTATATAAAAGACTTGATTTGAATATGCCCACACCTACTGAAATACCATTGCAAATGGCTAACAAATCTACTGCCATACCTATCGGTATTTGTGAGGATGTGCCCGTTGTTGTTACTAATGTTACTATTTTGACTGATTTTGTTATACTTGAGATGCCCGAGGACGACAATGATACGTCCATTTCGCATCATGCTTTTATATCAATATTTATTGCATTATGGGCTGTTATTACACATTATGTCACAATACTTATGCCTATTCTATCTTATTTTACAAGCTTTACCTGAAGAGGGAGAATGCCGGCAGCTGGAATTCTGGGCTGGAAAATGAGCAAATATTAGAGACCTATTCTGCACAACTCCAAAAGTCTTGAAACTTCATGAGAGAAAGTTCAAGAATATATAAAAAATATTGGGCGAAAGAAGTACCAAATGGGGGGCCACCCACCATCCACGAGGGTGGGGGCGTGCCCCCCTGTCTCGTGGGCCCCCTGGCAGCCCTCTGATGCCCATCTTCTACTCTATGAGGTCTTTCGTGGAGGAAAAAAATCATAAGCTATTTCACGGGACGAAACTCCGCCGCCACGAGGCGGAACCAATCTAGGGCTCCGGCGGAGCTGTTCTGTCGGGGAAACCTCCCTCCGGGAGGGGGAAATCATCACCATCGTCATCACCAAAGATCCTCTCATCAGGAGGGGGTCAATCTCTATCAACATCTTCACCAACACCAACACCATCTCATCTCAAACCCTAGTTCATCTCTTGTATCCAATCTTTGTCCCAAAGCCTCAGATTGGTACCTGTGGGTTGCTAGTAGTGTTGATTACTCCTTGTAGTTGATGCTAGTTGGTTTATTCGGTGGAAGATCATATGTTCAGATCCTTTATGCATATTAATACCCCTCTGATTATGAACATGAATATGATTTGTGAGTAGTTACGTTTGTTCCTGAGGACATGGGAGAAGTCTTGCTATAAGTAGTCATGTGAATTTGGTATTCGTTCAATATTTTGATGAGATGTATGTTGTCTCTCCTCTAGTGGTGTCATGTGAACGTTGACTACATGACACTTCACCATTGTTTGGGCCTAGGGGAAGGCATTGGGAAGTAATAAGTAGATGATGGGTTGCTAGAGTGACAGAAGCTTAAACCCTAGTTTATGTCTTGCTTCGTAAGGGGCTGATTTGGATCCATATGTTTCATGCTATGGTTAGGTTTACCTTAATACTTCTGTTGTAGTTGCGGATGCTTGCAATAGGGGTTAATCATAAGTGGGATGCTTGTCCAAGGAAGGACAGTACCCAAGCACCGGTCCACCCACATACCAAATTATTAAAGTACCGAACGCGAATCATATGAACGTGATGAAAACTAGCTTGACGATAATTCCCATGTGTCCCCGGGAGCGCTTTCCATTATATAAGAGTTTGTCTAGGATTGTCCTTTGCTACAAAAAGGATTGGGCCATCTTGCTGCACCTTATTTACTTTTATTACTTGTTACCCATTACAAATTACCTTATCACCAAACTATCTGTTACCGATAATTTCAGTGCTTGTTGAGAATACCTTACTGAAAACTGTTAAATTTCTTTCTGCTCCTTGTTGGGTTCGACACTCTTACTTATCGAAAGGACTACGATAGATCCCCTATACTTGTGGGTCATCAAGAATCTTTTCTGGCGCCGTTGCCGGGGAGTGAACCGCCTTTGGTAGGTGGAATTTGGTAAGGAAAAATTTGTATAGTGCGCTGAAATTTAATGTCACTTGTTACTATGGAACATAATCCCTTGAGGGGCTTGTTTGGGGTATCTTCACCCCGACCAGTAGAGAAACGAGTTCCTCCTAAACCTACTGAACCTACTGAAAATGTTTACTTTGAAATTCCTTCGGGTATGATAGAGAAACTGCTAGCTAATCCTTTCACAGGTGATGGAACATTACATCCCGATTTGCACCTAATCTATGTGGATGAAGTTTGTGGATTATTTAAGCTTGCAGGTATGCCCGGGGATGTTATCAAGAAGAAGGTCTTCCCTTTATCTTTGAAGGGAAAGGCATTGACATGGTTTATGCTATGTGATGATATGGGATCACGGAACTACAACTGATTGAAATTGGAATTTCATCATAAGTTTTATCCTATGCATCTTTTTCATCGTGATCGTAATTATATATATAATTTTTGGCCTCGCGAAGGAGAAAGCATCGCTCAAGCTTGAAGGAGGCTTAAGTCGTTATATTCATGCCCCCATCATGAGCTCTCAAGAGAAATTATTATTCAAAATTTTTATGCTCGGCTTTCTTTCGATAATCGGTCCATGCTCGATACTTCTTGTACTGGCTCTTTTATGATGAAGACTATTGAATTCAAATGGGATTTATTGGAAAGAATTAAATACAACTCTGAAGATTGGGATCTTGACGAAGGTAAGGAGTCAGTTATAACACCTAAGTTTGATTGTGTTAAATCTTTTATGGATACCGATGCTTTCCGTGAATTTAGCACTAAATATGGACTTGACTCTGAGATAGTAGCTTCTTTATGTGAATCTTTCGCTACTCATGTTGATCTCCCCAAGGAGAAGTGGTTTAAATATAATCCTCTCATTGAAGTAAAAGTAGTTGCACCTATTAAAGTTTAAGAAAAGACTATCACTTATAATGATTCCGTTGTTCCTACTGCTTATATTGAGAAACCAACTTTCCCTATTAGAATAAAGGATCATGCTAAAGATTCAACTGCGGTTCGTAAGAGTAATACTAGAACACCTACACCCTCTGAGCAAATTAAAGTTGAACCTAGTGTTGCTATGGTTAAAGATCTCTTGGCCGATAATATTTATGGGCATGTCATTTACTTCTGTGAGGAAGCTGCTAGAATTGCTAGACCCGACACTAAACATAATCATAGACCTGTTGTAGGCATGCCTATTATTTTAGTTAAAATAGGAGATCATTGTTATCATGGCTTATGTGATATGGGTGCTAGTGCAAGTGTAATACCTCATTCCTTATATATAAAAAATTATGCACGATATTGCACCTGCTGAGATAGAGGAAATTGATGTTACAATTAAGCTTGCTAATAGAGACACTATTTCACCAGTTGGGATTGTTAGAGATGTTGAAGTCTTGTGTGGGAAAGTTAAATATACTGCCGATTTTCTTGTTCTTGGTTCCCCACAAGACAACTTTTGTCCCATTATATTTGGTAGACCCTTCTTGAATACTGTTAATGCTAGGATAGATTGCAATAAGGATGTTGTTACTATTGGTTTGGGGGATATGTCTCATGAGTTTAATTTTGTTAAATTTGGTAGACAACCCCATGATAAAGAATTGCCTAGTAAAGATGAAATTATTGGTCTTGCTTCTATTGTCGTGCCTCCTAATGATCCTTTAGAAGAATATTTGCTAGACCATGAGAATGATATGTTTATGAATGAAAGAAGGGAAATAGATGAAGTATTCTTTAAACAGGGACCTATTTTGAAACACAACTTGCCTGTTGAAATTCTAGGGGATCCTGCTATGTAATCAAGTCTGTGAGCTATATATGATAAAGATTAGTGTTGAGTCAAGGGCTTGATTATCTTGCTATGATCTTGAGGGAATAAATAAAAGAGAAAGAATAAAAATAAATAAAGAGATCATATGGATCTTATGGAGAGTAATGACTTCACATATAAAGAGTATGATGAATAAAAGTTGTTGAGAGTTGACAAGCATAGTTTTGGTCATCGTTGCAATTAATAGGAAGTAATAAAGAAAGAGAGGTTTTCACATATAAATATACTATCTTGGACATATTTTATGATTGTGAGCACTCATTAAAATATGGCATGCTAAAGAGTTGATGTTGGACAAGGAAGACAACGTAATGGGTTATGTTTTCTTACATCTGAAATAAATTATATTGTCATGGATCATCCAACATATTGAGCTTGCCTTTCCCTCTCATGCTAGCCAAATTCTTTGCACCAAGTAGAGATACTACTTGTGCTTCCAAATACCTTTAAAACCAGTTTTGCCATGAGAGTCCACCATATCTATGGATTGAGTAAGATCCCTTAAGTAAGTTGTCATCGTTGCAAGCAATAAAAATTGCTCTCTAAATATGTATGATTTATTAGTGTGGAGAAAATAATCTTCATACGATCTTGAGATGTGGAAGAAATAAAAGCGACGAACTACATAATAAAGGTCCATATCACAACTGGCAATATAAAGTGACGTTCTTTTGCATTAAGACTTCGTGCATCCAACCATAAAAGCACAGGACAACCTCTGCTTCCCTCTGCGAAGGGCCTATCTTTTATTCTTGTCTTATACTACATGCAAAGAGTCACGGTGATCTTCACCTTTCCTTTTTACATTTTATCCTTTGGCAAGCACAATGTGTTGGAAAGATCCATATATATATAGCTAATTGGATGTGAGTTTTCATGAACTATTATTGTTGACATTACCCTTAAGGTAAAAGGTTGGGAGGCAATACTATAAGCCCCTATCTTTCTCTGTGTCCGATTAAAACTTCATACCCATAAATATTGCGTGAGTGTTAGCAATTGTGAAAGACTAAATGATGGTTGAGTATGTGGACTTGCTGAAAATCTCTTATTGACTCTTCCCTATGTTATGATAAATTGCAATTGCCTCAATGACTGAGATTACAGTTTGTTGGTTCTCAATGAAGTTTCTGATTCATACTTGAAATTGTGATTGAATTGTTACTTTAGCATAAGAGATCATATGACAATATATACATATATATATATATGTTGTTGTTATAATAATGATCATGATGCCCTCATGTCCGTATTTTATTTTATCGACACATCTATCTCTAAACATGTGGACATATTTTTCGATTTTGGCTTTCGCTTGAGGACAAGCGAGGTCTAAGCTTGGGGGAGTTGATACGTACATTTTGCATCATGCTTTTATATCGATATTCATTGCATTATGGGCTGTTATTACACATTATGTCACAATACTTATGCCTATTCTCTCTTATTTTACAAGGTTTACATGAAGAGGGAGAATGCCGGCAGCTGGCATTCTGGGCTGGAAAAGGAGCAAATATTATAGACCTATTCTGCACAACTCCAAAAGTCCTGAAACTTCACGGGAGCAAGTTTCAGAATATATAAAAAATATTGGGCGAAAAAAGTACCAGAGGGGGGCCACCCACCATCCACGAGGGTGGGGGCGCGCCCTACCACCTCGGCGCGCCCCCTACCTCATGGGCCCCCTGGCAGCCCTTTGATACACATCTTCTGCTATATGAGGTCTTTCGTGGAGGAAAAAATCATAAGCTAGCTCATGGGACGAAACTCCGCCGCCACGAGGGGGAACCTTGGCGGAACCAATCTAGGGCTCCGGAGGAGCTGTTCTGCTGGGGAAACTTCCCTTTGGGAGGGGGAAATCATCACCATTGTCATCACCAATGATCCTCTCATCGGGAGGGGGTCAATCTTCATCAAAATCTTCACCAGCACCATCTCATCTCAAACCCTATTTCATCTCTTGTATCCCATCTTTGTCCCAAAGCCTCAGATTGGTACCTGTGGGTTGCTAGTAGTGTTGATTACTCCTTGTAGTTGATGCTAGTTGGTTTATTCGGTGGAAGATCATATGTTCAGATCCTTTATGCATATTAATACCCCTCTAATTATGAACATGAATATGATTTGTGAGTAGTTACATTTGTTCCTGAGGACATGGGAGAAGTCTTGCTATAAGTAGTCATGTGAATTTGGTATTCGTTCAATATTTTGATGAGATGTATGTTGTCTCTCCTCTAGTGGTGTCATGTGAACGTCGACTACATGACACTTCACCATTTTTTGGGCCTAGGGGAAGGCATTGGGAAGTAATAAGTAGATGATGGGTTGCTAGAGTGATAGAAGCTTAAACCCTAGTTTATGTGTAGCTTCGTAAGGGGCTGATTTGGATCCATATGTTTCATGCTATGGTTAGGTTTGCCTTAAAACTTCTATTGTAGTTGCGGATGCTTGCAATAGGGGTTAATCATAAGTGGGATGATTGTCCAAGGAAGGACAGTACCCAAGCACCGGTCCACCCACATACCAAATTATCAAAGTACCGAACGCGAATCATATGAACGTGATGAACACTAGCTTGACGATAATTCCCATGTGTCCTCGGGAGCGCTTTCATTTATATAAGAGTTTGTCCAGGCTTGTACTTTGCTACAAAAAGGATTGGGACATCTTGCTGCACCTTATTTACTTTTATTACTTGTTACCCGTTACAAATTACCTTAACACAAAACTATCTGTTACCGATAATTTTAGTGCTTGCAGTGAATACCTTACTGAAAACTGCTTATCATTTCCTTCTGCTCCTCGTTGGGTTCGACACTCTTACTTATCGAAAGGACTACGATAGATCCACTATACTTCTGGGTTATCAGACAACATGTCGATTATCCTTGGTAGACCATTCTTGAATACTGCAGGGGTTGTTATTGATTGCAATAAAAGCAAGGTCACATTTCATATCAATGGTAATTAGTATACGTTGCACTTTCCGAAGAAACAATTCCAAGTGAATGTTATTAATGTTATTGAAAAATCTCCGACAATCACTATTGGAAGTTTTTAAATACCTCTACCTACTACCAAAAAGAAATATGAAATGCTTATTGTTGGGGACATTCATATGCTCGTTGAGGTAAGTTAGTGATTTACGAAAGTTCTTTGGTTTCATGCTAATCGAAAGTGGTTGTTAATAAGACCTGATCAACCTTATTAATGGATCATTTTTTAGAGGTATGAAGTTGATGAACTTAGTAAGTACTACCTTCTGGTCCTACCTTTTGTTTCCTGTTTTTATTAGTTAAATAAAATTAAATGCCATGTTTTGTCAGTTTTCTGAATTTTCCGTGTAATAAAAAAATGACCCAAAAATAAAAGTTCTCAGAATGCCCTAAAAATTCAATATGATTTTTTCTGAATACTTAAGAATTTTTGGTGCAAATAACATCACAGGGCGGTGCACCAGGTCGGCACAACCCACTTGGGCGCGCTAGGACCCCCAGGCACGCCCTGGTGGGTTGTGGTCCCCACGTGGGCCCCCTCACTTATCTCATTACACCACATCATCACTTACCTCCAGAAAAAATTCTCCGTTGCTCTCTCTCTGTCTCTCCTGTTCCTGCTCTCAAACCCGCGGATTTTGATCTCTTTGCTCAAAGCTCTATTTCTGAAACTGTCTCAGGGGATTGTTGCTTGGTGTGTGACTCCTCCATTTGTCCAATTAGTTTTTGTTTTAGTGGTTTATATTTTGAATAATTGGCTACTCTTGGTGTTGTTGTAGATGGGCTTGCATGTTGAATTCTTAGAGTTCTAAGTAGTTTGAATGCTTGCTATGGCCTCTCTGTATCCATATGAGTAGTTGGTATTATTTTTGTGAAGTTTTGTTGAGAAAATTTTGTGGACTAAAATTTTAGAATTTTTTGTTCCTGGAAAAAACATGATTATCTTTAGGAAGTTTGGTTCCAAGAAGAACTCCAAGGGAGTTATTGGGGAGTCGTCTGACAGTGATCTCCATCCTCGGAGGTTGGCGGAAGTACGGCCGTGCGAATGGCTGCACACCCAGTTCATGGAAGAGGCTGGAATCCTTCAGGAGTTCACACAATATGCTGCTAATGCCAGCCTCACCGACTTCATCGCAGCTGAATGTGAACAGTATCATCTCCTCACAAACATCTTTGTTCAAAGTTTTACTTTCCTTCCTAGGAATGATCCTCCTGAAGTGCGTTTTAATTTATATGCTGAAACTCATCAGATACCACTTACTGAATTTTGTAACATATGCATGATCCCTTTTGATGGGAGTTTAGTTGAGCCTAGGCCGGCAGAGTTTGAGGCCTTTTATCGTACCTTGACAGTGGGAGATGAGAAAGGGGTGTCAGCCATCACTGCCACTAGCATACATTTTCCTACCATGAATTATTTTGCTTTATTTGTTGCTAAGTGTTTGCTTGCTAGAGAAAAAGCAGGTGCACTCAGCACACCAGACTTTGTTGTTTTATGTCGTGCACTAGAGGGTGACAACACTTATAGCTTAGGAGCTATTGTGGCACATCGCCTCCATGTTAATAAGTCCAAGGGTAAGATACATGGTGGGATTTTCGCTACTCGTTTGGCGACTCACTTTAATGTTGAAATACGCCTTCATGATTACCCTCTGACCGGTAGCAGTGGAAGCCGCTCGCGTCGCTCCCGTGCGAGTGACACGGGCGGAACCCAGAAACCTAGCATCGCCACCGCGAGATCCACCCCTCCTCTCACGCCACCACTGGAGGAAGCTGCAGGCCGAAGCCGCTGCAGCCGACGGCGGCGGCGGGGCCTTGCTCACGTCATGGGATGGCCCTGGTCACGGCTGTGCCTCCCTCGGTGACCGCGGTGGTGGATTTAGCAAGGGCGCTCGAATTCGGCTCGTCCGGCTCCAGTGGCCTGCCTCATCATCGACGTGAAGGTGCTGCTGCTCAAACGCGGCCCTTGGTCTGCTAGGTGGTGGAGGGGCGCTCGGGGGTGGCGGGGTTGGCGCTGGCGCCCAAATCCACCTCGTCCGTCTCAGGTGCGTCGGGGGCTGACCTGCTCCTTTCCTTCGGCGCTGGCTCGATCCGGCCTGCCTCTGTGCGCCGCTGCATCTTGCGGCGGCCCTCGGCTTCTCCAGCGAGCGGCTGTTCCAGCCCGGGAAGGCGTGACCCTGGCCGTTCCTGTGCTCGGTGGGGCAGACTAATTTCTGCCCAGATCCGGTGCGCGGCGATGTGGTCTTGCAAGATCCAGGCAGCACGTGCCCTGAAGATGTTGTCATGGTTTATTGGTTGCTCACGCTCCGGATGCAAAATTCTAGGTCGACTTGGTCGACGCCGGCGGCAACGGCGGCTATGGCTGTCATTTTCCTCGCGGAGGTGCCGCCGTGTATCTGCTTTTCAGCCGCAAACCTCCTGTTTCGTTGTTTTCCGGGTGAAAACCTATGGTCGGGCTTGCCGGATCGGGTGCGGTGGTGTCTCTGGCATCATTCCCTTCTTGGAGGCGCCATCTTGGAGACATGAACTTCGGCTGGTGTTGGTGTGTGTGGATGAAGGAGGTGCGGCTGGTGGTGTGTTTGTGCGGCCGACTGGGGTCGATGGTGGTGTGTGATGTGGTGGTGGAGTGGTGGTGGTGCGGCCGGCTTGCGCTGGTGTGCACGGTGAAGCGATCCCGGTGTAGACTCGGCTCCTTGATGCCCTTCGGCTTCGCCGGTGGTGCCGCTGTTGTGTTGTAGCCTCGGCTGCGTGTGACTCTTCGTCCGAGTGTGGACCCGGTCAATAATTGCCCTTCGGCTGCACCAGTAGCCTTGAGGCACCATGGATGGTCTCGGTTGATTGGAGCTCTTCGTCTATGGTGGTGGTGTTCTCGTGCAGCTCAGGATGGTAATGGTTGCTCAAGACCCTCTCATGGTTGCCATTGTGTTGCGGCGAGCTTCGTGCTCTTGGTGTTGTCTCGGCTCATCTTTGCTCGAGGATGGCGCAAGATGCCTTTCAAACTTGCTAATCGTTCTGATTTCCTGTGGCGGAGCCCCAGTCAAGGTTCATGTCTGGGATGACACTCGTTGATTGTGGATGCTCCTGAGTTGTGCCATGGGGGCTGGTATGCTTGCCGATGCGTTTGGCCGTTTGCAAAGTCCTGGTATTGTGATCTCCCGACGATACCCCACATCTACTTGCCTCTCTCGTGGTGATGGTCTTATGCCTACTAGCTTGGTCATGCCTTGTAT
The DNA here is from genome assembly GCA_034509565.1 of Triticum monococcum. NCBI lineage: Eukaryota > Viridiplantae > Streptophyta > Magnoliopsida > Poales > Poaceae > Triticum > Triticum monococcum. Next base: position 474,412,741 of record CM067846.1, read on the forward strand.
GGTTTTCGGCCCGGTTTTCCTTATAAACAAGTCAATTTGTTCAGGTTTTCGATTCGGTTTTCCTTATAAAGTGGATCACTCCTTTGGCATTTTGGCCACTTTGAGTAATATATTCAGGTGGAGGAACTCCTCCCCCGGTGATTCTCAAAAAAAATTACCTTCTGACCAAGGTTTACCTAGACCGCGCGACCATGGATCACCACCATTTTAGTGATATCGAATCTCCTAACATCCCTGTTCCATATAACCTAGTTTTTAGTGTGAAGACTCATGATATTATTCCATTGCCCGCTCCTACTTTGTTTGATCCTGTTGCCAGGGGTGGATATAGGACTATGCCTATGGACATCATCGCCTATTGGAACGATCAGGCTGCAGCAGAGGAGGAGCCTCAGCAGTGGGATGCATGGATGCCCGCTCCTTAGCACCCCGACTACTATCCAAGCTACTAATCGATTACCAAGCTAGGCCAAAATCCTAAGCTTGGCAGGAGTACATGTTTTCCACCGACATTACATTCATGTTCATGCATTTCATTCTAGTTGTCGGTGTTCACACTTTTTCATTGTATCATCCATGCTTAATTTTATTTTCTTGCTTTCTTCTTGTGTGCTTGAAAAAACTTAGAAAACCCAAAAAAAATAGTTGTAGTTAATTTACTTTCTAAGCATGCTTAGCTATAGCACTAAAAAGAAAACCCAAAAAATTTCCTTGTTCTTCTTTTTGTTTGATGGGAGCTTTCCTGTGTAAATAGTTTTTCTCGTTTTTGCTTTCCCTTTTATTTGCTTGTTCAAGAAAACCAAAAACTCCAACAAATATTTCAGTGTGTTTCTCTGAATTGTTTTTATTCGAGTATTACCAAGGAGAAGACCACGATGAAAATGTTGAGTGGCTCTCATATGAATAATTGTTGATCTAATAAAGAGCCCATTTTACCTTGTCTTCTCCTATTGAATAAAATGTTTACAGGTTCCAGCTTAGTCCACGTCACTCTTGCACTATTATTATTTTCACATCGTTCAGTCGTGCAAGTGAAAGGCAATAATGACAATATTCGATGAACTGGCCATGGCAGAGAGAAACGGGTATGAAATCGACTAGTTCTGTTTGTGTAAATATGTTTAACCTAGTAACCATGATTCAGCCCATTATGATTAAACATGTTTGCAATGACAATTAGAGATTATAGTTTCTCATGCCATGCGTAATTAGCTGGGAGTGGATAATTATTTATTTTGGATATCAACATTGCGTTAAAATGATTGTGATGTAGTATGATGATATGATATCCTCGTGTGAATGTTCGAGTGGCTTGACTTGGCACATGTTCATGCATGTAGTTGAATCAAAATCAACATAGCCTCTATGATATTTATCTTCATGGTGTTCATATCCTACTCATGCTAGTGTCCTATGTTACTTATGCATAATGCATGTTCATGACCATTGTTGCTCACTAGCTGGCCACTTCTCAATCTAATTGCTAGCCTTCGCTTGTACTAAGTGGGAATTCTGATTGTACATCAAAAACCTTGAACCCAAGTTATTCTAGATGAGTCCACTATACCTACCTATATGCGGTATTACCCTACCGTCCTAAGTAAATTTGCATGTGCCACCTCTAAAAACTTCTAATAAATATCATTTTTGTGTGCCTGGATCGTTCATGGAATGACAGGAGGTGCTCGGTATCTTCCATGCTAAGCGGGTTACACTCTGGTCGAGTGTTTATTCATTCGCCATCGCATGAGAAAAGGGCGGTAATAGGGATGCCCAGTCCCGAACTACAAACAGAAAAAGCTTACAAATAATCAAACAAAAACTCCCAATGGAGCCAAAACTTTTACTTTTATCGCTTGGGAACCGCCACTAGCATGCTTAGCATGGAAGATATTGATAACTAATGGTCGTGAAGTAAATGAGAAGGGTGCATGTCTCAAAATATCATTTACCTCTGTTTTAAAACTTGAGCTATGTCACCTCTGCAAATCAATGCTTCCCTCTGCAAAGGGGCTATCTATTTATTTTTATGTTGTGTCATCACCTTCTAAAATAAGCGCCAGAACATGAGAGCATGATAACCCACAAGTATAGGGGATCATTTGTAGCCTTCTTCGATAAATAAGAGTGTCGAACCCAACGAGGAGCTAAAGGCGGAACAAATATTCCCTCAAGTTCTATCGAGCACCGATACAACTCTACGCACACTTGACGTTTGCTTTAATGGAAACAAGTATGAAACTATTTTACAAGGATAAAACTAGAAGTACATTGCGAGAATTAAACTACGAATAAATTTCAAGGTAATAAAAGTGGATAGCTTGTGTCAACAAGAAAGTCATTTGTCCCTAGGCAATCGATAACAAGTAGCGGTAATCATTCCTGTAACTTTATATGAGGGAGAGGAATGAGCTAACATACTTTCTCTACTTGGATCATATGCACTTATGATAGGAACTCTACCAAGCATCCGCAACTACTAAAGATCCAACCATAGCATTAAGTATCAAGTCCTCTTTATTCCCACACGTCATACCCCACCTACTCGGGTTTAAGTTTTTGTCACTCTTGCAACCCACCATAAGTGAACCATGAACATATTGCAACACCCTACAGCAGGGGCCCCTCACGTTTGCGCGAGAACAGAGGGCACCGTAGGACAGCATCATAAATAAAATATACAATCATACCAACCAAGATCATGATTAACCCACAGGACAAAACGAATCTACTCAAACATCATAGGATAACCATAGATCATTGGGAAATAATATATGGAGTTGAGCACCATGTTTAAGTAGAGATTACAGCGGGGAGAAGAGGTGTTACACCGCTGCATAGAGGAGGAGAAAGTTGGTGTTGACGGTAGCAAGATTGTTGATGTAGATCATTGTCCCGATTGTTGCCCCAATGGCACTCCGACGCCATCGGGAGAGAGAACCCCTCCTTCTTCTTCTTCCTTGGCCTACCCCCTAGATGGGAGGAGAGTTCCCCCTCTGATTCATGGCCTCCATGGCCACGAAGGGGCGGGAGCCCCTCCGAGATTGGATCTCCCTCTCTGTTCTCTTCTGTTTCGCGTTCTCCAGATCTGGCCGAAAACCGTTTCTTATATTCCCGGAGATCCGTAACTCCGATTGCACTGAGATTTTAACACGATTTTTTTTTTCTGGATATAAGCTTCCTTGCACCCAAAGTAGAGCCCCAACTGACGTACGAGGTGAGCACAACCCACCACGCCATGCCTGGCTCCGGGACCGCGCCCTGGTGGGTTGTGTCCACCTCGGGCCTCCGTTTCTAGTGATTCCAACTCCCAAAAATCACATATATTCCCAAATAATTCTCCGTGAAATTTTATTGCATTTGGACTTCATTTGATATGGATACTCTGCGATACGAAAAACATGCAAAAAATAGGATCTGGAACTGGGCACTGGATCAATAGGTTAGTCCAATAAATCATATAAAAAGTTGCCAAAAATATGTGAAAGTTGTATAATATAAGCATGAAACAATCAGAAATTATAGATACGATGGAGACATATCAGAGCACTATTGTCATGCTTATGCATTATGTGTAGCTAATGTTGGGTGCATCATGACTGGATCTTTTCTACCATGAATTACAATGTTTAGTCGCTGCTTGAACTTTGGAGGTGCTCTGCATTTATGTTTTGCGGTCTCAGAAAGGGCTAGCGAGATACCATTATTGTCATATTATATCATGGTTGTTTTGAGAACGTGTTGCCATTTGAAATATCTTATTATTGCTCGCTAGATGATTATGTCATTGATATGAGTTAATATAATTATTAAGAGTTATTGTCGGCATGGTTAGTTATAATGTTGGCTGAAAACCTGGGTGTTGTTTAAGCTTATTTATGCAAACAAGAGCAAAAGAGTTCGTAAAAGTTTTTCTTTTTCACTTCCAGTTTATCAACTAAAGCTTGAGGACAAGCAAAGGTTTAAGCTTGGGGGAGTTGATAGGTCTCCAACATATCTACTTTTCCTAATGTGTTTCCTCTTGTTTTGGACTCTAATTTGCATGATTTGAATGAAACTAACCCCAAACTGACGCTGTTTTCAGCAGAACTACCATGGTGTTGTTTTTGTGCAGAAATAAAAGTTCTCGGAATGGAATGAAACTTTGCGAGGAATTTTCATATAAATAAAGAGAATTTCTGGAGCCAAGATCCACCAGAGGGGAGGGGACCTAGGTGGGCACAACCCACCAGGGCGTCCACCCCTCCTAGCGCACCCAGGTGGGCTGTCCCCACCTGGTGGCCCCCAGACATCAACCTTGATATTATAAAATCACATATTTGTAGAGAAAAATTAGGGAGAAAGAATTGTCGTGATCCACGAGACAGAGTCGCCGTCACCTCCTATTCTTCATCGGGAGGCCAGATCTGGAGTCTGTTAGGGGCTCCGGAGAGGGGGATCTTCATTCTTCGTCATCACCTACCCTTCTCCATCGCCAGTTCCATGATGCGCCCCACCGGGAGTGAGTAATTCCTTCATAGGCTCGCTGGTCGGTGAGGAGTTGGATCACATTCATCATGTAATCGAGTTAGTTTTGTTAGGTCTTGATCCCTAGTATCCACTATGTTCTAAGAGTGATGTTGCTTTGACGTTGCCATGCTTAATGCTTGTCACTTTGGGCCCGGGTGACATGATTTCAGATCTGAACCATTTATGTTATCACCATTATATCCATGTTCTAGATCCGATCTTGCAAGTTATAGTCACCTACTACGTGTTATGATCCGGCAACCCCGGAGTGACAATAGTCGGGACCACTCCCGGTGATGACCGTAGTTTGAGGAGTTCATGTATTCACCGTGTGTTAATGCTTTGTCCCGGTTCTCTATTAAAAGGAGGCCTTAATACCCCTTAGTATCCAATTGGACCCCACTGCCACGGGAGGGTAGGACAAAAGATGTCATGCAAGTTCTTTCCATAAGCATGTATGACTATTTACATAATACATGCCTACATTATATTGATAAACTGGAGCTAGTGCCGTATCGCCCTAGGTTATAACTGTCTCATGATGAATATCATCCAACAAGTCACCGATCCAATGCCTACGAATTTATCTTATATTGTTCTTGCTAAGTTACTACTGCTATCGTTATCATTGCACTTGTTACAAAATCATTGCTATTAGTGTTAACGTTACGATTGCTACTGCCACTACTATCAAAACTATCATATTACTTTGCTACTGATCACGTTGTTGCAGATAATTAATCTCCAGGTGTGGTTGAATTGAAAACTCAGCTGCTGATACCTTCAAATATTCTTTGTCTCCCCTTGTGTCGAATCTATAAATTTGGGTTGAATACTCTACCCTCGAAAACTGTTGCGATCCTCTATACTTGTGGGTTATCATGGGCTTAGGCCTTGATGGTTCATAAGACAAGACCTTTGTGGTCTTAAGACTTTGTGTTTGGACGTCTGTGCACAAGGACTAGGATTGTGCCGAGAATCCGAGTTGGGGATACATCTCCATGTTTGTGATCCCTATTTCATGCTCCTTTACTTGTTGCAAGTTTCATTCAGATAATACTTTCTTCTAACATGAATAGGTGGGTGTTCAATGCATCAAGAGTTTAGAGTCTAAAAAGCAAACTAAACTTTTGTTATGGAGCGCAGTATTTCAAAAAAAATCCTACGATCATGAAAGATCTATCTAGGAGATGCATAGCAACAAGAGGGGAGAGTGTGTCTACGCACCCTCGTAGACCGAAAGCGGAAGCGTTTAATAACGCGGTTGATGTAGTCAAACGTCTTCGCGATCCAACCTTTCAAGTACCGAATGCACGACACCTCCGTGATATACACACGTTTAGCTCGGTGACGTCCCTCGAACTCTTGATCTAGTAGAGGCCGAGGGAGAGTTTCGTCATCACGACAGCATGGTGACGCTGATGATGAAGTTCACCTCCACAGGGCTTCGCCTAAGCACTACGACGATATGACCGAGGTGTGTAACTGTCGAGGGGGGGCACCACGCACGGCTAAAGATCAAGTTGTGTGTCTATGGGCTGCCCCCTCCCCCGTATATAAAGGAGGGGAGGAGGAGGCCGGCCGGCCCTAGGGGGCGCGCCCAAGGAGGGGAGTCGTACTAGGACTCCAAGTCCTAGTAGGATTCCACCAAGAGGGAGAGAGGGGAGAGGAAGGAGAGGGAGAAGGAAAGGGGGGCGCCGCCCCCTTTCCCTTTTCCAGTTCGGACTGCAAAGGGGGGGGGGCTGCCCTGGCTCCCCTCCTGTCTCTCCAATAAGTCCCATGGTGGCCCATTAGTTCCCCTAGGGTTTCCGGTAACCCCTCCGGCACTCTGGTTTTACCCGAAACCATACGGAACACTTACAGTGTCTGAATAACATGGTCCAATATATCAATCTTTAAGTCTCAACCATTTCGAGACTCCTCGTCATATCTGTGATCTCATCCGGTACTCCGAACAACCTTCGGTACATCAAATCACATAACTCATAATACAAATCGTCATCGAACGTTAAGCGTGCGGACCCTACGGGTTCGAGAACTATGTAGACATGACCGAGACATACCTCTGGTCAATAACCAATAGCGGAACCTGGATGCTCATATTGGCTCCTACATATTCTACGAAGATCTTTATCGTTCAAACCGCATAATGACATACGGTGTTCCCTTTGTCATCGGTATGTTACTTTCCCGAGATTCGATCATCGGTATCATCATAGCTAGTTCAATCTCGTTGCCGGCAAGTCTCTTTACTCTTTCCATAATGCATCATCCCGCAACTAACTCATTAGTCACATTGCTCGCAAGGCTTATAGTCATGTGCATTACCGAGAGGGCCCAAAGATACCTCTCCGACAATCGGAGTGACAAATCCTAATCTCGATCTATGCCAACTCAACAAACACCATCGGAGACACCTGTAGAGCATCTTTATAATCACCCAGTTACATTGTGATGTTTTATAACACAGTAAGTGTTCCTCCGGTATTCGGGAGTTGCATAATCTCATAGTCATAGGAACATGTATAAGTCATGAAGAAAGCAATAGCAATAAACTAAATGATCCTAGTGCTAAGCTAATGGATGGGTCTTATCCATCACATCATTCTCTAATGATGTGATCCCGTTCATCAAATGACAACACATGTCTATGGCTAAGAAACTTAACCATCTTTGATTAACGAGCTAGTCTAGTAGAGGCATACTAGATACACTCTGTTTGTCTATGTATTCACACATGTACTAAGTTTCCGGTTAATACAACTCTAGCATGAATAATAAACATTTATCATGATATAAGGAAATATAAATAACAACTTTATTATTGCCTCTAGGGCATATTTCCTTCAGTCTCCCACTTGCACTAGAGTCAATAATCTAGATTACATAGTAATGATTCTAACACCCATGGAGTCTTGGTACTGATCATGTTTTGCTCATGAAAGAGGCTTAGTCAACGGGTCTACAACATTCAGATCCGTATGTATCATGCAAATCTCCATGTCTCCCTCCTTGACTTGATCACGGATGGAACTGAAGCGTCTCTTGATGTGCTTGGTTCTCTTGTGAAATCTGGATTCCTTTGCCAAGGCAATTGCACTAGTATTGTCACAAAAGATTTTCATTAGACCCGATGCACTAGGTATTACACCTAGATCGGATATGAACTCCTTCATCTAGACTCCTTCATTTGCTGCTTCCGAAGCAGCTATGTATTCCGCTTCACACGTAGATCCCACCACAACACTCTGCTTAGAACTACATCAACTGACAGCTCCACCATTCAATAAAAATATGTATCCGGTTTGTGACTTAGAGTCATCTGGATTAGTGTCAAAGCTTGCGTCGACGTAACCGTTTACGAGGAGCTCTTTGTCACCTCCATAAATGAGAAACATATCCTTAGTCCTTTTCAAGTATTTCAGGATGTTCTTGACCGTTGTCAAGTGATCCACTCCTGGATTACTTTGGTACCTCCCTGCTAAACTAAAAGCAAGCCACACATCAGGTCTGGTACACAGCATTGCATACATGATAGAACCTATGGCTGAAGCATAGGGAATGAGTTTCATTTTCTCTCTATCTTCTGAGGTGGTCGGGCATTGAGTCTGACTCAACTTCACACCTTGTAACACCGGCAAGAACCCTTTCTTTGCTTGATCCATTTTGAACTTCTTCAAAACTTTATCAAGGTATGTGCTTTGTGAAAGTCCAATTAAGCATCTTGATCTATCTCTATAGATCTTGATGCCCAATATATAAGCAGCTTCACCGAGGTCTTTCATTGAAAAATTCTTATTCAAGTATCCTTTTATGCTATTCAGAAATTTAGTATCATTTCCGATCAACAATATGTCATCCACATATAATATCAGAAATGCTATGGAGCTCCCACTCACTTTCTTGTAAATACAGGCTTCTCCAAAAGTCTGTATAAAACCATATGCTTTGATCACACTATCAAAGCGTATATTCCAACTCCGAGATGCTTGGACCAGTCCATAAATAGATCGCTGGAGCTTGCACACTTTGTTAGGACCTTTTGGATCGACAAAACCTTCCGGTTGCATCATATACAACTCTTCTTTAAGATATCCATTAAGGAATGCAGTTTTGACATCCATTTGCCAAATTTCATAATCATAAAATGTGGCAATTGCTAACATGATTCGGACGGACTTAAGCATCGCTACTGGTGAGGTCTCATTGTAGTCAACTCCTTGGACTTGTCGAAAACCTTTCGCATCAAGTCGAGTAAGGGAGTCCTGGATTAGGGGGTCTCCGGCAGCCGGACTATATCCTTTGGCCGGACTGTTGGACTATTAAGATACAAGATTGAAGACTTTGTCCCGTGTCCGGATGGGACTCTACTTGGTGTGGAAGGCAAGCTAGGCAATACGGATATGTATATCGCCTCCTTTGTAACCGACCTTGTGTAACCCTAGCCCCCTCCGGTGTCTATATAAACCAAGGGTTTTAGTCCGTAGGACAACATACAATCATACCATAGGCTAGCTTCTAGGGTTTAGCCTCTCTGATCTCGTGGTAGATCAACTCTTGTAATACTCATATCATCAAGAACAATCAAGCAGGGCGTAGGGTTTTACCTCCATCAAGAGGGCCCGAACCTGGGTAAACATCGTGTCCCCTGCCTCCTATTACCATCCGCCTTAGCCGCACAGTTCAGGACCCCCTACCCGAGATCCGCCGGTTTTGACACCGACATTGGTGCTTTCATTGAGAGTTCCACTGTGTCGTCACCATAAGGCTTGATGGCTCCTTCAATCATCGCTAGTGATGGGTCCTGGGTGAGGCTTTCCTCCCTGGACAGATCTTCATATTCGGCGGCATTGCACTGCGGGCCAATTCGCTTAGCATCTGGAGCAGATTGAGAGCTACGCCCCTGGCCATCAGGTCAGATTTGGAAACTTGAACTACACGGCTGACATCCGCGGAGACTTGATCTTCGACGGATTCGGGCCCATGTCGGACGCGACGTATAGTCTTGACGATCATGACGTAACTCTGCCATCGGGCAGTGTTCGGGAGATCGCATCCGCAGCTACTTCGTCCATCAATCCGGAGCAAGTCGCAACATACGAGAGCGAAGGGATGGACCCTGCCATGGAGACCACACCCTCAGTGGCGATAGAGTCGGATACTGACTTCACCCCTTAGAGAGTCGTGTCACCAAACCACTGGATTCATCTCTGGCCATGGACTCCGAGACGCTCATATCCGTGCCCGTCGAGTCTGACTGGGCACCGATCATGGAGTTCACCTCCACGGACATCTTTCAGCACACACCCTTCGGGGATGTGCTAAATTCATTAAGGTCTCTCTCCCTGTCAGGAGAACCTTGGCCGAACTATGTCCAGCTAGATTGGGATGCGGACGACGAAGAAATTCGCTGCCCACCCACCACCCACTTAATAGCCACTGTCGACGACTTAACCGACATGCTCGACTTTGGCTCCGAAGACTTCGACGGTATGGACGACGAGGCCAGAGACGAACAGGATCCACCGCCCTCGGGGCACTGGACCGCCACCTCATCATATGATATATACATGGTGGACACCCCCAAAGAAGCCAATGGCGACGAGAAAGCGGAGGACGACCCCTCCAAGAAGTAACCCAAGCGCCGACGTCAGCGGCGCCGCTCTAAGTCTCGCCATAGCAAGAGCAGTGATACTGGCACAGGAGAAAATAACACTCCGGATAGCGCCGAAGACAACAACAATCCCCTCCAGCATGGTGCAGAGCTAGAGGACGAACAAGCTAGCCCCCCAGAGCAGGCAGCAGATGGAGAACCGGAGGAGGACAATTACATGCCTCTCTCGAAGACGAGGCGAGCCTTGGTGACGACGAGTTTATTGTGCCTGAGGACCCCGTCGAGCAAGAGCGCTTCAAGCACCGGCTTATGGCCACAGCAAGAAGTCTAAAGAAGAAACAGCAACAGCTTCAAGCTGATCAATACTTGCTAGCAGACAGATGGACCGAAGTCCTTGCGGCCAAGGAGCATGAACTCGAGCGCCCTTCCAAGAGTTACCCAAAACACAGGTTGCTACCTCACCTCGAGGAGGAAGCATTGAAACCTCATTCACCAGTGTACGATGCGGCTGGCCGGCCACTACGCGGCCGAGCCAGAGAGGTGTTTCAGCCTAAAGTTCAGACCGCACCCTGTCGCCATTCAGTCAAAAATACTAAGGCCTGGGGCAACACAGAGGACCTGCGAGACATCTTGGACAGTAAGGCAAAAAACGCAAGGTCAATATACGGGACACGAGCACGTGTGCCCACACGGGACGATGATCGTCGCGTCGGATACACCAAGAGTAAATCTGGCCGGGCCAAATACAGCAAACAAGACTCATACGAACTATGTCGGGATATAGCCCGGCACAGAGGCGCCGCACACCCCCTATGCTTCACTGATGAAGTTATGAATCATGAATTCCCGGAGGGTTTCAAACCCGTAAATATCGAATCATACGAAGGCACAACAGATCCCGCTGTATGGATTGAGAATTTCCTCCTTCACGTCCACATGGCTCGCGGTGACGATCTACATGCCATCAAGTACCTCCCACTAAAACTCAAAGGACCAGCTCGGCATTGGCTGAATAGCTTGCCAGCAGATTCCATTGGCAGTCGGGAGGATTTGGAAGATGCATTTCTTGACAACTTCCAGGGCACTTATGTGCGGCCACCGGATGCTGATGACTTGAGCCACATAACCCAGCAGCCAGGGGAATAGGCCAGACAATTCTGGACATGGTTCTTGACTAAGAAAAATCAAATTGTAGACTGTCCAGATGCAGAAGCCCTAGCGGCATTCAAGCATAACATCCGCTATGAGTGGCTCACCCGCCACCTCGGCCAGGAGAAGCCGAAATCTACGGCAGCCCTCACAACACTCATGACCCGCTTTTGCGTGGGCGAGGACAGCTGGCTTGCTCGCAGCAACAGCACATCAAGGAATCCGGATACCTAGGATACCAAAGACGTTAACAGTAGGCAGCATCGTAATTGACCAAAGTGCCGCAATAACGGCGATAACACCAAAGATACGGTAGTCAATGCCGGATTCAGAGGCTCTAAATCCGGTCAGCGGAAAAAACCATTTAAAAGAAATACTCCGGCTCCGTCCAGTGTGGATCGCATACTGGACCGCTCGTGTCAAATCCATGGCACCCCTGACAAGCCAGCCAATCACACCAACAGAGAATGCTGGGTGTTCAAGCAGGCCGGCAAGTTAAATGCCGAAAGCAAGGACAAGGGGCTGCATAGCGATGACGAGGAGGAGCCCCGGCCGCCGAACCCAGGAGGACAGAAGGGGTTTCCCCCACAAGTGAAGACAGTAAACATGATATATGCAACCCACATTCCCAAGAGGGAGCGGAAGCGTGCACTAAGGGACGGCTACGGGATGGAGCCCGTCGCCCTGAAGTTCAACCCATGGTCTGCTTGTCCGATCACCTTCGATCGCAGGGACCACCCCACTAGCATCCATCATGGAGGATCCGCCTCACTGGTCCTAGACCCCATCATTGATGGATTTCACCTCACTCGAGTCCTTATGGACGGCCGCAGCAGCCTGAACCTGCTTTATCAGGATACAATGCAAAAAATGGGTATCGATCCCTCAGGGATCAAACCCAGCAAAACCACCTTTAAAGGCGTCATCCCAGGTGTAGAGGTTCATTGCATAGGCTCAATCACACTGGAAATGGTCTTTGGATCACTGGATAGCTTCCGAAGCGAAGAGTTAATCTTCGACATCATCCCATTTCGCAGTGGCTATCATGCACTGCTCGGACGGACAACATTTGCAAAATTCAACACAGTGCCCAATTACGCATACCTCAAGCTCAAGATGCCAGGACCCCGCGGGGTCATAACAGTAAATGGAAACACAGAACGCTCGCTCCGTACAGAAGAGCACACTGCGGCCTTTGCAGCAGAGGCACAAAGCAGCCTGTTCAGGCAGACCACTCATTCGGCGTTACAGCCCCCGGACACCTTCAAGCGAGTCCGGAACAATCTGCAACAGGATCGCCTGGCGCGATCAACGCTGGCCTAGCAATCCGGCCCCCGTCCCAGTCCTAGTGCAGCGACGAAATTCATGCCGCGCGTACATAACTACGCATTGAAAATACCATGGACATAGGCGGGGGCACAATCAGGACACACCCACATTGCGGCTTAACCACACCAGGGGCTATATACCTTTGACATTCCTTTTCTCTTTCAGGGCCTAGCTCTTCGGAAGCCCTTTCCGGCAGTCTGATTGCCGGACACATTCCGTAAGCAACAACCAAGGCGACAAGAAGCTAGGATGAACATGGGAACCACCGGGTGGTCTCTAGTAATACTTGATATACCCGCTTTTCACTATTTATGCGTAGCTTGCCTTGGGATAGGACATTTCGAATTGTCCTACTTTATGCTTATTGCACTACTTGTACCAGTATGCTTCGACGTATTATTCAAATAACAATGCATATTATTAATCTGTCATTGCATTATTTAAGTTTTTTTCTTTCTCTTATATGTCCATTTACGACATTCCGCACATGCACGCTCGGGTGCGGTCAGTACGCCAAGGGCTCTCATTTACCCCATAATACGGCGCAAGAAGTTCGAACACTGTCGACAGTGCGGCACCCCGAACTTATAGCATTATATGCATCAGCTCCGAATCATGTCTTGGGTCAAATGTTGGGTTGCCCGGCTCCCATGCTTTGGTACCTTACGTTCCGCTATATCGGCTAAGGTAGCGGTGGGAGAACTACTACAATTGTGTCCCGGTTCTTCCGGACGAGCACGTCAGTAGAGAAAGCCAAAAACTGACTGTCATGATAAGGCAAGAGACTGGTCGTTGTTCGAGAGGTCTCAAGTCCTTAAAGACTTTTTCCGCTTTGGGCGAGGAGTCGGCCTTGTCCGGCTTAGGCGTGTATAGCGCCCCAAATTTGGCCCTCCGAATACCAGGGGCTTTGCCAAAAATTTAAAATCAAAGACTTATATGGCTAAGTGAGAGTGATAAAGCATTATAGTCTGATTGCTTGGTTCGTTGCGCTGAGCACCTCCCTTGAAGGACCCAAAATTGGGGTAAAGAGTGTTCAGATTTACCCCGAACACCCCAGTACTAGTTACATGGGGGCAGAAGCCGACGATTGGCCAACTCTCAGATTTAATAAACGGCCGCACAGAAGGTAATATTTTAAATTAAGAAAGCGTCGCATGGCGCAAAAGAACCCATTTCATATTACAGGATCACATGGGCATGTTCATTCAAATATTACATCCTTCGCACACTCGTCTGCCACTAGGCGAGAACCCTTCAGGACACTCTCATGGTAATTCTCGGGGCAGCGATGCTCCTTGCCCTCCGGCGGCCCCTCCTTCATAAGCTTCACGGCGTCCAGCTTCGCCCAGTGCACCTTCGCCCGGGCTAAAGCCATGCGTGCACCTTTGATGCAGATGGGCCGCTTGATGACCTCAAGCCGTGGGTAGGCTTCCACCAGCTGCCTCACCAAACCGAAGTAGCTGCTGGACAGGGGCTCGCCAGGACACATCCGGACTATAAGGCCCCTCATGGCCTGTTCGGCCGCCTTGTGAAGTTCGACCAACTGCTTCAGCTAGTCGCTCAAGGACACGGGGTGTTTGATCCCAGTATATTGATACCAGAACAACTTCTCTGTTGAGCTCCCCTCCTCAGCCCGGTAAAACTCCGCGGCATCCAGCACACTGCGGGGAAGATCTGCAAACGCTCCTGGAGAGCTCTGAACTTGGGTAAGAAAAATGAAAGTCTCCTTCACATGCTTGCTTTACATATTGAATGCCTTACCCGCTGCTATCTTCTTTGCCGCATCAATCTCCTGGAGGGCCTTGTGGGCTTCGGCCTTGGCACTCCAGACGCTTTCAAGCGCCTGCGCGAGCTCGGACTCTCGTGTCTTGGAGTCAAGCTCCAAGGACTCGTGCTTTTTGGTGATAGCCACGAGCTCTTGCTGCACCTCGCCCGCTCGGGCTTCTTGTTTCTCCCGTTCAATGTGTTCTTTGGCCGCTTTGTCTTCAGCCGCGGACAACGCCTTCCTCAGGGTCTCCACCTCAGTCGTGGCCACTGACAAATTCATGATGATCCTATTACTTTACACCAAACTTATTTTTAACTATATAAACTGGGGTATATCTTACCTTTGCTCTCTTAGAGTTGCCCCTTGGTAAGGCCGAGCTCGTCCTCGGACCGCTTCAGGGCCTGCTTCAGCACAGAGACCTCCACAGTACGTGTGGCAGCGGCCAGCAGGGAAGCCATCACATACACATAGACATACTCTAATTAGACTCCTGAGTTATCATTTGATACTCTATTCGGCTTTTCTTCGCGAACGCCGAATAGAGCATCAGGTGCTACTATCTATGCGGTAATATTTTTATATTTTGAATGCTTACCTCAAAGCCTGTTAGGAGGCTGGCGCAAGCTTCAGTCAGTCTGTTTTTGGCGGACTGAACCTTCTTGACCACCGCACTCATGATAGTGCGGTGTTCTTCATCGATGGAAGCGCTATGAAGCGCTTCCAGCAAGTTGTCCGGTGCCTCTAGTTGGACAGAGCACACCAGCACGGATGGTTGGCCCCCCTTAATGGGGGGCCGCCTACCGGAGGCCGGAACCATTGAAGGTTCCGGCACAGTGTTCGGCTGGGGCCCGAACTCGAAGCCCGTAGGAGCCTCACTCCCTTGGTACTCAGGATCCGGGAGGTTGCCATGAGGCGCCCCCAGGATCACCTCCCCTTGGGTCGGTGCCTTTTGAGACACCACCTTGGCGTTGTCCGTAGGGCGAGGGGTGGAAGCCGTCGGAGGAGAACCGCTGTTCATATCCGACGAGCCCAAAGAGCCGCTCGACGAGGGTACGTCGAGATGAGCTCGGGCCAGACTGCATAATCATGTTCGGCATGAGCAAAGGCAGTACAATAAAACATACCATGAAGTACTATGGTGTCCGGACACTTACGACTTCTCCAGGGGCTTGTCCCTGGGTAGCCACTCGTCGCCGCTGTCGGCGGCCATCGTGCCACAATCCGGCGGGAGGGTCTTTCCCTTCTTGGACCCTTCGGCCTCCCCGGATGGGTCGGCCTT
The DNA here is from genome assembly GCA_034509565.1 of Triticum monococcum. Taxonomy (NCBI): domain Eukaryota; kingdom Viridiplantae; phylum Streptophyta; class Magnoliopsida; order Poales; family Poaceae; genus Triticum; species Triticum monococcum. The sequence goes on from CM067846.1 coordinate 474,428,389, forward strand.
CCTTTTCTTGTCTCCCCCGGCTGGGGGGGAGAACTTTTCTCCTCCTCCTCGTTTCCGTGGGAGGAGTGCGCATCGGACTCATCATACGATGAGTCTGATAGAACCACCTTGCACCGGAGACCCTTACGGGTCCCCGCGGCCTTCTTCTTGGCCGTCTTTTCCGGCACCTCATAAGGTGCCGGAGTCAGCATCTTCGTTAGAAGAGCGTTTGCAGGATCTTCGGGCAGGGGGGCTGGGCAATCAAGCTGCTCCGATGTCTTTATCCAGTCCTGTTAATGACATGAAAGCTTAGATCCAGCACATAACCAAACCAGGGCACATAAATACCCTGAGAGATATAAAAGCCTGCCGGATGGGCGCGGCGCTTTGCGCTGAGTCCGCGATCCTCGGTGAGGGAGGGAGGCATCTCGGCGCCCTTGAACAACACCCTCCAGACGTCCTCGTGTGTCGTGTCGTAAAGCTCTCGCAGCATCTGGTGCTGGGCCGAGTCGAACTCCCACAAAACAAATGCCCATCGTTGGCACGAAAGGATCCGGCGGAAGAGCATAACCTGGACCACGTTGACGAGCTTGATTTTCTTGTTCGTCATGTTCTGGATGCAGGTCTGGAGTCCGGCCAGCTCTACCAAAGAGCCCCAGGATAGGCCCTTCTTTTTTCAGGAGGTGAGCCACGTGGGGATTCCAGAAGGAAATTTGGGGGCCGCCACCCAGTTGGAGTCGCGCGGCTCGGTGATGTAGAACCACCCCAATTGCCACCCCTTTATGGTATCCATGTAGGTACCCTCGAGCCAGGTGACATTAGGCATCTTGCCCACCATGGCGCCTCTGCATTCTGCTTGCTGGCCACCCACCACCTTCGGTTTGACATTGAAGGTTTTCAGCCATAGGCCGAAGTGGGGCCTGATGCGGAGGAAGGCCTCGCACACGACGATAAACGCCGAGATGTTGAGGATGAAGTTGGGGGCCAGATCATGGAAACCCAGCCCGTAGTAGAACATGAGTCCGCGGACAAACAGGTGGAGAGGAAATCCCAGTCCACGGATGAAATGGGTAAGAAAAACTACCCTCTCATGGGGTTTGGGCGTTGGGACGATCTGCCCCGCATTCGGCAGCCAGTGCGCGATATTCGCAGCTAGGTATCCGGTATTCCATAACTTTTTGATGTTCTCCTCCGTGACGGAGGAGACCATCCACTTGCCTCCTGCTCCGGACATGATTGGAGTGGTTCGAGAAGAAGAACGCGAGCTTGGGCGCTAGAGCTCGGGTGTGCAGGAATGGGTAAGCGAGAAGGAAGAAGGCGTGGGTGAAAAAAGTAAATCTTTGTCCCTTTATAAGGGCAGAAGAGGCGATGAGTCTCCCCACTTGCCTGGCAAAACCGCTTATTCCCCAGGCGCCGTAATTGATGGCGCGGTTGGGTTACCCACGTCCGTATTGATGAGAATCCCGTGATAAGGGGAACACGATCTCTGCTTTGACAAGACGTATCAAGAAAACCACCTCGCGATATGTGCGGAGGTGGTTGAGAAAAGCGGTTTGAATAATAACCGGGCCATGAAGTGATGTCATACTATCGAAACGTGTCAGTAGATTAGATTTGTGGAAGTATTATTCTCTCTATGGTGGCATGTGGAACTTATTTTGCAGGGTCGGACACTATCCTTGTATTCAAACTCTTCCATGGTGTATTCGGAGGAGGAACCCGCCTTGCAATGCCGAAGACAACACTGCGCGCCGGACTCATCGTCATTGAAGCCTGGTTCAGGGGCTACTAAGGGAGTCCTGGATTAGGGGGTCTCCGGACAGCTGGACTATATCCTTTGGCCGGACTATTGGATTATTAAGATACAAGATTGAAGACTTCGTCCCGTGTCCGGATGGGACTCTACTTGGCGTGGAAGGCAAGCTAGGCAATACGGATATGTATATCTCCTCCTTTGTAACCGACCTTGTGTAACCCTAGCCCCCTCCGGTGTCTATAAACCGGAGGGTTTTAGTCCATAGGACAACATACAATCATACCATAGGCTAGCTTCTAGGGTTTAGCCTCTCTGATCTCGTGGTAGATCAACTCTTGTAATACTCATATCATCAAGAACAATCAAGCAGGACGTAGGGTTTTACCTCCATCAAGAGGGCCCCAACCTGGGTAAACATTGTGTCCCCTGCCTCCTGTTACCATCCGCCTTAGACGCACAGTTCGGGACCCCCTACCCGAGATCCGCCGGTTTTGACACCGACATCGAGCTTTGTAGACATTAACATTACCGTCAGCGTTAGTCTTCTTCTTGAAGATCCATTTATTCTCTATGGCTTGCCGATCATCGGGCAAGTCAACCAAAGTCCACACTTTGTTCTCATACATGGATTCCATCTCAGATTTCCTGGCCTCAAGCCATTTTGCAGAATCTGCGCTCATCATCGCTTCCTCATAGTTTATAGGTTCGTCATGGTCAAGTAACATGACCTCCATAACAGGATTACCATACCACTCTGGTGCGGATCTTGCTCCGGTTGACCTACAAGGTTCGGTAGTAACTTGATCAGAAGTTTCATGATCATTTTCATTAGTTTCCTCACTAATTGGTGTAGGAATCACTGGAACTGATTTTTGTGATGAACTACTTTCCAATAAGGGAGAAGGTACAGTTACCTCATCAAGTTCTACTTTCCTCCCACTCACTTCTTTCGAGAGAAACTCCTTCTCTAGAAAGGATCCATTCTTAGCAATGAATATCCTTCAGATCTATGATAGAAGGTGTACCCAACAGTCTCCTTTGGATATCCTATGAAGACACATTTCTTAGATTTGGGTTCGAGCTTATCAGGTTGAAGCTTTTTGACATAAGCATCGCAGCCCCAAACTTTAAGAAATGACAACTTGGGTTTCTTGCCAACCCACAGTTCATATGGTGTCATCTCAATGGATTTCGGTAGTCCCTATTCAATGTGAATGCAGCCGTCTCTAAATCATAACCCCAAAACGATAGCGGTAAATTAGTAAGAGACATCATAGATCGCACCATATCTAATAAAGTGCGGTTACGACATTCAGACACACCATTACGCTATGGTGTTCCAGGTGGCGTGAGTTGCGAAACTATTCCGCATTGTTTCAAATGAAGACCAAACTCATAACTCGAATATTCACCTCCATGATCAGATCGTAGAAACTTAATTTTCTTGATATGATGATTTTCCACTTCACTTTGAAATTCTTTGAACTTTTCAAATGTTTCAGACTTATGTTTCATCAAGTAGATATACCCATATCTACTCAAATCATCTGTGAAGGTCAGAAAATAACGATACCCACCGCGAGCATCAACACTCATCGGACCGCATACATCAGTATGTATTATTTCCAATAAGTCTGTTGCTTGCTCCATTGTTCCGGAGAATGGAGTCTTAGTCATCTTGCCCAAGAGGCATGGTTCGCAAGCATCAACTGATTCATAATCAAGTGATTCCAAAAGCCCATCAACATGGAGTTTCTTCATGCTCTTTACACTAATATGACCTAAACGGCAATGCCACAAATAAGTTGCACTATCATTATTAAACTTATATCTTTTGGCTTCAATACTATGAACATGTGTATCACTACTATCAAGATTTAGTAAAAATAGACCACTCATTAAGGGTGCATGACCATAAAAGATATTACTCATATAAATAGAACAACCATTATTCTCTAATTTAAATGAATAACCGTCTCGCATCAAACAAGATCCATATATAATGTTCATGCTTAACGCTCGCACCAAATAACAATTATTCAGGTATAAAACTAACCCCGAAGGTAGATGTAGAGGTAGCGTGCCGACCGCGATCACATCGACTTTAGAACCATTTCCCACGCGCATCGTCACCTCGTCCTTAGCCAATCTTCACTTAATCCATAGCCCCTGTTTCGAGTTGCAAATATGAGAAACAGAACCGGTATCAAATACCCAGGCGCTACTGCGAGCATTAGTAAGGTACACATCAATAACATGTATATCAAATATACCTTTCACTTTGCCATCCTTCTTATCCGCCAAATACTTGGGGCAATTCCGCTTCCAGTGACCAGTCCCTTTGCGGTAGAAACACTCTGTCTCGGGCTTAGGTCTAGACTTGGGCTTCTTCACTTGAGCAGCAACTTGCTTGCCATTCTTCTTGAAGTTCCACTTCTTCCCTTTGCCCTTCTTCTTGAAACTAGTGGTCTTGTTGACCATCAACACTTGATGCTCCTTCTTGATTTCTACCTCCGCAGCTTTTAGCATTGCGAAGAGCTTGGGGATTGTCTTATCCATCCCTTGCATATTATAGTTCATCATGAAGCTTTTGTAGCTTGGTGGCAGTGATTGAATAACTCTGTCAATGACACTATCATCAGGAAGATTAACTCCCAGTTGAGTCAAATGTTTGTGGTACCTAGACATTCTGAGTATATGTTCACTGACAGAACTATTCTCCATCTTGCAGCTATAGAACTTATTGGAGACTTCATATCTCTCAATTTGGGCATTTACTTGAAATATTAACTTCAACTCCTGGAACATCTCATATGCTCCATGACGTTCAAATCATCGTTGAAGTCCCTATTCTAAGCCGTAAAGCATGGCACACTGAAATATCGAGTAGTCATCAGCTTTGCTCTGCCAGACGTTCATATCATCTGGAGTTGCTCCTGCAGCGGGCTTTGCACCTAGCGTGCTTCCAGGACGTAATTCTTCTGTGCGGCAATGATGATAATCCTCAAGTTACGGACCCAGTCCGTGTAGTTGCTACCATCATCTTTCAACTTAGATTTCTCTAGGAACGCATTAAAATTCAAAGGAACAGTAGCACGGGCCATTTATCTACAACAACATAGACATGCAAAATACTATCAGGTACTAAGTTCATGATAAATTAAAGTTCAATTAATTATATTACTTAAGAACTCCCACTTAGATAGACATCCCTCTAGTCATATAAATGATCACGTGATCCATATCAACTAAACCATGTCCGATCATCATGTGAGATGGAGAAGTTTTCAATGGTGAACATCACTATGTTGATCATATCTAATATATGATTCATGCTCGATCTGTCGGTCTCAGTGTTCCGAGGCCATATCTGCATATGCTAGGCTCGTCAAGTTTAACCTGAGTATTCTGCTTGTGCAAAACTGGCTTGCACCCATTGTATGTGAATGTATAGCTTATCACACCCGATCATCACGTGGTGTCTCGGCACGATGAACTGTAGCAACGGTGCATACTCAGGGAGAACACTTATACCTTGAAATTTAGTGAGAGATCATCTTATAATGCTACTGCCATACTAAGCAAAATAAGATGCATAAAAGATAAACATCACATGCAATCAAATATAAGTGATATGATATGGCCATCATCATCTTGTGCCTTTGATCTCCATCTCTAAAGCACCATCATGATCACCATTGTCACCGGCTTGACACCTTGATCTCCATCGTAGCATCATTGTCGTCTCGCCAGCTATTGCTTCTATGACTATCGCTACCACTTAGTGATAAAGTAAAGCAATTACATGGCAATTGTATTTCATACAATAAAGTGACAACCATATAGCTCCTGCCAGTTGCTGATAACTATTACAAAACATGATCATCTCATACAACAATTTATATAATCACGTCTTGACCAAATCACATCACAACATGCCCTGCAAAAACAAGTTAGATGTCCTCTACTTTGTTGTTGCAAGTTTTACGTGGCTGCTATGGGCTTCTGGCAAGAACCGTTCTTACCTACGCATCAAAACCACAACAATTTTTCATCAAGTGTTTTGTTTTAACCTTCAACAAGGACCGAGCATAGTCAAACTCGATTCAACTAAAGCTGGAGAAGCAGACACCCACTAGCCACCTATGTGCGAAGCACGGCAGTAGAACCAGTCTCATCAACGTGGTCATGTAATGTAGGTCTGGGCTGCTTCATCCAACATTACCGCCGAATCAAAGTATGACATGCTGATAAGCAGTATGACCACTATCGCCCACAACTCTTTGTGTTCTACTCGTGCATATAACATCTACGCATAGACCTAGCTCGGATGCCACTGTTGGGGAACGCGGGATTTAAAAAAATTTACCTACGATCACGCAAGATCTATCTAGGAGATGCATAGCAACAAGAGGGGAGAGTGTGTCTACGTACCCTTGTAGACCGAAAGCAGAAGCGTTTAATAATGCGGTTGATGTAGTCGCGCGTCTTCGTGGTCCAACCGATCAAGTAACGAATGCACGACACCTCCGCGATTTGCGCACATTCATATCGGTGACGTCCCTCGAACTCTTGATCCAGTTGAGGCCGAGGGAGAGTTTCGTCAGCACGACGGCGAGGGGAAGGTGATGATGAAGTTCACTGGCACAGGGCTTCGCCTAAGCACTACAACGATATGACCGAGGTGTGTAACTGTGGAGGGGGGAACCGCACACGGCTAAAGATCAACTTGTGTGTCTATGGGGTGCCCCCTCCCCCGTATATAAAGGAGGGGAGGAGGAGGCCGGCCGGCCCTAGGGGGCGCGCCCAAGGAGGGGAGTCCTACTAGGACTCCAAGTCCTAGTAGGATTCCACCAAGAGGGAGAGAGGGGGAAGGAAGGAGAGGGAGAGAGGGACAAGGAAAAGGGGGCACCGCCCCCTTTCCCTTGTCCAATTCGGACTGCAAAGGGAGGGGCGCGGCCTGCCCTGGCTCCCCTCCTCTCTCTCCAATAAGGGCCCTGGTGGCCCGTTAGTTCCCCGGGGGTTTCCGGTAACCCCTCCGGCACTCCGGTTTTACCCAAAACCATCCGGAACACTTCCGGTGTCCGAATAACAAGGTCCAATATATCAATATTTATTTCTTGACCATTTCGAGACTCCTCGTCATGTCCGTGATCTCATCCGGGCCTCCGAACAACCTTCGGTACATCAAATCACATAACTCATAATACAAATCATCGTCGAACATTAAGCGTGCGACCCTACGAGTTCGAGAACTATGTAGACTTGACTGAGACACATCTTCGGTCAATAACCAATAGCAGAACCTAGATGCTCATATTGGCTCCTACATATTCTATGAAGATATTTATCGGTCAAACCGCATAACAACATATGTTGTTCCCTTTGTCATCAGTATGTTACTTGCCCGAGATTCGATCGTCGGTATCATCATACCTAGTTCAATCTCGTTGCCGAGAAGTCTCTTTACTCGTTCCATAATGCATCATCCCACTACTAACTCATTAGTCACATTGCTTGCAAGGCTTATAGTGATGTGCATTACTGAGAGGGCCCAGAGATACCTCTCCGACAATCGGAGTGACACATCCTAATCTCGATCTATGCCAACTCAACAAATACCATCGGAGACACCTGTAGAGCATCTTTATAATCACCATGTTACGTTGTAGCACACTAAGTGTTCCTCCGGTATTCGGGAGTTGCATAATCTCGTAGTCATAGGAACATGTATAAGTCATGAAGAAAGCAATAACAATAAACTAAACGATCATAGTGCTAAGCTAACGGATGGGTCTTGTCCATCACATCATGCTCTAATGATATGATCCCATTCATCAAATGACAACACATGTCTATGGCTAGGAAACTTAACCATATTTGATTAACGAGCTAGTCTAGTAGAGGCATACTAGGGACACTCTGTTTGTCTATGTATTCACACATGTACTAAGTTCCCGGTTAATACAATTCTAGCATGAATAATAAACACTTATCATGATATAAGGAAATACAAATAACAACTTTATTACTGCCTCTAGGGCATATTTCCTTCAACTTTTGCTACATATAATTTTCTATTTGTCCCTCCCCTATAGACACATAAATGATCCTACAAGTACTAATCAACATTGGTTTATGAGCAGTGGTTCTTTCTTGAAGGCATTGTCTTGGAGTTTTGCATATTTGTTTAGTCACAAGTCGCTCAACTAATGGATTATGGTCCACGATGACATGGCTGGTGGTAGTATTCTAGATATGCTGCCAGGAGGCAACTGCAATGTGAATTAATTACATCATGTTATATCTTTCTTTAATTTTTAGAATATTTACTTAGAAACAATGCTTCACATTTCTTGCCATTTCTTAGTAGTTAATAATACTATATAGTAGTGTGCATGAATTGATGTAGAGGTTGAGACTTATTGAGTCGTGTTTGCGCGATTGGCCTACTGTGCGGGGTCTGTGAACATGCTGTTGTGACAATCTTCATAGAAAACCCTGATCTTATTAAGGATCTAGCCATACTAGCTGATGAGTGTATCTTTTACGCTCATCGCACCATTGATTAAATTGGTTTATCATATACAATCAGAGATATTCCCTCTGATATTGCCACTAATGACTAATGAATGCAAGAGATTGCAAAATCCTCTCCTTATTTTATTTATGCAGGAAAAGAGGCTATACATGGATAAAATCATCATTTATATGGAAAGAAGCAATATGGAGAAAGAAGAGATCAATTGGGAGGCGCACCGGTGGAAAAATAGCGCAAGACAACAATACAATTGTGTGTGCTCGTACCAAGCACCCATGGCATCGTAGCGTCCAACCCTCCAACTTTTATAAAGTGCCTTGTACCAGATTTGTGAAGAGCAATTGCCAAAACCTCCATCTCCGCACAAGAAGCCTTTCACAAACCCTAGGCACCACCATTTCCCATCTCATCTCCATTGCCACCACCGTAGCAATCCATCTCCAAGTTAGCCATACTTGTAATCTTGTATCGCATCTGGCAACCATTGTAAGACATATAATCAATAAAGCTTTCATCTTGATGCCTTATTCATAGATTTATTTGTGTGATCCGATCGCCATGTGTGAGTAATTCAGTAAGGCAATGGGTTGAGGCTGTAACGCCCCGAGACCAATGTGCCAAGTGTCTTCCAGTTATTCGTTGTTGTTGCCTTGTCATTGCTTGTGTGCCATGCATTTCATATCATGTCATCATCTGCATTTCATTTGCATACATGTTCGTCTCATGCATCCAAGCATTTTCCCCGTTGTCCATTTTGCAATCCGGCGCTCCTATGTCACCCCGTGTCCATTTCTACCTCTTTTCGTGTGCGGGTGTTAAACGTTTTCAGATTGGACCGAGACTTGCCAAGCGGCCTTGGTTTACTACCGGCAGACCGCCTGTCAAGTTTCGTACCGTTTGGACTTCGTTTGATACTCCAACGGTTAACCGAGGGACCGAAAAGGCCTCGTGTGTGTTGCAGCCCAACACCCCTCCAAACTGGCCAAAAACCAACCTAAACCTCCTCCATCATCTCGGTCGTTCGAGATCACATGGCCGAAAACCGCACCTCATTTGGACTCTCCTAGCTCCCTCTACCTATAAATATGTGGCTCTCCCCGAATTTTCGCGCAGTCTAACCCTAGCCCCTTCTTCCTCCACGTGTCGGACAACGTCCGCCGGACCCGGACGTGTCCGACTTGCATCGCGCCGCCGCCCCGCACCAGCGGCATCCCGCCACGTGGCGCCCGTTGCCCGCCGCCGCCGAGGCCCGTTCGGCCCGAACCGGGCCCCCGATCCCATCGCGCCGCCTGAGAGCGCCCGTGCCGCAGCCTGTCGTCCTCCTCGCCGCAGAGCCGCCGCCTTCTTCCCGCCGGCGAGCTCCGCCACTCGCCATCTCTGGCCGCCGCCTCGTCGGACTCGGGCCGGAGCCCCTCGCCGCGCCGCCCGCTCTGCCCAGAGCTGCCCAACGCCGCCAACGCCGAGCGCCGGCGCCGCCCCGCGAGCCCCCGACCTTCCCGCACCCAAGCTCCACCGGCCGCCGGCGTCGTCGTCAATTCCTGCGAGAGCGCCGCCGCCTCGAAATCCATGTGAACTGGATCTGAGATCTAGATCCCCTCTCGGTTGACTTTGTCTCCCCGAAACCCTAGCATTTTTGCATTCTTCCACATGCCATAACTTCCTCATTGTAGCTCTGATTCATGCGTGTAGCATATCAAAATGTTCGTCTCGATGAGTACATCATTTCATCTCATTGCATCACTTTCATTTGAGCTCATCATGATGCCCGAAATGCTATTGGAAGAGGGCTATGTGATGATTATTTCAGACCTGTTTCAGCAAATGGCCTTTTGTCATTTTTGCCATGATTAATGTGTGCATGCTATGATCCTGAGCTCTACATGTGTTTTGTAGAATGCCATGCCATATTTACAGGGGTGTATGCCATGTATTTTTGTGATCCCTGTGGTGACTAGCACAAGCATGCAAAGTAGCTTACTCGATGATGCTGATTTCAGGGACTTAGAATTTCACAAGTCCTTGTCCTGTTATTGTTTTTATGCCATATGTTCATGTTGTTTCCTAGTGATCCATGCCTCTTTTGAGCATGATTAGTAAGGATGTTTTGTAGATAATATTGTGCTCTATCCATCCATGTCTTTGTTTGCAACTATGGAGCACGCTAGCTTGAGTCAATCGAGCTCTACTTTTGCTATAAAATGTTCCTGGCAGATTGTTGACATGTTTAGCAATTTTGCCAAGTTTGTTGTTGTTGATCCGTGCATGCTATGTTGTTGTTCTTGCCATGTCTAGCTTCTGTGCCATGTCTATTTGATGGGTGTATGCTTACATTGTCATGCCATGCTTTGCAGTGAGTGCATCGAGCTCGTAAACATGCCTACTTGATGTCTGTTTTTGCCATGCTCCAGTTTTTCAGTCTGAATCTGTTTATGTTTTTGCTATGTTCACATGCTTGCAATTGTATTTTCTGATCCCTTTTGGCTCAAGGTCACTAAGGAACTTTTGTTATATGCTTAGAGTAGCTTCATGCCATGCCTTGCTTTGCCATGATATGTTCCTGTAGCATGTAGTTATCATGCTCTAAAGATTGCTTCCTGATAATAAATTCCTGACATGTTGTTAATTTCACTAAGTCTGTAACATCTTATCGCTTGCAGTTTTGCCATGCTTGTTTGAACCTGTTAATGAGTGAATTTGCCGTAGCTCACTGTTCATCTTTTGTCAAGCATCATAAGTGGATCCCTGCCATGTATTTGGTTGCCATGTTTGACTGCAGTAGCTTATTTATCTTGATGCATTTAGATGGCTACTTGCTGTTTATCGCAGACCGGTGCCATATTTGTTTTGCTTGCCAATTCCAAACCGTGCATCCGATTCCGGTGATCTTTATATTGATTTCAACCGAAATCAACTCACCTTTCCAGTGGCACTCTTGGATTTCCAAGTTGAGGCCAGGTTCAATCATTCCTTTCCAAATCATGCATATGCATCACATACCACATCCTGCATATCATACCATGTTCATGTGTTGGTTGTTTACTATGTTGTGTGCTTCATTCTGGTGTTGCTTCTCCGGGTTGGTTCCGATAACGTCGCGTTTGTGAGGACCCGTTCGACTACGTCCGTTTGTCTTCTTCATGGACTCGTTCTTCTTCCTTGCGGGATTTCAGGCAAGATGACCATACCCTCGAAATCACTTCTATCTTTGCTTGCTAGTTGCTCGCTCTTTTGCTATGCCTATGCTGCGATACCTACCACTTGCTTATCATGTCTCCCATATTGTTAAGCCAAGCCTCTAACCCACCTTGTCCTAGCAAACCGTTGTTTGGCTATGTTACCGCTTTGCTCAGCAACTCTTATAGCGTTGCTAGTTGCAGGTGAAGATTGGAGTTTGTTCCTTGTTGGAACATGGATATTTTGTTGGGATATCACAATATATCTTATTTACTTAACGCACCTATATACTTGGTAAAGGGTGGAAGGCTTGGCCTTATGCCTGGTGTTTTGTTCCACTCTTGCCTCCCTAGTTTCCGTCATATCGGTGTTATGTTCCCGGATTTTGCGTTCCTTACACGGTTGGGTTATAATGGGAACCCCTTGACAGTTCGCCTTGAATAAAACTCCTCCAGCAATGCCCAAGATTGGTTTTACCATTCGCCACCTAGCCTTTTCTTTCCCTTGGGTTATGCAGACTCAAGGGTCATCTTTATTTAAACCCCCCTGGGCCAGTGCTCCTCTGAGTGTTGGTCCGACCGAGTAGACTGCGGGGCCACCTCGGGGCAACTTGAGGGTTGGTTTTACTCGTAGGATGTCTCATCTGAGTGTGCCCTGAAAACGAGATATGTGCAGCTCCTATCGGGATTTGTCGGCACATTCGGGCGGTGTTGCTGGACTTGTTTTACAATTGTCGAGGATGTCTTGTAACCGGGATGCCGAGTCTGATCGGATTGTCTTGGGAGAAGGAATATCCTTCGTTGACCGTGAGAGCTTGTGGTGGGCTAAGTTGGGACACCCCTGCAGGGATTTGAACTTTCGAAAGCCGTGCCCGCGGTTATGGGCAGGTGGGAATTTGTTAATGTCCGGTTGTAGAAAACCTGAAGTTTATCTTAATTTAAAACACATCAACCGTGTGTGTAACCATGATGGTCTCTTTCCGGCGAAGTCCGGGAAGTGAACACGGTGTTGGAGTTATGCTTGACGTAGGTTGTTCTAGGATCACTTATTGATCATAGTTTCTCGACCGTGCTTTGCCTTCTCTTCTCGCTCTCATTTGCGTATGTTAGCCACCAAATATGCTAGTCGCTTGCTGCAGCTCCACCTCATACCTTTTACCCTTCCTATAAGCTTAAATAGTCTTGATCACGAGGGTGCGAGATTGCTGAGTCCCCGCGACTCACAGATTCCTTCCAAAACCAGTTTGCAGGTGCCGATGTTACCGAGCAGGTGAGGCAACCGGGCTAAGGAGGAGCTCGATGGAGATCATGTTCGTTATGTTGTTTCCATTTCCAGTTGATCGGTAGTGGAGCCCAGTTGGGACGATCGGGGATCTGTGTAGCATTTGGGGTAGTCTTCTTTTATTTTGGTTCCGTAGTCGGACCTTGAGTGTATTGGATGAATGTAATGCTTTATTCATGTATTGTGTGAAGTGGCGATTGTAAGCCAACTATGAATCTTTTCCCTTACATATTACATGGGTTGTGTGAAGATTACCTCACTTGCGACATTTCTTTCAATACGGTTATGCCTCTAAGTCGTGCTTCGACACATGGGAGATATAGCCGCATCGAGGGCATTACAAGTTAGTATCAGAGCCTTCCCTGACTTAGGAGCCCCCCGCTTGATCGAATCGCTGGTGTTGTTGAGTCTAGAAAAATGTTTTGAGTCTTTTAGGATTTATATATATCGGAGAGTAGGATTCTTTTACTCCTCAGTCCCTTCGTCGCTCTGGTGAGGCATCCTAACGTAGAGTTTTGACTCTTCTCTTCTCAAATTTCACTAAAAAAATTTAGGATCACACGGGTATCTTGGAATCGTTCCGATGGTTTTGTGACGAGAACACTGTTCTTGGTGCCTCCTGTCATTTAGGGGTTGTGGCAGTGTCCCGGGGAGTTGAGCTCCGAGGTGTTGTCGTCACAATTTTATCGTTGCAGTTCTGGAATACCTGAGTTCACCGACATCGAAAATCTCTTTTATGCAGTTGTTGGTGAGATAACCTCAACGCCACCCAGTACTGGGGCGGGAGTTCGGCAGTATCGCCATAACTCGTATAACGGATGCTTTTCAAAGGTTGAGGTAAACGATTTCCGAAGGTTTCTTGGTTATGTGTTGAAGGATGGATACGGCTGGATGTAGGATTTGTTAGATTTGGGTGAGATATTATGCTTCCCCTGTATCCCCAACACCTGATTGCATAACCGGAAAGTTTCGGGAGTTTATAAGTCGGAATTCAAGTAGCTCTTAGGATATCTTTCCGACAGATGTATGATATGAAATTGGGGTTCGACGTCTAGTGGTCCACCTATTCACGGTTGGTTTTACAGTGGTCTTGTTGTGTCTTAAAGAGTCCTTGGCTATGCCGACTCGGGGACACTTCGTATGTCATGTGCACTGCCTTGTACATGATGGTGCTGTTCGATCGAGCCCGTGTAGGCCCCACCATGAAAACTACGGACGAAATCTCTACCATATGTTTGTTCCGGCTTATTTTGCAAGCCAATCCTTTGTTTTGTTTTGAGTTGTGGTATTCGAGTTGCTTCGAAGTCAAATGTTGATCCCATACCTTTCCTAAGCAGTGTTCTCATACTCCGATGTTAATACCAATCCTTCATGATAATCGAGATTGTCATGTCAATCCTTTTTCAACCGGCGTGTTTTCTCTTCTAGTGAATCCGATCATTTCAACATTCGCAAGATCCAATCTCAGTTTTTCATCAACGTTGTTCGTTTCATCCGTCTCCAAGTTGCCTTTGTTTTCCCTCCCTCCCACCCTTGTTTCTTCGAGGACTCAAATTTCTTAATCAAGTATCCATTTTATTCTTGTGAAGTCTCTTCATTCTTTTATTTCAATGTTCTTATCTGGTGATTCTCATGAAGATTCTAACAGAGCCTCAAGTTCATCATTTTTTTCATTCTTTTCATCTCCGGTGGATTCAAGTCAAGACTTGTCGGTCATATCCTTTTATCGTTTCAAATGCTTTCCCATGTCGTTGCACCTCCTTTATCTTTAACCTCTCGCTATTCATTTGTTCCGGAGTGCTCAAGATATCTCAAAGATTCGTGTTTCTACTCTACTTTCATTCAAGATCTTTCGAAGATGTCACCTCATTCAAGCCATTTAATTCAACCGGTGGAATCTCTTTTCAAGCAATCATTTCAACGGTGTTTCTTTTGAGTGGGCCCTAACCCACATGCCTTTTCCCAGGATCTTACCTGACTCTTCCAATTTTTCCCGGAGCTATCCTTAATTCATTTCAAAGTTTGACGTAAGAATGAGTTATCATCAGTCAAATGTCTTCTCCAAGATCTGTCAAAATCTTTTCATCGTTGGCTCAACCTCTTCGTTTTGATTCTTCCGGAGTGTCTAAATAATTCATGGTGGTCTTTCTCGTCGTCATTCCCGGATTTTGAAGACCGAAGAAGATTTTCTCTTTAATCTTGCTCCATTCTCTTCAAGATTCGTGATTCTAGCTTGTTGCCATCCTCTCATAATTCTCTCGGTTGTGAAAATTCTTTTCATCTATCCGGAGCAATTCAAGAGTCTTCTCAGTTTGTTTCTCTGGAGCCCATCATTTCAGAAGACTTATTCATTCTCAGCCGTCAGCTATCATTCTCCAAATCTTACTGGTGCATCGTTCAAGTGATCTCTAATCAGCTCGTGATCTCTTCGTTCTCATGTATCTAGATTTCCTCAAGTATCTTCTTTCGTTCTCTAATTCTTACCATTGATTCATCCCTTTACTTCATTCATTTCTAATTCTTACGGTGGTTCGTTCAAGAGTTCTTCTCTTTCGTTATCATACAGATTCATTCATTCTTTCATCCTACAGGTGGATCATCGAAGACCTTCTCAAGTTTGCGCTATATCTCTCTTAATCCTTTTCAACGAGAATGAGTAGTATGCCAAATCCGTTTGCTCGTCATCAATTTAAATTGATGAAGGATAAGCATAATGTAATTCTTATTCTTGCCTCTTCCAAGTGATCTAATTCTTTATTCCAGAGGCTCATTAACTTCCTGATTTCAATTGCTTCATCTTCTCTTTTTCCTGGAGTTCCAACTTCTTTCAATTATTTCACCACGGAGATCCATCTAATCATTGCAAGTCCTCACCTTGTGCTTTCAACTTCTCTTTCCTTTCGTGTGATTATTCTTTTGCTACCGGAGTTCTTCATGGAGGCTATACATGATGGTTCATCAAGGGTTTATTTCCTTCTCGAAGCGTTCATCAAGATTCTTTTCAGAGGAGCTCAAGTATTTCTTCATCTTGCAATCCGGAGTGCATTTCTTTCTACCGTACCATTAGAGATGGTATTATGTCATTCTTGATAATTTCCCTTCGTGCTTCGTGAGTCACAAGTTATCAAGAATGAGATATTTTAAATCCATCAATCTCGTCATTGGAATTATCTTGGGTTATATTTCACCTAAAGCTTTCCCTAAGGATTAATGCTATTAATGGTGATAATATATGATCCAAGTTCTCCATCTACCCTCCCGGTGAAATATTTTCTCGTCTCCTTGTTCATATCAATCTAATCAAATCTTTTCCGTGAGTGGCAAACTGTCACCTCATAATTTTGAGATGTCTTCTATAAGTCCATATCAAGTTTACCTTTTACGTTGTTGTTTTTTCCAACAACTCCGTTCGACCCTTCTCCTAAAGATGCCTTTTCAAGCTCTTTTGTGGCAGAAGTTGGCATTTTCTTCTCCATTCCCCTATTTCAATTATCTATCTTCTATTCTTTTGTTCCGGAGGCATTGCGATGTTGTTCTTTTCACCCGTCATCTCATTTTGTCAAAGATCATGTTCTTTCATGCCTACCCATTTAACCGAGTGTTGTGTCCCTTTGCTCAAGCTCTTTCATTTTATCAAGTCTTTCATCTCGTTTCTACCGGAGTGTTTGGATGTACTTCTTGTCCATTGCAACCCTTTTCTCATGTCTTTCAACCTACAGGGTTCTCGTGATGTTACTTGTTCCTCTTTTCTAAGAAAGCGTTTTCAACTTCATTCATCTCCGTTGTTTTCTTTTCTCGAGATGGCTTAACCTTTTCAAGGTTCTTTGGTTTCACTCGTTTGTCAAAGAAGCAACTTAGTTTTACCTCTTCTCTTCCTCTTCCATTTCCCTCCGGTGCCATCCTAGATCTCGGGACGAGATCCTCTCGTAGTGGTGGAGTGTTGTAACGCCCTGAGACCGATGTGCCAGGTGTCTTCCAGTTATTCGCTGTTGTTGCCTTGTCATTGCTTGTGTGACATGAATTTCATATCATGTCATCATCTGCATTTCATTTGCATACATGTTCGTCTAATGCATCCGAGCATTTTTCCCGTTGTCCGTTTTGCAATCCGGCGCTCCTATGTCACCCGGTGTCCCTTTCTACCTCTTTTCATGTGCGGGTGTTAAATGTTTTCGGATTGGACCGAGACTTGCCAAGCGGCCTTGGCTTACTACCGGTAGACCGCCTGTCAAGTTTCGTACCATTTGGACTTCGTTTGATACTCCAACTGTTAACCGAGGGACAGAAAAGGCCTCGTGTGTGTTGCAGCCCAACACCCCTCCAAAGTGGCCCAAAACCCAGCTAAACCTCATCCATCATCTCGGTTGTTCGATCATGATCGCGTGGCCGAAAACCGCACCTCATTTGGACTATCCTAGCTCCCTCTACCTATAAATATGTGGCTCTCCCCGAATTTTCGCGCAGTCTAACCCTAGACCTTCTTCCTCCGCGCGCCGGACAATGTCCGCCGGCGCCGGACGTGTCCGACTTGCATCACACCGCCGCCCTGCACCAATGGCATCCCGCCACATGGCGCCCATTGCTCGCCGCTGCCGAGGCCCGTTCGGCCCGAACCGGGCCCCCGAGCCCATCGCGCCGCCCGAGAGCGCCCGCGTCGCCGCCTGTCGTCCTCCTCGCTGCAGAGTCGCCGCCTTCTTCCCGCCGGCGAGCTCCGCCACTCGCCATCTTCGGCCGCCGCCTCGTCAGACTCGGGCCGGAGCCCCTCGCCGCGCCGCCCGCTCTGCCCGGAGCTGCCCGACGCCGCCAATGCCGAGCGCCGGCGCCACCCTGCGATGCCCCGGCCTTCCCACGCCCAAGCTCCACCGGCCGCCGCCGTCGTCGTCAATTCCGGCGAGAGCGCCGCCGCCTCGAAATCCATGCGAACTGGATCTGAGATCTAGATCCCCTCTCGGTTGACTTTTTCTCCCCGAAACCCTAGCATTTTTGCATTCTTCCACATGTCATAACTTCCTCATCGTAGCTCCGATTCGTGCGTGTTGCACATCAAAATATTCGTCTCGACGAGTACATCATTTCATCTCATTGCATCATTTTCATTTGAGCTCATCTTGATGCCCGAAATGCTGTTGGAAGAGGGCTATGTAATGATTATTTTAGATCTGTTTCAGCAAATGGCCTTTTGTCATTTTTGCCATGATTACTGTGTGCATGCTATGATCCTGAGCTCTACATGTGTTTTGTAGAATGCCATGCCATATTTACAGGGGTGTATGCCATGTATTTTTGTGATCCTTGTGGTGACTAGCACAAGCATGCAAAGTAGCTTACTCGATGATGCTGATTTCAGGGACTTAGAATTGCACTAAGTCCTTGTCCTATTATTGTTTTTATGCCATATGTTCATGTTGTTTCCTAGTGATTCGTGCCTCTTTTGAGCATGATCAGTAAGGATGTTTTGTAGATAATGTTGTGCTCTATCCATCCATGTCTTTGTTTGCAATTATGGAGCACCCTAGCTTGAGTCAATCGAGCTCTACTTTTGCTATAAAATGTTCCTGGCAGATTGTTGACATGTTTAGCAATTTTGCCAAGTTTGTTGTTGTTGATCCGTGCATGCTATGTTGTTGTTCTTGCCATGTCTAGCTTCTGTGCCATGTCTATTTGCTGGGTGTATGCTTAGATTGTCATGCCATGCTTTGTAGTGAGTGCATCGAGCTCGTAAACATGCCTACTTGATGTCGGTTTTTGCCATGCTCCAGTTTTTCACTAAATCTGAATCTGTTTATGTTTTTGCTATGTTCACATGCTTGCAATTGTATTTTCTGATCCCTTTTGGCTCAAGGCCACTAAGGGACTTTTGTTATTTGCTTAGAGTAGCTTCATGCCATGCCTTGCTTTGCCATGATATGTTCCTATATCATGTAGTTATCATGCTCTAAAGATTGCTTCCTAATGATAAATTCCTGACATGTTGTTAATTTCACTAAGTCTGTAACCTGTTATCGTTTGCAGTTTTGCCATACTTGTTTGAACCTGTTAATGTGTGAATTAGCCGTAGCTCAGTGTTCATGTTTTGTCAAGCATCATGATTGGATCCCTGCCATGTATTTTGTTGTCATGTTTGAGTGCAATAGCTTATTTATCTTGATGCATTTAGATGGCTACTTGCTGCTTATCGCAGACTGGTGCCATATTTGTTTTGCTTGCCAGTTCCAAACCGTGCGTCCGATTCCGGTGATCTTTATATCGATTTCAACCGAAATCAACTCACCTTTCCAGTGGCACTCTTGGATTTCCAAGTTGACACCAGGTTCAATCATTCCTTTCCAAATAATGCATATGCATCACATACCGCATCCCGCATATCATACCATGTTCATGTGTTGGTTGTTTACTATGTTGTGTGCTTCTTTCCGGTGTTGCTTCTTCGGGTTGGTTCCGATAACGTCGCGTTTGTGAGGATCCGTTCGACTACGTCCGTTTGTCTTCTTCATGGACTCGTTCTTCTTCCTTGCGGGATTTCAGGCAAGATGACCATACCCTCGAAATCACTTCTATCTTTGCTTGCTAGTTGCTCGCTCTTTTGCTATGCCTATGATGCGATACCTACGATTTGCTTATCATGTCTCCCATATTGTTAACCCAAGCCTCTAACCCACCTTGTCCTAGCAAACCTTTGTTTGGCTATGTTACCGCTTTGCTCAGCCCCTCTTATAGCGTTGCTAGTTGCAGGTGAAGATTGGAGTTTGTTCCTTGTTGGAACATGGATATTTTGTTGGGATATCACAATATATCTTATTTACTTAACGCACCTATATACTTGGTAAAGGGTGGAAGGCTCGACCTTATGCCTGGTGTTTTGTTCCACTCTTGCCGCCCTAGTTTCCGTCATATCGGTGTTATGTTCCCGGATTTTGCGTTCCTTACACGGTTGGGTTATAATGGGAACCCCTTGACAGTTCACCTTGAATAAAACTCCTCCAGCAATGCCCAACATTGGTTTTACCATTCGCCACCTAGCCTTTTCTTTCCCTTGGGTTATGCAGACTCAAGGGTCATCTTTATTTAAACCCCCCTGGGCCAGTGCTCCTCTGAGTGGTCGTCCGACTGAGTAGATTGCGGGGCCACCTCGGGGCAACTTGAGGGTTGGTTTTACTCGTAGGATGTCTCATCTGAGTGTGCCCTGAGAACGAGATATGTGCAGCTCCTATCGGGATTTGTTGGCACATTCGGGCGGTGTTGCTGGACTTGTTTTACCATTGTCGAGGATGTCTTGTAACCGGGATGCCGAGTCTGATCGAATTGTCTTGGGAGAAGGAATATCCTTCGTTGACCGTGAGAGCTTGTGATGGGCTAAGTTGGGACACCCCTGCAGGGATTTGAACTTTCGAAAGCCGTGCCCGCGGTTATGGGCAGATGGGAATTTGTTAATGTCCGGTTGTAGAAAACCTGAAGTTTATCTTAATTTAAAACACATCAACCGCGTGTGTAACCATGATGGTCTCTTTCCGGCGGAGTCCGGGAAGTGAACACGGTGTTGGAGTTATGCTTGACGTAGGTTGTTCTAGGATCACTTCTTGATCATAGTTTCGCGACCATGCTTTGCCTTCTCTTCTCGCTCTCATTTGCGTATGTTAGCCACCAAATATGCTAGTCGCTTGCTGCAGCTCCACCTCATACCTTTTACCCTTCCTATAAGCTTAAATAGTCTTGATCGCGAGGGTGCGAGATTGCTGAGTCCCCGTGACTCACAGATTCCTTCCAAAACCAGTTTGCAGGTGCCGATGTTACCGAGCAGGTGATGCAACCGAGCTAAGGAGGAGCTCGATGGAGATCGTGTTCGTTATATTGTTTCCATTTCCAGTTGATCAATAGTGGAGCCCAGTTGGGACGATCGGGGATCTGTGTAGCAGTTGGGGTAGTCTTCTTTTATTTTGGTTCCGTAGTCAGACCTTGAGTGTATTGGATGAATATAATGCTTTATTCATGTATTGTGTGAAGTGGCCATTGTAAGCCAACTATGAATCTTTTCCCTTACGTATTACATGGGTTGTGTGAAGATTACCTCACTTGCGACATTGCTTTCAATGCGGTTATGCCTCTAAGTCGTGCTTCGACACGTGGGAGATATAGCCGCATCGAGGGTGTTACAGAGGCATAGCCTTGAAGCTTGATGTGTTTGCATGAGGGATCGATGGAATAAATTTGAACGAATATCATGTATGTGTGTAATAAAATTGCATCATAGTTGTCCATTGTCTCTCTCATGTTATTTGACCCCGCAGGTACCCACGATCATGGAGTTTCGGCAACGAGGAGGTTAGGATCATGGAGGAAGTGGAGTGCTATTCTGAAAACACCACTGAGACAAAGGTTCAGTATGGTGGCATGAAGCCAATCCTTGGGGATACAT
Source organism: Triticum monococcum (assembly GCA_034509565.1). Lineage (NCBI taxonomy): Eukaryota > Viridiplantae > Streptophyta > Magnoliopsida > Poales > Poaceae > Triticum > Triticum monococcum. Next base: position 474,449,533 of record CM067846.1, read on the forward strand.
GAGGTGTAGTCATTAAACTTCCAATGCCTTTGTCAATTTAACTTAATTACCGAGGTAACCTTGCATGATGGATAGAGCCTACGGTTGGACAGCTGACTTTTGATGCAAGGCGCATTCCGGTTAAGTCATAATTTTTACACATCCCCCACTTCTAGTCGTTGCAAGCACATCTTAATAGGTGTCTTCCAAGGAAAAAATTAAGATCCTGATGGTCCCGATCACAAACATTTGGTTGTAAGAATCAAGTCCTCATACCCATGCCTGTTTTTAGTATAAGTATTTATGGTAGCAATTTGATTACGATCTGATCTAAAAACTGGAATTAAACTCTCTCGCAAGAGCTTGGTACAAACCCTTGTCTTAAGTGCACTTCCTCTCATGGGTTCGATAACTCGAGACCACACCTTGGGGAAAGAGGTTGGGAACCTTTCTGCTATCCATAACCGGATCACAAAAGCGACTCAATACTGGTGCATATTGACACCACTCATCTTATAGGATGCATTGCATTGAGGTATTGGCATGACTTCCACTTTGGGCTCCTTCATTGGGGGAAAACCTACCATCCAACTTTGATAGTTGAAGTGATGGAAGTGAAGGCACTATTTCTGAGTTTTGGACCCTCACATCTTCATTGGTCGCGACCAACAATTTTGGGTGCAGGTATTTGCTTTAGGCATCTTCGAGTGGACAACTTGGATTGCATAGTTCACGAGATTCAACAATCGTGGCGTTAGATCCATGTCGATATGGTCAGGGCGACTCTAAGCTTAGGCGGGAGGGATGACCGCCTAGGCCCTAGGCCTAGGGGGCAAGAGGAAGGAACCCATATATTACATGAGAAGGGAAGGAAACTGAAAGTGCGTTATATCGACTAGAGGGGGGGGTGAATAGGCGATTTTTATGAAAGTCTTCAAAACGTGGAAGTTATGAAGACAAACAGTGAAGATATGCCTATCACTATGCAGCGGAAGTTAGATTACACAAGCAAGCTAAGGTCAAGTATTCAACAGAGTGAAAGCACAGTAACAATAGCTTCAGTGTAATTAGGATCAGGTAGGAAGAAGTTATGAAGCCAATCGAATCATACAGTTATGTTGTGAAGACAAAAGATAGAGCAAGCATGCAAAGACTTCACAATGAATAACAGTAAGTTGAAGAGAAGTGAAGATGAAACCAGTGACACATTGAAGACAATGATTTGTTGGACCAGTTCCAGTTGTTGTGACAACTGTACGTCTGGTTGGAGCGGCTAGGTATTCAAACCAAAGGACACACAGTCCCGGACACCCAGTCAAGGACACTTAGTCCAAGACACCCAGTCCTCACCGTATTCTCCTTGAGCTAAGGTCACACAGACCTCGCCCAATCACTCAGGTAAGTCTTCAAGGTAGACTCCCAAACCTTCACAGACTTCGTTCACCGGCAATCCACAATTACTCTTGGATGCTCAGAACGCGACGCCTAACCGTCTGGAGGATGCACAGTCCTCAAGTGTAATAAGTCTTCAGATCACACAGACAAGAAGACTTAAGTGATGCCCAATTTACTCTGGCTCTGGGTGGTTAGGGCTTTTCTCCTCGCTAGGGATTTTCTCTCAAAGGCTTCGAGGTGGGTTGCTCTCAAACGACAAAAGCCGTGCACTGAAATCTGAGCAGCCAACCGTTTATGGTTGTGGGGGTGGACTATTTATAGCCATTTGGCAACCCTGACCTGATTTATCCGAAATGACCCTGGGTCACTAAGGAACTGACATGTGTACTAACGGTCGGATTTTGAACTCTCACGGCAACCTTACTTGGGCTGCAAGTAAAGCTGACTTGTCTGACTCTGGACAAGATTTTCTCTCATTGTCTTCACTCGAAGACATAGGATTCGAATTAGGCATCACTTCAGTCATCCTGACTGGTTCTCTTGGACCCCACTTAACAGTACGGTGGTTCCTATGACACAACATGAATAAAGTAAAACTACGAAGAATCTAAGTCTTCGAGTTCCAAAGGCTTCATGGGGAGTCTTCATATGTCATTGTCTTCGACATGAATGTCTTCATGAACCACCATTGTCTTCAATGTCTTCGTACATTTTTGGGGGTCATCTCTGGTAGCTAAACCGAATCAATGAGGGACTTCTACCTGTGTTATCCTGCAATTCTCACAAACACATTAGTCCCTCAACTAGGTTTGTCGTCAATACTCCAAAACCAACTAGGGGTGGCACTAGATGCACTTACAATCTCCCCCTTTTTGGTGATTGATGACAAACTAGTTGAAGTTTTCAACGGGGAATATAACTTGTGAAATTGTAAAGGAATTGTCTTCATAAGCTGCAAGGGCTCCCCCTGAAGATGTGCATATAAGTGATTTGCTTCTTGAATGCAAATGCACATGGCAGGTTGTATTTGTGGAGATCCACTTCAACTTATGATGACAATCCATCATGCACGTAAAGATAATGACATGCATAATTGAAAATGGACGTTTGCGGAAATTATCGTCGTACATGCGGAATTTATCTTCGCAAGAACACAGTGGCAAACATAGTGGCAGACGACCATCAAGTTTAAGTGTTACAACTCAAAGAACCAAATGTAGCAAAAACGAGAGTTGTAAGCACGAAGCAAAAATGCAAAATATATAGCACCCGCCCATATTATTGACCCGCTTGAAGACTATAAACATCATATGCTTCTCCCCCTTTTGTCAGTGATGACCAAAAAGGTTTGAAGACATAGAGTTTTCTATGCGTTCCCAGGCGCAGCAGGGTCGGTGGAGGCGTTTGGTGGTGCAGGTGAGCTTGGTGCAGTGACGACGCGCGCTGAAGACATCGGTGGTGATGTAGCGTCGTCTTCTTCTTCAATGATCTTGGCAGATACTGTGGCAGCAGAAGAAGAAAAATCCGAATCTTCAAGAGATGTTGTGCTTCGCATCACAGCTCTTCTGGGAGGTGTGGTATCAAACTTGAAATGCTCTTTGAAGCCATCCTCGTGAAGATCAGCTTCTGGGCACATCATTGTGAGGCCTTTCCAAGTGCGGCGACAGGTTTCGTGTGCGACGAAGGCGTTCTTGGTGGACAGATTCCGGATGCGATTGACGTCTTTCATGATGCTTTTCATCTGCCGCTTGAGCCAGTCATGATGCCTATCTTGTTTTTGGTGGAGAGCCACAAGAAGTTCACGATCAGTGAGCGTACGGGCACGTTTCTTGGGTCTCTGTGCAGCTTCGCTGTCAGTGGCTTCAGTGGATGCAGGGGCACGTGTGGTGCCAGCCATTGGATAGACTCTGGAAATGGTTTCAACACCTTCAACATTTTGAGTGAAGTTCTGGTGTTCTGCATTCTGAAGACTTAGTGGCTGTTTGGCAGGCTCAGGATAAATGGCTTCAGCTGAGGTGTCCACATCTGGTAAGAAGATCCTGTGGTTGCGGGCTGAGGGCTGATAGGAGATTGCAGAGTGAAGCTTAATCAGCCTCATCACCCAGGGAGCATAGATCTTCAATCCAAACAATTCTGTGGCTGACGCTGCAAGTTGACGGATGAAGAGATCATGTGCGTTGAAGCATTTGCCATGCATAATACAGAAGATGAGAGTCTTCATGGCACCTTCAAGCTTGGCATACCGAGAGTGTCCCTTAATGGGCCAGAGAGTCCGCCTTATGATATGATATATGGTTCTGGGCAGGTACTCTAAGTCTTCAACGAAGAACTCAGTTGGATAAGGTGCATTATGTGCCAATGGCTTCATCATTGAGAGCATCTGACTCATATTTGGTTCTGGACGCTGAAATATGCTCTCAATTGCTTCAGCATGGAGTTGGCATCCTTCTTCAAAGAATTCACCAGGAGTGGGAAGGCCAGTAAGCTCAATGATGTCGAAAGCTTTGGCTTCATGATGGACATTTCCTGTCATCCACTCCAGGACCCATGTCTTCGGATCTCGGTTGTAGCCTTTTATATGCAGAGTGGCATAGAATTGAAGCATAAGCTCTTCGTTCCAGTGCTCTTCGTCAGTGATGAACGGCAGTAGACCCACTTGCTTGAAGCAATCAATGGCTTCTTCCAAACCAGGCAGACCAGCAACAGCTTCAACCTCAAGGCGCTGGTGGGGAAAGATGCGGCCTTGGTTGTATAGAATGCATGAATAGTAGCTGCGCTGTTGATGGCTCCAGAACCTATCTGATGCAATCTGTTCCCTTGAATAAGGGTTCGCGGAGCTGTTGAAGAACGTGTTATCTGCCCTGAAGCTGTTGATGTTGAAGGAACCAGGAGCTGATGCAGGACCTGGGAACCTTGGCAGTCGTGGAATTGGCTTCTGAACCTGAGGCCTGTGCGCAATGTGATAGTTGAATTGCGGACCGGCAGCAGACTCTGGTGCAGAAGGTTCAGGGACAGCAGCTTCAGTATGTTCTGAAGCTATTGTTGGAGAGGGCTCCACATTGTCTTCAGCATTGTGTGTGGCAGCCTCAATGTTTTCATCCTCAATACGTGCAGTGAGAGGAACAGACTCAGGCACGTTCTCCTGGAGAACGGCCTCTTGTTGGGGTGGTGGAGTTGGAGCTTGGGGTTCCTGTGGTGCTTTCTCATTGTCTTCGGCTGATGCAGCCGGAATGTCGTCAGCAGCTTGAGCCCTTGGACCTTTGCGAAGCCTACGGAATGCAGGCGACGCTGGTGGAGTTGCAGTGGTCTGGGGCTCATCCTCTTCCTCCTATGGGCGATCTGCCCACGATGCATCTTGTGTGATTGGCGTCAAGGGACGACCAATGCTGAGCAATTCGCTTGTCTCTAGCTGAGGAAGGGCTGCATCATCTTGCACATTGTCTTGGTGACCAATGTCTTCAGCAGCGATGGGGTCGGCTGCTGGAATGTCTTCAACTTGCGGAGCCTCTGTGGGAGCAGGCTCATGCACTGTCAGCTGACGATCTTCGTTGGGATAGCGGACGGAGAGGGGTTCAACTATCAATGGCTCTATGGGAGCAGCCCGAGATTTCTTCGTCTTGCGCTTCTTGGTGCTGGGGTCAGAAGGAGAGGCTTCAGAGTGTTTTCTCTTTTTTGCTTCAGCTTCAGCTGTCCTTGTCTTCTTGAGCTTGGAAGCAGTGGAGCGCTTTGGCTTCGAGCTAGGCTTGGCGGTGGGGATGACATTTGGAACAGCTTCTTGGCGTGGGGCCTCTTCTTCAGCCACGGTGGGCGTCTTCTTTTTCTTAGCGGCCATCTTGGGGTCGATGCCGGGGCGCCCAAGTGACTTTCGCTTTTCGGCCTCATTGTAGGCCTGCACAGAGAGATCAGCCGACTTCTTCATACGCTCGCGTGATCCCTGAGCCGCTGCACGTTTCTGCATAAAGTTTTCCTTCAACTCGTGCAGCATGACTTTGAAGTCTTTGATTTCCTGGATGCTGAGCGTGGCCATGTTCTGCTTGAACTGAGCCTTTTCAAAGTCTATCTTCTGCTTCAGCTCCACGATGCGCTGGGCAATTGCAAGTTCTGAAGCAATTTCTCCTTGAAAGGCAACGCTGAGGCCAATGGGCAGCTGCAGGTCATCGAAGCTGATGTCTGGGGAGTCAAACCATTCATCAATGAACTTGTGGATGATGGCGACATCAAAAAGAGGCAGATTGTTGAAGATTTCGGCCTCCTCCTTGCTCTTGATGAGCTGCTCAAGGGCATCATCTCCAAGATCTTCATCGCTTGAAAGATCAATGGCTTCGCAGCGCAAGATAGCAGCAGCGGTGAGCTCTTTCCCTGTGTCTGGATGAGGCTTCTTGGCTTCTTGGGGCTTGGAGACTCTAGATAAGCCTTCTGACTGCACACTGGCTTCAGGAGGTGCAGTTGCCAATGGCTTCGCTCTGGAGATTTTTGGGGAAGCGTCTGGCTTTGAAGCTTTTGGCTTCTTCGACTTCTTCAGCTTCGGCTCCGGAGCAGCAGGAGCATCATCAGACTCAGTGTCTGCTGGAGGGTCGTTCACGGCAGTCCCTTGGACTATAATGCGAGTGATGAGGCCTTCGAGGTTGGCAAATGGCCCGATGACATTGGGATTAGCGTCGCGTGTGCCATCTGCCCTTGGTTTGGAGGGACCAGGGTTGAAGTCCAACCCGAACTCCTTCTTGTTTTGCGTCGCAGATTTCTGGGCAAATTGAAAGTTGCGCTTGAACAGAGTGTCATCCCGACACCAGAGAAGGGATGATGGATGTGCATCAGCTGGCTGTTGTCCCCTGACCATGCATGGCAAGAAGCCTTGAGCAATGGCTTCGTCTCTGGTTCGTGGCACTAGATTCTTGTACAAGGCATCTCCCCACGGCCTCTTGATGGCGTACTTCTCTGCGTATCCCTTGGTGACGAAGCGATAGTGAAACCACTGCTCTTCCCAATGTCTTCGAATCCATTGGATTCGTGTCTTGCGCTGACCATAGCTCTCTTCGGGATCTGTATGGTACATTTCTGCCAAATCTTCAGGCAGATCCTTAGATGTGTCACCACGTCTCTGTCTGCCTCCCTTCCTTGATTGTTTCTGGGAAGCCATGAAGCTTAACTTGGAAGACTTCAAAAGATTCAAAGGCTTCAAAGGATTCAAAGGCTTCGAAGGCTTCCTTTTGCTAGACCAACAGGAACTTGCTTCGGGTGAATTGATGTGACGCTGTAGGAACTCTGCAAATGAATGCAGACTATGAGAACCAAAAGATTCTCCCACGGACATGTACCTGTGACAGCATTGAGGTGCGAGGGAAGGGGAAGAGGTCATATGCATTCTCAGAAGATTTTGAAGATAAATTCGTTTAGAAGACATTGACCTCATTATGCGAAGACATTCACTTAGAGAAAAGAAGTTGGTTCCAGATTTGTACGAACCCACAGATAAGTACAAGTGAGGAATCTAACTACTTCAGGATGCACAAGTGAAGATTCTAGGCAGTTTATGAGAAGCAGACTGAGAGAGATGTAACCTGTGATAGCAGTAAACTTCTTATGGAGGAGAATGACTGAACTATAGGATCAAAAGAGGCTGTAAAAAGGGGTTTTAATTACCACACTTGGAACTGCTAGACGAAGTGGGATTTGAGGCCGAGCAGTTCGATCCTCCGTGCCCTAACTTGGCGACGGAAGACACCTACGACGACGGCGGAGAGGTTGAGGTCCGCGGTCGGCGTGAAAACGGCGTCGGAGAGGTCGCGGCAGTGAAGCGCTTCGTCGCCGGCGTCGTCTAGGGCTAGCGGTGGCGCTAGGGTTCGTGCGAGCGAGGGTGGAAGAAGAAATAGTGACCGCTGTGAATCGTGTACTTATAGGGACAGAGGCGGCATTGCGCTATTACTTAGGTGCCCCAGGCGGTTCGCATCTGAACAGCACGTGGCCATCATGCGGAATCTCGGGGGCAGTTCCACATCCCACGCTCGCCTGGACTGTCGGGCGGTCGTTCCTACTTCTCCGGAGCATTGAAAACGGTTTTAAAGTTTGTCTCTTTGTCTTCAGCTGACTAGGGTGCAGTGAAGACATTCGACAGTTTCAATAGAATGCATACGACTTGGAGAGATAGAGTTTGAGGTAGGAAGCATGGAGAGGTTAGGGTCCGATCACATTCACTTAGTTCAAAAGATTCAAACAAGAAGACATAGCTATAAGTGAATGCTGTAGAGGACAGAACACCAGTGCATATGTAATCAACATAGTGAAGATAATCATGAAGACATGTTGAGATTGGAGCCAAACCAAATGTGAAGACATTGCGAGGTAACGTCATGAGTGAAACACTTCAAATAGAGCGTTTGGTGGTGGCGTTACCCACCGTATCGGAAGTATTAGACCCAGACACGGCGCACAATTATCGTGGCGCTCCGAAGTCAAATTCCATGTTAATGTATTCACACCTAGAATGTATGTCTTCATTGATTGAAGATATACGTTACTTTGTGTGTTGCACATCTAAGTCATCATCATGCATAAGTGTTAGGATGTGTGCCTGATCACAGGACATTTGAGGATTCCAAGATATTTAGCTCACACCGTAACTTGCAAAATCTCTTCTCATCCAAGGGCTTGGTGAAGATATCTGCCAATTGCTCTTCAGTGTTGACGTGTATGGTATCAATATCTTCTTTTGCCACATGATCTCTGAGAAAATGATGACGAATTTCAATGTGCTTTGTCTTCGAGTGCTGAACTGGGTTGTTGGCGATCTTGATGGCGCTTTCGTTGTCGCAGTAAAGTGGCACTTGCTTCAGATGAATGCCATAATCCTTGAGGGTTTGCTTCATCCATAGAAGCTGAGCGCAGCAGGATCCAGCAGCAATGTATTCAGATTCAGCAGTGGAGAGAGATACACAGTTCTGCTTCTTTGAAGACCAACAGACAAGAGATCGGCCCAGGAAATGACATGTGCCTGATGTGGACTTCCGATCAACCTTGTCACCAGCGTAATCAGCGTCCGAAAATCCAACCAGATCAAACTCTGAGCCCTTTGGATACCATAACCCGAGAGTTGGTGTGTGAGCCAAATATCGAAGAATTCGCTTCACTGCTAAGTGATGCGACTCCTTTGGTGCCGCTTGAAACCGAGCACACATGCAAACACTAAGCATAATATCTGGCCTAGATGCACATAAATAAAGCAAAGAACCAATCATGGAGCGGTATACCTTTTGATCGAACTCTTTACCATTGTCGTCAGGACCCAGATGATGTTTGGCTGGCATTGGTGTTGTGAAGCCTTTGCAATCTTGCATACCGAACTTCTTCAGGCAGTCTTTGAGGTATTTCTCTTGAGATATGAAGATGCCATTGCGTTGTTGCCTTATCTGAAGACCGAGGAAGAATTTCAGCTCCCCCATCATAGACATCTGATATTGCTCTTGCATCATATATCCGAACTCCTCACTGTACTTCTGATTGGTGCAGCCGAAGATAATGTCATCCACGTATATTTGGCACACAAACAGTTCACCATCATATGTCTTTGTGAAGAGAGTGGGATCCAGGGAACCAGGTATGAAGCCTTTGCTCTTCAGGAAGTATTTGAGTGTATCATACCAGGCCTGAGGGGCTTGTTTGAGGCCATATAGTGCCTTTTTGAGCTTGTACACCATGTCAGGATGTTTTGGATCTTCAAACCCAGGTGGTTGTGCAACATACACTTCTTCTTCAATTTTGCCATTGAGGAAGGCACTTTTTACATCCATTTGATACAGGATTATGTTGTGATGATTTGCATAGGCCAGCAGTATACGGATGGCTTCAAGTCTGGCCACAGGAGCAAATGTTTCATCGAAGTCGATGCCTTCCACTTGAGTATATCCTTGAGCAACGAGACGAGCCTTGTTTCTGACGACTTGGCCATCCTCATCTTGCTTGTTGCGGTATATCCATTTGGTGCCTATTATGTTATGCTTCCGTGGATCAGGACGCTTAACTAACTCCCATACATTGTTCAGCTCAAATTGTTGAAGCTCTTCTTGCATAGCTTGAATCCATTCAGGTTCCATAAAGGCTTCATCAATTTTCTTGGGTTCTGTGATTGAAACAAATGCGAAGTGTCCGCAAAAGTTTGCCAGTTGAGTTGCCTTTGAACGAGTCAGTGGACCAGGTGCATTGATGCTATCAATTATTCTGTCAATTTGCACTTCATTGGCAACACGAGGATGTAGGGGTCGAAGACTTTGCTCTTGCTGATCTACGTTGTCATGGGGAGGAATGTCTTCAGGCTGAGCATTGTTTTCATGTGGATCAGGTGCTGAGATGATAAGTTCTTCTTCAGGACAAGCTTCAGAAGGTATAATTTCTCCAGTTCCCATTAGCTTGATTGATTCACTGGCTGGAACTTCATCTAGTACATCTGGTAGTTGCTCTCTTTATGACCCATTGGTCTCATCAAACCGCACATCCACTGTTTCAACCACTTTGTAGTGAAAGAGATTGAAGACTCTGTAGGAGTGCGAATCCTTTCCATATCCAAGCATGAAGCCCTCATGTGCTTTTGGAGCAAATTTTGCGGTGTGGTGAGGGTCCTTGATCCAGCATCTTGATCCAAATACTCTGAAGTAACTTACATTTGGCTTCTTGCCAGTCAGAAGCTCATAAGATGTCTTGTTCAGCAGCTTGTGAAGATATACACGGTTGATAGTATGGCATGCAGTGTCAATGGCTTCAGTCCAGAATTTTCTTGGTGTCTTGTACTCATCTAACATAGTTCTGGCCATCTCAATGAGTGTTCTGTTCTTGCGTTCGACGATGCCATTCTGTTGTGGCATGTATGGAGCTGAGAATTCATGAGTGATGCCCAATGTATCAAGATATGTGTCAAGGCCGGTGTTCTTGAATTCTGTTCCATTGTCACTTCTGATGTGCTTTATCTTGGCGCCATAATTGTTCATTGCCCGATTTGCGAAGCGTCTGAAGACATCCTGCACTTCAGTCTTGTAAAGAATTATGTGCACCCAAGTATATCTAGAGTAATCATCAACAATGACGAATCCATAGAGGCAAGCAGTAGTGGAGAAAGTTGAGTAGTGGGTAGGACCGAAGAGATCCATGTGAAGCAGTTCGAAGGGTTGAGTAGTGGTCATGATTGTCTTCGAAGGATGTTTTGCCCTTGTCATCTTCCCAGCTTCACAGGCACCGCATAAGTGATCTTTCTTGAACTTGACGCCCTCGATGCCTATGACATGCTTCTTCTTAGCAAGGGTGTGGAGGTTCCTCATGCCAGCATGCCCAAGTCTTCGATGCCAAAGCCAGCATTCTGAAGCCTTTGCGAGAAGACAAACTGCCAGCTGTGGCCCTGCTGAGAAATCTACCACGTACAAGTCATCTTTTCGATACCCTTCAAACACTAGAGACTTGTCAGATTCCATTAGTACCAGACAACGATATTTTCCAAAGATTACAATCATGTTTAAATCGCAAAGCATTGAGACAGACATTAAGTTGAAGCCAAGGGATTCAACAAACATGACTTTATCCATGTGTTGATCCTTTGAGATTGCAACTCTACCTAGACCCAGTACTTTACTTTTACCAGTGTCAGCGAATGTGATGTGGCTCTTGTCAGATGGACGTAAGGTTGAGTCCATAAAGAGACTTCTCTTGCCAGTCATGTGATGTGTACACCCGCTGTCAATAATCCATACTGAAGACTCTGAAGTCACTGGTGTTGTACCCTACAGTGCAGTTAGGGGGATAGGCTTCACCAAGAGTGTTGTGAAGCAAAAACATTTGACGAACCAGTGGATTATGAAAACTGAGATCCAGGTTAGGACAAGCAGGGAGAGTAGCATGCGATTCAGATATGAAATACATAGTGATGCCATTCTGGCATTTGATCTTGCGCCCCACAAGTTTTTTGAGGTCCCCAGCAATATCATCAGACGATTTTGGTTTTGTGCTGGAGACCTTTCCCTGCAAAAGAGAGTTAAGCTTTCTTAACCACCCACATCTTCAAGGGTGGCTTAGAAGCAATAAGTCTAAGTGCAGCATCTGAGAATTTTAGCTTTGGAGCCCTAGCAAACAGTCTAGCAGGTGGACAATAGTACTCATAAGAATAGGCAGAATAGTTCTTGGTCATATGAACATGACGGTTTGACGAACCGCTCTCATATTCATATGCCTGAGTATGGTTTCCCTGCAAAAGATTTGCGTTAGTGTGACTCAGGTGAGTCCTCTGTCTGTATGAAGCCTTTGGACCGTATGAAGCCTTTGGTCTGGGGTTTGTCTTCTTCAAGTGAGGTGTCATGAAGACATTCACAGGAAGATTTTCCAGACACGTTTTTGGAACCCAGATCCTCTTCATAGGCGGTCCATTCCTGCAGTTAGTACCAATGTATCTGGCAAACACTTCACCATTCTGATTCTTAAACAGTTTATAGTTTGCATCAAAGGATTCATCAATAATAATGGGGTTGGCACAAGTGAAGCCAGACAGATTGGATGGATCTGCTGAGGATTCCTTTGCAGCAACCCATGTGGTTTTGGGGTACTGCTCAGGTTTCCAATAAGAGCCATCTGCATTTATTTTCCTTGTGAACCCAACACCCTCCTTCCTAGGGTTTCGGTTCAAAATCTGCTTCTTGAGGACATCACATAATGTCTGATGCCCTTTGAGACTTTTGTACATCCCTGTTTCAAGCAATGTCTTCAACCTAGCATTTTCGTCAGCAATAGCAGTGGTATCCTCCGCAGAGGGGTTAGTTACCACTTCAACAGTTGAAGATATTGCAACAGCAGTAGCAGTGGAACATTCAGCAACAGAAGCAACATTATCACGCTCAATGCATTTAAGGCATGGTGGTTGAAATCCTTCTGGAGCGGAACTGATCTGTTCGGCTCGAAGTGACTCGTTTTCTTTTTGAAGATCTTCATGATCCGCTCTCAACTTCTCAAGATCTTGCTTCCTTTGAAGATAATCATAGGAAAGCTTTTCATGAGTAGTTGAGAGAGTCTCAAGACGATCTTCAAGTTCCTGATACTTAACGTGAAGATTTTTTATGTCTTCAATTAAGGATTCAGAACGAATCATTTCAGCACCCAACAGATCATCGCTTCTTTCTAACAGCTTTTGAATATGTTCCATATCCTTTTGTTGTTCAGTTGCAATTTTAGCAAGAGTTTTGTAGCTAGGTTTCGAATCACAATCAGAGTCATCGTCACTGGATGTTTGATAGTGAGTAGTGCGTTTGGTTACCTTGGCACCACGGGCCATGAAGCAGTAGGTAGGAGTGGAGTCGTCCTCGTCATTAGCGTCGGTGCTGGTGATGAAGTCATTGTCTTCAGTGTTGAAGATGGACTTGGCAACATAGGCAGTAGCCAGACTCGCAATGCCAGAATCAGATTCCTCCTCAGACTCCACCTCTGCCTCCTCAGATGCAGACTCCTCCTCTGAATCCATTTCCTTGCCAACAAATGCACGAGCCTTGCCAGATGAACTCTTCTTGTGTGATGAAGACTTTGAGGAAGACTTGGACGAAGACTTTGAGTATTTCTTCGTCTTCTTATCGTCAGAGTCATATTCCTTGCTCTTCTTCTTCTTTCTATTCTCATTTTGCCACTGTGGACACTCAGAGATGAAGTGTCCAGTTTTCTTGCACTTGTGACATATTTTCTTCTTGTAGTCATGCGCAGACGCTTCATCATTCCTTGAGCTTGATCGTGAAGACTTTCTGAAGCCTTTCCTCTTGGTGAATTTCTAGAACTTCTTCACAAGCATAGCAAGTTCCCTTCCAATGTCTTCAGGATCATCAGAACTGCTGTCAGATTCTTCTTCAGATGATGACCCAGCTTTTGCCTTCAATGCACGAGTTCGCCCATAGTTTGGACCGTAGATATCTCTTTTCTCAGAAAGCTGAAACTCATGTGTGTTGAGCCTCTCAAGTATGTCAGACGGATCGAGTGTCTTGAAGTCTGGACGTTCTTGAATCATCAGGGCTAGGATGTCAAATGAACTGTCAAGTGATCTCAGCAGCGTCTTGACGATTTCATGTTTGGTGATCTCAGTGGCGCCGAGGGCTTGAAGCTCATTTGTGATGTCAGTGAGCCGGTCAAATGTGTGCTGGACATTCTCATTGTCATTTCGCTTGAAGCGGTTGAAGAGATTGCGAAGGACACTGATTCTTTGATCTCTCTGGGTTGAGACGCCTTCATTGACCTTTGAGAGCCAGTCCCAGACCAGCTTGGATGTCTTCAAGGCACTCACACGGTCGTACTGTCCCTTGGTCAGATGACCACAGATAATATTCTTGGCAGTAGAGTCCAGTTGAGTGAACTTCTTGACATCAGCAGCAGTGACACCTTCTCCAGCCTTGGGAACGCCGTTCTCGACGACATACCATAGGTCGACGTCAATGGCTTCAAGATGCATGCGCATCTTATTCTTCCAGTAGGGATATTCAGTTCCATCGAAGACGGGGCACGCACCGGAGACTTTGATTATCCCTGCAGTCGATATAGCTAAAACTCCAGGTGGTTAAACCGAATCACACAGAACAAGGGAGCACCTTGCTCTGATACCAATTGAAAGTGCGTTATATCGACTAGAGGGGGGGTGAATAGGCGATTTTTATGAAAGTCTTCAAAACGTGGAAGTTATGAAGACAAACAGTGAACATATGCCTATCACTATGCAGCGGAAGTTAGATTACACAAGCAAGCTAAGGTCAAGTATTCAACAGAGTGAAAGCACAGTAACAATAGCTTCAGTGTAATTAGGATCAGGTAGGAAGAAGTTATGAAGCCAATCGAATCATACAGTTATGTTGTGAAGACAAAAGATAGAGCAAGCATGCAAAGACTTCACAATGAATAACAGTAAGTTGAAGAGAAGTGAAGATGAAACCAGTGACACGTTGAAGACAATGATTTGTTGGACCAGTTCCAGTTGCTGTGACAACTGTACGTCTGGTTGGAGCGGCTAGGTATTCAAACCAAAGGACACACAGTCCCGGACACCCAGTCAAGGACACTTAGTCCAAGACACCCAGTCCTCACCGTATTCTCCTTGAGCTAAGGTCACACAGACCTCGCCCAATCACTCAGGTAAGTCTTCAAGGTAGACTCCCAAACCTTCACAGACTTCGTTCACCGGCAATCCACAATTACTCTTGGATGCTCAGAACGCGACGCCTAACCGTCTGGAGGATGCACAGTCCTCAAGTGTAATAAGTCTTCAGATCACACAAACAAGAAGACTTAAGTGATGCCCAATTTACTCTGGCTCTGGGTGGTTAGGGCTTTTCTCCTCGCTAGGGATTTTCTCTCAAAGGCTTCGAGGTGGGTTGCTCTCAAACGACAAAAGCCGTGCACTGAAATCTTAGCAGCCAACCGTTTATGGTTGTGGGGGTGGACTATTTATAGCCACTTGGCAACCCTGACCTGATTTGTCCGAAATGACCCTGGGTCACTAAGGAACTGACACGTGTACTAACGGTCGGATTTTGAACTCTCACGGCAACCTTACTTGGGCTGCAAGTAAAGCTGACTTGTCTGACTCTGGACAAGATTTTCTCTCATTGTCTTCACTCGAAGACATAGGATTCGAATTAGGCATCACTTCAGTCATCCTGACTGGTTCTCTTGGACCCCACTTAACAGTACGGTGGTTCCTATGACACAACATGAATAAAGTAAAACTACGAAGAATCTAAGTCTTCGAGTTCCAAAGGCTTCATGGGGAGTCTTCATATGTCATTGTCTTCGACATGAATGTCTTCATGAACCACCATTGTCTTCAATGTCTTCGTACATTTTTGGGGGTCATCTCTGGTAGCTAAACCGAATCAATGAGGGACTTCTACCTGTGTTATCCTGCAATTCTCACAAACACATTAGTCCCTCAACTAGGTTTGTCGTCAATACTCCAAAACCAACTAGGGGTGGCACTAGATGCACTTACAATATGTTGACCAATCTGGTGGCTGGTTGTACCTGTACATGGGAGCTAGTGTGGTTGCTTCATACGAGAAGGGAAAGCCCACAGTCGGCATCCCATGTGGAGGAAAATAAAGGTTCACTAGCTTCTCCCTTTCCCATTCTTAGTTTTCTTATGAAATGCAGCATGCATTGCTTTTCATTCGTTAAGAGGGGAAAAAGACTTGTTATAGGATATATATGCTATTGCACCAAAATGGAAGGGGAAACGTAGACACTATTGGTTACAAGCTACAAGGTTCACTGAAGGCCAAAAGGCAACTACCCCAGCCATTTCACTCCTTTGATTCATGCATGAAGCCAGGTTCGGAGCTCTTCTGGGATTGAAGTACGGGTGCTTAGAAAGTCGTGGGCATTCAGGTTGAAGATCCTACTATTCCTCTCTTTCCAAGTCATCTAGCATATGGTCATGCAAAGCAAAGAGAACTCCTGTTGAGCTGCATAGGTAGTATCTCCAAGGCTTGCAACCACCACTCTACCAAGCTAGCCATATTGAATCCTGGCCTCAGGCCAAAAGAGTATTTAAATTTTGTCAGAAAGAAACCCCATATGCGAGCAACATAAGGGCAAATGCCAAACAGATGTACAGTTGATTCAAGTCCAATATTGCATAGGGGGCATACTAGGTTGTGAGGACATTTGTGCTTAGCAAGGTTGTCAGCTGTAAGGCATTTGTTTTGAATAGCAAGCCATGCATTTTTTTACCTTTGGCAGTATTTTGAACTTCCAAATCAGGTCCGATAGGGGCAAGTGGATTATTCCATTGAACTGACATAGATATGCAGATTTTGTAGAGCAACAATGATCAGTAGTCCACTTCCATATAATCTTGTCCTGTTCTTCAGATAAAACAATGATTTTGGTGTGGTGCCAGAGGTCCACATACTCTCTTTGGACATCACTAGTTGGATTAGCCTTGACCAGCGCAATCCATCTCCTGTTCTACAAGCCTTCATAGAGCAGTATGTTATGCCTTTTGCTATGCTTAAAAAGATTTGGGTATAACTTTGCAGGTGTGTTTCCATGAAGACAATCGTCATTCCAGAATGAGATACTTGTACCATTGCCAATCAACTAGGTGGTCAACGTGCAAAAGAGAGCCTTGACCGCATTGTGAATCTTGATTCATGGTCTTCAATTATTTTTTCTCATCGGCTCGTCTTGGCTATGGACGTCGGTGTTTGTCACGACCACTATGAGCCTAGTTGTTCTATCGGCCTATCACTCCACACGCAGGACGTACAGGTCCACCCTTATCTAGTCATCTGCTTGCCAGTACAAGCAAAGAATATTAAATTTTAGGGCTCTAATTTCGTATATTTCCTTTCCTTCATAGTCTAGGTGTTAAGATGTTGTCTAAGAACATTTCTTGGTCCTGAAAAAACAATCAATTACTAAACTCAGGAGATGTTGATGTCAATTAAATTGAAACTTCTGAAAAATTGTTTGAGATAAACTATGTAACAAGAAATTTAAATGTCTTGGTTGTGTGCCATATTGAGAAGGACATCTCAGACAACATTGATCTTGATATTTTCCTTGGTTGTTTTTCATCAAGTGACATTCGAACAAGATTTTTTGTGCAACACCAAAGCATTACTTTTTATGGTCATAGGACTTTGATTCTTATTTTTTAGGTAACCATGCTAGTTTTGGTTTGCTATTTTTCAGTATTTGTGTTCTAATATGACAGTGATCCACAATATTATGAGATATCCCCTAACTTTGCAAGTGAAGTTGATACATATATGCATCCTTAAGGGCATGTATAAAAGACTTCGCCCTAGGCACTGGCACATCCAGCATAGGTCATGGATGTACAGATGTTCACCCAAACATTGTTGAAAAAAACCGTACATACATACTCATTAATAGCCCATTTTTAAGCAATAGTGAGCCCAAGAGTAGCAATGAGCCGACTTGATGGATGAAAGACGCACAAAGCTAGCTAGACACTAGCCACACACTTCACTTTCATCTGCCCACGGTCAAGGCGACGGTGCATTGATGACTTCTATGTGCCCACGGCAAGCCTAGCGATGGACATCTCGACCAAGCCACATGCGCCATACGGGATGGGGCCTCCCATGGATTTGCGGCACTGCGGAAGACACGAGCAAGATGTGTAGTGTTGTGCCTACCACCATAAGTAGGGATGAGCGATGGGATAGTGATGCATTAGGGATGAGCGATGAAACGGCGGCCACCACGATCGTTGAATCTAGGGAGAGGAGCGTGTAAATGCAACCAATAACCTGAATCTATAAGCCTAAAGTAAATCCCTTTCCAACTACAAAATTGCAATGTTCACTAGAAGTGTTGTGTCATTGTGAAATCCCCAACTGAATGTGTAGCTTATTTTTGGATTCATGGAGATATAGATCTATAGATATCTCATGAGTGAAGATCTGGTTCATTTAATTAGCACCAAAATAACAAATAATGAATTATCTCTGGATTGTAGGCAATTGGGCATTCTAAACTTAATAGGAAGAACATTGCTTTGAAAACTTTATATAATAGAGATAGGAATCTTATGCATGTATTCTGGTTGAGTAGCAAGTGCAGGTGCAAAAAAATGCCCATCCAATTCACTTTGCAACACTATGAGCTCCCCTTCTATTCAAAGTCCGAAGTAGTTATAGATTTAGTGGAATGAACACAAGTCAAAATTTTGAAAATGAAGAGGAAGAGGATGACTCTAAGGATACAATTTATGATGTTCAATTGCTCGAACCTGATCCTGGGAAGAAGATGCCAATTTCATACTATGATGCTAATGATCAGAATAGGATTATAGGGGGATACATTGCAAAAGGGGCTTGACAACCAAAATATTATGCTTTCCCACAAAGACATGCTAGAGAAATGCGTCGATTTGTATTTAAATGTGTCTCTTTGTAGTTAAATGGTTTAACTCCTATGATTGTCTTGTATACAGTAAATACCTTGATTTTGCTTTCTGCTTTGTATGTTATCTTTTCAAAGATAATATGCATGTTGGTGGAGATTATTTTCTGAATGGGGGATTTAGAAATGGAATCACCAGGATGGTTTTGTGAAACATGTTGGTGGAATCAATAGTGCACACCACAAAGCACGAGAGAAATACAATTTCTTCATTCCACCCAAAACATCAATCATTGAGTCATCTGTCTCAACCACCAAATAAGACAAGGTTATACATATAACCTACTTGAGATATTCACTTAAATGCTTGAGGTTTCTTTTGCGTCAAGGGTTAGCTTTTCATGGACATGATGAAAGAGAAGTTTCACTAAATAAAGATAAATTCCTCGAGCTTCCACATTGGTAGCCGAGAAATTTGAAGAAGTGGACAAGGTGATTCTCAAGAATGATCCAAGGAAAAAAAATAAAATGATAGCTCATGGAATAAAAATAGACCTTGTCAATTGCACAAGGCTTATAATGGAAGGGCTAGGTGATAGTTGTTTCTCAATATTTGCTGATGAATCTAGGGATGTGTATCTACAAAAACAATTAGCTCTTTGTCTGTGTTATGTTGATACAATAGGAAGGGTGGTTGAGAGATTGCTTGGTATTATATGCTACTTGTGAGCTGCCTTGGGATTTCCCCGTAGAGGAGAGGATGAAGCAGTATAGTAGAGGTAAGTATTTTCCTCATTTAAGAACAAGGTTACCAATCTAGTAGGAGAATCACACAGACCCTGGTTAGCAGCACCTGCACACACAAAAGCAAATACTTGCACCCAAAACAAACAAGGGGGTTGTCAATCCCCTCGGTGGTTACTTGCAAGGATTAAATCTCGTAGTGGTAGATAAATAAATTCTAAAGATAAAACAAAATAAAATATAAAATTGCAGCAAGGTATTTTAGTGTTTTTATATATGATAAAATTAGACCCGAGGGCCATAGTTTTCACTAGAGGCTTCTCTCTCGAGCACATAGCATACGGTGGGTGAACAAATTACTGTTGGGCAATTGATAGAAAAGTGCATAGTTATGACGATATTCAATGATCATGTATATAGGCATCATGTCCGAGACAAGTAGACCGACTCATGCCTACATCTACTACTATTACTCCACCAATCAACCGCTATATATGCAACATGCATCTATGGTATTAAGTATAAAACAGAGTAATGCCTTAAGCAAGATGACATGATGTAGACAAAGTAAACCCAATCAATATGAATAAACCCCGTGGTTTTATCCGTAATGGCAACAACATAAATATGTGTCTTCACTAGTAGAAAAACGACCTTTAGTACCGGTTCGTAAGGACCTTTAGTCCCGGTTCTGGAACCGGCACTAAAGGGGGCCAAAGTCCCACCACGTGGTACGAGCTCGCGCCGTAGTCTGGGGGACCTTTAGTCCCGGTAACACCAACCGGGACTAAAGGAAAAAAAATATAATTTTTCCCGATTTTCAATTTTCTGAATTATTTGACGATTTAGTCTCTAATCACCCCTCATGACTGCTCATGTGTACAACACTCATTCCAAATCATCTAACTTCCTGGTCAGTCACCCATCCTCTCACTACTCGAGCCTGGGCACGCTTAACTTCTGAGTTCTATTCCCCCTAGTTTCCAAGTCTGCACTTGTTGTTTTCCTGACAATAGTAAGTTGTCAATGCTATTAACCCTCGGGAGTTTAGCTTGAGCATTAAGTGACACGTTTCACTGTTTGAGTTTGAAACTATGATTCTAAAAAACAATAATTATTTAGTGACACTAATATTTCTTGAATAAGTAGTTTGACCATAATTTGACTAGATTTGACCAAAATTCAAAAAAACTCAAATAATTATTCAGTAACACTAATATTCGTGAATAATTATTTAGTAACACTAATATTTCTTGAATAAGGAGTTTGACCACAGTTTGACGAGATTTAACCAAAATTCAAAAAACTAAAATTTGAGCATATCTTTTTTTCCTTTTAGAATTTAAGGATTCTAAAAAATTGCAAAATGGCCTATGGCTGTCAAAATCGGATGTGGATCTTCGTGCTGAACATTTTGATATATTATACATTTTTTCCCGACATCGTATGCAAAAGATATAGTCGTTTTACTTTTTCATCACACTTTTTTGCAAAACATGTCGAAACTTATGTTTTTAAATTTACCTAGCTACTAGATGTAGTAACATAACTACATCTCGAAGGATTTTAATTTTTGAAGTTTTTATCATTTTCTTTTGGGTTTTTTTTAAACTGAAAAGGCGATACAGGGGGTAGAGTTTGAAAATTGCCCTTTAGTCCCGGTTTGTGTCTCCAACTGGGGCTAAAGGTTAGACCCCTTTAGTCCCGGTTTGTGACACAAACCGGGACTATAGGTTGGCCCTTTAGTCTCGGTTTGTGACACAAACCGGGACTAAAGGGGCTCGTGGGGCCCTGACCTGACGCCAGCCTGCCACCACCCCTTTAGTACCGGTTCGTGGCACGAACGGGTACTAAAGGTTCAACACGAACCGGGACTAATGCATAGTCGTTCGAATCGGGACTAATGGCACCATTAGTACCGGGCCAAAATCGAACCGGGACTAATGTGTCTCATGTAAGGTCGTTTTCCTACTAGTGCTTGTACCTTTCTATCACTGGGATATAGAGCACCGCAATATTCAACCCATCACAAAGCACCTCTCCCATTGCAAAGATAAATTAATCTAGTTGGCCAAACCAAACGGACAAATCAGAGAGAAATACAAAGCTATAACAATCATGCATGATAAAGTTTAGAGAAGACTCGGTTAAAATTCCTGAATAATCTGATCATAAACCCATAATTGATCAGTTCCCAACAAACACACCGCAAAATAAGATTACATAGGATAGAACTCCAAGAACATTGAGGAGAACATTGTATTGAAGATCATAGAGAGAGAAGAGGCCATCTAGCTACTAGTTATGGGCCCGTAGATCTGTGGTGAACTACTCATGCATCATCGGAGGACAGCAAGGATGATGTAGAAGCCCTCCGTGATCGATTCCCCCTCCGGCAGAGTGCCAGAAAAGGTCTCCAGATGGGGTCACGGAAGAACAGAAACTTGCGGCGAAGGAAAAAGTGTTTTGGGTGGCTCTCTGTTGGTTTCCTGACTTTAGAGAATTTATGGAGGTGGAATTAGGTCAGACGGAGCCACGAGGGGCCTACAAGGCATCAAGGGTCTCTCTTGTCCACGAGGGGCTTACCCCCTAGGTGCGCCCTGTTGCCTTGCCGTCTCCTCTTTTTCCTTCTAGTCTCCTTCAAAGCTTCCAGGGTCTCTCTTGTCCAGAAAAAATCTCAAAAAGTTTTGTAGTGTTTGGACTCCATTTGGTACTGATTTCCTGGAAAACCAAAACAGGCAAAAAAAAACAACAACTGGCACTAGGCACTAGGTTAATAGGAGTCCTATAAAATGATATAAAATACTATATACTTGCATATAAAACATCCAAGATTGATACTATAATAGCATGGAACAATAAAAAATTATAGATACATTGGAGATGTATCATTACACATGTTGCAAACAATGAGAGCTTGCTTATGGGTCTTGGTTTGACCTTCTCTAGAGTACGTGGGCAAGGGTATGATGGCACCTCCAACATGAAGGACCATATCAATGGTCTAAAGAACCTAATCATGGATGAGTCCCCTTCTACCTATTACGTGCATTGTTTTTTCTCATCAACTTCAATCATCTGTAGTTGTTCTCGCTAAGGAGAATTGTGATTGAGTTTTGGAACGGATTATTAAAGCATTGGAATTGGAGAAACTTGAAACTGGTAAAGGCATGAATCAAGAAATGAGTTTGAGTAGGTCGAGTGATACTCGTCGGGGATCTAACCACAAAACTATTAAGCATATTACAAGAGACCACTCTCAAAGCAATGAGTGGGATATTCTTGCTAAAACTATGTTGACATATTCTGAGTCATTTTGACTTTTTTTCATGACACACTTGTTGCAGACCATATGTGGGTACACCAATGACTTAAGTAGTGTGTTGGAAAAGAAATATCAAGACAGTATCAACGCCATTGAACTCATTCATTTGACAAAATATTGAATAGTAGTTAATGAGAGATGATGGTGGATGGGAAACTTTTCTTGAAGAGATCAAGCATAAAATCAAGGTTCTTGAAATAGGTGGTATGTACAATATTTATGGAAGACCCTCAAGATTCTACAAAAAAACTAGTGAATCTCCATCACCTTTTTGGGTCTTATTGATAGGCAACTTCGAGAGCTTGGAGATATGTTTGATGAGGTAAATACTAGATCACTTCATTGCATGGGATCATTCAGTCTGCTTAATTCTTTTGCTGCATATCATATGAAAAACTTGCTTAGTATTGCACATATTTATCCTATGGATAAGATTTGATTCATATTCTTTATCAACTTACACACTTCATTACTGATATGCATATAATTGAGACCTTTCTACTATGCTTGTTGAGACAAACAAGGGTGTCACTTATAATCTTGTTACTAGCTTTTCAAATTGGTTTTAATCCTACCTGTAGCAACAACACGTGTTGAGAGGGTATTCTTTTTTATGGCATTTTTGAAAAACAAGCTATTGAACCAAATGTGGTATCAACTCTTGAATTATTAGCTGGTTGCATTTCTTGAGAACAAATTCTTTTCAAGTGAAGGATGATATTGTCATATATCGCTTCCAAACCACCACAGAGTGTATGTTGTGTTGTAGTTTTCTTCTCTATTTCATAATTTCCCTCATCTTTTAAGGTATTGATGCTATTGTGAACAATATGTAGGAAGATGGTTGTGGCACACAGGTGTGGTGGCACACAGATTTCTGGTCGTTAGATTGTTTCACGATTCAAAATTCGGTTTGGTCTTTGCATGTGTTTTAGCCCTTAATTACCTTAGATGGGGTTCATGTGTGCATCTTTTCGCAGCTTTTGACAGCTCCACCCATCCCACACCCCATGTTTTTTCTTTTGACTTTCAAATTGGAATCTATTATGTCTTTTGATTCGACAGGCCAATTTATTTTTGTTTGCATCTTTGTGTTTCTTGTGATGAGAGCTTTCAAACAAGATACATATTGAATCCGTTTTGACGAGTTTTTAAAACTTCATGAAGTTTCAACTGTCGAAATATGGTACGAACGGATGGCAAAATCGCAAGTTTTAGAATGAAACTTAAAACTTGGTGTGACCTCATGTGGAATCCAATGACTTTGCGGATCATGAGGCAAATCAGGCAGCTGGACAAGTTTAAACTACAAAACTTGATAGGAATGGTGATAAATTTAGCAAGTTTCAAAAACTAAAACTTAAACCCCAAACTATAAACGCTAAGCCCTACAACCCTAAGCCTTACCGTCAGACCCTGAAGGCATATGAAACTTGATAAATCTTAATGAAATTTGGTAAAACTTGTTGAAACCTGGAATTTTTATAAAAGAAGTTGTTAAAATGTATTCAAGATTGGTCCTGTTCGGAATTTCTCGTCACAACTAATACAAATTTGTAAACAAAACTTAATTTGGACTTTTATATAGTAGATTCAAACTAGAACATGAAATGAAAAAGACATATGAGGTGGGGTAGATGACGTATGCAACTCACCCAAAAACTGTGAAAAGCATGCATGGATGGACCCCAGCCTGCGGTAGTCAAAGGCTTGAGACTAAGCAAGTTTACGAAATACGAATCTTAAAGCAATCGGACGGCTGACTTGCGTGTCCTTGTTAATTTCTCGCAATTTTTATATGTATATTTCTTTTGATGTGAACAAGTTGGCTCTCCACTAGGATGAGTTTTCTTTTTGAACACCCAAAGTTGAATTTTTGGATCTGCCAACCCTCCAAAATATAGAGCCGACACTCGACATGATCTAGCAGTGCGCTTCACAAGGCGACGTTGCATGGAAACATTTTTCCTATCTAGTTGTGAACCTGTAGTTTTATCATGAACCTAGTTTGTGGTAGGTGGTAGTTTCTTTTAAGCTTTTACATTAGGTTCATGCTTTTAGTTGTGTTTCCATCAAAATGCTTCGTCATTGTTTACAAAACGGGTTTACTTCTTTGCTCCAATTTTCTTTCAAATATACACTGGTTTTTTTCTTCACATTGCTTGGTTTACATGGACAGTTCGACGGCCTGACCTATCCACATACATCCACCGGTC
The DNA here is from genome assembly GCA_034509565.1 of Triticum monococcum. NCBI lineage: Eukaryota > Viridiplantae > Streptophyta > Magnoliopsida > Poales > Poaceae > Triticum > Triticum monococcum. The sequence goes on from CM067846.1 coordinate 474,474,058, forward strand.
GTACCCCTTCTCTCGCTACTCTTGAGGCGCATAGAAGATAGGTCTTGCTCTGGCAGGGTTTCATTTTTAGGTGTTCTCTAAAGTTTGGTTAGATTTTGTGTCCTACTCGGGAAGGGAAGGTAGTGGCGGCTCCCTAAATATGGAGTAAAGTTCTCCTTGTATAGCCCCTATCCCGGCGATGTGTCTAGGCTCGTCGAAGGGCTTGTGGAGGTGTGGTTCCGGTGGATCTTGTGGGATTCAGTTAGTTCGGTGAATCTAGTTGGTACCTTCTTCGTTGTCTGTGTTTGGTTGTCTACAGATTGGATCTTTTCGATCTATGTTTCTCTTCATTGACGATGGTTATTTTCCTAGTCAGTGATGGAGCTTCGGCGTGACTAACCTGCGCCCTACCATCCTCCCTTCTATGCTCATCCTCTTGTTAAATTATATGCTAATCCCCGGGCCACTCTGATGTCCCTAGTTGATTCTATGCGAGTGCTCTGAGTTAGCCCCTCTTCAAATCTGGTCACGCTCCGCCACTGGTTTTAGTGCGTTGTTTTTGTGCGGCCTTAGTACGATGATATTATGGTTGTCTACTATAATAAGGTTATCCGGTTCTGATGAGGGAGGAGCGATCATGACGGTGCACCTTCGTCTCATTCGTTATGCTTATAGTCTTTATTAGGTGGTCTTTTTTTGGAAATGGAGGAGGACCCCCGGCCTCTGCATCTGGACGATGCATGCAATCACTTTATTAATTATTCACACAAGACCTTACAAAGTCATACAACAGTAAGACTGAAGCAACCGTCTAGGCAACAGAAGTGTCGCTACCTCTATCCAAGAGATGAAGGGATGCTGATAGTCTGGCCTAGTACCAAACAGACCTCGCAGCCAAACCTAACATCTAAGACCTGAGGTCCCATCCAGGACGCCTGCCGGGTATGGGTCACCTACTAGTCCGGCGCACTCCTCAACCAGGACGCCTGCCAGGTCTGAGGCCGCCGCAGCCACCTGCCACCAATCCATCTTCAGAGCTGTACTCCTGCATCTACGTTGCTCGGTCTAGCTGCCGTCGACGCCACCACGACGCCAGACCGCGTCACCCTCCTGCGCGAGTCCATCTCCGCGCATTGGACGCAGAGTCACCACAGCGCCATGCCGCCGAGACCCGTCGCCATCAATGAGTGAGATGCCGCACCGCTCCACCAAAGAATCTGTCCTCTGATCCTGCATCCAGTTGCTGCTCAAAAAATGATGCCCCTATGAGGGAAAACGATGCCCCAAAAGCACCGCCATTGTCCGATCCGGAAACTCCGGATCAAGGTTTTCACCCAGAGCAACGCAAGCAAGTCGACAGAAGTTGCAGAGACAATGTCTTCAACAAGAAACGACGCAAAAACGCCGCCATCGCCCGCCATGACCCGAGTCATAGCACGGTTTTCACCGGCAGCACCGTCTCCCCACTGTACGCCGGTACTGGATGCGAGAATCCACAACCATCTAGCCGACCACCTCCGGCGAAGAAGATGGCCACCACCTCCACGCCAAGGGCCGGAGCCCCCGATGTCCTCGTGTCGCGTGCCTACTCCAGAGGCCGCTTGCCACGCTGGAACAAAGGATGTGCACGACGGCTCGAGGAACCACCATCCAGATCTGAATGGGATCCAGATAGGACACCCTAATCGCCGACGTGATCTCTTCGTTGTCGCCACTAGCACGATAACCCTGGTCGCCATCGGCCTGCGCCATCACCCTTGGATCGGCCGGAGTGGGTCGCCGCCACCCAGATCTGATTGCCGGCCGAGGAAGATTGCCGCCGCCGCCGCTGCGGCCCGCGGGCTTAGCCTGCGATGCCCTCGGCGGCGGCGGCGGAAGGAGAGGGAGGCTCGGCAGGGAGGAGAGGGGGCCGGCCGGGAGGCCCCGGTGCGGCACGGCGCCGCCTCACGGGGGGGAGGGGGGGGAGGAGGAGGTCACGGGTTTAGGTGGTCTACGGAGCTGGATGTAAGTTAAGTTACTTATGTTGTTATTTTTGCCGTTCTTTGTACTACCTCCTCGCTTGATGAATAGATTGGAAGTTTGTTAAGAAAAATTATAAGATCCGGACACATCTTCCGTCTGAGCATACAAATACAAATCATACTATACACATCATGGGGAAAATAGGCCGAGACACGTCACATATGACACATGCTTGTACAGCCCCAAGGACCAAAGTACCAAACCATGTTCTGTTCTTGCCGGTGGTGCGTCACCGTGGGATCGGGGGCCCTACCATGCACATGAAGATCTGGTCCGCCACAACTTTATACGTGGCACAAGTCTGGTCAAAAGGACCGAGCTTCAAAGGTTTATTTTAAGTTAATTTCCCATCCTGGCTTCAGCTCTCTAGATCTGGGCAACCTTCGTCGCGCCAAAGAAAGACTTGCTGTCCACGCAGTGCAACGTGGGTGGTAGATGCATGAGAGGCCTTACCCATGTGCAACAAACAAAATCTGCACATTTTCGGGGGCCACGGTCAGAACTCTCTAGTCTGTACACGTACCCATCTAGCCTAGCCATCGCAGATCAGTATCCACCCCTACACGCCTAGCAACGATTTTGAAGCGGATAGGGTCCAATGGTTGTATGGCCGACGTACGTTTCACGCGCCACGACATGCATGTCGATCGATCGCCATGAAACGAACGAAACAAAAAAACGAGGCCCTGAGCAGCCTGCCGGTCATTTCATATGCGTGATGCGTCCATGGAGTGATGGATGGAGGCGATCGGTGCGCGTACGTCCTCCCTGCCAAACGTGCAAGGACAACAATTGCACATGCCCAGATGGCCAGCGCACGTACTGACGTACGTACGTGGACGTGGTGCGCGCGTCGAGTACTCATTTCAGTGGCCGCAGCTTTCTCCAGACGATGGATCGACTGCATGGCGTACCGCGGGGATGGACGGTGATATAGATGGCATCGGTCAGTGCTCACGCGTAAAATCGTGCGCCGGAGTTGGCAGGATAAGCATGAAACCTCCGGCTATGTGATGCGATAGTAATCGGGAGGAATGGACGAGTTTAACTAGGACTCTAGAGACAGGTCTTGTAATGTTCCCTTTGTTCGTGTTTGGTGTGACGACTCGAGAGTCGAGAGTCGAGACGGAAGGTTGACGCTATGGATTTAGGAGATTAAAAGTGATGGACCTGGCTGGCAGATCTAGAAAAGTGATGGATTGATTTGATTCGACATATTATTTTTCAAGGCAATTTTATGTAATTAAAGGGTTGTCTGCGGCGGTGATAATACGTCTTTGTTTGGTTTCGAATGTTTGTTGGTTTCACGGTAATTTTAGAGAGTGTCAGTCTCTAGACTATACCTGGACATCCGTCGCAGAAAATATAGGCCTGAGCCCAGCCCGGCCTGGCCATCGGGCTTAAAAATTAGGCCCGAGCCTGGCCCATCGGTCAAAAAGCTCGTTGGATTTTGGACCGGGCTTCTTTCTTAAATTGCAAATACAACGGGCCCAAGCCCGGCCCGACCCGGGCCGGCCATCAGGGCCACTTTCTTAAATTGTAGATACAATGGGCCCAAGCCTGGCCTGGCCCAGCCATCGGGCTCAAAATCTAGGCCCAGGCCTGACCGATGGGCAAGGTCGGGTCACGCCGTCTAGACCGGGCTGCCCATAGCAAGGTATACTCTAGACAGGAAAACCACCTTAATTTCATGCAGAGTATCATTCTCTGGCCGAAAGTATCATGTCAGTTGTGAAAAATATCATTGAGCATCTAACATAACGATTACATTATTTATGAAGATCATCATACTTTGGACGGGAGAATCGGTTGTTATGGAAATTACCAACTGAAGAATCACTAAAATTTGTATGCTCCATCTCTGGAAAAAAAAGTATGCTTCGTTGTACCACATAAACAATTCGCTAGTAGGTGTAATTTCAAAGTACGATAATATGACTGTGCGGAACAGTTGCTTTCCATATTGTTGAATGCTTCTGCATGATTTTCTTCTTTAATTTTTTACGGGGATTTTCTTCTTTAATTAACAGCAGTACAAATATATACTAAAAAAATGGTATGAACCCCATACACTCATGCGCTCACAGACCGACCCACCAGCAGTGAATTACTTTTCTCCATTTTTTTTCTTCTGTTTTCTTGTATTTTGCCCCTTTTTCAGTTTTTCACCTTTTGTTTTTTCTTTCGGTTTTAAATTTTATTTATTTTCTGGTTTCATTTTCTATAGTTGGTTTTAAATGTTTTTTTCAGGCTTTTTCATTTCCCTTTTCACTAGTTTTCTTATTTTTATCTTTTTCTATTTTTCCCTGTCAGTTTTCTTCTGATTTTTCAATTCCTAAATAAATTTCATATATTAAGGGCAACTAGTAGAATGCCCGTGCATTGCTACGGGCTACAATGTATATTATTATTTTTGAAAAGACACAATGCATATATATATACATGTGTCGTCAATGACGCCCCAGGCCAATAAGGCAGATAAAATGTCTCCTAATTAAATGCCGTGCATTACCACGAAAAATATATATGATATATGTTGTTGGGCATTCCAAGAGCTATAAAATACTTGGCTCATTTATACATAACCTTTTGGTCTATCCTCTCAAATTGACGTGTTAAGTTATGTGACATTTATTTCATCACATAAATAGCCGCTCCTTTCTTTTTAATTGAAGATGATAAATAAGAAAAATATAGCAACTTCTCTAACTCTCTTTTCGCACAGCCAATCGTGTCATGCTCTCCCACACGGCTAGCCGGTCGTTGGAGCGTTTTCCACATCTCATACCCCTCCCCCAGCTATCAAAAAGTGTTGTCGACATCTGAATATCTTGCTCCACGCAAAACTTCAGATGTCATGTTGAATCTAACACATGTCTGAGTAAGAAAAACTAATTAGAAACATGTTCATACTAAGGATAATATAATACTCTCTCTATCGGGAATTACTTGTCAGATAAATGGATATATCTAGACATATTTTAGTTCTAAATACATCCATTTTTATTCATTTTTGCGACAAGTAATTCCAGACAGAGGGAGTACATGATTATGTCTACATCCTCTAGCAGAATGCTCGTGCATTTCCGCAGAACAATATCAGAAAAATGCATTCAATGAAGTGTTTCATCTTAGTCTTAATAGGTATAATGCAATGGAGGGTTATCTTTATGAATAGTATGTAATCTGATTTAGCAATGTCTATCACTTTGGAACCTGTTAAGAAATCTCAGAATAGCCATTTCCTTTTTATTTATGTTTCCCTGTCAAAAGGATAGCACCTTCTTATGGTGAAATTCCTTTGCATCCACCGGATTCCAAAACATAATTAGCTAAGGAATAATAAGATAGTAGGAGCAAACACACTTCAAAAATAAATTAGCGAACATACATTTGATCAAGTCAAGGGCGCATGGTTACTTCGATCGGTGCAAGCCTCACAATAAGTTGAGAAACTGAACATTTAAAATTGACGAAGTACTATAGAAATTGAACATTTAAAATTGACAAAATCAGAGAATGTGAGAGCAAGAAAGTCACACATAATAAAATTACCTCATAGCTCCAAGCATATATAGTACTGCTAGGAAATTCCCTTATTAGTTTTCTTTGTATAATTAACCTGCTAATCTAATAAAACGCTAGATGCAATTGTGTCTCAGAACAATCTCTCGAAGGTTAGTACTGAACCAAATTTCTCCACAAAGTAGCACATAGTCCATGAGAAAAGAAAAGAAAAATATTTCATATAACTAACTGAACAAAGAGACACTGCAGTTCCATGAAGGAGCACACATTCCGTAATATAATTCATAGCAGTACAGATATGTTCCTGTGAATTGCATCAAGAAAGTGGAGAAAAGTAGTACAGCTTCCATGGTTCCATTACTGGCGACAAGGCAGTGGAGGAAACAATAGCATTTCGGCCCAAAAGTTGCATGCTTCCAGGGTGGAAAGGAGTTTTGCAGCACCGCTGAAGGTTAAGGCAATGTGAAGCTTCAACAACGAAGTAATATATTCAGATATGAGTAGTTCAAGTTTGTTTAGAAAATCATATACGTCAACAGAGAAAAAACCAAAAGAGCAGATAATTGGTGTAATTTTATGACATGGCTCTCAAGTATTTGCAACTATAAGATCCAGAGGCGGACATTAAAAATGTCGAAATACCTCAAGGAGACCATATAGAATAGTTTTTTTGTATTCCTTCTCCAGCAACTGATTTACTTCTTCTGTCAAACGTTCATGTTTGACTGATTCAGTTGGAGCATTCTCAATAGTAGCACTTCCTTCAGGATTATACATAGAGATGTCCCATCAATTCTGATGATTCGATGTACTGGATGTAATGCTTTATTTTTTCTGCAATTATTTCAGATTGTGTACCACATACTTCTAGGTATCCTAAATGAATAAGACGGTTAGAATTCACAAGAGTTGTATAAGAACTTCTACAGTCAATGTCTCGTAAGTTACTCATAGCACTGACTATACCTTATAGGATGCACGAACGATGGTCAATAGTAACTTTTAGAGACCAGACATGTTGAAGTTGATCTTGATGGCTTGCACTGAAATTGCTGTCTCAAATGTTACCGTACATAAAAGATGCAGAAAATGTCCAACAAAAATAAAATACATCTCTCTTGCACCAGATATGATTACTCTAGTCTCCACTCCAACAAAAAGTGTTGTATTCTTCAATTGCAGGCCCTCAAAATTTGGCAACTCGGTAGAAAATTCTGCAAAATGAGCTCCATCTCCAATAGTTTGTGAGGATGAAAAGAATATATTATATCTCTCATGCTGATAACATATGTGCAACAATGGTTATTACAAAACTTTCAGCGCGCATAAGCAGTCCATCTTATAAAGGTTATCACTAAATTACAGCCACAAATTACTTAGAATTTATACCTTGGAACAGATCTTTCAACAAACAGCAAGCATCATACACATAACGAAAGCACTGCTCTTAACAGAATGAACTCGCTAAAGTGAATGCAAGCATGCTTTTAGTGCTTAGTCTATAACAGGCTAGTAGTTCCTCCTTGTTCCCATGCTGTTCATCATCCCCTGTTGTTCATCATTCCCTGTTAAAGAGGCGACATCATCTCAATGTAAAATCATCTCAATTGGCTCAAGGGAATAGATAGCAAACACACCTCCTTTAATCGGATTTTGTTGATGTGCCGCAGCGAGTGGTGGTTTATGATCTCCCTCGCCACATTCTCATCAATCCGCAAACACACCAGGACACCCAAAAGTTTGCCCCGTTACTATATACGCAGCAGGGGAATCCCGACGGGATAAGAAAAACTCGACGGAGCAGCCCATGCTAGAACGAATAGATCACAGGGGAGCCCTAATTACCTTGAAGCCCCATGGGATGTACTTCATGGCGACGACCTCCTCAGTCTCCTTGTTCCACATCATCCGCGTGACATTGACATTGCCGTCGCCGATGTCCTTGAGCACCTCGTACCTCTCCATGGATCCCGGCCTGCGCCGAGCTGCTGCTGAAGGCACCGGCGCTCCTCTCCTTGCGTTGGGGCAAGGCCTGCACCTTGACCTTGCAGATCAACTCCTCCAAGTCCGCGCTCGTGGGATCCCGTGGACTCGTCGGTCTTGGTCGAAGGTGATGTCGGCATGGCGGCTGGTGGCGACATGGAGGTCGCTAACCCTAGTGCGTTGAGGGATCAGGTTGTGCGTGCCAAGAGAGAGAGAGAGAGAGAGAAAGAGAGAGAGAGCGAGCCGTGCGGAGATGGGGGCTGGGTTTTTCCTCTTAATTTGGATTAAAAAAAGCGGTGGCCTAAAACCGAAGGTGGGGCTACGTTAAATAAAAATCGATGGTGGCTTCGATGGATGGGGGTGGGAGGCGAACGAATACGGACTGCTCCTTTATGAGTAGAGATCCCAGTACAGTGACGAGACGTCCTCCCGAGCGCTTACAGCGTCGGTTAAGGGGGGCTCCTATACAGCGCCTTCAGCACGAGTTGTTGCAAGTTGCACTCACGCGCAGCGCTCCTGGGTTGGCCCAACAATCTGCTGAAAACAATAAAGGTTTTATTCCCGTCTATATTCTGGGAATCGTGTGATTCAAACTCCGAATGGGAGCGTTGAGAGTAGTCGCATTTTTAAAAATTTCATTGAATTTGAAAAATAAGTTCATCGATATTGGAAAAAATTCACGAATTTAAAATAAAAGTTCATCAATTTGAATAATGTTTCAGCAAATATGAAAAAGTTTGTCAAAATTAAAAAAAGATCATCAATTTTGAAAAAAAAATTGAGAAGTTAAAAAAATGTCAAACCAGGAAGAATAAAAAGGGAAACAGAGAAAAGTAAAATGAAAACGAAAAAAAGGAAGATAAGATGAGAAAAGGATGGAAGTAAGCACATGTAGTTGTGGTGGCGGAGTGGTTACTGTAGTGAGCAACTAACCAGTAAGGCCCTGGTTTGATTCGCAGCACTAGCGTTGCGTTTTGGAAATCAGAAAACAAAAGAGGTAAATACATTTCAAGTCATAGAACTTGCACGCGATGGTTAGTTTGGTGCACAAACTTGTAAAATACATGTTCCCGGTCATCAAACTTGCACGGGCATTCATATACGGTCACATTTCATGTACACGAACGTATCCATGGCCTATATGGCATTCCGGCATGGCCAGGACCCACTGTCAGCCGCTGTAACATGTAGATCTGCAGAGAAGCCTTTGGCTTTTTTTTTTATTTTCATATTAAGCCCCTAAAAATAAAATGAAAAACAAGGGGTTTTGAAGCTGCAACGTGTCCTAGTAGTCTCACCTGGACAACCACCAGACGAATGATCATTCATGTCTATATAGCATGCCTAATTTCTGTATCATACAAACATTGACTGAAAATAAATTTTAGAAGAAATGTAACCCAGAAAAAATTAGCACCATGGCTCGACCATGTGACCTTGTGGTAAAGGTTAACTAAGATTAACATCGACAACACAACACGTCCAGATGTAAGAAAATAAATTATATTCTTGTGTTTGTGACATTTAAAAAATATTCATGTGTTGCAAAAAAAGGCATGTGGCATTTTTTAAAGTTTCAAAAACTTGTATTTGAAAATGTTAATCATATGTTTAACCATATATTTGAACAATATTAATCATATGTTTTAAAAAATTAAACGTGTATAAAATGTTTTAGATGTATACTGGAAAAAATAGACATCAAAACATATACTCCATATGATTAACATTTTTTCGAATACAAGTTTTGAAATTAATGTGTATTGAAACATATACTTCAAATGATACACATATTTTTTGATGTTTTAAATACTCCAATATATATCTATGTTTTGATACACGTATTTTTAAGTACTCCAGTATACATCTATGTTTTGGATTATTTTAAAAAATGCTTATTACTTTTTAAACATATGATTAACATTTTTTCATATACAAGTTTTGAAACTTTTTTCAAATATGTTTTTAACATTTTCGGATGGTATGAAACATTTTTAAGCTAGGCGAATAATTTATACATTGTATAGACATTTAAAAATTGTCATGACCAGTTTTTTTGAAATGCATGAACATTTTTAAAATGCAACAAATCATTCTTAATGACACAAATGTGGTTTACAATGATTAAACATTTTTTTAAATGTCACACACCTTTTTTTGTAACACATAAACATTTATTAAATATCACAAACACAACAATTTTTTTTGTTACATAGAGCAAGAAGGAATAACAACATGAAAAATATATATCCCATTTGGACATGTTTTGTTGCCAAAGCCTGGTGCTAATCTTAGTGAACTTGACCATTAGGTCACATAGTCGAGCCACGGTGCTCCCTTTTTTGGGGTCACATTTCTTGTAAAATTGATTTTTTGGCCGTGTTTATATGATATAGAAATTATTCGTGCTACCTAGACATGAATGATCATCGGTTTGATGGTTGTCAACCCATGCCTAATAGGGACATGTTCCTGGTTCGTAACCAAACCATCTCTTGTTTTTTTCATTTTATTCTAGGCGCTTTATATATAAAAAATCATTATATTTTAGGGGATTGATATGTTAAAGAAATAGCGGCATAATATGTAAAAAAAAAAATGTGCCGTGGGCTTACAGCGGGCCCTGGCCATGCTTGCATTCCACAAAGGCCATAGATACATTTGCGTACATGAAATGTGACCGTATATGAATGTTCGTGCAAGTTTAATGATCAGAAACACGTATTTGACAAGTTTGTGCACCAGACTGACCGTTGCGTGCAAGTTCTATGACTCCTAGTGTATTTACCTAAAAAAAACTTGATGGGCCGACGCCCAGCTCGCGTGAGGGGGCATGCACTTTACATGCCCATTTGTAAAATGGTCTATAACGGGCGCCTGAATCGCCAAATAGGAAACGCCCCGGTTAAGCGCCGCAACACACGGGCACTCGTTTTAATGGGGCGGCCCAATAAGCGCAGACGATGCCCACACGTGTGTGCGCATGCCTTGTTTGCTTTTTCCCAATCTCCCTTTTTCTTTTTCTGGTGCTGCTATATTGCTGAAGAAAAAAACCTGCTACCAGTTCCCCAATTTTAAAAATATATTTTTTGGAAATAAAAATGAAAACAGGAAAAAGCTTCATGGCCGGCCTAGCTTGCAGGAGGGGTTATGCGCTTCAGGCACCCGTTTGCAAAATGGCCTATAATGAGCGCCTGAAGCGCCGAATAGGTGAAGCCCGGGTTAAAAGCCGCAACGCACAGGCACTCGTTCCAATGGGGTGGCCCAATAAGAGCAGTCCACACCCACAGGTGTGTTCGCTTACCTCGATTTGTTTTCTTTTCGCTTTTCCTTTTTTCTTTTTCTGGTGCTGCTGTATTGCTCAAGAAAAAACCGGCTACCAGTTCTCAATTTTAAAAATAATTTTTTGCAAATTAAAAATGTTCATGAATTTTAAAAACGTTTGATCTGATTAAAAATATCAATGAACTTGAAAAATTTGGCGCAACTGAAATTTATTCATGGATTTGGATAAAGTTAATGTATTTGAAAAGTTTGTAAATTTAAAAATATTACAAATTCAAAAAAAATCATGAACTCATAAAAAGATCATAAAGCTGGAAAAATTTAAAAGTGCATGAATTTGAAGAACACAAATGAAAATAAATGACAAAAGTTCATGATTTAAAAAAACTGAAAACATTTATAAATTAAGAAAAAACAAAAAAAATAAGGTTGGGAAATTCGAAAAAAACACAAAATTTAGAAAAGTCACGGATTTTAAAAATGCTCACAAATATAAAAATCCACGAGTGTTACTATTCATCAACCAGGGTGCAGAATAAGTTATTCGTCACCCGGGATAATCTTACGATCATTTCATAATTAAATTACATTTCGAATTCAAATATTTACATTCCCATTGATTCACTACGTAAAATTTGACATAAGAAAATAAAAATATAGGTCATAAGACAAGAAAATTTGCAGTTCATGTGTATTTTAGACTATGTTTTTATGTTTGTAATTTTACATAACATAAAATATTTTTTACGGTGATTATATATTTTCTTACGGTCCCTTTTTGCGTCGGAAATAAGACAAAACTTACGGAACGTAAATTTACGGTGCATTGATGGTAAAATAGAGGGGGTGAAGAATAACTATGCCTCACCCAGGATGACGAATAGCGTGACCCTATATATATGGAAAAGCAAACCTATGCAATAATCTTATGGAGGTGGCAATCATAGCCACATGTTGAGCTTGGGATCTGGTCCCAAACTTTCCATTGTTAGATTTTCTTGCATTTTGAGTGCATGCAATTTATTTCCTCTTTGAGAGGATCCTGGACCACGCATGCAGGTGGCTATGCACTAGATCCAGGTCGTAGTCTGCGACCCTGCACGCGCCAGTAATCGACCCATGAAAGGTTCCCACGTTGCACGGTGCCCAGTCGATTAAAAAGTTCCCGTGCCCCCCACCCCGACCCATCTCTTTCTTTTCTCCATCCAGATCTCTCTCCACCTTCCTCCCCTACCTACAAGGCTACAACGGCCGCCGTGCCTCCTCCTGTTGCACGGGGCTGGACATCAAAATCCACCTCCCCTGCCCAGCTGTCTCCTTTCCAGCGGAGCCAGCCTCCACCCTCACCACCTCGCCTCGCTGACCTTGGGGTCCACCACCACGATCTCACCGTCCCATGGCAGAGTTGAAGGTGTCGGCGAGTGGGAAGGAGCGGGAAGAAGCGGCAGAGCACGTGCGGCAGGGAGGCAGCGAGGAGCGAGAGCGCGGCGGCCGGATCGACATGGCAGTAGAAGAATAGGTGCTTGACGGGGCCGGTGAAGAGCCAAGCAGCTAGCGTCGAAGAAGATGATGTGAAGCTCTGCAGAAGACATGGGCAGGGCCGACCCCGGGTGGATCCGATCCAGCAAGCACACTTCCGCCACGGATTGGGTGGATGCTAGCTGGCTGGCTTGGTTGGGTCGGTTGTGGATCTGATCTAGCTCCTTGAGGGAGTCCTGCATTAGGGGGTGTTCGGATAGCCGGACTATACCTTGAGCCGGACTCCTGGACTATGAAGATACAAGGTTGAAGACTCCGTCCCATGTCCGGAAGGGACTTTCCTTGGCGTGGAAGTCAAGCTTGGCGATACGGATATGAAGATCTCCTACCATTGTAACCGACTTTGTGTAACCCTAACCCTCTCCGGTGTCTATATAAACCGGAGGGTTTTAGTCCGTAGGACAACATACACATCAACAATCATACCATATGCTAGCTTCTAGGGTTTAGCCTCCTCGATCTCGTGGTAGATCTACTCTTGTACTACCCATGTCATCAATATTAATCAAGCAGGACGTAGGGTTTTACCTCCATCGAGAGGGCCCGAACCTGGGTAAAACGTCGTGTCCCTTGTCTCCTGTTACCATCCGGCCTAGACGCACAGTTCGGGACCCCCTACCCGAGATCCGCCGGTTTTGACACCGACATTGGTGCTTTCATTGAGAGTTCCTCTGTGTCGTCGCCATCAGGCTCGATGGCTCCTATGATCATCAATAGCGATGCAGTCCAGGGTGAGACCTTCCTCCCCGGACAGATCTTCGTCTTCGGCGGCTTCGCACAGCAGGCCAATTCGCTTGGCCGTCTGGAGCAGATCGAAAGCTACGCCCCTGGCCGTCAGGTCAGATTTGGAAGTTTAAACTACACGGCTGACATCCGCGGGGACTTGATCTTCGACGGATTCGAGCCACTGCCGAGCGCGCTGCACTGTCACGGCGAGCATGATTTAGCTCTGCCACCGAACAGTGCCCTGGAGGCCGCACCCGCGTTATCTCCGACCCTTAATTCGGAGCCAACTGCGCCGATCGAGGATGGGCGTTTGGACGCCACCTCGGGGGCTGCGACCCCAATGGCGATTGAGCCAAACACCAGCCCCGTACTCTACGAGACTCGTGACTCCAAGGAGCCGGACTCCTCTCCGGACTCCGAAACCTCCGCGCCCCTGCCGATCGAATCCGATTGGGCGCCGATCATGGAGTTCACTGCCGCGGACATCTTTCAGCACTCGCCTCTCGGCGATATCCTGAAGTCACTGAAGTCTCTCTCTTTATCAAGAGAGCCTTGGCCGGACTACGGTCAGCAAGGTTGGGGTACGGACGATGAAGAAATTCAAAGCCCACCCACCACCCACTTTGTAGCCACCGTCGACGATTTAACCAACATGCTCGACCTCGACTCCGAAGACATCGACGGTATGGACGCCGATGAAGGAGACGATGAAGAACCAACGCCTATTGGGCCCTGGAACGCCACCTCGTCACATGACATATACATGGTGGATGCACCAAAAGATGACGACGAGGAGCGGAAGGTGTTGGGGAACGTTGCAGAAAACAAAAATTTTCCTACTCGTTTCACCAAGATCCATCTAGGAGTTCATCTAGCAACGAGTCATCAGATGCATCTACATACCTTTGTAGATCGCGTGCGGAAGTGTTCAAAGAACGGGGATGATGTAGTCGAACACGACGTGATCCAAATCACCGATGACCAAGTGCCGAACGGACGGCACCTCCGCGTTCAACACACGTACGGGACGGGAGACGTCTCCTCCTTCTTGATCCAGCAAGGGGGAAGGAGAGGTTGATGATGATCCAGCAGCACGACGGCGTGGTGGTGGATGCAGGGCGTCACGGCAGCAGGGCTTCGCCTTTACTACAAGAGAGAGAGACGTAACAGGGAGAGAGAGATGCACCAAAAGCCGTAGCCTCAAGTCCCTCCTCTCCCCCACTATATATAGGGGTGCCTAGGGGGGGCGCCAGCCCTAGGAGATGGATCTCCTAGGGGGGGGGGCGGCGGCCAAGGGGTGGGGCTTGCCCCCCAAGCAAGGGGGTGCCCCCCCTTTAGGGTTTCCCCTAAACCCTAGGCGCATGGGCCCTTAGGGGGTGGCGCCCCAGCCCACTATGGGCTGGGTCCCTTCCCACTTCAGCCCATGGGGCCCCCCGGGATAGGTGGCCCCACCCGGTGGACCCCCGGGACCCTTCCGGTGGTCCCGGTACAATACCGGTAACCCCGAAACTTGTCCCGATGGCCGAAACAGCACTCCCTATATATAATTCTTTACCTCCGGACCATTCCGGAACTCCTCGTGACGTCCGGGATCTCATCCGGGACTCCGAACAACATTCGGGTTACTGCATATACATATCTTCACAACCCTAGCGTCACCGAACCTTAAGTGTGTAGACCCTACGGGTTCGGGAGACATGTAGACATGACCGAGACGACTCTCCGGTCAATAACCAACAGCAGGATCTGGATACCCATGTTGGCTCCCACATGCTCCACGATGATCTCATCGGATGAACCACGATGTCGAGGATTCAATCAACCCCGTATGCAATTCCCTTCGTCAATCGATATATTACTTGCCCGAGATTCGATCGTCGGTATCCCAATACCTCGTTCAATCTCGTTACCGGCAAGTCACTTTACTCGTACCGTAATGCATGATCCCGTGAGCAGACACTTGGTCACTTTGAGCTCATTATGATGATGCATTACCGAGTGGGCCCAGTGATACCTCTCCGTCATGCGGAGTGACAAATCCCAGTCTTGATCCGTGTCAACCCAACAGACACTTTCGGAGATACCCGTAGTCTACCTTTATAGTCACCCAGTTACGTTGTGACGTTTGGTACACCCAAAGCACTCCTACGGTATCTGGGAGTTACACGATCTCATGGTCTAAGGAAAAGATACTTGACATTGCAAAACTCTAGCAAACGAACTATACGATCTTTATGCTATGTTTAGGATTGGGTCTTGTCCATCACATCATTCTCCTAATGATGTGATCTCGTTATCAATGACATCCTATGTCCATAGCCAGGAAACCATGACTATCTGTTGATTAACGAGCTAGTCAACTAGAGGCTTACTAGGGACATGTTGGTATCTGTTATTCACACATGTATTACGATTTCCGGATAACACAATTATAGCATGAATAAAGACAATTATCATGAAAAAGGAAATATAATAATAATGCTTTTATTATTGCCTCTAGGGCATATTTCCAACAGAAGGACGCACCAAAGGCTTGTTCCCTCGAAAAGCAGTCAAAGCGGCGATGCAAGCGCCGCCCCAAATCCCGCCCCGACAGAAATAGTGATCACACAGACCCAGCGCTGGAGCAGGGCAAACCGTTGCCGGACAACGGCAATCCGGATAATCGAACCGAACAAACAAATCCTATCAAGGATCATGGTCCGGACGACATAATGCTGGACAGGCACCCGGAGCAGCAGACTGCCCGTAAAAGGCTTGTTGCCACCGCGAGGAGTCTGAGAAAGCAGAAGCAAAGGCTCAAGGCCGCACAAGACACACTCCAAATCAGATGGAGTAAAATACTGAACACAGCAGCAAGGTACGGCGACAATCGTCCCTACAAGAGCTACCCAAAGCGGAAGCTGCTACCCGAATTCGATGAGGAGGCCTCGGACCCACCACAACCAAATATCAAAGCAGCCACCAGGTCGGATGGATGACCCCTCTACCGATACAGAGCGGCATACAATGTCGCTCACCATACAACACACAACCAATGCGAAGGCTCGCACCCAAAGAACGGTGCAACAAGATCCATCTATGGACCACGCAAGCGCGCCCCAGCATACAATGCAACACAACAAACATCCGAACAACACGGTACACCCAGCTACAGGGGTGCCGCACACCCCCTATGTTTCACCGATGAGGTGCTGGACCACGAATTTCTAGAGGGATTCAAGACCGTAAACATAGAAGCATACGACGGAACAACAGACCCTGGGGTCTGGATTGAGGACTACATCCTTCATACCCATATGGCTCGAGGAGATGATCTCCACGCCATCAAGTACCTAACCCTCAAGCTCAAAGGGCCAGCTCGTCACTGGCTCAAAGGCCTCCCCGAAAGCTCCATTGGAAGTTGGGAAGAGCTCGAAGACGCCTTTCGGGCAAATTTTCAAGGGACTTATGTCCGACCTCCGGATGCGGACGATCTGAGTCATATAACTCAACAGCCCGGAGAGTCAGCCCGAAAGCTTTGGAACAGGTTTCTTACTAAAAAGAACCAGATTGTCGACTGTCCGGACGCTGAAGCCTTAGCGGCTTTCAAGCATAGCGTCCGTGACGAATGGCTCGCCAGACACCTCGGCCAAAATAAGCCGAGAACGATGGCCGCATTAACAAACCTCATGACCCGCTTTTGCGCGGGAGAGGACAGTTGGCTAGCCATATGCAGCACCAGCGACCCCAGTACATCTGAAGTTAGAGATGGAAATGGGAAATCACGGCGCAACAGCAATAACAAACGCCGGAATAAAGAAGACAACACGAAGGGCACGGTAGTAAATGCCGGATTCAAAAGCTCTCGGCCAGGACAAAAGCCTCCCCCTAAAAGCACCAGGGATGAATTGTCCAGCCTCAACAAAATTCTGGACCAAGTATGTCAGATTCATAGTACCCCTGGTAAACCTGCTAATCATACCCATAGAGAATGTTGGGTCTTCAAGCAGTCCGGCAAGCTCAACGCCGTACACAAGGGGGGGGGATACACCAAGTGAAGACGGGGACGAGCCCCCCAAGCAAGACATGGGGGAGCAAAAGTAATTTCCACCAGAAGTCAAAACAGTAATCGTGTTACACGTAATCAAGGGAAAAAACAAGGCGGCACTCCCAGGAAAGTATACCCAAGTGCCTGTCACCACGAAGTCCTGCCACTGGTCATCTCAACCGATCACTTTCGACCATCGCGATTACTCAGCAAGTATCCGACACGCAGGATGGGCTGCCCTAGTATTAGACCCAGTAATTGGCCGATATCACTTCACAAGGGTCTTGATGGACGGCGGCAGTAGCCTAAACCTAATATATCAGGATGCAATCCGCGGGATGGGGTTAGACCCAACACAAATTCGCCATAGTAATACTACCTTTAAAGGAGTAACGCCAGGCCCAGGGGCTCGTTGTACGGGCTCCCTCCTACTACAAGTTACATTCGGCTCCCCCGATAACTTTCGTCGCGAGCATTTAACTTTCCACATCGCTCCGTTTCAAAGTGGCTATCAAGCACTGCTCGGACGCGAAGCTTTCGCTCGCTTTAACGCAATACCACACTACGCCTCCCTCACACTCAAGATGCCCGGTCCACGTGGCATCATTACAGTGCATGGAAATATCAAGCGATCTCTACGTGCCGAAGAGAGTGAGGCTGCCTTGGCCGCCGCACACTAAAGGCGCCCGGACAAGAGAAAGCATCCAATAGGTCGTCAAGACCTCAGATACAACTAATCAAGTCTGGCCCCGCTATTTATACGGAAATAAGTGGTCACACCCCTATTTGTCAATACAAGGGGCTCAACGCGAGCAGACAAGTGGCAATTTCTTATCATCTTGACTTATACATGGTTTCTTTGAGAACTATCCTTTTGCACGACAACTTTTTCACTTAACTTCCTCTCTTTTACAAACGATCATCGTGCTACACCCGTCCAGGATACGGCACAACGGAGACACAGGCGCAGACGTGCAGCAGGGACCCGCTTCAAGGATTCTTTTTAGATTAAGACCCTGCGTAAACCTTTTTTACTGTCTCTTGTTGATACATATCCACCGTTGAGAAGGATGCTGACGTCTTGGCATGTGGCCATGCCAGAACAATGCATGTACCTGGACACACGGGGCTTCTTACAAAGGCCACTATTAAGGCCCGATTTATACCACAAAGACCGAATACCTTAGGGAGTGTTCGGCGTCGCGAGTTTTGCCTTATATGCATCAGCTCCGAATCATTGTCTTTGGTCAAATGTTGGGTTTGCCCGGCTCATGTGTTTTGGTGCCTTACGTTCCGCCTTGCCGGCTAAGGTAGCACTAGAGAACTGCTGCGATTGCGCCCTAATTCATCCGGACGAGCACCTCAGTAGAGAAAGCCGAAAACTGATTGTCATGATATAGCGTGAGACTGGTCAACCACTCGATGAACTGTGGGAATGTTAGAATTCCTCCGCCTTAACGAAGGGCTGTTTCCCGGCCAGGCATGTACGCACCCCGAGATCGGGAGAGTGTGGAGCCACCAGGGGCTATCTAGTAGCCCCACTGTCAAACTCCTATGGCTAAGTGAAAGTGCTAAAGCATTATAGTCCGGTTGCCTCGCTCGCTCCGCTATCACCTCCTTAATAGGACCAAGACGTTGGGTTAAGTGTGAATGCGTGTTTTTGCGAGCACCTCCGCATGATATGCGTGAGGGTTGAAGCCGACGGCTGCAATCTTTCAGGTTATACACATGTATACATAAATGGCCGCCCAGGAGGCATCATATTACTTTCAGGCAAAAGTATAAAAATAGCCTTATAAAAATTTATAAAAGCATTTTGCTTACAATGATATTACATATCACTCAAATATAATATTTTTTGAGCGCTGGGTCTCTATCAAACGGGCACCCTCAAGAACTTCTTCAAAGTAGTGCTCGGCAGCCTTTCGACATATAGCCGAATCCTGCGCTGCAACATTGGTAGCATCCATCTCCGCCCAATATGCCTTAACACAGGCAAAGGCCATCCGCGCGCCCTCTATGCACGCCGACCTCCTCATCGCATCAATGCGCGGCACCACATCAAGGACCTGCTGCACCAAGCTGAAATAGTTGTTCGGTTTTGGTCTTCCCGGCCATAGCTAATCCACAACAGACCTCATAGAGAGTCCGGACAACCTATTTAGTTCGGCCCATTCGGCTAATTGGTCAGTCAATGAAAGTGGACGCTCGGGAGAATGGAATTGTCTCCAAAACAGCTGGTCTACTCCATGGTCCGTCTGACCCTGGAAGTACTTGGCCGCATCGGCAACGCTCACCGCCAAATCCATATACACATCCTCCGAACTCCACAGCCGATCCAGAGCGGCATACCGTGGATCTCCGAATGTCCTCCGCAACATAAAGGATTTCCCAGTTACAATATCCCCGGCTTCCCGCAGCTCCTCCTTCTTTGCCCTCATAGCAGAGCAGAGATCCTTTTTCGTCACAGCAACCTTCTCAAGGTCCGATGCCTTCGCTTGGTTTTCCTTTTCAAGAACCCGGCAACGGTCGGCGGCGGCTTTTAATTCTATAGCCATCTTGGCCATCTTGTCTCGGGTCTCGCTGTAACGCCCTCGATGCAGCTATATCTCCTACGTGTCGAAGCACGACTTAGAGGCATAACCGCATTGAAAGCAATGTCGCAAGTAAGGCAATCTTCACAACATCCCATGTAATTAGATAATAAAAGGGGGAGGTACATAGTTGGCTTACACTCGCCACGTCAAACAAAGTACATAAATAGCATTACATCATCCAATCACTCATGGCCCGACTACGGTGCCAAAATACAAGATCAACCCAACATGCGACACGGTCCCGATCGCCCCAACTAGGCACCACTACTGATCATCAGGGAAAGACTAACAACGTGAGGCCTTGTCGAACTCCCACTTGAGCTCAAGCACATCATCTGGAACGGAGTCGTCTGGCCCTACATCTGGTTCGGAAGTAATCTGTGAGCCACAGGGACTCAGCAATCTCGCACCCTCGCGATCAAGACTATTTAAGCTTATAGGTAAGGCAAGGTAATATGTGGAGCTGCAGCAAGCGACTAGCATATATGGTGGCTAACCTGTTCGCAAAAGAGAGCGAGAAGAGAAGGCAAAGCACGAACGAAAAAACTAGAGAACAACCTGCGACAAGCATTACTCCAACACCGTGTTTACTTCCCGGACTCCGCCGAGAAGAGACCATCACGGTAACTCACACCGTTGATTCATTTTAATTAATTTAAGGTTCAAGTTATCTACAACCTGACATTAACAAATTCCCATCTGCCCATAACTGCGGGCACGGCTTTCGAAAGTTCAAATCCCTGCAGGGGAGTCCCAACTTAGCCCATGACAAGCTCTCACGGTCAACAAAGGATATACCTTCTCCCGAGACATTCCGATCAGACTCGGCATCCCGGTTCTACAAGACAGTTCGACAAGTTAAAACAAATCCAGCAACACCGCCCAATGTGCCGACAAATCCCGATAGGAGCTGCACATATCTCGTTCTCAAGGCACACTCAGATTGTCTAAACTTCCGGTAGGCTAGCCCAGAGTTTCCCCTGGTGGCCACCGGCGGCTGACGAGGTGGACCAACACTCAGAGGAGCGCTGGCCCGGGGGGTTTAAATAAGATGACCCTTGGGCTTCGGAAACCCAAGGGAAAAATAGGCTAGGTGGCAAATGGTAAAACTAAGGTTGGGCATTGCTGGAAGAGTTTTATTCAAGGCGAACTATCAAGGGGTTCCCATTATCACCCAACCGCGTAAGGAACGCAAAATCCGGGAACATAACACCGATATGACGGAAACTAGGGCGGCAAGAGTGGAACAAAACACTAGGCAAAAGGCCGAGCCTTCCACCCTTTACCAAGTATATAGATGCATTAAGACAACAAGGCAATATAATGATATCCCCACAAGAAAATAATGTTCCAACAAGGAACGGTCTCCAATCTTCACCTGCAACTAGCAACGCTATAAGAAGGGCTGAGCAAAGCGGTAACATAGCCAATCAACGGTTTGCTAGGACATGGTGGGTTAGAGGTTTGACATGACAATTTGGGAGTCATGATAAGAAAGTGGTAGGCATCGTAGCATAGGCATAGCAAAAGAGCGAGCATCTAGCAAAGCAAAGATAGAAGTGATTTCGAGGGTATGATCATCTTGCCTGCAAAGTTGTCAGAGTTGACTGGATCCTTGAAAGCAAACTCAACGGGCTCCTCGTTAGCGAACTCGTCTCCCGGCTCTACCCAAGCAAGACAAACAAGCAACAAGAACACAATCAGCCACGTGCAAAGCTCAAACAACATGATGCAAACATGGTATGCTATGCGGGATGCGATATGTGATGCATATGCAAGATTTGACAAGGAATGAATGAACCTGGCCTCAACCTGGAAATCAAAGAGTTCCACTGGAAAGGTGAGGTGATTTCGGTTGAAATCGATATAAAGAACGTCGGAATCGGACGCACGGTTTGGAAATGGCAAGCATTTCAAATATGGCACCGGTCTGCGATAAACAGCAAGTAGCCATCTAAATGCAACAAGTTAAACATGCTACCGCACCCAAACAAGACAACAAAATACATGGCAGGGATCCATTCAGGAAGCTTGACAAAAGATGAACATGAGCTACGGCCAATTCATCCATTAACAGGTTCAAACAAGCATGGCAAAAGTGCAACTGGTAAACAGGTTTCAGACTTAGTGAAATTAACACTTGTCTGGAATTTCAGATCAGGTAGCACACTTTGGAGCAAGAAAACTATATGCTACAGGAACTTAACATGGAAAAGCAAGGCATGGCATGGAGCTACTCAAAGAGCTTAACAAAAGTCCCTTAGTGACCGTGAGCAAAAGGGATCATAAAATACCATTGCAAGCATGTGAACATGGCAAAAACATAATCAGATCTCAGACTTAGTGAAAAACTGGAACATGCAAATCAGATATCAAGTAGGCATGTTTACGAGCTCGATGCACTCACTACAGAGCATGTCATGACAATCTAAGCATACATCCATCAAGAATACACATTATACAAGCTATACATGGTAAGAACAATAACATAGCATGAACGGATCAACTACAACATCCTCGGCAAAATTGCTAACAAGTAGACAATCTGCCCAGATTCACGAAATAGAAACAGTAGAGCTCGATTGACTCAAGCTAGGGTGCTCCATCATTGCAAACAAAGACATGGATGGATAGAGCACTACAAGATTAACAAATCATCTGTATTGATCATCCTCAAAAGAGGCACGGATCACTAGGAAACAACAAGGACATATGGCCTATTGATAAAAATAGATCAAGGACTTAGTGGAATTGCCAAGTCCCTGAAATCAGCATTAACGAATGCACCACTTTGCAAGCTTTTGCTAGTCACCACACACATCACAAAAATACATGGATTGCACCTCTGGAAAGATGGCAAAGCATATAACAAAACTCATGTAGAGCTCAGGGGCATATCATGCACACATTAATCATGGCAAAAATGACAAATAGCTATTTGGAGCAGCAGATCTGACAATTAACTCAAATAGCACTCTTCCAACAGCATTTCGGACACCAAGATGAACTCAAATGAAAATGATGCAATGAGATGAAATGATGTGCTCTCTGAGGCGAACATTTTGATATGCTATACGCCCAAAACGGATCAACGGATGCAAAGTTACGGCACGATGAACATGGCAATATAATCTGCAGACTAAGGAGAAAAAAGGTCAACCCCTAGGGTTTGGATCCGGATCTGGATCGGATTGGCACTGTTCACACGCAGATTACAAGGTTGGCCGGCCGGACTTGGAGCTCGCCGGAGTGGGCGTGGAGAGGAGCGGGTCGGCCTGGTTCCCGCCGAATCCGGTGAGGCGGCGGAGGGCGGCGGGGCCGAGGTTGCCACGGGCGGCGCCGGCGAAGAGGGGCGCCGGCCGGCGAGGAGGCAACGTCGGAGTTGGTGCCCGGCAATGGCGGCGCGGCGGCGGAGGTGACCAGCGTCGACCGGGGTCGAGGAAGAGAGGTGGCGGGCGCGGACCGGTCGAGGCAGGCGGTGGCGGGCGCGCGCGGGCCGGGAGGGCCCGCCCTGGGCTCTCCGGGCCGACGATGTGGGGCAGCGCGCGGGCGAATGGGAGGCGGACACGTGGCGGCGGCGGCGGCTGGGTAGGACGTGTCCGGCCCGAGCGAACGCGTCCGGCGGCGAGAGGTGGGAGGCGACTAGGGTTTCACCCGTGATTTCGAATGGGGGAGGTATTTATAGGCATAGAGGGAGCTAGGATTGTCCAAATGAGGTGTGGTTTTCGGCCACGCGATCGTGATCGAATGCTCTAGATGATGGAGAGGGTTTTGGTGGGTTTTGGGCCAAATTGGAGGGGTGTTGGGCTGCAACACACACGAGGCCTTCTCGGTCCCTCGGTTAACCGTTGGAGTATCAAACGAAGTCCAAATGGTACGAAACTTGACAGACGGTCTACCGGTAGTAAACCAAGGCCGCTTGGCAAGTCTCGGTCCAATCCAGAAATGTTTAACCCCCACACATGAAATAAAGGTAGAAATGACCACCGGAAGAGAACGGAGCGCCAGAATGCAAAACGGACAACGGGGAAAAAGCTTGGATGCATGAGACGAACACGTATGCAAATGCAATGCACATGATGACATGATATGAGATGCATGACAACGACAACAACACACGGAGACAAAAACCCGAACCCGAGGAAATAAAATAACTTAACGCCGGAAACGGCAAGAGTTGGATTACATATTAGGTAAATCATATCCGGGGTGTTACAACACTCCACCACTACGAAAGGATCTCATCCCGAGATCTAGGACTGGAAGAACGCCGGGTAGTCAGAACAGAGGTGATCCTCGTGTTCCCAGGTGGCTTCACGGTCGGAATGGTGTGACCACTTGACTTTGAGGAATTTGATTGACTTATTGCGAGTCTTGCGTTCAGTCTCTTCAAGAATTGCAACGGGGTGCTCACGATAGGAGAGATCCTCTTGGAGCTCAATGTCTTTGAAGTTGACGGTGCATTCAGGTGTCCTGAAGCACTTGTGGAGCTGAGAGACATGGAACACGTCATGCACATTTGCAAAGTTTGAAGGAAGCTCGAGTTGATAGGTGAGATCGCCTCTCTTGCTGACGATCTTGAAAGGTCCCACATATATAGGGGCATGCTTCCCTTTGATACCGAAGCGACGAGTACCTTTCATTGGAGAGACGCAGAGGTAAACATGATCTCCGATCTCGAAAGCCAAATCACGGTGCTTACTATCATAGTAGCTCTTCTGGCGCGATTGCGCTGCTTTGAGATTATCTCGAATGACTTTACACATCTCCTCTGCCTCTGTGATTAAGTCATTTCCCAGAAGTTGACGTTTGCCAGTTTTAGACCAGTTGAGAGGGGTACGGCACTTCCTGCCATACAAAATTTCAAATGGGGCCTTGCCCGAACTTGCTTGAAAACTGTTGTTGTAGGATAATTCAGCATATGGAAGACAATCCTCCCACTTCATGCCGAAGGAGATCACACAAGCCCTGAGCATATCTTCAAGAATCTGATTGACACGCTCGACTTGACCGCTAGTTTGAGGATGGAAAGTTGTGCTGAAGCGAATGTTGGTGCCCATGGCCTTCTGAAAAGACTCCCAAAACTTGGAGGTAAAGATGCTGCCACGGTCTGAAGAGATCACCTGAGGAATGCCGTGCAGCGAGACAATTCGAGAGGTATACAGCTCCGCCAATTGAGCTGCAGTGATAGACTCTTTGATAGGCAGAAAGTGAGCCACTTTAGTGAGTTTGTCGATGACAACGAATATAGCATCATTGCCACGCTTGGACTTTGGAAACCCAGTCACGAAGTCCATCTCAATGTGGTCAAACTTCCATTCTGGAATGGCAAGAGGTTGGAGGAGACCAGCTGGCCTTTGGTGTTCTGCCTTCACTCTTCTGCAGACATCACACTCATTCACGAACTGAGCAATCTCGCGCTTCATTCGAGTCCACCAGTAAGCCTGCTTGAGGTCCTGATACATCTTTGTGCTCCAAGGGTGGATGGAGAGGAGTGAATTGTGAGCCTCGTTCATGATAACCTTACGAAGATCACCCTTGGGCACAACAATACGATCCTCGAAGAAGAGAGTATCCTTGTCATCAAGGCGGTAGCACTTGTATTTGGGTTGACTCTTGGCAATCCCAATCTTCACCTTCTTCACCATAGCATCAAGAAGTTGAGCCTCGTGAATCTGGTCTTCCAAGGTAGGGGAGACTTGAAGGTTGGTGAGGAAACCTTGAGGAACAACTTGCAGATTGAGTTTGCGGAAAGCTTCACAAAGCTCGGGTTGATAAGGCTTGAGAATCAGACTGTCGCAATAAGCCTTCCTGCTCAATGCGTCAGCAATCACATTGGCCTTGCCTGGAGTATACTCGATACTCGGATTATACTCTTGAATCATTTCGACCCATCGAGTCTGCCTGAGGTTGAGATTAGGCTGAGTGAAGATGTACTTGAGACTCTTGTGGTCAGTGAAAATGTCCATTTTTCTTCCCAATAAGAGATGTCTCCAAGTCAAAAGAGCATGCACAACTGCCGCCAACTCGAGGTCATGAGTGGGGTAGTTCTTCTCGTTGGGACTGGCGAGAGGTATAAGCCACAACTTTCTTCTCTTGCATCAACACTGCACCAAGACCTTGGAGAGAGGCATCGCAGAAGACCTCTAACGGTTTGGATTCATCAGGAGGAGTCAGAACTAGAGCAGTGACCAATTTTCTTTCAAAGTGCTCAAAGCGATGTCACATTCCGGAGACCAAACGTACTTGACGTGCTTCAGGAGAAGGTTTGAAAGAGGCTTCGCGATCTTTGAAAAGTTCTCAACGAACCTTCAACAGTAGCTTGCGAGACCGAGAAAGCTACGGAGTTGCTTCACGTTCTGAGGTGGTTCCCAATTCACAATTGCAGACACCTTCTCAGGATTCACCGCAATGCCCTTGGCAGAGATGATATGCCCAAGATAAAGAACCTCATCGAGCCAAAATTCGCACTTTGAGAACTTGGCGTAGAACTGGTGTTCCCTGAGCTTATCGAGCACCAAACGCAAGTGCTTGGCATGATCTTCCTTGTTCTTCGAAAAGACCAGAATGTCGTCGAGATAGAGCAAAACAAAGTCATTTGTGTAGGCGTTGACGATGAAGTTCATCATGCGAGAGAAAGTCGGAGGAGCGTTGACGAGGCCAAAAGACATGACAGTGTATTCATATGAACCATAGCTTGTCCTGAAAGCCGTCTTGGGAATATCTTGCTCACGGATTCGAATCTGGTGGTAACCCATACGGAGATCAAGCTTGGAGAATACTTGGGCACCTTTGAGTTGTTCGAACAGCTCGTTGATGTTGGGAAGTGGGTACTTGTTCTTGATAGTCTTCTTGTTCAATGGACGGTAGTCAACACAAAGTCGGTCCGTTCCATCCTTCTTCTTCACAAAAAGTACTCCATAACCCCACAGAGAGGAACTAGGTCGGATGAGACCCATTCGCTCTTGAATATCGAGTTGCTTCTTCAGCTCCTTCAACTCTTCACGTCCAAGCTTGTAGGGACGCTTGCAAACCGGTTCCGTGCCAGGCTCAAGATCGATGACAAATTCAACTGGCCGGTGCAGAGGCATTCCTGGAAGCTCTTCTGGTAAGACGTCTTGATATTTGCAAACAACTGGAATTTGCGAGATGGCATCCAGTTCACCCTTCTCATTGAGAGAAAACAGACGGATTGTATTATCCCGAGCGGCAAAGACAATTACATCCTCAGACAAATGAGTCAATTGAATCTGCCTGGCTGCACAATCAAGGTGAGCCTTGTGCTTAGAAAGCCAATCCATCCCGAGAATAAGATCAATATCCGAGTTACGAAGGATCATTGGAGAAGCCAGAAACTTGAAATCACCCATCGAGATAGAAATATCCGGAATCTCGTAGTTAGTGAGCAAACATCTACTCGGAGAGACAACTGCTAACGGTTTATGCATAACTTGAGAATACCACCCATGCTTAGATGCAAAACCTCTCGAGATGAAACAATGCGATGCACTAGTGTCAAAAAGTACTTTAGCAGGAACATCGTTAACAGGAAGGTTACCCATGATGACATCTGACGAGTCCTCTGCCTGAGCTGCATTCATCAAGTTGACCTTGGCGTGCTTGGGGTTATGCTTGACCACAGCTGTACTTGCCGATCTCACAGGAGGAGGAGGAGGGAGACGCCTCTGGTTGAAGCATTTGTTGGCATAGTGACCCTTCTGTTGGCACTTGTTGCACGTGACCTCTGAAAGCGGACGGTGATATGGAGCACTTGATCTTGGAGGTTGAGACGAAGTCTTGTTCTGAAAGCCAGGGTTGGGTGGGTGAGAAGATCCATTGCCACCTTTGCTCTTCTGCTGATACGACTGACGGAACGGAGGAGGAGGAAGCCAATACTTCTGCTGCTTGTCCAATTGAGTAGAGGAAGAAGGAGTAGCATCTCTGACTCGCTTCTTGGAAGCATCACACTTCAGCTGAGCAGCCTCTTGCTTCAATGCCATGTTGTAGAACTCATCGTACCTCAAGGGCTCAAAGAGAACAAGAGCTAGCTGGATTTCTTCCCTGAGACCACCCCTGAACTGGTATATCATACTCTTCTCGTCAGGGACGTCCTGCTTAGCAAAGCAGGTGAGCTTCTGAAACAACTTGCTGTAGTCATAGACAGACAAAGAGCCTTGCTTCAGGTTGCAGAATTCCTCACGCTTGCTTTCAACCACGCGCTGAGGAATATGATGAGCTTTGAAGTCTTGACAGAATTCATCCCAGGTAATCACACGGCCACCTCTAGAATCCTTGTACTGCTGGAACCATTCTGCAGCTTGGTCTTTGAGTTGGAAGGAAGCGAACTTGACAAAGTCCTCAGGCCTGACGTTACTGCACTCGAAATGCTTGCACAAGTCCACAAGCCGATCGTGAGCATCAGTTGCCTCAACACAATTGCTGAAGGTCTTTGGCTGGTTTGCAAGGAACTGGTTGAGTGTAGCAAAGTGATTCTGATTGTTGCCCTGGTTGCCTTGGTTGCCTTGGTTCGCTTGATTGCGCTCTTGAAGAATTTGCATGATCAACTGCGTGTTTGCATTGGTAGCAGCCATCACAGCTTACCATGCCTCCGGAGGAGGGGGAGGTGGTGGCGGATCCTGATTCTGATTCTGATTGCTGCTCTTAGCGGGAGCCATCCTGAAGAGGGTGACATCCGTTAGCACATCGACAGATAAAATCGAAGCTGAATCAAGCGGGTTGAAATTGCAACATATAGTCTTCACATCTGAACAAAATGAACGAATGCATTCCACTTGAAATGGTCACATATCCATAAATTGAGAAGCCACTTAGAATTTAGGTAGAGGAATAAATCAACAAGGTACGGATCAAGAACGAATACTCGGTAAGAAATCCCAATCTCAAACCAAATATCCGTGGAAGAAGAACTAGAGCTACAAGAATTCCCACCTATGAAACTCCCGAACCTTTCCGGTTATGCAATCAGGTGTTGGGGATACAGGGGAAGCATAATATCTCACCCAAATCTAGCAAATCCTACATCCAGCTGTATCCATCCTTCAACACATAACCGAGAAAAACTTCGGAAACCATCTACCTCAACCTTCGAAAAGCATCCGTTATACAAGTTATGGCAATACTCCCGAACTCCCGCCCCAGTACTGGGTGGCGTCAAGGTTATCTCACCAACAACTGCATAAAAGAGATTTTCGATGTCGGCGTACTAAACTCAGGTATTCCAGAACTACAACGATAAAATTGTGACGACAACACCTCGGAGCTCAACTCCCCGGGACACTGCCACAATCCCTAAATGACAGGAGGCACCAAGAACAATGTTCTCATCACAAATCCATCGGAACGATTCCAAGATACTCGCGTGATCCTAATTTTTTTAGTGAAATTTGAGAAGAGAAGAGTCAAAACTCTACGTCAGGATGCCTTACCAGAGCGATGAAGGGACTGGGGAGTAAAAAGAATTCCTAAACTCTCCGATATATAATTCCTAAATGACTCAAAACATTTTTCTAGACTCAACAATGGCTGCTAAAGACGATCAAGCAGTGGGGGCTCCTAAGGTCGGGGAATGCTCTGATACCAACTTGTAACGCCCTCGATGCAGCTATATCTCCTATGTGTCGAAGCACGACTTAGAGGCATAACCGCATTGAAAGCAATGTCGCAAGTAAGGCAATCTTCACAACATCCCATGTAAATAGATAATAAAAGGGGGAGGTACATAGTTGGCTTACACTCGCCACGTCAAACAAAGTACATAAATAGCATTACATCATCCAATCACTCATGGCCCGACTACGGTGACAAAATACAAGATCAACCCAACATGCGACACGGTCTCGATCGCCCCAACTGGGCACCACTACTGATCATCAGGGAAAGACACATAGTAACGGCGTGAGTCCTCATCGAACTCCCACTTGAGCTCAAGCGCATCATCTGGAACGGAGTCGTCTGGCCCTGCATCTGGTTTGGAAGTAATCTATGAGCCACAGGGACTCAGCAATCTCGCACCCTCGCGATCAAGACTATTTAAACTTATAGGTAAGGCGAGGTAATATGTGGAGCTGCAGCAAGCGACTAGCATATATGGTGGCTAACCTGTTCGCAAAAGAGAGCGAGAAGAGAAGGCAAATCACGAACGAAAAAACTAGAGAACAACCTGCGGCAGGCATTACTCCAACACCGTGTTCACTTCCCGGACTCCGCCGAGAAGAGACCATCACGGTAACTCACACCGTTGATTCATTTTAATTAATTTAAGGTTCAAGTTATCTACAACCGGACATTAACAAATTCCCATCTGCCCATAACCGCGGGCACGGCTTTCGAAAGTTCAAATCCCTGCAGGGGAGTCCCAACTTAGCCCATGACAAGCTCTCACGGTCAACGAAGGATATACCTTCTCCCGAGACATTCCGATCAGACTCGGCATCCCGGTTCTACAAGACACTTCGACAAGTTAAAACAAATCCAGCAACACTGCCCAATGTGCCGACAAATCCCGATAGGAGCTGCACATATCTCGTTCTCAGGGCACACTCAGATTGTCTAAACTTCCGGTAGGCCAGCCCAGAGTTGCCCCTGGTGGCCACCGACCCTTGGGCTCCGGAAACCCAAGGGAAAAAGAGGCTAGGTGGCAAATGGTAAAACCAAGGTTGCGCATTGCTGGAAGAGTTTTATTCAAGGCGAACTATCAAGGGGTTCCCATTATCACCCAACCGCGTAAGGAACGCAAAATCCGGGAACATAACACCGATATGACGGAAACTAGGGCGGCAAGAGTGGAACAAAACACTAGGCAAAAGGCCGAGCCTTCCACCCTTTACCAAGTATATAGGTGCATTAAGATAAAAAGGCAATATAATGATATCCCAACAAGAAAATAATGTTCCAACAAGGAACGGTCTCCAATCTTCACCTGCAACTAGCAACGCTATAAGAAGGGCTGAGCAAAGCGGTAACATAGCCAATCAAAGGGTTAGAGGTTTGACATGGCAATTTGGGAGGCATGATAAGAAAGTGGTAGGCATCATAGCATAGGCATAGCAAAAGAGCGAGCATCTAGCAAAGCAAAGACAGAAGTGATTTCGAGGGTATGATCATCTTGCCTGCAAAGTTGTCAAAGTTGACTGGATCCTCGAAAGCAAACTCAACGGGCTCCTCGTTAGCGAACTCGTCTCCCGGCTCTAACCAAGCAAGACAAACAAGCAAAAAGAACACAATCAACCACGTGCAAACGCTCAAACAACATGATGCAAACATGGTATGCTATGCGGGATGCGATATGTGATGCATATGCAAGATTTGACAAGGAATGAATGAACCTGACCTCAACTTAGAAATCAAAGAGTGCCACTGGAAAGGTGAGGTGATTTCGGTTGAAATCGATATAAAGAACGCCAGAATCGGACGCACGGTTTGGAAATGGCAAACATTTCAAATATGGCACCGGTCTGCGATAAACAACAAGTAGCCATCTAAATGCAACAATTTAAACATGCTACCGCACCCAAACAAGACAACAAAATACATGGCAGGGATCCATTCACGATGCTTGACAAAAGATGAACACTGAGCTACGGCCAATTCATCCATTAACAGGTTCAAACAAGCATGGCAAAAGTGCAACTGGTAAACAGGTTTCAGACTTAGTGAAATTAACACTTGTCTGGAATTTCAGATCAGGTAGCACACTTTGGAGCAAGAAAACTATATGCTACAGGAACTTAACATGGCAAAGCAAGGCATGGCATGGACCTACTCAAAGAGCTTAACAAAAGTCCCTTAGTGACCGTGACCAAAAGGGATTAGAAAATACCATTGCAAGCATGTGAACATGGCAAAAACATAATCAGATCTCAGACTTAGTGAAAAACTGGAACATGCAAATCAGATATCAAGTAGGCATGTTTACGAGCTCGATGCACTCACTACAGAGCATCTCATGACAATCTAAGCATACATCCATCAAGAATACACATTATACAAGCTAGACATGGCAAGAACAATAACATAGCATGAACGGATCAACTACAACATCCTCGGCAAAATCGCTAACAAGTAGACAATCTGCCCAGATTCACGAAATAGAAACAGTAGAGCTCGATTGACTCAAGCTAGGGTGCTCCATCATTGCAAACAAAGACATGGATGGATAGAGCACTACACGATTAACAAATCATCCGTACTGATCATTCTCAAAAGAGGCACGGATCACTAGGAAACAACAAGGACATGTGGCCTATTGATAAAATAGATCAAGGACTTGGTGGAATTGCCAAGTCCCTGAAATCAGCATTAACGAATGCACCACTTTGCAAGCTTGTGCTAGTCACCACACACATCACAAAAATACATGGATTGCACCTCTGGAAAGATGGCAAAGCATATAACAAAACTCATGTAGAGCTCAAGGGCATATCATGGACACATTAATCATGGCAAAAATGACAAATAGCTATTTGGAGCAGCAGATCTGACAATTAACTCAAATAGCACTCTTCCAACAGCATTTCGGGCACCAAGATGAACTCAAATGAAAATGATGCAATGAGATGAAATTATGTGCTCTCTGAGGCGAACATTTTGAAGTGCTATATGCCCAAAACGGATCTACGGACGCAAAGTTACGGCACGATGAACATGGCAATATAATCTGCAGACTAAGGAGAAAAAGGTCAACCCCTAGGGTTTGGATCCGGATCTGGATCAGATCGGCACTGTTCACGCGCGGATTACGAGGTTGGCCGGCTGGACTTGGAGCTCGCCGGAGTGGGCGTGGAGAGGAGCGGGCCGGCCTGGTTCCCGCCGGATCCGGTGAGGCGGCGGAGGGCGGCGGGGCCGAGGTTGCCGCGGGCGGCGCCGGCGAAGAGGGGCGCCGGCCGGCGAGGAGGCGACGTCGGAGTTGGTGCCCGGCAATGGCGGCGCGGCGGCGGAGGTGGCCGGCGGCGGCCGGGGTCGAGGAAGAGAGGCGGCGGGCGCTGACCGGTCGAGGCAGGCGGTGGCGGGCGCGCGCGGGCCGGGAGGGCCCGCCCTGGGCTCTCCGGGCCGGCGATGTGGGGTGGCGCACGGGCGAATGGGAGGCGGACATGTGGCGGCGGCGGCTGGGTCGGACGTGTTCGGCCCGAGCGGACGCGTCCGGCGGCGAGAGGTGGGAGGCGACTAGGGTTTCATCCGTGATTTCGAATGGGGGAGGTATTTATAGGCATGGAGGGAGCTAGGAGTGTCCAAATGAGGTGCAGTTTTCGGCCACGCGATCGTGATCGAATGCTCTAGATGATGGAGAGGGTTTTGGTGGCTTTTGGGCCAAATTGGAGGGGTGTTGGGCTGCAAAACAACACGAGGCCTTCTCGGTCCCTCGGTTAACCGTTGGAGCATCAAACGAAGTCCAAATGGTACGAAACTTGATAGACGGTCTACCGGTAGTAAACCAAGGCCGCTTGGCAAGTCTCGAACCAATCCAGAAATGTTTAACCCCCACACATGAAAGAAAAGTAGAAATGACCACCGGAAGAGAACGGAGCGCCGGAATGCAAAACGGACAACGGGGAAAAAGCTCGGATGCATGAGACGAACACGTATGAAAATGCAATGCACATGATGACATGATATGAGATGCATGACAACGACAACAACACACGGAGACAAAAACCCGAACCCGAGGAAATAAAATAACTTAACACCGGAAACGGCAAGAGTTGGATTACATATTAGGTAAATCATATCCGGGGTGTTACACTCGCCATGCATGGCCTTCTCGGCTTGCAACTCTTCGGCCGCCTTCACAGCAGCCGTATTACCTAACCTCACTTGTTCCTTGGCTCGGGCAAGTTCTGCCCGCAAGGCTTCAACAGTGGCAGCTCCATCTGCAGTCACAACATATTTAAGATACTGACATCATGCTGCTCTTCCTATGTGGCTTTACCAGATATCGACACTTACCCTGTGCCTCGTCAAGCCTTTTGTTAATAAGCTCGATGTCGGCGTCTGCCACATCCAACTACCGTTCTAAATGGGCAAACTCGCTAGTCCGGCTAGACACCGGAGCTTCCATCACCTGCACATAAAGGCAGTATGGTTATTTCCTGGAAATATGATCCTCTGTTGGTCGTCGTTTCCGACAACAACTAGAGTCTCAGGGGCTACTATCTACACAGGGCACACCTAGCATGTGCAGGATTATCATACATTCTTTTACGTACCTCAAAGCCTGTTAGTAGACTCATAAAAGCTTTATGCAATCCGCTTTCAGCGGACGATATTCTCTCCATCACCGTATTCATCATCACACGATGTTCATCTGAGATGGCCGCTTGCCCCACCAACTCCCTCAGAACATCCGATCGCACACTAGACGGGGCCGGACTCTTTTGTCTGCTCCCTTCGGAAGCTGGACACTGGGAGCTTCGGGGGTCAACGGGGTTATCTTCTGGCCTCACCGGACTTGGAGAGGCCCTCCGCGACGACACTTCAGGGTCGCCCGCTTCTGGAGCGGAGGAGTCCGGAGGAGGCGTTTCGCTCTCCATTATCTTTGGAAGAAGATCCCCCGAAGATGAGCTCATTTTAGAGGGGCTAAGGCCCGAACTGCAAAATATATGCGGTGGTTATTTTCTCAGAAGAAAAAAATGGCATATCTGTACTATTAAAGGTATTTCGGGTCACTTACGACTCGTGGGAGAATTGATCCCCCCGCGGACTGTGTGCGGCAACAGCACCCCCCAAGGTGGGACCCTCTGTGGGAGACTGCTTCTCCCGTTTGGGAGCTTCGGCTTCCGAATCCCCGGGCGCAGTCCTTTTCCTCTTCTGGTCGCCTTCCCTCATGGAGACGCTCGCTCCCTCGGCTAGAATGGGCAGCGTTGGGGGACCGCGTCCGCCCGCATTATCCTCCACAGTATCTTCCTTCAAGGGCTCCGGACAAGGTGCGGTCTGGAGCATCTTTTCCAATACCGGATTTTCCAAACCCTCAGGGAGGGGGGCCGAACACTGAATCAACTTCGCCTTTGTTAGCCAGTCCTGGTCAAAAAGCAAACTCTCAGAAATAACTTCGTAACAAAGTAGAGAAAGTATGTTCGGCCGGGAGATGCCTTACCTGTTCGACGGTGCGGTTACTACTCAGGCCCACGTCCTCGGTGATTTCCGGACACTCCGTCTGAGGTCCGAAGAATGACTTGTACATCTCCTCGTGCGTCAGGCCGAGAAAATTTTAAATGGCACGCGGTCCCTCAGGGTTGAACTCCCACAGGCGAAGAGGCCGGCGTTTGCAAGGCTGGACTTGACGAACCAGCATAACCTGTATCACCGCAACCAAACTGAAATCTCCATTGAAGAGATCTCGAATGCGGCCTTGCAGTATAGGCACGTCCTTGACTGGACCCCAGCTCAGACCTATGCTGATCCATGACATCAGCTGTGGTGGGGGGCCCGAGCGGAAAACAGGGTGGCCGCCCACTTGGCACTTCTAGGAGCCGTGATGTAGAACCACTCTTGTTGCCACAATTCAGACACCTCTGGGATGGAACCTTTGGGCCACGGAGCTCCCGTCATCTTGCATATTGAGGCACCTCCACACGCTGCATGCTCCTCCTCGACCAGCTTCGGCTTCACTTCAAAGGTCTTGAGCCATAGGCCAAAGTGAGGGGTAACCCGGAGGAAGGCCTCGCACACGATAATAAATGTCGTGATATGAAGAAAGGAGATCGGAGCTAGATCATGAAAATCTAGCCCGTAGTAAAACATCAAACCCCTGACGAAAGGATCCAGGGCAAGGCCTAGGCCTCGGAGGAAGTGGGAAACGAACACGACGTTCTCGTTGGGTTCGAGGGTGGGGACGACCTGCCCTCGGGGAGGCAGCCGATGCAAAATCTCGGCGGTCAGATGTCTGGCCTCCCTCAACGTCTTCTTCCGTGACGGTGGAAGGCATCCATCGGCCTTGAAGGTTAGATCCGGACATGACTGAAGGTTCGGGGCGCTTGACCTGAACTTCGGGCGTTTGAGCTTGAGGTGGGGGAATGATTCGATTGAGCACGGGAGGGAAAAATAAAAGCCTTGTCCCTTTTATAAAGAGGGTGAATATCAAGCGTCCTCTCCGTGTCCGTTTGGACTTGCCTATAATCTAGGAGTCCTAGAAGCGGTTGGGTTACCCACGCCCGTATTGATGAGAATCCCGGGATAAGGGGGCATGATCTCTGCTTTAACAAGACGTGCCAAGGAAACCGCCTCGCATGACGCGCTGGGGTGGGATAATGAAACGACTCGGATAAAGGCTTGGCCGTGGTGTGACACGCTATGGAATACGTCAGCGGATTAGATTGGTGTAAATATTATTCTCTCTATGGCAATATGTGGAAACTTATTTTGCAAAGCCGGACACTATCTTTGTGTTCAAAATCTTCTATGAAGTACTTGGAGGAGGAACCCGCCTTGCAATGCCGAAGACAATCTGCGCGCCGGACTCGTCGTCATTGAAGCCTGGTTCAGGGGCTACTGAGGGAGTCCTGGATTAGGGGGTGTTCGGATAGCCGGACTCCTGGACTATGAAGATACAAGATTGAAGACTCTGTCCCATGTCCGGAAGGGACTTTTCTTGGCGTGGAAGGCAAGCTTGGCGATACGGATATGAAGATCTCCTACTATTGTAACCGACTTTGTGTAACCCTAATCCTCTCCGGTGTCTATATAAACTGGAGGGTTTTAGTTTGTAGGACAACGTACACATCAACAATCATACCATAGGCTAGCTTCTAGGGTTTAGCCTCCTCGATCTCGTGGTAGATCTACTCTTGTACTACCCATATCATCAATATTAATCAAGCAGGACGTAGGGTTTTACCTCCATCGAGAGGGCCCGAACCTGGGTAAAACTTCGTGTCCCTTGTCTCCTGTTACCATCCGGCCTAGACGCACAGTTCGGGACCCCCTACCCGAGATCCGCCGATTTTGACACCGACACTCCTGCCTATATACCGCTGCCACTATATGCACCTGCTTTAATCTGCCCACCTACATTTGGATTATTTGGACTCTCTTATTTCGAATTTGATTATAGAACCGGCTGTTCTTATGTACATCTGTACTGCAATTTTTCCCATTCGTGCGGACATCTGAGGTTGCTTGACTGATTGCTACCTAATCATTCGTTCACACACTGTCGGTGATTTGTTAGACCAGTCAACAAAATTGGTAATGTTTGTACTGTGCATATATGCCAATTTAACTGCATTCCGCTTGCAGATTTGATATCCGTAAATTTTTGTTTAATTCTGTAAACAAGCGCTCGTGATCCAATTATTCAACAAAAAATTGGATATAAATACACAGATTCTTTTAACCATTTACCTCTTACTACTAATAGGGAATCCTCTTCAAAAATATTTTGACTTTGCACTGCTGCTATTGGTTGTTTTAAGTAAAACTGTTGTTTTAACCATTTATAAGGTGCGTTTGGATGCAAAGATTTTTTGCAGTTTTCTTTAAATACTGTGGTTTCTGGAAAAAACTTGGTATTAAATAATTTGGAATGTTTGGATGAAAGAAATACTGTAGTTTAAGATATAATGGTATCTCTTATACTGTTTTTTTTTGTAGTATCTAAAAAACAGGTCCCAACCACTTTTTTCTAAACTGAGACAATATATAAAAATCACAGTTGGGCATTCGACTCCTCTGTCTATTATCTATCAATAAACGAGGTGCAATCTCTCTACTGATTGTTACTACGTTTCAGGTTAGGTGATTAGCTTGCATTTCGTTGGTTTGTGATTCTGTTTCTTCCAGCCGTCGGTTGGTTGCACCAGTGCCGCAAGGGACAGCAGCATGTTGTAGTTTTGGTACAGATAATGCCATGGTTGGAACGACGGCGCAGGTTATTTTCCGGCGATCTTGCATGCTTCTATAGAGTCGCTGGCTGACCATTTCTTTCGGGCGAGCAGTGCACGTCTAAAACAAAGCTCGCCTATTAGTAGATTAATTGGTAGTTGAAGCACAGTTATACGTATAGCTGACCGATTCCATGCGCCAAAGCGGACGTGATGCATATGGCATGGCTGCTTGTAACTTTGTAAGTACAGGAGGTAATTGTACTCCGTAGACTGCTACAGCTGCTAGCATTGAGGAGAGGCCAAGCGGACTTGTATGCATGGCATGGCCGCATGCATTGAGCGGCCGTTTTTACAGGCCGATCAATTCCTTGAGTGTATCCCAGTTAGGTGCAGTAAATCAAAACTACAGTAGAATAACATTACCAAATGAATCTACTCTCTTCGTCTCACAATGTAAGAGTGTTTTTCACACTATACGCTTTTATATCATGAAACGGAGGAAGTATCTTTTTATACACCATGGGTGACAAGCATTGCATCAAGGAGTATGTACTCGAGCTACACATGCTTCTTTGCTGCAACCAACAAGCATGTTCACATTGAATACCAGAGAATGCAGAGCAGTCCATAATTTATTTGCTTGTGTTATATATTGCATTTTTTAATATTATACAACCCGTCTTGAAGATGTAAACATTTTTTGGGTGGTATATACCCTCTCGATGTAAAAGCATGTACGTTTGCTTTGTAGTATATACCCTTCCTATTGTATATGAATTTGTTAGGTAGTCATTGGAACTTAATTTTAGCTGTAGGTAGAAAATCTCTACTTTGTGTTACAATAAAATACGAGGCTGCCAGGTGCTTGCAAATTATATGAGCTCCTGCAATTCACTTCTGTCCAAGAGATGTTATATACTAGTACCTCTGTAAACTATAAGACCTCTTTTTTTTGTCAAAAACTTCCACTCTATTCATCTTCAATCATGGCAGTACAACGAACACCAGAAATAAAAATTACATCCAGCCGTAAAACACCTAGCGACGACTGCAAGCACTGGAGCGAGCCGAAGGCGCACCGACGTCATCACCCCTCCATCGTCGGAGTCGGGCACAACTTATTGTAGTAGACAGTCGGGAAGTCGTCGTGCTAAGGCCCCATAGGACCAGCGCACCAGAACAGCAACCGACGCAGATGAAGAATACGTAGGTTGAAAGGATTCAACCCAAAGACACACGAACGTAGACGAACAACGACGAGATCCGAGCAAATCCACCAAAGATAAATCCACCTGAGACACACCTCCACACGCCCACCAACGATGCTAGACGCACCGCCGGAACGGGGGCTCGGCGGGGAGACATTTATTCCATCTTCAGGGAACGGCCGCCGTCTCGTCTTCCTGAGCAGGACACAAACCCTAACAAGACAGAAAAAAACGACTAGAAACGAAGCCCTCCCGTCGGTCCTTGGCAGGTTCCACCGCGCCTCCATGGTCCTAGGGCCACCGGAGAGGAGGCGAACCTGCGGCGGCGCAGATGAGAGGCAGAAATCCTAGCTTTCTTTCTTGGAGGAAGACTATTTACAGAGGAGGTGTATATAAAGGAGGTTCGGCGCTGTGTAGTTGTGTTCAGTTTCATTATTAATCGCTATGTAGAGTTACAACACAATGAATACAGACGGATGACTGAGAGTGCACTCAAGAACATGTTGAATAGTAGTAAAACGTCTCACACTATGATTCAGCTTTCTACGCACCAGTTCTGACAGCGTTATGCAGCTAGCAGGTTTCCAAAATGGATACTAGCGTTGGTCAACGTTGAGCTCCAAGCTTGCCCCATGCCTAATATATGGTCTTCTAATTTATAGCAACCTAGTGTCCTGTGCTAGCGAGGCCACACATGGGTCTCTCCAGTAACCAACCATGCAGGCTAGTACTTTAGAAGGGCAGAACTAGACAGTTACCAGTTAGGGATAGCTCGTTGATCTAAAAAAAAGTCAGGGTTAGCTCGTTTGAAGGACCATAGATTATTGGGTTTAGATCACCTCTAGCATATCCCATAAATGAGGCCGTCCAAAATAACAAGAGCAACTCCAATGCGGCGACTCATTTCGTTTTTGTGCGTCTGTTTGGGTTGCGGCGGACAGAAAAGTGACCCAAATAAATACGCGTCCGCTTTTCGTACGCCTACCATCCATTTCCAGCCCATTTTTGAGCCTCATTTGCGTCGTCGCGGACGCGCGCGACACGGGCCAACTACCCCCGGCCCGCCAGTCGGTGGCAGCCTCCACCATTTCCCTCTGCTTTCCCCCAAAACCCTCCCGCCCCGCGCGCGCTCCCGCCGCTCGCCATCACCGCTCGCCATGGACGACGACCTCAATTCCGCCGCCGGCCTCGCCTCCCGCCTTGTCCGGCATCACGACCGCCCCCCTCCCCCGGCAAAGGCAAGCCTCGCGCCTCCTGCAAGACCGTCGCCACGCCCAAGCCGAAGAAGAAGCCGACGCCCGAGGAGCGGGCAAGGGAGTCAGCAAAGAGAAAGGGCTAGAGGCACGCAGCGGACGCAGGGGATGAAGACATCGCGACGGTCGCCATCGCCGTCGTCGCGCAGTAGGAGGCCACCAACGCCCGCATCACGGCGGCAACGAGGGAGGCGCTGATGTACCTAGGGTTAAACACTGGCCAGCACGGCCTCGTCAGCGCCGCCATGGTCGTGGCCAGCACCGGATCATCTGCGTTTCCTCGAATGGCGCTGCCTGAGTCGCCCCGCGCGTCGGCGACGCAGCCGATGCCCATTTCTCTTCGTGGAGAGACCATGTCAGTGGCTGAGCTCGACGACATCGCACCCCTCACCGCATGTTCTCACGCTCATCGCTATGACCGCGCGCCACCGGCTTACCAGCAGATGGTTGACGCCAAGGCCATGGCGCTTGACGCCATCGTGCCCCTTACCAGTGGCGGCTAGCCCGGTGCTTAGGTGGGGGAGGCCTGGACGTCGGTGGGACGAGACGGCCGACATAGAGGCGCGGAAGGCCAGGATAAAAATGTTTTTCCTCTCATAGAGACGCGAAAGTGAAGTCATCCGCCTCCACATTGCCGCCAAGCAGCTAATCGGCTACCGATGTTGAGCTCACCAAGCTTGACTTCAACACGAGGGGGGAGGAGTGTTGGCTTTCTTGGGAACCGAGCGATGGCGACCTACCGTGCTCTACTCTTCCACATTGCCGGCGACAACTGTGGATGTGCCAGCTTCATGGGCATGGCGCGGCCTCGGCGGAGCCAATGATGTCCTCTTGTTGGGTAACGTAGTAATTTCAAAAAAATTCCTACGCACACGCAAGATCATGATGATGCATAGCAACGAGAGGGGAGAGTGTTGTCTACGTACCCTTGTAGACCGTTCGCGGAAGCGTTATATCAACGCGGTTGATGTAGTCGTACGTCTTCACGTCCGATCGATCCAAGTACCGAAAGCACGGCACCTCCGAGTTCTGCACACGTTCGGCTCGGTGACGTCCTCGCCTTCTCGATCCAGCAAGAGGGGCGAAGTAGTAGATGAGTTCCGGCAGCACGACGGCATGGTGACGGTGTTGGTGAAGAACAATCTCCGCAGGGCTTCGCCTAAGCACTACGAAAACTATGACGGAGGATAAACTAGAGGGGACGGGGTTGCCGGCACACGGCTTGGTGTTTCTTGATGTGTCTTTGGTGCTAGCCCTGCCCCTCTATTTATATGTTGAGCCCTGGGGTCGAAACTTGGAGTAAAAGCCTCCACAAAGTTGGTTTCACCCGAAAGGCAAGAGTCCTTCTCGGACTCCAGGGCCAGACGCCAGGGTCCCTGGCGTCTGGACCCTGGCGTCTGGCCCCTGGACTCCGCAAAACTTCCTTTTTGCGCTTTCCATAAACCTTGTGGGCTTTCCCCTTTGGCCCAAATAAAGTGTTCTCGTACCCAAACATTTCGGGAAACATCCGAAACCCCTTCCGGTGATTTCCGGAACCCTTCCGGTGACCAAACACTATTATCCCATGTATCAAACTTTGTCTCCGGACCATTCCGGAGTTCCTCGTCATGTCCGTGATCTCATCCCGGACTCCGAACAATATTCGGTCACCAACATACATAACTCACATAGTACTATATCGTCAACGAACGTTAAGCGTGCGGACCCTACGGGTTCGAGAACTATGTAGACATGACCGAGACACCTCTCTAGTCAATAACCAATAGCGGGACCTGGATGCCCATATTGGCTCCTACATATTCTACGAAGATCTTTATCGGTCAGACCGCATAACAACATACGTTGTTCCCTTTGTCATCGGTATGTTACTTGCCCGAGATTCGATCGTCGGTATCTCAATACCTAGTTCAATCTCGTTACCGGCAAGTCTCTTTACTCGTTCCGCAATACATCATCTCACAACTAACTCATTAGTTGCAATGCTTGCAAGGCTTATGTGATGTGCATTACCGAGAGGGCCCAGAGATACCTCTCCGACAATCGGAGTGACAAATCCTAATCTCGAAATACGCCAACCCAACATTCACCTTTGGAGACACCTGTAGAGCTCCTTTATAATCACCCAGTTACGTTGTGACGTTTGGTAGCACACAAAGTGTTCCTCCGGTAAACGGGAGTTGCATAATCTCATAGTCATAGGAACGTGTATAAGTCATGAAGAAAGCAATAGCAACATACTAAACAATCGAGTGCTAAGCTAATGGAATGGGTCAAGTCAATCACATCATTCTCCTAATGATGTGATCCCATTAATCAAATAACAACTCTTTGTCTATGGCTAGGAAACATAACCATCTTTGATTAACGAGCTAGTCAAGTAGAGGCATACTAGTGACTTTTGGTTTGTCTATGTATTCACACAAGTATTATGTTTCCGGATAATACAATTCTAGCATGAATAATAAACATTTATCATGATATAAGGAAATAAAATAATAACATTATTATTGCCTCTAGGGCAT
Source organism: Triticum monococcum (assembly GCA_034509565.1). Classification (NCBI taxonomy): domain Eukaryota; kingdom Viridiplantae; phylum Streptophyta; class Magnoliopsida; order Poales; family Poaceae; genus Triticum; species Triticum monococcum. Next base: position 474,516,567 of record CM067846.1, read on the forward strand.
ATTTCCTTCAGTCTCCCACTTGCACTAGAGTCAATAATCTAGATTACACAGTAATGATCCTAACACCCATGGAGCTTTGGTGCTGATCATGTTTTGCTCGTGGAAGAGGCTTAGTCAACGGGTCTGCTACATTTAGATCCGTATGTATCTTGCAAATCTCTATGTCTCCCATCTGGACTAGATCCCGGATGGAATTGAAGCGTCTCTTGATGTGCTTGGTTCTCTTGTGAAATCTGGATTCCTTTGCCAAGGCAATTGCACCAGTATTGTCACAAAAGATTTTCATTGGACCCGATGCAATAGGTATGACACCTAGATCGGATATGAACTCCTTTATCCAGACTCCTTCGTTTGCTGCTTCCGAAGCAGCTATGTACTCCCCTTCACATGTAGATCCCGCCACAACGCTTTGTTTAGAACTGCACCAACTGACAGCTCCACCGTTTAATGCAAACACGTATCCGGTTTGCGATTTAGAATCGTCCGGATCAGTGTCAAAGCTTGCATCAACGTAACCATTTACGATGAGCTCTTTGTCACCTCCATATATGAGAAACATATCCTTAGTCCTTTTCAGGTATTTCAGGATGTTCTTGACCGCTGTCCAGTGATCCACTCCTGGATTACTTTGGTACCTTCCTGCTAGACTTATAGCAAGACATACATCAGGTCTGGTACACAGCATTGCATACATGATAGAGCCTATGGCTGAAGCATAGGGAACATCTTTCATTTTCTCTCTATCTTCTGCATTGGTCGGACTTTGAGTCTTACTCAATTTCACACCTTGTAACACAGGCAAGAATCCTTTCTTTGCTTAATCCATTTTGAACTTTTTCAAAACTTTGTCAAGGTATGTGCTTTGTGAAAGTCCAATTAAGCGTCTCGATATGTCTCTATAGATCTTAATGCCCAATATGTAGGCAGCTTCATCGAGGTTTTTCATAGAAAAACTTTTATTCAAGTATCCTTTTATGCTATCCAGAAATTCTATATCATTTCCGATTAGTAATATGTCATCTACATATAATATCATAAATGCTACAGAGCTCCCACTCACTTTTTTGTAAATACAGGCTTCTCCAAAAGTCTGTATAAAACCAAATGCTTTGATCACACTATCAAAGCGTTTATTCCAACTCCGAGAGGCTTGCACCAGTCCATAAATGGATCGCTGGAGCTTGCACACTTTGTTAGCTCCCTTTGGATTGACAAAACCTTCCGGCTGCATCATATACAACTCTTCTTGCAGAAATCCATTCAGGAATGCAGTTTTGACATCCATTTGCCAAATCATAATCATAAAATGCGGCAATTGTTAACATGATTCGGACAGACTTAATCATCGCTACGGGTGAGAAGGTCTCATCGTAGTCAATCCCTTGAACTTGCCGAAAACCTTTTGCGACAAGTCGAGCTTTGTAGACAGTAACATTACCGTCAGCGTCAGTCTTCTTCTTGAAGATCCATTTATTTTCAATTGCTTGCCGATCATTGGGCAAGTCAACCAAAGTCCATACTTTGTTCTCATACATGGATCCCATCTCAGATTTCATGGCTTCAAGCCATTTTGCGAAATCTGGGCTCACCATTGCTTCTTCATAGTTCGTAGGTTCATCATGATCTAGTAGCATGACTTCCAGAACAGGATTACCGTACCACTCTGGCGCGGGTCTTACTCTGGTTGATCTACGAGGTTCAGTAGTATCTTGTTCTGAAGTTTCATGATCATTATCATTAGCTTCCTCACTAATTGGTGCAGGTGTCACAGAAACAAGTTTCTGTGATGTACTACCTTCCAATAAAGGAGCAGGTACAGTTACCTCATCAAGTTCTACTTTCCTCCCACTCACTTCTTTCGAGAGAAACTCCTTCTCTAGAAAGTTTCCGAATTTAGCAACAATAGTCTTGCCTTCGGATCTGTGATAGAAAGTGTATCCAATAGTTTCCTTTGGATATCCTATGAAGACACATTTCTCCGATTTGGGTTCGAGCTTATCAGGTTGAAGCTTTTTTACATAAGCATCGCAGCCCCAAACTTTCAGAAACGACAACTTTGGTTTCTTGCCAAACCACAGTTCATAAGGCGTTGTCTCAACGGATTTTGATGGTGCCCTATTTAACGTGAATGTGGCCGTCTCTAGAGCATATCCCCAAAACAATAGCGGTAAATCAGTAAGAGACATCATAGATCGCACCATATCAAGTAAAGTACGATTACGACGTTCAGACACACCATTACGCTGTGGTGTTCCGGGTGGCGTGAGTTGCGAAACTATTCCACATTGTTTCAAATGTACACCAAACTCGTAACTCAAATATTCTCCTCCACGATCAGATCGTAGGAATTTTATTTTCTTGTTATGATGATTTTCAACTTCACTCTAAAATTCTTTGAACTTTTCAAACGTTTCAGACTTATGTTTCATTAAGTAGATATACCCATATCTGCTTAAGTCATCTATGAAGGTAAGAAAATAACGATACCCGCCACGAACCTCAACATTCATCGGACCACATACATCTGTATGTATGATTTCCAACAAATCTGTTGCTCTCTCCATAGTACCGGAGAACGGTGTTTTTGTCATCTTACCCATAAGGCATGGTTCGCAAGTACCAAGTGATTCATAATCAAGTGGTTCCAAAAGCCCATCAGTATGGAGTTTCTTCATGCGCTTTACACCGATATGACCTAAACGGCAGTGCCACAAATAAGTTGCACTATCATTATCAACTCTGCATCTTTTGGCTTCAACATTATGAATATGTGTGTCACTACTGTCGAGATTTAATAAGAATAGACCACTCTTTAAGGGTGCATGACCATAAAAGATATTACTCATATAAATAGAACAACCATTATTCTTTGATTTAAATGAATAACCGTCTCGCATCAAACAAGATCCAGATATAATGTCCATGCTTAACGCTGGCACAAATAACAATTATTTAGGTCTAATACTAATCCTGAAGGTAGATGTAGAGGTAGCGTGCCGACTGCGATCACATCGACTTTGGAACCATTTCCCACGCGCATCGTCACCTCGTCCTTAGCCAATCTTCGCTTAATCCGTAGTCCCTGTTTCGAGTTGCAAATATTAGCAACAGAACCAGTATCAAATACCCAGGTGCTACTGCGAGCATTAGTAAGGTACACATCAATAACATGTATATCACATATACCTTTGTTCACCTTGCCATCCTTCTTATCCGCCAAATACTTGTGCAGTTCCGCTTCCAGTGACTAGTCTGCTTGCAGTAGAAGCACTCAGTTTCAGGCTTAGGTCTAGGTTTGGGTTTCTTCTCTTGAATAGCAACTTGCTTGCTGTTTTTTTAAGTTCCCCTTCTTCTTCCCTTTGCCCTTTTTCTTGAAACTAGTGGTCTTGTTGACCATCAACACTTGATGCTCCTTCTTGATTTCTACCTCTGCAGCTTTGAGCATTGCGAAGAGCTCGGAAATAGTCTTATTCATCCCTTGCATATTATAGTTCATCACGAAGCTCTTATAGCTTGGTGGTAGTGATTGGAGAATTCTGTTAATGACACAATCATCTGGAAGATTAACTCCCAATTGAATCAAGTGATTATTATACCCAGACATTTTGAGTATATGCTCACTGACAGAACTGTTCTCCTCCATCTTGCAGCTATAGAACTTATTGGAGACTTCATATCTCTCAATCCGGGCATTTTCTTGAAATATTAACTTCAACTCCTGGAACATCTCATATGCTCCATGACGTTCAGAATGTCGTTGAAGTCCCGATTCTAAGCCGTAAAGCATGGCACACTGAACTATTGAGTAGTCATCAGCTTTGCTCTGCCAGACGTTCATAACATCTGGTGTTGCTCCAGCAGTAGGCCTGGCACCCAGCGGTGCTTCCAGGACGTAATTCTTCTATGCAGCAATGAGGATAATCCTCAAGTTATGGACCCAGTCCGTGTAATTGCTACCATCATCTTTCAACTTTGCTTTCTCAAGGAACGCATTAAAATTCAACGGAACAACAGCACGGGCCATCTATCTATAATCAAACATAAACAAGCAAGATACTATCAGGTACTAAGTTCATGATAAATTTAGGTTCAATTAATCATATTACTAAAGAACTCCCACTTAGATAGACATCCCTCTAATCCTCTAAGTGATTACGTGATCCAAATCAACTAAACCATGTCCGATCATCACGTGAGATGGAGTAGTTTCATTGGTGAACATCGTTATGTTGATCATGTCTACTATATGATTCACGCTCGACCTTTCGGTCTCTGTGTTCCGAGGCCATATCTGTATATGCTTGGCTCATCAAGTATAACCTGAGTATTCTGCGTGTGCAACTGTTTTGCACCCGTTGTATTTGAACGTAGAGCCTATCACACTCGATCATCACGTGGTGTCTCAGCAAGAAGAACTTTTGCAACGGTGCATACTCAGGGAGAACACTTCTTGATAATTAGTGAGAGATCATCTTAAAATGCTACCGTCAATCAAAGCAAGATAAGATGCATAAAAGATAAACATCACATGCAATCAATATAAGTGACATGATATGGCCATCATCATCTTGTGCTTGTGATCTCCATCTTCGAAGCACCGTCGTGATCACCATCGTCACCGGCGCGACACCTTGATCACCATCGTAGCATCGTTGTCGTCTCGCCAATCTTATGCTTCCACGACTATCGCTATCGCTTAGTGATAAAGTAAAGCATTACAGCGCAATTGCATTGCATATAATAAAACGACAACCATATGGCTCCTGCCAGTTGCCGATAACTTGGTTACAAAACATGATCATCTCATACAATAAAATTTAGCATCATATCTTGACCATATCACATCACAACATGCCCTGCAAAAACAAATTAGACATCCTCTACTTTGTTGTCACAAGTTTTACGTGGCTGCTACGGGCTTAGCAAGAACCGTTCTTACCTACGCATTAAAACCACAACGATAGTTTGTCAAGTTGGTGCTGTTTTAACCTTCGCAAGGACCGGGCGTAGCCACACTTGGTTCAACTAAAGTTGGAGAAACTGACACCCGCCAGCCACCTGTGTGCAAAGCACGTCGGTAGAACCAGTCTCGCGTAAGCGTACGCGTAATGTCGGCCCGGGCCGCTTCATCCAACAATACTGCCGAACCAAAGTATGACATGCTGGTAAGCAATATGACTTATATCGCCCACAACTCACTTGTGTTCTACTCGTGCACAACATCAACGCATAAAAACCTGGCTCGGATGCCACTGTTGGATAACGTAGTAATTTCAAAAAAATTCCTACGCACACGCAAGATCATGATGATGCATAGCAACGAGAGGGGGGGAGTGTTGTCTACGTACCCTCGTAGACCGTTCGCGGAAGCGTTATATCAACGTGGTTGATGTAGTCGTACGTCTTCACGTCCGACCGATCCAAGTACCGAAAGCACGACACCTCCGAGTTCTGCACACGTTCGGCTCGGTGACGTCCTCGCCTTCTCGATCCAGCAAGAGGGGTGAAGTAGTAGATGAGTTCCGGCAGCACGACGACATGGTGACGGTGTTGGTGAAGAACAATCTCCGCAGGGCTTCGCCTAATCACTACGAAAACTATGACGGAGGATAAACTAGAGGGGACGGGGTTGCCGGCACACGACTTGGTGTTTCTTGATGTGTCTTTGGTGCTAGCCCTGCCCCTCTATTTATATGTTGAGCCCTGGGGTCGAAACTTGGAGTAAAAGCCTCCACAAAGTCGGTTTCACCCGAAAGGCAAGAGTCCTTCTCGGACTCCAGGGCCAAACGCCAGGGTTCCCGGCGTCTGGACCCAGACGCCAGGAACCCTGGCGTCTGGGCTCTGGACTCCGCAAAACTTCCTTTTTGCGCTTTCCATAAACCTTGTGGGCTTTTCCCTTTGGACCAAATAAAGTGTTCTCGTACCCAAACATTTCGGGAAACATCCGGAACCCCTTCCGGTGATTTCCGGAACCCTTCGGTGACCAAACACTATTATCCCATATATCAAACTTTGTCTCCGGACCATTCCGGAGTTCCTCGTCATGTCCGTGATCTCATCCCGGACTCCGAACAACATTCGGTCACCAACATACATAACTCACATAGTACTATATCGTCAACGAACGTTAAGCGTGCAGACCCTACGGGTTCGAGAACTATGTAGACATGACCGAGACACCTCTCTGGTCAATAACCAATAGCGGGACCTGGATGCCCATATTGGCTCCTACATATTCTACGAAGATCTTTATCGGTCAGATCGCATAACAATATACGTTGTTCCCTTTGTCATCGGTATGTTACTTGCCCGAGATTCGATCGTCGGTATCTCAATACCTAGTTCAATCTCGTTACCGGCAAGTCTCTTTACTCGTTCTGTAATACATCATCTCGCAACTAACTCATTAGTTGCAATGCTTGCAAGGCTTATGTGATGTGCATTACCGAGAGGGCCCAAAAATACCTCTCCGACAATCGGAGTGACAAATCCTAATCTCGAAATACGCCAACCCAACATTCACCTTTGGATACACCTGTAGAGCTCCTTTATAATCACCCAGTTACGTTGTGACGTTTGGTAGCACACAAAGTGTTCCTCCGGTAAACGGGAGTTGCATAATCTCATAGTCATAGGAACATGTATAAGTCATGAAGAAAGCAATAGCAACATACTAAACGATCGAGTGCTAAGCTAACGGAATGGGTCATGTCAATCACATCATTCTCCTAATGATGTGATCCCATTAATCAAATAACAACTCTTTGTCTATGGTTAGGAAACATAACCATCTTTGATTAACGAGCTAGTCAAGTAGAGGCATACTAGTGACGTTTGGTTTGTCTATGTATTCACACAAGTATTATGTTTCCGGATAATATAATTCTAGCATGAATAATAAACATTTATCATGATATAAGGAAATAAAATAATAACATTATTATTGCCTCTAGGGCATATTTCCTTCACCTCTGCCTCGTCGTCGGTCTTGCCCCACACCTCGTCCGCCGCCGCGTTGAACTCCTTGTAGGCGGTTTCCAGTTCCACCTGACGTTGGCGGTACCGCCATCGGTCGAGGCAGATCTCAAGGGCGGAATTGTATGACTCGAGCAGCGCCACCTACTCCGCTACATCCATGTCTGGCGCAATCTCCCTACCGGATTTGAGCCGCTCCTCCGCCTGCTGGTGCTCCTGGAGGAGCCGGTGGTTGTAACCGGCGTCAGCATGCTCCTCCTGAAACTGCTCCTCCCACACCATGTCCATGTAATGGGCACTGGCCTCGGCGATGGTCATGGTGCAATGCGCCGGTGAATATGTCACAGACGAGGAGGTTGACACGGACGAGAAGCTGGAGCGCCACACCAACAAAGGATGGGGCATCGTGCCCATAAAGACCGCATGGCGCGGTTGTCGCATCGCCACCAACTATGGAGTAGCTTCCCCTATCAAGGCGGCCGGTGGAGACCTCCCTCGATGGCTCAGGAGCACCTCGAGGCGGAGGTTGCCGACAAGGCATACATGGAGGACCTTCGCTGCCAGCACCCCGAGCTCGTGGAGGTGGAGTGGATGATATTTGTCGACAATGGCGGCGAGGTCATTGTCATCTCCAGTGACGAGGCACAAGGCGGCGAGGAGGAGTTCGACATCGAGGAGTGGCGGAGCATCTTCCCCGACTTTGACGACGAAGATCATTTTAAGTGTAACAATTATGAATGGACATTTGTAAGTGAAACATGCAAATTATACCTCTCACAATGGTCTAGTATTCTTGTATAGTTATAATGGCACGAGAACCTTTATTTTTCATTATGCAAACCTTCTACAATTGGATGTGTGCACTCTTTTTATTGGACTGGCCACCTTCAATATTCTAGAAAGCAAGATAGGGGGACCTACTCTCGTTTCGCCCCTCACGGCCGACATGAGAGCGACGGAACCCTAGCCCCATTGGCACCCTCCCCCTCCCCAACCCGCCCGTTCATCGCCACCGCTGCGCGTCTGCCGGTGAAGGTGGCGGCGAGGCTCTGCTGCTCTATGTTGTAGGAGGCTTCGGATCCCAGGGCGGCAGCCCTGATTGGTGAGGGTGGCGTCGATCTCGTCCGCTAGATGGCACCGGCGTGCTGGCCATCCCTACTGGCCGTGTGGGCCCGTGAAGTGAAGCTGCGGTCTCCGCGAGGAAGAGTAGATTACGGGAGACAGACTGGCCCACATGGGATAAGGCCCCTGCCGCCTCCCGTGCCCTACTCATCCTCGGAGGAGTTCGCGACATGTCTGTTGCCGGTGGACGTGAGGTCCATGGTGGAAATGGTGGGGCCCGCGCTGTCTTTGACCCACCAGGTCGTCGGATAGTTCATCGATGACGAGTAGGAGGCACATCTAGCGTTGTTCTCCTCCACGATCACCTGGAGCTGCGCCTTCGCGGCGGTAGCTTCCTGGCGAGCGCGGCTTAAGCACAGACGGTCTCATAGATTGCACGTTGTTCCGCGACGAACTTGGGGTTCGCCGCGACCACGTGTCGCTCTACTAGTTAATCCATGGGCTCTATCAGTGCTACTCTCAGAGACCATCTAGCATTTTTTGACAGTTACACCATCTAGCCTCTGCGTTACTCAATTTTTAAATTTTTGAAAAGAAAACCAATAGGTGTTGGGTCATAATGTACCTTATTTGAAAAAATAGAAATTATAAAAGAAGTCAAAAATTCTAGAAACTTCTTGAAAATAAGCTTGATCTAATGTTATACTCGTATAAAAGTTTCGCAGAAGGAATAATTTTCGTCGACTTTAGGGCCGAAAACACAAAATAACTAATATAAAAAGTGCGAACCAACCTGTGGTTGGATGTTTAGAAGGACAATAGTATCTCCAGCCCACCAACGGTCAAGTCCTAGTGCTCGCATTATTCTGGATTTATTTATGGATTTTTGGTGATGCACATTTGATGGGAGGAGATATTCCTATCGACTACGAGACGTCTGTGATGACTTCGTCAATTTCAGGATAATATACTGGTTCAATCTCTCGAAAGTGCTCATAGTGGTAGGGTGTGCGTGGGTATTCATAAGGATGAGTATACGCACGTGTATATATAAGCGTCAGCGTCTATAATATGTTTAAAAACTAGTGCAAAAAGTGTGAGCAGTAACATTTATATGCAGTGAAGCCTGGTCCTGCATGTTTTGCGCGTGCAACAGAACAAAGTCTCCACACTTTCTAGCTTTTCCTTGTTGCGCTTAACGATGTATCATTGAAACGGGTCTGCTGCGCTCTGGTAACCTGTGAAAACATGGTCACACTTTGCCATTTTCTCATCAGTCATCAATTTATCACGTGAAGGATCCATGAATCTTTATTGAAAAAGCTGGCATTCAATGCTACGCTCTTTGCAGCCTGTCTAGTGCATGCTCCAGTAAACTACAGCTCTGAAAGAAAAAAATTTAGCTGCAGAAGATACACAGAACCGCACGGCATCCTTCACTTTTGCACCTATTGCCCAAAATTTCCCCAAAAAAAGCCAGTGGCCTCTACTGTGGGCGTGGACTATCCCATTTCCTAAGTGTTGGGAGACTTCTTTCTTTGTTCGTCTAGACAGTGGCGATGCACAAGGGAAATCCTATAGAACACTCTAAAAACATACAAGTTGAACATACAAGAGAGTAAGTTGCTGGTCCCCGCCTCTGTCGTGGCCGTGGCGCAGCGGCAGTTGATGGTGGTGGTGCGCGCTGAGGTTGGGGACGGCCGCCGCGACAGCTTATTCAGATATAACCTCATGGCATCGCGGGCCGTGGGCGACTGCCCTGATTGGGGCCCTCTCGTTTGGTCGGTGTGGCGGCGCAGTGGTGGTGGTTCGCCCCCTCCTCCCGATTCATGGGGCGTTCGGCTATGTGGTTGGTAGAGCATCCAACGGGTGGAACACAGTGGCTCAGCGCTTCTCTCCTTTGGCTGGCCTCGGTGGTAGGCGCCCAGGGGGATTGGCAGGGGTTCCTTTTGGTCTTGTTGTTGTCAGGGGTGGAGACAGTGACCTAGCCTCGGTTCGAGAAATGGCGCGGTGGCTGCCAGTGGCCTCCCCCTACCCTGACCCGGCCAGCGGGGCCGCGGACTTACCAAAAGGTCCTACGTTTCCGGTTTCAGCTTCAGTGGGCCATGTTGATGGGGGTGGGGTAGTCTTGGATGCCGGGGCGACAGTTTTGGTGGTGGGAGCACGGGGCTCGTGGGTGGACCTCATGCTCAGGTGCTGCCCGGTGGCCATTGTCGTGTAGGCGGCGTGGCGAACGCGGTGTGACAATCGGTGGCGATGGTTTGGCGTTGGTGCCTATGCCGAGGGTGATGAGTGTGGGCCGGGGTGAACAAATTCCATTATGTCTTCACGCAGGCCGGCAACGGCGATGTTCGTTCCCTTCTTGAAGGCGTCGCCGCGGTCCTCATTGTCCTCGTGTTTCTCCAGGGGAAACCCTGATCCTCAGTTCGGGCGGTGGCGACACTCTGGTGCTGTATCCTTCTTGGAGGCACCGCTTTGGAGCTTACAAGTCATCGCAAGCAGTTTCGTCCCTTTCACAGTGGCGTGTTCACAGTTGAGGACCCTGGTAGCTCTTGTAGTGGTAGGGGCAGTGTTGCTACACTCAGCGCCAATGTATCCCCCTTGGATGTGTGCGTGTGTTGGGGTGGCGTGAGTTCGTCAATGATTGATGATTTATATATAAAGCAGGGCGAAAGCCTTTTTTGGTAATATCCATCTCTCTCTCCCTCTATCTCCCTCAATCTTTTTTATGTGTGTGTTTATCTCTCTCTGTCTCTTTCATGTGTGCGTGTGTGCGCGCATGCTTGTGTGATACCCCTTATTGTTGCCCCGTATCTTCGTTTCATTATAATAACATGGGACCTTCATTTTTCATTGCCCAAACCTTGGACATTAGTACATATGCACAAACCTCTCTCTCTCTCTCTCTCTCTCGTGTTTGTGTATGTGTGTGTGCGTGCGTGTGTGTGTTAACTTCATGGTTGGCTAGTATCCTCATATTGCTATAATGACACAAGAACCTTTATTTGACATTGTCCAAACCTTACATAACCATGTGTGCACTCTTTTTACTGGAGCGAGCACCTTTTATATCATGAACTCATGACCTTGCTCCTCTCTCTCTATTGGAGAGGGCACCTTCTATATCATGAACACATGACCTTGCGCACTTTCCAACAATTGTTAGTGAAACATGCAAGTATACCCCTCGCGGTGGGCAAGTATCTTAATATTGTTATAATGCCACAAGAACTTTTATTTGCCATTGGCCAAACCCTATACAACCATATATGTGCACTCTTTTTGCTAGAGTGGGCACCTTTTATACATGAACGTTATACCCCGTTGTAACGCCCTCGATGCGACTATATCTCCCACGTGTCGAGGCACGACTTAGAGACATAGGCGCATTGAAAGCAATGTCGCAAGTCGGGAAATCATCACACATCCCATGTACATAAATAATATAAAGGGGAATAACATAGTTGGCTTACACTCGCCACGTCACATCAAAGTACAGAAATAACATCCATCATACAATCACTCATGGCCCGACTACGGCGCCAAAATAGAAAAGACCCCCAACATGCGACAAGGCCCTGAATCTAACCCCGAATAGGCATCCCTACTGAACATCAGGAAAAAACACATAGTAACGCTGAGAGTCCTCGTCGTACTCCCACTTCAGCTCGAGCGTGCCATCTGGAGCGGTATCATCCGTCCCTGCATCTGGTGTAATAGTAATCTGTGAGCCATAGGGACTCAGCAATCTCGCACCCTCGCGATCAAGACTATTTAAGCTTAATAGGTAGGAAAGGGGTAGTGTATAAGTGGAGCTGCAGCAAGCGACTAGCATATATGGTGGCTAACTTATTCGCAAAAGAGAGCGAGAAGAGAGAGCAAAGCACGAGCGAGGAACTAGAGAGCAACCTGCGCAAACATAACTCCAACGCCGTGTCCACTTCCCGGACTCCGCTGAGAAGGGGCCATCACGGCTACACACTCAGTTGATTCATTTTAATTAATTAAGGTTCAAGTTGTCTATAACCGGACATTAACAAATTCCCATCTGCCCATAACCGCGGGCACGGCTTTCAAAAGATCAATCCCTGCAGGGGGGGTCCCAACTTAGCCCATAACAAGCTCTCACGGTCAATGAAGGAATAGACCTCCACCCAAGACACACCGATCAGACTCGGTATCCCGGTACAACAAGATGATTCGACAGGTCAAAACTAGTCCAGCAACACCACCCGCTGTGCCGACAAATCCCAATAGGAGCTGCACATATCTCGTTCTCAGGGCACACCGGATAAGCTAAGCGTACGGGAGCCAACGTAACCCACGTTGCCAAGGGACGGCCCCGCACGGTGCTCTAGGGTAGACCAACACTCAGAGGAGCACTGGCCCGAGGGGGGTTAAAACAAGATGACCCTCGGGCTCCGCAAACCCAAGGAAAAAGAGGCTAGGTGGCAAATGGTAAAACCAATGTTGGGCATTGCTGGAAAAGCTTTAATCAAGGCGAACTATCAAGGGGTTCCCATTATAGCCCAACCGCGTAAGGGACGCAACAATCCGGAAACATAACATCAATATGACGGAAACTAGGGCGGCAAGAGTGGAACAAAACACTAGGCGAGAGGCCGAGCCTTCCACCCTTTACCAAGTATATAGATGAATAAAGATAACATAGCAATATAATGATATCCCAACAAGTAAATAAATGTTCCAACAAGGAACGGCTCGAATCTTCACCTGCAACTAGCAACGCTATAAGAAGGGGCTTGAGCAAAGCGGTAACATAGCCAATCAATGGTTTGCTAGGACAAAGGTGGGTTAGAGGCTCAAACATGGCAATTGGGAGGCTGACAAGCAAGTGGTAGGCATCGTAGCATTGGCAAAGCAAAAGAGCGAGCAAACTAGCATAGCAAAGATAGTAGTGATTTCGAGGTTATGATCATCTTGCCTGCACAGTTGTCAGAGTTGACTGGATCCTCAAAAGCAAACTCAACGGGCTCCTCGTTAGCGAACTCGTCTCCCGGCTCTACCCAACAACACAAACAAGCAACAAGGATACAATCAACCACGTGCAAGGGCAACCAATAATATGCAAAGATGGTATGATATGCGGGATGCGATGCGGGATGCAAAATGCAAGACGTGACAGGAAATGCATGAGCCTGGCCTCAACTTGGAAAACCAAGTGTGCCACTGGATAGAGGGGAAGAAATCCCCTGAAAACGATATAAAGATCAAAGGAATCGGAGCTACGGTTTGGAAATGGCAAGCGTTTTACGGAACGAACCGATCTGCGATTTACAGCAAGTAGGCTCCTAAATGCAACGAAATGAACATGCTACAGCCACCAAACATGAAAACAAATTGCATGGCAGGGATGTACACAAGAAGCTTAACAAATCACCAGGACTGAGGCATAGGCAAATTCATCCATTAAGGCGTTCAAACAAGCATGGCAAAACTGAATAAGCAAAACAGATTTCAGACTTAGCGAAATTAACGCTAGTCTGGAATTTCAGACCACGATGCTCTCTTCGGAGCAGCAAAACAACATGAAGCATAACCTGAACATGGCAAGTAAGAGCATGACATGGAGCTACTCAACAAGCTTAACAAAACACCCAAAGTGACCTGGGGCCAAAAGGGTTCACAAAATACTCTACCGAGCACACGAACATCGATGAAACACAATCAGTTTTCAGACTTAGTGAAAACTGAGACATGCTGAAACTATAACTCACGGAGTCATGTAAACGAGCTCGATGCACTCACTACGGTGCAAGTCATGAAAAGGCAAGCATATATCCATAAAGAAGGCACAAAATTCTAGCTAGACATGGCAAGAACAATGGCATAGTATGCATGGATCACTAGCAATAGCTCCGGCAAAATCGCAAAAGAGTTCACGATCTGTCCAAATTAACAACTATGCAAAAGTTGAGCTCGATTGAGTCAACCTAGGGTGCTCTAACATAACAAGTAAAGACATGGATGGATTAAGCACAACAAGCATAACAAATCACTCTTACTTATCATCCTCAAAAGAGGCACGGATCACTAGGAAACAAGCTGGACATATAGCATCATGAACTAAAACATCCCAGACTTAGTGATTTTCACTAAGTCCCTGAAATCAGCAAACTCAGGTACCCCTCTTTGCAAGCTTGCATAAGACAACACACACATCCTAAAAATGCATGGGAGGCACCTCTGGAAAGAAGACAAAAAGCTTAACAATTCATCCCAAAGGGGCACAGGCATATCATGCACACAATAATCATGGCAAAAATGACAAAAGTCAATGTAGGGCTAACGGATCTGCAATTTAACTCATGATGCCTACTTCCAACAGCATTTTGGGCACCAAGATGACCTCAAATGAAAATGATGCAATGGAATGAAATGATGTACTCGTCGAGACGAAGATTTTGATATATCATATGTCCAAAACGGAGCCACGGATGCAAAGTTATGAGCAGTCAAAGTAGGCACGAAAAACTGGGAGGGGAAGGAGAAAGTCAACCGGATTAGGTCAAAACGGATCTGGATCTGGCGCCCGGAACACTGTTCACCGGCGCGGGCACTGTAGCACCCGAGAGCTCCGGCGATGTCGGCCGGCTCCGGCGAGCTCGGACGGCGGCGAGGGGAGGCGGGGCCGGCGTGGGGAGGCCGGAGGATGGCTGGGCGGCGCGCGGCGAGGCCCGGCGAGCTCCGGGCGGTGGCCGACGTCGAGTGGCACGGCGGGGCTCCGATGCGGCGGGTGGCGGCCGGCGAGGGGCGGCGATGGCGCCACGGCGGCGCGGCGAGGAAGGGCGGCGTCGGCCGCGGAGAAGAGAGTCGCGAGGCGCGCGCGGTGGAGAGGCCCGGTCGGGCGGTGGAGAGGGCCGGCGATGGGCCTGCGGGCCCGCGTCGGCCGCGGCGGCGAAGTGGGGCGCGCGGGCTCCACGTGGCGGTGCGGGATTGGCCCGGGTGGGGCGGCGGACGTGTCCGGCCGGCGCGAGGAGGATTTTTTTAGGGTTTGAGACGAGGGGATCCGGGATTTGGAGGAGGGGGTGTATATATAGGCATAAGTGGAGCTAGGAGAGTCCAAATGAGGTGCGGTTTTCGCCCACACGATCGTGATCGAACGACCGAGACGATGGAGTAGAGTTTGGTGGGTTTTGGGCCAAATTGGAGGGGTGTTGGGCTGCAACACACACGAGGCCTTCTCGGTCCCTCGGTTAACCGTTGGAGTATCAAACGAAGTCCAAATGACCCGAAACTTGACAGGCGGTCTACCGGTAGTAAACCAAGGCCGCATGGCAAGTCTTGGTCCAATCCGGAAATGTTTAATCCCCACACACGAAAGAAAGCTAGAAATGGCCACCGGAGGAGAACGAAGCGCCGGAATGCAAAACGGACAACGGGGAAAATGCTCGAATGCATGAGATGAACATGTATGCAAATGCAATGCACGTGATGACATGATATGAGATGCACGAAAACAAGAACAACACACGGAGACAAAGACCCGAACCCGAGGAATAAATATAACTTAATGCCGGAAATGGCAAGAGTTGGAGTACAAATTGGGAAAGTTATATATGGGGTGTTACAACACTCCACCACTACAAAAAGATCTCGTCTCGAGATCTAGGACTGAAAGAACTCCGGGTACTCAGAACGGAGGTGATCCTCGCGTTCCCAGGTAGCTTCACGATCGGAATGGCGTGACCACTTGACTTTGAGAAATTTGATTGACTTGTTGCGAGTTCTGCGTTCAGTCTCTTCAAGGATTGCAACTGGGTGCTCACGATAGGAGAGATCTTCTTGGAGCTCAATGTCCTCGAAGTTGACTGTGCGTTCAGGCGTCTTGAAGCACTTTCGGAGTTGGGAGACATGGAACACATCATGAACATTAGCAAAGTTTGCAGGAAGCTCGAGTTGATAGGCGAGGTCGCCTCTCTTGCTGACAATCTTGAAAGGCCCGACGTATCTGGGGGCAAGCTTCCCTTTGATACCGAAGCGACGAGTCCCTTTCATAGGAGAGACGCGGAGGTAGACATGATCTCCGGTCTCGAAAGCCAAATCACGGTGCTTACTATCATAGTAGCTCTTCTGGCGGGATTGGGCTGCTTTGAGGTTATCACGAATGACCTTGCACATTTCTTCTGCCTCTGTGATTAGGTCATTACCCAGCAGCTGACGTTCACCGGTTTCAGACCAGTTGAGAGGTGTACGGCACTTCCTACCATACAGAATTTCAAATGGGGCCTTGTCCGAACTTGCTTGAAAACTGTTGTTGTATGAGAATTCAGCATAAGGAAGACAATCCTCCCACTTCATGCCGAAGGAGATAACACAAGCCCTGAGCATATCTTCAAGAATCTGGTTGACACGCTCGACTTGACTACTTGTTTGAGGATGGAAAGCAGTGCTGAAGCGAATGTTGGTGCCCATGGCCTTCTGAAAAGAGTCCCAAAACTTGGAGGTAAAGATGCTGCCACGGTCTGAAGATATCACTTGAGGAATACCGTGCAGAGAGACAATTCAAGAGGTGTAGAGCTCCGCCAATTGAGCTGCAGTGATTGACTCTTTGATAGGCAGAAAATGAGCCACTTTGGTGAGCTTGTCGATGACAACGAATATAGCATCATTGCCACGCTTGGACTTTGGAAATCCGGTCACGAAGTCCATTTCAATGTGGTCAAACTTCCATTCTGGAATGGCAAGAGGTTGGAGGAGACCCGCTGGCCTTTGGTGTTCTGCCTTCACTCTTCTGCAGACATCACATTCATTCACGAATTGAGCGATCTCGCGCTTCATTCGAGTCCACCAATAAGTTTGCTTCAGATCTTGATACATCTTCGTGCTCCCAGGGTGGATGGAGAGGAAAGAGTTGTGAGCCTCGTTCATGATCACTTTACTAAGTTCACCTTTGGGCACAACAATTCGATCCTCGAAGAAGAGAGTGTCCTTGTCATCAAGTCGGTAGCACTTGTACTTGGACTGACTCTTTGCAATACCAATCTTCACCTTTTTCACCATAGCATCAAGAAGCTGGGCTTGGCGAATCTGGTCTTCCGAGGTAGGAGAAACTTGAAGGTTGGCGAGGAAACCTTGAGGAACAACTTGCAGATTAAGTTTGCGAAAAGCTTCACAAAGCTCGGGTTGATAGGGCTTGAGAATCAGACTGTTGCAATATGCTTTTCTGCTCAAAGCGTCAGCAATCACATTAGCCTTGCCTGGAGTATACTCGATACTCGGATTGTACTCTTGAATCATTTTAACCCATCGAGTCTGCCTGAGGTTGAGATTAGGCTGAGTGAAGATGTACTTGAGACTCTTGTGATCAGTGAAAATGTCCACTTTCCTTCCCAATAGAAGATGTCTCCAAGTCAACAAAGCGTGCACAACTGCCACCAACTCGAGATCATGAGTGGGGTAGTTCTTCTCATTAGGCTTCAACTGGCGAGAGATATAAGCAACAACTTTCTTCTCTTGCATCAGTACAGCACCTAGACCTTGGAGAGAGGCATCACAAAAGACCTCGTACGGCTTGGTTTCATCAGGCGGAGTTAGAACTGGAGCAGTGATCAATTTCTCTTTCAAAGCGTTGAAAGCAATATCACACTCCGGAGACCAAACGTACTTGACGTGCTTCTGAAGAAGATTTGAGAGAGGCTTCGCAATCTTGGAAAAGTTTTCAACGAATCTTCGGCAGTAGCTTGCGAGACCGAGGAAGCTACGGAGTTGCTTCACATTCTGAGGAGGTTCCCAATTAACAATTGCAGACACCTTCTCAGGATCCACGGAAATGCCCTTGGCAGAGATGATATGACCAAGATAAAGAACCTCATCGAGCCAAAATTCACACTTGGAGAACTTGGCGTAGAACTGATGTTCCCTGAGCTTGTCAAGAACCAAACGCAAGTGTTTGGCATGATCTTCCTTGTTCTTCGAGAAAACCAGAATGTCGTCGAGATAGACCAAAACAAAGTCATTGGTGTAGGGGTTGAAGATGAAGTTCATCATGCGAGAGAACGTCGGAGGAGCGTTGGCGAGGCCAAAAGACATGACAGTGTATTCATATGACCCATAGCTTGTTCTGAACGCCGTCTTGGGAATATCTTGCTCACGAATGCGAATTTGATGATAACCCATATACGGAGGTCAAGCTTGGAGAATACTTGGGCACCCTTGAGTTTTTCAAACAGCTCATTAATGTTGGGAAGTGGGTATTTGTTCTTGATGGTCTTCTTGTTCAATGGACGGTAATCAACACAAAGTCGGTCCGTTCCATCCTTCTTCTTCACAAAAAGAACACCACAACCCCACGGAGAAGTACTAGGCCGAATGAGACCCATTCTTTCTTGCACATCGAGTTGTTTCTTCAACTCCTTCAACTCTTCGGGGCCGAGCTTGTAGGGACGTTTGCACACAAGTTCCGTACCGGGCTCGAGTTCAATAACAAATTCAACCGGCCGGTTTGGAGGCATGCCTGGGAGTTCTTCTAGGAAGATGTCTTGATACTCACAAACAACCGGAATCTGTGAAATAGCATCCAATTCACCCTTCTCATTGAGAGAAAACAACCGGATGGTATTATCCCGAGCGGCAAAGACAATGACATCCTCAGATGAATGAGTCAGTTGAATCTGCCTGGCTGCACAATCAAGCTGAGCTTTATGCTTAGAGAGCCAGTCCATCCCGAGAATAAGATCGATATCAGAATTACCAAGAACCATTGGAGAAGCCAAGAACTTGAAATCACCCAACATGATAGAAATATCCGGGACTATTGAAGTAGCCCTCATAGACTTAGCCGGAGAAACCACTCACATAGGTTTACCCAACATCTTTGAAACGAAGTCATGCTTGGAAACAAAAGATCTTGACATGAAACAATGCGATGCACCCGTGTCAAAAAGAACTCTTGCAGGGATAGAATTAACTGGAAAGTTACCCATGATGACATCCGAAGAATCCTCTGCCTGAGCTGCATTCACCATATTGACCTTGGCGTGCTTGGGATTATGCTTGACCACTGCTGTACTTGCCAATCTGACAGGAGGAGGAGGAGGAAGACGCCTCTGGTTGAAACACTTGTTGGCGTAGTGACCCTTCTATTGGCACTTGTTGCACGTGACCTCTGAGAGCGGACGGTGGTACGGAGCACTTGATCTTGGAGCTTGAGACGAAGTCTTGTTCTGAAAGCCTGGATTGGGTGGGTGGGATGAACCACTGCCACCTTTGCTCTTCTGCTGATACGGCTGACGAAACGGAGGAGGAGGAAGCCAATACTTCTGCTGCTTGGCCACTTGAGTAGAGGAAGAAGGTGTAGTGTCTCTGACTCGCTTCCTGGAAGCATCACACCTTAACTGAGCAGCCTCTTGCTTCAGTGCCATGTTGTAGAACTCATCGTATCTCAGCGGCTCGAAGAGGACAAGAGCGAGCTGAATTTCTTCACGGAGACCACCCCTGAACTGATAGATCATGCTCTTCTCATCAGGAACATCCTGCTTGTCAAAACGGGCGAGCTTCTGGAACAACTTGTTGTAGTCATAGACAGATAAAGAGCCTTGCTTCAGATTGCGGAATTCTTCACGTTTGCTTTCAGTCACACTTTGAGGAATGTGATGAGCTCGGAAATCACGACGGAAATCATCCCAAGTGATCAAACGTCCACCTCTGGAATCCCGGTACTGCTGAAACCACTCTGCGGCCTGATATTTGAGCTGGAAAGACGCGAACTTGACAAAATCTTCAGGTCTGACGTTGCTGCATTCAAAATGCTTGCCCAGATCGACTAACCAATCATCAGCATCGGTAGCCTCAACGCAGTTGCTGAACGTCTTTGGACCATTTGCGAGGAACTGGTTCAGAGTTGCAAAATGGTTCTGGTTGTTGCCTTGATTCCCTTGACTGCTTTGATTCCGCTCTTGGATGATTTGCATGATCAGCTGTGTATTTGCATTAGTAGCGGTCATCACAGCTTGCCATGCTTCCGGAGGAGGCGGAGGTGGCGGCGGATCAGGGTTCGGAGTCGTGCGCGTTGGAGGAGCCATCCTGAAGAGGTTGACCACCATTAGCACACAAATAGACAAATATTGAAGGTGAATCCAACGGAATGAAAATTGCAACATAAAGTCTTCACATCCGAACAAAATGAACGAATGCACTTCTCTTGAAGTGGTCACATATTCCTAAATTGCGAAGCCACGAAGAATCAGGTAGAAGAGGTACATCAACGAGGGATGGAATCAACATATGACGTCGAAGCAGAACGAATACCACAACTCGAAATGAAACCAAGGTTTGGCTTGCGGAATAAGCCGGAACAAACATATGATAGAAATTTCGTCCGAAGTTTTCGTGGTGGGACCTACATGGGCTCGATCATACAGCACCATCATGTACAAGGCAGTGCACATGACATACGAAGCGTCCCCGAGTCAGCATAGCCAAGGACTCTTTAAGACACAATGAGGCCACTGTAAAATCGACCGTGAATAGGCGAACCACTAGACATCGAACCCCAATTTCATATCACACATCTGTTGGAAAGATATCTTAAGAGCTACTAGAATTCCCACCTATGAAACTCCCGAAACTTTCCGGTTATGCAATCAGGTGTTGGGGATACAGGGGAAGCATAATATCTCACCCAAGCTAGCAAATCCTACATCCAGCTGCATCCATCCTTCAACACATAACCAAGAAACCTTCGGAAACCGTCTATCTCAACCTTCGAAAAGCATCCGTTATACAAGTTATGGCGATACTCCCGAACTCCCGCCCCAGTACTGGGTGGCGTCGAGGTTATCTCACCAACGAACTGCATAAAGGAGATTTTCGATGTCGCGCACATATCTCAAGTATACCAGAATTGCAACGATAGAATTATGATGACAACACCTCAGAGCTCAATTCCCCGGGACACTTCCACTAAACCCCTGACAGGAGGCACCAAGACAGTATTCTCATCATAAGCCATCGGAACAAAACCAAGATACTCGCGTGATCCTAAAAAAAATTAGTGAAATTTGAGAAGAGAAGAGTCCAAACTCTACGTCAGGATGCCTTACCAGAGCGATGAGGAGACTGGGAAGTAAAAAGAATTCCTAAGCTCTCCGATATATAATTCCTAAGGACTCAAAACATTTTTCTAGACACAACTCGGCTGCTAAAAACGATCAAGCAATGGGGGCTCCTAAGGTCGGGGAAGGCTCTGATTACCAACTTGTAACGCCCTCGATGCGACTATATCTCCCACGTGTCGAGGCACGACTTAGAGACATAGGCGCATTGAAAGCAATGTCGCAAGTCGGGAAATCATCACACATCCCATGTACATAAATAATATAAAGGGGAATAACATAGTTGGCTTACACTCGCCACGTCACATCAAAGTACAGAAATAACATCCATCATACAATCACTCATGGCCCGACTACGGCGCCAAAATAGAAAAGACCCCCAACATGCGACAAGGCCCTGAATCTAACCCCGAATAGGCATCCCTACTGAACATCAAGAAAAGACACATAGTAACGCTGAGAGTCCTCGTTGTACTCCCACTTCAGCTCGAGCGCGCCATCTGGAGCGGTATCATCCGTCCCTGCATCTGGTGTAATAGTAATCTGTGAGCCACAGGGACTCAGCAATCTCGCACCCTCGCGATCAAGACTATTTAAGCTTAATAGGTAGGAAAGGGGTAGTGTATAAGTGGAGCTGCAGCAAGCGACTAGCATATATGGTGGCTAACTTATTCGCAAAAGAGAGCGAGAAGAGAGAGCAAAGCACGAGCGAGGAACTAGAGAGCAACCTGCGCAAACATAACTCCAATGCCGTGTCCACTTCCCGGACTCCGCCGAGAAGGGGCCATCACGGCTACACACTCAGTTGATTCATTTTAATTAATTAAGGTTCAAGTTGTCTACAACCGGACATTAACAAATTCCCATCTGCCCATAACCGCGGGCACGGCTTTCGAAAGATCAATCCCTGCAGGGGGGTCCCAACTTAGCCCATAACAAGCTCTCACGGTCAACGAAGGAATATACCTCCACCCAAGAAACACCGATCAGACTCGGTATCCCGGTACAACAAGATGATTCGACAGGTCCAAACTAGTCCAGCAACACCACCCGCTGTGCCGACAAATCCTGATAGGAGCTGCACATATCTCGTTCTCAGGGCACATCGGATAAGCTAAGCGTACGGGAGCCAACGTAACCCAAGTTGCCAAGGGACGGCCCCGCACGGTGCTCTAGGGTGGACCAACACTCAGAGGAGCACTGGCCCGGGGGGGTTAAAACAAGATGACCCTCGGGCTCCGGAAACCCAAGGGAAAAGAGGCTAGGTGGCAAATGGTAAAACCAATGTTGGGCATTGCTGGAAAAGCTTTAATCAAGGCGAACTATCAATGGGTTCCCATTATAGCCTGACCGCGTAAGGGACGCAACAATCCGGGAACATAACACCGATATGACGGAAACTAGGGCGGCAAGAGTGGAACAAAACACTGGGCGAGAGGCCGAGCCTTCCACCCTTTACCAAGTATATAGATGAATAAAGATAACATAGCAATATAATGATATCCCAACAAGTAAATAAATGTTCCAACAAGGAACGGCTCCAATCATCACCTGCAACTAGCAACGCTATAAGAAGGGGCTTGAGCAAAGCGATAACATAGCCAATCAATGGTTTGCTAGGACAAAGGTGGGTTAGAGGCTCAAACATTGCAATTGGAAGGCTGACAAGCAAGTGGTAGGCATCGTAGCATTGGCAAAGCAAAAGAGCGAGCAAACTAGCATAGCAAAGATAGTAGTGATTTCGAGGGTATGATCATCTTGCCTGCACAGTTGTCAGAGTTGACTGGATCCTCAAAAGCAAACTCAACGGGCTCCTCGTTAGCGAACTCGTCTCCCGGCTCTACCCAACAACACAAACAAGCAACAAGGATACAATCAACCACGTGCAAGGGCAACCAATAATATGCAAAGATGGTATGATATGCGGGATGCGATGCGGGATGCAAAATGCAAGACGTGACAGGAAATGCATGAACCTGGCCTCAACTTGGAAAACCAAGTGTGCCACTGGATAGAGGGGAAGAAATCCCCTGAAAACGATATAAAGATCAAAGGAATCGGAGCTACGGTTTGGAAATGGCAAGCGTTTTACGGAACGAACCGATCTGCGATTTACAGCAAGTAGGCTCCTAAATGCAACGAAATGAACATGCTACAGCCACCAAACATGAAAAAAAATTGCATGGAAGGGATGTACACAAGAAGCTTAACAAATCACCAGGACTGAGGCATAGGCAAATTCATCCATTAAGGGGTTCAAACAAGCATGGCAAAACTGAATAAGCAAAACAGATTTCAGACTTAGCGAAATT
This sequence comes from Triticum monococcum, assembly GCA_034509565.1. Taxonomy (NCBI): domain Eukaryota; kingdom Viridiplantae; phylum Streptophyta; class Magnoliopsida; order Poales; family Poaceae; genus Triticum; species Triticum monococcum. The sequence goes on from CM067846.1 coordinate 474,539,992, forward strand.
AACGCTAGTCTGGAATTTCAGACCACGATGCTTTCTTCGGAGCAGCAAAACAACATGAAGCATAACCTGAACATGGCAAGTAAGAGCATGGCATGGAGCTACTCAACAAGCTTAACAAAACACCCAAAGTGACCTGGGGCGAAAAGGGTTCACAAAATACTCTACCGAGCACACGAACATCGATGAAACACAATCAGTTTTCAGACTTAGTGAAAACTGAGACATGCTGAAACTATAACTCACGGAGGCATGTAAACGAGCTCGATGCACTCACTACGGTGCAAGTCATGGAAAAGCAAGCATATATCCATAAAGAAGGCACAAAATTCTAGCTAGACATGGCAAGAACAATGGCATAGCATGCATGGATCACTAGCAATAGCTCCGGCAAAATCGCAAAAGAGTTCACGATCTGCCCAAATTAACAACTATGCAAAAGTTGAGCTCGATTGAGTCAACCTAGGGTACTCCAACATAACAAGTAAAGACATGGATGGATTAAGCACAATAAGCATAACAAATCACTCTTACTGATCATCCTCAAAAGAGGCACGGATCACTAGCAAACAAGCTGGACATATAGCATCATGAACTAAAACATCCCAGACTTAGTGATTTTCACTAAGTCCCTGAAATCAGCAAACTCAGGTACCCCTCTTTGCAAGCTTGCACAATACAACACACACATCCTAAAAATGCATGGGAGGCACCTCTGGAAAGAAGACAAAAAGCTTAACAATTCATCCCAAAGGGGCACAGGCATATCATGCATACAATAATCATGGCAAAAATGACAAAAGTCAATGTAGGGCTAACGGATCTGCAATTTAACTCATGATGCCTCCTTCCAACAGCATTTTGGGCACCAAGATGACATCAAATGCAAATGACGCAATGGAATGAAATGATGTACTCGTCGAGACGAAGATTTTATATATCATATTTCCAAAACGGAGCCACAGATGCAAAGTTATGAGCAGTCAAAGTAAGCACGAAAAACTGGGAGGGGCAGGAGAAAGTCAACCGGATTAGGTCAAAACGGATCTGGATCTGGCGCCCGGAACACTGTTCACCGGCGCGGGCACTGTAGCACCCGAGAGCTCCGGCGATGTCGGCCGGCTCCGGCGAGCTCGGACGGCGGCGAGGGGAGGCGGGGCCGGCGTGGGGAGGCCGGAGGATGGCGGGGCGGCGCGCGGCGAGGCCCGGCGAGCTCCGGGCGGTGGCCGACGTCGAGTGGCACGGCGGGGCTCCGGTGCGGCGGGTGGCGGCCGGCGAGGGGCGGCGATGGCGCCACCGCGGCGCGGCGAGGAAGGGCGGCGTCGGCCGCGGAGAAGAGAGCCGCGAGGCGCGCGCGGTGGAGAGGCCCGGTCGGGCGGTGGAGAGGGCCGGCGATGGGCCTGCGGGCCCACGTCGGCCGCGGCGGCGAAGTGGGGCGCGCGGGCTCCACGTGGCGGTGCGGGATTGGCCCGGGTGGGGCGGCGGACGTGTCCGGCCGGGGACGGACGTGTCCGGCCGGGGACGGACGTGTCCGGCCGGCGCGAGGAGGATTTTTTTTAGGGTTTGAGACGAGGGGATCCGGGATTTGGAGGAGGGGGTGTATATATAGGCATAAGTAGAGCTAGGAGAGTCCAAATGAGGTGCGGTTTTCGCCCACATGATCGTGATCGAACGACCGAGACGATGGAGCAGAGTTTGGTGGGTTTTGGGCCAAATTGGAGGGGTGTTGGGCTGCAACACACACGAGGCCTTCTCGGTCCCTCGGTTAACCGTTGGAGTATCAAACGAAGTCCAAATGACCCGAAACTTGACAGGCGGTCTACCGGTTGTAAACCAAGGCCGCATGGCAAGTCTTGGTCCAATCCGGAAATGTTTAATCCCCACACACGAAAGAAAGCTAGAAATGGCCACCGGAGGAGAACGAAGCGCCGGAATGCAAAATGGACAACGGGGAAAATGCTCGAATGCATGAGATGAACATGTATGCAAATGCAATGCACGTGATGACATGATATGAGATGCACGAAAACAAAAACAACACACGGAGACAAAGACCCGAACCCGAGGAATAAATATAATTTAATGCCGGAAACGGCAAGAGTTGGAGTACAAATTGGGAAAGTTACATATGGGGCGTTACACCCGTCGGGGCACCACCCTGCGCTAGCAGCTCTCTCCGATGGCCAGACACCACTCCTGACAATCAATATAATCCCGACCTTGCTCTCTATCCACATCAATATCACATCTCTCTCTCCCTCTCGCTCTCTCTGCTATTATTCTTGTATTGTTATATTGACACAGGAACCTTTATTTGCCATTGCCCAAACCTTGCATAACCATATGCTTGAACTCTTTTTATTAGAGAGGGCACCTTTTATATCATGAACTCCCGACCTTGCTCTCTTTCCACGTCCATAGTCTCTCTCTTTCTGCCGTGTGTGTGTATGACGGATGGATTACGATTTAACCTAGGCGGCAGCACTTGATTTGGTTAAGATCACTCGAAATGTAAGTTTGTAGAGTTGCCATAAGAGGAAACAACAATTACGAACTTTCTTGTATTGTTATAATGACACAAGAGCCTTTATTTGCCATTGCCCAAACATTGCATAACCATATGTGTGAACTCTTTTTATTAGAGAGGGCACCTTTTCTTTGTGTGTGTGTGTGTATGTGTGTGTGCGACAGATGGATTAGGATTTATCCTAGGCCCCAACACATGATGTGGTTTAAGATCACTCGAAATATAAGTTTATAGAATTAGTGTAAGAGAAAACAACAATTACGAACTAACAAATGTAAGTGAGACATGCAAGTTATACCTCTCACGACGGTCTAGTATCTTTGTATCGTTATAATGACATGAGAACCTTTTTTGCCATTGCCCAAACCTTGCACAACCATATGTGTGCACTTTTTTTAGGGTTAATTAGATAAATGCCACTCCAATTATGGCGATTCATAAAAATGCCACTGCAATTTCCAAACTTTGAAAAATGGCACTGCAATTTTTGCAAACTTCGAAAAACGCCACTGCAAACTTTGAAAAATGCCACTGAAAATGGCATTTTTCAAAGTTTGAAAATTGCAGTGGCATTTCTCGGGATCGCCAAATTTGAAGTGGCATTTATCAAATTAATTCCTTTTTATTGGAGCGGGCATCTTTTATATAGTGAAGTCATGTCCTTGCTCTTTTTCCACACCAATATGCTCTCTCTCTCTCTCTCTCTCTCTCTCTTCCGTTTGCTTTGTGTGTGTGCTAATTTAGAGATAGACATATTAGGATTTAATCTTCGTGTCAACACTTGACAAAATTTTCTTTATGTGTGTGTGCGCGCTGATTTAGAGATAGACATATTAGGATTTAATCTTCGTGTCAACACTTGACGAAAAATAATTGTGAGATTTCATCCATAATGCCCAGTGTAACCAGAAACCTAATAGACTAAGTATAAAAAGGTGGTCAACGATTGCCTGAGCTCTACGCAAGTCAATTCCATGTTGCATGTGTACTATACTACATACTAATCAAAGATGGGAGAGAGAGTGAGTTGTATAGATTAATAATAGTCACGTACTAGTAAGAATCTATCATGTAACATAGTGCATCATTTTCCTTATTAACATGCTAGACGTTCTACGCCTGTGCATCAGAGGCCCAACTTTCTGGAATCCTGGGATCAGAAATTGTCTGGTGTATACTGGCAGCTCTCCTTTCCATGTTCGAAGCGGTATATGAGTGGGCCCGAGCAATTGAGGTTGTCTCTCTCTACAAGCAACTATAGTCAAAACCACTAATATGGCCGAGAAGGTCCCGCAGCTGAAGGTGAGCGGCACGAGAAAGTTTGAGAATCTACAGTCGTTTGATAGAGCAACGAAAGAGGGCAAGATACGTTTCAATTTTGCCAGTACACCCAGTGTGTTATTTTTATCGTTTTTCTTTTTTCTCGAAAAAGGAGGTTGAAACCCTGACCTCTGCATCAATAGATCCATACAACCATATTTGTTAATTATTATTCGATAAAGGTCTGATAAGAACATACATCAAACAATCTAAAACCACAACTCACACCTACAAACTTGATAATGTGAAATGGAAAAAATAGCAAACATAACCCCACGCCCGCATCGTCGCTCCCACGGCGGCTCGGGAGAAACCCTAGCCCGCCGCCGCTGCCCCTCCATCCATCTCCTCCCCCCTCGTCGCCGCTGGAGGAGGCCGGCGGGCTAAGCCCGCACGACGGACGGCGGCGGCAGGGAGTTCCTCGCGTTCCCGTGCAACGGCAGGCGACTCCCGGGCCCGGCTCGGCTTCTTCCCCGGCGGCGCGCACCGGCTGCACTAGATTGTGGCAGGGGGGTGGTCTGCCTGGCTTCCTAGTGGGTGATGCGTGCCTGACGACGCGTCGATACGCCAGCGTCTGGTCCATTGCGGGGCAGGTGTGTGCGATCGCCGGATCCAGTCAGGCTCACCGGATCTGGCCTGCTCGCTTTGATCGACGGTGAGGTGGTTTGTGGTGGTCCTCTAGTGCTGCTGGCGTGGTGGCATTGGGGTGGTGTGCGGGCTAGTGGAGTTGCGGTGCGTGGGGTTGTGATGTTTGGTGGTGCTCCGAGCGGCTTTGGAACGGTCAATGGCGTCGGCGTTCGTGGGCATCATGTTCCCTCCTTGGAGGCATCGCCGTGGAGTCCACCCCCTGCACACCCTCGGGTCCAGCTCTTCGGGTGAAAGCCTAAGGCCCGGTCGGGTCGAGCGACGGGATCGGCATTGTCACTTCCATCTTTGGGGCGTCGCCTTGATGAGCATTAGTTCCAGTTCGTGCTCTCCATGTGCTAGACGTTCAAAGCATTGTGGTCGGTAGGTGCCCGACCGGTAGTGTGGTGGTGCGGTGTCCAGTTTGGCAACGATGATGATGGCTAGCGGTGCAGTGTCACGACAGTGCTTCGGTTGTCGATCCCGGCGTGCTTGACAGGTCTCTTCCGGGTCTCGTCACGCCGTCGCGGAGTTGGAGCTGCCTAGGCAGTGACGATGACAAGTGGCTGGTGGTCTTCGAAGAGGTGTTAGTTCGTGCCAACTCTGCACATCTCCGTTGTGTTTTAGTGGTCTTCTTAGTCGGAGTTGTCTGCCACCTGCGCCGGTGGCCGACTGTTGGCATGGGCTGGCATGGCTGCCGGCGTTTGCGGCGACGAGGACTTCGTTGGTGGAAGTGATGACGATGACACTTGGTGATGACCTTGACTTTGTGTTTCTTCTATGCAGCGTGGTTGTATATTCGTGTGGGTGGTTAGGTCGGCCTGTGTTGCCCTCTGTAGGCTGTTGTGATGGTTCCAGGCCGGCTTTTCGTTACCAGGCAACCCTCTTCGTGTCCGCGCCGACGCAAATGAGGCACAAATTTGGGCTGAGAATGTGTCGGCAGGAGGACAAGAAACAGACGCGCGTGCGTTTGAGTCGGTGCGTTGAGTTGACTTTTGTGTCCGTTTTGATCCAAACGGGCATGCGCAGACAAAATGGGTCGGCGTGTTGGAGTTGCTCTAACTACATTGTACATGCTTGTCTCATGTAGAAGCGCCATGGACATGCAATACCTTTTTATTGGACGAGAGTTTAATACAATTGGCTAGTTATAAACATTAAGGCACACATGTGTTTGCTCAATGGACAGTGTGACGCGGTCCTTCCATTGCAGGTTATGACAAGTAAAAGCGGAAAGTAGTGCCAGCGTACCAAAATGGTAATCTTATTACAAGTAGCAGACTGGAACTCTAAAGATGACAGTGCACCTGCAGCCTAAATGGCCCTGCAGCGTCTTGTTCGTATATGGCTGTCCTTGTCCTGGCAATGCTGCGTAGCACATGACACCTTTCTTCTTTCTAGTGCATATGTGGCAAAAGCATTGCACCGGCTCTCTTGTTTTATTTTCCGCACACACGGTTGTGCATGAATAGTAGACCATAGCGCTATCACTGGCTTGCATGTGTATCTTGTAAGGCTAATCTATTCATAGAGACAGTTGAATAATTTTTTATGTAAGTTGTAGAATTACAGTGAATAAACCAAGAAAGAAAGAGCAGAAAATTTGCATCTTGTTCGCAACACAAAACTACACGGTCTCCATTATCGCATGCTCGTTTTCTTCCCTCTCCGAAGGAAGCGGTGCTACCCTCTAGTTTCTTGCGTCGGTCGGATCTGACATGCAGTGCATTAGTACTCCCTCCGGTCCTTTTTAGTTCGCATATAAGATTTGTTTGAAGTTAAGCCTCGTAAAGTTTGACCAACTTTATAGAAAAAAAACACCAACATTCACAACGTGAAATCAATACCAGCAGATGTGTCATGACTTAAAGTTTCATACTGTATAACTTTAACATGGTAGATATTGACATTTTTTTTCATATAAATATGGTCAAACTTTGCGAAGTTTGACTTCAGACAATTTTTATATGCAGAGTAAAAAGGACCGGAGGGAGTACTTCATATGCCTCCTTGTTAAGTCCATCAGCCACGTTTGCGACGAGATTTGCCTAGCTAGAACCGAACGACGTGTAGTGTGGCACAGATTGGAGAACACTTGTAACAAGAAAGTCTTCAGGCGTGCCCTGATTTCATGGAATAGAACAGCTAGAACCTAACATGCCAATAGATGCTAGAGTTGATGTACAACCTATATGGGCACTAGTTGAACTTAGTACGCTGGTAATGTTCAGGTCCATGTACTATCGCACATAAGTGGCAAAGATAGGAGACTCGGCAGTCGTCAGTCCATACAAGCTAAGAGAGTCAGAGTCAACGAGTAGAGAAAGGACACTTGCAAAAATGAAAACGACCTGAGAAAGGAAAGAAGTAAACAAAAGCAATCATAGATAGTGTACTAGCTTGTTCAATGGCATTAACGAAAAACTAAGAGATCCAATGATGGACCTGAAACATTTTTTGTGAGGTGTGAGTAATAAGCACGAGAAATGATGAATTAATTGCTAGTGCACGCGAAATGATTAAACCTGAGTTGGCCCGCATTCATGCCAGTTTGGGTTTGTATCAGACAGAATGAAGGGCCGTTCTCTAGCTCACAGTTTAGGGGTTGGACATTCATCAAAATCATCACAAAAAATGGAAAACGACTCGGAAATGGAAGCACAAAAAACCGATACTCACATAATCCCTGGATGATAGAACACTTCCAGCACATCACCAAACAGCGTGTTGGTGCCGTTCTGCACTGATACTGAGCTGCCGTGGGTGTCCACAACCAGGTCTCTCCGACGCATCGCCATTTTGCCTAGCATGTTATATCATAATCTTGATTAATCTCAGATTAGTTAGTTTGCATGTGCTAGCTGAGTACGTGTGTTAGTACTACTTTGTGTCTGGTCAGAGTCATGCACAAGCTATGCATGCATGTACGAAAAAATGGAGTACTTCACAGTAGGAGAAGCAAAAGGTGCCGAACCTAGCATCAGATAGAATGAAACCTCTGAGATTAAAACCTACTAAAAAAATATATATGTATGGAACCTTTCGAAGCTAGCAACGAAACAAAACCACACAATAGCCTTCTCGAAATAGAGCATGCTAGCTGAAAGGTGTTGTAAAGGAGCTGCCCCCATTCCACGAATACTATGCCTTTTCAGAACCTAGCTTGCCATTTTCATCCACAGCCCCAGAAAAAGCCCCACATGCTTTCCCCTTTTGTAAATGCGATCTTCAATAATGCAAGAATTAGGAACCTTATTCATATAGAAGTTCGGATCTTGATGCAAACCAAAGGTTATGATAGCACACTCTGCTACTAGTGTAGATAGGAAAGCCGTTCCCTATATATATATATATATATATATATATATATATATATATATATATATATATATATATATATATATATATATATATATATAGTGTTACTATTCATCACCCAGGGTGCAAAATAAGTTATTCTTCATTCGAGGTAATTTTACGATCATTTCATAATTAAATTACATTTCGAATTCAAATAGTTACATTCCTATTGATTCACTACGTAAAATTTTACATAAGAAAATAAAAATATAGGTCATAAAGACAAGAAAATTTGCAGTTTATGTGTATTTTAGACTATGTTTTTATGTTTGCAATTTTACATAACATAAAATATTTTTTACGGCAATTATATATTTTCTTACGGTGCCTTTTTGCGTCGGAAATAAGATAGAACTTACGGAACGTAAAATTATGGTGCATTGATGGTAAACTAAAGGGGGGTGAAGAATAACTATTCCTCACCCAGGATGACGAATAGCGCGACCATATATATATGAACTTGAAAAAATGGAAAGTTGTCGCTGATTCAGAAGAAGTACACGAGTTTAAAAAATATGAATTAAGAACATATTTGTGAACTTGAAAATTGTTCGTGATTTTCAAAAAAGAGTTCATATTTTTTTAATAAAATGGAAATAGAAAAGAAAAGGAACAGACAGAAATATAAGAAAGGAAAATGAAAAAGTAACAAAAATAAAAAACAAACTAAAAGGAAAAAAGAAAGAAAAACAAAGAATAAGAAAAAAGAGAAGTAAAAATCATCAAAACGCCGCCCAGTAAGTCGGTGAGAACCTTCCCAAAACCGGTGTGGGGGGAAGAATGCGCCGGCAACCCACTTAAACTACCGAAGCAGGGGATGTGCGCCTCTAACCGTGTACCCTCTATTTGGAGCGCCAAATAGAATTTTGGTGCGATGATGTAAGACTATATCTAAGAGTGTCACACAGTAAAAGCAATCACATGTGGCAACTCAATTAATGATGAGAGAGACTTAAACTATACCGTCAGGACGATACAACTCCTGTCTTCGGAACTAGTGCACGGTAACTTCAAAACTGAACATGTGTGGCAACTCTTTTTCTATTTCTCCCTCTACTACACGAGGCCATTGCACAAGAGATTCACATATTAATCTCATCGGATGCAATATTTTAATTACCATATACTCCCTCCGTCCGGAAATACTTGTCATTAAAATGAATAAAAGGGGATGTATCTAGATGTATTTTAGTTCTAGATACACCCTTTTTTGTCCATTTTGATGACAAGTTTTTCCGGACGGAAGGAGTACAACTTTTATATACTCCCTCCGTTCCTAAATGTAAGACCTTTTAAAGATTACAATACGGACTACACATAGAACAAAATAAGTGAATCTACACTCTAAAATATATCTACATACATCCATATGTAGTTCGTATGAAAGTATCTAAAAGGGCTTATATTTGGAAATAGAAGGAATGCAAGGTAGTGGGTTGTTGTATTTGTACCTCTATTTAGTGCTAGTTGATACAGTTTTAGATATCAATCATCGAGAGTGCCCTAACTTCTCACACTAGTGCGAGTTTTCGTAGTGGAGTAAGTTAACCATATCCAATCGTCAATAACCTATCAGTGCCCATTGAAAAGACTTTGCGCATAGACAATTGGACTCCCGTGCTTGTGCACTTGCATAACTTACTTCTTCTTCTTCTGACGACATAATTCTTTGATAGGACTGCGAGGGGAGGGGCGTAGGATAAAAGGCCCATGGGAAGTCACCGAGCTCGATTGGCTTCTCGTTCCTATCTAATTGTCTTGATCTACCACCCCTCCTCTTCCCTCGCCATCAAGGGGATCCCTCTTATGCCTGGTGCGTTAAGCTTAGTAATCCCCTGGATGGCCTTGAAGATACCTCACACCTCAACATGGTAGGAGGCTCCTAGATCGCCGAAGGCAGATGAAAACACAACGCTACCGCAAGGCAGAGCATCAAAATGCGGTGGTCAACCCGCGCGGCCATCGTTTAAGCTAAACAAAGACCCCTAAGGGGCGCTCCTACCCACTTCCCTTTGGAAGAAGGGTAGGTAATAATTGACCTTGGTGGTTTTTAGCTTCATGTCTCATCAAAACATAGGGGATCTAGGATTTTGCGTGTGAGAGCTTGGTCGGTTTTCCCATCGAAGGGCACCTCCATCGGTGCAGCAACACTTCTCTTAGTCATGATGGTAGTTCTACACCGAGCCCCCATGGTGTGGGTGCCTACTTGGCTAACGCCGCCAGTTGAGCCCTAGCCCTAATTGTATGTCAGATTTGTCCTTGTAGGGTTAGGAGGGGCGGACGCATCTTTTATACTATTGTCATCCATCCACTTCACTCCTATTATAGGTAAAGAAAAGAGTAAGTAGTGAGCGTCAATTGTATATTGATAAGTCTTACCGAATTTTTCACGGGTCCAAGCTTTTTCCTTGAGAAATCAAGTCGCATGTTTGCCCACAGAGTTAGAGGATGATCGAGGAGCATGACCATCTTTGTGCCCAAGTCCAAGAAAGGTAGAAGAAAATTGTGGTGGCGGATAAAAACCACCGGTTTTGTGGGTCAAGAAGTGACTGATCTCCATCCCAAAAAGTAGACGATATTGCGATTATTGATCACCTTTTCCTTGACAAGGAGGCTCCAAACACGAGCTTGAAACCAAGCAAGTGTGGGATTCCCTGGTATGCGACTATGTGGGAGAGCTCATTTTCTTCCTGGAGGTACCCAGAGTAGTTCAGCAATTGGTTCATTCATGCGGCCACTCAGGTGACCTCTTGAGGGCCACAAGCATCAAGCAGCTCCTTATCTTGAGGGTTTTAGTTTTGGAACTTTCATGGAGTTTGTCCTTCATTCAATGTGAATATTGAATTCACCAAAGCCCATCAAACACAATGTAAGAGCTTGAGGTAGAGAACAACTTGAAAAGTAGGTAGGGCTCACCATTGATGTTCAAGTTGAAGTAATAGGACTATAGCTGAAATAACTTCAGGTGTGTGCATTTTTTTCTTTTGGAATGCAAATGTACATAGATAGTATAGGAACACCAATTATATGACACATTCCATGGAAGTGCATTGTGTGCACACGAAAGTAAACAAATATACCACTTATAAACAAGGTGATTGCAACATCGGACACCATAAAGGGAAACTACGCACGCGCGCGCACACACACACACACACACACATAGTCCAAACAAGACTACTTGAGGAAGTGAGCAAATCTTGCAAAAAAAATGTTAGATAACCAGGGTTGTGCCTTTCTTGAGGTACTCATGTGAGAAAGAAAACACTTACCAAATTACTAGGCCCAGGAACTGGGAGGAGCACCTGACAGTCCTTGCATTTCTTCTTTCGCATCTACAACAAAATTGCCTTGGGAGTCAAAAACTTTAAGCAACTTCTTCAATTCAACCAACTTTCTTGATTTTCTATCCTCTTTGCTCTTAGATCGACCTTCAGTTTCTTGTTCATTGTCATTTTCAAGTTTGAATTCATAGCTCGGTCACTTACACATCAACATTTTTTTAGATCTACCATCAAGAGTTATGCAACAGGAACAATAAGATTCTCAGTAAACATTCCTTTAGTTAAAGCACATTATGCGGATGCGAGTAAACATTCCTCCAATTAAAGCACGCTATGAATAAGTGAGTAAACACTCCTCGAATTAAATAGTTTTACATGTTCTACATTTTCATTTTGGTTGATAATCACCGTAGTTCTTGAAGTCCAAACCTTGCCCGGATAGTAACTAGCAATGAAAGCACTAAGATCCAAGGTCGTTGACTGAGTATCTTAGTGCTACACAAAACACCCTTACTATTTCACCAACATCGTGGCCTCAGGAAATGACACTATCCCCTGTTATATATACATCATCGCCATCGACCCTACATCGCCTCCTAGAGATTGTCACCAAGATGGACCTCGTCGCCCCTTTGCCAGGCAAGGAAATTAAGTTCAAGGTTACTTTATACGTCGACGACACGGTAATCTTCACAAACCCACAATGGCGGGAAATGGACAACCTTATGCAAATCCTCAGGGACTTCGGTGGTGCCATGGGTCTGTGCATAAACGCACTAAAATCTTCAGCAACCCCGATTAGATGTGACAACGTCAACCTCCTGGATGTCCTACTCCTTCTGTTTCTAAATATAAGACATTTTGATATTTCAATACGGACTACATAAGGAAGTATATAGACATATTTTAAAGTGTAGATTCACTCATTTTGCTTTGTATGTAGTTTGTATTGAAATCTCTAAAAGTTTTATATTTAGGAACGGAGGGAGGACAAAACTTCCGTGGTAACCTGGTGGATTTCCTCATAAAGTATCTATGGTTGCGGCTCACCATCTCCCGGCTGCATCTAGTACACATGCAGTTCATCCTGGATTGCATCAAAGCGATACTCGCTGGGTGGAAGGGGAGGTTGATGTCCATCGCCATCAGAAGGGTTTTGTTTAGATGTGTTCTTAGTGCGCTTCCTACATTCACCCCGACCGTGTTGCGTGCACCAAAGAAATTCTACAAGGACATCGACAAGATGAGGTCGCGCTTCCTTTGGACACAGGAGGAGGAGCTCATTGGAGGCAGTTGCAAGGTGAACTAAACCAAGGTCTTCTCGCCGATGGAGTATGGTCAGCCGAGCACTTTGGCAACACTGCCTTTGGCTATCTTGGCAGCAGCTGGAAAGGCCGTGGGGTGGGAACGGAGCCACCCTGTGATGCCTCTGATAGAGAACTCTTCTGGCACTGCACCTGGTTGGGCACGACTCTGTTGCGCGTCTCCTTCCTTGGCCTCTTCCAGCAAGCGGGGAGGAAAAACAAGAAGGTGGATGTTGTGCTCGCTGATGATACTTGGGTGTGGGACCTCGCCCACGACAATGCTTCCGATCTTCTCCATGAGTTCATTGAGCTATGGAAAATTGTCCAAGCTTCTTCCATAAACCTTCAGAAAGAAGCTGATAACACGATCAAGTGGAATTTACAAAGCTCCGGCAAGTACTCCACAAAGTCAGCCTATAACATGCAGTTCAAGGACCCGATTAAGACTAATTTCAGGCAACTCTTCTAGACTGCATGGGCACCTAGAAGGATAAAAAATCTTCGCTCCGCTTCTACACCAAAATCATCTTTGATGCAAAGATCGCCTGCAACGCCATGGGTGGCCAAATAGCTACTTTTGCCAGCTCTGCCTCGGAAACCTGAGGATGCGCGCCACCTGTTCCGGTGCTGCCATGTCTCCAGGCAGCTGGTATGGTCCATGGTGGCGCATTAGGGCGTGCACAAAGGAGGCATCTCCTTCCTCATGCCTCACCTCTTCCACCTAGATAAATTTAAATGAAGCTATGATGTGTGCCATAATCACCCAACGGAGACTACTTTCTTGATGTCATCATCCGACGAAGCTCACACCGCACTTTTGCACACATGCAAGCTCCACCGTACTTAAACAATACCACCAAAATGTGGTCCTGTAGCGAGCAGAGCTAAGAAGCTCACACTGTGTCACCCGAGTGACTGCCCCGTAGCTTTTGTCAGGGAGGAGGCTAGTTGTTCTGCAGGAGTTCGTTTCCTCCTACAAGCAGCATGTTCGGCGGTGGTGGCATTTGGCAGGACAATGTGGCGTGTGGAGACCTGTCCAGCGTGGCCTTTGGCCATGTCCTTAGAAGGGATGCTCTTCCCTGGGACAGCTTAATGGCAGATGATGAGTTGTTGCACGGACATCGCTACGTCAATCGACAACAAGGTTGCACCCCGAGCATAGAAGAAGAATATAAAAAATCCTTGACCATGCTGGTCCTACGAGAGATTTGGCAGGAAGCCAACAAGCACACTTTCAAGGGCAAAATCTCCTCTGCACAAGAGATTGTTGTCGCAGTCAGACGATCAATGGAGCTTTGGCGCTTAGCTGGAGCGAAATACATTGAGCCCCCTTTTGGGGATCCACCATGAGAGATTGGTATTTGTCTTGCAGCCAATAAGGCTGTAGTTTTCTTCATTTTCACTCATTCTATACATTTTGAAACCAAACCAAAAAACCATATCAAAAATACCGAACCGAACCAATTTTACGGTTTTTATTGTTTCTAGTTTCGGTATGGTATGAACTTTTCATACCGTTTTGAACTTTGGTTTTTATGGTATATACCAAAAAACCGAACGGTTTACCGAATAAACCAAAGTAAAAAAATAAATTTATATTTGAGTCAATTATATCACAAGTGCCTAAACTTGGCAAGAAAAGTCAGTTTGATGCTAAAACTTGCGGCATACATTAAACCGGTGACAAAACTTGGCTTGGCGTGCATCTACGGTGCTAATCACGTTTGTATACGCATGGTGTGCTGATGAGGCATGCCAACGTGGCGCAGGCCCTAATGTCAGTGCCTGGAAGGCGGGAAGAAGGTCGTGTAACTTTTTTTTCACAGAAAACACCCTGGAATTATTTTTTCTTCACAAAAAAGCCCCTGAAATCCCTTGAAACCTAACTACCTCTCTATGACCCTTGGGGCCCACCCATCGGGAAACAGTACAGAAGGATATTAATATCCAAAACCAAGTGCCAATTCGAACCCGCGACCTCACGATAATAAAACTGTCATGCTAGCCACAACACCAAGGCCACGTTCGAGGTTATACGGGATAGCAGTACTTAATAACTATAATCACTACATGCGGCTTAAATGACCTGGAGCGACCGCGCCCCATTTTGCACACCATAGTTTTTCCAATTGATAAATGCTATTATAATTCATATTTGTTATTTTAGTTTTATAAATATTTTTCCAAATAATACATAAATATTTTTTAGAATTACATGAACATTATTCTCAATAATTAATATTTCTTGTAAAGTAAACACATGGATATTTTTTAATGCATGAATATAGCCTAGAAATACTTGAATACATGAATATATTTATGAATAAATTAGTAGTATTTCTATTATTCATGAAATTATTATAATTCATAAATACTTTTATAAATCATTAATACTATTTTAGTTATATAGACATTTTGAAATAACACATTCATATATTTTTAGAATTTCATAAATATTCCTTTAGATAAGAACAATTTTTTGAATTATATGAACATTATTTTAAATAATAATATTGTTTAGAATTACAGAAAAATAATTTAGACAATAATTGTTTTCAGAATTACATAAAGATTATTTTATCTGTATGTATTTTTTCGGCTTTATATATATTATTTATAATTTAGAAAAAATAATGCGTGAAAAACGGGCCGCAGTTACTGCAGCCCAATTAAGCCATTTGGGTGGTCGACCATATGGGATCAGGTCTCTGGTTCGAACCTGTGAGGCACAATATTTTGCATATCAATTTGATCTTTGTAATGTATCCTGCAGGATGGGACCCAAAGGTCATAGAGATGTTTAGTGACGTCTCAGGTTGTTTTTAAAGAAAAATCAAAGGTCTCTTTTGTGCGAAAAATAAAATTCCACCGCACACGCCCTCGCCTGTGCGGTCCAGACACTGCACTGGGGCCCACATGGCAGTCTTGTTAGGGTGGGGTCACGTATATAACTATCCCCTGTTGACACCAAGCTAGACTTTTTTTTTTGAGGGGAGACACCAAGCTAGACTTGGTGCGGTGGTTTAGCATTGCCATCTTTGTAGTGTGCCTGGTGCGAACCACAGCACACCTCTTTTTCTGCATATATTAATATCTCTTCCTATTGTTTACTAACGGATGGGCCCCAAGGATCATAGAGACGTAAGTTTCACGGTATTTTTACAAGATTTGGTATTCATTCAGGGGCTTTTCTATGAAGAAAAAAAATCCAGGGTGCTTTCCACAAAAAGCAGGCCACACGCCCTCCTCCCCGCCTTCCAGTCACTGACGCTGGGTCCGGCGCCACGTTGACGTTCCTCGTCAGCACACTGTGTGTATACAAATGTGATTAGCACCGTAGATGCACGCCCAAGCGAAGTTCTATCACCGGTTCAATGTATGCCACAAGTTTTAGCACTAAACTGATTTTTCTCGCCAAGTTCAAACACCTGTAATGTAATTGACTCTTTATATTTCTTGAGGCAAACAACCATACAAGCTGTCATTTTTCTTTTACATGAGTCAATTCACTACTAGGCACATATATTTTTCTTATAACATAGTTATTTTTCTCTTTAAAAAATGCTAAGCACGTCCATAACCATCAACAGATGAATCCATGCATGTAACTATACCTACCAATAAAAAGGCTATTGCTTCTTACCACCATAATTTCGTCTGTTTTTGGTCTCACCATCAAATGTCCGTCCGTATTGTTCGTCCCCTACGTTATGCTCGATGTGGTACTAAACGAACGGTTCGTTTTTGCCTCCCTACATAGCACGTCGACGCTCGCTACATTGGAGCTGCTTTGGCCTGGCCCATCCCTATGCAACTTCCCAGCCCGTCACTTATGCCGTCATCAATTTTTGCTAGCCCACAAAGAGGGTCCTTTCTACGGTCAAAATAATCCCACATTGCTCCCTTACATCTAATCTCGCTGGTTTATATACGTACGACCAAGATAATCAACAAGCTGCCATGAAATCGGGAAGGGAACGAAGGAAGGGGAAAAGGAATCAACAAATGGCCCTGAAGAAGCGGCATCGGAAATCAAAAAAGGAAAAAGGGAATCAACAAACGCCCATGAAATTAGAAGGAAGGAGGGACTTTGCACACATGAGGAGGCAGAAACGGGGCGGGCGGCTTGGTGTGCCTTGCAGAGGCAAGGAGAGGAGGCCAGCAGCGAGGGTCAGAAGCACAACAGCGGCATGAGGGGGCCAGCAGCGAGGGTCGGAAGCACAACAACAGCGGCATGAGAGGGGAGAGGGGGCCGCGGACGACGTCCATGGGGGGCGCTCTGGCGGGGCGCGGACCAGACAGAAGAGAGAGAGGGGAGAGGGGGGGTCAGAGAGAAAAGATGCGTTGGAGGGGAAAAAGGCCGACCAATGGAGAGCTTCTGGAGCGAGGAGATAAGGCCGAGCGATGGCCGAGCGCTGGGCTAGATGTTGCTTTGTTTAATCGAACTTGATGGCTGCACCGATTAGAAGTTGCTGGTGTCGCTCTACAATTTTTTTTTATGGATCGAGTACTTGGTTGCTATTTGTTTGTAGGATCATGGTTTTTTTAACACTGTAGGACCATGGTCTGATGTTCATGAACGCATTAGTATTTACAGTAATTAAAATACGTGCAACGGAAATATTAAAAAGAAATATTTATTAAAGGAAAAATGATATTTGGGGCTCTATTGTGGACTAGCTGATCATGGTTCTTAAAGAACTATTTTTGGGGGTTGATTAGAAACGATATTTCTTCTGGGTGCCTCAATCCTGGTCCTCCATGAGCCCTGATAATAGTATCAAGGAAAGTGGTTTGCGTTGGCGCGGTCGATGTGCTCCTATTGTTGACATCAGCGTATGAACAAAAGAGCACCAAACAATGTAAACACTTTATTGTCTAACCGGTCATCTCATCTTCGAAGTGGGCAAGTATGAAAATGAATTCATGATAGGAAGAATCTAATGGATAGAGAGATATAGCTCAGTACTTTCCAATATCACGTGAACGCTGAAATTTATTTTATACCGTTGCAATAAATGGGGTCTTTTGCTAGAACACTTATGCCAATAATATGCACGCGGGTAATCAAGGCCTAAAAAGAATGGTGTTATATCAGTTCCATTTGTTCACTAAGAGACAAATACGCAGATAGCTGGACCCCGGTTATGGAATATGCAAGACATAGAAGGAACCCGGTTTCATAACAACCAAAAAATTGTTTCCAATTTCTCGATTCAATAGAAGCCCAAAGAGGTGCATATGGTACCCAATGTCAAAAGTAGGTCTCATTACACCTATTGCTAATCCTAAATAGAATGTAACGACGTAGGGATTTCTATGTAAACATAGAATCGTATTTTCATAGGCTCGAATGACCCCTTCTCATAATAAGAATATGCACGGTCTGGTTCGGTATGGAATAAACTTATAGTCTGATGGCAGAGTCCTTTACATGATTATAAGTTCATAACCCTAGTGCCCATTTCGTAAAAATTATATTTCATTTCCCACTTTGAAACTGCATTGTACATCTTCATAAGTAACTTTAGTGATTTGGTTTTGCATAGTTTATGAAAAGATTTGCTCACATTGAGCACCATGTGAGTGGTAATTATGCATTTTGAAGAAGTTATTTTCTTGGAAAGCAAAGGTATAGTAGATTTTGATCCAAACCCAGTAATATTTTTTTTCTCAATTGCTTGTGCAATATATGGAAGTGGCATATATTCGATCGATAATCTGGTGAAAACTTTATAAGAATGTCACATATATATATATAAATCATATCATTTTCTATTTTTTTAAGAATCGGCACTGCATGCCAGCAGTTTCACACCAAAGGAAAGATAAGGGAGGCAGAAGCGGACTGTGCACAACGAGGTAAACTATTGAGTACCACACAAACTCTCAACTTTTTTTATAATATCCATTGTAAACCAAGGGATATTTTGCATGCACAAATTTCATGAACAATAGATGTGTTTTGCACATAATCGAATACACATCAACTTTTCTCCCGTTGCAACGCACGGGCATTTGTACTAGTCTATACTTATATGTATAGTCATATAGTATTCGTGTAAAATAGTATGTTTTTTGAGTCATAAATTTATAAATTATTATTACGTTATTTTCAAATTCGCATCAACTCTGGTTATTATGGTATATACCAAAACCAGACCAAAATAAATTGATATATACCGAAACCGAACCATATTTTAATTTCATACCGTATTTACCAAAGTATTAATACCATACAAATTGAAAAACCATATAAACCGAACCATGTAAACCGGATAAATAGTGAGTTTTCAGTTCCTTTCCTTTTCATCCTTGATCTTAGGATCACCACCAAGTCTTGCAGCCAATAGGGCTGTAGGTGGCCTATAGTTTTCTTCATTTTCAGCTCCTTTATATTTCGCCCTTGATCTTCCATTGCTTTGTGCTAAACATCATCAATCAAAGCCAACAATTTGCTGGATCTCTCTCAAAAAACTATGTCACCACCTGGCAAAGATTAAAAACCTCGCACCATAGCCGGCCATTCAAGGTCTTCTTACTTAAACAGAGAATAGCATACACTATCTTTCGAGGCAGCCTACTACATATCCATATCAAAAAGAAAAAAACTACTACATATCCATGGAGTCAATACAACATAGTAGCAACAACGTTTCTCAAAAAGGGATTGCGCATATGAATCCTTGAGTCTGTTCTCATGTCAGCATGTCACATGGAGTAGTACACATTATGCTTCTGAATCCTTGAAACTACAAGATGGATGATAGGAAGAACACTGTCATAGGCGCATCAGTAGGGATAACACACATCTGCAATTTCTATCTTCAGGTCCAAACACGAATTGTCCCATCGACAGATGACGTCAACATACAGGTCTTTGTTGGGTGATAACTGACGCTGGTGACCTGCCAAAAGAAAGAGTAGCATAAGAAAAATTATGAAGAAAACATTCAAACTAAAGTACAGTAGGAAACAATACTTAACCAATAATAACAAAACAAAGCAGCATAAGATGCAATTCTGACAAGGAAATAATACCACAGAGCTATGTGCTCGGAAAGTCGCAACAATAGGTGCATCCACTAACTCCCAGAAGAAAACAAACCCATCCTCGGATCCGCCGACAATAAATGCATCATCATTGGTCAGGCAGCAATCCATCTTGAAGGACTGGAAATACAGATAAAAAAACTGAGACAGTGTTTCTTTTCTGCAATATTGAAGTAACCAATGCAATCATAACTTGTTCAGGTGATACCTTGCATATATGGCCCTTGTACTCTTGTAACATTTCCCCAGAGTTCCTAATAAATAACAAAAGCCAGTAGGTTAGATTAATATCAAAAGTTATGCATGCTTAAGGCAACAGTGCAGTGAGGTCCCTCTATTTGGAACTTGGTCAATGATACCCCCTCCACAACAAAATGGTGCTACATTTCATCATATTTCATATGGAAAGATGAAGTGGCTGTAATACATGCAAACATGTACTTCCATGTACAACAGAGATTTGTGATCCCTCGCCAATCTTAAGACTTGCTAGGAAACAAAACAAAAACTCTGTATATGACCCTAATCTCGTCACTTGCCGTTTCTCCCAAAAACAGAAATAATGCAGATGCCAAAACTACAAGAAAGTCATTCAATGTAGCGATTCCGACACTATCTCAAGGTTCAAGCTATGGCTCATAAGCTGTGATGTGCAAGGATTTACCCCCAAAAAAAAACGCTCATGCACAACTATACCTCATAATTCCTCCATTCCAAATTAATTGAAGTTCTAGCTTTGTCCTATTTCAAACTTCTCAATATTTGACCAAGTCTGTACAAAAATGTGATAATATCTACAACGTCAAATAAACGTAATATGAAAAATATATTTTATGATGAATCTAACGAAACTAATTAGATGTTGTAGATATTTTCCATGTAGAACTTCAATTAATTTGGAACGGAGGAAGTAAGTTCAATTAGGACATCTGTCTCCATGAACAAGGAAAACCTGGCCGTTTGACTGGCTAACTTCCAAGAAGGCACTGTACTTTATCAAACTATTCCTTGAGACATTTGAAGATGAAATAGCAGGTTCAAATCCAAAGAATCTCCACAGTACCAAGAAAAGTTCACCACAGCTGCCAAACTCTTTGGTTGGACAGATTTAGACAGTAAGAGCTCTGATGGCAAGATAAAGAAGATCCCATGGGTCATCCGACTCAATACAGGAAATAGACTGGTAGATGTCTAGTCAAGTAAAATGAAGTGAACGACTGGGCTCTGTTTCTAGTCCATGTGTGACATAAATTCCTATGATGAGGAACTGAAAGTACACGTTACATAACTACTCACCATGTCATAATTCCAAGGAAAACTAAAAGGGTCTGATTTCAACATTCTACAAAGTATAGGGGGTCTACCTGCTTCAAATTTCTTGCTCCTGAGTGCTAAATAGAGGGGCCTCCCTAGCAACTTTTTGTCAAGTTGAGATTGTCAGCTTTTGAAGAGTACTTACTTGTCAAGAAGCCTCACAGTAGAATCCAAACAGTTAGCCAGGAGGCAATTGCGGTCATTCGACAAAGATATACAGTTGACAGGATGACCCAGGTTATCAACAGTCTCCCTGTTAAGAACGAGAGAGAAATAGATCATTAAACAATTTAGAACCAGTCAAGGAATGGATTAGGATCCAATCAACACTTCTTTAATAAAAGAGAAGACCAAAATTTTCATTTAGAAAATATATCAAATTAGTTGAGACTTGAGTAGGGAACAAGGTATGCACTTACCTACCCATGCGAATGTCAAATGTTCGGACAGTACCATCAACACTGCCAGCAATTATCTCTGTGTTGGTTACATTAACTGACATTACACTGTCTTGAAAAGTATCAATTGTCTGCACTAGGAGATAAAATTCATGACATGACCAAGTGTATGAGAAAAGAATCTACGACTATGATTGACGAATCCATATGTTTTTTAACAATAAAAATAAATACCTGAATCGGATCACTGCTCTGTGACCTGCAGTCAAATGCACGCACCGAACGGTCATAACCAGCTGACAGGACAACAGTGTTATGCTCATTAAACTTCACTGAATTGACCTAAAGGAAGCAGAATGGAGAAATCTCAGCAAAAATGGAGAATCATCAAGATTCAAACATCTGTCATAAACCTGCTCTTTTATCAGGTTTTGGGTATCACTGATGGGCCTAATAATAATCACACTGTCGATGTATGGTAATGCATGTAAATTGAACAAGAGCATAACACCACAAGAGTGCCATTACAGAAGTATGGTATTGGTACACTGATTTGGACATGGTATTTGAGTTCTAAAAACGGTAGTAATACCACGATGTGCAGAATTCAGCATTTTACAGCTTGCTTGTAGAGTACTTGCCCTATGAGGTTGTCCGTCAGTAGCAATCGTAAAATGAACAGAGGTGAAGACGCCCACCAGGGTACAACGAAAAGTTCCCAACATCATAGTGAAACTACAGGATTCACATTGTTGAATTATGTTGAGTATCATGAATAGTTAGGAAACGTAGGATAGCGTAGGGTTTATTTCTACCTTGTCTTGTACTCCCAAGTTGATCATGTACTCCTATATACCACCAATCCCTTCTCTATTCCTTCTACAAATTACAGTGGTCTGCACTACTCTGTTTCAATTACAATCACAAACAACTAAATACAGTAGTTTTCACTATAACATTGCTACTACTTCACACAAGATACAGAGCTAAAACCATTAAAGTAACACTGGCATAGAAATAATTATAATGCTGTCCAGCAGCTTGCTCCTATGGCACCGAATTTGCTTAATTTATATAAGTGAAAACTGAAAACAACAGGCCCTCAATAGCAGTACTAGCGAGGGCATCAGTGCCGCATTACAATACCCCAATCAATCGATGGCTGATACATCACCTCGCTGTTGTGGCCGCGGAACTTGCGGATGACTTTGCCGGAGGCAACATCCCAGTAGAAGATCTGCTTGTCCCCGCCGCACGACACCAGCTTGGCGTTGTCCCTGCGAACGGAGTCGGCGTTAAATTCCCCAGCCGTGCGCCTCCAAATCAGATGGGAAGAAGGGTTGCGCGCGAGGGTGCGTACGAGGACGCGTTCACGTCGCGAACCTCGCGACCGTGGGATTTGTAGGTCTTGACGTGGGCGCCGGTGTGGGGGTTCCAGAGGCGGACGGTGCGGTCCTTGCCGCAGCTCAGGCAGTACTTGCCGTCGTGGTTGAAGCGAACCGCGAGCACCGCGCCCTCGTGCCCCGACAGCGTCCGCGACTCCGTCCGCGGCAGCTGCTGCGCCGCCGCCGACATCTCCTTTGTCCTACCACGGGCGGACGGCTCCGGCGTCGGGTTTTGGAGGGTCAGAGCAGGTAAATCGAGACCTCCTTTTTTTTGAGAGAGAGAGAGAAATCGAGACCTCCTTTTTGTTTTTTTGAGGGTTATTATCGACGGTTCGAGACCTCCTAGTTGACGCTTGAGGCGACGCTGAAGCGAGCGCAATGGGCCAGCCCAATAAGCGTGCTAACCTTTGTTTCTGTAGCATGCAGCTCTTTGCAGTGGGTTTTTCGGTCTGCTTTTCAGATTTTCGTAAATGCACGAAATTTTAAATACACAAAAATCAACTTGCATTTTTTGGCGGGAAAAAATCAACTTGTATTTCCAGAAATGTTCAACATGTATAACAAAATAATCATCACATTTTAAATGTGGTCATTGTATACTTAAAAAGTTCATCATGTATTTAAAAATTGTTCACTATATATTTAAAAAGTTCACCATATATTAAAAAGCATTCATCGTGTTTAATATCCCCATGTATTATTTCTTCATGTTTAGAAATTTGCTTGCCATGCATTAAAAATTATCCAACATGTACTTAAAACATGTTAGCCGTGTATTAAAATAATGTTTGCCATGTTTAAAAAATTATTGACCATGTATTAAAAAAATAAAAGAAGAAATAAAAATACAAATAAAAAAACCAGAAGAAGCAAAAATGTAAACCATAAGAAACTGGAAAAAAACACAACAGAAAAACCAAGGAAACGCTGCAACAACGCAACAAACAAAAGGGCAAACAAACAAAACAAAGACCAGAACAAGAAAACTGAAGAAGAAGAAGAAGAAGAAGAAGAAGAAGAAACATTATAGCAATGCAACGAACGAAACAAAGGGGGAAAAGTGGAACAACAACAACAACAACAACAACAACAACAACAACAACAACAACGCTTCAATAGTGTAGCAAACGAAACAAGGTAGCGAACGCCGTAGTGGGCTGGCCAAATTTGCCTTGGAAGTGGGCATTATCCCCTATATATGTTGCCTACGAGCGAAAAACTACGCCGCACACACAGGAACGTGTAACTGGACGGCGACCAAGTGAAAAAACTTAATGTAGATGGGGTTGTGGCAGGGTATACGAGTTAGGGTGCGGTTGGATTGGTCTGCCATGATGAAAATGGAGCATTCCTCGGGGCATCTTCAGTTGTCTTTGAGGGCATGGAAGCGTATGCATGCAAAGAAGCTTTTACACTGGGAGTTGATCTTGGCCTGGCTAAGATCTGCATTGCTTCAGATTGCCTGGAATTAGTTACAGATCTGAACGTGGAATACTGCATAGGTGGTTATTGTGTTATCCTTCATGGGATCGATGCTTGAAAGTTTTAGTTTTTGGCATGTGAAATATGCTATGAGCAACGCACACCAAATGAGGAGGCACCTAGTTTAGCTAGAATGGCGAATTCTTTCAAGGTTGCTTGGTATATCTGGTTATCTAACCCCCCCCCCCCCTAATTTGTGTATCCCTATGAACATTGTGATTGAATAAAAGTGTGATGTTCTACTAAACAAACATTTGCCTGTTTCAGTCATGTCCATCGGTATTCTATTGGTTTTAATTTTTCACTTTTGTCTATTTTTTACTTTATTTCCTTTTGGTTTGTTTTTACTTATTTTTATTTCTTTATTATTTGTCATATTGTTTCCACTTTTCTAATAGACGGACATTTTTTAGACATGGTAGCACATTTACTCACTTGATATGGATCGTGAATTATTTGTGTTGCATGAATGTGTCGTGTAATCATGTTTGGTTCAGTTGAGCATGTTGGCTCGCTTTTCATCTTTTTTTCTTATTGAAATGTTTTTTAACGGGGGTAAAAGATCATATATTAATTAAGAGAGAAGAAGAGTTTGTGTTACAAAGTTACACCCCTTAATATAACAAATAAATGACTCTCCTCGCATGATTGTCCCTAGTTTCTTAGCGCCTAAGGCCACCCGAAGCGAGGCTTCCTTCTTAATGTTGTCAAGTAGAATCTGTTGGGGAACGTAGCATGCAATTTCAAAAAAAAAATCCTACGCTCATGCAAGATCTATCTAGGAGATGCATAGCAACGAGAGGGGAGAATGTGTCTACGTACCCTCGTAAACTGAAAGCGGAAGCGTTTGATAACGTGGTTGATTGATACGTCTCCATCGTATCTACTTTTTCAAACACTTTTGACCTTGTTTTGGACTCTAACTTGCATGATTTGAATGGAACTAACCCAGACTGACACTGTTTTCAGCAAAATTGTCATGGTGTTATTTTTGCGCAGAAATAAAAGTTCTCGGAATGACCTGGAACTTCACGGAGAATATTTTTGGAATTTATAAAAATATTGAAGAATCAACACCAGGGGGCCCACACCCTGTCCACGAGGGTGGGGGCGCGTCCCCTGTCTCGTGGGCCCCCTGAGGCTCCACCAACCTCAACTCTAACTTTATATATTCACGTTCTGGGAGAAAAAATCAGAGAGAAGGATTCATCGCATTTTACGATACGAAGCCGCCGCCAAGCCCTAATCTCTCTCGAGAGGGCTGATCTGGAGTCCGTTCGGGGCTCCGGAGAGGGGAATCCGTCGCCATTGTCATCATCAACCTTCCTCCATCACCAATTTCATGATGCTCACCGCCGTGCATGAGTAATTCCATCGTAGGCTTGCTGGAAAGTGATGGGTTGGATGATATTTATCATGTAATCGAGTTAGTTTTGTTAGGGTTTGATCCCTAGTATCCATTATGTTCTGAGATTGATGTTGCTATGACTTTGCTATGCTTAATGCTTGTCACTAGGGCCCGAGTGCCATGATTTCAGATCTGAACCTATTATGTTTTCATGAATATATGTGAGTTCTTGATCCTATTTTGCAAGTCAATAGTCACCTACTATGTGTTATGATCCGGTAACCCCGAAGTGACAATAATTGGGACCACTCCCGGTGATGATTATAGTTTGAGGAGTTCATGTATTCACTAAGTGTTAATGCTGTTGGGGATCGTTGCAGAAATTTAAAAAATTCTACGCATCACCAAGATCAATCTATGGAGTTTACTAGCAACGAGAGGGGAGTGCAGCTTCATACCTTTGAATATCGCGATGCGGAAGCGTTGCAAGAACGCGGTCGGTGGAGTCGTACATGAAGCGATTCAGATCACGGCCGATTCCGATCTAAGCACCGAACAACGGTGCCTCCGCGTTCAACACACGTGCATCCCGGTGACGTCTCCCACACCTTGATCCAGCAAGAAGAGAGGGAGAGGTTGGGGAAGACTCCGTCCAGCAGCAGCACAACGGAGTGGTGGTGGAGGAGGAGCGTGGCACTCCAGCAGGGCTTCGCCAAGCACTGCGAGAGACGAGGAGGGAGAGGGGTAGGGCTGCGCCAGGACAGAGAGACTCGTGTCTCTGGCAGCCCCAAAACCCCCACTATATATAGGGGAAGGGGAGGGGGCGCCGGCCCCCTAGATCCATCTAGAGGGGGGCGGCGGCCCCTCGGGGGGGGGGGGGGCAGCGGCCCCCTTAGGGTTTCCAATCCAAGGCGCCTTGGGCCCTTGGGGGCGCACCATCCCACTAAGGGGCTGGTTCCCACCCAACTACAACCCATTAGGTCCTTCGGGGCAGGTGGACCCTCCCGGTAGACCCCCGGAACCCCTTCGGTGGTCCCGGTACAATACCGATAAACCCCGAAACCTTTCCGATGACTGAAACTGGACTTCCCATATATAAATCTTTACCTCCGGACCATTCCGGAACTCCTCATGACGTCCGAGATCTCATCCGAGACTCCGAACAACATTCGGTAACTATGTACATCTATTCCCTATAACCCTAGCGTCATCAAACCTTAAGTGTGTAGACCCTACGAGTTTGGGAACTATGCAGACATGACCGAGACATCTCTCCGGCCAATAACCAACAGCGGGATCTGGATACCCATGTTAGCTCCCACATGTTCCACGATGATCTCATCGGATGAACCACGATGTCAAGGATTCAATCAATCCCGTATACGATTCCCTTTGTCTACCGGTCTAACACTTGCCCGAGATTCGATCGTCGGTATGCCGATACCTTGTTCAATCTCGTTACGGCAAGTCTCTTTACTCGTTCTGTAACACATCATCCTGTGACCAACCCCTTAGTCACATTGAGCTCATTACGATGATGTCTTACCGAGTGGGCCCAGAGATACCTCTCTGTCATACGGAGTGACAAATCCAAGTCTCGATTCGTGCCAACCCAACAGATACTTTCAGAGATACCTGTAGTGCACCTTTATAGCCACCCAGTTACGTTGTGACATTTGGCACACCCAAAGCATTCCTACGGTATCCGGGAGTTGCACAATCTCATGGTCTAAGGAAAAGATACTTGATATTAGAAAAGCTTTAGCATACGAACTACACGATCTTTTGCTAGGCTTAGGATTGGGTCTTGTCCATCACATCATTCTCCTAATGATGTGATCCCATTATCAACGACATCCAATGTCCATGGTCAGGAAACCGTAACCATCTATTGATCAACGAGCTAGTCAACTAGAGGCTCACTAGGGACATGTTGTGGTCTATGTATTCACACATGTATTATGATTTCCGAATAACACAATTATAGCATGAACAATAGACAATTATCATGAACAAGGAAATATAATAATAACCATTTTATTATTGCCTCTAGGGCATATTTCCAACAGTCTCCCACTTGCACTAGAGTCAATATTCTAGTTACATTATGATGAATCGAACACCCATAGAGTTCTGGTGTTGATCATGTTTTGCTCGTGGAAGAGGTTTATTCAACGGATCTGCGACATTCAGGTCCGTATGCACTTTACAAATCTCTATGTCTCCATCTTGAACATTTTCATGAATGGAGTTTAAGCGACGCTTGATATGCCTGGTCTTCTTGTGAAACCTGGGCTCCCTGGCAAGGGCAATAGCTCCAGTGTTGTCACAGAAGAGAGTCATCGGGCCCGATGCATCAGGAATAACTCCTAGGTCGGTAATGAACTCCTTCATCCAGATTGCTTCATGTGCTGCCTCCGAGACTGCCATGTACTCCGCTTCACATGTAGATCCTGCCACGACACTTTGTTTGCAACTGCACCAGCTGACTGCCCCACCATTCAAAATATACACGTATCCGGTTTGTGACTTGGAGTCATCCAGATCTGTGTCGAAACTAGCATCGATGTAACCCTTTATGACGAGCTCTTCATCACCTCCATAAATGAGAAACATATCCTTAGTCCTTTTCAGGTACTTCAGGATATTCTTGACCGTTGTCCAGTGTTGCATGCCGGGATTACTTTGGTACCTTCCTACCAAACTTACGGCAAGGTTTACATCAGGTCTAGTACACAGCATGGCATACATAATAGACCCTATGGCCGAGGCATAGGGGATGACACTCATCTTTTCTCTATCTTCTGCCATGGTCGGGCATTGAGTCGTGCTCAATCTCACACCTTGCAATACAAGCAAGAACCCCTTCTTGGACTGATCCATATTGAACTTCTTCAATATCTTGTCAAGGTACGTGCTTTGTGAAAGACCAATGAGGCGTCTCGATCTATCTCTATAGATCTTGATGCCTAATATGTAAGCAGCTTCTCCAAGGTCCTTCATTGAAAAACACTTATTCAAGTAGGCCTTTATGCTTTCCAAGAGTTCTATATCATTTCCCATCAATAGTATGTCATCCACATATAATATGAGAAATGCTACAGAGCTCCCACTCACTTTCTTGTAAACACAGGCTTCTCCATAAGTCTGTGTAAACCCAAACGCTTTGATCATCTCATCAAATTGAATGTTCCAACTCCGAGCACCAGCCCATAGATTGAGCATTGGAGCTTGCACACCCTATCAGCATTCTTAGGATCGACAGAACCTTCTGGCTGCATCATATATAGTTCTTCCTTAAGGAAACCATTAAGGAATGCCGTTTTGACGTCCATTTGCCATATCTCATAATCATAGAATGCGGCAATTCCTAACATGATTCGGACAGACTTCAGCTTCGCTACGGGTGAGAAGGTCTCATCATAGTCAACCCCTTGAACTTGTAGATAACCCTTAGCGACAAGACGAGCCTTATAGATGGTTACATTACCATTCGCTTTTGTCTTCTTCTTAAAGATCCATTTATTTTCTATGGCTCGCCGATCATCGGGCAAGTCAGTCAAAGTCCATACTTCGTTTTCATATATGGATCCTATCTCGGATTTCATGCCTTCAAGCCATTTGTCGGAATTCGGGCCCGCCATCGCTTCTTCATAGTTCGAAGGTTCACCATTGTCTAACAACATGATTTCCAGGACAGGGTTGTCGTACCACTCTGGTGCGGAACATGTCCTTGTGGACCTACGAAGTTCAGTAGCAACTTGATCTGAAGTTTCATGATCATCATCATTAACTTCCTCGCTAGTCGGTGCAGGCACCACAGAAACATTTTCTTGAGCTGTGCTACTCTTCGGTTCAAGAGGCAATACTTCATCAAGTTCTACTTTCCTCCCACTTACTTCTTTCGAGAGAAACTCTTTCTCTAGAAAGGATCCATTCTTGGAAACAAAGATCTTGCCTTCGGATCTGAGGTAGAAGGTATACCCAATAGTTTCCTTAGGGTATCCTATGAAGACGCATTTTTCCGATTTGGGTTCGAGCTTTTCATGTTGAAGTTTCTTGACAATAAGCATCGCATCCCCAAACTTTCAGAAACGGCAGCTTAGGTTTCTTCCCAAACCATAATTCATACGGTGTCATCTTAACGGATTTCGACAGAGCCCTATTTAAAGTGAATGCGGCAGTCTCTAAAGCATAACCCCAAAATGATAGCGGTAGGTCGGTAAGAGACATCATGGATCGCACCATATCCAATAGAGTGCGATTTCAATATTCGGACACACCATTACGCTGAGGTGTTCCAGGCGGCGTGAGTTGTGAAACAATTCCACATTTCCTTAAGTGCGTGCCAAATTCGTGACTCAAATATTCCCCCCCCACGATCTGATCGTAAGAACTTGATTTTCCTGTCCCGTTGATTCTCAACCTCACTCTGAAATTCCTTGAACTTTTCAAAGGTCTCAGACTTGTGTTTCATTAAGTAGACATACCCATATGTACTTAAGTCATCAGTGAGAGTGAGAACATAATGATAACTACCGCGAGCCTCAACGCTCATTGGACCACACACATCAGTATGTATGATTTCCAATAAGTTGGTTGCTCGCTCCATTGTTCCGGAGAACGGAGTCTTCGTCATTTTGCGCATGAGGCATGGTTCGCACGTGTCAAATGATTCATAATCAAGAGACTCCAAAAGTCCATCTACATGGAGTTTCTTCATGCGTTTGACACCAATGTGACCAAGGCGGCAGTGCCACAAGTATGTGGGACTATCATTATCAACCTTACATCTTTTGGCATTCACACTATGAATATGTGTAACATCACGTTCGAGATTCAATAAGAATAAACCATTGACCAGCGGGGCATGACCATAAAACATATCTCTCATATAAATAGAACAACCATTATTCTCAGATTTAAATGAGTAGCCATCTTGCATTAAACGAGATCCAGATACAATGTTCATGCTTAAAGCTGGTACTAAATAACAATTATTGAGGTTTAAAACTAACCCCGTAGGTAAATGTAGAGGTAGCGTGCCGACGGCGATCACATCGACCTTGGAACCATTCCCGACGCGCATCGTCACCTCGTCCTTCGCTAGTCTCCGGTTATTTCGCAGCTCCTGTTTTGAGTTACAAATATGAGCAACCGCATCGGTATCAAATACCCAGGAGCTACTATGAGCGCTGGTTAGGTACACAACAATAACATGTATATCACATATACCTTTGGTATTGCCGACCTTCTTATCCGCTAAGTACTTGGGGCAGTTCCGCTTCCAGTGACCGTTTCCCTTGCAATAAAAGCACTCAGTCTCAGGCTTGGGTCCATGCTTTGGCTTCTTCCCAGCAACTGCTTACCGGGCATGGAAACTCCCTTGCCATCCTTCTTGGAGTTCTTCTTACCCTTGCCTTTCTTGAACTTAGTGCTTTTATTCACCATCAACACTTGATGTTCATTTTTGATCTCCACCTCCGCTGATTTCAGCATTGAATATACCTCAGGAATGGTCTTTTCCATCCCCTGCATATCGAAGTTCATCACAAAGCTCTTGTAGCTAGGTGGGAGCGACTGAAGGATTCTGTCAATGACCGCATCATCCGGGAGATTAACTCCCAGATGAGATAAGCTGTTGTGCAACCCAGACATTTTGAGTATGTGCTCGCTGACAGAACTATTCTCCTCCATCTTACAACTGTAGAACTTGTCGGAGACTTCATATCTCTCGACCCGGGCATGAGCTTGGAAAACCATTTTCAGCTCTTGGAACATCTCATATGCTCCGTGCTGCTCAAAACGCTTTTGGAGCCCTGGTTCTAAGCTATAAAGCATGCCGCACTGAACCAGGGAGTAATCATCACTACGCGACTGACAGGCATTCATAACGTCTTGAGTTGCTGGGAAAACAGATGCATCACCTAGCGGTGCTTCAAGGACATATGCTTTCTTGGCAGCTATGAGGATAATCCTCAGGTTACGGACCCAGTCCGTGTAGTTGCTGCCATCGTCTTTCAGCTTGGTTTTCTCTAGGAATGCATTGAAGTTGAGGGCAACATTAGCGTGGGCCATTTGATCTACAATACATATTGCAAAGTTTTAGACTATGTTCATGATAATTAAGTTCATCTAATCAAATTACTTAATGAACTCCCACTCACATAGACATCCCTCTAGTCATCTAAGTGATACATGATACGAGTTAACTAGGCCGTGTCCGATCATCACGTGGGACGGACTAGTCATCATTTGTGAACATCTTCATGTTGATCGTATCTTCTATACGACTCATGTTTGACCTTTCGGTCTTCTGTGTTCCGAGGACATGTCTGTACATGCTAGGCTCGTCAAGTCAACCTAAGTGTATTACGTGTGTAAATCTGGCTTACACACGTTGTATGCGAACGTTAGAACCTATCACACCCGATCATCACGTGGTGCTTCGGAACAACGGACCTTAGCAACGATGCATAGTTAGGGGGAACACAATTCTTGATATTTTAATGAGGGATCATCTTATTTATGCTACCGTCGTTC
Organism: Triticum monococcum; assembly: GCA_034509565.1. Classification (NCBI taxonomy): domain Eukaryota; kingdom Viridiplantae; phylum Streptophyta; class Magnoliopsida; order Poales; family Poaceae; genus Triticum; species Triticum monococcum. The sequence continues at coordinate 474,571,931 of CM067846.1, forward strand.
TAAGCAAATAAGATGTAAAAACATGATAAACATCACATGCAATCAAATATTGACATGATATGGCCAATATCATTTTGCTCCTTTTGATCTCCATCTTCGGGGCACCATGATCATCATCGTCACCGGCATGACACCATGATCTCCATCATCATGATCTCCATCATCGTGTCTTCATGAAGTTGTCTTGCCAACTATTACTTCTACTACTATAGCTAACGGTTAGCAATAAAGTAAAGTAATTGCATGGCGTTTTCATTGACACGTGGGTCATACAATAAATCAAGACAACTGCTATGGCTCCTGCCAGTTGTCATACTCATCGACATGCAAGTCGTGATTCCTATTACAAGAACATGATCAATCGCATACATCATATATATCATTCATCACATCCTTTTGTCCATATCACATCACACGGCATATGCTGCAAGAACAAGTTAGACGTCCTCTAATTGTTGTTGCAAATTTTTACGTGGCTAATATAGGTTTCTAGCAAGAACGTTTCTTACCTACGCCAAAACCACAACGTGATATGCCAATTTCTATTTACCCTTCATAAGGACCCTTTTCATCGAATCCGATCCGACTAAAGTGGGAGAGACAGACACCCGCTAGCCACCTTATGCAACTAGTGCATGTCAGTCGGTGGAACCTGTCTCACGTAAGCATACGTGTAAGGTCGGTCCGGGCCGCTTCATCCCACGATGCCGCTGAATCAAGATAAGACTAGTAACAGCAAGTAAATTGGCAAAATCGATGCCCACAACAATTTGTGTTCTACTCGTGCATATAAACTATGCATAGACGTAGCTCATGATGCCACTAAAGGAAATATGCCCTAGAGGCAATAATAAAGTTATTATTTATTTCCTTATATCATGATAAATGTTTATTATTCATGCTAGAATTGTATTAACCGGAAACATAATACATGTGTGAATACATAGACAAACAGAGTGTCACTAGTATGCATCTACTTGACTAGCTCGTTAATCAAAGATGGTTATGTTTCCTAACCATGAACAAAGAGTTGTTATTTGATTAACGAGGTCACATCATTAGTTGAATGATCTGATTGACATGACCCATTCCATTAGCTTAGCACCCGATCGTTTAGTATGTTGCTATTGCTTTCTTCATGACTTATACATGTTCCTATAACTATGAGATTATGCAACTCCCGTTTACCGGAGGAACACTTTGGGTACTACCAAACATCACAACGTAACTGGGTGATTATAAAGGAGTACTACAGGTGTCTCCAATGGTAGATGTTGGGTTGGCGTATTTCGAGATTAGGGTTTGTCACTCCGAGTGTCGGAGAGGTATCTCTGGGCCCTCTCGGTAATGCACATCACATAAGCCTTGCAAGCACTGCAACTAATATGTTAGTTGTTAGATGATGTATTACGGAACGAGTAAAGAGACTTGCCAGTAACGAGATTGAACTAGGTATTGGATACCGACGATCGAATCTCGGGCAAGTAACATACCGATGACAAAGGGAACAATGTATGTTGTTATGCGGTCTGACCGATAAAGATCTTCGTAGAATATGTAGGAGCCAATATGGGCATCCAGGTCCCGCTATTGGTTATTGACCGGAGACGTGTCTCGGTCATGTCTGCATTGTTCTCGAACCGTAGGGTCCGCACGCTTAACGTTACGATGACAGTAATTATGAGTTTATGCATTTTGATGTACCGAAGTTAGTTCGGAGTCCCGGATGTGATCACGGACATGACGAGGAGTCTCGAAATGGTCGAGACATAAAGATTGATATATTGGAAGCCTATATTTGGACATCGGAATTGTTCCGGGTGAAATCGGCATTTTACCGGAGTACCGGGGGGGTTACCGGAACCCCCCGGGGGGTTATTGGGCCAACATGGGCCTTAAGGGAGAAGAGGAGAGGAGGCAAGAGGTGGCTGTGCGCCCCTCCCCTTCCTAGTCCGAATAGGACAAGGGAAGGGGGCCGGCGCCCCCCCTTTCCTTCCTCTCTTCCTCCTATTCTCCCCCTTCTCTCCTAGTCCAATTAGGAGTCCTACTCCCGGTGGGAGTAGGACTCCCCTTGGCGCGCCACACCTTGGCCGGCTGCCTCCTCCCCTTGCTCCTTTATATACGGGGGCAGGGGGCACCCCATAGACACACAAGTTGATCCTTGAGATCGTTCCTTAGCCGTGTGCGGTGCCCCTGCCACCAAATTCCACCTCGATCATACCGTTGTAGTGCTTAGGCGAAGCCCTACGTCGGTAGTACATCAAGATCGTCACCACGCCGTCGTGCTGACGGAATTCCTCCCCGAAGCTTTGCTGGATCGGAGCCCGGGGATCGTCATCGAACTGTACGTGTGCTAAGAACTCGGAGGTGCCGGAGTAACGGTGCTTGGATCGGTCGGATCGAGAAGAAGACGTACGACTACTTCCTCTACGTTGTGTGATCGCTTCCGCAGTCGGTCTGCGTTGGTACGTAGACAACACTCTCCCCCTCGTTGCTGTGCATCACCATGATCTTGCGTGTGCGTAGGAATTTTTTTGAAATTACTACGTTCCCCAACAGTGGCATCCGAGCCTAGGTTTTATGGTTTGATGTTATTTGCACGAGTAGAACACAAGTGAGTTGTGGGCGATACAAGTCATACTGCCTACCAGCATGTCATACTATGGTTCGGCGGTATTGTTGGACGAGACGATCCGGACCAACCTTACGCGTACTCTTACGCGAGACCGGTTCCCTCGACGTGCTTTGCACATAGATGGCTTGCGGAAGACTGTCTCTCCAACTTTAGTTGAACCAAGTATGGCTACGCCCGGTCCTTGAGAAGGTTAAAACAGAGTCTATTTGACGAACTATCGTTGTAGTTTTGATGCGTAGGTGAGATGCGTTCTTACTTAAGCCCGTAGCAGCCACGTAAAACTTGCAACAACAAAGTAGAGGACGTCTAACTTGTTTTTGCAGGGCATGTTGTGATGTGATATGGTCAAGGCATGATGCTAAATTTTATTGTATGAGATGATCATGTTTTGTAACCGAGTTATCGGCAACTGGCAGGAGCCATATGGTTGTCGCTTTATTGTATGCAATGCAATCGCGATGTAATGCTTTACTTTATTACTAAGCAGTAGTGATAGTCGTGGAAGCATAAGATTGGCGAGACGACAACGATGCTACGATGGAGATCAAGGTGTCGCGCCGGTGACGATGGTGATCATGACGGTGCTTCGGAGATGGAGATCACAAGCACAAGATGATGGCCATATCATATCACTTATATTGATTGCATGTGATGTTTATCTTTTATGCATCTTATCTTGCTTTGATTGACGGTAGCATTATAAGATGATCTCTCACTAAATTATCAAGAAGTGTTCTCCCTGAGTATGCACCGTTGCCAAAGTTCGTCGTGCCCAGACATCACGTGATGATCGGGTGTGATAAGCTCTACGTCCAAATACAACGGGTGCAAAACAGTTGCACACGCAGAATACTCAGGTTATACTTGACGAGCCAAGCATATACAGATATGGCCTCGGAACACGGAGACCGAAAGGTCGAGCGTGAATCATATAGTAGATATGATCAACATAACGATGTTCACCATTAAAAACTACTCCATCTCACGTGATGATCGGTTATGGTTTAGTTGATTTGGATCACGTGATCACTTAGAGGATTAGAGGGATGTCTATCTAAGTGGGAGTTCTTAAGTAATTTGATTAACTAAACTTAAACTTATCATGAACTTAGTACCTGATAGTATCTTGCTTGTTTATGTTGATTGTAGATAGATGGCTCGTGCTGTTGTTCCGTTGAATTTTAATGCGTTCCTTGAGAAAGCAAAGTTGAAAGATGATGGTAGCAATTACACGGACTGGGTCCGTAACTTGAGGATTATCCTCATTGCTGCACAGAAGAATTACGTCCTGGAAGCACCACTGGGTGCCAGGCCTGCTGCTGGAGCAACGCCAGATGTTATGAACGTATGGCAGAGCAAAGCTGATGACTACTCGATAGTTCAGTGTGCCATGCTTTACGGCTTAGAATCGGGACTTCAACGACGTTTTGAACGTCATGGAGCATATGAGATGTTCCAGGAGTTGAAGTTGATATTTCAAGCAAATGCCCGAATTGAGAGATATGAAGTCTCCAATAAGTTCTATAGCTGCAAGATGGAGGAGAACCGTTCTGTCAGTGAGCATATACTCAAAATGTCTGGATATAATAATCACTTGATTCAGATGGGAGTTAATCTTCCAGATGATTGCATCATTGACAGAATTCTCCAATCACTGCCACCAAGCTACAAGAGCTTCGTGATGAACTATAATATGCAAGGGATGAACAAGACTATTCCCGAGCTCTTCGCAATGCTGAAAGCTGCAGAGGTAGAAATCAAGAAGGAGCATCAAGTGTTGATGGTTAACAAAACCACTAGTTTCAAGAAGAAGAGCAAAGGGAAGAAGAAGGGGAACTTCAAGAAGAACAGCAAGCAAGTTGCTGCTCAGGAGAAGAAACCCAAGTCTGGACCTAAGCCTGAAACTGAGTGCTTCTACTGCAAGCAGACTGGTCACTGGAAGCGGAACTGCCCCAAGTATTTGGCGGATAAGAAGGATGGCAAGGTGAACAAAGGTATATGTGATATACATGTTATTGATGTGTACCTTACTAGAGCTCGCAGTAGCACCTGGGTATTTGATACTGGTTCTGTTGCTAATATTTGCAACTCGAAACAGGGACTACAGAATAAGCGGACGCTAGCAAAGGACGAGGTGACGATGCGCGTGGGAAACGGTTCCAAAGTCGATGTGATCGCGGTCGGCGTGCTACCTCTACATCTACCTTCGGGATTAATATTAGACCTAAATAATTGTTATTTGGTGCCAGCGTTGAGCATGAACATTATATCTGGATCTTGTTTAATGCGAGACGGTTATTCATTTAAATCAGATAATAATGGTTGTTCTATTTATATGAGTAATATCTTTTATGGTCATGCACCTCTGAAGAGTGGTCTATTCTTGTTGAATCTCGATAGTAGTGAAACACATATTCATAATGTAGAAGCCAAAAGATGCAGAGTTGATAATGATAGTGCAACTTATTTGTGGCACTGCCGTTTAGGTCATATCGGTGTAAAGCGCATGAAGAAACTCCATACCGATGGGCTTTTGGAACCACTTGATTATGAATCACTTGGTACTTGCGAACCATGCCTCATAGGCAAGATGACTAAAACACCGTTCTCCGGTACTATGGAGAGAGCAACAGGTTTATTGGAGATCATACATACCGATGTATGTGGTCCGATGAATATTGAAGCTCGTGGCGGATATCGTTATTTTCTCACCTTCACAGATGATTTAAGCAGATATGGGTATATCTACTTAATGAAACATAAGTCTGAAACATTTGAAAAGTTCAAGGAATTTCAGAGTGAAGTTGAAAATCATCGTAACAAGAAAATAAAGTTTCTATGATCTGATCGTGGAGGAGAATATTTGAGTTACGAGTTTGGTGTACATTTGAAAAATTGTGGAATAGTTTCGCAACTCACGCCACCCGGAACACCACAGCGTAATGGTGTGTCCGAACGTCGTAATCGTACTTTACTAGATATGGTGCGATCTATGATGTCTCTTACTGATTTACCGCTATCGTTTTGGGGTTATGCTTTAGAGACGGCCGCATTCACGTCAAATAGGGCACCATCGAAATCCGTTGAGACGACGCCTTATGAACTATGGTTTGGCAAGAAACCAAAGTTGTCGTTTCTTAAGGTTTGGGGCTGCGATGCTTATGTGAAAAAGCTTCAACCTGATAAGCTCGAACCCAAATCGGAAAAATGTGTCTTCATAGGATATCCAAAGGGAACTATTGGATACACCTTCTATCACAGATCCGAAGGCAAGACTTTTGTTGCTAAGTTCGGAAACTTTCTAGAGAAGGAGTTTCTCTCGAAAGAAGTGAGTGGGAGGAAAGTAGAACTTGACGAGGTAACTGTACCTGCTCCCTTATTGGAAATTAGTACATCACAGAAAACTTTTTCTGCGACACCTATACCAATTAGTGAGGAAGCTAATGATGATGATCATGAAACTTCAGGACAAGATACTACTGAACCACGTAGATCAACCAGAGTAAGATCCGCACCAGAGTGGTACGGTAATCCAATTCTGGAAGTCATGCTACTAGATCATGATGAACCTACGAACTATGAAGAAGCGATGGTGAGCCCAGATTCCGCAAAGTGGCTTGAGGCCATGAAATCTGAGATGGGATCCATGTATGAGAACAAAGTATGGACTTTGGTTGACTTGCCCGATGGTCGGCAAGCAATTGAGAATAAATGGATCTTCAAGAAAAAGACTGATGCTGACGGTAATATTACTGTCTATAAAGCTCGACTTGTCGCAAAAGGTTTTCGACAAGTTAAAGGGGTTGACTACGATGAGACCTTCTCACCCGTAGCGATGCTTAAGTCCGTCAGAATCATGTTAGCAATTGCCGCATTTTATAATTATGAAATATGGCAAATGGATGTCAAAACTGCATTCCTGAATGGATTTCTGGAAGAAGAGTTGTATATGATACAACTAGAAGGTTTTGTCGATCCAAAGGGAGCTAACAAAGTATGCAAACTCCAGCGATCCATTTATGGACTGGTGCAAGCATCTCAGAGTTGGAATAAACGCTTTGATAGTGTGATCAAAGCATTTGTCTTTATACAGACTTTTGGAGAAGCCTGTATTTACAAGAAAGTGAGTGGGAGCTCTGTAGCATTTCTGATATTATATGTGGATGACATATTGCTAATTGCAAATGATATAGAATTTCTGGATAGCATAAAGGGATACTTGAATAAAAGTTTTTCGATGAAAGACCTCGGGGAAGCTGCTTACATATTAGGCATAAAGATCTATAGAGATAGATCAAGACGCTTAATTGGACTTTCACAAAGCACATACCTTGACAAGATTTTGAAGAAGTTCAAAATGGATCAAGCAAAGAAAGGATTCTTGCCTGTGTTACAAGGTGTGAAGTTGAGTCAGACTCAATGCCCGACCACTGCAGAAGATAGAGAGAAAATGAAAGATGTTCCCTATGCTTCAGCCATAGGCTCTATCATGTATGCAATGCTGTGTACCAGACCTGATGTGTGCCTTGCTATAAGTTTAGCAGGGAGGTACCAAAGTAATCCAGGAGTGGATCACTAGACAACGGTCAAGAACATCCTGAAATACCTAAAAAGGACTAAGGATATGTTTCTCGTATATGGAGGTGACAAAGAGCTCACCGTAAGAGGTTACGTTGATGCAAGCTTTGACACTGATCCGGACGATTCTAAATCGCAAACCGGATACGTGTTTACTTTAAACGGTGGAGCTGTCAGTTGGTGCAGTTCTAAACAAAGCATCGTAGCGGGATCTACATGTGAAGCGGAGTACATAGCTGCTTCGGAAGCAGCGAACGAAGGAGTCTGGATGAAGGAGTTTATATCCGATCTAGGTGTCATACCTAGTGCATCGGGTCCAATGAAAATCTTTTGTGACAATACTGGTGCAATTGCTTTGGCAAAGGAATCCAGATTTCACAAAAGGACCAAACACATCAAGAGACGCTTCAACTCCATCCGGGATCTAGTCCAGGTGGGAGACATAGAGATTTGCAAGATACATACGGATCTGAATGTTGCAGACCCGTTGACTAAGCCTCTTCCACGAGCAAAACATGATCAGCACCAAGGCTTCATGGGTGTTAGAATCATTACTATGTAATCTAGATTATTGACTCTAGTGCAAGTGGGAGACTGAAGGAAATATGCCCTAGAGGCAATATTAAAGTTATTATTTATTTCCTTATATCATGATAAATGTTTATTATTCATGCTAGAATTGTATTAACCGGAAACATAATACATGTGTGAATACATAGACAAACAGAGTGTCACTAGTATGCATCTACTTGACTAGCTCGTTAATCAAAGATGGTTATGTTTCCTAACCATGAACAAAGAGTTGTTATTTGATTAACGAGGTCACATCATTAGTTGAATGATCTGATTGACATGACCCATTCCATTAGCTTAGCACCCGATCGTTTAGTATGTTGCTATTGCTTTCTTCATGACTTATACATGTTCCTATAACTATGAGATTATGCAACTCCCGTTTACAGGAGGAACACTTTGGGTACTACCAAACGTCACAACGTAACTGAGTGATTATAAAGGAGTACTACAGGTGTCTCCAATGGTAGATGTTGGGTTGGCGTATTTCGAGATTAGGGTTTGTCACTCCGAGTGTCGGAGAGGTATCTCTGGGCCCTCTCGGTAATGCACATCACATAAGCCTTGCAAGCACTGCAACTAATATGTTAGTTGTTAGATGATGTATTACGGAACGAGTAAAGAGACTTGCCAGTAACGAGATTGAACTAGGTATTGGATACCGACGATCGAATCTCGGGCAAGTAACATACCGATGACAAAGGGAACAACGTATGTTGTTATGCGGTCTGACCGATAAAGATCTTCGTAGAATATGTAGGAGCCAATATGGGCATCCAGGTCCCGCTATTGGTTATTGACCGGAGACGTGTCTCGGTCATGTCTGCATTGTTCTCGAACCGTAGGGTCCGCACGCTTAACGTTACGATGACAGTAATTATGAGTTTATGCATTTTGATGTACCGAAGTTAGTTCGGAGTCCCGGATGTGATCACGGACATGACGAGGAGTCTCGAAATGGTCGAGACATAAAGATTGATATATTGGAAGCCTATATTTGGACATCGGAATTGTTCCGGGTGAAATCGGCATTTTACCGGAGTACCGGGGGGGGGGGGGGGTTACCGGAACCCCCCGGGGGGTTATTGGGCCAACATGGGCCTTAAGGGAGAAGAGGAGAGGAGGCAAGAGGTGGCCGCGCGCCCCTCCCCTTCCTAGTCTGAATAGGACAAGGGAAGGGGGCCGGCGCCCCCCCTTTCCTTCCTCTCTTCCTCCTATTCTCCCCCTTCTCTCCTAGTCCAACTAGGAGTCCTACTCCCGGTGGGAGTAGGACTCCCCTTGGCACGCCACACCTTGGCCGTCCGCCTCCTCCCCTTGCTCCTTTATTTACGGGGGCAGGGGGCGCCCCATAGACACACAAGTTGATCCTTGAGATCGTTCCTTAGCCGTGTGCGGTGCCCCCTGCCACCAAATTCCACCTCGATCATACCGTTGTAGTGCTTAGGCGAAGCCCTGCGTCGGTAGTACATCAAGATCGTCACCACGCCGTCGTGCTGACGGAATTCCTCCCCGAAGCTTTGCTGGATCGGAGCCCGGGGATCGTCATCGAACTGTACGTGTGCTAAGAACTCGGAGGTGCCGGAGTAACGGTGCTTGGATCGGTCGGATCGAGAAGAAGACGTACGACTACTTCCTCTACGTTGTGTGATCGCTTCCGCAGTCGGTTTGCATTGGTACGTAGACAACACTCTCCCCCTTGTTGCTGTGCATCACCATGATCTTGCGTGTGCGTAGGAATTTTTTTGAAATTACTACGTTCCCCAACAGCCACTATTGGGGATCATTGCAGAAATTAAAAAAATTCCACGCATCACCAAGATCAATCTATGGAGTTTACTAGCAACAAGAGGGGAGTGCATCTTCATACCTTTGAAGATCGCGATGCGGAAGCGTTGCAAGAACGCGGTCGGTGGAGTCGTACACGAAGCGATTCAGATCGCGGCCGATTTCGATCTAAGCACCGAACAACGGTGCCTCCGCGTTCAACACACGTGCAGCCCCGGTGACGTCTCCCGTGCCTTGATCCAGCAAGGAGAGAGAGAGGTTGGGGAAGACTCTGTCCAGCAGCAGCATGACGGCGTGGTGGTGGTGGATGAGCATGGCACTCTAGCAGGGCTTCGCCAAGCACTGCGAGAGACAAGGAGGGAGAGGGGTGGGGCCATGCCAGGAGAGAGAGACTCGTGTCTCTGGCAGCCCCAAAACCCCCACTATATATAGGGGAAGGGGAGGGGGCTCCGGTCCCCTAGATCCATCTAGGGGGGGGGGGGGCGGCCCCTCGGGGGGCAGCACCCCCCTTAGGGTTTCCAACTAGGGGGCGCCCCCCCCCCCCCCCCGGGGGGGGCAGCGGCCCCCTAGGGTTTCCAACCCTAGGCACCTTGGGCCCTTGGGGGGTGCACCAGCCCACTAAGGGGCTGGTTCCCACCCAACTACAGCCCATTAGGTCCTTCGGGGCAGGTGGACCCTCCCGGTGGACCCCCGGAACCCCTTCGGTGGTCCCGGTACAATACCGATAAACGCCGAAACCTTTCCGGTGACTAAAACTGGACTTCCCATATATAAATCTTTACCTCCGGACCATTCCGAAACTCCTCGTGACGTCCGGGATCTCATCTGAGACTCCGAACAACATTCGGTAACCATGTACATCTATTCCCTATAACCCTAGCGTCATCGAACCTTAAGTGTGTAGACCCTACGGGTTCGGGAACTATGCAGACATGGCCGAGACATCTCTCCGGCCAATAACCAACAGCGGGATTTGGATACCCATGTTGGCTCCCACATGTTCCACGATGATCTCATCAGATAAACCATGATGTCAAGGATTCAATCAATCCCGTATATGATTCCCTTTGTTTACCGGTATAGCACTTGCCCGAGATTGGATCGTCGGTATACCGATACCTTGTTCAATCTCGTTATGGCAAGTCTCTTTACTCGTTCTGTAACACATCATCCCGTGACCAACCCCTTAGTCACATTGAGCTCATTACGATGATGTCTTACCGAGTGGGCCCAGAGATACCTCTCCGTCATATGGAGTGACAAATCCCAGTATCGATTCGTGCCAACCCAATAGATACTTTCGGAGATACCCGTAGTGCACCTTTATAGCCACCCAGTTACGTTGTGAAGTTTGGCACACCCAAAGCATTCCTACGGTATCCGGGAGTTGCACAATCTCATGGTCTAAGGAAAAGATACTTGATATTAGAAAAGCTTTAGCATACGAACTACACGATCTTGTGCTAGGCTTAGGATTGGGTCTTGTCCATCACATCATTCTCCTAATGATGTGATCCCGTTATCAACGACATCCAATGTCCATGGTTAGGAAACCGTAACCATCTATTGATCAACGAGCTAGTCAACTAGAGGGTCACTAGGGACATGTTGTGGTCTATGTACTCACACATGTATTACGATTTCCGGATAACAGAATTATAGCATGAACAATAGACAATTATCTTGAACAAGGAAATATAATAATAACCATTTTATTATTGCCTCTGAAGGAAAAATGCCCTAGAGGCAATAATAAAGTTATTATTTATTTCCTTATATCATGATAAATGTTTATTATTCATGCTAGAATTGTATTAACCAGAAACATAATACATGTGTGAATACATAGACAAACATAGTGTCAGTAGTATGCCTCTACTTGACTAGCTCGTTGATCGAAGATGGTTAAGTTTCCTAGCCATAGACATGAGTTGTCATTTGATTAACGGGATCACATCATTAGGAGAATGATGTGATTGACTTGACCCATTTCGTTAGCTTAGCACATGATCGTTTAGTTTGTTGCTATTGCTTTCTTCATGACTTATACATGTTCCTATGACTATGAGATTATGCAACTCCCGTTTACTGGAGGAACACTTTGTGTGCTACCAAACGTCACAACGTAACTGGGTGATTATAAAGGAGCTCTACAGGTGTCTCCGAAGGTACTTGTTGGGTTGGCGTATTTCGAGATTAGGATTTGTCACTCCAATTGTCGGAGAGGTATCTCTGGGCCCTCTCGGTAATGCACATCACATAAGCCTTGCAAGCATTGCAACTAATAAGTTAGCTGCGGGATGATGTATTACGGAACGAGTAAAGAGACTTGCCGTAACGATATTGAACTAGGTATTGAGATACCGACGATCAAATCTCGGGCAAGTAACATACTGATGACAAAGGGAACAACGTATGTTGTTATGCGGTCTGACCGATAAAAGATCTTCGTAGAAGATGTAGGAGCCAATATGAGCATCCAGGTTCCGCTATTGGTTATTGACCGGAGACGTGTCTCGGTCATGTCTACATTATTCTCGAACCCGTAGGGTCCGCACGCTTAACGTTACGATGATAGTTTCATGATGAGTTTATATATTTTGATGTACCAAAGGTTGTTCGGAGTCCCAGATATGATCACGGACATGACGATGAGTCTCGAAATGGTCGAGACATAAAGATCGATATATTGGACGGCTATATTCGGACACCGGAAGTGTTTCGGGTGATTTCGGAGAAAACCAGAGTGCCGGAAGGGTTACCGGAACCCCCCCCCCCCGGGGGGAAGTATAGGGCCTTAGTGGGCCTGAGGGGAGAGAGAGGGCAGCAGCCCAGGAGGTGGCGCACCCCCTCCCATGGGGAGTCCGAATTGGACTAGGGGAGGGGGCGCGGCCCCTCTTTCCCTCTCCCTCTCCCTCTCTTTCCTTCCCCCTTCTCTCTTCCTAGTTGGACTAGGAAAGGGGAGTCCTACTCCTACTAGGAGGAGGACTCCCCCTCCTTGGCGCGCCCCAAGGGCTGGCCGGCCTCTCCCCCTTGCTCCTTTATATACAGGGGCAGGGGGGCACCTCTAGACACACAAGTTGATCTTCGTGATTGTTCTCTTAGCCGTGCGCGGTGCCCCCTCCACCATAATCCTCGATAATATTATAGCGGTGCTTAGGCGAAGCCCTGCGATGGTAGAACATCAAGATCGTCACCACGCCATCGTGCTGGCGGAACTCTTCCCCGACACTTTTCGTCATTGAGCTGAACGTGTGCTAGAACTCGGAGGTGTCGTAGTTTCGGTGCTTGATCGGTCGGGCCGTGAAGATGTACGACTACATCAACCGCGTTGTGCTAACGCTTACACTTCTGGTCTACGAGGGTACGTAGACAACACTCTCCCCTCTCGTTGCTATGCATCACCATGATCTTGCGTGTGCGTAGGAATTTTTTTGAAATTACTACGTTAGCCAACAGCCTCTAGGGCATATTTCGAACAAATGCTTTGTTCCGGCACTCTATTAAAAGGAGGCCTTAATATCCCTTAGTTTCCGATAGGACCCCGCTGCCACCGGAGGGTAGGACAAAAGATGTCATGCAAGTTCTTTTCCATAATCACGTATGACTATATTCGGAATACATGCCTACATTACATTAATGAACTGGAGCTAGTTCTGTGTCACCCTATGTTATAACTGTTGCATGAGGAATCACATCCGACATAATTATCCATCACTGATCCATTGCCTACGAGCTTTTCACATGTTGATCTTTGCTTAGTTACTTTTCCGTTGCCACTATTACAATCACTACAAAACCAATACTATTACTTTTGCCACCATTACCGTTACTTCCATATTACTTTGCTACTAAATACTTTGCTGCAGATATTAAGTCTTTCAAGTGCAGTTGAATTGACAACTAACTGTTAATACTTGAGAATATTCTTTGGCTCCCCTTGTGTCGAATCAATAAATTTGGGTTGAATACTCTATCCTCGAAAACTGTTGCGATCCCCTATACTTGTGGGTTATCATTGATGTAGTCGAACTTCTTCTCGTCCGACCGATCAAGCACCGAACGTACGGCACCTACGAGTTATGCACACGTTCAGCTCGATGACGACCCTCGAACTCTTGATCTAGCAAAGTGTCGAGGGAGAGTTTCGTCAGCACAATGGCGTCGTGACGCTAATGGTGAAGTGATCCATGCAGGGCTTCTCCTAAGCACTACGTGAATATGACCGGAGGCGTAAACTGTGGAGGGGGAGGGGCGCACACGGCTAACAACTGTTGATGTGTTCTAGCGGTGCCCCACTCATATATATAGGTTGGATGGGAGAAGAGGCAGCCAAGGGGGCGCCCGAAGTAGGAGGAGTCCTACTGGGGCGTCTCCCAATTCGGCGTCCCCCCTTTCCATATCCACCGGAGGGGGAAGGAAGAAGGAGAGAGGTGAGGGATTCAGCCTCCCACTTCCTTCCTCCCTTCTCCTCTTTCCTTCCCCTCCTATTTCGGCCTACATGGGGCGCACCAGCCCCTTAGGGGTTGGTCTATCCCCTACTTGACCCATTAGGCCCATGTAGTTGCCGGGGGGATGCCCGGAACCCCTTCTGGTGACCCGATATGTACCCGATACCCCTAGAAAACTTCCGGTATTCGAATATCATCATCCTATATATGGATCTTTACCTCTCTAGAATTTCGAGACTCCTCGTCAAGTCCATGATCTCATCCGGGACTCCAAACAATATTCGGTCACCAAATCCACAACTCATATAATACAATATCGTCATCGAACGTTAAGTGTGCGGACCCTACAGGTTAGAGAACTTTGTAGACATGACCGAGACACATCTCCGGTCAATAACCAACAGCGGAACCTTGATGCTCATATTGGTTCCCACATATTCTACGAAGATCTTTATCGGTCATACCGTAATGACAACATACGTTACTATTGGAAATATGCCCTAGAGGCAATAATAAAATGGTTATTATTATATTTCGTTGTTCATGATAATTGTCTATTGTTCATGCCATAATTGTGTTATCCGGAAATCGTAATACATGTGTGAATACATAGACCACAACATGTCCCTAGTGAGCCTCTAGTTGACTAGCTCGTTGATCAAAAGATAGTCATGGTTTCCTGACTATGGACATTGGATGTCATTGATAACGGGATCGCATCATTAGGAGAATGATGTGATGGACAAGACCCAATCCTAAGCATAGCTCAAAGATCGTGTAGTTCGTTTGCTATAGCTTTTCCGAATGTCAAGTATCATTTCCTTAGACCATGAGATTGTGCAACTCCCGGATACCGTAGGAGTGCTTTGGGTGTGCCAAACGTCACAACGTAACTGGGTGACTATAAAGGTACACTACAGGTATCTCCGAAAGTGTGTGTTGAGTTGGCACAAATCGAGACTGGGATTTGTCACTCCGTATGACGGAGAGGTATCTCTGGGCCCACTCGGTAATGCATCATCATAATGAGCTCAAAGTGACCAAGTGGTTGATCATGGGATCATGCATTACGGTACGAGTAAAGTGACTTGCCGGTAACGAGATTGAACAAGGTATTGGGATACCGACGATCGAGTCTCGGGCAAGTAACGTATCGATTGACAAAGGGAATTGTATACTGATTGATTGAATCCTCGATATTGTGGTTCATCCGATGAGATCATCGAGGAGCATGTGGGAGCCAACATGGGTATCCAGATCCCGCTGTTGGTTATTGACCGGAGAGTCGTCTCCGTCATGTCTGCGTGTCTCCCAAACCCGTAGGGTCTACACACTTAAGGTTCGGTGACGCTAGGGTTGTTGAGATATTAGTATACGGTAACCAGAAAGTTGTTTAGAGTCCCAGATGAGATCCCGGATGTCATGAGGAGTTCCGGAATGGTCCGGAAGTGAAGATTTATATATAGGAAGTCAAGTTTCGGCCATCGGGAAAGTTTCGGGGGTAATCAGTATTGTACCGGGACCACCGAAAGGGTCCCGGGGGTCCACCGGGTGGGGCCACCTATCCCGAAGGGCCCCATGGGCTGAAGTGGGAGGGGAACCAGCCTCTAGTGGGCTGGTGCGCCCCCCTTGGGCCTCCCCCTATGCCTAGAGTTGGAAACCCTAGGGGTGGGGGCGCCCCACTTGGCTTGGGGGGCAAGCCACCCCCTTGGCCGCCGCCCCCCTTGGAGATTGGATCTCCTAGGGCCGGCGCCCCCCCTAGGGACCCTATATATAGTGGGGGGAGGGCAGCCGCACCCTAGCCCCTGGCGCCTCCCTCTCCCTCCCGTGACACTCCTCCTTCTCACTGAGCTTGGCAAAGCCCTGCCGAGATCACCGTTGCTTCCACCACCACGCCGTCGTGCTGCTGGATCTTTATCAACCTCTCCTTCCCCCTTGCTGGATCAAGTTGGAGGAGACGTCTTCCCAACCGTATGTGTGTTGAACGCGGAGGTGCCGTCCGTTCGACGCTCGGTCATCGGTGATTTGGATCACGACGAGTACGACTCCATCAACCCCGTTCTCTTGAACGCTTCCGCGCGCGATCTACAAGGGTATGTAGATGCATTACCCTCTCCCTCGTTGCTAGATGACTCCATAGATCTTGGTGATGCGTAGAAAATTTTAAAATTCTGCTATGTTCCCCAACAGTGGCATCATGAGCTAGGTCTATGCGTAGTTTCTATGCATGAGTAGAACACAAAGCAGTTGTGGGCATCGATATTGTCAATTTGCTTGCCGTTACTAGTCTTATATTGATTCAGCGGCATTTTGGGATGAAGCGGTCCGGACCGACCTTACATGTACGCTTAGTGAAACTGGTTCCACCGATTGACATGCACTAGTTGCATAAGGTGGCTGGCGGGTGTCTGTCTCTCCCACTTTAGTCGGATCGGATTCGATGAAAAGGGTCCTTATGAAGGGTAAATAGAAATTGGCATATCACGTTGTGGTTTTGGCGTAGGTAAGAAACGTTCTTGCTAGAAACCTATAGCAGCCACGTAAAAACTTGCAACAACAATGAGAGGACGTCTAACTTGTTTTTGCAGCATGTGCCGTGTGATGTGATATGGCCAAAAGGATGTGACGAATGATATATGTGATGTATGAGATTTATCATGTTCTTGTAATAGGAATCACGACTTGCATGTCGATGAGTATGACAACCGGCAGGAGCCATAGGAGTTGTCTTAATTTATTTATGACCTGCGTGTCAACATAAATGTCATGTAATTACTTTACTTTATTGCTAAAGCATTAGCCGTAGTAGTAGAAGTAATAGATGACGAGACAACTTCAAGAAGACACGATGATGGAGATCATGGTGTCATGCCGGTGACAACGATGATCATGAAGCCCCGAAGATGGAGATCAAAAGGAGCAAATGATATTGGCCATATCATGTCACTATTTGATTGCATGTTGCTTAGAACGGCGGTAGCTTAAATAAGATGATCCCTCATAATAATTTCAAGAGAGTGTTCCCCCTAACTGTGCACCGTTGCGAAGGTTCGTTGTTTCGAAGCACCACGTGATGATCAGGTGTGATAAATTCTAACGTTCGAATACAATGGGTGTAAGCCAGATTTACACACGCAATACACTTAGGTTAACTTGACGAGCCTAGAATGTACAGACATGGCCTCGGAACACGGAAGACCGAAAGGTCGAGCATGAGTCGTATACAAGATACGATCAACTTGAAGATGTTCACCGATGTTGGCTAGTCCGTCTCACGTGATGATCGGACACGGCCTAGTTGACTCGGATCATGTTTCACTTAGATGACTAGAGGGATGTCTATCTAAGTGGGAGTTCATTGAGTAATTTGATTAGATGAACTTAATTATCACGAACTTAGTCTAAAATCTTTACACTATGTCTTGTAGATCAAATGGCCCACGCTAATGTTGCCCTCAACTTCAACGCGTTCCTAGAGAAAACCAAGCTGAAAGACGATGGCAACAACTATACGGACTAGGTCCGGAACCTGAGGATCATCCTCATAGCTGCCAAGAAAGATTATGTCCTAGAAGCACCGCTAGGTGACGCACCCATCCCAGAGAACCAAGACGTTATGAACGCTTGGCAGTCACGTGCTGATGATTACTCCCTCGTTCAGTGCGGCATGCTTTACAGCTTAGAACCGGGGCTCCAAAAGCATTTTGAGAGACATGGAGCATATGAGATGTTTGAAGAGATGAAAATGGTTTTCCAAGCTCATGCCCGGGTCGAGAGATATGAAGTCTCCGACAAGTTCTTCAGCTGTAAGATGGAGGAAAATAGTTCTGTGAGTGAGCACATACTCAAAATGTCTGGGTTGCATAACTGCTTGACTCAGCTGGGAGTTAATCTCCCGGATGACGCGGTCATTGACAGAATCCTTCAGTCGCTTCCACCGAGCTACAAAAGCTTTGTGATGAACTTCAATATGCAGGGGATGGAAAAGACCATTCCTGAGGTATATTCAATGCTGAAATCAGCAGAGGTGGAAATCAAAAAGGAACATCAAGTGTTGATGGTGAATAAAACCACTAAGTTCAAGAAAGGCAAGGGTAAGAAGAACTTCAAGAAGGACGGCAAGGGAGTTGCCGCGCCCGGTAAGCAAGCTGCCGGGAAGAAACCAAAGAATGGACCCAAGCCCGAGACTGAGTGTTTTTATTGCAAGGGAAGTGGTCACTGGAAGCGAAACTACCCCAAATACTTAGCGGACAAGAAGGCTGGCAACACTAAAGGTATATGTGATATACATGTAATTGATGTGTACCTTACCAGTACTCGTAGTAGCTCCTGGGTATTTGATACCGGTGCGGTTGCTCACATTTGTAACTCAAAGCAGGAGCTGCGGAATAAGCGGAGACTGGCGAAGGACGAGGTGACGATGCGCGTCGGGAATGGTTCCAAGGTCGATGTGATCGCCGTCGGCACGCTACCTCTACATTTACCTACGGGATTAGTTTTAAACCTCAATAATTGTTATTTAGTGCCAGCTTTGAGCATGAACATTGTATCAAGATCTCGTTTAATTCGAGATGGCTACTCATTTAAATCCGAGAATAATGGTTGTTCTATTTATATGAGAGATATGTTTTATGGTCATGCTCCGCTGGTGAATGGTTTATTCTTAATGAATCTCGAGCGTAATGTTACACATATTCATAGTGTGAATACCAAAAGATGTAAGGTCGATAATGATAGTCCCACATACTTGTGGCACTGCCGCCTTGGTCACATAGGTGTCAAACGCATGAAGAAGCTCCATGCCGATGGAATTTTGGAGTCTCTTGATTACGAATCATTTGACACGTGCGAACCATGCCTCATGGGTAAAATGACCAAGACTCCGTTCTCAGGAACAATGGAGCGAGCAACCAACTTATTGGAAATCATACATACTGATGTGCGCGGTCCAATGAGTGTTGAGGCTCGCGGTGGCTATCGTTATGTTCTCACCCTCACTGATGACTTGAGTAGATATGGGTATGTCTACTTAATGAAACACAAGTCTGAGACCTTTGAAAAGTTCAAGGAATTTCAGAGTGAGGTTGAGAATCAACGTGACAGGAAAATCAAGTTCTTGCGATTAGATCGTGGGGGAGAATACTTGAGTCACGAATTTGGCACACACTTAAGAAAATGTGGAATAGTTTCACAACTCACGCCGCCTGGAACACCTCAGTGTAATGGTGTGTTCGAACATCGTAATCGCACTCTATTGGATATGGTGCGATCTATGACGTGTCTTACCGATCTACTGCTGTCATTTTGGGGCTATGCTTTAGAGACTGCCGCATTCACTTTAAACAGGGCTCCATCGAAATCCGTTGAGACGACACCGTATGAATTATGGTTTGGGAAGAAATCTATGTCGTTTCTAAAAGTTTGGGGATGCGATGCTTATGTCAAGAAACTTCAACCTGAAAAGCTCGAACCCAAATCAGAAAAATGCGTCTTCATAGGATACCCTAAAGAAACTATTGGGTATACCTTCTACCTCAGATCCGAAGGCAAGATCTTTGTTGCCAAGAATGGGTCCTTTCTAGAAAAAGAGTTTCTCTCAAAAGAAATAAGTGGGAGGAAAGTAGAACTTGATGAAGTATTACCTCTTGAACCGGTAAGTGGCGCAACTCAAGAAAATGTTCCTGAGGTGCCTGCACCGACTAGAGAGGAAGTTAATGATAACGATCATGAAACTTCAGATCAAGTTGCTACTGAACTTCGTAGGTCCACGAGGACACATTCCACACCAGAGTGGTACGGCAACCCTGTCTTGGAAATCATGTTGTTAGACAACGGTGAACCTTCGAACTATGAAGAAGCGATGGCGGGCCCGGATTCCGACAAATGGCTGGAAGCCATGAAATCCGAGATAGGATCCATGTATGAAAATGAAGTATGGACTTTGACTGACTTGCCCGATGATCGGCGAGCCATAGAAAATAAATGGATCTTTAAGAAGAAGACAGACGCAGATGGTAATGTAACCATCTATAAAGCTCGGCTTGTCGCTAAGGGTTATCGACAAGTTCAAGGGGTTGACTACGATGAGACTTTTCACCCGTAGCGAAGCTGAAGTCCGTCCGAATCATGTTAGCAATTGCCGCATTCTATGATTATGAGATATGGCAAATGGACGTCAAAACGACATTCCTTAATGGTTTCCTTAAGGAAGAATTGTATATGATGCAGCCGGAAGGTTTTGTCGATCCTAAGAATGCTGACAAGGTGTGCAAGCTCCAACACTCGATTTATGGGTTGGTGCAAGCATCTCGGAGTTGGAACATTCGTTTTGATGAGATGATCAAAGCGTTTGGGTTTACGCAGACTTATGGAGAAGCCTGCATTTACAAGAAAGTGAGTGGGAGCTCTGTAGCATTTCTCATATTGTATGTGGATGACATACTGTTGATGGGAAATGATATAGAATTCTTGGAAAGCATAAAGGCCTCCTTGAACAAGTGTTTTTCAATGAAGGATCTTGGAGAAGCTGCTTATATATTAGGCATCAAGATCTATAAAGATAGATCGAGACGCCTCATTGGTCTTTCACAGAGTACGTACCTTGATAAGATATTGAAGAAGTTCAAAATGGACCAGTCAAAGAAGGGTTTCTTGCCTGTATTGCAAGGTACGAGATTGAGCACGGCTCAATGCCCGACCACGGCAGAAGATAGAGAAAAGATGAGTGTCATCCCCTATGCCTCGGCCATAGGGTATATCATGTATGTTATGCTGTGTACCAGACCTGATGTAAACCTTGCCGTAAGTTTGGTAGGAAGGTACCAAAGTAATCCCGGCATGGAACACTGGACAGCGGTCAAGAATATCATGAAGTACCTGAAGAGGACTAAGGATATGTTTCTCGTTTATGGAGGTGACGAAGAGCTCGTCGTAAAGGGTTAGGTCGATGCTAGCTTCGACACAGATCTGGATGACTCTAAGTCACAAACCGGATACGTGTATATTTTGAATGGTGGGGCAGTAAGCTGGTGCAGTTGCAAGCAAAGCGTTGTGGCAGGATCTACATGTGAAGCGGAGTACATGGCAGCCTCTGAGGCAGCACAAGAGGCAATCTGGCTGAAGGAGTTCATTATCGACCTAGGAGTCATACCCAATGCGTCGGGCCCGATGACTCTCTTCTGTGACAACACTGGAGCTATTGCCCTTGCCAAGGAGCCCAGGTTTCACAGGAAGACTAGGCATATCAAGCGTCGCTTCAACTCCATTCGTGAAAGTGTTCAAAATGGAGACATAGATATTTGTAAAGTACATACAGACCTGAATGTGGCAGATCCATTGACTAAACCTCTCCCTAGAGCAAAACATGATCAACACCAGAACTGCATGGGTGTTCGATTCATCACAATGTAACTAGATTATTGACTCTAGTGCAAGTGGGAGACTGTTGGAAATATGCCCTAGAGGCACTAATAAAATGGTTATTATTATATTTCTTTGTTCATGATAATTGTCTATTGTTCATGTTATAATTGTGTTATCCGGAAATCGTAATACATGTGTGAATACATAGACCACAACACGTCCCTAGTGA
The DNA here is from genome assembly GCA_034509565.1 of Triticum monococcum. Lineage (NCBI taxonomy): Eukaryota > Viridiplantae > Streptophyta > Magnoliopsida > Poales > Poaceae > Triticum > Triticum monococcum. The sequence goes on from CM067846.1 coordinate 474,593,544, forward strand.
GCCTCTAGTTGACTAGCTCATTGATCAAAAGATAGCCATGGTTTCCTGACTATGGACATTGGATGTCATTGATAACGGGATCACATCATTAAGAGAATGATGTGATGGACAAGACCCAATCCTAAGCATAGCTCAAAGATCGTGTAGTTCGTTTGCTATAGCTTTTCCGAATGTCAAGTATCATTTCCTTAGACCATGAGATTGTGCAACTCCCGGATACCGTAGGAGTACTTTGGGTGTGCCAAACGTCACAACGTAACTGGGTGACTATAAAGGTACACTACAGGTATCTCCGAAAGTGTCTGTTGGGTTGGCACGAATCGAGACTGTGATTTGTCACTCCGTATGACGGAGAGGTATCTCTAGGCCCACTCGGTAATGCATCATCATAATGAGCTCAATGTGACCAAGTGGTTGATCACGGGATCATGCATTATGGTACGAGTAAAGTGACTTGCCGGTAACAAGATTGAACGAGGTATTGGGATACCGACGATCGAGTCTCAGGCAAGTAACGTACCGATTGACAAAGGGAATTGTATACGGATTGATTGAATCCTCGACATCGTGGTTCATCCGATGAGATCATCGAGGAGCATGTGGGAGCCAACATGGGTATCCAGATCCCACTGTTGGTTATTGACCGGAGAGTCGTCTCGGTCATGTCTGCGTGTCTCCCGAACCCGTAGGATCTACACACATAAGGTTCGGTGACGCTAGGGTTGTTGAGATATTAGTATACGGTAACCGGAAAGTTGTTTGGAGTCCCGGATGAGATCCCGGACGTCACGAGGAGTTCCCGAATGGTCCGGAGGTGAAGATTTATATATAGGAAGTCAAGTTTCGTCCATCAGGAAAGTTTCGGGGGTAATCGGTATTGTATCGGGACCACCGGAAGGGTCCCGAGGGTCCACCAGGTGGGGCCACCTATCCCAGAGGGCCCCATGGGCTGAAGTGGGAGGGGAACCAGCCCCTAGTGGGCTGGTGTGCCCCCTTGGGCCTCCCCCTGCGCCTAGGGTTGGAAACCCTAGGGATGGGGGCGCCCCACTTGGCTTAGGGGGCAAGCCACCCCCTTGGCCGCCGCCCCCCTTGGATATTGGATCTCCTAGGGCCGGTGCCCCTCTAGGGACCCTATATATAGTGGGGGGAGGGAGGGCAGCCGCACCCTAGCCCCTGGCGCCTCCCTCTCCCTCCCGTGACACTCCTCCCTCTCCCTGAGCTTGGCAAAGCCCTGCCGAGATCACCGTTGCTTTCACCACCACGCCGTCGTGCTGCTGGATCTTCATCAACCTCTCCTTCCCCCTTGCTGGATCAAGTTGGAGGAGACGTCTTCCCAACCGTACGTGTGTTGAACGCGGAGGTGCCGTCCATTCGGCGCTAGGTCATCGGTGATTTGGATCACGACGAGTACGACTCCATCAACCCCGTTCTCTTGAACACTTCCGCGCGTGATCTACAAGGGTATGTAGATGCACTCCCCTCTCCCTCGTTGCTAGATGACTCCATAGATTGATCTTGGTGATGCATAGAAAATTTTAAAATTCTGCTACGTTCCCCAACAGTTATTCCCTTTGTCACCGGTATGTTACTTGCCCAAGATTCGGTTGTCGGTATCTTCATACCTAGTTCAATCTTGTTATCGGCAAGTCTCTTTACTCGTTCCGTAATGCATAATCCCGCAACTAACTCATTAGTCACATTGCTTGCAAGGCTTATTATGATGTGCATTACCGAGAGGGCCCATAGATACCTCTCTGATACTCAGAGTGACAAATCCTAATCTCGATCTATGCCAACCCAACAAACACCTTTGAAGATACCTATAGAGCATATTTATAATCACCTAGTTACATTGTGAATCTTGATAGCACACAAGGTATTCCTCCGGTATCCGGGAGTTGCATAATCTCATAGTCAAAGGAATATGTATATGACATGAAGAAAGCAATAGCAATAAAACTTAACGATCATTATGCTAAGCTAATAGATGGGTCTTGTCCATCACATCATTCTCCTAATGATGTGATCCCATTCATCAAATGACAACACATGTCTATGGTTAGGAAACTTAACCATCTTTGATTAACGAGCTAGCCTAGTAGAGGCTTACTAGGGACACTGTGTTTTGTCTATGTATCCACACATGTATCAAGTTTCTGGTTAATACAATTCTAGCATGAATAATAAACAATTATCATGATATAAGAAAATATAAATAACAACTTTGTTATTGCCTCTAGGTCATATTTCCTTCAGAATCGACTGTGACACACCTTTGTTTCGAAAGACAAGCGTGTTCCTCTCATTTGAGATAGACCATGAGATGAGCGTGGTTAAGGAGGCCGTGACTTTCCTATTTGAATGTTTAAGACTACATAGTAATGATGTGTTTGGCTGCTCACATACGCCCCAATCAGGCATGTGTAGAAAGAAAATGGTCTGTTTGGTTGCTTGTGTTCGCTGTTTAGCCTGCATAGGATGGAACTTAAAGCACCTTTGAGCCAGGCCCACTGGGAATGGCCGAATGGGTAATTTTTCCACTGCAAGTCCCGCGGGATGCACGTGGGTGGCGGTGGCTGGACGCGAGAAGCCACGCTCGAGACGCCACATTGTTTCCCGTAGTGCGGACATAATTACCCTCACCTTCGCTCATTGCTCTCTCCACTCTCCCCACTCTCACATCGGCGGTGGCGATCAGCGAGGCGAAGAGTAGCAAGGAGAGCACCGACGTCGTTCATCGGCATCATCAACATCACCGGCAACACTTCAACAATGGTGGTAAGCCCTATGTCTCACCTCCTCGCTCTTAATTTTCTCCATTCAATTCGCGTATTACATTTTGATTTGCGCATTCGATTCGCGTGCTAAGGGTACGAGTACGATTGATTGTGGAGGTTTGATAGGATTGATCAACACATCTTGATTTAGGTTGTAGCGATGGATTTTAGGGTTCGATCTGGATTGAGTACAATGGGATTGGGGAATGGGGGTAAATCAATCTTACACACAGTACAACTAAATCCTAGCCTCGGAGACCCTGGAGGCGCTTGGAGCAACGAGGGCTGTTGGCCTTGTAGTTCTCCACCTCTAGCTAGACCGTAGTGTGCACCATCTCCTCATCCTTGCCATCCACCAGAACGATTGGCATAGTACATGGTGGGCTGGATTCGGTACCTTGATCACCACCTCCACCGCTTCTTCGTCCTCCTCCAGCTCCAGAACGATGACGACTGGCTCTATAGTGACGGACGGTTGATCTTGATGAGCCATGCACTTCTTGCACTTGGCCCATCTGGCTCCCTGACTAGCATCGTTGGACTCGGCTTGATCCATTGCCCAACGCAACATGTCCATGAACATAGCGCCTTTGACTAGGTCAGGAATCAACGTATTCAACTCCTCCTTCCTCGCCTTCGGCACAACAGCATCTGCCTCCTTTTGCTTGTCCTCGATGCTGGTCAAGTTAGAGCACACTTTCATGGTGTTCTTGAACTTGGTGCGGTCATTAAGCGAGCAGCCAATGAACAAAGGCCTCCATCCAATGCCTGGAAAGGGGTTGGGGATGGGGTTCATGGCGATGGAGAGGTGGTGAAACAGAGATGTGGAAGAGGAGTGAAAGTGAGAGACAGAGAGGGTTAATTGAGTGTGGTGGTGGGTAAGTAGGTGGCCTTTTGGGTAAATATAGGGGCCTTGGACGATATGAATGAATGTTAATCATAATTTGAACTTTGTGTTGCTCACAACGTAGATCGAGACAGAGAACACGAAGGGCAAGGAGGTGGTGGCGCCCGAAGACAATGGCGAGGAGGTGGTGTCGGTCTTAGACAAGGGCAAGTAGGTGGTGCCGACCTTAGACGACGGCGTGGTGATGGAGTAGCCTCTCGACGGCAAGTGGAGCAACTACGACCATTATCATGAGGAGGCAGGACCAACCCACTTCTGCAAGGTGATCCTTGCCCCGAAGCTAGAGTGCATGCCAATGCCTCTAGAGTTCACGAAGCACTTCCCTGTTGTCCCTTAGGAGTTCAAGCTCAAGACAAACACCGGCTGTGCATGGAGGGTGACGGTCCAGCTGATGAACGGCAGGGTCACCCTTGATCAGGGTTGGGCCCCCTTCGCCGTTGTTCACCAGATCGGGATCGGCTTCATAGTCACCTTCAAGCTGCCGACTCCTCACACCCTGAAGGTGATCGTCTTCAACGACGATGGCATTGAGTGTGGTGACTAAGTGCAAGAAGCACGACGACGCCTTCACCGTCAATGTCTAGAGAGCTCTTTGTTTCCTGATTGCTTCATGCTCAGAGTTAAACTGGTTCATGTTTGTTTAAGAGTATGCATTGTTTGTTTAAGACTTCTTGTTTAAGATTCATACTAAGTTAAACCGGTTCCTATGCTATCTATTCTGGTTGTGTCATGTCTACTAGCGTGCTGGTAACCTCACCACCCTCACGCGGAGGTTACCAGGCAACATATGTTGATGTAACCAAACAACCTAGCTAGTGTTTCCACCTAAACAATCGAGCAACCAAACAGCCTGCCTTCCATTTTGTCGTAGCCAGCCAGAGGGTATGCAGGCAACCAAACAACATGCAGATGTTGGTTTTTAGCCTGTTTTTTCTTAATCAAGCCCAACTGAGATAAGCATGCAATGCTGGTAAAATAGAGGCAAGCAACCAAACACGTCCTAAGATGTTTGTTTGCATCAACAGATGAAGAGGTCTTTTGTTTACAAAAGTCATTCAAGCTTCTCTTCAAACTTCAGACGTCAGTTCTAAAGTGAGCCTACATATATGTGTACCACGGGCAACTGTCAAAAGTCACTTTGGAGGACGGGTGCATTGGAGCCCTATATTTTAAATAGTGCAAAAATGCTTTTTTAAAGTTTCAAAAAATTCTGAAAACAAATCAACACGTTTATATGGATGTGTATTACACATGTGCAAATTTTGATGCTGAAATAAGTAACCATGTTAGTTACACAGAAAAGACAAAATCGTGATTTTGGAAAGATGAACAGCGCATGCATTATTCACTATTTGGATATCACCATTTTGTCATTTTTGTATAGCTCACATATTTACTTATTTCATCACCAAACCTTACATATGTGTAATATACATTGATATGATCATGTAGAATTATTTTCGGAATTTTCTGAAACTTTAAATGTGACTTGTGAAGTATTTAAAATAGGATCCTCCAATACACTCGGGCTCCAAAAATCCACTCTCGGGCAACTGTGTGCAACAAAGACAGTCAGCCATCAACCAACAACATAGTGTCATTCACGAGACAAAGGCTCCGCAATGCAGGCACGGTTCGACAATCATTTGCTCAAAACGATAAGGAAAAGCCGTAATAAAGAACAAAAGGTGCCTTATTAAACAACCGCATGCCACGCCGGAGCGTTGCCACTGAATAATCAAGAGAGCAGGACAAGCGGACAGCAAACCTAATCCCTGCAAGTCAGTGCCTATGAGCCTCCGTCCGTAGCCAAAAAGTGCTACCCACTGCACCGCCAAAACGTTTTTCTAGCAAGTCGCAAGTTTGCTGGCGTCGCACAACGGCAGGATACTATGAAAAATTGCGAAAGATTCTTGCAGCTTTCTCAAGCCTATTGTACTGTGTTTGGATGATATCATGATATGCGCATGGCTTGCGTGACAGGAACACAAGACCTTGCATCTCGCTGGCAAGACTTTGATTTGCTGGGATTAGGAATGAGATAATTGCTGAAGAAAAAAGCTAGTAGCTCGATTGGCTTTAGTAGTATGTCACAGTGGGTTTGAACTTTTATTTTTAAAACATTCCAGCTAATGTCGAAACTATTGAATTTCACTGAAATTCAGTAAAGTTGGTTTTCATTCCAGCCAAAGGGCTGAAATTTTCATTTGAATTTGACTGTGATCCAACCAAATATTTTGAAAATTCAAAAAATAATGTAAAACTTATTCGATTATTTGTGCACTACCGAAATTAATGAATACTTTTCCACCCGCAAAATAAATAAATTAATTAATACTTTGACCAAAAGGCAATTACTTTGGTATGTACCAAAATCAATGAAAATTTTGAAATTCCATTCAAATTACACTGAAAGTAAAAACCACACGAACAACCGGTCATTGGGGGGCATCCACCCTCTAAGAGCATCTCTAGCTGCGCCCCTAACATCCCCCCCTCCCCCAAGTGATTTTTTCGCGGCGGCGTCCAAAAGTCGACCCAGTCGCGCCTCAAGAAGCCCGTTTTTCGTCGATTTGGGCTGAAATTGGCGCCGGCGAACCCAGGCCGAACCCGACCGCTGGAGGCGCCCGGGGGCGCCGGGGCAATCATTTTTGGAGCGAAAGAATGGCGGGCCCGCCGAGTCAGCGACCCCCGCACCTCGTCGTTCTCATCGCATCGGTTTCCTGCGGGGAATCAATGCCAAGGCTGCCGCCGGTCAGCCTTCCATTGATTCCTCACGGGCGGCAGGGCGACGCCCTCTCTCCCGCCATGCGTGCACACGGCGCCCGGACGCTATAAAAGCAAGGTCCCCCTCGCCTCTGGCCACACCCTCCCGCAGCCGCCGTGCTCTGCCTCGCCGACGCGCTCTGCCTCTCTTTCCCCGTGCCCTGCCTTTGTCTCCCCGCCGCCGACGTTCCTCCCATCTCTCCCCAAGCCCACCCGCGATGATGTGCGAGCGATTCTCTGGCGATGGGGCAGCGGCCAACGGCTTCGGCCGCCGCTCGCTGCACGAGTTGGAGGCGCACCTGCTCTTCGAGGCCAACATCCCGGTGCCTCCCGACATGCGCGCAGGGCCAGGCGGGTGGAGGCTCAGCGCCGGTGGGTCCCCATTCCCCCGCTGCCCGACGTCGACATGGGCCCCGACTACTTCGCCGACGAGGTTGACCACGTGCGGGCGTCGCTGACAGAGGAGCAGCGCGCCCTCCCGCAGTACGCTGCCGACAACCATGAGGCATGGGCGGCGTACTTCAAGCACCGGCAGGTGCCGCGGCTGGCCTCCACCAACGGGGCGCTGGTGGTGCGGGGCACCAAGAACAGCGAGGGGCACCGCCTATGATGGGGCGCCCCCAGCCGCTCCTTCACGCCATTCTTGGGTACCTCGAGGGCGGCAACGACCCGCCCTTGACGTACCCTGCCGCCCTGGCCCGGGGCGGCGGCCATTGGATGCCGAGGAGGACGACGTCCTCTTCTTCCTCCTCCTCCCGCTCCTCCTCTTTTGGGTCGTCGGCGCTGTTCAGCGTTAAGGCCGAGCCCGTGGAGACGCCGCTCGGCCGGTGCACGCGCAGCACCGGCATCGTCATCAATGAGGGCAGGCGTGCCTCCTCCTCGGCTCCTCCCCACTTCATCAAGCCGAAGACGGAGCCAGGCCTCACCGCGGTGAAGACGGATCCCGGACTTGCCGCCGTGAAGACGGATCCAGGCCTCGCCGCCATGAAGACGAAACCGGGGCTCTCCGACGAGGCGGCCTTGAAGTGGGCGTGCGAAGACTGGGAGTGGACGGAGCTAGAGCGCTAGTGTCGCGCCCTAGAGCAGTTCGCCGCTCGGCGTCGTGGCCGCGACGAGGGAGGCGTCGTCATTCTCGACGACGACGCACCGCCACCGGTCCGCCAGGGCGACCCCGGGCAGGTGTCCAGCAGGGGCGGCCGCGTCAAGGAGGAGAAGGACGACGAGGACAACGGCGATGGCGGCGACGGCGGCGACTTCGCCGCGCTGAGCACGTTCTTCCTAGTCTAGGGCTTTGTTTTTAGTAAACTTTAAATTTGCTATGTAAAAATTGTTTAAGAGTTGTCGAAGTTTGCCCGTTTGCCGAATAAAATAGCCGAATGTCTTTTAAAAAAGCCTTCTGGGGCGACCCTGGGGCGACCTGGGGCCAGCGGCTGGGAACCCATTCGGCCCCAGACCGATTTTATTGCCGGGTCGCCCCCAAGCGGCGATTTTTCGAGCCCTTGGGGGGCCAACGGCTAGAGATGCTCTAAGGCAGAGGCCGCCCTTGCTGCAAAAAGTTAATTTCTATTGATTATCACCATCCCGCAACCCTAGTTTCGAGAATTGAAAACTCCGATATCAGCACGGTATGAATCCTCTTTTAAACCCCAATCTTCTTTGAAGGAAAGGCATTAGAAATCTCACAATAAAATAAACCAAGGGACTAAGTCTTAATCATCACTGCGATTTTTCAATTGCTGTACCTGATGCTAACTTGGCAGAATTAACATTGTTTGACTCGCCGACTTTGGAGAACGCCGAGTTCTCGATTGGTTCCTGTCTTGATCACTTAGCCAAAATATTTCACATGTTCAATTTTGTCACCATATTTTAGTTAGTGTTTAGCTGAACTGAGAATAACTCTTCCTGGTCTACTGTTAAACGATATACTCCCCAAAGGAGTAGACAGTTTCCGACATTGTTTGGAACAGAAAGGCTGGGTGAAATTGGGTAAAGTGATGACAATATCCGACTCCCCAAAGGGGCAATGTTGTTTGCTACGCCACATAAACTCTCTATTAATGCATGTTAAATAGTACCACAGAGAGGCCAAAAAAATGCTAAACATATTCTGAAGTTGCATAATGTTACAAAAAAAATATTAATACAGCATGCACAAAGTTGCATAATGATGCAATTTTTCAATAATAATATTTAGTTTGTTATATATATATATATATATATATATATATATATATATATATATATATATATATATACTGTAGACAGAAACATGTCTTCTATTGTTTTCATATATATATATATGAAAACCAAATATGGTGGTTCCCTTTTTTTTTGTACCAGGACGAGTTTCGTATTTGAAATCTGCATGATCAGACAAAACTGTTTGTAGTGGAACCCATGAAAATTCTTTTTCGATAAGGGGAATATATTAATATCGCGACGATACCAACTACATTCAGCCTCTGCACCAACAAGATGTTTGAAGATATCTAGGAAGCACACAACCAGAAAAAACAACAACATAGACACTGACAACATATGTGTAAGTTCACTGTACCAGCCCCATAACACTCTGAGCAACTCTTTAGCAATAGTTATTGATCAATCAATCGGATAAAGTGCCATATAAAATGAACATGATTTCAACTCTACGAAGTACTAGTAGAACGCCCGTGCGTTGTCACGGGCTCTTAATTTTTTTTATTGCACCTATGAATACAATGTATATCAAATTTGCATGTATAGATTTTATCTGATTGCGCATATAATGTATATTATATTTTGTAGGTGGAGAAAAGATAGCGTGCAACAATTAAAAAATAATTGAAATCCATTTCACCTGCAATGTAACTCGGTGATATGTACATAGAGAACAATGATCCAAATAATTATATGTTACAAACTAAGATTTACTTGATGCGATTAAGATATTACCTTACGATGTCAGGTATGTTGTCTTAAGCTTCATTTGCACGGTACTTTAGCAAATGTAATAAAAATTATTTATCAACTTTATAACCATCCTGCACAAGCAGTGTATACTATATGTCAAACATAAAGCTTTGGAAGGATAAAGCACATCAAATGACATCTTTTAATGAAACATAGCCAACCTTTTTGTACCACAAAATCAATCTTCTTCATTGTCCCATTATTTTTGAAGTGCTTTCTCTTGACTTCTCTTTTCTATATGCACAAAAATCAATGGATCCAAAAAAGAGAAGGATCTAGAGATGTTCATACCTAGAGGCAATAAGCAATTCGTTAGTCCACAACGACGACAAGTGCCAAGGCTCATGCATTTTAAGTCCATAATCCCAACCTACACCACAACCCAACAAATGTCGACATCTTCTTGCTCCACTAAGAACATCTACTACCGAATTTGGCAAATCTGACCCCTCAAATGTCTGCGGACATGCCCGGACGTGTCCGCGGATAGTGAATGGTCACCCGTCAAAAAATGCATTCCACATCCGGATACCTCAAATTAGAAATCTCAAATCCATATTATTACATGCAACACAACGATCTTTGACTGGAGCTTCGTCCGGTTTCGCTCCCGCCCGCCGGCTTTCCCTAGTCAACAAAAAGATGTATAAGGGAAGGGGCAAATACATCTTGTAGAGCCATGATATGCCACAATGCTAACCCACTACTTGTCGACAGAGCATGCGAGTCATCTTTTCCTCTCCTCATCAGATGTGCCATGTTCAAGTTCCAATGTCAGTGCATAGTTTGTGAGATTCATAAAAATGTCAGTGCACAATTTGGAATAATTCAGTGAAAGTGAAGCCAAATTAGAGAATTATACATGTTACATCATCATCATTAGTTGAATAATAGCATCTGAAAATTCAACCGTTCGAAAGGAACATGCGTATATGTCAGGACTGCGCATGCAATATACTCACAAGATGTGATAGATTTGCCACCGACGCCCATGAATAAAGTTGTCGGCCACCCAATGCACTTGTGTTGTCAATGACCCTTCTCATCATCTTGTGTACCCCAAGTACAATAGCATGTAATTGAACTGTTAGCAGACCTCGCTTATGGAAGCCATTATAGAGTTGATGAACTACAACACTCACGTTGTGGCCGCTTCGAGTGAAAAGTGTGACTAATTAGTTTTCCAAAAGAATCAAATCAAGCCAACTAATTTCACTTTGAATAGCCACATGAACAATACCTGAGTTGTCGTTTGGAAAGCTTTGCCAGGAATATTTATGCCCCACCCTTATCACAAACTAATTTGTATTCTGCCAGTCAATGGATCATTTCTCTAAAGGGCTCTCTGAAGAAACCTTTTCACCATGAGTTGATCATCCTTGGCTACCGGAGCATTTGGATCACGAGAAACGCATCAATCTTTAAAAACAATCAGGCCAAGTGTTTACAAATGCAAAGAAGGACATTAAGGGTTGCTAGACCTACCGCTTCACGGTTTGTCTGAAACAATACACATAACTTTATCTTCTAACCCAAATGAAAACCTGGTAGGAGGCTTATTTGGTCTTAATCTTATTTGTTCTTCCTACCATGACCAACACATAACGCTTATTTACATTCCTGCAAGGAACAATCTTAGCTTAGTACGCTGTTGTAACCAGGCCCGGGCAAACAATTTTGTATAGCCTATACATACTCTAGATCTAGTTTTTATTTTCCTTCTTTAAATATTAATATATGCAGTACATAGTGATGTGCTTTCGTAAAAAAAACCTGGGTCACCGCCGGAGCTGGCCTAGGTCCGACCGCCGTTGCTCTCGATCCAAGGTCGTTGCCGACGAACGGCGGGCACCATTGGAGAATTAGCTCGGGGCTTGCATCGAGTCGCTGGGTCGCAGGTGATACATCCTCGTCGCATGTGTGCGGCGTCGGTGGGTGGGCGGCACACTGCTGGAGGACAGCCATGTCCCGACGCTCGTGAGAAGATGGAGGAGGGTAGGCGACGTTGACAATCCTGGCAGCGGCCATATTGGGATGGGGATAGGGCTTAGTCAGCAAGAGAAAGTTGGATCGGGAGGGATCCTATTTTTCTTGGAGGGATTTTTTTTCACGAGGGGCTATCGACGTGGGGGCGAGGGGGGAAGGAACCGATCGTGGGTGTGGGTCGCCGAAGGGAGGGCAGGGCGCGATCATTGGCAGGAAAAGGAACTGTATGTGTTTTTTAGATAATAGGACAATGCCCGTGCGTAGCAATGGGAGCATAGATATTCGTACCCCCACCTGGGAGTATATATTTAGGCCTCCTACACATCGTGTCGAACGTAAATATCTTTAGGATCCTCATGCACACCATACAATATTGTCAGGGTTTCACCGATAATCACTCTTTATTATATTGTAACCATGATAGATAGTACTTACTTCATAATATGCATTCGGCCTTGTCTTTCTTTTTCAACAAGTGGTGTAGTCAATTGAGGTGCAGACCACAAAGCACGTAGTTCTACTGATAACTACTCTGCTGAGACATATAATTTTTTCATGTTCAGTTATTAACGTTAGACAAAAAGGGATGAATATGTTATACATTATGATTTGTACTTCCTCTATACAAAGCGACAGTAACTGTTAATTTCTTTTACTAATCTCCCAATCTTACTCACATAAACATATATAGCCTATAATTTCTGAAACCACCCTTGATATGACCGAGTAGCACACGTTTCCTTGGCCCCAGTATATTTCTTGTTCGTATTCCTTATCTACCTTGCATCCAAACAAAAATCATGGAAACCACATGGACAACAATTAACCAATCAGTCACATGCAAATCATATTAGCACATAAGAGAATCTATACACTCTCAGCTCACAGACTAATCCAATGAAATACATCTCATTTGAGAAATGACCAAGGGGTGAAGTACACTGATTTTCACCTTGTGCAGACTGAGTTTTGTCAGTACTGCAGATCCTTGTAGTCATACTGGCTTCAAGTGGCCAACTTGCCTTGCACCCACCATTTGTACGCAGCAGCCGACGTACTTGTACTTGCACTTGCATGGCTGGACTTGTACACAGGATTCTGAATCGTTCAGATTATGTTCAGCTGGTTAGAAACAACCTTAGAATAGAAACATACCAATTGTTCTCTTTTTCTGGAGCCTGGCCAGATTGAGAGCTCGCCACTTTGCAGAAGAATAACGTCAGAGTCCCTATACCAGAAAGAACTTAAGAACAAAATGAACAAAAGCACTCAAACAATTGTGAAACAATTTCCAGAAACAAAATCCACCACACCCCGTTCTAGCAACCCAGTTGTTCAGAAATTCAGTCAAGATAGATTGAACAGATAGATAAAACTGGAAGCAATTAGGACTATACAATGATAGGAACAACCTGGTTCTCCAGAAAGGGATTTGCCAATTTCGATTAGAATTTCATATCGGGAAAAAAATATAGGGATTTGCCATTATGGCAGGTCGAAGCAGAATAGAGCTAGTGGAAACTGAAAGTCTGAAATCTGAAATTATCTACCCACTGCACCTGACGGCTGGCTCTAGCATTTGAGTTCACATGTCCAAATATGCAATGTGAGGTCGTGTTGGAGAGGAACACGAGATCACGGATCACCCGCAAAAAAACATGAGATCACGGAGGACAAGCTCACCCGGCGGGGGGAGATGTGGGCGCGCTTGGTAGCACGATGATGGGGAGCTCGAGAAAGAGCACGACTGGATCCGCCACCACCCACCGTTGGAGCGAACCAGCTGTGGTCGCCGACGTTCAGCCGCCTCGTTTCTCAGTGTCCTCGTGGCGCAGCGGCCTCCACCAGCGGCTTGGATCCTGCGTCAACAGCTTGGACCTTCGCCTCCGTCTCCTGCACTGCCTCATCGTTGGCCACTTCTCTTCGCCTCACAGCAGCATCACAAGGGCGTCCAACAGTTTGAGAAGATGGATCTGCGTAGGCTTGCATGCACTAATAAAGTCTAGTTAGCTTAAGATATCCCTAGTGATGCTGCTGCTGCGTACCTTGCAAGATTGATATGCGTACGTTTGCACGGACTGATTGCGCAAGCTAAAAGATGGGACGAGGCAGGGTGGAGGCATACTATTGTGGACAGCGTCGGCGGGAGACGGCACAATCCGGCAGAAGATGGTGGTGCTTACGAAGGCCTCCTGGAAGATGGGGTGAGGCGGACGTGACCTGTTGGATGGCGGCGGCGACAGCGACGCGATCGGGGTGCCTGTGGCGACGTGCACAAGCACGATGCGGCGGTTACGATCCAGTGCAGGGACATATATGGGCTTTCAATGCCGGATGGGCGGTGCATGATTATCGTTGATTGATTGGCTATTATGGCCGGTTTTAAAAGTTTTACCATAAACCCATGGGAGGAAATCCGGGACGTGAGAAAATCAGGGACGTGAAAAACCAACTGGATCGGGGAGGTGTGACGAAGGCTGGCAGGATGCGGTCCTTTGGCAGGAAAAAGAAACCACAGCATGGAAAGTTCTGATTCATTCAAATTACCATATTCAAAATTTTCTGAGTTATGACCTTACCATACCTGGATTGATTTATTACTATACGTGGATTAATTATGATTGATTACCATAAATACGTTGGTGCGTGCGTGGGGCTGGAGATTGTGATAGGTGATCAGGTGAGGGCGTGCCATACCTAGATCGATAGCCTTACCATACCTGGTTGTAATTTAAATTTATTACCATATTCGATATTTTCCGAGTTATAGCCTTACCATACCTGGATTGATAGCCTTTGGGGTAATTTAAATTTATTACCATATTCAAAATTTCCTGAGTTATGACCTTACCATACCTGGATTGATTTATTACTATACGTGGATTAATTATGATTGGTTACCATAAATACGTTGGGTATTGCCGGTCAGACGAGAAAAGAGAAAAACTGGTGGAAGGGGCTGGTGGGAGGTGGGACGAAGATAAACCGGTTGAAAATAAACCGGTTGAAAATAAACCGGTTGAAAGTGGGGGACTATTCAACCAATTCATCTATTAGAAATAGAGATATAAAAATTCAGAAAACATTGAGAGAGCTGAATAACTTGACTTGGTTTCATGAGAAACACAAACAGAGGCAACAAGGACAGCGCAGCGAACCCTCCCAGCGATCTAATTGCTCCCCTTAACCAAATATTATTTCATCACAGGATGAGATAAAATACTGTCTAGAAGTTCATAATAGCAACGGAACATTTGAACAAACCAAAGTGCGGTTGGGCGGCCTAATAGAACCAATCATAGACCAAGCTAATCCTTAAATTAAACAGTTTGTGATAATCATCCGCACCGCCCAGAAATACTCTAGTCCGCAATTGGAGCAGGCCATTAAGCTGTTAGCACGATTTCGCGTGTATAAAAGGGTCCTAATGGTGAAGGGACTTCGCTCATCAGTGCAAGCCATAAGCCGTCTTTGAGTGTGTCGTACAGACAATAATTTTTCAGGGTAGCAAGAGAGAGTAAAAGCACAATGGTGAAGCTCGCATTCGGGAGCTGCGGCGACTCCTTCAGCGCCACGTCCGTCAGGGCGTATGTGGCGGAGTTCATCGCCACCCTCCTCTTTGTATTCGCCGGCGTTGGGTCCGCCATTGCCTATGGTTAGTCACCGTGTCTCTGTGAACCCTCTCTGTGAATCCAGTGCTGACCGTGTGATACGTCGAGTTCAGTACTTCAGTGCTACAGTAATTGGCGATTTGCATCGTGCAGGGAAACTCACCGATGATGGCGCCCTCGACCCGGCTGGCCTTGTGGCGATCGCGATCGCCCACGCCTTCGCCCTCTTCGTCGGTGTCGCGATCGCCGCCAACATCTCCGGCGGCCACCTCAACCCCGCCGTGACCTTCGGCCTTGCCGTCGGCGGCCACATCACCATCCTCACCGGGATCTTCTACTGGGTGGCCCAGCTGCTCGGCTCTACAGCCGCCTGCTTCCTCCTCAAATTCGTCACACACGGAAAGGTCGGCACTCACCACATGATATGATCAGAATATAGCCGTGCAATTTACCGTCCAGCTTACCGGTGAACTGTAAACGCAGGCCATCCCGACGCACGGCGTGGCCGCGGGCATGAACGAGTTCGAGGGCGTGGTCATGGAGATCGTCATCACCTTCGCGCTCGTGTACACGGTGTACGCCACGGCGGCGGACCCGAAGAAGGGGTCCCTCGGCACCATCGCGCCCATCGCGATCGGCTTCATCGTCGGCGCCAACATCCTCGCCGCCGGCCCCTTCAGCGGCGGCTCCATGAACCCCGCCCGCTCCTTCGGCCCGGCCGTCGCCGCCGGCAACTTCGCCGGAAACTGGGTCTACTGGGTCGGACCGCTCATCGGAGGCGGCCTCGCCGGGTTCGTGTACGGCGACGTGTTCATCGCGTCCTACCAGCCAGTCGCCGACCAGGACTACGCGTAAATTAGCGCGTGAGCCCAACGCTCGACCCGTCTCAGATTTGCATCGTTGCTTTGCTCTTCGTCGTGTGATGTGATGATCAAAGGTTGTGTACAAATGGTGTGTCACGGTCACGGCCTTCGTGTTTCCCTTTCCATTCAATCCATGTAAAATATTTCCGTTCGTCAGCCATCGTTTGTTTGGAACGAAAAAAGAAAGACTGCCTATAAACTGGCTTTTCTTTTCAGAATGGCTTTGATACGTTGGATCGAAAACGAGCGGCCAGAACGTCTTCTTCTTCCTTCAATTTTTTTCCCACGCATTGTGCATCTTCTTACTCTCCTCTCCCATGACACATACGAGATTTCTCCCCCCTCCTCACCCCCAGTCGGCCAATTTTCGTGTTTTGACCCTTTTGCTAAAGTTCCAGATCTGACCCCCACCCGAAAGTATTTCGGGATCTGGCCCTTTTGCTACCACCAGGGTCGATGGCGGTAGGGTATAATAGACTACCGCCAAGTACCCTGGAGGTAGGCAACTTATCCACGTCAACGCACTGGCTGCCCTACCGTCAAACAGGCTGCCGGTAGCCTATGTAACCCTACCGCTGATGCGTCCGATGGTAGGTGAGTACGCACACTGTATAAGATACTTAGGAAAATTTTACGGTAGCAAAAGGGTTAGATCCTGAAACACTTTCGGATGGGGGTCAGGTCTGGCTAAATTTTAGCAAAAAGGTCAAAACACCAAATCCCCCCCCCCCCCGGTCCACCCTACCTCACCCCCAGCGAGTTTCTGGCTTGATCTCGGGCTCGTCTAATATGAGAGAGAGAGAGAGAGAGAGAGAGAAACCTAAACCTCCTTTCCCCCTCTGACTGCGATGTCGTGGTTACTGGAAATATGACCTAGAGGCAATAATAAATATATTGTTATCTTTTCATGATCATAAATCATAATTAAGTTTATATTTCTGAATTATAATTGCATTGGTTCTTGAGTATGAGATTCAGAGGAAACTCAATTGCATATGTGAAAAAAATAAACACCAAATGGATTTCTAGTCATGCTTCTAAGACTAACTCATGTATTGATGATGATCTTGTTTTTCTGATCATGAGCATTGTTAATGTAAGAAGCATGCCATCAATAATGACAACACATTGTTATCATAAAGATGGTGTTGGATAGATCAAATTTATGGATTATTGCGAGATCACATTGTTATTATGTTGTCGGTATTTTCGTATTACATGTATTTCCTTGGACCATGAAAAAAAATTATATACCAACATATCAGATGGCTGCTTTGGGGTTGTCAAATGTCACATCGTAACTGGGTGACGATAAAAGTAACTTATGGGTATACTGAAAAAGTATGTTTCGGTATTGATAGTTCAATACTGAGATTTGCTCCTTCGACCAAGGAGAGATACAAGGTGTTGATCATGGGATCCAGATAAAAGTCTCACCTTGGGTTTTGTAATGTATCATGAAGCAAAGAGAATTAAAAGTATCGTTGAAGAGAGTCACCTTATTGTGGACTTTTCTGGGTCTGAAAACAGTGCCCAATGTCATTATTTACCTTGATCCCCGCATTACCTCCACGAACAAAATTTTGAACCTGTTGCCGTCAAGTACGATCAAAACCCTTCATTTGTAATGCGTGTTGCAATAAAGATCATTTAACTTTATTGTAAGCCTTCTCAAAATCCACTTCAAAGGTAACTCTATCGAGTTTCTTAGAATGGATCTCATGAATAGTTTTAAGCAAGACAACCACCCTCTCTAGAGTGTGATGCCCATGCATGAAGACGGTTTTGTGTAGGGCATGTCACGGTATGAGCTATCGTAATTAGTTGATTTGTACCCACTTTGGCAAAATAACTTAAAACTAGCATTAAGAGAGAAAATAGGCTTAAATAGCTCAATTCTCACCGCATCTATCCTCTTAGGTAGCAAGGTAATCACTCCAAAATTGCGCTTAAACAACTGAAGCTCACCATTAAATGAATCATGAAACATGGACAATAGGTCTCCCTAAGTCATAATCCAACACCTGATAAAATACTACGGGAAATCCATCAGCTCCCACCGCCTTCTTACTTTCCATTTGCAGTATCACCTCATGAACTTCCTTCTCCGCAAAGGGTGCTCTCAACACGGCATTCTCTTCCAGATAAAGCCACCGAATATCCCCCACCATGTTTGCATCCATCGACATGAACTTAGACACAAGGTCTCCAGAAAGCTTCTTAAAAGTTTGAGAAGTAGAAAGTAAGGTTCTCTTGACCTACAATGATGCCCTCATCTTATTTAGGCATAACTATCTTCTTCTTTCCATGTTTTCCATTTGCAACCAAATGAAAAAATTGTTGGGGAACGCAGTAATTTCAAAAAAATCCTACGCACACGCAAGATCATGGTGATGCATAGCAACGAGAGGGGAGAGTGTTGTCTACGTACCCTCGTAGACCGCAACGGAAGCGTTGACGCAACGTAGAGGAAGTAGTCGTACGTCTTCCCGATCCGACCAATCCAAGCACCGTTACTCCGGCACCTCCGAGTTCTTAGCACACGTACAGCTCGATGACGCTCCCCGGGCTCCAATCCAGCAAAGCTTCGGGGATGAGTTCCGTCAGCACAACGGCGTGGTGACGATGATGATGTTCTACCGACACAGGGCTTCGCCTAAGCACTACAACAATATGATCGAGGTGGAATATGGTGGCAGGGGGCACCGCACACGGCTAAGGAACGATCACGTGGATCAACTTGTGTGTTCTAGGGTGCCCCCCTGCCCCCGTATATAAAGGAGCAAGGGGAGGAGGCGGCCGGCCAGGTGTGGCGCGCCAAGAGGGAGTCCTACTCCCACCGGGAGTAGGACTCCTAGTTGGACAAGGAGAGAGAGGGGGGAAAGAGGAGGAAGAGAGGAAGGAAAAGGGGGGCGCCGCCCCCCTTCCCTTGTCCTATTCGGACTAGGAAGGGGAGGGGCGCGCGACCACCTCCTGCCTCCTTCTCTCTTCTCCCTCAAGGCCCATGTAGGCCCACTAAACCCCCGGGGGGGTTCCGGTAACCCCCCGGTACTCCGGAAAAATGCCGATTTCACCCGGAACGATTCCGATGTCCAAATATAGGCTTCCAATATATCGATCTTTATGTCTCGACCATTTCGAGACTCCTCATCATGTACGTGATCACATCCGGGACTCCGAACTAACTTCGGTATATCAAAATGCATAAACTCATAATAACTGTCATCGTAACATTAAGTGTGCGGACCCTACGGTTCGAGAACAATGTAGACATGACTGAGACAGATCTCCGGTCAATAACCAATAGCGGGACCTGGATGCCCATATTGGCTCCTACATATTCTACGAAGATCTTTATCGGTCAGACCGCATAACAACATACGTTGTTCCCTTTGTCATCGGTATGTTACTTGCCCGAGATTCGATCGTCGATATCCAATACCTAGTTCAATCTCGTTACCGGCAAGTCTCTTTACTCGTTCCGTAATACATCATCCCGCAACTAACTCATTAGTTGCAATGCTTGCAAGGCTTATGTGATGTGCATTACCGAGAGGGCCTAGAGATACCTCTCCGACAATCGGAGTGACAAATCCTAATCTCAAAATACGCCAACCCAACATCTACCTTTGGGGACACCTGTAGAGCTCCTTTATAATCACCCAGTTACGTTGTGACGTTTGGTAGCACACAAAGTGTTCCTCCGGTAAACGGGAGTTGCATAATCTCATAGTCATAGGAACATGTATAAGTCATGAAGAAAGCAATAGCAACATACTAAACGATCGGATGCTAAGCTAATGGAATGGGTCATGTCAATCAGATCATTCAACTAATGATGTGACCTCGTTAATCAAATAACAACACTTTGTTCATGGTTAGGAAACATAACCATCTTTGATTAACGAGCTAGTCAAGTAGAGGCATACTAGTGACACTAAGTTTGTCTATGTATTCACACATGTATTACGTTTCCGGTTAATACAATTCTAGCATGAATAATAAACATTTATCATGATATAAGGAAATAAATAATAGCTTTATTATTGCCTCTAGGGCATATTTCCTTTAGTCTCCCACTTGCACTAGAGTCAATAATCTAGATTACACAGTAATGATTCTAACACCCATGGAGCCTTGGTGCTGATCATGTTTTGCTCGTGGAAGAGGCTTAGTCAATGGGTCTGCAACATTCAGATCCGTATGTATCTTGCAAATCTCTATGTCTCCCACCTGGACTAGACCCCGGATGGAATTGAAGCGTCTCTTGATGTGCTTGGTTCTCTTGTGAAATCTGGATTCCTTTGCCAAGGCAATTGCACCAGTATTGTCACAAAAGATTTTCATTGGACCCGATGCACTAGGTATGACACCTAGATCGGATATGAACTCCTTCATCCAGACTCCTTCTTTGCTGCTTCCGAAGTAGCTATGTACTCTGCTTCACATGTAGATCCCGCTACAACGCTTTGTTTAGAACTGCACCAACTTACAGCTCCACCGTTTAATGTAAACACGTATCCGGTTTGCGATTTAGAATCGTCCGGATCAGTGCCAAAGCTTGCATCAACGTAACCTTTTATGGTGAGCTCTTTGTCACCTCCATATACGAGAAACATATCCTTAGTCCTTTTCAGGTATTTCAGGATGTTCTTGACCCCTGTCCAGTGATCCACTCCTGGATTACTTTGGTACCTCCCTGCTAAGCTTATAGCAAGGCACACATCAGGTCTGGTACACAGCATTGCATACATGATAGAGCCTATGGCTGAAGCATAGGGAACATCTTTCATTTTCTCTCTATCTTCTGCAGTGGTCGGGCATTGAGTCTGACTGAACTTCACACCTTGTAACACAGGCAAGAACCCTTTCTTTGCCTGATCCATTTTGAACCTTTTCAAAATCTTGTCAAGGTATGTGCTTTTTGAAAGTCCAATTAAGCGTTTTGATCTATCTCTATAGATCTCTATGCCTAATATGTAAGCAGCTTCACCGAGGTCTTTCATTGAAAAACTCTTATTCAAGTATCCCTTTATGCTATCCAGAAATTCTATATCATTTCCGATCAGTAATATGTCATCCACATATAATATCAGAAATGCTACAGAGCTCTCACTCACTTTCTTGTAAATACAGGCTTCTCCGAAAGTCTGTATAAAACCAAATGCTTTGATGACACTATCAAAGCGTTTATTCCAACTCCGAGAGGCTTGCACCAGTCCATAAATAGATCGCTGGAGCTTGCACACTTTGTTAGCTCCCTTTGGATCGACAAAACCTTCCGGTTGCATCATATACAACTCTTCTTCCAGAAATCCATTCAGGAATGCAGTTTTGACATCCATCTGCCAAATTTCATAATCATAAAATGCGGCAATTGCTAACATGATTCTGACAGACTTAAGCATCGCTACGGGTGAGAAGGTCTCATCGTAGTCAACCCCTTGAACTTGTCGAAAACCTTTTGCGACTAGTCGAGCTTTGTAGATAGTAATATTACCGTCAGCGCCAGTCTTCTTCTTGAAGATCCATTTATTCTCAATTGCTTGCCGATCATCGGGCAAGTCAACCAAAGTCCATACTTTGTTCTCATACATGGATCCCATCTCAGATTTCATGGCTTCAAGCCATTTTGCGGAATCTGGGCTCACCATCGCTTCTTCATAGTTCGTAGGTTCATCATGATCTAGTAGCATGACTTCCAGAACTGGATTACCGTACCACTCTGTCGCGGATCTCATTCTGGTTGATCTACGAGGTTCAGTAGTATCTTGTTCTGAAGTTTCATGATCATCATCATTAACTTCCTCACTTATTGGTGTAGGTGTCGCAGAAACAGTTTTCTGTGATGTACTACTTTCCAACAAGGGAGTAGGTATAGTTACTTTCCTCCCACTCACTTCTTTCAAGAGAAACTCCTTCTCCAGAAAGTTTCCGAATTTAGCAACAAAAGTCTTGCCTTCGGATTTGTGATAGAAGGTGTATCTAATAGTTTCCTTTTGATATCCTATGAAGGCACATTTCTCCGATTTGGGTTCGAGCTTATCAGGTTGAAGTTTTTTCACATAAGCATCGCAGCCCCAAACTTTCAGAAACGACAACTTTGGTTTCTTGCCAAACCATAGTTCATAAGGCGTCGTCTCAACGGATTTTGATGGTGCCCTATTTAACGTGAATGCGGCTGTCTCTAGAGCGTATCCTCAAAACGATAGCGGTAAATCAGTAAGAGACATCATAGATCGCACCATATCTAGTAAAGTACGATTACGACGTTCGGACACACCATTACGCTGTGGTGTTCCGGGTGGCGTGAGTTGCGAAACTATTCCACAATTTTTCAAATGTACACCAAACTCGTAACTCAAATATTCTCCTCCACGATCAGATCGTAGAAACTTTATTTTCTTGTTACGATGATTTTCAACTTCACTCTGAAATTCTTTGAACTTTTCAAACGTTTCAGACTTATGTTTCATTAAGTAGATATACCCATATCTGCTTAAGTCATCTGTGAAGGTGAGAAAATAACGATATCCGCCACGAGCCTCAACAATCATCGGACCACATACATCTGTATGTATGATTTCCAGCAAATCTGTTGCTCTCTCCATAGTACCAGAGAACGGTGTTTTAGTCATCTTGCCCATGAGGCACGGTTCGCAAGTACCAAGTGATTCATAATCAAGTGGTTCCAAAAGTCCATCAGTATGGAGTTTCTTCATGCGCTTTACACCGATATGACCTAAACGGCAGTGCCACAAATAAGTTGCACTATCATTATCAACTCTGCATCTTTTGGCTTCTACATTATGAATATGTGTATCACCAATATCGAGATTCAACAAGAATAGACCACTCTTCAAGGGTGCATGACCATAAAAGATATTACTCATATAAATAGAACAACCATTATTCTCTGATTTAAATGAATAACCGTCTCGCATTAAACAACATCCAGATATAATGTTCATGCTCAACGCTGGCACCAAATAACAATTATTTAAGTCTAATACTAATCCCGAAGGTAGATGTAGAGGTAGCGTGCCGACCGCGATCACATCGACTTTGGAACCGTTTCCCACGCGCATCATCACCTCGTCCTTAGACAATCTTCACTTAATCTGTAGTCCCTGTTTCGAGTTGCAAATATTAGCAACAGAACCAGTATCAAATACCCAGGTGCTACCGCGAGCATTAGTAAGGTACACATCAGTAACATGTATATCACATATACCTTTGTTCACCTTGCCATCCTTCTTATCCGCCAAATACTTGGGGCAGTTCCGCTTCCAGTGACCAGTCTGCTTGCAGTAGAAGCACTCAGTTTCAGGCTTAGGTCCAGACTTGGGTTTCTTTTCTTGAGCAGCAACTTGCTTGCCGTTCTTCTTGAAGTTCCCCTTTTTCTTCCCTTTGCCCTTTTTCTTGAAACTAGTGGTCTTGTTGACCATCAACACTTGATGCTCCTTTTTGATTTCTACCTCTGCAGCTTTCAGCATTGCGAAGAGCTCGGGAATAGTCTTGTTCATCCCTTGCATACTATAGTTCATCACGAAGCTCTTGTAGCTTGGTGGTAGTGATTGGAGAATTCTATCAATGACGCAATCATCTGAAAGATTAACTCCCATTTGAATCAAGTGATTATTATACCTAGACATTTTGAGTATATGCTCACTGATAGAACTGTTCTCCTCCATCTTGCAGCTATAGAACTTATTGGATACTTCATATCTCTCAATCCGGGCATTTGCTTGAAATATTAACTTCAACTCCTGGAACATCTCATATGCTCCATGACGTTCAAAACGTCGTTGAAGTCCCGATTCTAAGCCGTAAAGCATGGCACACTGAACTATCGAGTAGTCATCAGCTTTGCTCTGCCAGACGATCATAACATCTGGTGTTGCTCCAGCAGCAGGCCTGGCACCCAGCGGTGCTTCCAGGACGTAATTCTTCTGTGCAGCAATGAGGATAATCCTCAAGTTACGGACCCAGTCCGTGTAATTGCTACCATCATCTTTCAACTTTGCTTTCTCAAGGAACGCATTAAAATTCGACGGAACAACAACACGAGCCATCTATCTACAATCAAACATAAACAAGCAAGATACTATCAGGTACTAAGTTCATGATAAGTTTAAGTTCAATTAATCAAATTACTTAAGAACTCCCACTTAGATAGACATCCCTCTAATCCTCTAAGTGATCACGTGATCCAAATCAACTAAACCATGTCCGATCATCACGTGAGATGGAGTAGTTTCTTTGGTGAACATCACTATGTTGATCATATCTACTATATGATTCACGCTCGACCTTTCGGTCTCCGTGTTCCGAGGCCATATCTGTATATGCTTGGCTCATCAGGTATAACCTGAGTATTCCGCGTGTGCAACTGTTTTGCACCCGTTGTATTTGAACGTAGAGCCTATCACACCCGATCATCACGTGGTGTCTCAGCACGAAGAACTTTCGCAACGGTGCATACTCAGGGAGAACACTTCTTGATAATTTAGTGACAGATCATCTTATAATGCTACCATCAATCAAAGCAAGATAAGATGCATAAAAGATAAACATCACATGCAATCAATATATAAGTGATATGATATGGCCATCATCATCTTGTGCATGTGATCTCCATCTCCGAAGCACCGTCATGATCACCATCATCACCGGCGCGACACCTTGATCTCCATCGTAGCATCGTTCTCGTCTCGCCAATCTTATGCTTCCACGACTATCGCTACCGCTTAGTGATAAAGTAAAGCATTACATCGCGATTGCATTGCATACAATAAAGCGGCAACCATATGGCTCCTGCGAGTTGCCGATAATTCGGTTACAAAACATGATCATCTCATACAATAAAATTTAGCATCATATCTTGGCCATATCACATCACAACATGCCCTGCAAAAACAAGTTAGACGTCCTCTACTTTGTTGTTGCAAGTTTTACGTGGCTGCTACGGGCTTAAGTAAGAACCAATCTCACCTACGCATCAAAACCACAACGATAGTTTGTCAATTTGACTCCGTTTTAAACTTCGCAAGGACCGGGCGTAGCCACACTTGGTTCAACTAAATTTGGAGAAACAGTCACCCGCAAGCCACCTTTGTGCAAAGCACGTCGGGAGAACCGGTCTCGCGTAAGCGTACGCGTAATGTCGGTCCGGGCCGCTTCATCCAACAATACCGCCGAACCAAAGTATGACATGCTGGTAGGCAGTATGACTTATATCGCCCACAACTCATTTGTGTTCTACTCGTGCATATAACATCAAACCATAAAACCTAGGCTCGGATGCCACTGTTGGGGAACACAGTAATTTCAAAAAAATTCCTACACACACGCAAGATCATGGTGATGCATAGCAACGAGAGGTGAGAGTGTTGTCTACGTACCCTCGTAGACCGCAACAGAAGCGTTGACGCAACATAGAGGAAGTAGTCGTACGTCTTCCCGATCCGACCGATCCAAGCACTGTTACTCCGGCACCTCCGAGTTCTTAGCACACGTACAGCTCGATGACGCTCCACGGGCTCCGATCCAGCAAATCTTCGGGGATGAGTTCCGTCAGCACAATGGCATGGTGACGATGATGATGTTCTACCGATGCAGGGCTTCGCCTAAGCACTACAACAATATGATCGAGGTGGAATATGGTGGCAGGGGGCATCGCACACGGCTAAGGAACGATCATGTGGATCAACTTGTGTGTTCTAGGGTGCCCCCCTGCCCCCGTATATAAAGGAGCAAGGGGAGGAGGCGGCCGGCCAGGTGTGGCGCGCCAAGAGGGAGTCCTACTCCCACCGGGAGTAGGACTCCTAGTTGGACAAGGAGAGAGAGGGGGGAAAGAGGAGGAAGAGAGGAAGGAAAGGGGGGCGCCGCCCCCCTTCCCTTGTCCTATTCGGACTAGGAAGGGGAGGGGCGCGCGGCCACCTCCTGCCTCCTTCTCTCTTCTCCCTCAAGGCCCATGTAGGCCCAATAACCCCCCGGGGGGGTTCCGGTAACCCCCTGGTACTCCGGAAAAATGCCGATTTCACCCGGAACGATTTTGATGTCCAAATATAGGCTTCCAATATATCGATCTTTATGTCTCAATCATTTCGAGACTCCTTGTCATGTCCGTGATCACATCCGGGACTCCGAACTAACTTTGGTACATCAAAATGCATAAACTCATAATAACTGTCATCGTAACATTAAGCGTGCGGACCCTACGGTTCGAGAACAATGTAGACATGACTGAGACAGATCTCCGGTCAATAACCAATAGCGGGACCTGGATGCCCATATTGGCTCCTACATATTCTACGAAGATCTTTATCGGTCAGACCGCATAACAACATACGTTGTTCCCTTTGTCGTCGGTATGTTACTTGCCCGAGATTCGATCGTGAGTATCCAATACCTAGTTCAATCTCGTTACCGGCAAGTCTCTTTACTCGTTCCGTAATACATCATCCCGCAACTAACTCATTAGTTGCAATGCTTGCAAGGCTTATGTGATGTGCATTACCGAGAGGGCCCAGAGAGACCTCTTCGACAATCAGAGTGACAAATCCTAATCTCGAAATACGCCAACCCAACATCTACCTTTGGAGACACCTGTAGAGCTCCTTTATAATCACCCAGTTACGTTGTGACGTTTGGTAGCACACAAAGTGTTCCTCCGGTAAACGGGAGTTGCATAATCTCATAGTCATAGGAACATGTATAAGTCATGAAGAAAGCAATAGCAACATACTAAACGATCGGATGCTAAGCTAATGGAATGGGTCATGTCAATCAGATCATTCAACTATGATGTGACCTCGTTAATCAAATAACAACACTTTGTTCATGGTTAGGAAACATAACCATCTTTGATTAATGAGCTAGTCAAGTAGAGGCATACTAGTGACACTAAGTTTGTCTATGTATTCACACATGTATTATGTTTCCGGTTAATACAATTCTAGCATGAATAATAAACATTTATCATGATATAAGGAAATAAATAATAGCTTTATTATTGCCTCTAGGGCATATTTCCTTTAAAAATCGGGTATTTTTATTCTCCTCTAGTACCTCCTTCACTTTCGCATGTTGGGCCCATTTAATCTCCTCCTCTCTCAGAAGTTCTAAACTCTCTTCATCCTCTCTTTTAGTAGCACACTCTGCTAGTTAGAGGGTTGCCACTTCAGGCTTAATGTCTAACTCATCAATAAGGCTAATGAGGCTATCCTTTTCAACTTTATAAAACCCACTCACATTCTTAGCCCAGCCACACAAAACTATCTAAGATGCCTGATTTTGTACTTCCATCATTCAACATTCATGTTACATATATTTTTAGCCCATTCTAAAGCCACTAACTCCAGAAAATCCTTCCTTTTCATTCAGCGACAATTCAAAAGAGAAGGCCATCTTGATCCCCACATAAGCTGCCTCACCGGAGATCAATGAGTGAAGGTGCATTATCAGACAAACCCCTTTGTAATGCCCGCACCGTTACGAGAGGAAATTTTTGTTCCCATTCCACACTTGCTAAAACACGGTCCAACTTTTCATAAGTTGCATTCTCTATATTATTAGCCCAAGTATATTGTCGACCCCTAAGAATTATCTCTTGCAAGTCAAGCTTCTCAAGAATAGCATTAAACATGAACGGTTATCTACCACCAAAATTATCATTATTATTCTCGTAGCTCCGATGAATAATATTAAAATCTTCTCCGTCCTGGTTTATTGGTCTCCATTGTAATATGTGCCAAATTTTGACCAAAGATTTAACTGACAAAATGTTAGTGCATATCAATAAAAATTATATTGTTGGATTCGTATTTGAACATAGTTTTCGATGATATTATTTTTTATGACATGCATGAACATTTTGTTAGTTAAATTTATGATCAAGTTTTGGCACGGATTACAATGAGGACCAATAAACCAGGACGAAGATAGTACTCCAATTCAGCCAGGAAGATGGGATTGTGCTTAAGTTGTGCCGCTCTATAAACCACAACGAGAGCCCAATCAAAACCATCACCTTTCGACCATACGTGAAACTTGATAGCATAATCACTCACACCCATCTTCCTGGCATGAAGAGAAGCCTTATTAACCCCAAGTAAGATCCCGCCGGATCTCCCCAAGGAGGAAGGCAATACCAAAAAAAATCCGAACCACCCGAAACAGTGCCCAAAACTGGCAAGAAAAATTGGGTTCACTAGTATAGATGAAAACAGAGCAGAAACGGATGGAACTGGGTGCTACCATATTTTCTTCTCATTGTATAAATGAATACATCAAATGGAAATGAATATGAAAACAAATACTACTGAAAACGGATACAGAGCGGGAGCGGACGCGACAATGAAAATGGGTTTAGACCAAAATTAAAAACCCCTTGAACCAAAGATAAAAACAGAAACAAACCAATAGACTTAATCAATTATTAACATGGTTACAAACTAACATGATTATGGTTTTTTCAGAAGAATAGTGCAGTATTATACTCCCTCCGTCCCAAAATAAATGACTCAGCTTTGTACTAAGTTTGTGGGAGTAATAGCACTGAACAATTGTGTGTCTCCATTGAGTAAGTGTGTGGTAGTAGAAGTTAGGCTACATGGCAAATTTCGCTCATTGTGCCATTGTGTGTTGATTGATGGTTGGGCTACCGTAAATTTCATATTCACGAAAACAAAAAGTTTCGCTTTCGTTTGCGTTCCATCCGAAAACACTGTTAAATTTTTATTCATTTTTAGATAAAAAAATCGATTTCCATTTCTGTTTTGCAAATTTTCCTTTTTGTTTTCATTTGTCCTACCAATTTCTGTTTTTCTTTGAAAAAGCAGAAAGTTCCCGCCCCATTTTCAAGCCTATAAGATATTGCTTTCGCTTAGCGATCGCGGAAGTCCTTTTGCTACCATAATATACGTGGCATCAGATTGTCGAGACATGTGGCAAGTTAAGTGACAAATAGGATGTTTAGGAGCCCGTCCCACGTTCTGACTCATGTCCGTTTGCTCCGACTTGAGATTCATCTCTGGGCTGGCCGGTCCGGACAGCACTACAAAACTGAAGGAGTAAATTAGCAAAGAATGTAGGACTGGCAGGCTCACGATTCCTAGGTGTCCTTTAGTTCCTCCAACATTTCATACTCCACGGTGCAAGAGAAGTAACCAAATCCCGACGAGCCTGTCTCCTACAACACCGTCCCATCTCTCCGGTGCAGCGTACACGGACCGCAATGGCTACTCCGCAACGGCAAGCGACGCCGTCACAGTGCTACGTGTCGCCCAGCCCGACGCCGCGACGCGACAGGGGCGGCAGCTCCGTCAGAAACCGAGTCTCGGTGTGTCCTGCCGCCCAAGCAGCCTCTTCCCCGTGCTTCGTGCGGCCTCCGCTCGCCGGGCTCCATAAGTAGCCGGCGAGGCACGCATCAGCGACACATCGATCACCAGCCGGAGGCAGCAAAGAACACACAGTGCGACAGCTAGCGAACGGGAGGAGAAGTGAGGATGGAAGGGTACCTGTTGGGGAGGACCAAGAGGAGGGATCACCTGCTGCTCATGGACAGCGCCGGCGCAGTGCAGTCGCCGCAGACGCCGGTGGAGCCCATGGAGTTCCTGTCGCGGTCGTGGAGCGTCTCCGCGTCGGACCTGTCCAAGGTGCTGGCGGTCGGCGGCGGGAGGCGGAGCTCCAACTTCGTCGTCGATCGCCTCTCCGGGATGCTCATGCCGGAGACGCTCGCGCTCGCCGCCGCTTCCGGCGCCGGCAGCCCCAAAAAGCGTGTAAGATCACAAGCAAATGCCAAGTGCTCAGCTCACGTATTGTACAGTCTGAGAGTTCTGTAAAATAAGCTGACATGTATCACGATTTGCGTGTGCAGACTTGCAGGAGCAGGAGCGCGATCTCCGCGCACCACCACACGATCGGCAGGTGGTTTCACCACAAGGACGGTGGCAGCAGGGTCGACAAGGCCCGTGCCGAGCGGGCGCGCGTCCATGCGGCGGTCTCCGTGGCCAGCGTGGCGGCCGCCGTCGCTGCCCTCGCGGCGGGAGCCGCGAACCCGGAGGACGGAGAGGACGCCAAGATGGACGCCGCGCTGGCATCCGCCACGCAGCTTCTGGCCTCGCACTGCATCGAGTTTGCCGAGCTCGCCGGGGCAGACCACGACCAGGTGGCCTCCGCCGTCGAGGGCGCCGTCGACGTCCGGAGCCCCGGCGATCTCATGACCCTCACCGCCGCCGCTGCCACCGGTGAGCAAACACGCACGCCGTACTATCTAGTACATATGAGATTGTTTGTTACGCGTGCCGGGGTGTGACATTGCTAAACGGCGGCAGCTCTACGAGGAGCCACGGCGCTGAGGCAGAGAGAGCAGCGGGAGGCGAGGAGCAAAGCGGCGGTGGCGCCCTCCGAGAAGGCCGGCAGCTGCGGCGCGGACATATGGTGCAAGGAAGGGACGCTCCTCAAGCGCAGCCGGAAAGGCGCGCTGCGCTGGAAGCGAGTGTCCGTGTACATCAACAAGAGGTCGCAGGTGATCGTGAAGCTCAAGAGCAAGCACATCGGCGGCGCCTTCTCCAAGAAGAAGAGGAGCGTCGTGTACGGCGTGCACGACGACATGCCGGCGTGGCCGCCGGGGCACGAGCCCTGCGGCATGCCGGACTCTGCCACGGCGGCGCCGGAGAAGCGCCACTTCGGGCTGAGGACGGCGCAGGGCCTGGTCGAGTTCGAGTGCGAGAGCAGGATGCATAAGCAGGAGTGGGTGGAGTCGGTGAAGAACCTGCTCCGGCAGGCGGCCGGCGGCACTGCTCAGCTCGAGCACTCCTTCGAGTCGCTCAGGCTTAGCGCCTCGTAAAATCTGAAGTTTGTTTGTACTATGTTTTTTTCTAGCCTGCAGCTGCTCCTCGGCAGCCCGTTTGTTTTAGCACAGGGAGCGACCGAGGTGTCAGTCCACGTGGAAGAATAAAATGTGCAGACCTTTACGAGTTCCATGTGTAAATATAAGGTGCAACAATAATCGGTACATAGACCTGTAAGAGTACCATGCAGATGTTGATGTACAAAAAGTTGCTGTGATGTTGATTTTGTATTAAAATATACCTTAGTTATTTTTGGTATAAATAATGAATCTGTTTTCATTTTGTAAGACTTATCCTTGCGATTTTAGATCAGTTGAGCCTTGAGTCAGTTGGATCTCCAAAGCTCTCTCGCCCCATTGTGAACCGAATGTCAATCATCGACATTAGCTTGTTCAACCAAATATGTCTTTTTCCTTTCTTGTCGTCCGACGCACACTGACTTGGCACCTGATAATCGACATTTGGTTTAGAGTGTCTAACAAAGTGACATGGAAAGTTCATGTCTGAATTCTAATGATTGCATCGAGGTGATGCCGGAGTTGGCAACATCTGATTCATGCCCACGGATGTCATAGATCTTGGTGCACATGACCAATGATGACATCCAACCCATGGACAATGTGTAGGAGGTTAGCAAGATCTAGATGTGTAGATGTAGTAGCGGAGCTTGACGAAGTTGTGTGGAGCAGGGGGCAAACACACAAAAAATTAGAATATAAGAATTTTGCACACATGTGCCATTTGTGTGTGTGTGTGGAGGGGGGGGGGGCTGAGATGCACCAAGCTCCACCGTTGAGTATGAGTGCGAGTAACTGGAATTTTTCTCACTGAGCATGATGTAGTCCTATGGTGTTTGATGTAGATTGAACAACGAAATTCATCCTCCACGATGCACGATTTGAGCTCTTCTTCATCTGATCAGATTCTCATCGTTGATGTGGTCTTGCGGGCACGAGTGTTCGGCCAGGGGAGCTCCGACACGATAAGGATGTTCTCATGTTCGGTTATGTGCTTGCATGGGTCTAGGAGTCTCTTTTAGTTGCCGCTAACTAAGAGAACCCAGTCTCGTTGCCGCTGGCTAGGACAACCCCATTTTCATTGCTACCAGCAAGGGCATGGCAATGGTGTTGCAATTTCGTATTTTGGAGTCATAGATATAATATTTTACAAAATAATTATTATTTTAAATCATCTCAATAAACCTTCAATCTTTACATTACACTAGATGACCCGTCGCTCCAATCATGAAAGCCCACTTTAATAAACCAAGCACTAAATTATTTCGCAAGTCTGCTTTTTCCTGACATAATTTATGAGGAGCGGTCGATTTTATTCCTGAGAGGCTAATCATTGATAACATCATATGTGCTTACGAATGCTAGCACTTTATGAAGAAGAGCCAAGACAAATAGCTTATGTGCATTAAAGCTAGGCATGATGAATGGTTATGATAGATTAGAGTGTTACTATCTCCAAGTTATTATGAGCAAGTTGGGGTTTGCGCCAGCATGGATTGACACAATTATGGATATGGTTAAGTATGTATCCTTCTCAGTTCTTTTCAATGGAGAGAAACTTGAACAATTTAACCCACGAGAGGCATTCGCTAGGGACACCCAATTTTCCTTTTTTTCTTAATTGCAGTAGAGGGCCTTTTGTGCCTTTTAAAATTTAGTTTTCAGTCCTCAGTGCTTGGTGGTATTAAGGTGGCCCCCACAACTCCTGCTATTAACCATCTTTTGTTTGCAAATCGCAACCTGCTGCTATTCAAGGCAAGTGCTGAGGGAGCAAATGTCAGGTCAAACTTGTTGAATACATATTGTAATGCTTCGGGACAACGGGTGAACAATGAGAAGTCATCTATATTTTTTAGTAGAGGGTGTCCACAACCTTTATGTGAAATAGTGAAGGTGGCTCTGAATGTGCAAAATGAGTCTCTAAATGACAAATATTTGGGCATGCCTACAGATGTTGGACACTCAAAGAATGAGACATTTAAATACCTAGGCATCGTGTGTGGGAAAAGTTTAAATGTTGGATGGAGAAGCTCCTTACGGTAGCTGGTAAGGAGGTTTTGATCAAGTCAGTGGCACAGTCTATACCTGCCTACTCCATGGTATGCTTTAGGCTACCCAGGGGTTTAGGCAAGAGCGTAACCTCTATCATACGATAGTTCTGGTGGGGGAGTAAGCAGGGAAGGAGAAAACCGGTTTGTGTTTCATGGGATGTAATGAAGCGCCTGAAGCATCTAGGAGGACTTGGCTTTCAAGACATGGACATTTTAACTTGTCTTTGCAATCCAAACAGGCGTGGATACTGTTGCACCATCCCCAATCTCTCAGCGCTAAAATCCTGAAGGTCGTATATTATCCTAGTTGTTCTTTACTTGAGGCGGAGCTGGGGTAGCACCCTTCCCAGATCTAGAGGCAATCCTTGACGGTAGACACATCCTTTTGCAGAGAAACATTAGAAGGATTGGCACTAGTGAGACTACAAGGATTTGGGCCGATAACTGGTTACCGAGGCGGAATTTCATGCACCCTCTTACATCTATGGTGGCTACCCCTCCTGTCCTCCTTTCAGAGCTTATTGATGCCTTCTAGTCATCCTGGTGAGAGGATTGTTAGGGCATTTCCTTACTTTGTGTTTTGGATGATGATGACAACCCTTTGTTGGTCTAATCTTGTGCTAAGTGCTTCAGGTTCTCGGTGTTTAGGCTTTCATCAGATAGCTACTCTCTCTGGAAGGAAAAGATCGAAGACGGTGTTTTCTACGCTTTTTATCTCTTTGGTAGTAGGGAACCCGTACTATCAAGAGGGAATCTACATTGGGAGGAGTTGGGGGAATCTTTTCGCGTACACTTGCCTCACCCCTCTCTTACCTTCCTTAGTTGTGAGAGAGAGCATTTCCCTTCTTGTCTTACTGCTTGCTATGGTTTCCCAGCGGTTGTACCGCTCTCTGGAGCGGTTGTACCACTGGTTCTTGGCGCTTATCAGTCTTGATCGAGCGGTTGTACCGCTGCTTCCGGGCGGTGGTACCGCCACCATGCTCAGTGAAGACTGCGGCGGTTGTTCCGCCCAAGTACCGGTCATGCTCCTGTTTTGGTGCGGTACTCGGGCGGTGGTGGCCCGGTTGGTCCGATCGTACCGGTACCACCGGTGCCCTGAGCGGTTCTACCGCTCAGGACTTAGCCGCCCAAGCGCTCAAGGCCAAGCGGTCTTGTAAATAGCCATCTTCATAAGGACTTCTGAAAGTGCGTTATATCGACTAGAGGGGTGAATAGGCGATTTTTATGGAAGTCTTCAAAACGTGGAAGTTATGAAGACAAACAGAGTGAACAAGCCTATCACTATGCAGCGGAAGTTAGATTACACAACGCAAGGCATAGTCAAGTATACAATATAGTGAAAGCACAGTGACAAACAGCTTCAGTGTAATGAGGATCAGGTAGGAAGAAGTTATGAAGCCAAACAAATCATACAGTCAAGTTGTGAAGACAGAAGATAAAGCAAGCATGCAATGGCTTCACAATGTGTACTGGTAAGTAAAGGGAAGTGAAGATGAAACCAGTGACACGCTGAAGACAATGATATGTTGGACCAATTCTAGTTGCTGTGACAACTGTACGTCTGGTTGGAGCGGCTAGGTATTTAAACCAAAGGACACATAGTCTCGGACACCCAGTCCTGAACACGCAGCTCAGGACACCCAGTCCTCACCGTTTTCTCCTTGAGCTAAGGTCACACAGACATCGCCCAATCACTCTGGTAAGTCTTCAAGGTAGACTCCCAAACCTTCACAGACTTCGTTCACCGGCAATCCACAATTTCTCCTGGATGCTCAGAACGCGACGCCTAACCATCTGGAGGATGCACAGTCCTCAAGTGTAATAAGTCTTCAGATCACTCAGACAAGAAGACTTAAGTGATGCCCAATTACTCTGGCTCTGGGTGGTTAGGGCTTTTCTCCTCGCTAGGGATTTTCTCTCAAAGGCTTCGAGGTGGGTTGCTCTCAAACGACAAAAGCCGTGCACTGAAATCTGAGCAGCCAACCGTTTATGGTTGTAGGGGTGGACTATTTATAGCCACTTGGCAACCCGATTTGATTTGTCCGAAATGACCCTGGGTCACTAAGGAACTGACACGTGTATCAACGGTCGAATTTCGAACTCACACGGCAACTTTACTTGGGATACAAGTAAAGCTGACTTGTCTGACTCTGGACAAGATTTTCTCTCATTGTCTTCACTCGAAGACATAGGATTTGAATTAGGCATCACTTCAGTCATCCTGACTGGTTCTCTTGGACCCCACTTAACAGTACGGTGGTTCCTATGACACAACATGAATGAAGTAAAACTACGAAGGATCTAAATCTTCGAGTTCCATTAGCTTCATGGGGAGTCTTCACATGTCATTGTCTTCGACATGAATGTCTTCATAAACCACCATTGTCTTCAATGTCTTCGTACATTTTTAGGGGTCATCTCTGATAGCTAAACCGAATCAATGAGGGACTTCTACCTGTGTTATCCTGCAATTCTCACAAACACATTAGTCCCTCAACTAGGTTTGTCGTCAATACTCCAAAACCACTAGGGGTGGCACTAGATGCACTTACAATCTCCCCCTTTTTGGTGATTGATGACAAACTAGTTGAAGTTTTCAACGGGGAATATAATTTGTGAAATTGTAAAGGAATTGTCTTCATAAGCTGCAAGGGCTCCCCCTGAAGATGTGCATATAAGTAATTTGCTTCTGGAACGCAAATGCATATGGCAGGTTGTACTTGTGGGAATCCACTTCAACTTATGATGACAATCCACCATGCATGTAAAGGTATTTGAAGAGAATGACGTGCATAATGAAAAATGGACGTCTGCGAAATGATATAAGTGCGGAAATTATCGTCGTACATGCGGAATTTATCTTCGCACAAACATAGTGGCAAACAAGTAGCAGACGACCATCAAGTTTAAGTGTTACAACTCAAAGAACCAAATGTATCAAAACGAGAGTTGTAAGCACGAAGCAAAATGCAAAATATAAAGCACCTGCCCATATAATTGACCCGCTTGAAGACTATAAACATCATATGCTTCTCCCCCTTTTGTCAGTGATGACCAAAAAGGTTTGAAGACATAGAGTTTTCTACGCGTTCCCAGGCGCGGCAGGGTCGGAGGAGGCGTTTGGTGGTGCAGACGAGCTTGGTGCAGGGTCGACGCGCGCTGAAGAAGGTGGTGGTGATGTAGCGTCGTCTTCTTCCTCAATGATTCTTCCAGTCACTGTGGCAGCAGAGGAAGAGAACTCTGAATCTTCAAGCGACGGAGTTCCGCGCAGCACAGCTCTTCTGGGGGGTGTGGAGTCAAACTTGAATCTCTCTCTGAAGCCATCCTCTTGAAGTTCAGCTTCAGTGCACATCATGGTGAGGCCTTTCCAAGTGCGGCGACAGGTTTCATGTGCGACAAAGGCATTCTTAGTGGCCAGATTTCTGATGTGATTGACGTCTTGCATGATACTGCGCATCTGCCTTTTGAGCCAGTCGTGATGCCTATCTTGCTTTTGGTGCAGAGCCACAAGAAGTTCACGGTCAGTGAGTGTACGAGCGCGTTTCTTGGGTCTCTGTGCAGCTGTGCTGTCAGTGGCTTCAGTTGATGCAGGGGCACGTGTGGTGCCAGCCATTGGATACACTCTGGAGATGGCTTCAACACCTTCAGCATGCTGAGTGAAGTTCTGGTGTTCTGCATTCTGAAGACTTAATGGCTGCTTGGCAGGCTCAGAATATATTGCTTCAGCAGAGGTGTCCACATCAGGTAAGAAGATTCTATGATTGCGGGCAGAGGGCTGATAGGAGATAGCAGAGTGGAGCTTGATTAACCTCATAACCCATGGAGCATAAATCTTCAAACCAAAGAGATCTGAGCCAGACGCTGCAAGTTGGCGTATAAAGAGATCCTGAGCGTTGAAGCATTTGCCATGCAGGATACAGAAGATGAGAGTCTTCATGGCACCTTCAATCTTGGCATATCGAGAGTGCCCCTTAATGGGCCATAGAGTCCGCCTGACGATGTGATATATAGTTCTGGGCAGGTACTCTAAGTCTTCAACGAAGAACTCAGTTGGGTAAGGTGCATCAAGAAGCAATGGCTTCATCATTGAGAGCATCTGACGCATATTTGGCTCAGGTCGCTGAAATATGCTCTCAATTGCTTCAACATGGAGTTGGCAGCCTTCTTTGAAGAGTTCGCCAGGAGTGGGTAGGCCAGTAAGCTCAATGATATCAAATGCATTGGCTTCATGATGGACATTGCCGGTCATCCACTCCAGGACCCAAGTCTTCGGATCTCTGTTGTAGCCTTTGATGTGCAGTGTGGCATAGAACTGGAGCAGAAGCTCTTCATTCCAGTGCTCTTCGTCGGTGATAAACGGCAGCAGGCCAACTTGCTTGAAGCAATCCAGTGCTTCTTCCAGACCAGGCAGACCAGCAACAGCTTCAACCTCAAGGCGCTGGTGAGGAAAGATACGACCTTGGTTGTATAGGACGCGGGAGTAGTAGCTGCGCTGTGGGTAGCTCCAGAACCTATCTGATACAATCCGTTCCCGTGAATAAGGGTTCTTGGAGCTGTTGAAGAAAGTGTTGTCTGCCCTAAAGCTATTGACATTAAAGGAGCCAGGAGCTGATGCAGGACCTGGGAACCTTGGCAGTCGTGGGATTGGCTTCTGGACCTGGGGCCTGTGCGCAACATGATAGTTGAACTGTGGACCGGCAGCAGACTCAGGCACAGAAGGTTCAGAGGCAGTAGCTTCAGTGTCTCTTGAAGTTGTTGGTTGGTCGGGCTCCACAATGGCTTCAGTGTTGGTTGTGGCAGCCGCAATAGTTTCAACCTCAACACGTGTAGTGAGAGGGACGTCTTCAGGTGCGTTCTCCTTGAGAACTTCTTCTTGTTGGTGCGGGGGAGATGGAGCTTGAGGTTCTTCTTCATGCTCTTCTTCATGTTCTTCGGCTGATGCAGCCGGAATGTCGTCAGCAGCCTGAGCCCTTGGCCCTTTGCAAAGCCTACGGAATGTAGGCGACGCCAGTGGTGTTGCAGTGGGCTGGGGCTCATCCTCTTCCTCCTGTGGGCGATCTTCCCACGATGCATCTTGGGTGATTGGCGTCAAGGGACGACCAATGCTGATCATTTCGCTTGTTTCAAGCTGAGGAAGAACTGCATCACCTTGCACATTGTCTTGGAGACCAATGTCTTCAGCAGCGTTGGGGTCGGCTGCTGGAATGTCTTCAGCATGCGGAGCCTCTGTGAAAGCGGGCTCATGCACGGTCAGCTGACGATCTTCGTTAGGAAAGCGGACGGAGAGGGGTTCGACTATCAAGGGCTCTGTGGGAGCAGCCCGAGATTTTTTGGTCTTGCGCTTCTTGATGGTGGGGTCAGAAGGAGAGGCTACAGGGTGTTTCCTCTTCCTTGCTTCAGCTTCGGCTGTCCGTGTCTTCTTGAGCTCTGAAGCGGTTGAGCGGTGCTTTGGCTTCGAGCCAGTCTTGGCAGTGGGGAAGACAATCGGAACAGCTTCTTGCCTTGGTGCCTCTTGTTCAGCCACAGCGGGCTTCTTCTTTTTCTTCGCGGCCATCCTGGGGTCGATGCCGGGACGCCCAAGTGCCTTGCGCTTCTCGGCCTCATTGTAGGCCTGCACACAGAGGTCAGCCAAAGTCCTTGACTGAACTCGTGCAGCATGACCTTGAAGTCCTTGACTTCTTGGACGCTGAGCTTGGCCATATTCTGCTTGAACTGAGCCTTTTCAAAATCAATCTTTTGCTTCAGTTCAACAATGCGCTGGGCAATTGCAAGTTCTGAAGCAATAGCGCCTTGGAAGGCGACGCTGAGGCCAATGGGCAGCTGCAGATCATCGAAGCTGATATTGGATGTATCAAACCACTCATCGATGAAGTAGTGGATGATTGCTGCATCAAACAGAGGCAGATTGTTGAAGATTTCAGCCTCCTCCTTGCTCTTGATGAGCTGTTCAAGAGCGTCATCGCCAAGATCTTCGTCACTGGACAGATCAATGGCATCGCTGCGCAGAATGGCAGCAGCTGTGAGCTCTTTGCCAGTGTGTGGCTGAGGCTTCTTGGCTTCTTGGGGCTTGGAGACTCGTGATAAGTCTTCAGACTGCACACTTGCTTCAGGAGGTGCAGTGGCCAATGGCTTTGCTCTGGAGATTTTGGGAGAAGCGGCTGGCTTTGAAGCTTTTGGCTTCTTCTTCGTCTGCTTCGGCTCCAGTGCAGCAGGAGCGTCATCAGACTCAGTGTCTGTTGGAGGGTCGTTCACAGCAGCCCCTTGGACTAGAATGCGAGTGATGAGGCCTTCGAGATTGGCATACGGTCCGATGATATTGGGATTTGCGTCGCGTGTGCCATCTGCCCTTGGTTTAGAGCGACCAGGGTTGAAGTCCAATCCCCACTCCTTCTTGTTTTGCTTCGCAGAGTTCTGAGCAAATTGGAAGTTGCGCTTGAACAGAGTGTCATCGCGACACCAGAGAAGTGATGACGGATGTGCATCAGCTGGCTGTGGTCCTCTGACCATGCATGGAAAGACGCCTTGAGCAATGGCTTCGTCTCTGGACCGGGGTACGAGATTTTTGTACAATGCGTCTTCCCATGGTCTCTTGATGGCGCACTTTTCTGCATATTCCTTAGTGACGAAGCGGTATTGGAACCACTGCTCTGCCCAATATATTCGAATCCATTGGATTCGTGTCTTGCGCTGACCATAGCTCTCTTCAGGATCAATTTGGTACATTTCTGCCAAGTCATCAAGCAGATCTTTAGACGTTTCACCACGTCTCTGTCTGCCTCCCTTCCTTGCTGGTTTTTCTGCTGCCATGAAGCTTAACTTGGAAGGCTTCAAGAGATTCAAAGTCTTCAAAGGCTTCTTTTTTCTTGACCAACAGGAACTCGCTTCGGGAGAATTGATGTGACGCTGTAAGAACTCTGCAAATGAATGCAGACTATGAGAACCAAAAGATTCTCCCACGGACATGTACCTGTGACAGCATTAAGGTGCGAGGGAAGGGGAAGAGGTCATATGCATTCTCAGAAGATTTTGAAGACAAATCAGTTTAGAAGATATTGACCTCATCATGCGAAGACATTCACTTTATAGAAAAGAAGTTGGTTCCAGATTTGTACGAACCCATAGATCAGTACAAGTGAGGAATCTAACTACTTCATGAAGAACAAGTGAATATACTAGGCAAGTTATGAGATGCAGATGAGAGAGATGAAACTTGTGTGAATAGAAACTTCTTATGGCAGAAAGTGACTGAGCTATAGGATCAAAAGAGGCTGTAAAAAGAGGTTTTATTTACCACACTTGGAACTGCTAGACGAAGAGAGAGTTGAGGCCGAGCAGTTCGACCCTCCGTGCCCTAACTTGGCGATGGAAGACACCTACGGCGACGGCGGAGAGATCGATGTCCGCAGTCGGCGTGAAAACGGCGTCGGAGAGGTTGCGGCAGTGAAGCACTTCGTCGCCGGCGTCGTTGAGAGTTAGCGGTGGCGCTAGGGTTCGTGCGAGGGTGGAAGAAGGGATAATGACCGCAGTGAATCGTGTATTTATAGGGATAGGGGTGGCACTGCGCTATTACTCAGGTACCCCTGGCGATTCGCATCTGATCAGTACGTGGCCAGCATGCGGTATTGTGGGGGCAGTTCCACATCCCACGCACGCCTTGTTTGTCAGGTGTCGTTCCTACTTCTCCGGATTTCTTGTTGATGTAATAACATTGAAAACGGTTTTAAAGTTTGTCTCTGTGTCTTCTGCTGACAAGGATGCAGTGAAGACATTCGACAGTTTCAATAGAATGCATACGACTTGGAGAGATAGAGTTTGAGGTAGGAAGC
Organism: Triticum monococcum; assembly: GCA_034509565.1. Lineage (NCBI taxonomy): Eukaryota > Viridiplantae > Streptophyta > Magnoliopsida > Poales > Poaceae > Triticum > Triticum monococcum. Next base: position 474,634,161 of record CM067846.1, read on the forward strand.
ATGGAGAGTTTGGGGTCCGATCACATTCACTTAGTTCAAAAGATTCAAACAAAAAGACATAGCTATAAGTGAATGTTGTAGAGGACAGAACACCAGTACATATATATAATCAACATAGTGAAGATAATCATGAAGACATGTTGAGATTGAAGCCAAACCAATTGTGAAGACATAGCAAATGTAACGCCATGAGTGGAACACTTCAAACAGAAAATTTGGTGGTGGCGTTACCCACCGTATAGGAAGTATTAGACCCAGACACGGCGCACAATTATCATGGCGCTCCGAAGTCAAATTCCATGTTAATGTATTCACACTTGGAATGTATGTCTTCATTGATTGAAGATATACGTTACTTCGTGTGTTGCACATCTAAGTCATCAACATGCATAAGTGTTAGGATGTGTGCCTGATCACTAGACATTTGAGGATTCCAAGATATTTAGCTCACACCGTAACTTGCAAAATCTCTTCTCATCCAAGGGCTTGGTGAAGATATCTGCCAATTGCTCTTCAGTGTTGACGTGTATGATATCAATGTCTTCCTTTGCAACATGATCTCTGAGAAAATGATGACGAATTTCAATGTGCTTTGTCTTCAAGTGCTGAACTGGGTTGTTGGCGATCTTGATGGCGCTTTCGTTGTCGCAGTAAAGTGGCACTTGCTTCAGATGAATGCCATAATCCTTGAGGGTTTGCTTCATCCATAGAAGCTGAGCGCAGCAGGATCCAGCAGCAATGTATTCAGATTCAGCAGTGGAGAGACATACATAGTTCTGCTTCTTTGAAGACCAATATACAAGTGATCGGCCCAGAAAGTGACAAGTGCCTGATGTGGACTTCCGATCAACCTTGTCACCAGCGTAATCAGCATCCGAAAATCCAACCAGATCAAACTCTGAGCCCTTTGGATACCATAACCCTAGAGTTGGGGTGTGAGCCAAATATCGAAGAATTCACTTCACAGCTAAGTGGTGCGACTCCTTTGGTGCCGCTTGGAATCGAGCACACATGCAAACACTAAGCATAATATCTGGCCTAGATGCACATAAATAAAGCAAAGAACCAATCATGGAGCGGTATACCTTTTGATCGAACTCTTTACCATTGTCGTCAGGACCCAGATGATGTTTGGCTGGCATTGGAGTTGTGAAGCCTTTGCAGTCTTGCATACCGAACTTCTTCAGGCAATCTTTGAGATATTTCTCTTGAGATATGAAGATGCCATTGCGTTGTTGCCGTATCTGAAGACCGAGGAAGAATTTCAGCTCCCCCATCATAGACATCTGATATTGCTCTTGCATCATATATCCGAACTCCTCACTGTACTTCTGATTGGTGCAGCCGAAGATAATGTCATCCACATATATTTGGCACACAAACAGTTCACCATCATATGTCTTCGTGAAGAGAGTGGGATCTAGGGAACCAGGTATGAAGCCTTTGCTCTTCAGGAAGTATTTGAGTGTATCATACCAGGCCCGAGGGGCTTGTTTGAGGCCATATAGTGCCTTATTGAGCATGTAAACCATGTCAGGATGTTTTGGATCTTCAAACCCAGGTGGTTGTGCAACATACACTTCTTCTTCAATTTTGCCATTGAGAAAGGCACTCTTCACATCCATTTGATACAGAATTATGTTGTGATGATTTGCATAGGCCAGCAGTATACGGATGGCTTCAAGTCTGGCCACAGGAGCAAATGTTTCATCGAAGTCAATGCCTTCTACTTGAGTATATCCTTGAGCAACAAGACGAGCCTTGTTTCTGATGACTTGACCATGCTCATCTTGCTTGTTGCGGTATATCCATTTGGTGCCTATTATGTTATGCTTCCGTGGATCAGGACGCTTAACCAACTCCCATATATTGTTCAGCTCAAACTGTTGAAGCTCTTCTTGCATAGCTTGAATCCATTCAGGTTCCATAAATGCTTCATCAACTTTCTTGGGTTCTGTGATTGAGACGAATGCGAAGTGTCCGTAGAAATTTGCCAGTTGAGTTGCCCTTGAACGAGTCAGTGGACCAGGTGCATTGATGCTATCAATTATTCTGTCAATCTGCACTTCATTTGCAACACGAGGATGTATGGGTCGAAGACTTTGCTCTTGCTGATCTATGTTGTCATGGGGAGGAATGTCTTCAGGCTGAGCATTGTCTTCGTGTGGATCAGGTGCTGAGATGATAAGTTCTTCTTCAGGATGAGCTTCAGAAGGTATAATTTCTCCAGTTCCCATTAGCTTGATTGATTCACTGGCTGGAACTTCATCTAGCACATTTGGCAGTTGCTCTCTTTGTGACCCATTGGTCTCATCGAACCGCACATCCACTGTTTCAACCACTTTGTAGTGGAAGAGATTGAATACTCTATAGGAGTGCGAATCCTTTCCATATCCAAGCATAAAGCCCTCATGTGCTTTTGGAGCAAATTTTGAGGTGTGGTGAGGGTCCTTGATCCAGCATCTTGAGCCAAATACTCTGAAGTAACTAACATTTGGCTTCTTGCCAGTTAGAAGTTCATAAGATGTCTTGTTCAGAAGCTTGTGAAGATAGACACGGTTGATTGTATGGCATGCAGTGTCAATGGCTTCAGTCCAGAATTTTCTTGGAGTCTTGTACTCATCTAACATTGTTCTGGCCATCTCAATGAGTGTTCTGTTCTTGCGTTCGACGATGCCATTCTGCTGTGGCGTGTACGGAGCTGAGAATTCATGAGTGATGCCCAATGTATCAAGATATGTGTCAAGGCCAGTGTTCTTGAATTCAGTGCCATTGTCACTTCTGATGTGCTTTATCTTGGCACCATAATTGTTCATAGCTCGATTTGCGAAGCGTCTGAAGACATCCTGCACTTCAGTCTTGTAAAGGATTATGTGCACCCAAGTATATCTAGAGTAATCATCAACAATGACGAAGCCATAGAGGCAAGCAGTAGTGGAAAAAGTTGAGTAGTGAGTGGGACCAAAGAGATCCATGTGAAGCAGTTCGAAGGGTTGAGTAGTGGTCATGATTGTCTTCGAAGGATGTTTTGCCCTTGTCATCTTCCTTGCTTCACAGGCACCACATAAGTGATCTTTCTTGAACTTGACGCCCTCGATGCCTATGACATGCTTCTTCTTCGCAAGGGTGTGGAGGTTCCTCATGCCAGCATGCCCAAGCCTCCGATGCCAAAGCCAACATTCTGAAGCCTTTGCCAGAAGACATACTGCAAGCTGTGGCCCTGCTGAGAAATCTACCACGTACAAATCATCTTTCCGATACCCTTCAAACACTAGAGACTTGTCAGATTCCATTAGTACCAGGCAACGATATTTTCCAAAGATTACAATCATGTTCAAATCGCAAAGCATTGAGACAGACATTAAGTTGAAGCCAAGGGATTCAACAAACATGACTTTATCCATGTGTTGATCCTTTGAGATTGCAACTCTACCTAGACCCAGTACCTTACTTTTACCAGTGTCAGCAAATGTGATGTGACTCTTGTCAGATGGACGTAAGGTTGAGTCCATAAAGAGACTTCTTTTGCCAGTCATGTGATTTGTACACCCACTATCAATAATCCATTTTGAAGACTCTAAAGTCACTGGTGTCGTACCCTACAGTGCAGTTAGGGGGATAGGCTTCACGAAGAGTGTTGTGAAGCAAAAACATTTGACGAACTAGTGGATTATGAAAACTTAGATCCAGGTTAGGACAAGTAGGGAGAGTAGCATGCGATTCAGGTATGAAATACATAGTGATGCCATTCGGGCATTTGATCTTGCGCCCCACAAGATTTTTAAGGTCCCCAGCAATAGCGTCAGAAGATTTTGGTTTTCTGCTGGAGACCTTTCCTTGCAAAAGAGAGTTAAGCTTTCTTAACCACCCACATCTTCAAGGGTGGCTTAGAAGCAATAAGTCTAAGTGCACCATCTGAGAATTTTGACTTTGGAGCCCTGGCAAACAGTCTAGCAGGCGGGCAATAGTACTCATAAGAATAAGCAGAATAGTTCTTGGTCATATGAGCATGACGGTTTGAAGAACCGCTCTCATATGCCTGAGCATGGTTTCCCTACAAAACATTTGCGTTAGTGCGACTCAGGTGAGTCCTCTGCCTGTATGAAGCCTTTGGACCATATGAAGCCTTTGGTCTGAAGTTTGTCTTCTTCATGTGAGATGTCATGAGGACATTCACAGGAAGATTCTCCAGACACGTTTTTGGAACCCAGATCTTCTTCATAGGCGGTCCATTCCTGCAGTTAGTACCAATGTACCTGGCAAATACTTCACCATTCTGATTTTTAAACAGTTTATAGTTTGCATCAAAGGATTCATCAATGATAATAGGATCAGCACAAGTGAAGCCAGATAGATTGGATGGATCTGCTGAGGATTCCTTTGCAGCAACCCATGTGGTTTTGGGGTACTGCTCAGGTTTCCAGTAAGATCCATCTGCATTAATTTTCCTCATGAACCCAACACCCTCTTTCCTAGGGTTTCGGTTCAGAATCTGCTTCTTGAGGACATCACATAATGTCTGATGTCCTTTGAGACTTTTGTACATCCCTATTTCAAGCAATGTCTTCAACCTAGCATTCTCATCAGCAATAGCAGTGGTATCCTCAGCAGAGGGGTTAGTTACCACTTCAACAGTTGAAGATATTGCAACAGCAGTAGCAGTGGAACATTCAGCAACAGAAGTAGCATTATCACGCTCAATGCATTTAAGGCATGGTGGTTCAAATCCTTCCTGAGCATAACTGATCTGTTCGGCTCGAAGTGACTCGTTTTCCTTTTGAAGATCTTCATGATCCGCTCTCAACTTCTCAAGATCTTGCTTCTTTTGAAGATAATCATAGGAAAGCTTTTCATGAGTAGTTGAGAGAGTCTCAAGACGATCTTCGAGTTCCTGATACTTAACATGAAGATTTTTTATGTCTTCAATTAAGGATTCAGAACGAGTCATTTCAGCACCCAACAGATCATCGCTTCTGTCTAACAGTTTTTGAATATGTTCCATGGCCTTTTGTTGTTCAGTTGCAATTTTAGCAAGTGTTTTGTAGCTGGGTTTTGAATCACAATCAGAGTCACCGTCACTGGATGTTTGATAGTGAGTAGTGCGTGTGTTTACCTTGGCACCACGTGCCATGAAGCAGTAGGTAGGAGTAGAGTCGTCCTTGTCATTTGCATCGGTGTTGGTGATGAAGTCATTGTCTTCAGTGTTGAAGATGGACTTGGCGACATAGGCTATAGCCAGACTCGCAATGCCTGAATCAGACTCCTCCTCAGACTCCACCTCTGCCTCCTCAGAAGCGGACTCCTCCTCTAAATCCATTTCCTTGCCAACAAACGCACGAGCCTTGCCAAATGAACTCTTCTTGTGTGATGAAGACTTTGAGGAATACTTGGACGAAGACTTTGAGTATTTCTTCGTCTTCTTATCGTCAGAGTCATATTCCTTGCTCTTCTTCTTCTTTCTGTTCTCATTGTCCCACTGTGGACACTCAGAGATGAAGTGTCCAGTTTTCTTGCACTTGTGACATGTTTTCTTCTTGTAGTCATGAGCAGAAGTTTCATCATTCCTTGAGCTTGATCGTGAAGACTTTCTGAAGCCTTTCTTCTTGGTGAATTTCTGGAACTTCTTCACTAGCATTGCAAGTTCCCTTCCAATGTCTTCAGGATCATCAGAACTGCTGTCAGATTCTTCTTCAGATGAGGACACAGCTTTTGCCTTCAAGGCACGAGTTCGCCCATAGTTTGGACCGTAGATATCTCTTTTCTCAGAAAGCTGAAACTCATGTGTGTTGAGCCCCTCAAGTATGTCAGACGGATCGAGTGTCTTGAAGTCTGGACGTTCTTGAATCATCAGGGCTAGGATGTCAAACGAACTGTCAAGTGATCTCAGCAGCGTCTTGACGATTTCATGTTTGGTGATCTCAGTGGCGCCGAGGGCTTGAAGCTCATTTGTGATGTCAGTGAGCCGGTCAAATGTGTGCTGGACATTCTCATTGTCATTTCGCTTGAAGCGGTTGAAGAGGTTGCGAAGAACACTGATTCTCTGATCTCTCTGGGTTGAGATGCCTTCATTGACCTTGGAGAGCCAGTCCCAAACCAGCTTGGATGTCTTCAAGGCACTCACTCGGCCGTACTATCCCTTGGTCAGATGACCACAGATAATATTCTTGGCAGTAGAGCCCAGTTGAGTGAACTTCTTGACATCAGCAACAGTGACACCTTCTCCAGCCTTGGGAACGCCGTTTTCGACGACATACCATAGATCGACGTCAATGGCTTCAAGATGCATGCGCATCTTATTCTTCCAGTAGGGATATTCAGTTACATCGAAGACGAGGCACGCAGCGAAGACTTTAATTATCCCTGCAGTCGACATAGCTAAAACTCCAGGTGGTTAAACCGAATCACACAGAACAAGGGAGCACCTTGCTCTGATACCAATTGAAAGTGCGTTATATCGACTAGAGGGGGGGTGAATAGGTGATTTTTATGAAAGTCTTCAAAACATGGAAGTTATGAAGACAAACAGAGTGAACAAGCCTATCACTATGCAGCGGAAGTTAGATTACACAACGCAAGCCATAGTCAAGTATACAATATAGTGAAAGCACAGTGACAAACAGCTTCAGTGTAATGAGGATCGGGTAGGAAGAAGTTATGAAGCCAAATAAATCATACAGTCAAGTTGTGAAGACAGAAGATAAAGCAAGCATGCAATGGCTTCACAATGTGTACTGGTAAGTAAAGGGAAGTGAAGATGAAACCAGTGACACGCTGAAGACAATGATATGTTGGACCAGTTCCAATTGCTGTGACAACTGTACGTCTGGTTGGAGCGGCTAGGTATTTAAACCAAAGGACACACAGTCCCGGACACCCAGTCCTGAATACGCAGCTCAGGACAGCCAGTCCTCACCGTTTTCTCCTTGAGCTAAGGTCACACAGACCTCGCCCAATCACTCTGGTAAGTCTTCAAGGTAGACTCCCAAACCTTCACAGACTTCGTTCACCGGCAATCCACAGTTTCTCTTGGATGCTCAGAACGTGACGCCTAACCGTCTGGAGGATGCACAGTCCTCAAGTGTAATAAGTCTTCAGATCACTCAGACAAGAAGACTTAAGTGATGCCCAATTACTCTGGCTCTGGGTGGTTAGGGCTTTTCTCCTCGCTAGGGATTTTCTCTCAAAGGCTTCGAGGTGGGTTGCTCTCAAACGACAAAAGCCGTGCACTGAAATCTGAGCAGCCAACCGTTTATGGTTGTAGGGGTGGACTATTTATAGCCACTTGGCAACCCGACCTGATTTGTCCGAAATGACCCTGGGTCACTAAGGAACTGACACGTGTATCAACGGTCGAATTTCGAACTCACACGGCAATTTTACTTGGGCTACAAGTAAAGCTGACTTGTCTGACTCTGGACAAGATTTTCTCTCATTGTCTTCACTCGAAGACATAGGATTTGAATTAGGCATCACTTCAGTCATCCTGACTGGTTCTCTTGGACCCCACTTAACAGTACGGTGGTTCCTATGACACAACATGAATGAAGTAAAACTACAAAGGATCTAAGTCTTCGAGTTCCATTAGCTTCACGGGGAGTCTTCACATGTCATTGTCTTCGACATGAATGTCTTCATAAACCACCATTGTCTTCAATGTCTTCGTACATTTTTAGGGGTCATCTCTGATAGCTAAACCGAATCAATGAGGGACTTCTACCTGTGTTATCCTGCAATTCTCACAAACACATTAGTCCCTCAACTAGGTTTGTCGTCAATACTCCAAAACCACTAGGGGTGGCACTAGATGCACTTACAACTTCTTTAGAAATGGCTTCGTCATTGAGAATGTTCATCATTCCATCTTGAGAAAGACTCCTCCAAAAACCCTGTGGGAAAAATATGAGGATGATAGTAGTTGATATGTTGTTAAAACTCCTTTAAACCCAGTGGGAAAAATAAGGAGAAAATGGTACAACATATAATGATTATTGTCTCTTGATAACTCGTATGAGAAAACCTTTTAGGAAGGAGAAAACTCATTGGTGAGTTCAGAGAAAAATTAATATGTCTTGAGTACTTTCTTTAAAAACCTCGATAGGGAAAATAGAAAGTATGACATATGACCTTTGAGAAGATATTGCCTCATTAAAAACCATTATGAGAAATTTTGATAGAAACTCATAAAGGAAAAGAGTGCGATTTGATATGCCATTTAAAACTCCTTTAAACCCCAGTGGGAAAATATATAAGGAGAAAATGATACGGCATATACTGACACTTGTGTTTATACTGTCTCGTTAAAAACCTTTTATGAGAAACCATTAGGGAAAAACTCATGAAGGAAAAAAGAGTACAATATATGCAATCTAATGATTGTTAATGGGTTATACTTTGGGAGATTACTCCCCTGAACTTTGCAAATCTGGAGGATGTGCCCGACCAATTCCCTTGACATGATCATAACATTAGGAATAATCTGTTGGATTTTCTAGTATTTTGTTTGCAAATTGTTTCCTCAATTTATATAATTCACGAGGATAAGTGATTTTCGAGCAATGTGCTTCATGATCTTGCTCTTCAGATAACCTACAGGTATTGAGTAACACAAGTGGTAGAATCTTGATAAAATCAAGTTATGCGATTCTGATGAATCTCAACAATATTATTTTGAGTATGATTAATCATTCTACTATGCCAGGCATATTTTGCAATGTTTTTAGATAAAGCAATTATGTCAGAATGATAAGTGGAGATAGTCATTAGAGTCTATTTAGATGAATTCCATCAAAAGACTATTCGAGTGAATTCAGTCATTGATATGGCATTATTGGGATCAAATAAAGAGCCAATACCATTACATCATATCATGGTCATATCTTGATTTTCCTGATGGAATTGTCCAAAATTTATTGTGAGCTTGAGATATAAGTTGATATTTCTTATATCGACCATACACTTTTTATTAGGGGTTGCACTCTGAACAAAGATAGCAAATATAGTGTCAGGCATGATGTAGTTTGCAATGATATGAGTGCATTGACATTGGTGAGATAGAACTTTAGGTCCTGATATCACTTCATTATCACCCCTAGGTATGAATGGATTTGTACCCTAGCATGGGTACTATGACCATATTACATGTCTTTTATTGGTATGATATATCCACATTGAACTTCTCATATATGTCTTGGATATATGTAGACTAATATGTATTCTTGAGAGAATACTCAAGTTGTAAGCTTAAGCTAAATTTGGTTGAATCCAAATTTTCCGTCTTGAGATGATTATGTGTATGTTTAGGTATTGTATAGACATTGATGATGAGGTCATCAATATACACTGAGGTGATGAAAGGAAATCAAATATGGGATTCCTTTATTAAACATGTAATTAATCATCATTATTCGAGTAATCCTTTTGAAGAAGGAACTCATTTAGTCGGTAGTACCATATGATTTCCGACTATTTCAAGTCATAGAGTGACTTATGAAGTTTTACACAAAAATTGTTGCGGTTTTGTTTTGGATTCGAAAGTATAAACTCTTCAGTGACTTCAATAGAGATTTCCGAAATAAGTGATTCATATGAGTATGGAGCCACTTCATCCATCAACTGCATGGATAATATTATTATTTTTATTGCCAATGAAATTTAGTATCAAAACATAATTCCACTCATACCAAGTGGGTATGTTACATCGTAATCGATGTCGGGTCTCTGTGTGAACCCTTTTGCTACAAGCCTCGCTTTCTCACCACCTCATTTACTTTGTATATGAATGAGAAGTTTTTAGTATTCCATATGGAAGATACTTATGAGGAGTAGGTATTACTGCGGTAAATACTACTCATTTCCAGAGCGAGTACTATTCTTCATTACTTGCTTCCTTCTATGTGAACCAATATGAGTGCAAGAGGCACTCTACCATGGATTTTGGTTCAGGGCCCAAAAAGTTTTAGCAATTTGAGAAGAAATATATGTCGACAAATGTAGTCTTTAGTTTATATGATTCTGATGGAATCACTGAAGTTTGTGGATAATATATTTATTCCTTTTTAACTCGTTGTGATTTCCTACAACAAATGGAGTCAACGTGTTTCGATGTCCCGGCACCAAAACATTTGTGCACATTTATGCCGGGCTTTGGATGATGAGCATCCAGTGAGGTGTCTCTCAACTTGATGCTGAATTACATTTACTGGTTGAGGATTTGATTTCCTCTGTTTCCGCAGAAGCATATGAGAAGTTATATCTCGTTCTGTCAGATTTTCTCCCCCTCTTTCTCTCATTTGGGGAGAAGAGTGGTTTATCAGGTACCTCCACTCTTTCTAACACTTTACTGCAGGAATATAGAATTTAGTGACACCTTGTCATCAGTAAATGTATGTGGCAAATTTGCAATGTGTTGCAAATATATGATTCTCTAAACTTTTAGTTCAGATTCTTTGAGTACGTGGATATAAGGATTTAATGTCAATAACATTTCTAATTTATTTCTCGGCATTCTTTGTGGTACTTATCTCCCCCTAATGCCAGAAAATATCCTTATTGCTGATGCAATCAGCATACGGGCTATGAATAATTTTGATTGACGGATAAATTCTTATTCCTCACATAGATCCCTAATTTTCTATGAGTGCCCATTGATGTACGTTGGAGTGGTGATATCGGTATGTAACCAAATTATCGCAGATGGGAAATACTTTGTTGATTTCCACGTAGTTGCACCAGTCCTGTACCGCTCGACTACCGCACTAAGGGGTGACTCCCTACTGTTTCTATGCGGTGGTTGAGCGGTGGCTGGGCGGTTGGTCCGGTTATTCACATAAATCGGTACCACTGCCTGGTCGCCCGGTTGTACCGCCTAGTAGGGTTCTGCAGGTAAACCGTGAGTCCCGGTTGTACCGGGACAAGGAGCGGTTGTACCGCTGTACTATAGGAAACACAGTAACGGTTGGATTTTTATGGTTGCTATATAAGGGTGGTTCTTATACCTACCACACTTACCTCTTACCTCTCTCACTCCACCATTAATGCTACTCAAGCTCTCTTGCCCGATCTCTCTCTCTCTCTCTCTCTAGCCACTCAAACTTGTTGATTTGCTAGGGATTGAAGGAGGAGACCTAGATCCACACTTCCACCAAAGGATATTTGCTTCCCCCATACTTTCTTGCATGGATTTTGTTACTCTTGGGTGCTTGAGCACCCTAGACGGTTGAGGTCACCTCGGAGCCACATTCCATTGTGGTGAAGCTCTACGGTTTCGTTGGGAGCCTCCAATTAAGTTGTGGAGAGAGCCCCAACCTTGTTTGTAAAGGTCTGGTTGCCGCCTCCAAGGGCACCAATAGTGGAATCACGACATCTCGCATTGTGTGAGGGCGTGAGGAGAATACGGTGGCCCTAGTGGCTTCTTGGGGAGCATTGTGTCTCCACACCGCTCCATCGGAGACGTACTTCCCTTCAAAAGGAAGGAACTTCGGTAACACATCCTCGTCTTCACCGGCTCCACTCTTGGTTATTTCGTGCCTTTACTTGTGTAAGCTTATTTGTGTTTTATCCCTTGCTTGCTTGTGTGCTTGTTGTTATTGCATCATATAGGTTGCTCACCTAGTTGCACATCTAGACAACCTACTTTGATGCAAAGTTTAAATTGGTAAAGAAAAGCTAAAAATTGTTAGTTCCCTATTCACCCCCCTCTAGTCAACTATATCGATCGTTTTAATTGGTATTAGAGCCTCGTCTCTTTACCAAGGACTTTGTCATCTGAAGAGTATGGTTGACACCGTAGACGGTGTGGAGGAGCACTCCGGTGTGAATCCGATCTCGTCTACGGGCGATGGGGGAACCGCGGTATCTCGTGAGGAATTCAATGTGGCTTTGGACACATTGAAAACCTCCATGACGACCGAGGTTGAAAGCATGTTTAATAAATTCCTAGAAGGGTTTAAACTATCCACCGCACCGTTGAAAGTGGGTGATCCCACCAACAAGGTTACAGATGCTAACTCCGATGAGGGGGGAGCTATAGTGAAAAGGCTCCTTCTTCTAGTGATAAAAATGGCACCTGCATCTTTGGCCATGTGGAACCTCCACTTGTTTATGGTGGACTGATTCCTTCCACTCATTTGAATCATGCTGGTCCTCCCCCTAAGATTGTGAAAAATGAGGACATTGATTCTTGGGTCTATCGTTTTAAGCGTCATTTAAATCATGTGAATACTAATCTTTGGAGAATCATTGAAGAAGGTTTCTATCCGCATGACTGAAGCAACTTCACTCCTAGAGAAGCCGCAGATAATCAATTCAATGAGAATGCTCTCTTCATCATCCAAGATGCAATTCCACGCAAAGATCTTCCTCACCTCCGGCCCTTCGCCATGGCCAAAGATGCATGGCACCAAGTTGTTTCCCTCTACAGGGGAAGCACAAGCATTCAACGCTCCAACTATGAAGTGGTGCAAGATGAAGCCGATGAGTTTGCAATGAAAGAAGATGAAGAACCTTGTGAGCTTTATCGGAGAGTAACCAAACTCGCGGTCTCACTCCGAGATCATGAGAGCAAGGACACGGATGACAATTGGATCAAGCGCAAATTCCTCAAGGCAATGATGCCTTACCACAAGGCCATGTCCTCCGTCATTCGTCAAAGGCTGGACTTCCACACCTTGTCCTCAAGTGAAGTGTTGGATGAGTTTGTGGCTATGAGCATCTTGGACAAAACTGCCGACAATGCGGTGCTACGCTCTCAAAGAGCAAAGAAGCCCAACCTTGCATTAAAAGCAAGGTTAGGGTGGAAGAAGAGGACAAAGAGGAAGAAGAGGAGAGCAACCCCGAAGATACAAAGTATGCCTATCATGAACACATGGCTCTTGCTTCAAGGCAATTTTGGAGCAAGAAGAACTCAAGGCCCAACTTCAACAAAAACAACTCAAGTGGCGCGAAGGTCAAGCAACGTATGAGGACTTGCTATAGTTGTGGCAATGTGAGTCATTTTGTTGAGGAATGCCCTTATGAGAAGAGGGAAGACAATGGTGGCAAGCTCATCCGAAAGGACAAAGCCAAGTCTTTCTCTAGCAAGAGCAACTTCACCAAGAAGACTTCTCCCAAGGCGTTGGTGGTACAAGAAGAGTACAATGATGATGATGATGATGATGATGATGATGATGATGAAGATGGTGAGTCGATTGCCATGGCCTTCGTTGCCATTGCGACAACTCCACGGGTGTCACTCTTTGACTCACCCAATGAGAACATCACCGCCAAGTGCCTCATGGCTAAGGCCACCAACAAGGTAACCCCCAACATCAAAACCACCATCATTAATAATCCTTCTTTGACGGATTGCATTGATGAATATGAGGGATCTAATGTTGAGGAAAATGAGTTTGAGTCCTTTATGGTTAAACTCAAAGGTAAATCCAAGAAGCACTTCGTTGCTCTCTTGGAACAACTTGGTGAAGACAATGACATGATCGAGGCTCACGAAGATACTATCTCCAAGATGGAGGGGCATAGTCATGACTATGCCGATGAGATTTCGGATCTTTCCAATGCTCTTAAGGAAGAGCGCGGTCTTCGTTTGGCTCTTGAGGAGTCACACAACGTTTATCATGCTAAGTTAAAGAACGATCTTGATCATGCTCTTGTTGTTTCTCGTGTGCTAAACTCCGAGAAGGCCAAGCTTGGGGTTGATCTTGCTAGACTCAAAGAGGAGTTTGACTTACTTGACAAGGCTCACAAGGTATTGAAGGGTTCTCATGCTAGCCTCAAAGAGTCTCATGATCAACTTCAAGTAAAGCTAACCAAGGAGAAAGCCACTTTTCCACATATGATGTTAATTGATAATGCAAATGCTACTAACCCATGTTGTAAGCATGTGCATCTTGTTGAGGAGAATTCTAAGTTGAAGGAGCAACTTGAGAAAGGTCTTGTGTCTTGCATACAAGGCGAGAAGAACCTCAACGACCTTTTGAGCAACCAAAAGGAAGTTGTGGCCATGAAGTGATTGGGTATGCGTCCAAGTCCAAGAACAAGAAGGAGAATGACAAGGCCAAACGACCTCCTCCTATCAAACAAACCATTGTGAAGGAGGAAGAGTGTGCTACTAAGGAGAAGAAGAAGAACACCGTGAAGGGTAGTGATGCCAAGAAGGGCAACGCTTCCCTTCCGAACAAAGCCGACGACTTTAACCCTTCTTATGTGTTGTGCCGTGCTAGTGATGGGCATGTTTGTGCCAAATTTGTTGGTTCTCCTTATGAGTACATTGAATGGTCTATTTGGGTTCCTAAGACTCTTGTTACTAACATCAAAGGACCCATTATAAAATGGGTACCTAAAACCAAGCATTGATCTCTTTTAGGTGTTTTCTTTTGGTGGGGGTCATGTTTGCTCGATAGTGGAGCTACTAATCATATGACCGAAAAAAGGACTTGGTGCTGGACGTTCAAAAGATTCCATCCATTCCCACCAACGTCGAGTGGGGTGACGCCTCGTCCTCTAAGGTATTGGGACTCGGCAAGGTTGTCATTTCTCATGATCTCACGATCGAGAAGGTCATGCTTGTTGAGTCCCTTGCATACAATTTACTTTCCGTTCGTCAACTTGCACTCATGGGGTTTGCCACCTTATTTGATGTTGATACCATGGCCCTCTTGTGGAGCAAGACTCTTAAAGTAGCCTTTGTTGGGCACGTCAAAAACGGTCTCTATGTGATTAACTTTTCGGAGCGACTCACTAAGACCGCGACAAGCCTAATGGCTAAAGTTGACGTGGGATGGCTTTGGCATCGCCGTTTAGCCCATGTCAATATGAGATCTTTGCAAAGTTTTCTCAAGGGGGACCATGTTCGTGGACTAAAAAATGTTACTTTTGCCAAAGATCGTGCATGCAGTGCTTGTATCGAAGGAAAGCTACATGAAAAGGCTCACCCTCCCACGACTATCATTTACTCGAAGAGGCCTTTGGAGTTCCTTCACATGGATCTCTTTGGGCCTCCATCTTTTGATAGTCTTGGGGGTAGGAAGTAATGCTTTGTGATTGTGGATGATTATTCAAGATACACTTGGGTATATTTCTTCAAGAGGAAGAGTGAGACCCAACAAACCGTCATTGTTTGCAAATGAAGCTCAACGTCAACACGATGCAAAGATCTTGACAATAAGAAGTGACAACGGCACCGAGTTCAAGAACTACACCTTGGATGAGTTTCTAGTGACGAGGGGATCAAGCATCAATATTCCGCACCTTACACCCCTCAACAAAATGGTGTAGCGGAGAGGAAGAACCGGACATTGATGGATGCGGCAAGGACCATGATGGCAGAGTTCAAGTCTCCATACAACTTTTGGGCCGAAGCCATCAACACCGCGTGTCATGCATTCAATCGGCTCTACCTCCGCAAAGGCTTGAACAAGCCTCCATATGAGATACTCACTGGTAACAAGCCCAACCTCAAGTACTTCCGGGTGTTCGGGTGTAAGTGTTTCATTCTCAAGAAAGGTGTTCGTTTGTCTAAATTTAAGGCTAGAGCTCATGAGGGCATATTTGTTGGTTATGCTACAAACTACTCCCATGCTTACCGTATCCTCAATAAGTCCACGAGACTTATTGAGGAGACATGTAACATGGAGTTTGATGAGAATAACGACTCCCAAGTGGTGCAAAGTGGCACTTGTGATGTAGGTGATGAAATTCCTCCCCAAGCCATAAGAATAATGGGTGTTAGTTTTATCCTACCCATTGAGGATCCACTTGTGGCCGAAGGAGAAGGACAATGTTCCACTCATGTGGAACCATCACCAACTCAAGGCCCACACGCTTCTGAAGAACAAAGTGAAGGCCCTCAACCTCATGAACAAGACCAAGGGCAAGATCAACCTCAAGATGGTGTTGAATCACCAAGCGATGCCCAAGGTCAAGTTCTATCATCCAAGCAAGTTCAAGATCAAGAGCAAGCTCAAGATCAAGAACAAGCTCAAGGCGATGCTCAAGATAATCAAGATCAAGTGACTGCTCCTCAACTCTCTCCAGAGGAGGAATTAGAGCGTCGTGCTGCCAAGATCGCATCCAAGCTATCCACCAAAGATCATCTCATGACAAATGTACTTGGAAGCTTAAGAAAGGGGGTAAGCACTCGTAGACAATTAGCAAACTATTGTGAACATCACGTGTTTGTCTCTTGTGTTGAACCCCAAAAGGTATATGAGGCACTCGAGGATCCGGATTGGCTCAATGCCATGCATGAAGAACTCAACAACTCCGAGCACAACAAGGTGTGGAGATTGGTGCCAAGGACAACGGGGAACCATAATGTCATTGGAACCAAGTGGATATTCAAGAACAAGCAAGATGCTCATGGGATTATCATTCGCAACAAGGCTCATTTGGTAGCACAAGGCTACTCCCAAGTCGAGGGTATCGACTACGGTGAAACCTTTGCTCCCGTTGCTCGCTTTGAATCCATTCGCATGTTGATTGCATATGCTTCTCATCATAACTTTAAGTTACAACAAATGGATGTGAAGAGTGCTTTTCTTAATGGTCCTATTAATGAGTTGGTATATGTCAAGCAACCCCCCGGGTTCGAGGATCCCTATTTTCCCGATCATGTGTACCAACTCGATAAGGCACTCTATGGCCTTAAGCATGCCCCATGTGCGTGGTATGGCTAGCTTAACGAGTTGTTGCAAGATCGTGGTTTTGAAATTGGGAAAATCGACCCCACTCTTTTTACTAAGAAGGTCAAAGGGGAGTTGTTTGTGTGCCAACTATATGTTGATGATATTATCTTTGGTTCCCCTAACAAAGCTTTCAATGAGGAATTTGCCGCACTCATGACCTCCAAGTTCAAGATGTCCATGATGGGAGAGTTGAAGTTCTTTCTCAGGTTCGAAGTCAAGCAACAAAGAGAATGAACCTTCATCAACCAACCCAAATACACTCAAGACATGCTCAAGAGATTCAAGCTAAGTGATGTCCAGCCGACGTCCACTCCTATGCCCGTCAAATGCCAACTTGACATAGATCCCAATGGTAAAGCGGTGGATCAAAAGGTATATCGCTCCATGTTTGGCTCCTTGCTTTACCTTTGTGCATCTAGACCGGATATCATGTTGAGTGTGGGAATTTCTGCACGGTTTCAAGCCGCACCTAAGGAAAGTCACTTTGTGGCGGTCAAGCGAATCTTCCGATATTTGGCTCATACCCCAAACTTTGGCTTATGGTACCCAAGAGGAGAAAACTTCAAGCTTGTAGGTTATTCGGACTCGGATTGGGCGGGAGACAAAGTGGATAGTGATGAAGCTATGTACCTAGGGTAGGGCCATGGATCTGTCCAGGATACCCTCCCCAAGGACATCTCTAAAAGAACCAGAAGCATTCGAAGAAAAATCATCATCCACTCGACCATGAAGCTATGTCCCACTCGACAGTCTTGAAGACACTCGACCGTATGGACAATCACTCGACTACCAGAAGATCTAGAGCCACTCCACTCTGCAATGGTCGGGAATTAAGTCATGGCTTTAATGGTCATTATGTATCTTTATTGCAGGCGTTACCAGTAACGTCTCCATTTTTATGTACCTTAAACCCTTTGTAACTGAGGGCGAGAGGGGTCTGGTGAACTCTATATAAGCCACCCCCCTCCTCAGGGACAAGGGTTCGCACCCCCTGTAACTCACACGCACATAATCCAGTCGACCGCCTCCGGGCTCCGAGACGTAGGGCTGTTACTTCCTCCGAGAAAGGCCTGAACTCGTAAAACTCGCATGTACAACTCCTCCATAGCTAGGATCTTGCCTCTACATTCCTACCCCTATTCTACTGTCAGACTTAGAACCACGACAGTTGGCGCCCACCGTGGGGCAGGTGTCTTAGCGACTTGTTGGAGAAGTTGTGATTTTTCCGATCCCCATCAACATGGTTTCAGGCGGAGGTTTGGCCAAGGGCCACGAGATCCGTCTCGGCGCGCTCGTATTCATCGCCGACGACTCTGCTTGGCTCCAGGAAGCGCCACTCGACGTCGAGGCGCTTCCCGTCCGCGGGGCAACGCACTTTCGCGTGTGCGTCCGTGGCGTCCTCCTATGGCAGCCGTCGACTCAGTATCGATCGGCTCTTGTGCCGACCTCCCTCCCTGCAGCCCGCCGGGGCAAACATTCCAGTCGGTCGAGGCTTCAGCGGTGGGTGAGGCATGCGGTGGCTCGCCAATCGGCCACCCCCCAGGTCGCGGCAATCGAACCCGACGAAACTCTCTACGGCCTGTTCGACTGGCTCCGTAGAGACTGCATCCGAGTGCGACAGCAGCGACCCCGCGGCGGAAGTTTTGATGGTCAATGGACCACGTAGTCCTCCTAGCTTCACCCGTGAGGACGGAGGCGATGGTGGTGGCGATCCGTCGCGTGTCCACGAAGAGTACCGACCCAAACCCCTCTCTTCACAGAGGAGGGAGGAACTTCGCCGCCGGAACATGGATGCACTTCACACTCCTATCGTTGGAGAAACCCCTGAGGCCCATGCCTTGGAGGAGGCGCGCCTGGCCAACTTGGTTGAGCGCACTCGACTGGAGAACCTCCAGCGCGCACTCGACGAGCGTGCTCGGCAGCATGCTCCCGAATCCAGTCAATATTAACTTTTTCCACCTCCGACTCAGGTGTACCGAACTCCAATCCAGAATCTCGCAGCTGCGGCCCGAATAGCAGAGTCAATTCAACCTTCCCAGTCAGAAGCTGGTCGAGGTTTGGTGCAGATCCGGGCCTTGCTCCGAGCCGCGGGAGAGCAGAATATAGTAGTATCTCAGTCGCGGAATAGGATTCACAGCAGATCTGTGGTTGCAGACACAGTCCAGTCGGCTCACAGCCCAAGATCGCCCCCGAGGCGTGAGGGACGTGGAGACCGACGAGATCAGTACAGAAACCGTGAGCAGTATGATCACCGACTCGATCATGATGATCGTCGTCGAGGGCCCACGCCTCCCTCGAGGAGTGGATCATACATGCCTCGGCAGCAGGATGACAGACGCCCTCACAGTGGTGGGCGAAGGATTCCAGTCGGCCCCAGGGAACCGGGCTTTGATGCAAGATCTATTCTCGTTCAGGGTCTGGTCGACAGAAACAAAGCTCATAGAGAAGGCCCCAATAGAGATTTTCCAACCAGCAACAGAGTGCATGTCTCTGGCCCGGAGTGCTTCAGCAGAGCCATCAGGGCTGCGTTGATTCCTCCCAATTTCAGGTTGGCGACTGGAGTCAGTAAGTTCATTGGTGAGTCCAAGCCTGACACTTGGCTTGAGGATTATTGAGTGGCTGTACAGATCAGTGGCGGCAACGATGAAGTGGCCATGAAGCACCTTCCTTTGATGCTAGAGGGCTCGGCCAGGGCGTGGCTGAATCAGTTAGCTCCTGGTAGTATTTATACTTGGGAAGATCTTGCTCGAGTATTTGTCAGAACATTTGAAGGTACTTGCAAGCGGCCAGCAGGGTTGACAGAATTGCAGTGTTGCGTTCAGAAACCGAATGAAACTTTGAGGGGTTATATCCAGAGATGGATCACGTTGCACCACACAGTGGAGAATGTGTCAGATCACCAAGCAATTTGTGCCTTCAAAGAAGGCATTAAGTATCGGGAGTTGAATCTGAAATTCGGTCCGACAGGAGATATGACTCTGACTCGGATGATGGACATTGCCACCAAGTATGCCAATGGTGAAGAAGAAGACCGACTCCGGAGTGGCAAGCACAAAACAGTCGCCCACAAAACCGGAGGAGGGAACTCCAGTCGGAAGCAGAAACGCAAAGCCGAGCCAGCTGCTCCTGGAGAAGCCTTGGCCGTAACTCAAGGGAAGTTCAAGGGGAAACCCAAAGGACCGTGGAACCCCAAGAAAGTAAAAGATCAAGATGGAAATGATGTGCTAGATTTACCATGCCACATTCACACCAAGAAAGATGAAGAGGGTAATTTCATTTACCCAAAGCATACCACTCGACAGTGTCGACTCCTAATCCAGCAATTCCGAGAGAAACAACCCAAGGAAAAGGAGAAGGAAACAGACAAAGTTGAGGATGGGGAAGAGGACGATGATGGTTACCCCCACGTCAATTCCACTCTGATGATTTTCGCTGATGTTGAGAGTAAGAGTCGACTGAAGGTCATCAACAGAGAAGTAAACATGGTCGCCCCGGTGACACCCAGTTATTTGAAGTGGTCTCAGACTACCATTACATTCGACCAGTCCGATCACCCAGCGCACATAGCCACCCCTGGGAGGCAAGCGTTAGTGGTCGACCCAGTAGTCGAAGGCACCCCATTGACTAAGGTTCTGATGGATGGTGGCAGTGGCCTGAATATACTATATGTAGAGACGTTGAAAGGAATGGGCATTCCGATGTCCAGACTCAGTGAAAGCAATATGAGTTTCCATGGAGTCATTCCTGGCAAGAAGGCTGCATCACTCTGCCAGATCGCCCTTGGTGTAGTGTTCGGTGATTCCTAGAATTACCGCAAAGAAAAGTTGACATTTGAAGTTGTGGATTTCCAGAGTGCTTATCATGCTATTTTGGGCAGGCCAGCTTATGCACGTTTTATGGCTCGACCATGTTACGTGTACCTCAAATTGAAGATGCCTGGTCCCAAAGGGGTGATCACTATCACTGGCAATCGAAAGAAGGCAGAAGAGTGCTTCCAGAAGGGCTCAAAGATCGCCGATGCACAAATGGCAGTAGTGGAATTGCAGGAATATAAAAAAATGCAGATCCAAGTGATTTGTTGCGAGCTAAGAAGCCTGCCACGGATTCAGCATTCTAGTCGTCTGGTGAAACAAAGTCGATTCACATTCACCCGACGGATCCCAATGATGCTCCGACTCACATTTCAACAACACTCGACTCCAAATAGGAAGAAGCGCTCATCCAGTTCCTCCATGAGAACTGGGGCATCTTTGCATGGAAACCTTCTGACATGTCAGGTGTTCCCAGGGGACTGGCTGAGCATCGCTTGCGAGTTGACCCAAAAGTAAAACCAATCAAAGAACATCTTCGACGGTCCGCCGTACAGAAGAGGAAGGCAATCGGTGAAGAAGTGGCTCGACTTCTAGCAGCTGAGTTTATTCGAGAAATTTACCACTCCGAGTGGTTAGCTAATGTTGTCATGGTCCCAAAGAAGGATGACTCACTTCACATGTGCATTGACTTCAAACATATCAACCGGGCCTGCCCGAAAGATCACTTTCCTCTCCCTCGCATCGACCAAATAGTCGACTCGACCGCGGGGTGTGAGCGGGGTGTGAGATAAAGACAGCTTTCATCACCCCATTTGTGTGCTTCTGTTATGTCACTATGCCATTCGGTTTGAAGAACACCGGAGCCACATTCATGGGGATGATTCAGAAGTGTTTACTCACTCAGATCAGTCGGAATGTGGAAGCATACATGGATGACATTGTGGTCAAGTCACGTAAAGGTTCCGACCTACTGGCTGACCTTGCTGAAACCTTTGCCAACCTCAGAAGGTATGATATCAAGCTTAATCCATCAAAATGCACGTTTGCAGTTCCAGGCGGAAAATTACTCAATTTTGTCGTTTCTGAACAAGGGATCAACGCTAACCCAGAGAAAGTAGGTGCCATACTTCAGATGAAACGCCATGTGCATGTGCATGATGTCCAGAAGCTTATTGGTTGTTTGGCTTCCCTAAGTCGATTCATTTCTCGCCTCGGTGAAAAGGCGCTGCTTCTTTACCGACTGATGAAGAAGTCAGATAAGTTCGAGTGGACTCCTGAAGCTGATGCAGCATTTGCAGAGCTTAAAGCCCTGGTTTCCACCCAGCCGGTGCTTGCTGCTCCAATCAGCAAAGAGCCTTTACTGCTTTACATTGCAGCCACTGGACAAGTCGTCAGTATAGTACTTACAGTCGAGCGAGAAGAAGAAGAAAAATCCTACATAGTTCAGCGCCCAGTATACTATGTCTCTGAAGTTTTGACTCCATCAAAGCAAAGATATCCACATTATCAGAAGCTTGTTTATTGGATTTATATGACCACGAAGAAGGTTGCACATTACTTCTCTGATCACTCCATTACAGTCATCAGCGACGCTCCATTGTCAGAGATTCGAAACAACAGAGATGCAACTGGTCGAGTGGCAAAGTGGGCAATTGAAATCCTTCCCTTAGATATCAAGTTTGAGGCAAAGAAAACTATCAAGTCCCAAGCAATAGCGGATTTCCTCGCCGAGTGGATCAAACAACAACTGCCGACTCACGTTCACTCGGAGCACTTGACCATGTTCTTTGACAGTTCCAAGATGTTGAATGGTTCCGGTGCTGGGGTGGTACTGGTGTCCCCCCGAGGAGACAAGCTCAGATATGACCTTCAGATTCACTTTGATTCCTCCAATAATGAAGCAGAATATGAAGCACTCTTGTATGGGTTGCGTATGGCCATCTCACTCGGCGTCCGTCGCCTCATGGTCTATGGCGACTCAGATTTGGTAGTCAATCAAGTGATGAAGGAGCGGGACGTCAGAAGCCCAGCCGTGACTAGTTACTACAACGCGGTGAGGAAGTTGGAAAAGAAGTTTGAGGGGTTAGAGCTCCATCATATACCCCGACTGAAAAAATCAAGCAGCAGATGATTTAGCAAAGATAGGCTCCAAGAGAGAAGCCATCCCAGTAATGTGTTCCTGGAGCATATTCATGCACCTTCAGTTCAAGAAGATCCCTTCACTGAAGAACCCCGCAGCCTAAGAGTGCCACAGATCCGACTGAAGTCGAGGTCCCAGCCATGGTCGACTTGATCATGGAGGTGTTGGTCATCACTCCCGACTAGAAAGTACCATACTTGCATATATCCTTAGGAAAGAGCTCCCAGAGGATGAAGAAGAGGCTCGACAGATCATGAAGGAAATATGCCCTAGAGGCAATAATAAAGTTATTATTTATTTCCTTATTTCATGATAAATGTTTATTATTCATGCTAGAATTGTATTAACCGGAAACATAATACATGTGTGAATACATAGACAAACAGAGTGTCACTAGTATGCCTCTACTTGACTAGCTCGTTAATCAAAGATGGTTATGTTTCCTAACCATGGATAAAGAGTTGTTATTTGATTAACGGGATCACATCATTAGTTGAATGATCTGATTGACATGACCCATTCCAGTAGCTTAGCACCCGATCGTTTAGTATGTTGCTATTGCTTTCTTCATGACTTATACATGTTCCTATGACTATGAGATTATGCAACTCCCGTTTGCTGGAGAAACACTTTGTGTGCTACCAAACGTCACAACGTAACTAGGTGATTATAAAGGAGCTCTACAGGTGTCTCCAAAGGTACATGTTGGGTTGGCGTATTTCGAGTTAGGATTTGTCACTCCGAATGTCGGAGAGGTATCTCTGGGCCCTCTCGGTAATGCACATCACTTAAGCCTTGCAAGCATTACAACTAATGAGTTAGTTGCGGGATGATGTATTACGGAACGAGTAAAGAGACTTGCCGGTAACGAGATTGAACTAGGTATTGGATACCGACGATCGAATCTCAGGCAAGTAACATACCGATGACAAAGGGAACAACTTATGTTGTTATGCGGTCTGACCGATAAAGATCTTCGTAGAATATGTAGGAGCTAATATGGGCATCCAGGTCCCGCTATTGGTTATTGACCAGAGATGTGTCTCGGTCATATCTACATTGTTCTCGAACCCGTAGGGTCCTCACGCTTAAGGTTTCGATGACAGTTATATTATGAGTTTATGAGTTCTGATGTACCGAAGGAGTTCGGAGTCCCGGATGAGATCGGGGACATGACGAGGAGTCTCGAAATGGTCGAGGCGTAAAAATCGATATATTGGACGACTATATTCGGACATCGGAAAGGTTCCGAATGATTCGAGTATTTTTCGGAGTACCGGAGAGTTACGGGAATTCGCCGGGAAAAGTATTGGGCCTTATTGAGCCATACGGGAAAGAGAGAGAGGCTGCCTAGGGCAGGCCGCGCGCCCCCCAAGGCCTAGTCCGAATTGGACTAGGGGGAGGGGCTGCGCCCCTTCCTTGTTTCCTACTCCTACTACATGGAAGGCCTCCTAGTTGGACTAGGAAAGGGGGAATCCTACTCCCGGTGGGAGTAGGACTCCCCTAGGGCGCGCCATAGAGAGGGCCGGCCCTCCCCTCCTCCACTCCTTTATATACGGGGGCAGGGGGCACCCCATAGACACAAGTTGATCCACGTGATGATATTCTTAGCCGTGTGCGGCGCCCCCTGCCACCATAGTCCTCGATAATATTGTGGCGGTGCTTAGGCAAAGCCCTGCGACAGTAGTACATCAAGATCGTCACCACGCCGTCGTGCTGACAGAACTCTTCCCCGACATTTTGCTAGATCGGAGTCCGGGGATCGTCATCGAGCTGAACATGTGCTAGAACTCGGAGGTGCCGTAGTTTCGGTGCTTGATCGGTCGGGCCGTGGAGACGTACGACTACATCAACCAAATGCTTCCGTTGTCGATCTACAAGGGTACGTAGATCACACTCTCCCCTCTCGTTGCTATGTATCACTATGATCTTGCGTGTGCGTAGGAATTTTTTTGAAATTACTACGTTCCCCAACAGTGGCATCCGAGCCTAGGTTTTATGTGTTGATGTTATATGCACAAGTAGAACACAAGTGAGTTGTGGGCGATATAAGTCATACTGCTTACCAGCATGTCATACTTTGGTTCGGCGGTATTGTTGGACGAAGCGGCCCGGACCGACATTACGCGTACGCTTACGCGAGACCGGTTCTCCCGACGTGCTTTGCGCATAGGTGGCTTGCGGGTGACAGTTTCTCCAACTTTAGTTGAACCGGGTGTGGCTACGCCCGGTCCTTGCGAAGGTTAAAACAGCACCAACTTGACAAACTATCATTGTGGTTTTGATGCGTATGTAAGATTGGTTCTTGCTTAAGCCCGTAGCAGCCACGTAAAACTTGCAACAACAAAGTAGAGGACGTCTAACTTGTTTTTGCAGGGCATGTTGTAATGTGATATGGTCAAGACATGATGCTAAATTTTATTGTATGAGATGATCATGTTTTGTAACCGAGTTATCGGCAACTGGCAGGAGCCATATGGTTGTCGCTTTATTGTATGCAATGCAATCGCGCTGTAATGCTTTACTTCATCACTAAGCGGTAGCGATAGTCGTGGAAGCATAAGATTGGCGAGACGACAACGATGCTATGATGGAGATCAAGGTGTCGCGCCGGTGACGATGGTGATCATGACGGTGCTTCGGAGATGGAGATCACAGGCACAAGATGATGATGGCCATATCATATCACTTATATTGATTGCATGTGATGTTTATCTTTTATGCATCTTATCTTGCTTTGATTGACGGTAGCATTATAAGATGATCTCTCACTAAATTATCAAGATAAAAGTGTTCTCCCTGAGTATGCACCGTTGCCAAAGTTCGTCGTGCCCAGACACCACGTGATGATCGGGTGTGATAAGCTCTACGTCCATCTACAACGGGTGCAAGCCAGTTTTGCACACGCAGATTACTCAGGTTAAACTTGACGAGCCTAGCATATTCAGATATGGCCTCGGAACACTGAGATCGAAAGATTGAGCGTGAATCATATAGTAGATATGATCAACATAGCGATGTTCACCATTGAAAACTACTCCATTTCACGTGATGATCGGTTATGGTTTAGTTGATTCGGATCACGTGATCACTTAGAGGATTAGAGGGATGTCTATCTAAGTGGGAGTTCTTAAGTAATATGATTAATTGAACTTTAATTTATCATGAACTTAGTCCTGGTAGTATTAGCATATCTATGTTGTAGATCAATAGCTCGCGTTGTTGCTTTCATGTGTTTATTTTGATATGTTCCTAGAGAAAATTGTGTTGAGAGATGTTAGTAGCAATGATGCGGACTGGATCCGTGATCTAAGGTTTATCCTCATTGCTGCACAGAAGAATTATGTTCTTGATGCACCGCTAGGTGACAGACCTATTGCAGGAGCAGATGCAGACGTTATGAACGTTTGGCTAGCTAAATATGATGACTACTTGATAGTTTAGTGCACCATGCTTAACGGCTTAGAATCGGGACTTCAAAGACGTTTTTAACATCATGGAGCATATGAGATGTTCCAGAAGTTGAAGTTAATATTTCAAGCAAATACCCGAGTTGAGAGATATGAAGTCTCCAACAAGTTCTATAGCTAAAAGATGGAGGAGAATCGCTCAACTAGTGAGCATGTGTTCAGATTGTCTGGGTACTACAATCGCTTGAATCAAGTGGGAGTTAATCTTCCAGATAAGATAGTGAGTGACAGAATTCTCTAGTCACCATCACCAAGTTAGTAGAACTTCGTGATGAACTATAATATGCAAGGGATAACGGAAACGATTCCCAAGCTCTTCGTGATGCTGAAATCGACGAAGGTAGAAATCAAGAAAAACATCAAGTGTTGATGGTTGACAAGACCACTAGTTTCAAGAAAAGGGCAAAGGGAAGAAGGGGAACTTCAAGAAGAACGGCAAGCGAGTTGCTGCTCAAGTGAAGAATCCCAAGTCTGGACCTAAGCCTGAGACTAAGTGCTTCTGTTGCAAAGGGACTGGTCACTGGAAGCGGAACTACCCCAAGTATTTGGCGGATAAGAAGGATGGCAAAGTGAACAAAGGTATATTGGATATACATGTTATTGATGTGTGCTTTACTAGTGTTTATAGCAACCCCTCGGTATTTGATACTGGTTCAGTTGCTAAGAGTAGTAACTCAAAACAGGAGTTGCAGAATAAACAGAGACTAGTTAAGGGTGAAGTGACGATGTGTGTTGGAAGTAGTTCCAAGATTGATATGATAATTATCGCACACTCCCTATACTTTCGGGATTAGTGTTGAACCAAAATAAGTGCTATTTGGTGTTTGCGTTGAGCATGAATATGATTTTATCATGTTTATTGCAAGACGGTTATTCATTTAAGTTAGAGAACAATTGTTGTTCTGTTTACATGAATAAAACCTTCTATGGTTATACACACCAACGAAATGGTTTGTTGGATCTCGATCATAGTGATACACATATTCATAATATTGAAGCCAAAAGATGCAAAGTTAATAATGATAGTGCAACTTATTTGTGGCACTACCGATTAGGTCGTATTGGTGTAAAGCGCATGAAGAATTCCATGTTGATGGGCTTTTGGAATCACTTGATTATGAATCACTTGATGCTTGCGAACCATGCCTTATGGGCAAGATGACTAAAACGCCGTTCTCCGGAACAATGAAGCAAGCAACAGATTTGTTGGAAATCATACATACTGATGTATGTGGTCCGATGAATATTAAGGCTTACAGCAGGTATCATTATTTTCTGACCTTCACAGATGATTTGAGCAGATATGGGGATATCTACTTGATGAAACATAAGTCTGAAACATTTGAACAGTTCAAAGAATTTCAGAGTGAAGTGGAAAATCATCATGACAAGAAAATAAAAGTTTCTACGATATGATCGCAGAAGTAAAATTTTTGAGTTACGAGTTTGGTCTTCAATTAAAACAATGTGGAATAGTTTCACAAACTCATGCCACCTGGAACACCACAGCATAATGGTGTGTCCGAATGTCATAACCGTACTTTATTAGATATGGTGCGATCTATGATGTCTCTTACCGATCTACCACTATCGTTTTGGGGTTATGCATTAGAGACAGCTGCATTCACGTTAAATAGGGCACCATCTAAGTCCGTTGAGACGACACAAATCTGAACTGTGGTTTGGCAAGAAACCAAAGTTGTCGTTTCTTAAAGTTTGGGGTTGTGATGCTTATATGAAAAAGTTTCATCCTAATAAGCTCAAACCCAAATCGGATAAATATGTCTTCATAGGATACCCAAAGGAGACCGTTGGGTACACCTTCTATCACAAATCCGAAGGCAAGACTTTTGTTGCTAAATTCGGAGTTTTTCTAGAGAAGGAGTTTCTCTCGAAAGAAGTGAGTGGGAGGAAAGTAGAACTTGATGAGGTAACTGTACCTCCTCCCTTATTGGAAAGTAGTACATCACAGAAACCGGTTTCTATGACACCTACACCAATTAGTGAGGAAGCTAATGATGATGATCATGAAACTTCAGATCATGTTACTACGAAATTTCGTAGTTAAACCAGAGTGAGATCCGCACCAGAGTGGTACGGTAATCCTGTTCTGGAAGTCATGTTACTAGACCATGATGAACTTGCGAACTATTAGGAAGCGATGATGAGCCCCGATTCCGATAAATGGCTTGAGGCCATGAAATCTGAGAAAGGATCCATGTATGAGAACAAAGTGTGGACTTTGGTTGACTTGTCTGATGATCGGCAAGCCATAGAAAATAAATGGATCTTCAAGAGGAAGACGGACGCTGATAGTAGTGTTACTATCCACAAAGCTAGAATTGTCGCAAATGGGTTTCGACAAGTTCAAGGTGTTGACTACGATGAGAGTTTCTCACTCGTATCTATGCTTAAATCTGTCCGAATCATGTTAGCAATTGCCGCATTTTATGAAATCTGGCAAATGGGTAACAAAACTGCAATCCTTAATGGATTTCTTAAAGAAGAGTTGTATATGATGCAACCAGAAGTTTTTGTCAATCCTAAAGGTGTTAACAAAATGTGCAAACTCCAGCGATCCATCTATGAATTGGTGTAAGCATCTCGGAGTTGGAATATACGCTTTGATAAGTTGATCAAAGCATATAGTTTTATACAGACTTGCGGTGAAGCCTGTATTTACAAGAAAGTGAGTGGGAGCACTACAGCATTTCTGATAAGTATATGTGTATGACATATTGTTGATCGAAAATAATGTAGAATTATTCTGCAAAGCATAAAGGAGTGGTTGAAAGGATTTTTCAAAGCAAGACCTCGGCAAAGCTGCTTACATATTGAGTATCAAGATCTATAGAGATAGATCAAGACGCTTGATAAGTTTTTTCAATGAGTACATACCTTGTCAAGATTTTGAAGTAGTTCAAAATGGAACAGTCAAAGAAAAAGTTTCTTGCCTGTGTTACAAGGTGTGAAGTTGAGTAAGACTCAAAGCCCGACCACGGCAGAAGATAGAAAGAGAATGAAAGTCATTCCCTATGCCTCAGTCATAGGTTCTATAAAGTATGCCATGCTGTGTACCAGATCTATTGTATACCCTACACTGATTTTGGCAAGGGAGTACAATAGTGATCTAGGAGTAGATCACTCGACAGCGGTCAAAATTATCCTTAGTGGAATAAGGATATGTTTCTCGATTATGGAGGTGAAAAAAAGGGTTCGTCGTAAAGGGTTACGCCGATGCAAGTTTTGACACTAATCTAGATGACTCTAAGTCTCGATCTAGATACATATTGAAAGTGGGAGCAATTAGCTAGAGTAGCTCCGCGCAGAGCATTGTTGATATAGATATTTGTAAAATACTTACGGATCTGAATATGACAGACCCAGTGACTAAAATTATCTCACAAGCAAAACATGATCACACCTTAGTACTCTTTGGGTGTTAATCACATAGCGATGTGAACTAGATTACTGACTCTAGTAAACCCTTTGGGTGTTGGTCACATATCGATGTAGACTATGGGTGTTAATCACATGGTGATGTGAACTATTGCTGTTAAATCACATGGCGATGTGAACTAGATTATTAACTCTAGTGCAAGTGGGAGACTGAAGGAAATATGCCCTAGAGGCAATAATAAAGTTATTATTTATTTCCTTATTTCATGATAAATGTTTATTATTCATGCTAGAATTGTATTAACCGGAAACATAACACATGTGTGAATACATAGACAAATAGAGTGTCACTAGTATGCCTCTTCTTGACTAGTTCGTTAATCAAAGATGGTTATGTTTCCTAACCATGGATAAAGAGTTGTTATTTGATTAACGGGATCACATCATTAGTTGAATGATCTGATTGACATGACCCATTCCATTAGCTTAGCACCCAATCGTTTAGTATGTTGCTATTGCTTTCTTCATGACTTATACATGTTCCTATGACTATGAGATTATGCAACTCCCGTTTGCTGGAGGAACACTTTGTGTGCTACCAAACATCACAACGTAACTGGGTGATTATAAAGGAGCTCTACAGGTGTCTCCAAAGGTACATGTTGGGTTGGCGTATTTCGAGATTAGGATTTGTCACTCCGAATGTTGGAGAGGTATCTCTGGGCCCTCTCGATAATGCACATCACTTAAGCCTTGCAAGCATTACAACTAATGAGTTAGTTGCGGGATGATGTATTACGGAACGAGTAAGAGACTTGCCGGTAACGAGATTGAACTAGGTACTGGATACCGACGATCGAATCTCAGGCAAGTAATATACCGATGACAAAGGGAACAACGTATGTTGTTATGCGGTCTGACCGATAAAGATCTTCGTAGAATATGTAGGAGCCAATATGGGCATCCAGGTCCCGCTATTGGTTATTGACCGGAGATGTGTCTCGGTCATGTCTACATTGTTCTCAAACCCGTAGGGTCTGCACGCTTAAGGTTTCGGTGACAGTTATATTATGAGTTTATGAGTTTTGATGTACCGAAGGAGTTCGGAGTCCCGGATGAGATCGGGGACATGACGAGGAGTCTCGAAATGGTCGAGACGTAAAAATCGATATATTGGACGACTATATTCTGACATCGGAAAGGTTCCTAATGATTCGAGTATTTTTCGGAGTACCGGATTGTTACGGGAATTCGCCGGGAAAAGTATTGGGCCTTATTGCGCCATACGGGAAAGAGAGAGGGGCTGCCTAGGGAAGCCCCCCCCCCAAGGCCTAGTCCGAATTGGACTAGGGGGAGGGGCTGCGCCCCTTCCTTGTTTCCTACTCCTACTACATGGAAGGACTCCTAGTTGGACTAGGAAAGGGGGAATCCTACTCCCGGTGGGAGTAGGACTCCCCTAGGGCGCGCCATAGAGAGGGCCAGCCCTCCCCTCCTCCACTCCTTTATATACGGGGGCAGGGGGCACCCCATAGACACAAGTTGATCCACGTGATCATATTCTTAGTCGTGTGCGGCGCCCCCTGCCACCATAGTCCTCGATAATATTGTAGCGGTGCTTAGGCAAAGCCTTGCGACAGTAGTACATCAAGATCGTCACCACGCCATCGTGCTGACAGAACTCTTCCCCGACACTTTGTTGGATCGGAGTCCGGGGATGGTCATCCAGCTGAACGTGTGCTAGAACACGGAGGTGCCGTAGTTTCGGTGCTTGATCGGTCGGGCCGTGGAGACGTACGACTACATCAACCAAACGCTTCCGTTGTCGATCTACAAGGTTACATATATCACACTCTCCCCTCTCGTTGTTATGCAGCACCATGATCTTGCGTGTGCGTAGGATTTTTTTTTGAAATTACTACGTTCCCCAACAGTGGCATCCGAGCCTAGGTTTTATGTGTTGATGTTATATGCAGGAGTAGAACACAAGTGAGTTGTGGGCGATATAAGTCATACTGCTTACCAGCATGTCATACTTTGGTTCGACGGTATTGTTGGACGAAGCGGCCCGGACCGACATTATGCATACGCTTACGCGAGACCGGTTCTCCCGACGTGCTTTGCACATAGGTGGCTTGCGGGTGACAGTTTCTCCAACTTTAGTTGAACCGAGTGTGGCTACGCCCGGTCCTTGCGAAGGTTAAAACAGCACCAACTTGACAAACTATCATTGTGGTTTTGATGCATATGTAAGATTGGTTCTTGCTTAAGCCCGTAGCAGCCACGTAAAACTTGCAACAACAAAGTAGAGGACGTCTAACTTGTTTTTGCAGGGCATGTTGTGATGTGATATGGTCAAGACATGATGCTAAATTTTATTGTATGAGATGATCATGTTTTGTAACCGAGTTATCGGCAACTGGCAGGAGCCATATGGTTGTCGCTTTATTGTATGCAATGCAATCGCGTTGTAATGCTTTACTTCATCACTAAGCGGTAGCGATAGTCATGGAAGCATAAGATTGGCGAGATGATAACGATGCTACGATGGAGATCAAGGTGTCGCGCCGGTGACGATGGTGATCATGACGGTGCTTCGGAGATGGAGATCACAAGCACAAGATGATGATGGCCATATCATATCATTTATATTGATTGCATGTGGTGTTTATCTTTTATGCATCTTATCTTGCTTTGATTGACGGTAGCATTATAAGATGATCTCTCACTAAATTATCAAGATAAAAGTGTTCTCCCTGAGTATACACCGTTGCCAAAGTTCTCGTGCCCAGACACCACGTGATGATCGGG
Organism: Triticum monococcum; assembly: GCA_034509565.1. Taxonomy (NCBI): domain Eukaryota; kingdom Viridiplantae; phylum Streptophyta; class Magnoliopsida; order Poales; family Poaceae; genus Triticum; species Triticum monococcum. The sequence continues at coordinate 474,666,469 of CM067846.1, forward strand.
TGTGATAAGCTCTATGTCCATCTACAACGGGTGCAAGCCAGTTTTGCACACGCGGAATACTTAGGTTAAACTTGACGAGCCTAGCATATGCAGATATGGCCTCGGAACACTGAGATCGAAAGATCGAGCGTGAATCATATAGTAGATATGATCAACATAGCGATGTTCACCATGGAAAACTACTCCATTTCACATGATGATCGGTTATGGTTTAGTTGATTTGGATCACGTGATCACTTAGAGGATTAGAGGGGTGTCTATCTAAGTGTGAGTTCTTAAGTAATATGATTAATTGAACTTTAATTTATCATGAACTTAGTCCTGGTAGTATTAGCATATCTATGTTGTAGATCAATAGCTCGCGTTGTTGCTTTCATGTGTTTATTTTGATATGTTCCTAGAGAAAATTGTGTTGAGAGATGTTAGTAGCAATGATGCGGACTGGATCTGTGATCTAAGGTTTATCCTCATTGCTGCATAGAAGAATTATGTCCTTGATGCACCGCTAGGTGACAGACCTATTGCAGGAGTAGATGCAGACATTATGAACGTTTGGCTAGCTAAATATGATGACTACTTGATAGTTTAGTGCACCATGCTTAACGGCTTAGAATCGGGACTTCAAAGACGTTTTTAACGTCATGGAGCATATGAGATGTTCCAGAAGTTGAAGTTAATATTTCAAGCAAATACCCGAGTTGAGAGATATGAAGTCTCCAACAAGTTCTATAGCTAAAAGATGGAGGAGAATCGCTCAACTAGTGAGCATGTGTTCAGATTGTCTGGGTACTACAATCGCTTGAATCAAGTGGGAGTTAATCTTCCAGATAAGATAGTGATTGACAGAATTCTCTAGTCACCATCACCAAGTTAGTAGAACTTCGTGATGAACTATAATATGCAAGGGATAACGGAAACGATTCCCAAGCTCTTCGTGATGCTGAAATCGACGAAGGTAGAAATCAAGAAAAACATCAAGTGTTGATGGTTGACAAGACCACTAGTTTCAAGAAAAAGGCAAAGGGAAGAAGGGTAACTTCAAGAAGAACGGCAAGCGAGTTGCTGCTCAAGTGAAGAAGCCCAAGTCTGGACCTAAGCCTGAGACTAAGTGCTTCAGTTGCAAAGGGACTGGTCACTGGAAGCGGAACTACCCCAAGTACTTGGCGGATAAGAAGGATGGCAAAGTGAACAAAGGTATATTGGATATACATGTTATTGATGTGTGCCTTACTAGTGTTTATAGAAACCCCTCGGTATTTGATACTGGTTCAGTTGCTAAGAGTAGTAACTCGAAACAGGAGTTGCAGAATAAACAGAGACTAGTTAAGGGTGAAGTGACGATGTGTGTTGGAAGTAGTTCCAAGATTGATATGATAATCACCGCACACTCCCTATACTTTCGGGATTAGTGTTGAACCTAAATAAGTGTTATTTGGTGTTTGCATTGAGCATGAATATGATTTTATCATGTTTATTGCAATACGGTTATTCATTTAAGTTAGAGAACAATTGTTGTTCTGTTTACATGACTACCTTCTATGGTTATACACACCAACGAAATGGTTTGTTGGATCTCGATCATAGTGATACACATATTCATAATATTGAAGCCAAAAGATGCAAAGTTAATAATGATAGTGCAACTTATTTGTGGCACTACCGTTTAGGTCATATCGGTGCAAAGCGCATGAAGAAACTCCATGCTGATGGGCTTTTGGAATCACTTGATTATGAATCACTTTATGCTTGCGAACCATGCCTTACGGGCAAGATGACTAAAACGCCGTTCTCCGGAACAATGAAGCAAGCAACAGATTTGTTGGAAATCATACATACTGATGTATGTGGTCCGATGAATATTAAGGCTTACAGCAGGTATCATTATTTTCTGACCTTCACAGATGATTTGAGCAGATATGGGGATATCTACTTGATGAAACATAAGTCTGAAACATTTGAACAGTTCAAAGAATTTCAGAGTGAAGTGGAAAATCATCGTGACAAGAAAATAAAAGTTTCTACGATATGATCGCAGAAGTAAAATTTTTGAGTTACGAGTTTGGTCTTCAATTAAAACAATGTGGAATAGTTTCACAAACTCATGCCACCTGGAACACCACAGCATAATGGTGTGTCCGAATGTCATAACCGTACTTTATTAGATATGGTGCGATCTATGATGTCTCTTACCGATCTACCACTATCGTTTTGGGGTTATGCATTAGAGACAGCTGCATTCACGTTAAATAGGGCACCATCTAAGTCCGTTGAGACGACACAAATCTGAACTGTGGTTTGGCAAGAAATCAAAGTTGTTGTTTCTTAAAGTTTGGGGTTGTGATGCTTATATGAAAAAGTTTCATCCTAATAAGCTCAAACCCAAATCGGATAAATATGTCTTCATAGGATACCCAAAGGAGACTGTTGGGTACACCTTCTATCACAAATCCGAAGGCAAGACTTTTGTTGCTAAATTCAGAGTTTTTCAAGAGAAGGAGTTTCTCTCGAAAGAAGTGAGTGGGAGGAAAGTAGAACTTGATGAGGTAACTGTACCTCCTCCTTTATTGGAAAGTAGTTCATCACAGAAACTGGTTTCTGTGACACCTACAACAATTAGTGAGGAAGCTAATAATGATGATCATGAAACTTCAGATCAAGTTACTACCAAATTTCGTAGGTAAACCAGAGTGAGATCCGCACCAGAGTGGTACGGTAATCCTGTTCTGGAAGTCATGTTACTAGACCATGACGAACTTGCGAACTATGAGGAAGCGATGATGAGCCCAGATTCCGATAAATGGCTTGAGGCCATGAAATCCGAGAAAGGATCCATGTATGAGAACAAAGTGTGGACTTTGGTTGACTTGTCCGATGATCGGCAAGCCATAGAAAATAAATGGATCTTCAAGAGGAAGACGGACGCTGATAGTAGTGTTACTATCTACAAAGCAAGAATTGTTGCAAAAGGGTTTCGACAAGTTCAAGGTGTTGACTACGATGAGAGTTTCTCACTCGTATCTATGCTTAAATCTATCCGAATCATGTTAGCAATTGCCTCATTTTATGAAATCTGGCAAATGGATAACAAAACTGCAATCCTTAATGGATTTCTTAAAGAAGAGTTGTATATGATGCAACCAGAAGTTTTTGTCAATCCTAAAGGTGTTAACAAAATGTGCAAACTCCAGCGATCCATCTATGGACTGGTGTAAGCATCTCGGAGTTGGAATATACGCTTTGATAAGTTGATCAAAGCATATAGTTTTATACAGACTTGCGGTGAAGCCTGTATTTACAAGAAAGTGAGTGGGAGCACTACAGCATTTCTGATAAGTATATGTGTATGACATATTGTTGATCGGAAATAATGTAGAATTATTCTGCAAAGCATAAAGGAGTGGTTGAAAGGATTTTTCAAAGAAAGACCTCGGTGAAGCTGCTTACATATTGAGTATCAAGATCTATAGAGATAGATCAAGACGCTTGGTAAGTTTTTTCAATGAGTACATACCTTGACAAGATTTTGAAGTAGTTCAAAATGGAACAGTCAAAGAAAAAGTTTCTTGCCTGTGTTACAAGGTGTGAAGTTGAGTAAGACTCAAAGCCCGACCACGGCAGAAGATAGAAAGAGAATGAAAGTCATTCCCTATGCTTCAGTCATAGGTTCTATAAAGTATGCCATGCTGTGTACCAGATCTATTGTATACCCTACACTGATTTTGGCAAGGGAGTACAATAGTGATCTAGGAGTAGATCACTGGACAGCGTTCAAAATTATCCTTAGTGGAATAAGGATATGTTTCTCGATTATGGCAGTGAAAAAAAGGGTTCGTCGTAAAGGGTTACGCCGATGCAAGTTTTGACACTAATCTAGATGACTCTAAGTCTCGATCTAGATACATATTGAAAGTGGGAGCAATTAGCTAGAGTAGCTCCGTGCAGAGCATTGTTGATATAGAGATTTGCAAAATACTTACGGATCTGAATATGATAGACCCGGTGACTAAAATTATCTCACAAGCAAAACATGATCACACCTTAGTACTCTTTGGGTGTTAATCACATAGCGATGTGAACTAGATTACTGACTCTAGTAAACCCTTTGGGTGTTGGTCACAGATCGATGTAGACTATGGGTGTTAATCACATGGTGATGTGAACTATTGCTAGCTGCTAAATCACATGGCGATGTGAACTAGATTATTGACTCTAGTGCAAGTGGGAGACTGAAGGAAAAATGCCCTAGAGGCAATAATAAAGTTATTATTTATTTCGTTATTTCATGATAAATGTTTATTATTCATGCTAGAATTGTATTAACCGGAAACATAATACATGTGTGAATACATAGACAAACAGAGTGTCACTAGTATGCCTCTACTTGACTAGCTCGTTAATCAAAGATGGTTATGTTTCCTAACCATGGATAAAGAGTTGTTATTTGATTAACGGGATCACATCATTAGTTGAATGATCTGATTGACATGACCCATTCCATTAGCTTAGCACCCGATCGTTTAGTATGTTGCTATTGCTTTCTTCATGACTTATACATGTTCCTATGACTATGAGATTATGCAACTCCCGTTTGCTGGAGAAACACTTTGTGTGCTACCAAACGTCACAACGTAACTGGGTGATTATAAAGGAGCTCTACAGGTGTCTCCAAAGGTACATGTTGGATTGGCGTCTTTCGAGATTAGGATTTGTCACTCCGAATGTCGGAGAGGTCTCTCTGGGTCCTCTCGGTAATGCACATCACTTAAGCCTTGCAAGCATTACAACTAATGAGTTAGTTGCGGGATGATGTATTACGGAACGAGTAAAGAGACTTGCCGGTAACGAGATTGAACTAGGTATTGGATACCGACGATCAAATCTCAGGCAAATAACATACCGACGACAAAGGGAACAACGTATGTGGTTATGCGGTCTGACCGATAAAGATCTTCGTAGAATATGTAGGAGCCAATATGGGCATCCAGGTCCCTCTATTGGTTATTGACCGGAGATGTGTCTCGGTCATGTCTACATTGTTCTCGAACCCGTAGGGTCCGCACGCTTAAGGTTTCGATGAGTGTTATATTATGAGTTTATGAGTTTTGATGTACCGAAGGAGTTCGGAGTCCCGGATGAGATCGGGGACATAACGAGGAGTCTCGAAATGGTCGAGACGTAAAAATCGATATATTGGACGACTATATTCGGACATCGGAAAGGTTCCAAATGATTCGAGTATTTTTCGGAGTACCAGAGAGTTACGGGAATTCGCCGGGAAAAGTATTGGGCCTTATTGAGCCATACGGGAAAGAGAGAGAGGCTGCCTAGGGCAGGCCGCGCGCCCCCCAAGGCCTAGTCCGAATTGGACTAGGGGGAGGGGCTGCGCCCCTTCCTTGTTTCCTACTCCTACTACATGGAAGGACTCCTAGTTGGACTAGGAAAGGGGGAATCCTACTCCCGGTGGGAGTAGGACTCCCCTAGGGCGCGCCATAGAGAGGGCCGGCCCTCCCCTCCTCCACTCCTTTATATACGGGGGCAGGGGGCACCCCATAGACACAAGTTGATCCACGTGATGATATTCTTAGCCGTGTGCGGCGCCCCCTGCCACCATAGTCCTCGATAATATTGTGGCGGTGCTTAGGCAAAGCCCTGCGACAGTAGTACATCATGATCGTCACCACGCCGTCGTGCTGACAGAACTCTTCCCCGACACTTTGCTGGATCGGAGTCCGGAGATCGTCATCAAGCTGAACGTGTGCTAGAACTCGGAGGTGCCGTAGTTTCGGTGCTTGATCGGTCGGGCCGTGGAGACGTACGACTACATCAACCAAACGCTTCCGTGGTCGATCTACAAGGGTACGTAGATCACACTCTCCCCTCTCGTTGCTATGCATCACCATGATCTTGCGTGTGCGTAGGAAATTTTTTGAAATTACTACGTTCCCCAACAAATCCTCCCACTCAGGGGCTTAGCTGCAGTCCAGTACTCGCCTAAGTTTGTAAAATCCTACCGAGTGGTGAGCCAGCCTCCCATTCGGGGGCTTAGCTGCAGTCTAGTACTCGCCTAAGTTTGTAAAATCCCACCGAGTGGTGAGCAATCCTCCCACTCGGGGGCTTAGCTGCAGTCAGTACTCGCCTAAGTTTGTAAAATCCCACCGAGTGGTGAGCAATCCTCCCACTCGGGGGCTTAGCTGCAGTCCAGTACTCGCATAAGTTTGTAAAATCCTACCGAGTGGTGAGCAATCCTCCCACTCGGGGGCTTAGCTACAGTCCAGTACTCGCCTAAGTTTGTAAAATCCTACCGAGTGGTGAGAAATCCTCCCACTCGGGGGCTTAGCTGCAGTCCAGTACTCGCCTAAGTTTTCAAAATCGTACCGAGTGGTGAGCCAGCCTCCCACTCGGGGGCTTAGCTGCAGTCCAGTAATTGCCTAAGTTTGTAAAATCCTACCGAGTGGTGAGCAATCCTCCCACTCGGGGGCTTAGCTGCAGTCCAGTACTCGCCTAAGTTTGTAAAATCCTACTGAGTGGTGAGCAATCCTCCCACTCGGGGGCTTAGCTGCAGTCCAGTACTCACCTAAGTTTGTAAAATCCTACCGAGTGGTGAGCCAGCCTCCCACTCGGGGGCTTAGATGCAGTCCAGTACTCGCCTAAGTTTGTAAAATCCTACCGAGTGGTGAGCAATCCTCCCACTCGGGGGCTTAGCTGCAGTCTAGTACTCGCCTAAGTTTGTAAAATCCTACCGAGTGGTGAGACAGCCTCCCACTCGGGGGCTTAGATGCAGTCCAGTACTCGCCTAAGTTTGTAAAATCCTACCGAGTGGTGAGCCAGCCTCCCATTCAGGGGCTTTGCTACAGTCCAGTACTCGCCTAAGTTTGTAAAATCCCACCGAGTGGTGAGCAATCCTCCCACTCGGGGGCTTAGCTGCAGTCCAGTACTCGCCTAAGTTTGTAAAATCCCATCGAGTGGTGAGCAATCCTCCCACTCGGGGGCTTAGCTGCAGTCCAGTACTCGCCTAAGTTTGTAAAATCCCACCGAGTGGTGAGCAATCCTCCCACTCGAGGGCTTAGCTGCAGTCCAGTACTCGCCTAAGTTTGTAAAATCCTACCGAGTGGTGAGCAATCCTCCCACTCGGGGGCTTAGCTGCAGTCCAGTACTCGCCTAAGTTTGTAAAATCCTACCGAGTGGTGAGCAATCCTCCCACTCGGGGGCTTAGCTGCAGTCCAGTACTCGCCTAAGTTTGTAAAATCCTACCGAGTGGTGAGCCAGCCGCCCACTTGGGGGCTTAGCTACAGTCCAGTACTCGCCTAAGTTTGTAAAATCCTACCGAGTGGTGAGAAATCCTCCCACTCGGGGGCTTAGCTGCAGTCCAGTACTCACCTAAGTTTGTAAAATCCTACCGAGTGGTGAGCAATCCTCCCACTCGGGGGCTTAGCTGCAGTCCAGTACTCGCCTAAGTTTGTAAAATCCTACTGAGTGGTGAGCCAGCCTCCCACTCGGGGGCTTAGTTGCAGTCCAGTACTCGCCTAAGTTTGTAAAATCCTACCGAGTGGTGAGCCAGCCTCCCACTCGGGGGCTTAGATGCAGTCCAGTACTCGCCTAAGTTTGTAAAATCCTACCGAGTGGTGAGCCAGCCTCCCATTCGGGGGCTTTGCTACAGTCCAGTACTCGCCTAAGTTTGTAAAATCCCACCGAGTGGTGAGCAATCCTCCCACTCGGGGGCTTAGCTGCAGTCCAGTACTCGCCTAAGTTTGTAAAATCCCACCGAGTGGTGAGCAATCCTCCCACTCGGGGGCTTAGCTGCAGTCCAGTACTCGCCTAAGTTTGTAAAATCCCACCAAGTGGTGAGCAATCCTCCCACTCGAGGGCTTAGCTGCAGTCTAGTACTCGCCTAAGTTTGTAAAATCCTACCGAGTGGTGAGCAATCCTCCCACTCGGGGGCTTAGCTGTAGTCCAGTACTCGCCTAAGTTTGTAAAATCGTACCGAGTGGTGAGCCGTCCTTCTCCTTTGGAGCTGCGCCATAAATACAACATACGCTCCATCTCCATCCGCAAGGACGACGAGGTGCAAGCCGACTGCAATCCTTTCCCTGGGAGCTGCACCACAAGTACAACATACGCTCCATCCCTACCCGCAAGGGCGACGAGGTGCAGTTCGACCGCGACCCTCTTCTCCGAGCTACGCCACAAATACAACGTGCGCTCCATCCTTGTCCGCAAGGACGACGAGGCACAGGTCGACTGCAACCTTCTCCTTCGAGCTACGCCACAAATACAACATGCGCTCCATCCTTGTCCGCAAGGATGACAAGGCGCGGTTCGATTGAGGTCTCCATTTCAAGGCTGCATCTCAAACACGAAGGTCATTCCAAATAGGGAGCAGATTCCAAAAGCAATCGCAAGCATATTCAAAAGCAGTTCGGATAAATCCTAAAGTTCCAAGCGACAAATCAAAAGTATTCGAGCATCAAGCCCGAAGGAGTTTAATGATTACAACAACCACTCGGCATTCCGAGGCAAATTTAAGACATGTTTAAATCTCATAGTTTGTTCACTCGGCAGGAGGAGGGCTGGCGGGTTCGACGAATTCGTCCAAGTCAATTCCATCTGTGATCCGAGTGGCAGCAGCGATGAAAGTCTCCATAAAGGACTGGAAGTCGTGCCTTTTGGTGTTGGCGACCTTGATCGTCGCCATCTTATCTTTGCGGGCTTCCTTGCAGTGGACTCTTACCAAGGACAATGCCACGTCAGCACCACACCGGGCAAATGACTTCTTCCACTCTTGCACTCGACGAGGGACCTCGTTGAGTCGAGTCATCAGAGATTCGAGGTCATTTTGAAGCGTCGCTCTTGGCCAGAGTGATGAATCGATCCGTGAAACTGCCACCTTCAGACGACCGAGGTAACTTGCCACACTGGCGACACGAGATTCCAGTCGAAGCACATTCATGGCAGCCTCTCCGCCGACTGGAGAAGCAATAGGGTCCAAACCCGTCTCGATCCGTCCAGTCTCCTCGTCGAAGTTTTGGCAGAATTCTGCAGTCAAAGAGTTAGTGAGTCAACTGGACAGAACTAACTTGCATGCAGTAAAGCAGTCGGATTAAAGGGAGTACCTTCCAGCATAAGATAGAGCTTCTTGGCAAGAGTTCTCAGATAGGCTTCCATGTCATTTCTCTTACGAGTCGCAGACTCCAGCTTCTCATTCAGAGCCAACTTATCCTTCTTATGACGAGTTACCTCTCGGTTGGAATCAGTGAGAGAGGACTTCAGCTTGCTTACTTCTTCTTCTAGCACTTCGACCGAAGCCAACTTCTGGTCTGCAAGGGCAGTCTTATCTTGAGCCTCCTTCTGCGCAGCCGCAAGGTCCGAGTCCTTCTTCTCCAGAGCCAACCTCATTTTCTCTACAAAATAAGAAATCAGATCAAACAAGAAATCGAAGAAATACTTTAAAGGACGATCGACATGAGCAGTCGACAGGCAGTTACCTTCCTACTAGCAACTTCATCTTGAGCTTTCTTCAATTTTTGTTGGGCCAACTCCAAGTCAAGGTTGAGTTGTCTCTGCTTCTCCTCAAATTCGGCGAACTTGGCAATAAGAGTACAAGATTTCTGCAGAGGGTAAAAGACACATCAATCGACAAGATCAAAGATTATTTACTTCCGAGTGAATGAAACTTAAAAGTTTGCTCAGACCCCAGTCGACTGTCCGCAGTCGACCATGGTCTCAGGGACTACACCCAGTAGGTGCACTTGGTGTGCCCCCACTGGTTCAGATCCCACTCGGCCGGTCAGCCCGGGTCGGGTGGAAGAAAGGAAAGGGAAAAGTACTCAGACCCCAGTCAACTGCCCACATTCGACTGCGGTCTCAGGGACTACACCCAGTGGGTGCACTTAGCGTGCTCCCACCGGTTCAGATCCCACTCGCCCAGGCTGAGTGGAAGAGCGCAAATGCTAAAGACAACAAAACACCCAGTGGGTGTACAGATTCGATGCAAACAATAAGAGATTGTATGAAAGAAAATATTCCAGGTAGCATATCCTAATAGAACAAGGTCAGTCGAAAGCCTACTTACCTGGACATTGGCCTGAAGAGCCGCGCTGGCATCGTAAGCAGCATGGCTGTTCTCGTGCACCGTCTTCATCCGCTCCATCATCACGTTAGCCTGACGGATGGCCTCCGCAGCCGCGTCCGATTGGCTTTCCGGAACATGGTAGTTGGTGAAGAAGGGGGCAGACGACCCAGGTGCGGCAGCTTGGAGCTCCGAAGCGTGAGGTTGGACGACTGAAGGAAACACCGGTACAATCAACGGTGCAGGGCGCTCACTCGATAATGGGACAACAAAAGTTACAGAGGCCCCACCTGCGTCTTCAGATTGCTGGACGGTTGGTGTTGTCATCGGTCCCTGCTGAGACGTCTTGCCAGCTGCTACTTTTTTATTCTTTCTGGGCCTAGGGGCCACATCTTCATCATCATCCGGAAGCTCGATGACGTTGGGTGGGGCTGCAAATAAACCAGTCGACCCCAAGTGAATCGCCAGAATTTAATCAACCAAATAATCAAGAACAAGATCACGAGGGTTTTACCTGGGTTGGAGGTAACCGCGTCTTCCATTTCCTCATCTCGGTATTGGCGGGAAGAAGTTCTAGATGTAGCAGCACTGCAAATGTCAACATTCAGTCGGTTATGTTCTGTTGCTCGAGTCGGCCAAAAGATCGGGCCAGATGATTACCCGGAGATGGTGGGAATGGTCACTTTGATTCTGGGCAAAGCCTTCGGTGGTTTGGAGGATGTGGCCTTCGATGGTTTCGGCGCTGGAGGCGGCGCAGTCTTGAGCTGTTTCGGTCCCTTCTCAGTCGGCACTGGAGAAGACGTCCGAGGGCGCTTCGAAGATTGCCCAGTCGGTGCGGCCACCAGGTCGGGGGTGCTTGCCGGGTCGTGAGCATGCTTGGACCTCCTCTCTCTGCGAAGAGGAGAGTCGACCTCTTCCTCGTCACTTGGGTCGTCGCTCTCCTCGTCCTCCTTTGCATCCGAGTGCCACTCACCGCTCTCGCCCCCGCTCGCCTCTCCCTCGACATTTTGCTCCTGCACTCCATTGGGCATTGAGTACATATCAATAAGAGCCTAAAAAGACAATGAACAAAAGAAATACAGTCGACCGTCAACAAGATACTACATAGTAAATCAAGAAGACACTCGACAATGCAGAATCATACATGTTCCGGCTGGCGCAAATGGTCGAATGGAACCACCCTCCTGGACCCCCGGGGATTATCCTTGTTGCCGGTGATTCCTCTCAGCCACTTCTCCACCGTGTCCTCACTAACGTCCTCCGGGTGTATCCGAGTGGAATCCTCGAGTCCCGAGTACATCCACATCGGATGGTCACGAGCTTGGAGTGGTTGAATGCGTCGACTAAGGAAGACCTCCAGCAGGTCCATACCAGTCACTCCGTCGCGGACCAGTTGGACAACCCACTCGACCAACACCTTCACCTGCGCCTTCTCCTCCGGGATCACTCTCAAATAGGAGGGCTTCTCCACTCGAGCCATGGAAAAGGGGGAAGTCCAGTCGACTGACCCGGGGTCGGCTGATCCTTGCAGTAAAACCAGGTCGATAGCCAGCCCCGGACCGAGTCGGGAAGGATCATAGCTGGGAAGGTGCTCTTGTTCCTCATTTGAATTCCAAGGCCCCCGCACATCTGTATCACGTGCGTCCTCTCGTCACTCGGGTTGGCCTTCTTGACCGTCTGGGAGCGACATGTGAATATGTGCTTGAAGAGACCCCAGTGTGGTCGGCAACCCAAGAAATTCTCGCACATTGACACGAAGGCAGCAAGGTACACGATGGTGTTTGGAGTAAAGTGGTGGTGTTGAGCCTCTAAGAAGTTCAAAAAACCACGAAAGAAAGGGTGGGGAGGCAAAGAAAACCCGCGGTCAACATGAGTGGCGAGGAGAACGCACTCACCCTCCTGCGGCCGCGGCTCGGTCTCGTTCCCTGGGAGCCGCGCCGATTCGTGGGGGATCAGTCCCCCCTCAACCAGATCGTCGATGTCGTCTTGGCTGATCGTCGAGCGGATCCAGTCGCCCTGGATCCAGCCTGGCGGCAGGCCGGACCTTGACGAGGATCCACCCTGGCTGGTCCTCTTTCCTTTCGCCTTCGCCGTCGCCTTCTTTGCGTGCTCCAACGCCACCGTCTTCTCCTTCCCCATGGCAGTGAATCGAGTCCGAGCGGGGCTACGACGCTGAGAGCGGAAGCAGGCGCAGCGGAGAAATCTGAGGAAGACGAAGGAGAATGAGGGCACACTGTTCAAAAGCCCAGTCTTGTGCCTTTTATAAGGACACTTTCGAGTGACTGACTTGTAGGCCCAGACGATCTTATCAAATCCCTCAACAGTCGATCGCGCGATACGTGGCAAAAAATGTGGCATGGGGATCGAGGCGACCTTCCTAATCCGTCCCGATTACCGCGGCCTCCCCCGCCTGGCGCGCTTCCCAAAATTCGAATCCCGCGAAATCCACGGACAGTAGAACAACTTGTCAGACGGAAGACATCCTCCACATCATCACTCGGAACTCTTCAGTAAAAGTTCACTCGACAAAAACTAAGAATGGATCAAGGCGACTGAAAAAGAAGTTGGTGTCGTCACCTCAGTTCATTGATCCAGAACAAGATATACTCATAGCACGAAAAATGAGTCGGAAGTGTTCTCAACTCCTTCCTCACACAAACCCTGATCCATTCGGGGCCTAATGATGAAGCTATGTACCTAGGGTAGGGTCATGGATCTGTCCAAGATACCCTCCGCAAGGACATCTCTAAAAGAACTAGAAGCATTCGAAGAAAAATCATCATCCACTCGACCATGAAGCTATGTTCCACTCGACAGTCTTGAAGACACTCGACCGTATGGACAATCACTCGAGTACCAAAAGATCTAGAGCCACTCCACTCTGCAACAGTCAGGAATTAAGTCATAGCTTTAATGGTCATTATGTATCTTTATTGCAGGCGTTACCAGTAACGTCTCCATCTTTATGTACCTTAAACCCTTTGTAACTGAGGGCGAGAGGGGTCTGGCAAACTCTATATAAGCCATCCCCTCCTCAGGGACAAGGGTTCGCACCCCCTGTAACTCACACGCATATAATCCAGTCGACCGCCTCCGGGCTCCGAGACGTAGGGCTGTTACTTCCTCCGAGAAGGGCCTGAACTCGTAAAACTCGCGTGTACAACTCCTCCATAGCTAGGATCTTGCATCTACATTCCTACCCCCCTATTCTACTGTCAGACTTAGAACCACGACAGATAGGAAGTCAACTTCCGGAGGGTGCCAATTCCTTGGTTGCTCTTTGGTAAGTTGGTCTTCAAAGAAGCAAAGTTGTGTGTCTCTCTCGTCCACCGAAGCAGAGTATGTGGCGGCTAGTAGTTGTTGTGCACAACTTCTATGGATGAGGCAAACTTTAAAGGATTATGGTGTCATTTGTGACAAAGTGCCTCTTTGGTGTGACAATGAAAGTGCCATCAAGATTTCTCTCAACTCGGTGCAACACTTCAAGATGAAGCATATTGAGATTCAATATCACTTCATCCGGGATCACATTAGGCAAGGGGAGATCGAGGTCAACTATGTCAACACTCATGATAACCTTACGGATATTTTCACGAAGCCCTTGGATGAAGCAAGATTTCGCGAGTTAAGGCATGAGCTAAATATCACTGATTCAAGCAATGTTGCTTGAACCCTTGCACACCCCACCATACTCAACTAGTTATCTTGTTTAGGTATAGGCATGGACATAGGGGGAGTGTTGTTCTCTCAATGAACTCTCCCTCCCCCCTATTATGCATAAATTGATCAACTCTTTCACTTTAGCCATTTTTGATGGTACTTGTGCTTCAAAGACGAATTTTGGTCATGGGAACAAGGATAATTCTTCGCGGTGCCATACCATTTGACTCATACATAGGTGGCTCCGGCCACCGACCTCTTTGGGAGAGTTTGTCCTTTGTGGTCATTCTTTTTGTCCTTGCCTTAGTCTGTTTTCTTAGGCTCAAGGTGTTGGGGTATCCAAGTGTGGTTTTGCTTCGTTGTCTTCCTTTTAGGCTCTTGGAGATCCTCAGGCTCTTTCTTTTCCAGTGTCTTCTCTATCCCAAGCCTTCCTTGTCCTATGAACCATCTAGTCCAATTGCACACTTGATCTTGGCTTAGGTGATGGTGACCGGGCAGTACAACCGGTGTTATGGGCGGTTCTACTGCTGGTACACTCGGGTTGTCCCGCCCCAGGAGGTCTTCCAGCGGTGCTTGAGCGGTTCCACCACTCAACCATTGGGGTGCCCATCTGGTCGGTACTACCGGTTGGATACGGCGGTACTACCGTTGCCTACTTGGCGACGGAAGTACCGCCCGCAACCACTGGCTAGTACCAGGCAGCGGCACAACCGCTCCCTTGAGTGGTAAAACCGCTGCGTGACTTTGGGGCCTATATATACCTGACGGGGCTGAAGGGTGTTTCTTTTTCCCTTCATCCCCAGTCCTTCCCATCTTGTGCCCTAGCCGCCGGTCGCCATTGCCTCTACCCCGGAGTGCTTCTCGCGCTTCGGATCCGTGGGGTCTCCGTGGATCCTCTCCGTGGAGGCCTCCTCCCTCCCGATCTCTTCCCATGGATGCCGATAATGACCCATGTCCTTCGTTCTTCGTTCTAGGGTTCTTTCCCTACTTCTAGGGCATTACTTGAAATTTCGTGTTTATTGTTTAAACTATTGGGTGGAAGAGATCTATTTTTTCCTCCTGTGTAGATTGCATTTCTTAGAGGTTAGAATATGACTAGTGTGATTCATATTTCGCGGTTAGATCTGTGTCCTACTGGTAGTGCCCCTGTTCAGCGGTTCTACTGCCTATGCGGGCGGTACAACCGCTGGAGCGGTACTACCGGTAGGAGAACCGATTCAACCGGGATATCTGCACCACGTAGCCTTGTTTTGTCCTCTATGTTTGTGCAATCTGTCTCTTCCTCTGCTCGTGTGTGCAATCCTCTCATCTTTGCTGGGTTTCTTGTGTTCTTCTCGCGTGTGTGTGTAGGTGGCTCTAGTTCTCGCTCTGCTCCTCGCAAGACCAAGAAGCGGGCTAGGATATGCTCGCGCCCTGTTGAGTCTGATGAAGAAGTTGTGATTCCCACCGAGCCCACTCGCCGTGAGAAGTCCGCCGCTACCAAGCAACGTGTGGTCTTGCCCTTGCACCGTTGGAAAGCCATGGATTGGGAAGCCTTCCGCTCAAAGAATCCTTATGAGGTTCCTATAGCACCTCGTTGGACCACCGTTCAGTTCCGGAATGAGATGCAAGTACGGATTGTTCATGAACTCTTTGAGCACAACAAGAACATGTATGCCAAGCAGTGGACCATCGATCTTGACCATTGGAGGAACAACTTGGAGTATTTTGGTGAGGCTTTGGCTCTCTATGAGGAATTTGATTTGGTCAAGCTCATGTCAGTGAACTGTGACTTTGATGTCCAGCTTATCCATCAGTTCTATGCCACTGTTCATTTTGGAGAAGATGATGCTCGCACTCTATCGTTCATGTGCCGTGATGAGCTCTTCCAGGTGCCCTGGAGAGCTTTCTGCAATGCTATTGGGTATGATGATACCGGCCTGGAAGGGAGAGGTGGCATTCGCCCTCACGACCATCCTGAGTTCATGCCTAAGGAGAAGCTTGCCCCTCTGTACATTCAGGGTCGTGGTATCATTGGCAAATCCAAGGACTTGGTGAAGGTCTATGACATCATGCATCGAGTGTTTCGCAATGTGCTTCTGCCCAAGGTGGGGAATCAAGATGAAATTCATGGCTATCTTGTTGACTTGATGGTTGCTATGAAGACCAATGTGGGCTCTGGTGAAACGTTTGATGTGTCCAACTGGCTGTGGCACGAGATGTACATCATGGTCATCTACAGGAAGGTTCCTATTTATGCTCCGTTTGTCATGTGCTTTCTGAACTCAGTTTGGGCCGTTCGCCATCCTGGAGAGCTTCTCACTTCTCCGGATAATCTCACTGTTCATGAGGTCAAGCTACTCAAGAAAAAGAAGCATGCCGAGCCTCGCTTTCCTGCTAATGCTCTTGAGGATGTCTATGCCACTTCGGATGATGAGGACTTTGAGATGGAGCCACGGGCCAAGCCCTCTTGGGTGGCCAAGCTCACAACCAAGGTGAAGAAGACTTTCTGCCTCCAGACTGACATTCAGAAAAAGTTGTATGAGGCCCATGTCAATGAGAAGCTCGCACGGCATCGTCAGATTGCAATGATGAAGCACCTCAACATGCCAGTTCAGAGTGGTTCTGAGAAGAGCATCACACTGGAGGAACGTTGGCTCTCTACTCACAGCCCGTGGTCTGATGATGAGGCTCCTCGCCAGCCCTCCACCTCCTTTGCTAATGATGATGACGTCATGGAGGACCCAGGTCAGGACGAAGATGACGAGTCTGCTGATGATGAGGATCCAGATGCTAACGAGGAGTCAGAGGAGGACGACTGAGCTCTAGGGCATTAGTTTCGCTCTTTTATTTTTTGGTGTCTCGATGCCAAAGGGGAGAGAGTTTAGGTATCGGCATTTGCATGGGTTCTTGTTTTGATTTGCTTGGTTCAGGGTTCGTTTGTCCATTCGTGTCGTGTTGAACTTTCGTTCGTGGAACTTGTTGCATGGTGTGAGACATGCACATCTTTATCTATCCTTGTCGTTAACTTTGTTGTTGTTCTATCCGTTATAGTCCTTACCTTCCTATTATGTACCTTATGCTTTCATTCACATGTCTAGTAGGAGTGGCGAGTCTATAAAATCTAGGGGGAGTCTCTCCCTTAATGAGTGTCAAAATTGGGGCACACATCTAGGGGGAGTCCCGTCTACATTTTCTAGACTTCCCGTGTGCAAATCGTGTTGTTGTCATCATCCACCAAAAAGGGGGAGATTGTTAGGGCATTTCCTTACTTTGTGTGTTTGGATGATAATGACAACCCTTTGTTGGTCTAATCTTGTGCTAAGTGCTTCAGGTTCTCAGTGTTTAGGCTTTCATCGGATAGCTACTCTCTCTGGAAGGAAAAGATCAAAGACGATGTTTTCTATGCTTTTTATCTCTTTGGTAGTAGGGAACCCGTACTATCAAGAGGGAATCCACATTGGAAGGAGTTGGGGGAATCTTTTCGCGTACACTTGCCTCACCCCTCTCTTGCCTTCCTTAGTTGTGAGAGAGAGCATTTCCCTTCTTGTCTTACTGCTTGCTATGGTTTCCCGGCGGTTGTACCGCTCTCTGGAGCGGTTGTACCGCTGGTTCTTGGCGCTTATCAGTCTTGATCGAGCGGTTGTACCACTGCTTCCGGGCAGTGGTACCGCCACCATGCTCAGGGAAGACTGCGGCGGTTGTTCCGGCCAAGTACTGCCCAAGTACCGGTCAAGCTCCTGTTTTGGTGTAGTACTCGGGCGGTGGTGGCCCGGTTGGTCCGGTCGTACCGGAACCACCGGTGCCCTGAGCGGTTCTATCACTCAGGACTTAGCCGCCCAAGCGCTCAAGGCCAAGCGGTTGCACCGGTCCTGTACCGCTCGACTACCGCACTAAGGGGTGACTCCCTACTATTTCTATGCGGTGGTTGACCGGTGGCTGGGCGGTTGGTCCGGTTATTCACATAAACCGGTACTACCGCCTGGTCGCCCGGTTGTACCGCCTGGTAGGGTTCTGCAGGTAAACTGTGAGTCCCGGTTGTACCTGGACAAGGAGCGGTCGTACCGCTGTAGTACAGGATACGCAGTGACGTTGGATTTTTAGGGTTGCCATATAAGGGTGGTTCTTCTACCTACCACACTTACCTCTTACCTCTCTCGCTCCACCATTAATGCTACTCAAGCTCTCTTGCCCGATCTCTCTCTCTAGCCACTCAAACTTGTTGATTTGCTAGGGATTGAAGGAGGAGACCTAGATCCACACTTCCACCAAAGTATATTTGCTTCCCCCATACTTTCTTGTGTGGATTTTGTTACTCTTGGGTGTTTGAGCACCCTAGACGGTTGAGGTCACCTCGGAGCCACATTCCATTGTGGTGAAGCTCTGCGGTTTCGTGGGGAGCCTCCAGTTAAGTTGTGGAGAGAGCCCCAACCTTGTTTGTAAAGGTCTGGTTGCCGCCTCCAAGGGCACCAATAGTGGAATCACGGCATCTCGCATTGTGTGAGGGCGTGAGGAGAATACGGTAGTGTAACATCCCCAGCATCACCTTACAGTGATCTCCTCTCAATCATGATAAATCATCATCATTGCAATGCTTGATCACAGTGGTGAAACATCTTATTTCAAAATCCTTATCTGATTTCAAATTCAAATGCAAGTGGAATTTGAAGTTGCTCAAATATTGCTGCAAAAATGTTCATCATTTGTCAAAATTTCCATAACAAATGATTGTTAAGGAAAACAACATCACCATATACTACAAAATGGTCCTAAGCATTTTAAATAGTGCCAAAATAGCACTATTAATGCCTTTTCCATTATTGAAAATCCCAAATGGAATCAAAACTTGTCCATACTTGTTATGGCAGAGCACATTATTCCCTAGTAATTGTTTTGGCCAGGCACACAATTTTGCTAAGTCATTTGTTGGCTAGTTTAATTGCAAAAGCCTGCTGCTAAAAAAAACAGAACCCCCCCCCCCCCCCCTCCCCAGTGGGCCTCTTGGCCCAGCTGGTCGCAACCAGCCAGCCCATCCCGCGCGTCCCTGGCCTAGATGGCCTCCCCCCACTACTAACCCCTAGGCAACCGAAACCCTAGCCCACGCACTCGCATCCCCCCACGTTCGCTCCCTCCTCCCCCTCGAGGATCGGGGGAACTGCCTCCGTCTCCCGCTCGATCCCATGCCGCCCAGCCCCCCCCCCCCCCCCCCCCCCCCCCCGCCTGGATCTGGATTGCGCCAGGCACGCCCCGACCCCACCGCCCTTGTCGCCGACGGCCACCATCGCCGGTCTGCCCCGTCCTCGACCTCCTCCCTGCCGCCTCCTCGTCCTCCTCCCCGACGAGCTCCACCACGCCTCGCCGCCCCCTTCCCATCAACGTACGGTGAGGCCTCCCCCTCGGCCTCTCCTCCGCCCTAGCACGTCACGGCAACGTCCGCGCCTAACCGCGGCCCCGCACAGCGGTCGCCGCGCCCAACAGCGCGCACCGCGCGCCCCTCGCGCGTCCAGGCCGCGCGCCTCCCCCCTCTCTGCTCTCGTACTCCGCCGCGGTCGCCGCTCGCGCCGTGCGACCCGGCCACGCCCGATGCACGTGCCTGCGCACCGCCGTCCTCCCGATAGCAGCGTTCGCCGTGCCCCCTTGCGCGCCCACCTCCAGCCGTTGTCGCCGCTGCGGCCGCTCTCGTCCCCTGCTGCGCCGCTCTGCCTGCTGCTTGCGCCGCTGCCGCTCGCCCCACCTGCCGCGCGCGAGCCCCGCCCCTTGCTCTACTGCACCCCGTCATGCTGGTCGGGGTTACCAGCTCCGCCCGCCGTGGCCCTCGCACCCTCGCAGCGGCAAGCCCTGCCGTGGCCACGGCCTCGCCTCGCCCCGGGCAGACTACGGGCGCCCGTTACGCCCGTCGCCCGCAACCGCACCCTGGGGCTCTGCCCCGTTAGCCCGCGCCCATTAAGGCCCCTGGGCCTATTACGAACGGGGCCCATGCCCAAAACGTTTAAAATATATATGTATATTAATAAAATAAAATAAAATAAATAATAGTTAAATTAATTAATTAATTAATCCCGTTTAATTAATCTAATTAACTAGTTAGTTTAATTAAACCCTAATTAGTTTAAATAGTTAATGACGAACGGGACCCACATGTCAATTGACCAGTCAACTCCTCTGTTGACTGCTGATGTCATGCTGACGTCATCTTTTACTATTCTGGATAATGTTGAAATAAATAATTAAAATTTCAGAAATTAATAAATTTTTTAGAAAATCATATTAAATAAACCGTAGCTCGGATCGAAAAACTTTGTACATGAAAGTTGCTCAGAACGACGAGACGAATCCGGATACGCAGCCCGTTCGTCTGCCGCACCTCCCTAGCATAGCGAACACGTAACTTTCCTCTCCGATTCATCTGTCTGAAAACGCGGAACATCGGGGATATTTTTCCGGATGTTTCTCCCCTTCACCAGTATCGCCTAGTACTGCGTTAGGTCACCCCTGGCACCGCGTTTTGCCTTGTTATATTTTGTGATGCATTTTTTGCTCTGTATTTACTGTTTCTCCCCCCTCTTCTCTCCGGTAGACCCCGAGGCCGATGCAGCCCCTGTGATCGACTACGTCGACGACGACCCCCTCCTTGCTAGAGCAACCAGGAAAGCAAACCCCCCTTGAGCATTCCAATATCGCCATTTCTTTCCCTCTCATGCTTGCATTAGAACTGCTACTGCTTTCTGTATGATTCTACTCTGATGCATAGCCTGTTGTTGTTACCTGCTTTCATACCTTACCTGCTTATCCTATACTGCTTAGTATAGATTGGTTAGTGATCCATCAGTGACCCCCACCTTGTCCTTGTTGCCCCTGCTTCATCATTGAAGACCCGATCAACGGGATCGAAGACCAGGCCCTGACACCGCACATCACCCCCCTAGTTGTACGACTCTACAGAGTTACCATCGAGTGCCGAGGGTGGAACCTCTTACACCACTCCTGATGAGATCTCTATAGTGTAGCTAACTGGTCGAGGTCATCGAGGGTGATTTCCTCCTTAACCACTTCTGTTACGGCTCTGTCGTGCAACCCCTCAAGTGTGAACCTCGAGGGTGGATCCTCTTACGTTCACCTTGATGATAACGTCGAGTGGAATTCTCCGGGGGTGATTCCTCGGGTTTCCCCTTTGGTGTTAGACACACAGTTACTATGGTTACTATGACTTTGCACTGAACCATGTTACTAAAGACGGGTCGACCCTGAGAGGTACCCGTGAAGGAAATATGCCCTAGATGCAATAATAAAGTTATTATTTATTTCCTTATTTCATGATAAATGTTTATTATTCATGCTAGAATTGTATTAACCGGAAACATAATACATGTGTGAATACATAGACAAACAGAGTGTCACTAGTATGCCTCTACTTGACTAGCTCGTTAATCAAAGATGGTTATGTTTCCTAACCATGAACAAAGAGTTGTTATTTGATTAACGGGATCACATCATTAGGTGAATGATCTGATTGACATGACCCATTCCATTAGCTTAGCACCCGATTGTTTAGTATGTTGCTATTGCTTTCTTCATGACTTATACATGTTCCTATGACTATGAGATTATGCAACTCCCGTTTGCCGGAGGAACACTTTGTGTGCTACCAAACGTCACAACGTAACTGGGTGATTATAAAGGAGCTCTACAGGTGTCTCCAAAGGTACATGTTGGGTTGGCGTATTTCGAGATTAGGATTTGTCACTCCGATTGTCGGAGAGGTATCTCTGGGCCCTCTCGGTAATGCACATCACTTAAGCCTTGCAAGCATTGCAACCAATGAGTTAGTTGCGGGATAATGTATTACGGAACGAGTAAAGAGACTTGCCGGTAACGAGATTGAACTAAGTATTGGATACCGACGATCGAATCTCGGGCAAGTAACATACCGATGACAAAGGGAACAACGTATGTTGTTATGCGGTCTGACCGATAAAGATCTTCGTAGAACATGTAGGAGCCAATATGGGCATTCAGGTCCCGCTATTGGTTATTGACCGTAGACGTATCTCGGTCATGTCTACATTGTTCTCGAACCCGTAGGGTCCGCACGCTTAAGGTTTCGATGACAGTTATATTATGAGTTTATACGTTTTGATGTACCGAAGGTTGTTCGGAGTCCCGGATGAGATCACGGACATGACGAGGAGTCTCGAAATGGTCGAGACATAAAGATTGATATATTGGAAGCCTATGTTTGGATATCGGAAGTGTTCCGGGAGAAATCGGGATTTTACCGGAGTACCGGGAGGTTACCGGAACCCCCCGGGAGCTATATGGGCCTTAGTGGGCCTTAGTGGAAGAAGAGGAGAGGCGGCCAGGGCTGGGCCGCGCGCCCCTCCCCCTAGTCCGACTAGGACAAGGAGAGAGGGGGCCGGCGCCCCCCTCCTTCTCTCTCTCTCTCTTTTCCACCTCGCGAATCCTATTCCAACTAGGATTGGGGGAGAAGTCCTACTCCCGGAGGGAGTAGGACTCCTCCTGGCGCGCCCTATGATGGCCGGCCGGCCTCCCCCTCTTGAACCTTTATATACGGAGGTAGGGGCACCCCAGAGACACACAAGTTGATCCACGTGATCATATTCTTAGCCGTGTGCGGCGCCCCCTTCCACCATAGTCCTCGATAATATTGTAGCGGTGCTTAGGCGAAGCCCTACGACGGTAGTACATCAAGATCGTCACCACGCCGTCGTGCTGACGGAACTCTTCCCTGACACTTTGCTGGATCGGAGTCCGGGGATCGTCATCGAGCTGAACGTGTGCTAGAACTCGGAGGTGCCGTAGTTTCGGTGCTTGATCGGTCGGGCCGTGAAGACGTACGACTACATCAACCGCATTGTCATAACGCTTTCGCTATCGGTCTACGAGGGTACGTAGACAACACTCTCCCCTCTCGTTGCTATGCATCACCATGATCTTGCGTGTGCGTAGGAATTTTTTTGAAATTACTACGTTCCCCAACAGTGGTATCAGAGCTTAGGTTTTATGTGTTGATGTTATATGCACGAGTAGAACACAAGTGAGTTGTGGGCGATATAAGTCATACTGCTTACCAGCATGTCATACTTTGGTTCGGCGGTATTGTTGGACGAAGCGGCCCGGACCGACATTACGCGTACGCTTACGCGAGACCGGTTCTCCCGACGTGCTTTGCACATAGGTGGCTTGCGGGTGACAGTTTCTCCAACTTTAGTTGAACCAAGTGTGGCTACGCCCGGTCCTTGCGAAGGTTAAAACAACACCAACTTGACAAGCTATCGTTGTGGTTTTGATGCGTAGGTAAGATTGGTTCTTGCTTAAGCCCGTAGCAGCCACGTAAAAATTGCAACAACAAAGTAGAGGACGTCTAACTTGTTTTTGCAGGGCATGTTGTGATGTGATATGGTCAAGACATGATGCTAAATTTTATTGTATGAGATGATCATGTTTTGTAACCAAGTTATCGGCAACTGGCAGGAGCCATATGGTTGTCGCTTTATTGTATGCAATGCAATTGCGCTGTAATGCTTTACTTTATCACTAAGCGGTAGCGATAGTCGTGGAAGCATAAGATTGGCGGGACGACAACGATGCTACGATGGTGATCAAGGTGTCGCGCCGGTGACGATGGTGATCACGACGGTGCTTCGAAGATGGAGATCACAAGCACAAGATGATGATGGCCATATCATATCACTTATATTGATTGCATGTGATGTTTATCTTTTATGCATCTTATCTTGCTTTGATTGACGGTAGCATTTTAAGATGATCTCTCACTAATTATCAAGAAGTGTTCTCCCTGAGTATGCACCGTTGCGAAAGTTCTTCGTGCTGAGACACCACGTGATGATTTGGTGTGATAGGCTCTACGTTCAAATACAACGGGTGCAAAACAGTTGCACACGCGGAATACTCAGGTTATACTTGACGAGCCAAGCATATACAGATATGGCCTCGTAACACGGAGACCGAAAGGTCGAGCGTGAATCATATAGTAGATATGATCAACATAGTGATGTTCACCAATGAAACTACTCCATCTCACGTGATGATTGGACATGGTTTAGTTGGTTTGGATCACGTGATCACTTAGAGGATTAGAGGGATGTCTATCTAAGTGGGAGTTCTTAAGTAATATGATTAATTGAACTTAAATTTATCATGAACTTAGTCCTGGTAGTATTTTGCAAATCATGTTGTAGATCAATAGCTCGTGTTGTTGCTTCCCTGTGTTTATTTTGATATGTTCCTAGAGAAAATTGTGTTGAAAGATGTTAGTAGCAATGATGCGGATTGGATCCATGATCTGAAGTTTATCATCATTGCTGCACAGAAGAATTATGTCCTTGATGCACCGCTAGGTGACAGACCTATTGCAGGAGCAGATGCAGACGTTATGAACGTTTGGCTAGCTCAATATGATGACTATTTGATAGTTTAGTGCACCATGCTTAACGGCTTAGAATCGGGACTTCAAAGACGTTTTGAACGTCATGGACCATATGAGATGTTCCAGGAGTTGAAGTTAATATTTCAAGCAAATACCCGAGTTGAGAGATATGAAGTCTCCAACAAGTTCTATAGCTAAAAGATGGAGGAGAATAGCTCAAGCAGTGAGCATGTGCTCAGATTGTCTGGGTACTACAATCACTTGAATCAAGTGGGAGTTAATCTTCCAGATAAAATAGTGATTGACAGAATTCTCTAGTCACCATCACCAAGTTAGTAGAACTTCATGATGAACTATAATATGCAAGGGATAACGGAAACAATTCCCAAGCTCTTCGTGATGCTGAAAAATCGACGAAGCTAGAAATTAAGAAAAACATCAAGTGTTGATGGTTAACAAGACCACTAGTTTCAAGAAAAGGGCAAAGGGAAGAAGGGGAACTTCAAGAAGAACAGCAAGCAAGTTGCTGCTCAAGTGAAGAAGCCCAAGTCTGGTCCTAAGCCTGAGACTAAGTGCTTCTACTGCAAAGGAACTGGTCACTGGAAGCAGAACTGCCCCAAGTATTTGGCGGATAAGAAGGATGGCAAAGTGAACAAAAGTATATTTGATATACATGTTATTGATGTGTACTTTACTAGTGTTTATAGAAACCCCTCAGTATTTGATACTGGATCAGTTGCTAAGAGTAGTAACTCGAAACAGGAGTTGTAGAATAAACAGAGACTAGTTAAGGGTGAAGTGACGATGTGTGTTGAAAGTAGTTCCAAGATTGATATGATCATCATCGCACACTCCCCTATACTTTCGGGATTAGTGTTGAACCTAAATAAGTGTTATTTGGTTTTTGCGTTGAGCATGAATGTGATTTGATCATGTTTATTGCAATACGGTTATTCATTAAAGTCAGAGAATAATTGTTGTTCTGTTTACATGCATAAAACCTTCGATGGTCATACACCCAATGAAACAAGTTCGTTGGATCTCGATCGTAGTGATACACACATTCATAATATTGAAACCAAAAGATGCAAAGTTAATAATGATAGTGCAACTTATTTGTGGCACTGCCGTTTAAGTCATATTGGTGTAAAGCGCATGAAGAAACTCCATGCTGATGGGCTTTTGGAATCACTTGATTATGAATCACTTGATGCTTGCGAACCATGCCTTATGGGCAAGATGACTAAAACGCCGTTCTCCGGAACAGTGAAGCAAGCAACAGATTTGTTGGAAATCATACATACTGATGTATGTGGTCCGATGAATATTAAGGCTTGCAACAGGTATCATTATTTTCTGACCTTCACAAATGATTTGAGCAGATATGGGGATATCTACTTGATGAAACATAAGTCTGAAACATTTGAACAGTTCAAAGAATTTCAGAGTGAAGTAGAAAATCATCGTGACAAGAAAATAAAAGTTTCTACGATATGATCGTAGAGGTAAAATATTTGAGTTACGAGTTTGGCCTTCAATTAAAACAATGTGAAATAGTTTCACTACTCACGCCACCTGGAACACCATAGTGTAATGGTGTGTCCGAACGTCATAACCGTACTTTATTAGATATAGTGCGATCTATGATGTCTCTTACCGATCTACCACTATCGTTTTGGGGTTATGCATTAGAGACAGATGCATTCACGTTAAATAGGGCACCATCTAAATCCGTTGAGACGACACCGTGTGAACTATGGTTTGGCAAGAAACCTAAGCTGTCGTTTCTTAAAGTTTGGAGTTGCGATGCTTATGTGAAAAAGTTTCATCTCGATAAGCTCAAACTCAAATCGGAGAAATATGTCTTCATAGGATACCCAAAGGAGACAGTTGGGTACACCTTCTATCGCAGATCCGAAGGCAAGACATTCGTTGCTAAGAATGGATCCTTTCTAGAGAAGGAGTTTCTCTCGAAAGAAGTGAGTGGGAGGAAAGTAGAAAACTTGGTAAGGTAATTGTACCTTCTCCCTTATTGGAAAATAGTTTATCACAGAAATCTGTTCCTGTGACTACTACACCAATTAGTGCGGAAGCCAATGATGATGATCATGTAACTTCAGATCAAGTTACTACCAAATCTCGTAGGTAAATCAGAGTGAGATCCGCACCAGAGTGGTACGGTAATCCTATTCTGGAGGTCATGTTACTTGACCATGACGAACCTACGAACTATGAGGAAGCGATGATGAGCCCAGATTCCGATAAATGGCTTGAGGCCATGAAATCTGAGATGGGATCCATGTATGAGAACAAAGTGTAGACTTTGGTTGACTTGCCCGATGATCGGCAAGCCATAGAAAATAAATGGATCTTCAAGAGGAAGACGGACGCTGATAGTAGTGTTACTATCTACAAAGCTAGAATTGCCGCAAAAAAATTCGACAAGTTTAAAGGTGTTGACTACGATGAGAGTTTCTTACTCGTATCTATGCTTAAGTCTGTCCGAATCATGTTAGCAATTGCCGCATTTTATGAAATTTGGCAAATGGATAAACAAAACTGCATTCCTTAATGGATTTATTAAAGAAGAGTTGTATATGATGCAACCAGAAGGTTTTGTCAATCCTAAAGGTGCTAACAAAATATGCAAGCTCCAGCGATTCATCTATGGACTGGTGCAAGCATCTCGGAGTTGGAATACACGATTTGATAAGTTGATCAAAGCATATAGTTTTATACAGACTTGCGGTGAAGCCTGTATTTACAAGAAAGTGAGTGGAAGCACTACAGCATTTCTGATAAGTATATGTGAATGACATATTGTTGATCGGAAATAATGTAGAATTATTCTGCAAAGCATAAATGTGTATTTGAAAGGAGTTTTTCAAAGAAAGACCTCGGTGAAGCTACTTACATATTGAGCATCAAGATCTATAGAGATAGATCAAAACGCTTGATAAGTTTTTTCAATGAGTACATACCTTGACAAGATTTTGAAGTAGTTCAAAATGGAACAGTCAAAGAAAGAGTTCTTGCCTGTGTTACAAGGTGTGAAATTGAGTAAGACTCAAAACACGACCACGACAGAAGATAGAAAGAGAATGAAAGTCATTCCCTATGCCTTGGCCATAGGTTCTATAAAGTATGCCATGCTGTGTACCAAATCTATTGTATACTCTACACTGATTTTGGCAATGGAGTACAATAGTGATCTAGGAGTAGATCACTGGACAGCGGCCAAAATTATCCTTAGTGGAATAAGGATATGTTTCTCAATTATGGACGTGACAAAAAGGGTTCGTCGTAAAAGGTTACGTCGATGCAAATTTTGACACTGATCTATATGACTCCAAGTCTCAATCTGGATACGTATTGAAAGTGGGAGCAATTAGCTAAGAGTAGCTCCATGCAGAGCATCGTTGACATAGAAATTTGTAAAATACATACGGATCTGAATATGGCAGACCCGTTGACTAAACTTCTCTCACAAGCAAAACATGATCACACCTTAGTACTCTTTGGGTGTTAATCACATAAGCGATGTGAACTAGATAACTGAATCTGGTAAACCCTTTGGGTGTTGGTCACATGGCGATGTGAACTATGGGTGTTAATCACATGATGATGTGAACTATCGATGTTAATCACATGGTGATATGATCTAGATTATTGACTCTAGTGCAAGTGGGAGACTGAAGGAAATATGCCCTAGAGGCAATAATAAAGTTATTATTTATTTCCTTATTTCATGATAAATGTTTATTATTCATGCTAGAATTGTATTAACCGGAAACATAATACATGTGTGAATACATAGACAAACAGAGTGTCACTAGTATGCCTCTACTTGACTAGCTCATTAATCAAAGATGGTTATGTTTCCTAACCATGGACAAAGAGTTGTTATTTGATTAACGGGATCACATCATTAGGTGAATGATCTGATTGACATGACCCATTCCATTAGCTTAGCACCCGATCGTTTAGTATGTTGCTATTGCTTTCTTCATGACTTATACATGTTCCTATGACTATGAGATTATGAAACTCCCGTTTGCCGGAGGAACAATTTGTGTGCTACCAAACGTCACAACATAACTGGGCGATTATAAAGGAGCTCTATAGGTGTCTCCAAAGGTACATGTTGGGTTGGCGTATTTCGAGATTAGGATTTGTCACTCCGAATGTCGGAGAGGTATCTCTGGGCCCTCTCGGCAATGCACATCACTTAAGCCTTGCAAGCATTGCAACTAATGAGTTAGTTGCGGGATGATGTATTACGGAACGAGTAAAGAGACTTGCCGGTAACGAGATTGAACTAAGTATTGGATACCGACGATCGAATCTCGGGCAAGTAACATACCGATGACAAAGGGAACAACGTATGTTGTTATGCGGTCTGACCGATAAAGATCTTCGTAGAATATGTAGGAACCAATATGGGCATCCATGTCCCGCTATTGGTTATTGACCGGAGACGTATCTCGGTCATGTCTACATTGTTCTCGAACCCGTAGGGTCCGCACGCTTAAGGTTTCGATGACAGTTATATTATGAGTTTATACGTTTTGATGTACCGAAGGTTGTTCGGAGTCCCGGATGAGATCACAGACATGACGAGGAGTCTCGAAATGGTCGAGACATAAAGATTGATATATTGGAAGCCTATGTTTGGATATCGGAAGTGTTCCGGGTGAAATCGGGATTTTACCGAAGTACCGAGACGTTACCGGAACCCCCCGGGAGCTATATGGGCTTTAGTGGGCCTTAGTGGAAGAAGAGGAGAGGCGGCCAGGGCTGGGCCGCGCGCCCCTCCCCCCTAGTCCGAATAGGACAAGGAGAGAGGGGGCCGGCGCCCCCTCCTTCTCTCTCTCTCTCTCTCTCTCTCTTTTCCACCTCGCGAATCCTATTCCAACTAGGATTGGGGGAGAAGTCCTACTCCCGGAGGGAGTAGGACTCCTCCTGGCGCGCCCTGTGATGGCCGGCCGGCCTCCCCCTCTTGAACCTCTATATACGGAGGCAGGGGCACCCTAGAGACACACAAGTTGATCCACGTGATCATATTCTTAGCCATGTGCGGCGCCCCCTTCCACCATAGTCCTCGATAATATTGTAGCGGTGCTTAGGCGAAGCCCTGCGACGGTAGTACATCAAGATCGTCACCACGCCGTCGTGCTGACGGAACTCTTCCCCGACACTTTGCTGGATCGGAGTCCGGGGATCGTCATCGAGCTGAACGTGTGCTAGAACTTGGAGGTGCCGTAGTTTCTGTGCTTGATCGGTCGGGCCGTGAAGACGTACGACTACATCAACCACGTTGTCATAACGCTTCCGCTATCGGTCTACGAGGGTACGTAGACAACACTCTCCCCTCTCGTTGCTATGCATCACCATGATCTTGCGTGTGCGTAGGAATTTTTTTGAAATTACTACGTTCCCCAACAACCCGCGCGAGCTTAATAGCGAGTGATGTGGAGTCGGGTTGACCTGGAAGGTGCCCGCAAGATACTTACGAGGCGTGGCCGGACATTCTTAGACCTTGCTGCAAGTACTCGAGACGGGGCGACGGGGTCACATCGATCGTGAGTCTCTGCTCGTTACCACGCGTTCCTAATCCACTACGATTTGGATATTTGATCCGAGGGGCCTCTGGCCTGATAGCACTAACCATCACGTGGGCATAGTATGGGCGTTCTGCATCGTATACATCAGCCAAAGCTGAATAGACATCAGCGACTGAGCGGCGCGCGCCGGGTTGGACTGCGTAAGCTCCTGCCTTGTTGAAGGAGGTAGCTATGTCTGCTCACCGGCCGCGTACGCAACGTGCAAGAGTTCCCGGGGAGATCGCCCATGACCCCTGGGGGCATAGGTTTAGTCCGGCGTGCTGGCCTCTCTATTAAGCCTAGGTCGGGTTGCGGCGTATTGTTTGGCCGAGGCCGGGCATGAACCAGGAAAGTGTGTCCGGCTAGAGTTAATCGAGCGTGGTGGGTAAGTTGGTGCACCCCTACAGGGAAGAAAACATCTATCAATAGCCTATCCTACGGTAACAGACACTTGGAGTTGTATCCCGATCGATACAACTAGAACTGCATACCTGAGATGAGAATGGACTGTGATGAGAAATGGAGATGAGAACTGGATAGTATGGCTCTGGGATTGCTTTCTCGCAAGGAGTCGATAAAGGATCTCTGGCCGAGGTTGATAACACTTCTACTACTTTACTTTATGCTACTCTACTCCCTCCTATTGCTGCAAGATGGTGGTTTCCAGAAGATGCTAGTCTTCAATAGTCTAGGCTTTTCCCTTCCCTTCTGGCATTCTGCAGTTTAGTCCACAGATACAACCCATTCCTTTGATACAGATGCATACTTAGTTTAGATCTGATGTAAGTCTTGCGAGTACTTTGGATGAGTACTCACGGTTGCTTTGCTATTTCTTTTTCCCCCATACCCGATTGTTGCGACCAGATGACGGATCCCAGGAGCCAGACGACGCCACCGATGACTACTACTACCCGGAGGATGCCTACTACTACGTGAAGACCGCAGACGACTAGGAGTAGTTAGGAGGCTCCCGGGCAGGAGGCCTTGCCTTTTCGACCATTGATGCTTTTGTGCTAGCCTTCTTAAGGCAATCTTGTCTAACTCATGTCTGTACTCAGATATTGTTGCTTCCACTGACTCTTGTGTATTCGAGTTTATGTATTCGAGCCCTCGAGGCCCCTGGCTTGTAATATAAAGCTTGTTTTATTTTAATTTGTGTCTAGAGTTGTGTTGTGATATCTTTCCATGAGTCCTTGATCTTGATAGTACACATTTACGTGTATGAGTAGTGTACGATTGAATCGAGGGCGTCACTGGTAGCCCTAGTGGCTTCTTGGGGAGCATTGTGCCTCCACACCGCTCCAACAGAGACGTACTTTCCTTCAAAAGGAAGGAACTTTGGTAACACATCCTCGTCTTCACCGGCTCCACTCTTGGTTATTTCGTGCATTTACTTGTGCAAGCTTATTTGTGTTTTATCCCTTGCTTGCTTGTGTGCTTGTTGTTATTGCATCATATAGGTTGCTCACCTAATTGCATATCTAGACAACCTACTTTGATGCAAAGTTTAAACTGGTAAAGAAAAGTTAAAAATTGTTAGTTGCCTATTCACCCCCCTAGTCAACTATATCGATCCTTTCAAGGATGTAGTGAAGACAATATTCATTGCCATAGAAGCTGAAGAGATTCTGAAGATCCTGCTATGCACGAGGAGGGTAGACAATTTTTGGGCTTAGAGTAAGGACGGTCGTGGTGTTTTTTCAGTTTGATCTGCACATCGAATGATTTTGCATACTAAGTTGAGCAGAGAAAGCTGGCTGGAAGGGCAACAAGGATCATTAAATGGATTGAGAAAATAACAGTTGGACTTCTTTTGTGGAAGATCTATGTGCCAAGCAAAATCAGGGTGTTCTTGTGGCATTTGGCGCAACACTCCATACCAGCGGGCAAGCTCCTTTACCATCGTTCCATGGCAATGAGTGCTTGGGCTCTTTCTCCTGCAAATTTGGTTGAACACATATGTGCCCTAACCAGGATCCAGATGCAAAAGGCTGGATCTTCACGTTGCACGATTCCATACCACATGACGAGTTCATCAGAATGGGGGTCATGGTTTGGGTTGTTTGGCATGCTAGGAGAAAGACGATACATGAGGATATATTCCGGAGCCCGTTATCGACCGACTGTTTCATAAATTCTTTTCTGTCTGAGATACAAATTTTGTAGAAACCTTCTTCAACGAGCACTAGATCAACACACCATGGCCAAACCATTGACTGCCTCCACTAATAGCTTATGCGAAATTAATGTTGATGCGGCGCTAACGAGGAACGAATCGATTGGTGCTGTTGGAGCAGTATGCAGAGACCACCTTGGAGGTTTTCTGGGCGCATCTACTATAGTTTTTATGGGGATGGGGATCCAACAACTCTGGAAGCTCTAGCAATGAGGGAAGCTTTGGCACTGGCTGGCGACCTATATGTTCATCAGATCCATTTTGCTTTTGATTGCAAGGTGATCATACATGATATCAAGCAAGGAAGTGCAGCAAGTTATAGTGCAATTATCCAAGAAATCAATGATCGTTCTAGAGTTTTTGCTAGGTGTAATTTCATACATTAATTTATGAGCTCGAATGTCTAGTCTCACAATTTAACGAGACATGCTTTATTTTTGAGGGTTGGCCGACATATTTGCTTACATGAACTAGGATCCCTAACTTTCGTCCATGTAAAATTGTGATGATTTAATAAAGCTTTGTGAGATCGTCTAAAAAATAAAGTAAAGCTTTCGGTTAGTTGATGACTGCCTGGCTGGATCCCTGAAGATGTTTTCTCGCAAAAATAAAATAAAATTCGGCAGGTATAATTGACTCATGTTTTGATCATCTAGCAACGCAGTGCTCTCAGCAGGTTTTCTTTTTTGCAAGTGGACGTATTCGACTCAACTAAATTACGAAAGACACATGTTTTCGCTGCCGAAGTCTTTGTTGGTTCCATAATAACTTTGGGGATGTCGGATTGGTATTTCAACTTGTCTAACCAGCTTGCGTTTTTGAGCAATGGCTTGTTAGTTAAACCGCTAATTACTGCTCTCTTTGTCCCGTAATATAAGAGCGTTATTAATTATGGGACGGAGGGAGTATCATACTTTGACACATTTTGTTAGCCTTCAAATCTCACGAACTTGTCTTCGTACTAAGTTCTAACCCAACAACACACAGTCGTCACGTTATCCTTATCGTCCCATGCATCTTTGCGCATCCATCTCGGACTCTCACGCGGCCGTGTTTCCTCAGCACGCATGCGATCGGGACCGATCAAGGCTTCACGCGACGTACGACCTCGTACCCCCGACGACTCGTCAGCCCGTTCTCCCCGTCGGCCGCCACGCGCCGCCGCCGCCGCCGTCACGTTGCTTCTCCCCGTACATCCCGGGCTTATTCGGATTGCTGGTTCTTCCACGTATGCCCACCTGGCATCCCGGTGCACCACGGCGCCCGCTCACGGCTAACCTCGGCGGTCGGGTGCGGTGCGTGATGGCGTGAAGACACCCGTCAGGCGCACGCGCTCGCGGTTTAAATCTTACAATTACGCACGCGCCATTTTGAAACTTTTGCCGGCACCGCCGTCTTTTGGTCGCCGGCGCGGGCAGCTGGCTGGAGTTGCGTGCCTGGATTCTGAGGCTGGTCATAATAGGCAAAAATATAGTCTAGTAACTTACACATTTTTCTAGACGTTATTATTACCGTCACAGTAGGTAGAAAGATTTATGTAGTGTCATGCAACAATGTATTTATTATGTTATAAACTCATTGTTTCTTGAAGTGTGTGATGTTCCGGTAACTTAGCTAGTTACCGCAAGCATCTATCTCTTCATTAAATATGTGACATATAAGTAAAGTTGTATTGGAATGTGTGATGTTACTCCTAAGTTTCTCCCCATTATGACCGGCCTGAAAACAATGGCGATGACGTGCGACCATGTGGGGTCGGACGGTCTACTCCTCGGGCATCATGTCATGCAATTTCGGTACATGCATAACATCTTGCATGACGGGGAAAGCGGTGACGTGGACAAATCGTACCCCGCAGGGGCAAGGCAACGCCCGACAAAGGAGGGGATGGAACGTAGTAGTTCGTCCACGTCGGTTCTTAGTTCATGGCCCCATAAACTGTCTTTTTATTAATGCAGTATAGACGCAGACGTTCGTACGTACACATATGCACTCATCTCTATAAACGCATGTACGTATACTCTATCTTTATGAGCACCTCCAAAAAGCCGAGCCGACACATCATTTTGAGATTAACGAAGTCGACGAAAACGTCTCCTCCTACTGAATGTACATCGCCGGGAGGCTTGCAATAAATTCAGAAAAATGTAAGCATTAGTGTCAAGTCTAGAGAACCCTGATGAGCCGGGGATATCACTATCCTTCTAAACATTCAACTACAGGTTAGTTTGCCCCCATAAACTGTCTGTTATGAAGTTTTTTTGGCCATGTTTGTCAATAATATTTGTATATCGTATCATGCAATTTTTTTCTTTTCCCAAGGATTCATTTGTACCAGAATGTTTCATAGAAAGCTTAGCATCCAATCAAAACCTCGACGAACAAAATTTCCGTAAATTCAAATGGGCATGGCATTGCAGTCGTGTGCTTTCACTATTCCTGCTTTTTTAGGTTCATGCTTATCGAAGATGCCCTCATATTTTGTCTTAAAGAAACAAGCCCTCATTGCTTTGTTGTCCATTTATTTAAAGTAGATGCATTACATCTTCACCAGGGTGCATTAAACAGATAAAATCTCCAAATATGTTGGATAACTTACATTGTAGCCTATTGATAAACATATTCTGTGATTTTTGCACAACGCCCAAATATTGACACTGAATTTCACAAGGTCTTGTTTCTTCATTTTTTACCAACATGACTGCTTTAAATAACTTTCCTAAATTGTGTTTACAAATTCCACTAAGTTTCAAAAGAATGGCTCATATGTTTCTTTTTTCCGAGGATATGTATCCGATTCTAAAGCTCGGCTATACTCCCTCTGTATCAAGATATAAAACGTTTTTAAATACTATAACAGTGTCAAAAAAAGTCTTATACTTTGATACAGAGTGAGTATACTATTTAATTTTCTACACAGTCAGTTTGACATGGCTTCACGTGATGTTGTTTGCTAAACCAAAGCAAATTCAATTGAACCACAAAAACTGGAAAACAAAGCAACCAATGAGCAGGCTCAACACCGCACGGAACCAAACGAGGTGGTGCAAGTTGGGTGACCCCAAGCAATACTCCACCTCCCCATCCCTCCTCCTAGATATCAAACCACACCGCAACGGGTTCCGCAACCAACTTCCCTGTCAATACTCCGTTCCCCGTTATTTGTTATCCCCACACGCACGCACGGCGACGAAGCAGTCAGAACGCATCAGCAGCGGCAGAGGAAGATTGGATTGGATAGCGCGGGCGAGGGCGAGCCCTCACCTTCACCGCCGATAGGCCCGATGAGGAACCCGCCCGGCCGGCACCTCCTGCGCGTCGCCACCCGCGCCGTGCGCTCCTCGTCCGGGCTCGGCGGCTCCGGCGCCGGGGCCTCCACGTCCGCCACGTCCCCCGGCGCCGCCTCGTCCGGGGGCCGCCCGCGTAGCCGAGGCGGCGGCGGCGGCGGCATGCTCCTGCGGGCCACGTCCCCGCCCCCGCCCTCCGCCGTCGCGGCCGCCGCGTGCTGGGAGTCCCGCACGCTGCGCCGCGACGGGGAGGACGACTGGGAGGAGGTCGTCGTCGCCGCCGCGGGCGACGGCGCGGCCCCGGGCGCCGGCGACGCGGAGGTGGACAGCGACTACAGGGTCGTGTTCTGGTCCCCGCCCACCGGGGACGAAGTCCGCGCCGCCTTCTCTAGCATCCAGGAGTAAGATTCCTTTGCTCCCGCTCGTCCGCTTGCTTAGATTGGATTGGAGGATTTGTATGTGTGCGTTTCGGTGCTCCCTTCCCGTGTGCTGGCGATTGGCCTGAAAGAGTTAACCTCGCTCGTATGGTTTCAATTCAGTTGGAGACTTCGGACTTCAGTATGATCTGAGAAACTTAGCTCCTCTCGGGCACAACGACAAAAACGTCTCCCACAACGTGTTATTTTGTCTGCGTGCTGTTTATGGTCCTGATTGGTTCCTTTGCCATGATTGGATGGGGCTCAGGGGCAGTACCGTGTACTTCATTGATTTACGCAGATACACGCTAGGACTTTAATCCATCGATTGAAACCCCCTCCAAAATGAGATAATCACGAATCCATGATGTGGTTACAATGGTAATTAGTGGGTGTGGCTATGTGCTGTCTGGGATGTTATAGGGTGTTAGGATCCGCAAGTATTCAGCGGAGCAACTTTCAATCAGGGTTAGATGGTGCTTGTACCTTTTTTAAATAGGAAATGATCAAACTCTCTACTTTTGATGATTGCTTCCATTATTTTGTTGTTTTCTGGCAGCAAATGTGACATACTCATTTCAATAGCGTAAAACAAGCAATTTTTCTGATGAGGTGTTATAGACCTTTATCCAAGAACTCTTTATGCTAAAAAGGGATAATTTAGATGCAGTTTCTGCTCTTACTCTTCATTTAATCGATTTACTGTTTTGCGTTTCAGGGTGTTTGAGGGTTCTTATTATGATGTGAATTCAAATGAAACTGAGAAACAACTAGCATTGCTGTCCAACTCAGAGCATTCTTCATCAACCAATTCATCAGGATCAGACGATTGGGTCGAACCTGCTGCATATGTTCTCAACTCTACTGCTCTTCTGACCAGGGAGCATAGGAATGTTTTGGATGCCTTCCGTCTATTGCAAAGAGACCCTAATGTTCAGGTGAATTATTCCTAACCTATCTTCATGTTCTCCGAAGCTGCGTGTTTGATTTTAACACTTGTGTTATTGTGGACGGTCAAATTTCTGAATAGTTCTTCTCTACCTTGCAGAAAATGGTTATGTCCTTGTCATGTGATAGGACTGTATGGGATGCTGTAATGAATAACGAGGCAGTGCAAGAATTCAGGAGATCTTTTCAGGATGGTATGTTTACACTAAAATGTTTATGATCAGCTCTGTTTGGCATAAACCCCAGCATCGCATATATCTGTTTCTGTTTGTTTCCTACTCCGCAGAAGAGAGCGTCTTTTTCCCCTAGAACAGTAGTCAGGCAGATGCCATCTAATGTCTATTTTGTTAAGATTTGTGTACTCCTATCAAAATGATTACTCCCTCTGTAAACTAATATAAGAGTGTTTAGATCACTCTTTTAGTGATCTAAACGCTCTTATATTTCTTTACGGAGGGAGCAATTATCACAGTTGTATTATTATTTTCGTCTGGGTATACATATATGCCTTGTCTTACTACATTCTACCACATCTTTCAGGCAAAGAAGTTAATAGAAAGGGAAACTCTTGTGGCCCTGCTGCAGTGCTGAAGTGGATCCTGGCCAACACCCAGGCAAAAATAACGGAATTCTTCGATAATATAGTGAAGATTGTCAGCATGCTCTTCCACCCTCAAAGCGACGAAGACAAGCCCGATCTGTACAGCGATGCAGTGAAGGTGTCCTTCATGCTCTCGGTGTTCGTCTTCATCGTGGTGGCCGTTGCTCGTACCAAGTGAGCACAACAACCCGTCGACTTTAAATTTCAGTGTTTTCATGCCCTCTTAGTTATGGTGCAGGGGCACATCATCTAGTGAGCGTAGTTTAGTCAAGATTGATCACGGACTTGGTTTGAAAGGCCCAGAATTTACATTGCCGGTGTGGTAACCATGGTTGGTCGTAGTTAAATGTTTAAGCTTGCATGCAGTGTGCTTATCTTATTTTATTTCCTGGTGCTTTTGGATACAGTTATGAGCCGTGGGATTTCGAAGTGTGGTGATTGCAAGATTTCTGCGAACACGTTTTGTAGGACATCACAGGCCTCGCGATTTACATCCACACGAAACTTGTACATTGATTGTTATATTACTGGGCTGTAATCATTTGATCATGAAACTGTTGTAAAATATGTAATTGAAAGTCAATGGGGATCCTTGATCGTGTCTTGTAGAGCTTGAGCAGCGCCAGCGAGTAGTTTCAGATGATAGATAGAATGCTGACAAGAAAGTCCAGTGGCAGATTTTGATTGGAAAATCTTGCCACGAAATGTATATATTCTGCTTAAAGTTGCAATCTTTCACCATTCCTTGTTCAGGATTCAAAACACAGTTACCACAAATGAGGTATGCAAAACCATCCAACCCAATGAATGAACCAAAAAAGAAAAGAAAAGAAACAACAAACAAACAAGTTTCAGCCGGTGATCATGGTGCCGGTGCCCTCGTCGGTGAGGATCTCGAGCAGGAGAGAGTGCGGGACGCGGCCGTCAATGATGCTGGCCGTGTGCACGCCCTGCGCCAGTGCGCGCACGCAGCACTCCACCTTGGGTATCATGCCCCCACCCACCTTCCCCTCGGCCACCATCCGCCGGACGCCGGCGATGTCAATCTCCTTCACCAGGCTCCCGGGGTCGTCCCGGTCCGCGAGTATGCCGGACACGTCAGTGATCAGCAGCAGCTTCTCGGCGCCAATGGCAGCCGCGATCTCCCCCGCCGCAGTGTCGGCGTTGATGTTGTAGGCCTGCCCGGTCTCGTCGGCGGCCACGGTGGCGATGACCGGGATGTGGCCGGAGGCGATGATCGGGTGGAGCACGGAGGGGTCGACGCGCGTGACCTCGCCGACGAACCCGAGGGCTGCGGCGTCGGCGGAGGGGCGCGCGGTGAGGAGGCGCGCGTCCTTGCCGCAGAGGCCGACGGCAGTGGCGCCGGCGAGGCTGATGAGGGAGACGAGCTGCTTGTTGACCTTGCCGACCAGCACCATCTCGACGATCTCCATGGTGAGCGCGTCGGTGACGCGGAGGCCGTTGCGGAACTGCGGCTCGACGCCGACGCGCTGCAGCCAGGAGTTGATCTCCGGGCCGCCGCCGTGCACGAGCACGGGGCGCAGGCCGAAGCAGGAGAGCAGGACCAGGTCGCGGATCACCGACGCCTGCAGCTCTGGCGACTTCATGGCCGCGCCGCCGTACTTGACCACCACCGTCTTGCCCTTGAACCGCTGGATGAAGGGGAGCGCCTCCGACAGGACGTCCACGCGGCTCAGCGCCGCGGACGCGGCCTGCGCTGGCGCCGGGGAGGAGGAGGCCGAGACGCGGCGCCCGCGGCGTCCATGGGGCGCGGACGAGGCGAGCGGCCTGACGCGGGCGGCGTTTAGGGTAGGATTTGGGAGGGATGCGGAGGGGAGGGTGAGGGCGGGGTGGGGCTTGGTTAGGAGCATTGCTGCGGCCGCCGGGGAGCCTTGGTGTTGGCGCCGCCGGGGTGCTTGCCTAGACGGAAGGGGTTGGTGGCCGGCGCTGGGCGTGCGGGGTGCGGCGCAGCGGAAGAGACGGTACTTGTAGATGGACGAGGCGGGCGGAGTGGAGTTGGTGGTGACTGCGGAGGGGGCGCGCTTCTGCGAAGTGCGAACCGGCTGCCGTTGACGCGAGCACGTGGTTGTTTCTTTGGTCAAGGACTTGCAGAAAGGCGTTCATTTTTTTTTCATGTTTTCAGCAGCCCTTTGACTAGAAATCTCAAAAAAGACCGAGCAAATTGATACAGATCTCTTACTCGGAGCGTTTCCAACCGGACTGGATAAATGTGACCCTATATATGTCTATGTCCCCTATGTCCGCCCCTGCAATCAGAATTCTCATTTTCGAAACCTCGGATTCAATCAAAAACATGAATATATGGTTCGAACATAAAAAATTACTAGAACTATTGAGCACGCTATGCTGCACAGTTGGTGTTGTTGGGATTTCATTAAAAAAAATGGTTTTGGTGTGTCTGTGGAAGTTGGTGATTTTTTTTATTAACAATGTGGTATTTTGATTGTCTCTTTCCGGGTATAAAGGCATTGTTCAACGATAACCCGTAAAAAACCTCTCGCATCCGTCTGCAGACAGGGGGATCAGTCAGCGGACATGGATGCGGGAGACAGCCATCCAACGCTAGCCACATACATTTTAAACTATTTTTTAATAAACCAAATGAAATTCATGCAAACACGGGCGAATTTCGAACAAACATGACGGATTTCATACAAACACGATGGATTTAACGACATTTTGAACATTTAGAACGAAAAGAAGACCCGCCCCTAAACCTATCCTAGGGAGGCGACGCTCAGCGTCCAAGCCCATGTTGTCCTCCTTTTGCCGTCTCCATGAGTACCGGCAATAAGACCGATGAAGTGAAGGTGCGGTCTGGCCCACATGAGACACCAGGCCCCGCCTCCTCCCGTGGCCTACTCATCCTCGGAGGAGTCCGCGCCTTGTCCGTCGCTGGTGGACGTGAGGTCCACGAGGAAAATGGTGGCGCCTTGGCTGTCGTCGTCCTACCGGGCTGGCTGATGGTTGCTCCAGGAGGAACAAGTTGTATCGTTGTTCCTGCCGCGCTTGCTGGAACACCGACAAAGGTGCCGGCGCAAGCTGCACCTCCGCCGTGGCGGCATTGAACTGCGCCTCGCCTGCTCCATGGTGAAGCCGGTGTGTGATGTGGTCACCTATTACAGGTAGAGTCAGGTGACGAGGACATGTACCTAGGGTAGGGTCCTAGGCCTAACCTACATTGAAGGAAATATGCCCTAGAGGCAATAATAAAGTTATTATTTATTTCCTTATATCATGATAAATGTTTATTATTCATACTAGAATTGTATTAACCGGAAACATAATACATGTGTGAATACATAGACAAACAGAGTGTCACTAGTATGCCTCTACTTGACTAGCTCGTTAATCAAAGATGGTTATGTTTCCTAACCATGGACAAAGAGTTGTTATTTAATTAACGGGATCACATCATTAGATGAATGATCTGATTGACATGACCCATTCCATTAGCTTAGCACCCGATCGTTTAGTATGTTGCTATTGCTTTCTTCATGACTTATACATGTTCCTATAACTATGAGATTATGTAACTCCCGTGTGCCGGAGGAACACTTTGTGTGCTACCAAACGTCACAACGTAACTGGGTGATTATAAAGGTGCTCTACAGGTGTCTCCAAAGGTACATGTTGGGTTGACGTATTTCGAGATTAGGATTTGTCACTCCGATTGTCGGAGAGGTATCTCTGGGCCCTCTCGGTAATGCACATCACTTAAGCCTTGCAAGCAATGCAACTAATGAGTTAGTTGCGAGATGATGTATTACAGAACGAGTAAAGAGACTTGCCGGTAACGAGATTGAACTAGGTATTGGATACCGATGCTCGAATCTCGGGCAAGTAACATACCGATGACAAAGGGAACAACGTATGTTGTTATGCGGTCTGACCGATAAAGATCTTCGTAGAATATGTAGGAGCCAATATGGGCATCCAGGTCCCGCTATTGGTTATTGACCGGAGACGTGTCTCGGTCATGTCTACATTGTTCTCGAACCCGTAGGGTCCGCACGCTTAAGGTTTCGATGACAGATATATTATGAGTTTATGAGTTTTGATGTACCGAAGGAGTTCGGAGTCTCAGATGAGATCGGGGACATGACGAGGAGTCTCGAAATGGTCGAGACGTAAAAATCGATATATTGGACGACTATATTCGGACATCGGAGAGGTTCCGAGTGATTCGGATATTTTTCGGAGTACCGGAGAGTTACGGGAATTCGCCGGAAGAAGTATTGGGCCTTGATGGGCTTTAGTGGGAAGAGGAGAAAGGGCCTGCTGCGCCCCCCTCCCCTCTAGTCCGAATTGGACTAGGGAAAAGGGGGCCGGCCACCTTTCCTTCTCCTCCACTTCCTTCTCCCTTCCTCCCCTCTTGGTGGACTCCTACTAGGACTTGGAGTCCTAGTAGGACTCCACATCCTGGCCGCACCTAGCCTTGGCCGGCCTCCTCCTCCTCCATCCTTTATATACAGGGGCAGGGGGCACCCCATAGACACACAAGTTGATCCACGTGATCGTTCCTTAGCCGTGTGCGGTGCCCCCTGCCACCATATTCCACCTCGATCATATCGTTGTAGTGCTTAGGCGAAGCCCTGCGTCGGTAGAACATCAAGATCGTCATCACGCCGTCGTGCTGACGGAACTCCTCCCCGAAGCTTTGCTGGATCGGAGCCCGGGGATCGTCATCGAGCTGTACGTGTGATAAGAACTCGGAGGTGCCGGAGTAACGGTGCTTGGATCGGTCGGATCGGGAAGAAGACGTATGACTACTTCCTCTATGTTGTGTCAATGCTTCCATTGCGATCTACAAGGGTACGTAGATCAGACTCTCCCCCTCGTTGCTATGCATCACCATGATCTTGCGTGTGCGTAGGAAATTTTTTGAAATTACTACGTTCCCCAACATACATACCCTACCCAAGGACACCACATACAAGAATCTAAGACCCACAAGGTTATGAAGGAGTCACCGACTGGGATACCCATAACTTACAAGTCATTCGGACAAGGGATTCACTCGGTAGCTTCACCAACACTCGACCGCCTCTGCTCACTCGAAGTACCAAGCGTCACTCGACCACAGAAGACCTAAGGTCACCCTGAGACAACAACGATCGGGCAATCAGTTTGTCTCCTTAAAGAGCATCAAATGCTGGTGTTACCTGTAATGCCCGCACCCTTTAGCTCCTCCATTGAACCCTTGAGAAGGAATTACTCACTCCTGGTGGTGAGCATCATGGAGTTGCTGATGGAGAAGGGTAGATGATGACGACGACGACGAATTCCACCCTCCGGAGCCCCGAACGGACTCCAGACCAGCCTTCCCAATGAAGAACAGGAGGTGGCGGTGGCTCTGTATCATAAAACGTGATGATTCCTTCTCTCTGATTTTTTTCTCCGCGAGATGATACTTATGGAGTTGGACTTAGGGTTGCTAGCGGCTCCACGGGCCCACAAGCTCACTAGGCGTGCCTTGGGGGGTGGGCGCGCCCTCTGAGCTTGTGGCTCCCAGGTGGCCCCCCTCAAGTAGTTCTCTTCACCATTTTTATATATTCTGGAAATATTCTCCGTAAATTTTTAGCCCAATCCGAGAAGTTTTATTTTTGCACAAAAATAACATCATGGCAATTCTCATGAAAACAACATCAGTCCGGGTTAGTTCAATTCAAATCATGCAAATTAGAGTCCAAAACAAGCGAAAAGTGTTGGGAAAAGTAGATATGTTTGGGCCGTATCAGTCAGCAGGGGACGACTTGATGATGGTTGCGGCGCCAATCGACATGGGGTAGAAGGTGCCGATGTCGCCCATGGTTGTCAGAGTAGACGAAGTGGTTGGGGAAGATGACGGCAACGCTGGCTATGAGCTAGTGTTGAACGAAGATGAAGAGGTGGTCGGCAGAACCAGAGGCAGCCCGTGAGGTGCCATGTCGGTCGCCGGTGGGAGCACGAGGATGGTGTTCCAAGTAGGCGAGGAAGAACCAACAGTGTGATGAGGACCATGCACGGAGGGTGGTGCTCCCATGCCTAGGAAGGCGGCACAATGCATACCACATAGAAGTTAACGAGTGGGGGCAGTGGAGTGGACCACGTGTAGCGACGCTACGTCCCGAGGGGGCGACGTAGTGGCAGCATGCGGGTTGGTGCAACCATGGGGACTGCCTTGGGATGGCGACGTGGACCGCTGTCGCGAGCTATGGCCTAAAGGGAAACGTAGTGGCAACGCACCGGGCGGTGTAGCTGTTGGGGAACGTAGTAATTCAAAATTTTCCTACGAACACGCAAGATCTATCTAGGAGATGC
Source organism: Triticum monococcum (assembly GCA_034509565.1). Lineage (NCBI taxonomy): Eukaryota > Viridiplantae > Streptophyta > Magnoliopsida > Poales > Poaceae > Triticum > Triticum monococcum. The sequence continues at coordinate 474,709,937 of CM067846.1, forward strand.
ATAGCAACAAGAGGGAAGAGTGTGTCCACGTACCCTTGTAGACCGAAAGCGGAAGCGTTTAGTAACGGGGTTGATGTAGTCGAACGTTTTCACGATCCAACCAATCCAAGTACCAAACATACGTCACCTCCGTGTTCAGCACACGTTCAACACGATGACGTCCCTCGAGCTCTTGATCCAGTAGAGGGTCGAGGGAGAGTTCTGTATGCACGACGGCGTGGCGACGGTGTTGGTGATGTGATCCGCGCAGGGCTTCACCTAAGCACTATGACGATATGACCGAGGTGGTAAACTATGGAGGGGGGCACCGCACACGGCTGAGGAACAATTGATGTGCTTTGGGGGTGCCCCCGTATATAAAGGAGGAGGGGAGGATGCCGGCCACAAGGGGCGCGCCAAGGAGAGGGGAGTCCTACTAGGACTCCAGTGCTAATAGGATTCGCCCCCCTTTTTTCCTTCTATCGGAGGGGGAAAACTGGAAGGATAGGGAGTAGGACAAGGAAAGGGGGGTGGCACCCCCTTAGTTTAATTCGGCCTCCTCCCTTGTGGGGGGGGGGGGGGGGGGCGCCAGCCCCTTGTGGGCTGGTTAGCCTCCCTCCTATGGCCCATATCTTTCCCCGAGGGGTTCCGGTAACCCCTCCGGTACTTCGGTATCTATCCGATACACTCCGGAACCCTTCCGGTGTCCGAATACTACCTTCCAATATATCAATCTTTACCTCTCAACCATTTTGAGACTCCTCGTCATGTCCGTGATCTCATTCAGGACTCCAAACAAACTTCGATCATCAAAACACATAACTCATAAATACAAATTGTCATCGAATGTTAAGCGTGCAGACCCTACGGGTTCGAGAACTACGTAGACATGACCGAGACACATCTTCGGTCAATAACCAATAGCGAAACCTGGATGCTCATATTGGTTCCTACATATTCTATGAGGATCTTTATCGGTCAAACCGCATAACAACAGACATTATTCCCTTTGTCATCGGTATGTTACTTGCCCGGGGTTAGACCGTCTGTATCTTCATACCTAGTTCAATCTCGTTACCGACAAGTCCCTTTACTCGTTCCGTAATACATCATCCCGCAACTAACTCATTAGTCACATTGCTTGCAAGGCTTATAGTGATGTGCATTACCGAGAGGGCCCAGAGATACCTCTCCCATACTCGGAGTGGCAAATCCTAATCTTTATCTATGCCAACCCAACAAACACCTTCAGAGACACCTGTAGAGCATCTTTATAATCACCCAGTTACGTTGTGACATTTGATAGCACACAAGGTGTTCCTCCGATATTCGGGAGTTGCATAATCTCATAGTCAGAGGAATATGTATATGTCATGAAGAAAGCAATATCAATAAAACTTGCGATCATTATGCTAAGCTAACGGATGGGTCTTGTCCATCACATCATTCTCCTAATAATGTGACCCCGTTCATCAAATGACGACACATGTCTATGGTTAGGAAACTTAACCATCTTTGATTAACGAGCTAGTCTAGTAGAGGCTTACTAGGGACACTGTGTTTTGTCTATGTATCCACACATGAATCAAGTTTCTGGTTAATACAATTCAAGCATGAATAATAAACATTTATCATTATATAAGGAAATATAAATAAAAAATTTATTATTGCCTCTAGGGCATATTTCCTTTAGTAGCCACGGGGAGAACAACAGGATGGCGGCGCCGCTGCCAACGAGGCGACGCAGCGGCAGCCCGTTGCTCGATTGATGGAGGGGGCATATTCGGGGCCGATCTTCATGGGACCTGCGGAGGTGTGCACAAACGACTGATCAGGTTGGTCGCGCGGCACGGATGGAGTGGATCACGGGTGGCCAGGTGACCAATCTGATCGCGCACGAGGTCGGGGATGCTTCTTGGTGATGAGGTCGAGGTCATGGACGGTGGAGGCGGGGTGATGGAGGAGTCCAAGCAGAAGAAGGCGATGACGGCCGGCGTAGGACAACGCGTGGATGAGCGCATCCATCGCCGGCACCCGAGCGGCCAAAGTAGTGCCGGTACCCAAGCGACTATGCCCGAGCGGCCAATATAGCACCGGTGCCCGAGCAGTTAGGCCTGAGCGGCCAACGTAGTGTCGAGCGTGAGTTACCATCCATACACGGCGTAGGCTTTAGGTGATGGAGAAGTCCCGGTCGGAGCTGGGGGGCGACGGCTGGTGTAGAGCGACGGGTGGGCAGACATGCAAGACAAGGACCATTACGGGCCGCCGCGTCATGCGAGGCCGCCGCGTTGGAGAAGAGGCCGGGTGGTGGTGCTAGTGTCATTGTAGAGGCGCACAAGGGTCGACGGGTGACGCAAACCGATCTTAGATTAAAAAACCAAAAAACACTGATCAAAATGACCAGCGAGAAGAGAAAACCTGGATCAAAGGATAGGGAAAAAGACTCTCTATGGAAGCCGATCAACACGATCGATAGACAGACCCTAGGTACGAGCGGCGCGCCCCGATGTGGAGATCATGGAGATTGACCTACCCGGGGCAGCGCGATGCAAAAACGGCAGCGGCTAGGGTTTGGATCGGGTTAGGCTGATACCATGTAAGAGGAATAGATAAGGGATTGGTTGAATTGTATGTTGATTTATTGCTTTAGCCTCGTGGGCATATATATAGAAGTACATAATCTTCTTGGAGCAGAAGACGAACTAGAATAATTCTTAGTCTATCCTATATTTCCTAACTAATTACAATACTCAACATTATTGAATTCATGCACCAGCCCGTTGCTCCAAAAGTCTGAACTGATGGAGAGAGGCGGGTACTATATTTTAACAGATGTAACCATAATATGATTTAAATAAAGTATGCCATAAGTTTAAAAAAACCACCAAGGGTTCAAGTCACACACTTGGCACCAATGCTCATATTTTTCTGAATTTATTTTAGACTTTTCGATGATGTTCCTTTAGTTGGAGAAGACATGACCACGAGATGCATGTGATGACTTTGTCCATCTAAAAATGTTGCGCTAGCTTAGTATCTCAGAGATATTTATATGAGTAGGGTGTGCATGCATATATTCGTAGGGGTGGGTGTTTAGGCTGGCAATGGGGATTACTCAGGCGGGTATTGGACTTCCATCCCCGTCCCCGCGACAACCTTCCCATGCTCGTCCCCATCCCATACCCGCCCGCATGGATAAAAATATTCCCATCCCCATCCCCATCGGTTTTTATCCCCATGGGGAAACCCATGCACGCAATCGACAACAACCTTCAATAGCATTTTAGTAGAGAAAAATAGCATTTCAGCACAATAAATAATATGTTGTGGCCAGATTAGAGTTTTCTTAGGGTTTTTTAGCCAAAGGGGTGCAACGGAAGGAAATTTGGATGGGTAAGGGCGGGAATTACTGTAACGCCCGGATAATTATGCTAATGATGCCACGTCACCTCCGTTAGTGTTGCTAAGCTCGCATTAGTTCGAAATGGTTCAAATTCAAATTTGAATTATTGACAAACATCAAAAAATTTCAAACATTAAAACTAAAATGTTCAGAATGTGGCATAATTGCATATACTAAATTAGGTACAACTTTGGTATTTTTCTAAAACTATAGTATATTGGAAATAAGAGAAAACAACAAAGAAAAAATAAATAAAAAGAAAAGAACAAAATAGAAAACAAAAAGAAAGGAAAAGGGAATCCTCCCCCCACTGGGCCAACCGGTCCAGCTCGCAGCCAGGCCAGCCCGCTGGCCTAGCCCCCCCCACCCACACACTGCCCATAACCCCCCGAAACCCTAACCCCCACCCCCACGCCGCTCTCTCCCCTCCCCCCGATCCAGATCTGGATCGGGCTCGACGCCTCGTCGCCCATCGCCGCCGCCCGAAGCTCATCGCCACCATCACCTCCGACGCTGCTGCTCGGAGCTCACCGTCCGTGTGCCTCCTCGCCTCCTCATCCCCCTCCTCGCCGGACGCCATCGACGCACGCCACCCCACCGTTGCACCACCGCCTCGACCTCGTCGTCATCCCCGTCCTCCTCCTCGAGATCGCTGCCATTCCCCTACACCATCCATGAGTGCCTCCCTCTCTCGCCGGCCCCGTCACCCGTTCCGGCCACCGCGTCGTCCCGTGCTCGCTGTCGTCCCAGGCCCGCGGGCACCACCCCGCTCGCGCCCTGCGCACCCCACAGGCACCCCGCCAGGCACTCCCTGGCCTTGGCCGCGCGCGAAGCAACCCCTCCCCCGCTCGCGTCTGCCTTGACCTCGCCCTGGTCGCCTCTGTCCCGTGGCTCCGTTGTCGTCGCCGCCTTTTATTGCTGCCCCTGGTCGCCCCGTTGGCCGTCGGCGCCCCGCCGCCCGCGTGGCTCCGCTGCTCTCTCGCCGCAGCTGGCCCCTTCACCACACCTGCCATCGAACCCACGACCACCTCACACGCGTGCCCCTGCCCGCGACTCGCCTCGCTCACTCTACCACCACACGCCCTCGCGAGATCATGCCGCGCCTGCCTCCGGCCACCGGCGTGGCCGCCACCCTACTAGCCGCTTGACTCCACCTCAATGCCGCCCTGGATCACCGTCGTCGGCCGCCGTGGCCATAGGCGCCGCAACGCCCAATCGGGTGCGCCCCCGTGGCTAGCGCCCGTTCGGGCTACACCCGCTAACACCCCGCCCCGCTAGGCCTATGGGCCTATGGCAAACGGGCCCCACGCCCAGAACGTTAATAATAATAAAAAGAAAAGACAAAAATATAATTAATTAATTAATTAACTTAACCTAATTAATCTGTTAATTAAACTAATTATCTTGGTTAATTAGTTAACAGTCAATGACAGTGGGACCCACATGTCAGTTTGACTAAGTCAACTGACTGCTTGACTACTAACATCATCATGACATCATGTTGACGTCATAATTGCATTTTTCTAATTAATTTAATTCTATTAATTCTAAAAATGAATTTAAACTTTGAAAATTAATATTAAATAATCCGTATCTCGGATGAAAATACTTTGTACATGAAAGTTGCTCAGAACGACGAGACGATCCGAATATGCAGTCCGTTCGTTCACCACACGTCCCTAGCATAGCGAACATGCAACAATCCACCTCCGGTTCATCTGTCTGAAAACATCAAACACCGGGAATACTTTCCCGGATGTTTTCCCCCTTCGCCGGTAGCACCTAATACCACGTTAGGGCACACCTAGCACCGCTCATTGTCATGTCATGCATCGTCATGCATATGTTTGCATTATATTTATTGTTTCTTCCCCTCTTCTCTTGTTAGACACCGAGACCGATGCCGCTGCTACCCAGTACGACTACGGTGTTGACGACCCTTCCTTCTCGACTGAGCTTCTAGGAAAGCAAACCCCCCTTGGTCATCCCGATATCGCTTATTCCTTCTCTCTAGTGCTTGCATTAGAGTAGTGTAGCATGTTACTACTTTCAGATAATCCTATTCTGCTGCATAGCCTGTCTTTGCTACTACTATTGTTACCTTTACGTGCAATCCTAAATGCTTAGTATAGGATGCTAGTTTATCATCAGTGGCCCTACATTCTTGTCCGTTTGCCATGCTATACTACCGGGCCGTGATCACTTGGGAGGTGATCACGGGTATGTACTTACATACATATTATATATGATACATGTGGTGACTAAAGTCGGGTCGGCTCGTAGAGTACCCGCGAGTGATTCATGGATTGGGGGCTGAAAGGACATTTGTCCCGACGACTGCTACCTCTTGAGCTTGCATTGGTTTTTCCCTTGAAGAGGAAAGGGTGATGCAACAAAGTAGAGTAAGTATTTCCCTCAGATTTTCAGAACCAAGGTATCAATCCAGTAGGAGACAACGCACAAGCCACCGAATACCTGCACAAACAAACACTAACTTGCACCCAATGCGATAAAGGGGTTGTCAATCCCTTCACGGTTATTTGCAAAGTAAGATCTGATATAGATGGATAAACGGTAAAGTAATATTTTTGGTTTATGGAATGGAAAGTAAAGATTGCAAAGAAAGTAAATAGGAAACTAAAATTGTATAATGGATACTTATACGATGGAAAGTAGACCCGGGGGCCGTAGGTTTCACTAGAGACTTCTCTCAAGATAGAAAATATTACGATGGGTGAACAAATTACTGCCGAGCAATTGATAGAAAAGCGCAAAGTTATGATGATATATAAGGCAATGATGTCATGGGAAACCACGGCCACCTATGGGACCAGAGGCCCCCTTGCTGGGTTGGCAGGGGGACATCACGTTGCACAAAGAGCATACGAGCATGGGGCAGCACGACAGAGATCACACATGTACTTTACCCAGGTTCGGGCCGCCGTGAGGCGTAAAACCCTAATCCTGCTTTGGTGGATTGATGGTAGAAGAGTGGTGGTGGAGCGTGGTACATGATACGTCTCCAACGTATCTATAATTTTTGATTGTTCCATGCTATTATATTATCAACCTTGGATGTTTTATATGCATTAATATGATATCTTATATGATTTTTGGGACTAACCTTGTGACGCCCGGATAGTTACGCTACAGTAACCCTCCGCTAATGATGCCACGTCACCTCGATTACTGTGGCTAATCTCGCATTAGTTCGAAACCGATTTGAATTCAATTTAAAAATCAGGCAAACAACAAAAGTTTTCAAAAATTAAAACTAAAATGTTCGGGTTGTGTCAAATAAATCTTAAGTACATATGGTGGAGGAATCAACCTTTTATACAATGCTTAAATGGACTATATGGATTTAAACAGTAGCAAAACAAAACAATTAATTAAATGCTTTTAAAATGATAAACAATTACAACTATTATATTTTAGGTGCCAAGTTAATTATGGCAGTGGTATAATCACTATTACCAATTTAGGGATCATTTTAATATTGAGTAAAAACTACTAAAAAGAAAGTAAAATAAAAACAGACAAGAAAAGGTACAAATAAGAAAAAAAACCCTCTTCCCCTAGGACGTTCAGCCCAACCGGCATCCAGGCCACCAGGCCCAGCCCGCCAGCTCCCCATCTTCAACCCCTGTTCATCAGGGGAGTGCTGGCCGTTGCTCGTTCGTCCATGGACGGATTGTCCACGCGCCGTGCATCCATGGCTCCTTGATGGTCTATAAAACCCCCCTCGATGCGTTGACGAACCCTAGCTCTCCTTTCCCCCTCCCCTGTGCCGTTTCGTCCCCGCAACCCTTGGCCGAACCTACATCGCCACGACCTCCGACATCCACGCGCCCACCGAGCTCCCCGCGCGCAGCCACCTCGTCCACGAGCTTCACCGACGTCCACTCCTTCGACTACGTCCACCAGTTGGACACGGGAGCCCCTGGATCGCAGGGATCGACATCGTCTTCAACCTCCAGCCACCGCGACACCATCAATGAATTCATCGCCGTCGCTCCACCCCCGGCCTTCTCGAGCTCGCCTAAGACATCGCGGTGAGGTCCTCACCCGATTCCCGCTCTTCCCTGCTCGATCCATGCCGTAGTCGTCGTCCACGAGCTCGTCTTCGCCGCGTCCGCGTGCGCGCCCGCATGCTGCTCTTGCCCCCCTCCCGTGCGCCCCCTGGCCGCCCTTTCCCACACCGGGCGCGCCCCAGGCCGCGCCCTCGCACGCGTATGCCCGCCCGGGCCGTGCCCCTGCTCTCGTAGCTGCTGCTCCTGCTGCCGCTGCTCGCGCTTGCCGCTGCTAGCTCTGGCACCGCTGCCCAGCCGTGCCCCAATCGCCTCTCCCCTGCTGCGCTGGGCCATGCCCCGACCTCAGGGCCACACGCCCACACGCCGGCCTCGCTGGCCTCACCCGCCTCGTGCGCCCTGCCGCCTCCCACCTGCGCTCCTCCTTGTTGCCGTGGCCGCCAGCGCCCCGGGCCACCGTCGTTGCCTGCAGGGGCATCGAGCGCTGCTTGGTGGTCGTGGCTGGCTTGGGCCACTACCCCATGGGCCCGACCCCATTTAGTTTAGGGATAACCCCCAATCAGTGCTAATTCCCCCTCCTAATTAATCTATGACATATGGGCCCCAGCGCCCTAAAAATAATAATAAGATTAATTAATTGGTAATTTAATTAATTAACTTAGTCAATTGCCTAATTAACTAACTAATTAGTTAGTAACTTAAATAAACTAATAGATAAACCTAAGCAGTCAATGACCAGGAGGCCCCACCCTCCTGTTGACCAGTCAAAGTTTGACTGTTCAACTGGGTCCACTGGCCCACATGTCAGCCTTTGTGTACATTCTGTGTACACAGGGCTGGGTACCCATAGCATTTTGTCTATTAATTTTGAAATACAAATAATTCGGAAAAATGGATTAAATCTTTGAAAAATCATATAAAATAAATCGTAGCTCGGATGAAAAAACTTTGTACATGAAAGTTGCTCAGAATGACGAGACGAATCCGGATAAGCAGCCCGTTTATCCGTCACGCATCCCTAGCATAGCGAACACGCAACTTTCCCCCTCCGGTTCGTCTGTCCGAAACGCAAAACACCGGGGATACTTATTGTCATGTCATTCACCGGTACCATCTCATACCGCGTTAGGGTACACCTAGCATCACGCTTTGTCATGTCATGCATCGTCATGCATTTGTTTGCATTATATTTATTGTTTCTTCCCCCTCTTCTCTCGCTAGACACCGAGACCGACGCCGCTGCTATCCAGTACAACTACGGTGTTGACGACCCCTCTCTCTTGCCAGAGCAACCAGGCAAGCCCCCCCTTTGATCACCAGATATCGCCTACTCTTCTCTATACTGCTTGCATTAGAGTAGTGTAGCATGTTACTGCTTTCCGATTCATCCTATCTTGATGCATAGCCTGTCCTTGCTACTACTGCTGTTACCTTTACCTGCAATCCTAATGCTTAGTATAGGATGCTAGTTTATCATCAGTGGCCCTACATTCTTGTCCGTCTGCCATGCTATACTATCGGGCCGTGATCACTCGGGAGGTGATCACGGGTATATACTATATACCTTATACATGATACATGTGATGACTAAAGTCGGGTTGGCTCGAGGAGTACCCGCGAGTGATTCACGGATTGGGGGCTGAAAGGACCTTTGTCCCGACGGCCCTCTGGGTGGATCTTTGTGGCGGAGCGATAGGGCAGGTTGAGACCACCTAGGAGAGAGGTGGGCCTGGCCCTGGTCGGCGTTCGCAGTTATTTCAAGATAACACGTTTAACGAGATCTTGGTATTTGATCTGAGTCTGGCCACTGGCCTATACGCACTAACCATCTACGCGGGGACAGTTATGGGCACTCGACGTCGTGGTATCAGCCGAAGCCTTCGTGACGTCAGCGACTGAGCGGCGCGCGCCGGGTTGGACCATGTAACGCAACTTCCTTTGTAATGGAGGTTGCTAGGTCTGCTCACCGGCCGCGTTCGCAACGTGCAGGTGTGCAAAGGGCGATGGGCCCAGACCCCTACGCCATAGGGTTTAGACCGGCGTGCTGACCTCTCTGTTGTGCCTAGGTAGGGCTGCGACGTGTTGATCTTCCGAGGCCGGGCATGACCCAGAAAAGTGTGTCCGGCCAAATGGGATCGAGCGTGTTGGGTTATGTGGTGCACCCCTGCAGGGAAGTTAAACTATTCGAATAGCCGTGATCTTCGGTAACAGGACGACTTGGAGTTGTACCTTAACCTTATGACAACTAGAACCGGATACTTAATAAAACAAACCCTTCCAAGTGCCAGATACAACCGGTGATCGCTCTCTCACAGGGCGACGAGGGGAGGATCATCGGTTAGGATTATGCTATACGATGCTACTTGGAGGTCTTCAGTCTACTCTCTTCTACATGCTGCAAGACGGAGGCTGCCAGAAGCGTAGTCTTCGAAAGGATTAGCTACCCCCTCTTATTCTGGCTTTCTGCAGTTCAGTCCACCGATATGGCCCTTTACACATTTACCCATGCATATGTAGTGTAGCTCCTTGCTTGCGAGTACTTTGGATGAGTACTCACGGTTGCTTTCTCCCTCTTTTCCTCCTATCCCTTCTACCTGGTTATTGCAACCAGATGTTGGAGCCCAGGATCCAGACGCCACCATTGATGACGACTACTACTACTCGGGAGGTGCCTACTACTACGTGCAGCCCACTGACGACGACCAGGAGTAGTTTAGGTGGATCCCAGGCAGGAGGCATGCGCCTCTTTCGATCTGTATCTCAGTTTGTGCTAGCCTTCTTGAGGCAAACTTGTTTAACTTATGTCTGTACTCAGATATTGTTGCTTCCGCTGACTCGTCTATGATCGAGCTCTTGTATTCGAGCCTTCGAGGCCCCTGGCTTGTAATATGATGCTTGTATGACTTATTTTATTTGTAGAGTTGTGTTGTGATATCTTCCCGTGAGTCCCTGATCTTGATCGTACACGTTTGCGTGTATGATTAGTGTACGATTGAATCGGGGGCGCCACAAACCTATTAACCTAGAGCCTAGTGACAGTGACAGTTTCTGTTTTTCCTTGTTTTTAACTATCGCAGAAAAGGAAAATCAACCGGAGTGCAATTAACCTGAAACTTCACGGAGATCACTTTTGGACCAGAAGAAGCCTACGGAGTACCAGAGGTGGGCCAGAAGAGTCCCTAGGCCACCACGAGGGTGGGGGGCGTGCCCTACCCCCTGGGCGCGCCCCCCGCCTCATGGCCTCCCTGACCGACTTCTTTCGCCTATATATATCCATATACCCTAGAAACACCGGAGAACAGAATAGATCGGGAGTTCCGTCGCCAGAAGCCTCTGTAGCCACCGAAAACCAATCTAGACCCGTCCCGGCACCCTGCCGGAGGGGGGAATCCCTCTCCGATGGCCATCTTCATCATCCCGGTGCTCTTCATGATGAGGAGGGAGTAGTTCTCCCTCGGGGCTGAGGGTATGTACCAGTAGCTATGTGTTTGATCTCTCTCTCTCTCTCTCTCGTGTTCTTGAGGTGGTACGATCTTGATGTATCGCGAGCTTTGCTATTGTAGTTGGATCTTATGATGTTTCTCCCCCTCTACTCTCTTGTGATGAATTGAATTTTCCCTTTGAAGTTATATTATCGGATTGAGTCTTTTAAGGATTTGAGAACACTTGATGTATGTCTTGCATGTGCTTATCTATGGTGACAATGGGATATCACGTGATCCACTTGATGTATGTTTTGGTGATCAACTTGCGAGTTCCGTGACCTCGTCTTGACTCTCCGGTAGAAACTTTGGGGCACTCTTTGAAGTTCTTTGTGTTGGTTGAATAGATGAATCTGAGATTGTGTGATGCATATCGTATAATCATGCCCACGGATACTTGAGGTGACATTGGAGTATCTAGGTGACATTAGGGTTTTGGTTGATTTGTGTCTTAAGGTGTTATTCTAGTACGAACTCTATGATAGATTGAATGGAAAGAATAGCTTCGTGTTATTTTACTATGGACTCTTGAATAGATCGATCAGAAAGGATAACTTTGAGGTGGTTTCGTACCCTACCATAATCTCTTCGTTTGTTCTCCACTATTAGCGACTTTTGAGTGACTCTTTGTTGCATGTTGAGGGATAGTTATATGATCCAAGTATGTTATTATTGTTGAGAGAACTTGCACTAGTGAAAGTATGAACCCTAGGCCTTGTTTCAACGCATTGCAATACTGTTTATGCTCACTTTTATCATTAGTTACCTTGCTGTTTTTATATTTTCAGATTACAAAAACCTAGATCTACCATCCATATTGCACTTGTATCACCATCTCTTCGCCGAACTAGTGCACCTACACAATTTACCATTGTATTGGGTGTGTTGGGGACACAAGAGACTCTTTGTTATTTGGTTGCAGGGTTGTTTGAGAGAGACCATCTTCATCCTACGCCTCCCAAGGATTGATAAACCTTAGGTCATGCACTTGAGGGAAATTTGCTACTGTCCTACAAACCTCTGCACTTGGAGGCCCAACAACGTCTACAAGAAGAAGGTTGTGTAGTAGACATCAAGCTTTTTTCTGGCGCCGTTGCCGGGGAGGTTAGCGCTTGAAGGTATATCTTTAGATCTTGCAATCGAATCTTTTAGTTTCTTGTTTTATCACTAGTTTAGTTTATAAAAGAAAATTACAAAAAAATGGAATTAAGGGTACCTCATATGCTACATCTTTTTAATATCTATCATGAAAATAAGGATTCCGATAATTGTGCTCAAGTGCTAGAGGAAGAATGCATTAGAATGTTTGGCACTAAATCTTTGAATGATGAGTGTGATTGCAATGTTGTTAGTATGAATTCCTTGAATATCTATGATGCTAATGATATGCAAAGCCACAAGCTTGGGGAAGCTATGTTTGATGAAGGTGATATTTTTTGTCCCCCAAGTTTTGATGAGCAAATTTATTATGATGAAAGAATGCCTCCTATTTATGATGATTATATTGATGAAAGTGGATTTGGAGAGGTGATGACTTTATTTTGTGATGAATCCACTATTTCGGAAGAGGTTCCAATTGATTATGAGAACAAAGTTGCTACCTATGATGATTATTGTGATGACATGTATGCTATAAAGATTAATGATAACCATGAAACTTTTCATCATGATTTTAGTTTCCAATTGGATTATGCCTCACATGATAGTTATTTTGTTGAGTTTGCTCCCACTACTATTCGTGAGAAGAAGTTTGCTTATGTGGAGAGTAATACAAATTCTATGCTTGTAGATCATGAAAAGAATGCTTTAGGTGCTGGTTATATTGTTGAACTCATTCATGATGCTACTGAAAATTATTATGAGGGAGGAATATATGCTTGTAGGAATTGCAATAATATCAAGTTTCCTCTCTATGTGCTTAAAGTTTTGAAGTTATGCTTGTTTTTCCTTCCTATGCTAGTTGATTATTGTTCCCATAAGTTGTTTGCTCACAAAATCCCTATGCATAGGAAGTGGGTTAGACTTAAATGTGCTAGTGATATTCTTCATGATGCTCTCTTTATGTTACAATTCTTATCTTTTATGTGAGCATCATTGAAATCATCATGCCTAGCTAGGGGCGTTAAATGTTAGCGCTTGTTGGGAGGCAACCCAATTTTTATGTTTTCTTGCTTTTTGTTCCTGTTTAGTAATAAATTAATCATCTAATCTCTGTTATAATTGTGTTTTTATGTTTTAATTACTATTTGTGCCAAGTAAAGCCTTTTGGATCTTCTTGGGTGATCGTTATTTGATCTTGCTGTAAAAAACAGAAAGTATGCGCTCACGAGAATAATTTTCATTTTAACCAGAGAGCGATAAAATACCTATTATACTTGGAATTAGATTAATAAACAAATTTCCTAGGACTTCCTAATTTCTCAGGATTTTTGGAGTTACAGAAGTATACGTTTGATACAGATTACTACAGACTGTTCTGTTTTTGACAGGTTCTGTTTTCTCTGTGTTGTTTGCTTATTTTGATGAATCTATGAGTAGTATCGGAGGGTATGAACCATAAGTTGGAATACAGTAGATATTACACCAATATGAATTTAGAATGAGTTCACAACAGTACCTAAGTGGTGATTTATTTTCTTATACTAACGGAGCTTACGAGTTTTCTGTTAAGTTTTGTGTTGTGAAGTTTTCAAGTTTTGGGTAAAGATTCGATGGACTATGGAATAAGGAGTGGCGAGAGCCTAAGCTTGGGGATGACCAAGGCACCCCAAGGGAATATTCAAGGACAACCAAGAGCCTAAGCTTGGGGATGCCCCAGAAGGCATCCCCTCTTTCGTCTTCGTTCATCGGTAACTTTACTTGGAGCTATATTTTTATTCACCACATGATATGTGTTTTGCTTGGAGAGTCAATTTATTTTGTTAGGATTTGCTTGCTGTTATTTATAACAATGTTTTGCATCTTTTATTTCAATAAAAGTGGCATTAATATCCTTTACTATGCCTATTTTACAAGTCCACATGTTGCTGTTTGAAAACAGAAAGTTTACCGCTGTTGCAAAAAATCCCTAGAAAAGTAAGAATGTGACAAAATTTTGAAACATTTTTCATAATAAGCTCTGATAAATTTACTACAGTGGGAATTTAATTTCATAATTTTTGGAGGTAGGGAAGTATGGATGTTGCTGCACTCTTTACAGACTGTCCTGTTTAGGCAGATTGCTGTTATGTTTGCATTGTTTGCATATGTCTGCTTCTTTAATGATTCTATTTGAGGATAGGACTATTAAATATGCAGAGGAATTTAGTATGCAATGTTGAATAATAATTTTAGTGATTTTCTACAGTAGAGTATGATAAGGTTTTTGCATTGGTTGATACTAACTTATCTCACGAGTCCTTGTTGAGTTTTGTGTGGATGAAGCTTTTGAGATTTAGGTAGACCGTGATATGAGAGGAATTAAGGAGACACAAAAGCTCAAGCTTGGGGATTCCCAAGGCATCCCAAGATAATATTTCAAGAAGTCTCAAGCGTCTAAGCTTGGGGATGCCCCGGTTGGCATCCCACCTTTCTTCTTCAACAATTATCGGTTAGTTTCGGTTGATCCTAAGTTTTTGCTTCTTCACATGATGTTTCCCGTTACTAGAATGTCATTTTAATTTGTTTTGCTTGCTTTTTGAATAAAATACCAAGATCTGAAATTCTTAAATGTTAGAGAGTCTTCACATAGTTGCATAATTATTCGACTACTCATTGATCTTCACTTATATCTTTCGGAGTAGTTTGTCGTTGCTCTAGTGCTCCACTTATATCGTTTTAGAGCACGGTGGTGGTTTTATTTTATAGAAATAGATGAACTCTCATGCTTCACTTATATTATTTTTAGAGTCTTTAGAACAGCATGGTAGTTTGCTTTGGTTATGAAACTAGTCCTAATATGATAGGCATCCAAGTGGGATATAATAAAAACTTTCATATAAAGTGCATTGAATAGTATGAGAAGTTTCATACTTGATAATTGTTTTGAGATATGAAGATGGTGATATTAGAGTTATGCTAGTTGAGTAGTTGTGAACTTGAGAAATACTTGTGTTAAAGTTTGTGATTCCCACAGCATGCACGTATGGTGAACCGTTATATGATGAAGTCAGAGCATGATTTATTTATTGATTGTCTTCCTTATGAGTGGCGGTCGGGGACGAGCGATGGTCTTTTCCTACCAATCCATCCCCCTAGGAGCATGTGCGTAGTACTTTGTTTCGATAACTAATAGATTTTTGCAATAAGTATGTGAGTTCTTTATGACTAATGTTGAGTCCATGGATTATACGCACTCTCACCCTTCCACCATTGCTAGCCTCTCTAGTATCGCGCAACTTTCGCCAGTACCATAAACCCACCATATATCTTCCTCAAAACAGCCACCATATCTACCTATTATGGCATTTCCATAGCCATTCCGAGATATATTGCCATGCAACTTTCCACCGTTCCGTTATTATGACACGCTTCATCATTGTCATATTGCTTTGCATGATCATGTAGTTGGCATTGTATTTTTGGCAAAGCCACTGTTCATAATTCTTTCATACATGGCACTCATGAGTCATTGCACATCCCGGTACACCGCCGAAGGCATTCATATAGAGTCATATTTTGTTCTAAGTATCGAGTTGTAATTCTTGAGTTGTAAGTAAATAAAAGTGTGATGATCATCATTATTAGAGCATTGTCCCAGTGAGGAAAGGATGATGGAGACTATGATTCCCCCACAAGTCGAGATGAGACTCCGGACAAAAAATAAAAAGAAAAAGAAAAAAAGGCCATAAAAAAAGAGAAGGCCCAAAAAAAGAACAAAAAAATGAGAGAAAAAGAGAGAAGGGGCAATGCTACTATCCTTTTACCACAATTGTGCTTCAAAGTAGCACCATGATCTTCATGATAGAGAGTCTCCTATGTTGTCACTTTCATATACTAGTGGGAATCTTTCATTACAGAACTTGGCCTGTATATTCCAATGATGGTCTTTCTCACAATGCCCTAGGTCTTCGTGAGCAGCGAGTTGGATGCACACCCACTTAGTTTCTTTTTGAGCTTTCATACACTTATAGCTCTATTGCATCCATTGCATGGCAATCCCTACTCACTCACATTGATATCTATTGATGGGCATATCCATAGCCCGTTGATACACCTAGTTGATGTGAGACTATCTTCTCCTTTTTGTCTTCTCCACAACCACCATTCTATTTCACCTATAGTGCTATGTCCATGGCTCATGCTCATATATTGCGTGAAGATTGAAAAAGTTTGAGAACATCAAAAGTATGAAACAATTGCTTGGCTTGTCATCAGGGTTGTGCATGATTTAAATATTTTGTGTGGTGGAGATAGAGCATAGCTAGACTATATGATTTTGTAGGGATAACTTTCTTTGGCCATGTTATTTTGAGAAGACACGATTACTTTGTTAGTATGCTTGAAGTATTATTATTTTCATGTCAATATTAAACTTTTGTCTTGAATCTTATGAATCTGAATATTCTTGCCACAATAAATAAGATTACATGGATAAATATGTTAGGTAGCATTCCACATCAAAAATTCCGTTTTTACCATTTACCTACTCGAGGACGAGCAGGAATTAAGCTTGGGGATGCTTGATACGTCTCCAACGTATCTATAATTTTTGATTGTTCCATGCTATTATATTATCAACCTTGGATGTTTTATATGCATTAATATGCTATTTTATATGATTTTTGGGACTAACCTATTAACCTAGAGCCCAGTGCGAGTTTCTGTTTTTTCCTTGTTTTTAACTATCGCAGAAAAGGAAAATCAAACGGAGTCCAATTGACCTGAAACTTCACAGAGATCATTTTGGACCAGAAGAAGCCCATGGAGTACCGGAGGTGGGCCAGAAGAGTCCCGAGGCCACCACGAGGGTGGGGGGCGCGCCCTACCCCCCTGGGCGCGCCCCCCGCCTCGTGCCCCCCCTGACCGACTTCTTTTGCCTATATATATCCATATACCCTGGAAACATCGGAGAACAGAATAGATCTGGAGTTCCGCCGCCAAAAGCCTCCGTAGCCACCGAAAACCAATCTAGACCCATTCCGGCACCCTACCGGAGGGGGGAATCCCTCTCCGATGGCCATCTTCATCATCCCGGTGCTCTCCATGACGATGAGGGAGTAGTTCTCCCTCAGGGCTGAGGTTATGTACCAGTAGCTATGTGTTTGATCTCTCTCTCTCTCATGTTCTTGAGGTGGTACGATCTTGATGTATCGTGAGCTTTGCTATTATAGTTGGATCTTATGATGTTTCTCCCCCTCTACTCTCTTGTGATGAATTGAGTTTTCCCTTTGAAGTTATCTTATCGAATTGAGTCTTTAAGGATTTGAGAACACTTGATGTATGTCTTGCATGTGCTTATCTATGGTGACAATGGGATACCACGTGATCCAGTTGATGTATGTTTTGGTGATCAACTTGCGAGTTCCGTGACCTCGTGAACTTATGCATAGGGGTTGGCACATGTTTTCGTCTTGACTCTCCGGTAGAAACATTGGGGCACTCTTTGAAGTTCTTTGTGTTGGTTGAATAGATTAATCTGAGATTGTGTGATGCATATTGTATAATCATGCCCACGGATACTTGAGGTGACATTGGAGTATCTAGGTGACATTAGGGTTTTGGTTGATTTGTGTCTTAAGGTGTTATTCTAGTACAAACTCTATGATAGATTGAACGGAAAGAATAGCTTCGTGTTATTTTACTACGGACTCTTGAATAGATCGATCAGAAAGGATAACTTTGAGGTGGTTTTGTACCCTACCATAATCTCTTCATTTGTTCTCCGCTATTAGCGACTTGGGAGTGACTCTTTGTTGCATGTTGAGGGATAGTTATATGATCCAAGTGTGTTATTATTGTTGAGTGAACTTGCACTAGTGAAAGTATGAACCCTAGGCCTTGTTTCAACGCATTGCAATACCGTTTATGCTCACTTTTATCATTAGTTACCTTGTTGTTTTTATTTTTCAGATTATAAAAACCTATATCTACCATCCATATTGCACTTGTATCACCATCTCTTCGCCGAACTAGTGCACCTATACAATTTACCATTGTATTGGGTGTGTTGGGGACACAAGAGACTCTTTGTTACTTGGTTGCAGGGTTGTTTGAGAGAGACCATCTTCATCCTACGCCTCCCACAGATTGATAAACCTTAGGTCATCCACTTGAGGGAAATTTGCTACTGTCCTACAAACCTCTGCACTTGGAGGCCCAACAACGTCTACAAGAGGAAGGTTGTGCAGTAGACATCAGTACACTTGCCCGGCAGGGGCGGCAGTGGCTACGCGCATATGGGTGTGTGAGTTATCCAACCTTCTAACCCTTTCTACGGTTACTATGGGCCTCCTTTTATAGATTAAGGGGTTACCACAATGGCAAAGTAGTCATTATGCACTGATAAGATAGCAAACAGTGCTATCATACCTAACTTTGCAGGCTCACAAGGCGCATTAAATGCACACTTAACGTCACGTCATTGGGTGACCGGCCTTGCCGGGCTATCTCGCCAGCTCCACGCCTGCTCGCTTGACACGTCACAGGACGGGTGTCATCTGTAGGTATTTCATGTAGAAAGAGGCTGCCATGTGGTGAATGGCTGCCACTTAGTCACTTCGCGGCTTGACACTGCACTGATTGATGACGTGGGTCATGGCGGAGTGGTTGGGTGAGGTGGTTTTGCCTTCGCGAGTCCTGGCAGGCCCTGCCAGGACGTCTTGGACGTCTTCTTCCAGGGGTGGCCTCATCCTTGTCGAGCTCGCCTGCCCGGCAAGGGAGGCTTTTCTCCTGGTGACATCTTGCTCTTCTCACTTGATCTTGGTCTTCTTGATCTGCATGTTGGTCCTTCAAAGCTCTTGGTTCTTTGGACTCTGACTTGGGTTGGTGCCTTAATCTTGTTCCTGTGCCTATGCAAAGTCTAGGCAACAGATCCAGGGTTTGTTGCACGACAGAAGCCCCCGGGCCTGCCCCGAACGCGCTGCCGAGCGTTGTTGGGGTAGGGCCTAATAAGTGGTCTTGAGGTCTTCTTTGCTCCTTCATTAATCTTGGGTCTAGGACAGTTTCGGTATCCCCGCACGTCTTGCGTAGTGCTATGGAAGAACCTTGATCGTGGCCCATGGATCCTCCACGTCCCACGATCACGGGGTGGAAACTGCCATCCCACTTTCCTCCCATTTCGCACGCACCCGCCACATGTTCTGCATGCATTGGGCGTGGTAGGTGGTGGATGCGGATAGCACGGGAACGTGCACCACGGTTGAAAACCGGGCGCTGATGGTTGGGGCAGAGGGTCGGCCTTGATTCTTATAGTCGCAGAAGGCGCAGGGAGGCCGCATTGGAGGAGAGGGGCAGCCATTTCCTGTGAGAGGCCAGCCCCCTACCTTCTCCTCCTATAAGGAGGGGGCAGGGGCAAAGCTTCTTCACACACACTCCTTCTTCTTCCCCTCCGCAACCTTTCCCTTCTAGCCATGATGAGGGGACGAGGGCGCGGTGGTGCCCCAGTGGCGGTGACAAGGGCTTCTACTCGATAGCACATCCCTCCCCCTCCGGATCCTGCGGCGGTGGAGCCCGCCATGAGGGGAGGAGGGAGAGGGCGGGGCCGAGGTCGCCGTGGTGCTCGAGGAAGAGGAGGGCGGGGCGGCGCCTTGGCCGTGCACCCGTCAGCGGCTCTTCCTCCAGTGGAAGTACATGTCGGGGATCACCCTCGTGAGTTTATCATCAGGCTGTACAAACCTCCGTGCGGCCACTTTCGCCTTCCAACTCCATTTGCGTGGGAGATGGAGCTCGAACAGCCACGCTCTCTGAGGTTGCATGTGAGGGGCTGTGGGAATGGTGGCATGCGGGTTGATGTCGACTTCCCTGCCCCTCACATGATGTACCTCTGCCATAGTTGGAAGACTTTTGCTCACGCCCATGGCTTCTCAGAGGGGCACGTTCTCCAGTTCAAATTAATGGAGAACGGCCTGCTCTCCATCAAGATCTTCGGGCGCTCAGGAGGTCGCTTAGGGTGCTGCGTGGAGAGCTCGACCGATGACGAAAGCTCCTCCTCGAGCGAAAGTGACGAGGAGGACAATGACGGCAATGATAATAGTACTGGGCGGGATAGCAACGACTCTGACTCCGGCTCAGTGCCGCCCGCACCATGTTCATCGGGCGGCAGCACCATCATCTACATCCGCATCTCCTTCCCGGCAATGTGATTTGCCGGGGAGTTGGATGCAGAGGTGGGGATGGTGCCCCCTGGCTCCTCCAGCAGTCCCCTAGCTGGACCCCAGCAGGCTTCCTCTTGGACTGCAGCTCTGTTAGCCCTGCCGTGTCCTGCTGGCCTTGGTGGTGGTAGTCAACGGGTCATGTCCGCTGTGCTCTCCATCGAAGCATTCCCAGATGCTCTCCCGCTCCCGCCGGGCTACCTCTCCTGGAGCCCGCGGGGGGCGGGCTGGGCTTCTGCCCAGGCGCTCCTTTTGCCCTCCCACCTTCGACGGCCGTGCCTAGGAGGAGAGGGACAAGAAAGGGCATTACGGGGCACTTATCTTTTTTCAATCTTAAACTTGTAGGCACTTGCCAAATTTTAATTCAGATAATGTAATCTCTCGAGTCCATATGTGTGTTCTATAATGCTTGTAATTGTATTATCAGCATATTAATGAAAAAGATGAACCTTGCCGGGAGCCCGTGCATGTATATGTCCATGCAGAGGTGGGATGCCTCTTTAGTGTAAATAAACGAGTTTTCCTCGGTAGGCTATCACACCGGCACCCCTTTACTTGCCGGAGAACTATGTATACCAGGCAAAATATAAAGGGACCAGCCCCTCGCCAACTTCCTTTTACCAAAGGCCACTGTTACCATCCTGACCGAAGTTCGAGTCAAGGATGGGAGTACCTAAGTCTCAAAAGAGTGGTGATGTTTTCTCATGCACAAGTTATAGCTTACAGAACACTAATGGCCAAGAGGTAGAACTTATCTGTTTGGCTTGCCGGAGATCGCAGTGCCTGCTACCTCTTGAGCACTGCGTTGGTTTTCCCTTGAATAGGAAAGGGTGATGTAGCAAAGTAGCATAAGTATTTCCCTCAGCTTTTGAGAACCAAGGTATTAATCCAGTAGGAGACTACACACAAGTCCCTCATACGTACACAAACAAATAAGAACCTCGCAACCAACACGATAAAGGGGTTGTCAATCCCTTCATGGTCACTTACGAGAGTGAGATATGATAGAGACAATAAGATAAATATTTTTGGTATTTTTATGATATAGATTGAAAGTAAAGATTGCAAAATAGAATAGATTGGAAACTTATATGATAGAAGATAGACCCGGGGGGCATAGGTTTCACTAGTGGCTTCTCTCAAGATAGCATAAGTATTACGGTGGGTGAACAAATTACTATCAAGCAATTGATAGAAAAGTGCATAATTATGAGAATATCTAGGCATGATCATGTATATAGGCATCACGTCTGCGACAAGTAGACCAAAACGATTCTGCATCTACTACTATTACTCCACACATCGACCGCTATCCAACATACATCTGGAGTATTAAGTTCATAAGAACAGAGTAACGCATTAGGCAAGATGACATGATGTAGAGGGATAAACTCAAGCAATATGATATAAACCCCATCTTTTTATCCTCGATGGCAACAATACAATATGTGCCTTGCTGCCCCTGCTGTCACTGGGAAAGGACACCGCAAGATTGAACCCAAAGCTAAGCACTTCTCCCATTGCAAGAAAGATCAATCTAGTAGGCCAAACCAAACTGATAATTCGAAGAGACTTGCAAAGATAACCAATCATACATGAAAGATTTCAGAGAAGAATCAAATATTGTTCATAGATAAACTTGATCATAAACCCACAATTCATCGGATCTCGACAAACACACCGCAAAAAGAATTACATCGAATAGATCCCCAAGAAGATCGAGGAGAACATTGTATTGATATCCAAAGAGAGAGAAGAAGACATCTAGCTAATAACTATGGACCCGAAGGTCTGTGGTAAACTACTCACACATCATCGGAGAGGCTATGGTGTTGATCTAGAAGACCTCCGTGATCGGTTCCCCCTCCGGCGGAACTCCAAAAAAGGCCCCAAGATGGATCTCTATGGTGTTGCGGCGGTGGAAATAGGGTTTCGTGGTGCCCTGGATGTTTTCGGGGTATATGGATATATATAGGAGGAAGAAGTAGGTCGGTGGAGCTACGAGGGGCCCATGAGGGTGGGGGCGCGCCCAGGGGGGCAGACGCGCCTCCCTGCCTCGTGGCCGCCTCGCTTCTTTCTTGACGTCTACTCCAAGTCTCCTAGATCACATTTGTTCCAAAAATAACTCTCCCGAAGGTTTCATTCCGTTTGGATTCCGTTTGATATTCCTTTTCTACGAAACACTAAAATAGGCAAAAAAACCCAGTAATTTGCATTGGGCCTTGGTTTATTAGGTTAGTCCCAAAAATAATATAGAAGTATATAATGAAGCCCATTAAACATCCAAAACAAATAATATAATAGCATGGAACAATAAAAAATTATAGATACGTTGGAGACGTATCAAGCATCCCCAAGCTTAATTCCTGCTCGTCCTCGAGTAGGTAAATGATAAAAACATAATTTATGATGTGGAATGCTACCTAGCATAATTTTCAATGTAATTTTATTTATTGTGGCATGAATATTCAGATCCGAGAGATTCAAGACAAAAGTTTAATATTGACATAAAAATAATAATACTCCAAGCATACTAACTAAGGAATCATGTCTCCTCAAAATAACATGGCAAAAGAAAGTTCATCCCTACAAAATCATATAGTTTGGTCATGCTCCATTTTCGTTACACAAGAATGCTCTAATCATGCACAACCCCGATGACAAGCCAAGCAATTGTTTCATACTTTAGTAATCTCAAACTTTTTTCAACTTTCATGCAATACATGAGCATGAGCCATGGATATAGCACTATGGGTGGAATAGAATATGATGATGTGGGTTATGGGGAGAAGAAAAAAGGAGAAAATCTCACATCAACGCGGCTAATCAACGGGCTAGGGAGATTCCCATCAATTGATGTCAATGCAAGGAGTAGGGATTGCCATGCAACAGATGCACTAGAGCTATGAATGTATGAAATCTCAACAAAAGAAACTAAGTGGGTGTGCATCCAACTTGCTTGCTCACGAAGACCTAGGGCATTTGAGGAAGCCCATTGTTGGAATATACAAGCCAAGTTCTATAATGAAGAATTCCCACTAGTATATGAAAGTGACAAAACAAGAGACTCAGTATCATAAAGATCATGGTGCTACTTTGAAGCACAAGTGTGGAAAAAGAGGATAGTAGCATTGTCCCTTTTTATTTCCTTTTTCTTTTTTTGGCCTTTCTTTTTTTATTTGGGACAATGCTCTATTAATGATGAGCATCACACTCAATGATTACAACTCGATACTAGAACAAAATATGACTCTATATGAATGCCTCCGGCAGTGTATTGGGAAGGGCAATGAATAAAGAGTGACATGTATGATAAATTATGCATGGTGGCTTTGCCACAAATATGATGTCAACTACATGATCATGCAAAGCAATGAAACGGTGGAAAGTTGCATGGCAATATATCTCGAAATGGCTATGGAAATGCTATAATAGGTAGGTTTGGTGGCTGTTTTGAGGAAGATATAAGGAGGTTTATGTGTGATAGAGCGTATCATATCACGGGGTTTGAATGCACCGGTGAAGTTTGCACCAACTCTCAAGGTGAGAGAGGGCAATGCATGGTACCGAAGAGGCTAGCAATGATGGAAAGGTGAGAGTGCGTATAATCCATGGACTCAACATTAGTCATAAAGATCTCACATACTTATTGCAAAAATCTACAAGTCATCAAAAACCAAGCATTACGTGCATGCTCCTAGGGGGATAGATTGGTAGGAAAAGACAATCACTCGTCCCCGACCGCCACTCATAAGGAAGACAATCAAAGAACACCTCATGTTTCAAATTTGTTACACAACGGTTACAATACGTGGATGCTATGGGACTTGCAATCTTCAACACAAGTATTTCTCAAATTCACAACTACTCAACTAGCACACTCTAATATCGCCATCTTTATATCTCAAAACAATCATCAAGTATCAAACTTCTCATAGTATTCAATGCACTTTTTATGATAGTTTTTATTATACCAACCTTGGATGCCTATCATATTAGGACTAATTTTATAACCAAAGCAAATTACCATGATGTTCTAAAAGACTCTCAAAATAATATAAGTGAAGCATGTGAGATCAGTAATTTCTATAAAATAAAACCACCACCATGCTCTAAAAGATATAAGTGAAGCACTAGAGCAAAATTATCTAGCTCAAAAGATATAAGTGAAGCACATAGAGTATTCTAATAAATGCCAATTCATGTGTGTCTATCCCAAAAGGTGTGTACAGAAAGGATGATTGTGGTAAACTAAAAAGCAAAGACTCAAATCATACAAGACACTCCAAGCAAAACACATATCATGTGGTGAATAAAAATATAGCCTCAAGTAAAGTTACCGATGGAAGAAGACGAAAGAGGAGATGCCTTCCGGGGCATCCTCAAGCTTAGGATTTTGGTTGTCCTTGAATTTTACCTTGGGGTGCCTTGGGCATCCCCAAGATTAGGCTCTTGCCACTCCTTATTCCATAATCCATCAAATATTTACCCAAAACTTGAAAACTTCACAACACAAAACTCAACAGAAAATCTCATGAGCTCCGTTTGTATAAGAAAACAAACCACCACTTAAGGTAAAGTAATGAAATCATTATTTATTTATATTGGTGTTAAACCTACTGTATTCCAACATCTCTATGGTTCATACCCTCCGATACTAGCCATAGATGCATCAAAATAAGCAAACAACACACGAAAAATAGAATCTGTCAAAAACAGAACAATCTGTAGTAATCTGTAGGTTTCGAATACTTTTGTAACCCCAAAAATTCTGAAATAAATTGGTGGATGTGAGTAATTTTTTATTAATCATCTGAAAAAATAATCAACCTAATCGCACTCTCCAGTAAAAACTGGCAGTAAATCTCGTGAGCCCTAAAGTTTCTGTTTTTTACAGCAAGATCGCAAAAACTTCCCCCAAGTCTTCCCAAAGGTTCTACTTGGCACAAACACTTAATTAAAAGCATAAACCCACATCTAAACAGAGGCTATATGATTTATTTATTACTAAACATAACCAAAAAGCAAGAAACAAAAATAAAATTGGGTTGCCTCCCAACAAGTGCTATCGTTTAACGCCCCTAGCTAGGCATAAAAACAAGAATAGATCTAGGTATTATCATCTTTGGTATGCAATCCATAAGTGGCTCTCATAATAGATTCATAATGTAATTTAATTTTCTTTCTAGGGAAGTGTTCCATGCCTTTCCTTAACGGAAATAGCTAATATTCCCTTCTTTCATATCAATAATTGCACCAATCGTTCTAGGGAAAGGTCTACCAAGAATAATAGGACATGTAGGATTGCAATCTATGTCAAGAACAATGAAATCTACGGGCACATAATTCCTATTTGCAACAATAAGAACACCATTAATACTTCCCATAGGTTTCTTAATAGTGGAATCCGCGAGGTGCAAATTTAGAGAACAATCATCAAATTCACGGAAACCTAACACATCACACAAAGTTTTTGGAATCGTGGAAACGCTAGCACCCAAATCACATAAAGCATAGCATTCATGATCTTTAATTTTAATTTTAATAGTAGGTTCCCATTCATCATGAAGTTTTCTAGGAATAGACTTCTAATTCAAGCTTTTCTTCATAATATTGTATTAAAGCATCAATGACATGTTTGGTAAAAGCTTTATTTTGACTATAAGCATGCGGAGAATTAAGCACGGATTGCAACAAGGAAATATAATCTATCAAAGAGCAATTATCATCATTAAATTCCTTGAAATCCAAAATAGTGGGTTCATTGCTATGTAAAGTTTTGACCTCTCCAATCCCACTTTTACCAATTTTTGCATCAAGATCTAAAAACTTCGAATCATTGGGACGCCTTCTAATTAAAGTTGACTCATCTCCAGTCCCATCATTAACAAGATTCATATTACAAAACAAAGATTTAATAGGAGACACACCAATCACTTTTAGATCTTCATCTTTATTATCATCAAAACTAGAAGAACACACTTTTATAAAAGAATCTTTTTTAGCACACATCCTAGCGGTTCTTCCTTTGCACTCATCAATGGAAATTCTCATGGCTTTGAGAGACTCATTGATATCATGCTCAGGCAGAATAGATCTAAGGTTCAAAGAATCAACATCGAGAGAAATTCTATCCATGTTCCTAGCCAACTCATCAATCTTAGACAATTTTTCTTCAATCAAAGCATTGAAACTCTTTTGTGAACTAATAAATTCTTTAATACTAGATTCAAAATCAGAGGGCATCTATTATAATTTCCATAAGAATTATTGTAGGAATTACCATAATTATTAGAGGAATTACTAGGAAACGGCCTAGGATTAAAGTTTCCTCTATATGCGTTGTTACAAAAATTGTTCCTACCAACAAAATTCACATCCATAGATTCATTATTATTCTCAATCAAAGTAGACAAAGGCATATCATTAGGATCAGAAGAAACACTCTTATTAGCAAACAATTTCATAAGTTCATCCATCTTTCCACTCAAAACATTAATTTCTTCTATAGCATGAACCTTTTTACTAGTAGATCTTTTGGTGTGCCATTGAGAATAATTAACCATAATATTATCTAGGAGTTTGGTAGCTTCTCCTAAAGTGATTTCCATAAAAGTGCCTCCCGCGGCCGAATCTAAAAGATTCCTAGAAGCAAAATTCAATCCAGCATAAAATTTTTGTATGATCATCCACAAATTCAAACCATGTGTAGGGAAATTACGAATCATTAATTTCATCCTCTCCCAAGATTGTGCAACATGCTCATGATCTAGTTGCTCAAAGTTCATAATATCATTTCTAAGAGAGATGATCTTAGCGGGAGGAAAATACTTAGAGATAAAAGCATCTTTGCACTTGTTCCAAGAATCAATACTATTTTTAGGCAAAGACGAAAACCAAGTTTTAGCACGATCTCTAAGTGAAAACGGGTATAGCTTCAATTTAACAATATCATATCCACATCTTTCTTCTTTTGCATATCACACAAATCAACAAAGCTGTTTAGATGGGTAGCGGCATCTTCACTAGGAAGGCCAGAAAACGGATCTTTCATGACAAGATTCAGCGAAGTAGTATTAATTTTACAAGATTAAGCATCGGTAAGGGGAGCAATCGGAGTGCTAATAAAATCATTATTGTTGGTATTGGAAAAATCACACAATTTAGTATTATCTTGAGCCATCATGACAAACAATCCAACACACAAGCAAGCAAAAAGAGGCGAACGAAAACGAGGCGAGCGGAAAAGAGGGCGAATAAAATGACAAGGGTGAAGTGGGGGAGAGGAAAACGAGAGGCAAATGGAAAATAATGTAATGCAAGGGATAAGAGTTTGTGATAGGTACTTGGTATGTCTTGACTTGTGCGTAGATCTTCCCGGCAATGGCGCCAGAAATCCTTCTTGCTACCTCTTGGGCACTGCGTTGGTTTTCCCTTGAAGAGGAAAGAGTGATGTAGCAAAGTAGCGTAAGTATTTTCCTCAGCTTTTGAGAACCAAGGTATCAATCCAGTAGGAGACTACACGCACGTCCCTCATACCTACACAAACAAATAATAACCTCGCAATCAACGCGATAAAGGGGCTATCAATCCCTTCACGGTCACTTACGAGAGTGAGATCTGATAGAGATAATAAGATAAATGTTTTTGGTATTTTTATGATATAGATTGAAAGTAAAGATTGCAAAATAGAATAGATTGGAAACTTATATGATAGAAGATAGACCCGGAGGCCATAGGTTTCACTAGTGGCTTCTCTCAAGATAGCATAAGTATTACAATGGGTGAACAAATTACTATCGAGCAATTGATAGAAAAGTGCATAATTATGAGAATATCTAGGAATGATCATGTATATAGGCATCACGTCCGCAACAAGTAGACTGAAATGATTCTGCATCTACTACTATTACTCCACACATCGACCGCTATCCAGCATGCATCTAGAGTATTAAGTTCATAAGAACAGAGTAATGCATTAGGCAAGATGACATGATGTAGAGGGATAAACTCAAGCAATATGATATAAGCCCCATCTTTTTATCCTCGATGGAAACAATACAATATGTGCCTTGCTGCCTCTGTTGTCACTGGGAAAGGACACCGCAAGATTGAACCCAAAGCTAAGCACTTCTCCCATTGCAAGAAAGATCAATCTAGTAGGCCAAACCAAACTGATAATTCGAAGAGACTTGCAAATATAACCAATCATGCATAAAAGATTTAAGAGAAGAATCAAATATTGTTCATAGATAAACTTGATCATAAACCCACAAATCATCGGATCTCGACAAACACACCACAAAAAGAATTACATCGAATAGATCTCCAAGAAGATCGAGGAGAACATTGTATTGAGATCCAAAGAGAAAGAAGAATCCATCTAGATAATAACTATGGACCCGAAGGTCTGTGGTAAACTACTCACACATCATCGGAGAGGCTATGGTGTTGATGTAGAAGCCCTCTGTGATCGATTCCCCCTCCGGCGGAGCTCCGGAAAAGGCCCCAAGATGGGATCTCTTGGGTACAGAAGGTTTCAGCAATGGAAATAGGGTTTCATAGTGCCCTGGATGTTTTCGTGGTATATGGATATATATAGGAGGAAGAAGTAGGTCGGTGGAGCTGCGAGGGGCCCACGAGGGTGGGGGGCACGCCCAGGGGAGGCAGGCACGCCTCCCTGCCTCGTGGTTGCCTTGCTTCTTTCTTGACGTCTACTCCAAGTCCCATGGATCACGTTTGTTCCAAAAATAACTCTCCCGAAGGTTTCATTCCGTTTGGATTCCACTTGATATTCCTTTTCTGCGAAACACTGAAATATGCAAAAAAACAACAATTTGCACTGGGCCTTGGGCTAGTAGGTTAGTCCCAAAAATATATAAAAGTGTATAATGAATCGCATTAAACATCCAAAATAGATAATATAATAGCATGGAACAATATAAAATTATAGATATGTTGGAGACGTATCAGTGCCGGGCTATCTTCTCAACTCCTTGTTGAAGCCAAGTTCATGATAGGAACCCGCAGCTTCATGCAGATGAGAATGAATGCAAGATGTGATCCTATGTATATGCATATGCAAATGTTCATGAAATGCTTATGCACTGCTCTGGAATGCTCATGCATGCATGCAACTTGGTCGGGGGCCCCCCAGCGCTTCGTTTATTTTTTCTTGCATAGGGTCATCACCCTGGCTTTATTCAAGGGGTTACATGCAACTGAGGCAAGGCCTGTACAAAAGGGTGGCTGCTGGGCAGGGCCCGACAGCCGCGCCTTACGGGTAGAACTTGCGGACATGCTCAATATTCCATGAGTTTTGCAATTGAATGCCATCCCTGGTCTCCAGACGGACTGCGCCAAGTCTGGTGACTCGTATTACCCGGTAAGGGCCTTCCCACTTCGGCGTCAACTTGTTCGTACCCTTGGCGGACTAAACGCGCTTAAGGACAAGGTTGCCTTCCTCAAAACACCGGGCATGAACCCTGCGGCTATGATAGCGACGCATGGCTTGCCGATAGCATGCAACACATGTTGTAGCCCGGAGACGGTTCTCCTTGAGTAGCACAACATCGTCACGCCGGTGCTGATCTTGCGCTACTTCATCATAGGCAAGCACTCGAGGCGACCCGTAAATGCGTTCTGTGGGGATAGCTGCTTCTGCCTGTTAGACCAGGGAGAAAGGAGTCTGCCCGATAGCTCGGTTTGGTGTCATTCTGACGGACGAGAGAACTACCGGCAGCTCATCGATCCACCGCCTGCCGTGCTTCTGCAGCGTATCAAAGGTTCTTGTCTTGAGTCCCCGCAGCACTTCAGCGTTCGCCCTCTCAGCTTGTCCATTGCTTCTAGGATGTGCAACAAAAGCAAATGAGACCTTGCATTCGAGGGCATGAACATATTGAATGAATGCACGACTGATGAACTTGGTGCCGTTGTCAGTAATGATCCTTGCCGGAACTCCAAAATGACACACCAATTCTTTCAAGAATTTGATAGCTGACTGTGCAGTCACCTTTCTCACGGTAGTCACTTCCGACCACTTTGTAAACTTGTCGATAGCAACGAACAAGAATTCAAAGCCCCTGATTGCTCGGGGGAAGGGGCCAAGGATATCGAGCCCCAGACCAAAAATGGCCATGATAAAGGGATTGTCTGAAGAGCTTGGGCAGGCAGGTGTATGTTCTTGGAATGGAACTAGCAGGCTTCACACTTGGTGACTAGCTTGACCGCATCTTGGAGGGCTGTGGGCCAATAGAATCCTTGCCGGAATGCTTTCCCAACTAATTCCCTTGATCCAATGTGGGAGCCACACATGACTTTGTTTATCTCAGGCAGCAGCTCCTTTCCTTATTCCCGGCAGATGCACTTCAATTTCACACCGTTGGGCCTCCTTCTATATAGAGTGTCATCGACAAACTGATATATACTGGCCCTCTAGGTTACTCTTTCAGCTTCACTTTGGTCGCCGGGAAGCTCTCCGGTTTGGAGGAAGTGGACTATGTGCCTTGCCTAAGTTGGATCCTGGGGGCTCGACAATGAGGACTAGCGGAACCTCCTCTACTACGGGAGCACATGCCTCATTCAAAGGGTCCGTGGGCCCAGCTGGAGGGTGCGGTCCGGCAGGTAGCGAGGAGTTGTTTACGGCAGGGTCTCTGCCGGGAGCGGACGACTCTACCAGGAGAGGCTTACTAGAGTCCAATTTCCTCCTTTTTCGGGCCATTGTTGCTGGGATACAAAGGGCTAAGTAAGATGGAGAACAAAAGTCCTTGCTTCCATAGGAAGCTTCTGTGCAGCACACTTTGACATATGATCAACTATGTTATTTTCGGCATGGGGCACGTGCTCTGTTTGCAATCCGTCAAAGCGTTCCTCCAATATCCTCACTTCCTCGACGTATGCCTCCATCAATGGGCTTTGGTAATCCTTGTTGACTTGTCTCACCACAAGCTGTGAATCTCCTCGAATGACCAGCTTCTTAATTCCAAATTGTGCAACAATCCTGAGCCCGGCAAGGAGCCCTTCATACTCTGTTGTATTGTTGGTTGCCTCTTCCCGGGAAAAATGCATCTGGACGACGTACTTCAAGTGCTGTCCATAGGGGGCGACAAGAAGCACGCCAGCCCCTGCACCTTGTAGGAAAAAATCACCATCGAAATACATAATCCATTCTTGGGGAGATTCCTTGCCGGGGATAATTGTCTCTGTCACTTCCTCATCAGGGGTTGGCGTCCATTCTGCAATAAACTCTGCCAATGCCCTGCTCTGGATTGTTGATGTGCTCTCAAACTTCAAACCCAAACTGGATAACTCCAAAGCCCACTCCACTATTCTGCCAGTAGCCTCAGGGTTTCAGAGTATCCTTTCCAACGGGAAACAAGTGACAACCATGATCTCATGGGCTTGGAAGTAGTGGCGCAGTTTCCTTGAGGCCATGATGAGACCAAAGATCAACTTTTGCATGCCGGAGTACCTCGATCTAGCCCCCTGTAACAAGGAGCTAACGAAGTACACTGGGCGCTGCACCACTTTCCTCATTGCCGTGTCCTTGGGGTTGCCTCGCTGTCATGCTCATTGTTGTCTTGATCCTTCTCTGGTTCTTGCTCACTCTCTGCTTCGTCCACTTCCCGCTGCGCCACCAAGGCTGCACAAACCGCTTGGTTGGTTGCTGATAGCCCACAAGTATAGGGGATCGTTTGTAGCCTTTTTTGATAAATAAGAGTGTCGAACCGAACGAGGAGCTAAAGGTAGAACAAACATTCCCTCAAGTTCTATCGACCACCGATACAACTCTACACGCTCTTGACGTCTGCTTTACCGAAAACAAGTATGAAACTATTTGTAGGTGTGATGCTAGAACTACTTTGCAAGAATAAAACTAGAAGTACTTTGCATGATAATAAAAGTTAGGTGTTTAGTAAAAGGGTTTGTGTCAACAAGAAAGTTATTTGTCCCTAGGCAATAGATAGCAAGTACATGTAATCATTCTTGTAATTTTATATGAGGGAGAGGCATGAGCTAACATACTTTCTCTACTTGGATCATATGCACTTCTGTTTGGAACTCGAGCAAGCATCCACAACTACTAAAGATCATTAAGGTTATGAAATCCAACCATAGCATTAAGTATCAAGTCCTCTTTATCCCATACGCCATAGCCCACCTACTCAGGTTTAAGCTTCTGTCACTCTCGCAACCCACCATAAGCGAACCATGAACATATTGCAACACCCTACAGCGGGGGCTCCTCACGTTTGCACGAGACGGATGGCACCGTAGGACAACACCATAAATAAAATATACAATCATACCAACCAAGATCACGATTAACCCATAGGACAAAACATATCTACTCAAACATCATAGGATAACCATAGATCATTGGGAAATAATATATGGATTTGAGCACCATGTTTAAGTAGAGATTACAATGGGGAGAAGAGGTGTTACACCGCTGCATAGAGGGGGATAAAGTTGGTGTTGACGGTAGCAAGATTGTTGATGTAGATCGCTGTCCCGATCGTTGCCCCGGTGGCACTCCGGCGCCACCGGAAGTGAGGGGGAGAGATCCCCCCTCCTTCTTATTCTTCCTTGGCCTCCCCCTAGATGGGAGGAGAGTTCCCCCTTTGCTCCATGGCCTCAGTGGCGGTGGAGGGACGGGAGCCCCTCCGAGATTGGATCTCCCTCTCTATTCTCTTCTGTTTTGCGTTCCCCAGATCTGGCCCTGCACGGTTTCTTAAATTCCTGGAGATCCGTAACTCCGATTGATTTTCCCATAAATTATCTTTCTTGCGCCAGAAGAAGGGCCCCAACCGACCTTCGAGGAGGGCACAAGACAGCTGGGCGTGCCAGGGGGTGCCTGGCGCCCTGGTGGGCTGTGGGCACTATGGGCCCCGTTTGCATTGATTCCACCTCCTAAAAATCACATATATTCCAAAAAAATCTCCATAAAGTTTTATCGCATTTGGACTTCGTTTGATATGGATTTTGTGTGAAACAAAAACATGCAACAAATAGGAACTGACACTGGGCACTGGATAAGTAAGTTAGTCCAAATAAATCATATAAAAAGTTGCCAAAATTATGTAAAAGTTGTATAATATTGGCATGAAACAATAAAAAATTATAGATATGATGGAGATGTATCAGCGTCCCCAAGCTTAATTCCTACTCGTCCTTGAGCAAGCAAATGATAAAAAGATAATTTTTGATGTGGAATGCTACCTAACATAAACTTGATCATATATCTAGTCATGACATGAATATTAAGACATAAGTGATTCAAAGCAATAGTCTATAATTTGACATAAAGACATCAATACTCAGGCATCCCAACAAACAATCATGTCTTTCAAAATATCAACGCTAAAGAAAGCTATCCCTACAAGATCATATAGTCTTGTCATGCTCTGTCTTCTTAACACAAAGTATTTATCATGCACAACACCGATGACAAGCCGAGCAATTGGTTCGTACTTTTTAACGCACTTCAGCTTTTTCAACCCTCACGCAATACATGAGCGCAAGCCATGGATATAGCACTATAGGTGGAATAGAGTATGATGATAGGGGTAAATATTGAGAAGACAAATAAGTAAGAAAGTCTCACATTGACGCGGCTAACCAACGGGCTATGGAGATGCCCATCAATCAATATCAATGCAAGGAGTAGGGATTGCCATGCAACAAATGCAGTAAAAGCTATAACTGTATGAAACCTCAATATGAAAACTAAGTGGGTGTGCATCTAATCCTATAATGAGAAATTCCCATTAGTATATGAAAGTGACATCATAGGAGACTCTCCATATGAAAAACATGGTGTTACTTTGAAGAACAAGTGTGGTAAAGGATACTAACAATGCCCCTTCTCTCTTTGTTTATTTATTTATTTTTCTGTTTTTTCTTTCTTTTTTTCTTTTTCTTTTTATCTCATTGTGCGGAGTCTCATCCCGACTTGTGGGGGAATCATAGTCTCCATCATCCTTTCCTCACTGGGCACTGCTCTAAAAATGAATAATGATGATCATCACACTTCTATTTACTTATAACTCAAAAGAAATAAAAATTACAACTCGACACGTATGACAAAGTATGACTCTATATGAATGCCTGGTAGTGCACTAGGATGTGCAATGATCTAGCGTAACAATGTATTAAAAATGATGAACGGTGGCTGAGCCACAACTACTATGTCAGCTATATGATCATGCAAAGCAATATGAGAATGAATGCTCAAGTCATCAAACGAAAGCGGTGGAAGTTGCATGGCAATATATCTCGGAATGGCCATGGAAAAGACATAATAGGTAGGTATGGTGGCTGTTTTGAGGAAGATATAATAAGGCTTATGTGTGATAGAGCGTATCATATCATGAGGTTTGGATGCTCCTGCAAAGTTTGCACCACGTCTCGATGTGAGAAAGGGCAATGAACGGTACCGTAGAGGCTAGCAAATTGCGGAAAGGTAGGAGTGCGTATAATCCATGGAGTCACATTAGTCATAAAGAACTCATATACTTATTGAAAAAGTTTATTAGCCCTCGAAGCAAAGTACTACTACACATTCCCCTAGGGGGATAGATTTCTAGGAAAAGACCATCGCTCGTCCCCGACCGCCAGTCATTAGGAAGACAATCAATAATAAATCATGCTCCAACATCATAGCATAATGAGAGACTATACGTGCATGCTTCGGGAATCACAAACCTTAACACCAATATTCTTACTAAACACAACCATTTACCAGTACCTCCCACATATTCCATCTCTATATCGCAAAACTATTGCAAGGAATCAAACATATCATATTCAGTGATCCACAAGTTTTATGTAGGATTTTATGACTAACCATGCAATTGACCAATTCCTGCTGGCTCTCTAAATAGATATAAGTGAAGCATGAGAGTTTAATTCTTTCTACAAAACACCATGCTCTAATAAATATAAGTGAAGCAAAAGAGCATTCTTCAAGCAACGGTTTTCTATGTGAAGAGAAACAGGCAATCCAAACTTCAAATGATATAAGTGAAGCACATGAAGCATTCTATAAAGCCATACTCAAAAGATATACTTGAAGTGCAATGAGCATTCTATAAATCAACCATGGACTATCTCATACCAGCATGGTGCATAAAAGAAAAGTGAAAACTAAATGCAAAAGGCGCTCCAAGATTTACACATATCACGTGAACGGAACAAATCCGAAAACATACCGATACTTGTTGAAGAAAGATGGGATGCCTTTCGGGGCATCCCCAAGCTTAGACGCTTGAGGCTCCTTGAATATTTACTTGGGATGCCTTGGGCATCCCCAAGCTTGAGATCTTGACTCTCGTCCTTCTCCTCATATCGACACCTCCTCGATCTTCGAACACTTCATCCACACAAAATTTAACCGAACTTTTAGGGGCGGGGCTAGTGAAGATGGCAATGAAATCCCATCATGTACTTCTGTGACATTATTGTATAATTATGAACAAACATTACCCGCTGTATGCTATCACAATTCTATTTCCCCAAGTCAAGGAGGCTTCAACAAGAATTCAAACATACGCAAATAATGAAGCTATAACAGCAATCTATGAAAACCGGACAGTCTGTAAAGATTTGAACATCCACCATACTTCTGTAACTTAAAAAATCTGAAAAATTAGGACAAAATAAACATTTTGTATGGAAAGACAGTACAAAAAGTTTCAGAACCGTTTGACGTTCCAGTAAAAAATGTAAAATCGAGCACTACAACCAAAGTTTCTGTTTTGCACCGCACAAACCAACAAGCAATTTAGTCATCCTAAAGGCAAATCTTGGCACATTATTTTTTTATATACAATCGAATTGTACAAGGGGATAATTATTTTTGTGAGAATCTTCATGAAAAATTCTACATTGTTTCCATGAGTATGAACACAAGTGTTCAAGGTCGACCCTCACTTCTTCAATGCATAACTTCCAATCGCTTCTCTTTTGTGAAAAGGTTTTTAAGTTCCCCTCTATTTTTTTGTTTTTAAACTTTATAAAAGAACTCAACAGAAATAAATGACTCTCTAAAACTTCCGGGTTGTCTCCCTGGCAGCGCTTTCTTTAAAGCCATTAAGCCAGGCATAAAGTGCTCAAGTAATGGATCCACCTGGATCCCAAGGTATATCAAAGCCAATTTGAATTAACAAAGATTTGGCATTTAGTAGTGAGCACAAAGCAACATATATCATGCAATGATGAAGTCTAACTCTCTTCCTATGCATCGGCATGTCATAAAAGAACAATTCATGCACATCAAGTAAAGGCCAATACATAGCATAAGCAGTTTCTTGCAATTTTATCGTGTTGGAAACATAGAGAGGTGAGATATAGTTCCTCTATCAAAATAATTGCAAGTAGGAGAAGCAAGCACATGCATATTATATTCATCAAAATCATCATGTGCAATGGTAAAAGGCAACCCGTCAATATAATCCTTAATAAGTGCAAACTTCTCCGATATAGTGTAGTTGGGAGAATCCAAAAAGATAACACGACTATCATGTGTAGGTGCAATAGCAACAATTTCATTCTTAATATAAGTAACTATAGCAAGTTCATCTCCATAAGCATAATTCATATTGGCATCTTGGCCACAAGCATAGCAAGCATCAAGTTCATCAAAAAGGGATATTACAAATGAATCAACGAGATCATAGCAATTATCATAGCATTCATCCTTCGGTAAGCATGAAGGGAAAATAAACAATATATGAGTTGAAGAGTTACTCTCATTAGAAGGTGGGTACGGGTAGCTAATCTACTCTTCCTCCTTTTGTTTTTCGCTCTCGTCATCATCTTTTTCATCCAATGAGCTCATAGTTTCATCAATTTCTTCTTGCGTAGACTCCTGCAAAATATTAGTCTCTTCTTAGACAGCGGAGACTTTCTCAATAAATTCATCAATATCGGAATTGTATTTATAATTATCATAGCAATATATAAGGATAGCAAAATTTTCAGGTCTATAAACTGAGTCATCAAAATCTTTAAACTTTTAAACAAAGATTCAATTTCATAAGCACCCTTAAAAGAAACAAATTCTTCTATTCGTTCCACATCATAGTAATCATACATACCATTAGCATAAGAAGCCACGGTTTCATTATCATTAAATTTGCATGAAAAGGGAAGGTGTGGAGCATTCATCCTAGAGCAACAAGTATAATCATATCTCTGGCATAAATTCCAAGCATACCAATGCAACATATAAATTTGATCCCATA
This sequence comes from Triticum monococcum, assembly GCA_034509565.1. NCBI lineage: Eukaryota > Viridiplantae > Streptophyta > Magnoliopsida > Poales > Poaceae > Triticum > Triticum monococcum. The sequence goes on from CM067846.1 coordinate 474,747,368, forward strand.
AAAGTTTCCCTTTTTGTGTCAAGCGATAATCCCTAAAGTATTCACCTTGATCCAACATTACTCCCATTATCAAGTTGAATGGGATTTTCTCTGGATTATCAAAGTAGTGCATAATATTTTTCACATAACGAGCATCAAGGGTTTTAGGAGGTTCCCCATCTACATGAGTATCAAGTACCACTAATTGTTTTGGTGTTTCGTGTTCCATATCCATAACTAAAGTTAGGGAACAACTTAGAACATGAATTACAAACTACTAAGTGATATAGCAAACAAGCACACACGAGAATATTCACCCCATGCTATAACTCGCCGGCAACGGCGCCATAAAAAGGTCTTGATAACCCACAAGTATAGGGGATCGTTTGTAGCCTTTTTCAATAAATAAGAGTGCCGAACCCAACGAGGAGCTAAAGTTAGAATAAATATTCCCTCAAGTTCTATCGACCACCGATACAACTCTACACGCAATTGACGTCTGCTTTAATGAAAACAATTATGAAACTATTTGTAGGTGTGATGCTAGAACTACTTTGCAAGAATAAAACTAGAAGTACTTTGCAAGATAATAAAAGTTAGGTGTTTAGTAAAAGGTTTTGTGTCAACAAGAAACTTATTTGTCCCTAGGTAATCGATAGCAAGTACATGTAATCATTCTTGTAATTTTATATGAGGGAGAGGCATGAGCTAACATACTTTCTCTACTTGGATCATATGCACTTATGATTGGAACTCTAGCAAGCATCCGCAACTACTAAAGATCATTAAGGTCGTGAAACCCAACCATAGCATTAAGTATCAAGTCCTCTTTATCCCATACTCCATAGCCCACCTGCTCGGGTTTAAGCTTCTATCACTCTCGCAACCCACCATAAGCGAGCCATGAACATATTGCAACACCCTACAGCGGGGGCCCCTCACGTTTATGCGGGATGGAGGGCACCGTGGGACAACACCATAAATAAAATATACAATCATACCAACCAAGATCACGATTAACCCATATGACAAAACAGATCTACTCAAACATCATAGGATAACCATAGATCATTGGGAAATAATATATGGAGTTGAGCACCATGTTTAAGTAGAGATTACAGCAGGGAGAAGAGGTGTTACACCGCTGCATAGAGGGGGAGAAAGTTGGTGTTGACGGTAGCAAGATTGTTGATGTAGATCGACGTCCCGATCGTTGCCCCGGTGGCACTCCAGCGCCACCGGAAGCGAGGGGGAGAGCCCCTCCTTCTTATTCTTCCTTGGCCTCCCCTCTAGATGGGAGGAGAGTTCCCCCTCTACTCCATGGCCTCCATGGCGTTGGAGGGGTGGGATCCCCTCTAAGATTGGATCTCCCTCTCTGTTCTCTTTTGTTTGCGTTCCCCAAATCCGGCCCTTCACGGTTTCTTAAATTCCTGGAGAGCCGTAACTCTGATTGCGCTAAAATTTTTACATGATTTTTCCATAAATTATCTTTCTTGCGCCAGAAGAAGGGCCCCAACCGACCTTCGAGGAGGGGACAAGACACCTGGGCGCGCCAGGGGGTGCCTGGCATGCCCTGGTGAGTTGTGGGCACTGTGGGCCCCCCTTTTGCGTTGATTCCACCTCCTAAAAATCACATATATTCCAAAATAATTCTCCGTAAATTTTTATCGCGGTTGGACTTTTTTATATGGATTTTCTGTGAAACAAAAACATGCAACAAACAGGAATTGGCACTGGGCACTGGATAAGTAAGTTAGTCCAAATAAATCATATAAAAAGTTGCCAAAAGTATGTAAAAGTTGTATAATATTGGCATGAAACAATCAAAAATTATAGATACGACAAAGACGTATCAGTTTTCCGCTAAGTATAGCAGCAACGCCTCTTGTGGCTTAGGAGAAACCAAGGTGGGTGACGGTGTCCTGGACTAGGGGGTACTCACCATGTCGTCTCCCGATCTATTAGATTGGGCTGAGGCCCCCCATGGCCGTATACTCATGGGCTAGTTCGGACAGCTGCCGCATACAAGGAAGATTCCAGAAAAATTTGGTGATCAAGACAAGGACTTCTCCCCACCAGCGTATTCGGCTAGGACTCTTGTTAACCTAGGCTTGTGGTGCATTATATAAACCAGGGCCAGGCTAGTCAATAGAGGAGACAACTTCATCATACAACAATCATACCATAGGCTAGCTTCTAGGGTTTAGCCTCCCTGATCTCGTGATAGATCTACTCTTGTACTACCCATATCATCAATATTAATCAAGCAGGACGTAGGGTTTTACCTCCATCAAGAGGGCCCGAACCTGGGTAAAACATGGTGTTCCCTGCCTCCTGTTACCATCCGGCCTAGACACACAGTTCGGGACCCCCTACCCGAGATCCTCCGGTTTTGACACCGGCATTGGTGCTTTCATTGAGAGTTCCGCTGTGTGATCGACAAAAGGATCGATGGCTCGCCTGCGGATCAACTGCGACATCGGCGTCTTCGTCACCAGTTCGACTGGTCACCTTGGTTCGACCAAGAATTACGCCTCGTGTTCGGATCACCATGTTTGGACGAGCGCCTTCATCAAACATCAACTCCGATCTCTATCAAGATCACGGAGGAATCATCTATGGAGCTCGGGGGCTCAACGTCAACATTGCCCTCAAGCGACCGTGCTGTTTTTTTGGACAGCGAACTCGTATCTGCCGCCACCACCTCCTCGAGTATCGCTTTGACGATCGCTTTGGTGGAATTGTGCGGAATTGAGTCTATAACAAGCCTGGAAAATTTCGTCGAGTTCCGATGGAGGAATCTCTGGCAATCCATGATATACCGGAGCCCTGTCAAATCTGGATGGGAATTTGGATGAGTTTAGGGCGTGGTGTCCAGCTTCTAGCTCGGACGTCCTTTGGAAGATCCAACCGTTGATCGGCTGCGGAATTCCTATATCTACCACCTCTCAAAATTTCAGCTCGAGCCGACCGTCCAAACTCTGGGAACCTTCCGATTAGTGCATCACTTTCCGGATCTATTTTCTGCGCGAAAACAAATCCGACCCGAGTTCATTTTTTTTATGAACGGGATTTCGGACATCCGTTTTGAAGGAATTTTTGTATGGGGTATTGTGTTTTGTTCCCGAACACACCCCACTAACTTTAAAATCTTTTGAACATGATCTTCAACATCATGCTGGTGTCAAACCAGTCCGGCAATATTACTCCACGGCTGCCGACCTGCGCTAGACACGGCGTCACTTTAGCCGAGCTCAACTTCTTCGGATCATCATTTCGGCAAGCCGAACAAGAGTCCGGCATCATGAAGGATAAATCATCATCAACATCGCCGCCCCATGGGTTACATAGAGCGGGCATACCGGCATCGCCGTACGGTCGCTTCATCAAGCCGGCATCGACCACGTCACGACCTGCATCGACAGGGCCGCACTATTGCTTCTTCAAGCTGGTGTCCATCACGCCGACCTACTTCGACTCATCGGCTGACGTCAAGGCTTCGACATCTCGGCTGGACCGGGGGCTTCGGCAAATCTTCATCAACCTACTCCGGACGCTTCGGCATCACTAGCCGACCAGCTCGGTCACGTTAGCTGGGCCGAAGGCTTTGCCTCGGCGAGTCAACCTTTACCAGCATTGCCATGCCGTCGTTTTATCGTCCATCAGTCAATGGGTGTGCGGAGCGAGTCCCAATTTTGGGAATCACATTCCTTCGGATTGCTACAACAAATAAACCAGGTCTATCAAATGGTGACCGCATTAACAACGGTCGCGTGGTGGTTCGATCAGTTTCCGTATATAGTCCGGCGAACGCCGCATCCGGAGCTCGGACCGACCTGTGAATTCAGGCTTTGCCACTCCTTTACTACATCACGTCGACGCCCTGCATCGATATTGACTTTGGCGCCAGGCCATATTTCTTCTATTCCTCACTTTGCATAAATTATTTATTATGCAACATTTTTTTAATTATCATTATTACTTTTATCCCCGGTTTGCACAATTTTTTGTGCACAGGAAAATGATCCGGGGACTTTGGTGTCACTCTGCCGGTCTGCATTGACCGTGCTATGTCACCACTTCGGCGTGTCGAGCTCTCCGCTCCACCACCTCGAGACCGGCTTGGGGGATGGAACCTTGCCCCGCATCAAGCTCGGACCGCGTCATCAATACCGAACACATTAACCAGCTAAGTCGCTTTCATGCTCAAAGCTTTTATTTCTAACTTGTGTTCGGTTCGACCAAGAATTATACTTTTTTGGAAAAAAGTTGCTTGTAAAAAAATTCCTTGTCCAAACTTTGTTTGTGACACATAAATTCAAATACCCCGTTTACTTGGGGGCTTCCTTTATGAAGCTTTTCCTCTTGCATATGATTATACTTGTACGGCTTCATTCCTTATTCGTGTATTACACCACAATATGCACCATATTGACTTAAGCGATTTGCAAGCTGGGTTGCCTCGCTCCTTTGTTTACCCCTACGTTCCTGATTGTTCGGCTAGGGAGTAAAGGAGCACCTCTGCGATTGTCACGATCGGGTCACCCGAGCCGGGCCTCAAACTGGGTGAAGCCGAAAGCTAGCGCTCTTATTGTTTTCAATGATGGTCAGCACACAACGGAACTCATGAGTACAAAAAATCTATTGCACAAGTCTCATAATAACAATGAGCACCGAAGAAAGGTATCGGTGGGGGTACTATTTTCTTCGAAGGTGCTTCTTACACTTTGCAGTAATGTAACATAAGTTCCCTGAGCGCGCTTTGTCTGTTACAGCCTTATGGCCTGATTGCCTGGTTATTGGAAACACCGTCGATATTCTCGACAGATGGAGTACATAACACTTTTCGGTCCTTGACCGAAGAGGGAGAAGCCGACGGTCGGTTAAGACGCGTTTAAAGCTCGGTTGAACATAGATATGATATAAGTACTCCGGTACATGGAATCATTCTTTTACTCAAGTGACTTGGGGGCTCTTAAGTTTATTTGAGCCGTTTTATAATAAGTGTTCTTCTTCTTAGTCGTTGCAAAGTTTTATTATTATTATTTATCACTCCTTTTTTCTACGCGAGTGTGTGGTTACTAGCCGGGGAGCCTAATTTCTCTCTCAAAGCCGCTAGAGTTTAGTTTGCTAAACTGGCCTAATGAGAAGTACTCCGCCCTCGGGATAGGAGGTTGAAGCCGTAGGCTGACCCGCTCGAAGTCTTGAGATAGGATGTATCATGTTAAAGCACGACAGAAGCACTTCTTTTTTCTAAGACCAATTTTTGGATTGGCACCGAACACTTGATCTTGTTCGGACGTCATGTTTTTACTGACGTTTCTTGGTTTTCCAAGCTTTTTGGCACTTTTAAACTATTTGTGCTTTTCCAGCATTAGTCTCGCAGTGCAACGCCAGACACCTTTAGGGATTTGGCAAAAACATTTTCAGATATTGCTATATATGCATCGGTTTCGAATTGTGTCTTCGGTCAATAGTTGGGTTGCCTGGCTCCTGCACTTGCTTCCTATGTTCCATTTTGTTCGGCTAGGCGTGCAAAGGGAGAACCACTGCGATTGTGCTTCCAGCTCACATGGTTAAGCACCTCAGTGGAGAAAGCCGAAAACTGACTGTCACAATAAGCGTAAACTGGTCAGTGATCCGATGACTATGTTAAATGACGGGCCGTTCATAACATTGGCCGAAGTGTTTACGGCTTGACCCCGACTGTCGCCAAACACTACCGGGGGCTATTAACTGGCCTCCCAAACTAAATCCTCGATATTTTGCTCTTACATTAGAGCTGAGGTTTAATGATCATGCTTAGCATGACAACCCAAAGAAAGGAACCGATAGCGGGACTATTTTCTTTGGAAGACATTTCTTCTGTTAAAAAGTAACATAACTCTCTGCATACCTATGTTTATAAAACCGTATGGCCATATTGCCTTGTTTGTTATAAATCTTTGCCCTCATAAAGGTTTTATAAAGTAGGACAAACACTCCTCGGCTACTGGCCGAAGAGGTGGAAGCCGATGGTCGGTTAACAAAGTTTTGCACAATGCGGATCTGAGCATTAATGACGTAAAGTACTTGGATACATAGAGTCATTACACATAATTTGTGATTTTACTATGGATATTGATCCTTAATTCGGCCACCCGTGCCTGCATTAAGGCTCGGGGGCTACTGGGCTTCGGGCTTATTATTTACAAATATTAAAGGGGCACATCGATCCCCTGATCTGGTGTTGCCACCCGACCAGTGTCTCGGGGGCTACTGCATTGCTTGTCCAATGCAGAAAATTTTATGTGCAATATAGTTTCCGAGGAGATTTTGATCCTCAGGTTGGTCGGCCGCACCCAACCTGAGTCTCAAGGACTAAGCACGCTGCCTTTAGTGTCCCGAAGTATTCTGCCGAGCTTGGACTTGATCCTTAGGACGATTTTGCAAATCAACCTGAGTCTCAGCGGCTACTAGGATCAGCGGTCTTATGTCATCCTTCAGGTGCATCTCGGGTTTTAGACCGAGACACACCTTGAGGGCTACTAGCTATATATCTCAGCAGAGAATAAATTGCACCAACAAAAAATATTCACAAAAATCGGCCCACATTCGGGGTGGTGCACCACCTCGGAAGCAGTCCGGCATAAAGCTCGGGCGCTAGTGGCTGGCTCCGTAGAGGGCATTTCCGGCGTTAAGCTCGGCTAAACTCCTTCAAACTTTTTTGAACCAAGGTGATATGACACCTCGGATATAGTCTGGCGTTGGAGCTCGGATACATAGTCCGGCGTTGGAGCTCGGATACATTCCGGCGTTAGAGCTGGGAAGCGGTCCGGCATTGGTGCTCGGCTGCAAAAGATACCTCGAATACAGTCCGGTGTTAGAGCTCGGACGCAAGAGGACACTGCCTCTCGGGAACAACTTCAAACCCGAGGTGTGGCATAAAAATAATAAGGCATTGATAAAGGCTAGAAACTTAAAGGGGCTCCTCGGATACCCGGCGTATAAACTCATCGAATGCATTTCGGCGATCCTCAAGATCGAAGATGAGAAGATTTGTTGAACCAGTTTTCAAGACCGACGACCGAAGATGAAGAACAGTTCGGAAGAATCGAGGAGCGTCCCGAACTTGAAGACCGGTTCAGGGGGCTACTGACGGTGTCCTGGACTAGGGGGTACTCACCATGTCGTCTCCCGATCTATTAGATTGGGCCGAGGCCCCCCATGGCCGTATACTCATGGGCCAGTTCGGACAGCTGCCACATACAAGGAAGATTCCACAAAGACTTGGCGATCAAGACAAGGACTTCTCCCCACCGGCATATTCGGCTAGGACTCTTGTTAACCTAGGCCTGTGGTGCATTATATAAACTAGGGCCAGGCTAGTCGATAGAGGAGACAACTTCATCATACAGCAATCATACCAAAGGCTAGCTTCTAGGGTTTAGCCTCCCTGATCTCGTGGTAGATCTACTCTTGTACTACCCATATCATCAATATTAATCAAGCAGGACATAGGGTTTTACCTCCATCAAGAGGGCCCGAACCTGGGTAAAACATCGTGTTCCCTGCCTCCTGTTACCATCCGTCCTAGACGCACAGTTCGGGACCCCCTACCCGAGATCCGCCGGTTTTGAGACCTGTTAGAAGGCTAGCGCAAGCTTCAGTCAGTCCGCTCTTGGCGGACTGAACCTTCTGGATCACCGTACTCATAATAGTACGGTGCCCCTCGTCGATGGAGGCGATGTCAAGCACCTCCAGCAGATTGTCCGGCACCTCCGGTTGGACGGAGGCCACCGGCTCTGAAGGCTTGCTCCTCTTGGAAGGAGTTCGCCTACCGCGGTCCGGAACTGTGGAAGATTCCGGCACGGTGTCCAGCACAAAGCCGGACTTGGAGCCATGGGGAGCCTTACCCCCTTCACTCCTGGAGTCCGGGAGGTTGCCTTGCGGCTCCTCCGGGACCACCTCCTCCTGCCCCGGAGCTTGTCGCGACGCCACTTCGGTGTCGTCTGCAGTGCGGGGGGAGACAGCGGGCGGAACTGAGTTCACGTCTGATGAGTCCAGGGAGCTGCCCGACGATTCGTCGAATTCGGCCCGAGGCAGACTGCATAATTACATTCGACATTAGGGAAAGCTGTGCAACAAAGGAACGTCATGAGTTACTTTGATATCCGAACTTATGATTTCGCCGGACGCTTGGCCCTATTTGGCCACTCCTCTTTGCCCTCTTCGGCATTGGGGGCGTAGTCCGGCGGAGGGGTCCTCCTTTTCCTAGACCCCTCGGCCTCCCCCGTTGGGGCGGCCTTCCTCTTCTCTCCTCCCTCCGCTGGGGGGGGGAGAGTTTTCTTCTTCCTCCTCCTCGTTTTCACGGGAGGAGGGCGTCTCGGACTCGTCAGATGAGGGTGGCGCTCATAGTAAAAGTACCATCAACGCCAGACAGCCCTGTGATACGTCTCCAACGTATCTATAATTTTTGATTGTTCCATCCTATTATACTACCTGTTTTGGATGTTTAATGGGCTTTAATATACCTTTTTTACATTATTTTTGGGGCTAACCTACTAACCAAAGGCCCAATGCAAATTGCTGTGTTTTTTTGCCTATTTCAGTGTTTCGCAGAAAAGGAATATCAAACGGAATCCAAACGGAATGAAACCTTCGGGAGATTTATTTTTGGAACAAACGTGATCCAGGAGACTTGGAGTTTACGTCAAGAAAGAAGCGAGGAGGCCACGAGGCAGGGAGGTGCGCCCAGGGGGGTAGGCGCCCCCCACTCTCGGGGGCCCCTCGCAGCTCCACCGATTTACTTCCTCCTCCTATATATGCCCATATACCCCAAAAACATCCAAGAGCCCCACGAAACTCTATTTCCACCGCCGCAAGCTTCTGTACCCGTGAGATCCCATCTTGGGGCCTTTTCCGGCGCTCCACCGGAGGGGGAATCGATCACGGAGGGCTTCTACATCAACACCATAGCCTCTTCGATGATGTGTGAGTAATTTACCATAGACCTTCGGGTCCATAGTTATTAGCTAGATGGCTTCTTCTCTCTCTTTGGATCTCAATACAAAGTTCTCCTCGATTCTCTTGGAGATCTATTCGATGTAATTCTTTTTGCGGCGTGTCTTTGAGATCCGTTGAATTGTGGGTTTATGATCAAGATTATCTATCAACAATATTTGATTCTTCTCAGAAATCTTTTATGCATGCTTTAAATATCTTTACAAGTCTCTTCGAATTATCAGTTTGGTTTGGCCTACTAGATTGATCTTTCTTGCAATGGGAGAAGTGCTTAGCTTTGGGTTCAATCTTGCGGTGTCCTTTCCTAGTGACAGAAGGGGCAGCAAGGCACGTATTGTATTGTTGCATCGAGGATAAAAATATGGGGTTTATATCTATTGCTTGAGTTTATCCCTCTACATCATGTCATCTTGCCTAATGCGTTACTCTGTTCTTATGAACTTAATACTCTAGATGCAATTTGGATAGCGGTCGATGTGTGGAGTAATAGTAGTAGATGCAGAATCATTTCGATCTACTTGTCGCGGACATGATGCCTATATTCATGGTCATGCCTAGATATTCTCATAACTATGCGCTTTTCTATCAATTGCTCAACAGTAATTTGTTCACCCACCGTAGAATTTGCTATCTTGGGAGAAGCCACTAGTGAAACCTATGGCCTCGGGTCTATCTTGCATCATATTATTTTCATATCAACTTGCTATTTTTTATTACCGTTTATTTTGCAATCTTTATTTTCCAATCTATACAACAAGAATACCAAAAATATTTATCTTATTATCTCTATCAGATCTCACTCTCGTAAGTGACCGTGAAGGGATTGACAATCCCTTTATCGCGTTGGTTGTGAGGTTCTTGTTTGTTTGTGCAGGTACGAGGGACTTGCGTGTAGTCTCCTACTGGATTGATACCTTGGTTCTCAAAACTAAGGGAAATACTTACGCTAATGTGCTGCATCACCCTTTCCTCTTCAAGGGAAAACCAACGCAAGCTCAAGAGGTAGCAAGAAGGATTTCTGGCGCCATTGCCGGGGTGATCTAGGCACAAGTCAAGACATACCAAGTACCCATCACAAACTCCTATCCCTCGCATTACATTATTTGCCATTTGCCTCTCGTTTTCCTCTCCCCCACTTCACCCTTGCCTTCTCTTTGCCTTCTTCCCGTATGTATCTTTGTTTGTGTTTCCATGTGCCTTCCCTTTGCTTGCATCTTTGCTTGCTAAAAATCTACTGATATGGATCCACTTAAAGTGTTCTACTTGGATCATCTTTGATCCCTATGCGCTCATGCTGAAACCCCAACTAGCCTGGTTGATGGAAAATCTTTAGATGGGCATGCTCATTTTGTGCGTCACCGTTTGTCTGAAAAAGGGAAACTCTTATGGGATCAAATAAACAAATTGATGTGTTATGCTTGGAATCTTTGTAAAATTTATGAATTTACTTGTTGCTCTAAGAACCCTAAAAACACATCCCCTACCTATGTGAGTTTAATGACAATGAAATCTTATCTTCTTATGCAAAGGGTGTTTATAGTTACTATGATATCGAACAAATTGACGAATTTGTTGCTTTTAAGGGTGCTTATGAAGTTGCTTCTTTGATTGAAAAGTATGATGTTACTCTCTACGAATCTAAAGTTTTTGAACATACTTAAATATTGCTATGAAAACTATGCTCATAATGTCCATGTCAAAGGATTTATTGAAAGAATGGCCGTTGCTTGGGAAGAAAATAATGATATGCATGAATCTATAGATAATTATGATTCCGGTGATTTGATTGAAATATCCCTTGATGAACATGATGCTTGCTATTCTTGCGGCCATGACACCAATATATATGAAGATGAGTTTGTTATAGTTCCTTATGTTAAACATGAGATCGTTGCTATTGCACCCATACTTGATAGTTCCTTCGATGAAAAGCATGATTGCAATGATGCTATCATAAATTATCTTAATGTTAATTGTGTTAATGATATGCAAAACCTCAAGCTTGGGGATGCTAGTTTTGCTATGACTACTATTTGTTGCAATGATCATGATTGGGGTGATTCTTCTTTTGATCTTGAAAATTTATTTAAGCCCCATGATGAATATGAGATTGATAATGGTGTTTGCAATATTATTGAAAGTGGGTTTGTAAGAGTGTCAACTTTATATCCCACATATTTTGAGAATGCTCAATCTTATGAATTTTTTGATAAAAGTGGGTTTGGAGAGGTCATGACTTTAGTTAATGTTAATCCCACTATTTTGGAAGAGCGTCAACTTTGCATGCATGTGGATCGTGTTGAAGATATTTTATGTGTTAGCTATTTTGTTGAATTTTCTTATGATCCGACATGTAATTATTATGAGAGAGGAAAATATGATTGTAGAAATTTTCATGTTACTAATTCACCTCTCGTTATGGTGAGATTGCTATTGTTTCTTTCCGCTTCCTTGCATATGGTAGTTTTTGCTTGCTATGATAATTTGTTTGCCTATAAGATGCCTATGCATAGGAAGTATGTTAGACTTAGACGTGTTTGTCACGTGTTTCATGATGCTCTCTTTGTGCTTCAATTCTTGTCTTTCATGTGAGCATCATTGAAAATATCAATGCCTAGCTAGGGGCGTTAAACGATAGCGCTTGTTGGGAGGCAACCCAATTTTATTTTTGTTTCTTGCTTTTTGTTCCTATTTAGTAATAAATAATTCATCTAGCTTCTGTTTAGATGTGGTTTTATGCTTTTAATTAGTGTTTGTGCCAAGTAGAACCTTTGGGAAGACTTGGGGGAAGTTTATGTGATCTTGCTGTAAAAAACAGAAACTTTAGCGCTCATGAGATTTGGTGCCATTTTTTTTACTGAAGAGTGCGATTAGGTTAATTCTTTTTGAAGATGATTAACAGACAAATTCTTCACGTCCACAAATTTATTTCAGAATTTTTGGGGTTACAGAAGTATTCGAAACCTACAAATTACTACAGACTATTCTGTTTTTGACAGATTCTGTTTTTCGTGTGTTGTTTGTTTATTTTGATGAATCTATGGCTAGTATCGGGGGGGGGGGGGTACGAAACATAGAGAAGTTGGAATACAGTAGGTTTAACACCAATATAAATAAATAATGAGTTCATTACATTACCTTGAAGTGGTGGTTTGTTTTCTTATACTAACAGAGCTCATGAGATTTTCCGTTGAGTTTTGTGTTGTGAAGTTTTCAAGTTTTGGGTAAAGATTTGATGGATTTTGGAATAAAGAGTGGCAAAATCCTAAGCTTGGGGATTCTCAAGGCACCCCAAGGTAAAATTCAAGTACAACCAAAAGCCTAAGCTTGGGGATGCCCCAGAAGGCATCCCCTCTTTCGTCTTCGTCTATCTGTAACTTTACTTGAGGCTATATTTTTATTCACCACATGATATGTGTTTTCCTTGGAGCGTCTTGTATGATTTGAGTCTTTGCTTTTTAGTTTACCACAATCATGCTTGCTGTACACACCTTTTGGAGACACACACATGAATCAGAATTTATTAGAATACTCTATGTGCTTCACTTATATCTTTTGAGCTAGATAACTTTGCTCTATGTGCTTCACTTATATCTTTAAGAGCACGGTGGTGGTTTTATTTTATAGAAATTATTGATCTATCATGCTTCACTTATATCATTTTGAGAGTCCCCTAGAACAACATGGTAATTTTCTTTGGCTATAAAATTAGTCCTAATATAATAGGCATCCAAGATGGGTATAATAAAAACTATCATAAAAAGTGCATTGAATACTATGAGAAGTTTGATACTTGATGATTGTTTTGAGATATGAAGATGGTGATATTAGAGTCATGCTAGTTGAGTAGTTGTGAATTTTAGAAATACTTTTTCTAAAGTTTGTGATTTCCGTAGCATGCACGTATGGTGAACCGTTATGTGAAGAATTCGGAGCATGATTTATTTATTGATTGTCTTCCTTATGAGTGGCGGTCGGGGACGAGCGATGGTCTTTTCCTACCAATCTATCCCCCTAGGAGCATGCGCGTAGTACTTTGTTTCGATAACTAATAGATTTTTGCAATAATTATGTGAGTTCGTTATGACTAATGTTGAGTCCATAGATTATACGCACTCTCACCCTTCCACCATTGCTAGCCTCTCTAGTACCGCGCAACTATCGCCGGTACCATAAAACCACCATATACCTTCCTCAAAATAGCCACCATACCTACCTATTATGGCATTTCCATAGCCATTCCGAGATATATTGCCATGCAACTTACCAGCGTTCCGTTTGTTATGACACGCTTCATCATTGTCATTTTGCTTTGCATGATCATGTAGTTGACATCGTATTTGTGGCAAAGCCACCTTTATAATTCTTTCATACATGTCATTCATGAGTCATACCGCCCGAGGCATTCACATAGAGTCATATTTTGTTCTAAGTACCGAGTTGCAATTTTTCGAGTTGTAATTAAATAAAAGTGTGATGATAATCATTATTAGAGCATTGTCCCATGTGAGGAAAGGATGATGAAGACTATGATTCCCCCACAAGTTGGGATGAGACTCTGGACGAAAAAAGAGAGAAAGGCCATAAAAAAGAGAAGGCCCAAAAAAAAAGAAAATAAGAAAATAAAAAAATGAGAGAAAAAGAGAGAAGGGACAATGCTACTATCCTTTTACCACACTTGTGCTTCAAAATAGAACCATGATCTTCATGATAGAGAGAGTCTCCTATGTTGTCACTTTCATATACTAGTGGGGATTTTCCATTATAGAACTTGGCTTGTATATTCCAATGATGGGCTTCCTCAAAATGCCCTAGGTCTTCGTTTGCAAGCAAGTTGGATGCACACCCACTTAAGTTCTCTTGTTGAGCTTGCATACACTCATAGCTCTAGTGCATTCATTGCATGGCAATCCTTACTCACTCACATTGATATCTACTGATGGGCATCTCCATAGCCCATTGATACGCCTAGTTGATGTGAGACTATCTTCTCCTTTTTGTCTTCTCCACAACCACCATTCTATTCCACCTATAGTGCTATGTCCATGGCTCACGCTCATATATTGCGTGAAGATTGAAAAAGTTTGAGAACATCAAAAGTATGAAACAATTGCTTGGCTTGTAATCGGGGTTGTGCATGATTTAAATATTTTTGTGTGGTGAAGATGGAGCATAGCCAGACTATATGATTTTGTAGGGATAAGTTTCTTTGGCCATGTTATTTAGAGAAGACACGGTTGCTTTGCTAGTATGCTTGAAGTATTATTATTTTTATGTCAACATTAGAGTTTTGTCTTGAATCTTTCGGATCGGAACATTCATGCCACAATAAAGAAAATTACATTGAGAATTATGCTAGGTAGCATTCCACATAAAAAAATATATGTTTTTATCCTTTACCTACTCGAGGACGAGCAGGAATTAAGCTTGGGGATGCTTGATACGTCTCCAACGTATCTATATTTTTTGATTGTTCCATGCTATTATATTACCTGCTTTGGATGTTTAATGGGCTTTAATATACCTTTTTTACATTATTTTTGGGACTAACCTACTAACCAAAGGCCCAGTGCAAATTGCTGTGTTTTTGCCTATTTCAGTGTTTCGCAGAAAAGGAATATCAAACGGAATCCAAACGGAATGAAACCTTCGGGAGAGTTATTTTTGGAACAAACGTGATCTAGGAGACTTGGAGTTTACGTCAAGAAAGAAGCAAGGAGGCCACGAGGCAGGGAGGTGCGCCCCCACCCTCGTGGGCCCCATGCAGCTCCACCGACGTACTTCTTCCTCCTATATATACCCATATACCCCAAAAACATCCAGGAGCACCACGAAACCCTATTTCCACTGCCACAACCTTCTGTACCCGTGAGATCCCATCTTGGGGCCTTTTCCGGCGCTCCACCGGAGGGGAATCGATCACGGAGGGCTTCTACATCAACACCATAGCCTCTCCGATGATATGTGAGTAGTTTACCATAGACCTTCGGGTCCATAGTTATTAGCTAGATGGCTTCTTATCTCTCTTTGGATCTCAATGCAAAGTTCTCCTCGATTCTCTTGGAGATCTATTCGATGTAATTCTTTTTGCGGTGTGTTTGTCGAGATTCGATGAATTGTGGGTTTATGATCAAGATTATCTATGAACAATATTTGATTTTTCTCTGAAATCTTTTATGCATGATTTAAATATCTTTGCAAGTCTCTTCGAATTATCAGTTTGGTTTGGCCTACTAGATTGATCTTTCTTGCAATGGGAGAAGTGCTTAGCTTTGGGTTCAATCTTGTGGTGTCCTTTCCCAGTGACAGCAGGGGCAGCAAGGCACGTATTGTATTGTTGCCATCGAGGATAAAAAGATGGGGTTTATATCATAGTGCTTGAGTTTATCCCTCTACATCATCTCATCTTGCCTAATGCGTTACTCTGTTCTTATGAACTTAATACTCTAGATGCCTGCTGGATAGCGGTCGATGTGTGGAGTAATAGTAGTAGATGCAGGATCGTTTCGGTCTACTTGTCGTGGACGTGATGCCTATATACATGTTCATGCCTAGATATTCTCATAACTATGCACTTTTCTATCAATTGCTCGACAGTAATTTGTTCACCCACCATAGAATTTTCTATCTTGAGAGAAGCCACTAGTGAAACCCATGCCCCCCGGGTCTATCTTCCATCATATTATTTTCATATCAACTTGCTATTTCTATTACCGTTTATTTTACAATCTTTATTATCCAATCTATACAACAAAAACACCAAAAATATTTATCTTATTATCTCTATCAGATCTCACTCTCGTAAGTGACCGTGAAGGGATTGACAACCCCTTTATCGTGTTGGTTGTGAGGTTCTTGTTTGTTTGTGCAGGTACGAGGGACTTGCGTGTAGTCTCCTACTGGATTGATACCTTGGTTCTCAAAACTAAAAGAAATACTTACGCTATTGTGCTACATCACCCTTTCCTCTTCAAGGGAAAACCAATGCAAGCTCAAGATGTAGCACCCTGCCGGGACCTTCTTCACTTGGGGTGCAGTGACCTTGGACCTCTTGCTGTTGGAACTCTCCGGCAAGTCATTGACAGGCGCAGCGCACTCCGAAGAGGTATGCTTCCCGAATTCCTTGCCAGCGTCCTTGCTACCCTTCTTCCTTCCTCTGTCCGCCTTGGTGGGAACTGCTGCTGCCGCCGCCTCTGCCACGACTGCGTCCCGATACATCTTGTCCACGCATATGATTGCATCCTTCTCATCTGATGGGATGGTAATGACCCCCAAAGGCCTAGGCATCTTCAAGGTGTTGTAGGCATAGTGGGATGCCGCCATGTATTTAGCAAGGGCTGGGTGGCCAAGGATCCCATTGTACGGTAGGGGGAGATCAACCACATCAAACACAATCTTCTCGGTCCGGTAGTTCAGCTCTCCCCCAAACGTCATCGGCAACGTGATCTTTCCCTTAGGATGACTCCTGCCAGGATGAACTCCTTGAAATGTGCCGGCGGCCTTCAACTCATCCTATGCTATCTGAAGTTTGCTGATAACTGCCGGGGAGATCAGATTCAACTCGACCCCGCTGTCCACCAACATTTTTGTGACCTTGAGGTTGCGAATTGTTTGAGTGACCAACAATGGCAAACACCCGACCGCCGTGGTGCGGTTAGGATGATCCTCTTCGTCAAAGATGATGTGCGTGCGTGACCATTTGAGAGGCTTCCGGGCCTCTAGCGCTGGTTCCACGACATTGACTTCTCGTGCCCACCCCATAAGCTGGCAGTGAGAGGTGTGCAAAGATGCACCCCCGTCAATGCACAGGGTGTCAGTGGCCTTCTGAAACCCTTCTTACTGGTTTCCTCTTCATCCCCTCCATCACTCTCATCATCACATGCTTCTTTCTCTCGACCTCTGGCAGGTTTTTGCTTGGTTCCGAATGGGTTTGCCAAGGCGATTTACTTTACCGCCTCGGCCCTTACCGCCAGCAACATTCTGACCCTTTTCCTTGTCACACTTCTCATACTCTACTCTCTGTCTCTTTACTAGCTGCTCGACCTGATAGCACTCTTGAAGATCATGGCCTTTGGTCCGATGAATCTTGCAGTACCACCCATCACCTTTCTGAAGGAAATATGCCCTAGCGGCAACAATAAAGTTGTTATTAATATTTCCTTATATCATGATAAATGTTTATTATTCATTCTAGAATTGTATTAACCGGAAACTTAGTACACGTGTGAATACATCGACAAAATAGAGTGTCCCTAGTATGCCTCTACTTGACTAGCTCGTTAATCAAAGATGGTTAAGTTTCCTGACCATAGACATGTGTTATCATTTGGTGAACATGATCACATCATTAGAGAATGATGTGATGGACAAGACCCATCCGTTAGCTTAGAATTATGATCATTTAGTTTTATTGCTATTGCTTTCTTCATGACTTGTACATATTCCTCTGACTATGAGATTGTGCAACTCCAGAATACCGGAGGAACACCTTGTGTTCTATCAAACGTCACAACGTAACTGGGTCATTATAAAGATGCTCTACAGGTGTCTCCGAAGGTATTTGTTGAGTTGGCATAGATCAAGATTAGGATTTGTCACTCCGTGTATCGGAGAGGTATCTCTGGGCCCTCTCGGTAATGCACATCACTATAAGCCTTGCAATCAATGTCACTAATGAGTTAGTTGCGGGATGATGCATTATGGAACGAGTAAAGAGACTTGCCGGTAATGAGATTGAACTAGGTATGAGGATACTGATGATCGAATCTCAGGCAAGTAACATGCCGATGACAAAGGGAATAACGTATGTTGTTATGCGGTTTGACCGATAATGATCTTCGTAGAATATGTAGGAGCCAATATGAGCATCCAGGTTCCGCTATTGGTTATTGATCGAAGACATGTCTCGGTCATGTCTACATAGTTGTCGAACCCGTAAGGTCCGCATGCTTAACGTTCGATGACGATTTGTATTATGAGTTATGTGTTTTGGTGACCGAAGTTTGTTCGGAGTCCCAGATGGGATCACGGACATGACAAGGAGTCTCAAAATGGTTGATAGGTAAAGATTCATATATTTGGAAGGTAGTATTCGGTCATCGGAATGGTTCTGAGTGATTCAGGTATTTTTCCGAAGTACCGAGGGGTTACCGGAACCCCCAGGGAAGTGTTGGGCCTACATGTGCCTAAAGGGAGAGAGAGGGAAGCCCGTGGGGGGTGGCGCGCGCCCCCCTCCTAGGGAGTCCGAATAGGACAAGGAGGAGGGGGCGTCCCCCCTTCCCTCTCCCTCTCCTTCCTATTCCCTCTGGTGGAGAAAGGAAAAGGGGGGCGAATCCTACTCGGACTAGGAGTCCAAGTGGGAGTCCCCCCTTAGCGCGCCCCTCCTGGCCGCCGGCTTCCTCCTCCCCCTTTATATACGAGGGCGGGGGGCACCCCAAAGGCACAACAAGATTTCTCTTAGCCTTGTGCGGTGCCCTCTCCACAGTTTACTCCTCGGGTCATAGCGTCGTAATGCTTAGGCAAAGCCCTGCACGGATCACATCACCATCACCGTTACCATGCCGTCGTACTGTCAGAACTCTTCCTTGACCCTCTACTAGATCAAGAGCTCGAGGGACGTCATCGAGCTGGACGTGAGCTAAACACGGAGGTGCCGTACGTTCGGTACTTGGATCGGTTGGATCGTGAAGACGTTTGACTACATCAGCCGTGTTAACCTAACGCTTCCGCTTTCGGTCTACGAGGGTATGTGGACACACTCTCCCCCTCTCATTGCTATGAATCTCCTAGACAGATCTTGCGTGATAGTAGGAATTTTTTTGAAATTGCATGCTACGTTCCCCAACAGTGGCATCAGAGCCAGGTCTATGTGTCGATGTTATGCACGAGTAGAACACAAAGTGTTGTGGCCGATAATAGTCATACTGCTTACCACCAACGTCTTACTTTGATTCAGCGGTATTGTTGGATGAAGCGGCCCGGTCCTACATTACATGACCGCGTTCATGAGATTGGTTCTACCGATGTGCTTTGCACATGGGTGGCTGGCGGGTGTCTGTTTCTCCAACTTTAGTTGAATCAAGTTTGACTACGGACGGTCCTTGTTGCAGGTTAAAACAACACACTTGACGAAAAATCTTTGTGCTTTTGATGCGTAGGCAAGAATGGTTCTTGCTAGAATCCCGTATCAGCCACGTAAAACTTGCCACAACATAGTAGAGGACATCTAACTTGTTTTTGCAGGGCATGTTGTGATGTGATATGGTCAAGACATGATGAGATAGAAATTGTTGTATGCGATGATCATGTTTTGCAAAAGTTATCGGCAATTGGGAGGAGCCTTATGGTTGTCGCTTTATTATATGAAATGCAATCGCCATGTAATTGGTTTACTTTATCACTAAGTGGTAGCAATAGTCGTAGAATCAATAGTAGGCGAGACGACAACGAAGCTACGATGGAGATCAAGGTATCAAGCCGGTGACAATGGAGATCATGACGGTGCTTTGGAGATGGAGATCAAAGGCACAAGATGATGATGGCCATATCATGTCACATATTCTGATTGCATGTGATGTTTCTCCTTTATTTTGCTTAGTACGGCGGTAGCACTATAAGATGATACCTCACTAAATATCAAGGTACACGTGTTCTCCCTAAGTATGCACCGTTGCTATAGTTCGTCGTGCCGAGACACCATGTGATGATCGGGTGTGATAAGCTCTACGTTCACATACAATGGGTGCAAGCCAGTTTTGCACGTGCAGAATACTCGGGTTAAACTTGACGAGCCTAGTATATGCAGATATGACCTCGGATCACTGAGATCGAAAGGTCGAACATGAATCATATAGTAGATAGATCAACAGTTCACGATTGAAAACTACTCCATCTCATGTGATGATCGGACATGGTTTAGTTGATATGGATCATGTGATCATTTAGATGACTAGAGGGATGTCTATCTAAGTGGGAGTTCTTAAGTAATATGATTAACTGAACTTTAATTTATCATGAACTTAGTACCTGGTAGTTTTTGCCTATCTATGTTGTTGTAGATCAATGGCCCGTGCTACCATTCCCTTGAATTTTAATGCGTTCCTAGAGAAAGCTAAGTTGAAAGATGATGGTAGCAACTACCCAGACTGGGTCTGTAACTTGAGGATTATCGCCATTGTTGCTGAAGGAAATATGCCCTAGAGGCAATAATAAAGTTATTATTTATTTCCTTATATCATGATAAATGTTTATTATTCATGCTAGAATTGTATTAACCGGAAACATAATACATGTGTGAATACATAGATAAACAGAGTGTCACTAGTATGCCTCTACTTGACTAGCTCGTTAATCAAAGATGGTTATGTTTCCTAACCATGGACAAAAGAGTTGTTATTTGATTAACGAGGTCACATCATTAGTTGAATGATCTGATTGACATGACCCATTCCATTAGCTTAGCACACGATCGTTTAGTATGTTGCTATTGCTTTCTTCATGACTTATACATGTTCCTATGACTATGAGATTATGCAACTCCCGTTTGCCGGAGGAACACTTTGGGTGCTACCAAACGTCACAACGTAACTGGGTGATTATAAAGGAGCATTACAGGTGTCTCCAAAGGTAGATGTTGGGTTGGCGTATTTCGAGATTAGGATTTGTCACTCCGATTGTCGGAGAGGTATCTCTGGGCCCTCTCGGTAATGCACATCACTTAAGCCTTGCAAGCATTGCAACTAATGAGTTAGTTGTGGGATGATGTATTACAGAACGAGTAAAGAGACTTGCCGGTAACGAGATTGAACTAGGTATTGGATACCGACGATCGAATCTCGGGCAAGTAACATACCGATGACAAAGGGAACAACGTATGTTGTTATGCGGTCTGACCGATAAAGATCTTCGTAGAATATGTAGGAGCCAATATGGGCATCCAGGTCCCGCTATTGGTTATTGACCGGAGACGTGTCTCGGTCATGTCTACATTGTTCTCGAACCGTAGGGTCCGCACGCTTAAGGTTTCGATGACAGTTATATTATGAGTTTATGAGTTTTGATGTACCGAAGGAGTTCGGAGTCCCGGATGAGATTGGGGACATGACGAGGAGTCTCGAAATGGTCGAGACGTAAAGATCGATATATTGGACGACTATATTCGGACATCAGAAAGGTTCCGAGTGATTCGGGTATTTTTCGGAGTACCGGGTAGTTACGGGAGAGGTAATGGGCCTTGATGGGCTTTAGTGGGAAGAGGAAAAGGCTGCTGCGCCCCCCCTCCCCTTTGGTCCGAATTGGACTAGGGAAAAGGGGGCCGGCCACCTCTCCTTCTCCTCCTATTCCTTCTCCCTTCCTCCCCTTTTGGTGGACTCCTACTAGGACTTGGAGTCCTAGTAGGACTCCCTATCCTGGCCGCACCTTTGCCTTGGCCGGCCTCCTCCTTCTCCATCCTTTATATACAGGGGCAGGGGGCACCCCATAGACACACAAGTTGATCCTTGAGATCGTTCCTTAGCCGTGTGCGGTGCCCCCTGCCACCAAATTCCACCTTGATCATACCGTTACAGTGCTTAGGCGAAGCCCTGCGTCGGTAGTACATCAAGATCGTCACCACGCCGTCGTGCTGACGGAACTCTTCCTCGACGCTTTGCTGGATCGGAGCCCGAGGATCGTCATCGAGCTGAACGTGTGCTAAGAACTCGGAGGTGCCGGAGTAACGGTGCTTGGATTGGGAAGAAGACGTACGACTACTTCCTCTACGTTGTGTGATCGCTTCCGCAGTCGGTCTGCGTTGGTACGTAGACAACACTCTCCCCCTCGTTGCTGTGCATCACCATGATCTTGTGTGTGCGTAGGAAAATTTTGAAATTACTACGTTCCCCAACAGTGGCATCAGAGCCGAGGTTTTATGGTTTGATGTTATTTGCACGAGTAGAACACAAGTGAGTTATGGGCGATACAAGTCATACTGCCTACCAGCATGTCATACTTTGGTTCAGCGGTATTGTTGGACGAGACGACCCGGACCAACCTTACGCGTACGCTTACGCGAGACCGGTTCCCTCGACATGCTTTGCACATAGATGGCTTGCGGGAGACTGTCTCACCAACTTTAGTTGAACCGAGTATGGCTACGCCCGGTCCTTGAGAAGGTTAAAACGGAGTCTATTTGACAAACTATCGTTGAGGTTTTGATGCGTAGGTAAGATGAGTTCTTGCTTAAGCCCGTAGCAGCCACGTAAAACTTGCAACAACAAAGTAGAGGACGTCTAACTTGTTTTTGCAGGGCATGTTGTGATGTGATATGGTCAAGACATGATGCTAATTTTATTGTATGAGATGATCATGTTTTGTAACCGAGTTATCGGCAACTGGCAGGAGCCATATGGTTGTCGCTTTATTGTATGCAATGCAATCGCGATGTAATGCTTTACTTTATTACTAAGCGGAAGTGATAGTCGTGGAAGCATATGATTGGCGAGACGACAACGATGCTACGATGGAGATCAAGGTGTCGCGCCGGTGACGATGGTGATCATGACGGTGCTTCGGAGATGGAGATCACAAGCACAAGATGATGATGGCCATATCATATCACTTATATTGATTGCATGTGATGTTTATCTTTTATGCATCTTATCTTGCTTTGATTGACGGTAGCATTATAAGGTGATCTCTCACTAAATTATCAAGAAGTGTTCTCCCTGAGTATGCACCGTTGCGAAAGTTCTTCGTGCTGAGACACCACGTGATGATCGGGTGTGATAGGTTCTACGTTCAAATACAACGAGTGCAAAACAGTTGCACACGCGGAATACTCAGGTTATACTTGACGAGCCAAGCATATACAGATATGGCCTCGGAACACGGAGACCGAAAGGTCGAGCGTGAATCATATAGTAGATATGATCAACATAACGATGTTCACCATTGAAAACTACTCCATCTCACGTGATGATCGGTCATGGTTTAGTTGATTTGGATCACGTGATCACTTAGAGGATTAGAGGGATGTCTATCTAAGTGGGAGTTCTTAAGTAATATGATTAAATTGAACTTAAATTTATCATGAACTTAGTCCTGGTAGTATTTTGCAAATTATGTTGTAGATCAATAGCTCGCGTTGTTGCTTCCCTATGTTTATTTTGATATGTTCCTAGAGAAAATTGTGTTGAAAGATGTTAGTAGCAAAGATGCGGATTGGATCTGTGATCAGAGGTTTATCCTCATTGCTGCACAGAAGAATTATGTCCTTGATGCACCGCTAGGTGAAAGACCTATTGCAGGAGCAGATGCAGACGTTATGAACGTTTGGCTAGCTCAATATGATGACTACTTGATAGTTTAGTGCACCATGCTTAATAGCTTAGAATCGGGACTTCAAAGACGTTTTGAACGTCATGGAACATATGAGATGTTCCAGGAGTTGAAGTTAATATTTCAAGCAAATACCCGAGTTGAGAGATATGAAGTCTCCAACAAGTTCTATAGCTAAAAGATGGAGGAGAATCGCTCAACTAGTGAGCATGTGCCCAGATTGTCTGAGTACTACAATCGCTTGAATAAAGTGGGAGTTAATCTTCCAGATAAGATAGTGATTGACAGAATTCTCTAGTCACCATCACCAAGTTAGTAGAACTTTGTGATGAACTATAATATGCAAGGGATGACAAAAGTAATTCCTAAGCTCTTCGTGATGCTGAAATCAACGAAGGTAGAAATCAAGAAAAACATCAAGTGTTGATGGTTGACAAGACCACTAGTTTCAAGAAAAGGGCAAAGGGAAGAAGGGGAACTTCAAGAAGAACGGCAAGCAAGTTGCTGCTCAAGTGAAGAAGCCCAAGTCTGATCCTAAGCCTGAGACTAAGTGCTTATACTGCAAAGGGACTGATCACTGGAAGCGGAACTACCCCAAATGATTAGCGGATAAGAAGGATGGCAAAGTAAACATAAGTATATTTGATATACATGTTATTGATGTGTACTTTACTAGTGTTTATAGCAACCCCTTAGTATTTGATGCTAGTTCAGTTGCTAAGAGTAGTAACTCGAAACGGGAGTTGCAGAATAAACAGAGACTAGTTAAGGGTGAAGTGACGATGTGTGTTGGAAGTAGTTCCAAGATTGATATGATCATCATCGCACACTCCCCTATGCGTTCGGGATTAGTGTTGAACCTAAATAAGTGTTATTTGGTGTTTGTGTTGAGCATGAATATGATTTAATCATGTTTATTGTAATACGGTTATTCATTTAAGTTAGAGAACAATTGTTGTTCTGTTTACATGAATAAAACCTTATATGGTTACACACCCGATGAAAATGGTTCATTGGATCTCGATCGTAGTGATACACATATTCATAATATTGAAACCAAAAGATGCAAAGTTAATAATGATAGTGCAACTTATTTGTGGCACTGCAGTTTAAGTCATATTGGTGTAAAGTGCATGAAGAAACTCCATGCTGATGGGCTTTCGGAATCACTTGATTATGAATCACTTGATGCTTGCGAACCATGCCTTTTGGGCAAGATGACTAAAACGCCGTTCTCCGGAACAATGAAGCAAGCAACAGATTTGTTGGAAATCATACATACTGATGTATGTGGTCCGATGAATATTAAGGCTTGCAGCAGGTATCATTATTTTCTGACCTTCACAGATGATTTGAGCAGATATGGGGATATCTACTTAATGAAACACAAGTCTGAAACATTTGAAAAGTTCAAAGAATTTCAGAGTGAAGTTGAAAATCATCGTAACAAGAAAATAAAGTTTCTACGATTTGATCGTGGTGGAGAATATTTGAGTTACGAGTTTGGTGTACATTTGAAAAATTATGGAATAGTTTCGCAACTCATGCCACTCGGAACACCACAGCGTAATGGTGTGTCCGAACGTCGTAATCGTACTTTACTAGATATGGTACGATCTATGATGTCTCTTATCGATCTACCACTATCGTTTTGGGGTTATGCATTAGAGACAGCTGCATTCACGTTAAATAGGGCACCATCTAAATCCGTCGAGACGACGCCTTATGAACTATGGTTTGGCAAGAAACCAAAGTTGTCGTTTCTTAAAGTTTGGGGTTGCGATGCTTATATGAAAAAGTTTCATCCGGATAAGCTCAAAACTCAAATCGGAGAAGTGCATCTTCATAGGATATCCAAAGGAAACTATTGGATACACCTTCTATCACAGATCCGAATGCAAGACTTTTGTTGCTAAATTCGGAAACTTTCTGGAGAAGGAGTTTCTCTCGAAAGAAGTGAGTGGGAGGAAAGTAGAACTTGACGAGGTAACTGTACCTGCTCCCTTATTGGAAAGTAGTACATCACAGAAAAATGTTTCTGTGACACCTACACCAGTTAGTGAGGAAGCTAATGATGATGATCATGAAACTTCAGAACAAGACACTACTGAACCTCGTAGATCAACCAGAGTAAGATCCGTGCCAGAGTGGTACGGTAATCCTGTTCTGGAAGTCATGCTACTAGATCATGATGATCCTACGAACTATGAAGAAGCGATGGTGAGCCCAGATTCCGCAAAGTGGCTTGAAGCCATGAAATCTGAGATATGATCCATGTATGAGAACAAAGTATGGACTTTGGTTGACTTGCCCGATTATCGGCAAGCCATAGAAAATAAATGGATCTTCAAGAGGAAGACGGACGCTGATAGTAGTGTTACTATCTACAAAGCTAGAATTGTCGGAAAAGGTTTTTGACAAGTTCAAGGTGTTGACTACGATGAGATTTTCTCACTCGTATCTATGCTTAAGTCTGTCCGAATCATGTTAGCAATTGCCGCATTTTATGAAATCTGGCAAATGGATAAACAAAACTGCATTCCTTAATGGATTTGCTAAAGAAGAGTTGTATACGATGCAACTAGAAGGTTTTGTCGATCCTAAAGGTGTTAACTAAATATGCAAGCTCCAGCGATCTATCTGTGGACTGGTGCAAACATCTCGGAGTTGGAATATACGCTTTGATGAGTTGATCAAAGCATATAGTTTTATACAGACTTGCGGTGAAGCCTGTATTTACGAGAAGTGAGTGGGAGCACTACAGCATTTCTGATAAGTATATGTGAATGACATATTGTTGATCGGAAATAATGTAGAATTATTCTGTAAAGCATAAAAGGAGTGTTTGAAAGGAGTTTTTCAAAGAAAGACTTCGGTAAAGCTGCTTACATATTGAGCTTCAAGATCTATAGAGATAGATCAAGACGCTTGATAAGTTTTTCAATAAGTACATACCTTGACAAGATTTTGAAGTAGTTCAAAATGGAACAGTCAAAGAAAAAGTTTCTTGCCTGTGTTACAAGGTGTGAAGTTGAGTAAAGACTCAAAGCCCGACCACGGCAGAAGATAGAAAGAGAATGAAAGTCATTCCCTATGCCTCATTCATAGGTTCTATAAAGTATGCCATGCTGTGTACCAGATCTATTGTATACCCTGCACTGATTTGGCAAGGGAGTACAATAGTGATCTAGGAGTAGATCACTGGACAGCGGCCAGAATTATCCTTAGTGAAATAAGGATATGTTTCTCGATTATGGATGTGACAAAAAGGTTCGTCGTAAAGGGTTACGTCGATGCAAGTTTTTGACACTGATCCAGATGAATCTAAAGTCTCAATCTGGATACATATTGAAAGTGGGAGCAATTAGCTAGAGTAGCTCCATGCAGAGCATTATAGACATAGAATTTTTCAAAATACTTACGGATCTGAATGTGACAGACCCGTTGACTAAAATTATCTCACAAGCAAAACATGATCACACCTTAGTACTCTTTGGGTGTTAATCACATAGAGATG
The DNA here is from genome assembly GCA_034509565.1 of Triticum monococcum. Taxonomy (NCBI): domain Eukaryota; kingdom Viridiplantae; phylum Streptophyta; class Magnoliopsida; order Poales; family Poaceae; genus Triticum; species Triticum monococcum. The sequence goes on from CM067846.1 coordinate 474,774,183, forward strand.
TGAACTAGATTACTGAATCTAGTAAACCCTTTGAGTGTTGGTCACATGACGATGTGAATTGTGGGTGTTAATCACATGGTGATGTGAACTATTGCTGCTAAATCACATGTCGATGTGAACTAGATTATTGACTCTAGTGCAAGTGGGAGACTGAAGGAAATATGCCCTAGAGGCAATAATAAAGTTATTATTTATTTCCTTATATCACGATAAATGTTTATTATTCATGCTAGAATTGTATTAACCGGAAACATAATACATGTGTGAATACATAGACAAACAGAGTGTCACTAGTATGCCTCTACTTGACTAGCTCGTTAATCAAAGATGGTTATGTTTCCTAACCATGGACAAAAGAGTTGTTATTTGATTAACGAGGTCACATCATTAGTTGAATGATCTGACTGACATGACCCATTCCATTAGCTTAGCACACGATCGTTAGTATGTTGCTATTGCTTTCTTCATGACTTATACATGTTCCTATGACTATGAGATTATGCAACTCCCGTTTGCCGGAGGAACACTTTGGGTGCTACCAAACGTCACAACGTAATTGGGTGATTATAAAGGAGCATTACAGGTGTCTCCAAAGGTAGATGTTGGGTTGGCGTATTTCGAGATTAGGATTTGTCACTCCGATTGTCGGAGAGGTATCTCTGGGCCCTCTCGGTAATGCACATCACTTAAGCCTTGCAAGCATTGCAACTAATGAGTTAGTTGTGGGATGATGTATTATATAACGAGTAAAGAGACTTGCCGGTAACGAGATTGAACTAGGTATTGGATACCGACGATCGAATCTCGGGCAAGTAACATACCGATGACAAAGGGAACAACGTATGTTGTTATGCGGTCTGACCGATAAAGATCTTCGTAGAATATGTAGGAGCCAATATGGGCATCCAGGTCCCGCTATTGGTTATTGACCGAAGACGTGTCTCGGTCATGTCTACATTGTTCTTGAACCGTAGGGTCCGCACGCTTAAGGTTTCGATGACAGTTATATTATGAGTTTATGAGTTTTGATGTACCGAAGGAGTTCGGTGTCCCGGATGAGATTGGGGACATGACGAGGAGTCTCGAAATGGTCGAGACGTAAAGATCGATATATTGGACGACTATATTCGGACATCGGAAAGGTTCCGAGTGATTCGGGTATTTTTCGGAGTACCGGGTAGTTACGGGAGAGGTAATGGGCCTTGATGGGCTTTAGTGGGAAGAGGAAAAGGCTGCTGCGCCCCCCTCCCCTTTGGTCCGAATTGGACTAGGGAAAAGGGGGCCGGCCACCTCTCCTTCTCCTCCTATTCCTTCTCCCTTCCTCCCCTTTTGGTGGACTCCTACTAGGACTTGGAGTCCTAGTAGGACTCCCTATCCTGGCCGCACCTTTGCCTTGGCCGGCCTCCTCCTTCTCCATCCTTTATATACAGGGGCAGGGGGCACCCCATAGACACACAAGTTGATCCTTGAGATCGTTCCTTAGCCGTGTGCGGTGCCCCCTGCCACCAAATTCCACCTCGATCATACCGTTACAGTGCTTAGGTGAAGCCCTGCGTCGGTAGTACATCAAGATCGTCATCACGCCGTCGTGCTGACGGAACTCTTCCTTGACGCTTTGCTGGATCGGAGCCCGAGGATCGTCATCGAGCTGAACGTGTGCTAAGAACTCGGAGGTGCCGGAGTAACGGTGCTTGGATCGGTCGGATCGGGAAGAAGACGTACGACTACTTCCTCTACGTTGTGTGATCGCTTCCGCAGTCGGTCTGCGTTGGTACGTAGACAACACTCTCCCCCTCGTTGCTATGCATCACCATGATCTTGTGTGTGCGTAGGAAAATTTTGAAATTACTTCGTTCCCCAACAGTTGCACAAAAGAATTACGTCCTGGAAGCACTGCTAGGTGCAAGACCCGCTGCAGGAGCAAGTCCGGACGTTAGGAACGTCTGGCAGAGCAAAGCTGATGACTACTCGATAGTTCAGTGTGCCATGCTTTACGGCTTAGAATCGGGACTTCAAAGACATTTTGAACGTCATGGAGCATATGAGATGTTCCAGGAGTTGAAGTTAATATTTGAAGAAAATGCCCGAGTTGAGAGATATGAAGTCTCCAACAAGTTCTACAGCTGCAAAATGGAGGAGAATAGTTATGTCAGTGAACACATACTCAGAATGTCTGGGTACCATAACCACTTGACTCAGTTGAGAGTTAATCTTCCTGATGATAGTGTCATTGACAGAGTTCTTCAATCACCGCCACCAAGCTATAAAGGCTTCGTGATGAACTATAATATGCAAGGGATGGAAAAGACAATTACCGAGCTCTTCACGATGCTAAAGGTTGCGGAGGTAGAAATCATGAAGGAGCATTGATACTTCTCCAACGTATCTATAATTTTTGATTGCTCCATGCTATATTATCTACTGTTTTGGACTATATGGGCTTTATTTTCCACTTTTATATTATTTTTGGGACTAACCTATTAACCGGAGGCCCAGCCCAGAATTGCTGTTTTTTTTGCCTATTTCAGCGTTTCGGATAAACGGAATATCAAACGGAGTCCAAACGGAATAAAATCTTCGGGAACGTGATTTTCTCACCGAACGTGATCCAGGAGACTTGGACCCTGCTCCAACAAACATAAGAGGCGGTCACGAGGGTGGGGGGCGCCCCCCTAGGGCGCGCCCCCTGCCTCGTGGGCCCCTCGTTGCTCCTCCGGCGTACTTCTTCCTCCTATATATACACACGTACCCCCAAACGATGAAGTGTGAGTAGTTTACCTCAGACCTTCGGGTCCATAGTCAGTAGCTAGATGGCTTCTTCTCTCTCTTTGAATCTCAATACAAACTCCCCCCTCTCTTGTGGAGATCTATTCGATGTAATCTTCTTTTTGCGGTGTGTTTGTTGAGACCGATGAATTGTGGGTTTATGATCAAGTCTATCTATGAATAATATTTGAATCTTCTCTGAATTCTTTTATGTATGATTGGTTATCTTTGCAAGTCTCTTCGAATTATCCGTTTGGTTTGGCCAACTAGATTGGTAGTTCTTGCCATGGGAGAAGTGCTTAGCTTTGGGTTCGATCTTGCGGTGTCCTTACCCAGTGATAGAAGGGGCAGCAAGGCACGTATTGTATCGTTGCCATCGAGGATAACAAGATGGGGTTTATTTCATATTGCATGAATTTATCTCTCTACATCATGTCATCTTGCTTAAGGCATTACTCTATTTTTAACTTAATACTCTAGATGCATGCTGGATACCGGTCGATGAGTGGAGTAATAGTAGTAGATGCAGAATCATTTTGATCTACTTGTCATGGACGTGATGCCTATATACATGATCATGCCTAGATATTCTCATAACTATACTGAATTCTGTCAATTGCTCATCATTAATTTGTTCACCCACCGTAGAATACTTATGCTCTTGAGAGAAGCCACTAGTGAAACCTATGGCCCCCGGGTCTATTCTCATCATATCAATCTCCATCACTTTAATCTTGCTTTGCTTTTTTACTTTGCTTTTACTTTTTACTTTGCATCTTTATATCAAAAATACCAAAAATATTATACCTATCAGATCTCACTCTCGTAAGTGATCGTGAAGGGATTGACAACCCCTAATCGCGTTTGTTGCGAGTAGCTATCACTTTGTGCAGGTACGAGGGACTTGAGCGTGGGCTCCTACTGGATTGATACCTTGGTTCTAAAAAACCGAGGGAAATACTTATGCTACTCTGCTGCATCATCCCTTCCTCTTCGGGGAAAACCAACACAAGCTCAAGATGTAGCAAGAATCAAGTGTTGATTGTTAACAAGACCACTAGTTTCAAGAAAAAGGGTAAAGGGAAGAAGGGGAACTTCAAAAAGAATAGCAAGCAAGTTTCTACTCCCGAGAAGAAGCCCAAGTCTGGACCTAAGCCTGAAACTTAGTGCTTCTACTGCAAAGGGACCGGTCACTGGAAGCGGAACTGCCCCAAGTATTTGGCGGATAAGAAGGATGTCAAAGTGAAAGGTATATTTGATATACATGTTATTGACGTGTACCTTACTAATGCTCGTAGTAGCGCCTGGATATTTGATACTGGTTCTGTTGCTCATATTTGCAACTCAAAACAGGGGCTATAGATTAAACAAAGATTCGCTAAGGACGAGGTGACGACGCACGTCAGAAATGGTTCCAAGGTTGATGTGATCGACGTCGGCACGCTACCTCTACATCTACTATCGGGATTAGTTTTAGACGTGAATAATTGTTATTTGGTGCCAGGGTTGAGCATGAACATTATATCTGGATCTTGCCTGATGCGAGACGGTTATTCATTTAAATTAGGGAATAATGGTTGTTCTATTTATATGAGTAATATCTTTTATGGTCACGCACCCTTGATGATTAGGCTATTTTTGTTGAATCTTGATTGTAGTGATACACATATTCATAATATTGAAGCTAAAAGATGCAAAGTTAATAATGATAGTGTAACTTATTTGTGGCACTGCCGTTTAGGTCATATTGGTGTAAAGCGCATGAAAAAACTTCATGCTGATTGGCTTTTGGAATCACTTCATTATGAATCGCTTGATGCTTGTGAACCATGCCTCTTGTGCAAGATGACTAAGACTCCGTTCTCTAGAACAATGGAGCGAGCAACTGACTTGTTGGAAATAATACATCTGATGTATGCGGTCTGGTGAGTATTGAGGCACGCGACAAGTATCATTATTTTCTAACCTTCACACATGATTTGAGCAGATATGGGTATATCTACTTAATGAAACATAAGTTTGAAACATTTGAAAAGTTCAAATAATTTCAGAGTGAAGTGGAAAATCATCATAACAAGAAAATAAAGTTTCTATGGTCTGATCGTGGAGGTGAATATTTGAGTTATGAGTTTGGTATTCCTTTAAAACAATGTGGAATAGTTTCGCAACTCACGCCACCTGGAACACCACAACGTAATGTTGTGTCCGAACATCATAATCGTACTTTATTAGATATGGTGCGATCTATGATGTCTCTTACCAATTTACCACTATCGTTTTGGGGTTATGCTTTAGAGACGACTGCATTCACGTTAAATAGGGCACCATCTAAATCCGTTGAGATGACACCATATGAACTGTGGTTTGGCAAGAAACCTAAGCTGTCATTTCTTAAAGTTTGGGGCTATGATGCTTATGTGAAAAAGCTTTAACCTGATAAGCTTGAACCCAAATAAAAGAAATGTGTCTTCATAGGATACCCAAAGGAGACTGTTGGGTACACCTTCTATCACAGATCCGAAGGCAACATATTCGTTGCTAAGAATGGATCCTTTCTAGAGAAGGAGTTTCTCTCGAAAGAAGTGAGTGGGAGGAAAGTAGAACTTGATGAGGTAATTGTACCTTCTTCAGAATTGGAAAGTAGTTCATCACTGAAATCAGTTCCAGTGATTCCTACACCAATCAGTGAGGAAGATAATGATGATGATCATGAAACTTCAGGTCAAGTTATGTCGGATTTCGGGTTCCGGCAGACCCTTAAGGTTTGAACTCTGGGGTGCGCACGGAGATCTTTCCGCTACCGACTCGCGCTTCTATGGCTCGCAAGAAATCGCGTCCGGAAAGAAGAACACACAAAGGACACGAGGTTTATACTGGTTCGGGCCACCGATGTGGTGTAATACCCTATTCCAGTGTGTGGTGTGGTGGATTGCCTCAGGGGCTGATGATGAACAATACAGGGGGAAGAACGGCCTCGCGAGAGGTGTTCTTGAGCTGGTGCAGTGTGTTCTACTTGGTCCGGATCTCTCTCTCTCTTTCTCTTCTCTCCCCCTTTTTATCCCCGGGGGCTAGTCCTATTTATAGAGGCCCTGGTCCTCTTCCCAAATAATGAGCGGGAAGGGCGCCAACAATTGGCCACTTTGAAGGGGAACATCTAGTACAAGTTATCCTGACCAAAGGTGGTCTTCGGGTGCTAAAAAGCACTGGTGATGACGCTGTCTTGGGCTCCACGGTGACCTCCGTCCTGCCGCTCTGCTGGTCTTGGTCTCGTTGCACCGGAATGGTAACCTTTGCCCGATGCCTTGGACTGTGCTTGTTCCCTTTACACCGAAGGGGAAACAAGGACACTGCACAGGCCGGCGCCCGCCTGATCTCGATCGTCATGGCTTGCGTCACGGGCTCCCCGTGAGGTGCCCTTGCCTTGATCTCTCCGCCTCCTCGCGAGCCTGCCTGATGAGGCTGCTCCTGAGGAAGCCTCCTGTTGTCCGCCCCGCAAGGCTTGGCCCCTTGCAAGGGTCTTGAGCTTGAGCTGATGAAGCTGGGCCGCACTAGTCCCCCACTCGAGCCATGCCGCAGGTCGCATGCAGGCAAGTCTGGGGACCCCCATTCCCAGAATGCCGACAGTAGCGCCCGGGCTTGGCTTAGCAGAGAAGCGAAGGGGCAAGCGCGAAGTGCCGCGGGCCCCAATAGCCTGCGGCCTCGGTCGTCGCGTGGCGATTCGTTGGACGCGGGCGTCTGCGCTTCCCCATGATGCCTTGTTACGCGCCCGGCTAAGCAGACCCGTAGTTGCACACAGTTGTTCCCCTTTCTGCTACTCGCTCGCCTCCTACGTTTCCTTCTTCTTCGAGCTCCAACCTCCGCCGCCAATCCGGCTCGAGCTCTTCCCTCTTTCCTTCGCCATGGCGCCAACAAAGAAAGGAAAGGGGAAGAAGCCCGCGCCTTTGCCCCGCTCACCTCCGGTGGCGGCCCCCGCCGTTGATCGGTCGATCATACTCAATCCTGAAGCCTTGAACAAGGTCCACTCTGCCCTTGCCACTATCTTCAACGAGTGTGGCAGGACCACAGTCTGGCCTACGTCCCATGCCTCCCTTGATAGGATCGTCACGGAGGTCCGATTCTTCGTGGATGCCCTGTGGGCAGGTCTGGTTCCCCCCTTTTCCACTTTCTTTAATGCGGTGCTCTCCCATTATCAGATTCGCATGATGCACCTTGGGCCTAAGTCCATTACCCTTTTGGCTGTCTTTGCTTTTGTTTGCGAGGCAATGGCAGGCATTCCTCCTTCCGTTGCCCTCCTGCGCCACTTCTTTTCTTTGCTCTTGTGCGACCCCACTCAGTGCTCAGGGTGCGTGGGCTTCTTCACCGTGCCAGAGACGTCCGCTTCAGGGATCAACTTCGGCCTTCCTCCTTCCGAGGCCAGGTTCAGAGAGCGGTGGCTGTATGTGGACGTCGGAGTGCCCAACCCTCTACTCTCGCACCCGACCTCGCCTGCTATTCCCCACTCGGGCTGGGACCATGAGATGCTCGCGAGCTCCCAACTCGCCTTTGTGTGGCGCCGCTTCCAGAGTTTGAGGGCACTCAATGTGACTGCACCCAAGGTGGTGAAGGAGTTCCTCCAATGCCGCATTGCTCCTCTCCAGCGCCACTCTCGCCGGATGTGGGACTTTGCGGGGCACAGAGACCGCATGCGACTTCAGGAGGAGGACTTGGCGCCTGAAGTGCTGCGCACGGTGCTCAGGGTCTTGACTGGCGATCCTTCCCCAAGCAGCCTTCGGCGTGATGGTGCTCTTTTGTATCTTTGCTCTCGCAAGGCCGATTTTGTGAGGCAGATGCCCAGCTTCGACGAGTGGGGGCTGCGCCCGGCTGGCTTCATGGGGCCCCGCGAGAACCCAGCCGCCATGGTTGCTCCCCCTGTTGTCCACAGTGGTCCTTCCTCAAGCGATAGAGCGGGGAGACGAGAACCGGCGGGAGCTGAGGCGACTGATGTCGAGGTGTTGATGCCGCAAGAAGCCCTGAAGGCGGCGCCTCTTGAGGTCCGCCCTGGAGTGGTGGCTGGCACGGAGTTGCGGCCCTCGGCTCTTGAGGCCAGGGCTCCCAAGGCCCCGGCCGTTCCTCGCGATGCGACGCCTGATGGCGTCCCCCAGGCCGGCTCCTTCGACGCTGATCTTCTTGACGCTTCTTCCGCGCCCCAGGCCGAACCCTGCGTCGGGCGCTTAGGTCAGTTCTGTGTAGATTTCAGGCCCTCTGCAAGAGGAAGGAGGCCTTGGGTGGCGATGACCGCCCTTGCTGCTTGTTGAAGTGCAGGAAGTACTTCGCCATGGACGAGTAAGTCCTCTTCTTTCTCTGCTCATTTACTTTACTATCCCTGCGGCTGATTGTGGCCTTTCAGGCCCGTCCTGCCAAATTCGCTGAGTCGGCCCGGGAGCTAGCCCCCAAAGCTTCGCCTTCTCTGCTGGCTCTGGGCGCGCCGAGCTCGAGCGGCACCCCCGCCGCTGGACCGGTCGGTGGAGTGGTCCGTTCCATCGGGCACCTTGAGCCTACGCGCCCGCTGTCCTTTCTTCATGAGTCCTCCTGGGGCACATCCGGCTTGCCCCGCGTTCCTCCTCTGATCATAGAGGGTGAATGGTTGAAGTCTGCCTCCAGCTCCTCCTCCATGGGTGGACCGGCGCTAGGCTGGATTCCCAGAGGGGTCCATTCAGCGATGCCTAGGGCGCCAGCCCCCAGCCCCGCGCCTGGAGGGGGCATGCCGCCTCGGGGCCCTCCGCATACTCCGGTGGAAGAGGGTGATGCGGAAGACATGGTCAGGCGCACTTGGGAGCGTCGCGCCCTTCGCCAAGAGTTCCTCCAGGGGGCGGCGGATGCAGTGAGCCGGATCGGGGTAGAGCTTGCTGGCGAGGATGCACGCCTCGAGGTCAAAGGTTTGCGCCTTGCCGAGGAGAGGCGCAAACTGAAGGTAGCCGTCGCCCTCGCACATCACCAACGTGATCTTGACAATGCGAAGGCTGAAGCATCGCTGGTGGCTTCGCGAGAGGCCTGCTCCCAGGCCGTCGAGGAGGCTCGGGAAGCAGACCGTCGGCACAGAGATGCGGAGGAGCGCGCATGGGAGCTCCAAGCCTGGAGCAACTCCCTGGAGCAGCAAGTGGAACTACGCCAGGCGGCCCTTGAGTCGCTGAAGGGGGCCTCCGTCGACCGGGCGGAGCTGCTGAAGCGCGAGGAGGCGCTGACGCTAGAGGCCGCCGAGCGCAACCTTGACCTTAAGCGGTTGGAGACGAGGGAGCGCCTGGTGGCTCAGGCGGAGGATGACGTTGCTGCGCGCGAAGTCCGGGCCCAGGAAGAGGTCGACCGCCGCCTGGTGGAAGCTCGCTCGGCCTTCGAGCGCGAATACGAAGCGAGGTTGGGGCTGATTAGGGCCGAGGCTGAGGGTAGGACTGCAGCCCTCAGGGCCAAACTGGCTGAAATGACGTGGCGTGCGGACTCATCCGCAGCCGCCCTTGGCACAGCGCAGGCGGAGCTGGCCTCTTCCCAGGCCAAGCTGCTTCTTCTCCAACAGAGGGTTGATGACGCCGAGGCCATTGCGCAGCGGAATGAGGACGAGATCCGTCAGTGGCGGGTTCTGGAACACGTGCATGCCCCAATGCTTCGAACGCTCAGGGAGAGGGCTAACACAGCTTTGGGCAACATTTGCGAGGTTGCCGCTAAGGAGCTGCATGAGGCCAGCTACGCCGGCAACCTCCAGTTTTTCACCGACGTGGTGACGCTTCTGGAGAACCGCTCCGAGAGGTCCCGTTGGCTTGTCGAAGAGAGGAGCCGAGCCTTGCTCGGGCGTGCCTTCTCCCGTGTCTTCAGCTATCTGTAGGGCAGGGACCCCCAGTTCGACTTCGACGCTGCCATCGCACCCGTGCCCATAGCCATTCGAGGCAACCTAGCGCAATGGGTGGAGGACAATGTGGACGCCCTCATCAGGGCCTTTGCGTCTGACAATGACGGCATGATCGTGGCCGCCAATGAAGGCGAAGTTGTGGATGAGCCTGGCATTCTCGGAGGTGTTGGCGGTGGTGGTGACAATGTCAGCGACGCCAGTGATGCCTCCGGGGGTGCCCGAGAAGACGTGGTGAGTGATATGTCCGACTGACCGTATGTCGCTGCAGTTTACCCTGCATGAAGAAGGTTCGGGCTCGGCCCTGAAGAATGTAAGAGCATTTTGGGAGGGGAGGCCCCTCATGTAAAGGTTTGCGATCAATATCCTAGTAAACATAATGTTGCGTGTGAGCTTAGCTACTAGCCCGGTGATGGGTCGGCTGACTTGTTTACCTTTCGACTCCGACGAGTCCCGAGGGGCCTGTGGGGGCCGCCACGCCTCGGGTGTCTTCTGATTATCCTGTTGATCCTGCGACGAGAACCTCCAGAGAGGGTGCGGTGACAGAGGTCCCGTCTGTAGATGTGCCTGGCCCGGCCCGGCTCGTGAGGGGCTCGTGAGGGGGGGGGGGAGCCGACGCTAACTTTGGACGCAAAGCTGAAATCAGAACACAAGAGATTGCTCGAACGAGACTAAACACCCCTTCCCCAAACACACGCAAGTCTCGAGCTCGAATCCAAGTTAAATCCAAACCGAAGAAACTTGTCAACAAGGAAGAAGCGAAAAGCAAAAGGCCGCGTCCGACACCTACTCTAGTCTTCGATGTCTTCTCACCAGCGCGGAGCTAAGTGCTGCCACTAGGCATGGGCGGGAGCCCTCGAGGCCCGAGGGCGGCTCTCCGGAGACTCCGGGGCATGTACAACCCCACTCATTATTACGTGAGAGTGTCACTGGCGGCGAGCTTCACCGGCACTGGGCCTTCTTCACAGGTACCGGCCTTGCTTCATATCGCCTGACGAGGGCCCCGCCTTGCGCCTCACTCTACCGCCATTGACAGCGGTCGGAGACCAAGGACGACGCCAATGGGGTAGAGCAGTCGCCAGAGGTTCCCCCGACGACCACGGGTCCTCTGCCGGGGCAGGCCCTAGGGCACCTCCCCGGCAGAGGGCCTACCTCGTGAGAGCGCCTTGCTCCGACCGCCGCAGGGGCGAACCCGGATCTCGGCCCCTCTCCTGCAGCCCCCTGCGCCCTCCTCCTGAGGGATAGGAGGCTTCAGCATTGGGGCAGCCATCTGCTGCGGCGACCTGTATCTCCTGCGACCCATGGTTAGCATAAGCTTGCTCCTGAGGAATGAGTGGTACCCGATAGTTGCTGCCGCCGGTGCGGTTGTCGAGGCTCTCTTGGGGTTCCTGAAAGAGCTCAGCTTCTGGTGCCTCCTCGCCCTAGCCTGGCCCGAGGAATGAGCCATGATCTTCTTCCAGTGCGCACCCCTGATCCACCATGCGGGGCACATAAGCTTCTCGGGCCACCGCCTCGTGGGCCTCGCCGTAGCGCCCCGCATGCCACGCAGTCCGACTTGGAGCGTCGTCTTGGGGGTGATGGCGCGGCGGTCCGCCGAAGCCGAAGGCCGCGACGTGCACCCCTTCGCTGGCCGGAGATGCGGACGGCGCGACTTGTCGCCCGGTGCCGACGGAGGCGTTGGCGCTAAACATGCCCTGGAGTCTGCTTGAAGTTGCGTGAGCACGTATAATGCCGCCATACGGCCCGCCCTGGATCTGGGGCGGCAGCTGGACGCAGAAAGGAGGTGCTCTTGATGCGGCGACGTCCAGGAGCTCGGCTACTCGCTCCAACAACACGTCGTGGCCGCCCTCCAGCAGCCGGCACCGTAGCAGGTCTCGGGCCACCGTGAGCGTGGCCCTGGAGTTCGCCTGTTCCCGTCGGGTGTGCGGCGCGGTGGCCGCGGCGTGGTTTGAGGCCCTTGCTGCGGCCTGCACCTGCCATGGTGTGAGGGCAGGCGGCGTCTGGCCGCGTCGCCCGCGCCCCGCAGCGCCCTGTGGAGTGCGGGCTGCCTGAGGCACAAGGTTGAGGTCGCCCTGAGCCAGCGACACGGCATGGGCGGGCCACGCCGCCCAGTGGTTGGCGTTGGCAGCCAGGTCGCTCGACATCTGAACGGCGAGGCGACGGAACGCGACGCGGAGGAAGAAGGATTCCGGTGCGCCCCTACCTGGCGAGCCAAATGTCTGATTTCGGGTTCCGGCAGATCCTTAAGGTTCGAACTCTAGGGTGCGCACGGATATCTTTCCCCTACCGGCTCTATAGCGACCAAACCTCAAATGGTCCAATCTCAGTGCTCCGATGTCATCCCTGGATCAGTAATGCTGACACCACACAGTACTTGAAGGATTTATAACAGAGTAGCAATCACACACTTATTACATCAAGTGTCTCAAAAGAGAACTTATTACAATAAATATGGCTTAAGGCCATCTAATAATGGTAACAGCGGAAGGCTTGGAAGATAAGTGAGTCCATCAACTCCAACGGTATCACTGAGTATAGAACCACGACCTAAAACTCCTTAATCGTCGTCTGAAAAGTCTGCAACATTAACGTTGTAGGCCGAAACAGGTCAGCACATGGAATATGCTGGCAAGGTAACACATAGAGAATAATGGAATGAAACAACTATTCTATATGCATATTTGGCTGGTGGAAGGCTCTATGGTTACAGTTTTGCGTAAAGCCAATTTTTCCCTACTGCAAAGGAATAAATTTATTTAACTATTATGGTGGTTCTTAAACATTGAGAATGGTTGACAGCATTCTCAATCCCAATTAAGCATCATCATTAAACAAACCCATCAAAATTAATTTTATAGTAACATGTTGAGATTCACATGATAATCCAGGTACTAGATACTCAAGATGGCCATAACCGGGGACACGGCTAACCATGATTAGTTTATACACTCTGCATAGGTTTGCGTACTTTTCCCCACAAGTCTCGATCTCCTCCGTTGGATTTCTCGCACTACACGGTATTTGAGAAATGGATGACCGAGACATAGTCTTTCAGAAGCGCTAGCACCTTACGATGGGTAGACCGTACCACCTACATCCCCTACATCTGCTAGTCTACCACTGTAAGAGTTCGCACGACTTAGTCAACTATGCTAGAGCCCATAATAGCTTGTGGCTGCACACGAAAGTTTCCAGCTTGAACAATCTCATGATCCCTTTGAGCCTGGGTGGCGGTCCAAAAAAACAGGAAATCCTGGAATACCCAGGTACCTCAATCCACCCAGATGTGTGTTTAAGTTGCCACCTTAAATAAACCATTAATTAACAATCTCACATCTGTCATGGATACACTCACCCAATCCACGTCTACTAGTATAGCATGGCATAATAAGAAAATGTAGAAGTAACTCCCAAAGGTTTGATAATAAACAGGTAATAGGTACTACCTCAACTACTTCCCAAACCCACAATTTTAGTTAGATCCTAATCATGCAATGTGTGAGGATTGATCTAATGCAATAAAACTGGGTAGTAGGAGGTATGATCAAAGTGTTACTTGCCTTGCTGATGATCCGGGAAACCTAGCGATTCGAAATAACAAGCGGCGCACTCCGGGTACTCTATCGCAAACAAACAAGCATACAATAAGTACTCAACTAATGCACGGGTAAAACTCAAATAAGAGATCTAACCAGAAATTTCAACTTAAGAACTCCGGTTGCAAAAAGAATCAAATCGAACGAAGCAACGAAAGACAAACGGCAAAAGAAACAGGCTTTGTTTACTATTCTAGATCTAGGGCAATTTTTACAGTGGCAAAAACATGTTTAAGTTGGTTAAACGGAAAGAGAGTTTCGAGATGAAACTTCAGGCGCTTGAATCGCCTGATTCCGATAAACGAGCGAAAAGTTAGACTAAAATGAAAATCGGATCAGAGATCGCGATCAGAAAAATCGCGGATTTAATCTGAGAAAAAGAAAAATGATGAACGTTCGTTAAAACAAATGAACAGGCGAACGCTCGCTATTTAAATAAACCGGAAAACCGATCTATTTTAAAAAAACGAAACTAAAAAAACGAACAAAACCGTCGGAAAAACCGAACGGTCTTTCGAAAAAAAACCGGGGCAAAAAGAAAAAAACACTACCTTCGGCGGTCCAGCGAACGGCGGCGCGGTGGCGGCGCGGCGGCGGCGGCGGTAAAGGCGACGGTGGCGCGACAAAGGAGGCGGCGGCGCAGGGCTAGGGCGGCTAGGGTTAGGAGGGTCCGGCTGGGCCTCCCCGGCTTATAAAGCCAGACGGGCCTAGTGTCCGGGTCGGACACGGCCCGTAGGTCGGTTGTGTTTTTTTTGAAAATAAAGTTACGCTCAGAAAAAAACAAAAGGAATACTAAACGAACTCCAAAAATCCCGGAATAAATTTTCCCCGGCTTTTAAAATCAAGCCGCACAGGATGAACATTTATTTGGGGCCTAAATGCAATTTTTGAAAAACACGCATTTTTCCTAAATTCAAATAAAAGAGCAAATAGAACCAAATAAAATCTTAATTGATTTTTTATTAAATCCTCAATATTTCTTTATTTTGGGAAAGTCATTTTATTCCCTCTCTCATAATTTTTATAATAGAAATGATTGAAGATAAAATAAATAAAATCAAATGATCATATTTTCAATATTTGAGACAACTCAAATATGAAAATAACGAAATCCCCAACTCTCACCGAGGGTCCTTGAGTTGCGTGAAATTTCTAGGATCAACCAAAATGCAATAAATATGATATGCAATGATGATCTAGTGTATAACATTCCAATTGAAAATTTGGGATGTTACAAACCTACACCCCTTAAGATGAATCCCGCCCTCGGGATTCGGGTTGGCTAGAAAATAGTTGAGGGTGGTCTTTCAACAGATCTTCCTCTTGTTCCCAGGTGGCTTCATCCTCTGTGTGGTGGCTCCACCGAACCTTGCAAAACTTGATAACCTTGCTGCGGGTGACTCGACTGGCATACTCTAGAATCTTAACTGGTTTCCCCTCATAGGTTAAATCACTGTCCAACTGAATCGCTTCCAGTGGTACCGTTTCTCTCAGTGGTATTTCATCCATCTCTGCGTGGCACTTCTTCAACTGGGATACATGGAACACGTCATGAACTCCTGACAATCCTTCGGGCAATTCCAACTTATAGGCAACTTCTCCCATACGCTCCAAAACTTTGTATGGGCCTACAAAACATGGCGCTAACTTTCCCTTAACTCCAAAACGCTTAACTCCTCGAAGTGGTGATACTCGAAGATAAACTCGGTCTCCGACTTCGTAAACTGTCTCCTTGCATTTATCTTCTGCCTGGATTGAGCTACCTTCAGCCTATCGCGAATTAATTTCACTTTCTATTCAGATTCCTTTATCAGATTTGGTCCAAACAACTGGCGATCTCCAACTTCATCCCAGGACAATGGGGTCTTGCACCTCCTTCTGTACAATGCTTCGAAAGGGGCCATCTTCAAACTGGATTGATAGATGTTGTTGTAAGAGAACTCTACATACGGCAAATTCTCGTCCCAACTAGATCCGTAATCTAGCGCACAAGCTCTTAGCATATCCTCCAAAATCTGATTGACTCTCTCAGTCTATCCATCTGTCTGCGGATGAAAAGCTGTGCTAAACTCCAGTCTAGTTCCCAAAGTCTCGTGCAACTGATTCCAGAACTTTGAGGTAAACTGGGTTCCTCTATCTGATACAATGCTCCTTTGAACTCCATGCAGACATACGATCCTGGTCATGTATAGCTTTGCAAACTTTGCACTGGTATAGGTAGTCTTCAGTGGAATGAAATGAGCTACCTTTGTCAAACGATTGACTACAACCCATATCGAGTCATAGCCTGAACGTGTTCTGGGCAATCCTGTAATAAAATCCATGCCTAGCTTATCCCACTTCCATTGGGGTATCGGCAATGGTTGTAGCAATCCTGCTGGCTTCTGATGCTCTGCCTTCACTCTCTGACATACATCACAAACTGCTACATACTCCGCAATATCCTTCTTCATTCCGGTCCACCAGAAAATATCCTTCAAATCCAAATACATCTTGGTATTTCCTGAGTGAATCGAATACGGTGAATCATGGGCCTCTTGTAAAATTAACTTCCTGATCTCCGGATCATTTGGCACATAAACACGGTCTTCAAACCATAGGGTTTCGTGCTCATCCTCACGAAATCCCTTAGCTTTTCCTTTGCTCATTTTCTCCTTAATAGAAGCAATCTCCTTGTCTGTCCTTTGAGCTTCTATGATCTTATCCATCAAAGTAGACTGAATTTCCAATGCTTCTACATAGCCTCTCGGGACTATTTCCAAACATAGCTCTCGTAGATTTTCGGCTAACTCCCTTGGTAAATCTCCCATCATTAAGGTGTTGACATGGCTCTTACGGCTTAACGCGTCAGCTACTACGTTAGCCTTTCTAGGGTGATAATGCAATCTCATATCATAATCCTTGATGAGCTCCAACCATATCCTTTGTCAGAGATTCAACTCCTTCTGTGTGAAAATATACTTCAAGCTCTTGTGATCCGTGTACACCTCGCAATGGTTTCCAATCAGAAAATGTCTCCAAGTTTTCAATGCATGCACTACGGCTGCTAACTCCAAATCATGCGTAGCATAATTCAACTCATGAGACTTAAGGTGTCTCGAGGCATATGAAACAACTCTTCCTTCCTGCATAAGCACTGTTCCAAGTCCTCGACGTGAAGCGTCACAATACACCTCATAATCCTTGGTCTGATCCGGTAAAATAAACACTCGTGAGGTAACCAAACGTTTCTTCAACTCCTGAAAACTAGCCTCACATTCCTCAGTCCATATGAACTTGGTATCCTTCTTCAACAACTCCGTCATAGGCTTCGCAATCTTTGAGAAATTCTCAATAAACCTCCGGTAGTATCCTGCGAGTCCAAGAAAACTCCGGATCTCTCCAACTGTGGTTGGTGCTTCCCACTTGGTCACGGTATCAACTTTAGTGGGATCTACTGCTATACCTTCTCCGGATATAACGTGTCCGAGAAATCTAACATCTTTCAACCAAAACTCACATTTGCTAAACTTGGCATATAACTGATGTTCTCTGAGCTTTCCAAGAACCAAACGCAAATGCTTCTTATGCTCCTCTTCATTCTTCGAGTAAACCAGGATATCATCAATGAACACTAGGACAAACTTATCCAAGAACTCCATAAACACTTTGTTCATCATGTTCATAAAATATGCAGGTGCATTAGTCAGACCAAATGGCATAATGGTATACTCGTACAGCCCATACCTGGTGGTAAAAGCCGTCTTGGGTATATCCTGTTCCCGAATCTTCAACTGGTGATATCCTGATCGCAAATCGATCTTGGAAAATACCTTAGCTCCTTGCAATCGATCAAACAGATCATTGATCATCGGTAGTGGGTACTTGTTCTTGATGGTTACTTCATTCAATCCTCGATAATCAACAACCATCCTTAACGATCCATCCTTCTTTTCTACTAGAAGTACTGGCGATCCCCAAGGCGATGAACTTGGGCGAATATATCCTTTATCTAGTAACTCCTTAATCTGCTTCTTGATTTCCACCAAATCCTTTGCGGGCATCCTATATGGTCTCTTTGATATTGACCCTATGCGTGGCAAAAGCTCAATCAAAAACTCAATATCTCTATCCGGTGGCATGCTTGGCAACTCTTCTGGAAATACATCGGGGAAATCCTTCACTACTGGTACTTCCTCCTGCACAACTCCTGTTAAACAATTTACTTGGGTCCTCTTCGGAACATGCCGGGATACATACTTGATCCTTCTCCCTTCTGGGGTGGTAAGAAAAATCGACTTACTGGCACATTCAATATTCCCTTCATACTTTGACAACCAATCCATGCCTAATATCACATCCAATCCTTGAGATTCCAACACTATTAGGTCTGATGGAAATACATAGTTACCAATCCTTAATGGTAATCGATCACACCATAGACTAGCCATATATTCTGCTCCAGGCGAGGTTACTAACATGGGTGACCTAAGGGCTTGGGTTGGCAGTTTATACTTATCCACAAATCCCCTTGATATGTATGAATGCAATGCACCAGTATCGAAAAGAACAAGTGCAGTAAATGACTTAACCAAAAACTTACCGATTACTGCATCCGGCTGCTCTTCAACCTCCTCCACATTAACGTGGTTCACCTGTCCCCTGTTGAAAGGGTTCGGCTTCTTCCCAGAGCTTCCATTGCCATTTCCATTCTATGATTCAGGACATTCGTTGGCATAAATGTCCGGTCTTCTGGCACTTAAAGCAAGTGACTTGGCTCAGGTCTTTCTTGGCTGGGGTCGATGGGTTGGTGCGGTTCTGGCCGTTGCTTCCTCCATTCCCATTACCAGTCTTGGGGCCATTGTGATGGTGCGAGCTACATCCTCCATGGGTATGATGGAAATGTCCTCCTGGTCTAGGGGTAAAACGTGGCTTCTACTGAGCTCCAGAATTGTACTTTCCTTGTCCATACTTCCTCTTGCGATTCTCAATTTGCTGCTGCTTCCCTTCAATCATGAGAGCACAATCTACCAACTCCTTGTTGGGTAACGTAGTAATTTCAAAATTTTCCTATGCACACGCAAGATCATGGTGATGCACAGCAACGAGAGGGGAGAGTGTTGTCTACGTACCAACGCAGACCGACTGCGGAAGCGATCACACAACGTAGAGGAAGTAGTCGTACGTCTTCTTCCCGATCCGACCGATCCAAGCACCGTTACTCCGGCACCTCTGAGTTCTTAGCACACGTTCAGCTCGATGACGATCCTCGGGCTCCGATCCAGCAAAGCGTCGAGGAAGAGTTCCGTCAGCACGACGGCGTGGTGACGATCTTGATGTACTACCAACGCAGGGCTTCGCCTAAGCTCTACAACGATATGACCGAGGTGGAATTTGGTGGCAGGGGGCACCGCACACGGCTAAGGAACGATCTCAAGGATCAACTTGTGTGCCTTGGGGTGCCCCCTGCCCCCGTATATAAAGGTTGGAAGAGGGGGAGCCGGCCGGCCAAGGGAGAGGAGGCGCAGGGGAGTCCTACTCCCACCGGGAGTAGGACTCCTCCCCCCAATCCTAATCCAATTAGGACTCCCGGGGGGAAAAGAGAGAGAAGGGGGCCCGGCCCCCTATCCTATTCCTACTAGGACTTGGGGAGAGGGGGGGGCGCCGGCCAGCTTGTGGGCTTCCCTTTTCTCTTTTCCACTAAGGCCCAATAGGCCCATTAGTCTCCCGGGGGGTTCCGGTAACCCTCCCGGTATTCCGGTAAAATCCCGATTTCACCTAGAACACTTCCGATGTCCAAACACAGGCTTCCAATATATCAATCTTTATGTCTCGACCATTTCGAGACTCCTCGTCATGTCCGTGATCTCATCCGGGACTCCGAACAACCTTCGGTACATCAAAATGCATAAACTCATAATAACTGTCATCGTAATGTTAAGCGTGCGGACCCTACGGTTCGAGAACAATGTAGACATGACCGAGACACGTCTTCGGTCAATAACCAATAGCGGGACCTGGATGCCCATATTGGCTCCTACATATTCTACGAAGATCTTTATCGGTCAGACCGCATAACACCATACGTTGTTCCCTTTGTCATCGGTATGTTACTTGCCCGAGATTCGATCGTCGGTATCCAATACCTAGTTCAATCTCGTTACCGGCAAGTCTCTTTACTCGTTCCGTAATACATCATCTCACAACTAACATATTAGTTGCAGTGCTTGCAAGGCTTATGTGATGTGCATTACCGAGAGGGCCCAGAGATACCTCTCCGACAATCGGAGTGACAAACCCTAATCTCGAAATACGCCAACCCAACATCTACCATTGGAGACACCTGTAGTACTCCTTTATAATCACCCAGTTACGTTGTGACGTTTGGTAGTACCCAAAGTGTTCTTCCGGTAAACGGGAGTTGCATAATCTCATAGTTATAGGAACATGTATAAGTCATGAAGAAAGCAATAGCAACATACTAAACGATCGGGTGCTAAGCTAATGGAATGGGTCATGTCAATCAGATCATTCTACTAATGATGTGACCTCGTTAATCAAATAACAACTCCTTGTTCATGGTTAGGAAACATAACCATCTTTGATTAATGAGCTAGTCAAGTAGAGGCATACTAGTGACACTCTGTTGGTCTATGTATTCACACATGTATTATGTTTCCGGTTAATACAATTCTAGCATGAATAATAAACATTTATCATGATATAAGGAAATAAATAATAACTTTATTATTGCCTCTAGGGCATATTTCCTTCAGTCTCCCACTTGCACTAGAGTCAATAATCTAGATTACACAGTAATGATTCTAACACCCATGGAGCCTTGGTGCTGATCATGTTTTGCTCGTGGAAGAGGCTTAGTCAACGGGTCTGCAACATTCAGATCCGTATGTATCTTGCAAATCTCTATGTCTCCCACCTGGACTAAATCCCGGATGGAGTTGAAGCGTCTCTTGATGTGTTTGGTTCTTTTGTGAAATCTGGATTCCTTTGCCAAGGCAATTGCACCAGTGTTGTCACAGAAGATTTTCATTGGACCCGATGCACTAGGTATGACACCTAGATCGGATATGAACTCCTTCATCTAGACTCCTTCGTTTGCTGCTTCCGAAGCAGCTATGTACTCCGCTTCACATGTAGATCCCGCTACGACGCTTTGTTTAGAACTGCACCAACTGACAGCTCCACCGTTTAAAGTAAACACGTATCCGGTTTGCGATTTAGAATTGTCCGGATCAGTGTCAAAGCTTGCATCAACGTAACCTCTTACGGTGAGCTCTTTGTCACCTCCATATACGAGAAACATATCCTTAGTCCTTTTCAGGTATTTCAGGATGTTCTTGACCGCTGTCCAGTGATCCACTCCTGGATTACTTTGGTACCTCCCTGCTAAACTTATAGCAAGGCACACATCAGGTCTGGTACACAGCATTGCATACATGATAGAGCCTATGGCTGAAGCATAGGGAACATCTTTCATTTTCTCTCTATCTTCTGCAGTGGTCGGGCATTGAGTCTGACTCAACTTCACACCTTGTAACACAGGCAAGAACCCTTTCTTTGCTTGATCCATTTTGAACTTCTTCAAAATTTTGTCAAGGTATGTGCTCTGTGAAAGTCCAATTAAGCGTTTTGATCTATCTCTATAGATCTTTATGCCTAATATGTAAGCAGCTTCCCCGAGGTCTTTCATCGAAAAACTTTTATTCAAGTATCCCTTTATGCTATCCAGAAATTCTATATCATCTCCAATCAGCAATATGTCATCCACATATAATATCAGAAATGCTACAGAGCTCCCACTCACTTTCTTGTAAATACAGGCTTCTCCAAAAGTCTGTATAAAGCCAAATGCTTTGATCACACTATCAAAGCGTTTATTCCAACTCCGAGATGCTTGCACCAGTCCATAAATGGATCGCTAGAGTTTGCATACTTTGTTAGCTCCTTTTGGATCGACAAAACCTTCTGGTTGTACCATATACAACTCTTCTTCCAGAAATCCATTCAGGAATGCAGTTTTGACATCCATCTGCCATATTTCATAATCATAAAATGCGGCAATTGCTAACATGATTCTGACGGACTTAAGCATCGCTACGGGTGAGAAGGTCTCATCGTAGTCAACCCCTTGAACTTGTCGAAAACCTTTCGCGACAAGTCGAGCTTTATAGACAGTAACATTACCGTCAGCGTTAGTCTTTTTCTTGAAGATCCATTTATTCTCATTTGCTTGCCGATCATCGGGCAAGTCAACCAAAGTCCATACTTTGTTCTCATACATGGATCCCATCTCAGATTTCATGGCCTCAAGCCACTTTGCGGAATCTGGGCTCACCATCGCTTCTTCATAGTTCGTAGGTTCATCATGATCTAGTAGCATGACTTCCAGAACTGGATTACCGTACCACTCTGGTGCGGATCTCACTCTGGTTGATCTACGTGGTTCAGTAGCATCTTGTCCTGAAGTTTCATGATCATCATCATTAGCTTCCTCACTGATTGGTATAGGTGTCGCAGAAACAGTTTTCTGTGATGTACTATTTTCCAATAAGGGAGCAGGTACAGTTACCTCGTCAAGTTCTACTTTCCTCCCACTCACTTCTTTCGAGAGAAACTCCTTCTCTAGAAATGATCCATTCTTAGCAACGAATGTCTTGCCTTCGGATCTGTGATAGAAGGTATATCCAACAGTTTCCTTTGGGTATCCTATGAAGACACATTTCTCTGCTTTGGGTTCGAGCTTATCAGGTTAAAGCTTTTTCACATAAGCATCGCAGCCCCAAACTTTAAGAAACGACAACTTTGGTTTCTTGCCAAACCATAGTTCATAAGGCATCGTCTCAACGGATTTTGATGGTGCCCTATTTAACGTGAATGCGGCCGTCTCTAAAGCATAACCCCAAAACGATAGCGGTAAATCCGTAAGAGACATCATAGATCGCACCATATCTAGTAAAGTACGATTACGACATTCGAACACACCATTACGCTGTGGTGTTCCGGGTGGCGTGAGTTGCGAAACTATTCCACAATTTTTCAAATGTATACCAAACTCGTAACTCAAATATTCTCCTCCACGATCAGATCGTAGAAATTTTATTTTCTTGTTACGATGATTTTCGACTTCACTCTGAAATTCCTTGAACTTTTCAAATGTTTCAGACTTATGTTTCATTAAGTAGATATACCCATATCTGCTTAAATCATCCGTGAAGGTGAGAAAATAACAATATCCGCCGCGAGCCTCAATATTCATCGGACCACATACATCGGTATGTATGATTTCCAACAAATCTGTTGCTCTCTCCATAGTACCGGAGAACGGTGTTTTAGTCATCTTGCCTATGAGGCACGGTTCGCAAGTACCAAGTGATTCATAATCAAGTGGTTCCAAAAGCCCATCAGTATGGAGTTTCTTCATGCGCTTTACACCGATATGACCTAAACGGCAGTGCCACAAATAAGTTGCACTATCATTATTAACTTTGCATCTTTTGGCTTCTACATTATGAATATGTGTATCACTATCTTCGAGATTCAACAAGAATAGACCACTCTTCAAAGGTGCATGACCATAAAAGATATTATTCATATAAATAGAACAACCATTATTCTCTGATTTAAATGAATAACCGTCTCGCATTAAACAAGATCCAGATATAATGTTCATGCTCAACGCTGGCACCAAATAACAATTATTTAGGTCTAATATTAATCCCGAAGGTAGATGTAGAGGTAGCGTGCCGACCGCGATCACATCGACTTTGGAACCGTTTCCCACGCGCATCGTCACCTCGTCCTTTGCTAGTGTCCGCTTATTCCGTAGTCCCTGTTTCGAGTTGCAAATATTAGCAACAGAACCAGTATCAAATACCCAGGTGCTACTGCGAGCTCTAGTAAGGTACACATCAATAACATGTATATCACATATACCTTTGCTCACTTTGCCATCCTTCTTATCCGCCAAATACTTGGGGCAGTTCCGCTTCCAGTGTCCAGTCTGCTTGCAGTAGAAGCACTCAGTTTCAGGCTTAGGTCCAGACTTGGGTTTCTTCTCTTGAGCAGCAACTTGCTTGCTGTTCTTCTTGAAGTTACCCTTCTTCTTTCCTTTGCCCTTTTTTCTTGAAACCAGTGGTTTTGTTAACCATCAACACTTGATGCTCCTTCTTGATTTCTACCTCCGCAGCTTTCAGCATTGCGAAGAGCTCGGGAATAGTCTTGTTCATCCCTTGCATATTATAGTTTATCACGAAGCTCTTGTAGCTTGGTGGCAGTGATTGGAGAATTCTATCAATGACGCAATCATCTGGAAGATTTACTCCCATCTGAATCAAGTGATTATTATACCCAGACATTTTGAGTATATGCTCACTGACAGAACTGTTCTCCTCCATCTTGCAGCTATAGAACTTATTGGAGACTTCATATCTCTCAATTCGGGCATTTGCTTGAAATATTAACTTCAACTCCTGGAACATCTCATATGCTCCATGACGTTCAAAACGTCGTTGAAGTCCCGATTCTAAGCCATAAAGCATGGCACACTGAACTATCGAGTAGTCATCAGCTTTGCTCTACCAGACGTTCATAACATCTGGCGTTGCTCCAGCAGTAGGCCTGGCACCCAGCGGTGCTTCCAGGACGTAATTCTTCTGTGCAGCAATGAGGATAATCCTCAGGTTACGGACCCAGTCCGTGTAATTGCTACCATCATCTTTCAACTTCGCTTTCTCAAGGAACGCATTAATATTCAACGGAACAACAACACGAGCCATCTATCTACAATCAACATAAACAAGCAAGATACTATCAGGTACTAAGTTCATGATAAGTTTAAGTTCAGTTAATCAAATTTCTTAGGAACTCCCACTTAGATAGACATCCCTCTAATCCTCTAAGTGATGACGTGATCCAAATCAACTAAACCATAACCGATCATCACGTGAGATGGAGTAGTTTTCAATGGTGAACATCGTCATGTTGATCATATCTACTATATGATTCACGCTCGACCTTTCGGTCTCTGTGTTCCGAGGCCATATCTGCATATGCTAGGCTCGTCAAGTATAACCTGAGTATTCTGCGTGTGCAAGACTGGCTTGCACCCGTTGTAGATGGACGTAGAGCTTATCACACCCGATCATCACGTGGTGTCTGGGCACGACGAACTTTGGCAACGGTGCATACTCAGGGAGAACACTTCTTGATAATTTAGTGAGAGATCATCTTATAATGCTACCGTCAATCAAAGCAAGATAAGATGCATAAAAGGATAAACATCACATGCAATCAATATAAGTGATATGATATGGCCATCATCATCTTGTGCTTGTGATCTCCATCTCCGAAGCACCGTCATGATCACCATCGTCACCGGCGCGCCACCTTGATCTCCATCGTAGCAACGTTGTCGTCTCGCCAATCTTATGCTTCCACGACTATCACTACCGCTTAGTAATAAAGTAAAGCATTACATCGCGATTGCATTGCATACAATAAAGCGACAACCATATGGCTCCTGCCAGTTGCCGATAACTCGGTTACAAAACATGATCATCTCATACAATAAAATCAGCATCATGTCTTGACCATATCACATCACAACATACCCTGCAAAAACAAGTTAGACGTCCTCTACTTTGTTTGTTGCAAGTTTTACGTGGCTGCTACGGGCTTAAGTAAGAACTCATCTCACCTACGCATCAAAACCACAACGATAGTTCGTCAAATAGACTCCGTTTTAACCTTCTCAAGGACCGGGCGTAGTCACACTTGGTTCAACTAAAGTTGGAGAGACAGTCTTCCGCAAGCCATCTATGTGCAAAGCACGTCGAGGGAACCGGTCTCGCGTAAGAGTACGCGTAAGGTTGGTCCGGATCATCTCACCCAACAATACCGCCGAACCAAAGTATGACATGCTGGTAGGCAGTATGACTTGTATCGCCCACAACTCACTTGTGTTCTACTCGTGCAAATAACATCAAACCATAAAACCTAGGCTCGGATGCCACTGTTGGGTAACGTAGTAATTTCAAAATTTTCCTACGCACACGCAAGATCATGGTGATGCACAGCAACGAGAGGCGAGAGTGTTGTCTACGTACCAACGCAGACCGACTGCGGAAGCGATCACACAACGTAGAGGAAGTAGTCGTACGTCTTCTTCTCGATCCGACCGATCCAAGCACCGTTACTCCGGCACCTCCGAGTTCTTAGCACACGTTCAGCTCGATGACGATCCTCGGGCTCCGATCCAGCAAAGCGTCGAGGAAGAGTTCCGTCAGCACGACGGCGTGGTGACGATCTTGATGTACTACCGACGCAGGGCTTCGCCTAAGCTCTACAACGATATGACCGAGGTGGAATTTGGTGGCAGGGGGCACCGCACACGGCTAAGGAACGATCTCAAGGATCAACTTGTGTGCCTTGGGGTGCCCCCTGCCCCGTATATAAAGGTTGGAAGAGGGGGAGCCGGCCGGCCAAGGGAGAGGAGGCGCAGGGGAGTCCTACTCCCACCGGGAGTAGGACTCCTCCCCCCAATCCTAATCCAATTAGGACTCCCGGGGGGAAAAGAGAGAGAAGGGGGGCCGGCCCCCTATCCTATTCCTACTAGGACTTGGGGAGAGGGGGGGGGGGGCGCCGGCCAGCTTGTGGGCTTCCCTTTTCTCTTTTCCACTAAGGCCCAATAGGCCCATTAGTCTCCCGGGGGGTTCCGGTAACCCTCCCGGTATTCCGGTAAAATCCCGATTTCACCCGGAACACTTCCAATGTCCAAACATAGGCTTCCAATATATCAATCTTTACGTCTCGACCATTTCGAGACTCCTCGTCATGTCCGTGATCTCATCCGGGACTCCGAACAACCTTCGGTACATCAAAATGCATAAACTCATAATAACTGTCATCGTAACGTTAAGCGTGCGGACCCTACGGTTCGAGAACAATGTAGACATGACCGAAACACGTCTCCGGTCAATAACCAATAGCGGGACCTGGATGCCCATATTGGCTCCTACATATTCTACGAAGATCTTTATCGGTCAGACCGCATAACACCATACGTTGTTCCCTTTGTCATCGGTATGTTACTTGCCCGAGATTCGATCGTCGGTATCCAATACCTAGTTCAATCTCGTTACCGGCAAGTCTCTTTACTCGTTCCGTAATACATCATCTCACAACTAACATATTAGTTGCAGTGCTTGCAAGGCTTATGTGATGTGCATTACCGAGAGGGCCCAGAGATACCTCTCCGACAATCGGAGTGACAAACCCTAATCTCGAAATACGCCAACCCAACATCTACCATTGGGGACACCTGTAGTACTCCTTTATAATCACCCAGTTACGTTGTGACGTTTGGTAGTACCCAAAGTGTTCCTCCGGTAAACGGGAGTTGCATAATCTCATAGTTATAGGAACATGTATAAGTCATGAAGAAAGCAATAGCAACATACTAAACGATCGGGTGCTAAGCTAATGGAATGGGTCATGTCAATCAGATCATTCTACTAATGATGTGACCTCGTTAATCAAATAACAACTCCTTGTTCATGGTTAGGAAACATAACCATCTTTGATTAATGAGCTAGTCAAGTAGAGGCATACTAGTGACACTCTGTTGGTCTATGTATTCACACATGTATTATGTTTCCGGTTAATACAATTCTAGCATGAATAATAAACATTTATCATCATATAAGGAAATAAATAATAACTTTATTATTGCCTCTAGGGCATATTTCCTTCACTCCTGGTAGTTGTTGAAGGCTGCTACCATCAACTGCATGCTCAACTCATCATTCAGTCCTTCCAGAAACTTCTCCTGTTTAGCTGCATCCGTAGCAACGTCATCTGGGGCATAACGTGCTAACTTACTAAAGTCCTCCACATACTGGTCAACTATCCATCCTCCTTGGCGTAAGTTGCGAAACTCTTGCTTCTTCATGGCCATAGCTCCTGCTGAAACATGGGAAGTACGAAAAGCCTGCTGAAACTGGTCCCACGTGACAGTGTCGACAGGGAAAGTGGCTGTGAAATTCTCCCACCATGATGCTACGGGTCCTTCAAGCTGATGTGCAGCAAACTTCACCTTTTCCGCACCCGTGCATCCTGCTGTGGTCAACTCTCTAGCTGTCTTGCGGAGCCAATCATCTGCTACTATCGGCTGGTGCTACTGGAAAACACCGGTGGATTCATCCTAAGAAAACGGGCTAAGTGATCAACAGGTGGTGGTGGTGGTGGTGGGTTGTTGTTGTTGTTGTTCCCTTGATTCTGATTCTGGACTAGTAACTGCATCAATGTGTTCTGCTGCTGGATCAACTGGGTGAGCTCCGGTGGGAAGGTAAATCCGGGGTCACGTCTCAGAGGCATCTGAGGGTTTAGAAAAGATGAGATTTCAGAATAGAGGGGGTCTAAAGAGAAAACACTACCCATATGCACATGAGGCAAAAGCAAACAATTCACTTCATTCATTCAATCGAACAAGGGCATACAATCGATCTAACTATCGCAAAAGTGCTCGGACTATAATATTTACATGGTGGATTACTACTACTGATGAGGTGGTCTACTAGAAATATTCTTCGGTTGCAGACTCCATGATATCTGCTCCAGCTTCATCAACGTAGTCATCATCGCTATCATCCGGATCCGAGTCGGTGTCGTCGATGATGATGTAGTCTTCCGGGCGAATCTCCTTGGGTTCTTCGTCTTCTTCTACCGGTGTAGGGCCTCCCATAAATATTCCGATCTTCTTAATCAGATCGTCATTCTTCTCTACTAATACTTTAATTTCTTCTTCATAATCTTCACGTGTAGCCTTGAGTTCTTCCTCCAGTTCCTTGATCCTTGTCTTTGCCTTCTTCAGGTCTATCATGTCGGTGCACATCTGGTTTTCCTGACGTTGAATGTGCTGATTTAACTCCTGGATAAAAGCTACGACTGATCTATCCTTTCTAGTGCTTATCATCTCCCAATGCTCATCTCGGCACCCACAAATCTAGTAGATAGTATCATTGAGATCATTGCGGTAGACTTCTCCAATGCGTCCCATGGCAATGTGAGCTGCCATGCTCTTTCCTAGACTCCAAGTTGGTGCATCAAAAGAAAATTCTATGGGCTTAGTGACTGACATGAACGTCCTTCCTGGAATTTGAACTTGAATCATCCAGCGCTCTTCTTCAGGTAAAGTGGCGGTGTAGGTGCCGGTGAAGCTTGGTACTCCTATGTTCAGGTATCTAGTGGCTTCACTCAAATGACATCCAAAAGGTGTATCTTCATCCGGTTGAGTGAACTTGTTCCTTGTATCCGCCATCCTAAAAGAGTAGAAAAGATGAGAAGTCGGAAAGAGAAGAGAGTGTGTAGTGATCTAGGTCTTTAGCTTAGTGGTCGTGTCCTACAGTCAGCGTGTGCTCTGATACCATCTTGTAGCAACCAGACCTCAAACAGTCCAATCTCTGTGCTCCGGTGTCATCCCTGGATCAGTAATGCTGACACCACATAGTACTTGAAGGATTTATAACAGAGTAGCAATCACACACTTATTACATCGAGTGTCTTAAAAGAGAACTTATTACAACAAATATGGCTTAAGGCCATCTAATAACGGTAACAGCGGAAGGCTTGGAAGATAAGTGAGTCCATCAACTCCAACGGCATCATTGAGTATAGAACCATGACCTAAAACTCCTTAGTCGTCGTTTGAAAAGTCTACAACATTAATGTTGCAGCCCGAAATGGGTCAGCACATGGAATATGCCGGCAAGGTAACACATAGAGAATAATGGAATGAAACAGCTATTCTATATGCATATTTGGCTGGTGGAAGGCTCTATGGTTACAGTTTTGTGTAAAGCCAATTTTTCTCTACTGCAAAGGAATAAATTTATTTAACTATCATGGTGGTTGTTAAACATTGAGAATAGTTGACAGCATTCTCAATCCCAATTAAGCATCATCATTAAACAAACCCATCAAAATGAATTTTACAGTAACATGTTGAGATTCACATGATAATCCAGGTACTAGTTACTCAAGATGTCCATAACCAGGGACACGGCTAACCATGATTAGTTTATACACTCTGCATAGGTTTGCGCACTTTTCCCCACAAGTCTCGATCTCCTCCGTTGGATTTCTCGCACTACATGGTGTTTGAGAAACGGATGACCGAGACATAGTCTTTCAGAAGTGCTAGCACCTTACGATGGGTAGACCGTACCACCTACATCCCCTTCATCTGCTAGTCTACCACAGTAAGAGTTCGCACGACTTAGTCAACTATGCTAGAGCCCATAATAGCTTGTGGCTGCACATGGAAGTTTCTAGCATGAACAATCTCATGATCCCTTTGAGCCTGGGTGGCGGTCCAATAAAAACAGGCAATCCTGGAATACCCAGGTACCTCAATCCACCCAGATGTGTGTTTAAGTTGCCACCTTAAATAAACCATTAATTAACAATCTCACATCTGTCATGGATACACTCACCCAATCCACGTCTACTAGCATAGCATGGCATAATAAGCAAACGTAGAAGTAACTCCCAAAGGTTCGATAATAAACAGGTAATAGGTACTACCTCAACTACTTCCCAAACCCACAATTTTAATTAGATCCTAATCATGCAATGTGTGAGGATTGATCTAATGCAATAAAACTGGGTAGTAGGAGGTATGATCAAAGTGTTACTTCTCTTGCTGATGATCCGGGAAACCTAGCGATTCGAAGTAACAAGCGGCGCACTCCGGGTACTCTATCACAAACAAACAAGCATACAATAAGTACTCAACTAATGCACGGGTAAAACTCAAATAAGAGATCTAACCAGAAAATTCAACTTAAAAACTCTAGTTGGCAAAAAGAATCAAATCGAATGAAGCAACGAAAGACAAACGGCAAAAGAAACAGGCTTCGTTTACTATTCTGGATCTAGGGCAATTTTTACAGTGGCAAAAACTTGTTTAAGTTGGTTAAACGGAAAGAGAGTTTCGAGACGAAACTCCAGGCGCTTGAATCGCCTGATTCCGATAAACGAGCGAAAAGTTAGACTAAAATGAAAATCGGATCAGAGATCGCAATCAGAAAAATTGTGGATTTAATCCAAGAAAAAGAAAAACGACGAACGTTCGTTAAAATGAACGAACAGGCGAACACTCGCTATTTAAATAAACCGGAAAAACTGATCTATTTAAAAAACCGAAACTAAAAAAATGAACAAAACTGTCGGAAAGACCGAACGATTTTTCAAAAAAAAACGAGGCGAAAAGAAAAAAACTACCTCCGGCGGTCCGGTGAACGGCGGCGCAGGGCGCGGCGTGGGGCGGCGGCGGGGGGGGGCGGCGCAGGGCGCAGCGGCGAGGGGCGGCGGCGGCGGCTCAGCGCGGCGGCGGCAAAGGCGGTGGTGGCGCGGCAAAGGCGGCGGCGGCGCGGGGCTAGGGCGGCTAGGGTTTGGGGGGGGGGGTCCGGCTGGGCCTCCCCGGCTTATAAAGCCGGACGGGCTAGTGTCCGGGTCGGACACGGCCCGTAGGTCGGTTGCGTTTTTTTTAAAATAAAGTTACGCTCAGAAAAAAACAAAAGGAATACTAAACGGACTCCAAAAATCTCGAAATAAATTTTCCGCGGCTTCTAAAATCAAGCCGCACAGGATGAACATTTATTTGGGGGCCTAAATGCAATTTTTGGAAAACGCGCATTTTTCCTAAATTCAAATAAAAGAGCAAATAAAACCAAATAAAATCTTAATTGATTTTTTTATTAAATCCTCAATATTTCTTTATTTTGGGAAAGTCATTTTATTCCCTCTCTCATAATTTTTATAATAGAAATGATTGAAGATAAAATAAATAAAATCAAATGATCCTATTTTCAATATTTGAGACAACTCAAATATGAAAATAACGAAATCCCCAACTCTCACCGAGGGTCCTTGAGTTGCGTGAAATTTCTAGGATCAACCAAAATGCAATAAATATGATATGCAATGATGATCTAGTGTATAACATTCCAATTGAAAATTTGGGATGTTACAGACTCGCGCTTCTATGGCTCGCAAGAAATCTCGGCCGGCAAGAAGAACACACAAAGGACACGAGGTTTATACTGGTTCGGGCCACCGATTTGGTGTAATACCCTACTCTAGTATGTGGTGTGGTGGATTGCCTAAGGGGCTGATGATGAACAATACAGGGGGGAAGAACGGCCTCGCGAGAGCAGTTCTTGAGCAGGTGCAGTGTGTTCTACTTGGTCCGGATCTCTCTCTCTCTCTCTCTTTCTCTTCTCTCGCCCCTTTTTTCTCCCCGGGGGCTAGTCCCATTTATAGAGGCCCTGGTCCTCTTCCCAAATAATGAGCGGGAAGGGCGCCAACAATTGGCCATTTTGAAGGGGAACATCTAGTACAAGTTATCCTGACCAAAGGTGGTCTTCGACTGCCAAAAAGCACTGGTGATGATGCCGTCTTGGGCTCCACGGTGACCTCCATCCTGCCGCTCTGCTGGTCTTGGTCTCATTGCACCAGAATGGTAACCTTTGCCCAATGCCTTGGACTGTGCTTGTTCCCTTTGCACCCAAGGGGAAACAAGGACACTGCACAGGCCGGCGCCCGCCTGATCTCGATCGCCATGGCTTGCGTCACGGGCTCTTCGCGAGGTGCCCCTGCCTTGATCTCTCCGCCTCCTCGTGAGCCTACCCGATGAGGCTGCTCCTGAGGAAGCATCCTGTCGTCCGCCCCGCAAGGCTTGGCCCCTTGTGAGGGTCTTGAGCTTGAGCTGATGAAGCTGGGCCGCACTGGCCCCCCACTCGAGCCACGTCGCAGGCCGCAGGCAGGAAAGTCTGGGAACCCCCGTTCCTAGAACGCCGACAAGTTACTACCGAACCTCGTAGGTCCACTAGAGTACGATCTGCACCAGAGTGGTACGGTAATCCTGTTCTGGAAGTCATGTTACTAGACCATGACGAACCTACGAACTATGAGGAAGCGATGATGAGCCCAGATTCCACGAAATGTCTTGAGGCCATGAAATCAGAGATGGGATCCATGTATGAGAACAAAGTGTGGACTTCGGTTGACTTGCCCGATGATAGGCAAGCCATAGAGAATAAATGGATTTTCAAGAAGAAGACTGATGCTGACGGTAATGTAACTGTCTACAAATCTCGACTTGTTGCGAAAGGTTTTCAACAAGTTCAAGGAGTTGACTACGATGAGACCTTCTCACCGTAGCGATGCTTAAGTCTGTCCGAATCATGTTAGCAATTGCCGCATTTTATGATTATGAAATTTGGCAGATGGATGTCAAAACTGCATTCCTTAATGGATATCTTAAAGAAGAGTTGTATATGACGCAACCAGAAAGTTTTTTCTATCCTAAAGGTGCTAACAGAGTGTGCAAGCTCCAACGATCGATTTATGGACTCGTGCAAGCCTCTCGGAGTTGGAATATACGCTTTGATAGTGTGATCAAAGCATATGGTTTTATACAGACTTTTGGAGAAGCCTATATTTACTAGAAAGTGAGTGGGAGCTCTGTAGCATTTCTAATATTATATGTGGATGACCTATCGTTGATTGGAAATAATACAGAATTTCTGGATAGCATAAAAGGATAATTGAATAAGAATTTTTCAATGAAAGACCTCAGTGAAAATGCTTATATATTGGGCATCAAGATCTATAGAGATAGATCAAGACGCTTAATTGGACTTTCACAAAGCACATACCTTGATAAAGTTTTGAAGAAGTTCAAAATGGATCAGTCAAAGAAAGGGTACTTGCCTATGTTACAAGGTGTGAAGTTGAGTTAGACTCAATGCCCGACCACTGCCTCAGCTATAGGTTCCATCATGTATGCAATGATGTGCCCCAGACTTGATGTGTGCCTTGCTATAAGTTTAGCAGAGATATACCAAAGTAATCCTGGAGTGAATCACTGGGCAACGGTCAAGAACATCCTTAAATGCCTGAAAAGGACTAAGGATATGTTTCTCATTTATGGAGGTGACAAAGAGATTGTCGTAAATGGTTACATCGATGCAAGCTTTGACACTGATCCGGATGATTCTAAGTCACAAACCGGATACGTATTTATATTGAATAGTGGAGCTGTCAGTTGGTGCAGTTCCAAGCAGAGCGTCATGGCGGGATCTATGTGTGAAGCATAGTACATAGCTTCTTCAGAAGAAACAAATGAAGGAGTCTGGATGAAGGAGTTCATATCCAATCTAGGTGTAATACCTAGTGCATCGGGTCCAATGTAAATCTTTTGTGACAATACTGGAGAAATTGCCTTGGCGAAGGAATCCAGATTTCACAAGAGAACCAAACACATCAAGAGACGCTTCAATTACATCCGTGATCAAGTCAGGGAGGGAGACATAGAGATTTGCAATATATATACGGATCTGAATGTTGCAGACCCGTTGACTAAGCCTCTCTCACGAGCAAAACATGATCAATACCAAGATTCCATGGGTGTTAGAATCATTACTATGTAATTTAGATTATTGACTCTAGTGCAAGTGGGAGACTAAAGGAAATATGCCCTAGAGGCAATAATAAAGTTGTTATTTATATTTCCTTATACCATGATAAATGTTTATTATTCATGCAAGGATTGTATTAACCAGAAACTTAGTACATGTGTGAATGTATAGACAAAACAGAGTGTCCCTAGTATGCCTCTACCTGACTAGCTCGTTAATCAAAGATGGTTAAGGTTCCTGACCATAGACATGTGTTGTCATTTGATGAACGGGATCACATCATTAGAGAATGATGTGATGGACAAGACCCATATGTTAGCTTAGCATTATGATCATTTAGTTTTATTGCTATTAATTTCTTCATGACTTATACATATTGCACTGACTATGAGATTGTGCAACTCCCGAATACCTGAGGAACACCTTGTGTGCTATCAAACGTCACAATGTAACTGGGTTATTATAAAGATGCTCTACAGGTGTCTCTGAAGGTGTTTGTTGATTTTTCATAGATCAAGATTAGGATTTGTCATTCTGTGTATCGGAGAGGTATCTCTGGGCCCTCTCGGTAATGCACATCTCTATAAGCCTTGCAAGCAATGTGACTAATGAGTTAGTTGCGGTATTATGCATTACCGAATGAGTAAAGAGACTTGCCGGTAACGAGATTGAACTAGGTATGAGGATACCGACGATCGAATCTCGGGCAAGTAACATACCGATGACAAAGGGAATGACGTATGTTGTTATGTGGTTTGACCGATAAAGATCTTCGTAGAATATGTAGGAACCAATATGAGCATCCAGGTTCCGCTATTGGTTATTGACTGGAGATGTGTCTCGGTCATGTCTACATAGTTCTCGAACCCATAGGGTCCGCACGCTTAACGCTCGATGATGATTTGTATTATGAGTTATGTGTTTTGGTTACCAAAGTTTGTTCGGAGTCCCGGATGAGATCACGGACATGACAAGGAGTCTCGATATGGTCGAGAGGTAAAGATTAATATATTGGAAGGTAGTATTGAGACATCGGAATGGTTCCGAGTGATTCGGGTATTTTTTCGGAGTACCGAGGGGTTACCGGAACCCCACAGGGAAATGTTGGGCCTACATGAGACTAAAGGGAGAGAGAGGGAAGCCCGCGGGGGCTGGCGCGTGCTACCTCTTGAGCTTGCGTTGGATTTCCCCGAAGAGGAAAGGATGATAAAGCAGAGTAGCGTAAGTATTTCCCTCAGTTTTTGAGAACCAAGGTATCAATCCAGTAGGAGGGCACGCTCAAGTCCCTCATTCCTGCACAAAACGATAGCTACTCGCAACCAACGCGATTAGGGGTTGTCAATCCCTTCACGGTCACTTACGAGAGTGAGATCTGATAGATATAATTATTTTGGTATTTTTGGTATAGAGATGCAAAGTGAAAAGTAAAAGGCAAAGTAAAAAAGCAAAGCAAGATTAAAGTGATGGAGATTGATATGATGAGAATAGACGCGGGGGCCATAGGTTTCACTAGTGGCTTCTCTCAAGAGCATAAGTATTCTACGGTGGGTGAACAAATTACTATTGAGCAATTGACAGAATTGAGCATAGTTATGAGAATATCTAGGCATGATCATGTATACAGGCATCACGTCCGTGACAAGTAGATCGAAACGATTCTGCATCTACTACTATTACTCCACTCATCAACCGCTATCCAGCATGCATCTAGAGTATTAAGTTAAAAACAGAGTAACGGTTTAAGCAAGATGACATGATGTAGAGAGATAAATTCATGCAATATGAAATAAACCCCATCTTGTTATCCTCGATGGGAACAATACAATACGTGCCTTGCTGCCCCTTCTGTCACTGGGAAAGGACACCGCAAGATCGAACCCAAAGCTAAGCACTTCTCCCATGGCAAGAACTACCAATCTAGTTCGCCAAACCAAACGGATAATTCAAAGGGACTTGCAAAGATAACCAATCATACATTAAAGAATTCAGAGAAGATTCAAATATTATTCATAGATAGACTTGATCATAAACCCACAATTCATCGGTCTCAACAAACACACCGCAAAAAGAAGATTACATCGAATAGATCTCCACGAGAGAGGGGGGAACTTTGTATTGAGATCCAAAAAGAGAGAAGAAGCCATCTAGCTACTAACTATGGACCCGAAGGTCTGAGGTAAACTACTCACACTTCATCGGAGGGGCTATGATGATGTAGAAGGTCTCCGTGATGATGGCCCTCTCCGGCGGAGCTCCGGAACAGGCCCCAAGATGGGATCTCGTGGATACAGAAAGTTGCGGCAGTGGAATTAGGTTTTTGGCTCCTGTTCTGATCATTTGGGGGTACGTAGGTATATATAGGAGGAAGGAGTACGTCGGTGGAGCACCGAGGGGCCCACGAGGCAGTGGGCGCGCCCTAGGGGGGTGGGCGCGCCCCCACCCTCGTGACCGCCGCTTTGACTCCTTGGAGTAGGGTCCAAGTCTCCTGGATCACGTTCGGTGAGAAAATCACATTCCTGAAGGTTTCATTCCGTTTGGACTCCATTTGATATTCCGTTTCTTCGAAACACTGAAATAGGGGAGACATTGGATGTTGTCAACCGGCCTTAAAATGTGTCATAAATAGCTCTTCCCCCTTTGACTTAGTTTTCGCTCTCCTCTGTTTCTAGTAGAAAAAGCCTGATCCTACTTTGCGAGTCCAACAGGTCTAGTATTCTTTTCTTTTTTGTCCGAGGGAACGTGGTAGCCCTGATCTAGCTAAGACTTGAGATTCCATTCTATTTCATTCTGATCTTGTTATGAGGAAATAGGTGAGGCGAGGCTATGTCATGAGCCCCTACAAGGAGTCAAAATAAAGCCGAAACCAGATACAGGAAGTGTTGACCCGGATCAATTGAGTGCGAGCCCTTTTATCTTGAGCTGATTCTCCTTATTTTAGATCTGTGGCGAAGGTAAATTGAGCTTGCATTCGGCATTCCTAGTATGCTCCACTCATTCTACGCCAAGCACCCAATCACGGGATCAGAATCACACTCTAGATCATACCTTTCACGAAAGAAAAGGACAGGCAGCCGCTGCTAAACCAAGATCTCCATCTCTTGACTCCGTCAATCGGCAAAATGACCCCGTAACTTCGGGTGAAGGGGTGCTCTCCTATCTTTTGATTAGGAAAGCGGCACATGCCAGGGGGTAGCGACTGTTTATTAAAAACACAGGACTCTGCTAAGTGGTAACACGATGTATAGAGTCTGACACCTACCCGGTGCTGGAAGGTCGGAAGGAGAAGTGTGATAAGCTTTGAATGGAAGCCCCGGTAAACGGCGGCAGTAACTCTAACTGTCCTAAGGTAGCGAAATTCCGTGTCGCGGATACCCTACTATATCATAGTCTCTACTACTAGTATTTTTAATACCCCAGGAGCTCATGAGAGTCTTTGAGTGAAATTCATAAGTCTCAATTCCCGAGCGATCGCACCAAAAACTTGAGTTCCTTTTGGATTTCCTTCTTGATCAATGACAACCGTCCGGAATTCTGTACAACTATAGGGTTCGGTTCTTTCTTCTGTCCCAGGTCCTTACACACAAGAAAGCGCCATCCATCCCTCGAACTGAGTGAGGTGACACCTTTTTTACTATTTTGATGTAGTGAGATTGCGATTGAACAAACAAGAGGGTCTGGGAAAGTCTGCCTCCGTTACTCTTTAGGAGGCATCCGCCCCAGATAAACTACCCACCTCGCAGTCTTCAAGTTCTGCCCCGGCTCACTCCTCTTTCCAGCAATCTATGTGGGAAGCACTCGTTCAAAGTAAGTTGAGATTCAAAGCGTTCCCGTAAGCTAGTAAGTCAATCAAAGCTATAACTCTATTTGTTAGTTTCAGGAAACTGGTACATATTTCAAATAATATATATATATATATATTAGTTGGTATTTACCAATTTTAGACTAAGCATAAATTCATTTTGAAAGAAAAGGGAATCTTTCTTGTTCCACTTCCAAGGCAAGGAAAATAAAATGTCAGTTTCGTTATTACAACCTTATTTTTTTATGTCAAAGACAAAAAGCTACGCGCAAATTCTCATTGGATCTCGGTTGTTCTGACCTGACTTGTTGTACTTGATTCACCCACGTAAATAGAAAACTTGGATAATAAAAGTCATCCCATAAAAGAGAAGTGAGTCCGCATGTCGGCAAATGATTTGGAATTGAAACTGGCATATTGTCGATATGAGTATAATTGCCTCGAGAAATAGATAAGAATTCCTTCCTTTACCGGTAAATGAATAGGAATCAGGTTAATAAAATCGGAACTGCTTCCGCCTTCCTCTCGAACTGAGCTATTTCTCTGAAATATACAGTTTCACATCATTACAGGAAATCCTATAGCTGTGTATTACCACCCGGTATGGAGCCATCGTCGTCTTCGGCGTAGCGTGAAGACCCTCATTATATGTTATATACGACAGGCTAATTAAGTCCTTCAATTTCAGAAAGGTGTCTTTCCTTACTTCCTTACACAAAACTGTTATGTTGTTATGCTGCTCGTGCAATCAAAACTTAGAATAGAAGAAAAAGAGTTCCCTCGGGACCCATCCTCTTCTCACCGAGAGCACTGGCGATTGCTTTCTTTCTGACCTTCAGCCGAGAAATTCCATACCTTCCACCACACCGACGCCTCCCGTCTCCCCCGCGGTTCCCTTTCCCGAGAAGCAGCTGATCTTGGACCCAACAAGCAAAGCAACGGATTGGGCTGCACTGCCTTTCGGTGTTTTAGTTAGGCGCATCCTCTTGCGGGATGACAATCTGTCATAGCACGCTCCGCGCCTTTTTGGTCGCTACTCTCCTAACCGACGAGTCGGAGAGGATACGAATGTCCATTCACCCTACCACCCATCTTCCTTCTAGCTTCCTTGATCAACGACGCCAGATGAAAACAAGTTCGTAGTAACAGGTGGCCGTTGAGCTCCTAGTTTGACTGTTGGTGCCAGACTAGAATGGAAGAATGCCCATAATACTGAAATGAAGAAGAATACCTCACTAATAAGAAATAGAGCAACACCCATTGATAAAAACCATAATCTGATTCAAGATCAAGTCTTACTGAAATTGGATTTCCTTTTCGTGCAATATGTCACTTAACTGCGAGAAACACCGCGCCCGTGCCCCCGTCGCTCGCCGGAGCAGCCGTGCGTGGCGTACCAATTTTTTATCTGGTGGATCTTGTCTGTTCTTTCGAAAGTGTTGGAGACCTGTTGGTTGACCAACTGAAGGAAACAACGCCTCTCCTGCTTTGCTTACTTTTGGCCAGCATTCGTCTTCGGCTTACAGTAGCGTTTGCAGCTCTATTGGAAATCGCATCACTTCTCTACATACTGGCATTCGGAGCTAGGAGCAGAGAAGAGAAGTCAATCGGAAGAATCGTAAAAGCCTGGAGCTCAAACATTGCGTTCTACACTTTACTTTTGTTTTGTATCTCTGAAACAGGAGTGAAAAGAAATCAGCTCATCCACCGCTAACTAAACCGCCCTCCCATACCTCCTAAAACAACGGTAGTTTGCTTCTTTTCGTTCAATTGTACCTGGCCCAAGCGCCTATCTATTTAGTACTTTCGAGTAAGAAAGCAACTTGACATTATGATCCCCGAGAAGAGGATTCGTATTATACCCGAGAACACCTAAGACATGGGGGTTATTTACGCGAGTAAGCCTAGCAAGGACCAAGATCTCGATCTAGCCTAGTTGGGGCTTTAGAGTCACATGACACAGTACCAAGAACGGGAGAACCAGTAACAATTGATACGGATTTCCAACCAATGGATCTTCTTACCTTTGGACCGGAACCTTTAGCTGTTTCCTACTCGGTCTACAGCTTGGTTTGAAATCCCGGGTTTGGTACCAAATCTGGATAAACTCCTTTTGGTTCTTAAAACGGAGGAAAAATGGGCTTTGGCACTCCTTCCGCTATTACTCGAAATAATAATAATAGTGAAAGGGCGGTCGAATTTGTGACTACGTCAAAGGCTCGTTTCACTCAAATTTAAAGGCTGTAACTCCTACTTATTTCTATTAATTAAAGCTTGCCAACAGGGGAGTGGGAAATACACTCCCCTATTTGTTACAACTAATGCCTCGCCTATAAGCAGGTAGCTTGTGAGCTATCGATCAATTGTGAACGTTCTCATAGAATTGGATCTTATCTTATTCACATAAGTCTTTCATTTCGTACATGTTTCCAAGAAAGAAATTAGGACAACCAATTAAGCATTGGATGAGTCAAAGGCTTCTTCGAGCGCCATCACATGCTTAAGAAGGACTTGCCACGGAGCCAAGGCCTATTTATGAGCTAGACCTAGAAGATCACTGCTTTCGTGCTGGTCATTCTAATCACAATGACAACTTCTCCCAAAGAGGGTTCTTATTTCATTTCAGTAAGTAGTCGATTGATCGGAGCACGTAGGAATGCCGACCACTACATAAGCCGCTGGCGGAGAAAGCTCGAAGAGCTTCCCTTCATTCTCTTCGCGGGAGTCGCACACAGCACATAGCTGGAAGTCAGAGGGCCCGCACTACCTGCCTAACCCTTCGCTCCAAGGGACCGTAGAACGGAAAGCGCCTTCTAAACAACTCGGCAGAAGGGAAGAGGGTGACCTACTGGGAAATGAAAAAACAATTGGTTCAATCAAGTACTTATAAGACGAACGGAGTTCTCTCACATATTGTTATGTTTACCTGGAATGCCATAAGCCTGCTCTCAAGGAGGAACAGGATATGTGGAAGGCTATCCTGGTGGCTCAAGACTGTCCGGTATACCTGGACCAGTCTATATTGAGCCATATTCATCAATTCGTCAGGAAATTTGGCCTCATGGTCCGAATAATTTCAATAGTAGTTCCATGAACAATCCTTTGTGGGATTGGATTAGTTTGCTCGTTGAAATGCCATAAAGCGCGAACCAACATCCGTGATACAAAAACCAAAACAAGAATGAGGAACTTGTCTTAGTCATTCCCACATTGAATCGAATAAAATAGGACCAAAAGACGGAGGTTTCTGAACTTTTTTATGCTGTATGCCTAAGTTTCCAAACCCGTCTTGAAGGTTTCTTTACCAGAGAAGTAGGTCCTACGCTAGCTTTTTGTGGCCATGGGAACCGACTGCCCTCAAACCCCCTTTTATTCTAAAAAAAGGGATCGGCACTTCTCGTATAAATGGAATGGAATTTCTCGAATTTCACACAGGAGATCACATCATTCCACATGATGATTTGCTAATTGTTTTATGATCCTTGACTAGCTATATAGACCCTAGGAACTTGCATGTGCTATTACTGCTGTATAAAGGAAAGGTGGCTCACGTTACCACTCTCCCCTATTCCTATAGGAAGGAAGAGTCCATCAAATGCAAGTCGCTACCAGTTTCCTATGCAAAAAACAGCAATTGTGGGCTGCGCCTCCGGTTAATAGGTTAGTCCCAAAAATAATATAAAAGTGGAAAATAAAGCCCAATATAGTCCAAAACAGTAGATAATATAGCATGGAGCAATCAAAAATTATAGATATGTTGGAGACGTATCAACGCCCCCCCCCTACTAGGGACTACGAATAGGACAAGGAGGAGGGGGCGCCCCCCTTCCCTTTCCCTCTCCCTCTCCTTCCTATTCCCTCCGGTGGAGAAAGGGAAGGGGGGTGAATCCTACTTGGACTAGGAGTCCAAGTAGGACTCCCCCATGGCGCTCCCCTCCTGGCCGCCAGCTTCCTCCTGCCCCCCTTTATATACGGGGGCAGGGGGCACCCCGAAGGTACACCAAGATTTCTCTTAGCCGTGTGCGGTGCCCCCCTCCACAATTTATTCCTCCGGTCATAGCATTGTAGTGCTTAGGCGAAGCCCTATGCGGATCACATCACCATCACCGTCACCACGCCGTCGTACTATTGGAACTCTCACTCGACCCTCTACTGGATCAAGAGCTCGAGGGGCATCATCGAGCTAAACGTGTGCTGAACACAGAGGTGCGTACGTTTGGTACTTAGATCGGTTGGATCATGAAGACGTTCAATGACATCAACCGTGTTAACCTAACGCTTCCGCTTTCGGTCTATGAGGGTACGTGGACACACTCTCCCCCTCTCGTTGCTATCAATCTCCTAGATAGATCTTGCGTGATCATAGGAATTTTTTTGAAATTGCATGCTACGTTCCCCAACACTTTCCCAGCCTTCTCGGCAGCCGCGGCCTCCCGGCAGTCAGTGCACATGGCAGCTTTCTTGTCGGGGACCTTAGCCTTGGCCTTCTTGACGATAGTAGGTGCACCCGGTCCTTCAACAGTCATCACTGCCTTATCCTTCCGCTTCTTGCTGCGCTTCTTGCTCTTCTTCTGACTGGTTGATTCATCATCATCCTCTGAGTCAATGTTGGTGCAATATTCCTCTCCGGGCAACTTCCTTGCCTCCTCCATATGAGCACACTTATCCACCATGGTGTAGAGCTCCATCACAGTCTTGGGAAACCACACGTTCATCTTGGGACGAATCCGGCGGTTGCGCAGATTGGACTGGAAGGCAGCTATCACAACTGCCGGATGGATATTTGGGATGTTCCTATGTACTCTACTGAATCTCTGTAAATACTTACGGAGGTTCTCTCCTTCCTTCTGTTGGAGAAGCTGCAGGTCACTGGGCCTGGTCGGCTCTTGATGGTCGCCGGTGAAGGCGCCAATGAAGTCATGGCACAGGTCAGCTCATGACGAAATGGAGTTCTCCGGCAGGTGCATCAGCCAAGACCTCACATTGGACATGAGAGCCAAAGGGAAGTAGTTGGCAAACAGCTTCTCATCTCTCCCGCCGGCAGCCTGAATAGCGATGGTGTAGATGCTCAAAAACTCTGCCGGGATCAGCCTTCCATCGTACTTCTCAGGTATCTCTGGCTTGAATGTGCGAACGGACGGCTAACGGACTTGCCGCAGATCAAGAGTAAAGGCAGGGCACCCAACTGAAGGAAATATGCCCTAGAGGCAATAATAAAGTTATTATTTATTTCCTTATATCATGATAAATGTTTATTATTCATGCTAGAATTGTAATAACCGGAAACATAATACATGTGTGAATACATAGACAAACAGAGTGTCACTTGTATGCCTCTACTTGACTAGCTCATTGATCAAAGATGGTTAAGTTTCCTAACCATAGACATGAGTTGTCATTTGATTAACGGAATCACATCATTAGGAGAATGATGTGATTGACATGACCCATTCCATTAGCTTAACACATGATCATTATGTTGTTATTGCTTTCTTCATGACTTATACATGTTCCTATGACTATGAGATTATGCAACTCCCGTTTACTGGAGGAACACTTTGTGTGCTACCAAATGTCACAACGTAACTGAGTGATTATAAAGGTGCTCTACAGGTGTCTCCGAAGGTACTTGTTGGGTTGGCGCATTTCGAGATTAGGATTTGTCACTCCGATTGTCGGAGAGGTATCTCTGGGACCTCTTGGTAATGCACATCACTTAAGCCTTGCAGGCATTGCAACTAATGAGTTAGTTTCGGGATGATGTGTTACGGAATGAGTAAAGAGACTTGCTAGTAACGAGATTGAACTACGATCGAATCTCGGGCAAGTAACATATCAATGACAAAGGGAACAACGTATGTTGTTATGCAGTCTGACCGATAAAGATCTTCGTAGAATATGTAGGAGCCAATATGAGCATCCAGGTTACGCTATTGGTTATTGACTGGAGACGTGTCTCGGTCATGTCTACATAGTTCTCTTACCCGTAGGGTCCGCACGCTTAACGTTACGATGACAGTTATATTATGAGTTTATATGTTTTGATGTACTGAAGGTTGTTCGGAGTCCTGGATGTGATCACGGACATGACGAGGAGTCTCAAAATGGTTGAGACATGAAGATTGATATATTGGAAGCCTATGTTTGGATATTGGAAGTGTTCCGGGTAAAATCTGGATTTTACCGGAGTACCGGGAGGTTACCGGAACCCCCCGAGAATCAAATGGGCCTTAGTGGACCTAGGTGGAAGAGAGGAGAGGAGGCAAGGGCTGGCCACGCGCCCCTTCCCCCTAGTCCGAATAGGATAAGGAGAGCGGGGCGGCGCCCCCCTTCCTTCCTTCTCCTCCACTGCTTCCTCCCCAAGTCCTAATCCAACTAGGAAAAAGGAGGGGAGTCCTACTCCCGGTGGGAGTAGGACTCCTCCTGCGCGCCTCCTCCTATGGCCGGCCGCACCCCCTTGCT
This sequence comes from Triticum monococcum, assembly GCA_034509565.1. Taxonomy (NCBI): domain Eukaryota; kingdom Viridiplantae; phylum Streptophyta; class Magnoliopsida; order Poales; family Poaceae; genus Triticum; species Triticum monococcum. The sequence continues at coordinate 474,818,160 of CM067846.1, forward strand.
CCTTTATATACGGGGGCAGGGGCACCCCATAGACACAACAATTGATCATTGATCTCTTAGCCGTGTGCGGTGCCCCCCTCCACCATCGTCGGTAGAACATCAACATCGTCACCACACCGTCGTGCTGACGAAACTCTCCCTCAACACTCGGCTGGACCGGAGTTCGAGGGACGTCATCGGGCTGAACGTGTGCTGAACTCGGAGGTGTCGTATGTTCGGTACTTGATCAGTCGGATCGTGAAGACGTACGACTACAGCAACCGTGTTGTGCTAACGCTTCCGCTTTCGGTCTACGAGGGCACATGGACAACACTCTCCCCTCTCGTTGCTATGCATCACCATGATCTTGCGTGTGCGTAGGATTTTTTTTGAAATTACTACGTTCCCCAACACCAACCTCGAAAGGTAGGCACCCGCCAATACCGAGCGCAGATTCATCGACGTCGGGGCTATCGCACCCATCGGTCCGGCAGTGGTCGTCGCGGCATCGCTCGACGGCGACGTGCATGTCTCCCCTCCGCCTATCCTCCAGGGCTCGCCGCGGCCAGGACGTGATCTAGGGTCAGAGGAGGCCCTCGAGACGTCATCGGGTTCTTAATTCTGTTGGGCTTGTGCTGGCTGCCATGGTCGGGCCTGCACCATGGGGGTGGCCCCTTCCCTATGGCCAGCAGCACGAGCCTCCGTCATCGCTTGGGGAGGCCGTGGCGGGCCAGCTTGCTACGAGCCCCCAGCCTCGGTGAAACTGAGCAGACTTTGGATGGTGGCACGCCATTCGTCCATCTGCTTGGCCGCTGGCGGAAACCTCAGCAGCAACTGAGCCCGCGCCATGGCCTCTGCGGTGGTATTTCTCCAAAGAGGAAGGGATGATGGAGCACAGCGGCGGTAGGTATTTCCCTCAGATATGAAACCAAGGTTATCGAACCAATAGGAGAACCAAGCAACACAACTTAAACAACCCCTGCACACAAATAACAAATACTCGCAACCAGACGTGTTAAAGGGGTTGTCAATCCCTTTCGGGTAACGGTGCCAGAGATTGGTGCATGGACGATACAAAGTTGTAATAGATTGAATAAATAGATCACAAATAAAATAAAGTGCAGCAAAGTATTTTTGGATTAATAGATCTGAAAATAAAAGCAAAGGAAAAGTAGATCGCAACGGCAAATATATAAGAAAGAGACCCGGGGGCGCTAGGTTTCACTAGTGGCTTCTCTTGAGAAAAATAGCAAACGGTGGGTGAACAAATTACTGTTGGGCAATTGATAGAACTTCAAATACTCATGACAATATCCAGACAATGATCATTACATAGGCATCACATCCAAGATTAGTAGACCGACTCCTGCATGCATCTACTACTATTACTCCACACATCGATCGCTATCCAGCATGCATCTAGTGTATTAAGTTCATGGAGAAACAGAGTAATGCAATAAGAACAATGACATGATGTAGACAAGATCTATCTATGTAGATATACACCCCATCGTTTTATCCTTAGTAGCAATGATACATATGTGTCGGTTCCCCTTTTGTCACTGGGATCAAGCACCGTAAGATCGAATCTACTACAAAGCACCTCTTCCCATTGCAAGATAAATAGATCAAGTTGGCCAAACAAAACCCAAATATCAGAGAAGAAATACGAGGCTATAAACAATCATGCATAAAAGAGATCAAAGAAACTCAAATAATTTCATGGATATAAAAAGATAGATCTGATCATAAACTCAAAGTTCATCGATCCCTACAAACACACCGCAAAAAGAGTTACATCATATGGATCTCCAAGAGACCTTTCGGCATTCTGGGAACGGGGGTCCCCAGACTTGCCTGCCTGCGGCCCGCGACGTGGCGGAGCCAACAGGCCGTACGACCCACCTTCACCAACAAAGAATCCAAGACCCTTGCGAGGCAGACGGCGCAAGACCTCCTCCCGAGCGGCCTAGTCAGGCAGGCTCGCGAGGGGCAAAGATATCAAGGCGAGGCGAACCTCATGAGGCTCTCGTGACGTGAGCCATGACGATCGACACCACACGGGCGCCAGGCGGGCGCTAGCGTGCGCAGCGTCCTTGTTTCCTCTTTGGTGCAAAGGGGCAGGCACAACCGCGGAGTACCGAGGCATCAGGCAAAGGTTGCCATTTCGGTGCAACAAGACCAAGGCCATGGACTGCAAGACGAAGGTCATCATGGAGCCCAAGACGGTGTCGCCACCAGAGCTTTGTGCAAGCGAGGACCGCTTTTGTCAGGATATCTTGTACTAGTTGTCCCCCTTCAAATTAGCCCGCCATTGTTGGCTCCCTTCCCGCTCTATATTTGGGAAGAGGACCAGGGCCTCTATAAATAGGACTAGCCACCACCATAGTAGAGGGGGGATGAGACCCAGAGACACACACACAAGTTCATACGCGCAAGAACACCTCAACCTCAAGAGGCTGTTCTTCCCTTGTATTGTTCATCATCAGCCCAAGAGGCAATCCACCACCACCACACCGGAGTACGGTATTACACCACAACGGTGGCCCGAACCAGTATAAACCCCGTGTCTTTCTGTGTTGTGAGTTCGTCGAGTTTGTCCACGAGATCTAGCGAGCTAGAGCATAGATCGGTAGGAGGGAAAGACTTCGCGCGCACCCCAGTGTGAGAACCTTAAGGGTTAGCCGGAGCCCCACATCCGACATTTGGCGCGCCAGGTAGGGGTGCGCCGTAGCTTCCCTTCCATGAGTTCGTCGCTCCGTCGTCTCCATGGCGGACGCTCACCGTGCTCGAGCTGAGCGTCGGTGTCGGTGTCAAAACCGGCGGATCTCGGGTAGGGGGTCCCGAACTGTGCGCCTAGGCGGATGGTAACAGGAGACGGGGGACACGATGTTTACCCAGGTTCGGGCCCTCTTGATGGAGGTAATACCCTATGTCCTGCTCGATTGTTCTTGATGATATGAGTAGTACAAGAGTTGATCTACCACGAGATCAGAGAGGTTAAACCCTAGAAGCTAGCCTATGGTATGATTGTATGTTTTCCTACGGACTAAACCCTCCGGTATATATAGACACCGGAGGGGGCTAGGGTTACACAGAGTCGGTTACAAGAAAGGAGATCTACATATCCGTATTGCCAAGCTTGCCTTCCACGCCAAGGAGAGTCCCATTCGGACACGGGATGAAGTCTCCAATCTTGTATCTTCATAGTCCATCAGTCCGGCCAAAGGATATAGTCCGGCTGTCCGGATACCCCCTAATCCTGGACTCCCTCAGTAGCCCCCGAACCAGGCTTCAATGACGATGAGTCCGGCGCATAGATTGTCTTTCGCATTGCAAGGCGGGTTCTTCTTCAAACTCCGAGGACCTGTTAAATAGTGTCCGGCTTCTCGTAAATGTTGCGCTTCTTGGCTTCTGCGTCCAATAATGGCCATCTTCCATGTGTCAAGCGAATGTGAGGAGCTTGGGTGTTTTTACATTTTCCACCCCATCTATGTGAATGAACTGTCTATTAAAGAGACGAGGATCCTCAGATCCAAACCACACCATCCTTCCTCAGCGAGCATTCATCGGAGCGCGCCCGAAAAAATCCATCCCAACATGGCCGGCCAGCGCAGCTCCTCCTCTCGCTCCCGCAGCCCCAAGCCCGGAGATTGGGAGAAGTGTTCCATCCCGTACAGCCAATTAGTGAAGCTACAGACCAAAGGATTCCTCCCTCCAGCATATATGGTCCCAGTTCGAGCCGGGCTCGCCACCTATAATGGCGGGGAGCAAGCGGAGAGCTTTCCCAACCCCTCTAAGGGAGAGCGGGTATGCCTTGTCCCTTATTTGTTAAGGGGACTCAGATTTCCAATCCATCCATTTCTCCGAGGGCTCCTGGAGTTCTACGGCCTCCAGTTTCCCAACCTCACCCCTGCCTCCATACTGCACATCGCTAGTTTCATAGCCCTTTGCGAGCTGTTTCTGGGCTGCGAAGCTCATTTCGCGCTGTGGAAGAAGTTGTTCTGCCTTGTGCCCCGTACACAGAGGGGATCAATATATCAAGTGGGCAGAGCCGAAGTATGGTGCATCGCCGGGACCGGATACCTATCCGGTACCCCGGAGAACACGTCCGAGGATTGGCCTTCAGAGTGGTTTTATATGGAGGATGTTCCTTTCCCGGATCCTATCCGGATTGGTCTTCCTGAGTTCGACAACGCCCCTTTGAAGAAAGGCCTAAGCTGGCGCCCACGGAGCCCATAGGAGGAAGATGATAGAGACGTATTTTATCTGATGGGCCGGATAAAGTTGCTAGCCAAATCAGGACTGACCATAACCGAGGTTATGGCAATAAGCATTATGCGGGGGGTGCAGCCACTTCAATATCGAGGCCACCCCATGTGGCACTTCAACGGGGAAGATGATGCCACTCGCTGCGAGCGCAAGGGACCGGACTCAGTTGCTGCTCTAGCAAAAATTCTATCCGATCTGTATAAGGGGGAAGAAGAGGAGTTCCTCCGCATCAAGCCACGGGATGGATTCTCCATGAACAACCCTCGAAGCTGGGTGAGCTTCTGCTCTTTTTACTTCCATCCTAGTCTTGTTTTCGTGATAAATATTTACCTTGCCGTTTCATCACAGGAACTGCGTAAGGAGGTAGGGGAGATCAATAGCCCACCTCCACAACCGTAGGATCCTAAATGGGTCCTCGACCCCGGCCTCAAAGAGGATCCGAACATATTCGTGGAGCTGATTGATGGGATTTTCTATCAGCTAAGCTGTGATGACGCCATGGTGGCCATTATAGCCGACTACCCTGGGCTACTCCCAGCCTCACAGGTAAATGAGACCAAAGTCCCAACCTTTTAAAAGGATTTCCTTTTATGCACTTCACCTACCGTATAAAATCGGTGTTTTATAGGAAGGCCCCCGGGACGCCATGCCGAGCCCGCGGTGACTCGCCAACAAGGGGTTTCAAAGCCGGGCAGGCTAAAAAGGAAGGCGGTCCGGACGGAGACGCCGGCGCAGAGGTATGATGCAACACCTCACTCCGTGGTTTTCATCTTTAAAAACATAATAACACCCGTGTTTCCTAGAAGGAAGAACACTCGCCGGACAATATCTGGAGAGGCCGCCGATCACGCCTCTACCAGTCGCGCTCCAGGGCCGGACACAAAGGCGGAAGCTAACACGAGGCACACTCGGGATGCTCCTTCTATAGAGGATGCAGATAAGATATCCACTACGAATTCTGAAGTGGAGAGTGTCATGAATCACAGGCGTTGCCGAGCCATACTCCGTGACGCTTGTTTCTCCCAAGAGGCGTTTGATGCATTCAACTCAGGAGATACCTATATCCGTGCTGCTCAAAATGGTCTAGCCAGAGCCACGGACCAGTATGTAAAGGATGTACGGGTAAGAAAATTTGATGAGTATATATCAGTAGCCCCTGAGACTTGAAACAGTTGGCACAACTGATTTAAGGATCATTTATTGTGCAGGTTCTTACAGAGAAGAATACTCGACTGTCACAGGAGCTGGAGGAATGCAAGACCCAACTTCGGGCCGCCGTTGCCGCATTGAAGGAACCTGAAAAGTCCCCAGCTGGTAACATTTGTTTCAAAGAATGATAGGTACCATATAGTGTGCGGCATGGCTGCAGATCTAACAATAGATATTGCAGATGACTCCGGAGAGAATCCGGAGGACCAGCATGTCGTACGACAGCTAAAGGCTGGCGAACGCATGCTTACTAAGGTCATGCGGGAGAAAAACAATCTCCAAGATGCCAATACCAAGCTGAGCGTGGAACTGAAAGATGTTCGAGCCCAGCTTGCGGACTCCGTGAAGGAGAATAAGCGGCTTCGACGCGACATTTTTAGTAAGTGATTGAACAAACCCTTAAAAGAGTGCGGCGAAGATGCCGGCTAATAGAGTTCTGTCTGCAGGTATGCTGATGGGTCGTCCCGCGGAGGAGATGCCCGGGTCTATGGGTGATCTTCTACCTGAGCTCTCACAACTGCACGAACAAGTTCGGCAGGTGATGCAAAATATTGCCCGGGCCTTATGGCCATCCATCTCCCTGCCAGCAGGCATTGGAGAGCTTGCGGAGAAGCTCAAGGGAGCATGGCGGTGCTTCCGATTATGGAAGATATCGGCCTGCTGTCAAGGTGCTAGGGAAGCCTGGGCCATGGTGAAGACGTGGTATACCAAGGCTGACCCAAACCACATGGCCGAGGTCGGACCTATGGGGCCCGATGGGAAATAGATCCCCGTTAGCTTAGTGTATGGGCAAGTAGAATTAGCCGCAAAGTATTCCCAACAGGATTGTAGGCTAGACAGCCTGTTGGATGGTATAGAAGAGGAATTTAGTCAGTCTAGATGACTATGTAATTAAAGTGACATGTATAATGCCTTCTAGCCGGATTGTAAATCATTTGTCATGGCGGACCTTTTCGCTTAAACCTCGGGACCCGATAGTCTGGAGTGTATCCGAATACCCCCTCAGTTATATAAGAACCGGGGTATGTGTGGGAACCAGGCATAGGGGTCATTAGTGCTTGAACAGACAAGTACCCAACTAGTTATGTTATATTACATGGGTAGTAAGAAACATCTTCCAGGGAGAATAGTTCCGTTAAGGGTTCCTTTCCCTGGGTACGCATGCCCTAAAGTGCATCTCCGGACTGCGAGAGGAGACGCAGGCAAAAACATCTAGGGGCACATATGGAAAATAAATAAAAATCATCTTTTGTTCACCGACCGAATATTCTCTTAAGAACGCTAGCTTTCGGCTTCACCCAGTCTGAGGTACACATCCGGCTGGCCCGGCAGTAACAATCGCAAAGGTGCTCCCCTTATGCCCTAGCCGAATTAACGGGAACGTAGGGCATAAATACAAGAGCCAGGCAACCCAGCTTGGCCAAAACATAAGTCATATCGATGCATATAATGGCAAAGAAAAGGTACATGCGGAAGAATAACACATGTGCGGGGCATGAAGCCCAGATAAATAATTAAGCTTCTGTGTAAGAAGCCCCCAGGTATAATGAGCGCGGTTAGCGCGTCAATAGTGTGCGAGCAAGGCACAAGTTGGCCCTTGAAGGCCTTGAGAAAGAATAAAAGAAAGAAAGAGAGAAAAGACAGATAATGTATATGCAAAAAATGGACAGAGGAAGGAGACGAACATAGAGTCCGGCACTAGGCGTAGAATCTTCGGAGCCTGGCTGCGTTCCATGGGTTTGGCTCAAGTCGATTATTCGATGCATCCCGCAGAAAGTACGCTCCACCGGCCAGAACTTGGTCAATAATGAAGGGACCTTCCCATTTGGGCTCGAGCTTTGTCTTTTTCTTCTCCGGCGGGCGTAGAACTAGCTCGCCAACGTTATAAGTTTTGGCCCGTACTTCTCTGCTTTGGTATCTTCGAGCCTGTTGCTTATCGAATGCGGAACGGGCTTTTGCCACATCGCGCTCCTCCTCAAGGGTGTCCAGACTATCCTGCCGATCGAGCTCGGCTTCTCTTTCTTCGTACATACACACTCGAGGTGAGTCATGAATTATGTCGCAGGGCAGAACCGCCTCTGCGCCGTACACCATAAAGAAGGGTGTGTATCCGGTAGTACGATTCAGTGTGGTCCACAGCCCCCAGAGTACGAAGTCGAGCTCCTCTACCCAGTGCGTGTTAGTCTCCTTTAAGGACCGCACTAATCTGGGTTTGATGCTGCTCATGATAAGACCATTTGCTCGCTCAACTTGGCCGTTAGTTTGTGGGTGATAGACAAAAGCATAATCGAGCTTGATACCCATGTTGTTGCACCAGAGTTTTACCTCGTCGGCCGTGAAGTTCGTGTCGTTGTCAGTGATGATGTTGTGGGGGACGCCATAACGGTGTACAACCCCGGATATGAAGTCTATCAGCGGTCCGGATTCGGCCGTTTTAACAGGTTTGGCTTCTATCCATTTGGTGAATTTATCCACCATGACCAGTAAGTATTTTTTTTATGGGTTCCCCCTTTAAGGTGTCCAACTATGTCAAGCCCCCAGACCACGAAGGGCCAGGTAATGGGGATTGTTTGGAGGGCGGTGGGTGGCATGTGGCTTTGGTTTGCAAAAAGATGGCAACCGACGCAGCGTTGGACCAAGTCCAGTGCATCTACCTGGGCCGTCGGCCAATAAAAACCTATACGGAAGGCCTTGCTTACAAGGGCCCGGGCTGCGGCGAGGTGGCCGCCGAGTCCAGCGTGAATTTCTGCCAGAAGCTTCTGCCCTTCCTCTTCGGAGATGCACCTTTGAAGGACTCCGGTAGTGCTTTTTTATACAGCTCTCCCTCGTGGACCCTGTAGGCTTTAGATCGCCGCACTATGCAGCGTGCCTCATTTTGGTCCTCGGGAAGTTCCTACCTAGTTAGGTAGGCCAGGAATGGTTCTGTCCATAGGGCAATGATGGCCATTATTACGTGGGCTGAAGGTGTTATTTCGGTAGCAGAGCCTTTTATTATGTCAGAGTGTTCGGTATCGGGCATTTTGGCCGGGTCCAGACTATTGTTACCGGTGTCCCCTTCCCATACCACAGATGGCTTAAACAACCTCACCAAAAAGATGTTGGGGGGACCGCATCGCGTTTTGCGCCGATGCAGGTGAGGATATCCGCCACCTGATTGTTTTCCCGAGCCACATGGTGAAATTCGAGCCCCTCGAACCGAGTTGACATCTTTAGGACGGCGTTGCAATAGGCCACCATTTTCGGATCCTTGGCATCGAAGTCTCCATTTATTTGGGATATTGCAAGGATTGAATCCCCACGCACCTCCAGGCGTTGAATGCCCATGGAAACTGCCATCCGAAGACCATGTAACAGGGCTTCGTATTCGGCTGCGTTGTTGGAGTCTGTATACAGTCTCTGGAGTACGTATTGAACTGTATCTCCGGTTGGGGACGTCAGGACGACGCCAGCCCCCAGACCAGCCAACATTTTGGAGCCGTCGAAGTGCATGATCCAATTGGAGTATGCACCGTACTCTTTAGGGAGTTCGGCTTCCGTCCATTCGGTGACAAAGTCGGCCAATACTTGCGATTTAATGGCTCGCCGGGGTTTGTATGTTATGTCGAATGGGAGGACCTCAATGGCCCATTTGGCAATCCGGCCCGTGGCGTCGCGGTTGTTTATAATATCATTAAGTGGCACTTTCGAGGCTACTATAATTGAACACTCTTGAAAGTAGTATCGCAGCTTCCGGGATGCCATGAATACCGCATAGGCTATCTTTTGATAATGTGGGTACCGTGATCTGCATGGAGTGAGGACAGTGGATACATAATATACCGGCTTTTGAAGGGGGAATTTATGTCCGTCCGTTTCTCGTTCGACGACGAGCACTGCGCTTACAACCTGATGAGTTGCCGCAATGTACAATAGCATTGGTTCGCCGATGTTTGGCGCGACCAGGATTGGGTTGGATGCCAGTATGGCTTTTATTTCTTCCAATCCGGCTGTGGCAGCGTCCGTCCACTCGAAGTGTTCGGTGCACTGAAGGAGGCGATAAAGGGGTAATGCCTTTTCTCCTAAGCGGGAGATAAAGCGGCTTAGAGCCGCCACACATCCGGTTAATTTCTGGATTTGTTTGAGGTCCGTTGGGATGGCCAACTGTGACAGAGCTCGGATTTTGGCCGGATTTGCTTCAATTCCTCTACTGGAGACAATGAAGCCCAGGAGCTTTCCGGCTGGTACACCGAAAATGCATTTTTCTGGATTGAGCTTGATGTCGTATGTTCGGAGGTTGTCGAATGTGAGCCTCAAGTCGTCTATTAGAGAGTCGACGTGTTTGGTTTTGACGACCACATCATCTACGTATGCCTCTACTGTTTTTCCGATCTGTTTCTCCAGACATGTCTGAATCATGCGCTGATATGTTGCACCGGTGTTTTTGAGCCCAAAAGGCATTGTGTTGAAACAGAAGGGGCCGTATGGTGTGATAAATGGTGTTGCGTCTTGGTCGGACTCCGCCATCTTGATTTGGTGGTAGCCGGAGTATGCATCGAGGAAACACAATGAATCGTGTCCTGCGGTAGCATCGATAATTCGATCGATGCGGGGGAGGGGGAAGGGATCCTTTGGGCAAGCCTTGTTGAGGTCCTTGAAATCGACACATAGGCGCCAGGATTTGTCCTTCTTTGATACCATCACCAGGTTTGCTAGCTAGTTTGGGTGTTTTATTTCTCTAATGAATCCGGCCTCCAATAGCTTGGTTAGTTCCTCTCCCATAGCTTGTCTCTTAGGTTCAGAGAAACGCCGAAGAGTCTGCTTGACCGGCTTGAATCCCTTTAGAATATTAAGGTTGTGCTCGGCCAGCCTGCGTGGGATTCCTGGCATATCCGAGGGATGCCAGGCGAATATCTCCCAATTCTCGCGTAGGAACTCTCGTAGTGCGGCGTCCACTGCGGGGTTTATCTGTGCCCCGATGGAGGTTGTTTTTGTAGGGTCCGTTGGGTGGACTTGGAATTTGACTATTTCATCCGCTGGTTTAAAAGAGGTGGACTTGGATCTCTTGTCAAGTATTACGTCGTCCCTGTCCACTGTGGAGCGCAGCGCAGTTAATTCCTCGGCCGCAAGGGCTTCGGATAATGCCTCGAGGGCCAATGCGGCTATTTTGTTTTCGGCGCAGAGTGCTATGTCTGGATCACTAGCGAGATTGATGATTCCGTTGGGCCCGAGAATTTTGAGCTTCATGTACCCGTAATGGGGTATGGCTTGGAAGATCGTGAACGCCTCCCGCCCTAAAAGGGCGTGGTATCCTCTACTGAACGGGGCCACTTGGAATGTAATTTCTTCGGACCTATAGTTCTCCGGCGTGCTGGATACCACATCTAGTGTGATTTTCTAAGCACAGCGTGCTTCCCGACTGGGGATGATTCCTTTGAAGGTTGTTCTACTTCGCTTAATGCGGTTCCAGTCTATTTCCATTTTTTTGAAGAGTTTCCTCATAGATGAGGTTTAATCCACTGCCGCCGTCCATGAGTACTTTGGTGAGTCGAAAGCCGTCCACAATTGGACTGAGGACCAGTGCAGCTGGTGCTCGGGCTGTTCGGGATTTAGGTTCGTCACTGCCATTGAAGGTAATAGTCGTGTCACTCCATGGATTTATTGCTACCACGTGGCAGATTTCGACAAGGCTGCGGAGTGTTCGCTTGCGCCTATTATTTGATGCGAAGGTCTCAAAGACTGTTAATACCGTATTGTTATCCACGGGATGGTGCTCTGTGGCATCTGGGATGAGAAGATCCTCACCACTTTTAGCCACCTGCCGGAGTACCCAACATGCTCTAAGGCTGTGTGTTGGTATGGTATCCGCTGTACTATGAATTTTGTAGGGTCCATTGAGCCATCCCTCCAATACGGTTCCACTCCCTGTAGAGGGTCTTTGCTTCTTTGTAATTAACTCGGGTGTCTTATGATAGTGCACCCTTTTACTTTGGACAGGGTGTATATTCGGAGCCGGATTATCCCAAAGTTTCGTTTTGGTTTTCCAGGCGCTTTCCATCGCACAGTACTTTCGTACTATGGACGCCAAGTCGGCGAAGCGTGATATGTCACGGCGACTTATGGCGTTAAGGATTCCCTTGTCTGTGCAATTATTGCAGAAAAATGAGACTGTGTCTTCCTCGTGATAGTCCTTAACCTTGTTCATCACAAGGAGGAATCTGGCCCAATAATGATGTACTGTTTCTTGGGGCTCTTGCCTGATGTGGGAAAGATAGTTTATGTTTGGGTGGGTGGGTGGATTAGATTCCGAACCCATACCCGATCTGAGACCCAGGGGCCGAGGAGTTTCCAATCTTGGAAGTTCGGGTTCCGGGATGTTGCCTGATAAGTCTGGGCTGCTGCCTAACTCTAGGTTCAGGGCTTGGGTGATGTCCTCCCGTAAACGGGTATCTGGCTCTAGAGCTCAGGAATCCAGACATAGTTAGTCCTCAAGATATAGGAAGAATCGCCGCATTGTTCCTCCACCACCGCAATATGATGGGTGACCGGTGGAGAGTTAATCTCCCTTTGATCGGGTTTAAGCCCAATCCGATCATAGTCCATAGCGACTCCCAAGGCGGCGATGCGATCCAAGAGCTCGTTTAGGGAAGAGAGTTCCATTGGATCCATCTGCTCGGAAAATTCCAAGCCGACGTGGAAGCTGTTTTCGATGACCCGAGAAGTCATCATCGGTGCAGCAGCCGAACGGGCGGTCATGACAAAACTGCCTAGCCGGAGAGTTTGGTCGACAGCCAGGGCTCCCCCGGCGGTAATGTTGTTTTTGACGACAAGACGAGGCATCCTCCCTTACGGTGACGGCACAGTGGAACTCTCAATGAAAGCACCAATGTCAGTGTCAAAACCAGCGGATCTCGGGTAGGGGGTCTCGAACTGTGCGTCTAGGCGGATGGTAACAGGAGACGGGGGACACGATGTTTACCCAGGTTCGGGCCCTCTTGATGGAGGTAATACCCTACGTCCCGCTCGATTGTTCTTGATGATATGAGTAGTACAATTGTTGATCTACCATGAGATCAAAGAGGCTAAACCCTAGAAGCTAGCCTATGGTATGATTGTTGTTCTTGGTCCTACAGACTAAACCCTCCGGTTTATATAGACACCGGAGGGGGCTAGGGTTACACAGAGTCGGTTACAAGGAAGGAGATCTACATATCCGTATTGCCAAGCTTGCCTTCCACGCCAATGAGAGTCCCATCCGGACACGGGACGAAGTCTCCAATCTTGTATGTTCATAGTCCATCAGTCCGGCCAAAGGATATAGTCCGGCTGTCCGGATACCCCCTAATCCAGGACTCCCTCAGTCGGGCTGCCCTCGCCGCCCGCGTCGCTCAGACTACTCCCGTCGGCGGGTAACCTCGTCGTTCTCTGTCTCCCACCGCCAACGCCGCCACCGGCCCGGTGGGGAACGAGCAGCAGGCGTCCTCGCTGCATCCTTCAGTGCAGCAGGACGGCCGCACCGCTACTCCATCACTCACCCCTGCCGGTTCTTCGTCTCACGCGCACCGTGCTCCCATGGAGGCACAGGCCGCGCTCATCGCGGCGAACGAGCTCCTGCGTTACTGCCCCGTCGACGACCTCTATGAGGAGTGGCTCGACTGCGTTGCCGAGCTCGTCCGCGCCGTAGGGGGCTCTCCGACGCTGTCCCACTCTCTGCCTCCTCCTCAACCAGCCGCGGGCGACGGGGCTCATGGCGTGCCTCCACCGCCTCGACCCCAAGACGGTCCCTTGGCACCAAGGCGCGTGACACCGCGGCGTGATCCACCGCGCTCGCCACCCGCTCGTGAAGAAAGAAGCTGCCAAGAAATCCCACGGCCGCGAGAAGCTGCACCGGCGCTCCCCGTGCCACCTCATCAAGACCGCGTGCCACCTGTAGTGGCGCAGCGCGGACCTCGCCAAGACCAAGCTCCGCCTCAGAAGCAGGCCTTGGCGACCACGGTTGGCTGCCGTGCCTTCACCCCCGAACTGCGTAGCGTCGCCTGGCCAGGCAAGTTCAAGCCAGATCTACCTCCTTGATATGACGGCACCGCCGACCCCGCGGAGTTTCTATAGCTCTATGAGGTGAGCATCGAAGCGGCCAACGGCGACGAAAAAGTAATGGCGAACTGGTTTCCCATGGCTCTCAAGGATGGGGCCCGCTCCTGGCTCCTGAACCTGCAGCACGGCTCGATCACCTCCTGGGACGAGATGCGCGACCGCTTCGTCGCCAACTTCCAGGGCACTCGCGGCCGCCCACTGGCCGCGGGTGATCTACGTCGCATCAAGCAACAACCAGGAGAGACCCTTCAGAAGTACATCCAGCGCTTTAACAACACCCGCCTCAAGATCCCCAAGGTCACGGACGAAGCCATCATCTCTGCGTTCTCATACAGCGTCCGTGACTTCAAGATGAAGGAAGAGCTGGCTATCCACGAGGAGCTTTGCACATCTTAGGAGCTGTTCAACCTGGCGACCAAGTGCGCAGGAGCCGAGGAGGGGCGCCTCTCTCTCCTTGAGCTGCCAGCTGCAGGAGTGGAGGAAAAGAAGGCGCAAAGAGGAAGTAGTGCTCGCAGCCGACCCCGACACCAAGAGAGGCAGAGATCAGCTTGAGTCATCCAAGAGTGGTCGTCCATTCTGCGCCTTCCACAACCTGAACACCCACAACACCAGCGACTGTCAAGAGCTCAGAACCATACGGGAAGGATGCTTTGGTCGATGCCCCGAGCGCAATGACCGCGGCTACGACCATGGAGGAGGACGCGGAGGCGGACGCTGGGACGACCGTGGCCCGCGCCAGGAGTGGCGCGACCGACCTCGTGAGGACCACTGGCAGGACCAACCTCGTGAGGGTGCCTGGAGGGACCGGCCTCATGAGGATCGCCCCCAGGGCAATGCTGGTCTTCCCCCGTTGCCACCACCAAGAAGGAACGACGACCACCACCAGGACGAGGGGGCTGGGGGCTTCCGGGAGCCGCGTGCGATCACTTGCATCTTGGGCTTTGCTCAGGCCCCAGCCTCTCAGCGCATCTTCAAACAGTTCGCTCGCGAGGTGAACGCAGCGCTCCCCAAGCTCGGGGCCATGCGCCCGCTCAGATGGTCCCAATGCGCCATCACCTTCGACTCGGCCGACTAGCTCAAGTGCGCAGCCACCGCTGGCACACTCCCTATGATGTGCTCCCCAGTAATCAGCAATGTGCAAGTCACCAAGACTCTCATCGACGGAGGCGCATGGCTCAACGTCCTATCCGTCGACACGTTCGACAACCTCCAAGTGTCCTATGAGTAGCTCCAGCCAACCAGACCTTTCTCAGGAGTGAGTGACAGTTCCACCACACTGATAGGGCAAGTCCGCCAGCCTGTCAACTTCGGGGAGCGCAAGAACTACCGTAGCGAGCTCATCGACTTCGACATCGCGCACATCCGCCTGCCGTACAATGCCATCCTCGGGTATCCAGCCCTGGCCAAGTTCATGGCAGTCACTCACCATGGCTACAATGTTCTCAAGATGCCAGGAAGCGGGGGAATCATCATGGTCCCATGTGAAGAAAGGGATGCAGTGTGCTCCCTTGAGCGTGCCTTCCAAGCCGCAGCAATTGACAACCCTGACAGCAGAAGTGAAGGCCCTCCGGAGACCATCCCCAAGAAGAAGCTGCCGCGCTGCGCAGGACCCCAAGGAGATGGCGTCGCGTCAGGAGCCTCGTCAGGATCAGTGCCCGCTCCAGGGGCGCCTCCCTCAACCGCATAGGAAAGCGCGCCCGGCGCCCTCCTCGGGCAGGACTCGGGGGCTCTCTCCTGGAGAGCCTCAGACCTTGCCAACCTCACGAGGGAGGCGCTTGGGCACCACTTGGAAGCATGCTTCACGACACGCTTTCATCAGGAGAGCACAGGGAAAGGAGTGCCCACCACCCAGGAGTTCATCACCAAGACCACCCAAGAGCTGCAAGACGCGAGAGCCATGCGCGGTGACATCCGCTCACCGAGCGCGGCTCACCATCCAGGCGAGGATGCTGAATTGCGCGTCTGCGTCGACATACCAGGGCTCAACAGGGCCGCATCTCAGGAACGCTTCTGGCCATCACGTGTGGGCCGCTATGAGGGTCCACCACACAGCTACGTTCGCATGCCCTTCGGCTTGCCGAGCGTGGCGTCAGCCTATCAGCGCAACGTGCGGCAAGTCCTGGCAGCTCAGGAGGCCAGGTTCCACGCCGTTCTGGAGGAGATGGGGACGGTCTTCAGGAAACCTTTGGAGCCCCCAGAGCCTCCCGAGGCTCAGGGTCCCGGTGGCTCATGAGTAGCCATTCCTTCAACGTGTGGCTTCAACTGCACCAACTCTACTTCGTCTACAAAACCAGGTGACATCTTCCAAGTTCATTTAAGTTGGGAGCTCCCCTCGGGCTGCATTATTCCCAGGCCACATGGGTCCGTCCCTGTGGCATGTATCCCTTTTGCTTATGTCTTTAGCTTACCTTGTTGGGGCGCCCCTCGGGCTGCATCATCCCCACGTTGCTCGGGCCAGACCCAATGACATGTATCTTCCTGCATTTACCTAAGTCGATCTGCTCTTCATGCTTAACCTGCCAACTGCTATCACCTGCTCGATCATCGCCTCCCTCGGGGCCCCTACATAGGCATGGCGCTGGTGCATGGGTCCGTCCCTGCCACGACCGACAAATCTGAGTGGTCGAGCTCTGGCTCGCGGCACGCGCCATGCATGTCACCTCACCAGGCCCTCAGTGCCTTCACTTCATCTGGACCAACCAGCGGCAAGCAAGCGGCAATAATGGCAAACCGTGTTTCTTCTTGTGCCTATCCACAGGGAGCCTGCGGGAAGGACAGCAGGCGGCACCGCGAGTCTCCTTTTCTCTCGTGCGATTCGCTTGCGCGTTAAAAGGGGGGCTCCTA
Organism: Triticum monococcum; assembly: GCA_034509565.1. Taxonomy (NCBI): domain Eukaryota; kingdom Viridiplantae; phylum Streptophyta; class Magnoliopsida; order Poales; family Poaceae; genus Triticum; species Triticum monococcum. The sequence continues at coordinate 474,834,534 of CM067846.1, forward strand.
AGCATCGCGACTCAGGAGCTCTTACTGGCTCTCTAGCCCTCACCCCCTGGCCTTGACAACGGCATCGCGACCTGGCATACCAGTGGCGGCTGAGCTCGCTCGAGGGCCAGGACCTAAGGACGTAGAGCACTAAGAAGAGATCGGGAGAAATAAAACTCGTATGGACCGGCCTAGCTATGTCGCGTAAGTGGACGCACAGCCCTAGCGCAATATCAGGAATTATCGCGAAGTCAGCAAGATAAGTCTCGCCCTCGGATTGGCTAAATATTTGGGCCTAATAGTCGCTCACACCATGCCGCAACCCCGTTGCGGCCAAGTCATCTTCCTTTCTTTCCTTACCATGGCCGCTTGGGCACTAAGGGGGACCTCCTGAGCATCGCGCCTCAGGGGCTCTTACTAGACCTCGGGCCACGCACCTCCTAGCCTTGACCACGGCATCGCGACCTAGCATACCAGCGACGGCTGTAGCCGCCTTGGGACCGGGACCCGTCAGTGTAGAGCAACAAGCTATCGCAAGGAAAGAAAGGAGGGACCGAGCCTTAACAGGACACGCGTTCATCAAATCTTCATAACAAGGAAGATAAGTACAAAGGCATTGCGGATCCTTACATGCCCCCATGGGGTGATTCATGATTCTTCGCAGGAAACAAAAGCTGATGCTAAGGGGAATCCTATCTACATCCTCCCGTGGCGGACACCATCATCAACAGTGGGCCGCGGGAGGCCGGCGCCAACCCCATCCAGATCAGCGGCGGCGGCGGCCGGACGCTGCAGCCCTGCTCCGAGCGCGGCGAGAGCTCGGGGGCACGTAGCTATTGTCGCTCGTCTCAGGAGTCTCGTAGAGCTCAGGAGAGCTGCTGGATTCCCAATGGCTGCTGCTGCTGGAGTGGTCGCGAGTGGAGCGCGCATCAGCCTCGCGCTCCTCTCCGGAGCAGCACTCCAAGCGGCGGCCGTCGGTGCCGAAGACCTTGAAGGAGAGCGTGGAGGCGCCATCGTACTCGAAGTGGATCGCGAAGGCGCACCTCGCACGACAGACCAGTGTGACCTCACCCCAGCCACGAGTCATGAAGATCTTGCCAGAGGGGACCGCTTCGATCTTCGATCCGGTCGAAGGAGCGCTGCAGTCGACGTGCTGCAGCAAGAGCTCGAGAGGCCCCCTCGGCGGCATCACGTCGGAGAAGAACCGTGGGAAGCGGATCCAGGAGCTCAGAGGCGTCGGCGCCCACAGCACCAACTCGCGCGAGGAGTCCACGGCATGGACGGCACGCGTCGCCATGGCACGGCGACCCCGGATGCGGCGCAGCTCATCACTTCATCCTCTCGAGCCCTCGGCTTGGGCGTACAGGGGTAGCGGATACCTCGGAGGAGGCCGCTTGCATTGAGGCCTCATCACCACTTGCATCGCCACTTTGTCATAGCGGTGGATCGACCTCTTCTTCGGCGGAAGAGGCTCCGGATCGTCACGGGGAGCTTTCCCCTTCTCTTCGGTGGAGAACCTTCTTATAGGCGCCATTGGAGCAAGCAGTGGACCAAGGAGGAAGAAGTAAGCATGCGGGGAAGAGATGGGCAACGGGGGCTCCGCCCCCTTCCCCATTTATAGCGGAAGAAGGCCAACCGGCACCTCCCACGATCGCATGTAATGATGGATTCCCTCGCATGTCGCAGGGACTTGTCAAGTCGTGTAGTCGTCGAGGCAGCATGGGGAAGCGTAGACGCCCACGTCCAATCAACCGCCACGAGTCAACCGAGGCCGCAGGCTTTTGGGGCCCGCGGTGCTCCGAACTTGACCCTTGGCTTAACCGCAAAGCAAAGCCTGCGCACACCTTGGGCCCGGGGGCTACTGTCGGCGTTCTGGGAATGGGGGTCCCCAGACTTGCCTGCCTGCGGCCCGCGATGTGGCGGAGCCAGCAGGCCGTACGGCCCACCTTCACCAACAAAGCATCCAAGACCCTCGCGAGGCTCCAAGCCTCATGAGGCGGACGACGCAAGACCTCCTCCCGAGCGGCCTAGTCAGGCAGGCTCGCGAGGGGCGGGGATATCAAGGCGAGGCGAACCTCACGAGGCTCTCGTGACGTGAGCCACGACGACCGACACCAGGCGGGCGCCAGGCGGGCGCCAGCACGCGCAACGTCCTTGTTTCCTCTTTGGTGCAAAGGGGGCAGGCGCAGCCGCGGAGTACCGAGGCATCAGGCAAAGCAGGTTGCCATTTCGGTGAACAAGACCAAGGCCATGGACTGCAAGACGGAGGTCATTGTGTAGCCCAAGACGGTGTCACCACCAGAGCTTTGTGCAGGCAAGGACCGCTTTTGTCAGGATAGCTTGTACTAGCTGTCCCCCTTCAAATTAGCCCGCCATTGTTGGCTCCCTTCCCGCTCGATATTTGGGAAGAGGATCAGGGCCTCTATAAATAGGACTAGCCACCACCATAGTAGAGGGGGGATGAGACCCAGAGACACACACAAGTTCATACGCGCAAGAACACCTCAACCTCAGGAGGCTGTTCGTCCCTTGTATTGTTCATCATCAGCCAAGAGGCAATCCACCACCACCACACTGGAGTAGGGTATTACACCACAACGGTGGCCCGAACCAGTATAAACCCCGTGTCTTTCTGTGTTGTGAGTCCATCGAGTTCGTCCACGAGATCTAGCGATCTAGAGCGTAGATCGGTAGGAGGGAAAGACTTCGCGCGCACCCCAGTGTTCGAACCTTAAGGGTTAGCCGAACCCCACATCCGACAAGACCATTGTAATGAGAATCAAGAGAGATAGAGAGAGAGAGAGAGAAAGGAAGCCATCTAGCTACTAACTAAGGACCCGAAGGTCTACAAAGAACTACTAACGCATCATCGGAGAGGCACCAATGGAGGTGATGAACCCCATTTGAGATGGTGTCTAGATTGGATTTGGTGGTTCTGGACTCTGTGGCGGCTGGATGAATATTTCATGGACTCCCCTAAGGTTTCTGGAATATTGTGGTATTTATAAAGCAAAGAGGCGGTCCGGGGGGCACCCGAGGTGGGCACAACCCACCAGGGCGCGCCTGGGCCTCCTGGCGTGCCCTGGTGGGTTTTTCTCTCCTTGAAGCACCCCCAGGCGCAGCCAGGGCCCATTATGTTCCTTCTGGTCCATAAAAAATCTTCGTAAAGTTTCATGGCATTTGGACTCCGTTTGTTATTGATTTTCTGTGTTGTACAAAACATGCAAAAACAGCAACTGGCACTTGGCACTATGTCAATAGGTTAGTACCAAAAAATGATATAAAATGACTATAAAATGATTATAAAACATCCAAGATTGATAATATAACAACATGGAATAATAATAAAAATTATAGATACGTTGGAGATGTATCATCATCCTGATAACCCACAAGTATAGGGGATCGTTTGCAGCCATCTTCGATAAATAAGAGTGTTGAACCCAACGAGGAGCTAAAGGTAGAACAAATATTCCCTCAAGTTCTATCGACCACCGATACAACTCCACACATGCTTGGCGTTCACTTTACCTAGAACAAGTATGAAACTAGAAGTACTTTGTAGGTGTGATAGGATAGGTTTGCAAGATATTAAAGAGCATGTAAATAAAATCTAGGGGCTGTTTAGATAAAGACACAACTAAGTTAGTTTTAATAGAGAGCTTTTGTCAACAAGAAATTTATTTGTCCCTAGGCAATCGATAACAAGTACCGGTAATCATTCTTGCAACTTTATATGAGGGAGAGGCATGAGCTAACATACTTTCTCTACTTGGATCATATGCACTTATGATTGGAACTCTAGCAAGCATCCACAACTACTGAAGATCATTAAGGTCATGAAACCCAACCATAGCATTAAGTATCAACTCCTCTTTATTCCCATACGTCATACCCCACCTACTCGGGTTTAAGTTTCTGTCACTCCCGCAACCCACCGTAAGAGAACCATGAACATATTGCAACACCCTACAGCGGGGCCCCCTCATGTTTGCGCGAGAATGGAGGGCACGGTAGGACAACACCATAAATAAAATATACAATCATACCAACCAAGGTCACGAATAACCCACAGGACAAAACGGATCTACTCAAATATCATAGGATAACCATAGATCATCGGCAGATAATATATGGAGTTGAGCACCATGTTTAAGTAGAGATTATAGTGGGGAGAAGAGATGTTACACTTCTGCATAGAGGGGGAGAAAGTTGGTGTTGACGGTAGCAAGATTGTTGATGTAGATTGTCGTCCTGATCGTTGCCCCGGTGGCACTCCGGCGCCACCGGAAGAGAGGGGGAGAGAGCCCCCTCCTTCTTCTTCTTCCTTGGCCTCCCCCCTAGAAGGGAGGACAGTTCCCCCTCAGGTCCTTGGTATCCATGGCCGCGGAGGGGCTAGGGGCGGGAGCCCCTCCGAGAGTGGATCTCCCTCTCTGTTCTCTTTTGTTTCGTGTTCCCCGGATCTGGCCAAAAACCGTTTCTTATATTCCCGGAGATCCGTTACTCCGATTGTGCTGAGATTTTAACACGATTTTTTTTCCAAATAGAAGCTTCCTTGCACCCGAAGTAGACCCCCAACCTACTTACGAGGTGTGCACAACCCACCACGGCATGTTTGGCTCCTCTGGCGCCCTGGTGGGTTGTGCCCACCATGGGACTCCGTTTACAGTGATTCCAACACCCAAAAATCACATATATTCCAAAATAATTATCCCTAAAATTTATGCATTGGGACTTCATTTGATATGGATACTATGTGATACAAAAAACATGCAAAAAATAGGAACTGATAGTTGGCACTGGATCAATAGGTTAGTCCAATAAATCATATAAAAAGTTGCCAACAGTATGTAAAACTTGTATAATATTGGCATGAAACAATCAAAATTTGTAGATACGATGGAGACATATCAGCATCCCCAAGCTTAATTCCTGCTCGTCCTTGAGCAGGTAAATGATAAAAAGATAATTTTTGATGTGGAATGCTACCTAGCATAAACTTGATCATATATCTAATCATGGCATGAATATTAAGACATAAGTGATTCAAAGCAATATTCTATAATTTGACATAAAGACATCAATACTTAGGCATCCCAACAAATAATCATGTCTTTCAAAATATCAACGCTAAAGAAAGCTATCCCTACAAAATCATATAGTCTTGTCATGCTCTGTCTTCTTAACACAAAGTATTTATCATGCACAACCCCGATGACAAGCCGAGCAATTGGTTCATACTTTTTAACGCGCTACAACTTTTTCAACCCTCACGCAATACATGAGCGCAAGCCATGGGTATAGCACTATAGGTGGAATAGAGTATGATGATATGGGTTAATATAGAGAAGACAAAACGTAAGAAAGTCTTACATCGACGCGGCTAACCAATGGGCTATGGAAATGCCCATCAATCGATATCAATGCGAGGAGTAGGGATTGCCATGCAACAAATGCATTAAGAGCCATAAGTGTATGAAAGTTCAATATGAAACTAAGTGGGTGTGCATATAATCCTATAATGAAAAATTCCCCCTAGTATATGAAAGTGACAACATAGGAGAGTCTCCATATGAAAAACATGGTGCTACTTTGAAGCATAAGTGTGGTAAAGGATACTAACAATGCCCCTTCTCTCTTTGTTTATTTTTTTATTTTTATTTTTTTTCTTTTCTTTCTTTTCTTTCTTTTTTCTTTATTCTCTCATTGTCCGGAGTCTCATCCCAACTTGTGGGGAATCATAGTCTCCATCATCCTTTCCTTACAGGGGCACTGCTCTAAAAATGAATAATGATGATCATCACACTTCTTTTTACTTATGAATCAAAATAAAATAAAAATTACAACTCGATACCTATGACAAAGTATAACTCTATACGAATGCCTCTGGCATTTACCGGGATGTGCAATGATCTAGGGTAACATGTATGAAAATGATGAACGGTGGCTAAGCCACAAACACTATGTCAGCTATATGATCATGCAAAGCATTATAACAATGAATGCTCAAGTCATCAAATGGAAGCGGTGGAAGTTGCATGGCAATATATCTCGGAATGGCCATGGAAAAGCCATAATAGGTAGGTATGGTGGCTTTTTTGAGGAAGATATAATAAGGCTTATGTGTGACAGAGCGTATCATATCACGGGGTTTGGATGCACCTGTGAAGTTTGCACCATGTCTCGATGTGAGAAAGGGCAATGCACGGTACCTTATAGGCTAGCAAATTGCGGAAAGGTAAGAGTGTGTATAATCCATGGACTCACATTAGTCATAAAGAACTCATATACTTATTGCAAAAGTTTATTAGCCCTCGAAGCAAAGTAGTACTACGCATGCCCCTAGGGGGATAGATTGGCAGGAAAAGACCATCGCTCGTCCCCGACTGCCACTCATAAGGAAGACAATGAATAATAAATCATGCTCCAACATCATAGCATAACGAGAGACTATACGTGCATGCTTACTAACCTCCGGTGGCACTCCAGCGCCACCAGAAGCGAGGGGGAGAGAGCCCCCTCCTTCTTCTTCTTACTTGGCCTCCCCTCTAGATGGGAGGAGAGTTCCCCTTTGGTACTTGGTCTCCATGGCGGCGGAGGGGAGGGAGCCCCTCCAAGATTGGATCTCCCTCTCTGTTCTCTTCCGTTTTGCGTTCCCTAGATCTGGCCGAAAACCGTTTCTTATATTCCCGGCGATCTGTAACTCCGATTGCGCTGATATTTTAACACGATTTTTTCCGGATATAAGCTTCCTTGTGCCCAAAGTAGAGCCCCAGCCGACGTACGAGGTGGGCACAACCCACCACGGCACGCCTGGCTCCTCTGGCGCGCCCTGGTGGGTTGTGCCCACCAAGGGCCTCCGTTTGCGATGATTCCAACTCCCAAAAATCACATATATTCCAAAATAATTCTTCGTGAAATTTTATTGCATTTGGACTTCGTTTGATATGGATACTCTGCGATAGAAAAAACATGCAAAAAATAGGAACTGGCACTTGGCACTGGATGAATAGGTTAGTCCAATAAATCATATAAAAGGTTTCCAAAAGTATGTAAAACTTGTATAATATTGGCATGAAACAATCAAAAATTATAGATACGATGGAGACGTATCACATCCCCAAGCTTAACTCCTACTCGTCCTCGAGTAGGGAAGTGATAAAAACAGAATTTTTGATGTGGAATGTTGCCTAACATGTCATATCATATTCTTTCTTTATAGCATGGACATTTGGACTTTTATATTGTTCAAAGCAATAGTCTAGTTTTGACATGATAATTTAAATACTCAAGCATATGAACAAACAACCATGTCTTTCAAAATATCAACACTAAATTAAGTTATCCCTGGACCATCATGCTCAATCACTGATCCATTCATGAAACACACTCGCATATTAGCTACTCCCAATACTCAAGTACGATCATATTGCCTCCTAGTTGGTGGTTTTATAAGAGAAGATGGAGACTCAAATTCAAAATAGAAATTGCATAAAGTAAAAGAAAGGCCCTTCATAGAGGGAAGTAGGGATTTGTAGAGGTGCCATCCTACCAACGAAAATGACTTAGAATTCCCAATACTTTCCATCCTTAGATATATCATAGGCGGTTCTGCTACGTCCTGAGCTTGCGTTGGTTTTCCCCGAAGAGGAAGGGATGATGCAGCAGAGTAGCGTAAGTATTTCCCTCAGTTTTTGAGAACCAAGGTATCAATCCAGTAGGAGGCCACGCTCAAGTCCCTCGTACCTGCACAAAGCGATAGCTACTCGCAACCAACGCGATTAGGGGTTGTCAATCCCTTCACGATCACTTACGAGAGTGAGATCTGATAGATATAACATTTTTGGTATTTTTGGTATAAAGATGCAAAGTAAAAAGTAAAAGCAAAGCAAGATTAAAGTGATGGAGATTGATATGATGAGAATAGACCCGGGGGCCATAGGTTTCACTAGTGGCTTCTCTCAAGAGCATAAGTATTCTACGGTGGGTGAACAAATTACTGTTGAGCAATTGACAGAATTGAGCATAGTTATGAGAATATCTACGCATGATCATGTATATAGGCATCACGTCTGTGACAAGTAGATCGAAACGATTCTGCATCTACTACTATTACTCCACTCATCGACCGCTATCCAGCATGCATCTAGAGTATTAAGTTAAAAATAGAGTAACGCCTTAAGCAAGATGACATGATGTAGAGAGATAAACTCATGCAATATGAAATAAACCCCATCTTGTTATCCTCGATGGAAATGATACAATACATGCCTTGCTGCCCCTTCTGTCACTGGGTAAGGACACCGCAAGATCGAACCCAAAGCTAAGCACTTCTCCCATGGCAAGAACTACCTATCTAGTTGGCCAAACCAAACGGATAATTCGAAGAGACTTGCAAATATAACCAATCATACATAAAAGAATTCAGAGAAGATTCAAATATTATTCATAGATAGACTTGATCATAAACCCACAATTCATCGGTCTCAACAAGCACACCGCAAAAAGAAGATTACATCGAATAGATCTCCATAAGAGAGGGGGAGAACTTTGTATTGAGATTCAAAGAGAGAGAAGAAGCCATCTAGCTACTAACTATGGACCCGAAGGTCTGAGGTAAACTACTCACACTTCATCGGAGAGGCTAGGATGATGTAGAAGCCCTCCGTGATGACGACCCTCTTCCGGCGGAGCTCCGGAACAGGCCCCAAGATGGGATCTTGTGGATACAGAAAGTTGCGGTGGTGGAATTAGGTTTTTTGCTCCTGTTCTGATCATTTGGGGGTATGTGTGTATATATGGGAGGAAGAAGTACGCCGGAGGAGCAACGAGGGGCCCACGAGGCAGGGGGCGCGCCCTAGGGGGGTGCCCCCCACCCTCGTGACCGCCTCTTTTGTTCCTTGGAGCAGGGTCCAAGTCTCCTGGATCACGTTCAGTGAGAAAATCACGTTGCCGAAGATTTTATTCCATTTGGACTCTGTTTGATATTCCGTTTCTACGAAACACTGAAATAGGCAAAAAAACAGCAATTCTGGGTTGGGCCTCCGGTTAATAGGCTAGTCCAAAAAATAATATAAAAGTGGAAAATAAAGCCTAATATAGTCCAAAACAGTAGATAATATAGCATGGAGCAATCAAAAATTATAGATACGTTGGAGACGTATCAGGCATCCCCAAGCTTAATTCCTGCTCGTCCTCGAGTAGGTAAATGATAAAAAGAGAATTTTTGATGCGGAGTGCTACTTGGCATAATTTCAATGCAAATCTTCTTAATTGTGGTATGAATATTCAGATTAGAAAGATTCAAGACAAAAGTTTATATTGACATAAAAATAATAATACTTCAAGCATACTAACAAAGCAATCATGTCTTCTCAAAATAACATGGCCAAAGAAAGTTATCCCTACAAAATCATATAGTCTGGCTATGCTCCATCTTCACCACACAAAGTATTTAAATCATGCACAACCCCGATGACAAGCCAAGTAATTGTTTCATACTCTAACTTTTTCAAAACTTTTTCAATCTTCACGCGATACATGAGCGTGATCCATGTATATAGCACTATAGGTGGAATAGAATGGTGGTTGTGGAGAAGACAAAAAGGAGGGGAAGATAGTCTCACATCAACTAGGCGTATCAACGGGCTATGGAGATGCCCATCAATAGATATCAATGTGAGTGAGTAGGGATTGCCATGCAACAGATGCACTAGAGCTATAAATGTATGAAAGCTCAACAAAAGAAACTAGTGGGTGTGCATCCAACTTGCTTGCTCACGAAGACCTAGGGCAATTTTGAGGAAGCCCATCATTGGAATATACAAGCCAAGTTCTATAATGTAAAATTCCCACTAGTATATGAAAGTGACAACATATGAGACTCTCTATATGAAGAACATGGTGCTACTTTGAAGCACAATATATGAGACTCGCTATATCATGGTGCTACTTTGAAGCACAAGTGTGGAAAAAGGATAGTAGCATTTCCCCTTTTTATTTATTTTCTTTTTTTGGGCCTTCATTTTCTTTGGCCTTTCTCCCTTTTTTTATTGGGACAATGCTCTATTGAATGATGATCATCACACTTTTATTTATTTACAACTCAATGATTACAACTCGATTCTAAAACAAAGTATGACTCTATATGGATGCCTCTGGCGGTGTACCGGGATATGCAATGAATCAAGAGTGACAAGTATGAAGAAATTATGAACGGTGGCTTTGCCACAAATACTATGTCAACTACATGATCGTGCTAAGCAATATGACAATGATGAATGTGTCATGATGAACTAGATGGTGGAAAGTTGCATGGCAATATATCTCGGAATGGCTATGGAAATGCCATAATAGGTAGGTATGGTGGCTGTTTTGAGGAAGGTATATGGTAGGTGTATGATACCGACGAAAGGTGCGCGGTATTAGAGAGGCTAGCAAAGGTGGAAGGGTGAGAGTGCGTATAATCCATGGACTCAACATTAGTCATAAAGAACTCATATACTTATTGCAAAAATCTAGAAGTTATCAAAGCAAAGTATTACGCGCATGCTCCGAGGGGGATAGATTGGTAGGAAAAGACCATCGCTCATCCCCGACCGCCACTCATAAGGAAGACAATCAATAAATAAATCATGCTCCGACTTCGTCACATAACGGTTCACCACACGTGCATGCTACGGGAATCACAAACTTTAACACAAGTATTCTTTAAATTCACAACTACTCAACTAGCACGACTTTAATATTATCACCTCCATATATCAAAACAATTATCATGCTTCAATCTTTTCTTAGTATTCAACACTCAAAAGAAAGTTTCACAAATCTTGAATACCAAGCATATTACTATTAAGCAAATTACCATGTTATTAAGAGACTATCAAAATAATTTAGGTGAAGCATGAGAGATCAATAGTTTCTTTAAAACAAATCCACCACCGTTCTCTAAAAGATCTAAGTGAAGCACATAGAGCAAAATTATAACGCTCAAAAGATATAAGTGAAGCACATAGAGCAAAATTATCTAGCTCAAAAGATATAAGTGAAGCACATAGAGCAAAACTACTTAGCTCTAAAGATATAAGCGAAGCACATAGAGTATTCTATCAAATTTTAATCCATGTATGGCTCTCTCAAAAGGTGTGTACAGCATGGATTATTGTGGAAAACTAAGACACAAAGACAAAAATAATACAAGACGCTCCAAGCAAAACACATATCATGTTGGTGAATAAAAATATAGCTCCAAGTAAATTACCGATGGAAGTGGACGAAAGAGGGGATGCCTTCCGGGGCATCCCCAAGCTTTGACTTTTTGATGTCCTTGGATTATCTTGGGGGTGCCATGGGAATCCTCAAGCTTAGGCTCTTGCCACTCCTTGTTCCATGATCCATCAAAAGAATTCACCCAAAACTTGAAAACTTCACAACACAAAACTCAAAACAGAAAACTCGTGAGCTCCGTTAGCGAAAGAAAACAAAAGACCACTTCAAGGTATTGTAATGAACTCATTATTTATTTATATTGGTGTTAAACATACTTTATTCCAACTTCTCTATGGATTATAAAGTATTTTACTAGCCATAGATTCATTAAAATAAGCAAACAACACACGAAAAACAGAATCTGTCAAAAACAGAACAGTCTGTAGTAATCTGTAGCTAGCGCAAGATCTGGAACCCCAAATTTTTTAAAATAAATTGCTGGACGTGAGTAATTTATCTATTAATAATCTTCAAAAATAATTAACTAAATATCACTCTTCAAATAAAAATGACAGCAGTTCTCGTGAGTGCTAAAGTTTCTGTTTTTTACAGCAAGTTCGACAAGACTTTCCCCAAGTCTTCCCAACGGTTCTACTTGGCACAAACACTAATTAAACACAAAAAACACAAACAAAACATAGGCTAAATAATTTATTTATTAAATAATAGCAAGTAAAAATATTGGGTTGTCTCGCAACAAGCGCTTTTCTTTAAAGCCTTATAGCTAGGCATTGATAATTTTAATGATGCTCACATGAAAGACAAGAATTGAAGCACAAAAGGAGCATCATAAAGCATGTGACAAACACATCTAAGTCTAACATACTACCTATGCATAGGCATCTTATAGGCACACAAATTATCAAGGCAAGCAAAAACTAGCATATGCAAGGAAGAGGAAAGAAATAATAGCAATCTCAACACAACGAGCGGTAATTTAGTAACGTGAAAATTTCGACAATCATATTTTCCTCTCTCATAGTAATTACATGTAGGATCATAACCAAATTCAACAATATAGCTATCACATAAAATATTCTCAACATGATCCACATGCATGCAAAGTTGGCACTTTTCCGAAATAGTGAGATTAACATTAACTAAAGTCATGACCTTCCCAAATGCACTTTTATCAAAAACTTCATAAGATTGAACATTCTCTAAATATGTGGGGTATAAAGTTTACATTCTTCCAAGCCCACTGTCAATATTATTGCAAACATTATAATCAATCTCATATTCATCATGGGGTTTAAATAAATTTTCAAGATCAAAAGAATAATCACCCCAATCATGATCATTGAAACAAGTAGAGGACATAACAAAACTAGCATCCCCAAGCATAGGGTTTTGCATATTATTAGCACAATTGTCATTCATAAAATTTATAATAACATCATTGCAATCATGCTTTTTATTCAAAGATCTATCGTGAATCACTTCTTAACATACTTCATCGCAATTTTTAGATTCACGAATTTCAAGCAAAACTTCATAAAGATAATCTAGTGCACAAAACTCACTAGCAATTGGTTCAACATAATTGGATCTCTTAAAAAGATTAGCAAGCGGATGAGGATCCATAAATCTTAGGTTCTCTGTTTAGTAATAAATAAATGACTATTCCAACCATACGAGCAAACAAAAAGCAAACGGGCAAAAGAGGCAAATAGAGAAAGAGAGGGAGGATAGAGAGAGAGAGGACGAATAAAACGGCAAGGGTGAATTGGGGGGAGAGGAAAACGAGAGGCAAATGGAAAATAATGTAATGCGAGAGATAGGGATTGTGATGGGTACTTGGTATGTTGACTTTTTGCATAGACTCCATGGCAACGGCGCCAGAAATCCTTCTTGCTACATCTTGAGCTTGCGTTGGTTTTCCCCGAAGAGGAAGGGATGATGCAGCAGAGTAGCGTAAGTATTTCCCTCAGTTTTTGAGAACCAAGGTATCAATCCAGTAGGAGGCCACGCTCAAGTCCCTCGTACCTGCACAAAGCGATAGCTACTCGCAACCAACGCGATTAGGGGTTGTCAATCCCTTCACGGTCACTTACGAGAGTGAGATCTGATAGATATAATATTTTTGGTATAAAGATGCAAAGTAAAAAAGTAAAAGCAAAGTAAAAAGCAACGCAAGATTAAAGTGATGGAGATTGATATGATGAGAATAGACCCGGGGGCCATAGGTTTGACTAGTGGCTTCTCTCAAGAGCATAAGTATTCTACGGTGGGTGAACAAATTACTGTTGAGAAATTGACAAAATTGAGCATAGTTATGAGAATATCTAGGCATGACCATGTATATAGGCATCACGTCTGTGACAAGTAGATTGAAACGATTCTGCATCTACTACTATTACTCCACTCATCGACCGCTATCCAGCATGCATCTAGAGTATTAAGTTAAAAATAGAGTAACGCCTTAAGCAAGATGACATGATGTAGAGAGATAAATTCATGCAATATGAAATAAACCCCATCTTGTTATCCTCGATGGCAACGATACAATACGTGCCTTGCTTCCCCTTCTGTCACTGGGTAAGGACACCGCAAGATTGAACCCAAAGCTAAGCACTTCTCGCATGGCAAGAACTACCAATCTAGTTGGCCAAACCAAACGGATAATTCGAAGAGACTTGCAAAGATAACCAATCATACATAAAAGAATTCAGAGAATATTCAAATATTATTCATAGATAGACTTGATCATAAACCCACAATTCATCGGTCTCAACAAACACACCGCAAAAAGAAGATTACATCGAATAGATCTCCACAAGAGAGGGGGAGAACTTTGTATTGAGATTCAAAGAGAGAGAAGAAGCCATCTAGCTACTAACTATGGACCGAAGGTATGAGGTAAACTACTCACACTTCACCGGAGAGGCTAGGATGATGTAGAAGCTCTCCGTGATGATGGCCCTCTTCCGGCGGAGCTCTGAAACAGGCCCCAAGATTGGATCTCGTGGATATAGAAAGTTGGGGCGGTGGAATTAGGTTTTTTGCTCCTGTTCTAATTGTTTGGGGGTACGTGTGTATATATAGGAGGAAGAAGTACGCCGGAGGAGCAACGAGGGGCCCACGAGGCAGGGGGGCACGCCCCCACCCTCGTGACCACCTCTTTTGTTCCTTGGAGCAGGGTCCAAGTCTCCTGGATCACGTTCGGTGAGAAAATCACATTCCCGAAGATTTTATTCCATTTGGACTCCGTTTGATATTCCGTTTCTTCGAAACACTGAAATAGGCAAAAAAACAACAATTCTGGGATGGGCCTCCAGTTAATAGGATAGTCCCAAAAATAATATAAAAGTGGAAAATAAAGCCCAATATAGTCCAAAACAGTAGATAATATAGCATGGAGCAATCAAAAATTATAGATACATTGGAGACGTATCAGGTTCCCAAACAGAAAATAAAGTTGATTCCTTTTTCCACCACACTTTCACTTTCCATGGCTAGCCGTATCCACGGTTGCCCTCCGTACCAACACTTTCCAAGGAATTTATTATTTGACAACATAAAGTAAATTCATTTTTTCATTTCGGGAGTGGGCATCCTTAATATCTTTGCCTTACTCTAGTGCAATGACAAGTGAATAAACACTCATCGTGAGAATAACACATCTAGCATGGAAAATATTAGGCACCCCTCACCGCTCCGCGAGCGAAACGAACACACAAAAGAGAAATTTATTTTGAAGATTAGAGATGGCACATGCAAATTTGCTTAGATTGGCAAAATAATACCGCATATAGGTAGATATAGTGGACTCATGTGGCAAAACTGGTTTAAGGGTTTTTGGATGCACAAGTAGAAATCATACTTAGTGCAAAATGAAGGCTAGCAAAAGATTATGAAGCGACCAACCAAGAAACGAATAATCTCGTAAGCGTGCATTAAGCATAATTAACACCGAATAATGCACCACAAGTAGGATATAATTTCATTGCATAATTATTGACTTTTGTGCTTGCAAGGGGAATCACAAACCTTAACACCTGTAACATCCCAAATTTTCAATTTGGAATGTTATACATTAAATCATCATTTCATATCATATTTCATTGCATTTTGGTTTGATCCTAGAAATTCTACATAACTCAATGACCCACGGAGAGAGTTGGGGATTTCATTATTTTCATATTTGAGTTTTCTCAAATTTTGAAGAGAGGATCGTTTGATTTTAATTATTTTTCTCTTGAAAATTTCTTTATAAAAATAAAAAGAGAGAGGATAAAATGACTTCCTCAAAATAAAGAAATATTGGAGATTTAATATTAAAATCAAATAAGAATTTTTATTCGGAGTTTTATCGCTATTTTATTTGAATTAGGAAAAATGTGCGTTTTTCAAAATTGCATTTTAGGCCCAAATAAATGTTCACCTTGTCCGGCCTATCTTTAGAGGACGGGGAAAATTCATTTCAGGATTTTTGGAGTCCGTTTAGTATTTCTTTTTTTGTTATTCTACTTGGAATTTTTTTTTCAAAAAAAAATGCCAACCAACTTAACGGGTCGTGTCTGACCCGGACATTGCGCCCGACCGGCTATAAGAGCCGGGAGGCCCGAGCCGTAGCCCAGCCCCCCCGAGACCCTAGAGCCGCCACCCGCCACCGCCGCAAGCCGTGGCCGCAAGTCGCCGCCGCCGTCGCAATAAGCCACCGCCGCCGCGAGACGCCGCCGCCGCCGAGTCCCGACGCCGCCGCCCTCGGAGCCCCGCCGCCCCGCCATCCCGCCGACCATCGCCGGAGTCGTCGCCGCCCCGCCACCCGCCGACACCCCGTCCCGAGGTAGCCGCCCGATCCGCCGCTGGTTTCGCCGAGAAAACCATTCGGTTTTTTTTTTAAAACCTAGATCTGTTTTTTAGATCCGGTTCGGTTTTATTTTTTTCGGTTTTGTTATTTAGCGAACGCATGTTCGTTAGTTCGTTTTAACGAATGGTTTTCACCATTTAGCCGCAGACAGCGAACATTCGTTCATTAGCCTGTTTGTCAGTTTTTCTTTTTCTCGGATTTTTCGCGATTATTTTCGATCGCGATTTCTGATCCGATTTTTGTTTTAGTATAACTTTTCGCCCGTTTATCGGAATCAGGCGATTCAAGCGCCTAGAGTTCCGTCTCGAAGCCCTATTTCTGTTTAACCAACTTAAACAAGTTTTTTCTACAGTAAAAATTTGACTTTAGTCCAGATTAGTAAACGAAGCTTATTTCTTTCGCCGTTCGAGTTTTGTTGCTTCGTTTGATTTGATTCTTTTTGCAAACCGGAGTTCTTTAGTTGAACTTTCTGGTTAGATCACTTAATTGATTTTTACCCGTGCCCTTGCTTGTTTGCTTATTGTTTGCTTATTTGTTTGCGATAGAGTACCCGGAGTGTGAAGCATGCTACTACGAGTCTCTAGGTTTCGCGGATCATCAGCCAGGCAAGTAACACTCTGATCATACCTCTTTACTACCCAGTTTTTTGCATTAGATCAATCCTCGAACAAATTGCATGGTTAGGATCTGAATTAAATTGTGGGTTGGGAAGTAGTTGAGGTAGTACCTATTCACCTGTTTATTATCAAACCCTTGGGAGTTACTATTACGTTATGCTTATATTGCCATGATATGCTCGTAGACGTGGTTTGGGTTTGAGAGTATGCATGACAGATGTGAGTATTCTTATTTAATGGTAAACTTAAGGTGGCAACTTAAATACACATCTGGGTGGATTGAGGCACCTGGGGAATTCCAGTGATTGTCTGTATTTTTGGAAATCCCGGGGTACTGTGTGATTCTCCTATGGACTGCCACCCAGGCTCAAAGGGATCATGGGCTCTGGCATAGTTGATTAAGTCGTGTGAACTCTTACAGTGGTAGACTAGCAGATGTAGGGGATGTAGGTGGTACTGTCTACCCATCATAAGGTGCTACGCTTCTAAAAGACTGTGTCTCGGTCATCCGTTTCTCAAACATCATGTAGTGCGAGAAATCCAATGGAGGAGATCGAGTCTTGTGGGGAAAAGTGCGCTAACGTCTGCAGAGTGTACAAACTAATCATGGTTAGTCGTGTCCCCGATTAAGGACATCTTGAGTATCTGGTTCTTGGATTATCATGTTGATCTCATCACTCTAAATTAATTTTGTTGGGTTCTTAATTACTTTTAATTGGGAACATGAGGGGGTTTACCTTCTCAATGTTTTTTCAACCAACTTGGTAGTTAAATAAAATATATTCCTTTGCAGTAGGGAAAAATTGGCTTTTCGCAAAAAATATTAACCATACAGCCTCCACCAGCCATATATGCATGTAGTGATAGCATTATTCTGTTCATTACTCTCTTGTGTTACATTTGCCAGCATATTCCATGTGCTGACCCGTTTTCGGGCTGCAACGTATCATGTTGCAGACTTATCAGACGACGAGTAAGGAGCCTTAGGTCGTGGTCTTTCACTCAGTGATGCTGTTGGAGTTGATGGACTCAGTTTATCTTCCAAGCCTTCCGATGTTATCGTGTTAGATGGCCTTAAGCCATATTTATTGTAATAAATTCACTTTTGAGACATTCGTTGTAATAAGTGTGTGATTACTACTCTGTTATAAATCCTTCAAGTACTGTGTGTGTCAGCATTACTGTTCCAGGGATGACACTTATGCACAGAGATCACACTGGTTGAGGTCTGGTCGCTACAAGATGGTATGAGAGCACACACTAACCATAGGACACAACCACTAAGCCAAAACCCTAGAACACTACTCTCTTCTCATTTCTGACTCCTCTCCATTTTCTACTCTTTAGGATGGCGGACGCAAGGAACAAGTTTGCACAACCAGATGAAGACACACCTTTTGGACGCCAATTGAAGGAAGTCACTAGGTACCTGAACATTGGAATCCCAAGCTTCACCGAGACTTACAATGCCACTCTTCTAGAGGAGGAGCACTGGATGATTCAAGTTCAAGTTCCAGGAAGGACATTCATGCCAGTCACTGAGCCCATAGAGTTTTCCTTTGATGCACCAACCTGGAGTCTAGGCAAGAGTATGGCAGCCCACATCACCATGGGACGCATTGGAGAAGTTTACCACAAGGATCTCAAGGATTCTATCTACCAGATTTGTGGGCGCCGAGATGAGCAATGGGAGATGATCAGCACCAGGAAGGATAGATCAATTGTCGCTTTCATCCAGGAGTTAAACCAGCATATTTGCCGCCAGGAGAATCAGATGTGCGCAGGCATGATAGATCTGAAGAAGGCGATGACAAGGATCACGCAGTTGGAGGAAGAACTCAAGTCTACACGCGATGGATACGGGGAGGAAATGACGATACTAGTGGAGATGAATGACGACCTGACAAGGAAGCTAGGAGTATTCATGCGAGACCCCGCGCCAGGAGGAGAAGATGACGGTTCCACTTGCCCGGAGAACTACATCATCATCGACGACACTGACTCGAACCCTGACGATAGCGATGATGACTATGTTGATGAAGCTGGAGCAGATATCATGGAGTCTTCGACCCATCAATATTTCTAGTCGACCACCATATCAGTAGTAGTATTCCACCATGTAAATAGTATAGTCCAAGCACTTTGTAATGATAGTTCTAGACCGACTGTATGCCCTTGCTTGATTGATTGGGTGATATGATTGTGTTTGTCTCATGTGCATATGGGTAGTGTTTTCTCACTAGACCTCATCCTATTCTATTTCTCTTCCCTCTAAACCCTCCGGTGCCTCCGAAACATGACCCCGGTTTTACCTTTCCACCGGAGCTCACTCAGTTGATCCAGCAGCATAATACCCTTATGCAGTTGTTAGTTCAGAACCAAGGCAACAACAACGACAATAACAACAACAACCCACCACCACCATCCCCAGTTGATAACTTAGCCCATTTTCTGAGGTTGCAGCTGCCGGTGTTCTCCAGTAGCACCAAGCCGATTGTTGCAGATGATTGGCTCCGCAAGATTGGAAGGGAGTTAACCACTGCAGGATGCACAAATGTTGAGAAGGTGCATTTTGCCGCACACCAATTGGATGGACCAGCAGCCTCGTGGTGGGAGAATTACAGTGTCACCTATCCTATAGCCACTGTTACATGGGACCAGTTCCAGCAAGCTTTTCGCAGTGCCCATGTATCAGCAGGAGCTATGGCCATAAAGAAGCGTGAGTTTCACAACTTACGCCAAGGAGGGCGCATTGTAGGCCACTATGTGGATGACTTTAGTAAGCTAGCATGTTATGCCCCAGATGACATCGCTAGAGATGCAGCTAAGAAGGAGAAGTTTCTGGAAGGACTGAATGATGAGCTGAGCATGCAATTGATGGCGGCAAATTTCAATAACTACCAGGAGTTGGTGGATAGAGCTCTCATGCTAGAAGGGAAGCAACAGCAGATTGACAACCGCAAGAGGAAGTATGGACAAGGGAAGTATAATTCTGGAGCTTAGCAGAGACCCCATTTCACCCCGAACTCGGGAGGACTTGTGCATAACCATAGAGGCCACACTCTAATGGAGGAAGTTCGCACAACCTTAGTGGCCCTAAGAATGGGAATGGAAATGGAGGAAGTAGCGGACAGAACCGTTCCAACGCGGCAACACCCGCCAAGAAAGATCTAAGCCACGTTACTTTCTACAAGTGCCAGAAGACCGGACATTACGCCAATGAATGTCCTGAAGCTAAGAATGGAAACGGCAATGGAAGCTCTGGGAAGAAGCCCAACCCTTTCACCAGGGGACAAGTGAACCACGTCAACGTGGAGGAGGTTGAAGCCCAGCCAGATGCAGTAATAGGTAAGTTTTTTGTTAAGTCATTTACTGCAGTCATTCTTTTTTATACTGGTGCATCGCATTCATACATATCAAGGGGATTCGTGGATAAGTTTAAACTGCCAACCCAAGCCCTTAGGTCACCCATGTTAGTAACCTCGCCGGGAGTAGAGTATATGGCTAGCCTATGGTGTGATCAGTTACCATTAAGGATTGGTAACTACCTGTTCCCCTCAGACCTAATAGTATTGGAGTCACAAGGTTTGGATGTGATATTAGGCATGGATTGGTTATCAAAGTATGGAGGGAACATTGACTGCGCCAGTAAGTCGATTTTGCTCACCACCCCAGAAGGAAGAAGGATCAAGTGTGTATCCCGGCATGTGCCGAATAGGACTCAAGTAAATTCCTTATCAGGAGTTGTACAGGAGGAAGTACCAGTGGTGAAGGATTTCTCGAATGTATTTCCAGAAGAGTTGTCAGGTATGCCACCGGATAGAGACATTGAGTTGTTGATTGAGCTTTTGCCAGGCACAGGGCCAATATCTAAGAGACCGTACAGGATGCCTGCATAGGATTTAGAGGAAATTAAGAAGAAGATTAAGGAGTTACTGGATGAAGGATATATTCGCCCAAGTTTGTCACCTTGGGGATCACCAGTACTTCTAGTGGAGAAGAAGGATGGATCGTTAAGGATGGTTGTTGATTATTGTGGATAGAATGAAGTAACGATCATGAACAAGTACCCACTGCCGATGATCAATGATTTGTTTGATCAGCTGCAAGGAGCTAAGGTGTTTTCTAAGATCGATCTGCGATCAGGGTACCACCAGCTGAAGATTCGAGAGCAGGGTATACCTAAGACATCTTTTACCACAAGGTACAGGCTATATGAGCATACCGTTATGTCATTTGGCCTCACTAACGCACCTGCCTATTTTATGAACATGATGAACAAGGTGTTTATGGAGTTTTTGGATAAGTTCGTTGTGGTGTTCATTGATGATATTTTGGTCTACTCGAAGAATGAAGAAGAGCATAAAGAGCATTTGCGTTTAGTACTTGGGAAGCTCATAGAACATCAGCTATACGCCAAGTTCAGCAAGTGTGAGTTTTGGTTGAAGGAAGTTGGATTCCTTGTACATGTTATATCCGGAGAAGGAATAGCGATAGACCCCACCAAGGTTGTCACTGTGAAAAATTGGGAGTCACCCATGACAGTTGGAGAGATCCGGAGTTTCCTTGGACTCGCAGGATACTACCGGAGGTTCATTGAGAATTTCTCGAAGATTGCAAAGCCCATGACTGAGTTGTTGAAGAAGGACACCAAATTCAAATGGACTGAGGAATGTGAGGCTAGTTTTCAGGAATTGAAGAAACGTTTCGTTACATCACCAGTGTTGATTCTGCCAGATCAACGCAAAGATTATGAAGTGTATTGCGACACTTCTCGTCGAGAACTTGGAGCGGTCCTTATGCAGGAGGGAAGAGTTGTTTCATATGCCTCACAACAGCTTAAACCCCAAGAGTTAAATTATGCTACGCATGATTTAGAGTTAGCAGCCATAGTACATGCGTTGAAGACATGGAGACATTTTCTCATCGGAAACCATTGTGAGGTATACACGGATCACAAGAGTTTGAAGTATATCTTCACGCAGAAGGAGTTGAATCTCATGCAGAGGAGATGGTTGGAACTCATAAAGGATTATGATATGAAGTTGCATTATCATCCCGGAAAGGCTAACGTAGTAGCCGATGCGTTGAGCCGAAAAATTCATGTCAATACACTCATGACCGGAGAATTACCCAAGGAGTTGGCAGAAGACCTTCGCGAGCTATGTTTGGAGATAGTTCCGAGAGGTTATGTAGCATCTTTGGAGATTCAATCTACTTTGATGGATAAGATCAGAGAAGCTCAGAAGACAGACAAGGAGATTGCCGAGATAAAGGAAAGAATGAGCAAAGGAAGAGCTAAAGGATTTCGTGAGGATGAGCATGATACCTTATGGTTTGAGGACCGCGTATATGTTCCAAATGATCAGGAGATCAGGAAGTTAATTCTGCAAGAGGCCCATGATTCGCCATATTCGATTCACCCAGGAAATACCAAGATGTATCTGGATTTGAAGGAAGTTTTTGGTGGACCGGAATGAAGAAGGATATTGCAGAGTATGTAGCAATTTGTGATGTATGTCAAAGAGTGAAGGCAGAGCATCAGAAGCCAGCAAGATTGCTACAACCATTGCCGATACCCGAATGGAAGTGGGATAAGCTAGGCATGGATTTTTATCACGGGATTACCCAGGACTCATTCAGGCTATGACTCGATATGGGTTGTAGTCGGTCGTTTGACGAAAGTAGCTCATTTCATCCCAGTGAAGACCACTTACAACAGTGCTAAGTTGGCAAAGATATACATGACCAAGATCGTATGTCTGCATGGAGTTCCGAGGACCATTGTATTAGATAGAGGAACCCAGTTTACTTCAAAGTTTTGGAATCAGTTGCATGAAAGTTTGGGAACCAGGCTAGAGTTCAGTACGGCTTTCCCCCCGCAGACGGATGGACAGACCGAGAGAGTCAATCAGATTCTGGAGGACATGTTGAGAGCTTGTGCACTAGACTATGGATCTAGTTGGGACGAAAATTTGCCTTACGCAGAGTTCTCATACAACAACAACTACCAAGCCAATTTGAAGATGGCCCCTTTCGAAGCACTGTACGGAAGGAGGTGCAGAACACTGTTGTTGTGGGACGAGGTTGGAGACCGATAGTTGTTTGGACCAGATTTGATTAAAGAGTCTGGAGAGAAGGTTAAGCTGATTCGTGATAGACTCAAGGTAGCCCAGTCCAGGCAGAAGAGCTATGCGGATTCTAAACGCAAGGAGACAGCTTATGAAGTTGGAGACAGAGTGTATCTTCGTGTATCACCACTCCGAGGAGTTAAGCGCTTTGGAGTTAAGGGAAAGTTAGCACCACATTTTGTGGGACCATAGAAAGTTTTGGAACGTATGGCAGAAGTTGCTTAAAAGTTGGAATTGCCCGAAGGATTGTGAGGAGTTCACGATGTGTTCCACGTTTCTTAGTTGAAGAAGTGCCACACATAGATGGCTGATATCCCACTGTGTCACACCCTAGCTAGACCATGCATTAGAGTGTGCATCATGTTTACTTTCATCAGAAACTTGAAATGGGGAAAGCAGAACCCCCAGCACCCCCCCCCTGAAATCAACTAGGGTTTACTAAAAATAAATTCAATGAACCTGAAATGCCCTTCTAAAATGCTCACCCTCTTTGCCTTGGGTTAGAACCTTTGGGAAAATAGGTGCACATTTTTCTAGGTCAACAGAAGGTCACTGATTTAATTCATAAATATTTGAATTTGGGCATTTAAATGCTATTAAATAATTCAAATGCTCAAATAATGTTGGAACTATTTTTTGGGCCACTGAAATAATTCAGCAAGTGTCCATGAATATTTTTAGGATTTTGTAAAATGATTTAGTATTTAAACTAAATCAAAACAAAATAACAGAAATAGAAAACAGAAATAAATAAAAGAGGGGAAGGCCACTGGGCCACTTACCTGGACCCTACCTGGCCCATCTCCAGCTGGCGGCCCAGCCCACCACCGCTGCCCCCTGTCGTCTCCCTCCTCGGACAGAAGGACAGGGGCGTGTGCTAGACGCCCGCCGGCACGCGCGCGCGCCACCTCCAACCTGCCTGGCCACCTCCTGCTTCCCGACCCCTCTAGACGAGCGCCACGCAGCCCCTGGAACCCCTCTCGCTCACTCTCTCGTCCCCATTCTCTCCTCTGGCTCCCTCTCTCTTCCACCGAGCGGAGCTCGTCGCCGCCGTACGCCGTAGACGCAGCCCCCGTGCTCCCCTCACCCTCCTGCCGAGTCCAGAAGCACCCCCGAAGCCTCCTCGTCCTCCCAATCGAGCTAGAAGACGCTGGGAGGCCCTGTTTCGATGTCGTCGTGGTCATCTTCAACCTCGGGCACCCGAGCTCCTCGCCGTCGATTCGCGCCGTCAAGGTCGTCCCCGAGCCCACTAGCCATCCCTACGGCACCGCTGTGAGCTCCCGATCCTTTCCCCCTTAGCCACGCCGTCTCTTTTGCCCCGTAGCTGCTGCCCCGCGAGCACCCGAAGCTCGCCGCCGCTGAGCGTCGACGCCGTCGTGGCTACGGCCGTGCAAGCACGCATCCGAGCGCACCACCGCTTTCAGCGCGTCCCCAGGAGCCTAACGCACGCACTCCCTCGTCCTGCCGTGCACCGTAGCCCTCTTTCCGTCTCCGCCCGAACTCCGGCGGCCGCAAAAGAGATCACCGCCGTCAGCTCCGGCCACCCCGCAGCCTCCTGCGTGATCCCCTGGATGCGCGCGAGGATGGGCATCCCTCTGGTGCCTCCAGTGCGTCGAACCGAGCCCTGTAGCGCAATCCCAACATGGACGCCGCCACGATCTGAGGTCGCCGACGGCTAAACGCCGGTAGCCGACGTGGCCGTCATTAGCGGTTAATTAACCCACTAACCAACCCCTCTAGAGCCACTGCCATGTGGGCCCTAGTGCCTAATTAGTTAGTTAACTACTCTGTTAGATTAGCACCGGTCTCAGGAGGGCCCCACCTATCATTTTGACTTTGCCACGTCACCGTTGACCTGGACCTACACGTCAGCCACAGAAACCAACTAGGGTCACTGACCAGTGGACCCCACTGGTCGGGTTTGACCTGGACCGTGCCTTTGACTTGCTGACGTCATGCTGACGCAAGACTGACGCAGTAACTCTTTTCTGGATTTAATTTTATATAGAAAATTCCAGAAAATTGCCTAAACTTCAAAAATTCATAGAAATTCAACCATAACTCCAAATGAGACAAATTATATATGAAAAATTATCAGAAAAATTCAATCTATCCATCTGTAATGGTTTCATGCATGACAAAACAAGTTTACCCTACTGTTTAAGCAGAATAAGAAAATGCCCTATAAATGAAATAATTAATGAGCTAATATTTGAATCTTGGATTCAAATGAGTTCACCCCTTTCTGTTTTAGCTTGCATTAGGCCAAAACACATTCATATTGCCATGTCATAGCATGCATCATATTGTTGCATATCGTCATGTGTTGATTGTGCTCGGTTGTGTTCTTCGTGGTAGGTTCTGCCTCCGAGGATATTCATGAGTATCCAACTGAAGGGCAGTATCCCGTTACCACTCCATCAGGCAAGCAACCATTGATCATTCCGATACAAACCCATGTTCTCGCTCCTGCTCTTGTTTACTGCATTAAGACAACACGATTCAAACTGCTGTGTGTGCTACGGTAGTTGAACCCTTATCCTCTACATGACCTGTCATTGCCACAGTAACTAGATGAAACCCACTAGCATGTGTAGGAGTTGATTGAGCCATGTTTTGTGATTCCTACCTTGCTATGCCTGCTATGCTTAGAGTTGTGTCAGGTCTGGTTCATCTAGGTGATGGGCCAGAATGAAATGCTTGTGTCAGTAATATGTGGGATGTGTTGAACATGATTTGGTAAAGGTATCGATGAGAGGCCATGTAGGAGTACATGGTGGGTTGTTTCATTGAGGCCGCCCCTAAGAACTGAGATCTTTATGTGTGATTTAAGATTCGGCTACTATCGTGCATTGGGATCCTTAATTGACCCTCTCGGCTTCTTAGCCACCCTAGTACTCTGTCCAGGAGTTGCAAATAGTTTCTGGTGTTTGTAGGATATGTGTTGGCGGCCGTGCGTAGCGCTGACCCTAGGGGTGGGCTATGTTGCGGTAGATACACCGTGGCCGGGTGTACCGAGTCACCCGTTTGGTGTCTCGAGAACCCTGTTCACATCGTTCGGGGCCGTATGTGGAAACCTCGGCCGGACTCCCTGCGGATGGAACCTAGATAGGCGATAACCTGGACTAGGGGCTTAGGTGTTTAGGTAGGCCGTGGCCGACACCCTCGCTGGGCGTCCGCTTGAAGGTTGCCGAGTACATGTCGTGTAGACGGCGGTAAGCGGTGAAAGCGTGAATGACGAAGTACACCCCTGCAGGGTATAACACTATTCGAATAGCCGCGTCCGCGGTAAAGGACTACTTGGTTGCCTATACAGTTCATAGACAAGTTAATGGATACTACTAAAAGACTCAAGATAAGTGTGAGTACCGAGGATGGCCCTCTCGCAGGATACGAGGGAGGATCCACGGTGGAGTATTGTGTTGGTGAGTAGTGGACTCGTGTGCGAAAACTATTTTACTAAAAGGTTCCGTAGGATAGCTTAGCCAAGAGTCAAAGCTGGCTTGCTGCATAAACCCCACCACCTTCTTGAGAATGAGCATGTATAGTAGGTTCTGATGTAAGACTTGCTGAGTACCTTTGTACTCATGTTTGCTTATTTATTGTTTCCACACGACAACACTGCCCCCTCCGATGGGTTTTACGTAGACCTTGACGTCGACGAGTGACTAGCCACCCAGGTGGTGATGCAGTCCATGGAGGGCCCTATGTAGATAGACAGGCTTCGAGAAGCCTTCTTTCTTTCTAGAGTATGTACTCAGACTAGTTGCTTCCGCATGTGCTTGTATGACTGTATGACTTGAGTGTCGGGTCATGTGACCCCTATCTGTATGAATATGTTATGTATGGCTCCCTGGAGCCTTTAAATAAAGTACTTGAGTTGTAGAGTTTTGTTGTGATGCCATGTTGTATGTACTCATATCGGGCATATTGTGTGTATGATTGAAATGCTTGGTATGAATGGGATCCGACAATCTAGTTGTTTGTCCTTCGCAGCCTTTCTTATGGGGAAATGTAGTCTAGTGTTCCTCGAGCCATAGTAGTCCGCTACAGCCCAGTTCACCGGAGTCCTGCTAGCCCAGCACTACTGTTCAGGACACTTGACTGGCCGGCATGTGTTTCACTTCGTCCCTATGTCTGTCCCTTGGGGAAATGTCACGCGGTGATCTCTGGAGTCCTGTCTAGCCTGCTACAGCTCGGGATCCCCGGAGTCCTGTTAGCCCAGTGCTACAGCCCGGAATCACTCGTTGATGACCGACATGTTCGATGTGATTCATGTATGCCTGTCTCCATAGGTCTGTGCCGCTTTGGGTTCACGACTAGCCATGTCGGCCTGGGTTCTCGGTCATATGGATGCTAGCGACATTGTCATATACGCGAGCCAAAAGGCGCAAACGGTCCCGGGCCATGGTAAGGCGACACCCGTGGGATACCATGCGTGAGGCCGCAAAGTGATATGAGGTGTTACCGGCTAGATCGATGTGGCTTAGAATCGGGGTCCTGACAGCGTTGGCATCAGAGCCGGACTGCCTGTAGGTTCGTTGAGCCAAACTGGTCGATGTCGAGTCTAGAAATGCTTTAGTTATATGTAAGGGAATTGATTGTGGGAGGGAACGTAAGGTTCTTTTACTCCTTTACCCTATGCCTCTGATCTGAGTCATTCTCTTCTCATTCAACATGGGTTAAGGACTAGGCTCTCCTCTTCTATCAGGTTCACGTGTTACTAATCCGTAGTAGTTATAGGATTATTGCTACGAGTCCCAGTCCAGTTTCTACTATTTTAGTATGTTGCTATTTGAACCAGAACCTTGATATGATGCTGTTGAGCGGTATTGTGAACTGTTGTGGATGTCTCAAATCTTTTTCTGAGCATTTACAGCCGTTATGCTGTCCAATTTTCCCTAGGAATTCTGATGTCTTTGTCTTGTGGTTGTGCTTTCAGATGGCCAACCGTTCTCAAAATCAAGTGGTTCGCCTGACCAGGTGCCTCGACGTGCCCGGTCATACTATTATGTTAGTCCGGGTCATGATCAAGACAGGATACCGTTGGTATCCCGAATACACTGTTGAAGAGCAGTTCCGCGACTTTAATCAAAGCCAGTATTTCTACACCGTCAGGATATTTCCTTCCTATCCTGGATCTACCGAGCCCCTTCACTATTCCTATGGACTCGGGGTTACCGTTGAGATGGCTGTGCAGGATGCTGCCTACTCCATGATGACCATCTTGCGAGTCCGGACTGGCCTGCTTCGGAACACTGATTTCCGTTACATGCCAGCTTCACTTCCGGGAGCGCAAGGGTATCTTTAGGCTATCTATGCTGACTCCACTCAGGAGGACTCATTAACTCGTACCACCGCGGAGATGCTCGAAGATAAGGACCGAGAGAATCGAGCCTTGAGGCTGGAGCTTTTTAATACCCGTGCTGATCATTGGGCCACTTTGACTCGGTTTGCACCTGCGGTGCAAGCTGGATGTATGGATACCAGGGATCTGTATCCTGTGAGATCAGCTCTGCCAGACATGGTGGATTGGCGTGATGTGGGAGGCATCACCCCACCCCGTGGTCCCCGCAGGCCACCGTTTGTTGGTCCAAGACCTCATCCTAGCCCCTATGGTCCACAGGCTCCTCAGGACCGTCTATTTCTGGATGATCACGTTGAACTTCCAGGCTATGGAGGTGACTTCTATGAGGACTACTACGGAGCTGTCTGAGTTAGTAGTAGTACCACTAGTATTGTAGTAGTTGTATCTCCACTGTCCTGTGTGACTTGTGGAATATGACTTGGCGTGTAATCGATTCCGGAGGTGTAGACAAATAATGTATAGGAACTCGGAATGCCTCCGATGAGATGTAACGTCTACCTTCATAGTTGTACTGTAGCATGGGCTTGTACTAAACTATGTATGACGAGTATGACCGTTGGTGTATATATGGCAGTTTTATATTACCATGGCATACGAATGAGCATCTCTGCATTCCGTGTTATCCTTTACATTCTGCACTTCCTTGTTAAGTTTGAGCCATCCTTGTCTAAACCGTTGTCTTGTTTCCTCCTAGGATGGTCAACACCCGCGGCAACCCTGCTGTTCCGGAGCGGGGGGAAGCCAGTGCAGCTAGAGGTGAAAATCTGCCTCACCCGCCTTCTCTGGCCGAAGTGATGCTGGAGGCGGAAAGAAACAAGCGTGAGACCAACCGCCTGCTAGAGCGGATTGTGCAGAACACTGCACGCCACCCACGAAATGACTTGGTGTCAATCAACGACTTTATCAAGCTGTACCCACCAAAGTTTAACCATTCCGTCGAGCCCCTCGACGCGGATGATTGGCTTCACAGCATCACCCACAAGCTACGTTCTGCCAACGTAGCCGAAGCCGACAAGGTTACCTATGCGGCCTATCATCTCGAGGGCCCCGCTAGCCATTGGTGGGAAAACTACGAAGCTATGCGCCCGGTCGGTCAAATCACTACCTGGGCTGAGTTCAGCGAGGCTTTCCGTGAGCATCACATTCCGGAAGGTCTCATGGATCGCAAGAGGGAGGAGTTCTGCAACTTCACCCAAGGAAGGCTGACTGTGGATGCATATAGCCGAGAATTTGGGAACCTGGCACGCTATGCTCCTGAAGAGGTTTCTACTGATGCCAAGAAGCAGGCAAGGTTCCGCAAGGGACTTAGCCCTAAGCTTCGCCGCGATCTCCGTCTGCACAAGTGCACATCCTTTCAGAAGTTGGTCAATAAAGCTATCAGTGCTGAGACAGGCCAGACTGATTATGACGCTTCACGCAAGCACTCCCGTGATTTTGGGTCTTCATCCGGCTCTGGAGCTTAGAAGCGCCGGGTGTGGATTCCAAGCACGGCACTGCCACCCAGATTCACCCCGAGGCCATCCTTTGAGGCGCCTCGTCCCAACCAGCAATTCGCACCGCCCAAGCCCTATGGTGGCCCCGCTGCTAATGTTGCTCCATGCCCCACCGTGGTAACATGCTTCAAGTGTGGAGAACCGGGTCACTATAGTCGGGAGTGTCCCCAGAACAACCCCAATCAAGCTGGAAAGTCCGTTGGCCGTGGTAAGCCCGTGGGAAAGACTTTCTACACCAAGACGGCCACCACTGCACGTGGCCATGTCAATTATGTTTCAGCCGAAGAGGCTCATGAGGATCCCAACGTCGTCCTTGGTACGCTCCTTGTTAACTACCATCCGGCATCTGTTCTTTTCGATACTGGAGCATCTCATTCATTCATATCCGAGAATTATGCCCAATTGCATAACACGACATTCTGTGATATGCCCTCCACCATGGAAATTCAAACCCCTGGCTCTAGATGGCAAACGTCTAGGGTAAGCCATGGGAATGAAATTCTTGTCGATAGGCTTGTCTTCCTTGCATCTTTAATAGCTCTCAAGTCCTCTGACATAAACATCATCTTGGGTATGGACTGGATGTCGGCTCATTATGCCAAGATCGATTGTGCCACTAGAACCGTTCAACTTACTCACCCCTCGGGCAAGACAGTTAATGTCTTAACTCGAGTGGCCAAGCGCCAACTTTACTCCCTCAATGCCAACCCTCTTCTAGACCTTGAGGACGTTCCGGTAGTCCGAGACTTTCCGGATGTGTTCCCAGAAGAACTGCCAGGTGTTCCACCTGACGGGGATGTTGAGTTTGTAATAGACCTTGTTCCAGGAACCGTTCCAATTGCTAGGAGACCCTACAAGATGGCACCCTTAGATCTAGCCGAGCTTAAGAACCAACTCGATGAGTCCTTGAACAAGGGGTTCATCCGTCCTAGCTCCTCTCCTTGGGCTTGCCCCGTCCTCTTCGTCAAGAAGAAGGATGGAACGGATCGAATGGTTGTGGATTACCGACCTGTCAATCTGGTCACCATCAAGAACAAATACCCGCTTCCCAGGATCAACGACCTGTATGATCAGCTCGCTGGATCCTCAGTCTTCTCCAAGATGGATTTGCGGTTGGGCTACCATCAAATCAAAATCAGAAACGGGGACATTCCCAAAACGGCCTTTGTTACTCGTTATGGCCAATACGAGTACACCGTCATGTCCTTCGGTTTAACAAATGCCCCGGCTACTTTTTCTCGGTTAATGAACTCAGTCTTCATGGAGTACTTGGACAAATTCGTCGTAGTATACCTCGATGACATACTCATCTACACCAAGAATGAAGAGGAACATGCCGAACATCTAAGGCTGGTATTGATGAAACTTCGAGAGCATCGCCTTTCTGCCAAATTCTCCAAGTGTGAATTTTGGTTGTCAGAAGTGACCTATCTAGGCCATGTAATCTCTGGTAAGGGTATTGCTGTCAATCCCGAGCGAGTTCAAGCCGTCCTTGATTGGACTCCACCTGAAACGGTCAAGCAAGTTCGGAGTTTCCTTGGCCTAGCGAGCTATTGCCGCCGCTTCGTCGAGAACTTCTCCAAGGTTGCTAAACCTCTAACTGAACTCCTCAAGAAAGATAAAAAGTTCGAGTGGACTCCACAGTGCGAGTTCAGTTTCCAGGAACTGAAAAGACGCCTGACATCTGCTCCCGTACTGGTATCACCAGATTTCTCCAAGGACTTTATTATCTATTGCGACGCCTCGCGACAAGGACTAGGTTGCATACTCATGCAAGAATGTCAGGTACTTGCCTATGCTTCACGGCAATTACACCCACATGAGGAAAATTATCCCACACATGATCTAAAGCTTGCAGCTGTAGTCCATGCACTCAAAACCTGGCGACATTACCTTCTCGGTAATCGTTGCGAGATCTTCACCGATCACCAAAGTTTGAAATATATCTTCACCCAACCAGATTTGAATCTCAGGCAAAGACGTTGGGTCGAGTTGATCTCGGATTACGACTTAGGAATAACTTACACCCCGGGCAAGGCCAATGTCATGGCTGATGCGCTAAGCCGTAAGTCCTATTGTAACAATTTGATGTTACAACAAAGTGTTCTCCATGAGGAATTTCGTAAGCTAAATCTTCACATTATTCCTCAAGGGTTCCTTTCCACCCTGGTGGCGAAACCTACCCTTATGGATCAAATCATAACCGCTCAGCGGTATGACAAGGGCATATCCCGGATTAAGGAAAACATTGCTAGCGGAGTTCCTAAATGTTTTTCCATGGATGAACAAGGTGATGTCTTCTTCGAGAACCGTCTGGTGGTTCCCAAGAAACAACATCTATGCCAAATGATCCTTAAGGAAGCTCATGAATCCCCTCTCACCATTCATCCCGGTAGTACTAAGATGTATCAAGATCTACGCCAGAGGTTTTGGTGGACTAGGATGAAGAGAGAAATCGCTCAATACATTGCTAATTACGACGTTTGTCGTCGTGTTAAAGCAGAGCATCAACGGCCTGCTAGCACCCTTCAACCTTTGGCTATTCCTGAATGGAAATGGGACAAAATCAGTATGGATTTCATCACTGGGTTTCCCAGGACCAAGAGAGGAAATAATTCCATCTTCGTTGTGATCGACCGACTTTCCAAAGTAGCCCATTTTCTACCTATTCGTGAGAGTATCACCGCTAGCCAGCTAGCTGACTTATACATCTCCCGAATAGTGTCTCTTCATGGTGTCCCACTGGAAATTAACTCAGACCGTGGAAGTCTCTTCACCTCTCGATTTTGGGAAAGTTTCCAAAATGCTATGGGAACCCATCTCTCCTTTAGCACCGCCTTCCATCCTCAATCAAGTGGTCAAGTAGAGCGAGTCAATCAAATTCTGGAAGATATGCTCCGAGCTTCTGTTATCTCGTTCGGAATGAGTTGGGAGAAATGCCTTCCATTCGCGGAGTTTGCTTATAACAATAGTTATCAAGCTAGTTTGGGCAAAGCTCCCTTCGAAGTTCTCTATGGACGAAAATGTCGAACGCCTCTTAACTGGTCAGAAACCGGGGAAAGACAACTCTTTGGCCCGGATATGATTCAGGAAGCAGAAGAGCAGGTTCGCGTTATTCGTGAGAAATTGAAAACAGCCCAATCTCGCCAAAAGAGTCAATATGATCGTAAACATAAGCCTATGACATTTGAAGTTGACGAGAAGGCTTACCTTCGGGTTACCCCGTTAAAGGGAACCCATCGCTTCGGTATCAAGGGAAAATTGGCTCCTCGTTACATTGGACCCTTTCGCATTCTTGCCAAACGAGGAGAAGTTGCCTACCAATTGGAACTACCTCCGCATCTTTCCAGAGTTCACGATGTCTTCCACGTTTCGCAACTCAGGCGTTGCTTCGCGGATCCTATCCGTGGAGTGGACCACGAAACGCTTGATTTACAAGATAACCCTTCTTATCGGGAATACCCCGTTCGTATCCTTGATCAAGCCGAGCGTACCACTCGACGTCATAATATCAAGTTTCTCAAGGTTCAATGGTCACACCACTCCGAGGAAGAAGCCACTTGGGAAAGGGAGGATCGTCTTCGACTCGAGTACCCCACCTTCTTCCCAGATGATCCTAAATCTCGGGACGAGATTCTATTGAGTGGGGGTGAGTTGTCACACCCTAGCTAGACCATGCATTAGAGTGTGCATCATGTTTACTTTCATCAGAAACTTGAAATGGGGAAAGCAGAACCCCCAGCACCCCCCTGAAATCAACTAGGGTTTACTAAAAATAAATTCAATGAACCTGAAATGCCCTTCTAAAATGCTCACCCTCTTTGCCTTGGGTTAGAACCTTTGGGAAAATAGGTGCACATTTTTCTAGGTCAACAGAAGGTCACTAATTTAATTCATAAATATTTGAATTTGGGCATTTAAATGCTATTAAATAATTCAAATGCTCAAATAATGTTGGAACTATTTTTTGGGCCACTGAAATAATTCAGCAAGTGTCCATGAATATTTTCAGGATTTTATAAAATGATTTAGTATTTAAACTAAATCAAAACAAAATAACAGAAATAGAAAACAGAAATAAATAAAAGAGGGGAAGGCCACTGGGCCACTTACCTGGACCCTACCTGGCCCATCTCCAGCTGGCGGCCCAGCCCACCACCGCTGCCCCCTGTCGTCTCCCTCCTCGGACAGAAGGACAGGGGCGTGTGCTCGACGCCCGCCGGCACGCGCGCGCCACCTCCACCCTGCCTGGCCACCTCCTGCTTCCCGGCCCCTCTAGACGAGCGCCACGCAGCCCCTGGAACCCCTCTCGCTCACTCTCTCGTCCCCATTCTCTCCTCTGGCTCCCTCTCTCTTCCACCGAGCGGAGCTCGTCGCCGCCATACGCCGTAGACGCAGCCCCCGTGCTCCCCTCACCCTCCTGCCGAGTCCAGAAGCACCCCCGAAGCCTCCTTGTCCTCCCAATCGAGCTAGAAGACGCCGGGAGGCCCTGTTTCGACGTCGTCGTGGTCATCTTCAACCTC
Organism: Triticum monococcum; assembly: GCA_034509565.1. Lineage (NCBI taxonomy): Eukaryota > Viridiplantae > Streptophyta > Magnoliopsida > Poales > Poaceae > Triticum > Triticum monococcum. The sequence goes on from CM067846.1 coordinate 474,868,726, forward strand.
GGGCACCCGAGCTCCTCGCCGTCGATTCGCACCATCAAGGTCGTCCCCGAGCCCGCTAGCCATCCCTACGACACCGCTGTGAGCTCCCGAACCTTTCCCCCTTAGCCACGCCGTCGCTTTCGCCCCATAGCTGCTGCCCCGCGAGCACCCGAAGCTCGCCGCCGCTGAGCCTCGACGCCGTCGTGGCTACGGCCGTGCAAGCACGCATCCGAGCGCACCACCGCTTTCAGCGCGTCCCCAGGAGCCTAACGCACGCACTCCCTCGTCCTGTCGTGCACCGTAGCCCTCTTTCCCTCTCCGCCCGAACTCCGACGGCCGCAAAAGAGCTCGCCGCCGTCAGCTCCGGCCACCCCGCAGCCTCCCGCGTGATCCCCTGGATGCGCGCGAGGATGGGCATCCCTCTGGTGCCTCCAGCGCCTCGAACCGAGCCCTGTAGCGCAATCCCGACGCAGACGCCGCCGTGATCTGAGGTCGCCGGCGGCTAAACGCCGGTAGCCGACGTGGCCATCATTAGCGGTTAATTAACCCACTAACCAACCCCTCTAGAGCCACTGCCATGTGGGCCCTAGTGCCTAATTAGTTAGTTAACTACTCTGTTAGATTAGCACCGGTCTCAGGAGGGCCCCACCTGTCATTTTGACTTTGCCACGTCACCGTTGACCTGGACCCACACGTCAGCCACAGAAACCAACTAGGGTCACTGACCAGTGGACCCCACTGGTCGGGTTTGACCTAGACCGTGCCTTTGACTTGCTGACATCATGCTGACGCAAGACTGACGCAGTAACTCTTTTCTGGATTTAATTTTATATAGAAAATTCCAGAAAATTGCCTAAACTTCAAAATTCATAGAAAGTCAACCATAACTCCAAATGAGACAAATTATATATGAAAAATTATCAGAAAAATTCAATCTATCCATCTGTAATGGTTTCATGCATGACAAAACAAGTTTACCCTACTGTTTAAGCAGAATAAGAAAATGCCCTATAAATGAAATAATTAATGAGCTAATATTTGAATCTTGGATTCAAATGAGTTCACCCCTTTCTGTTTTAGCTTGCATTAGGCCAAAACACATCCATATTGCCATGTCATAGCATGCATCATATTGTTGCATATCGTCATGTGTTGATTGTGCTCGGTTGTGTTCTTCGTGGTAGGTTCTGCCTCCGAGGATATTCACGAGTATCCAACTGAAGGGCGGTATCCCGTTACCACTCCATCAGGCAAGCAACCATTGATCATTCCGATACAAACCCATGTTCTCGCTCCTGCTCTTGTTTACTGCATTAAGACAACACGATTCAAACTGCTGTGTGTGCTATGGTAGTTGAACCCTTATCCTCTGCATGACCTGTCATTGCCACAGTAACTAGATGAAACCCACTAGCATGTGTAGGAGTTGATTGAGCCATGTTTTGTGATTCCTACCTTGCTATGCCTGCTATGCTTAGAGTTGTGTCAGGTCTGGTTCATCTGGGTGATGGGCTAGAGTGAAATGCTTGTGTCAGTAATATGTGGGATGTGTTGAACATGATTTGGTAAAGGTATCGATGAGAGGCCATGTAGGAGTACATGGTGGGTTGTTTCATTGAGGCCGCCCCTAAGAACTGAGATCTGTATGTGTGATTTAAGATTCAGCTACTACCGTGCATTGGGATCCTTAATTGACCCTCTCGGCTTCTTAGCCACCCTAGTACTCTGTCCAGGAGTTGCAAATAGTTTCTGGTGTTTCTAGGATATGTGTTGGCGGCCGTGCGTAGCGCTGACCCTAGGGGTGGGCTATGTTGCGGTAGATACACCGTGGCCGGGTGTACCGAGTCACCCGTTTGGTGTCTCGGGAACCCTGTTCACATCGTTCGGGGCCGTATGTGGAAACCTTGGCCGGACTCCCTGCGGATGGAACCTGGATAGGCGATAACCTGGACTAGGGGCTTAGGTGTTTAGGTAGGCCGTGGCCGACACCCTCGCTGGGCTTCCGCTTGAAGGTTGCCGAGTACATGTCGTGTAGACGGCGGTAAGCGGTGAAAGCGTGTATGACGAAGTACACCCCTGCAGGGTATAAAACTATTCGAATAGCTACGTCCGCGGTAAAGGACTACTTGGTTGCCTATACAGTTCATAGACAAGTTAATGGATACTATTAAAAGACTCAAGATAAGTGTGAGTACCGAGGATGGCCCTCTCGCAGGATACGAGGGAGGATCCACGGTGGAGTATTGTGTTGGTGAGTAGTGGACTCGTGTGCGGAAACTATTTTACTAAAAGGTTCTGTAGGATAGCTTAGCCAAGAGTCAAAGCTGGCTTGCTGCATAAACCCCACCACCTTCTTGAGAATGAGCATGTATAGTAGGTTCTGATGTAAGACTTGCTGAGTACCTTTGTACTCATGTTTGCTTATTTATTGTTTTCAGACGACAACACTGCCCCCTCCGATGGGTTTTACGTAGACCTTGACGTCGACGAGTGACTAGCCACCCAGGTGGTGATCCAGGCCATGGAGGGCCCTATGTAGATAGACAGGCTTCGAGAAGCCTTCTTTCTTTCTAGAGTCTGTACTCAGACTAGTTGCTTCCGCATGTGCTTGTATGACTGTATGACTTGAGTGTCGGGTCATGTGACCCCTATCTGTATGAATATGTTATGTATGGCTCCCTGGAGCCTTTAAATAAAGTACTTGAGTTGTAGAGTTTTGTTGTGATGCCATGTTGTATGTACTCATATCGGGCATATTGTGTGTATGATTGAAATGCTTGGTATGAGTGGGATCCGACAATCTAGTTGTTTGTCCTTCGCAGCCTTTCTTATGGGGAAATGTAGTCTAGTGTTCCTCGAGCCATAGTAGTCCGCTACGGCCTGGTTCACCGGAGTCCTGCTAGCCCAGCACTACTGTTCAGGACACTTAACTGGCCGGCATGTGTTTCACTTCGTCCCTATGTCTGTCCCTTCGGGGAAATGTCACGCGGTGATCTCCGGAGTCCTGTCTAGCCTGCTACAGCCCGGGATCCCCGGAGTCCTGTTAGCCCAGTGCTACAGCCCGGAATCACTCGTTGATGACCGACATGTTCGATGTGATTCATGTATGCCTGTCTCCATAGGTCTGTGCCGCTTTGGGTTCACGACTAGCCATGTCGGCCTGGGTTCTCGGTCATATGGATGCTAGCGACATTGTCATATATGCGAGCCAAAAGGCGCAAACGGTCCCGGGCCATGGTAAGGCGACACCCGTGGGATACCATGCGTGAGGCCGCAAAGTGATATGAGGTGTTACCGGCTAGATCGATGTGGCTTAGAATCGGGGTCCTGACACACTGAGAGATACAGTACTGCTAGAAGCGATACAGTTGGATAGCGATTTCACCTACGAGGAGAAGCCAGTCAGAATTCTCGAGTTTGCCAGCCAAGTTACACGCAGCAAGGTTATCAAATTTTGCAAAGTTCAGTGGAGCCACCATACCGAGGATGAAGCCGAGGAAGACGTACGGAAGGATCGCTCTCACCCATTTTCTAGCCAACCCGAATCTCGAGGGCGAGATTCATCTTAAGGGGGGTAGGTTTGTAACATCCCAAATTTTCAATTTGGAATGTTATACATTAGATCATCATTGCATATCATATTTTATTGCATTTTGGTTTGATCCTAGAAATTCTACGCAACTCAATGACCCACGGAGAGAGTTGGGGATTTCGTTATTTTCATATTTGAGTTTTCTCAAATTTTGAAAAGAGGATCGTTTGATTTTAATTATTTTTCTCTTGAAAATTTCTTTTATAAAAATAAAACAAGAGAGGATAAAATGACTTCCTAAAAATAAAGAAATATTGGAGATTTAATATTAAAATCAAATAAGATTTTTTATTCAGAGTTTTATCGCTATTTTATTTGAATTAGGAAAAATTTGCATTTTTCAAAATTGCATTTTAGGCCCAAATAAATGTTCACCTTGTCCGGCCTATTTTTAGAGGACGGGGAAAATTTATTTCAGGATTTTTGGAGTCCGTTTAGTATTTCTTTTATATTTTTTCTGTGTGGATTTTTTTAAAAAAAACGCCAACCGACTTAACGGGCCTTGTCCGACCCGGACACTTTGCCCGGCTAGCCTTTAAGAGCCGGGAGGCCCGAGCCGCAGCCCAGCCCTCCCCCCCCCCCCCCCCCCGAAACCCTAGAGTCGCCACCCGCCACCGTCGCGAGAAGCCGCCGCCGCCGTGAGACGCCGCCGCCGCCGTGAGACACCGCCGCCGCCGTGAGACGCCGCCGCCGCCGAGTCCCGCCGCCCGCCGTCCCGCCCGCCATCACCGGAGTCGCCGCCGCCCCGCCACTCATCGACCCCGTCCCAAGGTAGCCGCCTGATCCGCCGCCGGGTTCATCGAAAAAACCGTTCGTTTTTTTTTTTGAAAACCTAGATCTGTTTTTTAGATCCGGTTCGGTTTTATTTTTTCGGTTTTGTTATTTAGCGAACGCCCGTTCGTTAGTTCGTTTTAATGAATATTTTTCACCGTTTAGCCGCAGACAACGAACATTCGTTCGTTAGCCTGTTCGTCGGTTTTTCTTTTTCTCGGATTTTTCATGATTATTTTCGATCGCGATTTCTGATCCGATTTTCGTTTTAGTATAACTTTTCGCCCGTTAATCGGAATGAGGCGATTCAAGCGCCTAGAGTTTCGTCTCGAAGCCCTCTTTCTGTTTAACCAACTTGAACAAGTTTTTGCTACTGTAAAATTTGACTTTAGTCCAGATTAGTAAACGAAGCTTGTCTCTTTCGCCGTTCGAGTTTTGTTGCTTCGTTTGATTTGATTCTTTTTGCAAACCGGAGTTCTTAAGTTGAACTTTCTGGTTAGATGTCTTAATTGAGTTTTACCCATGCCCTTGCTTGTTTGCTTATTGTATGCTTGTTTGTTTGCGATAGAGTACCCGAAGTGTGAAGCGTGCTACTATGAGTCTCTAGGTTTCGCGGATCATCAACAAGGCAAGTAACACTTTGATCATACCTCTTTACTACCCAGTTTTATTGCATTAGAACAATCCTCGAACAAATTGCATGGTTAGGATCTGAATTAAATTGTGGGTTAGGAAGTAGTTGAGGTAGTACCTATTCACCTGTTTATTATCAAACCCTTGGGAGTTACTATTATGTTATTCTTATATTGCCATGCTATGCTCGTAGACGTGGTTTGGGTTTGAGAGTATTCATGACAGATGTGAGTATTCTTAATTAATGGTAAACTTAAGGTGGCAACTTAAATACACATCTGGGTGGATTGAGGCACCTGGGGAATTCCAGTGATTGCCTGTATTTTTGGAAATCCCGGGGTACCGTGTGATTCTCCTATGGACTGCCACCCAGGCTCAAAGGGATCATGAGATCATTCATGCTAGAAACTTCCGTGCGCAACCACAAGCCATTATGGGCTCTGGCATTGGTGATTAAGTCGTGTGAACTCTTACAGTGGTAGACTAGCAGATGTAGGGGGTGTAGGTGGTACTGTCTACCCATCGTAAGGTGCTAACGCTTCTGAAAGACCATGTCTCGGTCATCCATTTCTCAAACATCATGTAGTGCGAGAAATCCAATGGAGGAGATCGAGTCTTTTGGGGAAAAGTGCGCAAACCTCTGCAGAGTGTACAAACTAATCATGGTTTGCCATGTCCCCGGTCAAGGACATCTTGAGTATCTGGTTCTTGGATTATCATGTTGATCTCATCACTCTAAATTAATTTCGTTGGGTTATTAATTACTTTTAATTGGGATTGAGAGGGGGTTTACCTTCTCAATGTTTTTTTCAACTAACTTGGTAGTTAAATAAAATATATTCCTTTGAAGTAGGGAAAAATAGGCTTTTCGCAAAACATATTAACCATACAGCCTCCACCAGCCATATATGCATGTAGTGATAGCATTATTCTGTTCATTACTCTCTTGTGTTACATTGCCAGCATATTCCATGTGCTGACCCATTTTCGGGCTGCAACGTATCATGTGGCAGACTTTTCAGATGACGAGTAAGGAGCCTTAGGCCGTGGTCTTTCACTTAGTGATGCCATTGGAGTTGATGGACTCACTTTATCTTCCAAGCCTTCCGCTGTTATCGTGTTAGATGGCCTTAAGCCATATTTATTGTAATAAGTTCTCTTTTGAGACATTTGTTGTAATAAGTGTGTGATTCCTACTCTGTTATAAATCCTTCAAGTACTGTGTGTGTCAGCATTACCGATCCAGGGATGACACTTATGCACAGAGATCAGACTGGTTGAGGTCTGGTCGCTACAACACCAATATTCTTACTAAAGCATAATTACTCATCAAGATGAGTCACATATCGCATCATCATATCTCAAAACTATTAGTAAGAATGAAGTTTATTTTGTCCAATGATCTTCATGAAAGTTTTTATTATATCCTTCTTGGATATCTATCACTTTGGCACTAATTTACATATGTTGCTTTTCATAAGCTCAAACAAATATAAGTGAAGATCATGAGCATAATATTTCTTTCTCTCAACTTAATTTAAGTGAAGCAAGAGAGAATTTCTTAAAAAAAATACTAGATCTCAAATAAATCTAAGTGAAGCAAGAGAGCATTTCTTCAAAAATACTAAGAACACCGTGCTCAAAAAGATATAAGTGAATCACTAGAGCAAGTCCATAGCTCATAAAAATTTAAGTGAAGCATAAAGAGCAATTCTAACAAGTCATGACATAATTTTGGATCTCTCAAATAAGTGTGTCCAGCAAGAGATCAAGACTTAAAACACAAAATAAAACAAGCAAAGACTCATATCATACAAGACGATCCAAGCAAAACACATAGTATGTGATGAATAAAAATATAGCTTTGAGTAAAATACCGACGATCGCTAGAAGAAAGAGGGGATGCCACTCGGGGGCATCCCCAAGCTTAGTTGGTTGCTCATTTTCGGATAATAGCTTGGGATGCCAGGGCATCCCCAAGCTTAGGCTCTTCTACTCCTTATTCCTTCATCCATCGTAAGATAACCTAAAACTTGATAACTTCAATCACACAAAACTCAAGAAAACCTTCGTGAGATCCGTTAGTATAAGAAAATAATGAATCAGTACTATCAGTGATGTATCAAACCAATTCATATTTTGTTCTTGCATTATATCTACTGTATTCCAACTTTTCTATGGCAAAAACTCATCAAATAAAACCGTAGAGCCATCAAAATAAGCACACAACGCAAAAAAAAACAGAATCTGCCAAAACAGAATAGTCTGTAGCAATCTGACTATTTCGAATACTTCTGTAACTCCAAAAATTCTGAAACATTAGGGCGACCTGAGCAATTTGTATATTGATATACTGCAAGTCGAATGGGTATTTTATCGCTCTCTGGTTAAAAGTGAAAATTATTTTCGCGAGCACAGAAGTTTCTGTTTTTTCAGCAAGATCAAACAACTATCACCCAAGAAGATCCAAAAGGCTTTACTTGGCACAAACACTAATTAAAACATAAAAACACTATCATAACAGTAGCATAATTGTGCTAACACTCAAAAATAGGAATCAAAAAGCAAAAATAAATTTTATTCATTGGGTTGCCTCCCAACAAGCATTATAGTTTTACGCCCTTAGCTAGGCATAAAGCAAGGATCTTAGTTTTTTCATCTTTAGTTCGAGATCCATAAGATGCCCTCATGATTGATTCGTATGGTGGCCTAATTCTTGTTCTAGGAAAGTGTTCCATACCCTTCCTGATAGGAAATTGGAACTTAATATTGCCTTCTTTCATATCAATCACGACACCAATAGTGCGTAAAACGGTCTACAAGGAATAATTGGACAAGACGGATTGCAATCAATATCAAGAACAATAAAATATATGGGAACATAATTTCTATTTGCAAGAATAAGAGCATCATTAATTCTTCCCATAGGCTTTTTAATAGTGTAATCCGCAAAGTGCAAATTCAAAGAACACGATTCAAGATCGGTAAGACCAAGCACATCACATAAAGATTTCGGAATTGTAGAAACACTAGCACCCAAGTCACACAAAGCAAAACACTCATATTTTTTAATCTTGACTTTGATAGTAGGTTCCCATTCATCATGCAATTTTCTAGGAATTGAAACTTCTAATTCCAATTTTTCTTCAAAAGCTTTCATCATAGCATCAACAATATGTTCAGTAAAAGCTTTATTTTGTTCATAGGCATGGGGTGAATTTATCATGGATTGCAACAAAGAAATACAAGCAATCAAAGAGCAACTATCATAATTAAAGTCTTTGTAATCCAAAAGAGTGGGCACATCACTAGCTAAAGTTTTGACCTCTTCAAACCCACTTTTATCAATTTTCTCAACAAGATTTTCACCCTCCGAATCATTGGGACGCCTTCTACCTAAAGTCGACTCTTCTCCAGTCCCTTTTCCACCAATCTTAACTTTACTAAACAGGGAACCAATAGAAGAAACACCAATCATTTTAAGATCTTCATAACTTTTTCTAAAAATTCTCTCTTAGCTCTAAGCATAGCGGTTCTTTTCTTACTTTCATCCATAGAAACATAAAGAGCTTTAATTGATTCATCTACTTTAGGCACAAAAAATTTCATCTTGAGATTTTCCACATCCTGAGCAATTCTATCAACACTTTTAGACAAATCATCAATCTTTCTCAACTTTTCTTCTATGGAAGTGTTGAAAAATTTTTGCGTGTTGATAAATTCTTTAATATTGTTCTCAAGATCAGAGTTGTTCCTATTATTATTATAAGATTGATTTCCATAGGAATTACCATAATTATTAGAGGAATTACTAGGAAAAGGCCTAGTATTAAAATTACCTCTATAAGCATTATTGTCGAAATTATTTCGAGAAATAAAATTCACATCTATGGCATCACTATTTTGCTCAATCAAAGTAGACAAAGGCATATCATTAAAATCAATAGGAGCACTTCTACTAGCAACCAATTTCATAAGAGCATCAACTTTTTCACTCAAGGATGAAATTTCTTCAACCGAATTAACTTTTTTACTAGTAGGAGCTCTTTCGGTATGCCATTGTGAATAATTTGCCATGATATTATCAAGAAATTTTGTGGCTTCAACCAAAGTAATTTCCATAAAAGTACTACCCGCGGCAGAATCTAATAGATTACGAGAAACAAAATTCAATCCTGCATAAAAAAATTGTATGATTATCCAAAGATTTAACCCATGAGTTGGGCAATTCCTTAGCATCATTTTCATTCTTTCCCAAGATTGTGCAACATGCTCATGTTCAAGTTGCTTGAAATTTATAATCTGGGTTCTAAGGGAAATGATTTTTGCAGGCGAAAAATACTTAATGATAAAAGCATCTTTGCACTTATTCCAAGAATCGATACTATTGCGAGGCAAAGAAGAGAACCAAATTTTTGCAGAATCACGCAAAGAAAACGGAAATAATTTCATCTTCACCACATCATTTTCCACATCTTTTTTTTGCATATCGCATAATTCCACGAAGGTATTAAGATGGGACGCGGCATCCTCATTAGGAGTACCAGAAAATTGATCTTTCATAACAAGATTCAACAAAGCAGTATTAATATCACAAGACTCCGCACTAGTGGCGGGAGGAGCAATCGAAGTGCAAATAAAATCATTGTTGTTGGTATTTGAGAAATCACATAACTTGGTGGTCTCTTGAGTCATGATGACCACACAACAAGATTGCAGTCAAACACAGATTCGGCAAGAAAAACGACGAACGGAAAAATAGGGGCGAATAAAATGCCAAATTTTTGTAAAGTGGGGGAGACGAAAACGAGAGGCAAATGGAAAATAATGTAAATTGCAAGGAGGTGAGATTTGTGATTAGGAACCTGGTATATGTTGAAGATCCTCCCCGGCAGCGGCGCCAGAAATTCCTTTTGATGTCGCTTGAAGCTACGTCGGTATTTCCCCAAAGAGGAAGGGATGATGCAACACAGTGGCAGTAGGTATTTCCCTCAGATATGAAACTAAGGTTATCGAACCAGTAGGAGAACCAAGCAACACAACGTAAACAACCCCTGCACACAAATAAAAAATACTCGCAACCCGACATGTTAAAGGGGTTGTCAATCCCTTTCGGGTAACAGTGCCGACAATTGGTGCGTGGATGAGAGAAAGTTGTAATAGATTGAATAAATAGATCATAAATAAAATAAAGTGCATCAAAGTATTTTTGTATTTTTAGATTAATAGATCTGAAAATAAAAGCAAAGGAAAAGTAGATCGCAAAGGCAAATATATCAGAAAGAGACCCGGGGGCCGTAAGTTTCACTAGTGGCTTCTCTCGAGAAAAATAGCAAACGGTGGGTGAAAAAAATACTGTTGGGCAATTGATAGAACTTCAAATACTCATGACGATATCTAGGCAATGATCATTACATAGGCATCACGTCCAAGATTAGTAGACCGACTCCTGCCTGCATCTACTACTATTACTCCACACATCAACCGTTATCCAGCATGCATCTAGTGTATTATGTTCATGGAGAAACGGAGTAATGAAATAAGAATGATGACATGATGTAGACAAGATCTATCTATGTAGATATACACCCCATCATTTTATCCTTAGTAGCAACGATACATACGTTTCGGTTCCCCTTCTGTCAATGGGATCAAATACTGTAAGATCGAACCCACTACAAAGCACCTTTTCCCATTGCAAGATAAATAGATCAAGTTGGCCAAACAAAACCCAAATATCGGAGAAGAAATATGAGGCTATAAGCAATCATACATATAAGAGATCAATGAAACTCGAATACTTTCATGGATATAAAAAGATAGATCTGATCATAAACTCAAAGTTCATCAATCCCAACAAACACACCACGGAAAGAGTTACATCATATGGATCTCCAAGAGACCATTGTATTGAGAATCAAAGAGAGAGGAAGCCATCTAGCTACTAACTACGGACACGAAGGTCTACAAAGAACTACTCACGCATCATTGGAGAGGCACCAATGGAGGTGGTGAACCCCATCCGAGATGGTTATTAGATTGGATCTGGTGGTTCTGGACTCTGTGGCGGCTGGATGAATATTTCATCGACTTCCCTGGGGTTTCTGGAATATTGGGGTATTTATAGAGCAAAGAGGCGGTCCGGGGGGCACCCGAGGTGGGCACAACCCACTAGGGCACGCTTGGGCCTCCTGGCGCGCCCTGGTGGGTTGTGCTCTCCTTAGAGCACCCCCAGGCGCAGCCAGGGCCCATTATGTTCCTTCTGGTCCATGAAAAATCTCTGTAAAGTTTCGTGGCATTTGGACTTCGTTTGATATTGATTTTCTGCAATGTAAAAAACATGGAAAACAACAACTGGCACTTCGCACTATGTCAATAGGTTAGTACCAAAAATGATATAAAATGACTATAAAATGATTATAAAACATCCAAGATTGATAATATAACAGCATGGAACAATAAAAATTATAGATATCTTGGAGACGTATCAACGCCACACCCCTCCCGATCAACAAGACCCCGTTTTGACTGTAGGCGCTCCAACACTAGTCCGTTTCCTCTGTTTTGCGGTATGCCACACCCCTACCGGTCAATAGGACCCTGTTACGACCGTATGCGGTTGAACACAAGTCTGTTTCCTCCGCTTTGTGGTACGCCAGACCCTTCCCGATGAACATGACCTTGTTTCGACCGTATGCGGTCGAACAGAAGGCCCATTTCCTCCGTTCTGCGGTACGCCAGACCTTGTTTCAGCTGTTCGGTCCAAGCCCGCTGGCTCCCGATGAACACGACGTATTCCGTGGCCTCCCGATGAACACGACGCATTCCGTTGCCTTCCCATGAACACGACGCTGTTTTTCCGTTCCGACCCAGCCGGTTGGCTTCGGATGAACATGACGCCGTTGCTGCCGTCCGTGGCCTCTCCATGTACACGAGCCCTGACCGTACGTATGCGCGAGTACGCGTTCGAGACCCCGCTCGTATGTACGTATGTGGCCGTATTTTTTGGCATCTGGTTGTACATACATGTACACAGTTTTGACTGGACTGCCTGAATTGCTACCGCTTCTTACTCGGCCACGGTTCATCGTGGAAGACAGACCAATCGATCGGTATGTACACAGACAACGCTATGTATGCTTTGACTGGGTGGGCCCCAGCTGTCTGGGAGGATAAGGACGCACTTCCTTGCGTGCGAAGATATAGCTGGTGGGTCCCAGCTATTAGGGGGGAGAATCATTTTTTTGCCCGTAATATGGACACACTTCCTTGCATGCGAAGATGTAGCTGGTCGGTCCCAGCTGTCAGGGGGAGAAAGCATTATTTTTAGTGTAAAAAATATGCAGCTGCATGCATGCGTCCATGGGCGTGGTGCGTCCCCATTGTCAGCCTCTCCATGTACAGTCATCTTTCGATGACTCTCGTTTGTTGACCACATTGACCACACCCCGCTCCAAGCCGGTGGACGACGGCGAGGCCCCATACTGGAACACCCCGGATATGGGGAAAATGCGATAGTGGAGTCGCAGAAGGAGAGGAGTGGGAAACTTGACTGGTTTGGGTGCGGGGTGGGCCTACACTTGGCAGAGAATAACACGAGGTGCGGAGGAGTGGAGGCATGGCCTGGCCATCGGCGGGGTAGCATTTCGTTGTGAGTCACACAAAACAGCATTGCTGGATGCCAAAGGCTGGAGCAGGCGGTCCCGATAGAGCTGGGGGAAGAAGACGAGAGATTGAAGAAGAATGTCGGCCGTTGGATGTAAATCCAATGCCTTGCTTAGGCTTTGACCTTTGTATTTTTATTTTTTGCGAAAGTGCTTAGGCTTTGACCTACTGCCGCACATATCAGCTAGTCCATTTGTTTTTTAATCCATTTGGTGGGCTGGGTGAAACAATGATGTAGCATCTATGCAGCCCGTTTATATATTATGGTAGAATTTATAGCCCATTTGCATTTTTCTCGAAATCCGTGGACTTACTGGGATGGGTGAAAATATCATGTTGGGCTGGACGAAGAAATGTTATAAAAACATAAATACATGATTACACGTCTATTAATGCATTGGTCAGTAAAATCTTTGCAAGCATGTACGTCTCCAACGTATTTATAATTTTTGATTGTTCCATGCTATTATATTCTTTGTTTTGGATGTTTAATGGGCTTTACTATGCACTTTTATATTATTTTTGGGACTAACCTATTAACCGAAGGCCCGGTGCAAATTGTTGTTTTTTTTGCCTATTTCAGTGTTTCGCAGAAAAGGAATATCAAACGGAATCCAAACGGAACGAAACCTTCACGAGGATCTTTTTTGGAACAGATGCAATCCAAGAGACTTGGAGTGGACGTCAAGGAAGCAGCGAGGAAGCCACGAGGTAGGAGGGCGCGCCCCCACCCTCGTGGGCCCCTCGCAGCTCCACCGACCTACTTCTTTCGCCTATATATACTCTTATACCTTGGAACCATCAGGGAGAGCCACAAAACACCTTTTCCACCACCGCAACCTTCTGTACCCGTGAGATCCTATCCTGGGGCCTTTTTCGACGCTCCGCCGGAGGGGGATTCGATCACAGAGGGCTTCTACATCAACACCATAGCCTCTCCGACGATGTGTAAGTAGTTTACCACGGACCTTCGGGTCAATAGTTATTAGCTAGATGGCTTCTTCTCTCTCTTTGGATCTCAATACAATGTTCTCCTCGATCTTCTTGGAGATCTATTCGATGTAATTCTTTTTGCGGTGTGTTTACCGAGATTCGATGAATTGTGGATTTATGATCAAGATTATCTATGAATAATATTTGATTCTTCTCTGAATTCTTATATGCATGATTTAATATATTTGCAAGTCTCTTCAAATTATCAGTTTGGTTTAGCCTACTAGATTGATCTTTCTTGCAATGGGAGAAGTGCTTAGCTTTGGGTTCAATCTTGCGGTGTCCTTTCCCAGTGACAGCACGGGAAGCAAGGTACATATTATATTGTTGCCATCGAGGTTAAAAAGATGGGGTTTATATCATATTGCTTGAGTTTACCCCTCTACATCATGTCATCTTGCCTAATGCGTTACTCTGTTCTTATGAACTTAATACTCTAGATGCATGTTGGATAGCGGTCGATGTGTGGAGTAATAGTAGTAGATGCAGAATCATTTCGGTCTACTTGTCACGGACGTGATGCCTATGTTTATGATCATGCCTAGATATTCTCATAACTATGCGCTTTTCTATCAATTGCTCGACAGTAATTTGTTCACCCACCATAATATTTGCTATATTGAGAGAAGCCACTAGTGAAACCTATGGCCCCCGGGTCTATTTTACATCATTTTAGTCTCCCGTCAACTAGCTATTTCTGTCACCATTTACTTTGCAATCTTTACTTTCCAATCTATACAACAAAAATACCAAAAATATTTTTCTTATTATCTTTATCAGATCTCACTTTTCCAAGTGGCCGTGAAGGGATTGACAACCCCTTTATCGCGTTGGTTGCAAGGTTCTTGATTGTTTGTGCAGGTACTAGGCGACTTGCGTGTAGTCTCCTACTGGATTGATACCGTGGTTCTCAAAAACTGAGGGAAATACTTACGCTACTTTGCTGCATCACCCTCCTCTTCAAGAAAAAGCTACGCATGCTCAAGAGGTAGCACAAGCTTATGTACCAATCACTAGGAGTTAACTTGCCAAGTTATATATAAAATATTATTATTATTATTATTATTATTATTTAAGCTAGACATGGGACAATTGAGTTGGTTCTATGGAAAAGTACTGGGAGAAAACTCAGATTATATCGAAAAAGAAAGTGGGAGAAAATTCAGATATAGGATTAATGAAAACGAAAAATAAAGGAAGTGTGAAGGTCTATTAAATGGTTGGACGACCGACAGGTTTAACGGAACCTTATGTTGTTTCTATTATATTATATATATGTAATAAAATAATATATAAATATATAAATATATATACTATTATAGAAGGGAAAACATTGGTCCAGTTTTGCATTCTTATAGAAAAATAGAACTGAGCAGTGTGTCGTCTTGAAAAAACAAACATAACTTGGGATGCTGATGTTATAGACAAGGACGCGCCTGGGCCTCCTAGCGCGCCCTGGTGGGTTGTGCTCCCCTCGGAGCACCCCCTAGGCGCTGCCTTGTCCCATTGGGTGTCTTCTGGTCCATAAAAAATCTCCTTAAAATTTCATTGCATTGGGACTCCGTTTGGTATTGATTTCCTGCGATGTAAAAAACATGCAGAAAACAACAACTGGCACTTGGCACTATGTCAATAGGTTAGTACCAAAAAATGATATAAAATGACTATGAAATGATTATAAAACATCCAAGATTGATAATATAAAAGCATGGAACAATCAAAAAATTATAGATACGTTGGAGACGTATTAGGGCTGTCCATGTTAAACAACAAAACCTAGGCCATGGACCTGGTGGGCCCGGGACTGTTAGCCTCTCGACGAACAGTCGTCTCCCGATTCGTCTTGTTTTGCTGACCATGTTGGGAACGACAGACGGCGGCGCCGCAACGCGAGTACCAAGGCGGAGGACGACGTCGAGACCTCGAACCAAACGAACCGGAGCGGGGGAAGACACAGGCAGAGGGGAGTATGAGGGTTGACTTGTTCGGGTGCAGGGTGGGCTGGTGGAGCTGCCGCCGCCGAACAATGTGTGGGAGTAGAGGGATGGCCTGGCCAACACCATAGGCTATGATGGGTCACCGAGGCATGCGTGGCAGCCCGCGAGCCGCTGTATAGGAAGAGGACGAAAGATTGAACAAAATAAAGAAATACAAATGGATAGGTGGTTGGTCCCATATGTCTGTGTACGAGACCTGCTGGGTCCACTGAGAAGGGGAATATCTTGGGAGGAAGGAGATTGAAAGCATGACAATCAAGTGAACTAGTTACATACATAAGCAAATAGCCACTAAAGAAGCAAACATGTTAATGGGTTCTTAGAAGAAATATTTCGGATAAAACAGATAATTACGACACGTAGGTTAATGCATGAAACACTCAGATGATAAAGGTCCTTAAACAGATAAAGTACAACATCTAGACCTTCCTGGCACGCTTGATCATGATGTTGCGGCTGTCCGTGTACTCGTCGGTTACGGGAAGCAGACATGCCCTCATGTCCAAGATCCACCTGTACATGTCGTAGCATGCGTATGCGTCCTTGGCCGCGTAGGTTATGTAGGCTAGATTCAGAGGTACCTCCCACGTGTTCAGGTCCTTGGTATCATTATCTTCTTTCATGTTGGCGTAGCAGGGGTCGATGATGGTCTCAGCGAGGTCAACCACGGAGTCCTTCTCCTGCCCGTTGCCGATGATCTTGTATTGCTTCTAGACGTCGAAGCTTGTTGCACCAGATGGCCAAATCGTCGCGTTCTTCCCTCTCTCCACCATAGCGAAGGTGCAGTTGGCACTCTGATGAAACGTACAAATGCTCCAGAACCTCTGATGGCCCTACAGTATTGGTAGATGAGAACCTTGTCCCGCACGCATACCTGGGCGGCGGTGATTCGCCGGTCCCTGTCAGGAGACAAATGGATGGGCACAAGTTCTAGTCTTGCGACCTTGTGCTTTCTCGTCCTGTAGGTACTGCTTAAACTCGGCGAGGTAGAGCTTCACCGAGTCCAAATCATTGGTGTACATCACATTCAACTTGGTGCAGCCATGGGACTGAACGGCGAACTCAAAGGTGAACACCTTGCTAAAGTCCATATCCAGTAGGATCACCCCTCGGATCGCCATTGGAGTCTCTTCAAGTGAACAAGCGGGTAGGCAGCGGCAGCAGTTCATTTTTCAGCTCTTGGGGAACCGGATTCAACAGTAAACTGAGTGTGTACAGGCAACAACAATTACTACCCCTCCCTCGCCCACTGCACGCCCGGCAGAACATGCACCCTCGGCGCATTCAAAGGCCTCCATTAAGAAACCTATTCCGGCCACACGTCCATTCACGAGCGGGTCTGTATTGGTACTATAAGAACAAGTGTTAGTGGTCACTTTACTTAAATTTAATTAGCTTTAATAGAAATTTATTCTTAAAACAAGCAATGTGTTGGCTCATTCTATCAGTGCCACAGGATCAACATGCACAACAATTAGAATTATTATTCTCAGGACGCACACGATCAGCACATTTGTCACACTTTCACATGGATAATACTACCAAGTTTGAACTGTTTGTTATGGTTGTTGTCCTCTGCATCATCATGCCGTGTTTCCCAGCTTGCAAGATTCAGAACCAACAAATAAGATTCAAATAATAAGTACAACAAAGATGTCTACACATATCATTGATTCCCAGCTTGCAAGATTCAGAACCAACAAATAAGATTCAAATAATAAGTACAACAAAGATGCCGACACATCTCATTGATTCCTAGCTTGCAAGATTCAGAACCAACCCATTAGAGCCTTTTGATAAAGTGACTATCGGGATTAAATCCATCTTGGCTAACCGCGTCATACAACCCAAGAACTTGGCGAATGCTCTTTATCATCACAACATCTATAGTTGAGTATTCATGTTTGCACAACACAAATAAGAAAGAGAATGATTACTATAATAGTGTCACTCCTTGAACTCAACCTGCAGCTCCACTCGATGATTCAATTCATGCCACTTTTTTTGCAGTTCACCTGAAATGAAGCAAAGATTCCATCATTCAACAAGCAAGAAGTACTTGCTCGTATGTCTCCATCGTAGCTATAATTTTTGATTGTTTCATGCCAATATTATTCAACTTTTACATACTTTTGGCAACTTTTTATATGATTTATTTGGACTAACTTACTTATCTAGTGCCTAGTGCCAGTTCCTATTTGTTGCATGTTTTTGTTTCGCAGAAAATCCATATCAAACGAAGTCCAAACGCGATAAACTTTACGGATAACTATTTTGGAATATATGTGATTTTTAGGAGGTGGAATCGACACAAACGGGGGCCCACAGTGCCCATAACCAACCAGGACGCGTCAGGCACCCCCTGGCGCGCCCAGGTGTCTTGTGCCCTCCTCGAAGGTCGGTTGGGGCCCTTCTTCTAGCGCAAGAAAGATAATTTATGGAAAAAACTCGTGTAAAAAGTTCAGCGCAATCAGGGTTACAGATCTTCGGGAATTTAAGAAACCGTGAAGGGCCTGATCTAGGGAACGTGAAACAGAAGAGAACAAAGAGGGAGATCCAATCTTGGAGGGTCTCCCGCCCCTCGCTGCCATGGAGACCAAGGACCAGAGGGGGAACTCTCCTCCCCCATCTAGGGGGAGGCCAATGAAGAAGAACAAGTAGGGGGTCTCTCTCGCCCTCGCTTCCGGTGGCGCCGGAGTGCTGCCGGGGCAACGATCGGGACGGCGATCTACATCAACAATCTTGCTACCGTCAACACCAACTCTATCCCCCTCTATGCAGTGGTGTAACACCTCTTCTCCCTGCTGTAATCTATACTTAAACATGGTGCTCAACTCCATATATTATTTCCCAATGATCTATGGTTATCCTATGATGTTTGAGTAGATTCGTTTTGTCATGTGGGTTAATCGTGATATTGGTTGGTATGATTGTATATTTTATTTATGGTGCTGTCCTACGGTGCCCTCAGTTCTCACGCAAACATGAGGGGCCCTCGCTGTAGGGTGTTGCAATATGTTAATGGTTCGCTTATGGTGGGTTGCGAGAGTGACAGAAGCTTAAACCCGAGTAGGTGGGCTATGGCGTATGGGATAAAGAGGACTTGATACTTAATGCTATGGTTGGGTTTCACGACCTTAATGATCTTTAGTAGTTGCGGATGCTTGCTTGAGTTCCAATCATAAGTGCATATTACCCAAGTAGAGAAAGTATGTTAGCTCATGCCTCTCCCTCATATAGAATTGCAAGAATGATTACCAGTACTTGTTATCGATTGCCTAGGGATAAATAACTTTCTTGTTGACAAAAACCCTTTTACTAAACACCTATCTTTTATTATCTTGCAAAGTACTTCTAGTTTTATTCTCGCAAATTAGTTCTAGCATCACACCTACAAACTAGTTTCATACTTGTTTTCGGTAAAGCAGATGTCAAGTGTGCGTAGAGTTGTATCAGTGGTTGATAGAACTTGAGGGAATATTTGTTCTGCCTTTAGCTCCTCGTTGGGTTCGACACTCTTATTTATTGAAGAAGGCTACAAACGATCCCCTATACTTGTGGGTTATCAATACCTTTTTCTGGCGCCGTTGCTGGGGAGTTATAGCGCGGGGTGAATATTCTCGTGTGTGCTTGTTTGCTTTATCACTAAGTAGATTTTATTTCCTGTTCTAAGTTGTTCTCTATCTCTACTTTTGGTTGTTCTCTATCTCTACTTTTGGATATGGAACACGAAACACTGAAAAAATTAGTGATACTTGCTACTCATGGAGATGGGGAACCTCCTAAAACCCTCGATGCTCGTTATGTGAAAAATATTATGCACTACTTTGATAATCCTGAGAAAACCCCGTTCAACATGATAATGGGAGTAACGTTGGATCAAAGTGAATACTTTAGGGATTATCGGTTGACAAAAAAGGGAAACTTTTATGGGATCAAATTTATATGTTGCATTGGTATGCTCGGGACTTATGCTTGAGATATGATTTTACTTGTTGCTCTAGGATGAACGCTCCACATCTTCCCTTTTCATGCAAATGTAATGATAACGAAACCTTAGCTCCTTATGCTAATGGTATATATGATTACTATGATGTGGAACGAGTAGAAGAATTTGTTGCTTTAAAGGTGCTTATGAAATTGAATCTTTGTTTGAAAAGTCTGAAGATTTTGATGACTCAGTTTATAGACCTGAAAATTTTGCTATCCTTAAATACTGCTATGATAATTATAAATAGAATTCCGATATTGATGAATTTTTTGAGAAAATCTCCGCTGTCCAAGAAGAGACTAATATTTTGCAGGAGTCTATGGAAGAAGGAATTGAGGAAACTGTGAGCTCATTGGATGAAAAGATGATGAGGAGAGCGAAGAACAAAAGGAGGAAGAGCGGATTAGCTACCCATGCCCACCTTCTAATGAGAGTAACTCTTCAACTCATACATTCTTTAATGTCCCTTCATGCTTACCGAAGGATGAATGTTATGATAATTGCTATGATCCCATTGGTTCTTTTGAAATATCCCTTTTTGATGAACTTGATGCTTGCTATGCTTGTGGCGAAGATGCCAATATGAATTATGCTTATGGAGATGAACTTCCTATAGTTCCTTATATTAAGAATGAAATTATTTCTATTGCACCCACACATGATAGTACTATTATCTTTTTGAATTCTCCCAACTACACTATATCGGAGAAGTTTGCTTTTATTAAGGATTACATTGATGGGTTGCCTTTTACCGTTGCACATGATGATTTTGACGAATATAATATGCATGTGCTTACTGATCCTACATGCAATTATTATGAGAGAGGAACTATATCTCCGCCTCTTTATGTTTCCAACACGAAAGAATTGCAAGAAACTTCTTATGCTATGTATTGGCCTTTACATGATGTGCATGAATTGTTCTTGTATGACACGTCGATGCATAGGAAGAGAGTTAGACTTCGTCATTGCATGATATATGTTGCTTTTTGCTCACTACTAAATGCCAAATCATTGTTAATTCAAATTTGCTTTGATATACCTTGGGATCCGGGTGGATCCATTACTTGAGCACTTTATGCCTAGCTTAATGGCTTTAAAGAAAGCGCTGCCAGGGAGACAACCCCAAAGTTTTAGAGAGTCATTTTGTTGAGTGCTTTGATGAAGTTTAAAAACAAAAAAAATATAGAGGTGAACTTAAAACTTCACAAAAAGAAAAGTGAAAGTGAGATAGGCGAGCACCGTGGAAGCGGGAGCATGACTTGAACTTTGTTCATGCCCTTGGAAACTTTGTGAATCTTGAATTGCAGAAACTTTTCGAAAAAAATAATTATCCCCTTGTACAATTCCATTGTATTATAAAAATAATGTGCCAAGATTTGCCTTTGGGATGTTTAGATTGCTTGTTGGCATGTGCGGTGCAGAAACAGAAACTTTGGCTGTAGTGCGCGATTTTACATTTTTTTACTGGAACGTCAAAAGCTTCTGAAACTTTCTATAAAGTCTTGATATACAAAATTTATATTTTTCCTAAATGTTTTAGAATTTTTGGAGTACCAGAAGTATGGTGAATTTTCAGATTACTACAGACTGTCCTCTTTAAGACAGATTCTGTTTTTGATGCATTGTTTTGCTCGTTTTGATGAAACTATCGATTTTTACCGGTGGTATAAGCCATGGAAAAGTTATACTATATTAGCTACAGTGAAAAAACAAAATATGAATTGGTTTGCAACAGTACTTAGAGTAGTGATTTGCTTTATTATACTAATGGATCTTACCGAGCTTTCTGTTGAGTTTTGTGTGGATGAAGTAATCAAAGATCAAGGAGGTCTCAATATGAGAAGAAGGAGGAGAGTCAAGAGCTCAAGCTTGGGGATGCCCAAGGCACCCCAAATAAATATTCAAGGAGACTCAGGCGTCTAAGCATGGGGATGCCCCTGAAGGCATCCCATTTTTCTTGAACAAGTATCGGTATGTTTTCGTCTTCGTTTCGTTCATGTGATATGTGTGAATCTTGGAGCGTATTTTGTGTTTATTTTTCATTTTTATTTTATGCACCATGCTGGTATGAGATAGTCCATGGTTGATTTATAGAACGCTCATTTCACTTCACTTATATCTTTTGAGTATGGCTTTATAGAATGCTTCATGTGCTTCACTTATATCATTTGAAGTTTGGATTGCCTATTTCTCTTCACATAGAAAACTGATGTTCATAGAATGCTCTTTTGCTTCACTTATATTTGTTAGAGCATGATCTTTTGTAGAAATAATTATACTCCCATTCTTCACTTATATCTATTTAGAGAGTCAACAGGAATTGGTCAATTGCATGTTTAGTCATAAAATCCTACATAAAACTTATGTATCACTGAATATGATATGTTTGATTCCTTGCAATAGTTTTGTGAAATAGAGATGGAATATGTGGGAGGTACTAGTAAATGGTTGTGTTTAGTAAGAATATTGGTGTTAAGGTTTGTGATTCCCGAAGCATGCACATATAGTCTCTCATTATGCTATGATGTTGGAGCATGATTTATTATTGATTGTCTTCCTTATGAGTGGCGGGCGGGGATGAGCGATGTTCTTTTCCTAGCAATCTATCCCCCTAGGGGCATGCGTAGTAGTACTTTGCTTCGAGGGCTAATAAACTTTTGCAATAAGTATATGAGTTCTTTATAACTAATGTGAGTCCATGGATTATACGCACTCTTACATTTCCGCAATTTGCTAGCCTCTATGGTACCGTGCATTGCCCTTTCTCACATCGAGACATGGTGCAAACTTCGCAGGTGCATCCAAACCCCGTGATATGATACGCTCTATCACACATAAGCCTTATTATATCTTCCTCAAAATAGCCACCATACCTACCTATTATGGCTTTTCCATGGCCATTCCGAGATATATTGCCATGCAACTTCCATCGCTTCCGTTTGATGACTTGAGCATTCATTGTCATATTGCTTTGCATGATCATATAGCTGACATAGTGTTTGTGGCTCAGCCATCGTTCATCATTTTTCATACATGTTACGCTAGATCATTGCACATCCTGGTACACTTCCAGAGGCATTCATATAGAGTCATACTTTGTCATACGTATCGAGTTGTAATTTTTATTTCTTTTGAGTTATAAGTAAATAGAAGTGTGATGATCATCATTATTCATTTTTAGAGCAGTGCCCCAGTGAGGAAAGGATGATGGAGACTATGATTCCCCCACAAGTCGGGATGAGACCCCACACAATGAGAGAAAAAGAAAAAAAGAAAAAAAGAAAGAAAAAGAAATAAATAAACAAAGAGAGAAGGGGCATTGTTAGTATCCTTTACCACACTTGTTCTTCAAAGTAGCACCATGTTTTCCATATGTAGAGTCTCCTATGTTGTCACTCCCATATATTAGTGGGAATTTTTCATTATAGGATTAGATGCACACCCACTTAGTTTTCATATTGAGCTTTCATACACTTATAGCTCTTACTGCATTCGTTGCATGGCAATCCCTACTCCTCACATTGATATCGATTGATGGGCATCTCCATAGCCCGTTGGTTAGCCGCATCGATATGAGAATTTTCTTAATTTTTTTGTCTTCTCTATATTCACCCCAATCATTATACTCTATTCCACCCGTGGTGCTATATCCATGGCTTGTGCTCATGTATTGCTTGAGGGTTGAAAAAGCTGAAGCGCGTTAAAAAGTATGCACCAATTGCTCGGCTTGTCACCAGGGGTTGTGCATGATAAATACTTTGTGTTAAGAAGACAAAGCATGACAAGACTATATGATTTTGTCGGGATAGCTTTCTTTAGCATTGATATTTTGAAAGACATGATTGTTTGTTGGGATGCCTGAGTATTGATGTCTTTATGCCAAATTATAGGCTATTGCTTTGAATCACTTATGTCTTAATATTCATGCCATGATTAGATATATGATCAAGTTTATGCTAGGTAGCATTCCACATCAAAAATTATCTTCTATATCATTTACCTACTCGAGGACGAGCAGGAATTAAGCTTGGGGATGCTGATACGTCTCCGCCGTATCTATAATTTTTTATTGATTCATGCCAATATTTTTCAACTTTTACATACTTTTGGCAACTTTTTATATGATTTATTTGGACTAACTTACTTATCCAGTGCCCAGTGCCAGTTCCTGTTTGTTGCATGTTTTTGATTCACAAAAAAATCCATATCAAACAAAGTCCAAATGCGATAAAACTTTGTGGAGAATTATTTTGGAATATATGTGATTTTGAAGAGGTGGAATCAACGCAAACGGGGGCCCATAGTGCCCAAAACCCACCAGGGCGCGCTAGGCACCCCTGGCGCGCCCAGGTGTCTTGTGCCCTCCTTGAAGGTCGGTTGGGGCCCTTCTTCTGGCGCAAAAAAGATAATTTATGGAAAAAAATCATGTAAAAATTTCAGCGCAATCGGAGTTACGGATCTCCGGGAATTTAACAAACCGTGAAGGGCCTGATCTGGGTAACAACAAACATAAGAGAACAGAGAGGGAGATATAATCTCGGAGGGGCTCCCACCCCTCCACCGCCATGGCGGCCAAGGACCAGAGGGGGAACTCTCCCCCATCTAGGGGGGAGTCCAAGGAAGATGAAGAAGTAGGGGGGCTCTCTCCCCCTCGCTTCCGGTGGCGCCAGAGTGCCGCTGGGGCAACGATTGGGACGGCGATCTGCATCAACAATCTTGCTACCGTCAACACCAACTCTCTCCCCTCTATGGAGTGGTGTAACACCTCTTCTCCCCGCTGTAATCTCTACTTAAACATGGTGCTCAAGTCCATATATTATTTCCCAGTGATCTATGGTTATCCTATGATGTTTGAGTAGATCCGTTTTGTCTTGTGGGTTAATCGTGATCTTGGTTGGTATGATTGTATATTTTATTTATGGTGATGTCCTATGGTGCCCTTCATTCTCGCGCAAACGTGAGGGCCCTCCACTGTAGGGTGTTGCAATATGTTCATGGTTCGCTTATGATGGGTTGCGAGAGTGACAAAAGCTTAAACTCGAGTAGGTGGGCTATGGCGTATGGGATAAAGAGGACTTGGTACTTAATGATATGGGTGGGTTTCACGGCCTTAATGTAACGCCCCGAGACCGATGTGCCAGGTGTCCTCCGCTTATTCGCCGGCGTTGCCATGTCATTTGCTTGCGTGTTGCATCTTGTCATGTCATCATATGCATTGCATCATCATGTTTTAAAAACTTGCATCTATCCCGGTCTCCTCGTTCTCTCCGTTGTCCGTTCTGAGCCCAGACACAGTTGCACGCGCCCGCGGCATGTCCGAGATAGTATTTTATAAGTGGCCGGAAAATTTTCTCGGATTGGGTTGAAATTTGGTGTGCGGTCTTATTATAGTGTAGACAGACCGCCTGTCAAGTTTCATCGCAATCGGAGTTCGTTTGATGCCCCAACGGATAAGTATAGCGGCAATAGTAGCCGGTCTAACGTCGGACGTTTTCGGTCTCCGGAAATAGTCGCTGGGCCGCCCTCTCTTCTCTTCTCTCAGCTCGAGACCGTCTACACAGATCACTATCTATCGCCAGGCCCTACCTAACCCCTCTCGTCAGCCCGCAGCCCCCCTCGCGCGCGTCCGGAAGTTGTCCGGGACCTGACCCGGGCTGTCGCCACCGCTGTGTCCGGAACATCCCCAAACGTCTACAAAACGTCACCGTTTTCTTGTTTGGGCCCCCTAGCTATTTTATTCGCGACCATCTGATTTCGATCGGAGGGACGAGGTAGCCCCTACCCAAAAATCCTTGCTATATACTGCCTAACCCTAACTTCTAGGGATTCTTGTCCCATCCTTCCCCTCACCCGCCGCCGCCACTTTTCTCACCATCCACCTCGGGATCCATTCCCATCCAATCAGTGGCTTCGTCCCCGATCAAAAATCCTCATCATTTTTCCCCACCCAACCAACCACCGCACCACCGCCCGTTCCTCCCGTCGCTCGAACCCTCCAGCTGAGCGCCTCCTCCTCATCTCGTCTCCCTCACGCCGGCCACCAGCAGCAGCTTCAGGCCGTCCCCGCCGCCAAGTCCCTCATGCCGGCCTCCCTGCTTCTGCGGCTCCTCTGCATCGGCAACCAAGCGCCCGAGGCCACCCACTCCTCCCCTCGAGCAACTCCAGCGAACCAGTCTCCACGACAACGCCGCCGCCAGGGACCGTCTGCGCCCTTCCCCGCCTCAGATCCGGCTGGATCCGCCTTCTCCTCCAGGCGCGGCCCTGCCTGGCCGGATCCCGCTGCCCTGCTCGCCTCCTCTGCTTCGCCCTTGCGCGAGGAGGACGACCCAGTGCCTCGCTCCGCATCGAGCGAGACGAGCGCAGCCGCGCCCGCGTTGACCGGATCGGTCAGATCCAGCTCGGCCCAGATCCGCGGCAGTAGAGCGCCAAGGCCCAGCGCCCCTCTGCTTCGCCCAGCCCAGCCGCGCCAGTCTCCAGCTGGCCCAGCGCCACCGGCCCTCCACCTCGTTCGCCTGGGCCGACCTCCTCCCAGCCCAGCGCGCCAGCGCCCCTGCGGGCCTCCTTCCTCTCCAAGGCCCAGCCTGCCGGCTTACCTCTCCAGCGAGCGGGCCGAAGCCCAAGGGGTGAGCCGACTCCCAGCGCCCTCTTTTTTTCCCTTACCTGTTGGGCCGGCCTTTGATGCGACCCATATCTGTTTTTTTTCCAGGATCTGCGAATTGTCTATTTATCCAGGAATTTGCAGATTTACAGAAAACCCCTTGCACTTCATGCATTTAATAAATAATTAACCATGCATCGGATGTAAATAATTTATATATGAAACTTGCTTAAAATTTTGTGTAGAGTAATAATATCCAACTTTCACCCATGTTTAAAATGTTTAAAATGCTGTTTGCATATATTTGCCCCTATGCCATGCTAAAATGATTTAATTCATAACTTGATAATCGTAACTCCGATTATAATAAACTTTATATGTAAATGGGGTAGAATTTTGCCTAGTTTATCATGGTGGCATCACTTTGCATGTTAAACAACTCTAAAATTGTGTTTAGGACAGATCAGGACCAAACCTAATATTTGCACATGGGGATTTTCCGGAATTGTTGTTCGTTGCTTCCGGCCTCATTTAAACTTGCCTAGATAGGTAGTTTTGTCATGTTTCACCTCTTGCCATGTTAATCAACATTTAATATTGTTGGGTACATAAACGAGAGAGAACTAAAAAATTGATGTGGTGTTTTGTCAATATGCATCCCGATGCATATTGAGCTCCACTTAATGTGTAGGATTGCTTGTGCTCTTTGCCATGCCATGCCTCTTTAAACCGGACATGCATCATACTCGATTGCGCATCATGCCATGTTGATGTCGTGGTTGTTTACTATGTTGTGTGCTTCTTTTCCGGTGATTGCTTCTTCGGGTTGGTTCCGATAACGTCGTGTTGTGAGGATTCGTTCAACTTCGTCCGTTTGTCTTCTTCATGGACTCGTTCTTCTTCCTTGCGGGATTTCAGGCAAGATGATCATACCCTCGAAATCACTTCTATCTTTGCTTTGCCGCCCTAGTTTCCGTCATATCAGTGTTATGTTCCCGGATTTTGCGTCCCTTACGCGGTTGGGCTATAATGGGAACCCCTTGACAGTTCGCCTTAAGTAAAGCTTTGCCAGCAATGCCCAACGTTGGTTTTACCATTTTCCACCTAGCCTTTTCCCTTGGGAGTCGCGCATCCTGAGGGTCATCTTTATTTTAACCCCCCCCCGGGCCAGTGCTTGTCTAAGTGTTGGTCCGAACTGAGTAGACTGCGGGGCCACCTCGGGGAAACTTGAGGACTGGTTTTACTCGTAGGATGTCTCATCCGGTGTTGCCCTGAGAACGAGATATGTGAAGCTCCCATCAGGATGTCGGCGCATCGGGCGGTGTTGCTGGTTTAGTTTTACCCTGTCGAAATGTCTTGTTGTACTGGGATACCGAGTCTGATCAGAATATCTCGGGTGGAGGTCTATTCCTTCGTTGACCGTGAGAGCTTGTTGTGGGCTAAGTTGGGACACCCTGCAGGGATTTGAACTTTCGAAAGCCGTGCCCACGGTTATGGGCAGATGGGAATTTGTTAACGTCCAGTTGTAGAAAACCTGAAGTTGACCTTAATTAAAATGAATCAACAGCGTGTGTAACCATGATGGTCTCTTTCCGGCGGAGTCCGGGAAGTGAACACGGTTGTTGGAGTTATGCTTGACGTAGGTAGTCCAGGATCACTTCTTGATCATACTTTTATCGACCGTGCTTTGCCTTCTCTTCTCGCTCTCATTTGCGTATGTTAGCCACCATATATGCTAGTCGCTTGCTGCAGCTCCACCTCATACCTTTACCTTACCCATAAGCTTAAATAGTCTTGATCGCGAGGGTGCGAGATTGCTGAGTCCCCGTGGCTCACAGATACTTCCAAAACCATCTTGCAGGTGCCGAGGAGTCCGAGCAAATGACGCAACCAAGCTCAGGAGGAGCTCGATGAAGATTTTGTCCTTTGTGTTGTTTCGTTCTAGTTGATCAGTAGTGGAGCCCAGTTGGGGTCGATCGGGGACCTTTGTCGCATTTGGGGTTCTTCTTTTATTTTGGTTCCGTAGTCGGACCATGAGTGTATTTGGTTGATGTAATGCTTTATTCATGTATTTGTGTGAAGTGGCGATTGTAAGCCAACTATGTAACCTTTTCCCCTATTGTATTACATGGGTTGTGTGAAGATTACCTCACTTGCGACATATGCCTTCAATGCGATTATGCCTCTAAGTCGTGCCTCGACACGTGGGAGATATAGTCGCATCGAGGGTGTTACAAGTTGGTAATCAGAGCCTTCCCCGACCTTAGGAGCCCCCATTGCTTGATCATTTTTAGCAGCTGAGTTGTGTCTAGAAAAATGTTTTGAGTCATTTAGGAATTATATATCGGAGAGATTAGGCATTCTTTTTACTTCCCAGTCCCTTCATCGCTCTGGTAAGGCATCTTGACGTAGAGTTTTGACTCTTCTCTTCCCAAATTTCACTAAAAAAAATTTTTAGGATCACGCGAGTATCTTAGATTTGTTCCGATGACTTATGATGAGAATACTGTCTTGGTGCCTCCTGTCAGGGGTTTAGTGGAAGTGTCCCGGGGAGTTGAGCTCTGAGGTGTTGTCATCATAATTTTGTCATTGCAATTCTGGTATACTTGAGATATGTGCGCGACATCGAAAATCTCCTTTATGCAGTTCGTTGGTGAGATAACCTCGACGCCACCCAGTACTGGGGCGGGAGTTCGGGAGTATCGCCATAACTTGTATAACGGATGCTTTTCGAAGGTTGAGGTAGATGGTTTCTGAAGGTTTCTTGGTTATGTGTTGAAGGATAGATACAGCTGGATGTAGGATTTGCTAGTTTGGGTGAGATATTATGCTTCCCCTGTATCCCCAACACCTGATTGCATAACCGGAAAATTTCGGAAGTTTCATAGGTGGGAATTCAAGTAGCTCTTAGGATATCCTTCCGACAGATGTATGATATGAAATTGGGGTTCGACGTCTAGTGGTTCGCCTATTCACGGTCGATTTTACAGTGGTCTCGTTGTGTCTTAAAGAGTCCTTGGCTATGCTGACTCGGGACGCTTCGTATGTCATGTGCACTGCCTTGTACATGATGGTGCTGTACGATCGAGCCCGTGTAGGTCCCACCACGAAAACTTCGGACGAAATCTCTATCATATGTTTGTTCTGGCTTATTCTGCAAGCCAACCCTTTGTTTTTTGTTTTGAGTTGTGGTATTCGAGTTGCTTCGATGTCAAGTGTTGATTCCATACCTTCCCCAAATGGTGTTCTCATACTCTGATGTGGATACCAATCCTTCTTGATCATCAAGATTGTTTTGTCAATTCTTATCACCGGCGTGTTTCTCTTCAAGTGGATCCGATCATTTCAACTCCCGCAAGATCAATTATCACTTCTTCTCAACGGTGTTTGTTTCATCCGTTCCCAAATTGTCTTTGTTTTTTCCCACCCTCCCTCCCTTGTTTTTCTTCGAGGACCCAGATGTCTTATTCAAGTATCCATTTTATTGATGGGAAGCCTCTCCATTCCTTTTCCGTCAATCTTCTTATCCGGTGACTATCAAGAAGATTCTAATGGATCTTCAAGTTTGTCACTCTTCACCCGTTTTCTTCTCCGGTGGATTCAAATCAAGCTTTCGGTGTTGATCTCATATCCCTTTTTCCTCGTTTCGATGCTTTTCATGCCGGTGCACCTCATCATCATTCCACTTCTCGCTATTTATTTTTCCGGAGTGCTCAAGATATCTCGAAGATTCTTGTTTCATCCAAGTGATCAATTTCTTATTCCGGAGGCTCATCAAATTCTGGTCTTCATTTGTTTCATCTTTCTTTTACCGAAATTCCAACCTCTTTCAATTATATCACCACGGAGATTCATCTAAATCATTGCGAGGCTTCAATCTTATTCTTTTCATCATTCAATTATTTTGGATCTTTCTTTTATTACCGGAGTTCTTCATGGAGGCTCTACATGATGGTTCATAAGGAATTTAATTCCTTCTCGAAGTGTTCATCAAGTTTCTTTTCAGAGGTACTCAAGCATTCTTCATATTGCTATCCGGAGTGCAATTTCTTTCTACCATATTATCGGAGGTGGTATTATGTCATTCTTGATAATTTGAGTTCATGTTTCATGATTCACATGTTGTTAAGATTGAGATACTTTAAATCCATCAATCTCGTCATTGGAGTTATCTTGGGTTATATTTCACCTTAAGCCGCCCCTAAGGATGGTTGTTATTATGGTGCTTATAAATGATCTAAGTTTCTTCATTTATCCTCCCGGTGATATAAGCTTCTCATCTCCCTGTTCATATCAATCCAATTCTTTTCCGTGATCGGCAGGTTTTTCATCTCTTAATTTGAGAGGTATTCCATAAGACCATATCAAGCTTATTACTTTCATTGTGGGTTTTCCAACAACTCCGTTCTAGCTTCTGTTGTAACCGTGCTCTCTCAAGTTATTGTTTTCCTTCGTTCACTCCATTCCATTCTTACTTTTGTTCCGGAGGCATTGTGATGTTCATCTTTTCAACCCATCATCTCATTTTGTCAAAGATCATGATCTTTCCATGCCTATCCTTTTAATCTGAGCGTTGTGCCCATTTGTTCAAGTTCTTGTCGCCTTATCTAGTCTTGCATCCCTTTCTCAACCGGAGTGTCGTGTTTTCATTTGAGCTCTCTCGTCTTATCAAATTTTGACTCCCTTCTCAACCGGAGTGCTGTCTGAGATCTTTCTTACCCCTTGTTCCATTCATTCAATAGTTCCGGTGGCAGTGTGTTGTCATTTTATCAAGTATCGTCTCATCTTATCAAGACCTTATTCTATTCTTTTTCTTTCCAACCGGAGTGCTGCCCGAATTTTGGTTTTCCCTTGATCCCCTTCCTTAACCGGAGTGTTTTTCCATATATATCTTCCCTTCAACCTCAAGGTTTCGCAATGCTCTTTGTCCCTCGTTTCTAACAGAGTGTTTTCGACCTAGTTCACCTTCGTGGTGATCTTTTCTCGAATTTGTTCAACCTTTTCAAGGTTCTTTGGTTTCACTCGTTTGTCAAAGAAGCAATTTGTTTTACCTCTTCTCTTTCTCTTCTGTTTTCCCCTCCGGTGCCATTCTAGATCTCGGGACGAGATCCTCTCATAGTGGTGGAGTGTTGTAACGCCCCGAGACCGATGTGCCAGGTGTCCTCCGCTTATTCGCCGGCGTTGCCATGTCATTTGCTTGCGTGTTGCATCTTGTCATGTCATCATATGCATTGCATCATCATGTTTTAAAAACTTGCATCTATCCCGGTCTCCTCGTTCTCTCCGTTTTCCGTTCTGAGCCCAGACACACTTGCACGCGCCCGCGGCATGTCCGAGATAGTATTTTATAAGTGGCCGGAAAATGTTCTCGGATTGGGTTGAAATTTGGTGTGCGATCTTATTATAGTGTAGACAGACCGCCTGTCAAGTTTCATCGCAATCGGAGTTCGTTTGACCCCCAAACGGATAAATATAGCGGCAATAGTAGCCGGTCTAACGTCAGACGTTTTCGGTCTCCGGAAATAGTCGCCGGGCCGCCCTCTCTTCTCTTCTCTCAGCTCGAGACCGTCTACATAGATCACTATCTATCGCCAGGCCCTACCTAACCCCTCTCGTCAGCCCGCAGCCCTCCTCGCGCGCGTCCGGAAGTTGTCCCGGACCCGACCCGGGCTGTCGCCACCGCTGTGTCCGGAACATCCCCAAACGTCTACAAAACGTCACCATTTTCTTGTTTGGGCCCCCTTGCTATTTTATTCGCGACCGTCTGATTTCGATCGGAGGGACGAGGTAGCCCCTACCCAAAAATCCTTGCTATATACTGCCTAACCCTAACTTCTAGGGATTCTTGTCCCATCCTTCCCCTCACCCGCCGCCGCCACTTTTCTGACCATCCACCTCGGGATCCATTCCCATCCAATCAGTGGCTTCGTCCCCGATCAAAAATCCTCATCATTTTTCCCCACCCAACCAACCACCGCACCACCGCCCGTTCCTCCCGTCGCTCGAACCCTCCAGCTGAGCGCCTCCTCCTCATCTCGTCTCCCTCACGCTGGCCACCAGCAGCAGCTTCAGGCCGTCCCCGCCGCCAAGTCCCTCACGCCGGCCTCCCTGCTTCTGCGGCTCCTCTGCATCGGCAACCAAGCGCCCAAGGCCACCCGCTCCTCCCCTCGAGCAACTCCAGCGAACCAGTCTCCACGACAACGCCGCCGCCAGGGACCGTCTGCGCCCTTCCCCGCCTCAGATCCGGCTGGATCCGCCTTCTCCTCCAGGCGCGGCCCTGCCTGGCCGGATCCCGCTGCCCTGCTCGCCTCCTCTGCTTCGCCCTTGCGCGAGGAGGACGACCCAGTGCCTCGCTCCGCATCGAGCGAGACGAGCGCAGCCGCGCCCGCGTTGACCGGATCGGTCAGATCCAGCTCGGCCCAGATCCGCGGCAGCAGAGCGCCAAGGCCCAGCGCCCCTCTGCTTCGCCCAGCCCAGCCGCGCCAGTCTCCAGCTGGCCCAGCGCCACCGGCCCTCCACCTCGTTCGCCTGGGCTGACCTCCTCCCAGCCCAGCGCGCCAGCGCCCCTGCGGGCCTCCTTCCTCTCCAAGGCCCAGCCTGCCGGCTTACCTCTCCAGCGAGCGGGCCGAAGCCCAAGGGGTGAGCCGACTCCCAGCGCCCTCTTTTTTTCCCTTACCTGTTGGGCCGGCCTTTGATGCGACCCATATCTGTTTTTTTTTCAGGATCTGCGAATTGTCTATTTATCCAGGAATTTGCAGATTTACAGAAAACCCCTTGCACTTCATGCATTTAATAAATAATTAACCATGCATTGGATGTAAATAATTTATATATGAAACTTGCTTAAAATTTTGTGTAGAGTAATAATATCCAACTTTCACCCATGTTTAAAATGTTTAAAATGCTGTTTGCATATATTTGCCCCTATGCCATGCTAAAATGATTTAATTCATAACTTGATAACCGTAACTCCGATTATAATAAACTTTATATGTAAATGGGGTAGAATTTTGCCTAGTTTATCATGGTGGCATCACTTTGCATGTTAAACAACTCTAAAATTGTGTTTAGGACAGATCAGGACCAAACCTAATATTTGCACATGGGGATTTTCCGGAATTGTTGTTCGTTGCTTCCGGCCTCATTTAAACTTGCCTAGATAGGTAGTTTTGTCATGTTTCACCTCTTGCCATGTTAATCAACATTTAATATTGTTGGGTACATAAACGAGAGAGAACTAAAAAATTGATGTGGTGTTTTGTCAATATGCATCCCGATGCATATTGAGCTCCACTTAATGTGTAGGATTGCTTGTGCTCTTTGCCATGCCATGCCTCTTTAAACCGGACATGCATCATACTCGATTGCGCATCATGCCATGTTGATGTCGTGGTTGTTTACTATGTTGTGTGCTTCTTTTCCGGTGATTGCTTCTTCGGGTTGGTTCCGATAACGTCGTGTTGTGAGGATTCGTTCAACTTTGTCCGTTTGTCTTCTTCATGGACTCGTTCTTCTTCCTTGCGGGATTTCAGGCAAGATGATCATACCCTCGAAATCACTTCTATCTTTGCTTTGCTAGATGCTCGCTCTTTTGCTATGCCATTGCTACGATGCCTACCACTTGCTTGTCAGCCTCCCAAATTGCCATGTTCAGCCTCTAACCCACCAATGTCCTAGCAAACCGTTGATTGGCTATGTTACCGCTTTGCTCAGCCCCTCTTATAGCGTTGTTAGTTGCAGGTGAAGATTGAAGTTTTGTTCCTTGTTGGAACATGGAGATCGTTCCTTGTTGGAACATGTTTATTTGTTGGGATATCACAATATATCATATTTAATTAATGCATCTATATACTTGGTAAAGGGTGGAAGGCTCGGCCTTATGCCTGGTGTTTTGTTCCACTCTTGCCGCCCTAGTTTCCGTCATATCAGTGTTATGTTCCCGGATTTTGCGTCCCTTACGCGGTTGGGCTATAATGGGAACCCCTTGACAGTTCGCCTTAAGTAAAGCTTTGCCAGCAATGCCCAATGTTGGTTTTACCATTTGCCACCTAGCCTTTTCCCTTGGGAGTCGCGCATCCCGAGGGTCATCTTTATTTTAACCCCCCTGGGCCAGTGCTTGTCTAAGTGTTGGTCCGAACTGAGCAGACTGCGGGGCCACCTCGGGGAAACTTGACGGCTGGTTTTACTCGTAGGATGTCTCATCCGGTGTTGCCCTGAGAACGAGATATGTGCAGCTCCCATCAGGATGTCGGCACATTGGGCGGTGTTGCTGGTTTAGTTTTACCCTGTCGAAATGTCTTGTTGTACTGGGATACCGAGTCTGATCGGAATATCTCGGGTGGAGGTCTATTCCTTCGTTGACCGTGAGAGCTTGTCGTGGGCTAAGTTGGGACACCTTGCAGGGATTTGAACTTCCGAAAGCCGTGCCCACGGTTATGGGCAGATGGGAATTTGTTAACGTCCGGTTGTAGAAAACCTGAAGTTGACCTTAATTAAAATGAATCAACAGCGTGTGTAACCGTGATGGTCTCTTTCCGGCGGAGTCCGGGAAGTGAACACGGTTGTTGGAGTTATGCTTGACGTAGGTAGTCCAGGATCACTTCTTGATCATACTTTTATCGACCGTGCTTTGCCTTCTCTTCTCGCTCTCATTTGCGTATGTTAGCCACCATATATGCTAGTCGCTTGCTGCAGCTCCACCTCATACCTTTACCTTACCCATAAGCTTAAATAGTCTTGATCGCGAGGGTGCGAGATTGCTGAGTCCCCGTGGCTCACAGATACTTCCAAAACCAGCTTGCAGGTGCTGAGGAGTCCGAGCAGATGATGCAACCAAGCTCAGGAGGAGCTCGATGAAGATTTTGTCCTTTGTGTTGTTTCGTTCTAGTTGATCAGTAGTGGAGCCCAGTTGGGGTCGATCGGGGACCTTTGTCGCATTTGGGGTTCTTCTTTTATTTTGGTTCCGTAGTCGGACCATGAGTGTATTTGGTTGATGTAATGCTCTATTCATGTATTTGTGTGAAGTGGCGATTGTAAGCCAACTATGTAACCTTTTCCCCTATTGTATTACATGGGTTGTGTGAAGATTACCTCACTTGCGACATATGCCTTCAATGCGATTATGCCTCTAAGTCGTGCCTCGACACGTGGGAGATATAGTCGCATCGAGGGTGTTACACTTAATGATCTTTAGTAGTTGCAGATGCTTGCTAGAGTTCCAATCATAGGTGTATATGATCCAAGTAGAGAAAGTATGTTAGCTCATGCCTCTCCCTCATATAGAATTGCAAGAATGATTACCGGTACTTGTTATGGATTGCCTAGGGATGAATAATTTTCTTGTTGACAAAAACCCTTTTACTAAACACCTAACTTTTATTATCTTGCAAAGTACTTCTGTTTTATTCTTGCAAAGTAGTTCTAGCATCACACCTACAAACTAGTTTCATACTTGTTTTTGGTAAAGCAGATGTCAAGTGTGCGTAGAGTTGTATCGGTGGTCGATAGAACTTGAAGGAGTATTTGTTCTTCCTTTAGCTCCTCGTTGGGTACTACACTCTTATTTATCGAAGAAGGCTACAAACGGTCCCCTATACTTGTGGGTTATCACTTGCTCTCGTGAGCTGGCAGGTTCTTCTTTAGTAGTTGCACAAAAATTGAGCAACATTAAGGTTGGCTGTCCTGCTCATGTAAGGTGCAACTATAATTTGCTTATCCATTTGTGCAGTTCCACTAAAATAAAGTGCCATTGTGATGACAGTGACGACTCATCTTGCAAAGGCTAATAAAATGTTGCATGAGATTACCAGCAGAATTTGACGAAAATTTTGGAAACTCCAATCACCATTTTGTGCAGGTCCACCAAAATTGAGAGATGTTGCCCACGTGACATTTTAGTTGAACTGCACAATACACTCATTCCAAAAAAAGTGTTTTGTGCAGTTCACCAGAAGGTCACAATAGCAACAAGGCGAAATGGATATCCCTATCTGCACAAAAAGATAGAAAGTAAACAATTGTTGGTCAATAAGAAGATATGAAACAAACACAAAATGAAAAGAAGCATCTTAATTATGTTGGTGGCAATCACACAATGACAGTAGAAATTTTAAAACGCCAATAATGCTTCATGTTACTGGAAGCATTATGATCAACAATTACATTCGTCAAATATGGGATTACTTTAATGGTGGCATTTCTTGTTTACCAGGTACAATAAATCAACAACAGCTAAATAGTTGGTTTAAAGGCATGGGACCGTGGGGACACCAGGACACTCAGCAGCGTAAAGAAGCAACTTACTTATCATACTAGGGAAAACAACAGGAGTACCATTTGTAACACATTTTAATTGCATCATATCACTAGAGGCATTAGATTAACAATAACACTGGTTAGACATGTCCTTAATGTTGGGGAACGTAGTAATTTCAAACAATTTCCTACGGACATGCAAGATCATGGTGATGCATAGCAACGAGAGGGGAGAGTGTTGTCTATGTACCCTCGTAGACCGAAGCGGAAGCGTTGACGCAACGTAGAGGAAGTAGTCGTACGTCTTCCCGGTCCAACCGATCCAAGCACCGTTACTCCGGCACCTCCGAGTTCTTGACACACGTACAGCTCGTTGACACACCCCGGGCTCCGATCCAGCAAAGCTTCGGGGAGGAGTTTCGTCAGCACGACGGCGTGGTGACGATCTTGATGTTTAACCGTCGCAGGGCTTTGCCTAAGCACCGCTACAATATGATCGAGGTGTAATATCGTGGAGGGGGGCACCGCACACGGCTAAGGAAGGATCACGAAGATCAACTTGTGTGTCCTAGGGTGCCCCTTTGCCCCCGTATATAAAGGAGCCAAGGGGGGTGCGGCCGTCCCTAGTAGGAGGAGCGCAGGAGGAGTCCTACTCCTAGCGGGAGTCGGACTCCCCTCCCTTTCCTTGTCCAAGTAGGAGAGGGGGAAGGAAGGGAGAGAGGAAAGGAAGGAAAGGGGGGCGCCGCCCCTCCCTCCTTGTCCAATTCGGACTAGGGGGGGAGGGGGCGCGCGGCCTGCCCTGGCTGCCTTTCCTCTTCTCCACTTTAGGCCCATGAGGCCCATTAACCCCCCGGGGGGTTTCGGTAACCCCCCGGTTCTCCGGTTTTATCCGAAACTTCCCCGGAACACTTCTGGTGTCCGAATATAGCCGTCCAATATATCAATCTTTATGTCTCGACCATTTCGAGACTCCTCATCATGTCCCCGATCTCATCCGGGACTCCGAACTCCTTCGGTACATCAAAACTCATAAACTCATAATATAACTATCATCGAAACCTTAAGCGTGCGGACCCTACGGTTTGAGAACAATGTAGACATGACCGAGACACGTCTCCGGTCAATAACCAACAGCGAGACATGGATGCCCATATTGGCTCCTACATATTCTATGAAGATCTTTATCGGTCAGACCGCATAACAACATACGTTGTTCCCTTTGTCATCGGTATGTTACTGGCTCGAGATTCGATCATCGGTATCCAATACCTAGTTCAATCTCGTTATCGGCAAGTCTCTTTACTCGTTCCGTAATACATCATCTCGCAACTAACTCATTAGTTGCAATGCTTGCAAGGCTTAAGTGATGTGCATTACCGAGAGGGCCCAGAGATACCTCTCCGACGATCGGAGTGACAAATCCTAATCTTGAAATACGTCAACCCAACATGTACCTTTGGAGACACCTGTAGAGCACCTTTATAATCACCCAGTTACGTTGTGACGTTTGGTAGCACAAAAAGTGTTCCTCCGGCACACGGGAGTTACATAATCTCATAGTCATAGGAACATGTATAAGTCATGAAGAAAGCAATAGCAACATACTAAACGATCGGGTGCTAAGCGAATGGAATGGGTCATGTCAATTAGATCATTCAACTAATGATGTGATCCCGTTAATCAAATGACAACTCTTTGTCCATGGTTAGGAAACATAACCATCTTTGATTAACGAGCTAGTCAAGTAGAGGCATACTAGTGACACTTTCTTTGTCTATGTATTCACACATGTATTATGTTTCCGGTTAATACAATTCTAGCATGAATAATAAACGTTTATCACGATATAAGGAAATAAATAATATCTTTATTATTGCCTCTAGGGCATATTTCCTTCAGTCTCCCACTTGCACTAGAGTCAGTAATCTAGATTATACAGTAATGATTCTAACACCCATGGAGCCTTGGTGCTGATCATGTTTTGCTCGTGGAAGAGGCTTAGTCAACAGGTCTGCTACATTCAGATCTGTATGTATCTTGCAAATCTCTATGTCTCCCACCTGGACTAGATCCCGGATGGAATTGAAGCGTCTCTTGATGTGCATGGTTCTTTTGTGAAATCTGGATTCTTTTGCCAAGGCAATTGCACCAGTATTGTCACAAAAGATTTTCATTGGACCCGATGCACTATGTATGACACCTAGATCGGATACGAACTCCTTCATCCAGACTCCTTCGTTTGATGCTTCCGAAGCAGCTATGTACTCTGCTTCACATGTAGATCCCGCCACGACGCTTTGTTTAGAACTGCACCAACTGATAGCTCCACCATGTAATGTAAACACGTATCCGGTTTGCGATTTAGAATCGTCCGGATCAGTGTCAAAGCTTGCATCAACGTAACCGTTTACGATGAGCTCTTTGTCACCTCCATATACGAGAAACATATCCTTAGTCCTTTTCAGGTATTTCGGGATGTTCTTGACCGCTGTCCAGTGATCCACTCCTGGATTACTTTGGTACCTCCCTGCTAAGCTTATAGCAAGGCACACATCAGGTCTGGTACACATCATTGCATACATGATAGAGCCTATGGCTGAAGCATAGGGAACATCTTTCATTTTCTCTCTATCTTCTGCAGTGGTCGGGCATTGAGTCTGACTCAACTTCACACCTTGTAACACAGGCAAGAACCCTTTCTTTGCTTGATCCATTTTGAACTTCTTCAAAATCTTGTCAAGGTATGTGCTTTGTGAAAGTCCAATTAAGCGTCTCGATCTATCTCTATAGATCTTTATTCCTAATAAGTAAGCAGCTTCACCGAGGTCTTTCATTGAAAAACTCTTATTCAAGTATCCCTTTATGCTATCAAGAAATTCTATATCATTTCCAATCAGTAATATGTCATCCACATATAATATCAGAAATGCTACAGAGCTCCCACTCACTTTCTTGTAAATACAGGCTTCTCCGAAAGTCTGTATAAAACCAAATGCTTTGATCACACTATCAAAGCGTTTATTCCAACTCCGAGAGGCTTGCACCAGTCCATAAATGGATCGCTGGAGCTTGCACACTTTGTTAGCTCCCTTTGGATCAACAAAACCTTCCGGTTGCATCATATACAACTCTTCTTCCAGAAATCCATTCAGGAATGCAGTTTTGACATCCATCTGCCAAATTTCATAATCATAAAATGCGGCAATTGCTAACATGATTCGGACAGACTTAAGCATTGCTATGGGTGAGAAAGTCTCATCGTAGTCAACCCCTTGAACTTGTCGAAAACCTTTTGCGACAAGTCGAGCTTTGTAGACAGTAATATTACCGTCAGCGTCAGTCTTCTTCTTGAAGATCCATTTATTCTCAATTGCTTGCCGATCATCGGGCAAGTCAACCAAAGTCCATACTTTGTTCTCATACATGGATCCCATCTCAGATTTCATGGCTTCAAGCCATTTTGCGGAATCTGGGCTCACCATCGCTTCTTCATAGTTCATAGGTTCATCATGATCTAGTAGCATGATTTCCAGAACAGGATTACCGTACCACTCTGGTGCGGATCATTCTCTGGTTGATCTACGAGGCTCAGTAGTAACTTGATCTGAAATTTCATGATCATCATCATTTAATTCCTCACCAATTAGTGTAGGTGTCGCAGAAACCGATTTCTGTGATGAACTAGTTTCCAATAAGGGGGCAGGTACAGTTACCTCATCAAGTTCTACTTTCCTCCCACTCACTTCTTTCAAGAGAAACTCCTTCTCTAGAAAGGATCCATTCTTAGCAACGAATATCCTGCCTTCGGATCTATGATAGAAGGTGTACCCAACAGTTTCCTTTGGGTATCCTATGAAGACACATTTCTCCGATTTGGGTTCGAGCTTATCAGGTTGAAGTTTTTTCACATAAGCATCGCAGCACCAAACTTTAAGAAACGATAACTTTGGTTTCTTGCCAAACCATAGTTCATAAGGTGTCGTCTCAACGGATTTTGATGGTGTCCTATTTAACGTGAATGCGGCCGTCTCTAAAGCATAACCCCAAAACAATAGCGGTAAATCAGTAAGAGACATCATGGATCGCACCATATCTAGTAAAGTACGATTACGACGTTCGGACACACCATTACGCTGTGGTGTTCCGGGTGGCGTGAGTTGCGAAACTATTCCGCATTGCTTCAAATGTACACCAAACTCGTAACTCAAATATTCTCCTCCACGATTAGATCGTAGAAACTTTATTTTCTTGTTACGATGATTTTCAACTTCACTTTGAAATTCTTTGAACTTTTCAAATGTTTCAGACTTATGTTTCATTAAGTAGATATACCCATATCTGCTTAAGTCATCTGTGAAGGTGAGAAAATAACGATATCCGCCACGAGCCTCAATATTCATCGGACCACATACATCTCTATGTATGATTTCCAACAAATCTGTTGCTCTCTCCATAGTACCGGAGAACGGTGTTTTAGTCATCTTGCCCATGAGGCACGGTTCGCAAGTACCAAGTGATTCATAATCAAGTGGTTCCAAAAGTCCATCAGTATGGAGTTTCTTCATGCGCTTTACACCGATATGACCTAAACGGAAGTGCCACAAATAAGTTGCACTATCATTATTAACTCTGCATCTTTTGGCTTCAACATTATGAATATGTGTATTACTACTATCGAGATTCATCAAAAATAGACCACTCTTCAAGGGTGCATGACCATAAAAGATATTACTCATATAAATAGAACAACCATTATTCTCTGATTTAAATGAATAACCGTCTCGCATCAAACAAGATCCAGATATAATGTTCATGCTCAACGCTGGCACCAAATAACAATTATTTAGGTCTAATACTAATCCTGAAGGTAGATGTAGAGGTAGCGTGCCAACCGCGATCACATCGACTTTGGAACCATTTCCCACGCGCATCGTCACCTCGTCCTTTGCCAGAGTTCGCTTAATCCGTAGTCCCTGTTTCGAGTTGCAAATATTAGCAACAGAACCAGTATCAAATACCCAAGTGCTACTACGAGCTCTAGTAAGGTACACATCAATAACATGTATATCACATATACCTTTGTTCACCTTGCCATCCTTCTTATCCGCCAAATACTTGGGGCAGTTCCGCTT
Organism: Triticum monococcum; assembly: GCA_034509565.1. Lineage (NCBI taxonomy): Eukaryota > Viridiplantae > Streptophyta > Magnoliopsida > Poales > Poaceae > Triticum > Triticum monococcum. The sequence goes on from CM067846.1 coordinate 474,910,334, forward strand.
CTAGTGACCAGTCTGCTTGCAGTAGAAGCACTCATTTTCAGGCTTAGGTCCAGACTTGGGTTTCTTCTCTTGAGCAGCAACTTGCTTGCTGTTCTTCTTGAAGTTCCCCTTCTTCTTCCCTTTGCCCTTTTTCTTGAAACTAGTGGTCTTGTTGACCATCAACACTTGATGCTCCTTTTTGATTTCTACCTCCGCAGCTTTTAGCATTGCGAAGAGCTCAGGAATAGTCTTATTCATCCCTTGCATATTATAGTTCATCACGAAGCTCTTGTAGCTTGGTGGCAATGATTGGAGAATTCTGTCAATGACACAATCATCTGGAAGATTAACTCCCATCTGAATCAAGTGATTATTATACCCAGACATTTGAGTATATGCTCACTGACAGAACTGTTCTCCTCCATCTTGCAGCTATAGAACTTATTGAAGACTTCATATCTCTCAATCCGGGCATTTGCTTGAAATATTAACTTCAACTCCTGGAACATCTCATATGCTCCATGACGTTCAAAACATCATTGAAGTCCTGATTCCAAGCCGTAAAGCATGGCACACTGAACTATCGAGTAGTCATCAGCTTTGCTCTGCCAGACGTTCATAACATCTGGTGTTGCTCCAGCAACAGGCCTGGCACCCAGCGGTGCTTCTAGGACGTAATTCTTCTGGGCAGCAATGAGGATAATCCTCAAGTTACGGACCCAGTCCGTGTAATTGCTACCATCATCTTTCAACTTTGCTTTCTCAAGGAACGCATTAAAATTCAATGGAACAACAACACGGGCCATCTATCTACAATCAAACATACATAAGCAAGATACTATCAGGTACTAAGTTCATGATAAATTTAAGTTCAATTAATCATATTACTTAAGAACTCCCACTTAGATAGACATCTCTCTAATCCTCTAAGTGATCACGTGATCCAAATCAACTAAACCATAACCGATCATCACGTGAAATGGATTAGTTTTCAATGGTGAACATCATTATGTTGATCATATCTACTATATGATTCACGCTCGACCTTTCGGTCTCCGTGTTCCGAGGCCATATCTGCATATGCTAGGCTCATCAAGTTTAACCTGAGTATTCTGCGTGTGCAAAACTGGCCTGCACCCGTTGTAGATGGATGTAGAGCTTATCACACCCGATCATCACGTGGTGTCTGGGCACGACGAACTTTGGCAACGGTGCATATTCAGGGAGAACACTTCTTGATAATTTAGTGAGAGATCATCTTATAATGCTACCGTCAATCAAAGCAAGATAAGATGCATAAAAGATAAACATCACATGCAATCAATATAAGTGATATGATATGGCCATCATCATCTTGTGCTTGTGATCTCCATCTCCGAAGCACCATCATGATCACCATCGTCACCGGCGCAACACCTTGATCTCCATCGTAGCATCGTTTTCGTCTCGCCAATCTTATGCTTCGACGACTATCGCTACCGCTTAGTGATAAAGTAAAGCATTACATGGAGATTGCATTGCATACAATATAGCGACAACCATATGGCTCCTGCCAGTTGCCGATAACTCAGTTACAAAACATGATCATCTCATACAATAAAATTTAGCATCATGTCTTGACCATATCATATCACAACATGCCCTACAAAAACAAGTTAGACGTCCTCTACTTTGTTTGTTGCAAGTTTTACGTGGCTGCTACGGGCTTAAGCAAGAACCAATCTTACCTACGCATCAAAACCACAATGATAGTTTGTCAAGTTGATGCCATTTTAACCTTCGCAAGGACCGGGCGTAGCCACACTCGGTTCAACTAAAGTTGGAGAAACTGACACCCGCCAGCCACCAGTGTGCAAAGCACGGCGGTAGAACCAGTCTCGCGTAAGCGTACGCGTAATGTCGGTCCGGGCCGCTTCATCCAACAATACCGCCGAACCAAAGTATAACATGCTGGTAGGCAGTATGACTTATATCGCCCACAACTCACTTGTGTTCTACTTGTGCAAATATCATCAAACCATAAAACCTAGGCTCGGATGCCACTGTTGGGGAACGTAGTAATTTCAAAAAAATTCCACACGCAAGATCATGGTGATGCATAGCAACGAGAGGGGAGAGTGTTGTCTACGTACCCTCGTAGACCGAAGCGGAAGCGTTGACGCAACGTAGAGGAAGTAGTCGTACGTCTTCCCGGTCCAACCGATCCAAGCACCGTTACTCCGGCACCTCCAAGTTCTTGACACACGTACAGCTCGATGACGCACCCCGGGCTCCGATCCAGCAAAGCTTCGGGGAGGAGTTTCGTCAGCACGACGGCGTGGTGACGATCTTGATGTTTAACCGTCGCAGGGCTTCGCCTAAGCACCGCTACAATATGATCGAGATGTAATATCATGGAGGGGGCACCGCACACGGCCAAGGAACGATCACGAAGATCAACTTGTGTGTCCTAGGGTGCCCCTTTTCCCCCGCATATAAAGGAGCCAAGGGGGGTGCGGCCGGCCCTAGTAGGAGGCGCGCAGGAGGAGTCCTACTCCTACCGGGAGTAGGACTCCCCTCCCTTTCCTTGTCCAAGTAGGAGAGGGGGAAGGAAGGGAGAGAGGAAAGGAAGGAAAGGGGGGGCGCCGCCCCTCCCTCCTTGTCCAATTCGGACTAGGGGGAGAGGGGGCGCGCGGCCTGCCCTGGCTGCCTTTCCTCTTCTCCACTTTAGGCCCATGAGGCCCATTAACCCCCCGGGGGGTTTTGGTAACCCCCCGGTTCTCCGGTTTTATCCGAAACTTCCCCGGAACACTTCCGGTGTCCGAATATAGCCGTCCAATATATCAATCTTTATGTATCGGCCATTTCGAGACTCCTCGTCATGTCCCCGATCTCATCCGGGACTCCGAACTCCTTCGGTACATCAAAACTCATAAACTCATAATATAACTGTCATCGAAACCTTAAGCGTGCGGACCCTACAGTTCGAGAACAATGTAGACATGACCGAGACACGTCTCCGGTCAATAACCGACAGCGGGACCTGGATGCCCATATTGGCTCCTACATATTCTACGAAGATCTTTATCGGTCAGACCGCATAACAACATACGTTGTTCCCTTTGTCATCGGTATGTTACTTGCTCGAGATTCGATCGTCGGTATCCAATACCTAGTTCAATCTCGTTATCGGCAAGTCTCTTTACTCGTTCCGTAATACATCATCCCGCAACTAACTCATTAGTTGCAATGCTTGCAAGGCTTAAGTGATGTGCATTACCGAGAGGGCCCAGAGATACCTCTCCGACGATCGGAGTGACAAATCCTAATCTCGAAATACGTCAACCCAACATTTACCTTTGGAGACACTTGTAGAGCACCTTTATAATCACCCAGTTACGTTGTGACGTTTGGTAGCACACAAAGTGTTCCTCCGGCACACGGGAGTTACATAATCTCATAGTCATAGGAACATGTATAAGTCATGAAGAAAGCAATAGCAACATACTAAACGATCGGGTGCTAAGCTAATGGAATGGGTCATGTCAATCAGATCATTCAACTAATGACATGATCCCGTTAATCAAATGACAACTCTTTGTCCATGGTTAGGAAACATAACCATCTTTGATTAACGAGCTAGTCAAGTAGAGGCATACTAGTGACACTTTGTTTGTCTATGTATTCACACATGTATTATGTTTCCGGTTAATACAATTCTAGCATGAATAATAAACATTTATCATGATATAAGGAAATAAATAATATCTTTATTATTGCCTCTAGGGCATATTTCCTTCACTTAAGGTAACAATGCGATCTCTTCATTTTACATGCGCCCTTACATTAACAACAGCAAAAGGTTGGTATAAGGACATGCGACTGGACGCATCAGCACAATGTACCTACAACGAGGCATAAAGTGGTGATGTCGAGTTTGTTCATGCGAGGTGAGGGCAGAAAATCTAATCCTGGAGACCTTTTACTATGTGAGGGCAGCAAATCTAATCCCGGAGACCTTTTACTATGTGAGGGCAGCAAATCTTATCCTGGAGACCTTTTACTATGTGAGGGCAGCAAATCTAATCCTGGACATACTCTATTGACTTGTCCCCCAGCCGCCACTTTCTATCCTTTTTTCAACCAATAATAGATATGTTCCTTATCTAGTTTGTACTGCGTTTTCCCATTATTTCCCTTTTCAACCAAGAGACCGATTGGGTATCCGGTCTCTACTACTTTCCCCCTGTTATTTCCTTTTTGAATCAAGTCCTAGATTCATGCTACGACTTTCCCCCCTTTCTTTGTTGTTTGAACCAAGTCCTAGATTCGAATGCATGATGTAGCTTTACCTCTAATAATACTAAAAATTTAGGTGGGTTTGGAAGATCTGATGGAAGTAGAAAAAGATGCACATGCAGACACGTGGGGAGCCGGGGCAGTAGAGCAAGGCTGCTTTCGAAGAACTTATACCTGACGGTCGTCGGGATGTCGGCGGCGGCAGGTTGGATCTGCGCACAATACGGCAGGGAGGAAGAAGGGTCGGAGGACCTCTCAAGCCGGCGCTGTGTCGGAGAGAACGGCACGAGCAGAGGATTAGGCCCCGCCAACAGCTGTGGGTTTCCTCCCTCCCCGATGATGACTGCGTGAACGATGCACCTAGTCCTCTACACACACCGGCCGAAGGGATCCAGCTGAATCTGTGACCAGCGGTGAGCAGAGAGAAAATATCGCTACCGCTGTCTTGTTTAGATTTGGAGAGGACGAGAGATTGAAGAGAGCAACCCTAGTAAAGCAAGCGCTCAGGCCCCTACCTACATATACAGTGGAGTGATTATCTTTTTCTCTCCACAACAAGTGTTTCAATTTGTGTACGCGGCATTAAAGAAAAGAAACTCTCTATTTAACGTGACTAACTGTATGACTCCTACTTACTAGTAGTAGTATTGTTCACTCGTGCTCCCCGGCCCTCCATTCATTGAACAACCCCACGGGTTAATAAACATACAGTACTAGTATTTATATAGGACGAACAAGCTTGAACTATTTTCGTGTAGTTAAAAGTTGAGGGCGGGACTTTTCCCGGGTAGTACGTGCGGCAGTTTTCACGTAGGCAGTTTGACAAAGAGGCAAGGAGGGTGAGGGAGTAGCGGATTTAACTTACTTACTGCTAGAAAGGTCGAGCTATGTGATTTGACGGTGTGTTACTGCTGGAAAGACTTGTGATATGACTACTCACTATAGTCATGAATTACTGGTACTACAACTTGGGTGATGCCCCCTTCAGTTCCCCACTCTGATCTGGTGCATGACACATCGACCCGGATGCTGGCTCTCCCACATGTCGTCAAATTATGTAAGAAAGAGCAAAGAATCATGCGGTCTATATAGTGTATATACTAGTACTACTACTCACGTCGGAGGAGTGTGAACCACGGCAACCCAGTGAACCAGCAGGCGATAGGCCATACTCCTCTTTTTTGTGAAGTTGGTTGACGACTTGTATGTTCAAGTGGGATATCTCATTTGTATGGACAAAATAAAATTTATCATGTTTTGCATCCTTGATTTGTAAAGATGGTTCATTTATGTCAATTGTGAGCGGGAGGAGGCCACACAAGAGCCGGCCACACCAAATCAGGCGGGAAATAGGGTCCAAACACTAGTAGAAAAGGGGGCTTTGGTCTAGGCCGGGTAAGCCCATTAGTCCCGGTTCAGTCCAGAACCGGGACCAATGGGTGCATTTATCCCGGTTCGTGTGGCTAAGGCATTAGTCCCGGTTCACCTGGGCCCTTTAGTCCCGGTTCGTGCCACGAACCGGGACTAAAGGGTGCGATGCCCATTAGTCCCGGTTGGTGGCACCAACCGGTACTAAAGGTTAGACCTTTAGTACCGGTTGGTGCCACCAACCGGGACTAATGGGCTTTGAGGCATTAGTACCGGTTCATGGCACGAACTGGTACTAAAGGTCCCGTTTTCAAACTCCCCCCCCCCCCCCCGCCCCGTGGACCGCCTTTTCAGTTTTACAAAAAACAAATGAAAATGATGGAAATGTCAAAAAATAAAATAAAATAAGTTTCTCATGTGATATGTGGTCTAGTTGTTGGGAAAATTTACAAATATGAATTTCGACTTTATTTACAAAATCTCTCTGGAATTTGTAAAATGGGCATAACTTTTGCATACGAACTTGGATTAAAAAGTTTTTTTATATGAAAAATCATCTACTCGAAAAGTTAAATCCGATGGAGACGGCCTATGGCCTGTTTGCAAATTTGTAGAATCCTCAGATTCCAAAAGGAAAAAAAGTTATGCTCAAATTTCAGTTTTTTAAAATTTTCATTAAATCTGGTCAAACTACTTATTCAAGAAGTATTAGTGTTACTAAATAATTATTCAATAATATTAGTGTTATTAAATAATTATTTCAGTTTTTTTGAATTTTGGTCAAATCTGGTCAAACTATGGTCAAACTGTGGTCAAACAATGGTCAAACTATTTATTCAAGAAATATTAGTACTACTAAAAAATTATTGTTTTTAGAACAATAGTTTCAAACTCAAACAGTGAAATGTGTGACTTCATGCTCAAGCTAAACTCCTGAGGTTAATAGGATTGACATCTTACTATTGTCAGGAAAACAACGAGTGCAGACTTGGAAACGAGGGAGAATAGAACCCAGAAGTTAAGCGTGCTCAGGCTGGGGGAGTGGGAGGATGGGTGACCGTCCGGGAAGTTAGATGATTTGGAAAGATGAGGGGTGATTAGATATTAAATTAAGGAGTGATGAGGGGTGATTAGAGATTGAATTAAGCACTGATGAGGGGTGATTAGAGATTAGAGGTTAAAATAATTCAGAAATTTGAAAATAAAAAAAATTCAAAAAAAAATCAGAAAATTTCCTTTGGTACCGGTTGGTGTTACCAACCGGGACTAAAGGTGGACCGGCCACGTGGAGGGCCTTTAGTCCCGGTTCTGGTTTGAACCGGGACTAAAGGGTCAGGGCATTAGTACCGACCCTTTAGTCCCGATTCAGGAACCGGGACTAAAGGCCCTTACGAACCGGGACAACAGGCCCTTTTTCTACCAGTGAAAGTAGTCACATGATTGAGAAAGAGCATGTATTGTCAATCTAACCCTGCCATACAAACACCGCTTTGGTTAGAGTTAGTTCAGGGTTCGAATCTAACTCTAACCTCTAACTGAGTTAGAGTTCACCTCGTCTCGGTTCATCGCCATCATACTTTCCCCATTCCTGTGTTTTCAGTATCCTGCTAATCAAAGAGGCCCTTAGACTGGTTATGTCTGGTCTTTTTTATAAATGGGTTATGTCCAAAATTTAATGAACGTGCTCCAGTTTCAACGAAAATAATCCGGTTTCATGTAGTAATTCATTTATTTACTTATTCTTCTGCGGGGGGTTTGCATGTAATTCATGAGGTTTGAAATGTAAAGTACCCCGGCATGATTGCATATGCTCCGAGTCGTGCATGCACTACGACCTAGATGATCTATGTCCCACATGTCGGCGAAAGGGAGCACGTGGAAATAGTCAAGGAGTACATATAGGAGGATAAATGCGTGAAAAATATGTACTATGAAGTGTAGTTGTGGTTCGAAAAGGAGACGTAAAGTGATGACAGGTATAGGTCTCACGCACCCAACTAGTGGCACTAGACGTACGACTACTTTTCCCTAAAAAAAGAGGTACGGGTGCTCAGTACTCCTATTCTATCAACATGAGTCCCATTTGACAATAGCGTCCGTGCTACAGCAAGCTCTTCTCCCTCATTTCTCTCTTCTAATTCTAAACTCAGCCGACACGCGATGGGCGGGTGAGGATTTGCCGATGGTCGGTTTGCTCAACTGCGGCGCCACCTCATAGTGAAAACGTTACGACTGGAATAAAAATGCCATACACTACTAATAAAACATTGAGGCCACGAGGTGATGCAGTGCTGGTTACAGGAGGCAAGAAGAAAGATGCATCCATCGACGATGTCCACCACCTCAACTCAGGGCGTCGGCCCACCGAATAGCAGCTAAGTAGCGGCGGCTTTCTGGCCAGGTCGACGTGCTTCTGAACAATGGCGTCCAAAGATTCCAGCCACTGGAAGAAGGCCAACGGCTTTCTGTCCCCCTTGGCCTTGTAGTGGCCTATGTAGACGATTTCCTCTTAGACGTGGATGTGTAGGTCGACGGTTTCTTGCATGGAGAGGCGCTATGCGGCGAGCGCGGCCTCAAGGTGCACATTCTTCGTCACGACCTCTGGCACCTGCAGGGCCACCAGGGCTTGAAAGAGTTCATCACCATGGTGGCCGATGAGGGTGGCACGCAATGAGGAGCCCAGGCGCGCGGGTTGGAGCGGTACGGCAAGGTCGTTCACGCGCTTCTTGACGATGGTGAACTTGCCGATGGAGTGGACAATCATGTCGTCCATGCGAGAGGTGAAGCCGGCGTCGGCGAGGGCTACGACGCCAGCGGTGCGGGACCGTAGGCCGGCGTCTTGGATGATTTGGCACAGCTGACTGCCGCTCGCGTCCATAGCCTCCATAGGTGCTTGTGGCTTCTTGTCACTTGGTCTTGGATTGGAGTGAGCAGTGTTGCCCACAGACTAGGTGTAGATGGATTGGAGTGGTGGGGCGCCCTTATATGAGAGTCCAAACTCTGTTGCATTCACATTGTGCTGGCTCTATTCTGCTTCTCCAATTAATTCCCTCTACATGCTAATTGAGGATGCATCATTGACAGTTCAATGTCTTGGGAACCGCTACCCTCTCCCTCCTTGGCATTCAAGTCATATCAATGTAAATGTGGGACGAGAAGAGACTAGTTACTGTACATTGTGCACCGCGACCGTGTGGGGGTGCGACGCGAACGGCACAGGCATGTTGTACTTGTTCCACTTTCTCGTTTTGAACTCGTGACTTGTAGTAACACTTAGTTTTGAATATACTTTATAAGTTTGGTTGACGCGCCAATATATACAGCACTCCCTCCATGTAGGTTGGGTCGCTGAAGTCAAAATTAGACACAAAACATGATGGTGACGGACCAGTTTACCGCCGTCCTGGTTTATTGCTCCCTGTCGTAATTTGTGCCAAAATTTGACCAGAAGTTTGACTAACAAAAGGTTCATGCATGTCACCAAAATTATATCATTGAAAACTATGTTCAAATGCAAATCAAATGATATAATTTTTGTGGACATGCGCTAACATTTTGTTAGTTAAATCTTTGTTCAAAATTTAGCACAAATTACAAAAGGGGCTAATAAACAGGACCTAGGTAGTACACCAGGTCGAATACAGTGATACTACATATAATTAACGCCAAATAAGAGCAAGGGATCACACATGTCATTTACGACTAGAATAAAAATGCCATACACTAATAAAACATTAAGGCTACAAGGCGATGTAGTGTTGGTTACAGGAGGCAAGAAGAAAGATGCATCCATCGACGACGTCAACCTCCTCGACTCAGGGCGCCGGCCCACCGAACGACGGCTAAGTAGCAGCGGCTTTCGTGGCCTGGTTGATGTGCTTTTGAACAATGGCGTCCAAAGATTCCAACCACTGGAAGAAGGCCAACATATTTCTGTCCCCGCTGGCCTTGTAGTGGCCTATGTGGACGATTTCCTTGACGTGGACGTGCAGATCGACGGTTTCTTGCATGGCGCGCTCTACGCGGCGAGCGCAGCCTCGAGGTGCACATTATTCATCGCGACCTCCGGTAGCTACAGGGCCACCAGTACTTGAAAGAGTTCGTCACCTTGGAGGCAGATGAGGGTGGCAGGTAACGAGGATCCTGGGCGCGCAGGCTGGAGCAGTACGGCAAAGTCGTCTACGCGCTTCTTGACGGCGGTGAACCCGCGGATGGAGTCGACCATCATCTGGCACATGCGAGAGGCGAAGCCGGCGTCGACGAGGGCTATGACGATGGCGGTCGCCAGCACCGTCTGGAAACGCTGTGTGGTGCGGGGCCGCAGGTCGACGTCTTGGACGACCTGGCACAGCTGACTGCCACACGCGTCAATTGACGCCATGGGTGCTTGTGGCTTCTGATCACTTGGTCTTGGATTGGAGTGGGCAGTGTTGCGCAGAGACTAGGAGTAGATGGATTGGAGTGGTGGGGCACCTTTATATGAGTGTCCAAACTGCGTTGCATTCACGTCGTGCTGGCTCCATTCCGCGCCTGCAATTACTTACTCCTACCTCTGCATGCTAATTGAATGTGGAGGCATCATTGACCGTTCAATGTTTCGGGAACCGCTACCGTCTGCGTCGTTGGCATTCAAGCCGTATCAACGTAAATGCGTGTCAAAAAAGAGACTAGTCAGTGGTAGTATACTCATATTGTGCACCATGACCAAGGTGGAGAGGAAAACGAGAGAACTACGTATTTATTTATGGTGTAGATTCACTCATTTTGCTCCATATGTACTCATTTAGGGTGTAGTCACTTGTTGAAATCTCTAGAAAGGCAAATACTCCTTTCCGGTTTACAGGGCTATACTAGCAAGTACTACAATAGTGGGCTTATAGCCTGCTTATATAGCAATTTTGTCTCATGCAAGAGCCTCGCTATATGCGTGCTCCAAGGCTCTGCACCAGGCCCCACCCCTACACAAAGACTGCCATGCGAGCGTTCGCAACTGCCATGTTCGGGTTGCGCTTGGCGCTTTGCCTCTTCGACAAGACAAACAATGATGTTACTACTTCTACAATATCGAATCAACTTTTGTATGTCCGTCCACTGCGTGCAGGAGGGATAGCTTGTTGTATTAAGCAAAAGCATGTCCTCGTCTGCGAGCCACCGCGCGCATGGGCGAGGGAGAAGGTGTGTAGTAGTAAAATCAAGTTTCTCCTCGTTTTATACGAGTTGACGTGACACATCATAGCACTGGCCCCACATGCTTGCCTCTAAACTTGACAATATATTTGCTGCAACCTCTAACATTTACCCCACCACAAATTAAAATATATATTCCTGCCTTGACCAGATGAGCGTGCAAACTACAATCACCAGGATGACAGGTAGGGCCAGAAGATTATTTTAATCAAAAAATGCTTTGAGACGGCCTCATAGCATGGAGCTGACCCCAACGATTTTAAGTTTAGAGGCACGGTACACGCTATCCTAGACTACTCTACACATGAAACTGCCACACGAGCGTCCAGGTTGTGCTTGGCTCTTCGCCTCTTCGGGAAGTCGAACAATGATGTTACTACTGCAGTGGAGTACTACAGTATGCTTCTAGCCATCTGACACCAAATGAACTGCTGCATGTCCACCGCAGGCGGGAGGGAGAGTGTGTAGCGAAAGCTTCTCCTAGTCCTATGATCCACCACGCTCATGGGCAAGGGAGAGGGTGTTGAAATCAAACTTCTCATTGTTGTACGAGTTGACGCGACACATCAAAGCAGTGCACTCGATATATTTCAATAATTTGCGTTTACTGATGCATTAATTACAACACATAGATGCATGACGTGACTTTCCTTTTGAGTACTTGCATGTGTTGATTTAATGCACCTTGTAGTAGTATGAATATGTGACGGTAAAGCTTTGCAATGCCCCGGCCTTAAAGCGAGAGATGGTTGTGCACAAGGAGGGCGAGATCATGCCGACGGAACATGACCCGATGATGGAGCTCTCTATGGTCTCTATGGAACTCACCTTGCTCCACTACCCCTTATGCCTCGGCCCCTTGAAGCCTCCAGTGTATTAGGTTCGAATACACCTCGCCCGTTCGGCTGATCGAGCAAGGGGCATGTTTCTTGATCGATGTGTTGTTCGATTGATTTGTGCAATGCAAGGGAGGGCACCTGGCCTGCGCGGATTGCCGCGGCGAGTACCCCGGGAACCAGTGGCAGTGCCAGAAGTACGAGTGCAACCGTGGCTTTGACGTGTGGAACACGATGGTGGAAGCCGTCCTCTCCTCGGTGAGGGTGGAGTGCCCGCACGAACGTTGTGGGCTCTACGTCACTTACCACAAGCTTGCCATTCACCAAAGCATGTCTCCGCTTGCGCCCTGCAAATGCTTGTGCCCAATTGCGGCTACGAAGGCCCACCATCGGCGCTCTCCCACCACATCAGCAACGTGCATCCCATGCCCGTGCACAGGATCCAATACGGCAAGGTGCTCCAGCTGTAAGTGCCACTGTCGGAGCCACGGCTCTGGCTGTTCGCAGAGGAGGACGGTCGCACGTTTTTCTTGGTCGGCGGCATGATAGACATCGTCGCGCCTATCACCGTGTCGGTCTTCTGCATCAAAGCGGGGGCGTCCCCACTACCGCACTACGTGGCCAAGCTGTGGGCGAACGGCCCACCGGGGGAGCCCAAAGGCACGACTGACGCCGTCAAGGTGGAAATGGAGGTGACAAGCAGCAAGGATCCCGGCGGCGTCGCCGTGCAGGAGCTAACCTTCTTCACAGTTCCGCCCAAGCTGCTAGCCGGGGCTGGGTTGTCGAGGACGGTGTCCCTCCACATTCAGATTGACAAGCTCACCTCCTAAATGATTCTACAGTGCCTTCTGTTTATCTTAGTAATATGTTAATATAGGGGTTAGCTCATTCTACTTTAGCTTAAGAGATGGTGGGTTTTGGTGGCGATGCAGCAATTACTTCGACATCAGATCAGTGGTTAAAGTAATTTCTAACAGTCGAACAGATATTTTGTGTCTGTTGGATATAAAGATCATTTGGGTAAGGAGTATAACAACTTATATGCTTGTTTGTTCAAGAAGTGTTGCATACTTGTGCGAGTTGACGCAACACATCAAAGTAGTACTACTACTAGTAGTACTCCCTCCGATCCTAATTTCTCTACGCATAAGTCGAGGCACAGATACCAAGGAGGGCCTGGTTGTGTCTATACTTCTTGGACATCTCACCCGACTGCGCACCAGGCAGACGAAGCTTGTGTCGTGTGCGACCAGCACATTAACCAAAACCTCGCGCCTCCAGCTTAGCCTCTGTGTTTTAAACTTCTCAATCTCAAGGCCAAGGAGCAACAGGAAACCTATGATAGAGCCAATCGGATGGTTCAGAACACTAAAGTTCGTAGCTACAGATGCGTGTGTGAGAGAGGACGAGTGCGTGCGTGCACCTCTTCTCTTCCTGTATAACGTACTAAACTCAGAGTACAAGTGTATGTGGGTGACATCGACCTAGGGAGCTAGAGATGGTGCGTGCGAGAAGTCCCGAGAGATAGGTGTGTGCGTGGGAAAGAGGGAGAGAGATGATATGTGTCGATGTAATGCGTGTAAAAAAAGACTAGTCTATAGCTTCCCGTGAGGCTATTCCAGTCGAATGCCCCATTAATCGTAAGATATGTATCTGACGGTGTCAGTTATTGGATTTACACGGTAGTATAAAAAGAAGTACCATGGAATATGCTACACCACGGCCGAGAACACGTGCCCATGTTACGCCATCCAGGAATAGTGCCGCACTTCAAAACTAGAACCGTCAATAATTTTTGAGCTTGCGTCTCGTCACATTCCAAATTACTACTACGCTATATTTAATTGCAAACCCGTTCACACCGATCACAACCTAAACGGTTTCCCACCTAGGAGCGTATTAGTACTCGGTTATAAATACTACTATGCCAAGATGACTGCACATTCCTCCTGAACTCCTCATCCACAAAAACAAACAAGTCATTCAGCATCCTTCCCTTGCATCTGCCATGGCCAGCGTGAGTTCTAGGTCGAGAGATTACCACCAGGGAGAGGTGAGTCTGGAAGCAGAAGTACGAGAGATGTCTCGCCTCACCGCGAAAGCAGCCGACATGTCCTGTCGCACGGAAGTAGCAGCACAAAGGTCCCACCGCACCACCGAAGCAGCACGGAGGTCCCGCCGCACCGTCGATGCAGCAGACTGGTCCGGCCGCGCCGCAGAAGCAGCAGAGATGTCATGCCGTGCCGCGAATGCAGCAGAGATGTCCCGCCACGCCATGGCGGCCTAGGAAAATGTCTCGCGGGCAGGCGACGACTCTTACAGCCGCATGCATGCGATCGTCCATAGCTAGATGGATCAGATCTCCGGCTGGGCGAGGTTGTAGGACGACATGAAAGCCTCGTTTGAATAGGATACTGGCGTCATCCGGCAACTACAGGAGGGCAATGAGAAGCTCGAGGCCGCAAGGGCGAAGCAGGCGGAGGAGACCGCTGCCTTGTTGAAGAGGACAGGCGTCATCGTCAAGAAACTTATGGACGAGAGTGCCATGCTCCGCATCGAGCATGAAAGCCTGGTGAAGGAATCCTTGGATGCTTACAAGCAGCGTGTTAGGGACATGAAACTGATGAGATAGATCATCGCCGCTCGCCGCAAGAACTAGTCTCCGCGACCTGCCTCGCATCAAGAAAGTAGAGAACAGTGAGCCAGATCGTTGTATGTGTCTTCCTTCTTCTTTTTCCCTTGTGTATTTCGGGCGTAGCAGCATGTGGCTTGTTTAATTATCTCCCTAATTTTTAAGACAATTATTATCCACTATCATCGTCCTTATATATTCATCAGTCTTGCTATAAGTCGCAATAGATGCTATATAGGTCCGTCGGATCTTACATCAAGATCCGTGCAAAATTTTATTTTTAGATTTTATTTTTCTCTCTTAAATCTCAGTTGAGTGAGACATAGCCACGCCATTAAACAGGGTCTCTGGTGCCATTAATGGAGACCTTGGGAGAGAGGTGGGCGGCAGATGGAGGTCAAATGGCTCTCCTCCCGATAAGCACGCGCAGGGGTCTGATCGCATGGCTCCCTACTCAAATAGCTACCATGCACGACGCCTCCTAGCTAATAAAAAAGGAGACGTGTGGCGGCATGTAAATGGTATGTAGAACGCCCACGGTTTCAATAATACTTGTGTTTCCGATTGTAACGTGACAACACTTGTTCCAAAATGACTTTGTTGATTGTTAATTCGTGTGCCTTCGCAAATCGCGCAGCAAAAATACCAAAACATGTTGGTGCCATGTCATGATACCAAGCCAAGTTTCATGATTTTCATGCGTGTTTTGGATATAAAGGAATTAAAAAACTAAGTTTCTCAATGTTTCCGGCCGAGCCACGACGCCCAGATGTTTGGATTTCATTACCATTTCTTGCATGGGTCCTAGAAATTTACCCGAGGACACACATGTGTTTTTTCAACCAACTTTGGTGCACTGGAGCATGTGCTTGTAGTTCAAATTTGAATTATGCACATTAAATGACCAGAAACTCAATCATTGCTTAAGAAAGGCCAAACGAACCCGGAATAATTCCAAAATTTAACACGACACTCATATAGTTCTATGTTGCCTCTATAAAGAAAATCAAGGGGGCAGCGTATATCGTTTTGTACACAAAGGTGACACGTTCCCTCTCAGAACCACGAGCATTGTTGAGAGAAGCTACGGTTTGCAAGAAGCTTATACCAAAATTTGTTCCAATTCGGCCAATTTTTTTACCACGGCATGTTAGTACCATGACATGACACCATGCCAAGTTTCATGATTTTCAGGCGTGTTTTGGATTTACAAGAATTTTAAAACAAAGTTTCTCAATGTTCGCGGCTGAGCCAAGACGCCTAGATGTTTGGATTTCATTCCCATTTCTTGCATGGGACCTAGAAATTCACCCGAGGACACACATGTTATTTTTCAACCAACTTTGGTGCACTTGAGCATCTGCTTGTAGTTCAAAATTGAATTATGCACATTAAATGACCAGAAACTCAATTGATGTATAAAAAAGGCCAAACGAACCCGGACTAATCCCAAAATTTAACACGACACTCATATAGTTCTATGTTGCCTCTATAAAGAAAATCAGGGGAGGCAACATATATCATTTCGCACACAAAGGTGACACGTTCCCTCTCGGAACCACGAGGCTTGTTGAGAGAATCTCCGGTTTTGCAAGAATCTTATACCACATCTTGTCCCAATTCAGCCAAAAAGTATACATATGAAAACAGGGTTTAGATTATCCCGAACATCTCGCTACCAAAACCAATGTACCGTGATTTGAATTCAACATAAAATGGATACAAATATTTGAATTGGAGATCGTGTGGTAGATGTAGTTCATAGTGAAATATGATTACTGCTATATGCATGTTTTTTGTTATCAAGATAATATTTAAATGATGGTATGACTTGACAACAATCATATTCAAATAAGGAAAATTGATTCAAATTTAGTCCACATGGTAGACGACAATATATATGTTCATAGTGTTGGGGAACGTAACATGAAATTTCAAAAAAAATCCTACGCTCATGCAAGATCTATCTAGGAGATGCATAGCAACGAGAGGGGGAGAGTGTATCCACCTACCCTCGTAGACCGAAAGCGAAAGAGTTAGATTACGCGGTTGATCTAGTTGAACGTCTTCGCGATCCAATCAATCTAGTACCGAACGTACGGCACCTCCGAGTTCAGCACACGTTCAGCTCGATGACGTCCCTCGAACTCTTGATCCAGCAGAGGATGATGTCTACTACACAACCTTCTTCTTGTAGACGTTGTTGGGCCTCCAAGTGCAGAGGTTTGTAGGACAGTAGCAAATTTCCCTCAAGTGGATGACCTAAGGTTTATCAACCCGTAGGAGGCGTAGGATGAAGATGGTCTCTCTCAAGCAACCCTGCAACCAAATAACAAAGAGTCTCTTGTGTCCCCAACACACCCAATACAATGGTAAATTGTATAGGTGCACTAGTTCGGCGAAGAGATGGTGATACAAGTGGTATATGGATGGTCGATAAAGGTTTTTGAAATCTGAAAATATAAAAACAGCAAGGTAACTAATGATAAAAGTGAGCACAAACGGTATTGCAATGCGTTGAAACAAGGCCTAGGGTTCATACTTTCACTAGTGCAAGTTCCCTCAACAATAATAACATAATTGGATCATATAACTATCCCTCAACATGCAACAAAGAGTCACTCCAAAGTCACTAATAGCGGAGAACAAACGAAGAGATTATAGTAGGGTACGAAACCACCTCAAAGTTATCCTTTCTGATCTATCTATTCAAGAGTCCATAGTAAAATAACACGAAGCTATTCTTTCCGTTCAATCTATCATAGAGTTTGTACTAGAATAACTCCTTAAGACACAAATCAACCAAAACCCTAATGTCACCTAGATACTCCAATGTCACCTCAAGTGTCCGTGGGTATGATTATACGATATGCATCACACAATCTCAGATTCATCTATTCAAACAAACACAAAGTACTTCAAAGAGTGCCCCAAAGTTTCTACCGGAGAGTCAAGACGAAAATGTGTGCCAAGCCCTATGCATAGGTTCATGGGCGGAACCCGCAAGTTGATCACCAAAACATACATCAAGTGGATCAATAGAATACCCCATTGTCACCACGGGTATCCCACGCAAGACATACATCAAGTGTTCTCAAATCCTTAAAGACTCAATACGATAAGATAACTTCAAAGGGAAAACTCAATCCATTACAAGAGAGTAGAGGGGGGGACATCATAAGATCCAACTATAATAGCAAAGCTCGCGATACATCAAGATTGTATCACCTCAAGAACATGAGAGAGAGAGAGAGATCAAACACATAGCTACTGGTACATACCCTCAGCCCCGAGGGTGAACTACTTCCTCCTCGTCATGGATAGCGCCGGGATGACGAAGATGGCCACCGGTGAGGGTTCCCCCTCCGGCAGGGTGCCGGAACAGGGCTCCGATTGGTTTTCGGTGGCTACGGAGGCTTCTGGCGGCAGAAATCCCAATCTATTGTGCTCCTCGAAGTTTTTAGGGTATATGGGTATATATAGGAGGAAGAAGTACGTCGTGGATCTACGGGCTGTCCATGAGGCAGGGGGCGCGCCCAGGGGGGTGGGCGTGCCCCCCACCCTCGTGGGCAGCCCGGGACTCTTCTGGTCCATCTCCAATACTCTGTGGGCTTCTTCTGGTCCAAAAATAAGTTCTGTGAAGTTTTAGGTCAATTGGACTCCGTTTGATTTACCTTTTCTGCGATACTCTAAAACAAGGAATAAACAGAAACTGGCACTGGGCTCTGGGTTAATAGGTTAGTCCCAAAAATAATACTCCCTCCGTTCCTAAATATAGGGTGTATAGTTTTTGGCACGGAAATTAAAGAACACACGTGGAGGTAAAATTATACAAGTTTTGAGCGAGATTACACCTAACTAATTGGCATGAGAAAATAGAGGAGGTTGCCTAATATAAGGAAATGTAATCACATCCCTAAAAAAATTATCCAAACGAGTGGTGCAATGCAATACACCTTATATTTTGGGTTTTTTCTCAAAAATCTGCACACCTTATATCAAGGAACGGAGGGAGTATAAAAGTGCATAATAAAGCCCATAAACATCCAAAACAGGTAATATAATAGCATGGAACAATCAAAAATTATAGATACGTTGGAGATGTATCAGAGGGCCGAGGGAGAGTTTTGCCAGCACGATAGTGTGGTGACGGTGATGGTGATGTGATATGCGCAGAGCTTCGCCTAAGCACTATCGGAATATGACCGGAGGAGTAAACCATGGAGAGAGACGCTGCACACGGCTTGGAACAATTGGTGTGTCTCCAAGGGGTGCCCTGCACATGTATATAAAGGAGGGAGAGGAGGAGGCCGGCCACCAGGGGCGCGCCATGAGGGTGGAGTCCTACTAGGACTCCAGTCCTAGTAGGATTCGGCCCCCCTTTTTTCCTTCGCATGGAGGGGGGAAGAGGGAAGGAAAGGGAGAGGGGGAAAGGAAAGGGGGGCCGCATCCCCTTCCCCTTGTCCAATTCGGATAGCCCATGGGGGGCAGCCCTTGTGGGCTCCCCTCTCTCTCCCTTATGGCCCATTGTCGGTGTCAAAACCGGCGGATCTCGGGTAGGGGGTCTCGAACTGTGCGTCTAAGGTGGATGGTAACAGGAGGCAGGGGACACGATGTTTTACCCAGGTTCGGGCCCTCTTGATGGAGGAAAAACCCTACGTCATGCTTGATTTATTCTTGATGATATGAGTATCACAAGAGTTGATCTACCATGAGATCGGAGAGGCTAAACCCTAGAAGCCAGCCTATGGTATAATTGTCTACTGTCCTACGGACTAAAACCCTCCGGTTTATATAGACACCGGAGGGGGTTAGGGTTACACAAGGTCGGTTACAAAGGAGGAGATATCCATATCCGTACTGCCTAGCTTGCCTTCCACGCCAAGTAGAGTCCCATCCAGACACGCGACAAAGTCTTCAATCTTATATCTTCATAGTCCAACAGTCCGGCCAAGGAATATAGTACGGCTGTCCAGAGACCCCCTAATCCAGGACTCCCTCAGTATCCCCTGAACCAGGCTTCAATGACGATGAGTCCGGCACGCAGTGTTGTCTTCGGCATTGCAAGGCGGGTTCCTCCTCCGGATTCACCACAGAAGAGTTCGAATAAAAGGATAGTGTCCGACCCTGCAAAATAAGTTCCACATACCACCGTAGAGAGAATAATATTTCCACAAATCTAATATGCTGACACGTTTTGGCAACATGACATTATGCCATGGCCCGGTGATTATTCGAACCGTTTCCTTTAACTAGCCCTGCACATAATGCGAGGCAGTTTCTTGACACGTCTTGTCAAAGCAGAGATCGTGTCCCCCTTATTACGGGATTCTCATCAATACGGGTCTGGGTAACCCAACCGCGCCATCAATTACGGCGCTTGGGGGATAAGCGAGTTTTACCAGGCTAGTGGGGGGCGCATAGTTTCGGCCGCCCTTATAAGGGGATAAGGCTTAAACTTTCTCTACCCACGCCTTCTTCCTCCTTGCTCATCCATTCTTGCGCACTCGAGCTCCAACGCCCAAGTCCACATCCTTCCCCTCAACATTCTCCAAAATGTCCGGAGTGGGAGGCAAATGGATGGCTTCCTCCATTACAGAGGGACACATCAAGAAGCTGCGCGGAGCCGGATACTTAGCCGCGAATATCGCGCATCACCTACCTGCTGCGGGGCAGATTGTTCCTACCCCGGAACCTCACGAGAGGGTAGTTTTCCTCCACCACTTCCTCCGCGGACTCGGGTTTCCCCTCCATCCATTCGTCCGCGGTCTCATGTTCTACTACGGGCTGGACTTCCATGATCTGGCCCCGAACTTCATCATCAACATTTCGGCGTTCATCGTCGTGTGTGAGGCTTTCCTCCGCATCCGGCCCCACTTTGGCCTGTGGTTAAAGACCTTAAATATCAAGCCAAAGGTGGTGGGAGGCCAACAAGAGGAATGCGGCGGAGCCATGGTGGGAAAGATGCCTAATGTCACATGGCTTGAAGACTCCTTCGTGGAGACCATAAAGGGGTGGCAACCAACGTGGTTCTACATCACCGAGCCGCGCGACACCAACTGGGTGGTGGCCCCCGAGTTTCGATCCGGAATCCCCACACGGCTCACCTCCTAGAAAGAGAAGGGCCTATCCTGGGGTTCATCGATGGAGCTGGACGAACTCCAGAAATGTATCCGGAATATAGCAAGCAAGAAGCTCAAGCTTGTCAACATAGTCCAGGTCATGCTCTTCCGCCGGATCCTCCCGTGTCAACAACAGGATTTCAACTTGTGGGAGTTCGACCCGGCACAACACCAGACCCTGAGCGAGAGCTCTTCGACACGACACACAAGGATGTCTGGAGGGTGCTGTTCAAGGGCGCAGAGGTCCCTCCCTCTCTCACCGAGGACCGCGGGCTAAGCACGAAGCGCCTAGCGCATTCGGTGAGTTCTATACATCCGGTAGGATATTTATTTCCCCTAGCTTAACCATGTGCAGGGTCTGAGCTCCATGCCTTTGACAAGACTGGGTGGAGACATCGGGGAAGATTAACTGTCCGGCCCCTCTACCCGAAGACACTGCGGACGCTCTCCTGACGGAGATGCTGACTCCGGCTCCTTATAAGGTGCCGGAGAAGACCAAGAAGGCCAAGGGAACCCGAAAGAGTTCCGACGCCAGGTGTTATCGGACTCATCATCCGATAACTCCGCGACGCACTCCTCCCCCAAATATGAGGAGGAAGATGAAGAATGCTAACTCAGTCGGGGGAGACAAGAAAAGGAAGGCCGCCCCAACCGGGGGGGCGAAGGGTCCAAGAAGGGGAGAACCCTCCTTCCGGACTACTCCACCACCACCGCCGAAGGCGAAGACGAGTGGCTACTCAGGGCCAAGCCCCTGGCGAAGTCGTAAGTATTCGGATACCAGAGTAACTCATAGCATACCTTCGTCGCACTGCTTCCGCTAACGCCAAATATGATTATGCAGACCGCCCCAAGCCCGTATCGACGTATCTTCGTCGGGCGGCTCCTTGGACTCGTCAGATATGGATAGCGATCCACTTTCGACCGCCACCTCCCCGTGCCCTACGGACAATGTAGAGGTATTGTCTCAAGAGGCACCGGGTCGAGGGGATACAATCCCGGAGGCGCCTCAAGGCGGCCTTCCGGACTCTAGGGGCATAGGGAGTAAGGCTCCCGAGGGCTCCGAGTTCGGCCCTCAGCTGAACACCGCGCCAGAACCCCCAGTGGTTCCGGACTCGGGCAGGCGGCCTCCTTCCAAAAGGGGCAAAATGCCTGTGCCGGTGACCTCTGCCCATCCAGGGGCACCGAACAATCTGCTGGGAGCGCTTCGCAACGCTTCCATCGACGAAGAGCACCGCACTATTATGAGTGTGGTGATCCAGAAGGTTCAGTCCGCCAAGAGCGGACTGACTGAAGGCTGTGCCATCCTTCTAACAGGCTTTGAGGTAAGTATTTGAAATATAGGAAAAATATTACCGCATAGACAGTAGCCCCTGGTGCTCTGTTCGGTGTTCAAAAAAAAAAGCCGAATAGACGATCAAACAATATCGCAGGAGTCTAATATAAGTATGTCTATATGCGTGTGCAAGCTTCACTGCTGTCCTCTGCTGCACTAACTGCGGAGGTCGCCGTACTGAAGCAGGACCTCGAAGGGTCCAAGGAAGAGCTCGGCTTTGCCAAGAGGCAGCTCGAGGAGAACAAAGGTAAGTAGTACCTAGTCTATGGATATATATATAAAGAATGCGATTGCAAAATGACAGGATCATCATAAATTTGCCAGGGGCCACAACCGAGGTGGTGACCCTAAAGCAAGCGCTATCCGAGGCCGAAAACAAAGCGGCCCAGGAGCGCACCGAGCGGGAAAAACAAGAGGCACGGGTGGGCGAGGTGCAGCAAGAGCTCCACGCTCTCGTGACGGAGCACGAGGCGTTGGAGCTTGACTTGAAGACACGAGAGTCCGAGCTTGCCGCGGCCCTTGAGAGTGCAAAGAGTGCCAAGGCTGAAGCCCAAAAGGCTCTCCAGGAGATTGATGCGATGGAGAAGATAGCGGCGGGTAAGGCATTCTATATGCAAAGCAAGCATGTGAAAGTAAATTACTTGTTACTTA
The DNA here is from genome assembly GCA_034509565.1 of Triticum monococcum. Lineage (NCBI taxonomy): Eukaryota > Viridiplantae > Streptophyta > Magnoliopsida > Poales > Poaceae > Triticum > Triticum monococcum. The sequence continues at coordinate 474,932,720 of CM067846.1, forward strand.
CCCAAATCCGGAGCTCTCCAGGAGCATTCGTAGATTTGCCCCGCAGCGTGTCGGATGCCGCACAGTTTTACCGGGCCGAGGAGGGGAGCTCAACGGAGAAGTTGTTCTGGTCTCAGTATACTGAGACCGAACACTCGATGCCTCTAAGTGACCAGCTAAAGCAACTGGTCGAGCTGCACAAGGCGGTTGAACAGGCCATGAAGGGCTTTATAGTCCGGATGTGGCCTGGTGACACCCTTGCCAACAGCTACTTCAGCCTAGTGAGGCGGCTTGTGGATGCCTGCCCACGGCTGGAAGTCATCAAGCGGTCCGTCTACATTGAAGGTGCACGCCGGGCTTTCGCCCGTGCGAAGGTGCACTGGGCCAAGATGGACGCCGTGAAGCTGGTGAAGGAAGGGCCGCCGCAGAGCAAGGAGCATCCCCACCCCGAGATGTATTATGAGGGTGTCCTGAAGGGTGCCCGTCTTGTAGCGGACGAGCGTGCGAAAGATGTAATATTTGAGTAAACTTGCTCATGTAATCCTGTATTAAGAAAACTTGTTCATATGCGCTATGCAACGCTTGTTTGAATTTAAAATATTGCCTTCTGTTCGGCTGTTTATCAAATCTGAGAGATGGCTAGTCGTCGGCTTCTGCCCCCACGCCACGAGTGCTACGGTGTTCGGGATAAACCTGAGCACTCTTGTTCCCATTATTGGGTCCTTCGAGGGAGGTGCTCAGCACAACGAACAAGGCAATCGGACTATAATGCGTTATCACTCTCACTTAGCCATAGAATTCTATAATTTTAAATTTTGGCGAAGCCCCTAGTATTGGGAAGGCCGAATTTGGGGCGCGATACACGCCTTAAGCCGGACAGGGCCGACTCCTCGCTCTAAGCGGCATAAGTGTTTAGGGACTTGAAACCTCTCGAACAGCAACCAGTCTCTTGCCTTATCATGACAGTCAGTTTTAGCTTTCTCTACTGAGGTGCTTAGCCCAGCAGAACCGGGGCACAATCGTAGTAGTTCTCCCAGTGCTACCTTAGCCGATATAGCGGAACATAAGGTACCAAAACATGGGAGCCGGGCAAACCCAACTATTGACCCAAGACATGATTCGGAGCTGATGCATATAATTCTATAAGTTCGGGGTGCCGCACTGTCAAAAGTGTTCGGACTTCTCACGCCGTATTATGGGGTATGCTTAAGCCCCTAGCGTATTGGCCGTACCAGAGTGTACGGGTGCTAGATGTCATGAATGAACATATATATATATATAGAAAGGAAGAATGCAATAATAGTCTTTATGCTATGCATTGTTTATTCAATAAGGTGTGTAAAAGCAGAATGATACAAGTAGTGCGATAAGCAAAAAGTAGGACTGTTTGACATGTCCCTTCCAAGGGCAAGCCGAGGAATAGTATTAAAGCAAATATTTCACTCATTATCGTAATCCACCTGGGAGTTCCGTGGTGTGACGTGGCTTTCTGCCTCCTTGGTTGCTGCATCATGTGTTCGGCAATCATGCTGCCGGATAGGGTTTCCAGAGATTAAAGTCCTGAAAGAGAAAACTAACAAAGCAGGAAGCCCCTAGTGTAGTTTAAGCCACGACTTGGAGCGTGCCGCAGTCGTGCCCCTCCCCGCATGTGCCCATGGTATTTTTAATGCGTAATTATGTGCGCGTGGCATGGATTTCGCCATTTGGCTGGGACCGAGGTGGGGGCCGCATTGCTATGCGATCTCGGAACGTGCCAGGCGGTCCTGTTTCCGATTACTCTGGGCGCGCTTGAAGGTGTCCGGGTCCTTAATCGCTGAACTAGTGGATTGCCTTAAGAGGCTGCTTTGCGCTTCTGCTGCGAGGGCCGCAGTGTGCTCCTCCGTGCGGAGAGAGCGCTCTGTGTTTCCATTGACTGTGATGACCCCCCGAGGTCCTGGCATCTTGAGCTTGAGATATGCATAATGCGGTACCGCATTGAATCTCGCAAATGCGGTTCGCCCGAGCAGTGCATGGTACCCACTACGGAACGGGACTATGTCGAAGATTAACTCTTTGCTTCGGAAGTTATCCGAAGATCCAAATACCACTTCCAGTGTTACTGAGCCTGTGCAATGGGCCTCTACACCTAGTATGACGCCTTTAAAGGTCGTTTTAGTGGGTTTGATCCTTGAGGGGTCTATACCCATTTTGCGCACTGTGTCCTGATAAAGCAGGTTCAGGCTGCTGCGGCCATCCATAAGGACTCGAGTGAGGTGAAATCCCGTCAATGATTGGGTCTAAGGCCAATGCGGCGAATCCACCATGACAGATACTAGTGGGGTGATCCCTGCGGTCGAAGGTGATCGGGCAAGAAGACCATAGGTTGAACTTTGGGGCGACTGGCTCCAACGCATATATGTCCCTGAGCGCACGCTTCCGCTCCCTCTTGGGGATGTGGGTTGCATATATCATGTTCACCGTCCGCACTTGTGGGGGGAACCTCTTCTGTCCTCCTGTGTTCGGCTACCGGGGCTCCTCCTCGTCATCGCTATGCGACCCCTTATCTTTGTTTTCGGCATTTATCTTGCCGGCCTGCTTGAACACCCAACAATCCCTGTTGGTGTGGTTGGCTGGCTTGTCGAGGGTGCCGTGTATTTGGCACGAGCGGTCGAGTATACGGTCCAAACTGGACGGGCCCGGAGTGCTTCTTTTGAATGGCTTTTTCCGCTGACCGGGTTTAGAGCCTTTGAATCCGGCATTGACTGCCGTATCCTTGGCATTGTCGCTGTTAATGCGGCGCTTATGTTTGTTGCGACATGACCTGCCATTGCCATCCTTGGTATCCGAAGTACCATGGTTCTTTGATATGTTATTCCTGCGAGCCAGCTAGCTATCTTCTCCCGCACAAAAGCGGGTCATGAGTCTCGTGACGGCTGCCATAGATTTCGGCTTTTCCTGGCCAAGGTGCCGGGCGAGCCATTCGTCGTGGATGTTGTGCTTGAAAGCTGCTAGGGCCTTTGCATCCGGACAATCGACAATTTGATTTTTCTTTACTAGGAACCGTGTCTAGAATTGCCTGGCCGATTCCTCTGGCTGCTAAATTATGTGGCTCAAGTCATTGGCATCTGGTGGTCACACGTAAGTGCCCTGGAAGTTGTCGAGGAATGCGGCTTCCAGATCCTCCCAACAGCCAATGGACTCTGCTGGCAAGCTATTGAGCCAACGCCGAGCTGGTCCTTTGAGCTTGAGTGGGAGGTATTTAATGGCGTGTAGATCATCACCGCGGGCCATGTGGATATGCAGGAGAAAATCCTCGATCCATATCGCAGGATCTGTTGTGCCGTCGTATGATTCTATATTTACGGGTTTGAAACCCTCTAGGATTTGATGATCCATTACTTCGTCTGTGAAGCAAAGGGGGTGTGCGGCGCCTCTGTACTGGGCTATGTTGCGACGCAGCTCGAATGAGTCTTGCCGGCTGTGTTCGGCACGGCCGGACTTACTTTTACTGTATCCGGCCTGATGATTATCGTCTCGCATAGTGGCGCACCCTCGTGATCTGTAGATCGATCTTGCATGTTTTGCTTTGTCCTCCAATACGTCTCGCAGGTCTGGCGTATTTCCCCATGCCTTTTTATTTGAATGGCGTCGGGGTGCGGGCTGAGTTTTTGGCTGGAATGCCTCTCTGTCGTGGCCACGAGGTGGCCGATCAGCCGCGTCATACGCCGGGGATGTAGGTTTCGGTGCTTCCTCCTCCAGTTGGGGTAGCAACCTGCACTTTGGGTAACTCTTGGAGGGGCATTCGAGTTTATATTCCTCGGGCGCCAGGACTTCAGTCCATCTGTCAGCTAGCAAATCTTGATCAGCTTGAAGCTGCCGATGCTTTTTCTTAAGGCTATTTGCCGTGGCTATAAGCCGGCGCTTGAAGCGCTCTTGTTCGACGGGATCCTCTGGCACGACAAATTCGTCATCGTCGAGGCTTGCCTCGTCTTCGGAGGAGACATGTAATTATCATCCTCCGCCTCTCCATCTGCCACTCTCTCTGGAGGGCTGGCTTCTCCATCCTCCTGCCCTAAATCTTGCTGGAGGGGATTGTTGCCGTCTTCGGCACTGTCCGGAGTGCTATTATCTCCTGTGCCGGTATCACCGCTTTTGCCTTAGTAGGACTTAGAGCGGCGCCGCTGACGCCGGCGCTTGGGTTGCTTCTTGGAGGGGCCATCCTCCGTTGTCTCGTCGCCATTGCCTTCTTTGGGTGTGTCCACCATGTATATATCGTCTGATGAGGTGGCTGTCCAGTGCCCTGTGGGCAGTGGTTCCTCTTCGTCTCCCGCATAGTCGTCCATACCGTCGATGTCTTCGGAGTCGAAGTCGAGCATGTTGGTTAAGTCGTCGACAGTGGCTACTAAGTGGGTGGTGGGTGGGCGGCGAATTTCTTCATCATCCGCATCCTAATCCTGTCGGACATAGTTCGGCCAGGATCCTCCTAACAAGGAGAGAGACCTTAATGAGTTCGGTATGTCGCCGAAGGGAGAGTGCTGAAAAATATCCGCGGAGGTAAACTCCATGATCGGCGCCCAATCGGATTCGATAGGAACGGGCGCAGGCGGTTCGGAGTCCGTGGCTGGAGAAGGATCCGGCAGTTTGGCAACACGGCTCTCGTGAAGGGTAAGGTCGATATTCGGCTCGATCGCCGCTGAGGATACGGCCTCCGTGATAGGGTCTATCCACCCGTCCATGGATGGCGCAGCTGGCTTCGAATTGAGGCTCGGAGCGGCTGCCGGTGCGATTTCCTGAATATGGTCCGATGGTAGAGCTAAATCGTACTCATCGTGACCGTGTGGCGCACAAGGCAGGGGCTCGAATCCGTCGAAGATCAAGTCTCCGTGGATATCGGCCGTGTAATTTAAGCTTCCAAACCTGACCTGGTGGCCAGGGGCGTAGCTTTCGATCTGCTCCAGATGGCCAAGCGAGTTGGCCCGCAGTGCGAAGCCGCCGAACATAAAGATCTATCCGGGGAGAAAAGTCTCACCCTGGACTGCATCGCTATCGATGATAGTAGGAGCCATCAAGCCTAACAGCGATGACACAGGAACTCTCAATGAAAGCACCAATGTCGGTGTCAAAACCGGCGGATCTTGGGAAGGGGGTCCCAAACTGTGCGTCTAAGGCGGATGGTAACAGGAGGCAGGGGACACGATGTTTTACCCAGGTTCGGGCCCTCTTGATGAAGGTAAAACCCTATGTCCTGCTTGATTTATTCTTGATGATATGAGTATTACAAGAGTTGATCTACCACGAGATCGAAGAGGCTAAACCCTAGAAGCTAGCCTATGGTATGATTGTCTGTTGTCCTACGGACTAAAACCCTCCGGTTTATATAGACACCGGAGGGGGTTAGGGTAACACAAGGTCGGTTACAAAGGAGGAGATATCCATATCCGTACTGCCTAGCTTGCCTTCCACGCCAAGTAGAGTCCCATCTGGACATGAGACGAAGTCTTCAACCTTGTATCTTCATAGTCCAACAGTCCGGCCAAGGAATATAGTCCGGCTGTCCGGAGACCCCCTAATCCAGGACTCCCTCACCCATGTTGGCCCATTACTTCCCCGGGGGGTTCCGGTAACCCCTCGCTACTACGATAAATATCCAAAACGTCCCAAAACCATTCTGATGTCCAAATACTATCGTCCAATATATCAATATTTACCTCTCAACCATTTCGAGACTCCTCGTCATGTCCGTGATCTCATCCGGGACTCCAAACAATCTTCAGTCACCAAAACACATAACTCATAATACAAATCGTCATCGAACATTAAGCGTGCGGACCCTATGGGTTTGAGAACTGTGTAGACATGACCGAGACAGATCTCTGATCAATAACCAACAGCGGAACTTGGATTCTCATATTGGTTCCTACATATTCTATGAAGATCTTTTCTCGGTCAAACCGCAATAACAACATACGTAATCCCCTTTGTCATTGATATGTTACTTGCCCGAGATTTGATCGTCGGTATCCTCATACCTAGTTCAATCTCGTTACTGGCAAGTCTCTTTACTCATTCCGTAATGTATCATCCCGTAACTAACTCATTAGTCACATTGCTTGCAAGGCTTATAGTGATGTGTATTACCGAGAGGGCCCAGAGATACCTCTCTGATACTCGGAGTGACAAATCCTAATCTTGATCTATGCCAACCCAAAAAACACCTTCGGAGACACCTGTAGAGCATCTTTATAATCACCCAGTTACGTTGTGACGTTTGATAGCACACAAGGTGTTCATCCGGTAGTTGGGAGTTGCATAATATCATAGTCAGAGGAATATGTATAAGTCATGAAGAAAGCAATAACAATAAAACTTAACAATCATTATGCTAAGCTAACGAATGGGTCTTTTCCATCACATCATTCTCCTAATGATGTTATCCTGCTCATCAAATGGCAACACATGTCTATGGCCAGGAAACTTAACCATTTTTGATTAACGAGCTAGTCAAGTAGATGCATACTAGGGACACTATGTTTTGTCTATGTATTCACACATGTATCAAGTTTGTAGTTAATACAATTCTAGCATGAGTAATAAACATTTATCATGATATAAGGAAATATAAATAACAACTTTATTATTGCCTCTAGGGCATATTTCCTCCAGTCTCCCACTTGCACTAGAGTCAATAGTCTAGATTACATCGTAATGATTCTAACACCCATGGAGTCTTGTTGTTGATCATGGTTTACTCGTGGAAGAGGCTTAGTCAACGGGTCTGCAACATTCAGATCCTTATGTATTTTGAAAATCTCTATGTCTCCCTCCTTGACTTGATCGCGGTTGGAGTTGAAGCGTCTCTTGATGTGTTTGGTTCTCTTGTGAAATCTGGATTCCTTCGCTAAGGCAGTTGCTCCAGTATTGTCACAAAAGATTTTCATTGGACCCGATGAACTAGGTATTACACCTAGATTGGATATGAACTCCTTCATTCAGACTCCCTCATATGTTGCTTCCGAAGCAGCTATGTACTCCGCTTCACATGTAGATCCCGCCACGACGCTCTGCTTGGAACTGCACCAACTGATAGCTCCACCATTCAATATAAATACATATCTGGTTTGTGACTTAGAGTCATCTGGATTAGTGTCAAAGCTAGCATCGACATAACCATTTACAACAAGCTCTTTGTCACCTCCATAAACGAGAAACATATCCTTAGTCCTTTTCAGGTATTTCAGGATGTTCTTGACCACTGTCCAGTGATCCACTCCTGGATTACTTTGGTACCTCCCTGCTAAACTTATAGCAAGGCACCCATCAGGTCTGGTACACAACATTGCATACATGATAGAACCTATGGCTGAAGCATAGGGAATGATTTTCATTTTCTCTCTATCTTCTGTAGTGGTCGGGCATTGAATCTGACTCAATTTCACACCTTGTCACACAGGCAAGAACCCTTTATTTGACTGATCCATTTTGAACTTCTTCAAAACTCTATCAAGGTATGTGCTTTGTGAAAGTCCAATTAAGCGTCTTGATTTATCTCTGTAGATCTTGATCTATAGATCTTGATGCCCAATATATAAGCAACTTCACCGAGGTCTTTTATTGAAATATTCTTATTCAAGTATCCTTTTATGCTATCCAGAAATTCTGTGTTATTTCCAATCAACAATATGTCATCCGCATATAATATTAGAAATGCTATAGAGCTCCCACTCACTTTCTTGTAAAAACAGGCTTCTCCCAAAGTCTGTATAAAACCATATGCTTTTATTGCACTATCAAAGCATATATTCCAACTCCAAGAGGCTTGCACCAGTCCATAAATGGATCGCTGGAGCTTGCACACTTTGTTAGAACCTTTAGGATCGACAAAATCTTCTGGTTGCATCATATACAACTCTTCTTTAAGAAATCCATTAAGGAATGCAATTTTGACGTCCATTTGCCAAATTTCATAATCATAAAATGCGGCAATTGCTAACATGATTCGGACAGACTTAAGCATCGCTATGGGTGAGAAGGTCTCATCGTAGTCAACTCCTTGAACTTATCGAAAACCTTTCGCAACAAGCCAAGATTTGTAGATAGTAGCCTTACCATCAGCGTTAGTCTTCTTCTTGAAGATCCGTTTATTCTCGATGGCTTGCCGATCATCGAGCAAGTCAACCAAAGTCCATACTTTGTTCTCATACATGGATCCCATCTCAGATTTTGTTGGGCACTGTCTAGAGTTTTACTAGCATAATGAATAACATTTAATTTCTTATCAACTCTTTATCCTAGAACAATACCAACAACATAATCACTAGCATCACACATAATTTCAAAAGGGTAGTTCCAATCAGGTGGTTGAACAATAGCTGCATGCTACCTCTTGAGCATGCCTTGGTTTTCCCTTGAAGAGGAAACGGTGATGCAGCAAAGTAGTGTAAGTATTTCCCTCAGTTTTGAGAACCAAGGTATCAATCCAGTAGGAGATAACACGCAAGTCACCTAGTACCTGCACAAACAATCAAGAACCTCGCAACCAACGCGATAAATGGGTTGCCAATCCCTTCACGATCACTTACGAAAGTGAGATCTGATAAAGATAGTAAGATAAATATTTTTGGTATTTTTGTTGTATAGATTGGAAATAAAGATTGCAAAATAGTAAACGATATGCGATGTAAATGAAAGAGATGCAATATAATAAGAAAGAGACCCGGGGGCCACAGGTTTCACTAGTGGCTTCTCTCATGATAGCAAGTATTGCGGTGGGTGAACAAATTACTGTCGAGCAATTGATAGAAGAGCGCATAGTTATGAGAATATCTAGGCAATGATTATGAACATACGCATCACGTCCGTGTTAAGTAGACCGAAACGATTCTTCATCTACTACTATTACTCCACAATCGACCACTACCCAGCATGCATCTAGAGTATTAAGCTCATAAGAACAGAGTAATGCTTTAGGCAAGATGACATGATGTAGAGGGATAAACTCAAGCAATATGATATAAACCCCATCTTTTTATCCTTGACGGCAACAATACAATACGTTCCTTGCTTCCCCTACTGTCACTAGGAAAGGACACCGCAAGATTGAACCCAAAGCCAAGCACTTCTCCCATTGCAAGAAAGATCAATCTAGTAGGCCAAACTAAACTGATAATTTGAAGAGACTTGAAAAGATATCAAATCATGCATATAAGAATTCAGAGAAGAACCAAATATTATTCATAGATAAACTTGATCATAAATCCACAATTCATCGGATCTCGGCAAACACACCGCAAAAAGTATTACATCGAATAGATCTCCAAGAACATCGAGGAGAACTTTGTATTGAGAACCAAAGAGAGAGAATAAGCCATCTAGCTAATAACTATGGACCCGAACGTCTATGGTAAACTACTCACACATCGTCAAAGAGGCTATGGTGTTGATGTAGAAGCCCTCCGTGATCGAATCCCCCTCCAGCAGATCGCCAGAAAAGGCCCCAGATGGGATCTCATGGGTACAGAAGGTTGCGGCGGTGGAAAAGTGGTTTCGTGGCTTCCCCTTATGTTTTTAGGGTATAAGAGTATATATAGGCGAAAGAAGTACATTGGTGGAGCTCCGTGGGGCCCACGAGGGTGGGGATGTGCCTACCCCCATGGGCCCGGCCTCCTGCCTCGTGGAAGCTTCACGGAGTTCTAGACTTCCACTCCAAGTCTCCTAGTTTGCATTTGTTCCAAGAAATATCCTCATGAAGGTTTCGTTCCGTTTGGATTCCATTTGATATTCCTTTTCTGCGAAACACTAAAATAGGCAAAAAAACAGAAACTAGCACTGGGCCTCTGGTTAATAGGTTAGTCTCAAAAATAATATAAAAGTGCATATTAAAGCCCATTAAACATCCAAAACAGATAATATAATAGCATGGAACAATCAAAAATTATAGATACGTTGGAGACGTATCAGTGCAGAAATTAAGGCTTTCTTGAGTGTTTCGAAGGCTTCTAAGCAATCATCATAAAAACAAATGGAATATCCTTTTGCAAAAGATTTGTAAGAGGCCTAGAAATTTAAGAAAAGTCTTTGATAAATCTCCTATAGAAACCAGCATGACCAAAGAAACTACGAATACCTTTGATATCTTTAGGACATGCCATTTTATCAATTGCACCAACCTTAGCTTTGTCCACCTCAATACCTCTTTCATTGATTTTATGGCTGTAGGATCGAAAGTATGTCTAGAGGGGGGTGATTAGACTACTTGACCAATTAAAAACTTAGCCTTTTCCCAATTTTAGTTCTTGGCAGATTTTAGCTATCTTAGAGCAAGTCAAGCAATCATCACACAATTCAAGCAAGCATGCAAAGAGTTTATTGGCAGCGGAAAGTAAAGCATGCAACTTGCAAGAATGTAAAGGTAAGGGTTTGGAAGATTCAAACGCAATTGGAGACACGGATGTTTTCCCGTGGTTCGGATAGGTGGTGCTATCCTACATCCACGTTGATGGAGACTTCAACCCACGGAGGGTAACGGTTGCGCGAGTCCACGGAGGGCTCCACCCACGAAGGGTCCACGAAGAAGCAACCTTGTCTATTCCACCATGGCCATCGCCCACGAAGGACTTGCCTCACTAGCGGTAGATCTTCACGAAGTAGGCGATCTCCTTGCCCTTACAAACTCCTTGGTTCAACTCCACAATCTTGTCGGAGGCTCCCAAGTGACACCTAGCCAATCTAGGAGACACCACTCTCCAAGAAGTAACAAATGGTGTGTTGATGATGAACTCCTTGCTCTTGTGCTTCAAATGATAGTCTCCCCAACACTCAACTCTCTCTCATAGGATTTGGATCTGGTGGAAAGAAGATTTGAGTGGAAAGCAACTTGGGGAAGGCTAGAGATCAAGATTCATATGGTAGGAATGGAATATCTTGGTCTCAACACATGAGTAGGTGGTTCTTTCTCAGAACATATGAGTAGGAATGATGTATGTGTTCTGATGGCTCTCTCTTCTAATGAAGAGGTGGTGGAGGGGTATATATAGCCTTCACACAAAATCCAACCGTTACACACAATCTACCAATCTCGGTGGGACCGAATCAGAAAACTCGGTCTGACCGAAATAGTAAACCTAGTGACCTTTAGGAATTTCGGTGGGACTGAGATGCAACTCGGTAGGACCGATTCGGTTAGGGTTTGGGCATAACGTAATCTCGGTAAGACCGATCGCACAAACTCGGTGAGACCGAGTTCGGCAATTAGCTAACCAGAGAGTTGGTCAGGCAAACTCGGTGGGACCGACTTGCTCTTTCGGTGAGACCGAAACGTTACAAGAAGGAAACATGGAGTTTACCTTGCATTCTCGGTGGGACCGATTCGCTCTTTCGGTGAGACCGAAAAGTTACGAAAGGGAAACAGAGAGTTTGCAAGCCCATCTCGGTGAGACCGAGAACCTCATCGGTAGGACCGAATTGCTAGGGTTTGGCAGTGGCAAATGACAAGTGAAACTCGGTGGCGCCGGATTGACAGAATCGATATGACCGAGTTTGGCTTAGGGTTTAGGTCATTTGTGGATATGGAAAGGTGGTTGAGGATTTTGGAGCATATCACTAAGCACATAAAGCAAGAGGCTCATTAAGCAACACCTCATCCCTCCTTGATAGTATTGGCTTTTCCTAAAGACTCAATGTGATCTTGGATCACTAAAATATAAAATGAGGAGTCTTGAACTTTTGAGCTTGAGCCAATTCTTTGTCCTTAGCATTTTGAGGGTTCCACTTTCACATCCATGCCATGCCAATCATTGAGCTTTCCTGAAATAATCATCTTGGAATAGCATTAGCTCAATGAGCTATATGTTGTTATGAATTACCAAAACCACCTAGGGATAGTTGCACTTTCAATCTCCCCCTTTTTGGTAATTGATGACAACATATAGATCAAAGCTTCGACAAATGATAATAAGCATGAAATGTATCGTCGCTTTGAGAAGTATGTGACAAATAAGAGCTCCCCCTAAATTTGTGCATATTTAAAATTTGCTTTGGACTGCAAATGCACATGGAGTTAGAATCATGGGTTACTCTTCCATGTCACATACATCTTGGTGGAGCGCTCAAAAATGATAAGATTGAAATACATGCACTCATCACCAAGAATAGTGAATGATCACAAACGATAGATAGAATGATAATATTTAAGCAAGCATTAAGCAAACATTAAGTGTAGCTTATGATCAAACACATGATCATCGATGTCTCACAAACATAAGGGCATAGTATCTCACACACAAGCAAACAAAGTTCGAAAACCACCAAATAAAGCAAGAGAGAAAAGCAACACTCTCTCTCTCGAAGCCTATGATCTATACATCTTCTCCCCCTTTGGCAACAAGTTACCAAAAAGTTCCTAGAAAATGCATAGTGCTAAGTCGACGCTCAGGCTTGATCTTCAGGTGGTGGTGGAGTCCGGAGCACGCCAAGGACGAAGCCTTCAGTAGAAGTGGTCGGAGTCGAGGCTGAAGTGGATGCTGGAACTGGTGGAACGGAGGCTGTAGCTGGTGCAGACATTGTGGCTCTGGTGTCAGCAACTGGCAGTGCAGACGACCTCGGACCTCGTGGCACCCTGGCAAAAGCATCAGTTGTGGTCCTGCCTCTCCTCTCATTCATGTCCTCCTGAAGCTGCTCCATGACGGTCTGTATTTCTGTCACCTTGATGTCCATGTCATAGAATCTCTGTTCCATGATCCTCTCTAGGCTCGCCTGGTTCTGAGTCAGGGTGGCAAGTCCTTGCTCAATACGCAGGGTGGACGCTATCAGGTAACCGAGCTGCTCTTGTTTGGTCTTCAAGAAGTAATCAGATGCCTCTACTTGAGTAGGCATCCTGGCAGCTTTTTCCTTCCTCGCCTTCTCCTTCTGAGCTTGTGCATGTGCAGATGAGGGTTCATTTTCAGTCATAACCACTTGGTTATCCTCAAAATCTGGACGAATAGGCAGGTGTTCCTTATCCAATAAAAACACGCCCGTGCCCATCTTGGAGTTAATGAGCTCCTGAATCTGTGGGGCATACCCACAACTCCTCTTCTGGTCTGCAGCTGTCCTCTTGATTGTTTCCACAATGAGACTCATGACCTTGAATTTCTGAGGCACGTCAAAGACATGAAGCAAGTTGATTGCGTGACCTCTGATCATCTTGTGATCTCCAGATTTGGGCAGAAGGGTGTGCCTAAGGATCCAGTTGATCGTAGGCAATCCTGAGAGCAGATAGTGCACGGAGCCAAACTTGAACGTGTCAAGCGCTTCATTCGGGATCTCCTTGTACATGTTGGACATGGAGTTGTGATCCATCTTTTTCTTGGCATAGGTGTCCAAGTCATCAGCTTGCTCCTCTGGGGCATTGATCAACTTCGCCCATTCTTCAACAGTGGATTGGTACCTTGTACCCTCAGACATCCATGTGATCCTGCCATCCGGATAAAAGTGTGCTGTGGAGTAGAATTGCATGATCAGCTCCTCGTTCCACTTTGTGAGCTTCTACCCAACAAAGTCTACAACTCCACACGCACTAAAGCTGTCAAATACACCGTGGTAGTGCTCTTCATTGTCCTTGATGTAGGTCCAGTCGACCCATCTCATGTCACAAACGATTGGCTTCTTGTCAAGCAAAACAGTCTCATAGAAATCTTGTTGTTCCTTGGTATGAAATCTATAATCCACGGCAGTCCTTCTCCTAGAAGCATACGGATCTGCTTCTCTCCATTTCCTCAGCCCTGAATCCCTCATGAGCTTCATATCCTTAGCCACAGGATGAGCATCGTTGTGGTCTGGGATCTTGGGCTTGAGCTTCCTAAGGACACTCTCTTCCTCTTCTTCGATAGCTTCAGGCATTGGGGCCTTGTTCTTTTCTGCAGCTGGGATGCTTCGTGTGTTCCTCTTTGGTGCACTCTTAGGCTTAGATGCAGCCTTAGGTGCATCCTTGGGCTTGGATGCAGCTGTTCCTGAACTTATAGCATCTCCCATGAGTTTGGCTGCCTTGGGTGCTGGTGCAGCAACCTCTTCTTCTTCTTCCTCCTCATCGACCATGATGGAGGCCTTCCCAAGCACTCTGGCTACAGTCTTTTTCACCCTCTCTTTCCTTTTCTTGCCCTCAGCAGCAATGGGCTCAATGGGAGCAGGCTTCACAGTTGAAGCCCTAGCCTTTGACATGGGCTGCCTGCCTGCTGGCCTTTTGATCTTCAGCCCTGGCTTGGTTCCTTGAGCTGGTTCAGCTCTCTTTGATGTGGCCTCTTCCTCTGCCACATAGTCTCCATCCTCAGAATCAGACGTTCTCTTCTTCCTTTGACGTGTGGCAGCCTTAGGCAGATTGCTGGGGGTGCTCCTGCTGCCATCATCAGAAGAGCTTGAGGGGCTAGTGCCCTCACTCATCACAACTTGCTGCTCACACACATCCTGGCTGTCACTTTGATCAGACATGTTGCAAACTGACTGCTGACCCTGTGAATAGATTATGGATAAGATAGAGTGGATGAGCATCACAAAAAGCAGAGATTTTTGCAAAAGATTAATTCAAAAACTTAGTTTTAGTTTTCCACAGAAAGCATCTCGGATCTACCGATTTTCAAACTCGGTGACACCGAAGCAGTTTTGGCACCAGAACTGGTGAACTCGGTCAGACCGAGTCACAGTTCGGTGGCACCGAGACTGCTAGGGTTTCACAGAATTCCAAAATCGGTCGCACCGATAAGTTATTCTCGGTCAGACCGAGTTTCACTTGTGCAATGGCAAAAGCCAGATCGGTGGGACCGAGTTTTTCAACTCGGTGGGTCCGAGATGGTTTCAGCGGAAACCTAACCCTAAAATTTTTGAATTAAAACTATTCTACCAGATCATTGACTGGATAGGAGTGTTTCAATCGTGGCAAGAATCATAATGATCACAATGTGCTAGGAATCGGAGTGGAGAATAGCACAAAGATCGAGTCCATACCCTAGTTTGGCGGAGAATCGCTACGGCGGCAACGGCGGGGCAGAAATCCGTTGATGGCGGCGGAGACCAGCGACTAGAGGCTGCTAGCGACGAGAAGACGATCCGGAGACCACGAAGGCAGAGCAAGCTATCGCGCGGGCGAAGAGGTTTCGGAGAAATTTCCAAAATTTTGCCCGTCACTATATATAGCCCGACCCTGTCGGTGTGACCGAGTGGAACAACTCGGTGGCACCGAGATGCAAAACTGTGTGCAGTTATTGCAACTCGGTGTGACCGAAAAGTTCAAATCGGTTGCACCGAGATCGAAAACCTAGATCAACTTAATGAACTCGGTAGGACCGAAAATGGAGTATTGGTCAGACCGAGATTCATAAAGAGGTTTTGGAAGTTTAAGTCTATGACGAATCGGGGACTCCGAGCGCTCCTCACACAGAGTGGTTTGAATCTGACTTGATCAAGTTTTGTGATGCAACATGAATAGAGTTTGAGACGAGAAAAGCATAGATAGCTAGAGGAGGTTCTTAGGCATTCTTGTCCATCCACTTGGCAAAAGAAGAAAGCCAAACAATCAAAACAACAAGTGGATGTCCTCGAATGAGTAAAATATGCAACCAACATGCTCACACAATAAGATGGCAAATGAAATATGTGGCAAAGCATGCACAACCAATTCTAGCATCTATCAAGCAATTTGGGATGACTGGGTCATCTATATATGAGTATATTGACTTAGGAGTCAAGTGAGAACATTTGATCGTAGGTCATACTCATCGTTTAAGCTCAAGTGGGGTTACCACTTTTACATAAAGCATTGTTGTATTCACATCTTTAGAGGTGCTTTAGCTCAAGTCTTAGAGTAAAGCTCCCCCTAGATGTGATATCCCCCCTAAGAGGGATGAACTAACCTTGGGTTTTGTCGATGATGACTTCATGTAGATGTTGAAGATGTGGATGCTCAATGTTGATGTAGATCACTTGGAGCTATCCATTTGAGTGAATTGCACTTTCAATACCTACATGGGTTAGTCCCACAAGGAACAAACACGGATATCCATAGACATAGAGTGATGCACACACAAGATGATGTCCATGAAAACTTTAGGTTACCTTGTCCCTTGTCTTACCAACACGAGGGTTTGTGACTCCTTGAACTAGTGCAAGATGTGGAAGTTGATTGCACTTGTTCTTGCCAAAATGATAAGAGTGAAGTATGTTGGCGGAGTCACCCTCAAGAACTCTCTAGTTCTTCTTATTTTGGATCCACACCATCTTGATGGGAATCCTTGGAGTTGTAGTCGTACTTGATGTAGTGGAACTTGAAGTAGTCTTGGGAATCCACTTGACTAAGGTCTTGGGAGCTTCTTCAAATGCATCAATCTCCTCTTGAAGCTTGTCCTTGCCTTTGTGCTTGTAGTCTTGTGGTGGAAGATCATCTTGAGCTTGTGTCCCCTTGAAAGAAGTGTCATACTTCTCTTGTTGAGGAACAAACTTTGTCTTGGGGTATTGATCTTCTTCCCATTCAACTCCATTGGCATTGAACTTTCGTTCAAAACCAACACCTTGATTCTTCCGGTGCATTCCTTGCTTGTGCACAATTTCCTTGAATTGCTTACTTCCGGCAAGGCTCTTGTAAACACCTTTCTCTATAATTCCCTTCAATAAGCTATTTTCTTGCTCAAGTGTAACTTGGCTAAGAGAATCATTAGTGGAATCAAGAGAACTACTAGAAGCAACAATATTGGATTTAGTATGATCATTGTTACTACTAGAGGAAGAATCTTTCTTATTCTTGTTACTAGTCTTGACTTGAGGCATGTAGGTGGATAAAAGTAAACGCTTGGCAATGTGAGAAGAGCTTTTCTTGCGGAGATCATCATTGATTGCCTTTAAGAACTCATGCTCTTGCTCAAGATTGAGCTTTTCAAAGCGTAATTTCTCATGAGCTCTTAAAAGTTCTTGATGATCTTCGAAGATAGTTTCATGAGCTAACTTAAGAGTGTTTAGTTCTTTAGTTAGAGCCTCAATCTTCTCCTTATCATTGTCATTCGTTTTAGCATGATTAATTGATGTTTCATCATAGTACTCATCACTAGAGTTGTCAACAAGCAAATCATCATCACCTAACAAGTCATCTTCATCACTATTAAAGTCAACGTACTCGGGGTGTGTTACCTTAGGACCTTTGGCCATGAAGCATCTTTCAATTCCTTCATTTGGTGAGTCAAATATGTCGTAGGAGTTGGTTGACACAAGTGCTAGACCGGCAACACCTTCATCTTGAGTATCTTCGGAGTCGGAGTGATAACTTCTCTCGGAGTGGCTGTCGGAGTCGGAGCCGGATACCCATTCACCAACATGAGCTTGATGTCTTCGTTTTGTATAGCTCCTTGATGATGTTTCCTTCCTTTCCGAGTCCTTGCTTCTCCGTGAGTATCTTCGTTCATAACGATCATCTCTACTCCTTCTCTCTCTTGGTGGAGATTCTTTGCTTCTTCTTTTTGGAGAATCTTCTCTTCTCTTGTAGGGAGCCGTACACTCATTGGAATAGTGTCCGGGTCTTCCACAATTATAGCAGTTTCGCTCTCGACTAGAAGATCTTTTGTCATTGTAGGACCTTGACTTGAAGCTTCTATCTTTGTTTCTACTCTTGTAGAACTTGTTGAAGTTCTTCACCATTAAGCTCAATTCTTCATTGAAGTTTTGTTTCTCACTTGATGATGTGGGGGCTTCACATGACGCTTTGTAGGCACCACTTGATTTATTGTGAAGTTCCTCTTTATCCTTAAGTGACATCTCATGAGCAACAATCCTTCCAATTACTTCTGTTGGCTTGAGATCTTTGTAGTTGGGCATCATTTGGATTAATGTGCACACGGTATCATATTTCCCATCCAAGGCTCTTAGGATCTTCTTGATGATGAATCTATCGGTCATCTCTTCACTTCCTAAGCCGGCAATCTCATTCGTGATGAGAGCAAGCCTAGAGTACATTTCAGCGACACCTTCACCATCCTTCATCTTGAACTTGTCAAGTTGACTTTGGAGCACATCCAACTTGGATTCCTTGACGGAGTCGGTACCTTCGTGCATATCAATCAAAGTATCCCAAATTTCCTTTGCATTCTCAAGGCGGCTGATTTTGTTGAATTCTTCGGGGCACAATCCGTTGAAGAGAATATCACAAGCTTGAGCATTGTATTGCAACATCTTCAACTCATCCACGGTAGCTTCACGGTTTGGTTCCCTCCCATCGAAGAACTCACCTTGCAAGCCAACACAAACAATAGCCCATACGGCGGGGTTATGTCCAAGAATATGCATTTTCATTTTATGCTTCCAACTAGCAAAATTAGTGCCATCAAAGTAAGGACCTCTACGGTGATAATTTCCCTCGCTAGACGCCATACTCTCCTAGGTTGTGAAACCAAGGCTATGACCACCAAAAGCTATGGAGATCAAGGCAAATGGAGACCAAAGCTCTGATACCACTTGTAGGATCGAAAGTATGTCTAGAGGGGGGTGATTAGACTACTTGATCAATTAAAAACTTAGCCTTTTCCCAATTTTAGTTCTTGGCAGATTTTAGCTATCTTAGAGCAAGTCAAGCAATCATCACACAATTCAAGCAAGCATGCAAAGAGTTTATTGGCAGCGGAAAGTAAAGCATGCAACTTGCAAGAATGTAAAGGTAAGGATTTGGAAGATTCAAACGCAATTGGAGACACGGATGTTTTCCCGTGGTTCGGATAGGTGGTGCTATCCTACGTCCATGTTGATGGAGACTTCAACCCACGGAGGGTAACGGTTGCGCGAGTCCACGGAGGGCTCCACCCACGAAGGGTCCACGAAGAAGCAACATTGTCTATTCCACCATGGCCATCACCCACGAAGGACTTGCCTCACTAGCGGTAGATCTTCACGAAGTAGGCGATCGCCTTGCCCTTACAAACTCCTTGGTTCAACTCCACAATCTTGTCGGAGGCTCCCAAGTGACACCTAGCCAATCTAGGAGACACCACTCTCCAAGAAGTAACAAATGGTGTGTTGATGATGAACTCCTTGCTCTTGTGCTTCAAATGATAGTCTCCCCAACACTCAACTCTCTCTCATAGGATTTGGATCTGGTGGAAAGAAGATTTGAGTGGAAAGCAACTTGGGGAAGGCTAGAGATCAAGATTCATATGGTAGGAATGGAATATCTTGGTCTCAACACATGAGTAGGTGGTTCTTTCTCAGAACATATGAGTAGGAATGATGTATGTGTTCTGATGGCTCTCTCTTCTAATGAAGAGGTGGTGGAGGGGTATATATAGCCTTCACACAAAATCCACCCGTTACACACAATCTACCAATCTCGGTGGGACCGAATCAGAAAACTCGGTCTGACCGAAATAGTAAACCTAGTGACCGTTAGGAATTTCGGTGGGACTGAGATGCAACTCGGTAGGACCGATTCGGTTAGGGTTTGGGCATAACGTAATCTCGGTGAGACCGATCGCACAAACTCGGTGAGACCGAGTTCGGCAATTAGCTAACCAGAGAGTTGGTCAGGCAAACTCGGTGGGACCGACTTGCTCTTTCGGTGAGACCGAAACGTTACAAGAAGGAAACATGGAGTTTACCTTGCATTCTCGGTGGGACCGATTCGCTCTTTCGGTGAGACCGAAAAGTTACGAAAGGGAAACAGAGAGTTTGCAAGCCCATCTCGGTGAGACCGAGAACCTCATTGGTAGGACCGAATTGCTAGGGTTTGGCAGTGGCAAATGACAAGTGAAACTCGGTGGCGCAGGATTGACAGAATCGGTATGACCGAGTTTGGCTTAGGGTTTAGGTCATTTGTGGATATGGAAAGGTGGTTGAGGATTTTGGAGCATATCACTGAGCACATAAAGCAAGAGGCTCATTAAGCAACACCTCATCCCTCCTTGATAGTATTGGCTTTTCCTAAAGACTCAATGTGATCTTGGATCACTAAAATATAAAATGAGGAGTCTTGAACTTTTGAGCTTGAGCCAATTCTTTGTCCTTAGCATTTTGAGGGTTCCACTTTCACATCCATGCCATGCCAATCATTGAGCTTTCCTAAAATAATCATCTTGGAATAGCATTAGCTCAATGAGCTATATGTTGTTATGAATTACCAAAACCACCTAGGGATAGTTGCACTTTCAATGGCCCAAAACAATACCTTCGTTAACCATAAAGTGGCACTTCTCCCAATTCAAGACAAGGTTTGTTTGCTCACATCTCTACAAAACTCGATCATGATTGCTTAAACAATCATCAAATGACTTCCCATAAACAGAGAAGTCATCCATGAAAACCTCAATAATATTTTCACAGAAGTCATAGAATATAGTAGTCATACATCTTTGAAAGGTAGCAGGCGCGTTGCATAAACCAAAAGGCATACGTCTGTAAGCATAAGTTCCAAAAGGACAAGTAAAAGTGATCTATCCTTTATCAGGTTGAGAAACAAGTATTTGTGAAAAAACAGAATATCCATCAAGGAAGCAAAAATGTGTGTGCTTATATAATCTTTCTAGCATTTGATCAATAAAAGGTAGATGGTAATGATCTTTTCTAGTTTCTTTGTTTAATTTTCTAAAATCAATTACCATTCTATAGCATGTAACAATTCTTTGCGGAATAAGTTCATTCTTATCATTAGGAACAACAGTAATACCTCCTTTCTTAGGGACACAATGGACGGGACTTACCCATCTACTATCAGCTATAGGATAGATTATACCTACTTCTAGAAGTTTTAACATTTCCGTTCTTACCACTTCTTTCATCTTCGGATTTAACCGACGTTGGTGATCAACAATGGGTTTAGCATCAGGTTCCATATTAATCTTGTGCTGACATAGGGTGGAACTGATGCCCTTAAGATCATCAAGAGTATATCCACTAGCACCTCGGTGCTTCCTTATAACTTTCAATAATCTTTCTTCTTCGTGTTCTGAAAGGTTAGCACTAATAATAATAGGATAAATTTTTTCTCATCAAGATAAGCACATTTCAAAGTGTCTGGCAATTGTTTTAATTCAAACACATGATCACCATTAGGTGGAGGAGGACCTCCTAGAGTTTCAATAAGAAAAATGTGTTTAAGTAAAGGTCGGTGTTCAAAGAAAACTGTATCTATTTCATTTATTTCATGCATATGCACACCATTCTCATGGTCTAGCAAATATTGTTCTAAAGGATCAGTAGGAGGTACAACACTCTTTTTATGAGGTTTTCTACTAAACTTGGAAAAACTGAACTCATGAGACTCATCACCAAAGCTAACACCAACAGGTTGTTTCTCACAATCTATTTTAGCATTAACGGTGTTCAAGAAAGGTATACCAAAGATAATGGGACAAAATTCATCCTGTGGGGAACCAAGAACAAGAAAATCAGTAGGGTATTTTATGTTCCCACACAAGACTTCAACATCTCTAACAATCCTAAGTGGTGTGATGGTGTCTCTATTAGCAAGTTTAATAGTAACATCTATGTCTTATATTTCAGCGGGTGCTATGTCATTCATAATTTCTTGATATAAGGTAAAAGGAATAGCACTCACACTAGCACCTATGTCACATAAACCATGATAACATTGATCTCCTATTTTAACTGAGACAACTAGCTGCCAGCAACAGGTCTATGTTTATCTTTTTCATTGGGTTTGGCAATTCTAGTAGCTTCATCACAGAAGTAAATAACATGCCCATCTGTATTTTCAACCAGGAGATCCTTAACCATAACAACACTAGGTTCTACCTTGATTTGTTCACCTAGTTTAGGTGTTCTAATATAACTATTATTGACCATAGTTGAAACTTTAGCATGTTCCTTTATCCTAACAGGGAAAGGTGGTTTTTCAATATAAGTAGTAGGGACAACTGGATCAACATTATAGGTAACAGTTTCATCTTTAGCTATTACTGGTTCTTTAATTTCTTCTTTAATAGGTGGGTGATATTTGAACCACTTCTCCTTAGGGAGATCAACATGAGTAGAAAAAGATTCACAAAAGGAGGCTACTATCTCAGAGTCAAGTCCATATTTAGTGGTAAACTTTTGAAAAGCATCGGTATTCATAAAAGATTTAACACAATCAAACTTAAGCATAATACCTGACTCGTTACCTTTGTCGAGTTCCCAATCTTCAGAGTTGCGTTTAATTCTTTCTAGAAGATCCCACCAGAATTCAATAGTATTCTTCATAAAGGAACCAGAACAAGAAGTATCAAGCATGGATCGATCATCATGAGAAAGTCGAGCATAATTTCTCCTTCACGAGGCCAAAAATCATGAGAATCGAGTAATAATTTCTCTTGAGAGATCATGATTGGGGCATGAATATAACATTAACGTAAGCCTCCCCCAAGCTAGAGCGATAATTTCTCCTTCACGAGGCCAAAAATTATATATATAATTCCGATCACGATGAACTAGATGCATAAGATAATTTTTTTGGTGAAACTCCAAGTTCAATCGATTCCAATTCCAAGATCCAATATCATTGCATAGCCTATACCATGCCAATGTTTTCCCTTCAAAGATAAAGGTAAAACCGTCTTGTGAGCTTCATCTCCGGGTAAACCTACAAGCTTAAATAATCCACAAATTTCTTCCACATATATCAAGTGCATATCAGGATGTTCGGTTCCATCTCCTGCATAAGGATTAGCTAGCAGTTGTTCTATCATACCCTAAGGAATTTCATATTCAATATTTTCAGTAGGTGAAGTAGGTTGAGGGGTGACTAATTGTGGTTCCAGTCGCGGTGAAGATACCTCGAACAAACCCCTCAAAGGATTTGTTTTCCATAGTAACAAGTGACAATAAATTTCACCACATAGTAATAATTTTTCCTTACCAATTTCTACTCACCAAGAGCGCTTCACTCACCGGCGACGGGTGTCAGAAAAGAGCCTTGATGACCCACAAGTATAGGGGATCAATCGTAGTCCTTTCGATAAGTAAGAGTGTCGAACCCAATGAGGAGCAGAAGGAAATGACAAGTGGTTTTCAGCAAGGTATTATTTTCAAGCACTGAAATTATAAGTAACGAGTATTTTGATAGCAAGATAATTTGTAGCGAGCAAGTAACAATAGTAGTAAGAAAAGTGCAGTAAGGTAGCCCAATCCTTTTGAGGCAATGGACAGGCCAAAACGGTCTCTTATGATAAGCAAAGTGTTCTTGAGGGTACATGGGAATTTCATCTAGTCAGTTTCATCATGTTGGTTCGATTTGTGTTTGCTACTTTGATAACTAGATGATACCCCACACGTTGTTGCGGGAATTTATAGTATTGCAAGAAGGGTTTATGTCGTGAGAAATAACAAAACCATGGAAAAGGAAGACATGAGTATTGAACCTTTGATGGTATGATGAAAAGTCAGCAAAATATTGTAGGGTATCTCCATATTTGCTTAATTAGAGCACATCGCTAACATGAAATGAAGAAACATATAGTTTGATAAGAGTTTTCCCAGTATAATACAATTCGTTTGTTTATTAGAAGTACATTAGTGTAAAAAAACAAAGAAATTTCAAGCTAAAATGTGAGCCTTTCGGTGTTAATGTGCCCAAACATGTACTAGCTTGGATTGTCCACCACGATCAAGATAAGTGAAGTCTGCAAAATGGCAGGGCTCATAAGTAGGACAAAATAGGGTATATTTTACTACAAATTATTACTAGATTGCTAGCCATCATAGATTAATTAACCCAAAGGATGATCAGAACAGGATATACTTGATCCACTCAGCAAGGGAAAACCTTTTAGGCTAGAATTGTTATCAACACCAGAACAATCATGTAGTATAATTCTAACCAAAGAAAGGTGTAATAATACTTACATTTGTAAAGTGAAGGTATATGTTTAGAGAAATAATATCAAGTGCTTAGCCTTATAGAAGATTGTTTGATTGTAATTACACATGCATGCTTGAATACTGAACATCAACTACTATTCTTGCAGCTATTTCAAACCAGAAACACATTGGATATACAATATAAATGATAGCATCTATCCCCAAACCAGAAAGACATCGGCGCACTTTACATTCCATGCCCCAAGGAGGAGTATTCATGAGACATGAATGTAAACTGAAGGTGGCATTGAGCTGAACAAACACCAAACACCATGAGGAACCTGTAAACTGTAATGTATCATCCATTTGAGGGAATAAAAGTAAACATGGAAATATATCATTTGATTATGAGCTATACTATTACATATATGAAGGGAATATGCACGAAAGAGAAAATAGATATGTTAAGGAGATGGCTTGGAGTATGAAACCATGTGGCATTTATTAAATAATATTTACCCGGCTTGGGCGAATTTCATAAAACAAAACATTTACCAGTCTGAAATGTTAATGATAAGGCAATTATAAGGACTGAACATTTTGGTTGTTGTGTCACCTTTATATAGTACAAATAGTTAACAAACATCCCATTTTCCCAAAGGAGAAGTGTACACATCATTATGTAAATCAAATGCAAATATACGATTTTCCATCGCTTTTGTTAATATATGGATTTCTTTGAAAGCCATACTTGAAGCCACCAATTGATAAACATGTAACTCATATTCCAAAAGAATCATTCACAATAGTACTTTGAATTTATGTAAACAAAACCAACCAAAATAATTAGGAGCACTGTAATAACTGGAAAAGTGGAATAGATATTCAATAACCAAAAGGGTACAAGCATATCGAGCTAGATATGGCAGATATTTATGAAGAAGTAGAATTTTGCTCTCATCAAACTGTAGTAAAAATCATGTAACCAAAGCAAAGACCTGTGGAATATACTCTGCTTTTTCATCAACAGTTATGTTCTAGAACCATAAATTACATACTAACATTATTATTGAGAAAACATGTGTTTCATGCCTGGCCTTGCTTTGATGGGCACTGAACTTATTTACATAGAAGAGGCAAATCATCAAGCACGTACAGTGAGTGAAAGGAATTAAGAAACCCTAGAAATTCTTGCATCGAACTAATTAAACTTCACAAGGCTAGCAATTAAATTAGTATACAGAATTATCCTCCTTCGTAAGTGTAGCCACTGCTAAATGCTAAATCCAGTTTGTCCTTGTGATGTCCAAGCGTATGAAACAATGACAGGGCAGAAAATCCCTAGAGAAGTAATCATGTATGCTCAGTTTGAAAGGAGAAATAAAACAGTAAAACACTAAAATAATCATAATAAGTAGAGCTCATTGACTCTTTTTGGATGCAAAAATGCATGTGATTGTCAACAGGAGACTCCAAACTGCCTAGCAAGGAAAAAAATCCTTTGGTTGTGTACTCTACAGTAGAAGAACGACAATGTCAGTCACACATTGGTATCAGTTGCGTATTAGACCAGTCTCATGTCATCACAGTGGAATAGTATGGACAACAGCATACCTGAAAGTAAATAGCAAGGTCACATATGCTCTGATTCTGCAAAACAATCAACTGAAACCATTAGAGATACCAAAAAAGTCATATTAAACTAACATATACGTGTATGTAAGAGATATAGAGAGAGAGTCAGAGAGATGCAGAGTGTAGTTGCACCTTGTAAATGGTAAGCTTCATTTGTTTATTTATCAAGATCGATAAAGAAAACAAATGAAGAGAATTTTTCACCATCTTAGTGCTTCCAATCAAAACCAACCGGACTGGAGACATGAGCATGAATCCGTCAGGTCTCCACAAATCCTTGCCGGCAGTGCTCGAGACCAGACTTACTGCAGGGGAGGAAGTGACTGGAGACAGAATAGAGCTCTTCTAAAAAATCATCCTACCACACACGAATCAGTGCGTGCAATGCAGGCTAACTCAAAAAAATCACTGAGACATGGGAATATAGAGAGGAAGGAGAGAGACCACCTTCGGCGCAGGTGTTGTTGGGGGAGGAAACCAACGGTTGCACGCGTGGGCAAGTGGCTCACCAGGAGCTGTAGTCGATGATACGTCTCCAACGTATCTATAATTTTTGATTGTTCCATGCTATTATATTACCAACCTTGGATATTCTATATGCATTTATATGCTATTTTATATGATTTTTGGGACTAGCCTATTAACCTAGAGCCCAGTGCCAGTTTCTGTTTTTCCTTGTTTTAGAGTATCACGGAAAAGGAAAACCAAACGGAGTCCAATTGACCTGAAACTTCACGTAACTTATTTTTGGACCAGAAGAAGCCCATGGAGTATCAGAGATGGACCAGGAGAGTCCCGGGCTGCCCACGAGGGTGGGGGCACGCCCCCTGCCTCGTGGACAGCCCGGAGATCCACCGACGTACTTCTTTCGCCTATATATATATATATATATATATATCCATATACCCTAAAACCATCGGAGACGACAATAGATCGGGAGTTCCGCCGCCAAAAGCCTCCATAGCCACCGAAAACCAATCTAGACCCATTCCGGCACCCTGCCGGAGGGGGGAATCCCTTTCCGGTGGCCATCTTCATCATCCTGGCGCTCTCCATGACGAGGAGGGAGTAGTTCTCCCTCGGGGCTGAGGGTATGTACCAGTAGCTATGTGTTTGATCTCTCTCTCTCTCATGTTCTTGAGGTGATACGATCTTGATGTATCACGAGCTTTGCTATTATAGTTGGATCTTATGATGTTTCTCCCCCTCTACTCTCTTGTAATGGATTGAGTTTTCTCTTTGAAGTTATCTTATCGAATTGAGTCTTTAAGGATTTGAGAACACTTGATGTATGTCTTGCCATGCTTATCTGTGGTGACAATGGGATATCACGTGATCCACTTGATGTATGTTTTGGTGATCAACTTGCGGGTTCCGCCCATGAACCTATGCATAGGGGCTGGCACACGTTTTCGTCTTGACTCTCCGGTAGAAACTTTGGGGCACTCTTTGAAGTACTTTGTGTTGGTTTGAATAGATGAATATGAGATTGTGTGATGCATATCGTATAATCATACCCACGGATACTTGAGGTGACATTGGAGTATCTAGATGACAAAAGGGTTTTTGTTGATTTGTGTCTTAAGGTGTTATTCTAGTACGAACTCTATGATAGATTGAACGGAAAGAATAGCTTCGTGTTATTTTACTACAGACTCTTGAATAGATAGATCAGAAAGGATAACTTTGAGGTGGTTTCGTCCCTTACCATAATCTCTTCGTTTGTTCTCCGTGACTTTGGAGTGGCTCTTTGTTGCATGTTGAGGGATAGTTATATGATCCAATTATGTTAGTATTGTTGAGAGAACTTGCACTAGTGAAAGTATGAACCCTAGGCCTTGTTCCCTAGCATTGCAATACCGCTTGTGCTCACTTTTATCATTAGTTACCTTGCTGTTTTTATATTTTCATATTACAAAAACCTTTATCTACCATCCATATTGCACTTGTATCACCATCTCTTCGCCGAACTAGTGCACCTATACAATTTACCATTGTATTGGGTGTGTTGGGGACACAAGAGACTCTTTGTTATTTGGTTGCAGGGTTGCTTGAGAGAGACCATCTTCATCCTACGCCTCCCACGGATTGATAAACCTTAGGTCATCCACTTGAGGGAAATTTGCTACTGTCCTACAAACCTCTGCACTTGGAGGCCCAACAACGTCTACAAGAAGAAGGTTGTGTAGTAGACATCAAGCTCTTTTCTGGTGCCGTTGCCGGGGAGGTTAGCGCTTGAAGGTATATCTTTAGATCTTGCAATCGAATCTTTTAGTTTCTTGTTTTAGCACTAGTTTAGTTTATAAAAGAAAACTTCGAAAAAAATATGGAATTGAGTTTGCCTCATACGCATCATCTTTTTAATATCTTTCGTGAGTATGATGGAAAGGAAAATTGTGCCAAGGTGTTAGAAGAAGAATGCATTAAAATGTTTGGCACTAAATCTTTAAATGATGAGCATGATTGCAATGTTATTAGTATGAACTCTTTAAATATCCATAGTACTAATGATGATTGCACTAGTTATGATGAGAATGTCTCTTATAAGCATGTCGATTTTTGTGAAGTGCATAGAGTTTGCAAGTGCACACCAATTAGGAAAGATAGATTTTGGAAGAGGCATAAGTACATAGAAACTAAATGGTTGCAAGAAATTCTAGATGTTTGTGCTGAAAATTTAAATGTTCTTAGTCGTACTTGTGAACTTTGCAATGAACGTGGTCATTTAACCATCCAATGCAAATTGTTTCATGATCTAATCGTTTCCGAAAATTGTGATGACATGGTTTCCCTTGCACATCATAATGAACTTAGTTTGCTTATGGGTTATAAAGAAATGAAACGTATAACTAACTATCTTCCAGTATTTGCCCGTGATAAACTTCTTGATTTTGATCTAGAGGAAATTTATATGTATTGTGCGATGAATTGCATTGAAAATCCTTATATTGCCGATTACATAAAGAAAAGAAAACAAATAGAAGATGAAGAGAATACTAATGAAAGGGAAGAGACTTCCCAATATCGTCCTATTATTTCTTATGATGAATCAGGTAACGAGGATGAGCCTTCTATTCAACCAATCTCATCAATAAGGAGATCCGAAAAGAGGGTTGAACCCACACATGATGTGAAGAAGAAAACGAAACGACGGAGAAGCAAAGGTAAAAAGGTATCCCTCCCAAATGATGTTGCTCCTATTACTCATTGTGATGATGATAATTGCTATACTAACGGTGCTATCCATACTATTAATGATGAGAGTGATTATGCTTATGATATGAAAAGGCCCAAGCTTGGAGATGCTATGTTTGATGAGAATGACATGTTTGAGAATATATTTGCTGCAATTAATGTTTATCCCAAGCTTGGGGATGCTATGTTTAATGAAAATGATATTTCTAGCCTCCCAAGTTTTGATATGCAAATTTGTTATGATGATAGCATGCCTCCTACTTATGATGATTATATTGATGAAAGTGGGTTTGGAAGAGTGTCAACTTTAGGAAGTAATGTTTCCACTATTTTGGAGGATGTTGAATCTTATTGTGATAATTATGAAAGTGGATTTGGAGAGGTCATGACTTTATTCAGTAATGATTCCACTATCTTGGAAGAGGTTTCAATTGATTATGATGAGAACAAAGTTGCTACTTATGATGATTGTTGTGATGATACTTATGCTATAAAAAGTAGTGATGATTATATTTATAAAACTTGTCATGATTATGATTACCCCTTTTCTGAACATTACTCTTTTAATATGTAAACAATTTTTAGTATTCGAGTTTCTTATGATACTCCCACTATTCCGAATGAGAAGAATTTTGCTTATGTGGAGAGTAATAAAATTTCTATGCTTGTAGATCATGAAAAGAATGCTTTATGTGATAGTTGTATTGTTGAATTCATTCATGATGATACTGAAAATTATTATGAGGAAGGAACATATGCTTGTAGGAATTGCAATAATATCAAGTTTCCTCTTTGTGCGCTTAAAATCTTGAAGTTATGCTTGTTTTGCTTTCCTATGCTAGTTGATTATTGTTACCATAAATTGTTTGCTCACAAAATCCCTATGCATAGGAAGTGTGTTAGGCTTAAATGTTCTAGTTATATTCTTCATGATGCTCTCTTTATGTTTCAATTCTTATCTTTACTAGTAAGTGTGCACGTGCAACGCACGTATTTGTAGTAGCATGTTGGTGTGACAGCCCCAAAAACGGTACCACTTGAGTGCGCGAGGCGTGTTGGAGCAATGGATGTCGGGGAGGCGGCCCTGTGAGCTTTCCAACTTTGATGACATGGACCTTGTGTCATGTGGGTTTGCAACTATTACAGTCATGTGGAATGCTTATCTCTTCATTATCTCGGGAGAGTACTTCATGACTTCTTTTCCGACAGTGATGAAAGATCAGCTTGTGTGGTTTTTCGCGATTAACCGGACAATCTTCTGCTTAATAATCAATAAAATATCAAAGCTTTAGCTTCATGTCTGAATTTATTACCAATACTCATTTACTCAACCAATATATATATATATATATATATATATCAAAAATGTGTTTTTACCTGTAAAAATAGATATTTGTTGCGAGAAAATTTTTATAGATAGTATTTATCCAAAAATCCTTTTAAAGCATCAGATGATTATGACTATAAAAGAATGGATTTTTTTAGAAGAATGGGAGGTGAATCGTACATGGCCGGTAAAAAGAAGATACGGAGTATAGTATATAATTTTGGTTAGGATAATACCGTGATCACTCACAATCTCTCGCATCATTGTCTAGTCAGTATTAAGAAAAAACCACCGGTCATCCTCTCCACTGCCCCTCACATTTCTTCTCTGGATAGTTCCCCACCGCCACAGCACAACCTCCCCCGTTACCCATTCTCTCCAAAGCCGGCGCTCCCTGGTCAGGCAGCCCCTCCCCTTCGTCACAACCGTCGGCGCTCCCTGGTCAGGCCGCCCTCCCCTTCGTCATCAGCGTCGGCGCTCGCTGGCAGGCCGCCCCTCCCCTTCGAATCAGGTCGCGGAAGTGGCCGAGGAGGCCCTCCAGGTTAGCATGCTCGTGCCAGCGCTAGGCACTGTCGGATGCGAACGCGGAGGCGCGGACTCGCACGCCCTACTCTACCCCGCTCCTTCGAATCTGGCCCCGAAGTGCTCGAGGAGGCGCTCGAGCTCGTCATGCTCGCCGGCGACGTCGGGCCCCTCCATCCTCCTGATGCCCTCGCTGTCGCTGCCATGAGCCTCTCCACCCTCTTCCACGCAATCGTCCGGGTCCAGGTAATCTCTCTCTCCAACCCCGCCATCTGCTCCTCCCTGTCAATTCGGTTAGTCGCCAGACGCATCGCCTCACTGAGAAAGCACCTTGTATATTCCTTTTCAAGACTGTACATAATTTGTTCTGTTATAGGGCTTTGTTAGAAAAACTGATTTGACCTAGTATTATTTTTCTCTAGGTTGTTGCCCCTTCTGGTTGTGAATGGATCTGAGGGTTAACATGATGCAGTATCTTTTCGAAAGATGATACATTATATTCATATAATAAAAGAAAGGAAGTTGGAGAAGTTATTATTCAAGAGGAATTCAGTGGCATGTGGTTCTCAAGAGATAAAATGGAACAAGAAGTGCAACTCTCATGCCTACACTATCTAATCAGGTGTCAGATGCAAAATTTTAAGCATACTGCATTCAGATATCACATTTGAATATAAAAACTGAGAAATCTTTTTATAAAATGGAACCATAATGAGCGTCGCATTTAATCTTTAGAATTTTTTTCTGTTAGAATGTTCCATTTCAAGACTGTAATATGAGAAATCATCTGCTTAGTTGGTGGTTGTATTCATGATGCAGCCCTTGATGGTTCAGATTTCCCAAAGGAGAATAAGGAGGTGCCGAAAGAGGATGGGAGCAACAAGTATGATTCGAAGAGTATGTTTTGTTGCGTATCTTCTATGGAATGTTGTTGCTAGTAACAAAGCATGCCTTCTCTTTGGTTCCTTTATATGGAAGTAACATCAAATTGGGATATGTGAACTCTTCGACGCTTTGTGGGTCTCTTTAGTCTCTCCGGTTAATATAACATTCATTATTATTTTTAACGTTATTTGTCTTTCACCTGGAGATTCGTTCTTTCTGGTTGTTTAGAAATGACAAATAGATGTAGCTCAGTCTGAGCATGAGTGATAGCAGTCTTGCAGCTTATGTTTACCATGCAAATTTTACTTCGAAGAAATGTTGATGGTTGTTTCTATGTTTTCAGTGGAATCAGTTTTCTTCACCCCATGGGAGAAGTTAGAAGTGGTATTCTCGGGAGTTCCCACCAACTGGTTTGATGTATGTTGGAACAGGTATTCTTGCCCACTGTGGTTATCCAACATGTTAGTCCGTTACATGATTCATTATTTACACATTACTATTTTATCGACGACTGTTAGTGTTAGGGACTGAGAATACTTTTTACTCTATGATGACCACGTCCAGTCAAGACTGAAATTGACACATCTTTCTTCCATCTATATGTTAGATGGATAATTTTAATTTAGTTAGTTCATGTGTGCTTGGCAATTCAACCAGTTATATTTGAGACTGAGGTCGAGCAATCACATATGCACTTCAGAGTTTCTCCTAGGTTCCCGCCTCCCAAGCATTCTATTTGTGAATATTGAATGATAGTGCATTAGGAGTAGTAAATGATCTGCAGTTGATGTTATGCATATTGAGGAGATGAAACTAAAAATGACATTATACACACCATCAATGTTTAACGTGTGGACATCGGGCTCCAGTATTCTGTATGCATCTTCGTCGTGGTTGTTGGCTGAAAACATTTTTCTGGCACAAATGAGTAAGCAAAAGAGATGGATCCTTTTTATGTACAAGGTGGTACCACAAAAACATACCAATTTGATTATGAGTGGTTTGAACCGCATCTGGGATGGTTCCATCACTGGACTAATGTCATTACGTTGGATCGGTAGAGGTGTCTTGCCATAAGAAGGCTCTGTACCTGAATCAACAATAGAAGGGAAAAATGAAGAAGAAATAAACACCAAATAATTTAGCACCATTAATAAATCAGACAACTAACCCTTTTTTAAACACTCTTCTGGCATACACATGTTGTCGATTGTACTGAGTTGGGGGTTCTCATCCAGTGACATTTGTGTGTGTCAGTCGTCTTGAATTCCATTGCATCTGGTACGCATCATTTCTGTGCAACCAATCGGACTCATTGTCCACATTGTCTCTGTTGACATGAACGGAATTTGGTACTGCACCCCCTGCACTTGTTATGTTCTGTAGTTGTGTGACTGCAGATTGTCCGGTAGCCGGCACTTGTGTTACAATGTTACTGCCATCAAGGACGGCAGCAATATGCTTATTTTGCTCATGGGCTTGTTGTTGTCGCTTTAATATTTCCTCTCTATTTTGTGCATACTGCTCCCTTTACATCCGATTCTTAATCTCATTACGGCCTGAGTAGATGAAGAATAGATCATTATACAACAATATAACTGGGCCATGTAGGATGAAGTTCATCTTCATTACCTTGTGATACACCCAGTTGTGTTTGTGCCCCACTGATCTCGGCAGAGGCAATTTTCTCCTGTTTGTAGGCCTCACGCCATCTCTTATTAATCTCATCCTTATTTTGTGCATACCACTCTCTATCCCTCTGCCTTTTTACTTCTTTAGGGTCTGCAATCAATGGCACAATCCAACAGTTGAGCTTAAAAAACTAAAATTGGGTGCTTGTGTGTTTCTTATATCCTGGAACAGGGTGCGCGTCCCATTGGGATTGGTCGGGGCCATACAAAGTCCTTCAACCATGTGAATGTCAAGAATGTTATCACACAATTGTATGGTACAATTCAGCAGTTCAGCTTAAAAACTGAAATTGGGTGCTTGTGTAAAACTCATCACCCAAGGATTGGGTGTTGCTTATATCCTGGAACGGGGTGCGCGTCCAATTGGGATTGGTCGGAGCCATACAAAGTCCTTCAACCATGTGAATGTCAAGAATGTTATCACACAATTGTAACGGAAGGAATAGTATTAGCACAACGTAGACAGAGCATAGTTTTATGTTCAAGTCCATCCCATTGTTTACCATCAAAGCTTTCTTATGATGCCTCTGCAGCTCATCATCGCGGCGGTCGTCGGGTGCCTCGGTGGCTGCGCAGGGCTGCGAAGGCGCACGTAAGCTGGAGGCCTGGATTGATTCCCTAGATATACTCCCGCTAATTTAGCACATTTTTGTTTTCGTATATGACTCTCCATGTAAATTGGACGTGGGTTGTTTCCTTTGTGCGGACGTGGGCTGTTCCCTGGCGCGGGCGTTGCTAGAGTTTTTGTCCGCCCTGGAAATCTGCTAAGCGCACTTCGGTTGTGGGTTGGTGTAATCGTGATGGCTAGATCTAATTAAGCGATTTGATCGTGAGGCTCCAATTGATCGGGAATGTTATGCGTAGATTAGGCTGGGTGCGTTTAGCGTTGAATATGTTCTTTTGTTTAATAGTAGTAGAGATGTGAGCATCATTGAAATCATCATGCCTAGTTAGAGGCGTTAAACGATAGCGCTTGTTGGGAGGCAACCTAATCTTATTGTTGTTCTTTACTTTTTGCTTTTGTTTAGTAATAAATAATTCATCTAGCCTTTGCTTAGATGTGGTTTTACGTTTTAATTAGTGTTTGTGCCAAGTAAAACCTTTGGGAAGACTTGGGTGAAGTCTTTGTGATCTTGCTGTAAAAAACAGAAACTTTAGTGCTTACGAAATTAGCTGCTATTTTTTACTGGAGGGTGCTATTAAGTTGATTCTTTTTGCAGAGGATTAATAGACAAATTCCTCATGTCCACCAATTTATTTGAGAATTTTATGAGTTTCAGAAGTATATGTTTGATCCAGATTACTACAGACTGTTTTGTTTTCGACAGATTCTGTTTTCTATGTGTTGTTTGTTTAATTTGATGAAACTATGAGTAGTATCGGAGGGTATGAACCATAGATAAGTTAGAATACAGTAGATATTACACCAATATGAATTTAGAATGAGTTCACAACAGTATCTAAGTGGTGATTTATTTTCTTATATTAATGGAGCTTATGCGTTTTCTGTTAAGTTTTGTGTTGGGAAGTTTTTAAGTTTTGGATAAAGATTCGATGGACTATAGAATAAGGAGTTGCAAGAGCCTAATCTTGAGGATGCCCAAGGCACCCCAAGGTTATATTCAAGGACAACCAAAAGCCTAAGCGGAGCATCCCCTCTTTCGTCTTCGTTCATCGGTAACTTTACTTGGAGCTATATTTTTATTCATCACATGATATGTGTTTTGTTTGGAGCGTCATTTTTTTATTGCTGTTTGAATAAAATACCAAGATCCGAAATTCTTAAATGTTAGAGAGTCTTCACATAGTTGCATGATTATTCGACTTCTCATTGATTTTTACTTATATCTTTCGGAGTAGTTTGTCATTTGCTTTAGTGCTTCACTTATATTTTTTAGAGCATGATGATGGTTTTATTTTGAAGAAATAGATGAAATCTTATGCTTCACTTAGATTATTTTGAGTCTTTAGAACAGCATGGTAGTTTGCTTTGATTATAAAACTAGTCCTAATATGATGGGCATCCAAGTGGGGTGTAATAAAAACTTTCATATAAAGTGCATTGAATACTATGAGAAGTTTGATACTTGATGATTGTTTTGAGATATGGAGATGCTAATATGGAGATACTTGTGTTAAAGTTTGTGATTCTCGTAGCATGCACGCACGGTGAATCGTTATGTGATGAGGTTGGAACATGATTTATTTATTGATTGACGCATGGTGAACCGTTATGTGATGAGGTCGGATCATGATTTATTTATTGATTGTCTTCCTTATGAGTGGAGGTCGGGGACGAGCGATGGTCTTTTCCTACCAATATATCCCTTTAGGAGCATGCGAGTAGTACTTTGTTTCGATAACTAATAGCTTTTTGCAATAAGTATGTGAGTTCTTTATGACTAATGTTGAGTCCATTCATGGATTATACGTACTCTCACCCTTTCACCATTGCTAGCCTCTTTTGCGCCGTGCAATTTTCGCCGGTACCATATCACCCACCATTACCTTCCTCAAAACAGCCACCATATCTATCTATTATAACATTTTCATAGCCATTCTAAGATATATTGCCAAGCAACTTTTCACCGTTCTGTTTATTATGAAACGCTCCATCATTGTCATATTGCTATGCATGATCATGTATTTGACATTCTATTTGTGGCAAAGCCACCATTCATAATTCTTTCATATATGTAATTCATGAGTTATTGCACATCCCGGTACACCGCCGAAGACATTCATATAGAGTCATATATTGTTCTAAGTATTGAGTTGTAATTCTTGAGTTGTAATTAAATAAAAGTGTGATTATCATCATTATTAGAGCATTGTCTCAGTAAGGAAAGGATGATGGAGACTATGATTCCCCCATAAGTCGGGATGAGACTCCGAACTAAAAAAAGCCCATAAAAAAGGCCCAAATAAATAAATAAATGAGAGAAAAAGAGAGAAAGGACAATGCTACTATCCTTTTATTACACTTGTGCTTCAAAGTAGCACCATGATTTTTATGATAGAGAGTCTCCTATGTTGTCACTTTCATATACTAGTGGAAATCTTTCATTATGGAACTTGGCTTCTATATTCTAATGATAGGCTCCCTCAAATCCATAGGTCTTTGTGAGCAAGCAAGTTGGATGCACATCCACTAGTTTCTTTTGTTGAACTTTCATACATTTATAGCTCTAGTGCATCCGTTGCATGACAATCCCTACTCACGCATATTGATATCTATTGATGGGCATCTTCATAGCCTGTTGATACGCTTAGTTGATGTGAGACTATCTTATCCCTTTTTGTCTTCTCTACAACCACCCTTCTATTCCACATATAGTGCTATATCCATGGCTCACGCTCATGTATTCCGTGAAGATTGAAAAAGTTTGAGAACATCAAAAGTATGAAATAATTGCTTGGCTTGTCATCGGGGTTGTGCATGATTTAAATATTTTGTGTGGTGAAGATGGAGCTTAGCCAGACTATATGATTTTGTAGGGATAACTTTATTTGGCCATGTTATTTTGAGAAGACATGATTGTTTTGTTAGTATGCTTGAAGTATTATTATTTTTATGTCAATATTAAACTTTTGTCTTGAATCTTATGGATTTGAATATTCTTGTCATAATAAAGAGAATTACATGGATAAATATGTTAGGTAGCATTCCACATCAAAAATTCTGTTTTTATCATTTACCTACTCGAGGACGAGCAGGAATTAAGCTTGGGGATGCTGATACGTCTCCAACGTATCTATAATTTTTGATTGTTTCATGCTATTATATTATCAACCTTGGATGTTTTATATACATTTATATGTTATTTTACATGATTTTTGGGACTAACCTATTAACCTAGAGCCCAGTGCCAGTTTCTGTTTTTCTTTATTTTAGAGTATGGCAGAAAAGGAAAATCAAACGGAGTCTAATTAACCTGAAACTTCACGGAACTTATTTTTGGACCAGAAGAAGCCCACGGAGTATCGGAGATGGACCAGGAGAGTCCCGGGCTGCCTACATGGGTGGGGGGTGCGCCCCCTGCCTCGTGGACAGCCCGGAGATCCATTGACGTACTTCTTCCGCCTATATATATATATCCATATACCCTAAAACCTTTGGAGATGACAATAGATCGGGAGTTCCGTCGCCAGAAGCCTCTGTAGCCGCCGAAAACCAATCTAGACCCGTTTCGGCACCCTGCCGGAGGGGGGAATCCCTCTTCGGTGGTCATCTTCATCATCCTGGCGCTCTCCATGACGAGGAGGGAGTAGTTCTCCCTCGGGGCTAAGGGTATGTACCAGTAGCTATGTATTTGATCTCTCTCTCTCTCTCTCTCTCTCGTGTTCTTGAGGTGATACGATCTTGATGTACCGCGAGCTTTGCTATTATAGTTCGATCTTATAATGTTTCTCCCCCTCTGCTCTCTTGTAATGGATTGAGTTTTCCCTTTGAAGTTATCTTATCAGATTGAGTCTTTAAGGATTTGAGAACACTTGATGTATGTGTTGCCGTGCTTATCTGTGGTGATAATGGGATATCATGTTATTCACTTGATGTATGTTTTAGTGACCAACTTGCGTGTTTCGTCCATGAACCTATGCATAGGGGTTGGCACACGTTTTCGTCTTGACTCTCCGGTAGAAACTTTGGGGCACTCTTTGAAGTACTTTGTGTTGGTTTGAATAGATGAATCTGAGATTGTGTGATGCATATCGTATAATCATACCCACGGATACTTGAGGTGACATTGGATTATCTAGGTAATATTAGGGTTTTGGTTGATTTGTGTCTTAAGGTGTTATTTTAGTAGGTACTCTATGATAGATTGAACGAAAAGAATAGCTTTGTGTTATTTTACTACGGACTCTTGAATAGATAGATCAGAAAGGATAACTTTGAGGTGGTTTCGTACCCTACCATAATCTCTTCGTTTGTTCCCCGCTATTAGTGACTTTGGAGTGACTCTTTGTTGCATGTTGAGGGATAGTTATATGATCCAATTATGTTATTACTGTTGAGAGAACTTGCACTAGTGAAATTATGAACCCTAGGCCTTGTTTCCTAGCATTGCAATACCGCTTGTGCTCACTTTTATCATTAGTTACCTTGCTGTTTTTATATTTTTAGATTACAAAAACCTTTATCTACCATCCATATTGCACTTGTATCACCATCCCTTCGCCGAACTAGTGCACCTATACAATTTACCATTGTATTGGGTGTGTTCGGGACACAAGAGACTCTTTGTTATTTGGTTGCAGGGTTGCTTGAGAGAGACCATCTTCATCCTATGCCTCCCACGGATTGATAAAGCTTAGGTCATCCACTTGAGGGAAATTTGCTATTGTCCTATAAACCTCTGCACTTGGAGGCCCAACAACGTCTACAAGAAGAAGGTTGTGTAGTAGAGATCAGTCGACGCCCGGGAGGGGGCCATGGGCCGGCGGAGGCCACAGGGCTCGATGTACCGGCAATTGGGTGCTGGGCTAGGTTGACCTACGATGATCACAGGGCGCCCACAGGAGTGGCCTCCCCTATTCGGGAACGCAGTAATTTCAAAAAAATTCCTACGCACATGCAAGATCCATCTAGATGATGCATAGCAACGAGAGGGGAAAGTGTTGTCCATGTACCCTCGTAGACCGTAAGCGGAAGCGTTATAAAAACACGGTTGATGTAGTCGTACGTCTTCATGATCCGACCGATCCTAGCACCGAAGGTACGGCACCTCCATGATCTGCACACG
Organism: Triticum monococcum; assembly: GCA_034509565.1. Classification (NCBI taxonomy): domain Eukaryota; kingdom Viridiplantae; phylum Streptophyta; class Magnoliopsida; order Poales; family Poaceae; genus Triticum; species Triticum monococcum. The sequence goes on from CM067846.1 coordinate 474,971,470, forward strand.
TTCAACTCGATGACGTCCCACGAAGTCTAGATCCAGTTGAGTGTTGAGGGAGAGCTTCGTCAGCATGACGGCATGATGACGGTGATGATGAAGTTACCGACGCAGGGCTTCGCCTAAGCACTACAATGATATGACCAAGGTGGAAATCTGTGGAGGAGGGCACCACACACAGCTAAGAGATCAATTTGTGTGTTCTAGGGTGCCCCTGCCCCCGTATATAAAGGAGCAAGGGGAGGGGGTCCGCGGCCTCATAGGGTGCGCCCCAAGGGGGGAATCCTACTCCTACTAGGAGTAGGTTCCCCCTTTCCTAGTCCAACTAGGAGGGGAAGGAAAGAGGGGGCCGGCCCCCCAAGCCCTAATCCAATTCGGTTTGGGCCTAGGGGGCACGCCCCACAACTCCTTTGCTGCCGTGTATTTCCACTAAGGCCCATGAAGCCCCATTGACCCCCCCGGGGGGTTCTGGTAACATCCCGGTACTTCGGTATTTATTCGGTGACCCCTGGAACCTTTTCGGTGTCCGAATATAACCTTCCAATATATCAACCTTTATGACTCGACCGTTTAGAGACTCCTCGTCATGTCCGTGATCACATCTGGGACTCAGAACTACCTTCGGTTCATCAAAACATATTAACTCATAATACCGATCGTCATCGAACGTTAAGCGTGCAGACCCTACGGGTTCGAGAACTATGTAGACATGACCTAGACTCACTTCCGGTCAATAACCAATAGCGGAACCTGGATGCTCATATTGGTTCCTACATATTCTACGAAGATCTTTATCGGTCAAACCGCATAACAACATACGTTGTTCCCTTTGTCATCGGTATGTTACTTGCCTGAGATTCGATCGTCGGTATCTCAATACCTAGTTCAATCTCGTTACCGGCAAGTCTATTTACTCGTTCCATAATGCAACATCCCACAACTAACTCATTAGTCACATTGCTTGCAAGGCTTATAGTTATATGCATTACCGAGAGGGCCCAGAGATACCTCTCCAACAATCGGAGTGACAAATCCTAATCTCGATCTATGCCAACTCAACAAAACACCATTGGAGACACCTGTAGAGCATCTTTATAATCACCCAGTTATGTTGTGACTTTTGATAGCACACTAAGTGTTCCTCCGGTATTCGGGAGTTGCGTAATCTCATAGTTATAGGAACATGTATAAGTTATGGAGAAAGCAATAGCAATAAATTAAACGATCATAGTGCTAAGCTAACGGATGGGTCAAGTCAATCACATCATTCTCTAATGATGTGATCATGTTCATCAAATGACAACTCATGTCTATGGCTAGGAAACTTAACCATCTTTGATTAACGAGCTAGTCAAGTAGAGGCATACTAGTGACACTTTGTTTGTCTATGTATTCACATATGTACTAAGTTTCCGGTTAATACAATTTTAGCATGAATAATAAACATTTATCATGATATAAGGAAATATAAATTACAACCTTATTATTGCCTCTAGGGCATATTTCCTTCAGTCTCTGACTTGCACTAGAGTCAATAATCTAGTTCACATCGTCATGTGATTTCACACCAATAGTTCACATCTTTATGTGATTAGTTCACATCTTCATGTGACTAATACCCCAAGGGTTTACTAGAGTCAATAATCTAGTTCACATCGCTATGTGTTTAACACCCAAAGAGTGATCATGTTTTGCTTGTGAGAGAAGTTTAGTCTACGGGTCTGCAACATTCAGATCCGTATGTATTTTACAAATTTCTATGTCTACAATACTGTGCACGGAGCAACTCTAGCTAATTTCTCCCACTTACAATATGTATCAATATCGAGACTTAGACTCATCTAGATCGGTTTCGAAAGCTTGCATCGACGTAACTCTTTACGACGTACTCTTTTATCACCTCCATAACCGAGAAATATTTCCTTAGTCCTCTAAGGATAATTTTGACAGTTATCCAGTGATCCACTCCTGGATCACTATTTTACCCTCTCGCCAAACTCTTGGTGAGGTACACAATAGGTCTGGTACACAACATAGCATACTTTATAGAACCTATGGCTGAGGCATAGGGAATGACTTTTCATTCTCTTTCTATTTTCCGTCATGGTCAGGTTTTGAGTCTTTACTCAACTTCACACCTTGCAACACATTCAAGAACTCCTTCTTTGATTGCTCCATTTTGAACTACTTCAAAAATTTGTCAAGGTATGTACTCATTGAAAAATTTGTCAAGCGTCTTGATCTATCTCTATAGATCTTGATGCCCAATATGTAAGCAGCTTTACCGAGGTCTTTCTTTGAAAAATTCTTATTCAAGTATCCTTTTATGCTATCCAGAAATTCAGTATCATTTCCGATCAACAATATGTCATCCACATATAATATCAGAAATGCTACAGAGCTTCCACTCACTTTCTTGTAAATACATGCTTCTCCAAAAGTCTGTATAAACTATATGCTTTGATAAACTCATCAAAGCATATATTCCAACTCCGAGATGCTTGCACCAGTCCATAGATGGATCGCTGGAGTTTGCACACTTTGCTAGCTCCTTTAGGATTGACAAAACCTTCTGGTTGCATCATATACAACTCTTCTTTAATAAATCCATTTAGGAATGTAGTTTTGATATCCATTTGCCAGATTTCATAAAATGCGGCAACTGCTAACATGATTCAGACAGACTTTTAAGCATCGATACGAGTGATAAAATCTCATCGTAGTCAACACCTTGAACTTCTCGAAAACCTTTTGCGACAATTTGAGCTTTGTAGATAGTAATACTACTATCAGTGTCTGTCTTCCTCTTGAAGATCCATTTATTCTGAATGGCTCACCGATCATCAAGCAAGTCAACCAAAGTCCACACTTTGTTCTCATACATGGATCCCATCTCAAATTTCATGGCCCCAAGACATTTTGCGGAATCTAGGCTCATCATCACTTCCTCATAGTTCGTAGGTTCGTCATGGTCAAGTAACATGACTTCCAGAACAGGATTACCGTACCACTCTGGTGCGGATCTTACTCTGGTTGACCTACGAGGTTCGGTAGTAACTTGATCAGAAGTTTCGTGGTCATCATCATTAGCTTCCTCACTTACTGGTGTAGGAATCACTGGAACTGATTTCTGTGATAGACTACTTTCCAATAAGGGAGCAGGTACAGTTACCTCATCAAGTTCTACTTTCCTCCCACTCACTTCTTTCGAGAGAAACTCCTTCTCTAGAAAGGATCCATTCTTAGCAACGAATATCTTGCCTTCGGATCTGTGATAGAAGGTGTACCCAACAGTGCCTTTTGGGTATCCTATGAAGACACATTTCTCCGATTTGGGTTCGAGCTTATCAGGTTGAAGTTTTTTCACATAAGCATTGCAGCCCCAAATTTTAAGAAACGACAACTTGGGTTTCTTGCCAAACCACGGTTCATAAGGTGTCGTCTCAACGGATTTCGATGGTGCCCTATTTAATGTGAATGCAGCCGTCTCTAATGCATAACCCCAAAACGATAGTGATAAATCGATAAGAGACATCATAGATCGCACCATATCTAATAAAGTATGGTTATGACGTTCGGACACACCATTACGCTGTGGTGTTCCAGGTGGCGTAAGTTGCGAAACTATTCTGCATTGTTTCAAATGAAGACCAAACTCGTTACTCAAATATTCTCCTCCATGATCAGATCACAGAAACTTTATTTTTTTGTTACGATGATTTTCCACTTCACTCTGAAATTATTTAAACTTTTCAAATGTTTTAGACTTATGTTTCATCAAGTAGATATACTCATATCTTCTCCAAACATCTGTGAAGGTCATAAAATAATGATACCCACCGGGAGTCTCAACACTCATCGGACCACATACATCTGTATGTATTATTTCCAACAAGTCTGTTGCTCGCTCCATTGTTCCGAAGAATGGAGTCTTAGTCATCTTGCCCATGAGGCATGGTTCACAAGCATCAAGTGATTCCAAAAGTCCATTAGCATGGAGTTTCTTCATGCGCTTTACACCAATATGATCTAAACGGCAAGGCCACATATAAGTTGCACTATCATTATTAACTTTGCATCTTTTGGCTTCAATATTATGAATATGTGTATCATTACGATCGAGATTCAATAAACCATTTATATTGAGTGTATGACCATAGAAGGTTTTATTCATGTAAATAGAACAACAATTATTCTTTGACTTAAATGAATAACCGCATTGCAATAAACATGATCCAATCATATTTATGCTCAACACAAACACCAAATAACATTTATTTTAGGTTCAACACTAATCCCGAAGGTAAAAGGAGTGTGCAATGATGATCTTATTAACCATGGAATCACTTCCAACTCACATCATCACCTCGCCCTTAACTAGTCTTTGTTTATTTTGCAACTCCCGTTTTGAATTACTACTCATAGCAATTGAACCAGTATCAAATACTGAGGGGTTGCTATAAACACTAGTAAAGTACACATCAATAATATGTATATCAAATATACCTTTGTTCACTTTGCCATCCTTCTTATCCGCCAAGTATCTAGGGCAGTTCCACTTCCAGTGACCATTTTCTTTGCAGTAGAAGCACTCAATTTCAGGCTTGGGTCTAGCTTTGGGCTTCTTCATGGGAGTGGCAACTTTCTTGCCATTCTTCTTGAAGTTCCCTTTCTTTCCCTTTTCCCTTTTCTTGAAACTAGTGGTCTTGTTAACCATCAACCCTTGATGTTATTTCTTGATTTCTACCTTCGCCGATTTTAGCATCGCGAAGAGCTTGGGAATTACTTCCGTCATCCCTTCATATTATAGTTCATCACTAAGTTCTAGTAACTTGGTGATAGTGATGAGAGAACTCTGTCAATTACTATCTTATCTGGAAGATTAACTCCCACTTGATTCAAGCAATTGTAGTACCCAGAAAATCTAAGCACATGCTCACTGGTTGAGCTATTCTCCTCCATCTTGTAGGCAAAGTACTGTCTGATGTCTCCTACCTCTCGACACGGGCATGAGTATGAAATACCAACTTCAACTCTTAGAACATCTTATATGCTCTGTGGTGTTCAAAAACATTTTTGAAGTCCCGGTTCTCAGCCATAAAGCATGGTGCATAAACTATTAAGTAGTCATCATACCGACCTTTGTCAAACGTTCATAACGTCTGCATTTGCTCCTGCAATAGTTATGTCACCTAGCGGTGCATCAAGGACATAATTCTTCTGTGCACCAACGAGGATAATCCTCAGATCACAGATCCAATCTGCATCATTGCTAATATCATCTTTCAACAAAGTTTTCTCTAGGAACATATCAGAAATAAAATAGGGAAGATATTGATGTCTACTACACAACCTTCTTCTTGTAGACGTTGTTGGGCCTCCAAGTGCAGAGGTTTGTAGGACAGTAGCAAATTTCCCTCAAGTGGATGACCTAAGGTTTATCAATCCGTGGGAGGCGTAGGATGAAGATGGTCTCTCTCAAACAACCCTGCAACCAAATAACAGAGAGTCTCATGTGTCCCCAACACACCCAATACAATGGTAAATTGTAGAGGTGCACTAGTTCGGTGAAGAGATGGTGATAGAAGTGCAATATGGATGGTAGATATATGTTTTTGTAATCTGAAAATATAAAAACAGCAAGGTAACTAATGATAAAAGAGAGCACAAACGGTATTGCAATGCTAGGAAACAAGGCCTAGGGTTCATACTTTCACTAGTGCAAGTTCTCTCAACAATAATAACGTAATTGGATCACATAACTATCCCTCAACATGCAACAAAGAGTCACTCCAAAGTCACTAATACCGGAGAACAAACGAAGAGATTATGGTAGGGTACGAATCCACCTCAAATTTATTCTTTCTGATCGATCTATTCAAGAGTCCGTAGTAAAATAACATGAAGCTATTCTTTTCGTTCAATCTATCCTAGAGTCCTTACTAGAATAACACCTTAAGACACAAATCAATCAAAACCCTAATGTCACCTAGATACTCCAATGTCACCTCAAGTATCCGCGGGTATGATTATATGATATGCATCACACAATCTCGGATTCATCTATTCAAACGAACACAAAGTACTTCAAAGAGTGCCCCAAAGTTTCTACCGAAGAGTCAAGACGAAAACGTGTGCCAACCCCTATGCATAGATTCATGGGCGGAACCCGCAAGTTGATCACCAGAACATACATCAAGTGAATCAATAGAATAACCCATTGTCACCATGGTTATCCCACGCAAGACACACATCAAGTGTTCTCAAATCCTTAAAGACTCAATCCGATAAGATAACTTCAAAGGGAAAACACAATCCATTACAAGAGAGTAGAGGGGGAGAAACATCATAAGATCCAACTATAATAGCAAAGCTTGCGATACATCAAGATCGTACCACCGCAAGAACATGAGAGAGAGATATCAAACACATAGCTACTGGTACATACCCTCAGCCCCGAGGGAGAACTACTCCCTCCTCGTCATGGAGAGCACCGGGATGATGAAGATGGCCACCGGAGAGGGATTTCCCCCTCTGGCAGGGTGCCGGAACAGGTCTAGATTGGTTTTCGGTGGCTACGGAGGCTTCTGGCGGCGGAACTCCCGATCTATTCTGCTCCCCGAAGTTTTTAGGGTATATGGGTATATATGGGAGGAAGAAGTACGTCGGTGGACCTTTGGGCTGTCCACGAGGCAGGGGAGCGTGCCCAGGGGGGTGGGCGCGCCCCCACCCTTGTGGGCAGCCCGGGACTCTCCTGGTCCAACTCCGATACTCCGTGGGCTTCTTCTGGTCCAAAAATAAGTTCCGTGATGTTTCAGGTCAATTGGACTCCGTTTGATTTTCCTTTTTTGCGATACTCTAAAACAAGGAAAAACAGAAACTGGCACTGGGCTCTAGGTTAATAGATTAGTCCCAAAAATCATATAAAATAGCATATAAATGCATATAAAACATCCAAGGTTGATAATATAATAGCATGGAACGATCAAAAATTATAGATACGTTGGAGACGTATCAGCTATACGCGAGCAATTGATCTACAACATGGATATGCAAATACTATCAGGACTAAGTTCATGATAAATTGAAGTTCAATTAATCATATTACTTAAGAACTCCCACTTAGATAGACAACCCTCTAATCATCTAAGTGATCACGTGATCCATATCAACTAAACCATGTCCGATCATCATGTGAGATGGAGTAGTTTCCAATGGTGAACATCACTATGTTGATCATATCTACTATATGATTCACGCTCGACCTTTCGGTCTCAGTGTTCCGAGGCCATATATGCATATGCTAGGCTCGTCAAGTTTAACCTGAGTATTCTGCATGTGCAAAACTGGCTTGCACCCATTGTATGTGAACGTAGAGCTTATCACACCCGATCATCACGTGGTGTCTCAGCACGAAGAACTGTCGCAACGGTGCATACTCAGGGAGAACACTTGTACCTTGAAATTTAGTGAGAGGTCATCTTATAATGCTACCGCCGAACTAAGCAAAATAAGATGCATAAAGGATAAATATCACATGCAATCACATATAAGTGATATGATATGGCCATCATCATCTTGTGCCTTTGATCTCCATCTCCAAAGCACCGTCATGATCACCATCATCGCCGGCTTGACACCATGATCTCCATCATATTAATCTTTATCAACGTGTCGTCACGTGGTCGTCTCGCCATCTATTAATTTTGCAACTATTGCTATCGCACAGCAATAAAGTAAAGCAATTATATGGCGCTTGCATCTTATGCAATAAAGAGACAACCATAAGGCTCCTGCCAGTTGCCGATAACTTTAACAAAACATGATCATCTCATACAAAAAATTATATCTCATCACATCTTGACCATATCACATCACAACATGCCCTGCAAAAACAAGTTAGACGTCCTCTACTTTGTTGTTGCAAGTTTTACGTGGCTGCTATGGGCTGAGCAAGAACCGTTCTTACCTACGCATCAAAAACCACAATGTGGTATAGTGATTACTTTTTGATCTTCAGAAAGAACCATGTTCATTGAATCCAATTCAACTAAAGTTGGAGAAACTGACACCCACTAGCCACCTGTGTGCGAAGCATGTCGGTAGAACCAGTCTCGCGTAAGCGTACGTGTAATGTCGGTCTGAGCCGCTTCATCCAACAATACCGCTGAATCAAGAATCAACTAGTGAGGACAAGCAATATGTATATACCCACGCCCATAACTCCTTTGTGTTCTACTTGTGCATATAACATCTACGCATAGACCTAGCCCGGATGCCACTGTTGGGGAACCCAGTAATTTCAAAAAAAAAATCCTGCGCACACTCAAGATCCATCTAGGTGATGCATAGCAATGAGAGTGGAGAGTGTTGTCCACGTACCCTCGTAGACCGTAAGCGGAAGTGTTATGACAACGCGGTTGATGTAGTCGTACGTCTTCATGATCGGACCGATCCTAGCACCGAAGGTACGACACCTCCGCGATTTGCACACGTTCAGCTCGATAACGTCCCACGAACTCTAGATCCAGCTGAGTGTCAAAGGAGAGCTTCATCAGCACGACGGAGTGATGATGGTGATGATGAATTTACCGACGCAGGGCTTCGCCTAAGCACTATAACGATATGACCGAGGCGGAAATCTGTGGAGGGGGGCACCGCACACGACTAAGAGATCAACTTGTGTGTTCTAGGGTGCCCCCTGCCCCCGTATATAAAGGAGCAAGGGGAGGGGGCCGGCGACCTCATAGGGTGTGCCCCAAGGGGGGATCCTACTCCTACTAGGAGTAGTTCCCCCTTTCCTAGTCCAACTAGGAGGGGAAGGAAAGAGGAGGAGGGGAGAAGGAAAGAGGGGGCCGGCCCCCAAGCCCTAAAACAATTCGGTTTGGGCCTAGGGGGCATGCCCCACAGCTCCCTTGATGCCCTCTATTTCCACTAAGGCACATGAAGGCCCATTGACCCCCCCGGGGGTTCCGATAACTCCCCGGTACTCTGGTATTTATCCGGTGACCCCCGGAACCTTTCCGGTGTCGGAATATAACCTCACAATATATCAATCTTTATGTCTCGACCATTTTGAGACTCCTCGTCATGTCCGTGATCACACCCGGGACTCCGAACTACCTTCGGTTCATCAAAACACATAAACTCATAATACCGATCGTCCTCGAACGTTAAGCGTGCGGACCCTACGGGTTCGAGAACTATGTAGACATGACCGAGACTCAATTCCGATCAATAACCAATAGCGGAACCTGGATGCTTATATTGGTTCCTACATATTCTATGAAGATCTTTATCGATCAAACCGCATAACAACATACGTTGTTCCCTTTGTCATGGGTATGTTACTTGCCCGAGATTCGATCGTCGGTATCTCAATACCTAGTTCAATATCGTTACCGGCAAGTCTCTTAACTCGTTCCTTAATGCAACATCCCGCAACTAACTCATTAGTCACATTGCTTGCAAGGCTTATAGTGATGTGCATTACCGAGAGGGCCCAGAGATACCTCTCCGACAATTGGAGTGACAAATCCTAATCTCGATCTATGCCAACTCAACAAAACACCATCGAAGACTGATGACCCATAAGTATAGGGGATCTATCATAGTCCTTTTGATAAGTAAGAGTGTCGAACCCAACGAGGAGCAGAAGGAAATGATAAGCGATTTTCAGCAAGGTATTCTCTGCAAGTACTGAAAGAAGTGGTAACAGATAGTTTTGTGATAATATAGGTTGTAACGAGCAACAAGTAACAAAAGTAAATAAAGTGCAGCAAGGTGGCCCAATCCTTTTGTAGCAAAGGACAAGCCGGAACAAACTCTGATAATAGGAAAAGCGCTCCCGAGGACACATGGGAATATCGTCAAGCTAGTTTTCATCACATTCATATGATTCGCGTTCGATACTTTGATAATTTGATATGTGGGTGGACCGGTGCTTGGGTGCTGTTCTTACTTGAACAAGCATCCCACTTATGATTAACCTCTATTGCAAGCATCCGCAACTACAACAAAAGTATTAAGGTAAACCTAACCATAGCATGAAACATATGGATCCAAATCAGCCCCTTATGAAGCAACACATAAACTAGGGTTTAAGCTTCTGTCACTCCAGCAACCCATCATCTACTTATTACTTCCCAATTCCTTCCTCTAGGCCCAAATAATGGTGAAGTGTTATGTAGTCGACGTTCACATAACACCACTAGAGGCTAGACAACATACATCTTATCAAAATATCAAACGAATACCAAATTCACATGACTACTCATAGCAAGACTTCTCCCTTGTCCTCAGGAACGAACGTAATTACTCACAAAGCATATTCATGTTCATAATCAGAGGGGTAATAATATGCATATAGGATCTGAACATATGATCTTTCACCAGATAAACCAACTAGCATCAACTACAAGGAGTAATCAACACTACTAGCAACCTACTAGCACCAATCCCGGACTTTGAGACAAGAATTGGATACAAGAGATGAACTAGGGTTTGGAGATGAGATGGTGCTGGTGAAGATGTTGATGGAGATTTCCCTCTCCCGATGAGAGGAGCGTTGGTGATGACGATGGTGATGATTTCCCCCTCCCGGAGGGAAGTTTCCCCAGCAGAACAGCTCTGCCGGAGCTCTAGATTGGATCCGCCAAGGTTCCGCCTCGTGGCGGCGGAGTCTCGTCCCGAAAAGTTCCTTCTTATTTTTTTCTCATCGAAATACCTCATATAGGAGAAGATGGGCATCGGAGAGCCACCAGGGGGCCCATGAGGTAGGGGGCGCGCCCTAGGGGGGCGCCCCCACCCTCGTGAGAAGGGTGTGGGCCCCCTGGCCTTCATCTTTGGCGTGGATTTTTTTATATTTCTTTTAAGACGTTCTGTGGAGTTTCAGGACTTTTGGAGTTGCGTAGAATAGGTCTCTAATATTTGCTCCTTTTCCAGACCAGAATTCCAGCTGCCGGCATTCTCCCTCTCTATGTAAACCTTGTAAAATAAGAGAAAATAGCCATAAGTATTGTGACATAAAGTGAAATAACAGTCCATAATGCGATAAATATCGATATAAAAGCATGATGAAAAATGGATGTATCAGAGACACCTGTAGAGCATCTTTATAAACACCCAGTTACATTGTGATGTTTGATAGCACACTAAGTGTTCCACCGGTATTCGGGAGTTGCATAATCTCATAGTTATAGGAACATGTATAAGTTATGGAGAAAGAAATAGCAATAAACTAAACGATCATAGTGCTAAGCTAACGGATGGGTCAAGTCAATCACATCATTCTCTAATGATGTGACCCCGTTCATCAAATGACAACTCGTGTCTATGGCTAGGAAACTTAACCATCTTTGATTAACGAGCTAGTCAAGTAGAGGCATACTAGTGACACTATGTTTGTCTATGTATTCACACATGTACTAAGTTTCCGGTTAATACAATTTCTAGCATGAATAATAAACATTTATCATGATATAAGGTAATATAAATAACAACTTTATTATTGCCTCTAGGGCATATTTCCTTCATCCCCGTGAACAGCAGCTAGAGTAATCGATTGAAGAGTACACACACAGACCTAGGGTCGCCGGAGCGGCATCGCGCGCAGGGGCTCACGGGGTGGCTCGCCGAGGTCACGCATGGCGGCGCCAACGGGGACACGGGGTAGTGGGGTTAGGGCGACGTCGTCGGGATCGTGGGGCGGCTCATCGAGGTCACACAGGATGGCGGGCCTGGAGATCGGTCGACACTTCAGTACCGCCGGGTCGCTCTATACTCGGGTCGGGTTAGGAGAATTGGATGTGGTGGTGTGCTAGATTTACTCCTCGTCGTCGGTTATGAGAGGGGAAGGGGAAGTGAATGGATGATTCGTTGCGGTGGAACCGAACATGATGTTATTTTCTCTCTCTTGATGTTTTGCTGACATGGTAGACGTGAGAACTGTTTTTGCTTAGATGACATGGATGATGATGTGGTAGCTTGCATGTTTCGATAAATATGTTAGTGGGGATGAATCTCTTAGGTATATAGGATTTGATATGTGGGTGGACCGGTGCTTAGGTGTTGTTCTTACTTGAACAAACCTCCTACTTATGATTAAGACCCTCGCAAGCATCCGCAACTACGAGAAAAGTATTAAGAATAAATTCTAACCATAGCATTTAACTTTTGGATCCAATCGGTCCCATATGGAATAGCGCATAAACTAGGCTTTAATCTTCTGTCACTCCCGCAACCCATCATCTAATAACTACTCCACAGTGCATTCCCTTGGGCCCAAATATGGTGAAGTGTCATGTAGTCGACGTTCACATGACACCACTAAGGGAACCACAACATACATACCATCAAAATATCAAACACATATAAAATTCACATGATTAGTTGCAACAAGATTTCTCCCGTGACCTCAAGAACAAAAGTAACTACTCACAAATGATAATCATGCTCAAGATCAGAGGATTATTAAATAGCATATTGGATATGAGCATATAATCTTCCACCAAATAAACCATATAGTAATCAACTACAATATGTAATCAACACTACTAGTTACCCACAAGTACAAATCCATAGTTCCGGTACAAAGATTGAACACAAGAGATGAACTAGGGTTTGATAGGAGATGGTGTTGTTGAAGTTCTTGATGGAGATTGCCCTCCCCAAGATGGGAGAGTTGTTGGTGATGATGATGACGATGATTTCCCCCTCCGGGGGGAAAGTTCCCCCGGCGGAATCGCTCCGCCGGAGGGCAAAAGTGCTCCTGTCCAAGTTCTGCCTCGAGACGGCAGCGCTTCGTCCCGAAAGTCCTCCTTATTTTTTCTAGGTCAAAATGACTTATATACCAGAAGATGGGCACCGAAGGTGGCTGGGCTGAGCACACCCCATCAGGTTGTGCTCACTAGGTGGCCCTCCTCTGGTAGTTATTTGCTCCAGTATTTTTCATATATTCCATAAAAATTCCTCGTGAAGTTTCAGCTCATTTGGAGTTGTGCAAAATAGGTAGCGTGACGTAGCTTTTTCAGGTCCAGATTTCCAGCTGCCGAAATTCTCCCTCTTTGTGCGAACCTTGCATATTATGAGAGAAAAGACATTAGAATTACTCCAAAAATCATTATTATGAATAAAAACATTATAAATAACAGTAGGTAAACATGATGCAAAATGGACGTATCGCCCACCAGCTACATCTTCGTACGCAAAGAAGTGCGTCCATATTACGGGCAAAAAATATGATTCTCCCCCTGGCAGCTGGGACCTACCAACTATATCATTAAACACAAGGAAGTGCCTCCTTACCTCCCTGACAGCTGGGACCCACCCGGTCAAACCGTACGTAGGCTTGTCTGTCTGGTCGCGAACGTGTACGTACATACTGGTCGATCGGTCTGTCTGCATGCTTCAGCGATGAACCGTGGCCGAGTAAGGAAGGGCACGTGTTGTAGTAGAGGTGCAGACGTAGCATGTCACGCAGTCCCGTCAATATCGTCTAAATGTATGTACAGCCTGGGTGCAAGAAAGTAATATGACCACGTACGTACATACGAGCGGGGTCTCGAACGCCTACTCGCGCATACATATGGCCAGGGCTCATGTACATGGAGAGGCAGCGAAGAGTAGCGACAACGTCCTGTTCATCGGCAGCCAACCGACTGGGTTGGAATAGAGAAACTGCATCCACTACAAAAAAAATCACATCCGTGACATTTTGGGCCGAACGAAAAAAAATTCTGTCATACTTATGACATTTCTATGACGATAATTGTGACAAAACCCGGTATCATCATAGATGTGGTGGGCTCCTACTTCTATGGCAGAAAGTCATGACAGAAAATGGGCTTTTCGTCCTGGGCAGGCTGGAGACGCAGCTGCATGACATTCTTTGGGACGTCCATGACGGAAAAAAACCGTGGTAGAAGCGAGGGCGAGGAAAATATCAGAGAGTTCCCGGTTACGGTGGGTGGTCGGGGGCCGAGCGATGCGCGTTTCTCTCGTACGTACGCGTGTGTATGTGAGGCATTGCGCTCTAACTGAACCCGAGCGAGGCGTTGGGCTCCAACTGAACCCGAGCGATTACACTGGAGGCTATGCATTACTGAACCCGAGCGATCGATCGATCCCTTGCTGTTAACTGAACCCGAGTGATTCCTTCGCTACTACTGCTAACTGAAGCCGATCAAACACTGCTGCCGCCTTCCCTGGATGAACAATGAGTGTTGTTGACGGGGTTTGGATGAACAGTTCCCGGTGGGGGGTTGGATGAACAGGAACCCGTGGTAGTAGAGGCCGTTGCCGCTGGATGAACAGTACCTCGATCGATCGAGCCGGTGGATGAACAAGACCCCGTGGAGAGCTGGATGAACTGGACCCCGTGGATGGCTGGTTCAACAGTAGCTGGTGGAGGGCTGGTTGAACAGTAGCCGGTGGAGGGCTGGATGAATAGTAGCCCATGGAGGGGTGGTTGAACAGGACCCCCGTGGAGAGGGCTGGTTGAATAGTAGCCAGTGGAGGAGCGCGTGGTGGAGGCTGGATGAACAGGAGCCCATCGATGAACAGTCACAGGTGGAGGCTGGAGGAGGTTGACGGTGGATGAACAGTAGCCCGTGGAGGCAGTCGATGGTGGAGATGAACAGTATCCCGTGGAGTCCCGTTTGGCGGTACGCCACACCCCTCCCGATGAACAGGACCCCCGTTTCGACTGTAGCGCTCCAACACAAAGTCAGTTTCCTCCGTTTTGCGGTACGCCACACCCCTCCCGATCAACATGACCCCATTTCGACCGTAGGAGGTCCGTTTCCTCCGTTTGTGGTATGCCAAGCCCCTCCCGATGAACAGGATCCCGTTTCCACCTTGGTCGGTCGAACATAAGGCCGTTACCTTCGTTCTGCGGTACGCCAGGCCTCGTTTCCATCGCCTGTTCCGTCCAAGCCGGTTGGCTCCCGATGAACATCACGCGTTCCGTTGCCTCCCGATGAACATGACGCATTTCGTTGCCTCCCCATGAACACGACGACGACGCAGTTTCTCCATTCCGACCTAGCCACAACCATATACTCGAGCCCTGGCTGTACGTATGCACGAGTAGGCATTCGAGACCCCGCCCATATGTACGTACGTGGTCCTATTTACTTTCTTGCACCCTAGCTGCTGTACGTACGTGTACATGCTACGTGTGCGCCTCTACTACCACACGTGCCCTTCCTTGCACGGCCATGGTTCATCGCTGCAGCCTGCAGACAGACCGATCGATTAGTATGTATGTAGACGTTCGCGACCAGAATGACAACACTACCTACGCTTCGACCGGGTGGGTCCCGACTATCAGGCACTTCCTTGCATGCGAAGATGTAGCTGGTGGGTCCCAGCAGTCAGGGGGCGAATCATTTTTTTTCCTGTAATATGAACGCACTTCCTTGCATGCGAAGATGTAGCTGGTGGGTCCCGGTAGTTAGGGGGGAAACATTTTTTCACGAAATATGGTGGGCCGTCCGGTGGGTTCCTGCTGTCAGGTGGAGAAACAATTATTTTCCGCGTAATAAGGAGGCACTTCCGTGCTGTGGCCGTGGACCCAGCTGTTAGCCTCTCCATGTACAGTACTCTTCCGATGGAAGTCGGTCGTTGACCACATTGACCACGTTGCGCCGAGAGCACCAAGGCAGTGGACGATGGCGAGGCCTAGGAAGGGGACGATGGCGAGGCCTAGGAAGGGGACGACGCAAAGCCGGGGAAGATGCAGCAGTGGATGATCACGCGGAGAGAAGTACGAGGGTTCACTGGTTCGGCTGCGGTGTGAGGATGCCGTCGCCGCAGGGCCTGGCCAATGGTGGGAGTGGTAGGGGGAGGTGAGGCCTCCATGGTAGCACAGCCAGCCACGGGAGGCAGGAGCAGGTGACACGACCGGCGCTGCTTTGGGTGGCTAGAGCAAGAAGACCAGAGATTGAAGAATCACAACGGCCGTTGGATGGACAGCATACGGTCACTGCAGCTAGAATCGTTTATATTGACTAAGTTGACAAAGCCCTTGGTACGCATCAACTTAGTAGGCCCAGAGGTCAGCCTCCGAAATGATGCATCCCAGATGTCAGGGGGAGGAATCATTTTTTGGGCGGCTGAAGCTAGAATATCCGAGATTGAAGAAGAAGCACGACATCCGTTGGATGGACATCCAACGGACACTGCTGCTAGAACCATGTGTTGACTATAAGTTGACAAAGCCTGGCATACGCGTCAACTTAGTAGGCCCACTAGTGTGTGGCATAGAACTTATAGCCCATTTGCAATTTGTAAGAATGTATAGCCCATTTTTGAATTCTAATGGAATTTACTACAGCCCATTTACAGTTTGTTAAAAGTACAACCCATTTTCTAGCTAGGACAATGATTAATAATTTCAACCAACCGTTCAAAACAAAATTCAATAAAATTCCCCACATTTTGATGGGATCCAAAATATTTTTATCCCAAAATTTCTAGTCAGGTTAAATACAATTCAATATAAATTTTTATTACGTAAAAATCCAACGAAACATTGCGCGCGCAACAATTAATGAAATTAAAATTTTCAAAATCCAGAAATATTATTTTATAAAGTAATTACATGCTTGGTGTATTTTTTATAGTTATTGCCTAGTTTTTATAATTACCTCTCATTTATTATTTCTTAATAAAACCCATTTTCTTGTTAAGCCTAATGCATCCTGCTACCTTTGAGCACTGCGTTGGTTTTCCCTCGAAGAGGAAAGGGTGATGCAGTAAAGCAGCGTAAGTATTTCCCTTAGTTTTTGAGAACCAAGGTATCAATCAGTAGGAGACCACGCGCGAGTCATCTCGTACCTACACAAACAAATAAGAAGCTCGCAACCAACGCGATAAAGGGGTTGTCAATCCCTTCACGGCCACTTGCAAGAGTGAGATCTGATAGAGATGATAATAATAAGATAAATATTTTTGGTATTTTTATGATATAGATTGAAAGTAAAAGATAGCAAAACTTGTATGATGGAGAATAGACCCCGGGGCCATAGGTTTCACTAGTGGCTTCTCTCAAGATAGCATAAGTATTACAGTGGGTAAACAAATTACTATCGAGCAATTGATAGAAAATCAAATAATTATGAGAATATCTAGGCATGACATGTATATAGGCATCACGTCCGAGACAAGTAGACCGAAATGATTCTGCATCTACTACTATTACTCCACACATCGACCACTATCCATCATGCATCTAGAGTATTAAGTTCATAAGAACAGAGTAACGCCTTAAGCAAGATGACATGATGTAGAGGGATAAACTCATGCAATATGATATAAACCCCATCTGTTTATCCTCGATGGCAACAATACAATACGTGTTGTTTCCCTTTTTGTCACTGGGATCGAGCACCGCAAGATTGAACCCAAAGCTAAGCACTTCTCCCATTGCAAGAAAGATCAATCTAGTAGGCCAAACCAAACTGATAATTCAAAGAGACTTGCAAAGATAAACCAATCATACATAGAAGAATTAAGAGAAGATTCAAATATTGTTCATAGATATACTTGATCATAAACCCACAATTCATCGGATCTCGACAAACACACTGCAAAAGAAGATTACATCGAATAGATCTCCAAGAGAATCGAGGAGAACTTTGTATTGAGATCCAAAGAGAGAGAAGAAGCCATCTAGCTACTAGATATGGACCCGAAGGTCAGAAGTAAACTACTCACACATCATCGGAGAGGCCATGGAGTTGATGTAGAGGCCCTCCGTGATCAATGCCCCCTTCGGCAGAGCTCCGGAAAAGGCCCTAGGATGGGATCTCTTGGGTACCGAAGGTTGCGGCTGTGGAATTAGGTTTTCGTGGTGCCCCTGGATGTTTGGGGGTATATATATATATATATGAGGAGTACGTCGGTGGAGCAACGAGGGGCCCATGAGGGTGGAGGGCGCACCCAGGTGGGTGGGCCCGCCCCCCTGCCTCGTGGCCTCCTCGATTGATTCTTGACGTCCACCCCAAGTCTCCTGGATCACGTTTGTTCCAAAAATAACGCTCCCGAAGGTTTCATTCCGTTTGGACTTTGTTTGATATTCCTTTTCGGCGAAACTCTAAAATAGGCAAAAAAACAGCAATTTGGGTTGGGCCTCCGGTTAATAGGTTAGTCCCAAAAATATAATAAAAGTGTAAAAATAAGCCCATTAACATCCAAAATAGATAATATAATAGCATGGAGCAATCAAATATTATAGATACGTTGGAGACGCATCAGCATCCCCAAGCTTAATTCCTGCTCGCCCTCGAGTAGGTAAATGATAAAAACAGAATGTTTGATGTGGAATGCTTCCTAACATATTTCTCAATGTAATTTTTCTTTAATGTGGCATGAATGTTCAGATCCGAAAGATTCAAGAGAAAAGTTTAATATTGACATAGAAATAATAATACTTCAAGCATACTAACTAAGCAATCATGTCTTCTCAAAATAACATGGCCAAAGAAAGTTATCCCTACAAAATCATATAGTCTCGCTATGCTCTATCTTCATCACACAAAATATTAAATCATGCACAACCCCGATGACAAGCCAAGCAATTGTTTCATACTTTTTATGTTCTCAAACCTTTTCAATCTTCACACAATATATGAGCGTGAGCCATGGATATAGCACTATGGTGGAATCGAATGGTGGTTGTGGAGAAGACAAAAAGGAGAAGATAGTCTCACATCAACTAGGCGTATCAACGGGCTATGGAGATGCCAATTAATATATATCAATGTGAGTGAGTAGGGATTGCCATGCAACGGATGCACTAGAGCTATAAGTGTATGAAATCTCAACAAAAGACACTAAGTGGGTGTGCACCCAACTTGCTTGCTCACGAAGACCTAGGGCAATTTGAGGAAGCCCATCATTAGAATATACAAGCCAAGTTCTATAACGTAAAATTCCCACTAGTTTATGAAAGTGACAACATGAGAGACTCTCTATCATGAAGATCATGGTGCTACTTTGAAGCACAAGTGTGAAAAAGGATAGTAACATTGCGCCTTCTCTCTTTTTCTCTCATTTCATCATTTTTTATTTGGACCTTCTTTCTTTCTTTTTCTTTTTTGGCCTCTTTTTTTCTTTATTTTCGCCTGGAGTCTCATCCCGACTTGTCGAGGAATCATAGTCTCCATCATCCTTTCCTCACTGGGAAAATGCTCTAATAATGATGATTATCACACTTCTTTTTTACTTACAACTCAATACTTAGAACAAAATATGACTCTATGTGAATGCCTCCGGCGGTGTACCGGGATATGCAATGAATCAAGAGTGACATGTATGAAAAAATTATGAACGGTGGCTTTGCCACAAATACGATGTCAACTACATGATCATGCAAAGTAATATGACAATGATGAAGCATGTCATAGCAAACGGAACGGTGGAAAGTTGCATGGCAATATATCTCGGAATGGCTATGGGAATGCCATAATAGGTAGGTATGGTGGCTGTTTTGAGGAAGGTATATGGTGAGTTTATGGTACCGGCGGAAGTTGCGCGGTACTAGAGAGGCTAGCAATTGTGGAAGGGTGAGGGTGTGTATAACCCATGGACTCAACATTAGTCATAAAGAACTCACAGACTTAAATCTATTAGTTATCGAAACAAAGTACTACGCGCATGTTCCTAGGGGGATAGATTGGTAGGAAAAGACCATAGCTCGTCCCCGATCGCCACTCATAAGGAAGGCAATCAATAAATAAATCATGCTCCGACTTCATCACATAACGGTTCACCATACGTGCATGCTACGGGAATCACAAACTTCAACACAAGTATTTCTCAAATTCACAACTACTCAACTAGCATGACTCTAATATCACCATCTCCATATCTCAAAACAATCCTCAAGTATCAAACTTCTCTTAGTATTCAATGTACTTATTTGAAAGTTTTTATTATGCCTAAAAGCAAATTGTCATGCTGTTCTAAAGGACTCTCAAAATAATATAAGAGAAGCATGATAGATCAATTATTTCTATAAAATAGAACCAGCGCCGTGCTCTAAAAGATATAAGTGAAGTACTAGAGCAAAAACTATATAGCTCAAAAGATATAAGTGAAGCACATAGAGTATTCTAATAAATTTTAAATCATGTGTGTCTCTCTCGAAAGGTGTGTACAGCAAGGATGATTGTGGTAAAATAAAAATCAAAGACTTAAATCATACAAGATGCTCCAAGCAAAACACATATCATGTGGTGAATAAAAATATAGCTCCAAGTAAAGTTACCGATGAACGAAGACAAAAGAGGGGATGCCTTCCGGGGCATCCCCAATCTTAGGCTTTTCGGTTTCCTTGTATTTTACCTTGGGGTGCCATGGGCATCCCCAAGCTTAGGCTCTTGCCACTTCTTGTTCCATAATCCACCGAATCTTTACCCAAAACTTGAAAACTTCACAACACAAAACTTAAGAAGAGAATCTCGTGAGCTCCGTTAGCGAAAGGAAACAAAACACCACTTCAAGGTACTGTAATGAACTCATTCTTTATTTATATTTGTGTTAAACCTGCTGTATTCCAACTTATCTATGGTTTATAAACTCTTTTACTAGCCATAGATTCATCAAAATAAGCAAACAACACACGAAAAACAGAATCTGTCAAAAACAGAACAGTCTGTAGTAATCTGTAACTAACGCAAACTTCTGGAACCCCAAAAATTATAAAATAAATTTCTGGACGTGAGTAATTTATCTATTAATCATATGCAAAAATAATTAACTAAATAGCACTCTCCAATAAAAAATGGCAGCAATTCTCGTGAGCGCTAAAGTTTCTGTTTTTTACAGCAAGATCAAAAAGACTTTCCCCAAGTCTTCCCAACGGTTCTACTTGGAAAAAACACTAATTAAACACAAAAACACAATCAAAACAAAGGCTAGATAATTTTTTAATTACTAAATAGGAGCAAAAAGCAAGTAATAAAAATAAAATTGGGTTGCCTCCCAACAAGCGCTATCATTTAACGCCCTTAGCTAGGCATAAAAGCAAGGATAGATCTAGGTATTGCCATGATAATGATAAGATAAATCACGAAAGCTCATCTCATACTCGCTATGTTCAGCAGCAAGGTTCCTTTGTGGCAAGCAAAAATAATCAAAAGGGCTAAATTTAATGGGACATAAGTCCCCAAGATCAAGCCCGGGAGGTATTTGTTCCTCCTTTGGCCCCTTATATTGCACAATCAATTCATCATTATAAGCATTCTTTTGGCAAAAAGTCATGAGCCTTTGTTCAAGGGAAAAACCTAGCCCATTGTTCTGGATGGCAAAATTATCATTAAGTTCAGAGATCCTATTAACAAGAGCATCGGTAGGAACCTTTTTTCTAAGGTTTTCATTAAAAGCAACATGATCTAAAGATCGTAAACGCATAATATCTTCTTGATAGAAAAGAATTGCTTCTATGGGAGGACGGCTGGCATCCACCCTATAATGCGCAAAAAATTCATTGGCCTCTTTTATTATAAATCTGAACTCATGAGCTAAAAAGATGGTCGCTGCTCGCTTAACAGAAGAATGCTCAATATTAGAAAATTCTAGGAAAATCCTTTGCATGGAAGGATGCATATGTAAAAATTCTCTCTCGAGTTCAACTATGAGAAAGGATATAGCATATGCGAGACTACTAGTTTTATGAAGGATAGATCCACTCATAGTGGGAAAAGCACCGGCACAAGTAAAGAAATCTTGAATAACTCTCTTCCCAATAATATTACCACTACCAATGCGAAACTTTTTAGTGTGCAAAATAATAGGATTTTCAAGAGGATCATCAATAGCATCAAAGTTTTCCATATTATTATCCTTATCAATGATAACCTCCCAGTTTCAGACATGATGGCAACAAATTGCAAAAAGAACGAGCACACAGAAGGCAGGAAGGAAAAAGAGGCGAACGGAAAGAGAGGGCGAAAGGAAAAGAGGGCGAATAAAACGGCAAGGGTGAAGAGGGGGAGAGGAAAACGAGAGGCAATGGCAAATAATGTAATGCAAAGGATAAGAGTTGTGATGGGTACTTGGTATGTCTTGACTTGGCGTAGATCTCCCCGGCAACAGCGCCCGAAATCCTTCTTACTACCTCTTGAGCACTATGTTGGTTTTCCCTTGAAGAGGAAAAGGTGATGTAGTAAAGTAGCGTAAGTATTTCCCTCAGTTTTTGAGAACCAAGGTGTCAATCCAGTAGGAGACCACGCGCGAGTCACCTCGTACCTACCCAAACAAATAAGAACCTCGCAGCCAACGCGATAAAGGGCTTGTCAATCCCTTCACGGCCACTTGCAAGAGTGAGATCTGATAGAGATGATAATAATAAGATAAATATTTTTGGTATTTTTATGATATAGATTGAAAGTAAATGATAGAAAAATAAAGTAGATTGGAAACTTGTATGATGGAGAATAGACCTAGGGGCCATAGGTTTCACTAGTGGCTTCTCTCAAGATAGCATAAGTATTAAGGTGGGTAAACAAATTACTGTCGAGCAATTGATAGAAAAGCGAATAATTATGAGAATATCCAGGCATGATCATCTATATAGGCATCATGTCTGAGACAAGTAGACCGAAACAATTCTGCATCTACTACTATTACTCCACACATCGACCGCTATCCAGCATGCATCTAGAGTATTAAGTTCATAAGAACAGAGTAACGCCTTAAGCAAAATGACATGATGTAGAGGGATAAACTCATGCCATATGATATAAACCCCATCTTTTTATCCTCGATGACAACAATACAATACGTGTCATTTCCCTTTATGTCACTGGGATCGAGCACCGCAAGATTGAACCCAAAGCTAAGCACTTCTCCCATTGCAAGAAAGATCAATCTAGTAGGCCAAACCAAAATGATAATTCGAAGAGACTTGCAAAGATAAACCAATCATACATAAAAGAATTTAGAGAAGATTCAAATATTTTTCATAGATAGACTTGATCATAAACCCACAATTCATCGGATCTCGACAAACACACCGCAAAAGAAGATTACATCGAATAGATCTCCAAGAGAATCGAGGAGAACTTTGTATTGAGATCCAAAGAGAGAGAAGAAGCCATCTAGCTACTAGCTATGGACCCGAAGGTCTGAAATAAATACTCACACATCATCGGAGAGGCCATGGAGTTGATGTAGAGGCCCTCTGTGATCAATGCCCCCTCCGGTGGAGCTCCGAAAAAGGCCCCAAGATGGGATCTCTTGGGTACAGAAGGTTGCGGCGGTGGAATTAGGTTTTCGTGGTGCCCCTGGATGTTTGGGGGTATATGGATATAAATATAGGAGGAAGAAGTACGTCGGTGGAGCAACGAGGGCCTGATGTCTACTACACAACCTTCTTCTTGTAGACGTTGTTGGGCCTCCAAGTGCAGAGGTTTGTAGGACAGTAGCAAATTTCCCTCAAGTGGATGACCTAAGGTTTATCAATCCGTGGGAGGCGTAGGATGAAGATGGTCTCTCTCAAGCAGCCCTGCAACCAAATAACAAAGAGTCTCTTGTGTCCCCAACACACCCAATACAATGGTAAATTGTATAGGTGCACTAGTTCGGCGAAGAGATGGTGATACAAGTGCAATATGGATGGTAGATAAAGGTATTTGTAATCTGAAAATATAAATAGCAAGGTAACTAATGATAAAAGTGAGCGTAAACGGTATTGCAATGCATTGAAACAAGGCCTACGGTTCATACTTTCACTAGTGCAAGTTCCCTCGAGAATACTAACATAATTGGAGCACATAACTATCCCTCAACATGCAACAAAGAGTCACTCCAAAGTCACTAATAGCGGAGAACAAACAAAGAGATTATGGTAGGGTACGAAACCACCTCAAAGTTATTCTTTCCAATCAATCCGTTGGGATATTCCTATAAGTGTCACAAACAGCCCTAGAGTTTGTACTAGAATAACACCTTAAGACACAAATCAACCAAAACCCTAATGTCACCTAGATACTCCAATGTCACCTCAAGTATCCGTGGGTATGATTGTACGATACGCATCACACAATCTCAGATTCGTCTATTCAACCAACGAATACAACCTCAAAGAGTGCCCCAAAGTTTCTACCGGAGAATCACGACGAAAACGTGTGCCAACCCCTACGCATAGGTTCATGGGCGGAACCCACAAGTTGATCACCAAAACATACATCAAGTGAATCACGTGGTATCCCATTGTCACCACAGATACGCACGGCAAGACATACATCAAGTGTTCTCAAATCTTTCAAGACTCAATCCGATAAAATTACTTTAAAGGGAAAACTCAATTCATTACAAGAAAGTAGAGGGGGGAAGAAACATCATAGGATCCAACTATAATAGACTAGCTCGCGATACATCAAGATCGTACCATCTCAAGAACACGAGAGAGAGAGAGAGAGATCAAACACATAGCTACTGGTACATACCCTCAGCCCCGAGGGAGAACTACGTCCTCCTCGTTATGGAGAGCACCGAGATGATGAAGATGGCCACCAGAGAAGGATCGCCCCCTCCGGCAGGGTGCGGGAACGGGTCTAGATTGGTTTTCGGTGGCTACACAGGCTTCTGGCGGCGGAACTCCCGATCTATTGTGGTCTCTGGAAGTTTTAGGGTATATGGAGATATATAGGCGGAAGAAGTACGTCAGGGGGGGGCATGAGGGGCCCATGAGGGTGGAGGGCGCGCCCCCTACCTCGTGGCCTCCTCGAAGCTTCCCTTACATGCACTTCAAGTCTTCTGGGCTTCTTTCCTTCCAAAAATGAGTTCCGTGAAGTTTCAGGTCAATTGGACTCCGTTTGATTTTCCTTTTCTTCAAAACCCTAAAACTAGGTAAAAACAGAAACTGGCACTGGGCTCTGAGTTAATAGGTTAGTCCCCAAAATGATATAAAAGTGTATAATAAAGCCCATAGACATTTAAAGCAGTAGATAATATAGCATGGAGCAATCAAAAATTATAGATACACCTGCTCGTCCTCGAGTAGGTAAATGATGAAAACCGAATTTTTGATGCGGAGTGCTACTTGGCATAATTTCAATGTAATTCTTCTTAATTGTGGCATGAATATTCAGATCCATAAGATTCAAGAAAAAAGTTCATATTGACATAAAAATAATAATACTTCAAGCATACTAATGAAGCAATCATGTCTTCTCAAAATAACATGGCCAAAGAAAGCTATCCCTACAAAATCATATAGTCTGGCTATGCTCCATCTTCAGCACACAAAATATTTAAATCATGCACAACCCCGATGACAAGCCAAGCAATTGTTTCATACTTTTTATGTTCTCAAACTTTTTCAATCTTCACGCAATACATGAGCATGAGCCATGGACATAGCACTATAGGTGGAATAGAATGGTGGTTGTGGAGAAGACAAAAAGGAGAAGATAGTCTCACATCAACTAGGCGTATTAACAGGCTATGGAGATGCCGATCAATGGATATCAATGTGAGTGAGTAGGGATTGCCATGCAACGGATGCACTAGAGCTATAAGTGTATGAAAGCTCAAAAATAAACTAAGTGGGTGTGCATCCAACTTGCTTGCTCATGAAGACCTAGGGCATTTTGAGGAAGCCCATCATTGGAACATACAAGCCAAGTTCTATAATGAAAAATTCCCACTAGTATATGAAAGTGACAACATAGGAGACTCTCTATCATGAAGATCATGGTGCTACTTTGAAGCACAAGTGTGGTAAAAGGATAGTAGCATTGTCCCTTCTTTCATTTTCTCTCATTTTTTATTTTTTTATTTGGGCCTTTCTCTTTTTTATGGCCTCTTTTTTTTTGGGGGGGGGGGCTTCTTTGGCCTCTTTTTTTTTCGTCCGGAGTCTCATCCCGACTTGTGGGGGAATCATAGTCTCCATCATCCTTTCCTCACTGGGACAATGCTCTAATAATGATGATCATCACACTTTTATTTTCATACAACTCAAGAATTACAACTCGATACTTAGAACAAAATATGACTCTATATGAATGCCTCCGGCGGTGTACCGGGATGTGCAATGACTCATGAGTGACATGTATGAAAGAATTATGAACGGTGGCTTTGCCACAAATACGATGTCAACTACATGATCATGCAAAGCAATATGACAATGATGAAGCATGTCATAATAAACGGAACGGTGGAAAGTTGCATGGCAATATATCTCGGAATGGCTATGGAAATGCCATAATAGGTAGGTATGGTGGCTGTTTTGAGGAAGGTATATGGTGGGTTTATGGTACCGGTGAAAGTTGCGCGACACTAGAGAGGCTAGCAATGGTGGAAGGGTGAGAGTGCGTATAATCCATGGACTCAACATTAGTCATAAAGAACTCACATACTTATTGCAAAAAATTATTAGTTATCGAAACAAAGTATTAAGCGCATGCTCCTAGGGGGATAGATTGGTAGGAAAAGACCATCGCTTGTCCCCGACCGCCACTCATAAGGAAGACAATCAATAAATAAATCATGCTCCAACTTCATCACATAACGGTTCACCATACGTGCATGCTACGGGAATCACAAACTTCAACACAAGTATTTCTCAAATTCACAACTACTCAGCTAGCATGACTCTAATATCACCATTTCCATATCTCAAAACAATTATCAAGTATCAAACTTCTCATAGTATTCAACACACTCATAAGAGAATTTTATTATTCTTGAATACCTAGCATATTATAATTTTAAGAAAATTACCATGCTATTAAGACTCTCAAAATAATCTAAGTGAAGCATGAGAGTTCATCTATTTCTTCAAAATAAAGCTACCATCATGCTCTAAAAAGATATAAGTGAAGCACTAGAGCAACAACAAACTACTCCGACAGATTTAAGTGAAGATCAATGAGTAGTCGAATAATTATGCAACTATGTGAAGACTCTCTAACATTTAATAATTTCAGATCTTGGTAATTTATTCAAACAGCAAGCAAAACTAAATAAAATAAAAATAAGCTCCAAGAAAAACACATATCATGTGGTAAATAAAAATATAGCTCCAAGTAAAGTTACCGATGAACGAAGACGAAAGAGGGGATGCCTTCCGGGGCATCCCCAAGCTTAGGCTCTTGGCTATCCTTGAATATTACCTTGGGGTGCCTTGGGCATCCCCAAGCTTAGGCTCTTGCCACTCCTTATTCCATAGTCCATCGAATCCTTACCCAAAACTTGAAAACTTCACAACACAAAACTTAACAGAAAACTCGTAAGCTTTGTTAGCGAAAGAAAACAAAACACCACTTCAAGGTACTGTAATGAACTCATTCTTGATTTATATTGGAATTAAACCTACTGTATTCCAACTTCTCTATGGTTTATAAACTATTTTACTAGCCATAGGTTCATCAAAATAAGCAAACAACACACGAAAAACAGAATCTGTCAAAAGCAGAACAGTCTGTTGTAATCTAGATCAAACGTATACTTCTGGAACTCATAAAATTATCAAATAAATTGATGGACCTGAGGAATTTATCTATTAATCATATGCAAAAGGAATTAACTAAATATCACTCTCCAAATAAAAATGGCAGCAATTCTCGTGAGCACTAAAGTTTCTGTTTTTACAGCATGATCATAAAGACTTCACCCAAGTCTTCCCAAAGGTTCTACTTGGCACAAACACTAATTAAACACATAAAACCACATCTAAAGAGAGGCTACATGAATTATTTATTACTAAACAGGAACAAAAGGCAAGGAACTAAAATAAAATTGGGTTGCCTCCCAACAAGCGCTATCGTTTAACGCCCCTAGCTAGGCATGATGGTTTCAATGATGCTCACATAAAGGATAAGAATTGAAACATAAAGAGAGCATCATGAAGAATATTACTAGCACATTTAAGTATAACCCACTTCCTATGCATAGGGATTTTTTGAGCAAACAACTTGTGGGAACAAGGATCAACTTGCATAGGAAGGTCAAACAAGCATAACTTCAAAATTTTAAGCACATAGAGAGGAAACTTGATATTATTGCCATTCCTACAAGCATATATTCCTCCCTCATAATAATTTTCAGTAGCCTCATGAATGAATTCAACAATATAACCATCACATAACACATTTCTTTTCATGATCTACAAGCATATAAATTTTATTACTCTCCGCACAAGCAAAATTATTCTCATGAATAATAGTGGGAGCAAACTCAACAAAATAACTATCACGTGATTGAAAATTAAGGTCAAGATGACAAGTTTCATGGTTATAATTATTCTTTAAAGCATATGTGTCATCACAATAATCATCATAGATAGGAGGCATGCTTTCATCATAATAAATTTGCTCATCAAAACTTGGGGGACAAAAATTGTCATCTTCATCAAGCGTAGCTTCCCCAAGCTTGTGGCTTTGCATATCATTAGCATCATAGATATTCAAGAAATTCATACTGACAAAATTGCAATCATGCTCATCATTCAAATATTTAGTGCCAAACATTCTAATGCATTCTTCTTCTAACACTTTGGCACAATTTTCCTTTCCATCATACTCACGAAAGATATTAAAAAGATGAAGCATGTGAGACAAACTCAATTCCATTTGTTTTTATAGTTTTATTTTATAAACTAGACTAGTGCTAAAACAAGAAACTAAAAGACTTGATTGCAAGATCTAAAGATATATCTTCAAGGGCAAACCTCCCCGGCAACGGCGCCAGAAAAGAGCTTGATGTCTACAACACAACCTTCTTCTTGTAGACGTTGTTGGGCCTCCAAGTGCAGAGGTTTGTAGGACAGTAGCAAATTTCCCTCAAGTGGATGACCTAAGGTTTATCAATTCGTGGGAGGCGTAGGATGAAGATGGTCTCTCTCAAGCAACCCTGCAACCAAATAACAAAGAGTCTCTTGTGTCCCAACACACCCAATACAATGGTAAATTGTATAGGTGCACTAGTTCGGCGAAGAGATGGTGATACAAGTGCAATATGGATGCTAGATAAAGGTATTTGTAATCTGAAAATATAAAAACAGCAAGGTAACTAATGATAAAAGTGAGCGTAAACGATATTGCAATGCGTTGAAACAAGGCCTAGGGTCCATACTTTCACTAGTGCAAGTTCCCTCAACAATACTAACATAATTGGATCACATAACTTTCCCTCAACATGCAACAAAGAGTCACTCCAAAGTCACTAATAGCGGAGAACAAACGAAGAGATTATGGTAGGGTACGAAACCACCTCAAAGTTATTCTTTCCAATCAATCCATTGGGCTATTCCTATAAGTGTCACAAACAGCCCTAGAGTTCGTACTAGAATAACACCTTAAGACACAAATCAACCAAAACCCTAATGTCACCTAGATACTCCAATGTTACCTCAAGTATCCGTGGGTATGATTATACGATACGCATCACACAATCTCAGATTCATCTATTCAACCAACGAATAGAACCTCAAAGAGTTCCCCAAAGTTTCTACCGGAGAATCACGACGAAAACGTGTGCCAACCCCTATGCATAGGTTCATGGGCGGAACCCGCAAGTTGATCACCAAAACATACATCAAGTGAATCACGTGGTATCCCATTGTCACCACAAATACGCACGGCAAGACATACATCAAGTGTTCTCAAATCTTTAAAGACTCAATCCGATAAAATTACTTTAAAGGGAGAACTCAATTCATTACAAGAAAGTAGAGGGGGGAAGAAACATCATAGGATCCAACTATAATAGACTAGCTCGCGATACATCAAGATCGTACCATCTCAAGAACACGAGAGAGAGAGAGAGATCAAACACATAGCTACTGGTACATACCCTCAGCCCCGAGGGAGAACTACGTCCTCCTCATTATGGAGAGCACCGAGATGATGAAGATGGCCACCGGAGAAGGATTGCCCCCTCCGGCAGGGTGCCGGAACGGGTCTAGATTGGTTTTCGGTGGCTACGGAGGCTTTTGGCGGCGGAACTCCTGATCTATTGTGCTCTCTGGAAGTTTTAGGGTATATGGAGATATATAGGCGGAAGAAGTATGTCAGGGGGGCCACGAGGGGCCCACGAGGGTGGAGGGCGTGCCCTAGGGGGGTGGGCGCCCCCCTACCTCGTGGCCTCCTCGAAGCTTCCCTTACGTGCACTTCAAGTCTTCTGAGCTTCTTTCCTTCCAAAAATGAGTTCCGTGAAGTTTCAGGTCAATTGGACTCCGTTTGATTTTTCCTTTTCTTCAAAACCCTAAAACAAGGTAAAAACAGAAACTGGCACTGGGCTCTGGGTTAATAGGTTAGTCCCAAAAATGATATAAAAGTGTATAATAAAGCCCATAAACATTCAAAACAGTAGATAATATAGCATGGAGCAATCAAAAATTATAGATATGTTGGAGACGTATCAGGGCCCACGAGGGTGGAGGGCGCGCCAAGGGGGTGGGCGTGGCCCCCTGCCTCATGGCCTCCTCGAATGATTCTTTACGTCCACTCCAACTCTCCTGGATCACGTTTGTTCCAAAAATAACGCTCCTGAAGGTTTCATTCCGTTTGGACTCCGTTTGATATTCCTTTTCGGCGAAACTCTAAAATAGGCAAAAACAGCAATTTGGGCTGGGCCTCCGGTTAATAGGTTAGTCCCAAAAATATAATAAAAGTGTAAAAATATGCCCATTAACATCCAAAATAGACAATATAATAGCATGGAGCAATCAAAAATTGTAGATACATTGGAGACGTATCACATCCCTCCTAGGAAAGATTTGCAGCCGAGCGGGGCGGAGAATAACAAGTTGACCTTGCCTGGGTATTC
Source organism: Triticum monococcum (assembly GCA_034509565.1). Taxonomy (NCBI): domain Eukaryota; kingdom Viridiplantae; phylum Streptophyta; class Magnoliopsida; order Poales; family Poaceae; genus Triticum; species Triticum monococcum. The sequence goes on from CM067846.1 coordinate 475,002,241, forward strand.
CTCAAAAAAAGTATAGCTGGGCTAGCCATTTTTAGCTTGAAAAAAATTAATATCTGGGCTGGATATCTGGCCTGGGCTAGACGGGCCACAGCCCGCCCAGTTAATACCCTGCTATCCTCTGAACAACAACGAAAACATCGCTCAAGAAAAACTCTGGAGTGCTCACACATCAAAAAGACAAATACTGCTCGAGCTGCTTGGTCCCAGCTGTCGGCCGCTCCTTGTGCAATTCTCTCGTTTATTGACTACCTAGGTTGACAATGGTGTGGTACCGTGATGTCTGGAAACCAGGAGGAAGCAAAAAATATTACAGTTGTATATAATAAGGAGGCACTTGCGTACGTGCGGCTATGGCCCTGGTGGGTCCCCACTGTCATCCTCTCCAAGTAAAGTCATCTCCTCATTCCTCATGCCGTTGACCATGTTGACAACACGAGACGGCAGCGCCACGACGAGCGCAACAACTCGAAGGACGACAAAGAGGGCCTCGTGGGCCCTACGGATGGTCTGATACAACGCCCGCCGCTCATTCGGGAAGCCAGGATCATAGGGCCACATGTCCGCGACGGCATTATCGTTCGCTTGTTCACCGGTGCTCTTTGAGGAGACGGAGGTTGCAGCACAGGTCCTCCTGCGCTGATAGCTCTTCCGCCATTAGGGCGTCGAAGTGGACCGCACCTGCTCTATGGTGAACACGGCATGAACCGGCTTGGACAGTGGCGCCGGCTCATGGTCGGAAGCTACGTCCATCGTCTGATTGTCGTCGCTCAGCTCGGCGAGCTCGCTGGCAAGCCAACATGTCCCGGCTGCTGGACCGAGCCGCTGCCAAGCACGAGTCTGACTGCCCTGGCCCACCCAGACCGCCTCCCTCGCCCGCGCATGCTTTCCACCCGAAACGGTCAGCGCCGCCCGCCCGGCTTCCCAGTGCAGGCGATTACTCCGCCTTCAAATGACACAAGTGTCGTCTGTCCATCTGCCGCCCACATTAATGATACGTGGTTGCCGAGGCGGCTACTCCGGCGCCACACATCCGTCCCTTCGCCGCCCACCATTGCTATATAAATTGTTGCACCGGCCATAGCCGCAGTCATCCGCCTCCGTTCCCTTTCTCCTATCCACACCACTACTCCCACCATGTCTTCCTTGCGCTCCAGCGCTCTTCGAGACAGGCGGACGATGGACCACAAGGAGATGGCAGACATTGCTGCTGACTGGCTGGCCGGCAGGCAGCCAGAGGACGACGACGTCCCAATGGAGAACATGGTAGTCGATGATCCGGCGCCAACCCCCTACTGCGCGCCATCCTCGCCGGTGCATTACACCATGACCATCGGCGAGGCTCGTGCCCAATACATGGACACAATGAGGCAGAAGCATCAGGAGCAGTTCTGGGAGGCACAGGTCGACGCCGCCTACAACCACCATCTCCTCTAGGAGCACCTGCAGGCGGAGCAGGAGGCGCTGCTCGACTCGTACTGCTCCCCCCGCGAGGGCCGCCTCTAGCGCTGGTGGTACCGCATGAGGGTGGCAGAGGTTGCGGCCGCCTACAAAGAGGGCAATGAAGCGGGCGAGGCGCTGTTTGGCGAGACCGAGGACGAAGCAGAGGATAATGCCGGCTCCGAGTCCCTGCTCCGCTGGCATCGACGAAGCCCTGCTCCGTCGAGGCCCCGCGGCGCCAACAACGAGGCAGAGGACACCGCCGGCTCCGCTGAGTCCCCGCGGCGCCAACAACGAGCAGAGAACACCGCCGGCTCCGCCGAGGCCCCGCGGCGCCAACAACGAGGCAAAGGACACTGCCAACTCCGCCGAGGCCCTGCCCCGCCAACAATGAGGCAGAGGACATCTCCGGCTCAGCCGGGGCCCCACCCTGCCGGAAACAAGGGGGAGGATTTCCCCCGCTCCGCTGAGGCGCCGCCCCGCCGGTAACGAGACAAAGGACATCACCGGCTCCATCGAGGCCTCGCCCCGCTTCCAACAAGGTCATGCCACATAGAATACGAGGAAGAGTAGAACATGGTAGGTCGCCGCCGCTCGGGTCCAAGTAAGGCCACCGCTGCTACCCTTCGGTTGAAGCCAAGCTAGGCGGGTTGACCATTGACGACCGATTAGCTTCTTGGCGGCGACATGGAGTTGGTGAGCTATGTTGGAGAAGGATGTTGCTTCAGTTACTTAACTGCAGGTGCAGTTGGGTCACTGCCATGTGGGACCAAGAGGCATCTGGCCCACATGTAAGTGACGCAACTGCACATGCTGTTATGTCACTGAAGCTCAGTTTGCTGGAGAAGAAGCTTCTGTTCGGCTCAGCCGGACATGGGTGCTACGGTTAATTAATTATACCTCCAGCGCACCCCTTTTTAGTTGAAGAATGTATGAAATGTAATGAAATCTAGCATGTTTATATGAAATCCGGCAGTGTATGAATGAATTTAGTTCGATTTGTTTGAATTCTTGTATCACTGGCATTGGATGAACATGCAAAACAATACGTACTAGCATTATTCCCAGGGTGATCACCTCGTTTGCAGCAGTTTCACATGCACTCCCTCCGGTCCTTTTTAGTCTGCATATAAGTTTTGTCTGAAGTCAAGGTATCTCTACTTTGACCAATCTTACAGAAAAAAGTATCAACATTCACAATGTAAAATCAACTGACTTGAAAGAAATCTAATATGCTAAGTAAAAAGGAACAGAGGGAGTACAAAATTTGGCATTCATGTACATTGCAATCAACACATAGGCCTGGCAATTCATAGAGAACATTCAAAACAATCGATGATTATGCATCTCAGCGACTCACATGTCAGAGCCAATATTTACTTCACAACTAAAGAATAAAGAAAAATTGATAGATGCTGCTAACAGCAAAGGGCGTCCCATTCAAAAATATCATATGCATGTCTTCTTGCTAACATCAATGAGCAAAATTTGACAAGGTTGTCCCATTCCAAAATGTCAAATGTGTGTTGTTTTGCGTACATCAGTGAGAAAACTTTGACAAGGTTTTCCCATTCCAAAATATCAAATGCCTACGATTGTGGAATGGGCAGGGTTTGCCATCAGTTCGGACATTGACATGGCACCTCGTGCTAAATAAACCAGCTGTTCTTTTTGTGCAGTTCCACCAAAATCAACCAAATTCGTGCGTAGCTTGTATGATTTCGCCTTTATATGTTGCAACGCCTTGAACATATCGGCACCTCCTTTCTTGTGGTTGAAATTAATGATTCGAGAATATTTGATGTATTTGTGAACATTTTGTGCAGTTCCCATTGAAATCAAGCTGAGCACCCCTGTTTGCATAAATACAAAAAAGGTATTAGTATAAAGCAAATTGTACTATGAATTGATAGTTTAAACAGTCAACCTACATGATCCATGCAGAGCACACATTTAAAAAAATGGAACTCACCGGAAGGAATCATAAAACAACATTGTACGGGCCATCACAGCAACAAAGATGCAGATCCGTGAGTCCTTCTGAGCTGAAGTTAGTTTGTTCTTGTGGGCAATAATGTAACCATCCTTCAACTGCTCCCTTCTTAAGAGGAGAGGCTTGGCTTCTTTATCCTGGCATAATCGGAACTAGGCACTTCACGTACTCCATATTCTTCTTCAGAGGAGGATGATCCTGTTGTGCAAAGACAAGAGGACAACTAAATGCTAGTATCCCTGTTTGCTTGAAAAAAGGAAATGAAATATTTAAAACAACATAGATGAAGCACTTCTCAAGGACAATACCACTTTCTCATGACAGTATCTAAAAAGTAGCACAACACCAATAGAGATGAGAAAGCTCAATCATATGGATGAAATCCATGGGAGAGTACCAACCTCTGTTAGGAGGCTTGTTGTGTAGAGCATACAGATCAAGCACTCCCCCGGACCATCTGTTGTTATCTACTGTGGTTGCCATGCTTACTATATACTCCTCGATTAGTTTAATGTTTCCAACATCTTCTTGTGTAGTTCCACTAAAATATGTGGTATCTTCAAAGAAGATCCCTATTTGCACAAGTAGAGATAATTGCATATTACATTAAGAGTGGCATCAAATCAGTGGCAAAACAATTGGTCGTTCCAGCCATAGCAATAAATTAAGATGCAAAACTATATCATTACTTGTGTCATCACAGTTCCAGTGCTTCATTACAACACCGGGAGTTGATTTTTGTTTTTCTTCCACTTGTTCTTCCCCTTCATCACTTGGTTCAATAACAGACAAGCTTCGCCTTCAATGTAAGATTTGGCATGTCAATTAGGGAGCACAAGTATAGCACTAAACAACGACGTTAATTTTCAGATGAAAGTGGTAAAATACAGGCCAACAGTTGTGAAATATCCTTATCTTACCTCAATGGGATATTACGGTGCACATACAGATTGGAAGTCTTGTCTCCATTTGTGCAGTTCCCTAAAATCAAGCAACATTAGCGTACAAGTAGCACAACATATGAAAGCACACGACACAATCATGCGAAAGAAGGCTAGTACTGACCTCTCATGATGCGGAATTCAAAAAACTCACAAGAAGAAGATCTGAACCAAATTTGCCAACACGGATAGGAAGTAAGATCTCCTCTTGTGCAGTTCCACTAAGATCAAGTAATCAAGCAACGTTGTCGGTGTGGCATTTTGGTTGAACTGCACACAACACTCTTAAAACAAAAGTGTTTTGTGCAGTGCAATGAAAGGTCACAATAGCAACATGGTGAAGTAGATAACCCTGTTTACACAGAGGTGCAAAGGAAACAACTAGTGGTCAATAACGGTGGATGACCCAGAAGCCAACAAAAGAAGCATCTAACTTATCTAAATGGGAAATAAAGCAAGACAATAGCATTTCTCAAATGGTGGCATTGATTAATATTAATAGAGAGATTATATTAACAATAAAATTCGTTAAACATGTAATTTGCTTTTAACTGTGGCATTGCATCAATTTTCCGGTGGCATTATTAGAGGGTGTTTGTTTACATGGACATTTTGGTGTAGGGACTAAAAAAAGTCTGTGTCAGTCCCATCTAAACCAAACAGGACAGACTTTTAGGGACTAAAGAAAGAAGACCCCGAGGGAGAGTCTTTTTGGGACTTTTTCCAACAGTTGCCCCTGCCCCGCATTGCAGCGTGTCTCTATTAGTTCATTACTAGGGGTAACATGGTCTTTTAGCATGTCATTTAATAACCTCTAGTCCATGTTTAGTCCCTGGAACCAAGCAGGTAGGGACTAGGGAGTTTTTAACCAAACAAGGCCTTAGATTAACAACAGCTAAAGAGTTGCACGGGACAGTGGACGCACCAGGACCATGTGCATCTACCGATGTATGAAGGGGTGATGCATAGTCTGTTGCAACAAAGAACAAAAAAAACCAAGGAGCATATTTGTGTTGGTCCCAGATTTGTTATCTTTAGACATCTTTCCCAATGTGAGCATAGCAAATCTAGTCCCGCTCAAACTCTACAGCCTTGTCCCCAAAAACAAAAGATCGGTTTGTTACAAATGTGAGTACTGCGTTTGTCATTGTTTCCCCTTTTCGACCAATGTAGGTGCTGGATAGCCGGTCTATACTAGTACTTTCCCCACTTCCTTTCCTCTTTGAACCATGTCCTAGATTCATGCTATACAACTTTCCCCACTACTTTCCTGTTTGATCCAACACCTAGATTCGAGTGCAGAAGCGAAAAAACCCACATGCAGCTATAGCAATGCATGTGGAATAAGTAAATTATACCTTAAGGTTCTTGGGGTGGGATTCGATGGGCGACCGGAGGCCATTCGACCCACACTATGTACGGCGGCGAGGAAGAAGGGGTCGGAGGCCTTCCCGCGCCGCCACTGGGTGAAAAAGAACAACTGCACTGGTAGTGGATTCCCTTCCTCGCCGACGACGACAGCGTTAAGCCTCCTTCACTTCCCGGCAAACGGATCCTACCGGCTCTTTGACCAACAGTGAGGGGGAGAGAGAGAGAGGCCAATGAAGTCTTGTTTAGATCTGGAGAGGGTGAGAGAGTGTGAAGAGAGCAACTACAAGCGTTGAGGCTCCAGCGTGTATATATATACTAGAGAGAGAGTGTGAAGAGTGCAAACCCTAGGAAACCAGCGCCGAGGCTGCAGCCAGCGTATACGTGATGAGGTGATTATATGGTCACTACGAGATCGTATAGCTCCGTATTGCTACCTCTTGAGCAATGCGTTGGTTTTCCCTTGAAGAGGAAAGGGTGATGCAGCAAAGTAGCGTAAGTATTTCCCTCAGTTTTTGAGAACCAAGGGATCAATCCAGTAGGACACTACACTCAAGTCCCTCGTACCTACACAAACAAATAAGAACCTTGCAACCAACGCGATAAAGGGGTTGTCAATCCCTTCACGGTCACTACGAGAGTGAGATCCGATAGAGATAATAATAATAAGATAAAATTTTTTGGTATTTTTATGATATAGACTGGAATATAAAGATTGCAAAATAAACGGTGCCAGAAATAACTAGTTGACGGGAGATTAATATAATGGAGAATAGACCCGGGGCCATAGGTTTCACAAGTGGCTTCTCTCAAGATAGCATAAGTATTACGGTGCATGAACAAATTACTGTCGAGCAATTGATAGAAAAGTGCATAATTATGAGAATATCTAGGCATGATCATGTATATAGGCATCACGTCCGCAACAAGTAGACCGAAACGATTCTGCATCTACTACTATTACTCCACACATCGACCGCTATCCAGCATGCATCTAGAGTATTAAGTTCATAAGAGCAGAGTAACGCATTAGGCAAGATGACATGATGTAGATGGATAAACTCAAGCAATATGATATAAACCCCATCTTTTTATCCTTGATGGCAACGTGCCTTGCTGCCCCTGCTATCACTGGGAAAGGACACCCCAAGATTGAACCCAAAGCTAAGCACTTCTTCCATTGCAAGAAAGATCAATCTAGTAGGCCAAACCAAACTGATAATTCGAAGAGACTTGCAAAGAAACCAATCATACATAAAAGATTTAAGAGAAGAATCAAATATTTTTCATAGATAAACTTGATCATAAACCTACAATTCATCGGATCTCGACAAACACACCGCAAAAAGAGTTACATCAAATAGATCTCCAAGAAGATCGAGGAGAACATTGTATTGAGATCCAAAGAGAGAGAATAAGCCATCTAGCTAATAACTATGGACCCGAAGGTCTGTGGTAAACTACTCACACATCATCGGAGAGGCTATGGTGTTGATGTAGAAGCCCTCCGTGATTGATTCCCCCTCCGGCGGAGCTCCAGAAAAGGCCCCAAGATGGGATCTCTTGGGTACAGAAGGTTGCGGCGGTGGAAATGGGGTTTCATGGTGCTCCTGAATGTTTTTGGGGCATATGGACATATATAGGAGGAAGAAGTATGCCAGTGGAGCCACGACGGGCCCACGAGGGTGGGGGCGCGCCTCCTACCTCGTGGCCTCCTCGTTGATTTCTTGACGTCCACTCCAAGTCCTTTGGATCATGTTTGTTCCAAAAATAACTCTACCGAAGGTTTCATTCCATTAGGATTCCGTTTGATATGCCTTTTCTGTGAAACACTGAAATAGGCAAAAAAACAACAATTTGCACTGGGCTTCGGGTTAGTAGGTTAGTCCCAAAAATAATATAAAAGTGTATAAATAAGCCCATTAACATCCAAAACAGATAATATAATAGCATGGAACAATCAAAAATTATAGATATGTTGGAGACGTATCAAGCATCCCCAAACTTAATTCCTACTCGTCCTCGAGTACGTAAATGATAAAAATAGAATTTTTGATGTGGAATGCTACCTAGCATAATTCTCAATGTAATTTTCTTTATTGTGGCATGAATGTTCAGATCCAAAAGATTCAAGACAAAATTGTAACATTGACATAAAAATAATAATACTTCAAGCATACTAACAAAGCAATTATGTCTTCTAAAAATAACATGGCCAAAGAAAGTTATCCCTACAAAATCATATAGTCTGGCTATCCTCTATCTTCACCACACAAGGTATTTAAATCATGCACAACCCCGATGACAAGCCAAGTAATTGTTTCATACTTTTGATGTTCTCAAACTTTTTCAATCTTCACGCAATACATGAGCGTGAGCCATGGACATAACACTATATGTGGAATCGAATGGTGGTTGTGGAGAAGACAAAAAGGAGAAGATAGTCTCACATCAACTAGGCATATCAACGGGCAATGGAGATGCCCATCAATAGATATCAATGTGAGTGATTATGGATTGCCATGCAACAGATGCACTAGAGCTATAAGTGTATGAAAGCTCAAAAAGAAACTAAGTGGGTGTGCATCCAACTCGCTTGCTCACGAAGACCTAGGGTATTTTGAGGAAGCCCATCATTGGAATATACAAGCCAAGTTCTATAATGTAAAGTTCCCACTAGTATATGAAACTGACTACATAGGATACTCTCTATCATGAAGACTGTGGTGCTACTTTGAAGCACAAGTGTGGTAAAAGGATAGTAAGATTGTCTCTTCTCTCTTTCTCTCTCATTTTTCATTTTTTTATTTTTTTATTTGGGCCTTTTCTCTTTTTTATGGCCTCTTTTTTTCTTCTTTATTTTTCGTTCGGAGTCTCATCCCGACTTGTGGGGGAATCATAGTATCCATCATCCTTTCCTCACATGGGACAATGCTCTAATAATGATGATCATCACACTTTTATTTACTGACAACTCAATTCTTAGAACAAAATATGACTCTATGTGAATGCCTCAGGCAGTGTACCGGGATGTGCAATGAATCAAGAGTGACATGTATGAAATAATTATGAACAGCGGCTTTGCCACAAATACGATGTCAACTACATGATCATGCAAAGAAATATGACAATGATGAAGCGTGTCATAATAACGGAACGGTGGAAAGTTGCATGGCAATATATCTCGGAATGGCTATGAGAATGCCATAATAGGTAGGTATGGTGGCTGTTTTGAGGAAGGTATATGGTGGTTTATGGTACCGGTGAAAGTTGCGCGGTACTAGAGAGACTAGCAATGGTGGAAGGGTGAGAGTGCGTATAATCCATGTACTCAACATTAGTCATAAAGAACTCACATATTGCAAAAGTTTATTAGTTATCGAAACAATGTACTACGCGCATGATCCTAGGGGGATATATTGGTAGGGAAAGACCATCGCTCGTCCCCGACCGTCACTCATAAGGAAGACAATCAATAAATAAATCATGCTCCGACTTTATCACATAACGGTTCACCATACGTGCATGCTACGGGAATCACAAACTTTAACACAAGTATTTCTCAAATTCACAACTACTCAACTAGCATGACTCTAATATCACCATCTTCATATCTCAAAACAATCATCAAGTATCAAACTTCTCATATTATTCAATGCACTTTTTATGATAGTTTTTATTATACCCATCTTGGATGCCTATCATATTAGGACTAATTTCATAACCAAAGCAAATTACCATGCTGTTCTAAAGGACTATCAAAACAATATAAGTGAAGCATGAGATATCAATAATTTCTATAAAATAAAACCACCATCGTGCTCTAAAAGATATAAGTGAAGCACTAGAGCAAAATTATCTAGCTCAAAAGATATAAGTGAAGCACTAGAGCGAAGCACATAGAGTATTCTAATAAATTCCAAATCATGTGTGTCTCTCCCAAAAGGTGTGTACAGCAAGGATGATTGTGGTAAACTAAAAATCAAGGACTCAAATCATACAAGACTCTCTAAGCAAAACACATATCATGTGGTGAATAAAAATATAGCCTCAAGTAAAGTTACCAATAGAAGAAGACGAAAGAGGGGATGCCTTCCGGGGCATCCCCAAGCTTAGGCTTTTGGTTGTCCTTGATTTTTACCTTGGGGTGCCATGATCATCCCCAAGCTTAGGATCTTGCCACTCCTTATTCCATAATCCATCAAATATTTACCCAAAACTTGAAAACTTCACACACAAAACTTAAACAAAAAATCTCATGAGCTCCGTTAGTATAAGAAAACAAACCACCACTTAAGGTACTATAATGAACTCATTATTTATTTATATTGGTGTTAAACCTACTTTATTACAATTTCTCTATGGTTCATAACCTCTGATACTAGCCATAGATTCACCAAAATAAGCAAACAACATACGAAAAACAGAATCTGTCAAAAACAGAATAGTCTGTAGTAATCTGTAGGTTTCGAATACTTCTGTAACCCCAAAAATTCAAAAATAAATTTCTGGACGAGAGGAATTTATATATTTATCATATTAAAAAATAATCAACCTAATCTCACTCTCCAGTAAAAAAAATGGCAGCAAATCTCGTGAGTGCTAAAGTTTCTGTTTTTTACAGCAAGATCGCAAAGACTTTCCCCAAGTCTTCTCAAAGGTTCTACTTGGCACAAACACTAATTAAAAGCATAAAACCTCATCTAAACAGAGTCTATATGAATTATTTATTACTAAACAGAACCAAAAATCAAAAAACAAAAATAAAATTGGGTTGCCTCCCAACAAGCGCTATCGTTTAACGCCCCTAGCTAGGCATAAAAGCAAGAATAATAGATCTAGGTATTATCATCTTTGGTATGCAATCCATAAGTGGCTCTCATAATGGATTCATAAGTTAATTTACTTTTCTTTCTAGGAAAGTGTTCCATGCCTTTCCTTAATGGAAATTGGAATCTAATATCCCCTTCTTTCATATCAATAATTGCACCAACCGTTCTAAGGAAAGGTCTACCAAGAATAATAGGACATGTAGGATTTCAATCAATATCAAGAACAATGAAATCTATGGGCACATAATTCCTATTTGCAACAATAAGAACAACTTTAATCATTCCCATAGGTTTCTTAATAGTGGAATCCGCAAGATATAAATTTAAAGAACAATCATCAAATTCACGGACACCTAACACGTCACACAAAGATTTTGGAATCGTGGAAACACTAGCACCCAAATCACATAAAGCATAGTGTTCATGATCTCTAATTTTAATTTTAATAGTAGGCTCCCATTCATCATGAAGTTTTCTAGGGATAGAAACTTCGAATTCAAGCTTTTCTTCATAAGATTGCATTAAAGCATCAATGATATGTTTGGTAAAAGCTTTATTTTGACTATAAGCATGCGGAGAATTTAGAACGGATTGCAACAAGGAAATACAATCTATTAAAGAGAAATTATCATAATTAAATTCCTTGATATCTAAGATAGAGGGTTCATTGCTATATAAAGTTTTGACCTCATCAATCCCACTTTTATTAATTTTAGCATCTAGATCTAAAAACTCCAAATCATTGGGACGCCTTTTAACTAAAGTTGACTCATCCCTAGTCCCATCATTACCAAGATTCATATTGTAAAACAAAGATTTAATAGGAGACACATCAATCACTTTTAGATCTTCATCCTTATTATCATCAAAACTAGAAGAACATGCTTTTATGAAGCAATCTTTTTTAGCACGCATCCTAGCGGTTCTTTATTTGCGTTCATCAATGGAAATTATCATGGCTTTGAGAGACTCATTGATATCATGCTTAGGTGGAATAGATCTAAGTTTCAAAGAATCAACATCAAGAGAAATTATATCCACGTTCCTAGCCAACTCATCAATCTTAGACAATTTTTCTTCAATCAAAGCATTGAAACTCTTTTGCGAACTAATAAATTCTTTAAAACTAGATTCAAAATCAGAGGGCATCTTATTATTATTTCCATAAGAATTGTTGTGGCAATTACCATAATTATTAGAGGAATTACTAGGATACGGCCTAGGATTAAAGTTTCCTCTATACGCGTTGTTACCAAAATTGTTCCTACCAACATAGTTCACATCCATAGATTCATTATTATTCTCAATCAAGGGAGACAAAGGCATATCATTAGGATTAGAAGAAACACTCTTATAAGCAAAAATTCATAAGTTCATCCACCTTTCCACTCAAAACATTAATTTCTTCTATAGCATGAACTTTTTTACTAGTAGATCTTTCGGTGTGCCATTGAGAATAATTAACCTTAATATTATCTAGGAGTTTGGTAGCTTCTCCTAAAGTGATTTCCATAAAAGTGCCTCCCACGGTCGAATCTAAAAGATTTCTAGAAGAAAAATTCAACCCGGCATAAAAAATTTGTATGATCATCCACAAATTCAAACCATGTGTAGGGCAATTGCGAATCATTAATTTCATCCTCTCCCATGCTTGTGCAACATGCTCATTATCTAGTTGCTTAAAATTCATAATATCGTTTCTAATATAGATGATCTTAGCGGGAGGAAAATACTTAGAGATAAAAGCATCTTTGCACTTGTCCCAAGAATCAATACTATTTTTAGGCAAAGACGAAAACCAAGTTTTAGCACGATCTCTAAGTGAAAACGGGAATAGCTTCAATTTAACAATATCATTATCCACATCTTTATTCTTTTGCATATCACACAAATCAACAAAGCTATTCAGATGGGTAGCCGCATCTTCACTAGGAAGGCCGGAAAACGGATCTTTTATGACAAGATTCAACAAAGCAGTATTAATCTCACAAGATTCAGCATCGGTATGGGGAGCAATCGGAGTGCTAATAAAATCATTATTGTCGGTATTGGAAAAGTCACACAATTTAGTATTATCTTGAGCCATCGTGACAAGCAATCGAACACACAAGCAAGCAAGAGGCAAACAAAAAGAGGCAGACGAAAAAGAGGCGAGCGAAAAAGAGGACAAATAAAACGGCAAGGATGAAGTGGGGGGGGGGAGGAAAATGAGAGGCAAATGGCAAATAATGTAATGCGAGGGATAAGAGTTTGTGATGGGTACATGGTATGTCTTGACTTGTGAGTAGATCTCCTCGGTAACGGCGCCAGAAATCCTTCTTGCTACCTCTTGAGAATTGCGTTGGTTTTCCCTTAAAGAGGAAAGGGTGATGCAGCAAAGTAGCGTAAGTATTTCCCTCAGTTTTTGAGAACCAAGGTATCAATCCAGTAGGAGACTACACGCAAGTCCCTCATACCTACACAAACAAATAAGAACCTCGCAACCAACGCGATAAAGGGGTTGTCAATCCCTTCACGGTCACTCACGAGAGTGAGATCTGATAGAGATAATAATAGTAAGATCTATATTTTTGGTATTTTTATGATATAGATTGGAATATAAAGATTGCAAAATAAACGGTGCTAGAAATAACTAGTTGACGGGAGATTAATATAATAGAGAATAGATCCGAGGGCCATAGGTTTCACTAGTGGCTTCTCTCAAGATAGCATAAGTATTACGATGGGTGAACAAATTACTATCGAGCAATTGATAGAAAAGTGCATAATTACGAGAATATCTTGGCATGATCATGTATATAGGCATCACGTCCGCGACAAGTAGACCGAAACAATTCTGCATCTACTACTATTACTCCACACATCGACCGCTATCCAGCATGCATCTAGAGTATTAAGTCCATAAGAACAGAGTAATGCATTAGGCAAGATGACATGATGTATAGGGATAAACTCAAGAAATATGATATAAACCCCATCGTTTTATCCTCGATGGCAACAATACAATATGTGCCTTGTTGCCTCTGCTGTCACTGGGAAAGGACACCGCAAGATTGAACCCAAAGCTAAGCACTTCTCCCATTGCAAGAAAGATCAATCTAGTAGTGTCGGGGGTTGGGTGCGACATATGCCAAAGGATGGCTTATCATGGTGGGGGCGAGTAGAACGTCATCGATGCCTGGAAACGGGATGAGGCGAAGACATGCACGCCGACGAATCTTACCCAGCTTCAGGGCTCTCCGGGGAGATAATACCCCTACTGCTGCTCTGCGGGGTCTCCGCATGATCACTATAGCAAAGTGTTTACACGGTTGCTCCTTGAGCTGTTTCTTAGAGGTAGGAGAAGGCAAGGCTAGCTCTCTCCTCCCTATATAATCTGGTCTTGTACTAATGGATCCCAACCCTTTGCATGGGTGCCCTGGGGGGTTTATATAGGCCTACCCCCAGGGGTACAATGGTAATCCAGCTGGACGCGGGCCCAGCCGTCAGTGCCTCTGGCCTCCGTCTTCTCCGCCAACTGCTGGGGCCCGCCGACTGGTGGGCCCCGCCGACTGGCTCGGTGGGAGCCGACAGGCCGCGTCCGCCGTGGGTGGGTCTTGCCGGCTACTGATTAATGTAGTCGTGCTTTTAATGACGCGGGCTTGGTCATGGAGTCGTGGCAACAGCCCCGCCGCCTGGCGGGCGATCACTATTGCCACTCTTCGTCACATCTGGTTAATGGCGCGTGGGCCCCGGGGGAGGAGCTGGCCGACTCTCGGGGGCCGACTCCCAACGGGTCCGACTGCTGGCGCACTTGCCGTCTTCTTGGGTTCCACTGGCTGGTGGGACCCGCTGCCCCAGGGTCGTACAGACAAGCCGTCATGGGTGCATGATTCGGTCCACTGGTGCTGATATCAGGGCTGGCATGGCAACAGTGCCACGCCGCATGGAGATCTCCACGGGTACGGCGTATTGTGGCCATGCCGGCCCCTCGAAAGGGGCGGGAGCAGGCTTTACTGTAGCCACTCCCCTGTCCTATCCCTCTTGATGAGGACATGGGGTTTGTTGGAGTCGCGGTCCGACTCCCGAAGGTCGGCTTCTCGGGAAGTCGGCAGTCAGGAGTTGGCTTATCCTGAAGTCGTTCTTGGGACTCGGCCGCGAGTGGCTAGTCGGTTGCCTTGCCGCCGACTTCTCTAAAGGCGGCTCTGTGTCCTGGGGTCTTGAGGGGCGCAGCCTGCCCCAATGTCTTGAAAGGTTCTGGGGCTCGGGTTAGCCCACCCGTGGCCCATTACTCCGATAGTAGTCCCCGAAGCTGATGAGGCGCGGCAGACGATCGGCCGAGGAGCCTCAGCGGTTTCTCTTTCCAGGTGCCCGAGGCATGGATCTTGCTTGATTTCCACCGGGCGGACTAGAAGGAGTTAGACCCGCCCAACTCTGACTTGCACAATATTTCGAACGTCGCGGCGGGATCCAAGTAGCGTGCTGGCTAAGCTTCTAGGCCGCCGCCCGTTTCGGGCCCGTCACATGGCAACACGTGGCCGGGCCAGTCTGCCAGCCTACGCGCGTGATGGGACAGGCCCGTAGGAGGGGCCCGCCATTACCGCGCCTCGGCGCTCGAGCGGATCCGCTGTGGCCCGAGCGGACGGTTGGGATTCTTGTGAAGTTACTACACGCAGTAACTTTGTTGTGGAAACGTGGGGGTCATGGGGTCGTGGGCGCAGTAAATCCCATGACCGCCCCTCGGCTTCGCAGCCCATGAGGCTATAAGTAGGGGGAGGAGGGGGGCGCGGCTGAGCACGCGCGCCCCTCCTTCACGCTACTCCTTGCTCTTCTTCTTCTTCTTCTTCTTCTTCCTCGCTCCGCCGCGCGCCCAAGCTTTGCCGAACGCCGCGGCGATCCGCTCACGATGAGTTTTCTTCTGCTGCCGCGCCTCCCTCGGTGTATTCCAGCACCTGGGACGGCTCAGAAGTTCACGACGACCACATCGAGTTCCTCTGCAAGACTCATCGGCTCCCCGGCTAAGATTACGTGCGGGTACGCCTTGCGCCGAGGGGGGAGATCTCTCCAGCGCCGGAGGAGGGCGAGCGGGTCATCTTCCTCTTGCACTGCCTGCGCGGATTGGGGCTGCCGGCGAGCAGCTTCTTCCGCTCCTTTATGGAGTTCTACGGCCTCCAGCCGCACGACCTCACGCCCAACACGGTGGTGATGCTGTCCGCCTTCGTGGCCTTGTGTGAAGGCTTCCGCGGAGTCCTCCCCACCCTCGAGCTCTGGGGGGAGTTCTTCTACTCCAAGCTCGGCACCCAGGCTGCAGGCGTGCCGGCTCAGTGCGGCGCGTTCATCGCCGTGCGGAGGTCGGGGGCCGAAAACCCCTTCCTCACCATCAAGCTGATAAAGTCGATGAAGATGTGGCAGCGATCGTACTTCTACGTGAAGAGCATCTTCGCGAGGGGCGATTGGGTCAACCTGCCGGCTTTTGAGGCCGGCCCACCGGCTGGGAGACTGCCCAACTGGTCGTACCGGGCCAAGTCGCCGACGCTTGCGGGAGCCGGCGCTGTCGTGCGACTTCGAGTGCTGACGCAGTCGGAGGGCTTGACTGGTACGGACCTGCTGGCCGCCTTCGTGGCGCGCCGAGTTCTCCCGCTCCAAGGTCGCCCCCACATGATATGCCAAATGAGCGGGCATCGTGACCCAAGTCGGATGTGCACCAAGGACATGCCTCACGAGGAGGTGGCCTACATGGTGAACTACCTCTCGGACAGCAAACTCCTGGAGGACTGGCGGTTTGGCAAGGAGCCGTACTCCCGCGCCAACCCCCCACCCACAGTGAGTTGCCTTTTCTTTCTTTCTTTGAATTGTCTTCTTTTCTCGCCGAGTTTGTTTTGTGTGACCTGACCAGTCGGCTTTGGTCAAAATCCCCTCCTCCATCCACCAGCCGGCACCACGGAGCCGGCCCGCGAGTTCCTTGCCGACCGGGCGGATGGCGACGTCGATGACCTCGATCTAGGGGCGGCGGCTTTGGAAGACGACGCCGAGGGAGGAGGCGGCCCGTGGCTCGGGGCCAGTCCAGAGGACTGGCCTGATGATGAGGAGGAGGTCGCCCCTGCCATCGGCCAGGCGCCAGCCATCCCGGCGCGGGCTCTTCTGCCGCGCCGGGTGCTCCAGGCAGCGGGAAGAAGCGCAGGGCCGTGCCGACTTTGTTCGGCAGTCGACCGAAGAAGCCCAAGAGCTCGGCTGCAGCGACCAAACGGGACGAGGCGACCGTGAAGGCCATCCGCTTCCGCAAGGAAGTGAAGAAGCCGCCACTGGTCTCTGCGTGAGTATTCCGTCTTAACGCTTTATTCTTCCTTTGTAGCTTCTGTTTGAGTCTTTTACTTGCTTCCCTCGCATCAGGGCTCCCCTCACTCTTGAGAGGGTTATCGCTACCTCCGTCATGGGGTCAGCGGAGACGTCCGCCACCGCTTGGCGGATTGACCCCGCCGCCGACCTCCAGGAGGTGATGGAGTGGAACGCGCAGGAGAAGCGCAATGAGGAAGAGGCCGCCCGCCTAGAGAAGGTGGAGGCCGATAAGGCGGAGGCCTCCGCTAAGAAGAAACTAGCAGAGGCCGAAGCTGTTGCCGCGACGAAGCGGCAGGCTGAGGAGGCCGCGCACCGCCAATCGGCGGTGTTCGTCACCCCTCTGAATTCTGCGCCGCCGCCTCTGGAGTTCACGGGGCAGAATGGGGAAGCCGGCGGCGAGAACCCCATCATGGAGAGGGAAGGCGGCGACTCCTGCACGCCGGATGTCGTGGTTTTGTCACGGCAGATATCCTCGTGAAAGGACTTAGTCGTGGAGCCATCGCAACGGGTTAGCTTGAAGGGGTTAAAGCGGACACAGGGACGCAAGAGAGTTTATATTAGTTCGGCCCCTTCGATGAAGGTAAAAGCCTATGTCTAGTTGTGATGGAATTGATGGGGTTTCGATGATTAGGGAGCAAACAAGCTTCGCCTAAGTCTCGAGTTTTTGTCTTTTGTCCTTGAACCACCGCCGGGTCGTCCCCTTATATACACGGGTGACGCCCATCGGTTCACGGAATCCCAATACCGGCTCATAGATGTGTCTGGTTTGGTCTCTACTTATTCCTAACTTACAATACAAGTTACATACCAACGCCGGTTTACAGCTATAGGCCTTGAACCGACTACGGGCCTTGAGCCCTCATCTGTCTTCTTGGGCTTTAACATAGTTAACTACTGACGAAGTTAACCCGGACCAGATAGGCCGGTTTACGCCCAGTAGTGATATCCCCAACATTAGGCCCCAGATTGATTTGAACAGGTTCATGTCAATCCTTAGCAAAAATCTTCATCTTCAACATCTTCTTGTAGTTTGTTGAACCGCCATGATGTCATCTTCTCTGGTCGTTGTAAACCGGCGTGATGTCACCTGTTATAAAGAAACTTATCCATGATACCTTTTTTGTTTAATAGGTCTGCGACAATTGAAGCGACAGCTTCGTTTCCAAACCCACGGTCCCTTGATTTTCGCGCCTGACACACGTCCTTTGCCTTATAAATAGGACCGAAGGGTCATTTCTTTTTCCCCTTCGTGCCCTTCTGCTTCGTCTTCCCCGCGTCATCTAGCTTCGGAGCTCCTCCGCCGTCGACGACCTCTGCTCCAACCTTGGCCACTGCATCACCCTGATTGTACCAGAGCATCGCGGCGACCTTCTGTTTCTTCCTCGGCTCTGGTGAGTTCCTCACCTTTTCCTCCGTAGATCTGTTCTAGGGTTTCCAAGTTCTTTAGTGTTCATCGTCTGCTTCATACTCATATGATAGATCTTAGATGAACCTGTGAACCTTTGCTCTGTGTAGCGGTAGTTTTTTTAGCATCTGCCTTCACTTACATGCCTCAAGACCATAGATCTACCTGTATCTCTGCCCATTGATTCGGTACTGTTCTTTTTTTGAACTTTGAATATTTTCCTTCTTTTCTGAACTTGCTTCAGATCCGTCGCCGTAGAGAAATCTTGTGAAATCTGTTTCTGTACACTTACCCATCCGCAATCTCAACTGTTTCAATGCTTAGATCCTGCGGTTTAACTTTGTAGAAAAATTGCCAAACCGGTATATACCATTAGTCCCCTTGTTTTTTGAAAGTAAGACTGTAAGGGAGGCCCCTACAGTATAATAGGTGCAACAAACCCTAGTTGCAAGTACCATGCCTTGAACCTGGGTGGGTGGGAAGGCATCAACCCCTTCCTACCACTAGGCTATGCCTTAGTCTGCAATTAGATAGAGCTGTTTGCTTCATAAAACTCTGGTTTAGATAGAGCTGTCTCCGGTTTGACATTGTACATACCAGTGTACTTTAATCAATGCATTCTTGAACTGGAATCACCTATTTTGTAGATTTCATCATGGCCAAGCAAGTATATGAGTGCAACTGGGTTCCTTCTCGTGTCACAGAGACTGAACTGAACAATTTAGTCCTGATCGGCGCTTTAGGTAGCAAAAACACCATCTATTGGAGGGTTCCTGGCGAAGAATGCCCTCCCACACCTCAAAAAGGAGAGGTCGTCGTTTTCGTAGATCACTTAGCCCGGGGTTTTAAGCCGCCCGGTTCTAAATTTTACCGGGACGTTTTAGCCAATTTTCAACTCGACCCACAAGACATTGGCCCCAACTCTGTTACAAACATGTGTCACTTCCAAGTACTCTGTGAGGCGTTCTTTCAAGAGGAGCCCACCGTTGAGCTGTTCAGAGACTGCTTCCATCTAAACCGATGCACTGAGTTTACTGATGGTTCCAATACTGAATTGGGTGGTGTGGTGATCCAGAAAATGAAAGAGGTCACATACCCTCATGCCAAACTGCGCAGCCACCCCAAAGAATGGAATCAAACATGGTTCTACTGCAAAGACACCTCCCCTGCTGGTGAAAATCCTTTGCCTGGCTTTCGTCCGGAGTGGCTTAGCAATACACACCCCTTTCCGCAAAGGTTGACTGCCAAGGAGAGAAGCAAATATGCTCCTCAACTGTCCAAGCTCAGGGCCTTCATGGCCAACGGTTTAACAGGGGTTGACCTCGCTCGCTGTTGGATATCGTGGAGCATACTGCCCCTTAGTCAGCGCTCCGGTTTGATGTGCGAGTATACTGGCAGTGTTGATGACCCACTGCGACATGCTAACATCCAGCTCACCGACGAAGAAATCATAGAGGCTATGAATAAAATGCTGAATGAACCGGAACACGTGTGTGCTTGAACCGGCCTGCTTCCCTTCTGTGCCACCAACAAACCGCCAGCTGTAAGAGTTTGATCTTTCTTTTTACTGAACCTGTTATTGATATATCTGGTCATTGTTTAATATCAATGTATGTTTAAACAGGGTAATGATCCATTTTGGAGCAAGAAACTTCCACAGGAGAAGCCAGCAAAAGCAGACAAACCGGAACGACCAACCCGGCCAAAGACTAAAGTCGTGAAACGGCATGCTCATAAGAAGAAAACCACTGCATCTTCTGATCCGGCCCCTGATGATGATGTGGGTAATCGGGACCTTGACTCACTTGGCTTATTTTTCATGCGCCTTATTGATGATGATATTTTTCAGGATGATGCCGAAGCCAGCCATGCTGATGCTGCAGAGGTAATTATTCTCTCTTCTGATTCAGACCCTTTGCCTTCACTAAAAATCCGTCAGGCAAACCGGAAGATTAAATTTTCTCATCCTCTTGCTTACTTGGATCTCAAATTTCTTATGAAGACCCAACAGCACGAAGCTCGTCGCACAACCCGGCACAGCGGCCAGGTAGTTACCTCCGCCGATTTACCGAACAGTCCGGTTCGGAAACACCGTTCAAAGGTCTCTAATTTGCTTGTCAGTGCTTGTCCTAAAGCGGGCTGTTTTCGTCAACCTCTTAATCCACCTGACTCCGATTATCAGGTTACTTCCCACTCATCCTCTGGTGAGTCATCGGCTACTCAGCTGCCACCGCTCAAAACGGTGCTTGGGTAAGCTATAATTATCATAATATTTCTGGTACATCACCTTGTAACACATGCTGTATTTGACTTTGTTATTCCTTTCAGGGCCAAGCCTAGGCCGAGCAAGAAGGCTCGCCTGGATAAAGCGGCTGAGGAGGACACCGTCCCTGAACTGGGGAAAACACCGGATCTTGAAGCGGCTATTCATGAAGATATACCCAATGATCCACCACAGCAGGATGACGATTTTATTGCTGAAGAAAGGCCTATGGACACCTCAGGCCCTGTCAACCAGCCCACAAGCCCCATCCGGTTTGGGAAATCCACCAGTCCATCCCGGCCTGCTGACAAACCGACCGCGCCAGTGCAAACTGGTGATGCTAAGGATGATGAAGTTGTAATTACTGGTGTTGGCCGTACGGAGCCCAGTAATCCCGTTGCTTTATCCAAGCATACTGCCAAAGAAGAATTTGCTGCCATGGGAAAAGGCAAGTGGAATGTTGACTTGGCGACCTATGCTGCTCTGAATGCCCAAGATCTTCATTCTAGCTACCTGAACCGGCTGTGTACCAGCCGTGATTATGAAGCTGGTCTGGTGAATATGATGAAAGAGAAATTTGAGGTAACTTCCATGTGCTTTCCCCTGCTTGGATATTTCAATCTTGTTAAGTCCCCTAGCCCCCAAGGGCCGGTTTAGAATCTTCATTCAAACCGGGACTTGCTAATATAAATCTCAATACTTCAGAATTCGCTGATGTAGCCCCCAAGGGCCGGTTCAACTTAGCGTAGTTAAACCGGGACTTGCTAATATAAATCTCAATACTTCAGAATTCGCTGATGTAGCCCCCAAGGGCCGGTTCAACTTATCATAGTTAAACCGGGACTTTAAGTAATTGAGATTGCAGCATCAGAGTTTATTTGATCAAATAGGCATTAGCCCCCAAGCGCCAAGTGCATAACTTGTTATGCGGTTGGTGCTTCAATTCTTGCACTGCTTGCTGAATCATATAACTGTCTGTATGCAGGCTGAGCTGAAGACAAAAGAAAACCAAGTCGCCGATCTCCAAGAAAATCTGAAGTCCCAACAAGCTGAAACCTCCAAAGCAAAAGAGGAATTAACCGGCGCTTTAAACGCCATGGAACAGCCTAAAGAGGGCTTCAAGAAAGAGCGGGTGGATTGGGCCACTGAAAAATCCGCTTTAACCAAACGACCAGAAGATGCCGAGGCTGCACTGAAACCGGTGGTGGACGAACTGACCAGCATAAAGCGGCATGTGCATACCATGACCGCTGCTATCTTTGGTAAGCTGGTTTGATTTCTGGATTGATTCGGCCGTCTTAAAGAGCTGCCAGTTTGTTAACCCTTTGCAATATTTCAGGGACACGCATTGGCCACTTGGGGTCAGATGTGCGGAAGAAATTGAAAGCCACCTACACATTGATCAAACAACTATACACTGGTGCACAGCGGATCATCTGTACTGCATCCCACAACAATTCGGCACCCACTTTGATTCAGGATACTCTGAAGAGACTGTCGATGCTTCATGCCCGGGTTGAAGAGCTGAAGAAATATGCTGCTCGAACCGGTGCGATCAATGCCTTAATCCGGGCAAAAGCTTGGGTGCCAGATTTTGATCCTGTTGAAGAGGCTCAGGGCTATCCCAGCTTGAAGGAAGACGGGTTAGAGTTTAGTGAAGCGGATCTGCGAGCAATAAACCGGGAGGTGCGTCCGCTAGCTTGCCAATTGGTTGAAGAAGCAGACTTGTCTCATTATCAAGCTCAATATGACAACCAAAACAAGCGGGTAGCTGCACCAATTCCTGAAGCAGAAAATCTTATCCCTCCAATCCGTAAGCATACTTACGCTCCCGATATTGAACCGTCATTGTTGATCCATGAGGAAGCTGTCTTTCGAGCATTAATGGGAATCGACTGGACAACTGTTGATTTCCAGGCGCTGGGTAGAGAAGCTGAAGTTGAAGCGGCGCGGGATGTACCACAACCATCAGGCCAGGCTGGTGACCAAGATTGAACCAGAAGTCGGTTTAAACTGCCTCTCCTTTGAAAAAACAATGATCTTATTTTGGGCACCGTGTTGCCTTGTAATAGGCTAGTCGACACTCTTGATTTTGATATGCCTTCGTGCATAATTACTGCAACTTGTTCTTCCTTTGGGTGATACTTTCCAAAGTATTTTCTGCAATATAAAAAATCTTAAAGTGCCACCGCGGTTGTACCGTCAGGCGGAGTATGATGTCTGCATATATGAAATCAAAATATCTGAAATTTAAGCATATGATCAAATCTTTGAGATACATAATACCTGCCATCGTTGGGCATGAAGTTGGCTTAGCCAATCTTGAAGCGGAGGTTTATAAACCCACACTGTTGGAGGAGATAGCAGCTCCTGTATATATATAATGCCGGTTTACCATGTAAACCGTGTCAGGTTATAATAAAACGCCATGTTACTCCGTAATAGGATGTTAATAAAAAATCAAACCGGGCAAATAGTCTCCGGATCAAAAATGGACCGTGTTCCGTCAATTGACAGTTTGAACCAGCTTAAAACTTTGTCGGTTTAAAAAACACAACAAAAATAATGAAATATCTATCAATGAAAAATGTGAAGCAAAGGCAATGATAAAACTGTTTGCAAAAAGAGGCTTTATTTGAGCCGATCAGATGGCGTTACCATGGTCGGACACGACCAAGCTCCCGATAGGTGTAGCTGTGGTTCAAGTCAGCCAGGTCCCCAAATGAAACTATGGCATTTGTGCCGATCAAGAGGCGTGGCAATGGTTCGGGTTCGACCAAGCCCCCAAGTGATTCTGTGGCCTTAGGCCGATCAAGAGGCGTGACTGGTTCAGACATGACCAAGTCCCCAAGTGATCTGGTGGCTCTCGCCTATCAAGAGGTGTTGCATTAGTTCGGACCCGACCAAGCCCCCAAGTGATATAACATGATGCATTGAAAAGCTAACTCAAGGGGTAAACCGGAGGCCGCTTTAGAACAACTCCGTGTAACCACACATGATGTAAAAGAAACAGATACCCCGCCTTAGCTGAGGTTCCGGTTTATTATATTTAATCATATATATACATCGTCGTAATATGTACATAAGTAGAGCCAATGGCTCAGGTATAGTAAGGCCGAAGATGAGCTATGTTCCATGGCCTGTTGGTCTCCTCCTCTGATGTACATGAGTCTTTATGCCCTCGAATATCGATCAGATAGTATGACCCATTGTGCAGATTCTTGCTGACCACGAAAGGTCCCTCCCAAGGTGGGGATAGCTTATGCATATTAGTCTGATCTTGGATGAGCCGAAGCACCAAATCTCCTTCCTGAAAGGTTCTGGTTCTGACTCGGCGACTATGATAACGACGAAGATCCTGTTGGTAAATCGCCGAGCGGGCGGCTGCTATGTCACACTCTTCATCCAACAGGTCCAAAGCATCTTGCCGTGCTGTCTCATTTTTTGCTTCAACATAAGCCGCCACACGAGGTGAGTCATGAAGGATATCACTAGGGAGAACCGCCTCCGCTCCGTAGACCATGAAGAACGGTGTGTATCCTGTTGATCTGTTGGGTGTAGTATTTATACTCCATAACACAGATGGTAACTCTTCTACCCAACAACCCGGTGTTCTCTGTAAAGGAACCATAAGCCGGGGCTTGATGCCTCTCAAGATCTCTTGATTAGCCCTTTCTGCTTGACCATTGGACTGTGGGTGTGCTACTGATGAAACGTCAAGCCGGATGTGCTCCCGTTCGCAGAACTCCTTCATGGCACCCTTGGACAAATTGGTACCATTATCTGTGATGATACTGTGTGGAAAGCCAAACCGGAAAATCACTTTTTTGATGAACTGAACCGCCGTGGCCGCATCACACTTGCTAACAGGTTCTGCCTCCACCCACTTTGTAAACTTGTCAACCGCCAGCAGGAGGTGGGTCTTCTTATCTTTGGACCTTTTGAAAGGCCCAACCATAGCCAGCCCCCAAGTTGCAAACGGCCAAGTAATTGGAATCATTCTCAATTCTTGAGCCGGCACATGAGCACGTCTTGAAAACTTTTGGCAACCATCACATCGTCTGACCAGATCCTCCGCATCAGCATGAGCAGTTAACCAATAGAAGCCATGGCGGAACGCTTTAGCCACCAAAGGTTTTGAACCAGCGTGGTGACCACAATCTCCTTCGTGGATCTCACGCAAAATTTCACAGCCTTCTTCAGGAGACACACAGCGTTGAAGCGCCCCTGATACACTGTAATAATGCAACTCGCCATTGACAATAGTCATGGACTTGGACCGCCGGATTATCTGTCGGGCCAGAGTCTCATCTCTGGTAACTCGCCCCTGTTCATGTACGCTAGGTAAGGAAGCGTCCAATCCAGAATGATATGAAGAGCTGCCACCAAGTGAACCTCTGGATCAGGAATAGCCAAATCCGCTTCAGCAAGGAGCTTGGCCGACGGGTTGTGCAGCACATCCAGAAAAACATTGGGCGGGACCGGTTTACGCTGAGAGCCTAGCCGGCTTAAAGCGTCCGCCGCTTCATTCTTCCATCGGTCCACGTGGTCCACCTGATAGCCTTTAAAGTGAACTGCAACAATATCCACCTCACGATGATATGCTGCCATGAGTGGGTCCTTGGAATCCCAAGTGCCAGATACTTGTTGAGCCACGAGGTCCGAGTCACCAAAGCACTTAACTCGACTTAGATTCATCTCCTTAGCCATCCGGAGACCATGGAGCAAGGCTTCATACTCAGCTGCATTGTTAGTACAAGGGAACATTAAGCGGAGAACGTAACAAAACTTATCACCTCGTGGGGAAGTTAATACGACTCCAGCCCCCGAGCCTTCCAATTGCCTGGATCCGTCGAAATGGATGGTCCAATATGTGTGACCCGGCTTTTCTTCAGGTGCTTGCAGTTTCGTCCGAGGCACATACTTCAACCCGTGCGGCCCAAGCTCTATAGCCAACTTGGCAATCCGGCCAGTCGCTTCCCGGTTCTGGATGATATCCCCCAAGGGAGCAAAACTGACCACCGTAATGGGGTGCCCTTGGAAGTATTGCTTGAGCTTCCGGCTTGCCATAAAAACTCCATATACCAGCTTCTGCCAATGCGGATACCTTTGCTTGGACTCAATGAGTACCTCGCTGATATAATAGACCAGACGTTGAACCGGATGCTCCTTGCCTGCCTCCTTTCGTTCCACCACAATAGCCACACTGACCGCATGAGCATTAGCAGCAACATATAGCAGCAACGGCTCCTTGTCCACGGGAGCGGCGAGCACAGGCGGATTGGCCAATTGCCGCTTTAAGTCCTCAAATGCTTTGTCAGCAGCAGAACTCCAGACGAATTGATCCGTCTTCTTCAACATCTGATACAAAGGGATTGCCTTCTCACCAAGGCGGCTGATAAACC
Organism: Triticum monococcum; assembly: GCA_034509565.1. Lineage (NCBI taxonomy): Eukaryota > Viridiplantae > Streptophyta > Magnoliopsida > Poales > Poaceae > Triticum > Triticum monococcum. Next base: position 475,028,200 of record CM067846.1, read on the forward strand.
GGCTTAACGCTGCAATCCGGCCTGCCAGGCGTTGAACATCGTTGATACACTTCGGTTTAGCCAGGGAGGTGATGGATGTGATCTTCTCCGAATTAGCCTCGATTCCCCTGTTGGACACCAGAAAACCCAATAACTTGCCTGCCGGTACACCAAAGACACACTTGGCCGGATTAAGCATCATCTTGTATGTCCTCATGTTATCAAAGGTTTCCTTCAAGTCGTCAACCAGAGTCTCCTTCTCCCTTGACTTAACCACGATATCATCCACGTAAGCATGTACATTACGACCAATCTGCTTGTGAAGACAATTTTGTACACACCGTTGATAAGTTGCCTGGGCACTTTTAAGCCCAAAGGGCATAGACACATAGCAGAAGGCTCCAAAGGGAGTTATGAATGCCGTCTTCTCCTGGTCCTTAACTGCCATTTTGATCTGATGATAGCCAGAATATGCATCCAAAAAACTCAAACGCTCACAACCCGCCATAGCATCAATAATCTGATCAATACGGGGGAGGGAAAAAGGATCTGCTGGACAAGCCTTATTAAGATCTGTGTAATCCACACACATGCGCCAGGCACCGTTTTTCTTAAGGACCAGCACCAGATTAGCAAGCCACTCAGGGTGGAATACTTCAATAATAAAGCCAGCTGCTAAGAGCCTGGCTACCTCTTCTCCAATCGCCTTGTGTCTTTCTTTGTTAAATCGGCGGAGGAACTGTTTCACCGGTTTGTATTTAGGATCCACATTAAGGGTGTGCTCAGCGAGTTTCCTCAGTACACCTGGCATGTCAGAGGGCTTCCATGCAAAAATGTCCCGATTCTCACGGATGAACTCGATGAGCGCGCTTTCCTATTTCGGATCCAAGTTGGCACTGATGCTGAACTGCTTGGACGAATCGCCAGGCACGAAGTCAACAAGCTTAGTTTCAGCTGCCGATTTGAACTTCAGGGCCGGATCATGCTCCGTAGTTGGCTTCTTTAATGGAGTCATGTCCGCCGGATCAACATTGTCCTTATAATACTTCAGCTCCTCGGTGGCACAAACCGACTCTGCGTAGGCTGCATCTCCTTCCTCACACTCCAAAGCGATTTTATGGCTTCCGTGAATCGTTATTGTCCCCTTGTGACCTGGCATCTTGAGCTGCAAATACACATAACAGGGTCGTGCCATAAACTTGGCGTAGGCCGGTCTCCCAAACAGGGCGTGATACAGACTTTGGATTTTCACCACTTCAAACGTCAATGTTTCCAACCTGGAATCATGATCATCTCCAAAGGCCACTTCCAGAGCTATCTTACCAATAGGATAGGCTGACTTGCCAGGTACCACACCGTGGAACACCGTATTGGATGGTTTGAGATTTTTATCTGTTAGTCCCATACGGCGGAAGGTCTCATAGTACAATATGTTAATGCTGCTCCCTCCATCCATGAGCACCTTGGTGAACTTGTAACCTCCCACCTGAGGTGCCACCACCAGAGCCAACTGACCCGGATTATCAACCTGGGGAGGGTGATCCTCTCTGCTCCATATGATTGGCTGTTCAGACCAACGTAGATAACGGGCACGGCCGATTCAACAGAGTTGACTGCCCGCCTCTGAACCTTCCGGTCTTGCTTGTCCAAGATAGTGGTGAAAACATGGTACTGCCCACTATTCAACTGCTTTGGGTTGCTCTGGTAACCCGACTGTTGCTGCTGCTGGTTGTAACCACCCTGGTTGTTCTGATTATTTTGATTGTTATGTCCGCCCGGATTACCATTAAATCCTGAACCGGAATTTCCTCCACTGTATCCCGGCCCGGATCCTGAGCCACTGTCGGAGCCGTGATCATACCGGAAAGCATTAGAATTCTTGAAATCCTGCATAATGAAGCAATCCTTCCAAAGGTGGTTTGCCGGCACCTCCTTCGTCCCATGCTTTGGACAGGGCTGGTTCAATAAATAATTTAAGCGGTCCGGGTTATGGTTAGGCGCTCCACTGCGATTCGGCGGTTTACCCTTGCATCGCGGACCCTTGTCCTGCGTTGGTATTAGCTACGAAGTCCATGTTGCCACCCGCTTTACGCTTGCCTCCGTTACCGTTACCTGCCGAGTGGTGTTGTTGACCCTTGGAGTTGCTATTCTTCTTTCCCTTCCCTGTCTTGTCGTCATCAGACTCGGGATCCTTGGTACTATCAGAATCAGCATACTTTACCAGGGCAGCCATGAGGGTCCCCATGTCAGTGCAATGGCGCTTCATCCGTCCCAACTTCAGCTTTAGGGGCCCAAACCGGCAGTTGCCTTCTAGGGTTATGACTGCAGTGTCAGCGTTGATGCGGTCTGATGAATGTAACACTTGTGAGACCCGGCGCACCCAATGAGTCGTCGATTCTCCTTCCTCCTGGACGTAGGCAGCTAAGTCCACTATTGACATAGGCTGCTTACATGTATCCTTGAAATTACTGATAAACCGGGCTCGTAATTGGGCCCATGAACTGATAGAATTGGCCGGTAAGCTTTTTAACCAAGTACGGGCTGTTCCTTCGAGCATCATGGTGAAGTACTTGGCACATGCCGCATCATCCACATCAAGCATTTCCATGGCCATCTCATAGCTCTCCACCCATGTCTCTAGAGATTGATCCGCCGTGTAATTTGGTACCTTGCGCGGGCCTTTGAAATCCTTGGGCAGGCGCACATTGCGTAAAGCGGGGACAAGGCAAGGCACCCCCAAAGAACTAGAAGTAACACTAGGTTCGATCGAGATAGTTGGGCGAACTGGCGTAAGCTGCTGAGCCTGATACTATGCGGCTAACTCGGCCTCCCTGCGCGCTCGGGCCCGGTCCACCACTTCCTAAGTGTTATCAGCACCACCCGCCGGGTTGTTGCCGTGGGGTGCTCCACGTCGTTCATTACTTGACACTGCCGGTTCATCCATATGCCTGCTATAGCTCCGGCTTGGACGAGGGGTCGAGTGGATCCGGTCGCGGCTGTACGAGTATGCTTCCTGTTGGACCAAAGCTGTCCTAAGAAGCTCCTTGACCCGTCGCGTCTCTACTGCCTGCGGCGAGTCACCTTCAATTGGAATGGCCTCCAGCCGTGCAGCAGTGGCAACGAGATTGTCCATCAGGTTGGAGTAGTGACTCGGAGGTGTTGAAACAACCTGAGGTATAACAGTGTTTTGACGAGGCAGATCCATCAGACGGGGCTGAACCGGCGTGCCAGTCGCAGGAGCTTCCGCCCGGTTTACCTCCAGCGGATTACTGGTTCCTGCTCCTGGGGTGTTGAAAAGGTCTCTGGCCACGAAAACCGAAGGCAAACGGGATCGGTACTTCCTCTTCATGACTTCATGCGATGCGTTCTGGTCCAACATTAGCCTGTAGGCTTGTGCGTCTAAAGCGGCCCGCTCCGCGGTCATCCTGGCATTCTCAGCTGCCAGGTCCGCCTTGGCCTGGGTGATCTGTTCCTTCGCCTTTGCTATCTCTGCGGTGTGGATGTCCTGATCCGCCGGGTTAGCTTCTGCCATAAGCACATCCAATGCATCAAATAGATCTGATAGGACTTGAGCCGGCGGGCATACAGAGCCTCCTGCCCCGGCAGCCGTCGCCACTACAGAACCGGAGGTTATTGGCGTAGCGGTCGAAGAATGAAGCGCTGCTTGTGTGCCGGCCATGAATATTCCAACTCGGTTGGGTAGATCAGAGGGGTCCGGAATACTGTCGCCAACGGAACAACCCCCGATCCGGCCATCTTGTAGCTGATATAGAGATTCGGTTTCCCCGGTTGATTACTCGTCGCCGGAACAAACGACGGTCTCGCCGCGAGATTCCGATCCATCCTCATAACTTTCTCCATGGATGACTCCCACGAAGGCATGCTTCATGGCCGGTTTAACCTGGGCAGATCGCGCACGCTGAGCTGTTTCGACGAGGTCGGTGCAGATGTCCGGCTCAGGGCCCGGTTCACCGATCTTGCCGATGAAAACGTGTATGCCACCAAAGGGGACCCAATACCCGTACTCAACTGAGCCGGCCTCGGGGCCCTAGCCTGCATTGTCAATGTAGAGCTTGCCGCGATGACTCTTAGTCATCCGGCCGATAGCGTAGCCCTCGAGTCCTTCAAAGCGGCCCTCCAAGAACTTGAAACCATCCTGCGATAGCCCCATGGTGGGCACCAACTGTCGTGGTTTTGTCACGGCTGATGTCCTTGTGAAAGGACTTAGTCATGGAGCCATCGCAACGGGTTAGCTTGAAGGGGTTAAAGCGGACACAGGGACGCAAGAGAGTTTATACTAGTTCGGCCCCTTCGATGAAGGTAAAAGCCTACGTCTAGTTGTGATGGAATTGATGGGGTTTTGATGACTAGGGAGCAAACAAGCTTCGCCTAAGTCTCGAGTTGTTGTCTGTTGTCCTTGATCCGCCGCCGGGTCGTCCCCTTATATACACGGGTGACGCCCTCGGTTCATAGAATCCCAATACCGGCTCATAGATGTGTCCGGTTTGGTCTCTACTTATTCCTAACTTACAATACAAGTTACATACCAACGCTGGTTTATGGCTATAGGCCTTGAACCGACTATGGGCCTTGAGCCCTCATCTGTCTTCTTGGGCTTTAACATAGTTAACTACTGACAAAGTTAACCCGGCCCAGATAGGCCGGTTTACGCCCAGTAGTGATATCCCCAACACCAGACGTGATCGTTCCGCCGCCACCTCCACCGCCGTCTGGGAGCACGCAAGGCAAACAGCTGGCGGACCCGCCGGTGCCGCCGACTGAAGATGAGGCCGTGGCAAGGCTACTCCTTCAAGTCGGCTCGCCATCGCGCCGCCGTCTTGAGAAGGCGACTTCGGCGCCACGCCCCCTGGAGACCGGCACCGCCAGCTCGGCGATCCCAGACGCCGAAGCGACAAGCGCCGCGCCCATTGGGTGGGTGCGAGATGGCGGCACGGGGCCGCTGAACCAGACGCTTCTAGACGTCCAGACGAAGCTGCGAGCTGAGGGCGACGCGATCCAGAACTGCACAAAGGCATACCTGGCGTCGCGGGCAGCCGTCCGTGTATGCTTTCTCTTTGGTCCCTTTTTTCTTGTTCCTCTCTGTGGGGGCGCGCCAGCGCACCCACTGGGTGTAGTCCCCGAGTTTCGGGCCGGCTGCTGAGCAGGCGGCCCGGAACTCCAATTGGTGAGTTCCGGGTACTTACTTTTGTCTGAAATATTTGTCGCAGGACTACCACAACCTCCGTGTCACTGCCTTCAACCGCAATGTTGAAGAGCTGGGCAAGCGGACCGCTGACTTGTCGGAGAGCCGGAGTGAGTCCTTTTTCTTCTTTGTGGGGGCGCGCTAGCGCACCCGCGGGCTGTAGTCTCCGAGATTCGGGCCGACTACTGAGCAGTCGGGCCGGATCTCCCCGACGACCTTCTTTATTGATGACTTAACGCCTTCTTTCTTCCTTCTGTTCAGAAGCCAACACTGCTCTTCAACAGCAGCTGAGCGAAGCCAACTCTGCGTTGCGCGCCAAGGGGGAGGAGTGCAGCAAGCTCGCCACAGAGCGCGATCTGCTGGCCACACAATTGGCAGAGCAGAGGGAGCTGCCTACGAAGACGCAGAAGGAGGCGGAAGAGGCGGAAGCCGCCCTCCTGGCCGAGTTTGCGAGCGAGCGCTCCTCCTCGACTGACAAAGAGGCAATGCTGGCCTCCGGCTTCCATGAGATTGAAGACATTGTTGATGGTGAGTTTCTTTACTTTCTTTCTTCGAGCTGCCAATTATAAGTCGTGCCGACTCCTAGTTTTTGACTTGCTTCTTCGTTTCTTCCGTCTTGGCAGACTTCTTCCCCGGGCACTCGCAGGCCGCCATCCAAGCCATCGAGGCTGACCGTGAAGGTCGGAGGGCGGAAGGCGCAGAGATCGCCGCCGACGCCCCCTGAACCCTTGATGAGCATATCCTGAGCATCGAGGCTCGCCTTCGGCCGACTCATAGGATGCTGCGCCGGCTTCAACGTGTCGGCGCCCAGGCGATTGCTACCCTGTGGCCAGACATGCAGGCTCCGGGCACCCCCTGTCGGACTGTCGACTGGCTGGAGGTCGCAGCTGGTCGTCTTGAGGCATGGAAAGGTTCCTCGGCCCGAGCTGGAGCGCGCCGGGCCTTGGAGTTCGTCAAGGCGTGGTATCCGGGGTTGGACCTAGACCGGCTGGCCACACTCCAGTCAGAGGCCCAGCCGGAGCTGGCAGCCACGGAACACGCCCTCGTCAAGCGTGCCATGGCGATCGCCGAGTCCACCGACACCAGCATCTTCGTCCCCGAGCGGTCTGAAGACGGCAAGGAAGTACCGCCGGAGTGGTTTGGGATGAACCCAGACTACAGCGAGGACTCGGCGGAGGTGATCGGCTCCAGCGCCGAGGAGGAAGGCGAGGCGGAGGACGAAGGCGAGACGGAAGCACCAGAAGACAGAGCGGACGACCAGCCTCAACTCGACCGTGCCTCCAGCAACGAGCCGCGTGCGACCGAGCCGGCTGCCGCTGGAGGTGATCGAGCCGAGACTGCCCAGCCGGCCGCCCCAACGCCTGACGCTGCCGTCTCCTCCGACCCTCCGAATCCGTCTGCCACATCTTAGGCTACCGCCTTATCTTTATTTTATCTGCTTTAGTAGTCTTTGAAGAACTTGTTAATTCACACATTTCCACCCACGGGGTGTATTTTGAACTTCTGCTCGAAGATTTGGCCAAGGGCCTATGTTATGTAAATATTTATCCGAATTCTATCTTTTCTTACTCATTGCTCTTTTGGCTTTTTCCTTTGCCGCTTTCCCTTAGTTGCCTGTCTTGCCAGTCGGACAGCCGCTCTGCGGACTGCCATTGGATCAAATGCTTGGCTACTTTGGGAAGGCAAGTACTTAGCCGTTTTAGAGTTTTTTAGCAAGTTGAATAGAAGGCGGTGAGCCGACTGCTTAATAGTCGGTTTGTGAAAAGAAAAAAGGAAGGCTGGAAGCTGGCTTAAGCTATGTTTTATGCTTTGAGTCCTTAGCCATTTTTCATGTGAACGCCCATTCTACCTTACTCCTGCCCATCGTACAGTCGCTCTGTGAGCTGCGGCTTCTGACAGGAGATGGCTTAGGCGCCACACACTACTTGTCCGGCTGCAGGAAGGATTTCATAGTGCAAGGCGGCAAGTCCCCGGGCCGACCTGTCGAGCCCGGTGCCAAGCGGCATAACAAAGAGTAACATACTCGTAGGCATAATTTTTATCATATAGACAAAAGAGGGCAGTCCCCGAGCTCGTCTCGGGGGGCCCGAAGTCTTGGTACTTTAATACAAAGGGTAGCGTGGTACATACATCATCAACTGTAAAATCTTCGGAGGAGATTTGCATTCCATGGCCACTCTGTCTCTTTGCCGGAGTCGTCCCTCTTGCGTGCTCGGGGCTTCTGAGCATCAATCGGGTAGTAGGAGTCGTTGCCCAACACTTTGCTGATGATGAAAGGGCCTTCCCAAGGTGCCGACAGCTTGTGCTAGCCGGCTGTTCGCTGGATCAGTCGGAGCACAAGGTCGCCCTCTTGGAAAGATCTCGGCTTGACCTTCCTGTTGTAGTATCGGCACAGGCTCTGCTGGTAGATGCTGGATCGGCTGAGTGCCAATAGCCGGCCTTCTTCCAGCAGGTCGACGTCGTCTTGACGTGCTTCTTCTGCTTCCTCCTCGGTGTACACGGTGACTCGCGGGGAGTCGAACTCTATATCCGTTGGGATGACGGCTTCAGCTCCGTAGACGAGGAAGAAAGGCGTGAAGCCGGTTGACTTGTTTGGAGTCGTGCGCAGACTCCAGAGGACGGCTGGCAACTCATCGAGCCAGCAGCCAGCCGAGCGCTCCAGAGGCTCGACCAGTCGGGGCTTGATGCCGGACAGGATGAGGCAGTTTTCTCGCTCCACCTGGCCGTTTGACTATGGATGGGCGATGGACGCTAGGTCCAGTCGGATGCCCTGTGTTGCGCAGAAACGGGCCAAGGCACCTTTCGCAAAATTTGTTCCGTTGTCGGTGATGATGCTGTGTGGTATGCCGTATCGAATTGTGATATCGGAGATGAAAGTCACGGCAGTCGGACCGTTCGGTTTCTTGATTGGCTTCACTTCTATCCACTTGGTGAACTTGTCCACTGCGACAAGTAAGTGAGTTAAGCCACCTCGTGCTGTCTTGAATGGTCCCACCATGTCTAGACCCCAAACTTCGAAAGGCCAGGCAATGGGGATGGTCTTGAGTGCAGAAGCCAGCTGATGTGGCTTCGAGCAGAACTTCTGGCACCCTTTGCATTTTTGGACCAATTCCTTGGCCTCTTCTAAGGCAGTCGGCCAGAAGAAACCGTGTCGAAAAGCTTTGGCGACGAGTGCTCTTGAAGCCGCATGGTGGCCGCACTCACCTTGATGGATGTCTTTGAGACTTGCTTGGCCTTGCTCTGGCTCTACGCAGCGCTGGTAGACACCAGTGACGCTGCGCCTGACCAGCTCTCTGTTGATTATGGCGTAGGCTGCCGCTCGGCGTTGTACTTGCCGAGCTGAGGTCACATTAGTCGGCAGCTCTTTGCTCACCAGGAATTTGAGGGTGGGCTGGGCCCATGAGGGTGCTGTTATTTCTTCGACTGCCAGAACTGCGACTTGGACGAGGGCGGCTGGGCTGGGAGGCGGCGGGTTGGAGTCAATAACCGCTTCCTGGGTTAATGAGGTCCCCGGGCCGACTGGCGCGGCTCTTGGGCCGAGTCCTGGAGTCTTTGAGCCCGCCGCCGCAGTCCTCGGGCCGGGTTCTGCAGTCCCTGGGCCGGCCTCGACTGTGGCGGCTTTGGAGCCATCTGCCAAAATCCCCATACCGTCTGCCGAGGCTCTGGAGTCGGATCCGACTTCTTCGGGAGGAGCCGGCACGAAGATGGAGTCTGATTCTGGTGAAGGCTTGACAGACGGCTTGAGGAGGCGTTGAAGGGCGACGCCGGATGGTATTGCTTGGCGGGTAGAGCCGATTCGTGCCAAGGCGTCTGCTTGGTCGTTGTCGTTTCTTGGCACATGGAGGAACTCGCACCCCTCGAAATACCCACTGAGTTGCTGCACGAGGAAATGGTAACTCGCCATGTTTGCATCTTTGGCGTCCCAGTCGCCAGGCGACTGCTGGACCACTAAGTCCGAGTCACCATAACACAGGATCCGGCGAATGCCGAGTTCTTTGGCAAGCCGGAGCCTATGAATGAGCGCCTCGTACTCGGCGACATTGTTGGAGGCGGCAAAATGGATTTGCAGTGCGTATTTGAGCTTGTCGCCTTTAGGAGAAGTGAGGACAACGCCAGCTCCCAAGCCGGTGCGCATCTTGGAGCCGTCGAAATGCATCCGCCAATGGGTGGAGTCAGGCGCTGGAGGTAGGCACTGGGTCTTGGCCCAGTCGACGAGGAAGTCGGCCAGTGCTTGTGACTTGATGGCGGTGCGGGGCTGGTAGTGGATGGTGTAGGGAGCCAGCTCTATGGCCCAGTTGGCCACTCAGCCAGAAGCATCTCGGCTTCCGATGATCTCGGCAAGTGGGGCCGTGCAGACCACAGTGATTGGATGCTCTTGAAAGTAAGGCTTCAATTTCTTGGCGGTAAAGTGCACGCCATAGCACATCTTCTGGTAGTGGGGGTAGTTATGTTTGGATGCCGACCGTACTTCGCTCAAGTAATATACCGGTCTCTGGACAGGTAGTGCCTTGCCTTCCTCCTTGCGTTCCACTACAATGACCGTGCTGACTACCCGGCTGGTGGCGGCGATGTACAGGAGCATAGGTTCCTTAGGAGTCGGAGCCGCCAGAACCGGTGGAGTAGTCAGCATCTTCTTCAACTGGAGAAAAGCTTCGTCCGCCTTGTGGTTCCACTTGAAAAAAGTGGTCTTCTTCATGAGTTGGTATAAGGGGAGGGCTTTCTCGCCTAGCCGACTGACGAATCGGCTGATGGACGCCAAGCAGCCAATGAACTTTTGCACGTCCAGCAGTCGGCTGGGTACCTCCATCCTCTCAATGGCCTTCATCTTTACAGGGTTGCGTTCTATGCCGCGTTCAGAGACCAGGAAGCCAAGGAGTTGGCCGGCTGGTACTCCGAAGACACACTTCTCAGGATTGAGCTTTATCTGGAATCGGCGCAGGTTCTCAAAGGTCTCCTTGAGGGCTTCCAGCAGTGTTCCACACTTTTCCGTCTTCACCACCACATCGTCTACGTAGACGTGGGCGTTTCTCCCGAGTTGCTTGAGGAGGCACTTCTGCATGCAATGCTGAAAGGTGGCGCCGACATTCCTCAAGCCGAACGTCATGGTGAGGTAGCAGAAGGCTCCAAACGGCGTGATGAAGGCGGTCTTCATTCTATCAGCGGGTTCAGCTTGATCTGGTGATATCCTGAATATGCATTCAAAAACCTCAACAGCTCGCATCCGGCGGTGGAGTCTATCACCTGATCAATCCTTGGTAGAGCAAACGGGTCCTTGGGGCAGGCCTTGTTGAGGCTAGTGTAATCAATACACATTCGCCACTGCTTGTTCTTCTTCAGTACCAGGACCGGATTTGCTAGCCACTCTGGAAAGAATACTTCCATAATGAAGCCGGCTGCTAGGAGTCGGGCTATCTCTTCTCCGACAACTCTTCTCTTCTCTTCTGATAGGCGGCGCAGGGGCTGCCTGGCCGGCTTTGCTTCAGATCGGACATGTAACTTGTGCTCGGCGAATTCCATCGGTACACCTGGCATGTCTTTGGGGGACCATGCGAAGATGTCCCAATTCTCACGGAGGAAATCGACGACCTCACCTTCCTATTTGCTGTCGAGGTTTACGCCTATGACAGCGTACCTCTCTGGGTGCTCCGGATCCAAAGGTATCTTCTTTGTCTCCTGGGCCGGCTTGAACGAACCCTCAGCCTCCGACTCCTTTGGGCTAGGCGACACCTCTAGCTGCTTGTCGGCCATCGCCACAACCCGGTCAAGGAGCCGCTTCTCGGCTGCGATCACCAGGGACTCGGCTAGCCGACTACTCTCAGCCGCGCAGGCAGACGACTTCCGGTAGTCGCCGGCTACGGTCAGAATTCCCCTGGAATTGGGCATCTTCATTTTGCGGTAGGCGTAGTGGGGGACCGCCATGAACTTGGCCAGGGCGGGTCGGCCAAGTAGTGCATGGTATGGGCTCTCGTGGTCCACCACCTCAAACCAAATTGACTCTTGGCGGAAGTGATCTTTGTCTCCAAAGAGGACGTCCATCAGGATCTTGCCGATTGGTGAGCAGGAAAGCCCAGGAACAATGCCGTGGAACACAGTCCGGCTGCTCTGAAGCTGTCTTTGCTTGATCCCCAATTTCTCCATGGTGTCCTTGTACAGGATGTTGATGCTGCTGCCTTTGTCTATCAGAACTTGCGAGAAACGAGCGGCTCGTATATCCGTGGCAAAGGTGGCATCCAAGACCAAGGCATAAGAGCCCGGACTCGGCATCACCTCTGGGTGATCAGCCCTGCTCCAGCTGATAGGCTTCTCGGACCAGTGCATGAACTCTGGCGTCTCTGATGCTACCGCATTCACCTCTTGTCGCTGCAGCCGCCTGCTGCGTCGATCATCAGCCATGCTGGTAAATACCACGTAGGCTCCGTGTTCTTCGGGGTATTCGTCTTGTACTGCGCCGACTGGCCTGACAGCCGGCTGCTGGGGCGGAGGCGGAGGCGGCTGCCCAGCAGGCGGGGGAGGTAGGAGGCCGTCTCCTTTGGCGATCCTGGTGAGCCAGTGGCACTTCCGGGTGGTGTGATTCGACGGCTTCGCGCCGCTGTGGAACTTGCAAGGACCATCCAGGGTCTGCTCGTATGAGAAGGCCGGCAACCAGTTGGGCTTGCCACCTTTCTGTCGCTTGGGCGGAGGCTGCCCATCCGGCTGCTGGGCTTCAACTGTCGTGACCTGCCGGCTGCTGGAAGCCGGCTGCGGGGCCTTGCGCTTGTGGTCGCTCTGCTGTTGCCGCCGACTGGCGTCTCCCGCCGGAGTTCTTGGAGCTTGAGGGGCCACTTTGCCAGTTGCGCTAACTTGAATCTCCGCCTTCATGGAGGAGTCGGCCGTGGCATACTTGTCTGCTATGATCAGCAGCTCATCGAGGGTTTCTGGCTTGTCGCAGAGGAGCTTGTGCTTGAGGAGGGTGCCTTCTCTGCACCCGGCGGTGAAGTACTCGATAGCCTGCACCTCATGCACGCCCTCGCAGGAGTTCCGAAGCTCGGCCCAACGCGTGAGGTAGTCGCGAGTCGACTCATCGGGACCTTGCATGCACAAGGAAAGCTAACGAGGCTTGGGAGGACGCTTGTACGTGCTGGTGAAGTTGCGGACGAGTGCTTCGGTGAAGTCGACCCAACTGTTGATGTTGCGGGGCTTCAGGCTGTTCAGCCATGTCCGGGCCGTGCCCTGGAGCATGAGCGGAACGTATTTTACGGCGACACGCTTGTTGCCGTTCGCTATGCTGACAGCCGTGGAGTAGTCGACCAGCCAGTCTTCTGGCTTCACGGAGCTGGTGTACTTGGGCGTGTCTCTTGGGAGCGTGAATCCTTTGGGAAAGGGCTCGTCTCGAATGTGGGGCCCGAAACAAGGCGGACCCAACTCGTCTTCTTCTTCCAGCGCCAGGGATCGATGAAGTCGGCTGATCCGGTGGCGGGCGTCGTTTTCCCCGACTCCCTCTCGGCGGCCAAGGCGGTCGCCGAGAGTCGGATAATCAACAGGCGGCGGGGAGACTCGCCTTTCCTTGCGAGGAGGAGGAGGCGGACAGTTGTTCCGTCATTCTACTGCTCTCGGGCAGCCGTCTCGGTCGCGCTCTATGGTAATGTGAGTCCGACTGTGGCTGACAGTCGGATCCTTGTCTCTTCTTCCTCGGGCCCCGCCAGTCGGTGTCCGAGATGTCGTGCATTGATCTCGGCGAAGGTCATCGTTTGGCCGCTGCGGCGCCTCCGTGCGGCAGCCGGCCTCATTCTGCGCGGCAGCCGTGTCAAGGAGCCGCTGGACCCGCTCCATCATCAGGCGGCGGTCTTCGCCCTCGAAATTGTCCAGCTCATCCGCCACCGCCTGGGCGGCTCGAATGTTCTCCGCAGGTGTAGCGTACATAGGGCGACTTGCCCCGAACAGGTTGGTGATGGCTACGCCGCGCTGCTGGACCGCGCCAAGGCGGCTGGGCCCAGCTGGGGCTGGCGAGCCACCAACAGCGCGATCCATCTCTCGCTGGTAGGCTTCTGACAAGCGTCTTATGCTAGCCAGCTTCTTCGCACCTTTGACAAGCTGAAGGCGGCGCGCCTCCAACGTCTCCGCGTCAGCGTCTTCCGGAATGGGCACAGTCAGGTCTTGCAGTGCCGCGCCAAGTGGGTCACGCGCTCCTCCGCCGGGAGGCTCGTCATGACTGATGACGAGCACATTAGTGACGGTGCTTCTGTCGCTCTCTGCACTAGGAAGAGGCTCGTCATAGACCACCACATTAGTGGGGAACACGTCGAGCGACGTGGCATCGGAGTCAACCAGCATCGGGTCGGTGGAACCTACAGACTCCAACTCCGCGGCAGGCTCGCCGGCGACGTGGAGTTGGTCCAGGAGGCCCATGAGGAGGCTCTCGGAGCCGCCCGTGCCTGCGTTGGATGCAGGTTCATCGGAGAGGCGAACCTCGCCGACAAGTTCGGTGAGGCAGCTGGCTACGCAGGCGATCTCAACGCCGTGCAGCGTGTCAGCGCAAACTCCGTCTGGCGTGCCTGGCAAGCTGCGCTCGCCAGGAAGGAAAAGGGTTCCCGTACAGAGCAGGTCTCCGGACGACGGTGCACCAGGCCCCACGGTGGGTGCCAAATGTCGGGGGTTGGGTGAGACATATGCCAAAGTATGGCTTATGATGGTGGGGGCGAGTAGAACGTCGCCGGTGCCTGGAAACGGGATGAGGCGAAGACATGCACGCCGGCGAATCTTGCCCAGCTTCAGGGCTCTCCGGGGAGATAATACCCCTACTGCTGCTCTGCGGGGTCTCCACATGATCACTATAGCAAAGTGTTTACACGGTTGCTCCTTGAGCTGTTTCTTAGAGGTAGGAGAAGGCAAGGCTAGCTCTCTCCTCCCTATATGATCTGGTCTTGTACTAATGGATCCCAACCCTTTGCATGGGTGCCGTGGGGGGTTTATATAGGCCTACCCCCCAGGGGTACAATGGTAATCCGGCTGGACGCGGGCCCAGCCGTCAGTGCCTCCGGCCTCCGTCTTCTCCGCTGACTGGTGGGCCCTGCCGACTGGCTCGGTACGGAGCCGACAGGCCGCGTCCGCCGCGGGCGGGTCTTGCCGGCTGCTGATTACTGTAGTCGTGCTTTTAATGACGCGGGCTTGGTCATGGAGTCGTGGCAACAGCCCCGCCGCCTGGCGGCCGATCACTATTGCCACTCTCCGTCACATCTGGTTAATGGCGCGTGGGCCTCGGGGGAGGAGCTGGCCGACTCTCGGGGGCCGACTCCCAACGGGTCCGACTGGTGGCGCACTTGCCGTCTTATGGGGTTCCACTGGCTGGTGGGACCCGCCGCCCCAGGGTCCTACAGACAAGCCATCGTGGGCGCAGGATTCGGTCCACTGGTGCTGATGTCAGGGCCGTCATGGCAACAGTGCCACGCCGCACGGAGATCTCCACGGGTACGGCATACTGTGGCCATGCCGGCCCCTGGAAAGGGGCGGGAGCAGGCTTTACTGTAGCCACTAACTGTCCTGTCCCTCTTGATGAGGACATGGGGTTTGTTGGAGTCGTGGTCCGACTCCCCAAGGTTGGCTTCTCGGGAAGTCGGCAGTCAGGAGTCGGCTTATCCTGAAGTCGTTCATGGGACTCGGCCGCGAGTGGCTAGTCGGTTGCCTTGCCGCCGACTTCTCTAAAGGAGGCTCTATGCCCTGGGGTCTTGAGGGGCGCAGCCTGGCCCGATGTCTTGAAAGGTTCCGGGGCTCAGGTTAGCCTACCCGTGGCCCATTACTCCGACAAGTAGGCCAAACCAAACTGATAATTCGAAGAGAGTTGCAAAGATAACCAATCATACATAAAGATTTTGGAGAAGAATCAAATATTGTTCATAGATAAACTTGATCGTAAACCCACAATTTATCGGATCTCGACAAACACACTACAAAAAGGGTTACATCAAATAGATCTCCAAGAAGATCGAGAAGAACATTGTATTGAGATCCAAAGAGAGAGAAGAAGCCATCTAGCTAATAACTATGGACCCGAAGGTCTGTGGTAAACTACTCACACATCATTAGAGAGGCTATGGTATTGATGTAGAAGCCCTTCGTGATCGATTCCCCCTCCGGCGGAGCTCCGGAAAAGGCTCCAACATGGGATCTCTTGGGTACAGAAGGTTGCGGCGGTGGAAATATGGTTTCGTGGTGCTCCTAGATGTTTTCGGGGTATATGGACATATATAGGAGGAAGAAGTACGTCGGTGGAGCCACGAGGGGCCCATGAGGGTGGGGGCACGCCCAGGGGGCAAGCGCGCCTCCCTGCCTCATGGCCTCCTCAGTGATTTCTTGACGTCCACTCCAAGTCCTCTGGATCACGTTTGTTCCAAAAATAACTCTCCCGAAGGTTTCATTCCGTTTGGATTCCGTATGATATTCTTTTTCTGCGAAACACTGAAATAGGCAAAAAAATAGCAATTTGCACTGGGCCTTGGGTTAGTAGGTTAGTCCCAAAAATAATATAAAAGTGTATAAATAAGCCCATTAACATCCAAAACAGATAATATAATAGCATGGAACAATCAAAAATTATAGATACGCTAGAGACGTATCACGTATCCATCCATTTTGACCAGTCAAAGAATCCTCCTGGCACCGCCCCAGATCACTTTCTCTCTCTGTCATGCGGGGCCTACCTGTCATTGGGTGGAAGAAAGAAGTCGAGCAAAAACAAAATTATGCTCAAGTGTATTTATCGAACCCGAGACCTCAAGTTTGATGAGCGAATAGGCTAACCAGCTACACCACCCCCACGCTATGTTTAATGAGAGGAAAATAATCTTTAATACATTCATGCATTCGTGTGACAAGCATGCCGTGTTTTTTTGCGTGGGATTCATTGGGATTTAAATCATAATCGTGTCATGTGGCTTTGGTGGTAAGGTCTTTTGGGATTTAAAGCAGTGCTGGTAGTATAGAAATAATGCAGCCTTAGTCACCTTACTTTTCTCCACGTAGTACATTGGGTCCCACCAGTCAGAGGGTGAAACAAACAAATTAATAAGAAAAATAAAAGCGCCAGCGGTGTATCTTACCTCACACATCTCGCTACTGCTCGTGAACACTGTCCAATTGATCTCTCTGTTCGCTCACGTACTATTTTAAGTGAATCCATATTATAACATGCACACAATTTTGGGCACTTGTATTTGACCTAAGTTAGTGTGCTGCCGTATCTCGTACTACTCCCTCTGTCTAGGTGTAATAAGTCACGTTAGAAGGTGCAATGGGACCAAGGTGCAAGAAGATTTTTTTTCGAAACGAGGTGCAAGCAGATTGGAGGAGAAGGAGAAGCTTGACCGGTCCTTCCTCCAAACAAAGCCCTGATTTCTGTCTCTAAACGCAACAATTAATCAGAACAACTAAGAGATGATGTTTTAGCTACCATGCAGGGTCACGTATGCATCAACGCGTAGTTGCGCTCCATGCATTGGGTTTCCGGGGAGATAACAAGGCAGAGTAAGGAACGTTTGGTTACATTGCTAGGCTGGTCATAGTGGTGAGTAACTTGGACTAGTAGCATGCATATGTTACTACTTTCATAGTAGGTAGTAACATATGGATGGTAGCATGCAAGTCTTCATTAATTGAGATATAGACTCATTACTCGGTGTGTGTGTGTGTGTGTGTGTGTGTGTGTGTGTGTGTTTAACAGCATGTGTGTGTTAGAGAGAGCGACACATCGACCTACTCCTATAGAGAGATGGTGTGTAGTGTACAATTTAGCCGCGAGAGTCGGTGCATCCTCTCATTTCCGGGCGTTCGGTCGGGACAGGCAGGACAGCTTCCACGCTCGCTCCTGACCAGCCTGGCCCACCCAAAGCCCCTCCATTGCCCATGCGCGCTTCCCGCCCAAAACGGTCAGCGCCTCTCCAAAGAATCGGTGCCGCATTCATGCCCAGGAAGAGCGAACGCGACCTCTCACGGGCGCCTGCGTTGAAGGGAGAAGCGGATTCAAGAGTGATGGTTGCTTCGTCCGTCCAACTTACTGCTGGGTCTATGTGATTTGATGGCTCATTGGTCATTATTACTAAGGTGGTAGGACTGATGGATGTCTCATGCTTTCGGTGGAAGGAGGTACTACTAGATTACAAATTTCTCCATTCTTAGCGGAGGAGTGCGAGAGCAGTGAAAACACGCAGGCTCGGTGATTACATGGCCTACCTCACACTATCACCATATTTTCTGGACACCGTACGACATCTAACTCTTTACATAGTACTAGTATAGTACGTACTGTAATTTATCAGCGAGATAAATTTGTACAATGCTATGAAGCTTCCAGCTTCTGCTTCATGTATCTTGCGTCCAAGGTTGCCCGTTGCAACATTTCATCAAATACAAAGGAGACTAACATGCATGCTATTGCATCTCAATGATTGACAGATCATAGCCAATATGTACTCCCTCCGTTCCCAAATAAGTGTCTCAACTTTATGCAAACTTTAGTACAAAGTTGTACTGCTACTAAAGTTGACACTTATTTTGGAATAGAGACAGCTAAAGAAAAAAATGATCCATGCAGTCCCTAGCCCTTGAACCGTAAACCCTAACCAGCCTTTAATTTGCTGGCAACGTTGGAGCTTCCGAAGAAATGAATAAGTTTGCAACCCTTTGACCATCGAATCAGTTTGTGCAGTTTCACCAAAATCGAGATGAGCATCCCTATGGCAAAGAAATTGAAGAAGCGTGATTAGAATAAGATTACTGGGACTAGTTGATGAGACATAAACTCATCACAAATATAGTACGTAGAAGCCAGTAGAGGTATGTGCGGGGCAAAGAAGTGGAGAAATATCCACATGGAGTGATGTGGGTAGCTGGAGCAGTGGTGTAAGCCGGCTATAAAGGGAGTTGTACCTGAGGGATGTCAGGACATAGCTCAACCTAGAGGAGGGCGGCGGGAGGAGGCATCTCCAAAATATTAACCTTGCGATTGGCTCTTCGCCTCTTCGGGAAGTCGAGCAATAATGGTACTGCAGTATATATTGTTCTGGCTATATGAGACCGAATGAATTGTTGCACATCCACCACGTGGGCGAGGGTCGAGGGGCGAGGGAGAGTGCGTACTATTACATCCGTTTCAATATGGACTACATACGGAGTAAAATGAGTGAATCTACACCCTAAAATACGTCTATATACATTAGTGTTTGGAGTATGTACTAGTAGTTCATATTGAAATCTAAATTTACTAAAGGACATATATTCCAAACAATATGATAATCTCTCTAACCAAGGTAGGGACGAGGAGTAAACGGAGGGAGTAGTAAAATTTTCTCCTCATCCTGCGAGCCACCACGCGCGTGGGAGAGGGAGCGGGCGTAAGGCGTACTAGTAAGCAAGCTTCACCTCATGCTGCGAGCCACCACGCCCGTGGGCGGAGGAGATGGCATACTAAGCAAGCTTCTCCTCATTCTGCGAGTTGACGGGACACATCAAAAGTACTTCGGTGTATAGAGCCTTGCTTGTAAGGTAGGCCCTACATGGTTTGCCTCTTTTTTAACATAATGCGTCAAGTCGTAATTTGTTTGTTCACCAGTGGTAGACGATCCTCCATCAAGTGGACAACCAGTACACGTGTTAAATTACCACGTGGGCTGCCTTTTCATACAGAAATGAGCTCCACCGTGTACCCGCGCGGGTGTGGTTGGGAAAGAGACTGGAGTACATGCGATGTGCGTGCACCTCTTCTCTTCGTGCACATCCCCCACCTACATGGGTGTGTGTAAGAGAGATACAAACCTAGACAGATGGCGTGTGCATTCGTGAGTTTTTTGGGGGGGGGGGTGATTTTGCGAATGTATTTGTGGGAATATGTGTCGATGACAGCTCAAACAAAATTTTGCATGCAATGTGTGTGAAATAGAGGCATATCCATATCATATAGAGAGGGCCAGAGGGGGCGATCCACGAGAATAGAGGGAGGGGTCATAGATATCGATAGAGTCGAAGAGAGGGTCAAGTGGGTGGGTGCGATATGGATGAAGAGAGCCATCGAAATTGTGTGTGTGCAAGTCAAAGATATAGGGCGACTGACCTACCAGAACGTCAGAGGGCACAGGGCAAGTTTGTGTGTGGCAGGGAGACATGACTAGAGTGCTCGATATATCGGTATGTGTGGGGGGTGGGGGGAGGGAGGAGGCAGAGGCCTAACTAAATAGATAAAATGACTCGTATATGTGTTGAGAAGGAAAGACCCAGCTATGTCTTGAGGGAGATGGGTCGACATCCATACATAACTAAAGGAGGGGAAATAGGTTGGGACGGAGAGAGAGAGAGAGAGAGAGAGAGAGAGGAGAGAGGGGAGAGAGAGAGGGAGGGAGAGGGGTAGAGTGCTGGATGGGTGATGGAGTTGCTTCTCGAAGATGGTGGGAGAGGCCTACTAGACAAACTAAGGGTAGAACTGCAATATTATCAATAAGAGTGGGGATGTGTTTCTGTGTGTGCCTATGCGTGATAGATTTGTCGGGACGCATGCATGGATGATGAAGGGGACCATGTGTTTGCTAAGCAAACCTAACTAGATTGGCAGACCAATTGTCATTTGTCGGAGGAAGGGAGAGACATAACTAATGAGGTAGATCAATCGACGCGTGGGGGAAAACGAGTTATAATTAAGGACCTAGCTAGCTATATGTATAGCGGGAGATCGGTCGGTGTACATCCATTTGTTAGAGGCAAATAAGGCCAAGTGAGGCGGATAGACAGAGAGAATGGAGCTAGGAGGTGGTGCGAGAGGCCAAGCTACTAGCTAGATAGGGGGAGGAGTGTGCGGTTGTGAGATCGATGAAAAGAGGGGCGAGAGTTTACACGTGTGTGGGACCGTATGAGAGACACGAGGCATGGACATAGAAAGGAGGAGATGGAAGGTGCGTTTGTACGTGTGTTGTAGGCAGTCGCTGGAGAGGTTTATTGCTCGGTGTGTGTTGGAAAGTAGTTGTGGAGACTGTGGGAGAACGACCTAAAGAAAAAAAATGAATGTGCGCGATGGATAGAATGTTGAGGGAGGGGGAGGGCGAGGAGGGCATGTGCATGCATGAGAGAAAGGTAGTGCTAGCTACAAAGGTTAGAGGATTGTGTGCGTGTAAGAAACTAACAAAGATCATAATTTGACGTGAAAGTGGATTCATATATTTGAATAGGAGATCGTAGTGTTATTAACATATGCATGCATGAATATAGCGGTGATACGCGTGCTATGGTTTTTGCACATGTTATACCATAATGTGGTAATGCATGGCGTTTGCAACTCACAGCTAAATGCCAAACAATCTAAACCATACTATATATCGAACAATCTCACATTTTATTTGAATTTGTGAAAATGTGTGGCGTTTGTAGCTTACAACTAAATATCGAACAATCTAAACAATACCATATATCGAACAATCTCACATTTTATTTGAATTTGTGGTAATGTGTGGTGTTTGCAACTCACATCTAAATACTTGTAGGCGTAGGGGGCGGGGCACCATACATTATGTGATAAACACATTATACATGTGAGACATGGTTTATATTATGAAGATCTAGCTAAAGCTCGAAATGCACCGTGATTTGAAATCAACATAAAGTGGATTCAAAAAATCGAGTTCGAGTTCATATAGTACACATAGTTCATATCTAACTCGAGAGTAATCATGTGGTGTGCTATGAAGATAATACGCAAACGATGGTTTAACTTGACAATAATGATGATTGTAGATCTTATTAAAATAGAGAAATGAATTCAAATGGTTTGACTTCACAACAATCATCATTGTAGATCTTATTCAAATAGAGAAACAAATTCAAATTTAGTTCATATTGAAGCGGTAGTATATACGTTTGGAATGCACAAAAACGTTCATTTGAGTAGCAGGTTGCATGCATTATACACGTAGTGAAATATTTTAATTAAACATAACATGAATTCAAAGTTTTGAATGGCATTTGTAGTGCAAATTGATTTGGTACAACACACGGGACTAGACTCTCTTGTGTGCTGCGAATTGATTTCTTTTTGTTTTTTCGTCGACGGAAGTGTGAATTGATTTGGTATAGTACACGTTGGGCTTGTCCGGAAATTTCAACCCGCGCCTTATTACCCCAAAATATTTAAGATATATCTTTGTCTCGGTGTGCTCCGACAACTCCCTCCATCTCAACCCACGCCTTGCTATTCCAAAATTACAACGCGCGCAAAAACTCCCACCTCCTGTGAAATCCCGACACGCGAACTGCCCGTGATACCCCTGAACCGAAAGAACCGCCTAGCTCAAATCGGTGGGGGTAATTTCATAACTTACCCCCACATTTTGGACAAGCACGTCCCTAATCCATGGTTCCCTAGTCCCATCCCATCCGCCCACCCATTCATACACCGAAGCCGCGAAAACCCGTGAAGCCCCACACTCTCCTCCATCCGCCACCCAGCCGGAGCCTCTTCCCCGACGACGTCGTCCCCAGCAACACCTCGACGTCCCTCATTCACCGTACCAGATGAGGATCCATCGTCGATGTCATCGTCCCGCTAGTTCAGCCACCCCGTCCTCCACCTCCAAGGAGCTGCCCGACATTCCCCTCGTCTTTCGCGCCACCTCCATTCCCACACCGCTGTCTTCACCTGCACCACCGGAAGAGCATCATCCTCACCGTTTCCTCGGATGAAGCTGAGGTCTAATCGGCGCCACCATAGAGGTTGTACACTAATCGCCGTATTTTCTTCTTGATTCAGTCTCACGGTGATGAAGCTATGTACCTAGGGTAGGGTCATAGGCCTGACCTAGACATCCTCCCCAAGGTCATCGCCCTAAAGCCAGAAGCATTCGAAGGGTACCATCATCCACTTGACCAGAGGGATTCCACTCGGAAGAATCAATGACACCCGACCGTCACAGAAACCACTCGACGTACAGAAGATCTAAAGCCACTCTAGCAACAATGGTCGGGCGTTTACTCATAGACTTAATTATCATTTATATCACTTAATTGCTAGCATTACCAGTAACATTCCACTCTTAATGTACATTGAACCCTGTGTAACGGAGGGGAGCGGGGGTCCTGGTGCACTCTATATAAGCCACCCCCCTCCTCTGGGACAAGGGTTTGCATCCTTTATAAACACACACATATACACAATCCAGTCGACTGCCTTCGGGCACCGAGATGTAGGGCTGTTACTTCCTCCGTGAAGGGCCTGAACTCGTAAACTCGTGTGTACAACTACTCCATAGCTAGGATCTTGCCTCCTCATACCTACCCCCATTCTACGGTCAGTCTTAGAACCACGTCAGTTGGCGCCCACCATGGGGCGGGTGTCTTCGCAGTTTGTTGGAGAAGTTGCGATTTTTCCGATTCCCATCATCATGGTTTCCGGTAGAGGATTGGTTGAGGGCCGTGAGATCCGTCTTGGCGCGCTCGTCTCAATCGCCGACGGCTCCTCTTGGCTCCACGAGGCTCCACTCGATGTCGACGCGCTCCCCGTCCGCGGGGCAACGCACTTCCGCGCGTGCGTCCGCGGCATCCTTCTTTGACAGCCGTCGACATAGTATCAGTCGGCTCCTACGGTGTCCTCGCTCCCCACTGCTCGCCGGCGCAAGCGATCCGGTCGGTCATGACTCCAGTGGTGGGTGAGGCATGCGGTGGCCCGCCAATCGGCCACCCCACAAATTGTGGCGATCGAGCCCGATGAAACTCTCTACGGCCTGTTCGACTGGCTCCGTCGAGACTACATCGGAGTGCGACAACAGTGACCCTGCGGCGGAAGTCTTGATGATCTATGGACCACGCAGTTCTCCTTGGTTCCCCCGCGACGATGGTGGCGATGGCGTCGGCAATCCGTCGCGCGTCCACCAGGAGTACTGCCCCGAACCCCTCTTTTCGCAGCAGAGGGAATATCTTCTTCGCCGCAATATGGATGCACTTCACACTCCTATCGTTGGAGAAACCCCTGAGGCCCGGGCCTTGGAGGAGGCGTGCCTGGCCAACTTGGCTGAGCGCACTCGACTGGAGAACCTCCACCACGCACTTGACGAGCGTGCTCGACAGCGAATTCCTGAGTCCAGTCGACGACAACTTTTTCCGCCTCCGACTCAGGTATACCGAACTCCGATTCAGAATCTCACAGTCGCAGCCCAAATAGCCGAGTCAATTCAGCCTTCCTAGTCGGAAGCTGGCCGAGGTTTGATGCAGATTCGGGCTTTACTCTGGGCAGTAGGAGAGCAAAATACAGCAGTATCTCAGTCGCGGAATAGGATTCATAGCAGATCTGTGGTGGTAGACACTATCCAATCTGCTCACAGCCCAAGATCGCCTCTGCGGCGTGAGGGACATGGGCACCGGCAGGATCAGTACAGGAACCTTGAGCAGTATGATCATCGACTCGAACACGATGACCGTCGTCGAGTGCCCACGCCTCCTTCGAGGAGTGGGTCATACGTGCATCAGCGGTAAGAGGATAGGCGCCCCCATAGCAGTGAATGAAGAATTCCAGTCGACCCTAGAGAGCCAGGCTTTGATGCGAGATCTATTCTCGTTCAAGGTCTGGTTGACAGGAATAGGGCACACAGAGAGGGCCATGATAGAGATTATCCGATTGGAAGAAGGGTGCATGTTTCAGGTCCCGAGTGTTTCAGCAGAGCCATCAGAGCAGTAGTGATTCCTCCCAACTTCAGGTCGGCGACTGGAGTTAGCAAGTTCACCGACGAGTCCAAGCCTGACACTTGGCTTGAGGACTACCGAGTGGCTGTGCAGATCGGTGGCGGCAATGATGAAGTGGTCATGAAGCACCTTCCTTTGATGTTGGAGGGCTCAGTCAGAGCGTGGTTGAATCAGTTAGCACCTGGCAGCATATATAGTTGGGAGGAACTTGCCCGAGTGTTTGTTAGAACCTTTGAAGGTACATGCAAAAGGCCGTCGGGGTTGACAGAGTTGCAGTCCTGTGTGTAGAAGCCGAATGAAACCTTGAAAGATTATATCCAGAGATGGATCACATTGCACCATACAGTGGAGAATGTGTCGGATCACCAAGCAGTTTGTGCCTTCAAGGAAGGTGTTAAGCACTGAGAGTTGAACCTGAAGTTTGGTCGGACAGGAGATATGTCCCTGAGTCGAATGATGGAGATTTCCACCAAGTATGCCAATGGTGAAGAGGAAGACCGACTCCGGAGTGGCAAGCACAAAACAGTCGCCCAAGAAACCGGAGGAGGGAATTCCAGTCAGAAACAGAAGCGCAAGGACGAACCAGCTGCTCCTGGTGAAGCTTTAGTTGTGGCCCAAGGGAAATTCAAGGGGAAGCCCAAAGGGCCCTGGACTCCCAAGAAAGTTAAAGATCAAGATGGGAATGATGTGTTGGATTTACCATGCCACATTCATACCAAAAAAGATGAAGAGGGGAATCTCATTTACCCTAAGCACACCACTCGACAGTGTCGTCTCCTGATCCAGCAGTTTCGAGAGAACAACCCAAGGAGAAGGAAAAGGAGTCGAACAAGGGTGAGGAAAGGGAAGAAGATGATGATGGTTTTCCCAATGTCAATTCCACTCTGATGATTTTTGCTGATGTTGAAAGCAAAAGTCAATTGAAAGTTATTAACAGAGAGGTGAACATGGTTGCTCCGGCAACACCCAGTTATCTAAAGTGGTCCTAGACTGCCATCACATTCGACCAGTCAGACCATCCATCACATCTAGCCACCCCTGGGAGGCAAGCACTGGTAGTCGACCCAGTTGTTGAAGGCACTCGACTGACTAAAGTGCTGATGGATAGTGGTAGTGGCCTGAATATTCTTTATGCTGAAACTTTGAAGGGAATGGGCATTCCGATGTCCAAGCTTAGTGAAAGCAACATGAGCTTCCATGGTGTTATACCTGGCAAGAAGGCTGAATCACTCGGCCAAATCGCCCTTGAAGTGGTTTTCGGTGATTCCAAGAATTACCGCAAGGAAAAGTTGACATTTGAGGTAGTGGATTTCAAGAGTTCTTACCATGCCATTCTGGGTAGGCCTGCTTATGCACATTTCATGGCTCGACCGTGTTCTGTGTACCTCAAACTGAAAATGCCTATCCCCATAGGAGTGATAACTATCACTGGCAATCGGCAGAAAGCAGAAGAGTGCTTCCAGAAGGGCTCAAAAATTGTCGATGCACAAATGGCAGTAGTAGAATTGCAAGAGTACCAGAAAAATGCAGATCAGAGTGATTTGCTGCGAGCTAAGAAGCCTGCCACAGACTCTGCGTTTCAGTCGTCTGGAGAAACGAAACCGATTCATATTCACCCGGCCGATCCCAATGCTGCTCCAACTCATATTTCAATGACACTCGACAGCAAATACGAAGAAGCGCTCATCCAGTTCCTCCGTGAGAACTGGGATATCTTTGCATGGAAACCTTCTGACATGCCGGGTGTACCCAGGGGACTGGCTGAGCATCGTTTGCGAGTCGACCCGAAAGTGAAACCTGTCAAGGAACATCTCTGACGGTCCGCCGTCCAGAAGAGAAAAGCAATTGGTGAAGAAGTGGCTCGGCTCCTGGCAGCTGAGTTCATCCGAGAAATCTACCACCTCGAGTGGCTCGCCAATGTTGTCATGGTCCCCAAGAAGGACGATTCACTTCGCATGTGCATTGACTTCAAGCATATCAATTGGGCCTGCCCGAAAGATCATTTTCCTCTCCCCCGCATCGACCAAATCGTTGACTCGACTGCGGGGTGTGAGTGTTTGTCTTTTTTAGACGCCTATTCCGGGTACCATCAGATCCGACTGTATGGACCAGATGAGATAAAAACGGCTTTCATCACTCCATTCGGATGCTTTTGTTATGTCACCATGCCATTCGGCCTGAAGAACGCCGGAGCCACATTCATGAGGATGATCCAGAAGTGTCTGCTCACTCAAATAAGTCGGAATGTGGAAGCATACATGGATGACATTGTGGTCAAGTCATGTAAGGGTTCCGACCTGCTGGCTGACCTTGCTGAAACCTTTGCCAACCTTAGAAGACATGGTATCAAGCTTAATCCATCAAAGTGCACATTCGGAGTTCGTGGCGGAAAGTTACTCGGTTTCCTCGTTTCTGAATGAGGGATCGACGCTAACCCAGGCAAAGTTGGTGCTATGCTTCGGATGAAATGCCATGTGCGTGTGCATGATGTCCAGAAGCTTACTGGTTGTTTGGCCACCTTGAGTCAATTCATTTCTCGCCTCGGTGAAAGGGCATTGCCTCTTTACCGACTGATGAAGAAGTCTGATAAGTTCGAGTTGACTCCCGAAGCTGATGCAGCGTTTGCAGAGCTCAAGGCCCTGCTTTCCAACCAGTCGGTTCTTGCTGCACCAACCAGCAAAGAGCCTTTACTACTTTATATTGCAGCCACTGGACAAGTTGTTAGTACAGTACTCACAGTCGAGCGGGAAGAAGAAGGAAAGGCCTATAAAGTTCAGCGCCCAGTATATTACGTTTCAGAAGTTCTGACTCCATCGAAGCAAAGATATCCACACTATTAGAAGCTTGTTTATGGGATTTACATGACCACGAAGAAGGTTGCACACTATTTCTCTAATCATTCCATTACAGTTGTCAGTGACGCTCCATTATTAGAGATTCTGAACAACAGAGATGTAACTGGTCGAGTGGCAAAGTGGGCGATTGAACTCCTTCCCCTGGACATCAAATTTGAGGCAAAGAAATCTATCAAGTCCCAAGCAATAGCAGATTTCCTCTCCGAGTGGATCGAACAGCAACTTCCGGCCCAAATTGACTTGGAGCATTGGACCATGTTCTTCGATGGCTCCAAGATGCTGAATGGTTCCGGTGCTGGGGTGGTGTTGGTATCCCCCCGTGGTGACAAACTCAGCTATGTTCTCCAGATTCACTTTGACTCTTCCAACAACGAAGTCGAATATGAGGCACTTCTATACGGGTTGCGTATGGCCATTTCACTCGGCGTCCGTCGCCTCATGGTCTATGGTGACTCGGATTTAGTGGTCAATCAGGTGATGAAGGAGTGGGACGTCAGAAGCCCATCTATGACCGGTTATTGCAATGTAGTGAGAAAGTTAGAAAAGAGGTTTGAGGGGTTAGAGCTCCATCACATACCCCGACTGAAAAATCAAGCAGCTAATGATCTAGCAAAGATAGGTTCCAAGAGGTAAGCCGTTCCCAGCAATGTGTTCCTAGAACATATTCATACACCTTCAGTTCAATAAGATCCTTTCACTGAAGAGCCCCCACAACCAAAGAGTGCCACTGATCCGACTGAAATCGAGGTCCCAGCCGTGGTCGATTTGATCATGGAGGTTCTGGTCATCACTCCCGATTGGACAGTACCATATATCGCGTATATTCTTAGAAAGGAACTCCCAGAGGATGAAGAAGAGGCTCGATAGATCGTCCGTCGATCCAAAGCCTTTACCGTGATAAGAGGACAGTTGTTCAGAGAAAGTGTGACTGGAGTCTGCCAGAAATGCATAATACCTGAAGAAGGACGAGTGTTCCTCAATGACATTCACTCGGGGACCTGTGGTCACCATGCGTCCTCTCGGACCATTGTGGCCAAAGCATACCGAGCAGGGTTTTAGTGGCCATGAGCAAATGAGATGGCAAAACAAATAGTCGACAAATGTGAAGGTTGCCAGTTTTACTCCAACATGTCTCACAAGCCCGCTTAGGCCCTGAAGACCATTCCACTCGTCTGGCCCTTCGCTGTTTGGGATTGGATGTGGTTGGACCTCTGAGCACTGGTAGGAGGGGCTTCACTCATGTGTTAGTCACAGTCGACAAATTCACCAAATGGACTAAAGCCAAGCCTATCAAAAACCTTGAAGCCAGCACTGCTGTCAGTTTCATCAGAGAGTTAACATTCAGATATGGTGTTCCACATAGCATCATCACTAACAACGGGTCAAACTTCGATTCTGATGAGTTCAGAGCCTTCTGTGCTTCTCAAGGTACTCGAGTCGACTATGCTTCGGCCGCCCACCCCCAGTCGAATGGACAAGCTGAAAGAGCAAATGAATTGATTCTCAAAGGATTGAAACCCCGACTGATGTGTGATCTCAAACACGTAGCAGGAGCCTGGGTTGATGAACTTCCTTCAGTGTTGTGGGGACTAAGGACAACTCCCAATCGGTCGACTGGAAGAACTCCTTTTTTTATTAGTTTATGGAGCTGAAGTTGTACTTCTGAGTGACTTACTCCATAATGCTCCTCGAGTCGAGCTTTTCTCAGAAGCAGAAGCAGAACAGGCACGGCAAGATGCAGTTGATCTCCTAGAAGAAGAAAGAGAGATGGCCTTGATCCGGTCGATCATCTATTAGCAAGACCTGCGTCGATTCCACGCCAGAAACATGAGAGGTCAAGCATTTAAGGATGGGAGACTTGGTTCTCCGAGTGGATCAGCAGAAACCACACAAGCTTGCTCCTGCTTGGGAAGGCCCCTTCATTGTAACCAGAGTGCTCCACAACGGAGCATACCACCTCTACAACGTCAAGCACAAGAGAGACGAGCCGCGCGCTTCGAATGCGGAACTGCTCCGCACCTTTTATACTTAAGCACTCAGTATGTTGAGATGTAATAAGAAGCACATGTATAGTCTATTTATCTAAGACAAGAGTTTTACAGTCTTCTAAAATGATTGTCGATTGCTTACGTTATTTCTGAAATCCCCCAGTGGGTGGCTTAGCTGCAAATCCGCTTCGCCTAAGTTTAAAAAAAAATCCTACCGAGTGATCAGCAAGCCTCTCACTCGGGGGCTTAGCTGCGAATCCGTTTCGCCTAAGTTTAAAGAATCCTACCGAGTGATGAGCAAGTCTCTCACTTGGGGGATGAGCAAGTCTCTCACTTGGGGGCTTAGCTGCAGTCCAGTACTCGCCTAAGTTTAAAAAAAATCCTACCGAGTGGTGAGAAAGTCTCTCACTCGGGGGCTTAGCTGCAGTTCAGTACTCGCCTAAGTTTAAAAAAAATCCTACCGGGTGGTGAGCAAGTCTCTCACTCGGGGGCTTAGCTGCAGTCCAGTACTCGCCTAAGTTTAAAAAAAATCCTACCGAGTGGTGATCAAGTCTCTCATTGGGGGGCTTAGCTGTAGTCCAGTACTCGCCTAAGTTTCAAAAATCCTACCGAGTGGTGAACAAGTCTCTCACTAGGGGGCTTAGCTGCAGTCCAGTACTCGCCTAAGTTTCAAAAATCCTACCGTGTGGTGAGAAAACCTCACACTCGGGGGCTTAGTTGTAGTTCAGTACTCGCCTAAGTGTTAAAAATCCTACCGAGTGATGAGCAAACCTCACACTCGGGTGCTTAGCTGCAGTCCAGTGCTCGCCTAAGTTTAAAAATCCCACCGAGTGATGAGCAAACCTCACACTCGGGGGCTTAGCTGCAGTCCAGTACTCGCCTAAGTATTAAAAATCCTACCGAGTGATGAGCAAACCTCACACTCGGGGGCTTAGCTGCAGTCCAGTGCTCGCCTAAGTTTTAAAAATCCCACCGAGTGATGAGAAAACCTCACACTCGGGGGCTTAGCTGCAGTCCAGTCCTTGCCTAAATATTAAAAATCCTACCGAGTGATGAGCAAACCTCACACTGGGGGGCTTAGTTGCAGTCGAGTACTCGCCTAAGACGACGAGATGCAGGCCGACTGCAACTTTCTCCTCGGAGCAGCGCCACAAGTACAACATGCGCTCCATCCCTATCTGCAAGGATGACGAGGTGCAGGTCGATTGCAACCTTCTCCTCGGAGCTGCGCCACAAGTACAACGTGCGCTCCATCCCTAGCCACAAGGATGACGATGTGACGCTCTGAGACCGATGTGCCAGGTGTCTCCCATTTATTCGCCGTCGTTCCATCTCAGTCGTTTGCGTGTTGCATATTGCCATGTCATCATGTGCATTGCATCATCATGTTTTCAAAACTTGCATTCATCCGGGTCTCCCAGTTCTCTTTGTTGTCCGTTCTGAGCCCAGACACACTTGCACGCGCCCAGGGCACGTCCGAAATATTATTTTATAAGTGGCCGTAAAATGTTCTCGGAATGGGTTGAAAGCTGGCATGCGGTGTTGTTATAGTGTAGATAAGCCGCCTGCCAAGTTTCATCGCATTCGGAGTCCGTTTGACGCCCCAACGGATAACTATAGCGGCGGTATAGCCGGTCTAACGTCGGACGTTTTTGGTCTTCGGAAACAGTCGTCGGGCCTCTCTTTCTTCTCTTCTCTCAGCTCGAGCCCTTCTGCACAGCCCACAAGTTCCAACCAACCCCTCGCGTGCCTGTCCGAAACTTCACTGGACCCGATCCGGACAGTTGTCACCGTTGGATCCGGATCATCCCCAAACATCTATAAAACGTCACCGTTTTCTTATTTGGACTCCCTAGCCTATTTTTCCTGACCGTCCGATTTTGATTGCAGGGACAAGATAGCCCCTAATCTAACCCACAACTATAAATATGAGTATAACCCTAATTTTGAGGAGAGCTGTCCCATCCTCCTCCTCGCCACCGCCATTCCAAATCCTCTCGGGATCCTCGCCCGATCCACTTCGTTTTTCCCCATCCCCCCATATGGCAGCCCCACCTCCTCTTCCGACTGACCTCCATCGATCCCAACACCACCAAGCCGCCTCAGCGGGCCTCGCTGGAGCTCCACCGGCTACCACCACCAGCAACAAGCAAAGCCACCGCAGCTCCTTCCTCTTCCTCCTCCGCCCGAGCTCGTCCTCGAGCACAACGCCACCCCTACCCAGCAACCGGCGACCAGCCAGGAACTCCCCTACTGTCTCTGTTTACTCTCCTGCATACTCCTTCTCCTCGTGCCCGTATCCCACCGAGCTCCTCTGCGCGCGCACCAGCGCCCGAGCTCTCTGCTGCTCGTCAATCCAACTATCGCCGGAGGCGTCACCGGCAACCAGAGGCCTCCTCGTCACCCCCGAGCGGGAGAGCTTCTCCACCCAAGCAGCAGCAGTCCCAAGCCCTAGCTGCAACCATCTCGACCGGCGCTGTCTTCCCCATCAACCACCTCGAACGTGGGCCTCGTCGAACCTCGTCGTTCCCAAGCTCTTTTTCGGCAGGATCCGCCCCAACATCGTGGGTTCCCCGGTGCCCCGGACCTCCCCTGCTTCGCCAAATTCATCGCTGCTCGAGCTCGATCACGCACCCAAGAACCATGGCGCCCCTCCCGTGTGCACCTCCACTCGTCCTCCGCGCCCACAACAGCTCGAGGGGAGGATCCCCTCGATCCCGTGCTCTTCATTGACGTCATCTCCGGATCAGCTCGACCTCACCTTTCCTGCACCTCCACCGCCCGGATTCGCGCCGCTCTGCCGCCCCTTCTCTGGCCCCTGCCTGCTGGAGCCGTGTCTGCCCATGTCCCGCAGCCGCGCCGCGCCTCTGCTTCGTTCGAGCAGAGATGAAGTGAGCGTCTCGCCCGCGTCTCACCTTCGTTTACCTCGTCCTCGACCGCGCCTCTCCCAGCTGAGTGGGCTGCAGCCACGCAAGATCGATCTTGGCCCAGCCGCACCTCATCCATCCATCGACTAGGCCGAGGCCCAGATCTACCAGCTCCCTGGAGCCCTATGTGAGCAGCCCGTTCCACCAGATTCAGCCCAGAGTCTATTTTTTAGGATCTGCGATTTGTCTATATTCCAGTGTTTTACCTATTTTGCAGAAACCGCCCCAAGCTTCATGCATATAATTACTCACAAACGGTGCATCATATTAAAACAAATTATATATGTAAAATGCTTAGATTTTTGTGTAGATTATTAATTTGCAACTTTCATCCATGTTTAAAATGTTGTTTGTTTAAATTTTCTCAAATTCCATGCTAAAATGCATTAATTCATAACTAAATAACCGTAGCTCCAAATTTAATAATCTTTCTATGTAAATGGGGTAGAAAAATTCCTAGTTTAACATGGTGGCTTTACTTTGCATGTTTAACAACTCTAAAATATGGTTTAGGGCAGAACAGTACCAAATTCTTAATTTGCACATGAGGATTTTCTGGACTTGTTGTTTGTTGGTCCGGCCTCATTTAAACTTGCCTAGATAGGTAGTTTTCATTTGCTTCACCCCTTGCGATGTTAAGAACATTTAATATTGTTGGGTACATAAACGAGATCGAACTAAATAACTTGAATGTGGTGTTCCGTCAATATGCAACTCGTTGCATATTGAGCTCCACTTAACCTATAGTGTTCTTTGTGCACTTTGTCATGCGATGCTTCATTAAACCGGACATGCATCATAATTGTTTATGCATCATGCCATGTTTATCTGGTGGTTGTTTACTATGTTGTTTGCTTCTTTCCGGTGTGCTTCTTCGGGTTGGTTCCGTTAACGTCGCGTTTGTGAGGATTCGTTCGACTTCGTCCATTTGTCTTCCTCATGGACTCATTCTTCTTCCGTGCGGGATCTCAGGCAAGATGACCGTACCCTCGAAATCACTTCTATCTTTGCTTGCTAGTTGCTCGCTCTATTGCTATGCCGTGATACCTACCACTTGCTTTATCTTGCCTCCCATATTGCCATGTCAAGCCTCTAACCCACCTTGTCCTAGCAAACCGTTGTTTGACTATGTTACCGCTCTGCTCAGCCCCTCTTATAGCATTGTCAGTTGCAGGTGAAGATGAAGTTTGTTCCATGTTGGAACATGGTTTTGTTGGGATATCACAATATCTCTTATTTTAATTAATGCATCTATATACTTGGTAAAGGGTGGAAGGCTCGGCCTTATGCCTGGTGTTTTGTTCCACTCTTGCTACCCTAGTTTCCGTCATACCGGTGCTATGTTCCTTGATTTTGCATTCCTTACACGGTTGGGTGTTATGGGGACCCCTTGACAGTTCGCTTTGAATAAAACTCCTCCAGCAAGGCCCAACCTTGGTTTTACCATTTGCCTCACCACCACCTACTTTTCCCTTGGGAGTCGCGCTCCCGAGGGTCATCCTTATTTTAGCGCCCCCCGACCAGTGCTTGTCTAAGTGTTGGTCCGAACCGAGCTGCCTGCGGGGCCACCTCGGGGAAACTTGAGGTTTGGTTTTACTCGTAGCTAGTCGCATCCGGTGTTTTCCCTGAGAACGAGATACGTGCGACTCCTATCGGGATTGTCGGCACATCGGGTGGCTTTGCTGGTCTTGTTTTACCATTGTCGAAATGTCTTGTAATCGGGATTCCGAGTCTGATCGGGTCTTCCTGGGAGAAGGAATATCCTTCGTTGATCGTGAGAGCTTGTGATGGGCTAAGTTGGGACGCCCCTGCGGGGTTTTGAACTTTTGAAAGCCGTGCCCATGGTTATGGGCAGATGGGAATTTTTTAATGTCCGGTTGTAGAAAACTTGAAACTTGACTTAATTAAAATGCATCAACCGCGTGTGTAGCCGTGATGGTCTCTTTCCGGCGGAGTCCGGGAAGTGAACGCGGCTCTTGTGTTATGCTTGAACATAAGTAGTTTCATGATCACTTCTTGATCACTTCTAGTTCACGACCGTGCTTTGCTTCTCTTCTCGCTCTTATTTGCATATGTTAGCCACCATTTTTGCGTAGTGCTTGCTGCAGCTCCACCTCATTACCCCTTTCCTACCCATAAGCTTAAATAGTCTTGATCTCGCAGGTGTGAGATTGCTGAGTCCTCGTGGCTCACAGATACTTCCAAACAGTTGCAGGTGCCGATGATACCAGTGCAGGTGACGCAACCCAGCTCAAGTGGGAGCTCGATGAAGTTTGTGTTCGTTGTGTTGTTTCGCTTTCAGTTGATCAGTAGTGGAGCCCAGTTGGGACGATCGGGGATCTAGAATGGGGTTTTCTTCTTTTATTTGGTTCCGTAGTCAGACCTTGATTGTATCTAGATGATGTAATGCTATATTTATGTATTGTGTGAAGTGGTGATTGTAAGCCAACTCTTTATCCCTTTCTTATTCAGTACATGGGATGTGTAAAGATTACCCCTCTTGCGACATGCCTACTATGCGGCTATGCCTCTAAGTCGTGCTCCGACTCGTGGGAGATATAGCCGCATCGTGGGTGTCACAAGTTGGTAATCAGAGCCTTCCCCGACTTAGGAGCCCCCTGCTTGATCGAATCGCTGGCATTGTTGAGTCTAGAAAAAATGTTTTGAGTCTTATAGGATTATATATATCAGAGAGTAGGATTCTTTTTACTCCTCAGTCCCTTCGTCGCTCTGGTGAGGCCTTCTGACGTAGAGTTTTGACTCTTCTCTCCTCAAATTTCATGATTTTTTTAGGATCACGCGGGTATCTTGGAATCGTTCTGATGGTTTTGTGATGAGAACATCGTTCTTGGTGCCTCCTTACATTTAGGGGTTGTGGCACTTTCCCGGGGAGGTTAGCTCCGATGTGTTGTCATCACAATTTTATCGTTGCAGTTCTGGAATACCTGAGTTTCGCCGACATTGAAAATCTCTTTTATGTAGTTGTTGGTGAGATAACCTCGACGCCACCCAGTACTGGGGCGGGAGTTCGGGAGTATTGCCATAACTCGTATAACGGATGCTTTTCAAAGTTTGAGGTAAATGATTTCCGAAGGTTTCTTGGTTATGTGTTGAAGGATGGATACAGCTGGATGTAGGTTTTGCTAGTTTTGGGTGAGATATTATGCTTCCCCTGTATCCCCAACACCTGATTGCATAACCAGAAAGTTTCGGGAGTTTATAAGTGGGAATTCAAGTAGCTCCTAGGATATCTTTCCAACAGATGCATGATATGAGATTGGGGTTCGACGTCTAGTGGTCCGCCCATCCACGGTTGGTTTTACAGTGGACTCGTTGTGTCTTAAAGAGTCCTTGTCTATGCTAACTCGGGGCGCTACGTATGTCATGTGCACTGCCTTGTACATGATGGTGTTGTACGATCGAGCCCGTGTGGGCCCCACCACGAAAACTTCAGACGAAATCTCTATCATATGTTTGTTCCGGCTTATTTTGCAAGCCAATCCTTTGTTTTGTTTTGAGTTGTGGTATTCGAGTTGTTTCAAAGTCAAATGTTGATTCCATACCTTTTCCTAAGAGGTGTTCTCATATTTCTATGTGAATACTAATCCTTCATGATAATCGAGATTGTCATGTCAATCCTTTTCAACCGGTGTGTTTTCTCTGCAAGTGGATCCGATCATTTTAACATCCGCAAGATCACATCTCGTTTTTCCCAACGTTGTTCATTTCATCCGTCCCCAAGTTGCCTTTATTTTTCCCACCCTCCCACCCTTTTCCTTCAAGAAATCAGATTTCTTAATCTAGTATCCATTTTCTGATGGGAAGTGTCTCCATTCTTTTCCGTCAATGTTCTTACCCGGTGGTTCTCATGAAGATGCTCTACAAGTTCATCATTCTTCATTCTTTTTCTACGGTGGATTCAATTCAAGCTTTGTCGATCATATCTTTTCCTCGTTTCAAATGTTTTCCCATGTTGGTGCACCTCTTAATCATTCACCTCTTGCTATTCATTTTGTTCCGGAGTGCTGAAGATGTCTCAGAAGGTTCACATTTCCATTATCAATCCGTTCAAGATATCTCGAGGTTGTTATCTCATTCTAGCCATTTAATTCAACCGGTGCAATCTTCCTTTCAAGCAATCGTTTCAACGGTGTATCTTTTGAGTGGGCCCTGACCTACAGGTCTTTTCCCAGGATCTTACCTGACTCTTCTAATCTTCCCGGAGTTACTCTCAAATTCTTTTCCAAGTGACGTAAAAATGAGTTACCATCAGTCAAATGCCTTCTCCAGGATCTTGCACATTCTTTTCATCATTGGTTCAACCATTCTAATTTTCCATTCCGGAGTGACTCAACAATTCACGGTGGTGTTTCTCATCGTCATTCTTAGATTTTTGAAGACCGAAGAAGAGTTTTTCCTCCAAATATTGTCCGTTCTCTCAGAGATGCGTAGTTCAAGCTTGATAACATCCTCTCGTAATTGTTTTTGACTGTGAGAATTCTTTTTATCCATCCGGAGCAATTCAGGAGTCTTTTTAGTTTGATTCTCCGAAGGCCATCATTTCGGATTTATTCATTCTCAGCTTTCATCTCTCTTTCTCTAAATCTTACCGGTGAATCACTCAAACATCCTCTAATTAGTTCATGATCTCTTCATTCACTTGTTTCTAAATTCCCCTCAAGTATCTTCATTCGTTCTCTAATTCTTCCGGGTGTTTCTTTATCTTTTCTTCAATCGTTTACAA
Organism: Triticum monococcum; assembly: GCA_034509565.1. Lineage (NCBI taxonomy): Eukaryota > Viridiplantae > Streptophyta > Magnoliopsida > Poales > Poaceae > Triticum > Triticum monococcum. The sequence goes on from CM067846.1 coordinate 475,064,577, forward strand.
TTCTTACAATGGTTCTTCCAAGATTCTTGTTCCTTCGTTTATCATATCAATTTATTCGTTGTTTCAATTCTACCGGTGGTTCATTGAAGACCTTCTCAAGTTTGCACCATATCTATCTTAATCCTTTCTACGAGAATAAGTAGTATGCCAAATCCATTGTTTATCATCAATTTAATTGGTGAAGGATGAGCATAATGTAATTCTTATTCTTGTTTCATCGAGTAAATTCAATTCCTTATTCCGGAGGTTCATCAAAATTCTTGATTTCATTTGTTCATCTTTCTTTTCGGAGTTCCAAGTTTTCTCGGTTATATCATTTCAACGCTTCATCTAATCACTGCAAGGCTTCTCCTGGAGCCCTTTTCAACTTTCCCTTTTCGTTTGATCATTCTTTTATTACCGGAGTTCTTCATGGAGGCTCTACATGTTGGTTCATCAACAACTTAATTCCTTCTCGAAGTGTTCATCAAGATTCTTTTCAGAGGAGTTCAAACATTCTTCATCTTGCATTCCAAAGTGCAATTCTTTCTATCTTATCTTTTGGGATGGTGTTATGTCATTCTTGACAATTTCTTTCATGTTTCATGATTCGCAAGTTTTCAAGAATGAGATAGTTAAACCCATCAATTTCTTCGAGCATGAGCTCTTCTCAATCCATCAATCTCTTCGTTGGAGTATCTTGGTTTAGATTTCACCGAAAGCCTTCCATTGGGAATGTTGCTATTTATGGTGCTAATAAATGACCCAAGTTCTTCATTTATCCTCCCGGTGAAAATAAGTTTCTTGTCTCCTTGTTGATATCAATCCAGTCTATCATTCCTGTAGTGGCAGAATTTCACATCAAGATTTTGAGATGTTTTCCATAAGGCCACGACAAGCTTATCCTTTCGTTGTTGATAGTCCAACAACTCCGTTCTAGCATCTCGTGTAAGCATGCTCTTTTAAGATCTTGTTTTCCTCTATTCAGTAAATTCATTTCTTTCATTTCTTCCGGAGGCATTGTGATGATGCTCTCTTCGACCCATCATCCCATTTGTTGTCAAAGATCATGTTCTTTTCGTGTTTATCCATTTAACCGGAGTGTCGTGCCCTCTTTTCAAGTTCTCTCATCTTATCAAGTTTTGCCTTCCTTCTCAACCGGAGTGCCACCTGAAATCTTTCTTACCCATTGTGCCATTATTTCAATAGTTCCAGAGGCAGTGTGTTGTTGATTTCATCAAGTATCCTCTCATCTTGTCAAAATCTTGTTCTATTCCTTCCATTTTCAGTCGGAGTGCTGTCCAAATTATATCATTCTTATTTCTTCTCTATCTTGTTTTAACCGGAGTGTTGTGTCTATCATTCCTCTTCTAACCAGACTCTCATCCAAGTGCTTTCATTTTGCCAAGCTCATATTCTTTACCTTCTTTCTCCAACCGGAGTGTTGTCGTAATTGATCCTTATCATTCCTTGTACATCTCGTTTTAATCGGAGTGCTTGCATGTACTTCTTGTCCATTGCAACCCTTTTCTTATGTCTTTCAACCTACAAGGCTCTAATAATGTTCCGTGTTCCTCTTTTCTAACGGAGTGTTTTCAATTTCGATCATCTCTGTTGTTTTCTTTTCTCAAATGGTTCAACCACTCAAGGTTCATGGTTTCACTCGTTTTTCAAAGAAGCAACTTAGTTTACCTCTTCTCTTCCTCTTCATTTTCCCTCCGGTGTCATCCTAGATCTCGGAACGAGATCCTCTCGTAGTGGTGGAGTGTTGTGACGCCCCGAGACCGATGTGCCAGGTGTCTCCCAGTTAATCGCCGTCGTGCTATGTCATTCGCTTGCGTGTTGCATCTTGCCATGTCATCATGTGCATTGCATCATCATGTTTTCAAAACTTGCATTCGTCTGGGTCTCCCAATTCTCTTCGTTGTCCGTTCTGAGCCCAGACACACTTACACGCGCCCGCGGCACGTCCGAAATATTATTTTATAAGTGGCCAGAAAATGTTCTCGGAATGGTTTGAAAGTTGGCATGCGGTGTTGTTATAGTGTAGATAAGCCGCCTGCCAAGTTTCATCGCATTCGGAGTCCATTTGACGCCCCAACGGATAACTGTAGTTACGGTATAGCCGGTCTAACGTCGGACGTTTTCGGTCTCCGGAAACGGTCGTCAGGCCTCTCTCTCTCTCTTCTCTTCTCTCAGCTCGAGCCCTTCTGCACAGCCCATAAGTTCCAACCGACCCCTCGCGTGCGTGTCCGAAACTTCCCCGGACCCGACCCGGATAGTCGTCACTGTTGGATCTGGATCATCCCCAAACATCTATAAAACGTCACCGTTTTCTTATTTGGACTCCCTAGCCTATTTTTCCTGACCGTCCAATTTTGATTAGAGGGACAAGATAACCCATAATCTAACCCACAGCTATAAATATGAGTATAACCCTAATTTTGAGGAAAGTTGTCCCATCCTCCTCCTCGCCGCCGCCATTCCAAATCCTCTCGGGATCCTCGCCCGATCCACTTCGTTTTTCCCCATCCTCCCAAATGGCAGCCCCACCTCCCCTTCCGACTCACCTCCATCGATCCCAACACCACCAAGCCGCCTCAGCGGACCTCGCTGGAGCTCCACCGGCTACCACCAGCAGCAGCAAGCAAAGTCACCGCAGCTCCTTCCACTTCCTCCTCCGCCCGAGCTCGTCCTCGAGCACAACGCCACCCCTACCCAGCACCGGCGACCAACGAGGAACTCCCCTGCCGTCTCTGTTTTCTATCCTGCATACTCCTTCTCCTCGTGCCCGCATCCCACCGAGCTCCTCTGCGCGCGCACTAGCGCCCGAGCTCTCTGCTGCTCGTCAATCCAACCACCGCCGGAGGCGTCATCGGCAACTAGAGGCCTCCTCGTCACCCCCGAGCGGGAGAGCTTCTCCACCCAAGCAGCAGCAGTCCTGAGCCCTAGCTGCAACCATCTCGACCGGCGCTGTCTTCCCCGTCAACCACCTCGAACATGGGCCTCGTCGAACCTCGCCGTCCCCGAGCTCTTTTTCGGCAGGATCCGCCACAACGCCGTGGGTTCCCCGGCGCCCCGGACCTCCCCTGCTTCACCAAATTCGTCGCTGCTTGAGCTCGAGCACGCACCCAAGAACCATGGCGCCCCTCCCGTGCGCGCCTCCACTCGTCCTCCGCGCCCACAGCAGCTCGAGGGGAGGATCCCCTCGATCCCGTGCTCTTCGTTGACCGCAGCTCCGGATCAGCTCGACCTCACCTTTCCTGCACCTCCACCGCCCGGATTCGCGCCGCTCCGCCGACCCTTCTCCGGCCCCTGCCCGCCGGAGCCGTGTCTGCCCATGCCCCGCAGCCGCGCTGTGCCTCTGCTTCGTTCGAGCAGAGACGAAGTGAGCGTCTCGCCCGCGTCTCACCTTCGTTTACCTCGTCCTCGACCGCGCCTCTCCCAGCTGCGTGGGCTGCAGCCACGCAAGATCGATCTTGGCCCAGCCGCACGTCATCCATCCACCGACTGGGCCGAGGCCCAGATCTACCAGCTCCCTGGAGCCCTATGTGAGCAGCCCGTTCCACCAGATAAAGCCCAGAGTCTATTTTTTAGGATCTGCGATGTGTCTATATTCCAGTGTTTTACCTATTTTGCAGAAAACCCCCAAGCTTCATGCATATAATTACTCACAAACGGTGCATCATATTAAAACAAATTATATATGTAAAATGCTTAGATTTTTGTGTAGATTATTAATTTGCAACTTTCATCCATGTTTAAAATGTTGTTTGTTTAAATTTTCTCAAATTCCATGCTAAAATGCTTTAATTCATAACTAAATAACCGTAGTTCCAAATTTAATAATCTTTATATGTAAATGGGGTATAAAAATGCCTAGTTTAACATAGTGGCTTTACTTTGCATGTTTAACAACTCTAAAATATGGTTTAGGGAAGAAAGTACCAAATTCTTAATTTAAGCATGAGGATTTTCCGGACATGTTGTTTGTTGTTTCGGCCTCATTTAAACTTGCCTAGATAGGTAGTTTTCATTTGCTTCACCCCTTGCGATGTTAAGAACATTTAATATTGTTGGGTACATAAACGAGATCGAACTAAATAACTTGAATGTGGTGTTCCGTCAATATGCAACTCGTTGCATATTGAGCTCCACTTAACCTGTAGTGTTGTTTGTGCACTTTGCCATGCCATGCTTCATTAAACCGGACATGCATCATAATTGTTTGTGCATTATGCCATGTTTATGTGGTGGTTGTTTACTATGTTGTTTGCTTCTTTCTGGTGTGCTTCTTCGGGTTGGTTCCATTAACGTAGCGTTTGTGAGGATTCGTTCGACTTCGTCCGTTTGTCTTCTTCATGGACTCGTTCTTCTTCCGTGCGGGATCTTAGGCAAGATGACCGTACCCTCGAAATCACTTCTATCTTTGCGTGCTAGTTGCTCGCTCTATTGCTATGCCGCGATACCTACCACTTGCTTTATCTTGCCTCCCATATTGCCATGTCAAGCCTCTAACCCACCTTGTCCTAGCAAACCGTTGTTTGGCTATGTTATCGCTCTGCTCAGCCCCTCTTATAGCATTGTCAGTTGCAGGTGAAGATGAAGTTTGTTCCATGTTGGAACATGGTTTTGTTGGGATATCACAATATCTCTTATTTTAATTAATGCATCTATATACTTGGTAAAGGGTGGATGGCTCAGCCTTATGCCTGGTGTTTTGTTACACTCTTGCTGCCCTAGTTTCCGTCATACCAGTGTTATGTTCCTTGATTTTGCGTTCCTTACACGGTTGGGTGTTTTGGGGACCCTTGACAGTTCGCTTTGAATAAAACTCCTCCAGCAAGGCCCAACCTTGGTTTTACCATTTGCCTCACCACCACCTACTTTTCCCTTGGGAGTCGCACTCCCGAGGGTCATCCTTATTTTAGCCCCCCCGGGCCAGTGCTTGTCTAAGTGTTGGTCCAAACCGAGCTGCCTGCGGGGCCACCTCGGGGAAACTTGAGGTTTGGTTTTACTCATAGCTAGTCTCATCCGGTGTTGCCTTGAGAACGAGATACGTGCGACTCCTATTCGGATTGTCGGCACATCGGGTGGCTTTGCTGGTCTTGTTTTAACATTATCGAAATGTCTTGTAATCGGGATTCCGAGTCTGATCGGGTCTTCCTGGGAGAAGGAATATCCTTCTTTGATCGTGAGAGCTTGTGATGGGCTAAGTTGGGACACCCCTGCAGGGTTTTGAACTTTTGAAAGTCGTGCCCCCGGTTATGGGCAGATGGGAATTTTTTAATGTCAGGTTGTAGAAAACTTGAAACTTGACTTAATTAAAATGCATCAACCGCGTGTGTAGCCGTGATGGTCTCTTTGCGGCGGAGTCCGGGAAGTGAACACGGCTCTTGTGTTATGCTTGAACGTAAGTAGTTTCAGGATCACTTCTTGATCACTTCTAGTTCATGACCGTGCTTTGCTTCTCTTCTCGCTCTTATTTGCATATGTTAGCCACCATTTTTGCTTAGTGCTTGCTGCAGCTCCACCTCATTACCCCTTTCCTACCCATAAGCTTAAATAGTCTTGATCTCGCAGGTGTGAGATTGCTGAGTCCTCATGGCTCACAGATACTTCCAAACAGTTGCAGGTGCCGATGATACCAGTGCAGGGACGCAACCCAGCTTAAGTGGGAGCTCGATGAAGTTTTTGTTCGTTGTGTTGTTTCGTTTTCAGTTGATCAGTAGTGGAGCCCAGTGGGAGGATCGTTGATCTAGCAATTGGGGTTTTCTTCTTTTATTTGGTTCCGTAGTCGGACCTTGATTGTATCCGGATGATGTAATGCTATATTTATGTATTGTGTGAAGTGTGAAGTGGCGATTGTAAGCCAACTCTTTATCCCTTTCTTATTCAGCACATGGGATGTGTAAAGATTACCCCTCTTGCGACATGCCTACTATGCAACTATGCCTCTAAGTCGTGCTCCGACACGTGGGAGATATAGCCGCACCATGCGTGTTACAAACGAGGTGCAGGTCGATTGCAACCTTCTCCTCGGAGCTGCGCCACAAGTAAAACGTGCGTTCCATCCCTATCTGCAAGGACGACGAGGCGCAGGTCGACTGCAACTCTCTCCTCGGAGCTGTGCCACAAGCACAACATGCGCTCCATCCCTATCCGTAAGGATTGCGAGGCGCAGGTCGACTGGGGTATCTCGCTCAGAGCTGCATCTCAAGAAATATTCCGAGTGAAGAATAAGTTCCACTCGAAGGCAAACGCAAGCACATGCAGAAGATAGACCAAGTTCGGATAAAACCTCAAAAGTTTCAGGACGAAGATAAAAGTACTCGGGCATCAGGCCCGAAGGAGTTTAACGGTTACAAAAATCGCTCAGCATTCCGAGGAATATTTAAAGCAAGTTCATGTATCAAGTTTATTCACTCAGCAGTAGGAGGGCTTGCAGGCTCAACAAACTCGTCCAAATCAATCTCGTCCGCGATCCGAGTGGCAGCAGCAATGAAAGTCTCCATGAAGGATTGGAAGTCGTGCCTTTTGGTGTTGGCGACCTTGATCGCCGCCAGCTTCTCTTCTTGAGCTTCTTTGAAGTGGACCCTGACCTGAGATAGAGCCACGTCAGCATCACATCGAGCCACGTCAGCATCACATCACTTCTTCCATTCCTGCACTCGACCGGGAACTTCATTAAGTAGAGTCATCAGAGACTCGAGATCATTCTGAAGTGTTGCCCTTGGCCAGAGCGATCCATCAATGCGCGACACCGCCACCTTCAGATGAGCAAGATAGCTGGTAACACTGGCAACACGAGATTCTAGTCGAAGCACATTCATGGCAGCCTCGTCGCCGACTGGAGAAAGGGTAGGATCCAAGCCCGTCTCGATCCGTCCAGTCTCCTCTTCAAAGTTTTGACAGAATTCTGAAAATTCAAGGATTTAGTGAGTCGAATGATCAGGACTAACTTGCAAATAGTAAAGCAGTCAGATAAAAGGGGTACCTTCGAGCATAAGAAAGAGCTTCTTGGCGAGGGCCTTTAGATAATCTTCCAAGTCGTTTCTCTTATGAGACATGCTTTCCAGTTGGTCGTTCAGAGCCACCTTATCCTTCTTCAGACGGGTCGCCTCTCGGTTGGACTTAGTAAGAGACGACTTCAGCTTGGTTATCTCCTCCTCCAGTGCTCCGACTGAAGCCAGCTTTTTGTCAGCAAGAGTAGTCTTCTCTTCAGCTTCCTTTTGTGCAGCCGCAAGGTCCAGGTACTTCTTCTCTAGAGCCAGCCTCATTTTCTCTGCAAAATACGCATTTAGATCAAATAGAAAAATGAGGGGATAACTCAAAGGATGGTCGAGATAAGCAGTCGACAGGTCGTTACCTTCCGTACCAGCAACTTCATCCTAAGCCTTTTTCAAGTTCTATTGGGCCAACTCCAAGTCAAGATTGAGTTGCCTCTGCTTTTCCTCAAATTTAGCGAACTTGGAGATGAGGGCACAAGATTTATACAGTGAGTAAAAGACATGTCAACAGACACGATCAAAGATTATTTACTTCCGGGTGAATAAAACTTCAAGACTACTGCAGAATCAAACATTCTACAGTAGTCTCGGGGACAACACCCAGTGGGTGCACTTAGCGTGCCCCCACTGGTTCAGATCCCACTCGACATGGTCCGCCCAGACCGAGTGTAAAAAAAGTACTCGGACCCCAACCGACTGCCAGCAGTCGATCGAGGTCTCGGGGACTACACCCAGTAGGTGCACTTAGCGTGCCCTCACTGGTTCAGATCCCACTCGACATGGTCCGCCCAGACCGAGTGGAAGAAAGGAAAAACGGAGAAAGTAGTTCTCAGACCCCAACCGACTACCAGGAGTCGACTGCGGCCTCGGGGACTACACCCAGTGGGTGCACTTAGCGTGCCCCCACTGGTTCAGATCCCACTCGACCAGGCCGAGTGGAAGAGTGAAAATAATAAAGATGACAAAACACCCAGTGGGTGTACAGTCTCGAAGTGCAAGACAATGAGAGATTGCGCGAAGGAAAATATTCAGGTAGCATATCCTAATAGAACAAGTTCAGTCGGAAGTCAACTTACCTGGACATTGGCTCGAAGACCCGCGCTGGCGTCACAAGCAGCCTGACTGCTTCGTGCACCACCTTCACCCGCTCCATCATTATGCCAGCCTGACGAATGGCCTCTGCAGCGGCACCCGACTGGCTTTCTGGAACATGATGAGTGGCGAAGAAGGGGACGGACGGTCCAGACGCAGCGTCTTGGAGCTCTGAGGCATGAAGTTGGATGGTTGAAGCAAGCATTGGTGCAGTCGACGATGCGGGGTGTGCACTCGACACTGGGTCAGCAAAGGTTACAAAAACCTTACTCGCATTTTTGAGCTGTTGAACTACTGGCTCTGCCGCCGGTTCCGACTGGGATGTCTTGCCAGCTGTTTCCTTCTTTCTACTGGGCCTCGGCGGCAGGTCCTCGTCATCATCCGGAAGTTCAATGACATAGGAAGGGGCTGCAAAGAAATCAGTCGACCCTAGATGAGTCGCCAGAATTTAATTGACCATGTAATCAAGGACAAGATCACGAGAGTTGTACCTGGGTTAGAGGTGACTGCATCTTCCATCTCCTCGTCTTCATACTAGCGGGTGGAAGTCCCAGAGGTAGCATCTCTGCAAATTTCAATATTCAGTCGGTCACGTTTGTTACACCGAGTCAACCAAAGGATCAGGTCGGATTATTACCCAGAGATAGTAGGAATGACCACTTTGATCTTGGGCAAAGCCTTCGGCAGTTTGGATGATGCAGCCTTCGGTGGTTTCAGTGATGGAGGAGGTGCAACTTTAGATTGCTTCGGTGTCCTCTCAGTCGGCACTGGAGAGGGCGTCCGGGGACGCTTCGAAGACTGCCCAGTCGGTGCGGCCACCGTGTCATGGAGGCTTACTGGGTCGTGAGAGTGCTTGGACCTTTTTTTCTCTGCGAGGAGGCGAGTCGACCTCTTCTTCATCACTTGGGTCGCCACTCTCCTCGCCTTCCTCCTCGTCTGAGTGCCACTCGCCGCTATCGCCTCCGCTCGCCTCCTCCTCCGAGTCCTGCTCCTGCTCTCCATTGGGCATTGAATACATCTCAGTAAGAGCCTGAAAGATAACAAGCAAAGAAAAAACATTCAGTCGTCAATAGGTGGTTACATGATTAATCAAAAAAGTACTCGGCAATCCAGAGTCAGACCTGGTCTGGCTGGCGCGAATGGTCGAATGGAGCGACCCTCCTGGACCCCCTGGGTTATCCTTGTTGCCTGTGATGCCTCTCAGCCACTTCTCCACCGTGTCCTTGTCGACCTCCTCCGGGTGGATCCGAGTGGAATCCTCAATGCCCGAGTACATCCACATTGGATGATCACGAGCTTGGAGCGGCTGGATGCATCATTTGAGGAATACCTCCAGCAGATCCATACCGGTCACGCCGTCCCGGACGAGCTGGACCACCCGCTTGACCAACACCTTCACCTGCACTCTCTCCTCTAGGATCACTTTCAATGCGGAGGGCTTCTCGACCCGAGCCATGGAAAAAGTAGGGAGCCCGGTCGACTGACCTAGAGTCGGCTGGTCTTTGCAATAAAACCAGGTCGACTGCCAACCTTGGACCGACTCGGGAAGATCATGGCTGGGAAAGTGCTTTTACTTCTCATCTGAACCCCAAGACCCTGCACATCTGAATCACGCGCGTCCTCTCGTCACTCAGATTGGCCTTCTTGACCGACTGAGAACGGCAAGTGAAAATGTGCTTGAAAAGACCCTAGTGTGGCCTACAACCTAAGAAGTTCTCGCACATGGACACATAGGCGGCAAGATATACGATGGAGTTGGGATTGAAGTGGTGAAGTTGTGCTCCAAAGAAGTTCAAGAATCCCTGGAAGGAAGGATGGGGAGGCAGAGATAATCCACGGTCAACATGAGTTGCGAGGAGAACGCACTCACCATCTCACGGATGCGGTTCGGTCTCTCCTTCCGAAACCTTGCCGATTCATGGGGAGTCAGCCTCCCTCGACCAGATCATCAATGTCGTCTTGGTTGATCGTCGACCGGATCCAGTCGCCCTGGATCCAGCCGCGCGGCAGGCTAGATCTCGACAAGGATCCGCCCCGGTTGGACCTCTTCCCCTTCGCCTTCGCCGTAGCCTTCCTTGCGCGCTCCAGGGCCACCGTCTTCTCCTTCCCCATAGTCGCAGGTGAAGATCGAATAGAGCAGCGGCACTGAGAGCGGAGATGGGGATGGCGGAGAAAGCAGAGGAGAAAGGAGGAGAATGGGGACACGCTGCACACAAAACCCCGATCTGTCACTCTATATGAGGCCGCTTCCGAGTGGCTGACCTGTGGGATCGGAAGATCTAGTCAAATCCCGCAACAGTCGTGCGCGAGGTACGTGGCGAAAAAGGTGGCACGGTCATCGAGGCGGCCTCGCCTAATCCCCTCCGATTACTGTGGCCTCCCCCGTCCCGCGCGCTTCCCCAAATTTGAATCCCACGATATCCGCACGCAGCAAGGCAACCTGTCAAACGGAAGAAATTTTCCATATCAGTACTCAAAATATCGCAGTAAAGTTCACTCGGCAGAAACAAGAATGGATCAAGGCGACTAAAAAGAAGTTGATATCATCATAATTGTTCGCTTGGTCGCAATAAGATGCTCCCGAAGCACGAAAATTGAATCGGAGGAATTGTCAACTCCTTCTCCACTCAAGCCCCAAACCATTCGGGGGCTAATGATGAAGCTATGTACCTAGGGTAGGGTCATAGGCCTGACCTAGACGCCCTCCCCAAGGTCATCGCCCTAAAGCTAGAAGCATTCGAAGGGTACCATCATCCACTCGACCAGAGGCATTCCACTCGGAAGAATCAATGACACTCGACCATCATAGAAACCACTCGACGTACAGAAGATCTAAAGCCACCCTACGCAACAACGGTCGGGCGTTTACTCATAGACTTAATAATCATTTATATCACTTAATTGCTAGCGTTACCAGTAACGTTCCACTCTTAATGTACATTGAACCCTGTGTAACAGAGGGGAGCGGGGGTCCTGGCACACTCTATATAAGTCACCCCCCTCCTCTAGGACAAGGGTTCACATCCTTTATAAACACACACATATACACAATCCAGTCGACCGCCTCCGGGCACCGAAACGTAGGGCTGTTACTTCCTCCGTGAAGGGCCTGAACTCGTAAACTCGTGTGTACAACTACTCCATAGCTAGGATCTTGCATCCTTATACCTACCCCCCATTCTACTGCCAGTCTTAGAACGACGACACACGATGCTGCTGGCGCTCGGTCTCGAGCCGACACGGCGCGGCTCCATCCATGGCGGCGTCGCCGGCCACTTCCTCCACAGCGTCGCTCCCTCGGTGGGGATGTCCACATCAGTAGGAGCTACTGCTGCTTTAGCTCTCGCTCGCGTTGCTGCTATGCTCTTGCTCTCAGTCCCCTGATTGGTCTGCTCTTGCTATTGCTCTTGCTCTTGCGCGCGCTGCTACTCTTTCTCTTGCTCTTGCTTGCGATGCTGCTCCGATTTAGCTACACTTCAGTCGACTGAATCGACTTTTGGGTCAGTCGATTTTCAGGGGGTGGGGACTCACCGGAGTTAAGGAAGAACCAGCCGCAGCGGGGAGGGGGGCTCGCCGGAGAGGTGCCCAATTATCTATCTTAGGGTTCAGGGTGGGGGCGGTGGTCACCGACAGTGGTGGGACGGTGGCGTGGGGATCGCCGAAGAAAAAGCTCGACACGGGGGGCCTAGAGGGATGGCCGGGGCGGTGGTGGACCGGCGGTGGGGAGTGCTCTCGGGGCGGGCGGGGCGGCGCACTGCTAGCCGCGGGTGGTAGGGGGCGATTGTTCGACCGGTGGTGGCTGGTGGCTCAGGGTATCCTCACCTGATGCTGCTACACGACCAGCTGCCCCGCTCTCGCACGCGCCGCCGCTGCTGCTGCTGCTGCTTTTCTGCTACTAGCTAGTGTGTTCAGTTTCGACAGTAAAATTCAGTTTTGATAGTAAAATTCAGTTTCGACAGCAAAATTCAGTTTTGGCGGTTAAGTTCAGTTTTGACAGTTAAGTTCAGAGATAAGCGGCTAATGTATTTCACATCTTGCACTTTGTGGTTATGTATTTTATGTCATCTATTGGAGATGCTATTAGAATTCCACTCAGGTTAATGTTGTCTCTCTTGTCCTGCTTCAGCCTCGGCGTCGTACAACTCACCGGAGCTGCTCCAACAACGAAACCCTCCATCACAGTGGAGCAGTACCCCGGGCTCCATCTCCAGACGCCTAAGATCTTATTTCCCTCCTCCGACAGCCATGTCAGCCGGATCATCCTCACCGACCAACCCAATCACGCTGAGATCGACATGGCTTCGGCAAAGAGGTTGTACACTTGTTGCATCTCTTTTTTACTCTACATGTTATATATATTGTCCACTGAGCACACGCAGTAACGTGAAATATGATTAGTTTCTCCTACTATATGACAAGCAGTGAGGTACCAGGCAACTTAGCTATCCGTGATGGACTCTCTTGAATGCCATCATTATTTATCTCTGCGTGTTTGAGTTGTGCATTTGTCGATGGGCCTGAGAGTTGAGCTAGTACGACAGTGGCCTGGGTCCAAAGTAGTAGAAGTAGGCAAGTAGCACAAAAACATTTTTTGAGTGTAGCTTTTCCTTGCTCAAGCCGGCCTACTAGAATCGCCAGTGCTTGAAAGGAAAAGTGAAGGAAAAACATAGAAATTGGAAAGTTTCCTATGGTACTACTATTCATGCATTTGGTTCAAAGGAATGGAGCAAAGGAAAACTATAGGATTTGTTCCTTTAGTATCTCCTTGAAATAAAAATCGTACAGATTTTAATTTCCACTTGTCCTCCTTTTCAAATTCCTATTCATGAAGGACAAGACTAAGAGATAGTAGCATAATAGCATCATAACCGTACATTTTCTTGTGGTTTGACTTAATCTCACCATGCTTCTTTGCATCATGTGATCTTCCAATTCTTGTGAACCAAACACCCAGATTGGCAGAAATCCTGTGTTTTTAAATTCTCTGTTTTGCACGTGCATTCCTATCCTATTACTGTGTATTTCCTATCCCTACGTTGTTAGAATCCTTAAATTCAAACGAGCCCTTACATAATTACTTCTCTTACAGATAGTTGTCAAAGAAAACCTTGTGTGGTTTGCCCTGCTCCTTCTACGTCGTCGTCCACCCAAGCTTAGCTGCTCCAACGACAGAAGGGTCCAGCACAGCAGGGATCCGGCCTCCAGACTGTCTTTCGCCGCCTCAGATCTTCTCCCCCCCCCCCCGCTGGCAGCCATGACAACTGCATTACCATCATCAACCAAGCAGATGACCTCGAGGACTACACGGGTCCGCAAGAGAAGTCGCACTCTTTCGTGTCTACTTATGTCATGCATCGCTTAATATTACATGCTACTTTATCGTCCTGTTCACCGATTAGACTCAGCTCCAAACTAATGCTCAAACTTGAGTTTTTAAATGGTTGTGGGGTACATATTGGGGCCGCAATCAATAGTATATATCTACTATCTGGTTAATCTCTGGTGTCTACTATGAGTTTCATGTTGGGTGGGAAACAAACAGTAAAGAAGCCATTATTTGTATTTTTTAACTGAAGCCATTATCTGCCTGCTATCATTGGTTTTGGGTCTATCCACAGGTTGCTAACATCACTCTAGATTTCTGCATGCACTCCTTACATAATCTCACTATGTTTTATTCCTATGCATGTGAGTTATTGTTCACAATGGAACTGAACATGTAGAGCAAAAGAGACGAGCCTTGTGTGGCAATAAAATTTCATGCAGACGTCGCTCCATGGTAGGCGCAAAGGCAGCCCTCCTCCACCCATTTCGGATTGTAATCGAGAGAAAGATATCTGTTCTGAGGGGGGTTCGGAAGGAGAAGAACACTCCTATTTACCCCCTGAGGTCTTCACTCTAACTTGGCATGCTGATGTTGGTTATATCATGCATATGGTGCCTTGCATTGCTTACTTTATACATCAAATATGTCAACTGCTTAGTTTAGACATGCTTTGTGTGAATGCCATATGTTTAGTTTATTCATCGTTTATGTGAATTATGCAACGCCATATTGTTTAGCCAGGCATCATATATGTGAATTTTGCAATGCCATACTGCTTAGCTAGTCATCTTATATGTGGATTATATCAGGCCATCCTTTTTTCGTTACATATTACATTTGTCAACAATGTTAGTACATTCAACTACTCTTCATGTGCATCGGCCATTTGACACGGTGATGGAAAATTCTGGAGTGAAAACAAGGTCTTCAGAGCAGACTATGCTATCTGACGAAGCGCATATCTCGATGGTTACGGATAGCTCCTCAGAGGAGGATTCAGAGACAGATGACCAGTCCTATTTCCCCCGATGTGTATGCTCTAACTTGGCAGGGTTATGATGCTCATATCATGCATATGGTGTCCTGCATTGCTATGTCATTTGATTAGTTTAGACATGCTTTGTGTGAATGCCATATGTTTAGTATCTAATTACCATATATGTGAATTATGCATTGCCATCTTGTTGCAAGACATTATATATGTGAATTATGCAATGTTATCTTGTTGCAAAGGCATTATATATGTGAATTATGCAATGTTATCTTGTTGCAAAGGCATTATATATGTGAATTATACAATGCCATACTGTTAAGCCAATCATCATGTATGTGAACTATATCATGCTATCATTTTTTTGTATTATGTGTTCCTTTTGTCGACAACGTTTGTATTTTCAACTACTCTTCTTGTGCATTAGCCATTTGAAGTGGTGATGGAAGTATTTGGAGTGAAAACAAGGTATTCAGAGCAGACAATGCTACCTGCTGAAGCAGACATCTTGCTGGATACAGAGAGCTCCTCAGAGGAGGATTCAGAGACTGATGACCAGTCCTATTTCCCCCTAAGGTCTATGCTCAAACTTCGCAGGGTTATATTACCCATGTCATGCATGTTGTCTTGCATTGCTTAGTTTTTACATCATATATGGATTGCCATCTGCTTACTTGCTTACTATATAAATCATATATTTGAATTATATCATGCCATCATATTTTACATACACAACATCTATCTGAATTATGGCATGGCAACCCATTTAATAAAGACATCATATAGTTATATCATCTCATCCTGTTTAGTGTTTACACTCATCATATTTTGAATTATGTCATTCTATCCGGGAATTATATCATGCTATCATGTTTCCATAGGCGGCATGTATGTGAATTATGGCATGCCAACCTATTTAATAAACACATTATATAGTTATATCATGTCATCATGTTTACATAGTCATCATATTTTGAACTATGTCTTTCCATCTTTTTTAGTTAGCCATCATAATGTGAAATTGTGTCATGCTATCCTGTTTAGTTAGCCATCATATATGTGAAATCATGTCATGCTATCATGTTTGGTTAGACAACATAAATGTGAATTATTTCATGCCCTCTTTTATTCCCCACTATCCATTGCACATGTCTATCATACAATGTCTGTACATTCAATTACTTTTCTTGTTTATCAGCCATTTGAATTGGAGAGGGTGATGGTAGTATCTAAGGGAGTAATAGCACGGTCTTTAGAAAAGATAGTGCTACCAGTTGATGCAGATAGAACCACGGTTGTACTTGACCAAGAACCAGCCCCACCACACATAACCCAGACTCTCACAGACTGTACCCCTACCCAGTTGGACAGAGAACCAGCTACACCCCTTCTAACCCCAACCCCAGCAAATATAACCCAGTTCCAGTTGGCATAGCACCGTCTCCACCACATAGCACCCAAACACAAGCAGTTAGAAAGGGAACTACAGTGCCCAAAGCACGAGGACCACCACTTTGAATCCCAACTCAACGCTTAAAGGAGAAGAAGAATTGTTCTCAGGTCAGGTTCTGTAGCTATGGTTCATACTCCTTTGCTCTTGCATCATTGTATTTACTCAGATCAACTATTTTCAAATTTGAAGGATGGAATTGAAACTCCAATGGCGCAACAGGTATGTTTTAAACCCATTTCTTTAACTGGTTTACTGTTGTAACTTGCTCTATGTTGATTTCAGTTTCAATGGAATAAACAGTTATGTTCTCATGTCATGCACATTACAAGTGTTGTTATTGCTCTACAGTTTCCCACACTTATATTCTGTCTATTCTGCTTTGTCTTGAACAAATATTATTTGAACTATGTCTCTATCTTGATTTCGCAACAAAAACTAGAATGATATAGACCATAAAGTGACCTTGGTACATAGATATATGTTTGTTTCATGATGTTATCCTATGCACTTTACTACTGAACTAATTTACCAAAATGAGTTTCATATACAACAAGGTAAACCTGTGATGTGTCTGCTTGTTTATCTTTTAGAATGCGGATAAAATATTGGAGAACAGTACCCCGTTATGCAATGGTAAAGGAAGTAATGCAGATAAGGCTCAAGATAGTGAGACATCCCTGTTGGTCTCCAAGAAAGCTGATAAAAACTACCTTGACGATAGTGAGAGAACCCAAAAGTCCTGTCTTGATGTAGTGTTCGAGTTACTGGCCGCTACTGCTGGCACAAGCTCTTCGAACTCGCTGCCTGAATCAGTTTGTCTTCTTGAGTCTCAACTTCAAGTTGAAAGACATCGATCAGATGTGCTGCGACAGGAAGGTGAAGGACTGATGAAGTCCCTGCAGAATTCAGATGCATACTTTCTGGTGCAACAGCAAGCGCTGGAGGATTTAAGCGCCAAACAAGAGAAGGTTAATAAGCTTGCTAAGCATCTTGCCAGCATTATGGGTACCCAGGATATTCTTTCTTGAGATCTTCTGAAGTGGTTTCAGTTCAGGACTTGTTTTGTTGCGGCGTTTATTTGCACTGGTCGCCAACTTTGACAACCAGTGTATATGATATGCCGCTTTGTTCCCTATATTTGCACTGGTGGCGAACTTTGATGCCCGGTGGATGTAATATGTGTAATAGCCGTGATAGCCTAGCGTAAGTTGCTTGATTATTTGTTTCCTTGTTGTCTTGTTTATTTGTTTGCTTGTAGTCAGTGCAGTTCTTTTTTCGTGGTTTGCTAGTGGCTGCAATAACCTATTTTTTAAAACTAGGCCACAATAACCATGGGCTACATATTTACTGTAGTTACCATGGGTCTCCTACGGGACGAAGAAACAATGGGCCTTCTTAGGGCCGTAGAAAGAATGGGCCTTCTACGGGCCGTAGCATTAATGGGCCTTCTACAGGCCGTAGCATCAATGGGCCTTCTACGTGTCGTATCATCGGTAGGCCAAACATGGGCCAATAACAGACCGCGTTATGGGTCGCAAACGGGCTAGATTTGGAATCGTCCGTTCATGGGCCGACAATAACAGGTCGTCATTAGTCGGCCGTATTTGATGACGTTATGAAAACGACCCAACGGAGTAACGGGCCGCAAACTGGCCGATTGTAACTGCGGGCTGAATTTGGCCCACAGGCAGAAAAGGCCAATGATGGGTCGTAAGTAACCGAATGCTGGAAATGAGCCAAAGAATAAATGGGCCCTAAGAAGGCCGAAAGATAACACGGGTTGGAAATGGCCCAATGGAATAATGGGCCGTTAATGGGTATAAAGGGGCACAATGTTCATTGCGGGCCAGATTCACCACGGGCCATTAATGGGCCAAGAATAACAAATGGTCTCGTTTGGGCCGAAAGACATCATGGGCCATACATGGGCCGGAAGTTACAATAGACTGGAATCATATTGGAAGGCCCAGATGAAGCTACTGGGCTTAATTCAGATAGGCCGTAACAGGCCATGAGTTAGCGGGCCGTAAATTGGCTATATACGAACATGCCATTAATAGGCTTTCCACGGGCCGACCCGTTACCTTCTGACCAAGTCAAACGGGTCGGCCTTTTCATCAAAATGGGCCTCTACTAGGCCGTGCCACGTGTCGACGTATCATAGGCGCCTTGATATGTCTCCAACATATCTATAATTTTGATTGCTCCATGCTATATTATCTTCTGTTTTGGACATTATTGGGCTTTATTATTCACTTTTATATTATTTTTGGGACTAACCTATTAACCGGAGGCCCAGCCCAGAATTGTTGTTTTTTGCCTATTTCAGAGTTTCGCAGAAAAAGCATATCAAACGGAGTCCAAACGGAATGAAACCTTCGGGAACGTGATTTTCGGAACGAACATGATCCAGGAGACTTGGACCCTACGTCAAGCAACCAACAGGGAAGCCACGAGGTAGGGGGGCGCACCTACCCCCCCCTAGGCGCGCCCTCCACCCTCATGGGCCCCCTGTTGCTCCACTGACGTACTCCTTCCTCCTATATATACCTACGTACCCCCAAATGATCAAATACGGAGCCAAAACCCTAATTCCACCCCCGTAACTTTTTGTATCCACGAGATCCCATCTTGGGGCCTGTTCCGAAGCTCTGCCGAAGGGGGCATCGATCACGGAGGGCTTCTACATCAACACCATAGCCTCTCCGATGAAGTGTGAGTAGTTTACCTCGGACCTTCGGGTCCATGTTATTAGCTAGATGGCTTCTTCTCTCTTTTTGGATCTCAATACAAAGTTCTCCCGCTCTCTTGTGGAGATCTATTCGA
Organism: Triticum monococcum; assembly: GCA_034509565.1. Classification (NCBI taxonomy): domain Eukaryota; kingdom Viridiplantae; phylum Streptophyta; class Magnoliopsida; order Poales; family Poaceae; genus Triticum; species Triticum monococcum. Next base: position 475,083,254 of record CM067846.1, read on the forward strand.
TGTAATCTTCTTTTGCGGTGTATTTGTTGAGACCGATGAATTGTGGGTTTATGATCAAGTTTATCTATGAACAATATTTGAATCTTCTCTGAATTCTTTTATGTATGATTGGTTATCTTTGCAAGTCTCTTCGAATTTTCAGTTTGGTTTGGCCTACTAGATTGATCTTTCTTGCAATGGGAGAAGTGCTTAGCTTTGGGTTCAATCTTGCGGTGTCCTTTCCTAGTGACAGTAGGGGCAGCAAGGCACGTATTGTATTGTTGCCATCAAGGATAACAAGGTGGGGTTTTTACCATATTGCATGAATTTATCCCTCTACATCATGTCATCTTGCTTAAAGCGTTACTCTGTTCTTATGAACTTAATACTCTAGATGCATGTTGGATAGCGGTCGATGTGTGGAGTAAAAGTAGTAGATGCAGGCAGGAGTCGGTCTACTTGTCTCGGACGTGATGCCTATATACATGATCATACCTAGATATTCTCATAACTATGCTCAATTCTGTCAATTGCTCAACAGTAATTTGTTCACCCACCGTAAAATACTTATGCTCTTGAGAGAAGCCACTAGTGAAACCTATGGGCCCCGGGTCTATCTTCCATCATATTAATCTTACAACACTTAGTTATTTTCATTGCCTTTTATTTTACTTTGCATCTTTATCATAAAAATACCAAAAATATTATCTTATCATATCTATCAGATCTCACTCTCGTAAGTGACCGTGTAGGGATTGACAACCCCTTATCGCGTTGGTTGCGAGGATTTATTTGTTTTGTGTAGGTGCGAGGGACTCGCGCGTGGCCTCCTACTGGGTTGATACCATGGTTCTCAAAAACTGAAGGAAATACTTACACTACTTTGTTGCATCACCCTTTCCTCTTCAAGGGAAAACCAACGCAGTGCTCAAGAGGTAGCAAGAAGGATTTCTAGCGCCGTTGCCGGGGAGGTCTACGCAAAAGTCAACATACCAAGTACCCATCACAACCCTTATCTCCCGCATTACATTATTTGCCATTTGCCTCTCGTTTCCCTCTCCCACACTTCACCATTGCCGTTTTATTCGCCCTCTCTCTCTCTCTCTCTCTCTCTCTATCCTCCCTCTCGTTTTCCGTTCGCCTCTTTTCCGTTTTCTTGTCGTTATGGCTAGTCCCTTATCTGCTCCTTTGTCTCTCGAGTTTGAGGTTCTTCACTTCAAACAAAGACAAGGAGAAAATTTAAAAGATGCTTGGTTTAGAATGACGGAATATTATCGTAATTGTACCCTAGAGGTTAATTATAGAATTTTGCTTCGCAACTTTTATGTTGGGCTAAATATGTCTCATAGACAACTCTTGGATTGCGTTGCCAAAGGCAATTTTATTGAAATTGATCCCAGTATTGCGCATGAAATTGTAGAAGGTACAGTGGGAACTCTACCTCAATAAAAGGGGCCTCATCATACCCAAGAGGAAACGCAAGTTTTTGAGAAAATCTGCGAAGTAACTAAGATTTTACAAAAGTCTCTTGAACCTCTTTAGAGCGTTAGCGGGAATCTCCACCGCATGAATATGTTGATTACCCTTTGCAATAAGCGGTTGGACTCTTTAGATCTCAAGATTTCCAAATATGAAGGGAAACATAAAGAACCTCCCGGATTCGAGCATAACTCCGCTAAAAGAATTAAGAATCAAAATGATAATACCTAGATCTATCCTTGCTTTTATGCCTAGCTAGGGGCGTTAAACGATAACGCTTGTTGGGAGGCAACCCAATTTTATTTTTTTCCTTGCTTTTTGCTCCTGTTTAGTAATAAATAATTTATCTAGCCTCTGTTTTGGTTGTGTTTTTTGTGTTTAATTAGTGTTTGCGCCAAGTAGAACCGTTGGGAAGACTTGGGGAAAGTCTTGTTCATCTTGCTGTAAAAAAACAGAAACTTTAGCACTCACGAGAACTGCTGCCGTTTTTATTTGGAAAGTGATATTTAGTTTATTCTTTTTGCAGATCATTAATACATAAATTCCTCACGTCCAGAAATTTAGTTTAGAATTCTTGGAGTTCCAGATCTTGCTCTAGCTACAGATTACTACAGACTGTTCTGTTTTTGACAGATTCTGTTTTTCGTGTGTTGTTCGCTTATTTTGATGAATCTATGGCTAGTAAAATAGTTTATAAACCATAGAGAAGTTGGAATAAATTAGGTTTAACACCAATATAAATAAAGAATGAGTTCATTACAGTACCTTGAAGTTTTCTCTCTCTCTCTCTCTGTATCCTCCCTCTCGTTTTCCGTTTGCCTCTTTTCCGTTTGCTTGTCGTTATGGCTAGTCCCTTATCTGCTCCTTTGTCTCCCGAGTTTGAGGTTCTTCACTTCAAACAAAGACAAGGAGAAAATTTAAAAGATGCTTGGTTTAGAATGATGGAATATTATCGTAATTGTACCCTAGAGGTTAATTTTAGAATTTTGCTTTGGAACTTTTATGTTGGGCTAAATATGTCTCATAGACAACTCTTGGATTGCGTTGCCAAAGGCAATTTTATTGAAATTGATCCCAGTATTGCGCATGAAATTGTAGAAGGTATAGTAGGAACTCTACCTCAACAAAAGGGGCCTCATCATACCCAAGAGGAAACGCAAGTTTTTGAGAAAATCTGCGAAGTAACTAAGATTTTACAAAAGTCTCTTGAACCTCTTAAGAGCGTTAGTGGGAATCTCCACCGCATGAATATGTTGATTACCCTTTGCAATAAGCGGTTGGACTCTTTAGATCTCAAGATTTCCGAATATGAAGGGGAACGTAAAGAACCTCCCAGATTCGAGCATAACTCCGCTAAAAGAATTAAGAATCAAAATGATAATACCTAGATCTATCCTTGCTTTTATGTCCAGCTAGGGGCGTTAAACGATAGCGCTTGTTGGGAGGCAACCCAATTTTATTTTTTTCCTTGCTTTTTGCTCCTGTTTAGTAATAAATAATTTATCTAGCCTCTATTTTGGTTGTGTTTTTTGTGTTTAATTAGTGTTTGCGCCAAGTAGAACCGTTGGGAAGACTTGGGGAAAGTCTTGTTAATCTTGCTGTAAAAAACAGAAACTTTAGCACTCATGAGAACTGCTGACATTTTTATTTGAAAAGTGATATTTAGTTTATTCTTTTTGCAGATCATTAATACATAAATTCCTCACGTCCAGCAATTTAGTTTAGAATTTTTGGGGTTCCAGATCTTGCCCTAGCTACAGATTACTACAGACTGTTCTGTTTTTGACAGATTCTGTTTTTCGTGTGTTGTTTGCTTATTTTGATGAATCTATGGCTAGTAAAATAGTTTATAAACCATAGAGAAGTTGGAATAAATTAGGTTTAACACCAATATAAATAAATAATGAGTTCATTACAGTACCTTCAAGTGGTCTTTTGTTTTCTTTCGCTAACGGAGCTCACGAGATTTTCTACTTTAAGTTTTGTGTTCTGAAGTTTTCAAGTTTTGGGTAAGGATTTGATGGATTATGGAACAAGGAGTGGCAATATCCTAAGCTTGGGGATGCCCATGGCACCCCCAAGATAATCTAAGGACACCAAAAAGCCAAAGCTTGGGGATGCCCCGGAAGGCATCCCCTCTTTCGTCTACTTCCATCGGTAACTTTACTTGGAGCTATATTTTTATTCACCACATGATATGTGTTTTTCTTGGAGAGTCTTGTATGATTTGAGTCTTTTCTTTTTAGTTTACCACAATAATCTTTGTTGTACACACCTTTTGAGAGAGACACACATGATTCGGAAATTATTAGAATACTCTATGTGCTTCACTTATATCTTTTGAGTTTGAAAGTGCAACTATCCCTAGGTGGTTTTGGTAATTCATAACAACATATAGCTCATTGAGCTAATGCTATTCCAAGATGATCATTTCAGGAAAGCTCAATGATTGGCATGGCATGGATGGTGAAAGTGGAACCCTCAAAATGCTAAGGACAAAGGATTGGCTCTAGCTCATATGCTCAAGACTCTTCATTTTACATTTTAGTGGTCCAAGATCACATTGAGTCCATAGGAAAAGCAAATACTATTAAGGAGGGATGAGGTGTTGCTTAATGAGCCTCTTGCTTCAAGTGCTTAATGATATGCTCGAAAACCCTCAACTACTTTCTCATATACACTCTTGACCTAAACCCAAAGCCAAACTCGGTCATACCGATTCTTTCAATCCGGCGCCACCGAGTTTCACTTGTCATAGCCATTGCCAAACCCTAAGCAAATCGGTTCTACCGATAGGGATCTTGGTCTCACCGATATGGGATTGCAATCTCTCTGTTTCCTTTTCGTAACTTTTCGGTCTCACCGAAAGAGCGGATCGGTCCCACCAAGATTGCAATGCAAACTCTCTGTTTCCTTTTTGTAACTTTTCGGTCTCACCGAAAGAGCAAATCGGTCCCACCGAGTTTGCCTAACCAACTCTCTGGTTAGCTAATTACCAAAATCTGTCTCACCGAGTTTGTGTAATCGGTCTCACCGAGATTACGTTATGCCCTAACCCTAACCATATCGGTCCTACCGAGTTGCATGTCAGTCCCACCGAAAATCTCTAACGGTCACTAGGTTTACTATTTCGGTCCGACCGAGTTTGCTGATTCGGTCCCACCGAGATTGGTAAATTGTGTAACGGTTGGATTTTGTGTGGAGGCTATATATACCCCTCCACCTCCTCTTCATTCATGGAGAGAGCCATCAGAACACATCTACACTTCCAACTCATATGTTCTGAGAGAGAACCACCTACTCATGTGTTGAGGCCAAGATATTCCATTCCTACCATATGAATCTTGATCTCTAGCCTTCCCCAAGTTGCTTTCCACTCAAATCTTCTTTCCACCAAATCCATATCCTGTGATAGAGAGTTGAGTGTTGGGGAGACTATCATTTGAAGCACAAGAGCAAGGAGTTCATCATCAACACACCATTTGTTACTTCTTGGAGAGTGGTGTCTCCTAGATTGGCTAGGTGTCACTTGGGAGCCTCCGACAAGATTGTGGAGTTGAACCAAGGAGTTTGTAAGGGCAAGGAGATCGCCTACTTCGTGAAGATCTACCGCTAGTGAGGCAAGTCCTTCGTGGGCGATGGCCATGGTGGGATAGACAAGGTTGCTTCTTTGTGGACCCTTTGTGGGTGGAGCCCTCCGTGGACTCGCGCAACCGTTACCCTTCGTGGGTTGAAGTCTCTATCAACGTGGATGTAGGATAGCACCAGCTATCCGAACCACGGGAAAAACATCCGTGTCTCTAATTGCGTTTGAACTCTACAAACCCTTCCCTTTACATTCTTGCAAGTTGCATGCTTTACTTTCCGCTGCCAATATACTCTTTGCATGCTTGCTTGAATTGTGGCATGATCGCTTGACTTGTCCTAAAATAGCTAAAATCTGCCAAGAACTAAAATTGGGAAAAGGTTAAGTTTTTATTTGGTCAAGTAGTCTAATCACCCCCTCTAGACATACTTTCAATCCTAAAAGTGGTATGAGAGCTTAGGTCTCCATTTGCTTTGATTTCCATAGCTTTTGGTGGTCATAGCCTTGGTTTCACAACCTAGGAGAGTATGGCGTCTAGCGAGGGAAATTATCACCGTAGAGGTCCTTACTTTGGTGGTACTAATTTTGCTAGTTGGAAGCATAAAATGAAAATGCATATTCTTGGACATAACCCCGCCGTTTGGGCTATTGTGTGTGTTGGTTTGCAAGGTGACTTCTTTGATGGGAGAGAACCAAACCGTGAAGCTACCGCAGATGAGTTGAAGATGTTGCAATACAATGCTCAAGCTTATGATATTCTCTTCAACGGATTGTGCCCCGAGGAATTCAACAAAATCAGCCGTCTTGAGAATGCAAAGGAAATTTGGGACACTTTGATTGATATGCACGAAGGTACCGACTCCGTCAAGGAATCCAAATTGGATGTGCTTCAAAGTCAACTTGACAAGTTCAAAATGAAGGATGGCGAAGGTGTCGCTGAAATGTACTCCAGGCTTGCTCTCATCACAAATGAGATTGCCGGCTTAGGAAGTGAAGAGATGACCAATAGATTCATCATCAAGAAGATTCTAAGAGCCTTGGATGGAAAATATGATACCGTGTGCACATTGATCCAAATGATGCCCAATTACAAAGATCTCAAGCCAACGGAAGTAATTGGAAGAATTGTTGCTCATGAGATGTCACTTAAGGATAAAGAGGAACTTCACAACAAATCAAGTGGTGCCTACAAAGCCTCATGTGAAGCCCCTACATCATCAAGTGAGAAACAAAACTTCAATGAAGAATTGAGCTTAATGGTGAAAAACTTCAACAAGTCCTACAAGAGTAGAAGCAAAGATAGAAGCTCCAAGTCAAGGTCCTACAATGACAAAAGATCTTCTAGTCGAGAGCGAAACTGCTACAATTGTGGAAGACCCGGACACTATTCCAATGAGTGTACGACTCCCTACAAGAGAAGAGAAGACTCTCCAAAAAGAAGAAGCAAAAGAGAAGAATCACCACCAAGAGAGAGAAGGAGTAGAGATGATCGTTATGAACGAAGATACTCACGGAGAAGCAAGGATCCGGGAAGGAAGGAAAAGTCATCAAGGAGCTACACAAAACGAAGACATCAAGCTCATGTTGGTGAATGGGTATCCGGCTCCGACTCTGACAGCCACTCCGAGAGAAGTTATCACTCCGATTCCGAATATACTCAAGATGAAGGTGTTGCCGGTCTAGCACTTGTGTCAACCAACTCCTACGATATATTTGACTCACCAAATGAAGGAATTGGAAGATGCTTCATGTCCAAAGGTCCTAAGGTAACACACCCCGAGTATGTTGATTTTAATAGTGATGAAGATGACTTGTTAGGTGATGATGATTTACTTGTTGACAACTCTAGTGATGAATACTATGATGAAACGTCAATTAATCATGCTAATCAAGATGAAACGAATGACAATGATAAGGAGAAGATTGATGCTCTAACTAAAGAACTAAACACTCTTAAGTTAGCTCATGAAACTATCTTCGAAGATCATCGAGAACTTTTAAGAGCTCATGAGAAGTTACGCTTTGAAAAGCTCAATCTTGAGCAAGAGCATGAGTTCTTAAAGGAAATCAATGATGATCTCCGCAAGAAAAGTTCTTCTTACATTGCCAAGCGTTTACTCTTATCCACTTACATGCCTCAAGTCAAGTCTAGTAACAAGAACAAGAAAGATTCTTCCTCTAGTAGTAACAATGATCATGCTAAATCCAATATTGTTGCTTCTAGTAGTTCTCTTGATTCCACTAATGATTCTCTTAGCCAAGTTACACTTGAGCAAGAAAATAGCTTATTGAAGGGAATTATAGAGAAAGGAGTGTACAAAAGCCTTGCTGGCAGTAAGCAATTCGAGGAGATTGTGCGCAAGCAAGGAAGGCACCGGAAGAATCAAGGTGTTGGTTTTGAACGAAAGTTCAATGCCAATGGAGTTGAGTGGGAAGAAGATCAATACCCCAAGACAAAGTTTGTTCCTCAACAAGAGAAGTATGATACTTCCTTCAAAGGGACACAAGCTCAAGATGATCTTCCACCACAAGACTAGAAGCAAAAAGGCAAGGACAAGCTTCAAGAGGAAATTGATGCATTTGAAGAAGCTCCTAAGACCTTAGTCAAGTGGATTCCCAAGACCACTTCAAGTTCCACTTCATCAAGTACGACTATAACTCCAAGGATTCCCATCAAGATGGTGTGGATCCAAAATAAGAAGAACTAGAGAGTTCTTGAGGGTGACTCCGCCAACATACTTCACTCTTATGATTTTGGCAAGAACAAGTGCAATCAACTTCCACATCTTGCACTAGTTCAAGGAGTCACAAACCCTCTTGTTGGTAAGACAAGGGACAAGGTAACCTAAAAGTTTTCATGGACATCATCTTGTGTATGCATCACTCTATGTCTATGGATATCCTTGTTTGTTCCTTGTGGGACTAACCCATGTAGGTATTGAAAGTGCAATTCACTCAAATGGATAGCTCCAAGTGATCTACATCAACATTGAGCATCCACATCTTCAACATCTACATGAAGTCATCATCGCCAAAACCCAAGGTTAGTTCATCCCTCTTAGGGGTAATATCACATCTAGGGGGAGCTTTACTCTAAGACTTGAGCTAAAGCAACTCTAAAGATGTGAACACAACAATGCTTTATGTAAAAGTGGTAACCCCGCTTGAGCTTAAACGATGAGTATGACCTATGATCAAGTGTTCTCACTTGACTCCTAAGTCAATATACTCATATATAGATGACCTAGTCATCGCCAATTGCTTGATAGATACTAGAATTGGTTGTGCATGCTTTGTCACATATTTCAATTGCCATTTTATTGTGTGAGCATGTTGGCTGCATATTTTACTCATTCGAGGACATCCACTTGTTGTTTTGATTGTTTGGTTTTATTTCCTTTTGCCAAGTGGATGGACAAGAATGCATAAGAACCTCCTCTAGCTATCTATGCTTTTCTCGTCTCAAACTCTATTCATGCTACATCACAAAATTTGATCAAGTCAGATTCGAACCACTCTGTGTGAGGAGCACTCAGAGTCCCCGATTCGTCATAGACTTAAACCTCCAAAACCTCTTTGTGATTCTCGGTCTGACCGATATCCTACTTTCGGTCCTACCGAGATCATTAAGTTGATCTGAATTTTTGATCTTGGTGCAACCAATTTGAACCATTCGGTCACACCGAGTTGCAATAACTGTATACAGTTTTGCATCTCGGTGCCACCGAGTTGTTCCACTCGGTCACACCGATAGGGTCGGGCTATATATAGTCACGGGCAAAAATTTGGAAATTTCTCCGAACCCCTTCGCCCGCGCGATAGCTCGCTCTGCCAACGTGGTCTCCGGATCGTCTCCTCGCCGCCAGCCGCTGGTCTCCATCACCGTCAACGTAATTCAACCCCGCCGTTGCCGGCATAGCGAGTCTCAGCTGAACTAGGGTATGGACTCGATCTTTGTGCTATCCCCAATCTGATTCCTAGCACATTGTGATCATACTGTTTCTAGCCACGATTGAAACACTCCTATCCAGTCAATACGTTCATAGAATAGGATTGATTCGAAAATTTTAGGGTTAGGTTTCCGCCGAAACCATCTCGGACCCACCGAGTTGAAGAACTCGGTCCCACCGATTTGGCTCATGCCATTGCACAAGTAAGACTCGGTCTGACCGAGAATTACTAATCGGTGTGACCGATTTTGGAACTTTGTGAAACCCTAGCAGTCTCGGTGCCACCGAACTGTGACTCGGTCTGACCGAGTTCACTGGTTTAGGTTCCAAAACTGCTTCGGTATCACCGAGTTTAAAAATCGGTAGATCCGAAATGATTTCTGTGGGAAACTAAAACTAAGGTTTTGAATCATTCTTTTGCAAAAAATCTCTGCATTTTGTGATGCTCATCTATTCTACCTCATCTATAAACTATTCACAGGGTCAGCAGTCAGCTTTTTCATCATGTCTGATTAGAGTGACAGCCAGAATGTGTCAGAACAGCAAGTGCACATGAGTGAGGGCACTAGTCCCTCCAGTTCTTCAGATGAAGGCAGCAGGAGCACCCCTAGCAACCTGCCAAAAGCTGCCACCAGACAAAGGAAGAAGAGAACCTTAGACTCAGAGGATGAGGACTATGTGGCAGAAGAGGAAGCAACTTCCAAGAGAGTTGTGCTCAAGAAGGAATATGGCCCAGCATAGAGCACAAAGCCAGGGATGAAAATCAAAAGGCCAGCAGGTAGACAGCCTATGCCAAAGGCCAGAGCTTCAACTCAGATTCTTGAAAAACCTGCACCCATAGAGTCAGTTGCTGCTGAAGGGAAGAAGAGGAAGGAGAGGGTCAAAAAGACCACTGCTAGAGTGCTTGGGAGATCCTCAATCATGAGAGATTTTGAAGAGGAAGAGGAAGAAGAGGTTGCTGCTCCAGCACCTAAGGCACCTAAGCTTATGGGTGATGCTATCAGGACAGGGGCTGCTGCATCAAAGCCCAAAGAAGCACCCAAAGCTGCCTCCAAGCCCAAGTCAGCTCCAAAGAGGAATACAAGGAGCATACCAGCTGCTGAGAAGAACAAGGCCCCAGTGCCTGACATTGCTGAGGAAGAAGAAGGTCAAGTTCTGAGGAAACTTAAGCCCAAGATCCCAGACCACAATGATGCTCATCCTGTGGCTGAGGACATGAAAATCAGAAGAGATTCAGGGCTCAAGAAGTGGAGAGAAGAAGATCCATATGCTTCAAGGAGAAGAATTGCTGTTGATTACAGGTTCCACACTAAGGAACAATGGGACTTCTATGAGACAGTTTTGTTGGACAAGAAGCCCATTGTTTGTGACATGAGATGGGTTGATTGGGAGTACATCAAGGAAAATGAAGAGCACTATCCTGGAGTGTATGACAGCTTCAATGCTTGTGGAGTAGCAGACTTTGTTGGGCAGAAGCTCACAAAGTGGAATGAAGAGCTAATCATGCAGTTCTACTCCACAGCACACTTCTATCCAGATGGAAGGATTGTGTGGATGTCTGAAGGTACGAGGTACCAATCTACAGTTGCTGAATGGGCTCAACTGATCAATGCCCCAGAGGAAAATGAAGATGACTTGGATGTCTATGCCAAGAAGAAGATGGACCACAACTCTATGTCCAACATGTACAAGGAAATTCCAAATGAAGCTCTTGATACTTTCAAGTTTGGGTCTGTACATTATCTTCTGTCAGGATTGCCAACTATCAATTGGATTTTGAGGCACACTCTGTTGCCTAAGTCAGGTGATAGCAAGATGATCAGAGGCCATGCAATCTATTTGCTTCATATATTTTATGTGCCACAGAAGTTTAAGGTGATGAGCCTCATGGTAGAGGCCATTAAGAGGACAACAACTTATCAGAAGAGGAGCTGTGGATATGCCCCTCAGATCCAGGAGCTAATTAACTCCAAGATGGGCACAGGCATATACCTACTGGACAAGGAACACCTGCCCATCCATCCAGACCTTGAGGACAATCAAGTTGTCATGAATGAGAATGAACCATCATCAGTTCAAGCACAAGCAAAGAAGGAGAAGGCAAGGAAGGAGAAAGCTGCCAAGATGCCAACTCAAGAGGAGGCGTCTGAGTATTTCTTGAAAACCAAACAAGAGTAGCTTGGTTACCTGATTGCATCCACACTGAGGATTGAGAAAGGACTGGCCACCCTCACTCAGAATCAGCAGAGCTTAGAGAGGATCATAGAACAAAAGTTCTATGACATGGATGTCAAAATAACAGAGATTCAGTGTGAAGTGGAGCAACTTCAAGATGACATGCAGGAGAGGAGAGGGAAGACTACAACTGATGCATTTGCCAGAGTGCCACGAGCTCCGAGGTCGACTGCAGTGCCAGTTCCTGACATCAGAGCCACCACCTTAGCTCCAGCTACAGCACCAGCCCAACCAGCTCCAGCATCTACTTCAGCTTCAACTCCAACCACGTCTATAGAAGGCTTCGTCCTTGGAGTGATCCAGACTCCACCACCACCAGAAGATCAAGCCTGAGAGTCGATCTAGCACTATGCATTTTCTAGGAACTTTTTGGTAACTTGTTGCCAAAGGGGGAGAAAAATGTATAGATCATAGGCTTCGAGAGAGAGTGTGTTGCTTTTATTCTCTCTTGCTTTATTTGGTGGTTTTTCAAACTTTGTTTGCTTTTGTGTGAGATACTTTGATATGCTTGTGAGACATTGATGATCATTTGTTTGATCATAAGCTACACTTATGCATGCTTGATATTATCCTATCTATCTTATGTGATCATTCATTTTTCTTGGTGATGAGTGCATGTATTTAATTCTTATCATTTTGAGCGCTCCACCAAGATGTATGTGACATGGAAGAGTAACCCATGATTCTAACTCTTTGTGCATTTGCAGTCGAAAGCAAATCTTAAATATGCACAAATTTAGGGGAAGCTCTTACTTATCACATACTTCTCAAAGCAACGATATATTTCACTCTTATTATTATTTGTCAAAGCTTTGATCTATATGTTGTCATCAATTACCAAAAAGGGGGAGATTGAAAGTGCAACTATCCCTAGGTGGTTTTGGTAATTCATAACAACATATAGCTCATTGAGCTAATGCTATTCCAAGATGATCATTTCAGGAAAGCTCAATGATTGGCATGGCATGGATGGTGAAAGTGGAACCCTCAAAATGCTAAGGACAAAGGATTGGCTCTAGCTCATATGCTCAAGACTCTTCATTTTACATTTTAGTGGTCCAAGATCACATTGAGTCCATAGGAAAAGCCAATACTGTTAAGGAGGGATGAGGTGTTGCTTAATGAGCCTCTCACTTCAAGTGCTTAATGATATGCTCCAAAACCCTCAACTACTTTCTCATATCCACTCTTGACCTAAACCCAAAGCCAAACTCGGTCATACCGATTCTTTCAATCCGGCGCCACCGAGTTTCACTTGTCATAGCCATTGCCAAACCCTAAGCAAATCGGTTCTATCGATACGGATCTCGGTCTCACCGAGATGGGATTGCAATCTCTCTGTTTCCTTTTCATAACTTTTCGGTCTCACCGAAAGAGCGGATCGGTCCCACCGAGATTGCAATGCAAACTCTCTGTTTCCTTTTTGTAACTTTTCGGTCTCACCGAAAGAGCAAATCGGTCCCACCGAGTTTGCCTGACCAACTCTCTGGTTAGCTAATTACCAAAATCGGTCTCACCGAGTTTGTGTAATCGGTCTCACTGAGATTACGTTATGCCCTAACCCTAACCATATCGGTCCTACCGAGTTGCATGTCAGTCCCACCGAAAATCTCTAACGGTCACTAGGTTTACTATTTCGGTCCGACCGAGTTTGTTGATTCGGTCCCACCGAGATTGGTAAATTGTGTAACGGTTGGATTTTGTGTGGAGGCTATATATACCCCTCCACCTCCTCTTCAGTCATGGAGAGAGCCATCAGAACACATCTACACTTCCAACTCATATGTTCTGAGAGAGAACCACCTACTCATGTGTTGAGGCCAAGATATTCCATTCCTACCATATGAATCTTGATCTCTAGCCTTCCCCAAGTTGCTTTCCACTCAAATCTTCTTTCCACCAAATCCAAATCCTGTGAGAGAGAGTTGAGTGTTGGGGAGACTATCATTTGAAGCACAAGAGCAAGGAGTTCATCATCAACACACCATTTGTTACTTCTTGGAGAGTGGTGTCTCCTAGATTGGCTAGGTGTCACTTGGGAGCCTCCGACAAGATTGTGGAGTTGAACCAAGGAGTTTGTAAGGGCAAGGAGATCGCCTACTTCGTGAAGATCTACCGCTAGTGAGGCAAGTCCTTCGTGGGCGATGGCCATGGTGGGATAGACAAGGTTGCTTCTTCGTGGACCCTTCGTGGGTGGAGCCCTCCGTGGACTTGCGCAACCGTTACCCTTCGTGGGTTGAAGTCTCCATCGACGTGGATGTAGGATAGCACCACCTATCCGAACCACGGGAAAAACATCCGTGTCTCCAATTGCGTTTGAACTCTACAAACCCTTCCCTTTACATTCTTGCAAGTTGCATGCTTTACTTTCCGCTGCCAATATACTCTTTGCATGCTTGCTTGAATTGTATGATGATCGCTTGACTTGTCCTAAAATAGCTAAAATCTGCCAAGAACTAAAATTGGGAAAAGGTTAAGTTTTTATTTGGTCAAGTAGTCTAATCACCGCCCCTCTAGACATACTCTCGATCCTACAGAGTTATATAGTTTTGCTCTAGTACTTCACTTATATCCTTTAGAGCACGGTGGTGGATTTGTTTAATAGAAACTATTGATCTCTCATGCTTCACTTAGATTATTTTGAGAGTCTTAAATATCATGGTAATTTTCTTAAATAATTCTAATATGCTAGGTATTCAAGATTAGTAAAAGCTTTCTTATGAGTGTTTTGAATAGTAAGAGAAGTTTGATGCTTGATGATTGTTTTGAGATATGGAGGTAGTGATATTAAAGTTGTGCTAGTTGAGTAGTTGTGAATTTGGGAAATACTTGTGTTGAAGTTTGCAAGTCCCGTAGCATGCACATATGGTAAACGTTATGTAACAAATTTGAAACATGAGGTGTTCTTTGATTGTCCTCCTTATGAGTGTCGGTCAGGGACGAGCGATGGTCTTTTCCTACCAATCTATCCCCCTAGGAGCATGCGTGTAGTTCTTGGTTTTTGATGACTTGTTGATTTTTGCAATAAGTATGTGAGTTCTTTATGACTAATGTTGAGTCCATGGATTATACGCACTCTCACCTTTCCATCATTGCTAGCCTCTTCGGTACCGTGCATTGCCCTTTCTCACATTGAGAGTTGGTGCAAACTTCGCCGGTGCATCCAAACCCCGTGATATGATACGCTCTTTCACACATAAACCTCCTTATATCTTTCTCAAAACAGCCACCATACCTACCTATTATGGCATTTCCATAGCCATTCCGAGATATATTGCCATGCAACTTTCCACCATCTCGTTTATCATGACACGTTCATCATTGTCATATTGTTTAGCATGATTATGTAGTTGACATAGTATTTGTGGCAAAGCCACCATTCATAATTCTTTCATACATGTCACTCTTGGTTCATTGCATATCCCGGTACACCGCCGGAGGCATTCATATAGAGTCATACCTTGTTCTAGTATCGAGTTGTGATCATTGAGTTGTAAATAAATAGAAGTGTGATGATCATCATTTAATAGAGCATTGTCCCAATAAAAAAAGAGAAAGGCCAAATAAAAAGAAGAAGGCCCAAAAAAATTAAACGGGACAATGCTACTATCCTTTTTCCCACACTTGCGCTTCAAAGTAGCACCATGATCTTCATGATAGAGAGTCTCTTGTTTTGTCACTTTCATATACTAGTGGGAATTTTTCATTATAGAACTTGGCCCGTATATTCAAACAATGGTCCTTCTCAAGTGCCCTAGGTCTTTGAGGGAGTCTTGGATTAGGGGGTCTCCGGATAGCCGGACTATATCCTTTGGCCGGACTGTTGGACTATGAAGATACAAGATTGAAGACTTCGTCTCGTGTCCGGATGGGACTCTGCTTGGCGTGGAAGGCAAGCTAGGTAATAAGGATATGTATATCTCCTCCTTTGTAACCGACCTTGTGTAACCCTAGCCCCCTCCGGTGTCTATATAAACCGGAGGGTTTTAGTCCATAGGACAACATACAATCATACCATAGGCTAGCTTCTAGGGTTTAGCCTCTTTGATCTCGTTGTAGATCAACTCTTGTAATACTCATATCATCAAGAACAATCAAGCAGGACGTAGGGTATTACCTCCATCAAGAGGGCCCGAACCTGGGTAAACATCGTGTCTCCTGCCTCCTGTTACCATCCGCCTTAGACGCACAGTTCGGGACCCCCTACCCGAGATCCGCCGGTTTTGACACCGACATTGGTGCTTTCATTGAGAGTTCCACTGTGTCGTCACCATAAGGCTTGATGGATCCTTCGATCATCGCTAGTGATGCTGTCCAGGGTGAGGCTTTCCTCCCCGAACAGATCTTTGTATTCGGCGGCTTCGCACTGCGGGCGAATTCGCTTGGCCATCTGGAGCAGATCGAGAGCTACGCCCCTGGCCATCAGGTCAGATTTGGAAACTTCAACTACACGGCCGACATCTGCGGAGAGTTGATCTTCGATGGATTCGAGCCCATGCCGGACGCGCCGCACAGTTGCGACGAGCAAGACATATCTCTGTCGTCGGACAATGTTCGGGAGATCGCATCCGCAGCTACTCCGGCCGTTAATCCGGAGCAAATCGCGCCATCCGAGAGCGGAGGGATAGACCCCGCCATGGAGGCCGCACTCTCAGTGGCGATAGAGCCAGATACTGACTTCACCCCTTTCGAGAGCCGCGTTGCCGAACCAGTGGATTTATCCCCGGCCACGGACTCCGAGCCGCCTACATCCGTGCCTATCGAATCCGACTGGGCGCCGATCATGGAGTTCACCTCCGCGGATATCTTTCAGCACTCACCTTTCGGAGATGTGCTTTATTCATTAAGGTCTCTCTCCCTGTCAGGAGAACCTTGGCCGAACTATGTCCGGCTAGAATGGGATGTGGACGATGAAGAAATTCGTTGCCCACCCACCACCCACTTAGTAGCCACTGTCGACGACTTAACCGACATGCTCGACTTCGACTCCGAAGACATCGACGGTATGGACGACGATGCAGGAGACGAACAGGAACCACCGTCCTCAGGGCGCTGGACTGCCAACTCATCATATGATATATACATGGTGGACACCCCCAAAGAAGGCAATGGCGATGAGACAGCGGAGGATGACCCCTCCAAGAAGCAACCCAAGCGCCGACGTCAGCGGCGCCGCTCTAAGTCCCGCCACAGCAAGAGCAGTGATACTAGCATAGGAGATAATAACACTCCGGATAGCGCCGAAGATAACAACAATCCCATCCAGCACGATGTAGAGCTGGAAGACGAACAAGCTAGTCCTCCAGAGCAGGCAACAGATGGAGAACCGGAGGAGGACAATTACATGCCTCTCTCCGAAGATGAGGCGAGCCTCGGCGACGACGAGATTATCGTGCCTGAGGACCCCGTCGAGCAAGAGCGCTTCAAGCGCCGGCTTACGGCCACGACAAATAGCCTGAAGAAAAAGCAGCAACAGCTTCAAGCTGATCAAGACTTGCTAGCAGACAAGTGGATCGAAGTCCTTGCTGATACGTCCATTTTGCATCGTGCTTTTATATCGATATTTATCACATTATGGACTGTTATTTCACTTTATGTAACAATACTTATGGCTATTCTCTCTTATTTTACAAGGTTTACATAAGGAGGGAGAATGCCGGCAGCTGGAATTCTGGTCTGGAAAAGGAGCAAAAATTAGAGACCTATTCTGCGCAACTCCAAAAGTCCTGAAACTCCACGGAACGTCTTAAAAGAAATAAAGAGAAATCCACACCAAAGATGAAGGCCAGGGGGCCCACACCCTGCTCACGAGGGTGGGGGTGCCCTCCCCCCCGCTAGGGCGTGCCCCCTTCCTCGTGGGCCCCCTGGTGGCTCTCCGACGCCCATCTTCTCCTATATGAGGTCTTTCGATGAGAAAAAAAATAAGAAGGAACTTTTCGGGACGAGACTCCACTACCACGAGGCGGAACCTTGGCGGATCCAATCTAGAGCTCCGGCAGAGCAATTCTGCCGAGGAAACTTCCCTCTGGGAGGGGGAAATCATCACCAACGCTCCTCTCATCGGGAGAGGGCAATCTCCATCAACATATTCACCAGCACCATCTCATCTCCAAACCCTAGTTCATCTCTTATATCCAATTCTTGTCTCAAAGTCCGGGATTGGTGCTAGTAGGTTGCTAGTAGTGTTGATTACTCCTTGTAGTTGATGCTAGTTGGTTTATTTGGTGGAAGATCATATGTTCATATCCTATATGCATATTATTACCCCTCTGATTATGAACATGAATATGCTTTGTGAGTAATTACGTTCGTTCCTGAGGACAAGGGAGAAGTCTTGCTATGAGTAGTCATGTGAATTTGGTATTCGTTTGATATTTTGATAAGATGTATGTTGTCTAGCCTCTAGTGGTGTTATGTGAACGTCGACTACATAACACTTCACCATTATTTGGGCCTAGAGGAAGGCATTGGGAAGTAATAAGTAGATGATGGATTGCTAGAGTGATAGAAGCTTAAACCCTAGTTTATGCGTTGCTTCGTAAGGGGCTGATTTGGATCCACATGTTTCATGCTATGGTTAGGTTTACCTTAATACTTTTGTTGTAGTTGCGGATGCTTGCAATAGAGGTTAATCATAAGTGGGATGCTTGTTCAAGTAAGAACAGCACCCAAGCACCGGTCCACCCACATATCATATTATCAAAGTATCGAACGCGAATCATATGAACGTGATGAAAACTAGCTTGACGATATTCCCATGTGTCCTCGGGAGCGCTTTTCCTATTATAAGAGTTTGTTCCGGCTTTTCCTTTGCTACAAAAGGATTGGGCCACCTTGCTGCACTTTATTTACTTTTGTTACTTGTTGCTCATTACAATTTATCATATCACAAAACTATCTGTTACCACTTATTTTAGTACTTGCAGAGAATACCTTGCTAAAAACCGCTTATCATTTCCTTCTGCTCCTCGTTGGGTTCGACACTCTCACTTATCGAAAGGACTATGATAGATCCCCTATACTTGTGGGTCATCAAGACTCTTTTCTGGCGCCGTTGCCGGGGAGTGTAGCGCCTTTGGTAGGTGGAATTTGGTAAGGAAAAATTTATATAGTGTGCTGAAATTTACTGTCACTTGTTACTATGGAAAGTAATTATCTGAGGGGCTTGTTCGGTGTATCTTCACCCCGTCCAATAGAGCAAAGAGTTGCTGCTCAACCTACTGAACCTATTGAAAATTAAATTCCTTATGAGTATCCTTCGGGTATGATAGAATAACTGCTAGCTAATCCTTTTACAGGAGATGGAACAAAGCATCCTGATGAGCACTTAATATATGTGGATGAAGTTTGTGGATTATTTAAGCTTGCAGGTATACCCGATGATGTTGCTAGGAAGAAGGTCTTCCCTTTATCTTTGAAGGCATATGCATTGATATGGTATAGGCTATGTGATGATATGAGATCGTGGGACTATAAAAGATTGAAGCTGGAATTTCATCAAAAGTATTACACTATGCATCTTGTTCATCGTGATCGCAATTATATATATAATTTCTGGCCTCGCGAAGGAGAAAGCATTGCTCAAGCTTGGGGGCGGCTTAAATCAATGTTATATTCATGCCCCTCAAGAGAAATAATTATGCAAAGTTTTTATGCTCGGCTTTCTGAAAACAATCGCACCATGCTCGATACTTCTTGTGCTGGCTCTTTTATGATGAAGACTATTGAATTCAGATGGAATTTATTGGATAGAATTAAACGCAACTCTGAAGATTGGGACCTCGACGAAGGTAAGGAGTCAGGTATGACACCTAAGTTTGATTGTGTTAAATATTTTATGGACACCGATATTTTCCGTAAGTTTAGCACTAAATATGGACTTGACTCTGAGATAGTAGCTTCTTTCTATGAATCTTTTGCAACTTATGTTGATCTCCCTAAGGAGAAGTGGTTTAAATATCATCCTCCCATAGAAGTAAAAGTAGCTGCACCTATTAAAGTTGAAGAAAAGACTGTCACTTATAATGATCCTATTGTTCCTACTTCTTATATTGAGAAACCACCTTTCCCTGTTAGAATAAAGGATCATGCTAAAGCTTCAACTGTTGTTCGTAAAAGCAATATTAGAACTTATACACATCCTAAACAAGTTAAAGTAGAACCTAATATTGCTATTGTTAAAGATCTCTTGTCTGATAATATTGATGGGCATGTTATTCAGTTCGAAGGTGAAACTGCTATAATTGCTAAACCTTGTGATAAAGATAAACATAGACATGTGGTAGGCGTGCCTGTTATTTCTATTAAAATAGGAGACATTGTTATCATGGCTTATGTGATATGGGTGCTAATGCTAGTGTTATACCTCATGACTTATACAAAGAAACTAAGAATGAAATAGCACCTGTTGAGTTAGAAGATATTGATGTTACTATTAAACTTGCTAATAGAGATACTATTGCACCAATTGGAATTGTTAGAGATGTTGAAGTCTTGTGTGGGAAAACTAAATATCCTGCTGATTTTCTTGTTCTTACTGTCGGATTCACGGGTTCCGGCAGACCCTTAAGGTTCGAATACTGGGGTGCGCGCGGAAATCACACCTTCTACCTCCCCGTCTCACAAAGATCTAAACTACTAAAGGAACTGCACAAGGGACACAAGATTTATACTGGTTCGGGCCACCGTTGTGGTGTAATCCCTACTCCAGTGTGTGGTGGGTGAATTACCTCTTGGGGCTGATGATGATGAATGATACAAGGAAGAACAACCTCGCGAGGGTCTGTTCTTGGGTGAGGGGATGAACTGCTAGGAGGAGTTCAGTCACCCTCTCTCTCTCTCTCTACTTGCGAACCAGACGAACCAACTCCGCGAACCGAACCCCTTGCTACGTGGGTGGCCGGTCCTATTTATAGGCAAAGGCCCTGGGCCTCTTCCCAAAAATTGAGCGGGAAGGGAACCAACAATTGGCCAATTCGAAGGGGAACATCTAGTACACTTATCCTGACTAAAGTTGGTCTTCGCCTGTGAAAGACCCTGCGGTGACACCGTGCTGGGCTCCATGGTGACCTCCGTCTCATAGTCCGCTTGGTCCTGGTCTCGTTGCACCGAAATGGAAACCTTTTCCTGATGCCTCGGTACTCCGCGGCTGCGCTTGCCCCCTTTGCACCAAAGAGGAAAGAAGGACGCTGCTCGCGCTGGCGCCCGCCTGGCACCCTCGATCGTCATGGCTTGCGTCATGGGCACCTGCGAGGTACCCCGCCTTGATTCCTCCGCCTCCTCGCGAGCCAGCCTGAGGAGGCTGCGCCTGGGGATGCACCGTGTCGTCCGCCCCGCGAGGCTTGGCCCCTCGCGAGGGTCTTGAGTCTTGTGTTGATGAAGATGGGCCATGCTGGGCCTCCTTTGAGCCACGCCGTAGGCCGCGGGCAGGCAAGTCTGGGGACCCCCATTCCCAGAACGCCGACAGTAGCCCCGGGCCCAAGGCGCGCATGGGCTTGGCCGTGCCGAGAGGCGAAAGGGCAAGGGCGGAGCGCCGCGGGCCCTAACAGCCTACGGTCTTGGGCGCCGCGTGGCGGTTGATGGGACGTGGGCGGCACTGTTCCCCCACGCCCCCTTATTCTGCGCCTTGCCAGGCGGACTTGTAGTTGCACACAGCCACTCGCCTTCCTGTTGCCTGAGCATCCCCTGTTCTTCCTTCCTTCGCACGCCGTCTCCCACCTCCAATCCGATCTCGAATCTTACCCCTCCTTCCCATCGCCATGGCTCTGATGAGGAAGGAGAGAGGGGAGAAACCCATGTCTCCGTCTTGCGCGCCGCCATCGGTGGTCCCTGCTGCCGGCCAGTCGACCATACTCAATCAAGAGTGCCTGGGCAGGGACAGCTTGGCCCTGGCCACCGTCTTCAATGAGTGCGGGAGGACGACAGCCTGGCCTGCGTCCCACTTCTCCATCAACAGGATAGCAACCGAGGTCCCATGTTTCACCGATGCCTTGTGGGCGGGTCTGGTTCCCCCATTCTCTGATTTCTTCAATGCCGTGCTCTCCCATTATCAGATCCACTTGATGCATCTAAGTCCCGAGTCCATCACCCTCCTTTCGGTCTTTGCCTTCGTTTGCGAAGCCATGGTGGGCATCCCTCCTTCGGTTGCCTTGCTACACCACTTCTTCTCGCTGCGTCTTGTCGACCCCTCCCAACGCTGGGCGTGCGCAAGCTTTGCTGCCGAGCTCGAGACCAAGGCCTCTGGAATTGACTTCAAACTCCCCCAGCCCACGGTTGGGTTCCGCGAGCGGTGGTTGTACGTGGATGCAGGGGTGCCCAGCCCCCTGCTATCGGAGCCGACCCCGCCTGCTGTCCCCAATTTGGGTTGGGGCTAGGAGACGCTCGAGAGCCCCCGGCTCGTCTTTTTCTGGAGCCGCTTCACGCTCCTGAGGAAGCTCGGTGTGACAGCGCCCAAAGTGGTGAAGGAGTTTCTGATGTGCCGCGTCGCTCCCCTGCAGCGCCACTCTCGCCGGATGTGGGCCTTCCATGGGCGCGAGGATAACATGAGGCTCCAAGAAGAAGACTTGGCTCCCGCGGTGCTGAAGTCGACGCTCTTGACCTTGGCCGGGGACCTCAACCCTGGCAACGTCCGACAGGGAGGGGCCTTGCTGTATCTCTGCCAGAACAAGGCCGACTTCGTGAAGCAGATGCCTGTCTTTGATGAGTGGGGATTGCGCCCTGCTGGCCTCCAGGGACCTCGCGAGAATCCAATGGTGGTAACTGCCCTTCCAACCGGCCAAGGCGGCTCCTCCTCAGGTGGCGGAGTAGGGAGGCAGGAGACGCCGGAGGCCGAGGGGGCTCCTGAGGGGATGGTAGCGCCGGGTGAAGCTCGCAAGGGGACGGCTCCTGAGACCCGTGTTGCTGCGGCTGAAGATGGCAAGCAGCTGATCCCAGTGCCCGGGGCTGGGGCCTTGGAGCCCCCAGCCGCGTCTTCTGGCGAGGTGATGGGCGGCACGCGCCAGGCAGGCGCCCCTGACGCGGATCGCTCCGATGCTCCGTCCTCGCCGCAGGTTGGCCCTTGCGATCTTCTCTTGGGTCGCTTCCGCGTGGACTTTGAGGCCCTCCGGAGGAAAAGGGAGGCCCTGGGTGACAACTTCCCTTGTCGCGTGCTGAAGTGCAGGAAGTACTTCGCCACTGACGAGTAAGTCTCCTTCCTCTCTGGCTCCTGAATCTCTTGTTGCTTTTACTGATCTTTGCTCCGCAGGCCTCTTCCGGCCGAGCTCACGGAGGTAGCAGAGGTGCCGCCTCCCTTGGCTTCGCCCCCTCTACTATCTTCAAATGCTCCGAGCAGCTCTGCCCTGGTGGTGAGGGCGTCTGAAGGGGTGGACCATCCCGAGGTGCACCGCGGCCCTTCATTCCCCGCGTTTTTCCTTCGTGGGCCCTCTCAAGGAATAGCCAGTCTGTCGTGGGCTTCTAGTCTGATCAGGGATTGCGACTGGTTGAGGCGCCTCCTGTGCCCTTCATCTAGAGATGGTCTGGCCCTAGGCCGGGCTTCTGGTGCGACGCGCCCGGCCATCGCGAGGGCGCCAGCCCCCAGCCCCTTGCCCGGAGGAGGAACGATGACTCGCGGCCCCCGACGCTTGCTTGGGGCAGATGATGGTGTGGAAGACGTGCTTGAGCGCGTGCGGGAGCGCCGCGCTCACCACCAAGGGTTCCTTCGAAGAGCGACCGACGCGGTGAACTTGCTTGGGGAGGGGCTTGCTGACGAAGATGCGCACCTGGAGGCAGAGGGCCTGCGCCTGGCTGCAGGGAGGCGCGAGCTGGAGGCCGCCATTGCCCTCGCGCGTCATCAGCGTGACCTTGACGATGAAGAGGCGAAGGCGTCGCTGGAGGCCTCTCGAGTGGCCCGATCCCAGGCCACCGAGGAGGCCCGGAGAGCTGACCGATGGCGAGAGGCAGCGGAGGAGCGGGCTCACGAGCTCCTGGCCCGGTGCCACTCATCGGAGGAGCAAGCGGAGCTGCGTGAGCTGGCCCTTGCGTCGATGCGGGTGGCCTCTGGCGACACAGCCGAGCTCCAGAGGCGCGAAGAAGCGTTGACGCTGGAAGCCGCTGAACGCACTCTCGAGTACGAGCGGCTGGAGACCAAGGAGCGCCTAGTGATGCAGGTGGAAGACGATGTCGCTGTGCGAGAAGCGCGTGTCCTGGAGGAGGTTTGTCGTCGGGTGACGACGGCGCGCCAAGGCCTCGAGCGTGAGTTCGAGGGGAAGCTGGGGATGATCCGGGTCGAAGCCGAGGGCAGAACCGCAGCCCTGAGGGCTCAACGAGATGAGACGACGCGAATGGCCGACGCCTCGCGGGCCGCCCTTGAGGCAGCGCAAAAGGAGCTGGCCGCCTCCCAGGCCGAGGTGCTCCGTCTTCGCCAGCGGATGGAAGAGGCTGAGGCCGTCGAGCGTCAGAATGCCGACGAAATACGCCAGCGGCGAGTTCTGGAGCACGCGCACGGCCCTATGCTCACCACGCTCAGGGTGAGGGCTAACGCAGCCTTGGGCAACATCTGTGAGGCAGCCGTCGGCGAGCCGCACACGATTAACTATGCCCGCAACCGGCAGTTCTTCACCGCTGTGGTAACGCAGCTGGAGGCTCGGTCGGTCAGGGCCGACAGGTTGGTGGAGGAGAGGAGCCGCGCCCTGCTCGGGCGCGCCTTTTCTCGTGTCTTCAGCCATCTCCGGAACATGGATCCCCACTTCAACTTCGACGCCGCCATCGCCCCAGTTCCCCAAGCCGTCCGAGGCGACCTGGCGGATTGGGTGGAAAACAACGTGGATGCTCTCGTCCGAGCCTTCACTTTGGATGATGACGACGTGGTCGTGGCTGCCGACGAACGCGGTGTGGTGGATGGTCCCGACGCCGCTGGTGGCGGCGCAGATCTCGAGGGCGAATTCAGTGATACCAGCGACAGCTCGGGAGGCGCCCCCGAGGATGCGTTGGGGGATTTGTCAGACTAACCATGTACTTCTCATGTCTTTTACCTTGCATGAATAGAACTCAGGTGTTTGGCCTGACGGTCGTGAGAGCATTTTGGGAGGGGAAGCCCCTCATATAAAAACTTGTGTCCTTCATATCAGTAGTAGTCAAATTGCGCGCGTGCCTAACGGTGGGCTGGTTTACCTTTGCCTCATGCTGGCCCCGAGGCGGCCTGCAGGAGGGCGCGACACCTTGGGTGCTCTCTAGTTGGGTCCTCAGGATGTGAGATCGTTGCTTATGAAAAAGTTCACAGGCGTTGGCCTTCTTCACAGGCTCTGGGCCTTCTCCTGGGCGTAATGGCTTCACAGGCATTCGCCTTGCTTCACAGGCTCCGGGCCTTTTCCTAACGCGATAGCTTCACAGGCACTCGCCTTGCTTCACAGGCTCTGGGCCTTTTCCTAACGCAATGAGCTTCACAGGCACTCGCCTTGCTTCACAGGCTCCGGGCCTTTTCCTAACGCGATAGCTTCACAGGCACTCGCCTTGCTTCATAGGCTCTGGGCCTTTTCCTAACGCAATGGGCTTCACAGGCACTCGCCTTGCTTCATAGGCTCTGGGCCTTTTCCTAACGCAATGAGCTTCACAGGCTCTGGGCCTTGTCCTAACGCAATGGGCTTCACAGGCACTCGCCTTGCTTCATAGGCTCTGGGCCTTTTCCTAACGCAATGAGCTTCACAGGCACTCGCCTTGCTTCACAGGCTCTGGGCCTTTTCCTAATGCAATGGGCTTCACAGGCACTCGCCTTGCTTCACAGGCTCTGGGCCTTTTCCTAACGCAATGAGCTTCACAGGAACTCGCCTTGCTTCACAGGCTCTGGGCCTTTTCCTAACGCAATGGGCTTCACAGGACCTCGCCTTGCTTCACAGGCTCTGGGCCTTTTCAGGACGGGGCAACCTCCGCAGGCACCCGAAGATCCTCCCGAGGGGGAGCAATCACCAGCGATTTAGGTCGCGCATGAGCCAAGCCTGACCGGACTCGCGAGGGGCTCGCGAGGGGAGGCAGCTGTGGCGAAGCAGTAACCAGAACGCGAGAAACGGCTTGAGCAAGAATAAGCACCCCTTCCCCGAACAAACGCAAATCTCAAATTCAAATCCAACTTAAATCCAGCGAGGGGAAAGCTACAGCCAAAGGGAAAGGCAACGAAAAGCAGACAAAAAGCCACGTCCGGCACCTAATCTAGTCTTGGACGTCTTCTCACCAGCGCGGAGCTAAGTGCTGTCCACTAGGCATGGGAGGGAGCCCCAGGGCCTGAGGCCGGCACCCCTGAGACTCCGGGGCGTGTACAGCCCCACTCATTATTACGTGAGAGTGTCACGGGGCGGCGATCTTCACAGGCACCGGGCCTTCTTCACAGGTACTGGCCTTGCTTCATATCGCTAGACGAGGGCCCCGCCTTGCGCCACACTCTAGTGCCATCAGCAACGACTGGAACCCAGGACGCCGCCCGATGGGGTAGAGCGGTCGCCAGCGGTTCCCCTGATGACCACGGGTCCTCTGCCAGGGGCAGGCCCTGAGGCACCTCCCCAGCAGAGGGCCTACCTCCTGAGAACGCCTTGCTTCGAACGCCGCGGTGGTGATGTAGGATCACGACCCCTCTCCTGCAGCCCCCTGCGCCCTCCTCCCGAGGGGTAGGAGACTATAGGGACGTGGCAGCTGCTTGCCGCGGTGACCTGCACCTCCTGCGATCCATGGTTAGCATATACCTGCCCCTCAAGAGTTGGCAGTGCCTGATAATCGTTGCCTCCAGCGTGGCCAGCGGGTTCGTCCATGGGCTCCTGGAAGGGCTCAGCTTCCACCGCCTCGTCTCCCCAGCTTGGGCCGAGGAGCGAGCCTTGCCTGCTCTCGCGAGGGTGCCCTTGGTCCAGCATGAGGGGCACGTATTCCTCCGTCGCCGTCATCCCGAATGCCACGCCATGATGCCCCGCATGCCACGCGGTCCCACCTATCATGCCTACTGCAGGGTGGCAGCGCGGCCGCCCTCCAGGGCCGCGGGTCGCGTCGAGTCCTTCTTCTTCGCGGGCCGGGGGCGGGGGCAGCGCCGCCGCCGGCCCGGTGCTGACAGCTTCGTTAGCGTTGGAGTAGCCTTGGAGTCCGCGGGCGCGTGCGGAGCCCCTGCGCAGGTCGCCCTGGGCTTGAGATGGGAGCTGGGTGGAGAAGGGGTGAGCCCCCGAGGCGGTGAAGCCTAGGAGCTCCGCCACCCGCTCCAGCAGCACGTCGTGGCCGCCCTCCAGCAGTCTGCATCGCAGCAGCTCCCGGGCCACCGTGAGCGCGGCCCTTGAATTCGCCTGCTCCCGGCGGGTGTACGTCATCGTGGTTGCGGCGTAATTGGAGGCCCTTGGCGCCGACCGCGCTTGCCGCGGTGTCAGGGTTGCGGAGGCCTGTCCGCGTCGCCCGCGGCCCGTAGCGCCCTGCGGACCGCAAGCTGCCTAGGGCTCGGGGTCGCCCGCGACGGGCGGCTCCGCGCAGGTGGGCCACGCCGCCCATGGACCTTGGTTGCCCGCCTGGTCGCCGGACATGGTGATGACGATGCGACGGGAGGCGGAGCGGTAGGATGGCAAATTTCGGCGCACCCCTACCTGGCGCGCCAAATGTCGGATTCACGGGTTCCAGCAGACCCTTAAGGTTCGAACACTGGGGTGCGCGCGGAAATCACACCTTCTACCTCCCCGTCTCACAAAGATCTAAACTACTAAAGGAACTGCACAAGGGACACAAGATTTATACTGGTTCGGGCCACCGTTGTGGTGTAATACCCTACTCCAGTTTGTGGTGGGTGGATTGCCTCTTGGGGCTGATGATGATGAACGATACAAGGAAGAACAGCCTCGCGAGGGTCTGTTCTTGGGTGAGGGGATGAACTGCTAGGAGGAGTTCAGTCACCCTTCTCTCTCTCTCTCTCTCTCTCTACTTGCGAACCGGACGAACCAACTCCGCGAACCGAACCCCTTGCTACGTGGGTGGCCGGTCCTATTTATAGGCAAAGGCCCTGGGCCTCTTCCGAAATATTGAGCGGGAAGGGCACCAACAATTGGCCTATTCGAAGGGGAACATCTAGTACACTTATCCTAACTAAAGTTGGTCTTCGCCTGCGAAAGACCCTGCGGTGACGCCGTGCTGGGCTCCATGGTGACCTCCATCTCGTAGTCCGCTTGGTCTGATGCCTCGGTACTCCGCGGCTGCGCTTGCCCCCTTTGCACCAAAGAGGAAAGAAGGACGCTGCGCACGCTGGCGCCCGCCTGGCACCCTCGATCGTCATGGCTTGCGTCATGGGCACCTCGCAAGGTACCCCGCCTTGATTCCTCCGCCTCCTCGCGAGCCAGCCTGAGGAGGCTGCGCCTGGGGATGCGCCGTGTCGTCCGCCCCGCGAGGCTTGGCCCCTCGCGAGGGTCTTGAGTCTTGTGTTGATGAAGATGGGCCATGCTGGGCCTCCTTTGAGCCACGCCGCAGGCCGCAGGCAGGCAAGTCTGGGGACCCCCGTTCCCAGAACGCCGACACTTACTTCTCCACAAGATAGCTTTTGTCTAATTATATTTGGTAGACCCTTCTTAAATACTGTCAATGCTACCATAGACTGCACTAAGAATATTGTTACTGTTGGTTTGGATGATATGGTTCATGAGTTTAATTTCTCTAAATTTAGTAAACAACATCATGAGGAAGAATTACCTAGTAAGGATGAAATTATTGGTCTTGCTTCTATTGCTGTACCTCCTAGTGATCCTTTAGAACACTATTTGCTAGACCATGAAAATGATATGTTCATGAAAGAAAGAAGGGAAATAGATGAAGTATTCCTTAAACAGGAACCTATTCTGCATCACAACTTGCCTGTTGAAATTTTAGGGGATCCTCCCCCACCCAAGGATGATCCCGTGTTTGAGCTCAAACCTTTGCCTGATAATCTTAAATATGCTTATCTTGATGAAAAGAAGATATATCATGTTATTATTAGTGCTAACCTTTCAGAGCATGAAGAAGAAAGATTATTGAAAACTCTGAAGAAGCACCGTGCTGCTATTGGATATACTCTTGATGATCTTAAGGGCATTAGTCCCACTCTATGTCAACATAAAATAAATTTGGAAGCAGATGTCAAACCAGTTCGTGATCCTCAACGACGTCTGAATCCTAAAATGAAAGAAGTGGTAAGAAAAGAAATATTAAAGCTTCTGGAGGCAGGTATAATCTATCCTGTTGCTGATAGTGAGTGGGTAAGTCCTGTCCATTGTGTCCCTAAGAAGGCAGGTATTACTGTTGTTCCTAATGATAAAGATGAATTGATTCCACAAAGAATTATCATAGGTTATAGGATGGTAATTGATTTCCGCAAATTAAATAAAGCTACTAAGAAACATCATTACCCCTTACCTTTTATTGATCAAATGCTAGAAAGATTATGCAAACATACACACTATTGCTTTCTAGATGGTTATTTTGGTTTCTCTCAAATACCTGTGTCAGCTGGAGATCAATCAAAGACTACTTTTACATGCCCTTTTGGTACTTTTGCTTATGGACATATGCCTTTCGGTTTATGTAATGCACCTGCTACCTTTTAAAGATGCATGAAGGCTATATTCTTTGACTTTTGTGAAAAGATTTGTGAGGTTTTCATGGACCACTTTTACGTCTATGGTTCCTCTTTTGATGATTGCTTGAGCAATCTTGATCGAGTTTTGTAGAGATGTGAAGAAACTAATCTTGTCTTGAATTGGGAAAAGTGCCACTTTATGGTTAATGAAGGTATTGTCTTGGGGCACAAAGTTTCTGAAAGAGGTATTGAAGTTGATAAAGCCAAGTTTGATGCTATTGAAAAGATGCCATGTCCCAAGGACATCAAAGATATAAGAAGTTTCCTTGGTCACGCCGGATTTTACAGGAGGTTCATTAAGGACTTCTCAAAAATTTCTCGGCCTCTGACTAATTTATTGCAAAAAGATATACCATTTGTCTTTGATGATGATTGTGTAGAAGCGTTTGAAATACTTAAGAAAGCATTAGTCACTACACCTGTTGTTCAGCCACCTGATTGGAATTTACCCTTTGAAATTATGTGTGATGCTAGTGATTATGCTGTAGGTGCTGTTCTAGGGCAAAGAGTTGACAAGAAATTAAATGTTATTCATTATGCTAGTAAGACTCTAGACAATGCTCAAAGAAATTATGCTACTACTGAAAAAGAGCTTTTAGCAGTTGTATTTGCTTGTGATAAGTTCAGATCTTATATTGTTGATTCTAAAGTAACTATTCAAACAGATCATACTGCTATTAAATATCTTATGGAAAAGAAAGATGCTAAACCTAGACTTATTAGATGGGTTCTCTTGCTACAAGAATTTGATTTGCATATTGTTGATAGAAAGGGAGCTGAGAACCCCGTTGTAGACAACCTGTCTAGGTTATAAAATATTCTTGATGGCCCACTACCTATTAATGATAACTTTCCTGATGAATAATTAAATGTTATAAGTACTTCTCATAGTACTCCATGGTATGCTGATTATGCTAATTATATTGTTGCAAAGTTTATACCACCTAGCTTCACATACCAACAAAAGAAAAAGTTTTTCTATGATTTAAGACATTACTTTTGGGATGACCCACATCTTTGTAAAGAAGGAGTAGATGGTGTTATTAGATGTTGTGTACCTGAGCATGAACAGGAACAGATCCTACGCAAGTGTCATTCCGAATCTTATGGAGGACACCACGCTGGAGATAGCACTGCACATAAGGTATTGCAATCTGGTTTTTATTGGCCTACTCTCTTCAAGAATGCCTGTAAGTTTGTCTTGTCTTGTGATGAATGTCAAAGAATTGGTAATATTAGTAGACGTCAAGAAATGCCTATGAATTATTCACTTGTTATTGAACCGTTTGATGTTTGGGGCTTTGATTATATGGGATCTTTTCCTGCCTCTAATGGATACACACATATCCTAGTTGTTGTTGATTACGTTACTAAGTGGGTAGAAGCTATTCCAACTAGTAGTGTTGATCATAACACTTCTATTAAAATGCTTAAAGAAGTTATTTTCCCGAGGTTTGGAGTCCCTAGATATTTAATGACTGATGGTGGTTCACACTTTATTCATGGTGCTTTCCGTAAAATGCTTGCTAAATATGATGCTAATCATAGAATTGCATCTCCTTATCACCCACAGTCTAGTGGTCAAGTAGAGTTGAGCAATAGAGAGCTCAAATTAATTTTGCAAAAGACTGTTAATAGGTCTACAAAGAATTGGTCCAAGAAACTTGATAATGCATTATGGGCTTATAGAACTGCATACAAAAATCATATGGGTATGTCTCCGTATAAAATGGTCTATGGAAAAGCATGTCACTTACCTCTCGAACTAGAACATAAGGCATACTTGGCTATTAAAGAGCTCAACTATGATTTTGAACTTGCCTGTGAAAAGAGGTTATTTGATATTAGCTCACTTGATGAATGGACAACCCAAGCTTATGAAAATGCCAAGTTGTTTAAAGAAAAAGTTAAAAGATGGCATGACAAAAGGATACAAAAGCGTGAGTTTAATGTAGGTGATTATGTATTGCTATACAACTCTCGTTTGAGATTTTTTATAGGAAAACTTCTCTCTAAATGAGAAGGCCCCTATGTTATCAAGGAGGTCTATCGTTCCGGTGCCATAAAAATCAACAACTTCGAAGGCACAAATCCGAAGGTGGTAAATGGTCAAAGAATCAAACATTATATCACAGGTAATCCCATAAATGTTGAAACCAATATTATTGAAACCGTAACCCCTAAGGAATACATAAGGGACACTTTCCGGAGTGTTTCAGACCCCGAAAAGGAATAGGTCTATGGTACGGTAAGTAAACCGACTCCAAAACAATTTTTATGGAAATATTTCTCCGTTTTGGAATATTTAGAAAAATAGAAAAATAAGTAGCAGTCCGGGAAGGACACGAGGGCCCCACGAGGGTGGTGGACGCGCCCCCTACCTCGTGAGCACCCCGTGTGCCTTCCGGACTCCGTTTTCTTGCACGTTACGTATTTTGGTCGATAAAAATTCATTATATATTCTCCCGAAGGTTTTGACTCCCGTATCATGCAAAAACCTCCTGTCTTTGTTTTGAGCTGTCCCATTGCAGATTATATCAACATGTCTTCCCAGGATTCGGAAGGAGAAAGCTACGTGGATGGTTACTTAGCAAATCCAAAGGTCTATGGAGATGTGGAACATAATGGATGTACCACGGAGGAAGAAGAGGACTATGAACCCAAGGAGAAGGAGGAGACGAGCTCAGATGAAGATGAAGCACCATTACCTCAACCTGGGGACATGCACATGGAGTTCAAAAAGTCAAGTCTCCCTGATAGGGTAAAGAAACCCAAGTTCGAGTTTATCCCTTTTCGTCTCTTGCAGGAAAATAAGCAGGACCTATGCAAAAAGATATTAACCCTGGAGTGGGAGATTGATGATCTGAGGGATCAAAATGTCGTCCTCAAGCGCAAATTAAGGGAGAAGCCCGCATCATCAACAACACCTCCACCTTCTTCACCAACCAAGGAGATATAATCACATGGGTATGGGCACTCCCCTTGGCAATTGCCAAGCTTGGGGGAGGTGCCCCGGTATCGTATCACAATCACAACTCTTATCTTTGTCATTTTTCTTAGTTCGATCCTATTAGTAGTATCTTGATCTAGTAGAATAAAGTTTATGGCATGATCTAGTTTTGAGTTTTGCTTTATGATCTCTCTATGTAATCGAGTCCGTGAGTTATATATATAATAAAGATTAGTGTTGAGTCAAGGGCTTAATTATTTTGCCATGATCTTGGGTGAATAAAAGAAAAGAGAAAAGAACAAAAAGAAACAAAAAGTTCATATTGATCTTATTGAGAGTAATGACTTCACATAGAAAGAGTATGGTGATTAAAAGTTGTTGGGAGTTGGTAGATATAGCTTTGGTCATTGTTGCAATTAATAGGAAGTAATAAGGAAAGAGAGGTTTTCACATATAGATATATTATCATTGACATCTTTTATGATCGGGAGCACTCATTAAAATATGACATGCTAAAGAGTTGCTGTTGGACAAGGAAGACAACATAATGAGTTATGTATTTCTTATATCTGAGATAAAGTATGTTGTCATGGATCCTCTAACTTGTTGAGCTTGCCTTTCCCCTCATGCTAGCCAAATTCTCAGCACCAAGTAGAAATACTACTTGTGCTTCCAAATATCCTTAAACCAGTTTTGCCATGAGAGTCCACTATATCTACCTATGGATTGAGTAAGATCCTTCAAGTAAGTTGTCATCGGTGCAAAGCAATAAAAATTGCTCTAAATATGTATGATTGATTGGTGAGGGAGAAATAAGCTTTATACGATCTTGTGATGTGGAAATAATAAAAGCGATGGACTACATAATGAAGGTTCATATCATAAGGGGCAATATAAAGTGACGTTCATTCGCATTGAGATTTTATATATCCAACCATAAAAGTGCATGGCAACCTCTGCTTCCCTCTGCGAAGGGCCAATCCTTTATTATTATCTTCTACCATATGCAAGAGTCATGGTGATCTTCACCTTTTCTTTTTCATTTTATCCTTTGGCAAGCTCAGCATGTTGGAAAGAACATGATATATATACCTAATTGGATGTAGGGGAGCATGAACCATTATTGTTGACATTACCCTTGAGGTCCAAGGTTGTGGGGCAAAACTGTAAGCCCCTATCTTTCTCTGTGTCCGATTAAAACTCCGTAACCACAAGTATCGCGTGAGTGTTAGCAATTATGGAGGACTAAATGATAGTTGAGTATGTGGACTTGCTTTTTAGCTCTGACATAGACTCTTTCCGATGTTATGATAAATTGCAATTGCTTCAATGACTGAGATTATAGTTCGTCGGAGCCTAATAAGGTTTATGATTTATACTTTTGCATTGTGACTAGATCATCACTTGAACATAACTAATCATATGAAAAAATCTATAAATGTTGCTGTTATGAGAATAATCATGGTGCCTTCATGTCCGTATTTTATTTTTATCGACGCCTCTACCTCTAAACATGAGGACACATTTATTGTTATCGGCTTTTTGCTTGAGGACAAGTGAGGTCTAAGCTTGGGGAAGTTGATACGTCCATTTTGCATCATGCTTTTATATCGATATTTATCGCATTATGGACTGTTATTTCACTTTATGTCACAATACTTATGGCTATTCGCTCTTATTTTACAAGGTTTACATAAGGAGGGAGAATGCCGGCAGCTGGAATTTTGGGTTCCGGCAGACCCTTGAGGTTCGAACACTGGGGTGCGCGCGGAGATCTCTCCCCTACCGATCTACGTCCGATCCTCTCATGCGAACTAAGATGAAAATGATGAACAACACAAGAGACACGAGGTTTATACTGGTTTGGGCCACCGTTGTGGTGTAATACCCTACTCCAGTGTGTGGTGTAGTGGATTGCCTCTGGGGCTGATGATGGACAGTACAAGGGAAGAACAGCCTCGCGAGAGGTGTTGTTGAGCTGATGCGGTGTGTTCTACTTAGTCTCAACTGGGTTTCTCTCTCTCTGCTAGGGTTCTACCAGATCTCTCGATGTCCCCTCCCTCTGTGGTGGCTAGCTCTATTTATAGAGGCCCTGGGCCTCTTCCCAAATAATGAGCGGGAAGGGCGCCAACACTTGTGTTGGGGAACGTAGTAATTTCAAAATTTTCCTACACACATGCAAGATCACGGTGATGCATAGCAACGAGGGGGAGAGTCTGATCTACGTACCCTTGTAGATCGCAACGGAAGCGTTGACACAACGTAGAGGAAGTAGTCGTACGTCTTCTTCCCGGTCCGACCGATCCAAGCACCGTTACTCCGGCACCTCCGAGTTCTTAGCACACGTTCAGCTCGATGACGTTCCTCGGGCTCCGATCCAGCAAAGCGTCGAGGAAGAGTTCCGTCAGCACGACGGCGTGGTGACGATCTTGATGTACTACCGACGCAGGGCTTCGCCTAAGCACTGTAACGGTATGATCGAGGTAGAATTTGGTGGCAGGGGGCACCGCACACGGCTAAGGAACGATCTCAAGGATCAACTTGTGTGTCTTGGGGTGTCCCCTGCCCCCGTATATAAAGGATGAAGGGGGGAAGGCTGGCCGGCCAAAGGAGGGAGGCGCAGGAGGAGTCCTACTCCTACCGGGAGTAGGACTCCCCCCCAATCCTATTCCTAATAGGATTCCTAAAGGGGGAGAGGGAGAGAGAGGTGGCCGGCCCCTCTCCTAGTCCTAATAGGACTAGGGAGAGGGGGGGAGGCGCAGCCCTATGTGGGCAGCCCTCTCACCTTTCCACTAAGGCCCATGTTGGCCCATTTGGCTCCCGGGGGGTTCCGGTAACCCTCCCGGTAATCCGGTAAAATCCCGATTTCACCCGGAACACTTCCGATGTCCAAACATAGGCTTCCAATATATCAATCTTTACGTCTCGACCATTTCGAGACTCCTCGTCATGTCCGTGATCACATCTGGGACTCCGAACAACCTTCGGTACATCAAAATGCATAAACTCATAATAACTGTCATCGTAACGTTAAGCGTGCGGACCCTACGGTTCAAGAACAATGTAGACATGACAGAGACACATCTCCGGTCAATAACCAATAGCGGGACCTGGATGCCCATATTGGCTCCTACATATTCTACGAAGATCTTTATCGGTCAGACCGCATAACAACATACGTTGTTCCCTTTGTCATCGGTATGTTACTTGCCCGAGACTCGATCGTCGGTATCCAATACCTAGTTCAATCTCGTTACTGGCATGTCTCTTTACTCGTTCCGTAATACATCATCCCGCAACTAACTCATTAGTTGCAATGCTTGCAAGGCTTAAATGATGTGCATTACCGAGAGGGCCCAGAGATACCTCTCCGACAATCGGAGTGACAAATCCTAATCTCGAAATACGCCAACCCAACATCTATCTTTGGAGCCACCTGTAGTACTCCTTTATAATCACCCAGTTACATTGTGACGTTTGGTAGTACCCAAAGTGTTCCTCCGGCAAACGGGAGTTGCATAATCTCATAGTCATAGGAACATGTATAAGTCATGGAGAAAAGCAATAGCAACATACTAAACGATCGGGTGCTAAGCTAATGGAATGGGTCATGTCAATCAGATCATTCAACTAATGATGTGACCTCGTTAATCAAATAACAACTCTTTGTTCATGGCTAGGAAACATAACCATCTTTGATTAACGAGCTAGTCAAGTAGAGGCATACTAGTGACACTTCTGTTGGTCTATGTATTCACACATGTATTATGTTTCCGGTTAATACAATTCTAGCATGAATAATAAACATTTATCATGATATAAGGAAATAAATAATAACTTTATTATTGCCTCTAGGGCATATTTCCTTCAGTCTCCCACTTGCACTAGAGTCAATAATCTAGTTCACATCGCCATGTGATTTAGCAGCAATAGTTCACATCACCATGTGATTAACACCCATAGTTCACATCGTCATGTGACCAACACTCAAAGGGTTTACTAGAGTCAGTAATCTAGTTCACATCTCTATGTGATTAACACCCAAAGAGTACTAAGGTGTGATCATGCTTTGCTTGTGAGATAATTTTAGTCAACGGGTCTGTCACATTCAGATCCGTAAGTATTTTGCAAGTTCTATGTCTACAATGCTCTACATGGAGCTACTCTAGCTAATTGCTCCCACTTTCAATATGTATCCAGATTGAGATTTAGAATCATCTGGATCAGTGTCAAAAACTTGCATCGACGTAACCCTTTACGACGAACCTTTTTGTCACGTCCATAATCGAGAAACATATCCTTATTTCACTAAGGATAATTCTGACCGCTGTCCAGTGATCTACTCCTAGATCACTATTGTACTCCCTTGCCAAATCAGTGCAGGGTATACAATAGATCTGGTATACAACATGACATACTTTATAGAACGTATGGCCAAGGCATAGGGAATGACTTTCATTCTCTTTCTATCTTCTGTCATGGTCGGGCTTTGAGTCTTACTCAATCTCATACCTTGTAACATAGGCAAGAAACTCTTTCTTTGACTGTTCCATTTTGAACTACTTCAAAATCTTGTCAAGGTATGTATTTGTTGAATAAACTTATCAAGCGTCTTGATCTATCTCTATAGATCTTGATGCTCAATATGTAAGCAGCTTCACCGAAGTCTTTCTTTGAAAAACTCCTTTCAAACATTCCTTTATGCTTTACAGAATAATTCTACATTATTTCCGATCAACAATATGTCATTCACATATACTTATCAGAAATGCTGTAGTGCTCCCACTCACTTTCTTGTAAATACAGGCTTCACCGCAAGTCTGTAGAAAACTATATGCTTTGATCAACTTATCAAAGCGTATATTCCAACTCCGAGATGCTTGCACTAGTCCACAGATGGATCGCTGGAGCTTGCACATTTTGTTAGCACCTTTCGGATTGACAAAACCTTCTAGTTGCATCGTATACAACTCTTCTTTAGCAAATCCATTAAGGAATGCAGTTTTGTTTATCCATTTGCCAGATTTCATAAAATGCGGCAATTGCTAACATGATTCGGACAGACTTAAGCATAGATACGAGTGAGAAAATCTCATCGTAGTCAACCCCTTGAACTTGTCGAAAACCTTTTGCGACAATTCTAGCTTTGTAGATAGTAACACTACTATCAGCGTCCGTCTTCCTCTTGAAGATCCATTTATTTTCTATGGCTTGCCGATCATCGGGCAAGTCAACCAAAGTCCATACTTTGTTCTCATACATGGATCATATCTCAGATTTCATGGCTTCAAGCCACTTTGCGGAATCTGGGCTCACCATCGCTTCTTCATAGTTCGTAGGATCATCATGATCTAGTAGCATGACTTCCAGAACAGGATTACCGTACCACTCTGGTGCGGATCTTACTCTGGTTGATCTACGAGGTTCAGTAGTGTCTTGTTCTGAAGTTTCATGATCATCATCATTAGCTTCCTCACTAACTGGTGTAGGTGTCACAGAAACATTTTTCTGTGATGTACTACTTTCCAATAAGGGAGCAGGTACAGTTACCTCGTCAAGTTCTACTTTCCTCCCACTCACTTCTTTCGAGAGAAACTCCTTCTCTAGAAAGGATCCATTATAAGCAACGAATGACTTGCCTTAGGATCTGTGATAGAAGGTGTACCCAACAGTGTCCTTTGGGTATCCTATGAAGACATATTTCTCCGATTTGGGTTTGAGCTTATCAGGATGAAACTTTTTCACATAAGCATCACAACCCCAAACTTTAAGAAATGACTACTTTGGTTTCTTGCTAAACCACAGTTCAGATTGTGTCGTCTCAATGGACTTAAATGGTGCCCCCCTTTTTTTTAATGTGAATGCAATTGTCTCTAATGCATAACCCCAAAACGATAGTGGTAGATCGGTAAGAGACATCATAGATCGCACCATATCTAATAAAGTACGGTTATGACGTTCGGACACACCATTATGCTGTGGTGTTCCATGTGGCATGAGTTTGTGAAACTATTCCACATTGTTTTAATTGAAGACCAAACTCGTAACTCAAATATTTGTCTCCGCGCTCAGATCGTATAAACTTTATTTTCTTGTCACGATGATTTTTCACTTCACTCTGAAATTCTTTGAACTTTTCAAATGTTTCAGACTTATGTTTCATCAAGTAGATATACTCATATCTGCTCAAATCATCTGTGAAGATCAGAAAATAATGATACCTGTCGCGAGCCTCAATATTCATCGGACCGCATACATCAGTATGTATGATTTCCAACAAATCTTTTGCTCGCTCCATTGTTCCAAAGAACAGAGTCTTAGTCATCTTGCCCATGAGGCATGGTTCGCAAGCATCAACTGATTCATAATCAAGTGATTCCAAAAGCCCATCAGCATGGAGTTTCTTCATACGCTTTACACCAATATGACCTAAACGGCAGTGCTACAAATAAGTTGCACTATCATTATTAACTTTGCATCTTTTGATTCCAATACAATGATTATGTGTATCACTACGATCGAGATCCAATGAACTATTCTCATTGGGTGTGTAACCATATAAGGTTTTATTCATGTAAATAGCACAACAATTTATTCTCTTACTTAAATGAATAACTGTATTACAATAAACATGATCAAATCATATTCATGCTCAACGCAAACACCAAATAACACTTATTTAGGTTCAACACTAATCCCGAAATTATAGGGAGTGTGCGATGATGATCATATCAATCTTGGAACTACTTCCAACACACATCGTCACTTCACCCTTAACTAGTCTATGTTTATTCTGCAACTCCCGTTTTGAGTTACTTATCTTAGCAACTGAACTAGTATCAAATACTGAGGGTTTGCTATAAACACTAGTAAAGTACACATCAATATCAAATATACTTATGTTCACTTTGCCATCCTTCTTATCCGCCAATCACTTGGGGTAGTTCCGCTTCCAGTGACCAGTCCCTTTGCAGTAGAAGCCCTTAGTCTCAGGCTTAGGTCCAGACTTGGGCTTCTTCACTTGAGCAGCAACTTGCTTGCCGTTCTTCTCGAAGTTCCCCTTCTTCCCTTTGCCCTTTTCTTGAAACTAGTGGTCTTGTCAACCATCAACACTTGATGTTTTTCTTGATTTCTACCTTCGTTGATTTCTGCATCACGAAGAGCTTGGGAGTTGTTTCCGTTATCCCTTGCATACTATAGTTCATCACGAAGTTCTATTAACTTGGTCATGGTGACTAGAGAATTCTGTCAATCACTATCTTATCTGGAAGATTAACTCCCACTTGATTCAAGCGATTGTAGTACCCAGACAATCTGAGCACATGCTCACTAGTTGAGCGATTCTCCTCCATCTTTTAGCTATAGAACTTGTTGGAGACTTCATATCTCTCAACTCAGGTATTTGCTTCAAATATTAACTTCAACTCCTGGAACATCTCATATGGTCCATGACGTTCAAAACGTCTTTGAAGTCCCAATTCTAAGCTGTTAAGTATGGTGCAGTAAACTATCAAGTAGTCATCATATTGTGCTAGCCAAACGTTCCTAACGTCTGCATCTGCTCCTGCAATAGGTCTGTCACCTAGCGGTGCATCAAGGACATAATTCTTCTGTGCAGCAATGAGGATAAACCTCAGATCACGGATCCAATCCGCATCTTTGCTACTAACATCTTTCAACACAATTTTCTCTAGGAACATATCAAAATAAACACAGGGAAGCAACAACGCGAGCTATTGATCTACAACATGATTTGCAAAATACTACCAGGACTAAGTTCATGATAAATTTAAGTTCAATTTAATCATATTTCTTAAGAACTCCCACTTAGATAGATATCCCTCTAATCCTCTAAGTGATCACGTGATCCAAATCAACTAAACCATAACCGATCATCACGTGAGATGGAGTAGTTTTCAATGGTGAACATCGTTATGTTGATCATATCTACTATATGATTCACGCTCGACCTTTCGGTCTCCGTGTTCCGAGGCCATATCTGTATATGCTTGGCTCGTCAAGTATAACCTGAGTATTCCGCGTGTGCAACTGTTTTGCACCCGTTGTATTTGAACGTAGAACCTATCACACCCGATCATCACGTGGTGTCTCAGCACGAAGAACTTTTGCAACGGTGCATACTCAGGGAGAACACTTCTTGATAATTTAGTGAGAGATCATCTTATAATGCTACCGTCAATCAAAGCAAGATAAGATGCATAAAAGGATAAACATCACATGCAATCAATATAAGTGATATGATATGGCCATCATCGTCTTGTGCTTTGTGATCTCCATCTCCGGAGCGCCGTCATGATCACCATCGTCACCGGCGCGACACCTTGATCTCCATCGTAGCATCGTTGTCGTCTCGCCAATCTTATGCTTCCACAACTATCACTACAGCTTAGTAATAAAGTAAAGCATTACATCGCGATTGCATTGCATACAATAAAGCGACAACCATATGGCTCCTGCCAGTTGCCGATAACTTGGTTACAAAACATGATCATCTCATACAATAAAATCAGCATCATGCCTTGACCATATCACATCACAACATGCCCTGCAAAAACAAGTTAGACGTCCTCTACTTTGTTGTTGCGAGTTTTATGTGGCTGCTATGGGCTTAACTAAGAACTCATCTCACCTACGCATCAAAACCACAACGATAGTTCGTCAAATAGACTCCGTTTTAACCTTCTCAAGGACCGGGCGTAGCCACACTTGGTTCAACTAAAGTTGGAGAGACAGTCTTCCGCAAGCCATCTATGTGCAAAGCACGTCGAGGGAACCGGTCTCGCATAAGAGTACGCGTAAGGTTGGTCCGGATCGTCTCGTCCAACAATACCGCCGAACCAAAGTATGACATGCTGGTAGGCAGTATGACTTGTATCGCCCACAACTCACTTGTGTTCTACTCGTGCAAATAACATCAAACCATAAAACCTAGGCTCTGATACCACTGTTGGGGAACGTAGTAATTTCAAAATTTTCCTACGCACACGCAAGATCATGGTGATGCATAGCAACGAGGGGGAGAGTCTGATCTACGTACCCTTGTAGATCGCAACGGAAGCGTTGACACAACATAGAGGAAGTAGTCGTACGTCTTCTTCCCGGTCCGACCGATCCAAGCACCGTTACTCCGGCACCTCCGAGTTCTTAGCACACGTTCAGCTCGATGACGTTCCTCGGGCTCCGATCCAGCAAAGCGTCGAGGAAGAGTTCCGTCAGCACGACGGCGTGGTGACGATCTTGATGTACTACCGACGCAGGGCTTCGCCTAAGCACTGTAACGGTATGATCGAGGTGGAATTTGGTGGCAGGGGGCACCGCACACGGCTAAGGAACGATCTCAAGGATCAACTTGTGTGTCTTGGGGTGTCCCCTGCCCCCGTATATAAAGGATGAAGGGGGGAAGGCTGGCCGGCCAAAGGAGGGAGGCGCAGGAGGAGTCCTACTCCTACCGGGAGTAGGACTCCCCCCCCCCCCCAATCCTATTCCTAATAGGATTCCTAAAGGGGGAGAGGGAGAGAGAGGTGGCCGGCCCCTCTCCTAGTCCTAATAGGACTAGGGAGAGGGGGGGGAGGCGCAGCCCTATGTGGGCAGCCCTCTCACCTTTCCACTAAGGCCCATGTTGGCCCATTTGGCTCCCGGGGGGTTCCGGTAACCCTCCCGGTAATCCGGTAAAATCCCGATTTCACCCAGAACACTTCCGATGTCCAAACATAGGCTTCCAATATATCAATCTTTACGTCTCGACCATTTCGAGACTCCTCGTCATGTCCGTGATCACATCTGGGACTCCGAACAACCTTCGGTACATCAAAATGCATAAACTCATAATAACTGTCATCGTAACGTTAAGTGTGCGGACCCTACGGTTCGAGAACAATGTAGACATGACCGAGACACATCTCCGGTCAATAACCAATAGCGGGACCTAGATGCCCATATTGGCTCCTACATATTCTACGAAGATCTTTATCGGTCAGACCGCATAACAACATACGTTGTTCCCTTTGTCATCGGTATGTTACTTGCCCGAGACTCGATCGTCGGTATCCAATACCTAGTTCAATCTCGTTACTGGCATGTCTCTTTACTCGTTCCGTAATACATCATCCCGCAACTAACTCATTAGTTGCAATGCTTGCAAGGCTTAAATGATGTGCATTACCGAGAGGGCCCAGAGATACCTCTCCGACAATCGGAGTGACAAATCCTAATCTCGAAATACGCCAACCCAACATCTATCTTTGGAGCCACCTGTAGTACTCCTTTATAATCACCCAGTTACATTGTGACGTTTGGTAGTACCCAAAGTGTTCCTCCGGCAAACGGGAGTTGCATAATCTCATAGTCATAGGAACATGTATAAGTCATGGAGAAAAGCAATAGCAACATACTAAACGATCGGGTGCTAAGCTAATGGAATGGGTCATGTCAATCAGATCATTCAACTAATGATGTGACCTCGTTAATCAAATAACAACTCTTTGTTCATGGCTAGGAAACATAACCATCTTTGATTAACGAGCTAGTCAAGTAGAGGCATACTAGTGACACTTCTGTTGGTCTATGTATTCACACATGTATTATGTTTCCGGTTAATACAATTCTAGCATGAATAATAAACATTTATCATGATATAAGGAAATAAATAATAACTTTATTATTGCCTCTAGGGCATATTTCCTTCAGTCTCCCACTTGCACTAGAGTCAATAATCTAGTTCACATCGCCATGTGATTTAGCAGCAATAGTTCACATCACCATGTGATTAACACCCATAGTTCACATCGTCATGTGACCAACACTCAAAGGGTTTACTAGAGTCAGTAATCTAGTTCACATCTCTATGTGATTAACACCCAAAGAGTACTAAGGTGTGATCATGCTTTGCTTGTGAGATAATTTTAGTCAACGGGTCTGTCACATTCAGATCCGTAAGTATTTTGCAAGTTCTATGTCTACAA
Organism: Triticum monococcum; assembly: GCA_034509565.1. Lineage (NCBI taxonomy): Eukaryota > Viridiplantae > Streptophyta > Magnoliopsida > Poales > Poaceae > Triticum > Triticum monococcum. The sequence goes on from CM067846.1 coordinate 475,126,008, forward strand.
TGCTCTACATGGAGCTACTCTAGCTAATTGCTCCCACTTTCAATATGTATCCAGATTGAGATTTAGAATCATCTGGATCAGTGTCAAAAACTTGCATCGACGTAACCCTTTACGACGAACCTTTTTGTCACGTCCATAATCGAGAAACATATCCTTATTTCACTAAGGATAATTCTGACCGCTGTCCAGTGATCTACTCCTAGATCACTATTGTACTCCCTTGCCAAATCAGTGCAGGGTATACAATAGATCTGGTATACAACATGACATACTTTATAGAACGTATGGCCAAGGCATAGGGAATGACTTTCATTCTCTTTCTATCTTCTGTCATGGTCGGGCTTTGAGTCTTACTCAATCTCATACCTTGTAACATAGGCAAGAAACTCTTTCTTTGACTGTTCCATTTTGAACTACTTCAAAATCTTGTCAAGGTATGTATTTGTTGAATAAACTTATCAAGCGTCTTGATCTATCTCTATAGATCTTGATGCTCAATATGTAAGCAGCTTCACCGAAGTCTTTCTTTGAAAAACTCCTTTCAAACATTCCTTTATGCTTTACAGAATAATTCTACATTATTTCCGATCAACAATATGTCATTCACATATACTTATCAGAAATGCTGTAGTGCTCCCACTCACTTTCTTGTAAATACAGGCTTCACCGCAAGTCTGTAGAAAACTATATGCTTTGATCAACTTATCAAAGCGTATATTCCAACTCCGAGATGCTTGCACTAGTCCACAGATGGATCGCTGGAGCTTGCACATTTTGTTAGCACCTTTCGGATTGACAAAACCTTCTAGTTGCATCGTATACAACTCTTCTTTAGCAAATCCATTAAGGAATGCAGTTTTGTTTATCCATTTGCCAGATTTCATAAAATGCGGCAATTGCTAACATGATTCGGACAGACTTAAGCATAGATACGAGTGAGAAAATCTCATCGTAGTCAACCCCTTGAACTTGTCGAAAACCTTTTGCGACAATTCTAGCTTTGTAGATAGTAACACTACTATCAGCGTCCGTCTTCCTCTTGAAGATCCATTTATTTTCTATGGCTTGCCGATCATCGGGCAAGTCAACCAAAGTCCATACTTTGTTCTCATACATGGATCATATCTCAGATTTCATGGCTTCAAGCCACTTTGCGGAATCTGGGCTCACCATCGCTTCTTCATAGTTCGTAGGATCATCATGATCTAGTAGCATGACTTCCAGAACAGGATTACCGTACCACTCTGGTGCGGATCTTACTCTGGTTGATCTACGAGGTTCAGTAGTGTCTTGTTCTGAAGTTTCATGATCATCATCATTAGCTTCCTCACTAACTGGTGTAGGTGTCACAGAAACATTTTTCTGTGATGTACTACTTTCCAATAAGGGAGCAGGTACAGTTACCTCGTCAAGTTCTACTTTCCTCCCACTCACTTCTTTCGAGAGAAACTCCTTCTCTAGAAAGGATCCATTATAAGCAACGAATGACTTGCCTTAGGATCTGTGATAGAAGGTGTACCCAACAGTGTCCTTTGGGTATCCTATGAAGACATATTTCTCCGATTTGGGTTTGAGCTTATCAGGATGAAACTTTTTCACATAAGCATCACAACCCCAAACTTTAAGAAATGACTACTTTGGTTTCTTGCTAAACCACAGTTCAGATTGTGTCGTCTCAATGGACTTAAATGGTGCCCCCCTTTTTTTAATGTGAATGCAATTGTCTCTAATGCATAACCCCAAAACGATAGTGGTAGATCGGTAAGAGACATCATAGATCGCACCATATCTAATAAAGTACGGTTATGACGTTCGGACACACCATTATGCTGTGGTGTTCCATGTGGCATGAGTTTGTGAAACTATTCCACATTGTTTTAATTGAAGACCAAACTCGTAACTCAAATATTTGTCTCCGCGCTCAGATCGTATAAACTTTATTTTCTTGTCACGATGATTTTTCACTTCACTCTGAAATTCTTTGAACTTTTCAAATGTTTTAGACTTATGTTTCATCAAGTAGATATACTCATATCTGCTCAAATCATCTGTGAAGATCAGAAAATAATGATACCTGTCGCGAGCCTCAATATTCATCGGACCGCATACATCAGTATGTATGATTTCCAACAAATCTTTTGCTCGCTCCATTGTTCCAAAGAACAGAGTCTTAGTCATCTTGCCCATGAGGCATGGTTCGCAAGCATCAACTGATTCATAATCAAGTGATTCCAAAAGCCCATCAGCATGGAGTTTCTTCATACGCTTTACACCAATATGACCTAAACGGCAGTGCTACAAATAAGCGTGCGGACCCTACGGTTCGAGAACAATGTAGACATGACCGAGACACATCTCCGGTCAATAACCAATAGCGGGACCTGGATGCCCATATTGGCTCCTACATATTCTACGAAGATCTTTATCGGTCAGACCGCATAACAACATACGTTGTTCCCTTTGTCATCGGTATGTTACTTGCCCGAGACTCGATCGTCGGTATCCAATACCTAGTTCAATCTCGTTACTGGCATGTCTCTTTACTCGTTCCGTAATACATCATCCCGCAACTAACTCATTAGTTGCAATGCTTGCAAGGCTTAAATGATGTGCATTACCGAGAGGGCCCAGAGATACCTCTCCGACAATCGGAGTGACAAATCCTAATCTCGAAATACGCCAACCCAACATCTATCTTTGGAGCCACCTGTAGTACTCCTTTATAATCACCCAGTTACATTGTGACGTTTGGTAGTACCCAAAGTGTTCCTCCGGCAAACGGGAGTTGCATAATCTCATAGTCATAGGAACATGTATAAGTCATGAAGAAAAGCAATAGCAACATACTAAACGATCGGGTGCTAAGCTAATGGAATGGGTCATGTCAATCAGATCATTCAACTAATGATGTGACCTCGTTAATCAAATAACAACTCTTTGTTCATGGCTAGGAAACATAACCATCTTTGATTAACGAGCTAGTCAAGTAGAGGCATACTAGTGACACTTCTGTTGGTCTATGTATTCACACATGTATTATGTATCCGGTTAATACAATTCTAGCATGAATAATAAACATTTATCATGATATAAGGAAATAAATAATAACTTTATTATTGCCTCTAGGGCACATTTCCTTCAACTTGGCCATTTTGAAGGGGAACATATAGTACAAGTTATCCTGACCAAAGGTGGTCTTCGGCTGCCAAAAGCACTTGTGATGACGCCGTCTTGGGCTCCACGGTGACCTCCGTCCTGCCGCTCTGATGGTCTTGGTCTTGTTGCAGTGGAATGGCAACCTTTGCTTGATGCTTTGGCTTGTGCTTGCCCCCTTTGCACCAAAGGGGAAACAAGGACACTACGCAGGCCGGCGCCCTCCTGGCGCCCGCCTGGTCTCAATCGTCGTGGCTTGCGTCACGGGTTCCTCGCGAGGTACCCCTGCCTTGATCTCTCTGCCTCCTCGCGAGCCTGCCTGATGAGGCTGCCTCTGAGGAAGCTTCCTGTCGTTCGCCCCGTGAGGCTTGGGCCCTCGCGAGGGTCTTGAGCTTGCGTTGATGAAGATAGGCCGCACTGGGCCCCCACTTGAGCCACGCCGCAGGCCGCAGGCAGGCAAGTCTGGGGACCCCCATTCCTAGAACATCGACAGTAGCCCCCGGGCCCAAGGCACGCCCGGGATTGGCCCGGCGGGGAAGCGAAGGGGTAAGCACGAAGCGGCATGGGCCCAATAGCCTGCGGCCTTGGGTGCCGCGTGGCGGTTGAATAGACGTGGGCGTATGCGCTTCCCACGACGCCTCGGCAACCGCACAACTTGACAAGTCCCTACATGCAGAGAAACCGGTCATGATTACCTGCGATCGTGGTGCTCGTCGGTTGGCCTCCTCCGGCTATAAGTACGGGGCTGGGCGAGCCCCTTCAGTCCATCCCTTCTTGCTGCTCCTTTTCTTCTTCTTGGCTAATCGCCGTCCCCATGGCCCCAAAGAGATTCTCGGCTACGGAGAAAGGAAAGGCCCCCCGGGCAGGGCCTGACCCTCCCCTGATCAAGCGCGGCCGAGGCCGCCCTCGTAAGTACACCACGGTCCCCGTGGTAGCCTCCCGCGGTCATGGAGGCGGTTCCCTGCGTGGTGGTGAGTGCCCGGTTGCCGACGGGGGGCACGCCGTGGGTGTGCGCCCCCCTAGACCACGCTTCCGCTCTGCGGATGTGCTGTCGGAGTTCGTCGTGTGGTCGGCGGACCCATCCAGCACCCGACTCTAGCTCCCATGTTTCTTCGTAGATGAACTGCCGGCCAGTGCTCGGTGCGGCATCTGGCTCCAGGCAGACAGCTGCTTCAGCAGGGCCTCCTGGGCTTCGCTGGAGGTCTCCGTCTCTAGGAACGGGGCCCTGACGCGCGGCTGGCAAACGTTTGCCCGCGCGCGCGGCCTGGGCTGGTGGTGTACCCTGTACTTCAAGTTCGATGGCGACGCCACCCTCTACGTGAGGGTGTTTGGGGAAGATGGTCGTCGTGCCGGGTGCTGCCCTGAAGACGACGACCGCGGCCGCCTGCCCAGCCCCGGCACCGACCAGGATGAAGATGGCGACTGGTGTACAGGCGGCGGTGCTCGGGGTTTGCCAAGTTTCGGTGACTCTCCCTCAGGCAGCAGCTCCTCCAGCAGTGGCCGCGACCAGCCCCCGCGCCGTCGCGCCCGCCAGGGCGAAGGCAGCTGGTCCACCCGCCGCCGCGCCCTGGTGAAGCGTGAGGAGGCGTCCGCCTGACCCCCAGGAGCAGCTCGAGCTTTTGCTGTAGGTTGGTGTTGGACAGGTTGTGTCCATTTTGTTTCCTTCCTTTCCTGCGTAAGAAGAAGGTAGTACGGGGCCCCGTGGGGCGTGTTAGAACTGTTGCTGTCAAGTGTCGCATTGCTTTTGCCATCTCTGCGCTATGTTTCCATGCTGCGTGTCCATGCGCATGAGTCATTTGAGCTTGGTGGAGCTTGATGCGGCACTTGCCTCCGGAGGTTGAGGCCTCACCGTGCGCTTCATGCCCTGCAAGGATTAGATAGAGGGGTAACCTGTGCTCCCGGCGGCGGGGGCGATCAGCCTAGGTCATGCGTTTGTGTCGCGATGCTCGTGAGGCATGGACTGGGAGGGGTGCTCCCGCAGAGGACTCGGACAGGAAAGCTCCAGATGATCGGGGCGGAAGACGCTCGCGAGGGCGCCCGCGAACATCCCTCGCGAGACTTGTGCGCGAGAAAACGAGGCGAGCGAGCGAGAAAGACAAAGAGTCACAAGCCAGGAACGCCAACAACTCCAATAAGACTTCAAACGGGAATAAACATGCCAACTGCAGAAAGCAAATGAAAAGGCCGTGTCCGGCACCTATTCTAGTCTTCAACGTCTTCTGACCAGCGCGGAGCTAAGTGCTGCCACTGGGCGTGGGCGGGAGCCCCCGAGGCCCAAGGGCGGCACTCCGGAGACTCCGGGGTGTGTACAGCCCCACCCATTATTACGTGAGCGTGTCATGGGCGGCGAGCTTCACAGGCATTGGCCTTCTTCACAGGCACCGAGCCTTTTCCAAAACGCAGCTTCATAGGCATTCGCCTTCTTCACAGGCATCGGGCCTTTTCCAAAACGCAGCTTCACAGGCATTCGCCTTCTTAACAGGCACCGGGCCTTTTCCAAAACGCAGCTTCACAGGCATTTGCCTTCTTCATAGGCACCGGGCCTTTTCCAAAACATAGCTTCATAGGCATTCGCCTTCTTCACAGGCACCGGGCCTTTTCCAAAACGCAGCTTCACAAGCATTCGCCTTCTTCACAGGCACCGGGCCTTTTCCAAAACGCAGCTTCACAGGCATTCGCCTTCTTCACAGGCACCGGGCCTTTTCTTGGCGCTAGGCCTCGCTTAGGGGTAGAACCTCCGGAGATGTTGAATGTTCCATGCATTCTGGATGGGTACTCCCTCCGGAGTCTCCAAGTGCATGAAGCCAGGCCTAGAAACATGAACAACCTTGAACGGGCCCTCCCACATGGGACAGAGCTTGTGCAGCCCCTCCCTGGAGAGAACCCGTCTGAGCACGAGATCCCCTACCTCAAGGGTCCTGGGGAGGATGTTGCGGCAGTGGTATCGTCGTAGCGCCTGTTGGTACCTTGCCACTCGCAGTGTGGCTTCCCGACGACGTTCCTCCCCCAGCACGAGATCTGTCCCCCACATGGCGTCCTGCTGAGCCTCGTCGAATGACAGGACCCGCGTGGAGCGACACCTGACCTCGTGAGGGAGAACAGCCTCTGCTCCATAGACGAGGAAGAACGGGGTCTTGCCAGTCGGCTTGGTCGCTGTCGTGCGGATTGACCACAGCACAGACTGGAGCTCGTCATACCAGCCCCTGCCACAGGCTTCCAGCTTCTTCTTGATGGTCCTGGCTTTGAGGCCCCTCAAGACCTCCACGTTGGCCTGCTCGGCCTGGCCGTTGCTCCGGGGGTGTGCTACCGAAGCGTAGCATATCTGCGTTCCATGGTTAGCACACTACGTGTTGAAGAGATTACTGGTGAATTGCGAACCATTGTCGGTGATGATGCGGTTGGGCACCCCAAATCGGCTCATGAGGCCCTTGATGAATTTGACCGCTGAGCCTGCCGGGATTGTGCGGACGGCTTCCACCTCAGCCCACTTGGTGAATTTGTCCACGGCGACGTAGAGGTAGCGATAGCCCCCTGGCGCCTGAGGAAACGGGCCTAGAATGTCGAGCCCCCAAACTACGAACAGCCATGAGAGGGGTATAGTCTGTAGACCCCCCGCAGGCTGATGGATCTGCTTAGCGTGAAACTGGCAGGCCTCGCAAGCCTTCACAAGCTCAACGGCGTCATTGAGTGTTGTGGGCCAATAGAATCCACTACGGAACGCCTTGCCAACGAGGGTCCGTGACGACGAGTGGTGCCCGCAGTCTCCGCCGTGTATGTCCGCCAATAGCTCCTTCCCTTGCTCTTGGGAGATGCAACGTAAGGACACGTCATTCGGTCGCTTCCTATAGAGCTCTCCATCCCTGATGCAATAAGCTGTGGCCTGCCGTGCCACATGCTTCGCCTCCTCCTCATTCTCCGGTAGAGTCCCTTGCCTCAGGTAGTTCTTGAGCTCCGGGATCGAACACCCTTCCTGAGGCTCTAATGCCAGGAGCAGGCGTGCCCCCGAGGCTGGGCCGCAGACCGGGGCCCCTGAGGCAGGCGGCTGAGGGAGCTCCTCCCTTGGTTGTGCCATGCCCGATAGCGACGGCACCGCCGAGGGTTTGAAGAGCCGCTCCTCAAACACGCCAGGCTCCTGAGGCAGCCGCCTAGATGCCCTCTTGGCAATGTCATCAGCCTCCTGATTGGTGCCGCGAGGCACATGCTGCAACTCCAGTCCCAAGAACTGTTTCTCCATCTTGCGGACCTCAGCGAGGTAGGCCTCCATGTGCTCGTCCTTTGGCTCGTATATCTTGTTAGAGAAGTTGACGAGGAGCTCCGAATCGCCCTTGATGATGAGACGCTTCACCCCTAAGGCAGTTGCGGCCTTCAAGCCTGCTATTAGGCCTTCATACTCCGCTATGTTGTTGGAGACCTTTTCTCCGTGCTGGAAGCAAAGTTGCACGGCGTAGTAGAGTTTGTCCTGGGTAGGGGATACGAGCACTGCACCAGCTCCCGCACCGTGTCGGGAGAACGCCCCATCAAAGTACATGACCCAGCCATCCGGTGCGTCACTTCCCGGGGAAAGTGATCGGTCTTCGCCTGCCTCGAGACCCGGCGCTTCTGCCCATTCTACCATGAAATCTGCTAGCGCGGCTCCCTTGATGACTTTGGTCGTACTGAATTCTAGCTGAAATGCATGTAGCTCGATGTTCCATTCAGCAACCCTTCCAGCTGAGTTGGGGCGCCTGAGTACCCTCTCCAAGGGGTATGCCAAGACGACCTTGATGGGGTGGCCTTGGAAGTAGTGCCGCAGCTTGCGCCAGGCCATCAATAGCGCGAGGAGGAGCTTTTGAGGCATGGGGTACCGCGCCCTCGCGTCCCGTAGCACTGTGCTGACGAAATACATGGGGTGCTCGACGAGGTTGAGGGTGCTGGCACTGCTTGCGTCCTCCAGAGGTCGAGGCGCCTCTTGAGACGACAGAGCTCCCAGTGCTTGGTCGCCTGAAGGGGCCTCTCCTGCTCTGGGTGCGTTCTCCTGCCACGGCTGTTCCTTTCTGGCTGCGGTTGCAGCCTTTGCGAGGCCCTCCTGGCTCTGCTTTGCTTCAGTTCGGACGGTTGATGCAGCCTTGGCACAGCGCTCCTCCCTGACCGCTACCAGGGCTGCACTAGCGGAGTAGGGGGTGGCCGCAAGGTAGAGCACCAGGGGCTCCCGAGGACGCGGAGCTACCATCACTGGTGGACTGGTAAGGTACCTCTTGAGGTCTTGGAATGCCTTGTCGGCCTCTTTAGTCCATTCGAAGGGGCCCTTTTTCTTCATCAGCTTGAAGAAGGGCAGCGGTCGTTCCCCCAGCTTGGAGATGAAACGCCCCAGCGCAGTTACACGCCCAGTGAGCTTCTGCATTTCTCTAAGGGTCCTTGGCGGGCTCATGTCTTCGACTGCCTTGACCTTCTCCGGGTTGGCCTCGATGCCCCTGTGGGATGCGAGGAAACCCAGGAGCTTGCCTGAGGGGACTCCAAACACGCACTTCTCCGGGTTGAGCTGTAGGTCCACTTCGTTGAGGCTCGCGAAGGTTTCTTCCAGGTCCTGTATCAGGGTCCTTGCCTCACGAGACTTCACCACAATGTCATCGACGTAAGCTCCTGCGTTCGTCCCGAGCTGCCAGCCTAAGGCGATGTGCATCAGCCGCTGAAAGGTTGCGCTTGCGTTGCGCAACCCAAACGGCATGCGCGTATAGTAGTACACTCCACATGGGGTCAGGAAGGCCGTCTTCTCCACGTCTTCTACCGCCATCTTGATCTAGTGATAGCCCGAGAAGGCATCTAGGAAGCACAATAGGTCACACTCTGCGGTGGAGTCGACTATCTGGTCAATGCGGGGGAGCGGAAATGGATCCTGCGTGCAGGCCTTGTTGAGGTTGGTGAAGTTGACGCACATGCGCTCCTTTCCTCCCTTTTTCAGCACAACGACTGGATTAGCCAGCCAATCAGGGTAGCGGACCTCGCGGATAACTCCTGCCGCCTCTAGCTTCTGGGTCTCTTGAACGATGAAAGCTTGTTTCTCAGTAGACTGCCGCCTTGCCTTCTGCTTCACGGGGCGCACATTGGGGCACACGTTGTGGTGATGCTCAATCACTTCCCTTGGGACCCCTGCTAACTGATCAGGTTCCCACGCAAACACCTTCTTGTTCACACGCAGGAAACCGATCAGGGCTTTCTCTTGCTCGGCCTCGAGGTTGGCCCCTATGTTGAAGGTGGCGCTAGCGGACTTGTCCTCGTCAACTGGTACCTACTTGGTTTCTGCTTTGTCTTGGGTGAGCAACTGCTTCTTTTTAGCCGGCGCAGCCCCCTTGGGCTCAAGGGCGTCGGTGCCAATGGGTTGCGCCACCGTGGCCGCCCTGAAAACAAGCTGGAGCACCTGCAGCACATCCCTTGTGTCTCCTGACACGGTGAGGACGCCGCTGCTCCCAGGCATCTTCATGAGGTTGTATGCCGGGTGAGTTGCTGCCATGAACCGAGCCAGGGCCGGATAGCCGAGGATGGCATTGTAGGGGAGGCCGATGGGGGCGATGTCGAAGTCGATCAGCTCCATGCGGAAGTTGTCATAGATGCCGAAGGTCACTGGGATGCGGATCTGCCCCAAGGAGGCGGTGGAACCGGCTCCGACGTCCGAGAAAGGCCTGCTGGGTCGGAGCCGCTCCAGCAGCACGTGGAGGAGGCTGAAGGCCTCCACCGAGAGCACGTTGAGGCCGGCACCACCGTCAATGAGGATCCTGGTGACGGCCACTTGGCAGATGGTGGGGGTGCACAGCATCGGGAGGGCGCCCGAACCAATGGGGTTGACGGGGTGGTCCTCTGAGTCGAAGGTTAGATCGGCCTCAGGTGTCACCCGTCCCGGGGGGCTTATCAGCGCTTGGAGGCGGTGTTGATCCGGCGGGTGAACGCTGACGTAATGGCTCAAGGGTGGTTCCTGGGAGCCACCCAGGAGAGCTGCGACGACGGGCGGCGTTGGTGCGGCAAAACAGGCGATGAAGAGGTCGCACAGCTCCTCCCAGGAGGTGACAGAGGCCGTCGGCAGGTGGAGGAGCCACGCGCGCGGGATGCCGGTGAGGGCCATGGGTAGCCAGTTGGCCATCACCTGGTCGTTGCCCCCGGCTCCGAGGATGACCTCCTCGTACGCCAGGAGGAAAGACATCGGGTCCGTCGCGCCGTCGTAGCGCGGCGATGTCTCGGGCCTGAACTTGCGCGGCCACTGCACCTGTCATAAGGCGGGGGCCAAGGCCCGGAGCCCCCCGGCCCTGGTGTTGACATCCGTTGCTGGAGCGGGCGGCGCGTTGTCCGCCATGTGGGCGGGATGCGATGTTGGGGGAGAGCGGGTCGTCAGGAGGGAGGACTCCGGCGCACCCCTGCCTAGCGCGCCAAATGTCGGATTTCGGGTTCCAACGGACCCTTGAGGTTCGAACAGTGGGGTGCGCGCGGAGATCTCTCCCCTACCGATCTACGTCTGATCCTCTTGTGCGAACTAAGATGGAAATGATGAACAACACAAGAGACACGAGGTTTATACTAGTGCGGTCCACCGTTGTGGTGTAATACCATACTCCAGTGTGTGGTGTGGTGGATTGCCTCTAGGGCTGATGATGGACAGTACAAGGGAAGAACAGCCTTGCGAGAGGTGTTCTTGAGCTGATGCGGTGTGTTCTACTTAGTCTCTACTGGGTTTCTCTCTCTCTCTGCTAGGGTTCTACCAGATCTCTCGATGTCCCCTCCCTCTGTGGTGGCTAGCTCTATTTATAGAGGCCCCTAGGCCTCTTCCCAAATAATGAGCGGGAAGGGCGCCAACACTTGGCCATTTTGAGGGGGAACATATAGTACAAGTTATCCTGACCAAAGGTGGTCTTCGGCTGCCAAAAGCACTTGTGATGACGCCGTCTTGGGCTCCACGGTGACCTCCGTCCTGCCGCTCTGCTTGTCTTGGTCTTGTTGCACCGGAATGGCAACCTTTGCCCGATGCCTTGGCCTGTGCATGCCCCCTTCGCACCAAAGGGGAAACAATGACACTACGCTGGCCGGCGCCCGCCTGGCGCCCGCCTGGTCTCGATCGTCGTGGCTTGCGTCACGAGTTCCTCGCGAGGTACCCCTACCTTGATCTCTCCGCCTCCTCGCGAGCCTAACTGATGAGGCTGCCTCTGAGGAAGCTTCCTGTCGTCCGCCCCGTGAGGCTTGGCCCCTCGCGAGGGTCTTGAGCTTGCATTGATGAAGATGGGCCGCGCTGGGCCCCCACTTGAGCCACGCCGTAGGCCGCAGGCAGGCAAGTCTGGGGACCCCCGTTCCCAGAACGCCGACAATCTCCATCAACATCTTCACCAGCACCATCTCATCTCCAAATCCTAGTTCATCTCTTGTATCCAATTCTTGTCTCAAAGTCCGGGATTGGTGCTAGTAGGTTTCTAGTAGTGTTGATTACTCCTTGTAGTTGATGCTAGTTGGTTTATTTGGTGGAAGATCATATGTTCAGATCCTATATGCATATTATTACCCCTTTGATTATGAACATGAATATGCTTAGTGAGTAATTACATTCGTTCCTGAGGACAAGGGAGAAGTCTTGCTATGAGTAGTCATGTGAATTTGGTATTCGTTTGATATTTTGATAAGATGTATGTTGTCTAGCCTCTAGTGGTGTCATGTGAACATCGACTACATAACACTTCACCATTATTTGGGCCTAGAGGAAGGCATTGGTAAGTAATAAGTAGATGATGGGTTGCTAGAGTGACAGAAGCTTAAACCCTAGTTTATGTGTTGCTTCGTAAGGGGCTGCTTTGGATCCACATGTTTCATGCTATGGTTAGGTTTTACCTTAATACTTTTGTTGTAGTTGCGGATGCTTGCAATAGAGGTTAATCATAAGTGGGATGCTTGTTCAAGTAAGAACAGCACCCAAGCACCGGTCCACCCACATATCAAATTATCAAAGTATCGAACGCGAATCATATGAACGTGATGAAAACTAGCTTGACGATATTCCCATGTGTCCTCGGGAGCGCTTTTCCTATTATAAGAGTTTGTTCTGGCTTGTCCTTTGCTACAAAAGGATTGGGCCACCTTGTTGCACTTTATTTACTTTTGTTACTTGTTGCTCGTTATAATTTATCATATCACAAAACTATCTGTTACCACTTATTTTAGTACTTGTAGAGAATACCTCGCTGAAAACCGCTTATCATTTCCTTCTGCTCCTCGTTGGGTTTGACACTCTTACTTATCGAAAGGACTACAATAGATCCCCTATACTTGTGGGTCATCACTTGCGACCGAGGAGCATGAACTCGAGCGCCCGTCCAAGAGTTACCCAAAACGTAGGTTGCTACCTCACCTCGAGGAGGAAGCATTGAAACCTCATTCACCAATGTACGATGCGGCTGACCGGCCACTAGGCGGCCGAGCCAGAGAGGCGTTTCAGCCTGAAGTTCAGCCCACACCCCGTTTCCACTCAATCAAAAATACTAGGACCCGAGGTTACACAGAGGACCTGCGAGACATATTGGACAGTAAGGCAAAAATCGCAAGGTTAATATACGGGACACGGGCACGCGCGCCAACACGGGACGATGATCGTCGCGTCGGATACACCAAGAGTAAATTCGGCCAGGCCAAATACAGCAGACAAGACTCAAACGAAATGCGTCAGGATATAGCCCGGCACAGAGGCGCTACACACACTATATGCTTCACTGATGAAGTTATGAATCATGAATTCCCGGAGGGTTTCAAACCTGTAAATATCGAATCATACGAGCACAACAGATCCCGTTGTATGGATTGAGGACTTCCTCCTTCACATCCACATGGCTCGCGGTGATGATCTACATGCCAGCAAGTACCTCCCACTAAAACTCAAAGGACCAGCTCAGGATTGGCTGAACAGCTTGCCAGCAGATTCGGTCGGCAGTTGGGAGGATCTGGAAGATGCACTCCTTGATAACTTCCAAGGCACTTATGTGCGGCCACCGGATGCTGATGACTTGAGCCACATAAGCCAGCAGCCAGGGGAATCGGCCAGACAATTCTGGACACGGTTCCTGACTAAGAAAAACCAAATTGTAGACTATCCGGATGCAGAGGCCCTAGCAGCATTCAAGCATAACATCCGCAATGTCAGGTTTCGGGTTCCAGCAGACCCTTGAGGTTCGAACACTGGGGTGCGCGCGGAGATCTCGCCCCTACCGATCTACGTCTGATCCACTCATGCGAACTAAGATGAAAATGATGAACAACACAAGAGACACGATGTTTATACTGGTTCAGGCCACCGTTGTGGTGTAATACCCTACTCCAGTGTGTGGTGTGGTGGACTGCCTCTGGGGCTGATGATGGACAGTACAAGGGAAGAACAGCCTCGCGAGAGGTGTTCTTGAGCTGGTGTGACGAACTGCTAGGGTGAGTTCAGTCGCCTCTCTATCTCTCTCTGCTATGGTTCTACCAGATTTCCAGCCGTCCCCCTTCTGTGGTGGCTATCTCTATTTATAGAGGCCCTGGGCCTCTCCCCAAATAATGAGCGGGAAGGGCGCCAACAATTGGCCATTTCAAAGGGGAACATCTAGTACAAGTTATCCTGACCAAAGGTGGTCTTCGGCTGCCAAAAGCACTAGCGATGACGCCGTCTTGGGCTCCATGGTGACCTCCGTCCTGCCGTCCTGCTGGTCTTGGTCTCCTTGCACCGGAATGGTAACCTTTGCCTGATGCCTTGGCCTGTGCTTACCCCCTTTGCACCAAAGGGGAAACTAGGACACTGCGCAGGCCGGCGCCCGCCTGGTCTTGATCGTCATGGCTTGCATCACGGGTTTCTCGCGAGGTACCCCTGCCTTGATCTATCCGCCTCCTCGCGAGCACGCCTGATGAGGCTGCCTCTGAGGAAGCTTCATGTCGTCCGCCTCGCGAGGCTTGGCCCCTCACAAGGGTCTTGAGCTTGAGCTGATGAAGATGGGCCGCGTTGGGCCCCCGCTTGAGCCACGCCACAGGCCGCAGGCAGGCAAGTCTGGGGACCCCCGTTCCCAGAACACCGACAGTAGCCCCCGGGCCCAAGGCGCGCGCGGGCTTGGCTTAGCAGAGAAGCGAAGGGGCAAGCGCGAAGCGCCGCGGTCCCTAACAGCCTGCGGCCTTGGGCGCCGCATGGCGCTTGATTGGGCGTGGGCGTCTGCACTTCCCACGACACCTTGCTACGCGCCCGGCTAAGCGGACCCGTAGTTGCACACAGTTGTTCCTCCTTTGGCTGCCCGCTCACCTCCTACCTTTCCTCTTCTCCGAGCTCCAACCTCCGCCGCCAATCTGGCTTGAGCTCTTCCCCTTCCCCAACGCCATGGTGCCGACAAAGAAGGGAAGGGGGAAGAAGCCCGTGCCTTCGTCCTACGCACTTCCAGCGGCGGCCCCGCCGTCGATCGGTTAATCATACTCAACCCGGAAGCCTTGGACAAGGTCCACTCTGCCCTCGCTTCCATCTTCAACGAGTGCGGCTGGACCACAGTTTGGCCCGCATCCTGCGCATTTCTTGCTAGGACCGTCATGGAGGTCCGATTCTTCGCCGATGCCCTATGGGCGAGTATGGTTCCCCTCTTTTCTGCTTTCTTCAATGTCGTGCTCTCCCATTATCAGATCCACATGATGCACCTCGGGCCAGAGTCCATTACCCTCTTGGATGTCTTTGCTTTCGTGTGCGAGGCGATGATAGGCATCCCTCCTTCTGTTGCCCTGCTACGCCACTTCTTCTCTTTGCGCCTGAGCGATCCCACTCAGTGCTCGGAGTGTGTAAGCTTCTTTGCCATGCCCGAGATAACTGCTTCAGGGATTGACTTCGGCCTTCCGCCTTCTCAGGCCAGGTTCAGAGAGTGGTGGCTGTACGTGGACGTCGGGGTGCCCAGCCCCTTGCTCTCGCATCCGACCATGCCTGTTGTTCCCAACCTAGGCTAGGGTCATGAACCGCTCGCGAGCCCCCGGCTCGCTTTCATCTGGCACCGCTTCGAAAGTTTGAGGGCGCACAATGTGACAGCGCCCAAGGTGGTGAGGGAGTCCCTTCTGTGTCACATTGCTCCTCTCCAGCGCCACTCTCGTCCGATGTGGGACTTTGCGGGGCGCAAAGACCGCATGCGGCTTCAGGAGGAGGATTTGGCGCCCGAAGTGCTGTGGACGGTGCTTCGGGTCTTGACTGGTGATCCTTCCCCAGGCAGCCTACGGAGCGGTGGCATCCTTATGTACCTTTGTTCCGGCAGGGCCGATTTCGTGAAGCAGAAGCCCAGCTTCGACGAGTGGGGGCTGCGCCCGGCTGGCCTCACGGGGCCACGCGAGAACCCAGTTGTCGTGGTTGCTCCCCCCGCCGCCCACAGCGGTCCCTCCCCAGGCGACAGAGCGGGGAGAGAGCCGGCGGGAGCTGAGGTGGCTGATGTTGAGGTGGTGGCGCCGCGTGAAGCCTCGAAGGCGGCGTCTCCCGAGGCCCGTCCTGGGGCGGTGGTTGATGCAGGGTTTTTGTAACGCCCCATATGTAACCTTCCCGAATTGTACTCCAACTCTTGCCGTTTCCGGCATTAAGTTATACTTAATTCTCGGGTTCGGGTCTTTGTCTCCGTGTGTTGTTTTTGTTTTCGTGCATCTCATATCATGTCATCACGTGCATTGCATTTGCATACATGTTCATCTCATGCATTCGAGCATTTTCCCCGTTGTCCATTTTGCATTCCGGCGCTTCGTTCTCCTCCGGTGGCCATTTCTAGCTTTCTTTCATGTGTGGGGATTAAAAATTTTCGGATTGGGCCAAGACTTGCCAGGCGGCCTTGGTTTACTACCGGTAGACCGCCTGTCAAGTTTCGGGTCATTTGGACTTCGTTTGATACTCCAACGGTTAACCGAGGGACCGAAAATGGCCTCGTGTGTGTGCAGCCCAACACCCCTCCATTTTGGCCCAAAACCCACCAAACTCTGCTCCAACGTCTCGGTCGTTCGATCACGATCGTGTGGGTGAAAACCGCACCTCATTTGGACTCTTCTAGCTCCCTCTAGGTCTATAAATAGACCCCCTCCTCCAAATCCCGGATCCCCTCTCCAAACCCTAAAAAAAGAGATCTCGGGCAGGTCGGACAACGTCTGACCCCCCCTCCCCCCCGGACACCTTGCCGCCGCCTACCGGGGCGCGCCACGTGGCGCGGGCGCCCCACATCGCCGCCTCCCGCCGCCGGGCCCGAGGCCCAAGTCGGGCCCCCGCGCGCCGCCACCGGGCCCGAACGCCCCGCGTCAGACAGCCCCGCCCCGCCGCCTTCTTCTCCGAAGCCGGTCGCCGTGCCGCCTCGCCGGCTTCCCCAAGCTCCGCTCTGGCCGCCGCGCCCACCTACTCCGGTGACCTCCACGCCGGAAGCCGCCCCGCACCGCTCGTCGCCGGCCGCCGTCCTCCGCGCCGCTGCCCTCGCCGGGCATCGCCGGCCCCGCCTCCCCCTCGTCGCCGGCCGGGCTCGCCGTCGCCGGAGCCAGCCGGCCGGCCGCCGCCATCACCGGTTCGGCTCGGCGAGCTACAGTGCCCCGGCGAGCTACAGTGCCCCGTAGATCTGAGACCTGGAAAAAAACCCTAACCCCCGGTTGACTTTCTCCTCTATTTCCAATTTTTCGTGCTATGTTTGACCTGCCATATCTTTGCACCCGTAGCTCCGATTTGGGCATATGATATGTCAAAATCTTCGCCTCGACGAGTAAATCATTTCATTACATTGCATCATTTGCATTTGAGGTCATCTTGTTGCCCAAAATGCTGTTGGAAGGAGGCATCATGAGTTAAATTGCAGATCCGTTAGTTCATCATGCACTTTTGTCATTTTTGCCATTTTTAATCCGTGCATGATATGCCTGTGCCCCTTTGGGATGAATTGTTAAGCATGTTGTCTTCTTTCCAGAGGTGCCTCCCATGCATTTTTAGGATGTGTTTGTTGCCTTGTGCAAGCTTGCGAAGTAGGGTACCTGAGTTTACTGATTTCAGGGACTTAGTGAAAATCACTAAGTCTGGGATGTTTTAGTTCGCGATGCTATATGTCCAGCTTGTTTCCTAGTGATCCGTGCCTCTTTTGAGGATGATCAGTAAGAGTGATTTGTTATGCTTGTTGTGATTAATCCATCCATGTCTTTACTTGTTATGTTGGACCACTCTAGGTTGACTCAATTGAGCTCAACTTTTGCATAGTTGCTGTTTTGGGCAGATCGTGAACTCTTTTGCGATTTTGCCGGAGCTATTGCTAGTGATCCATGCATGCTATGCATTGTTCTTGCCATGTATAGCTAGCATTTTGTGCCTTCTTAATGGTTATATGCTTGCCTTGCCATGACTTGCACCGTAGTGAGTGCATCGAGCTCGTTTACATGCCTCCGTGAGTTATTATTTCAGCATGTCCCAGTTTTCACTAAGTCTGAAAACTGATTGTGTTTCATCGATGTTCGTGTGCTCGGTAGAGTATTTTGTGAACCCTTTTGGCCCCAGGTCATTTTGGGTGTTTTGTTAAGCTTGTTGAGTAGCTCCATGCCATGCTCTTACTTTCCATGTTCAGGTTTGGCTTCATGTTGTTTTGCTGCTCCGAAGAGAGCATCGTGGTCTGAAATTTCAGACTACCGTTAATTTCGCTAAGTCTGAAATCTGTTTTGCTTATTCAGTTTTGCCATGCTTGTTTGAAGCCCTTAATAGATGAATTTGCCTATGCCTCAGTCCTGGTGATTTTTTAAGATTCTTGAGTACATCACTGCCATGCAATTTGTTTTCATGATTGGTGGCTGTAGTATGTTCATTTTGTTGCATTTAGGAGCCTACTTGCTGTAAATCGCAGATCGGTTCGTTTAGTAAATCGCTTGCCATTTCTAAACCGCAGCTCCGATTGCCATGATCTTTATATCGTTTTCAGGGGATTTCTTCCCCTCTATCCAGTGGCACACTTGGTTTTCCAAGTTGAGGCCAGGTTCATGCATTTCCTGTCACGTCTTGCATTTTGCATCCCGCATCGCATCCCGCATAGCATATCATCTTTGCATATTATTGGTTGCCCTTGCACGTGGTTGATTGTATCCTTGTTGCTTGTTTGTGTTGTTGGGTAGAGCCGGGAGACGAGTTCGCTAACGAGGAGCCCGTTGAGTTTGCTTTTGAGGATCCAGTCAATTCTGACAACTGTTTAGGCAAGATGATCACACCCTTGAAATCACTACTATCTTTGCTATGCTAGTTTGCTCGCTCTTTTGCTTTGCCAATGCTACGATGCCTACCACTTGCTTGCCAGCCTCCCAATTGCCATGATTGAGCCTCTAACCCACCTTGTCCTAGCAAACCATTGATTGGCTATGTTACCGCTTTGCTCAAGCCCCTTCTTATAGCGTTGCTAGTTGCAGGTGAAGATTGGAGCCGTTCCTTGTTGGAACATTTATTTACTTGTTGGGATATCATTATATTGCTATGTTATTTTTACTCATCTATATACTTGGTAAAGGGTGGAAGGCTCGGCCTCTCTCCTAGTGTTTTGTTCCACTCTTGCCGCCCTAGTTTCCGTCATATCGGTGTTATGTTCCCGGATTGTTGCGTCCCTTATGCGGTTGGGCTATAATGGGAACCCCTTGATAGTTCGCCTTGATTAAAGCTTTTCCAGCAATGCCCAACATTGGTTTTACCATTTGCCACCTACCCTTTTCTTTCCCTTGGGTTTCCGGAGCCCGAGGGTCATCTTATTTTAACCCCCCCCCCCCCGGGCCAGTGCTCCTCTGAGTGTTGGTCCAACTGTCAGCTGCCGGTGGCCACCAGGGGCAACCCTGGGCTGGCCTACCCGTACCTAGGACAATCTGAGTGTGCCCTGAGAAAGAGATATGTGCAGCTCCTATCGGGATTTGTCGGCACATTCAGGCGGTGTTGCTGGACTAGTTTTGACCTGTCGAATCATCTTGTTGTACCGGGATACCGAGTCTGATCGGTGGGTCCTGGGTGGAGGTCTATTCCTTCGTTGACCGTGAGAGCTTGTTATGGGCTAAGTTGGGACCCCCCTGCAGGGATTGATCTTTCGAAAGCCATGCCCGCGGTTATGGGCAGATGGGAATTTGTTAATGTCCGGTTGTAGATAACTTGAACCTTAAATAATTAAAATGAATCAACTGCGTGTGTTGCCGTGATGGCCTCTTCTAGGCGGAGTCCGGGAAGTGGACACGGCGTTGGAGTTATGTTTGCGTAGGCTGCTCTATATAGTTTCCGCTCGTGCTTTGCCTCCTCTTCTCGCTCTACTTTGCTAATAAGTTAGCCACCATATATGCTAGTCGCTTGCTGCAGCTCCACTTTCATTACCCCCTTTCCTACCTATTAAGCTTAAATAGTCTTGATCGCGAGGGTGCGAGATTGCTGAGTCCTTTGTGGCTCACAGATTTCTATTACACCAGATGCAGGGACCGATGATACTTCTCCGGATGGCGCGCTCGAGCTGAAGTGGGAGTACGACGAGGACTCTCAGCGTTACTATGTTTCTTTTCCGGATGATCAGTAGGGATGCCTATTCGGGGTTAGATTCAGGGCCTAGTCGCTTGTTGGGGGTCTTTTCTATTTTGGCGCCGTAGTCAGGCCATGAGTGATTGTATGATTGATGTTATTTATGTACTTTGATGTGACGTGGCGAGTGTAAGCCAACTATGCCATTATTCCCCTTTATATTATATATGTACATGGGTTGTGTAATGATTCCCGACTTGCGACATTGCTTTCAATGCGCCTATGTCTCTAAGTCGTGCCTCGACACGTGGGAGACATAGCCGCATCAAGGGCGTTACAGTTTTGGCCTTCGGTTCCTGAGGCCGGGGCTCCCGAGCCCCCAGCCGTTCTTCACGAGGCGACGCCTGACGGTGCCCCCAAAGCTGACTCCTCCGGCGCCGACAATCCTGAGGCTTCTTCTGCGCCCCAGGCCGACCCCCGCCCCAGGCGCTTGGGTCGGTTTCATGTAGACTTCGAGGCCCTTCGCAAGAGGAAGGAGGCCTCAGGCGGCAGCGACCGCCCTTGCCGCTTGTTGAAGCGCAGGAAGTACTTTGCCACGGACGAGTAAGCCTTCTTCTTTCCCTGCTCACTTGCTCTGTTATCCTTGTGGCTGATCATGGCCCTTCAGGTCCCGCCTTGCTGAGTCCGTCGAGTCGACCCAGGAGCTAGCCCCCGCAGCTTCGCCCCCTATGCTGGCTCCGGGTCCGCCGAGCTCAGGTGGCGCCCTCACCGCTGGACCGGTTGGTGGAGTGATCTGCCCCATAGGGCGGCTCGAGCTTGCTCGCCCGATGCCCTCTCTTCACGAGTCTTCTTGGGGCGCGTCAGGCTTGCCCCGTGCCCCTTCTCTGGTCATAGAAGGCGAATGGCTGAGGTCTGTCCTTGGCTCCTCCTCCGTGGGTGGATCGACGTCGGGCCGGACTCTCAGGGCGGTCCATCCGGCGACGGCTGGGGCGGCAGCCCCCTGCCCCACGCCTAGAGGGGGCTTACCGCCCCGGGGCTCTCTGCATGCTCCAGCGGAAGAGGGTGATGTGGAAGAGGTGCTCAGGCATGCTTGGGAACGTCGTGCCCTTTGTGAAGAGTTCCTCCAGGGGGTGGCGGATGCAGTGAGCCGGATCGGAGCAGAGCTTGCTGACGAGGATGCGCCCCTCGAGGCTGAAGGTTTGTGCCTTGCTGAGGAGAAGTGCAAACTAAAGTTGCCGTAGCCCTCACGCGTCATCAATGTGATCTTGACAATGCGAAGGCTGAGGCATCGCTGGCAGATTCGCGGGAGGCCTGCTCTCTGGCCGTTGAGGAGGCTCGGGAGGCAGACCGGCGGCGCAAGGATGCGGAGGAGCACGCACGGGAGCTCCAAGCCTGGAGCAACTCCCTGGAGCAGCAAGTGGAGTTGCGCCAGGCGGCCCTTGAGTCGATAGGGGCGGCCTCTGTCGACCGGGTGGAGCTTCTGAAGCGCGAGGAGGTGCTGACGCTGGAGGCCGCCGAGCTCAACCTTAACCTTGAGCGGTTGGAGACAAGGGAGCGCCTGGTGGCCCAGGCGGAGGATGGCGTTGCCGCGCACGAAGCCCGAGCCCAGGAAGAAGTCGATCGCCACGTGGCGGAAGCTCGCTCGGCCCTCGAACGCGAACACGGGACGAGGTTGGGGTTGATCAAGGCCGAGGCCAAGGGCAGGACCGCAGCCCTCAGGGCCAAACTGACTGAAGCAACGCGGCGTGCGGACTCCTCCACAGCCGCCCTCGGTGCGGCGCAGGCGGAGCTGCCCTCTTCCCGGGCCGAGCAGCTTCTTCTTCAATAGAGGGTCGATGACGCCGAGGCCATCGCGCAGCGAAGTGAGGACGAGCTCCGTTGGCGGCCGTTTCTAGAGCATGTGCATGCCCCCATGCTTCAAACGCTCCGAGAGAGGGCCAACACAGCTTTGGGCTATTTCTGCGAGGCTACTGCTAGGGAGCCGCATGAGGTCAACTACGCCGATAACCTCCAATTTTTCACTGATGTGGTGACGCTTCTGGAGAACCGGTCCGAGAGGTCCTGCTGGCTTGTCAAAGAGAGGAGCCGAGCCTTGCTCGGGCGTGCCTTCTCCTGTATCTTCAGCTATCTGCAGGACAGGGACCCCCACTTCGACTTCGACGCTGCCATCGCACCCGTGCCCATTGCCGTCCGAGGTGACCTAGCGCGGTGCACGGAGGACAACGTGGACGCCCTCGTCGGGGCCTTCACGTCTGATGACGACGGCGTGGTCGTGGGCGCCAATGAAGGCGGCGTTGTGGACGATCCTGGCGATGTTGGGATGCTGGCGGCGGTGGTGACAATGTCAACGACGCCAGTGACGCTTCTGAGGGCGCCCCAGAAGACGTGGTGAGTGATATGTCCGACTAACCGCATGTCTCCGTAGTTCATCCTGGATGAAGAAGACTCGGGCTTGGCCCTGAAGAATATAAGAGCATTTTGGGAGGGGAGCCCCCTCATGTAAAGATTTGTAATCCGTACTCTGGTGAGCACAACGTTATGTGTGAGTTTAGTCGCTAGCCCGGTGGGTTCGGTTGATCCATTTACCTTCCGGCCCTGGCGTGCCCTGAGCGGGCCTGCGGGGGGATGCTACGCCTCCGACGTCCCTCGATTAACCTGTTGATCCTATGATGAGGACCTCCGAAGAGGGTGCGGAGACAGTGGTCCTGGCTATAGGCGTGCCTGGCCCGACCCAGCTCACGAGGGGCTCATGAGGGGGGCAGCTGACGCTAGCTTGCGGCGTAAATCCGAAACTAGAACGTGAGAGATTGCTCGAACGAGACTAAACACCACCTCCCCGAATGCACGCAAGCTTCGAACTCAAATCCAACTTAAATCCAAACCAAAGAAACTTGCCGACAAGGAAAAAAAAAGCAAAAAGGTAGAAGAAAAGCAAAAGGCCGCGTCCGGCACCTAGTCTAGTCTTCGATGTCTTCTCATCAGCGCCGAGCTAAGTGCTTCCACTGGGCGTGGGCGGGAGGCCCAAGGCCTGAGGCCGGCGCTCCTGAGACTCCGGGGCATGTACAGCCCCACTCATTATTACGTGGGAGTGTCACGGGGCAGCGAGCTTCACAGGCACTGGGCCTTCTTCACAGGTATTGGCCTTGCTTCATATTGCTAGATGAGGGCCCCGCCTTGTGCCTCACTCTTCCTCCATTGACAGCGACCGGAAACCAAGGACAACGCCAATGGGGTAGAGCGGTCGCCAGCGGTTCCCCCGACGACCACGGGTCCTCCGCCGGGGGTAGGCCATGGGGCACCTCCCCGTCAGAGGGCCTACCTCCTGAGAACATCTTGACCCGACCGCCGCGAGGGTGAGCCCGGATCTCAGCCCCTTTCCTGCAGCCCCCTGCACCCTCCTCCCGAGGGATAAGAGGCTGCAGCATTAGGGCAGCCATCCGCTGCGGCAACCTATACCTCCTGCGACCCATGGTTAGCGTAAGCTTGCTCCTGAGGGATGAGTGGTACCCGATAGTTGCTGCTGTCGGCGCGATTGTCGATGCTCTCTTGGGGTTCCTGAAAGAGCTCGACTTCTGGCGCCTCCTCGTCCCAGCCAGGCCCGAGGAACGAGCCGTGACCTTCTTCCAGCTCGCGCCCTTGATCCACCATGCGGGGTACATAGGCCTCCGGGGCGACCACCTCGTGGACCTTGCTGTAGCGCCCCGCATGTCATGCAGTCTGGCTTGGGGCGTCGCCTTGTATGTGATGACGCGGTGGTCCGCCGAGGCCAAAGGCCGCGGCGCGCATCCCTTCGTTGGCCTGGGAAAGGGCCAGCGCGATCTGCCGCCCGGTGCCGGCGGAGGTGTTGGTGCCGGACCGGCCCGGGGGCCCGCCTGAAATCACGTGGGCATGCATAATGCCATCGTGCGACCTGTCCTGGATCTGGGGCGGCAGCTGGATGCAGAAAGGGGGCGCTCCCGAGGCGGCAGCGTCCAGGAGCTCGGCCACTCGCTCCAACAACACGTCGCGGCCGCCTTCCAGCAAGCGGCACCGTAGTAGCTCTCGAACCACCGTGAGCGCGGCCCTGGAGTTCGCCTGCTCCCATCGGGTGTATGGCATCGTGGCAGCGGCGTGGTTCGAGGCCCTTGCTGCAGCCCGCACCTGCCGTGGCGTGAGGGCAGGCGGCGTCTGGCCGCATCGCCCGCGCCCCGCAGCGCCCTGCGGAGCACGCGCTGCCTGAGGCGCAAGGTTGAGGTTGCCCAGAGACGGCGAGACGGCGTGGGCGGGCCATGCAGCCCAGCGGTTGGCGTTGGCAGCCGGGTTGCTTGACATCTAGGTGGAGAAGCGGCGGAACGCGACGCGGAGGAAGGAGGACTCCGGCGCACCCCTACCTGGCGCGCCAAATGTCGGGTTTCGGGTTCCGGCAGACCCTTGAGGTTCGAATAGTGGGGTGCGCGTGGAGATCTCTCCCCTACCGATCTACATCCGATCCACTCGGGCGAACTAAGATGAAAATGATGAACAACACAAGAGACACGATGTTTATACTGGTTCAGGCCACCGTTGTGGTGTAATACCCTACTCCAGTGTGTGGTGTGGTGGATTGCCTCTGGGGCTGATGATGGACAGTACAAGGGAAGAACAGCCTCGCGAGAGGTGTTCCTGAGCTGGTGCGACAAACTGCTAGGGTGAGTTCAGTCGCCTCTCTCTCTCTGCTATGGTTCTACCAGATATCCAGCCGTCCCCTTCTATGGTGGCTAGCTCTATTTAAAGAGGCCCTGGGCCTCTCCCCAAATAATGAGCGGGAAGGGCGCCAACAATTGGCCATTTCGAAGGGGAACATCTAGTACAAGTTATCCTGACCAACGGTGGTCTTCGGCTGCCAAAAGCACTGGCGATGACGCCGTCTTGGGCTCCATGGTGACCTCCGTCCTGCCGTCCGGCTGGTCTTGCTCTCGTTGCACCGGAATAGTAACCTTTGCCTGATGCCTTGGCCTGTGCTTGCCCCCTTTGCACCAAAGGAAAACAAGGACACTGCGCTGGCCGGCGCCCGCCTGGTCTCGATCGTCATGGCTTGCGTCACGGGTTCCTCGCGAGGTACCCCTGCCTTGATGTCTCCGCCTCCTCGCGAGCCTGCCTGATGAGGCTTCCTCTGAGGAAGCTTCATGTCGTCCGCCCCGCGAGGCTTGGCCCCTCGCGATGGTCTTGAGCTTGAGCTGATGAAGATGGGCCGCGCTGGGCCCCCGCTTGAGCCACACCGCAGGCTGCAGGCAGGCAAGTCTGGGGACCCCCGTTCCCAGAACGCCGACACGCGACGAGTGGCTCGCCCGCCACCTCGGCCAGGAGAAGCCGAAGTCCATGACAGCCCTCACAACACTCATGACCCGCTTTTGCGCAAGCGAGGATAACTAGCTGGCTCGCAGCAACAACACATCAAGGAATCTGTATACCTCGGATACCAAAGATGTTAACGGTAGGCAGCGTCGTAACAGACCAAAGCGCCGCAATAACGGCGATTGTCGGTGTCAAAACTGGCGGATCTCGGGTAGGGGGTCCCGAACTGTGCGTCTAAGGCGGATGGTAACAGGAGGCAGGGAACACGATGTTTTACCCAGGTTCGGGCCCTCTTGATGGAGGTAAAACCCTACATCCTGCTTGATTGTTCTTGATAATATGAGTAGTACAAGAGTATATCTACCACGAGATCAGAGAGGCTAAACCCTAGAAGCTAGCCTATGGTATGATTGTATGTTGTCCTACGGACTAAACCCTCCGGTTTATATAGACACCGGAGGCAGCTAGGGTTACACAGAGTCGGTTATAAGGAAGGAGATCTACATATCCGTATTGCCAAGCTTGCCTTCCACGCCAAGGACAGTCCCATCCGGACATGGGACGAAGTCTCCAATCTTGTATCTTCATAGTCCAACAGTCCGGCCAAAGGATATAATCTGGATGTCCGGATACCCCCTAATCCAGGACTCCCTCAATAGCCCCTGAACCAGGCTTCAATGACGATGAGTCCGGCGCGCAGATTGTCTTCGGCATTGCAAGGCGGGTTCCTCCCCCAAATACTTCATAGAAGATTTTGAACACGAGGATCATGTCCGGCTCTGCAAAACAAGTTCCACATACCACCGTAGAGAGAATAATATTTCCACAGATCTAATCTGCTGACGTACCCCGTAGCATGACATCACACCATAGCCAAGTCTTTATTCGAATTGTTTTTCATAACCTATCTCAGCGTGTTTTGCGAGGTGGTTTCCTTGGCACGTCTTGTCGAAGCAGAGATCGTGTCCCCTTATTACGGGATTCCCATCACTTCGGATGTGGGTAACCCAACCGCGCCATCAATTACGGCGCTTGGGGGATAAGTGAATTTTACCAGGCTGGTGGGGGCGCATAGTTTCGTCCGCCCTTATAAAGGGATAAGGTTTCACCTTTTTCTACCCACGCCTTCTTCCTCCTTGCTCATCCATTCTCGCGCACTCGAGCTCCAGCGCCCAAGTCCACATCCTTCTCCTCAACTCTCACCAAACATGTCCGGAGCGGGAGGCAAGTGGATGGTCTCCTCCGTCACGGAGGGACATATCAAAAAACTACGCGGGGCCGGATACTTAGCCGCGGATATCGCGCATCGGCTACCAGCCGCGGGGCAGATCGTCCCTACCCGGAACCTCATGAAAGGGTGGTTTTCCTCCCCCACTTCGTCCGCGGACTGGGGTTTCCCCTCCATCCATTCGTCCGCGGCCTTATGTTCTATTATGGGCTGTACTTTCATGATCTGGCCCCGAATTTCATCCTCAACATCTCGGCATTCATCGTCGTGTGCGAGGCCTTTCTCCGCATCCGGCCCCACTTTGGCCTATGGCTGAAGACCTTCAATATCAAGCCGAAGGTAGTAGGCGGCCAACAAGCGGAATGCGGCGGAGCCATGGTGGGAAAAATGCCCAACGTTACATGGCTCGAGGGCTCCTTCGTGGAGACCATAAAGGGGTCGCAATCGGGGTGGTTCTACATCACCAAGCCGCAGGACACCAACTAGGTGGCGGCCCCCGAGTTTCGATCTGGAATCCCCACGCGACTCACTTCCTGGAAGGAGAAGGGCCTGTCCTGGGGTTCATTGGTGGAGCCGGACGGACTTGATACGTCCATTTTGCATCATGCTTTTATATCGATAATTATCGCATTATGGACTGTTATTTCACTTTATGTCACAATACTTATGGCTATTTTCTCTTATTTTACAAGGTTTACATAAAGATGGAGAATGCCGGTAGCTGGAATTCTGGTCTGGAAAAGGAGAAAATATTAGAGACCTATTCTGCGCAACTCCAAAAGGCCTGAAACTCCACGGAGCGTCTTAAAAGAAATAAAGAAAAATCCACGCCAAAGATGAAGGCCAGGGGGGCCACACCCTTCTCACGAGGGTGGGGGGGCGCCCCCTAGGGTGCGCCCCTACCTCGTGGGCCCCCTGGTGGCTCTCCGATGCCCATCTTCTCCTATATGAGGTCTTTCGATGAGAAAAAAAAGAAGGAACTTTTCGGGACGAGACTCCGCCGCCACGAGGCGGAACCTTGGTGGATCCAATCTAGAGCTCCAGCAGAGCTGTTCTGCCGGGGATACTTCCCTCCCGGAGGGGGAAATCATCACCATCGTCATCACCAATGCTCCTCTCATCGGGAGAGGGCAATCTTCATCAACATCTTCACCAGCACCATCTCATCTCCAAACCCTAGTTCATCTCTTGTATCCAATTCTTGTCTCGAAGTCCGGGATTGGTGCTAGTAGGTTGCTAGTAGTGTTGATTACTCCTTGTAGTTGATGCTAGTTGGTTTAATTGGTGGAAGATCATATGTTCAGATCCTATATGCATATTATTACCCCTCTGATTTTGAACATGAATATGATTTGTGAGTAATTACATTCGTTCCTGAGGACAAGGGAGAAGTCTTGCTATGAGTAGTCATGTGAATTTGGTATTCATTTGATATTTTGATAAGATGTATGTTGTCTAGCCTCTAGTGGTGTTATGTGAACGTCGACTACATAACACTTCACCATTATTTGGGCCTAGAGGAAGGCATTGAGAAATAATAAGTAGATGATGGGTTGCTAGAGTGACAGAAGCTTAAACCCTAGTTTATGCGTTGCTTCGTAAGGGGCTGATTTGGATCCACATATTTCATGCTATGGTTAGGTTTACCTTAATACTTTTGTTGTAGTTGCGGATGCTTGCAATAGAGGTTAATCATAAGTGGGATGCTTATTCAAGTAAGAACAGCACCCAAGCACCGGTCCACCCACATATCAAATTATCAAAGTATCGAACATGAATCATATGAATGTGATGAAAACTAGCTTGACAATATTCCCAAGTGTCCTCGGGAGCGCTTTTCCTATTATAAGAGTTTGTTCCGGCTTGTCCTTTGCTACAAAAGGATTGGGCCACCTTGCTGCATTTTATTTACTTTTGTTACTTGTTGCTCGTTACAATTTATCCTATCACAAAACTATCTGTTACCACTTATTTCAGTACTTGCAGAGAATACCTTGCTGAAAACCGCTTATCATTTCCTTCTGCTCCTCGTTGGGTTCGACACTCTTACTTATTGAAAGGACTACGATAGATCCGCTATACTTGTGGGTCATCAAGACTATTTTCTGGCGCCGTTGCCGGGGAGTGTAGCGCCTTTGGTAGGTGGAATTTGGTAAGGAAAATTTTATATAGTGTGCTGAAATTTACTGTCACTTGTTACTATGGAAAGTAATTCTCTGAGGGGCTTGTTCGGGGTATCTTCACCCTGTCCAATAGAGCAAAGAGTTGCTCCTCAACCTACTGAACCTATTGAAAATGAAACTCCTTTTGAATTTCCTGTGGCTATGATGGAAAAACTGCTAGCTAATCCTTTTACTGGAGATGGAACAGAGCATCCTGATGCGCACTTAATATATGTGGATGAAGTTTGTGGATTATTTAAGCTTGCAGGTATACCCGATGATGTTGCTAGGAAAAAGGTCTTCCCTTTATCTTTGAAGGGAGACGCATTGATATGGTATAGGCTATGTGATAATATGAGATCATGGGACTATAAAAGATTGAAGTTGGAATTTCATCAAAAGTATTACCCTATGCATCTCGTTCATCATGATCGCAATTATATATATAATTTCTGGCCTCGCGAAGGAGAAAGCATCGCTCAAGCTTGGGGGAAGCTTAAAATGTTATATTCATGCCCCTCAAGAGAAATAATTATGCAAAGTTTTTATGCTCGGCTTTCTAAAAACAATCGCACCATGCTCGATACTTCTTGTGCTGGCTCTTTTATGATGAAGACGATTGAATTCAGATGGAATTTATTGGATAGAATTAAACGCAACTCTGAAGATTGGGACCTCGACGAAGGTAAGGAGTCAGGTATGACACCTAAGTTTGATTGTGTTAAATCTTTTATGGATACCGATATTTTCCATAAGTTTAGCACTAAATATGGATTTGACTCTGAGATAGTAGCTTCTTCTTGTGAATCTTTTGCTACTTATGTTGATCTCCCTAAGGAGAAGTGGTTTAAATATCATCCTCCCATAGAAGTAAAAGTAGCAGCACCTATTAAAGTTGAAGAAAAGACTGTCACTTAAAATGATCCTATTGTTCCTACTTCTTATATTGAGAAACCACCTTTCCCTATTAGAATAAAGGATCGTGCTTAAGCTTCAACTGTTGTTCGTAAAAGCAATATTAGAACTTATACACCTCCTGAGAAAGTTAAGGTAGAACCTAATATTGCTATTGTTAAAGATCTCTTGTCTGATAATATTGATGGGCATGTTATTCAGTTCGAAGGTGAAACTGCTAGAATTGCTAAACCTTGTGATAAGGATAAACATAGACCTGTGGTAGGCGTGCCTGTTATTTCTGTTAAAATAGGAGATCATTGTTATCATGGCTTATGTGATATGGGTGCTAGTGCTAGTGTTATACCTCATGACTTATACAAAGAAATTAAGAATGAAATTGCACCTGTTGAGTTAGAAGATATTGATGTTACTATTAAACTTGCTAATAGGGATGAAATTATTGGTCTTGCTTCTATTGCCGTACCTCCTAGTGATCCTTTAGAACAATATTTGCTAGACCATGAAAATGATATGTTTATGAATGAAAGAAGGGAAATAGATGAAGTATTCTTTAAACAGGAACCTATTCTGCATCACAACTTGCCTGTTGAAATCTTAGGGGATCCTCCTCCACCCAAGGGTGATCCCGTGTTTGAGCTTAAACCTTTGCCTGATAATCTTAAATATGCTTATCTTGGTGAAAAGAAGATATATCTTGTTATTATTAGTGCTAACCTTTTAGAGCATGAAGAAGAAAGATTATTGAAAACTCTGAAGAAGCACCATGCTGCTATTGGATATACTCTTGATGATCTTAAGGGCATTAGTCCCACTCTATGTCAACATAAAATAAATTTGGAAGTAGATGCCAAACCAGTTTGTGATCCTCAACACCATCTGAATCCTAAAATGAAAGAAGTGGTAAGAAAAGAAATATTAAACCTTCTGGAGGCAGGTATAATCTATCTCTTTGCTGATAGTGAGTGGGTAAGTCCTGTCCATTGTGTCCCTAAGAAGGAAGGTATTACTGTTGTTCCTAATGATAAAGATGAGTTGATTCCACAAAGAATTATCACAGGTTATAGGATGGTAATTGATTTCCGCAAATTAAATAAAGCTACTAAGAAAGATCATTACCCTTTACCTTTTATTGATCAAATGCTAGAAAGATTATGCAAACATACACACTATTGCTTTCTAGATGGTTATTCTGGTTTCTCTCAAATACCTGTGTCGGCTAGAGATCAATCAAAGACTACTTTTACATGCCCTTTTGGTATTTTTTCTTATAGATGCATGCCTCTTGGTTTATGTAATGCACCTGCTACCATTCAAAGATGCATGATGGCTATATTCTTTGACTTTTGTGAAAAGATTTGTGAGGTTTTCATGGACCACTTTTACGTCTATGGTTCCTCTTTTGATGATTGCTTGAGCAATCTTGATCGAGTTTTGCAGAGATGTGAAGAAACTAATCTTGTCTTGAATTGGGAAAAGTGCCAGTTTATGGTTAATGAAGGTATTGTCTTGGGGGACAAAGTTTCTGAAAGAGGTATTGAAGTTGATAAAGCCAAGGTTGATGCTATTGAAAAGATGCCATGTCCCAAGGACATCAAAGGTATAAGAAGTTTCCTTGGTCACGCCGGATTTTACAGGAGGTTCATTAAGGACTTCTCAAAAATTTCTCGGCCTCTGACTAATTTATTGCAAAAAGATATAATGTTTGTCTTTGATGATGATTGTGTAGAAGCATTTGAGATACTTAAGAAAGCATTAGTCTCTGCACCTGTTGTTCAGCCACCTGATTGGAACCTACCCTTTGAAATTATGTGTGATGCTAGTGATTATGCTGTAGGTGCTGTTCTAGGGCAAAGAGTTGATAAGAAATTAAATGTTATTCATTATGCTAGTAAGACTCTAGACAATGCTCAAAGAAATTATGCTACTACTGAAAAAGAGCTTTTAGCAGTTGTATTTGCTTGTGATAAGTTCAGATCTTATATTGTTGATTCTAAAGTAACTATTCAAACTGATCATGCTCCTATTAAATATCTTATGGAAAAGTATGATGCTAAACCTTGACTTATTAGATGGGTTCTCTTGCTACAAGAATTTGATTTGAATATTGTTGATAGAAAGGGTGCTGAGAACCCCGTTGCAGACAACTTGTCTAGGTTAGAAAATATTCTTGTTGACCCACTACCTATTAATGATGACTTTCCTGATGAATAATTAAATGTTATAAGTACTTCTCATAGTACTCCATGGTATGCTAATTATGCTAATTATATTGTTGCTAAGTTTATACCACCTAGCTTCACATACCAGCAAAAGAAAAAGTTTTTCCATGATTTAAGACATTACTTTTGGGATGACCCACATCTTTATAAGGAAGGAGTAGATGGTGTTATTAGACGTTGTGTACCTGAGCATGAACAAGAACAGATCCTACACAAGTGTCATTCCGAGTCTTATGGAGGACACCACGCTGGAGATAGAACTGCACATAAGGTATTGCAATCTGGTTTCTATTGGCCTACTCTCTTCAAGGATGCCCGTAAGTTTGTCTTGTCTTGTGATGAATGTCAAAGAAATGGTAATATTAGTAGACGTCAAGAAATTCCTATCAATTATTCACTTGTTATTGAACCATTTGATGTTTGGGGCTTTGATTATATGGGACCTTTTCCTGCCTCTAATGGGTACACACATATTCTAGTTGCTGTTGATTACGTTACTAAGTGGGTAAAAGCTATTCCAACTAGTAGTGCTGATCATAACACTTCTATTAAAATGCTTAAAGAAGTTATTTTTCTGAGGTTTGGAGTCCCTATATATTTAATGACTGATGGTGGTTCACACTTTATTCATGGTGCCTTCCGTAAAATGCTTGCTAAATATGATGTTAATCATAGAATTGCATCTCCTTATTACCCACAGTCTAGTGGTCAAGTAGAGTTGAGCAATAGAGAGCTCAAATTAATTTTGCAAAAGACAGTTAATAGGTCTAGAAAGAATTGGTCTAAGAAACTTGATGATGCATTATGGGCTTATAGAACTTCATATAAAAATCCTATGGGTATGTATCCGTATAAAATGGTTTATGGAAAAGCATGTCACTTACCTCTCGAACTAGAACATAAGGCATATTGGGCTATTAAAGAGCTCAACTATGATTTTAAACTTGCCGGTGAGAAGAGGTTATTTGATATTAGCTCACTTGATGAATGGAGAACCCAAGCTTATGGAAATGCCAAGTTGCTTAAAGAAAAAGTTAAAAGATGGCATGACAAAAGGATACAAAAGCGTGAGTTTAATATAGGTGATTATGTATTGCTATACAACTCTCGTTTAAGATTTTTTGCAGGAAAACTTCTCACTAAATGGGAAGGCCCCTATGTTATCGAAGAGGTCTATCGTTCTGGTGCCATAAAAATCAACAACTTCGAGGGCACAAATCCGAAAGTGGTAAACGGTCAAAGAATCAAACATTATATCTCAGGTAATCCCATAAATGTTGAAACCAATATTATTGAAACCGTAACCCCGGAGGGATACATAAGAGGCACTTTCCGGAACATTTCAGACTCCGAAAAGGAATAGGTATGTGGTACAGTAAGTAAACCGACTCCAAAACAATTTTTAAGGCAATATTTCTCCATTTTGGAATATTTAGAAAAATAGAAAAATAAGTAGCAGTCCGAGAAGGACACGAGGGTGGTGGGTGCGCCCCCCTACCTCGTGAGCACCTCATGTGCCTTCCGGACTCCGTTTTCTTGCACGTTACGTATTTTGGTCGGTAATCTCGTATTACGCAAACCTCCTTTGTTTTTGTTTTCGAGCTGTTGTTGTTGCAGATTAGAGCAAGATGTCTTCTCAAGAGTCAATTGGGGAGAGCCGGGTATCTAATCCGGCACCGGAACCAAGGGCAAACAGCGATGCTGACCACTTTGGGCCAGCAACAGAGGAAGAGATGGAGGCTGACTTGATGAGAGTAGATGCCATGGAGGATCAAGAAGTCACCTCTCGCCTCCGAGCTGGGTTCACGATGGGGGAACTACAGAGCTCAGCTATTCCAAACTCGGTTACCCCTTCTAATGTTAGATTTCTTTCTTATGAAAATATGAAGAGGATTGTCACTTGTTCTCCCACAGCTATGCAACACCCTTGGGTGCAAGGAGCTTTAGCTGTCACAGGAAAGCTTTGTAAGGAAATAATGGACCTCAAACAGCAAGTCAATAAGCTCGAGGAGGAGAACTGCATCCTGAGGGGAATCATCGCCAAGAATATTACACCGACAACAAAGAAGGAGATATAATCACATGGGTACGGGCACTCCCCTTGGCAACTGCCAAGCTTGGGGGAGGTGCCCCGGTATCGTATCACAATCACAACTCTTATCTTTACCGTTTTTTTCTTAGTTCAATCCTATTAGTAGTATCTTGATCCAGTAGAATAAATTTTATGCCATGATCTAGCTTTGAGTTTTGCTTTATGATCTCTCTATGTAATCGAGTCTGTGAGCTATATATAATAAAGATTAGTGTTGAGTCAACGGCTTGATTATTTTGCCATGATCTTGGGTGAATAAAGGAAAAGAGAAAAAGAATAAAAAGAAACAAAAAGTTCATATTGATCTTATTGAGAGTAATGACTTATCATAGAAAGAGTATGATGATTAAAAGTTGTTGGGAGTTGGCAGACATAGCTTTGGTCATTGTTGCAATTAATAGGAAGTAATAAGGAAAGAGAGGTTTTCACATATAGATATATTATCATTGACATCTTTTATGATTGGGAGCACTCATTAAAATATGACATGCTAAAGAGTTGATGTTGGACAAGGAAGACAACGTAATTAGTTATGTATTTCTTATATCTGAGATAAAGTATGTTGTCATGGATCCTCTAACTTGTTGAGCTTGCCTCCCCCCCCCCCCCCCTCATGCTAGCCAAATTCTCAACACCAAGTAGGAATACTACTTGTGCTTCCAAATATCCCTAAACCAGTTTTGCCATGGGAGTCCACCATATCTACCTATGGATTGAGTAAGATCCTTCAAGTAAGTTTTCATCGGTGCAAAGCAATAAAAATTGCTCTAAATATGTATGATTGATTGGTGTGGGAGAAATACGCTTTATACGATCTTGTGATGTGGAAGTAATAAAAGCGACGGACTGCATAATAAAGGTTCATATCACAAGGGGCAATATCAAGTGACGTTCTTTCGCATTGAGATTTTATATATCCAACCATAAAAGTGCATGGCAACCTCTGCTTCCCTCTGCGAAGGGCCTATCCTTTATTATTATCTTTTACCTTATGCAAGAGTCATGGTGATCTTCACCTTTTCTTTTTCATTTTATCCTTTGGCAAGCTCAGCATGTTGGAAAGAACATGATATATATATATATATATATATATCTAATTGGATGTAGGGGAGCATGAACCATTATTGTTGACATTACCCTTGAGGTAAAAGGTTGTGGGGCAAAACTATAAGCCCCTATCTTTCTCGGTGTCAGATTAAAACTCCGTAACCACAAGTATCGCGTGAGTGTTAGCAATTATGGAGGACTAAATGATAGTTGAGTATGTGGACTTGCTTTTTAGCTCTGACATAGACTCTTTCCGATGTTATGATAAATTGCAATTGCTTCAATGACTGAGATTATAGTTTGTTGGAACCCAATAAGGTTTATGATTTATACTTTTGCATTGTGAATAGATCATCACTTGAACATAAGTAATCATATGAAAAAATCTATATATGTTGCTGTTATGAGAATAATCATGATGCCTTCATGTCCGTATTTTTTTTATCGACGCCTCAACCTCTAAACATGAGGACATATTTATTGTTATCGACTTTTCGCTTGAGGACAAGCGAGGTCTAAGCTTTGGGGGAGTTGATACGTCCATTTTGCATCATGCTTTTATATCGATATTTATCGCATTATGGACTGTTATTTCACTTTATGTCACAATACTTGTGGCTATTTTCTCTTATTTTACAAGGTTTACATGAAGAGGGAGAATGCCGGCAGCTGGAATTCTGGTCTGGAAAAGGAGCAAATATTAGAGACCTATTCTACGCAACTCCAAAAGTCCTGAAACTCCACAGAACGTCTTAAAAGAAATAAAGAAAAATCCACGCCAAAGATGAAGGCCAGGGGCCCACACCCTTCTCACGAGGGTGGGGGCCCCCCCCCCCCCCCCCGAGGGTGCGCCCCCCTACCTCGTGGGCCCCCTGGTGGCTCTCCAATGCCCATCTTCTCCTATATGAGGTCTTTCGATGAGAAAAAATAAGAAGGAACTTTTCGGGACGAGACTCCGCCGCCACGAGGCGGAACCTTGGCGGATCCAATCTAGAGCTCTGGCAGAGCTGTTCTGCCGGGGATACTTCCCT
The DNA here is from genome assembly GCA_034509565.1 of Triticum monococcum. Taxonomy (NCBI): domain Eukaryota; kingdom Viridiplantae; phylum Streptophyta; class Magnoliopsida; order Poales; family Poaceae; genus Triticum; species Triticum monococcum. Next base: position 475,161,627 of record CM067846.1, read on the forward strand.
CCCGGAGGGGGAAATCATCACCAACGCTCCTCTCATCGGGAGAGGGCAATCTTCATCAACATCTTCACCAGCACCATCTCATCTCCAAACCCTAGTTCATCTCTTGTATCCAATTCTTGTCTCAAAGTCCGGGATTGGTGCTAGTAGGTTGCTAGTAGTGTTGATTACTCCTTGTAGTTGATGCTAGTTGGTTTAATTGGTGGAAGATCATATGTTCAGATCCTATATGCATATTATTGCCCCTTTGATTTTGAACATGAATATGCTTTGTGAGTAATTACGTTCGTTCCTGAGGACAAGGGAGAAGTCTTGCTATGAGTAGTCATGTGAATTTGGTATTCGTTTGATATTTTGATAAGATGTATGTTGTCTAGCCTCTAGTGGTGTTATGTGAACGTCGACTACATAACACTTCACCATTATTTGGGCCTAGAGGAAGGCATTGAGAAGTAATAAGTAGATGATGGGTTGCTAGAGTGACAGAAGCTTAAACCCTAGTTTATGCATTGCTTCGTAAGGGGCTGATTTGGATCCACATATTTCATGCTATGGTTAGGTTTACCTTAATACTTTTGTTGTAGTTGCGGATGCTTGCAATAGAGGTTAATCATAAGTGGGATGCTTGTTCAAGTAAGAACAGCACCAAGCACCGGTCCACCCACATATCAAATTATCAAAGTATTGAACGCGAATCATATGAACGTGATGAAAACTAGCTTAACAATATTCCGATGTGTCCTCGAGAGCGCTTTTCCTATCATAAGAGTTTGTTCCGGCTTGTCCTTTGCTACAAAAGGATTGGGACACCTAGCTACACTTTATTTACTTTTGTTACTTGTTGCTCGTTACAATTTATCCTATCACAAAACTATCTGTTACCACTTATTTCAGTACTTGCAGAGAATACCTTGGTGAAAACCGCTTATCATTTCCTTCTACTCCTTGTTGGGTTCGACACTCTTACTTATCGAAAGGACTATGATAGATCCCCTATACTTGTGGGTCATCAGGACTACAGAAGTGTATCCGGAACATGATAAGCAAGAAACTTAAGCTTGTCAACATAGTCCAGGTCATGCTCTTCCGCCGGATCCTCCCGTGTCAACAACGGGCTTTCAACTTATGGGAGTTCGAACCGGCCCAGCACTAGACTCTATGCGAGATCTTCGACAAGACGCATAAGGACGTCTGGAAGGTGCTGTTCAAGGGTGCCGAGGTCCCTCCTTCTCTTACCGAGGACCGCGGGCTAAGCGCGAAGCGCCCTGCGAATCCGGTAAGTTCTGTACATCTGGTAGGGTATTTATTTCCCATAGCTTAACCATGTGCGGGGTCTGAGCTCCCATGCCTTTGACAAGACTGGGTGGAGACATCAGAGCAGATTAATTGTCCGGCCCCTCTGCCCGAAGACCCTGTGGATGCTCTCCTGACGGAGATGCGGACTCCTGCTCTTTATGAGGTGCCGGAGAAGACCAAGAAAAAGGCCAAGGGAACCCGAAAGAGTTCCCGGCGCTAGGTGGTATCGGATTCATCGTCCGATAACTCCAAGATGCACTCCTCCCATGAAAACGAGGAGGAGGAAGATGAAGACTCTCCCCCTCCAGCCGGGGGAGACAAGAAAAGGAAGGTCGCCCAAACCGGGGAGGCCCAAGGGTCCAAGAATGGAAAGACTCTCCTTCCGGACTGTTCCACCACCGCCACCGACGGCGAAGACGAGTGGTTACTCAGGGCCAAGCCCCTGGCGAAGTCAAAAGTATTCGGATACCAGAGTAACTCATACCATACTCTTGTTGCACTGCTTCTCCTAACGTCCAATATCATTATGCAGTCCGCCGTGAGCCCGTATCAACGTATCCTCGTCGGAAGGTTCCTTGGACTCGTCGGATATGGATAGCGATCCACTTCCATCCGCCTCCTCTCCTCGCCCTACGGACAATGTTGAGGTATTGTCTCAAGGGGCACTGAACCGGGAGGAGATAGTCCCGGAGGCGCCTCAAGGCGACCTTCCGGACTCCAGGAGCAAAGGGAGCAAGGCTCCCAGGGGCTCCAAGTTCGGCCCTCAGCCGAACACCGTGCCGGAACCTCCAATGGTTCCGGACTCGGGCAGGCGGTCCCCTTCCAAGAGGGCCAAGCCGTTCGTGCCGGTGACCTCTGTCCATCCAGAGGCACCGGCCGACCTGCTGGGAGCGCTTTGCGGCGCCTCCATCAACGAAGAACACCGCACTATTATGAGTGCGGTGATCAAGAAGGTCAGTCCGCCAAGAGAGGACTGACTGAAGCATGTGCCAGCCTTCTAACAGGCTTTGAGGTAAGTATTTAAAATATAGGAAAAATATTACCGCATAGACAGTAGCCCCTGATGCTCTGTTTGGTGTTCACAAAGAAAAGCCGAATAGAGGATAAAATAATATATGCCGGAGTCTAATATAAGTATGTATGTATGTGTATGCAGGCTTCGCTGCTGACCTCTCCCGCACTGACTGCGGAGGTCGCCGCACTGAAGCAGAACCTCGAGTGGTCCGAGAAAGAGCTCGGCCTTGCCAAGAGGCAGCTCAAGGAGAACAAAGGTAAGTAATGCCTTGTCCATATATATATATATATAAAAGATGTAGTTGCGAAATGATAGGATCATCATGAATGTGCCAGGGGCCACGATCGAAGTGGCGACCCTGAAGCAAGCGCTGTCCGAGGCCGAAAACAAAGCGGCCAAGGAGTGCACCGAGCGGGAAAAACAAGAGGCACGGGTGGGCGAGGTGCAGCAAGAGCTCCAGGCTCTCGTGAAGAAGCACGAGGCTTTGGAGCTTGACTCGAAGACGCGAGAGTCCGAGCTTGCCGCGGCCCTCGAGATCACAAAGCATGCCAAGGCTGAAGCCAAAAAGGCCCTCCAGGAAATTGAGGCGATGAGGAAGATAGCGGCGGGTAAGGCATTCAATATGCAAAGCAAGCATATGAAAGTAAATTACTTGTTACTTACCCGAGTCCGGAGCTCTCCAGGAGCATTCGCAGATTTGCCCCGCAGCGTGTCGGATGCCGCGAAATATTACCAGGCCAAGGAGGGAAGCTCGACGGAGAAGTTGTTCTGGTCTCAGTATACTGGGGCCGAACATCCGATGCCTACGAGCGACCAGCTGAAGCAACTGGTCGAGCTGCACAAGGCGGCCAAACAGGCCATGAGGGGCCTTATAGTCCGGATGTGGCCTGGCGACTCCCTTCCCAACAGCTACTTCGGCCTGGTGAGGCGGCTTGTGGATGCCTGCCCACGGCTGGAGGTCATAAAGCGGTCCGTCTGCATCAAAGGTGCACGCCAGGCCTTTGCCCGTGCGAAGGTGCACTGGGCCAAGATGGACGCCGAGAAGCTGGTGAAGGAAGGGCCGCCGTAGGGCAAGGAGCATCGCCACCCTGAGATGTATTATGAGGGTGTCCTGAAGGGTGCCCGTCTTGTGGCGTACGAGTGTGCGAAGGATGTAATTTTTGAATGAACTTGCTCGTGTGACCCTGTATTATGAAAACTTGTTCATATGCGCTATGCAACGCTTGTTTGAATTTAAAATATTACCTTTTGTGCGGCTGTTTCTTAAATCTGAGAGATGGACAATCGTCGGCTTCTGCCCCCATACCACGAGTGCTGGGGTGTTCGGGATAAATCTGAGCACTCTTTTTCCCATTGTTGGGTCCTTCGGGGGAGGTGCTCAGCACAACAAACAAGGCAATCACACTATAATGCTTTATCACTCTCACTTAGCCATAGAAGTCTACAATTTTAAATTTTGGCGAAGCCCCTAGTATTCGGAAGGCCGAATTCGGGGCGCTATACACGCCTTAAGCCGGACAAAGCCGACTCCTTGCTCTAAGTGGCATAAGTATTTAGGGACTTGAGACCTCTCAAACAGCGACCAGCTCTCGCCTTATCATGACGGTCAGTTTTAGCTTTCTCTACTGAGGTGCTTAGCCCAGATGAACCGAGGCACAATCGCAGTAGTTCTCCCAGTGCTACCTTAGCCGATATAGTGGAATGTAAGGTACCAAAACATGGGAGCCGGGCAAACCCAACTATTGACCCAAGACATGATTCGGAGCTGAGGCATATAATGTTATAAGTTTGGGGTGCCGCACTGTCGAAAGTGTTCGGACTTCTCACGCCGTATTATGGGATACGCTTAAGCCCCTGGCGTATGGGCCGTACCAGAGTGTACGGGTGCTGAATGTCATGAATGAACATATATATAAAAAAGAATAGAGAATGCGGTAATAGTCTAGTGTTATGCACTGTTTATTCAAAAAGGTGCGTCGAAGCAGAATGATACAAGTAGTGCGATAAGCAAAAAGTAGGACTATTTGACATGTCCCCTCGAATGGCAAGCTGGGAAATGGTATTTAAAGCAAGTATTTCACTCGTTATCGGAGACCACCTGGGAGTTCCGTGGTGCGACATGGCTTTTTGCCTCCTTGGTTGTTGCATCGTGTGTCCGGCAATCGTACTGCCGGACGGGGTTTCCAGAGATTAAAGTCCTAAAAGAGAGAAAAATAACAAAGCGGGAAGCCCCTAGTGCGGTTGAGCCGCATCTTGGGGTGTGCCGTAGTCGTGCCCCCTCCCCACCTGTGCCCATGGTATTTTCAATGCGTAATTATGTACGCGTGGCACGGATTTCGCCATTTGGCTGGGACTGGGGTGGGGGCCGCATTGCTATGCAAGCTCGGGACGTGCCTGGCGTTCTTGTTGCCGATTACTCCAGGCGCGCTTGAAGGTGTTCGGGTCTTTAATTGCCAAACTGGTGGATTGCCTTAAGAGGCTGCTTTGCACTTCTGTTGCGAGGGCCGCAGTGTGCTCCTCCATGCGGAGAGAGCGCTCTGTGTTTCCATTGACTGTGATGACCCCCCGAGGTCCTGGCATCTTGAGCTTGAGATATGCATAATGCGGTACCGCATTGAATCTCGCAAATGCGGTTCGCCCGAGCAGTGCATGGTAGCCACTACGGAACGGGACTATGTCGAAGATTAACTCTTTGCTTCGGAAGTTATCCGAAGATCCAAATACCACTTCCAGTGTTACTGAGCCTGTGCAATGGGCCTCTACACCTAGTATGACGCCTTTAAAGGTCGTTTTAGTGGGTTTGATCCTTGAGGGGTCTATACACATTTTGCGCACTGTGTCCTGATAAAGTAGGTTCAGGCTGCTGCCGCCGTCCCTAAGGACTCGAGTGAGGTGAAATCCGTCGATGATTGGGTCTAGGACCAGTGCGGCGAATCCGCCATGACGGATACTAGTGGGATGGTCCCTGCGATCGAAGGTGAACGGACAGGAGGACCATGGGTTGAACTTTGGGGCGACTGGCTCCAACGCATATACATCCCTTAACGCATGCTTCCGCTCCCTCTTGGGGATGTGGGTTGCGTATATCATGTTCACCGTCCGCACTTGTGGGGGGGGACCTCTTCTGCCATCTGGTGTTCGGCTGCCGGGGCTCCTCCTCGTCATCGCTATGTAGCCCATTATCTTTGTTTTCGGCGTTTAACTTGCCGGCCTGCTTGAACACCCAACATTCCCTGTTGGTGTGGTTGGCTGGCTTGTCGGGGTGCCATGTATTTGGCACGAGCGATCGAGTATACGGTCCAAACTGGACAGGCCCGGAGTGCTTCTTTTGAATGGCTTTTTCCGCTGACCGGGTTTAGAGCCTCTGAATCCGGCATTGACTGTCGTATCCTCGGTATTGTCGCTATTGACGCATCACTTATGTTTGTTGCGACGTGACCTGCCATTGCTATCCTTGGTATCTGAAGTACCGTGGTTCTTTGATATGTTATTGCTGCGAGCCAGCCAGCTATCTTCTCCCGTGCAAAAGTGGGTCATGAGTGCCGTGAGGGCTGCCATAGATTTCGGCTTTTCCTGGCCAAGGTGTCGGGCGAGCCACTCGTCGCGGATGTTGTGCTTAAAAGCTGCTAGGGCCTCTGCATCCGGACAGTCGACGATTTGATTTTTCTTTGTTAGTAACCGTGTCCAAAATTGCCTGGCCGATTCCTCTGGCTACTAAATTATGTGGCTCAAGTCATCGGCATCTGGTGGTCGCACGTAAGTGCTCTGGAAGTTGTCGAGGAATGCGCCTTCTAGATCTTCCCAACAGCCAATGGATTCTGCTAGCAGGCTGTTGAGCCAATGCTGAGCTGGTCCTTTGAGCTTGAGTGGGAGGTATTTGATGGCGTGTAGATCGTCACCGCAGGCCATGTGGATGTGCAGGAGGAAGTCCTCGATCCATACTGCATGATCTGTTGTGCCATTGTACGATTCGATATTTGCAGGTTTGAAACCCTCTGGGATTTGGTGATCCATTACTTCGTCTGTGAAGCATATGGGGTGTGCGGCTATGTCGCTACGCAGCTCAAATGAGTCTTGTCCGCTGTGTTCGGCCCGGCCGGATTTACTTTTACTGTATCCGGCGTGACGGTTATTGTCTCGCGTATTGGTGCACCCTCGTGATCCATAGATCGATCTTGCGTGTTTTGCTTTCTCCTCCAATACGTCTCGCAGGTCTAGCGTGTTTCCCCGTACCTTGTCATTTTTATTTGAGTGGCGTCGGGGAAAGCTTTTGGCTGAAATGCCTCTCTGTCACGGCCACGAGGTGGCAGATCAGCCGCGTCATATGCTGGAGATGTAGGTTTTAATGCTTCCTCCTCCAGTCGGGGTAGCAACCTGCGCTTTGGGTAACTCTTGGAGGTGCGTTCGAGTTCATATTCCTCGGCCGCAAGGACTTCAGTCCATCTGTCAGCTAGCAAATCTTGATCAGCTTGAAGCTGCTGTTGCTTTTTCTTAAGGCTATTTGCCGTGGCTATAAGCCGGCGCTTGAAGCGCTCTTGCTCGGCGGGATCCTCCGGCACGACAAATTCGTCGTCGTCGAGGCTTGCCTCGTCTTCGGAGGGAGGCATGTAATTATCATCCTCCGCCTCTCCATCTGCCACTCTCTCGGGAGGGCTGGCTTCTCCATCCTCCTGCTCTAAATCTTGCTGGAGGGGATTGTTGTCGTCTTCGGCACTGTCCGGAGTGCTAATATCTCCTGTGCTGGTGTCACCGCATTTGCTTTGGCGAGAGTTAGATCGGCGCCGCTGACGTCAGCGCTTGGGTTGCTTCTTGGAGGGGTCATCCTCCGCTGTCTCGTTGACATTGCCTTCTTTGGGTGTGTCCACCATGTATATATCATATGATGAGGTGGCTGTCCAGTGCCCTGTGGGCCATGGTTCCTCTTCGTCTCCCACATCGTCGTCCATACCGTCGATGTCTTCCGAGTCGAAGTCGAGCATGTCGGTCAAATTGTCGACATTGGCTACTAAGTGGGTGGTGGGTGGGCGGCGAATTTCTTCGTCATCCGCATCCCAATCCTGCCGAACATAGTTCGGCCAGGACTCTCCTGACAGGGAGAGAGACCTTAATGAGTTCAGTATGTCGCCGAAGGGCGAGTGCTGAAAGATATCCATGGAGGTGAACTCCATGATCGGCGCCCAGTCGGATTCGATGGGCACGGGCACAGGCGGTTCGGAGTCAGTGGCTGGGGAAGAATCCGGTAGTTCAGCGTCACGGCTCCCGTGAAGGGTAAGGTCGATACTCGGCTCGATCGCCGCTGAGAATACGGCCTCCGTGGCAGGGTCTATCCACCCGTCCATGGATGGCGCAATTGGCTCCGAATTGAGGGTCGGAGCGGTTGCCGATGCGGTCTCCTGAACACTGTCCGATGGTAGAGCTAAATCATGCTTATCGTGACCGTGCGGCGCACTCGGCAGGGGCTCGAATCCATCGAAGATCAAGTCTCCGCGGATGTCCGCCGTGTAGTTTAAGCTTCCAAACCTAACCTGGTGGCCAGGGGCGTAACTCTCGACCTGCTCCAGATGGCCAAGCGAGTTGGCCCGCAGTGCGAAGCCGCCGAATACAAAGATCTGTCCAGGGAGAAAGGTCTCACCCTGGACTGCATCGCTATCAATGATCGAAGGAGCCATCAAGCCTAACGGTGACGACACAGAGGAACTCTCAATGAAAGCACCAATGTCGGTGTCAAAACCGGTGGATCTCGGGTAGGGGGTCCCGAACTGTGCGTCTAAGGTGGATGGTAACAAGAGGCAGGGAACACGATGTTTTACCCAGGTTCGGGCCCTCTTGATGGAGGTAAAACCCTACGTCCTGCTTGATTGTTCTTGATAATATGAGTAGTACAAGAGTAGATCTACCATGAGATTAGAGAGGCTAAACCCTATAAGCTAGCCTATGGTATGATTGTCTGTTGTCCTACGGACTAAACCCTCCGGTTTATATAGACATCGGTGGGGGCTAGCGTTACACAGAGTCGGTTACAAGGAAGGAGATCTACATATCCGTATTGCCAAGCTTGCCTTCTATGCCAAGGAGAGTCCCATCCAGACACGGGACGAAGTCTCCAATCTTGTATCTTCATAGTCCAACGGTCCGGCCAAAGGATATAATCCGGCTGTCCGGATACCCCCTAATCCAGGACTCCCTCAGCGATAACACCGAAGATACGACAGTCAATGCTGGATTCAGAGGCTCTAGATCCGGTCAGCAGAAAAAGCCATTCAAGAGAAATACTCCGGCTCCGTCTAGTCTGGATCGCATACTGGATCGCTCATGTCAAATCCACGGCACCCCCGACAAGCCAGCCAATCACACCAACACAGAATGTTGGGTGTTCAAGTAGGCCGGCAAGTTAAATGCCGAGAAGAAGGACAAGGGGCTGCATAGCGATGACGAGGAGGAGCCCCGGCTGCCGAACACAGGAGGACAGAAGGGGTTTCCCCCACAAGTGAAGATGGTGAACATGATATACGCAACCCACATTCCCAAGAGGGAGCGGAAGCGTGCACTAAGGGACGTCTATGCGATGGAGCCTGTCGCCCCAAAGTTCAATCCATGGTTTGTTTGCCCGATCACCTTCGATTGCAGGGACCACCCCACTAGCATCCGTCATGGCGGATCCGTCGCACTGGTCCTAGACCCCATCATTGACAGATTTCACCTCACTTGAGTCCTTATGGACGGCGGAAGCAGCCTGAACCTGCTTTATCAGGATACAGTGCGAAAAATGGGTATCGATCCCTCGAGGATCAAACCCAGCAAAACCACCTTTAAAGGCGTCATCCCAGGTGTAGAGGCCCATTGCACAGGCTCAATCACACTGGAAGTGGTCTTCGGATCACCGGATAACTTCCGAAGCGAAGAGTTAATCTTCGACATCGTCCCGTTTCGTAGTGGCTATCATGCACTACTCGGACGGACAGCATTTGCAAAATTCAATGCAGTGCCGCATTATGCATACCTCAAGCTTAAGATGCCAGGACCTTGTGGTGTCATAACAGTAAATGGAAACACAAAATGCTCGCTCCGTACGGAAGAGCACACTGCGGCCCTTGCAGCAGAAGCACAAAGCAGCTTGTTCAGGCAGACCACTCATTCGGCATCACGGCCCCCGGACACCTTCAAGCAAGTCCGGAACAAGCTGCAACAGGATCTCCTGGCACGACCAGATCTCTCCTAGCAATTCGGCCCCCGTCCAAATCCCAGTGAAATGACGAAATCCGAGCCGCGCGTACATAACTTCACATTGAAAATACCATGGACATAGGTGGGGGCACGATCAGGACACGCCCCGCATTGTGGCTTAACCACACTAGGGGTTGTATACCTTTGACATTCCTTTTCTCTTTCAGGGCCTAACTCTCTAGAAGCCCTTTCCGGCAGTACGATTGCCGGACACATTCCAGAAGCAACAACCAAGGCGGCAAGAAGCTAAGATGAACACGGGAACCGCCAGGTGGTCTCTAGTAATAATTGATATACCCGCTTTTCACTATTTATGCATAGCTTGCCCTGGGATAGGACATTTCGAATTGTCCTACTTTATGCTTATTGCACTACTTGTACTGTCAGGACCCCGATCCTAAGCCACATCGATCTAGCATGTAACACATCATATCACTTTGCGGCCTCACTCACGGTATTCCCACGGGTGCCACCTTACCTGGCCCGAGACCGTTTGTGCCTTTTGGCTCACATATATGATAGTGTCGCTAGCATCCATATGACCGAGAACCCGGGCCGACATGACTAGTCGTGAACCCAAAGTGGCACTAACTTACAGGGACAGGCATACATGAATCAACATCGAGCATGTCGGTCAGCAGCGTGCGAATCTGGGCTGTAGCACTGGGCTAATAGGACTCCGGTGAACCGGGCTGTACCAGGCTAGGCAGGACTCCGGATGTCACCGCGCAACATTTCCCTGAAGGGACAGACACAGGAACAAAGTGAATCACATGCCGGCCACTCAAGTGTTCCGGAGCAGTAGTGCTGGGCTAGCAGGACTCCGGTGAACAGGGCTGTAGCGGACTACTATGGCTCATGGAAGCACAAGACTACATTTCCCCATAAGAGAGGCTACCAAGGATAAACAACTAGGTTGTCGGATCCCACACATACCAAGCATTTCAATCATACACACAATATGCTAGATATGTGTAAATACAACATGGCATCACAACAAAACTCTACGACTCAAAGTATTTATTCATTAGGCTCCGAGGAGCGAGATATTACAAACATGGGTCTCATGACCCAACATTCAGAGCATACAAGTCAAAGCACATGCGGAAGCTTAACATGTCTGGGTACAGACATCTACAAAGGAAAAAGTTGAGAAGCCTGACTATCTACTAGATCCTGTCGAGGGCACAAGATCGTAGCTGAGGTAGCAAGCTAAACATCGAAGCCCACGCGAAACTACTAACGAGACTGACGTCTCTCTGCAAGAACATAAAATAGGCAAACGTGAGTACAAATGTACCCAGCAAGACTTACATCAGAACTATCTACATATGCATCGGAATCAATAAAGGGGGTGGTGGAGTTTAACTGCAGCAAGCCGGCTTTGACTCAGTGGCTAACCTGAACTACGACTGCAAGCAACTCTTTTGAGGTGGCGCACACAAGTCCACATATTCACCATATCAATACACCACTATGGATCCGCTCCCGTCTTCCTACGAGAACGCCATCCATAGCACTCACGCTTATCTTGCGCATTTTAGAGTATCCACTTTCACTTGTCTATGAACTGTACAGGCAACCCAGAAGTCCTTTTCCGCGGACACGGCTATTCGAATAGATGATGTTAACCCTGTAGGGGTGTACTTCTTCACACACGATCTCACCACTTACCACCATGTACATGTCGTGCATCTCGGCAACCTTCAAGCGGAAGCCTGGCGAGGGAGTCGGCCATGACCTGACTAACCACACAAGTCTCTAGTCCAGGTTTATCGCCTATTCGGGTTCCATCCGCAAGGAGATCCGGTCGGGGTGTCGCTCAAGGTCCCAAACGATGTGTACATGGTTCCAAGCCCACCAAACGGGCGGCGCTTGATCTACCCGGCCACGGTGCCTAGTCTGTCCCAAGCCCACCTGTACCGGGTGCCACTTGGTAGACTAGTAACACTACCTACAAACACCAGAAACTAGTTGCAACTCTTGGACAGAGATCAGGTTGATTAATAAGTCGAGAGAGCTTGGAGCGTCCGGAGCCCAATGTGTGGTAGTAATTATTCATGGATCACAAACACAGAGGATGGTTTCAATGAGACAACCCACCATGTACTCCTACATGGCCTCTCGCCGCTACCTTTACCAAATCGTGTTCACACACTTAGCTCTCAACAGTAGGACATGTTCACAACTTTCCAATTCATCCTCGGTGAATCAGACCTGACTCAACTCTAAGTAGTAGCAGGCATGACAAACAAGCATACATGAGTAGGCACATCAGGGCTCAAACAAACTCCTACTCATGCTAGTGGGTTTCATCTATTTACTATGGCAATGACAGTTCATGCAGAGGAAAGGGGTTCAACTACCGCAGCATGTAACAGTTGAATCGTTGTTGTCCTAATGCAGTAAAAGAGAGCAGGAGCGAGAGAATGGGATTGTATCGGAATGAACAAGGGGGTTTTGCATGCCTGGCACTTCGGAAGATAGTATAGCTCTTCATCGGTGTCATCGATCACATCATCGGAACACGTCTACCGAGAGGGAACAACCACCGACAAACAAAGAAGAAACACAATCAATGCAATGCAACATTATGATGCATGAATGTGACATGGAAATATGTTGTTGCTTGAGCTAATGCAGCTAGCCATAAGTTAAATGAAGTTGGTTTGAACCCTAGTTTCAAATTCAAACTCTATATGTGAAGGATTAAATGCCCTTTATATGATTTGGTCTAAACAGCAGCCATAAGTTGTTCTAACATGCATGAAAATGGTATAGATGGATAGATTGGATTTTTCTGATTATTTTTCATATATAACTTATTTCATTTGGAGTTACGGTTGATTTTATATGAATTTTTGAAGTTTGCAACATTTTCTGGAATTTCCTATATAAAAATAAATCCAGAAAATACTTATTGCGTCAACATAGTGTCATTGTGACGTCACCAGGTCAACGGGGTCAGTCCAGGTCAAACCTGACCAATGGGGCCCACTGGTCAGTGACTCAGGGCCAGTTAGTGTCGCTGACAGGTGGCCCCGGTTAACTGCCACATCAGCCAGTCAATCCTGACGCGTGGGTCCGCTAGTTTTGTTAATTAGTCTAGCTTAAAATTAAACAGCGGCTTAATTGGGCAGCAGGGCCCACTGTCATTGTCTAGAGGGTGGGGTTAATTAGTTGGATTAGCTGTTAATGACAGCCATGTCAGCTACCGGCGTTTAGCTGCCGGTGACCAAATCCGCGGCGGAGGAAGTCAGGATTTCGCTGCAGGGCCCTATTTGGCACACGGGGAGCATCTACGTGAAGCTGGGGGGCTGCCGCGTCGAGTGGTGGTGTTGTTTGAGCTCGGGGTGGTCGGAAAAGACGTCGGCGACAATGTTGGCGGCTGCCGGAGCTCGGGCGAGCTCGGGGTCGTCGCTAGGAGGCACAGCAGGAGGTGCGGAGCGGTGCTGCAGGCCCCTGGGGACACGGCGAGTGCGGTGAAGCGCTCGGTTGCGAGCTTGGCGGCTGTGGCCACGGCTACGCCATGGCCGGCAGCGAGATGCCTCGGTCATGGTTGGGGATCGGGCTAGAGAATGCACGGAAGTGAGGAAACAGGGGGGAAAGAAGGAGAAGCACACGGCGGATCCGTAGGGATGGTTAGCGGCCTCGGGGATGCTCGGGAGGCGGCGATTCGACGACGACGATCTTCGGTGGCCGACGAGGAAAACGACGGCCGTGGCGGCGTTGCGGTGCGTCCGAGGCCTCGTGGTTCGTCGAGGAGGTCGGGGAAGTCGAGACTGAGCTCGTAGGCACGGCGAGGGGTCGAGGGGGAGGCGGTGGCTGCGGCTACGGCGGCAGTGAGCTCGCGGGCGTCTCGGCCATGGTGGAGAGGGCGAGAGGGAGACGAGGGGGAGAGTGGCGGGGCGGTCGGAGCGATCCAGACGGCTCTCGCGGGTCTGTCTGCGGCGCCACGCAAGCTAGCAGGCAGGAGGTGGCACGGGCGCGTGTGTGCGCATGGCGAGCACACGCTCGGCGTCCTCCTGGCACGGTGGAGACGACGACTGGCAGCACCAGTCAGCTGGGCCAGTGCAGATGGGCCACCAGGTAAGTGGCCCAGGTTAGTCTCTCTCTCTCTCTCTCTCTTTTATTTCTATTTTCTATTTTATTTCTCTGTTTTGAATTAGTAAAAATACTAATTCATTTTGTAAAATCCTGAAAATATTTGTGGCATATGTTTGGATTATTTCCAACAACCTTAAAATACTTTCAAGATTATTTGGACATTTAAAATTATTTATAGGGTTTAAATGTCCAAATGCAAATACTTATGATTTAATTCAAAAATCCTAAAATGACCTAGAAAGGTGTGCACCATTTTTGTCAGAGGTTCTAGACCAATTCAAAAATGATGAACTTTTCTAAAGAGCATTCTGGTTTCTTGAAAATGTTTTTAAGTTGAAACTATTTGATTTAATTTTGGTGCTAGGGTTGGTCATCCCCATTTCAACTTTAATGAAATGTAGACATGATGACATGATGATCATGCAAGGACAAGCAAAGGCTAAGCTAGGGCTGTGACAACTCACCCCCACTAAACAAGAATCTCGCCCCGAGATTCAAGACGTGAGGTAAGAAGACACTGGGGACACAAAGCTAACACGGCCTTCATGATCCAACTGCCCTTCTCGAAGATGTTGAATCACTGCTTCATGTTGTCATTGACGTCTTTGCTTTCGAGATCTTCATTCAACTCGATGACAACGAAATGAGATTCTACAGGAAACGATCTCCTCGAAGATCGAGCAACTCACGATCAACTCACGGAATGAGACATAGCAACATCTCTCGAGTTGAGACACAAAACACACATCGAGAGGGATGGAAGAAACAGATGGCGGAAGTTCGATTTGGTAGGCAAAAATTCCAAGCTTGAGTAAGATGGTGCATGGTTTCAAAGTAGCAAGGAAATAATTGCCCTTAATACCACAGCGGGGCACCTTTCGGAAGGTGACTGACAGAACTATTCCCTTAAGTGGCAAAAAGAATTACTTTGATGCATAGATCATTGCAACTCTTCATTCCAGCCTAAGGCAATTTACAAACGATCGTTTGAACGAATTCAAAAGAATGGCATACTCGGTTTGGAAAGGAAACTATGGTTATAGAACAACTCGGCAAATGGAAGGCACATTCCAGTTGATACCAAGGATATAACCTAGTGACTGAGCGTGCTTTCAAGAACTTGAGCATTTCCATATTCATCAAGGTCTTACCAACATCCGTGCCGAGGATCCTGGCAACACCTCATACTACCATGATGAATAGTGATGGACGATGCAGATGCAAAGGAGGAGAACACCTTCTCAGATTTTACCTTAGCAAGGCCAAGGAAACAGAATCTGGATGATCGACCGAGAGACATTGAGCACTCCGCTTCTAATGTTCTCCTTGATGTGCTAGCGTAACCCATTCATAGATATGGTTTGGTATCTAGAACATCAAGTAAAAGGTCGGACTTCTGGAGCACAAGAATCCATAAGGAATAACTACTGGAGTAATTCCTACGAAATCCTTATGGGGAGGTGGCCAACTTACTCAATCAAGATACTACAATAATAGGTCTTCCGGCTGGATGTGTTGGCCACAACATCCACTTTACCGGGTTACAGAGAGACCAATATTATAGTTCTTGAGAAACGCTCCAACCATCATATCTGCCTGAGATTCAGATCTGGTAGGCAACAAGATATTTCAAACATCATGTCTGGAAAAGGAAAGGTTGCGACACAAATCGACGAGATGATGTTGCGAGATTCTCGGGAAATGAACTATGGTAATAAGCTCCAAAACATGAGTTGGTTCTGCTACATACATGTGAACACACTATCCCAGACAAGCATGACCACGTAGTAGTCTTATAATAAAACACTACCGAGTTCAGGTGGGAACCATCAACGAGGATATCGAAGTGCTTTCATAAGTCCGGATTAGCTCTTATGAAGGAACTCCTTCTCCTTGAACAAATCAGTCAGTGGCTTGGTGTGCTAGGGACACATATGGAATGAAGGTTGCAAGTCTCCAAACCACAGAATACTTCGCACGTATGCATGACTGATTTGGGATGATTCCAGAGGAAGCAAAACAAACTTTCTCAAATGCACGGCGGCAACTTGCATCAAATGCACGTGATTCAAAGGAAGTCACTTCTTTCATCCAAGCATATGCTTCATGAGCTAGCATGAAGAAATGCTTACAAAAGTTTCCAACACTAGCTTAATGTTCAACATGAATCATGGAGAAGATAAGGATGTTGTCGATGGGCTCAACAATAATTCATCCAGGTTCCCATGAAGATGGAATTCCACAACTATGTGAATAAGGTGATAGCATTGGTCAGACCAAAAGATGTAACGGTGTATGCTCGAGGGATCAACCACGAGTAAGACAACATTACGATTATCGTTGATTCTGATTTGATTTGACGATGGCCCACACTCAAATCAAAGTTTTGACAAGACAATAGATCCAACAACTGATCACAAGGACCAATCGATGAAGATATCATCTTCCTTCAACACACACACGCAAAAGATATCCCTTTGGAATGAACTAAATATCTTCCAACTCTCCAAGTTGTTGTTTAGCTCAACCAACTAGCTCAGGGGTATCCAACATAGATTCTTGGAGAAGTGGTGGTTTATAAGAAAACCAACTTGATCACGAACTGAACATAGCGGTCAGCTAACAACCAAGTAATACTTCCGAGAAGATCTTCAGAAAATCAAACCACCGATATGTTACTAAGCTCGAGAACAATCTTGCTTTTCAAGGCAAGACGATATGATCAAGAGAGTGATGGATTGACACAATCCTATCTCAATGATCGAGGAGTGCACCAGGGAAAATGGACTAGGTAGCACGATCAACCTTAGGGTGATGATTCAAAAATCAACACGCTAAGAATGAGGTTATTGTCCATTTAACTACCAAGCAACGGAGTTGCTAAGAGTATTGATTTCACACATCATAGTTCACTTGTCGGCATTCTGGTTACAATAACACGGGAACCGAGGAATTAACAATGATGGCAAGAAGTATTACTGCGCCAGGAATTCATAAGAGGTGGTGCAATTCTCATGACACTCCTGACATAAAGTGGGTAATACTCCAAGGTGGAATTGAACAAAAGCTGGTTTAGCATTTGATATGTGGAATACAACTACTTTGACTCAATCCTAGAAATGGATGAGGTACTGGAGTTTGTTTCTCCTATTCATTCTGGAATAGAATGGCTTGACTGACCACAAGAGTGAAAGGCATCGATGACACGGATGCACAACTAGTCCTGACTATCAATTGATGGACGATGGTCGGAAAACAAATAAAGAGAGACAACTCAAAGGAACATATGGTTTTCTAAGTTGCGGATGCATAGATTTAGTATGTCAGACCAGTTCAACATATTTCTTCCAGATAATCCATGCAGAAAGGTAGGACTGGCAGATTCACAATACATAATAGAGAACTCATCAAGAGCACTCTGGTTGTGATCTTTTGGTTGAAAGAACTTCTGCCATAGTGGTTCATGGTATTGGAAGAACGATATACCACAGGCCTCGAGGACTATCACAAAGGTTACTAATATCCTAAAGGAACTAGCAACACTATCAACATGAAGTAAGTAGGGTGAATCTCGGGTTCAGAAACCCAAGGTAGAATACCTACTACTCAGTAGCATCACGGGATGCTCTCGAGAGTAATGATGGCCAGAATCATCACACTGGAAATACGAAACATTGCTAGATTACTAGGTGACTCCCTAAAACACCTAGGGTCATAATAATATCTCCAACATATATGTCGAGGCAATAGAGTACCTCAACTCACCAATTAGTGTGATTAATCTGGCCCAAATGGACATCTGGAACAGAAAGAAAGGATTTGCAAATGCATCAGATTGTTTAGAAACCTGGGATGACTCGGACAGCATAACGGCTGTAAATGCTTAGAAAAAGGTTTGAGACGTTCACAAGGATTTGCATAGACACTCAACAACATCAGATCAAGGTTCTGGTTCAACTGACATCATACTAAAAGTAGTAGAAACTGAATTGAGGCCTGAAACCAACAATCCTATAAGTCTACGGATTAGTAACACGTGATCCTGATAGAAAGATGAGAAGCCTAGTTCTTAATCCCCGTAGAAAAGAAGAGGCGGACTCAGATCAGAAGGGCATAAGGTATAAGGAGTAAAAAGAGCCTTACGTTCCCTTCCACAATCAATTCCCTTATATAACTCATGCATTTCTAGACACGACTTCGACCAGTTTGGCTTGGTAATCCTACAGGCAGTCAGGCTCTGATACTAAAGCTGTCAGGACCCTGATCCTAAGCCACATCGATCTAGCATGTAACACATCATATCACTTTGCGGCCTCACGCACGGTATTCCCACGGGTGCCACCTTACCTGGCCCGGGACCGTTTGCGCCTTTTGGCCCACGTATATGATAGTGTCGCTAGCATCCATATGACCGAGAACCCGGGCCGACATGACTAGTCATGAACCCAAAGTGGCACTAACTTATAGGGACAGGCATACATGAATCAACATCGAGCATGTCGGTCAGCAGCGTGTGAATCCGGGCTGTAGCACTGGGCTAACAGGACTCCGGTGAACCGGGCTGTAGCAGGCTAGGCAGGACTCTGGATGTCACGCGTGACATTTCCCCGTAGGGACAGACACAGGAACAAAGTGAATCACATGCCGGTCAGTCAAGTGTTCCGGAGCAGTAGTGCTGGGCTAGCAGGACTCCGGTGAACCGGGCTGTAGCGGACTACTATGGCTCATGGAAGCAGAAGACTACATTTCCCCATAAGAGAGGCTACCAAGGATAAACAACTAGGTTGTCGGATCCCACACATACCAAGCATTTCAATCATACACACAATATGCTCGATATGTGTAAATACAACATGGCATCACAACAAAACTCTACGACTCAAAGTATTTATTCATTAGGCTCCGGGGAGCGAGATATTACGAACATGGGTCTCATGACCCAACATTCATAGCATACAAGTCAAAGCACATGCGGAAGCTTAACATGTCTGAGTACAGACATCTACAAAGGAAAAAATTGAGAAGCCTGACTATCTACCAGATCCTGTCGAGGGCACAAGATCGTAGCTGAGGTAGCAAGCTAAACATCGAAGCCCATGCGAAACTACTAACGAGACTGACGTCTCTCTGCAAGAACATAAAATAGGCAAACGTGAGTACAAATGTACCCATCAAGATTTACATCAGAACTATCTACATATGCATCGGAATCAATAAAGGGGGTGGTGGAGTTTAACTGCAGCAAGCCAGCTTTGACTCAGTGGCTAACCTGAACTACGACCGCAAGCAACTCTTTTGAGGTGGCGCACACGAGTCCACATATTCACCATATTAATACACCACTATGGATCCGCTCCCGTCTTCCTACGAGAACGCCATCCATAGCACTCACGCTTATCTTGAGCATTTTAGGGTATACACTTTCACTTGTCTATGAACTGTAGAGGCAACCCAGAAGTCCTTTTCCGCGGACACGGCTATTCGAATAGATGATGTTAACCCTGCAGGGGTGTACTTCTTCACACACGCTCTCGCCACTTACCACCATGTACACGTCGTGTATCTCGGCAACCTTCAAGTGGAAGCCTGGCGAGGGAGTCGGCCACGACCTGACTAACCACACAAGTCTCTAGTCCAGGTTTATCGCCTATTCGGGTTCCATCCGCAAGGAGATCCGGCCGGGGTGTCGCTCACGGCCCCAAACGATGTGTACAGGGTTCCAAGCCCACCAAACGGGCGGCGATTGATCTACCCGGCCATGGTGCCTAGTCTGTCCCAAGCCCACCTGTACCTAGTGCCACTTGGTAGACTACTAACACTACCTACAAACACCAGAAACTAGTTGCAACTCCTGGACAGAGATCAGGTTGATTAATAAGTCGAGAGAGCTTGGAGCGCCCGGAGCCCAATGTGTGGTAGTAACTGTTCATGGATCACAAACACAGAACTCAGTTCCCGAGGACGGTTTCAATGAGACAACCCACCATGTACTCCTACATGGCCTCTCACCGCTACCTTTACCAAATCATGTTCACACACTTAGCTCTCAATAGTAGGACATGTTCACAACTTTCCAATTCATCCTCGGTGAATCAGACCTGACTCAACTCTAAGCAGTAGCAGGCATGACAAACAAGCATACATGAGTAGGCACATCAGGGCTCAAACAAACTCCTACTCATGCTAGTGGGTTTCATCTATTTACTGTGGCAATGACAGGTCATGCAGAGGAAAGGGGTTCAACTACCGCAGCATGTAACAGTTGAATCGCTGTTGTCTTAATGCAGTAAAAGAGAGCAGGAGCGAGAGAATGGGATTGTATCGGAATGAACAAGGGGGTTTTGCTTGCCTGGCACTTTGGAAGATAGTATAGCTCTTCATCGGTGTCATTGATCACATCGTCGGAACACGTCTATCGAGAGGGAACGACCACCGACAAACAAAGAAGAAACATAATCAATGCAATGCAACATTATGATGCATGAATGTGACATGGAAATATGTTGTTGCTTGAGCTAATGCAACTAGCCACAAGATAAATGAAGTTGGTTTGAACCCTAGTTTCAAATTCAAACTCCATATGTGAAGGATTAAATGCCCTTTATATGATTTGGTCTAAACAGCAGCCTTAAGTTGTTCTAACATGCATGAAAATGGTACAGATGGATAGATTGGATTTTTCTGATCATTTTTCATATATAACTTATTTCATTTGGAGTTACGGTTGATTTTATATGAATTTTTGAAGTTTGCAACATTTTCTGGAATTTCCTATATAAAAATAAATCCAGAAAATACTTATTGCGTCAGCATAGCGTCACTGTGACGTCACCAGGTCAACGGGGTCGGCCCAGGTCAAACCTGACCAATGGGGCCCACTGGTCAGTGACTCAGGGCCAGTTAGTGTCGCTGACAGGTGGCCCCGGTCAACTGCCACATCAGCCAGTCAATCCTGATGCGTGGGTCCGCTAGTTTTGTTAATTAGTCTAGCTTAAAATTAAACAGCGGCTTAATTTGGCAGTAGGGCCAACTGTCATTATCTAGAGGGTGGGGTTAGCTGCTATTGACAGCCACGTCAGCTGCCGGCGTTTAGCCACCGGCGACCAAATCCGCGGCGGAGGAAGTCGGGATTTCGCTGCAGGGCCCTATTTGGCGCACAGGGAGCATCTACATGAAGCTGGGAGGCTGCCGCATCGAGTGGTGGTGTTGTTTGAGCTCGGGGTGGTCGGAAAAGATGTTGGCGACAACGTTGGCGGCTGCCGGAGCTCGGGCGAGCTCGGGGTCGTCGCTAGGAGGCACGACAGGAGGTGCGGAGCGGTGCTGCAGGCCCCTAGGGACACGGCGAGTGCGGTGAAGCACTCGGTTGCGAGCTTGCGCGGCTGTGGCCACGGCTACGCCATGGCCGGCAGCGAGATGCCTCGGTCATGGTTGGGGATCAGGCTAGAGAACGCGCGGAAGTGAGGAAACAGGGGGGGAAGAAGGAGGAGCTCACGGCGGATCCCTAGGGATGGTTAGCGGCCTCGGGGATGCTCGGGAGGTGGCGAATCGACAACGACGATCTTCGGTGGCCGACGAGGAAAACGGCGGCCGTGGCAGCGTTGCGGCGCGTCCGGGGCCTCGTGGTTCGTCGAGGAGGTCGGGGACATCGAGACGGAGCTCGTAGGCACGGCGAGGGGTCGAGGGGGAGGCGGTGGATGCGGCTATGGCGGTAGCGATCTCGCGGGCGTCTCGGCCATGGTGGAGAGGGCGAGAGGGAGACGAGGGGGAGAGTGGCGGGGCGGTCGGAGCGATCCAGACGGCTCTCGCGGGTCTATCCGCGGCGCCACGCAAGCTAGCAGGCAGGAGGTGGCACGGGCGCATGTGTGCGCACGGCGAGCACACGCTCGGCGTCCTCCTGGCGCGGTGGAGACGACGACTGGCAGCACCAGTCAGCTGGGCCAGTGCAGATGGGCCACCAGGTAAGTGGCCCAGGTTAGTCTCTCTCTCTTTTATTTCTGTTTTCTATTTTATTTCTCTTTTTTGAATTAGTAAAAATACTAATTCATTTTGTAAAATCATGAAAATAATTGTGGCATATGTTTGGATTATTTCCAACAACCTTAAAATACTTTCAAGATTATTTGGACATTTAAAATTATTTATAGGGTTTAAATGTCCAAATGCAAATACTTATGATTTAATTCAAAAATCCTAAAATGACCTAGAAAGGTGTGCACCATTTTTGTCAGAGGTTCTAGACCAATTCAAAAATGATGAACTTTTCTAAAGAGCATTCTGGTTTCTTGAAAATGTTTTTAAGTTGAAACTATTTGATTTAATTTTGGTGCTAGGGTTGGTCATCCCCATTTCAACTTTAATGAAATTTAGACATGATGACATGATGATCATGCAAGGACAAGCAAAGGCTAAGCTAGGGCTGTGACATGTACCAAGTACGCTTCGACGTATCATTTAAATAACAATGCATATCATTAATCTGTCATTGCATTATTTAAGTTTTTCTCTTTCTCTTATATGTCCATTTACGAAAATCCGCACCCGCACGTGCGGGTACGGTCAGTTCCCCAGGGGTCCTTATTTACCCCATAATACGGCGCAAGAAGTCCGAACACTTTCGACAATGCGGCACCCCGAACTTATAGCATTACATGCATCAGCTCCGAATCATGTATTTGGTCAAATGTTGGGTTGCCCGGCTCCCATGCTTTGGTACCTTACGTTCCGCTATATCGGCTAAGGTAGCGGTGGGAGAACTATTGCGATTGTGTCCCAGTTCTTCCGGATGAGCACCTCAGTAGAGAAAGCCAAAAACTGACTATCATGATAAGGCGAGAGACTGGTCGCTGTTCTAGAGGTCTCAAGTCCTTAAAGACTTTTTCCACTTCGGGCGAGGAGTCGGCCTTGTCCAGCTTAGGCGCGTATAGCGCCCCAAATTTGGCCCTCCGAATACTAGGGGCTTTGCCCAAAATTTAAAATCATAGACTTCTATGGCTAACTGAGAGTGATAAAGCATTATAGTCCGATTGCCTGGTTCGTTGCGCTGAACACCTCCCTTGAAGGACCCAAAATTGTGGTAAAGAGTGTTCAGGTTTATCCCGAACACCCCAGTACTAGTTACATGGGGATAGAAGCCGACGACTGGCCAACTCTCAGATTTTATAAACGGCCGCACAGAAGGTAATATTTTAAATTAAGAAAGCGTCGCATGGCGCAAGCGAACTCGTCTCATATTAAAGGATCACATGAGCATGTTCATTCAAAAATTACATCCTTGGCACACTCATCTGCCACTAAGCGGGAACCCTTCAGGACACTCTCATAGTAATTCTCGGGGCAGTGATGCTCCTTGCCCTCCGGCGGCCCCTCCTTCACCAGCTTCACGGCGTCCAGCTTCGCTCAATGCACCTTCACCCGGGCAAAAGCCCTACGTGCACCCTCGATGCAGACGGACCGCTTGATGACTTCAAGCCGTGGGTAGGCTTCCACAAGCCATCTCACCAGACCAAAGTAGCTGTCGGATAGGGGCTCGCCAGGCCACATCCGGACTATAAGGCCCCTCATGGCCTGTTCAGCCGCCTTGTGAAGTTCGACCAACTGCTTCAGCTGGTCGCTCAAGGGCACGGGGTCACTACAACATGACCCCCACTATAGCAATGCATCTTTCCGTATCTAAAAGTGCATATATGCATTGTTAGTGTCTTTACCAACAGGGTGTTCGGTCCCAGTATACTGAGACCAGAACAACTTCTCCGTTGAGCTCCCCTCCTCAGCCCGGTGAAACTCCGAGGCATCCAGTACATTGCGGGGAAGATCTGCAAACGCTCCTGGAGTGCTCCGAACTCGGGTAAGAAAAAGGAAAGTCTCCTTCACGTGATTGCTTTGCATAATGAATGCCTTACCCACTGCTATTTTCTTCACCGCGTCAATCTCCTGGAGGGCCTTGTGGGCTTCGGCCTTGGCGCTCCGGATGCTTTCAAGCGCTCGCGCGAGCTTGGACTCTCGCATCTTGGAGTCATGCTCCAAGGACTCATGCTTTCTGGCGAGAGCCTCGAGCTCTTGCTGCACCTTGCCTACTTGGGCTTCTTGTTTCTCCCATTCAATGCGTTCTTTGGCCGCTTTGTCTTCGGCCTCGGACAACGCCTTCCTCAGGGTCACCACCTCGGTCTTGGCCCCTGACAAATCCATGATGATCCTATTACTTTACTCCCGAACTTCTTTTTAACTATACTAGCAAAAAGCCCGTGCGTTGCAACGGGAGAGAAAACATAACACACGCTCTTACCTCAACAACCATCACTCAAGACCACAATAGATCCATCTCCTTTAATTTTTACGAGGCATCATATTTGTGTTACCGCTTATCCTCCTTCTCACCCTCGCCGGCGATGGCCTCGGTGTTCACACAAAACAACCAAAAACATGTGTTGAATATGGTTAATCCTAAGGCGTCTCTCTCGCCCTGTCTCCTCCCTCTCCCTCTCTCTCTCTCTCCCTCTCTCTCTCTCGCTCTCGCTCGCTTTCTCTCACTCTCGAGGTGAGAAATCTGTTGTTTTCCCCTACGACATTTTTCAAAGGTATGCATGTGTAGTTATCGATGTTTTATTTTCTGTATATGGTTATAGTAGGGTGTTTATTTGCAATCCGGATAGTCGCCGGTATGAAAAAAACAAATCTTGTGTTATAAGTTATAAGTTTGCTTCCATAACAATATTTTAAAAATATTTAACAGGTAAAATTAACATCATATTTAGATTCCACACACTTTTATAATAAATTTTCATATATAATATGTTAAAATCGAAGTTACGGTTTAAAAGATACAGATAATTTAGAAAATCATTTGGTTTGACTCAAATATATTCCAAAATAATATTTAAAAATACTTAACAGGTAAAAATAATCTCATATTCATATTCTACATAATTTTCTAATCAAATTTCATATATAACATATTCAAATTGGAGTTACGGTTTAAAAGATATGGATGATTTTAAAAAGCATTTGTTTGACTTAAATATGATCCGCGAATGAATTACCTAAAACATCAGGGGGGTTCGCAAAATGTAAAATAATGGTTCGGGTGTGACTTAAATCCGGACGGCGGGTTGATTTCAAGAAAAGACAGGGACTTTTGTGTAAAATACGAAAATAACAATTCGTTTTAACTTAAAACAGGACTGCGGGTTAAATTTTTTGAAATAAAGGGACTTTTTTGAAAAATGCTATGACGGACAAAAGGAACCTAATTTGTTTTATTATTAGGTAAAGATAGGCAGGGGTATTTCTTATCTTTGCTCTCTTCGAGCTGCCTCTTGGTAAGGCCGAGCTCATCCTCGGACCGCTTCAGGTCCTGCTTCAGCGCAGAAACCTCCGTAGTACGTGCGGCAGCGGCCAGCAGTGAAGCCTGTACATACACATAGACATACTCTAATTAGACTCCTGAGTTATCATTTGATCCTCTATTCGGCTTTTCCTCGCGAACGCTGAATAGAGCGTCAGGGGCTACTATCTATGTGGTGATATTTTCTTATATTTTGATTGCTTACCTCAAAGCCTGTTAGGAGGCTGGCGCAAGCTTCGGTCAGTCCGTTTTTGGCGGACTGAACCTTCTCCACCGCACTCATAATAGTGTGGTGCTCTTCATCGATGGAAGCGCTGCAAAGCGCTTCCAGCAAGTTGTCCACTGCCTCTGGTTGGACAGAGGACACCGGCACAGATGGTTGGCCCCCCTTAATGGGGGATCGCCTGCCGGAGTCCGGAACCATCGAAGGTTCCGGCGCAGTGTCCGGCTGGGGGCCGAACTCGGAGCCCGTAGGGACCTCGCTCCCTTGGTACACAGGGTCCGGGAAGTCGCCTCGAGGCACCCCCAGAACCACCTCCCCTTGGCTCGGTGCCTTTTGAGACAACACCTCGGCGTTGTCCGTAGGGCGAGGGGTGGTAGCGGTCGGGAGAGAACCACTATTCATATCCGACGAGTCCAGAGAGTCGCTCGACGAGGGTACGTCGAGATGAGCTCCGGACGGACTGCATAATCATGTTTGGCATGAGGAGAGGCGGTGTAATAAAACATACCACGAAGTGCTATGGTGCCCGGACACTTACGATTTTGCCAGGGGCTTGACCATGGGCAGCCATCGTCGCCGCAGTCGGCGGCCGTCGTGGCGCAGTCTGGAGGGAGGGTCCTTCCCTTCTTGGACCCTTCGGCCTCCCCGGTTGGGACGACCTTCCTTTTCTTGTCTCCCCCGGCTGGGGGGGGGGGGGGATTTTCCTCTTCCTCCTCCTCGTCTTCATGGGAGGAGTGTGCGTCGGAGTCATCGTACGATGAGTCCGATACAACCTTGCGCCGGAGACCCTTTCGGGTCCCCGCTGCTTTCTTCTTGGTCTTCTTCACCGGCACCTTGTAAGGTGCTGGAGTTAGCATCTCCGTTAGGAGAGCGCCTACAGGATCTTCGGGCAGGGGGCTGGGCAATCAAGCTGCTCCGCTGTCCCTATCCAATCCTGTTAATGGCATAGAAGCGTAGATCCTGCATATAACTAAACCAGGGCAAATAAATACCTTGAGAGATATAGAAACTTACCAGATTGGCGTGGCATTTTGCGCTAAGTCCGCGGTCCTTGGTGAGGGAAGGAGGAATCTCGGCGCCCTTGAACAACACCCTCCAGACGTCCTCGTGCGTCGTGTCATAAAGCTCCCGCAGCGTCTGGTGCTTGGCCAAGTCGAACTCCCACAAAACGAATGCCCGTCGTTGACATGGGAGGATCCGGCGGAAGAGCATGACCTGGACCACATTGACAAGCTTGATTTTCTGGCTCATCATGTTCCGGATACAGGTCTGGAGTTCGGTCAACTCTGCCGAAGAACCCCAGGACAGGCCCTTCTCTTTCCAAGAGGTGAGCCGCATGGAGATTCCGGATCGAAATTTGGGGGCCGCTGCCCAGTTGGAGTCGCGCGGCTCGGTGAGGTAGAACCACCCCGATTGCCACCCCTTTATGGTATCCACATAGGTGCCCTCGAGCCAGGTGACATTAGGCATCTTGCCCACCATGGCGCCTCCGCACTCTGCTTGCTGGCCACCCACCACCTTCGGTTTGACATTGAAGGATTTCAGCCATAGGCCGAAGTGGGGCTTGATGCGGAGGAAGGCCTCGCACACGACGATAAACACTGAGATGTTGAGGATGAAGTTGGGGGCCAGATCATGAAAATCCAGCCCATAGTAGAACATGAGCCCGCGGACAAATGGGTGGAGGGGAAATCCCAGTCCGCGGACAATATGGGTAAGAAAAACTACCCTCTCATGGGGTTCGGGCGTTGGGACGATTTGCCCCGCATTTGGCAGCCGGTGCGCGATATCCGCGGCCAGGTATCCGGCTTCCTGTAACTTTTTGATGTTCTCCTCTGTGACGGAGGAGACCATCCACTTGCCTCCTGCATCGGACATGCTTGGAGTGGTTTGAGAAGAAGAACGCGAGCTTGGGCGCTAGAGCTCGAGTGTGCGGGAATGGGTAAGCGAGGAAGAAGAAGGTGTGGGTGAAAAAAAGTAAATATGTGTCCCTCTATAAGGGCGGAAGAGGCGATGTGTCTCCCCACTTGCCTGGCAAAACCGCTTATTCCCCAGGCGCCGTAATTGATGGCGCGGTTGGGTTACCCACGTCTGTATGGATGAGAATCCCGTGATAAGGGGAACATGATCTCTGCTTTGACGAGACGTGTCAAGAAAACTGCCTCGCGCTATGTGCGGAGCTGGTTGAGAAAAACGGCTCGAATAATGACTGGGCCATGGCGTGATGTCATACGTCTCACGTCTCCAACGTATCTATAATTTTTGATTGCTCCATGCTATATTATCTACTGTTTTGGACTATATTGGGCTTTATTTTCCACTTTTATATTATTTTTGGGACTAACCTATTAACCGGAGGCCCGGCCAAGAATTGTTGTTTTTTGCCTATTTCAGTGTTTCAGATAAACGGAATATCAAACGGAGTCCAAACGGAATAAAATCTTCGGGAACGTGATTTTCTCACCGAACATGATCCAGGAGACTTGGACCCTGCTCCAAGGAACAAAAGAGGCGGTCACGAGGGTGGGGGCGCCTGTAACATCCCAAATTTTCAATTTGGAATGTTATACACTAGATCATCATGCATATCATATTTTCTTGCATTTTGTCAATCCTAGAAATTTCACGCAGCTCAAGGACCCTCGGAGAGAGTTGGAGACTTCGTCATTTTCATATTTGAGTTTTCTCAAATTTTGAAAAGAGGATCATTGGATTTGTCAGAGTTTCATTAGCCTTTTATTTGGATAGGGAAAATGCGTGTTTTCAAAATTTGCATTCTAGGTCCCGAGAAAAGTTCATTTTGTTCGACTCATTTTTAGGAGTCGGGGAAAATTGACTTTAGAAGTTTTGGAGTTCGTTTAGTTCTCTTTTCTTTTGTTTTTCTGCGCGCGAAACCGATTTAAAAAATTCCAGCGCGCCTGGGCCAAGGCCCAAGCCGCCGGCCAGGCCGGCTCCCAAGCCGCGCGCGCGCGCCCAGCGCAGGAGGCCGCCGCCGCCGTCCTAGTCCTTCTAGGACTCTTCTTTCCAATCTCCCTCTCCTTCTCTTTTTCCTCCTCTTTTTCTTGCCCCCTCCCCCAAGTTTCCTCTCCCCTCACCTATATAAATACCCACACCCCCCCTCTAAACCCACACCAAACCCCAAGCCCCTCACCCCGCGCCCCCAAGCCGCGCCGCACCCTAGAGCCGCCGCCGCCCGCGCCCTGCGTCACCGCCGCCGCCGCCCTTGCCCTAGCGCCGCCGTTCGCCGGAGCCCCACTCGCTGGAGGTACCGCGCCGCGTCTCTTTTTCTCCCCTCGGTTCGGTTTTTCTCTAAACCGTTCCGATTCTTTTCTTCTCTTCCGATTCGTTTTCTAGATCGGTTTTTCGTTCGGTTTTCTTTTCCCGAAACCCTAGATCGGATTCATTTTCTTTTCCGATTTAGTTGCCTAGAGACCGTTCGTCGGACCGTTCGTCCTAATGAACGTGATCACCGGATCGTTCCACGTTAACGAACGTCCGTTCGTTTAACCGTTCTTCTTTTTCTTTCCGTCGGATTTACTCCGCGATCGCGATCTCAGATCCGATCTTCGTTCTAGTCTATCTTCTCGCTCGTTTATCGGAATCAGGTGATTCAAGCGCCTGGAGTTTCGTTTCGAAACCGCCGTTCCGACTAATCAACTTTAACTAAAGTTTTTGCTATGGTAAAATTTGACCTAGTTTCAACTTGCAAGAACCGAGTTGTTTTCTTCCGCCGTTTGTTTTCTGTTGCTTTGTTCGGTTCTTTCTTTCTTTGCAACTGGAGTTCTTAAGTTGAACTTTCTGGTTCAATCTCTTGTTCGAGTTTTACCTATGCATTAGATGAGTACTTGTTGTATGCTTGTTGTTTGTCTGCGATAGATTACCCGGATTGCGCCGCCTGTTACTTCGAATCTCTAGGACTCGCGGATCATCAGCAAGGCAAGTAACACTTTGATCATACCTTTTCTACAACCCAGTTTTATTGCATTAGATCCATCCTCACACATTGCATGATTAGGATCTAATTAAATTGTGGGAAGGGAAGTAGATGAGGTAGTACCTATTACCTATTTATTATGAAACCTTTGGGAGTTACTTCTACGTTTGCTTATTATGCCATGCTATGCTAGTAGACGTGGATTGGGTGAGTGATATCCATGACAGATGTGAGATTGATAATTTTAAGGGTTTATCTAAGGTGGCAACTTAAACACACATCTGGGTGGATTTAGGCACCTGATGTCTATCAGGACTTGCCTGTTTTATTTTGGACCGCCACCCAGGCTCAAAGGGATCATAAGATCTTTCATGCTAAATACTTACTTGTGCAGCCACAAGCCATTATGGGCTCTGGCATAGTTGACTAAGTCGTGCGAACTCTTACAGGGTAGACTAGCAGATGTAGGGGAAGGTAGGTGTACCGGTCTATCCATCGTAAGGTGCTAGCGCTTCTGAAAGACTGTGTCTCGGTCATCCGTTTCTCAAACACCAGTAGTGCGAGAAATCCAACGGAGGCGATCGAGTCTTGTGGGGAAAAGTGCGCAAACCTCTGCAGAGTGTAATAAACTAATCATGATTAGCCGTGTCCCCGGTTATGGACAATCTTGAGTATCTAGTACTTGAATATCATGTGAATTTCATCATGTTACTTCTAAATTAATATTGTTGGGTTATTGATGACTACTTTTAATTGGGATTGAGAATGCTGTCAACCATTCTCAATGTTTAACAACCACCATGATAGTTAAATAAATTTATTCCTTTGCAGTATGGAAAAACTGGCTTTACGCAAAACAGTAACCATAGAGCTTTCCACCAGCCAAATATGCATATAGTATAGCTGTTTCATTCCATCATTCCCTATGTGTTACATTGCCAGCATATTCCATGTGCTGACCCGTTTCGGGCTGTAACGTTAATGTTGCAGACTTTTCAGACGACGATTAAGGTGCTTTTAGGTCGTGGTTCTATACTCAGTGATGCCGTTGGAGTTGATGGACCCATTTATCTTCCAAGTCTTCCGCTGTTATCGATATTAGATGGCCTTAAGCCATATTATTGTAATAAGTTCTCTTCGGAGACATCGATGTAATAAGTGTGTGATTGCCACTCTGCTATAAATCCTTCGATGTACTGTGTGGTGTCAGCATTACTGATCCAGGGATGACACCGGAGCACAGTAGACTTGATCCATTCGGGTCGGGTCGCTACAGAGATGGTATCAGAGCACACACTGACTGTAGGACACGACCACTAAGTTAAAGCCATAGATCACTATTCTCTCCTCATTTTCTAACTCCTCATCTTTTCTACTCTTTAGGATGAAGGACGCGAAGATTAAGTACGCTCAACCGTATGAAGGCACACCTTTTGGATTGCACTTGAAGGAAGTCACCAAGTACCTGAATATTGGATTACCAAGTTTCACGGGAACCTTCAACGCCACTTTGCCTGAAGAGGAGCGCTGGAAGATTCAAGCTCATGTTCCAGGAAGAACATTTGCGCCAATCACAAAGCCCATAGATAGTGTTTTCAATGCACCAACTTGGAGTCTAGGAAGGAGCATGGCAGCCCATATCACCATAGGACGCATTGGAGAAGTTTATCAAGAAGACCTCAAGGATACTATCTACCAGATTTGCGGACACTGAGATGAACAATGGGAGTTAGTCACCACCAAGAAGGATAGATCCATTGCAGCATTCATCCAGGAGTTAAACCAGCACATTCGACGCCACGAGAACCAGATGTGCAATGATATGATAGAGTTGAAGAATGCGAAAGCGAGGATCATCGAGCTAGAAGGAGAACTGAAGGCTACACGCAAGGACTAGATGGACGAGATTGTAGCAATAGCAAGACACAACGTCGATCTTAAGCAGGAGATTGAAGAACTCAAGAGGGAGTTAGCATCCAGGAAGGAAGACATGTATGTCGCATGTCCGGACAACTACATCATCATCGATGACACAGATTCGGATCCAAGTGAACCCGACTTTGAAGACGAAGCTGGAGCGGACATCATGGAGTCTTCCACCGGTTCAAATTTCTAGATGACCACCAACTATTAGTAGTATTTCCCCCCATGTGAACACTAGTTCGAGCACTTTTTGCGATAGCTAGATCGATTGTAAGCCCTTGTTTGAATTGAATGAAGTGATTTTGTGTGAATTTGCTCATGTGCATTGGGGTAGTGTTTTCTCTTTACACCTCATTCTATTCTTATCTCTCATCTTTTCTAAACCCTCAGATGCCTCCGAGACGTGACAATGGATTTCCACCGGAGCTCACTCAGTTGATCCAGCAACAGAATCAATTGATGCAGATGTTAGTTCAGAACCAGCAGAACAACAACAACAACAACAACCCACCTCCACCACCACCACCTGTTGACCACTTAGCCCGTTTCCTTAGGCTAAATCCGCCGGTGTTTTCTAGTAGCATCGAGCCGATAGTAGCAGACGATTGGCTCCGCAAGATAGGAAGGGAGTTGACCACCGCAGGATGCACGGATGGTGAGAAGGTGAAGTTTGCCGCACATCAGTTAGAAGGACCCGCGGCAGCATGGTGGGAGAATTTCACAGCCACCTTCCCAGTTGACACCATCACATGGGATCAGTTCCAGCAAGCTTTCTGCACTGCACATGTTTCAGCAGGAGCTATGGCCATGAAGAAGCGTGAGTTTCGCAACTTACGCCAAGGAGGAAGGACAGTTGGCCAGTATGTTGACGACTTCAGCAAGTTAGCACGTTATGCCCCAGATGACGTTGCTACGGATGCAACCAAGCAGGAGAAGTTTCTGGAAGGATTGAATGATGAGTTGAGTATGCAGCTGATGGTAGGAAGTTTCAACAACTACCAGGAGTTGGTAGATCGTGCCATCATGATTGAAGGGAAGCAACAGCAGATTGAGAACCGCAAGAGGAAGTATGGACAAGGGAAGTATAACTCTGGAGCCCAGCAGAAGCCCCGTTTTACCCCTAAATCAGGATTTCAGTTTCAGCATACCCATGGAGGAGGTAGTTCGCACAACCATAATGGCCATAAGAATGGTAATGGGAATGGAGGAAGCAACGGCCAGAACCGGACCACCCCATCAACCCCATCCAAGAGAGATCTGAGTCAAGTCACCTGTTTCAAGTGTTCCAAGACCGGACATTATGCCAATGAATGTCCTGAAGGCCAAAATGGTAATGGCAATGGAAGCTCAGGGAAGAAGCCGAACCCTTTCAATAGGGGACAGGTGAACCACGTTAACATGGAGGAGGTTGAAGATCAGCCGGATGCAGTAATCGGTAAGTTTTTGGTTAAGTCATTTACCGCACTCGTTCTTTTTGATAATGGTGCATCACATTCATACATATCAAGGGGATTTGTGGAAAAATATAGCCTACCCACTAGGATTCTTAAAACACCTATGCTAGTAAGTTCGCCAGGAGCAGAGTACATGGCCAGTCAAGGATGTTTTCAAGTGCCATTAAGCATAGGAAGGCATGTTTTCCCAACGGATTTAATTATTCTGGAATCCCAAGGTCTGGATGTAATTCTCGGTATGGATTGGCTGTCGATGTATGGAGGAAACATCGATTGTGCTAGTAAGACAATTTTGCTTACAACGCCAGAAGGAAGAAGGATCAAGTATGTATCCCGGCATGTGCCAAATAGGACACAAGTAAACTGCCTAACAGGAGTTGTGCAAGAGGAAGTACCAGTGGTAAAGGATTTTCCTGATGTATTTCCTGAAGAGTTGCCAGGCATGCCACCGGATAGGGACATTGAGTTTTTGATTGAGCTATTGCCAGGCACTGGGCCGATATCAAAGAGACCGTACCGGATGCCAGCAAAGGATTTGGTAGAAATTAAGAATCAGATTAAGGAGTTACTGGAGAAAGGTTACATATGCCCAAGTTCTTCGCCTTGGGGATCACCCGTACTTTTAGTGGAGAAGAAGGATGGATCGTTACGGATGGTTGTTGATTACCGTGGATTGAATGAAGTAACCATCAAGAACAAGTACCCACTGCCAATGATAAATGATCTGTTTGATCATTTGCAAGGAGCTAAAGTGTTTTCCAAGATCGATTTGTGATCAGGGTACCACCAGTTGAAGATTCGAGAGCAGGACATACCTAAGACAGCAATCACCACAAGATATGGACTGTATGAGTATACCGTTATGTCATTTGGATTGACTAACGCGCCTGCCTATTTTATGAACCTGATGAACAAAGTGTTTATGGAGTTTTTGGATAAGTTCGTCGTAGTGTTCATTGATGACATCCTGGTTTATTCAAAGAATGAAGAAGAGCATAAGGAACATTTGCGTTTGGTTTTGGAGAAACTAAGGGAACATCAGTTATATGCCAAATTTAGCAAATGTGAGTTTTGGTTGAAGGAAGTAGGATTCCTTGGACACGTTATATCCGGAGAAGGGATAGCAGTAGACCCCACAAAGGTTGAGACTGTAACCGAATGGGAAGCCCCAACGATAGTTGGAGAGATCCGGAGTTTTCTTGGACTCGCAGAATACTACCGGAGATTCATTGAGAACTTTCCAAAGATTGTGAAGCCTATGACGGAGTTGTTGAAGAAGGATACCAAGTTCAATTGGACTGAGGAGTGCGAGGCTAGTTTCCAGGAGTTGAAGAAACATTTGGTTACCTCACCAGTGTTGATTTTGCCAGATCAGACCAAGGATTATGAGGTGTATTGCGACGCTTCACGTCGAGGACTTGGAGCAGTGCTTATGCAGGAAGGAAGAGTTGTTTCGTATGCTTCACAACAACTGAAGCCTCATGAGTTGAACTATGCCACGCATGATTTGGAGTTAGCAGCCGTAGTGCATGCATTGAAGACATGGAGACATTTCCTCATTGGAAATCATTGTGAGGTGTACACGGATCACAAGAATTTGAAGTACATTTTCACGCAGAAGGAGTTGAATCTCAGACAAAGGAGATGGTTGGAGCTCATCAAGGATTATGATATGAGATTGCATTACCATCCCGGTAAAGCTAATGTAGTAGCTGACGCATTGAGCCGTAAGAGCCATGTCAATACGTTAATAACGGAAGAAATACCCAAGGAGTTAGCAGATAACCTTCGTGAGCTATGTTTGGAGATAGTTCCGAGAGGCTATGTGGCAGCATTGGAGATTCAGTCAACATTGATGGATAAAATCAGAGAAGCTTAGAAATCTGACAAGGAAATTGCTGCTATAAAGGAGAAACTAAGCAAAGGAAAAGCAAAGGGATTTCATGAGGATGAGCACGATACCCTATGGTTTGAGGACCGTGTTTATGTGCCCAATGACCCGGAGATCAGGAAGTTGATTCTACAAGAGGCACATGATTCACCCTATTCGATTCACCCAGGAAATACCAAGATGTATTTGGATTTGAAGGAGACATTCTGGTGGACCGGAATGAAGAAGGATATTGCAGCATATGTAGCAGTTTGTGACGTATGTCATAGAGTAAAGGTAGAGCATCAGAAGCCAGCCGGATTGTTACAACCATTGCCGATACCCGAATGGAAGTGGGATAAGATAGGCATGGATTTCATCACAGGACTACCCAGGACGAAAGCAGGTTATGACTCGATATGGGTAGTAGTTGATCGTTTGACGAAGGTAGCACATTTCATTCCAGTTAAGACCACTTACACCAGTGCTAAGTTGGCAAAGATATACATGACTAGGATCATTTGTTTGCATGGAGTTCCGAGGAGTATTGTATCAGACGGATGAACCCAATTTACCTCAAAGTTTTGGAATTAGTTGCATGAAACTTTGGGAACCAGGCTAGAGTTCAGCACCGCTTTTCATCCGCAGACAGATGGACAGACCGAGAGAGTCAATCAGATTTTGGAAGATATGCTGAGAGCTTGTGCACTAGATTATGGATCTAGTTGGGACGATAATTTGCCATATGCAGAGTTCTCTTACAATAATAGGTATCAGACCAGTTTGAAGATGGCCCCTTTCGAAGCTTTGTACGGAAGGAGGTGCAGGACACCGTTGTCATGGGACGAAGTTGGAGACCGCCAGTTGTTTGGACCAGATCTGATTAAAGAGTCTGAACAGAAGGTGAAGTTGATTCGTGATAGGCTCAAGGTAGCCTAGTCCAGGCAGAAGAGCTACGCAGATTCTAAACGCAAGGAGACAGTTTACGAAGTCGGAGACAGAGCTTATCTTCGAGTATCCCCACTACGAGGAGTTAAGCGCTTTGGAGTTGAGGGAAAATTAGCACCGTGTTTCGTTGGACCATATCAGATCTTGCAACGTATGGGAGAAGTCGCTTATAAGTTGGAATTACCAGAGGGACTGTCAGGAGTTCATGATGTATTCCATGTTTCTCAGCTGAAGAAATGTCACGCCGAGATGGCGGAGGTACCGCTAAGAGATACAGTGCCGCTTGAAGCAATTCAGTTGCAGGACGACTTAACGTATGAAGAGAAACCAGTCAAGATTCTCGATTATGCCAGTAGAGTTACCCGCAGCAAGGTTATCAAGTTTTGCAAAGTTCAGTGGAACCACCACTTAGAGGATGAAGCCACCTGGGAGAGAGAAGAAGATTTGCTCAAGGACCACCCTCACCTATTTTCTAGCCAACCCGAATCTCGAGGGCGAGATTCATCTTAAGGGGGGTAGTTTTGTAACATCCCAAATTTTCAATTTGGAATGTTATACACTAGATCATCATGCATATCATATTTTCTTGCATTTTGTCGATCCTAGAAATTTCACGCAGCTCAAGGACCCTTGGAGAGAGTTGGAGATTTCGTCATTTTCATATTTGAGTTTTCTCAAATTTTGAAAAGAGGATCATTGGATTTGTCGGAGTTTCATTTGCCTTTTATTTGGATAGGGAAAAATGCACGTTTTCAAAATTTGCATTCTAGGTCCCGAGAAAAGTTCATTTTGTTCGACTCATTTTTAGGAATCGGGGAAAATTGACTTTAGAAGTTTTGGAGTTCGTTTAGTTCTCTTTTCTTTTGTTTTTCTGCGCGCGAAACCGATTTAAAAAAAATTCCAGCGCGCCTGGGCCAAGGCCCAAGCCGCCGGCCAGGCCTGCTCCCAAGCCGCGAGCGTGCGCCCAGCGCAGGAGGCCGCCGTCCTAGTCCTAGTCCTTCTAGGACTCTTCTTTCCAATCTCCCTCTCCTTCTCTTTTTCCTCCTCTTTTTCTTGCCCCCTCCCCCAAGTTTCCTCTCCCCTCACCTATATAAATACCCACACCCCCCCCCCTCTAAACCCACACCAAACCCCAAGCCCCTCACCACGCGCCCCCAAGCCGCGCCGCGCCCTAGAGCCGCCACCGCCCGCGCCCTGCGTCACCGCCGCCGCCGCTCTTGTGCATCGCCGCCGCCCTTGCCCTAGCGGCGCCGTTCGCCGGAGCCCCGCTCGCCGGAGGTACCGCGCCGCGTCTCTTTTTCTCTGTTGGAAATATGCCCTAGAGGCAATAATAAAAGCATTATTATTATATTTCGTTGTTCATGATAATTGTCTTTATTCATGCTATAATTGTGTTATCTGGAAATCGTAATACATGTGTGAATAATAGACAACAACGTGTCCCTAGTAAGCCTCTAGTTGACTAGCTCGTTGATCAACAGATAGTCATGGTTTCCTGACTATGGACATTGGATGTCATTGATAACGAGATCACATCATTAGGAGAATGATGTGATGGACTAGACCCAATCCTAAACATAGCATAAAGATCGTATAGTTCGTTTGCTAGAGTTTTTCCAATGTCAAGTATCCTTTCCTTAGACCATGAGATCGTGTAACTCCTGGATACCGTAAGAGTTCTTTGGGTGTACCAAACGTCACAACGTAACTGGGTGACTATAAAGGTATACTACGGGTATCTCCGAAAGTGTCTGTTGGGTTGACACGGATCAAGACTGGGATTTGTCACTCCGTATGACAGAGAGGTATCACTGGGCCCACTCGGTAATGCATCATCATAATGAGCTCAAAGTGACCAAGTGTCTAGTCACGGGATCATGCATTACCGTACGAGTAAAGTGACTTGCCGGTAACGAGATTGAACGAGGTATTGGGATACCGACGATCGAATCTCGGGCAAGTAACATACCGATTGACAAAGGGAATTGTATACGGGGTTGCTTGAATCCTCGACATCGTGGTTCATCCGATGAGATCATCATGGAGCATGTGGGAGCCAACATGGGTATCCAGATCCCGCTGTTGGTTATTGACCGGAGAGTCGTCTCAGTCATGTCTGCCTGTCTCCCGAACCCGTAGGGTCTACACACTTAAGGTTCGGTGACCCTAGGGTTGTAGGGATATGTATATGCAGTAACCCAAATGTTGTTTGGAGTCCCGGATGAGATCTCGGATGTCACGAGGAGTTCCGGAATGGTCCGTAGGTAAAGAATTATATATAGGAAGTGCTGTTTCGGCCATCGGGACAAGTTTCGGGGTTATCGGTATTGTACCGGGACCACCAGAGGGGTCCCGGGGGTCCACAGGGTGGGGCCACCTGCCCCGTGGGGGCCACATGGGCTGTAGGGGGCGCACCTTGGCCTACATGGGCCAAGGGCACCAGCCCCAAGGGCCCATGCGCCTAGGGTTTCCCAAAGGGGAAGAGTCCCACTTGTGGAAGGCACCCCTAGGTGCCTTGGGGGAGGGAAACCTCCCCTTGGCCGCCGCCCCCCTAGGAGATTGGATCTCCTAGGGCCGGCGCCCCCCCCCCCTTGGCCCTCATATATATAGTGGGGGAGGGAGGGCTTTTCTCCCACGCCTTTGGTTGCCTCCCTCTCCCTCTCCAACACCTCCTCCTCCTCCATAGTGCTTGGCGAAGCCCTGACGGAGTTCTGCAGCTCCACCATCACCACGCCGTCGTGCTGCTGCTGGAGCCATCTTCCTCAACCTCTTCTTCCCTCTTGCTGGATCAAGAAGAAGGAGACGTTACACTAACCGTACGTGTGTTGAACGCGGAGGTGCCGTCCGTTCAGCGCTAGGATCTCCGGTGATTTGGATCACGTCGTGTACGACTGCTTCATCCACGTTCTTTGAACGCTTCCGCTCGC
Organism: Triticum monococcum; assembly: GCA_034509565.1. Classification (NCBI taxonomy): domain Eukaryota; kingdom Viridiplantae; phylum Streptophyta; class Magnoliopsida; order Poales; family Poaceae; genus Triticum; species Triticum monococcum. Next base: position 475,199,886 of record CM067846.1, read on the forward strand.
GATCTACAAAGGTATGTAGATGCATCCGATGACTCGTTGCTAGATGAACTCATAGATAGATCTTGGTGAAACCATAGGAAAATTTTTGTTTTCTGCAACGTTCCCCAACAGTGGCATCATGAGCTAGGTCTATGCGTAGTTCTTCTTGCGCGAGTAGAACACAATTTGTTGTGGGCGTAGATGTTGTCAACTTTCTTGCCGCTACTAGTCTTATCTTGCTTCGACGGTATTAAGGGATGAAGCGGCCCGGACCAACCTTACACGTATGCTTACGTGAGACCGGTTCCACCGACAAACATGCACTAGTTGCATAAGGTGGCTGGCAGGTGACTGTCTCTCCTACTTTAGTTGGAGCGGATTCGATGAAAAGGGTCCTTATGAAGGGTAAATAGAAGTTGACAAATCACATTGTGGCTTTCACGTAGGTAAGAAAACGTTCTTGCTAGAACCCTACTTCAGCCACGTAAAACTTACAACAACAATTAGAGGACGTCTAACTTGTTTTTGCAGCAAGTGCTTTGTGATATGATATGGCCAAAGTTGTGATGAATGATGAATGATACATATGTGATGTATGAGATGTTCGTGCCATTGTAATAGGAATCACGACTTGCATGTTGATGAGTATGACAACCGGCAGGAGCCATAGGAGTTGTCTTTATTCTTTTATATGACCTGCGTGTCATTGAGAAACGCCATGTAAATTACTTTACTTTATTGCTAAACACGTTAGCCATAGTAGTAGAAGTAATAGTTGGCGAGCAACTTCATGGAGACACGATGATGGAGATCATGATGATGGAGATCATGGTGTCATGCCGGTGACAAGATGATCATGGAGCCCCAAGATGGAGATCAAAGGAGCTATGTGATATTGGCCATATCATGTCACTATTATTATTTGATTGCATGTGATGTTTATCATGTTTTGCATCTTGTTTACTTAGAACGACGGTAGTGAATAGGATGATCCCTCATAATAATTTCAAGCAAGTGTTCCCCCTAACTGTGCACCGTTGCGACAGTTCGTTGCTTCAATGCACCACGTGATGATCGGGTGTTTGATTCAAACGTTCACATACAACGGGTGTAAGACAGATTTACACATGCAAACACTTAGGTTGACTTGACGAGCCTAGCATGTGTATAGACATGGCCTCGGAACACAGAAGACCGAAAGGTCGAGCATGAGTCGTATAGAAGATACGATCAACATGAAGATGTTCACCGACATTGACAAGTCCGTCTCACGTGATGATCGGACACGGCCTAGTTGACTCGGATCATGTTATACTTAGATGACTAAAAGAGGGATGTCTATCTAAGTGGGAGTTCATTGCATAATTTGATTAGATGAACTTAATTATCATGAACTTAGTCTAAAATCTTTACAATATGTCTTGTAGATCAAATGGCCAACGTAGTCCTCAACTTCAACGCGTTCCTAGAGAAAACCAAGCTGAAAGACGATGGCAGCAACTACACGGACTGGGTCCGGAACCTAAGGATCATCCTCATAGCTGCCAAGAAAGATTATGTCCTACAAGCACCGCTAGGTGAAGCTCCCGCCCCACAGAACCAAGACGTTATGAACGCTTGGCAGACACGTGCTGATGACTACTCCCTCGTTCAGTGCGGCATGCTTTACAGTTTAGAGCCGGGGCTCCAAAAGCATTTTGAGAGACATGGAGCATATGAGATGTTCGAAGAGCTGAAAATGGTTTTTCAAGCTCATGCCCGGGTCGAGAGATATGATGTCTCTGACAAATTCTTTAGCTGTAAGATGGAGGAAAATAGTTCTGTCAGTGAGCACATACTCACTATGTCTGGGTTACATAACCGCTTGACTCAGCTGGGAGTTAATCTCCCGGATGATGCGGTCATTGACAGAATTCTCCAGTCGCTTCCACCAAGCTACAAGAGCTTTGTGATGAACTTCAATATGCAGGGGATGGAAAAGACCATTCCTGAGGTATTTGCAATGCTGAAATCAGCAGAGGTAGAAGTCAAGAAGGAACATAAAGTGTTGATGGTCAATAAAACCACTAAGTTCAAGAAGGGCAAGGGTAAAAAGAACTTCAAGAAGGACGGCAAGGGAGTTGCCGCGCCCGGTAAGCAAGCTGCCGGGAAGAAGCCAAAGAATGGACCCAAGCCCGAGACTGAGTGCTTTTATTGCAAGGGAAGCGGTCACTGGAAGCGGAACTGCCCCAAATACTTAGCAGACAAGAAGGCCGACAAAACAAAAGGTATATGTGATATACATGTAATTGATGTGTACCTTACCAGTACCCGTAGTAGCTCCTGGGTATTTGATGCCGGTGCAGTTGCTCACATTTGTAACTCAAAGCAGGGGCTGCGGAATAAGCGGAGACTGGCGAAGGACGAGGTGACAATGCGCGTCGGGAATGGTTCCAAGGTCAATGTGATCTCCGTCGGCACGTTACCTCTATATTTACCTTTGGGATTAGTTTTAAACCTTAATAATTGTTATTTAGTGCCAGCTTTGAGCATGAACATTGTATCGGGATCTCGTTTAATTCGAGATGGCTACTCATTTAAATCCGAGAATAATGGTTGTTCTATTTATATGAGAGATATGTTTTATGGTCATGCTCCTATGGTGAATGGTTTATTCTTAATGAATCTCGAGTGTAATGCTACACATATTCATAGTGTGAGTACCAAAAGATGTAAGGTTGATAATGATAGTCCCACATACTTGTGGCACTGCCGCCTTGGTCACATAGGTGTCAAACGCATGAAGAAGCTCCATGCAGATGGACTTTTAGAGTCTCTTGATTATGAATCATTTGACACGTGCGAACCATGCCTCATGGGTAAAATGACCAAGACTCCGTTCTCAGGAACAATGGAGCGAGCAACCAACTTATTGGAAATCATACATACTGATGTGTGCGGTCCAATGTGTTGGGGAACGTAGTAATTTCAAAAAATTTCCTACGCACACGCAAGATCATGGTGATGCATAGCAATGAGGGGGAGAGTCTGATCTACATACCCTTGTAGATCGCAACGGAAGCGTTGACACAACGTAGAGGAAGTAGTCGTACGTCTTCTTCCCGATCTGACCGATCCAAGCACCGTTACTCCAGCACCTCCGAGTTCTTAGCACACGTTCAGCTCGATGACGATCCCCGGGCTCCGATCCAGCAAAGCTTCGGGGAGGAGTTCCGTCGGCACGACGGTGTGGTGACGATCTTGATGTACTACCGACGCAGGGCTTCGCCTAAGCTCTACAACGGTATGATCGAGGTGGAATTTGGTGGCAGGGGGCACCGCACACGGCTAAGGAACGATCTCAAGGATCAACTTGTGTGTCTAGAGGTGCCCCCTGCCCCCGTATATAAAGGTTTCAAGGGGAGGGGCTGGCCGGCCAAGGTGGGAGGCGCAGGAGGAGTCCTACTCCTACCGGGAGTAGGACTCCCCCTTCCAATCCTATTCCAACTAGGATTCCTTAAAGGGGAGAGAGAGAGAGAGGTGGCCGGCCCCTTCTCCTAGTCCTAATAGGACTAGGGGGAGGGGGAAGGTGCGCAGCCCTTGTGGGCAGCCCTCTCACCTTTCCACTAAGGCCCATGTAGGCCCATTTGGCTCCCGGGGGGTTCCGGTAACCCTCCCGGTAATCCGGTAAAATCCCGATTTCACCCGGAACACTTCCGATGTCCAAACATAGGCTTCCAATATATCAATCTTTATGTCTCGACCATTTCGAGACTCCTCATCATGTCCGTGATCACATCCGGGACTCCGAACTACCTTCGGTACATCAAAATGCATAAACTCATAATAACTGTCATCGTAACGTTAAGCGTGTGGACCCTACGGTTCGAGAACAATGTAGACATGACCGAGACACGTCTCCGGTCAATAACCAATAGCGGGACCTGGATGCCCATATTGGCTCCTACATATTCTACGAAGATCTTTATCGGTCAGACCGCATAACAACATACGTTGTTCCCTTTGTCATCGGTATGTTACTTGCCCGAGATTCGATCGTCGGTATCCAATACCTAGTTCAATCTCGTTACCGGCAAGTCTCTTTACTCGTTCCGTAATACATCATCTCACAACTAACATATTAGTTGTAGTGCTTGCAAGGCTTATGTGATGAGCATTACCGAGAGGGCCCAGAGATACCTCTCCGACAATCGGAGTGACAAATCCTATTCTCGAAATACGCCAACCCAACATCTACCTTTGGAGACACCTGTAGTACTCCTTTATAATCACCCAGTTACGTTGTGACATTTGGTAGCACCCAAAGTGTTCCTCCGGTAAACGGGAGTTGCATAATCTCATAGTCATAGGAACATGTATAAGTCATGAAGAATAGCAACAGCAACATACTAAACGATCGGGTGCTAAGCTAATGGAATGGGTCATGTCAATCAGATCATTCAACTAATGATGTGACCTTGTTAATCAAATAACAACTCTTTTATCCATGGTTAGGAAACATAACCATCTTTGATTAACGAGCTAGTCAAGTAGAGGCATACTAGTGACACTCTGTTTGTCTATGTATTCACACATGTATTATGTTTCCGGTTAATACAATTCTAGCATGAATAATAAACATTTATCATGATATAAGGAAATAAATAATAACTTTATTATTGCCTCTAGGGCATATTTCCTTCAGTCTCCCACTTGCACTAGAGTCAATAATCTAGTTCACATCGCCATGTGATTTAACAGCAATAGTTCACATCACCATGTGATTAACACCCATAGTTCACATCGTCATGTGACCAACACTCAAAGGGTTTACTAGAGTCAGTAATCTAGTTCACATATCAATGTGATTAAGACCCAAAGAGTACTAAGGTGTGATCATGTTTTGCTTGTGAGATAATTTTAGTCAACGGGTCTGTCACATTCAGATCTGTAAGTATTTTGCAAGTTCTATGTCTACAATGCTCTACACGGAGCTACTCTAGCTAATTGATCCCACTTTCAATATGTATCCAGATTGAGACTTTAGATTCATCTGGATTAGTGTCAAAAACTTGCATCGACGTAACCCTTTACGACGAACCTTTTTGTCACGTCCATAATCGAGAAACATATCCTTATTTCACTAAGGATAATTCTGACCGCTGTCCAGTGATCTACTCCTAGATCACTATTGTACTCCCTTGCCAAATCAATGCAGGGTATACAATAGATCTGGTATACAGCATGACATACTTTATAGAACCTATGGCCAAGGCATAGGGAATGACTTTCATTTTCTTTCTATCTTCTGCCGTGGTCGGGCTTAGAGTCTTACTCAACTTCACACCTTGTAATACAGGCAAGAACTCTTTCTTTGACTGCTCCATTTTGAACTACTTTAAAATCTTGTCAAGGAATGTACTCATTGAAAAAACTTATCAAGCGTCTTGATCTATCTCTATAGATCTTGAAGCTCAATATGTAAGCAGCTTCACCGAAGTCTTTCTTTGAAAAACTCCTTTCAAACACTCCTTTATGCTTTACAGAATAATTCTACATTATTTCCGATCAACAATATGTCATTCACATATATTTTATCAGAAATGATGTAGTGCTCCCACTCACTTTCTTGTAAATACAGGCTTCACCGCAAGTCTGTATAAAACTATATGCTTTGATCAATTTATCAAAGCGTGTATTCCAACTCTGAGATGCTTGCACCAGTCCATACATGAATCGCTGGAGCTTGCATATTTTGTTAGAACCTTTAGGATTGACAAAACCTACTGGTTGCATCATATACAACTCTTCTTTAAGAAATCCATTAAAGAATGCAGTTTTGTTTATCCATTTGCCAGATTTCATAAAATGCGACAATTGCTAACATGATTCGGACAGACTTAAGCATAGATACGGGTGAGAAACTCTCATCGCAGTCAACACTTTGAACTTGTCGAAAACCTTTTGCGACAATTCCAGCTTTGTAGATAGTAACACTACTATCAACGTCCGTCTTCCTCTTGAAGATCCATTTATTTTCTATGGCTTGCCGATCATTGGGCAAATCCATCAAAGTCCATACTTTGTTCTCATACATGGATCATATCTCAGATTTCATGGCCTCAAACCATTTCGCGGAATTTGGGCTCATCATCGCTTCCTCATAGTTCGTAGGTTCGTCATGGTCAAGTAACATGACCTCCAGAACAGGATTACCGTACCACACTGGTGCGGATTTCACTCTGGTTTACCTATGAGATTCGGTAGTAACTTGATCCGAAGTTTCATGATCATTATCATTAGCTTCCTCACTAATTGGTGTAGGAGTCACAAGAACAGATTTCTGTGATGAACTACTTTCCAATAAAGGAGAAGGTACAATTACCTTATCAAGTTCTACTTTCCTCCCACTCACTTCTTTCGAGAGAAACTCCTTCTCTAGAAAGTATCCATTATAAGCAACGAATGTCTTGCCTTAGGATCTGTGATAGAAGGTGTACCCAACAGTCTCCTTTTGGGTATCCTATGAAGACATATTTCTCCGATTTGGTTTTGAGCTTATCAGGATGAAACTTTTTCACATAAGCATCACAACCCCAAACTTTAAGAAACGACTACTTTGGTTTCTTGCTAAACCACAATTCAGATTGTGTCATCTCAACGGAATTAGATGGTGCCCCTTTTTAACGTGAATGCAGCTGTCTCTAATGCATAACCCCAAAACGATAGTGGTAGATCGGTAAGAGACATCATAGATCGCACTATATCTAATAAAGTACGGTTATCACGTTCGGACACACCATTACACTATGGTGTTCCTTGTGGCGTGAGTAGTGAAACTATTTCACATTGTTTTTAACTGAAGGCCAAACTCGTAACTCAAATACTCTTCTCTACGATCAGATCATAGAAACTTTATTTTCTTGTTACGATGATTTTTCACTTCACTCTGAAATTCTTTGAATATTTCAAATGTTTCAGACTTATGTTTCATCGAGTAGATATACTCATATCTGCTCAAATCATCTGTGAAGATCAGAAAATAATGATACCTGTCGCGAGCCTCAATATTCATCGGCCACATACATCAGTATGTATGATTTCCAACAAATCTGTTGCTCGCTCCATTGTTCCGAAGAACAGAGTCTTAGTCATCTTGCCCATGAGGCATGGTTCGCAAGCATCAACTGATTCATAATCAAGTGATTCCAAATGCCCATCAGCATGGAGTTTCTTCATGCGCTTTACACCAATATGACCTAAACGGCAGTGCTACAAATAAGTTGCACTATCATTATTAACTTTGCATCTTTTGGTTTCAATATTATGATTATGTGTATCACTACGATCGAGATCCAACGAACTCTTTTCATTGGGTGTGTAACAATATAAGGTTTATTCATGTAAACAGAACAACAATTTATTCTCTTACTTAAATGAATAACCGTATTACAATAAACATGATCAAATCATATTCATGCTCAACGCAAACACCAAATAACACTTATTTAGGTTCAACACTAATCCCGAAATTATAGGGAGTGTGCGATGATGATCATATCAATCTTGGAACCACTTCCAACACACATCGTCACTTCACCCTTAACTAGTCTCTGTTTATTCTGCAACTCCCATTTCAAGTTACTAATCTTAGCAACTGAACTAGTATAAAATACTGAGGGTTTGCTATAAACACTAGTAAAGTACACATCAATAACATGTATATCAAATATACTTATGTTCACTTTGCCATCCTTCTTATCCGCCAATTACTTGGGGTAGTTCCGCTTCCAGTGACCAGTCCCTTTGCAGTAGAAGCACTCAGTCTCAGGCTTAGGTCCAGACTTGGGCTTCTTCACTTGAGTAGCAACTTGCTTGTTGTTCCTTTTAAAGTTCCCCTTCTTCCCTCTGCCCTTTTCTTGAAACTAGTGGTCTTGTCTACCATCAACACTTGATGTTTTTCTTGATTTCTACCTTCATCGATTTCATCATCATGAAAAACTCGGGAGTCGTTTTCGTCATCCCTTGCATACTATAGTTCATCACGAAGTTCTACTAACTTGGTCATGGTGACTAGAGAATTCTGTCAATCACTATCTTATCTGGAAGATTAACTCCCACTTGATTCCAGCGATTGTAGTACCCAGACAATCTGAGCAGATGCTCACTAGTTGAGCGATTCTCCTCCATCTTTTAGCTATAGAACTTGCTGGAGACTTCATATCTCTCAACTCGGGTATTTGCTTGAAATATTAACTTCAACTCCTGGAGCATCTCATATGGTCCATGACGTTCAAAACGTCTTTGAAGTCCCGATTCTAAGCCATTAAGCATGGTGCACTAAACTATCAAGTAGTCATCATATTGAGCTAGCCAAACATTCATAACGTCTGCATCTGCTCCTGCAATAGGTCTGTCACCTAGCGGTGCATCAAGGACATAATTCTTCTGTGCAGCAATGAGGATAAACCTCAGATCACGGATCCTAATCCGCATCATTGCTACTAACATCTTTCAACACAATTTTCGCTAGGAACATATCAAAAATAAACACAGGGAAGCAACAACGCGAGCTATTGATCTACAACATAATTTGCAAAATACTACCAGGACTAAGTTCATGATAAATTTAAGTTCAATTTAATCATATTACTTAAGAACTCCCACTTAGATGGACATCCCTCTAATCCTCTAAGTGATCACGTGATCCAAATCAACTAAACCATGTCCGATCATCACGTGAGATGGAGTAGTTTCATTGGTGAACATCACTATGTTGATCATATCTACTATATGATTCACGCTCGACCTTTCGGTCTCCGTGTTCCGAGGCCATATCTGTATATGCTTGGCTCGTCAAGTATAACCTGAGTATTCCGCGTGTGCAACTGTTTTGCACCCGTTGTATTTGAACGTAGAGCCTATCACACCCGATCATCACGTGGTGTCTTAGCACGAAGAACTTTCGCAACGGTGCATACTCAGGGAGAACACTTCTTGATAATTTAGTGAGAGATCATCTTATAATGCTACCGTCAATCAAAGCAAGATAAGATGCATAAAAGATAAACATCACATGCAATCAATATAAGTGATATGATATGGCCATCATCATCTTGTGCTTGTGATCTCCATCTCTGAAGCACCGTCATGATCACCATCATCACCGGCGCGACACCTTGATCTCCATCATAGCATCATTGTCGTCTCGCCAATCTTATGCTTCCACGACTATCACTACCGCTTAGCAATAAAGTAAAGCATTACATCGCGATTGCATTGCATACAATAAAGCGACAACTATATGGCTCCTACCAGTTGCCGATAACTTGGTTACAAAACATGATCATCTCATACAATAAAATCAGCATCATGCCTTGACCATATCACATCACAACATGCCCTGCAAAAACAAGTTAGACGTCCTCTACTTTGTTGTTGCAAGTTTTACGTGGCTGCTACGGGCTTTAAGCAAGAACTCATCTCACCTACCCATCAAAACCACAACGATAGTTTGTCAAATAGACTCCGTTTTAACCTTCTCAAGGACCGGGCGTAGCCACACTCGGTTCAACTAAAGTTGGAGAGACAGTCGCCCGCAAGCCATCTATGTGCAAAGCACATCGAGGGAACCGGTCTCGCGTAAGCGTACGCGTAAGGTTGGTCCGGGTCATCTCGTCCAACAATACCGCCGAACCAAAGTATGACATGCTGGTAGGCAGTATGACTTGTATCGCCCACAACTCACTTGTGTTCTACTCGTGCAAATAACATCTAACCATAAAACCTAGGCTCGGATGCCACTGTTGGGGAACGTAGTAATTTCAAAAAAATTCCTACGCACACGCAAGATCATGGTGATGCATAGCAACGAGGGGGAGAGTCTGATCTACGTACCCTTGTAGATCGCAACGGAAGCGTTGACACAACGTAGAGGAAATAGTCGTACGTCTTCTTCCCGATCCGACCGATCCAAGCACCGTTACTCTGGCACCTCCGAGTTCTTAGCACACGTTCAGCTCGATGACGATCCCCGGGCTCCGATCCAGCAAAGCTTCGGGGAGGAGTTCCGTCAGCATGACGGCGTGGTGACGATCTTGATGTACTACCGACGCAGGGCTTCGCCTAAGCTCTACAACGGTATGATCGAGGTGGAATTTGGTGGCAGGGGGCACCGCACACGGCTAAGGAACGATCTCAAGGATCAACTTGTGTGTCTAGAGGTGCCCCCTGCCCTCGTATATAAAGGTTTCAAGGGGAGGGGCTGGCCGGCCAAGGTGGGAGGCGCAGGAGGAGTCCTACTCCTACCGGGAGTAGGACTCCCCCTTCCAATCCTATTCCAACTAGGATTCCTTAAAGGGGAGAGAGAGAGAGAGAGGTGGCCGGCCCCTTCTCCTAGTCCTAATAGGACTAGGGGGAGGGGGAAGGTGCGCAGCCCTTGTGGGCAGCCCTCTCACCTTTCCACTAAGGCCCATGTAGGCCCATTTGGCTCCCGGGGGGTTCCGGTAACCCTCCCGGTAATCCGGTAAAATCCCGATTTCACCCGGAACACTTCCGATGTCCAAACATAGGCTTCCAATATATCAATCTTTATGTCTCGACCATTTCAAGACTCCTCGTCATGTCCGTGATCACATCCGGGACTCCGAACTACCTTCGGTACATCAAAATGCATAAACTCATAATAACTGTCATCATAACGTTAAGCGTGCGGACCCTACGGTTCGAGAACAATCTAGACATGACCGAGACACGTCTCCGGTCAATAACCAATAGCGGGACCTGGATGCCCATATTGGCTCCTACATATTCTACAAAGATCTTTATCGGTCAGACCGCATAACAACATACGTTGTTCCCTTTGTCATCGGTATGTTACTTGCCCGAGATTCGATCGTCGGTATCCAATACCTAGTTCAATCTCGTTACCGGCAAGTCTCTTTACTCGTTCGATAATACATCATCTCACAACTAACATATTAGTTGCAGTGCTTGCAAGACTTATGTGATGAGCATTACCGAGAGGGCCCAGAGATACATCTCCGACAATCGGAGTGACAAATCCTATTCTCGAAATACGCCAACCCAACATCTACCTTTGGAGACACCTGTAGTACTCCTTTATAATCATCCGGTTACGTTGTGACGTTTGGTAGCACCCAAAGTGTTCCTCCGGTAAACGGGAGTTGCATAATCTCATAGTCATAGGAACATGTATAAGTCATGAAGAATAGCAACAGCAACATACTAAACGATCGGGTGCTAAGCTAATGGAATGGGTCATGTCAATCAGATCATTCAGCTAATGATGTGACCTCGTTAATCAAATAACAACTCTTTTGTCCATGGTTAGGAAACATAACCATCTTTGATTAACGAGCTAGTCAAGTAGAGGCATACTAGTGACACTCTGTTTGTCTATGTAATCACACATGTATTATGTTTCCGGTTAATACAATTCTAGCATGAATAATAAACATTTATCATGATATAAGGAAATAAATAATAACTTTATTATTGCCTCTAGGGCATATTTCCTTCACAATGAGCGTTGAGGCTCGCGGTGGCTATCGTTATGTTCTCACCCTCACTGATGACTTGAGTAGATATGGGTATGTCTACTTAATGAAACACAAGTCTGAAACCTTTGAAAAGTTCAAGGAATTTCAGAGTGAGGTTGAGAATCAACGTGACAGGAAAATCAAGTTTCTACGATCAGATCATGGAGGAGAATACTTGAGTCACGAATTTGGCACACACTTAAGAAAATGTGGAATAGTTTCACAACTCACGCCGCCTGGAACACCTCAGCGTAACGGTGTGTCCGAACATCGTAATCGCACTCTATTAGATATGGTACGATCTATGATGTCTCTTACCGATTTACCACTATCTTTTTGAGGCTATGCTTTAGAGACTGCCGCATTCACTTTAAATAGGGCTCCGTCGAAATCCGTTGAGACGACACCGTTTGAATTATGGTTTGGAAAGAAACGTAAGCTGTCGTTTCTAAAAGTTTGGGGATGCGATGCTTATGTCAAGAAACTTCAACCTGAAAAGCTCGAACCCAAGTCGGAAAAATGCGTCTTCATAGGATACCCTAAAGAAACTGTTGGGTATACCTTCTACCTCAGATCCGAAGGCAAGTTCTTTGTTGCCAGGAATGGATGCTTTCTAGAGAAGGAGTTTCTCTCGAAAGAAGTAAGTGGGAGGAAAGTAGAACTTGATGAAGTGTTACCTCTTGAACCGGAAAATGGCACAACTCAAGAAAATGTTCATGAGGTGCCTGCACCGACTAGAGAGGAAGTTAATGATGATGATCATGAAACTTCTGATCAAGTTGCTACTAAACTTCGAAGGTCCACAAGGACACGTTCTGCACCAGAGTGGTACGGCAACCCTATCGTGGAAATCATGTTGTTAGACAACGGTGAACCTTCGAACTATGAAGAAGCGATGGCGGCCCCGGATTCCGACAAATGGCTAGAAGCCATGAAATCCGAGATAGGATCCATGTATGAAAACGAAGTATAGACTTTGACTGACTTGCCCGTTGAACGGCGAGCCATAGAAAATAAATGGATCTTTAAGAAGAAGACAGACGCGGATGGTAATGTGACCATCTATAAAGCTCGGCGTGTCGCTAAGGGTTATCGACAAGTTCAAGGGGTTGACTATGATGAGACTTTCTCACCAGTAGCAAAGCTGAAGTCCGTCCGAATCATGTTAGCAATTGCCGCATTCTACGATTATGAGATATAGCAAATGGATGTCAAAACGGCATTCCTTAATGGTTTCCTTAAGGAAGAATTGTATATGATGCAGCCGGAAGGTTTTGTCGATCCTAAGAATGCTGACAAGGTGTGCAAGCTCCAACGCTCGATTTATGGGCTGGTGCAAGCATCTCGGAGTTGGAACATTCGCTTTGATGAGATGATCAAAGCGTTTGGGTTTACGCAGACTTATGGAGAAGCCTGCGTTTACAAGAAAGTGAGTGGGAGCTCTATAGCATTTCTCATATTATATGTAGATGACATACTTTTGATGGGAAATGATATAGAACTCTTGGACAGCATCAAGGCCTACTTGAATAAGAGTTTTTCAATGAAGGACCTTGGAGAAGCTGCTTATATATTAGGCATCAAGATCTATAGAGATAGATTAAGACGCCTCATAGGTCTTTCACAAAGCACATACCTTGAGAAGATATTGAAGAAGTTCAATATGGATCAATCTAAGAAGGGGTTCTTGCCTGTGTTACAAGGTATGAAATTGAGCTCAGCTCAATGTCCGACCACGGCAGAAGATATAGAAGAGATGAGTGTCATCCCGTATGCCTCAGCCATAGGTTCTATTATGTATGCCATGTTGTGTACCAGACCTGATGTAAACCTTGCCGTAAGTTTGGTAGGAAGGTACCAAAGTAATCCCGGCAAGGAACACTGGACAGCGGTCAAGAATATCCTGAAGTACCTGAAAAGGACTAAGGAAATGTTTCTCGTTTATGGAGGTGACGAAGAGCTCGTCGTAAAGGGTTACGTCGACGCTAGCTTCGACACAGATCTGGATGACTCTAAGTCACAAACCGGATACGTGTATATTTTGAATGGTGGGGCAGTAAGCTGGTGCAGTTGCAAGCAGAGCGTCGTGGCGGGATCTACATGTGAAGTGGAGTACATGGCAGCCTCGGAGGCAGCACATGAAGCAATTTGGGTGAAGGAGTTCATCACCGACCTAGGAGTCATACCCAATGCGTCGGGGCCAATCAAACTCTTTTGTGACAACACTGGAGCTATTGCACTTGCCAAGGAGCCCAGGTTTCACAAGAAGACAAGGCACATCAAGCGTCGCTTCAACTCCATTCGTGAAAATGTTCAAGATGGAGACATAGATATTTGTAAAGTACATACGGACCTGAATGTAGCAGATCCGTTGACTAAACCTCTCCCTAGAGAAAAACATGATCAACACCAGAATTCCATGGGTGTTCGATTCATCACAATGTAACTAGATTATTGACTCTAGTGCAAGTGGGAGACTGTTGGAAATATGCCCTAGAGGCAATAATAAAAGCATTATTATTATATTTCCTTGTTCATGATAATTGTCTTTATTCATGCTATAATTGTGTTATCCGGAAATCGTAATACATGTGTGAATAATAGACAACAACGTGTCCCTAGTAAGCCTCTAGTTGACTAGCTCGTTGATCAACAGATAGTCATGGTTTCCTGACTATGGACATTGGATGTCATTGATAACGAGATCACATCATTAGGAGAATGATGTGATGGACTAGACCCAATCCTAAACATAGCATAAAGATCGTATAGTTCGTTTGCTAGAGTTTTTCCAATGTCAAGTATCCTTTCCTTAGACCATGAGATCGTGTAACTCCCGGATACCGTAAGAGTTCTTTGGGTGTACCAAACGTCACAACGTAACTGGGTGACTATAAAGGTATACTACGGGTATCTCCGAAAGTGTCTGTTGGGTTGACACGGATCAAGACTGGGATTTGTCACTCCGTATGACGGAGAGGTATCACTGGGCCCACTCGGTAATGCATCATCATAATGAGCTCAAAGTGACCAAGTGTCTGGTCGCGGGATCATGCATTACGGTACGAGTAAAGTGACTTGCCGGTAACGAGATTGAACGAGGTATTGGGATACCGACGATCGAATCTCGGGCAAGTAACATACCGATTGACAAAGGGAATTGTATACGGGGTTGCTTGAATCCTCGACATCGTGGTTCATCCAATGAGATCATCATGGAGCATGTGGGAGCCAACATGGGTATCCAGATCCCGCTGTTGGTTATTGACCGGAGAGTCGTCTCAGTCATGTCTGCCTGTCTCCCGAACCCGTAGGGTCTACACACTTAAGGTTCGGTGACGCTAGGGTTGTAGGGATATGTATATGCAGTAACCCGAATGTTGTTCGGAGTCCCGGATGAGATCCTGGACGTCACAAGGAGTTCCGGAATGGTCCGTAGGTAAAGAATTATATATAGGAAGTGCTGTTTCGGCCATCGGGACAAGTTTCGGGGTTATCGGTATTGTACCGGGACCACCGGAGGGGTCCCGGGGGTCCACAGGGTGGGGCCACCTGCCCCGTGGGGACCACATGGGCTGTAGGGGGCGCACCTTGGCCTACATGGGCCAAGGGCACCAGCCCCAAGGGCCCATGCGCCTAGGGTTTCCCAAAGGGGAAGAGTCCCACTTGTGGAAGGCACCCCTAGGTGCCTTGGGGGGGAGGGAAACCTCCCCTTGGCCGCCGCCCCCCCCTAGGAGATTGGATCTCCTAGGGCCGGCGCCCCCCCCCCCCCCTGGCCCTCCTATATATAGTGGGGGAGGGAGGGTTTTTCTCCCACGCCTTTGGTTGCCTCCCTCTCCCTCTCCAACACCTCCTCCTCCTCCATAGTGCTTGGCAAAGCCCTGACGGAGTTCTGCAGCTCCACCATCACCACGCCGTCGTGCTGCTGCTAGAGCCATCTTCCTCAACCTCTTCTTCCCTCTTGCTGGATCAAGAAGAAGGAGACGTTACGCTAACCGTACGTGTGTTGAACGCGGAGGTGTCATCCGTTCGGCGCTAGGATCTCCGGTGAATTGGATCACGTCGTGTACGACTGCTTCATCCACGTTCTTTGAACGCTTCCGCTCACGATCTACAAAGGTATGTAGATGCATCCGATGACTCATTGCTAGATGAACTCATAGATAGATCTTTGTGAAACCGTAGGAAATTTTTTGTTTTCTGCAACGTTCCCCAACATTCTCCCCTCGGTTCGGTTTTTCTCTAAACCGTTCCGATTCTTTTCTTCTCTTCCGATTCGTTTTCTAGATCGGTTTTTCGTTCGGTTTTCTTTTCCCGAAACCCTAGATCGGATTCATTTTCTTTTCCGATTTAGTTGCCTAGAGACCCTTCGTCCTAACGAACGTGATCACCGGATCATTCTCGGTTAACGAACGTCCGTTCGTTTAACAGTTCTTCTTTTTCTTTCCGTCGGATTTACTCCGCGATCGCGATCTCAGATCCGATCTTCGTTCTAGTCTATCTTCTCGCTCGTTTATCGGAATCAGGTGATTCAAGCGCCTGGAGTTTCATTTCGAAACCGCCGTTCCGACTAATCAACTTTAACTAAAGTTTTTGCTATGGTAAAATTTGACCTAGTTTCAACTTGCAAGAATCGAGTTGTTTTCTTCCGCCGTTTGTTTTCCGTTGCTTTGTTCGGTTCTTTCTTTCTTTGCAACCAGAGTTCTTAAGTTGAACTTTCTGGTTCGATCTCTTGTTCGAGTTTTACCTGTGCATTAGATGAGTACTTGTTGTATGCTTGTTGTTTGTCTGCGATAGATTACCCGGATTGCGCCGCTTGTTACTTCGAATCTCTAGGACTCGCGGATCATCAGCAAGGCAAGTAACACTTTGATCATACCTTTTCTACAACCCAGTTTTATTGCATTAGATCCATCCTCACACATTGCATGATTAGGATCTAATTAAATTGTGGGAAGGGAAGTAGATGAGGTAGTACCTATTACCTGTTTATTATGAAACCTTTGGGAGTTACTTCTACGTTTGCTTATTATGCCATGCTATGCTAGTAGACGTGGATTGGGTGAGTGATATCCATGACAGATGTGAGATAAGGGTTTATCTAAGGTGGCAACTTAAACACACATCTGGTGGATTGAGGCACCTGATGTCTATCAGGACTTGCCTGTTGTATTTTGGACCGCCACCCAGGCTCAAAGGGATCATAAGATCTTTCATGCTAAATACTTACGTGTGCAGCCACAAGCCATTATGGGCTCTGGCATAGTTGACTAAGTCGTGCGAACTCTTACAGAGTAGACTAGCAGATGTAGGGGAAAGTAGGTGTACCGGTCTATCCATCGTAAGGTGCTAGCGCTTCTGAAAGACTGTGTCTCGGTCATCCGTTTCTCAAACACCAGTAGTGCGAGAAATCCAACGGAGGCGATCGAGTCTTGTGGGGAAAAGTGCGCAAACCTCTGCAGAGTGTAATAAACTAATCATGATTAGCCGTGTCCCCGGTTATGGACAATCTTGAGTATCTAGTACTTGAATATCACGTGAATCTCATCATGTTACTTCTAAATTAATATTGTTGGGTTATTGATGACTACTTTTAATTGGGATTGAGAATGCTGTCAACCATTCTCAATGTTTAACAACCACCATGATAGTTAAATAAATTTATTCCTTTGCAGTAGGGAAAAACTGGCTTTACGCAAAACAGTAACCATAGAGCTTTCCACCAGCCAAATATGCATATAGTATAGCTGTTTCATTCCATCATTCCCTATGTGTTACATTGCCAGCATATTCCATGTGCTGACCCGTTTCGGGCTGCAACGTTAATGTTGCAGACTTTTCAGACGATGATTAAGGTGCTTTTAGGTCGTGGTTCTATACTCAGTGATGCCGTTGGAGTTGATGGACCCATTTATCTTCCAAGTCTTCTGCTGCTATCGATATTAGATGGCCTTAAGCCATATAATTGTAATAAGTTCTCTTCGAAGACATCGATGTAATAAGTGTGTGATTGCCACTCTGCTATAAATCCTTCGATCTACTGTGTGGTGTCAGCATTACTGATCCAGGGATGACACCGGAGCACAGTAGACTTGATCCATTCGGGTCGGGTCGCTACAGCCCCCCCCCCCTAGGGCACGCCCCCCTGCCTCGTGGGCCCCTCGTTGCTACTCCGGCGTACTTCTTCCTCCTATATATACCCACGTACCCCCAAACTATCAGAACAGGAGCCAAAAACCTAATTCCACCGCCGCAACTTTCTGTATCCACGAGATCCCATCTTGGGGCCTGTTGCGGAGCTCCGCCGGAAGAGGGCCGTCATCACGGAGGGCTTCTACATCATCATAGCCTCTCCGATGAAGTGTGAGTAGTTTACCTCAGACCTTCGGGTCCATAGTTAGTAGCTAGATGGCTTCTTCTCTCTCTTTGAATCTCAATACAAAGTTCTCCCCCTCTCTTGTGGAGATCTATTCGATGTAATCTTCTTTTTGCGGTGTGTTTGTTGAGACCGATGAATTGTGGGTTTATGATCAAGTCTATCTATGAATAATATTTGAATCGTCTCTGAATTCTTTTATGTATGATTGGTTATCTTTGCAAGTCTCTTCGAATTATCCATTTGGTTTGGCCAACTAGATTGGTAGTTCTTGCCATGGGAGAAGTGCTTAGCTTTGGGTTCGATCTTGCGGTGTCCTTACCTAGTGATAGAAGGGACAACAAGGCATGTATTGTATCGTTGCCGTCCAGGATAACAAGATGGGGTTTATTTCATATTGCATGAATTTATCTCTCTACATCATGTCATCTTGCTTAAGGCATTACTCTGTTTTTAACTTAATACTCTAGATGCATGCTGGATAGCGGTCGATGAGTGGAGTAATAGTAGTAGATGTAGAATCGTTTCGATCTACTTGTCACGGACGTGATGCCTATATACATGATCATGCCTAGATATTCTCATAACTATGCTCAATTCTGTCAATTGCTCAACAGTAATTTGTTCACCCACCGTAGAATACTTATGCTCTTGAGAGAAGCCACTAGTGAAACCTATGCCCCCGGGTCTATTCTCATCATATCAATCTCCATTACTTTAATCTTGCTTTGATTTTTACTTTGCCTTTACTTTTTCCTTTGCATCTTTATACCAAAAATACCAAAAATATTATATCTATCAGATCTCACTCTCGTAAGTGACCGTGAAGGACTTGACAACCCCTAATCGTGTTGGTTGCGAGTAGCTATCGCTTTGTGCGGGTACGAGGGACTTGAGCGTGGGCTCCTACTGGATTGATACCTTGGTTCTCAAAAACTGAGGGAAATACTTACGCTACTTTGCTGCATCATCCCTTCCTCTTTGGGGAAAACCAACGCAAGCTCAAGACGTAGCAAGAAGGATTTTTGGCGCCGTTGCCGGGGAGTCTACGCAAAACGTCAACATACCAAGTACCCATCACAATCCCTATCTCTCGCATTACATTATTTGCCATTTTCCTCTCATTTTCCTCTCCCCCCAATTCACCCTTGCCATTTTATTCGCCCTCTCTCTCTCTCTATCCCCCCTCTCTATTTGCCTCTTTTTGCCCGTTCGCCTCTTGTTTGCTCACGTGCTAGTTTGCTCGCTTGTCGTTATGTCTGAAATTGGAGAAGTTATCGCCAATATGGACGATAACAATACCATGGAAAATTCTGATGCTCCTACTAAAGAACCTACCATCTTTCATACAAAAAAATTCCGTGTTGGTAGTGGTAATATTATTGGAAAAGGAGTTATTCAAGATTTCTTTACTTATGCCCGTGCTTTAACTTCTATGGGTAGTTCTATCCTTCACAGAACTAGTAGTCTCACGGACGCTATTGCCATGCTTGTAGTTGAACTTGAAAGACAATTCATGCACATGCATCCTTCCATACAAAGGATTTTTCTCGAATTTTCTAATATTGAGCATTCTTCTGTTAAGCGTGCCGCTACTATCTTTTTGGCTCATGAGTTTAGATTCATAATAAGAGAAGCCAAAGAAATCTTTGCGCATTATAGGGTGGACGCTTGCCGTACTCCCATAGAAACTATCCTCTTTGATCAAGAAGAAATAATGCGTTTTCAATCTCTAGATTATGTTGCTTTCAATGAAAATCTTAGAAGAAGAGTTCCTACCAATATTTTAGTTGATAGAATTTCTGAAATTAATGATGATTTGGCTATTCGAAATAATGAGCTAGGATATTCTCTTGAATATAGGCTTACAAAGTTTTGTCAAAAGAATGCTTATAATGATGAATTGGTTGTGCATTACGAAGGACCAAAGGAGGAACCTATACCTCCCAAGGTTGATATTGGGGACTTTTGTCCCGTTAAATTTAGTCCTTTGATTACTTTTGCTTGCCTCAAAGAAAGCTTGCTTCCGAACGTAGAGAATATGAAATGATTTTTAATAATATATCTTACTATTATGGCAATACCTAGATCTATCCTCGCTTTTATGCCTAGCTAGGGGCGTTAAACGATAGCGCTTGTTGGGAGGCAACCCAATTTTATTTTTATTCCTTGCTTTTTGCTCCTGCTTAGTAATAAATAAATTATTTAGCCTATGTTTTGGTTGTGTTTTTTTGTGTTTAATTAGTGTTTGTGCCAAGTAGAACCGTTGGGAAGACTTGGGGAAAGTCTTGTTCAACTTGCTGTAAAAAACAGAAACTTTAGCGCTCACGAGAACTGCTGCCATTTTTATTTGAAGAGTGCTATTTAGTTAATTCTTTTTGCAGATGATTAATAGATAAATTCCTCACGTGCAGAAATTTATTTTAGAATTTTTGGGGTCCCAGATCTTGCGCTAACTACAGATTATTATAGACTGTTCTGTTTTTGACAGATTCTGTTTTTTGTGTGTTGTTTGCTTATTTTGATGAATCTATGGCTAGTAAAATAGTTTATAATCCATAGAGAAGTTGGAGTACAGTAGGTTTAACACCAATATAAATAAAGAATGAGTTCATTACAGTACCTTAAAGTGGTCTTTTGTTTTCTTTCACTAACGGAGCTCACGAGTTTTCTATTTTGAGTTTTGTGTTGTGAAGTTTTCAAGTTTTGGGTGAATTCTTTTGATGGATCATGGAACAAGGAGTGGCAAGAGCCTAAGCTTGGGGATGCCCATGGCACCTCCAATATAATACAAGGACACCAAGAAGTCTAAGCTTGGGGATGCCCCGGAAGGCATCCCCTCTTTCATCCACTTCCATCGGTAATTTACTTGGAGCTATATTTTTATTCACCAACATGATATGTGTTTTGCTTGGAGTCTTGTATTATTTGTGTCTTTGTGTCTTAGTATGACACAATCATCCTTGCTCTACACACCTTTTTAGAGAGCCATACATGAATTAAAATTTGATAGAATACTCTATGTGCTTCACTTATATCTTTTGAGCTAGATAATTTTTCTCTATGTGCTTCACTTATATCTTTCGAGCGTTATAATTTTGCTCTATGTGCTTCACTTAGATATTTTAGAGCACGGTGGTGGATTTGTTTTAAAGAAACTATTGATCTCTCATGCTTCACTTAAATTATTTTGAGAGTCTCTTAATAGCATGGTAATTTTCTTAATAATAATATGCTTGGTATTCAAGATTTGTGAAACTTTCTTTTGAGTGTGTTGAATACTAAGAAAAGATTGAAGCATGATAATTGTTTTGAGATATGGAGGTGATAATATTAAAGTCATGCTAGTTGAGTAGTTGTGAATTTAAAGAATACTTGTGTTAAAGTTTGTAATTCCCGTAGCATGCACGTATGGTGAACCGTTATGTGATGAAGTCGGAGCATGATTTATTTATTGATTGTCTTCCTTATGAGTGGCGGTCGGGGACGAGCGATGGTCTTTTCTTACCAATCTATCCCCCTAGGAGCATGTGCGTAATACTTTGCTTTGATAAATTCTAGATTTTTGCAATAAGTATATGAGTTCTTTATGACTAATGTTGAGTCCATGGATTATACGCACTCTCACCCTTCCACCTTTGCTAGCCTCTCTAATACCGCGCACCTTTCGCCGGTATCATACACCTAGCATATACCTTCCTCAAAATAGCCACCATACCTAACTATTATAGCATTTCCATAGCCATTCCGAGATATACTTCCGTGTGCAGACACAAGCTATTATGGGCTCTAGCATAGTTGAGTATGTTGCATGACCTCTTTCAGTGGTAGACTAGCAGATGTAGGTTGGTACTGTCTACCCAGAGTAAAGAGTTAATGTTTCTGAAAGACTGTGTCTCGGTCATCTGTTTCTCAAACATCTTCTAGTGCGAGAAATCTAACGAAGGAGATCGAGTCTTGTGGGGAAAAGTGCGCAAACCTCTGCAGAGTGTACAAACTAATCATGGTTAGCTGTGTCCCCGGTTATGGACATCTTGAGTATCTAGTTCTTGGATTATCATGTTGATCTCATCACTCTAAATTAATTTGTTGGGTTGTTAGTTACTTTTTAATTGGGATTGAGACGGGGGTACCATTCTCAACATTTACCAACTACCATGATAGTTAAATAAAATATATTCCTTTATTGTAGGGAAAAATTGGCTTTTTCGCAAAAACATTATAACCATAGAGCCTCCACCAGCCATATATGCATGTAGTGATAGCATTTACCTGTTCATTGTTCTACTGTGTTATATTGCCATCATATTCCATGTGCTGACCCATTTCGGGCTGCAACATATCATGTTGCAGACTTTTCAGACAATGAGTAAGGTGCGCTAGGTCGTTGTCGTGCACTCAGCTATGTCGTTGGAGTTGATGGACTCACTTTATCTTCCAAGCCTTCCACTGTTATCGTATTTAGATGGCCTTAAGCCATATTTATTGTAATAAGTTCTCTTTCGAGACATTCGATGTAATAAGTGTGTGATTGCACTCTGTTATAAATCCTTCAAGTACTGTGTGTGTCAGCATTACCAATCTAGGGATGACACTTATGCACAGAGATTTGACCGTTTGAGGTTAGATCGCTACAAAAACAGAGGAAACATACTTCTCTTCGACCTCCTACTGTCGAAACAGGGGTCCTGTTCATCAAGAGGGGTGTGGCGTACCGCAAAACGGGACTCCATGGGCTACTGTTTGATGACCCACAAGTATAGGTGATCTATCATAGTCCTTTCGATAAGTAAGAGTGTCGAACCCAACGAGGAGCAGAAGGAAATGATAAGCGGTTTCCAGCAAGGTATTCTCTGCAAGTACTGAAATAACTGGTAACAGATAGTTTCGTGATAAGATAATTTGTAACGAGCAACAAGAAACAAAAGTAAATAAGGTGCAGCAAGGTGGCCCGATCCTTTTTGTAGCAAAGGACAAGCCTGGACAAACTCTTATATGATGTAAAGCGCTCCCGAGGACACATGGGAATATCGTCAAGCTAGTTTTCATCAC
The DNA here is from genome assembly GCA_034509565.1 of Triticum monococcum. Lineage (NCBI taxonomy): Eukaryota > Viridiplantae > Streptophyta > Magnoliopsida > Poales > Poaceae > Triticum > Triticum monococcum. The sequence goes on from CM067846.1 coordinate 475,222,833, forward strand.
GTTCATATGATTTGCGTTCGATACTTTGATAATTTGGTATGTGGGTGGACCGGTGCTTGGGTACTGCCCTTACTTGGACAAGCATCCCACTTATGATTAACCTCTATTGCAAGCATCCGTAGCTACAACAAAAGTATTAAGGTAAACCTAACCATAGCATGAAACATATGGATCCAAATCAGCCCCTTACGAAGCAACGCATAAACTAGGGTTAAGCTTCTGTCACTCTAGCAACCCATCATCTACTTATTACTTCCCAATGCCTTCCTCTAGGCCCAAATAATGGTGAAGTATCATGTAGTCGATGTTCACATAACACCACTAGAGGAGAGACAACATACATCTCATCAAAATATCAAACGACTACCAAATTCACATGACTACTAATAGCAAGACTTCTCCCATGTCCTTGGGAACAAAAGTAACTACTCACAAAGCATAAACATGTTCATAACCAGAGGGGTATTAATATGCATATAGGATCTGAACATATGATCTTCCACCAATTGAACCAACTAGCATCAACTACAAGGAGTAATTAACACTACTAGCAACCTACTAGCACCAATCCCGGACTTGGAGGCAAGAATTGGATACAAGAGATGAACTAGGGTTTTGAGATGAGATGGTGCTGATGAAGATGTTGATGGAGATTGCCCTCTCCCGATGAGAGGAGCGTTGGTGATGACGATGGCGATGATTTCCCCCTCCAGGAGGGAAGTTTCCCCGGCAGAACAGCTCCGCCAGAGCCCTAGATTGGTTCCACCAAGGTTCCGCCTCGTGGCGGCGGAGTTTCGTCCGAGAAGATGGCTTATGATTTTTTTTCCATCGAAAGACTCCATATAGCAGAAGATGGCCACCGAAGGGCCACCGGGGGGCGACGAGGTAGGGGGCGCGCCTAGGGGGGTAGGGTGCGTCCCCCACCCTCGTGGGTAGGGTGTGGCCCCCCTGGTGAAGTTCTTGCTCTCAATATTTTTTATATATTTGGAAAACATCTTCCATGAAGTTTCAGGACTTTTGGAGTTGTGCGGAATAGGTCTCTAATATTTGCTCCTATTCCAGCCCAGAATCCCAGCTGCCGGCATTCTCCCTCTTTATGTAAACCTTGTAAAATAAGAGAGAATAGGCATAAGTATTGTGACATAATGTGTAATAACAGCCCATAACGCAATAAATATTGATATAAAAGCATGATGCAAAATGGACGTATCAACTCCCCCAAGCTTAGACCTCGCTTGTCCTCAAGCGAAAAGCCGAAATCGAAAAATATGTCCACATGTTTAGAGATAGAGGTGTCGATAAAAATAAAATACGGACATGAGGGCATCATGATCATTCTTAGAACAGCAACTTATATAATTCTTGTCATCTAATCTCTAATGCTAGAGTAATAATTCAATCACAATGTCAAGTATGAATCGTAAACTTCATTGAAAACTAACAAACTACAATCTCAGTCACTGAAGCAATTGGAATTTATCATAACATAGGAAGGAGTCAATTTATAAGAGCTTTTCAGCAAGTCCACATACTCAACTATCATATAATCTTTCACAATTGCTGACACTCACGCAATACTTATGGGTATGGAGTTTTAATCAGACACAGAGAAAAATAGGGGCTTATAGTTTTGCCTCCCAATGTTTTACCTCAAGGGTAATGTCAACAGTAATAGTTCATGAAAACTCACATCCAATTAGCCATATATACCAGGATCTTTCCAACATATTGTGCTTGCCAAAGGATAAAGTGTAAAAAGAGGGTGAAAATCACCATGACTCTTATGCAATGTAGGAGATAAAAGTAAAAGATAGGCCCTTCGCTGAGGGAAGCAGAGGTTGTCATGCGCTTTTATGGTTGGATGCACAAAATCTTAATGCGAAAGAACGTCACTTTATATTGCCACTTGTGATATGGACCTTTATTATGCAGTATGTCGCTTTTATTACTTCCATATCACACGATCGTATAAAGCTTATTTCCTCCACACCAATCAATCATACATATTTAGAGAGCAATTTTTATTGCTTGCACCGATGACAACTTACTTGATGGATCTTACTCAATCCATAGGTAGATATGGTGGACTCTTATGGCAAGACTGGTTTAAGGGTATTTGGAAGCACAAGTAGTATCTCTACTTGGTGCATTGAATTTGGCTATCATGAGGGGGAAAGGCAAGCTCATCATGTTGGAAGATCCAAGACAATATAATTCATCTCAGATGTAAGAAAACATACCCATTATGTCGTCTTCCTTTTCCAATGTCAACTCTTTAGCATGTCATATTTTAATGAGTGCTCACAATCATAAAAGATGTCCAAGATAGTATATTTATATGTGAAGACCTCTCTTTCTTTATTACTTCCTATTAATTGCAACGATGACCAAAACTATGTTTGTCAACCCTCAACAACTTTTATTCATCATACTTTTTCTATGTGAGCTCATTACTCTCCATAAGACTCACATGATCTCTTTGTTTCTTTTTATTTCTTTCTCTTTTCTTTTATTCACTTAGGATCATGGCAAAATAATCAAGCCCCTGACTCAACACTAATCTTTATTATATAGCTCACGGACTCGATTACATAGAAGGATAATAAAGCAAAACTCACACTAGATCACACTAAGAACTTTTATTCTACTAGATCAAGATATTACCAAAAGGATCGAACTAAGAAAAAGGTAAAGATGAAAGTGATGGTGATACGATACAGGGGCACTCCCCCAAGCTTGGCAGTTGCCAAGTGGAGTGCCCATACCAGATACTCAATTCTCATTTGTTGGTGGAGACGGTGGTGATTTTGTTGATGGTGTAGGCTTGTCGTCCTTCTTCCAGGGCATAGGCTCACCATCATAGAAGGATGATCGAGTCTCCTGAAACCTTAAATCTGCAGCCAAACTCATCCTCTTGAATCTATATTCATACTCACAGTTTTGGTTTTGCAGATCATAAATCTGGGCTTGGAGGTGCTCAATTTTCTCATGAAGCTTGAAGATGGCCTCCCCAATGTCCTTGACGTCCAGCTTGTGGTTGTTGGTGAACTTTGTGATCATAATGTGATTGGAATCAAGTCCACGCTCCACCATCTCCTGACACTTGAAAACTTCTTGCTCCAATGCCTCGAGCCTGGCCTCCGTGCTTCCAGTCTTCCTTGGTCCCTTAGCATCGCGGATGTGCAACAACCCCTCACACATCTCTATGGTTTGAGGGTGTTGCAGCACTTCTGCGAGGTAGGGGTTGATGACCTTCTCGAAGAACTAGTCCTCGGGGACACTTGAAGACGACATGACGACCTGGATCTGTTAGAAAAACAGCTCAAAACAAAGACAGGAGATTTTTGCGTGATACGGGAGTCAAAACCTCCGGGAGATTATATAATGAAATTTTACCGACCAAAATACGTGTCGTGTACGAAAACGGAGTCTGGAGAGCACACGAGGTGCCCACGAGGTTGGGGGCACGCCCAGTAGGGTAGGGCGCGCCCTCCACCCTCGTGGAGCCCTTGTGTCCTTCCCGGACCGCTACTTATTTTTTTATTTTTCTAAATATTCCAAAACGGAGAAATATTGCCTTAAAAACTGTTTTGGAGTTGGTTTGCTTACCATACCACATACCTATTCCTTTTCGGAGTCTGAAACGTTCCGGAAAGTGTCCCTTATGTATTCCTCCGGGATTATGGTTTCAATAACATTGGTTTCAACATTTATGGGATTACCTGAGATATAATGTTTGATTCTTTGACCGTTCACCACCTTCGGATTTGTGCCTTCAAAGTTGTTGATTTTTATAGCACTAGAACGGTAGACCTCCTCGATAATGTAAGGGCCTTCCCATTTAGAGAGAAGTTTTCCTGCAAAAAATCTTAAACGAGAGTTGTATAGCAATACATAATCACCTACATTAAACTCACGCTTTTGTATCCTTTTGTCATGCCATCTTTTAACTTTTTCTTTAAACAACTTGGCGTTTCGTAGGCTTGGGTTCTCCATTCATCAAGTGAGCTAATATCAAATAACCTCTTCTCACCGGCAAGTTTAAAATCATAATTAAGTTCTTTAATAGCCCAATAAGCCTTGTGTTCTAGTTCGAGAGGTAAGTGACATGCTTTTCCATAGACCATTTTATACGGAGACATACCCATAGGATTTTTATATGCAGTTCTATAGGCCCATAATGCATCATCAAGTTTCTTGGACCAATTCTTTCTAGACCTATTAACAGTATTTTGCAAAATTAATTTGAGTTCTCTATTACTCAATTCTACTTGACCACTAGACTGAGGGTGATAAGGAGATGCAATTCTATGATTAGCATCATATTTAGCAAGCATTTTACGGAAAGCACCATGAATAAAGTGTGAACCACCATCAGTCATTAAATATCTAGGACTCCAAATCTTGGAAAAATAACTTCTTTAAGCATTTTAATAGAAGTGTTATGATCAGCACTACTAGTTGTAATAGCTTCTACCCACTTAGTAACGTAATCAACATCAACTAAAATATGTGTATAACCATTAGAGGAAGGAAAAGGTCCCATATAGTCAAAGCCCCAAACATCAAATGGTTCAATAACAAGTGAATAGTTCATAGGCATTTCTTGACGTCTACTAATATTACCGGTTCTTTGACATTCATCACAAGATAAGACAAACTTACGGGCATCCTTGAAGAGAGTAGGCCAATAAAAACCAGATTGCAGTACCTTATGTGCAGTTCCATCTCCAGCATGGTGTCCTCCATAAGCTTCGGAGTGACACTTGCTTAGGATTTGTTCCTGTTCATGCTCAGGTACACAACGTCTAATAACACCATCCACTGCTTCTTTATAAAGATGTGGGTCATCCCAAAAGTAATGCCTCAAATCATAGAAGAACTTTTTCTTTTGCTGGTATGTGAAACTAGGTGGTATAAACTTAGCAACAATGTAATTAGCTTAATCAGCATACCATGGAGCAGTATGAGAAGCATTTATGACATTTAATTGCTCAACAGGAAAGCTATCATCAATAGGTAGTGTGTCATCAAGCACATTTTCTAACCTAGACAAGTTGTGTGCAACGGGGTTCTCAGCTCCCTTTCTATCAACAATATGCAAATCAAATTCTTGTAGCAAGAGAACCCATCTAATAAGTCTAGGTTTAGCATCTTTCTTTTCCATAAGATATTTAACAGCGGCATGATCAGTGTGAATAGTTACTTTAGAATCAACAATGTAAGGTCTAAACTTATCACAAGCAAATACAACTGCTAAGAATTATTTTTCAGTGGTAGCATAATTTCTTTGAGCATTGTCTAGAGTTTTACTAGCATATTGAATAACATTTAGTTTCTTATCAACTCTTTGTCCTAGAACAGCACCTACAACATAATCACTAGCATCACACATAATTTCAAAGGGTAAATTCTAATCAGGTGGCTGAACAATAGGTGCAGAGATCAATGCTTTCTTAAGTATTTCAAATGCTTCTACACAATCATCATCAAAGACAAATGATATATCTTTTTGTAATAAATTAGTCAGAGGCCGAGAGATTTTCGAGAAGTCCTTAATGAACCTCCTATAAAAACTGGCATGACCAAGGAAACTTATTATACCTTTGATGTCCTTGGGACATGGCATCTTTTCAATAGCATCAACCTTGGCTTTATCAACTTCAATACCTCTTTCAGAAACTTTATGCCCCAAGACAATACCTTCATTAACCATAAAGTGGCACTTTTCCCAATTCAAGACAAGATTAGTTTCTTCACATCTCTGCAAAACTCGATCAAGGTTGCTCAAGCAATCATCAAAAGAAGATCCATAGACGGAAAATTCGTCCATGAAAACCTCACAAATCTTTTCACAAAAGTCAGAGAATATAGCCATCATGCATCTTTGAAAGGTAGCAGGTGCATTACATAAACCAAAAGGCATACGTCTATAAGCAAAAGTACCAAAAGGGCATGTAAAAGTAGTCTTTGATTGATCTTTGGCTGACACAGGTATTTGAGAGAAACCAGAATAACCATCTAGAAAGCAAAAATGTGTATGTTTGGACAATGTTTCTAGCATTTGGTCGATAAAAGGTAAGGGGTAATGATCCTTTTTAGTAGCCTTATTTAATTTGCGGAAATCAATTACCATCCTATAACCTGTAATAATTCTTTGAGGAATCAATTCATCTTTATCATTAGGAACAACAGTGATACCTCCCTTCTTAGGGACACAATGGACAGGGCTTACCCACTGACTATCAGCAACGGGATAAATTATACCTGCCTCAAGGAGCTTTAGTATCTCCTTTCTTACCACTTCTTTCATTTTAGGATTCAGTCGGCGTTGATGATCACGAACTGGTTTAGCATCTTCTTCCAAATTAATTTTATGTTGACATAGAGTGGGACTAATGCCCTTAAAATCATCAAGAGTATACCCAATAGCAGCGCGGTGCTTCTTCAGAGTTTTTAATAGTCTCTCTTCCTGATGCTCTGAAAGGTTAGCACTAATAATAACAGGATATATCTTTTTCTCATCAAGATAAGCATATTTAAGAGTATCAGTTAACGGTTTAAGCTCAAACACGGGATCACCCTTGGGTGGAGGAGGATCCCCTAGGATTTCAATAGGTAAATTGTTTTTCAGAATAGGTTCCTGTTTAAAGAATACTTCATCTAATTCCCTTCTTTCATTCATAAACATATCATTTTCATGGTCTAGCAAATATTGTTCTAAAGGATCACTAGGAGGTATGGCAATAGAAGCAAGACCAATAATTTCATCCTTACTAGGTAATTCTTCTTCACGGTGTTGTCTACTAAATTTAGAAAAATTAAATTCATGAGTCATATCATCTAAATCGATAGTAACAACATCTCTTTTGCAATCTATGGTAGCATTAACAGTATTTAAGAAGGGTCTACCACATATAATGGGACAAAAGCTATCTTGTGTGGAACCAAGAACAAGAAAATCAGCAGGATATTTAGTTTTCCCACACAAGACTTCAACATCTCTAACAATTCCCATTGGTGAAATAGTATCTCTATTGGCAAGTTTAATTGTGACATCAATATCTTCCATTTCAGCAGATGCAATATCATGCATAACTTCTTTGTATAAGGAATAAGGTATTGCACTAGCGCTAGCACCCATATCACATAAGCCATGATAATAATGATCTCCTACTTTAACAGAAATAACAGGCATGCCTACCACATGTCTAGGTTTATCTTTATCACGGGGTTTAGCAATTCTAGCAGTTTCATCACAGAAATAAATAACATGCCCATCAATATTATCAGACAAGAGATCTTTAACAATAGCAATATTAGGTTCAACTTTAACTTCCTCAGGAGGTGTATATGTTTTAATATTGCTTTTACGAACCACAGTTGAAGCTTTAGCATGATCCTTTATCCCAACAGGGAAAGGTGGTTTCTCAACATAAGAAGTAGGAACAATAGGATCATTATAAGTGATAGTCTTTTCTTCAACTTTAATAGGTGCAACTACTTTTACTTCTATGAGAGGATGATATTTAAACCACTTCTCCTTGGGGAGATCAACATAAGCAGCAAAAGATTCACAGAAAGAAGCTACTATCTCAGAGTCAAGTCCATATTTAGTGCTAAATTTACGAAAAATATCGGTATCCATAAAAGATTTAACACAATCAAAAGTAGGTGTCATACCTGACTCCTTACCATTGTCGAGGTCCCAATCTTCAGAGTTGCGTTTAATTCTTTTCAATAAATCCCATTTGAATTCAATAGTCTTCATCATAAAAGAGCCAGCACAAGAAGTATCAAGCATGGTGCGATTGTTACCAGAAAGCCGAGCATAAATTTTTTGAATAATCATTTCTCTCGAGAGCTCATGATTGGGGCATGAGTATAACATTGATTTAAGCCTCCCCCAAGCTTGAGCGATGCTTTCTCCTTCGCGAGGCCAAAAATTATATATATAATTGCGATCACGATGAACAAGGTGCATAGGATAAAACTTTTGATGAAATTCCAATTTCAATCATTTGTAATTCCATGACCTCATATCATCACATAGCCTATACCATGTCGATGCATCTCCCCTCAAAGATAAAGGGAAGACCTTCTTCTTAACAACATCTCTGGGTACACCTGCAAGCTTAAATAATCCACAAACTTCATCCACATATATCAGATGTTCATCGGGATGTTTTGTTCCATCTCCTAAAAAAGGATTAGCTAGCAGTTTTTCTATCATATCCGAAGGAACTTCAAAGCAAGCATTTTCATTTTCAGTAGGTTCAGTAGGTTGAGGAGCAACTCTTTGCTCTACTGGTCGGGGTGTAGATACCCCGAACAAGCCCCTCAGAGGATTACCTTCCATGGTAATAAGTGATAATAAATTTCAGCACACTATATAAATTTTTCCTTACCAAATTCCACCTACCAAAGGCGCTTCACTCCCCGGCAACGGCGCCAGAAAAGATTCTTGATGACCCACAAGTATAGGGGATCTATCGTAGTCCTTTCGATAAGTAAGAGTGTCGAACCCAACAAGGAGCAGAAGGAAATGATAAGCGGTTTCTAGCAAGGTATTATCTGCAAGTACTGAAATAAGTGGTAACAGATAGTTTTGTGATAAGATAATTTGTAACGAGCAACAAGTAACAAAAGTAAATAAGGTGCAACAAGGTGGCCCAATCCTTTTTGTAGCAAAGACAAGGCTAGACAAACTCTTATATGATGTAAAGCGCTCCCGAGGACACATGGGAATATCGTCAAGCTAGTTTTCATCACGTTCATATGATTTGCGTTCGATACTTTGATAATTTGGTATGTGGGTGGACCGGTGCTTGGGTACTGCCCTTACTTGGACAAGCATCCCACTTATGACTAACCTCTATTGCAAGCATCCGCAACTACAACAAAAGTATTAAGGTAAACCTAACCATAGCATGAAACATATGGATCCAAATCAGCCCCTTACGAAGCAACGCATAAACTAGGATTTAAGCTTATGTCACTCTAGCAACCCATCATCTACTTATTACTTCCCAATGCCTTCCTCTAGGCCCAAATAATGGTGAAGTGTCATGTAGTCGACGTTCACATAACACCACTAGAGGAGAGACAACATACATCTCATCAAAATATCGAACGAATACCAAATTCACATGACTACTAATAGCAAGACTTCTCCCATGTCCTCAAGAACAGAAGTAACTACTCACAAAGCATAAACATGTTCATAATCAGAGGGGTATTAATATGCATATAGGATCTGAACATATGATCTTCCACCAATTGAACCAACTAGCATCAACTACAAGGAGTAATTAACACTACTGGCAACCTACTAGCACCAATCCCGGACTTGGAGGCAAGAATTGGATACAAGAGATGAACTAGGGTTTTGAGATGAGATGGTGCTGATGAAGATGTTGATGGAGATTGCCCTCTCCTGATGAGAGGAGCGTTGGTGATGACGATGGTGATGATTTCCCCCTCCGGGAGGGAAGTTTCCCCGGCAGAACAGCTCCGCCAGAGCCCTAGATTGGTTCAGCCAAGGTTCTGCCTCGTGGCGGCGGAGTTTTGTCCAAGAAGATGGCTTATGATTTTTTTTTCCATCGAAAGACTCCATATAGCAGAAGATGGCCACCGGAGGGCCACCAGGGGGCCGACGAGGTAGGGGTGCGCGCCCAGGGGGTAGGGCGCGCCCCCCACCCTCGTGGGCAGGGTGTGCCCTCCTGGTGAAATTCTTGCTCTCAATATAAACTAGGATTTTTGAGTTGTGCAGAATAGGTCTCTAATATTTGCTTCTTTTCCAGCCCAGAATCCCAGCTGCCGGCATTCTCCCTCTTTATGTAAACCTTGTAAAATAAGAAAAAATAGGCATAAGTATTGTGACATAATGTGTAATAACAGCCCATAATGCAATAAATATTGATATAAAAGCATGATGCAAAATGGACGTATCACTGTTCATCCACCGTGTGCTGCCTCGCTCCAGCCTCCACTAGCTATTGTTCATCCACTGTCGACCTCCTGCAGCCTCCACCTGCGACTGTTCATCCACGGCGTCTCCCTCCTGCCTCCACCAGCTACTGTTCATCCACGAGCTCCTGTTCATCCAACCCCACCGCCTACTATTAAACCACCCCTCCATGGGCTACTGTTCATCCAGCCCTCCACCGGCTACTGTTCAACCAGCCCTCCACAGGGTCCTATTCATCCACCCCCAACCAGCTCGATCGGGGTCCTGTTCATCCAACAGCAATGACCTCTAGCTACTACCACGGGGTCCTATTCATCCACCCCCATAGGGAACTGTTCATCCAACCCCCAACAACGCTCATTGTTCATCAAGAGGCAGCAGGTTCGAATGGCTTCAGTTAGCAGTAGTAGCGAAGGAATCGCTCGATCGGGTTCAGTTAACAGCCAGATCGATCGATCGCTCAGTTTCAGTAATGCGTAGCCTGCAGTGCAATCGCTCGGGTTCAGCTAGAGCCCAACGCCTCGCACCCACGCACGTACGTGTACGAGAGAAACGTGCAATCCCTCCATGCATCGCTTGGCCCCGACCACCCACCGCAACCGGGAACTCCCTGATATTTTCCTCGCGCTCGCTTCTACCATGATTTTTTCCGTCATGGACGGCCCAAAGAATGTCATGCAGCTGCGTCTCCGGCCCGCCCAGGACGAAAAGCCCATTTTTTGTCATAGAAGTAGGAGCCCACCACATCTATGATGATATCGGGTTTTGTCACAAATATCGTCATACAAGTGTCATAAGCATGATAGAAAAAAATCGTTCAGCCCAAAATGTCACGGATGTGTCTTTTTTTGTAGTGCTATCTCTATAATCTTGATGCCTAATATGTGAGAAGCTTCACCAGGTCTTTCATTGAAAAATTCTTATTCAAAATATCCTTTTATGCTTTCCAGAAATTCTATATCATTTCCAATAAACAATATGTCATCCACATATAATATCAGAAATGTTACAGAGCTCCCACTCACTTTCTTTGTAAATACCGGCTTCACCATAAGTCTGTATAAAATCATATGCTTTGATCACCTCATCAAAGCATATATTCCAACTCCGAGATGCTTGCACCAGTCCATAGATGGATCGTTGGAGCTTGCACACTTTGTTAGCACCTTTAGGATTGACAAAATCTTCTGGTTGCATCATATACAACTCCTCTTTAAGGAATTCATTAAGGAATGCAGTTTTGACGTCCATTTGCCAATTTTCATAATAAAATGTGGCAATTGCTAACATGATTCAGACCGACTTAAGCATCGCTACGGGTGTGAAGTTCTCATCGTAGTCAACCCCTTGAACTTGTCGAAAACCTTTTGCCACAAGTCAAGCTTCGTAGATGGTGAAATTACCACCAGCGTCTGTCTTCTTTTTGAAGATCCGTTTATTCTCAATGACTTGCCGATCATCAGGCAAATCCATCAAAGTCCACACTTTGTTCTCATACATGGATCCTATCTCAGATTTCATGGCCTCAAGCCATTTATCGGAATTTGGGCTCATCATAGCTTCTTCATAATTTGTAGGTTCGTCATGGTCTAGTAACATGACTTCCAGGACAGGATTACCATACCACTCTGGTGCGGAACGTGTTATTTTCTACTTACGAGGTCTAGTAGTAACTTGATCTGAAGTTTTATGATCATCATCATTAACGTCCTCTCTAGTTGGTGTAGGCATCACGGGAACGGATTTCTCTGATGTACTACTTTCCAAATTGAGAAAAGGTACAATTACCTCATCAAGTTCTACTTTCCTCCCACTCACTTCTTTCGAGAGAAACTCCTTCGCTAGAAAGGATCCATTCTTGGCAACAAAAATCTTGCCTTCAAATTTGTGGTAGAAGGTGTACCCACTTGTTTCCTTAGGGTATCCTATGAAGACGCACTTCTCTGATTTGGGTTCGAACTTATCAGGCTGAAGCCTTTTGACATAAGTGTCGCAACCCCAAAGTTTAAGAAACGATAGCTTAGGTTTCTTGCCAAACCATAGTTCATACGGTGTCGTCTCAATGGATTTAGATGGTGCCCTATTTAATGTGAATGCAGTTGTCTCTAATGCATAACCCCAAAACAATAGTGGTAAATTGGTAAGAGAGATCATAGAACACACCATATCCAATAAAGTACGGTTATGATGTTCAGATACACCATTACACTGTGGTGTTCCAGGTGGCGTGAGTTGTGAAACAATTCCACATTGTTTTAAATGAAGGCCAAACTCGTAACTCAAATATTCGCCTCCGCGATCAGATCGTAGAAACTTTATTTTCTTGTTACGATGATTCTCCACTTCACTATGAAATTCTTTGAACTTTTCAAATGTTCCAGACTTGTGTTTCATTAAGTAAATATACCCATATCTACTTAAATCATCTGTGAAGGTCAGAAAATAACAATACCCGCCGTGTGCCTCAACACTCATCGGACCACATACATCGGTATGTATTATTTCCAATAAGTCATTGGCTCGCTCCATTGTTTCGGAGAATGGAGTTTTAGTCATCTTGCCCATGAGGCATGGTTCGCAAATATCGAATGATTCATAATCAAGTGATTCCAAAAGTCCATCAGCATGGAGTTTCTTCATGCGCTTTACACCAATATGACCTAAATGGCAGTGCCACAAGTATGTTGCACTATCATTATCAACTTTGCATCTTTTGGCATCAATATTATGAATATGTGTATCACTGCGATCGAGATTCAATAAACCATTACATTGGGTGTATGACCATAGAAGGTTTTATTCATGTAAACAAAACAACAATTATTCTCTAACTTAAATGAATAAACGTATTGCAATAAACATGATCTAATCATATTCATACTCAATGGAAACACCAAATAACATTTATTTAGGTTCAACACTAATCCCGAACGTAGAGGGAGTGTGCGATGGTGATCATATCAACCTTGGAATCATTTCCAACACACATCGTCACCTCGCTTTTAACTAGTCTCTGCAACTCCTATTTCGAGTTACTAATCCTAGCAACTAAACCCGTATCAAATACCTAGGGGTTACTATGAACACTAGTAAAATACACATCAATAACATGTATATCAAATATACCTTTGTTCACTTTGCCATCCTTCTTATCTGCCAAGTATTTGGGGCAGTTCCACTTTCAGTGACCATTTTCTTCACAGTAGAAGCACTCAGTTTCAGGCTTGGGTCCAGCTTTGGGCTTCTTCACGGGAGTGGAAACTTGCTTGCCATTCTTCTTAAAGCTCCCTTTCTTTCCCTCGCCCTTTTTCTTGAAACTAGTGGTCTTGTTAACCATCAACACTTGATGCTCCTTCTTGAATTCTACCATTGTCGATTTCAGAATCACGAAGAGCTCGGGAATCATTTTCGTCATCCCTTGCATATTATAGTTCATCACGAAGTTCTAGTAGCTTGGTGATGGTGACTAGAGAACTTTGTCAACCACTATCTTATCTGAAATATTAACTCCCACTTGATTCAAGCGATTATAGTACACAGACATTCTAAGCACATGCTCACTGGTTGAGCTATTCTCCTCCATCTTGTAGGCAAAGTACTTGTCAGAGGTCTCATACCTCTCGACATGGACATGAGTCTGAAATACCAATTTCATCTCTTGGAACATCTCATATGCTTTGTGGCATTCAAAACATTTTTGAAGTCCCGCTTCTAAGCCATAAAGCATGGCGCACTAAACTATTAAGTAGTCATCATATCGAGCTTGCAAACGTACATAGCGCCTGCATCTGCTCCTGCAATAGGTCTGTCACCTAGTGGTGCATCAAGGACATAATTTTCTGTGCAGCAATGAGGATAATCCTCACACTACGGACCCAGTCTGCATCATTGATACTATCATCTTTCAACTTAATTGTCTCTAGGAACATATCAAAAATAAATAGGAGCTATATCACGAGCTATTGATCTACAACATAGATATGCAAAACTATCAAGACTAAGTTCATGATAAATTAAGTTCAATTAATCAAATTACTAATGAGCTCCCACTTAAATAGACATCCCTCAAGTCATCTAAGTGATACATGGGCCATGCACCACCTGTGCCCGCGTTCCCGAGGGCACCCCTCTCTTTCAAGAGGATTCGCGACATGTCAAGCCCTAGTAAGGTTCTTCGCTTTGCATCGAATTAAACCACATGCTCCACCACTTGTGCGACCCCCCGTCAATTCCTTTGAGTTTCGTTCTTGCGGACGTACTCCCCAGGGCGGGATACTTGACGCATTAGCTACAGCATTGCACGGGTTGAGTCACACAGAACCTAGTATCCATCGTTTACAGCTAGGACTACTGGGGTCTCTAATCCTATATGCTCCCCTAGCTTTCGTCTCTCAGTGTCAGTGTCGGCCCAACAGAGTGCTTTCACCGTTGGTGTTTGAAAGTGCAACTATCCCTAGGTGGTTTTGGTAATACCTAACAACATATAGCTCATTGAGCTAATGCTATTCCAAGATTAATATTTCAGGAAAAGCTCAATGAATGGCATGGCATGGATGAGGAATGTGGACCCCTCAAAATAATAAGGACAAAAAGATTGGCTCAAGCTCAAAGCTCAAGACTCTACATTTTATATTTTAGTGATCCAAGATCACATTGAGTCTATAGGAAAAGCCAATACTATAAAGGAGGGATGAGGTGTTGTTTAATGAGATTCTTGCTTCATAGTGCTTAGTGATATGCTCCAAAACCCTCAACTACCTTCCCACATCCACATATGACCTAAACCCAAAGTCAAACTCGGCACCACCGATTCTTTCTATCCGGCGCCACCGAGTTCAAATGTCCTAGCCACTGCCACAAACCCTAGGCAAATCGGTCTCACCGATAGGGATTTCGGTCACACCAAGATGGGGTTGTAATCTCTCTGTTTCCCTTTGTAACGTTTCGGTCCTACCGAGATGAGCGATTGGTCCCACCGAGATTGCAATGTAAATTCTCTGTTTCTCTTTTGTAACATTTCGGTCCCACCAAAATGAGCGGTCGGTCCCATCGAGTTTACCTGACCAACTCTCTGGTTAGCTTATTACCAAAATCGGTCTCATCGAGTTTGTGTAATCGGTTACACCGAGATTACGTTATGCCCTAACCCTAACCATATCGGTCCTACCGAGTTGCATCTCAGTCCCATCGAAAATCCTAACGGTCACTAGGTTTGCTAAATCGGTCCGACCGAGTTTCTCAAATCGGTCTCACCGATATTGGTAAATTGTGTGTAACAGTTAGATTTTGTGTGGAGGCTATATATACCCCTCCACCCACTCTTCATTCGTGGAGAGAGCCATCAGAACATACCTACACTTCCAATACACATTTTCTAAGAGAGAACCACCTACTCATGTGTTGAGGCCAAGATATTCAATTCCTACCATATGAATCTTGATCTCTAGCCTTCCCACGTTCCTTTCCACTCAAATCTTCTTTCCACCAAATTCATATCCTGTGAGAGAGAGTTGAGTGTTGGGGAGACTATCATTTGAAGCACAAGAGCAAGGAGTTCATCATCAACACACCATTTGTTAATTCTTGGAGAGTGGTGTCTCCTAGATTGGCTAGGTGTCACTTGGGAGCCTCCGACAAAGATTGTGGAGTTGAACCAAGGAGTTTGTAAGGGCAAGGAGATCGCCTACTTCGTGACGATCTACCACTAGTGAGGCAAGTCCTTCATGGGCGATGGCCATGATGGGATAGACAAGGTTGCTTCTTTGTGGGCCCTTCATGGGTGGAGCCCTCCATGGACTCGCGCAACCGTTACCCTTCGTGGGTTGAAGTCTCCATCAACGTGGATGTACAATAGCACCACCTATCAGAACCACGACAAAAACATCCGTGTCTCCAATTGCATTTGAATTCTCCAAACCCTTCCCTTTACATTCTTGCAAGTTGCATGCTTTAATTTTCGCTGCTCATAGACTCTTGCATGCTTGCTTGAATTGTATTAAGATTGCTTGACTTGTGCTAAGATAGCTAAAATCTGCCAAAGACTAAACTTGGGAAAAGGATAGATTTTTAATTGGTCAAGTAGTCTAATCACCCCCCCCCCCCCTTAGACATACTTTCGATCCTACAAGTGGTATCAGAGCTTTGCTCTCCATTTGCTTTGATTTCCATAGCTTTTGGTGGTCATGGCCTTGGTTTCACAACCTAGGAGAGTATGGCGTCTAGCAAGGGAAATTATCACCGTAGAGGTCCTTACTTTGATGGTACTAATTTTGCTAGTTGGAAGCATAAGATGAAAATGCATATTCTTGGACATAACCCCGCCGTTTGGGCTATTGTGTGTGTTGGCTTGCAAGGTGAATTCTTTGATGGGAGAGAACCGAATCGTGAAGCTACCGCGGATGAGTTGAAGATGGTACAATACAATGCTCAAGCTGATATCCTCTTCAACGGATTGTGCCCCGAAGAATTCAATAAAATCAGTCATCTTGAGAATGCAAAGGAAATTTGGGATACTTTGATTGATATGCACGAAGGTACCGACTCCGTCAAGGAATCCAAGTTGGATGTGCTTCAAAGTCAACTTGAGAAGTTCAAAATGAAGGATGGTGAAGGTGTCGCTGAAATATACTCTAGGCTTGCTCTTATCACAAATGAGATTGCCGGCTTAGGAAGTGAAGAGATGACCGACAAATTCATCATCAAGAAGATCCTAAGAGCCTTGGATGGATAATACGATACCGTATGCACATTGATCCAAATGATGCCAAATTACAAAGATCTCAAGCCTACGGAAGTCATTGGAAGAATTGTTGCTCATGAGATGTCACTCAAGGATAAGGAGGAGCTCCATAACAAGTCAAGTGGTGCTTACAAAGCCTCATGTGAAGCCCCCACATCATCAAGTGAGAAACAAACCTTCAATGAAGAATTGAGCCTAATGGTGAAGAACTTCAACAAGTTCTACAAGAGTAGAAGCAAGGAGAGAAGTTCCAAGTCAAGGTCCTACAATGACAAAAGATCTTCTAGTCGAGAGCGAAACTGCTACAATTATGGAAGACCCGAACACTACTCCAATGAGTGTACGACTCCCAACAAGAGAAGAGAAGATTCTCCCAAAAGAAGAAGTAGAAGAGAAGAATCACCATCAAGTGAGAGAAGGAGTAGGGATGATCGATATGAACGAAGACCCTCACGGAGAAGCAAGGATTCGGAAAGGGAGGACAAGCCATCAAGGAGCTACACAAAACGAAGACATCAAGCTCATCTTGGTGAATGGGTATCCGGCTCCGACTCCGACAATGACTCCGAGAGAAGCTATCACTCCGACTCCGAATATACTCAAGATGAAGGTGTTGCCGGACTAGCACTTGTGTCAACCAACTCCTATGACATATTTGATTCACCAAATGAAGGAATTAGAAGATGCTTCATGGCCAAAGGTCCAAAGGTATCACACCCCGAGTATGTTGATTTCAATAGTGATGAAGATGACTTGTTAGGTGATGATGAGTCACTTGTTGACAACTATAGTGATGAATACTATGATGAAACGAATGACAATGATAAGGAGAAGATTGAGTCTCTAACTAAAGAACTAAACACTCTTAAGTTAGCTCATGAAACTATCTTAGGAGATCATCGAGAACTTTTAAGGGCTCATGAGAAATTACGTTTTGAGAAGCTCAATCTTGAGCAAGAGCATGAGTTCTTAAAGGCAATCGATGAGGATCTTCGCAAGAAAAGTTCTTCTTACATTGCCAAGCGTTTACTCTTATCCACTTACATGCCTCAAGTCAAGTATAGTAACAAGAACAAGAAGGATTCTTCCTCTAGTAGTAACAATAATCATGCTAAATCCAATGTTGTTGCTTCTAGTAGTTCTCTTCATTCCACTAATGATTCTCTTAGACAAGTTACACTTGAGCAAGAAAATAGCTTATTGAAGGGAATTATAGATAAATGTGTTTACAAGAGCCTTGCCGGGAGTAAGCAATTCGAGGAAATTGTACGCAAGCAAGGAAGGCACCAGAAGAATCAAGGTGTTGGTTTTGAACGAAAGTTCAATGCCAATGGAGTTGAATGGGAAGAAGATCAATACCCCAAGATGAAGTTTGTTCCTCAACAAGAGAAGTATGATCCTACTTCTTCCAAAAGGACACAAGCTCAAGATGATCTTCCACCACAAGACCACAAGCAAAAAGGCAAGGACAAGCTTCAAGAGGAAATTGATGCATTTGAAGAAGCTCCTAAGGCCTTGGTCAAGTGGGTTCCCAAGATTACATCAAGTTCCACTTCATCGAGTACAACTACAACTCCGAGGATTCCCATCAAGATGGTGTGGATCCTGAAGAAGAAGAACTAGAGAGTTCTTGAGGGTGACTCCGCCAACATACTTCACTCTTATCATTTTGGCAAGAACAAGTGCAATCAACTTCCACATCTTGCACTAGTTCAAGGAGTCACAAACCCTCTTGTTGGTGGGACAGGGGACAAGGTAACCTAAAGCTTTCATAGACATCATCTTGTGTGTGCATCACTCTATGTCTATGGATATCCTTGTTTGTTCCTTGTGGGATTAACCCATGTAGGTATTGAAAGTGCAACTCACTCCAAAGGATAGCTCCAAAAGATCTACATCAACATAGAGCATCCACATCTTCAACACCTACATGAAGTCATCATCGACAAAACCCAAGGTTAGTTTATCCCTCTTAGGGGGGATCTCACATCTAGGGGGAGCTTTACTCTAACAATTCGGTTAAAGCAACTCTAATGGTGTGAACACAACAACGCTTTATGTAAAAGTGGTAACCCCACTTGTGCTTAAACGATGAGTATGACCTATGATCAAATGTTCTCATTTGACTCCTAAGTCAATATACTCATATATAGATGACCTAGTCATCGCCAATTGCTTGATAGATGCTAGAATTGTTTGTGCATGCTTTGCCACATATTTCAATTGCCATTTTATTGTGTGAGCATGTTGGTTGCATAATTTACTCATTCGAGGACATCCACTTGTTGTTTTGATTGATTGGTTTCCTTTTCTTTTGGCCAAGTGGATGGACAAGAATGCCTAAGAACCTTCTCTAGCTATCTATGATTTTCTTGTCTCAAACTCTATTCATGCTGCATCATAAAATTTGATCAAGTCAGATTCGAACCACTCTGTGTGAGGAGCACTCGGAGTCCCTGATTCGTCATAGACTTAAACTTCCAAAGCTTCTTTGTGCGTTTCGGTCTGACCGATTCATCCATTTCGGTCATACCGAGATCACTAAGTCTATCTAGGTTTTCAATCTCGGTGCAACCGATTTGAACTTTTCGGTCACACCGAGTTGCAGTAACTGCTTGCAGTTATGCATCTCGGTGCCACCGAGTTGTTCCACTCGGTCACACCGACAGGGTCCGGCTATATATATCCATGGGTCAAATTTTGGAAAACTTTCTAAACCTCCTCGACCCGCCCTTAGCCCACTCTGCCTCTAGGGTCTCCGGATCGTCCTCCTTGTCGCCAGCCGCCTCCTGCCGCTGGTCTCCGCCACCGTCAACGGGAATCAACCCCACCGTTGCCGCCGTAGCGAGTTCATCGCCGAACTAGGGGTCTGCTGTCAGTGTTTGCAATATGTCTGATCAGAGTGACAGCCAAAACAAGTCAGAGGAGCAGGTTCACTTGAGTGAGGGCACTAGTCCCTCTAGCAGCTCAGATGATGGCAGAAGGAGCACACCAAACAATCTGCCAAAGGCTGCCACCAGGGCCAGCAAGAAAAGAACTTTAGAGTAAGAGGATGAGGACTATGTGGCTGAAGAAGAAGAAACCACCTCAAAGAGAAAAGTCCTGAAGAAGGAATATGGCACAGCTGCTGCCACCAAGCCAGGCATGAAGCAAAAGGTTCCTTCCAAGAGAATTCCAATGTCTAAGGCCAGAGCATCTACTCAAGAGACTTTGGGATCTGCACCCAAAGAGCAGGTTGTGGCAGAGAAGAAGAGGAAAAAGAGGGTCAAGAAGACCACTGCCAGAGTGCTTGGGAGATCCTCAATCATGAGAGATTCTGAAGAGGAAGAGGAAGAGGAAGAAGATGCTGCACCAGCACCCAAAGCTCAGAAACTTATGGGTGATGCCATCAGGGCAGAGGCTATTCCATCTAAGCCTAAGGCTGCTCCAAAGGCTGCTGCTCCAGCTCCAAAGCCAAAACCAAAGAGGAGCACCAGGAACATCCGTGCTGAGGAGAAGAACAAGGCCCCAGTGCTTGAAGCTGAAATGGAAGGAGAAGATGATGAGTCACATGTCTTGAGGAAGTTGAAGCTAAAAATTCCAGATCACAATGATGCTCATCCAGTAGCTGAGAACATGAAGATCAGGAAGGACTCGGGATTGAGGCTATGGAGAGAGTCTGATCCATATGCCACCAGGAGAAGGACTGCTGTGGACTACAGGTTCCATACAAAGGAACAACAGGACTTCTATGAGACAGTCTTGCATGACAAGAAGCCCATAGTGTGTGACATGAGATGGGTCGACTGGGACTACATCAAGGAAAACGAGGATCACTATCCAGGTGTATATGACAGTTTCAAGGCTTGTGGAGTTGATGAGTTTGTGGCTCAGAAGCTCACAAAATGGAATGATGAGCTTATCATGCAGTTTTACTCCACAGCTCACTTCTACCCAGATGGAAGGATTGTCTGGATGTCTGAAGGTACGAGGTACCAGTCAACAGTTGCAGAATGGGTGAAGTTGATCAATGCTCCAAAAGAGAGTGAAGATGACTTGGATGTCTATGCCAACAAGAAGAAGGATCACAACTCCATGGAACACATGTACAAGAAGATCCCAGATGCTGCTCTTGAGACACATAAGTTTGGATCTGTACATTACCTTCTGTCAGGCTTGCCTACTATCAACTGGATCCTCAGGCACACTCTCTTGCCAAAGTCAGGTGATCGCAAGATGATCAGAGGCCATGCAATAAACTTGCTTCACATCTTTGATGTCCCATAGAAGTTCAAAGTCATGAGCCTTATAGTTGAAACTATCAAGAGGACAACTGCTGACCAGAAGAGGAGTTGTGGGTATGCCCCACAGATTCAGGAGCTGATTAACTCCAAGATGGGCACTGGTACATATCTGCTGGACAAGGAGCACATGCCTATCTACCCAGAATTTGAGGACAACACTGTGGTGATGGATGAAGATGAACCATCTTCTGTGCATGCACAAGCAAAGAAGGAGAAGGCAAAGGCTGAAAAGGCTGCAAGGATGCCAACTACTGAAGAAGCATCTCAGTATCTTCTGAAGAGCAAGCAAGATCATCTTGGCTACTTGATTGCCTCCACTCTGAGGATTGAGAATGGACTGGCCACCCTGACTCAAAACCAGGAGAGCTTGGAGAGGATCGTGGAGCAGAAGTTCTATGACTTAGATGTGAAGGTAACTGAGATCCAGTCTGTTGTGGAGCAACTTCAGGATGATATGCAGGAGAGGAAGGGCAAGACAACCACTGATGCATTTGCCAGAGTGCCTGGAGCTCAGAGATCTACTGCGGTGCCTGTTCCAAACACCAGAGCCACTTCATCTGCACCAGCTACAGCTTCAGTGCCACCAGCTCCAGCACCTACTCCATCAGCTCCATCTACTTTGACTGAAGCCTTCATTCTTGGAGTTATTCGGACACCCCCACCTGAAGACCAAGCCTGAGAGACGATTTAGTGCTATGCATTTTTTAGGAACTTTTTGGTAACTTGTTGCCAAAGGGGGAGAAAAATGTATAGATCATAGGCTTCAAGAGAGAGAGTTGCTTTTTATTCTCTCTTGCTTTGGTGGTTGAACTTTATTTGCTTTGCTTGTTTGAGATACTTTCTGTCTGTGTGATACTTGGATGATCATGTGTTTGATCATATGCTACTTTAATGCTTGTTGGATGACATTATCATTTTATCCCTATATGATCACTCACTTTGCTTGGTGATGAGTGCATGTATTTAATTATTATCATTTTGAGCGCTCCACCAAGATGTATGTGACATGGAAGAGTAACCCATGAGCCGAACTCTTTGTGCATTTGCAGTCCAAAGCAAATCATAAACTATGCACAAATTTAGGGGGAGCTCTTGCTTTTCACACACTTCTCAAATCGACAATGCTTTTCACTCTTATTATCATTTGTCGAAGCTTTGATCTATATGTTGTCATTAATTACCAAAAAGGGGGAGATTGAAAGTGCAACTATCCCTAGGTGGTTTTGGTAATTCCTAAAAACATATAGCTCATTGAGCTAATGCTATTCCAAGATTAATATTTCAGGAAAAGCTCAATGAATGGCATGGCATGGATGAGGAATGTGGACCCCACAAAATACTAAGGACAAAAAGATTGGCTCAAGCTCAAAGCTCAAGACTCTACATTTTATATTTTAGTGATCCAAGATCACATTGAGTCTATAGGGAAAGCCAATACTATCAAGGAGGGAGGAGGTGTTGTTTAATGAGGTTCTTGCTTCATAGTGCTTAGTGATATGCTCCAAAACCCTCAACTACCTTCCCACATCCACATATGACCTAAACCCAAAGTCAAACTTGGCCCCACCGATTCTTTCTATCTGGCGCCACCGAGTTCAAATGTCATAGCCACTGCCACAAACCCTAGGCAAATCGGTCTCACCGATAGGGATTTCGGTCACACCGAGATGGGGTTGTAATCTCTCTGTTTCCCTTCGTAACGTTTCGGTCCTACCGAGATGAGCGATCGGTCCCACCGAGATTGCAATGTAAACTCTCTTTTCTCTTTTGTAACATTTCGGTCCCACCGAAATGAGCGATCAGTCCCACCGAGTTTACCTGACCAACTCTCTGGTTAGCTTATTACCAAGATCGGTCTCACCGAGTTTGTGTAATCGGTCACACCGAGATTACGTTATGCCCTAACCCTAACCATATCGGTCATACTGAGTTGCATCTCAGTCCCACCGAAAATCCTAACGGTCACTAGGTTTTCTAAATCGGTCCGACCGAGTTTCTCAATTCGGTCTCACTGAGATTGGTAAATTGTGTGTAACGATTAGATTTTGTGTGGAGGCTATATATACCCCTCCACCCACTCTTCATTCGTGGAGAGAGCCATCAGAACATACCTACACTTCCAATACACATTTTCTGAGAGAGAACCACCTACTCATGTGTTGAGGCCAAGATATTCCATTCCTACCATATGAATCTTGATCTCTAGCCTTCCCAAGTTGCTTTCCACTCAAATCTTCTTTCCACCAAATTCATATCCTGTGAGAGAGAGTTGAGTGTTGGGGAGACTATCATTTGAAGCACAAGAGCAAGGAGTTCATCATCAACACACCATTTGTTACTTCTTGGAGAGTGGTGTCTCCTAGATTGGCTAGGTGTCACTTGGGAGCCTCCGACAAAGATTGTGGAGTTGAACCAAAGAGTTTGTAAGGGCAAGGAGATCGCCTACTTCGTGAAGATCTACCGCTAGTGAGGCAAGTCCTTCGTGGGCGATGGCCATGATGGGATAGACAAGGTTGCTTCTTCGCGGACCCTTCGTGGGTGGAGCCCTCCGTGGACTCGCACAATCGTTACCCTCCGTGGGTTGAAGTCTCCATCAACGTGGATGTACGATAGCACCACCTATCGGAACCATGACAAAAACATCCATGTCTCCAATTGCGTTTGAATTCTCCAAACCCTTCCCTTTACATTCTTGCAAGTTGCATGCTTTACTTTCCGCTGCTCATAGACTCTTGCATGCTTGCTTGAATTGTATTAAGATTGCTTGACTTGTGCTAAGATAGCTAAAATCTGCCAAAGACTAAAATTGGGAAAATGATAGATTTTTAATTGGTCAAGTAGTCTAATCACCCCCTCTAGACATACTTTCGATCCTACAGTGTTCTTTTCGATCTCAATGCATTTCACCGCTCCACCGGAAATTCTCTATGCCCCTACCATACTCCAGCTTGGTAGTTTCCACCGCCTGTCCAGGGTTGAGACCTGGGATTTGATGGAGGACTTGAAAATCCACCTATAGACGCGTTACGCCCAATCATTCCGGATAACGCTTGCATCCTCTGTCTTACCGCAGCTGCTGGCATAGAGTTAGCCGATGCTTATTCCTTAGATACCGTTATTATTTCTTCTCCGAGAAAAGAAGTTGACGACCCATAGGCCTTCCACCTCCACGCGGCATTGCTCTCTCAGGCTTTCACCCATTGCGGAAAATTCCCCGTTGCTGCCTCCCGTAGGAGTCTGGGCCGTGTCTCGGTCCAAGTGTGGCTGGTCATCTTCTCAGACCAGCTACTGATCATCGCCTTGGTAAGCTATTACCTCACCAACTAGCTAATCAGACGCGAGCCCCTCCTTGGGCGGATTTCTCCTTTTGCTCCTCAACCTACAGGGTATTAGCAACTGTTTCTAGTTGTTGTTCCCCTCCCAAGGGCAGGTTCTTACGCGTTACTCACCCATTCGCCACTGGAAACACCACTTCCTGTTCGACTTGCATGTGTTAAACATGCCGCCAGTGTTCATCCTGAGCCAGGATCGAACTCTCCATGATATTCATAGTTGCATTACTTATAGCTTCCTTATTCGTAGACAAAGTGGATTCGGAATTGTCTTTCCTTCCAAGGGTAACTTGTATCCATGCGCTTCAGATTATTAGCCTGGAGTTCACCACCAACAGTATAGCCAACCCTACCCTATCACATCAATCCCACAAGCCTCGTATCCATTCCCGTTCGCTCGTGGCGGGGGAGTAGGTCAAAATAGAAAAAACTCACATTGGGTTTAGGGACAATCAGGCTCGAACTGATGACTTCCACCATGTCAAGGTGACACTCTACCGCTGAGTTATATCCCTTCCCCGTCCCATCGAGAAAGAGAACTAACGAATCCGAATCCTAAGGCAAAGGGGCGAGAAACTCAAGGCCACTCTTCCTCCGGGCTTTCTTTCTGCACTATTATGGATAGTCAAATAATGGGAAAATTGGATTCAATTGTCAACTGATCCTATCGAAAGTAGGACTGACTATGGATTCGAGCCATCGCACATGGTTTCATAAAATCTGTATGATTTTCCCAATCTAAATCAAGCAAGTTTCCATGAAGAAGATCTTATTCAGCATGTTCTATTTGATACTGGTAGGAGAAGAACCCGACTCTATATTCTTCAAAAAATAGGGGAAGCAGAACCAAGTCAAGATGGTATGGGTCGCCCCTTCTTCTTGCGCCAAAGATCTTACCATTTTCGAAGGAACTGGGGCTACATTTCTTTTCAATTTCCATTCAAGAGTTTCTATCTGTTTCCACGCCCTTTTCTTGAGACCTCGAAACATGATGACAAATTACTTCTCTTAGGAACACATACAAGAAAAAGGATAACGGTAGCCCTCCCATTAACTACTTCATTTTCATTTATGGATTTCATAGTAATAGAAATCCATGTCCTACTGAGACAGAATTTAGAACTTGCTATCCTCTTGCCTAATAGGCAAAGATTGACCTCTATAGAAAGACTGATTCATTCGGATCGATATGAGGACCCAACTCCGCTGCATTGCCAGAATCCATGTTCCATATTTGAAGCGGGTTGACCTCTGTGCTTCTCTCATGGTACACTCCTCTTCCTTCTGAGCCCCCTTTCTCCTTGGTCCATAGAGAAAAAAATGTAGGATTGGTGTCGACAGTTCATCACGGAAGAAAGAACTCACAGAGCCGGGATCGGTAACTAATAGTACTATTAACTAATACTAATATATAGAAATAGATATCTAGAAATAGAAATGAACTAATATATAGATAATCGAAATTGAAAAGAACTGTCTTTTCTGTATACTTTCCCCGCTCTATTGCTACTGCGGGTCTTATGCAATCGATCAGATCATATAGATATCCCTTCAACACAGCATAGGTCATCGAAAAGATCTCGGATGATTCACCAAAGCACGAAAGCCAGTTAGAAAATGGATTCCTATTGGAAGAGTGCCTAACCGCATGGATAAGCTCACATTAACCCATGTCCTATCATCACGTGAGATGGGGTAGTCATCAATGGTGAACATCTCTATGTTCATCATATCTACTATATGATTCATGTTCAACCTTTTGGTCTCCAGTGTTCTGAGGCCATGTCTATACATGCCAGTCTCGTCAAGTTTAACCCAAGTATTCTGCATGTGTAAAACTGTCCTACACCCGTTGTATGTGAACGTAGAGTCTATCACACCCGATCATCACGTGGTGTCTCGAAACAAAGAACTGTAGCAATGGTGCATACTCACGGAGAACACTTTTACCTTGAAATTTAGTGAAGGGATCATCTTATAATGCTACCGTCGTTCTAAGCAACATAAGATGCATAAAAGATAAACATCACATGCAATCAAAATATATGACATGATATGGCCATCATCATCTCGTGCTTTTGATCTCCATCTCCAAGGCATCGTTATGATCTCCATCGTCACCAGCTCGACACCTTGATCTCCATCGAAGCGTCGTGGCCGTCTCGCCACTATTGCTTCTACAACTATCACAAACGCATAGTGATAAAGTAAAGCAATTACATGGCGTTTGCATTTCATACAATAAAGAGACAACCATAAGGCTCCTGCCGGTTGTCATATATCTTACAAAACATGATCATCTCATACAATAACTTTTATCACATCATGTCTTGACCATATCACATCACACATGCCCTGCGAAAACAAGTTAGACGTCCTCTACTTTGTTGTTGCAAGTTTTACGTGGCTGCTATGGGCTTCTAGCAAGAACCGTTCTTACCTACGCATAAAACCACAACGACGATTCATCAAGTTTGCTGTTTTAACCTTCTTCAAGGACCGGCCTCAGTCAAATTCGATAAAGTAGGAGAAACACAAACCCGCGAGCCACCTTTATGCAAAACAAGTTGCATGTCAGCTGGTGGAATGGGTCTCATGTGCGTGGACATGTAAGGTTGGTCCGGGCCGCTTCATCCCACAATATCGCTGAATCAAAATAAGATGTTGGTGGTAAGCAGTATGACTATCACCGCCCACAACTCTTTATGTTCTACTCGTGCATATCATCTACGCATAACCTGGCTCTGATACCACCATTGGTAAATGTTGCATGGAAAACAAAAAAAATTCTACGCACACACAATGATCTATCCATGAAGATGCATAGCAACGAGGGGGATAGTTGAAAGTGCAACTATCCCTAGGTGGTTTTGGTAATTCATAACAACATATAGCTCATTGAGCTAATGCTATTCCAAGATGATCATTTCAGGAAAGCTCAATGATTGGCATGGCATGGATGGTGAAAGTGGAACCCTCAAAATGCTAAGGACAAAGGATTGGCTCTAGCTCATATACTCAAGACTCTTCAGTTTACATTTTAGTGATCCAAGATCACATTGAGTCTTTAGGAAAAGCCAATACTATCAAGGAGTGATGAGGTGTTGCTTAATGAGCCTCTTGCTTCAAGTGCTTAATGATATGCTCCAAAACCCTCAACTACTTTCTCGTATCCACTCTTGACCTAAACCCAAAGCCAAACTCGGTCATACCGATTCTTTCAAACCGGCGCCACCGAGTTTCACTTGTCATAGCCATTGCCAAACCCTAAGGAAATCGGTTCTACCGATAGGGATCTCGGTCTCACCGACATGGGATTGCAATTTCTCTGTTTCCTTTTCGTAACTTTTCGGTCTCACCGAAAGAGCGGATCGGTCCCACCGAGATTGCAATGCAAACTCTCTGTTTCCTTTTTGTAACTTTTCGGTCTCACCAAAAGAGCAAATCGGTCCCACCGAGTTTGCCTGACCAACTCTTTGGTTAGCTAATTACCAAAATCGGTCTCACCGAGTTTGTGTAATCGGTCTCACCGAGATTACGTTATGCCCTAACCCTAACCATATCGGTCCTATCGAGTTGCATGTCAGTCCCACCGAAAATCTCTAACGGTCACTAGGTTTACTATTTCAGTCCGACCGAGTTTGTTGATTTGATCCCACCGAGATTGGTAAATTGTGTGTAACGGTTGGATTTTGTGTGGAGGCTATATATACCCCTCCACCTCCTCTTCATTCGTGGAGAGAGCCATCAGAACACATCTACACTTCCAACTCATATGTTTTGAGAGAGAACCACCAACTCATGTGTTGAGGCCAAGATATTCCATTCCTACCATATGAATCTTGATCTCTAGCCTTCCCCAAGTTGCTTTCCACTCAAATCTTCTTTCCACCAAATCCAAATCCTGTGAGAGAGAGTTGAGTGTTGGGGAGACTATCATTTGAAGCACAAGAGCAAGGAGTTCATCATCAACACACCATTTGTTACTTCTTGGAGAGTGGTGTCTCCTAGATTGGCTAGGTGTCACTTGGGAGCCTCCGACAAGATTGTGGAGTTGAACCAAGGAGTTTGTAAGGGCAAGGAGATCGCCTACTTCGTGAAGATCTACCGCTAGTGAGGCAAGTCCTTCGTGGGCGATGGCCATGGTGGGATAGACAAGGTTGCTTCTTCGTGGACCCTTCGTGGGTGGAGCCCTCCATGGACTCGCGCAACCGTTACCCTTCGTGGGTTGAAGTCTCCATCAACGTGGATGTAGGATAGCACCACCTATCCGGACCACGGGAAAAACATCCGCGTCTCCAATTGTGTTTGAATTCTCCAAACCCTTCCCTTTACATTCTTGCAAGTTGCATGCTTTACTTTCCACTGCCAATATACTCTTTGCATGCTTGCTTGAATTGTGTGATGATTGCTTGACTTGTCCTAAAATAGCTAAAATCTGCCAAGAACTAAAATTGGGAAAACGTTAAGTTTTTATTTGGTCAAGTAGTCTAATCACCCCCCTCTAGACATACTTTCGATCCTACAAGTGGTATCAGAGCTTTGGTCTCCATTTGCTTTGATTTCCATAGCCTTTGGTGGTCATAGCCTTGGTTTCACAACCTAGGAGAGTATGGCGTCCAAGGTTGGAAAAAACGGTAGGCGTAAGCGAGGCGGTTGGCCTTCGCCTAGTGCCTAGGCGATGCCTAAGCGCCCTAGGCGCGGCCTAGGCGGTAATATAGTTTTTACTCATAGTGTATTTATGATTATTATATGGGTGTTGATATTAGTTTAGGGTATATAAATAAGTTAATTACCATCTACTTCCATTGGAATATAACTCGTTTGGCATATCAGTGCAGTATGTGGCATTATTTCGTGCTTGGGTAGGCAATTCCTTGATTGCCTTGCCTAGACCTCCATTTATGCCCTAGGCGAGGCGTTTAGCCATTGCCTAGCGCCTAGGCGTGCCTAAGCGCCGCCTAGGCACTGCCTTTTCCAACAGAGATGGCGTCTAGCAAGGGAAATTATCACCGTAGAGGTCCTTACTTTGATGGTACTAATTTTGCTAGTTGGAAGCATAAAATGAAAATGCATATTCTTGGACATAACCCCGCCGTTTGGGCTATTGTGTGTGTTGGTTTGCAAGGTGACTTCTTTGATGGGAGAGAACCAAACCGTGAAGCTACCGCGGATGAGTTGAAGATGTTGCAATACAATGCTCAAGCTTGTGATATTCTCTTCAATGGATTGTGCCCCAAAGAATTCAACAAAATCAACCGTCTTGAGAATGCAAAGGAAATTTGGGACACTTTGATTGATATGCACGAAGGTACCGACTCCGTCTAGGAATCCAAATTGGATGTGCTTCAAAGTCAACTTGACAAGTTCAAAATGAAGGATGGTGAAGGTGTCGCTGAAATGTACTCTAGGCTTGCTCTCATCACAAATGAGATTGTCGGCTTAGGAAGTGAAGAGATGACCGATAGATTCATCATCAAGAAGATTCTAAGAGCCTTGGATGGAAAATATTATACCGTGTGCACATTGATCCAAATGATGCCCAATTACAAAGATCTCAAGCCAACGGAGGTAATTGGAAGAATTGTTGCTCATAAGATGTCACTTAAGGATAAAGAGGAACTTCACAACAAATCAAGTGGTGCCTACAAAGCCTCATGTGAAGCCCCTACATCATCAAGTGAGAAACAAAACTTCAATGAAGAATTGAGCTTAATGGTGAAAAACTTCAACAAGTTCTACAAGAGTAGAAGCAAGGAGAGAAGTTCCAAGTCAAGGTCCTACAATGACAAAAGATCTTCTAGTCAAGAGCGAAACTGCTACAATTGTGGAAGACCCGCACACTATTCCAATGAGTGTACGGCTCCCTACAAAAGAAGAGAAGACTCTCCAAAAAGAAGAAGCAAAAGAGAAGAATCACCACCAAGAGAGAGAAGGAGTAGAGATGATCGTTATGAACGAAGATACTCACGGAGAAGCAAGGACTCGGAAAGGAAGGAAAAATCATCAAGGAGCTACACAAAACGAAGACATCAAGCTCATGTTGGTGAATGGGTATCCGGCTCCAACTCCGACAACCACTCCGAGAGAAGTTATCACTCTGATTCCGAATATACTCAAGATGAAGGTGTTGCCGGTCTAGCACTTGTGTCAACCAACTCCTACGACATATTTGACTCACCCAATGAAGGAATTGGAAGATGCTTCATGGCCAAAGGTCCTACGGTAACACACCCTGAGTATGTTGATTTTAATAGTGATGAAGATGACTTGTTAGGTGATGATGATTTACTTGTTGACAACTCTAGTGATGAATACTATGATGAAACGTCAATTAATCATGTTAATCAAGATAAAATGAATGACAATGATAAGGAGAAGATTGAGGCTCTAACTAAAGAACTAAACACTCTTAAGTTAGCTCATGAAACTATCTTCGAAGATCATCAAGAACTTTTAAAAGCTCATGAGAAGTTACGCTTTGAAAAGCTCAATCTTGAGCAAGAGCATGAGTTTTTAAAGGCAATCAATGATGATCTCTGCAATAAAAGTTCTTCTTACATTGCCAAGCGTTTACTCTTAGCCACTTACATGCCTCAAGTCAAGTCTAGTAACAAGAACAAGAAAGATTCTTCCTCTAGTAGTAACAATGATCATGCTAAATCCAATATTGTTGCTTCTAGTAGTTCTCTTGATTCCACTAATGATTCTCTTAGCCAAGTTACACTTGAGCAAGAAAATAGCTTATTGAAGGGAATTATAGAGAAAGGAGTGTACAAAAGCCTCGCCGGGAGTAAGCAATTCGAGGAAATTGTGCGCAAGCAAGGAAGGCACCAGAAGAATCAAGGTGTTTGTTTTGAACGAAAGTTCAATGCCAATGGAGTTGAGTGGGAATAAGATCAATACCCCAAGACAAAGTTTGTTCCTCAACAAGAGAAGTATGATACTTCCTTCAAGGGGACACAAGCTCAAGATGATCTTCCACCACAAGACTACAAGCAAAAAGGCAAGGACAAGCTTCAAGAGGAAATTGATGCATTTGAAGAAGCTCCTAAGACCTTAGTCAAGTGGATTCCCAAGACCACTTCAAGTTCCACTTCATCAAGTACGACTACAACTCCAAGGATTCCCATCAAGAAGGTGTGGATCCAAAAGAAGAAGAACTAGAGAGTTCTTGAGGGTGACTCCGCCAACATACTTCACTCTTATCATTTTGGCAAGAACAAGTGCAATCAACTTCCACATCTTGCACTAGTTCAAGGAGTCACAAACCCTCTTGTTGGTAAGACAAGGGACAAGGTAACCTAAAAGTTTTCATGGACATCATCTTGTGTGTGCATCACTCTATGTCTATGGATATCCTTGTTTGTTCCTTGTGGGACTAACCCATGTAGGTATTGAAAGTGCAATTCACTCAAATGGATAGCTCCAAGTGATCTACATCAACATTGAGCATCCACATCTTCAACATCTACATCAAGTCATCATCGACAAAACCCAAGGTTAGTTCATCCCTCTTAGGGGGGATATCACATCTAGGGGGAGCTTTACTCTAAGACTTGAGCTAAAGCAACTCTAAAGATGTGAACACAACAATGCTTTATGTAAAAGTGGTAACCCCACTTGAGCTTAAACGATGAGTATGACCTATGATCAAGTGTTCTCACTTTACTCCTAAGTCAATATACTCATATATAGATGACCTAGTCGTCGCCAATTGCTTGATAGATGCTAGAATTGGTTGTGCATGCTTTGTCACATATTTCAATTGCCATTTTATTGTGTGAGCATGTTGGTTGCATATTTTACTCATTCGAGGACATCCACTTGTTGTTTTGATTGTTTGGTTTTATTTCCTTTTGCCAAGTGGATGGACAAGAATGCCTAAGAACCTCCTCTAGCTATCTATGTTTTTCTCGTCTCAAACTCTATTCATGCTACATCACAAAATTTGATCAAGTCAGATTCGAACCACTCCATGTGAGTAGCACTCGGAGTCCCCGATTCGTCATAGACTTAAACTTCCAAAACCTCTTTGTGATTCTCGGTCTGACCGATATCCTTTCAGTCCTACCGAGATCATTAAGTTGATCTGAATTTTCGATCTCGGTGCAACCGATTTGAACCATTCGGTCACACCGAGTTGCAACAACTGTATACAGTTTTGCATCTCGGTGCCACTGAGTTGTTCCACTCGGTCACACCGACAGGGTCGGGCTATATATATTCACGGGCAAAAATTTGGAAATTTCTCCGAACCCCTTCGCCCGCGCGATAGCTCGCTCTGCCAACATGGTCTCCGGATCGTCTCCTCACCGCCAGCCGCCTCCAGTCGCTGGTCTCCATCACCGTCAACGGAATTCAACCCCGCCGTTGCCGCCGTAGCGAGTCTCCGCCGAACTAGGGTATGGACTCGATCTTTGTGCTATCCCCAATCTGATTCCTAGCACATTGTGATCTTATTGTTTCTAGCCACGATTGAAACATTCCTATCCAGTCAATACGTTCGTAGAATATGATTGATTCGAAAATTTTAGGGTTAGGTTTCCGCCGAAACCATCTCGGACCCGAGTTGAAAAACTCGGTCCCACTGATTTGGCTCATGCCATTGCACAAGTGAGACTCGGTCTGACCGAGAATTACTAATCGGTGTGACCGATTTTGGAACTTTGTGAAACCCTAGCAGTCTCGGTGTCACCGAACTGTGACTCGGTCTGACCGAGTTCACTAGTTTAGGTTCCAAAACTGCTTCGGTATCACCGAGTTTAAAAATCGGTAGATCCGAGATGATTTCA
This sequence comes from Triticum monococcum, assembly GCA_034509565.1. Taxonomy (NCBI): domain Eukaryota; kingdom Viridiplantae; phylum Streptophyta; class Magnoliopsida; order Poales; family Poaceae; genus Triticum; species Triticum monococcum. Next base: position 475,255,952 of record CM067846.1, read on the forward strand.
GTGGGAAACTAAAACTAAGATTTTGAATCATTCTTTTGCAAAAATCTCTACATTTTGTGATGCTCATCCACTCTATCTCATCTATAAACTATTCACAGGGTCAGCAGTCAGCTTGTTCATCATGTCAGATCAGAGTGACAGCCAGAATGTGTCAGAACAGCAAGTGCACATGAGTGAGGGCACTAGTCCCTCCAGTTCTTCAGATGAAGGCAGCAGGAGCACCCCTAGCAACCTGCCAAAAGCTGCCACCAGACAAAGGAAGAAGAGAACCTCAGACTCAGAGGATGAAGACTATGTGGCAGAAGAGGAAGCAACTTCCAAGAGAGTTGTGCTCAAGAAGGAATATGGCCCAGCACAGAGCACAAAGCCAGGGATGAAAATCAAAAGGCCAGCAGGTAGACAGCCTATGCCAAAGGTCATGTAACGCCCCGAGACCGATGTGCCAGGTGTCATGCAGTTATTCGATGTTGTTGCGTTGTCATTTGCTTGCATGTCATCATGTCATCATGTGCATTGCATTATCATGTTTTCAAAACTTGCATTCGTCCGGGCCTCCTCGTTCTCTCTGTTGTCCGTTCTGAGCCCTACCACACTCGCACGCGCCCGCGGCACGTCCGAAATATTATTTTATAAGTGGCCGTAAAATGTTCTCGGATTGGGTTGAAATTTGGTGTGCGGTCTTATTATAGTGTAGACAGACCGCCTGTCAAGTTTCATCGCAATCGGAGTTCGTTTGACGCCCCAACGGATATATATAGCGGCAATAGTAGTCGGTCAAAACGTCGAACGTTTTCGGTCTCCGGAAATAGTCGCCGGGCCGCCCTCTCTTCTCTTCTCTCAGCTCGAGACCGTCTACACAGATCACTACCTATCGCCAGGCCCTACCTAACCTCTCTCGTCAGCCCGCAGCCCTCCTCGCGTGCGCCCGAAAGTTGTCCCGGACCTGACCCGGGCTGTCGCCACCGCTGTGTCCGGGGCATTATAAGTTGGTAATCAGAGCCTTCCCCGACCTTAGGAGCCCCATTGCTTGATCGTTTTTTAGAAGCCGAGTTGTGTCTATAAAAATGTTTTGAGTCCTTAGGAATTATATATCGGAGAGTTTAGGAATTCTTTTTACTTCCCAGTCTCCTCATCGCTCTGGTAAGGCATCCTGACGTAGAGTTTTGACTCTTCTCTTCTCAAATTTCACTAAATTTTTTTTAGGATCACGCGAGTATCTTAGTTTTGTTCCGATGGCTTATGATGAGAATATTGTCTTGGTGCCTCCTGTCAGGGGTTTAGTGGAAGTGTCCCGGGGAGTTGAGCTCTGAGGTGTTGTCATCATAATTTTATCGTTGCAATTCTGGTATACTTGAGATATGTGCGCGACATCGAAAATCTCCTTTATGCAGTTCGTTGGTGAGATAACCTCGACGCCACCCAGTACTGGGGCGGGAGTTCGGGAGTATCGCCATAACTTGTATAACGGATGCTTTTCGAAGGTTGAGATAGATGGTTTCCGAAGGTTTCTTGGTGATGTGTTGAAGGATGGATGCAGCTGGATGTAGGATTTGCTAGTTTGGGTGAGATATTATGCTTCCCCTGTATCCTCAACACCTGATTGCATAACCGGAAAATTTCGGGAGTTTCATAGGTGGGAATTCAAGTAGCTCTTAGGATATCTTTCCAACAGATGTATGATATGAAATTGGGGTTCGACGTCTAGTGGTTCGCCTATTCACGGTCGATTTTACAGTGGTCTCGTTGTGTCTTAAAGAGTCCTTGGCTATGCTGACTCGGGGACGCTTCGTATGTCATGTGCACTGCCTTGTACATGATGGTGCTGTACGGTCAAGCCCGTGTAGGTCCCACCACGAAAACTTCGGACGAAATCTCTATCATATGTTTGTTCTGGCTGATTTCGCAAGCCAACCCTTTGTTTTTGTTTTGAGTTGTGGTATTCGAGTTGCTTCAATGTCAAGTGTTGATTCCATACCTTTCCTAAATGGTGTTCTCATACCTCTATGTGAATACTAATCCTTCATGATAATCGAGTTTGTCATGTTAATTCTTTTCAACCGCTGTGTCCGGAACATCCCCAAACGTCTACAAAACGTCACCGTTTCCTTGTTTGGACTTCCTAGCTATTTTATTCGCGACCGTCTGATTTCGATCGGATGGGACGAGGTAGCCCCTACCCAAAAAAAACCTTGCTATATATACTGCCTAACCCTAATTTTGTGGCAGTTTGTCCCTTCCATCCATCCCATCCGCCGCCACTCCCTTGTTTTCCACGCCCCACCAACCAGCAGCCAGATCCCCTCCCGGTCCCAAAAAAATCCTCCCAGATCCCCAACCTCGCAAGCCACTCTCGTGCCCGATGGCCTCTGCTCGTGCCGGAGCTTGCCGCCGGCGATAGCAACAGCAACACCGACCTCCCCTCCCTCTTCTTCCTCCTTTTTCCTCCTCGGTCTCCCTCTCTCTCATGCTGTCTCTCTCTCATTTCTCGTTGGACAGGGAGATCTCCATGGCCACGGAATGGAGCTCTGCCTCCATGGATCCTCGCCGGTGCCCCGTCCTGGACTCCTGGTGCCATCCCACGCCCGGGGCCGTCTTCGCTGTCTTGTTCGTCGCGTCGCCAGCCTCGCTCGCGCCGGATCCAGGAGCCGCGCAAGTCCGCCGCCGTCCTCTGCATCGCCCGCATGATCCCGCTGCTGCCTACCTCGCCCCATCGTGTAGTGCCACCACCGAAGATCCTCGTCGCCGGGAACCGCCTCCTCGACCCTCGGACTGGCCGGATCCGCCGCGCCCGCGGGTCCGCCGCCACTGCCCATCGCATCGCCCTTCGCAGAGTCCTGCGCTGCTGCCGTTCGAGAGGAGGACGACGGAGCCGCGCCCCTGCGTTGACTTCTCTTCGAGGCGCTCCAGCCGACCCATCTCCCCCGCGCCGCAAGGCCCAGCCTGCCTCTCCAGCGCCGGCCCCGCTGTCTCCTCGTTCGATCCAGCCAGCGGGGCCTCCTCTCGCGGATGTGGGCCGTCGAGCCAGCGCCTCCAGGCCCAGCGCCCCTGCCTCGGCCTGCCTTCGCTTCCTCCCGCGCATGAGGGCCGCCGGGTCAGATCCGGCCCAGCCACGTCCTTCGGCTGGCCCAGCTACCGGCCTCCTCCACCGTCCGGGCCATGGCCCATGTGAGGACCCCCAGCCTCCCCTGTGCACTGTTGGGCTGCCCAGTTTCGGCCCGAGGTGTTTTTTTCCCCGCCTGTGAATTTGTCTAATTTCCAGAGCACTGCAGATTTGCAAAAAAGCCCCTATTCATCATGCATTTAACAACTTCTAAACCATGCATCGGATCTAAGCAAACTTAATATGAAACTTGCTTAAAATTGTGTCTAGTTTCATAATATGTCACTTTCACCTATGTTTAAAATGTTTAAAATGTTGTTTGCATATATTTGCCCCTATGCCATGCTAAAATGAATTAATTCATAACTAAATAACCGTGGCTCCGATTTAAATAAACTTTATATGCATTTGGGGTAGAAAAATGCCTAGTTTAACATGGTGTACTTGTCTAATACCTTCTCTAATATTGTTCTCATATTCCGATGTGAATACCAATCCTTCTTGGTCATCAAGATTGTCTTGTCAATCCTTTTCACCGGCGTGTTTTCTCTTCAAGTGGATCCGTCCATTTTCAACTTTTACAAGTTCAATTATCAGTTCTTCTCTATGGTGTTTGTTTCATCCATCGCCAAGTTGTCTTGTTTTTTTTCCCACCCTCCCTCCCTTTGTTTTTATTCAAGGAATCTGATGTATTATTCAAGTATCCATCTTATTGATGTGAAGTCTCTCCATTCTTTTCTATCAATATTCTTATCCGGTGATTCTCATGAAGATTCTAACGGAGCTCCAAGTTCGTCATTCTTCATTCTTTTCATCTCCGGTGGTTCCAAGTCAAGCCTTCGGTGTTGATCATATCCTTTTCCTCGTTTCAGATGCTTTTTCATGCCGGTGCACCTCATCATCATTCCACTTCTCGCTATTTATTTTTCCGGAGTGCTCAAGATATCTCGAAGATTCGTGTATCCACTCTTCTTTCATTCAAGTTCTTTCGAGGATGTTCCCTCATTAAAGGCATTTAATTCAACCGGTGCATTATCTCTCTTTAAATCATTTCAACGGTGTCCTCTTTTGAGTGGGCCCTAACCGACAGGTCTTCTCCCAGGATCTTACCTGACTCCTCTTATTTTCCCGGAGCTATCCTAAATTCCTTTTAAAGTTTGACGTAAGAATGAATTATCATCAGTCAACTATCTTTCTCCAAGTTCTTTCAAACTCGTTTCATCGCTGGTTTAACCTCTTTGTTTTGATTCTTCCGGAGTGTCTAAATAATTGGTGGTGGTGTTTCTCTTTGTCATTCTCATCATTTGAAGACCGAAGAAGACTTTTCCTCCATATCTATCTGTTCTCTCTGACATTCTTGATTCTAGCTTGTTGCCATCCTCTCATAATTGTTTTGATCATGAGAATTCTTTTCACCCATCCGGAGCAATTCAGGAGTCTTTTCAGTTTGATTCTCCGAAGGCAATCATTTCGGGATTATTCATTCTCAGCTTTTAGCCATCATTCTCCAATTTTACCGGTGCTTCATCCAAGTAATCTTTAATCGGCTCGTGAGCTCTTCGTTCTCATGGATCCAATTCCCCTCAAGTATCTTCATTCGTTTTCCCAATTCTTCCCGGTGTTCCTCTATCTTTCCTTTGGTCATTTTAATTCTTACGGTGGGTCGTTGAAGAGCTCTCGTCATTCGTTATCATATCTATTCATTTGTTGTTCCAATCCTATCGGTGGTTCGCTGAAGACGTTCTCAAGATTATGTTATATCTCTCTTAATCCTTGTTATGAGAATAAGTAGTGTGCCAAATCCGTTGTTTGTCATCAATTTAAATTGGCGAAGGATAAGCATAATGTAATTCTTACTCTTGTTCCATCCAAGTGATTTAATTCCTCATTCCGGAGGTGCATCATATCACATTCTTGGTTCGAGATGCTTTATTTTTTCTTTCCCAAGAGTTCCAAGCTTTCACAATTACATCTCCACGGAGGTCCATCTAAATCATTGCAAGGATTCACCTTGTGTTTTCAACTTCTTTTTCCTTCCGTTTGTTCATCCTTTTGTTTACCGGAGTTTGTTCTCGATGATTAAATTCTTGGGTTCAAGTGCTCATCTTTCTTTCCCGGAGTTCCAACCTCTTTCAATTATATTATCACGGAGATCCCTATCTAAATCATTACAAGGCTTCAATCTTATTCTTTTCATCATTCAATTATTTTGGATCAATCTTTTTATTACCGGAGTTCTTCATGGAGGCTCTACATGATGGTTCATAAAGGATTTAATTCCTTCTCAAAGTTTTCATCGACATTCTTTTAAGAAGCTCAAGTTTTCTTCATCTTGTAATCCGGAGTGTTTTCTTTCTTCCGTATCATTGCAGGTGGTATTATATCATTCATGATAATTTGGGTTCATGTTTCATGATTCAAATGTTGTTAAGAATGAGATAATTTAATTCCATCAATCTCGTCATTGGAGTTATCTTGGGTTACATTTCACCTAAAGCCTTCCCTAAGGATTTTGCTAATTTTGGTGCTTATAATGACCCAAGTTCTTCATCTATCCTTCCGGTGATATAGCCTTCTCGTCTCCTTGTTCCTATCAATCCAATTCTTTTCCCGTGAGTGGCGGGTTTTTCATCTCTTAATTTGAGAGGTATTCCATAAGACCATATCAAGCCTATTATTTTTGTTGTTGGTTTTCCAACAACTCCGTTCTACCTTCTCCTAAGAATGCCTTCTCAAGCCTTTTTGGTGGCAGAAGTTGGCATTTTCTTCTCCATTCCCCTACCTCAATTATCTATCTTCTATTCTTTTGTTCCGGAGGCATGGTGATGTTGCTCTCTTCAACCCATATTCTTGTTTTATCAGGATCGTGTTCTTGTCGTGCCTATCCTTTTAATTGGAGTGTTGTGTCCTCTTTACAAGTATCCTCTCATCTTGTCAAGTTTAATTCCTTCCATTTACAGACGGAGTGCTGTCCAAATTATATCAGTCTTTTCCTTCTCTATTTTGTTTAACCGGAGTGTGGTGCCATTCTGCTGAAGTTCTTTTCGCCTTATCAAGTCTGGCATCCCTTTCTCAACCGGAGTGTCGTGTTTTCATTTGAGCTCTCTCATCTTATCAAATTTTGACTCCCTTCTCAACCGGAGTGCTGTCTGAGATCTTTATTACCCCTTGTTCCATTCATTCAATAGTTCCGGTGGCAGTGTGTTGTGATTTCATCAAGTAATCTTCTCATCTTATCAAGACCTTATTTAATTCCTTTTCTTTTCAACCAGAGTGCTGCCGAATTTTGGTTTTCCTTGATCCCCTTCCTTAACCGGAGTGTTTTCAATATATATCGCGCCCTTCAACCTCAAGAGTTTTTCGCAATGTTCTTTGTTCCTCTCTTCTAACGGAGTGTTTTCGACCTTGTTCACCTTCGTTGTATTCTTTTCTCGAATTTGTTCAACCTCTCAAGGGTGTGGTTTCACTCCTTTGTCAAAGAAGCAATTTGTTTACCTCTTCTCTTTCTCTTCCGTTTCTCCCCTCCGGTGCCATTCTAGATCTCGGGACGAGATCCTCTCGTAGTGGTGGAGTGTTGTAACGCCCCGAGACCGATGTGCCAGGTGTCGTGCAGTTATTCGATGTTGTTGCGTTGTCATTTGCTTGCATGTCATCATGTGCATTGCATTATCATGTTTTCAAAACTTGCATTCGTCCGGGCCTCCTCGTTCTCTCTGTTGTCCGTTCTGAGCCCTACCACACTCGCACGCGCCCGCTGCACGTCCGAAATATTATTTTATAAGTGGCCGGAAAATGTTCTCTGATTGGGTTGAAATTTGGTGTGCGGTCTTATTATAGTGTAGACAGACCGCCTGTCAAGTTTCATCGCAATCGGAGTTCGTTTGACGCCCCAACGGATATATATAGCGGCAATAGTAGCCGGTCAAAACGTCGGACGTTTTCAGTCTCCGGAAATAGTCGCCGGGCCGCCCTCTCTGATCTTCTCTCAGCTCGAGACCGTCTACACAGATCACTACCTATCGCCAGGCCCTACCTAACCTCTCTCGTCAGCCCGCAGCCCTCCTCGCGCGCGCCCGAAAGTTGTCCCGGACCCGACCCGGGCTGTCGCCACCGCTGTGTCCGGGGCGTTACAGGTCAGAGCCTCAACTTAGATTCCTGAAAAGCCTGAACCCAATGAGGCTGCTGCAGAAGGGAAGAAGAGGAAGGAGAGGATCAAAAAGACCACTGCTAGAGTGCTTGGGAGATCCTCAATCATGAGAGATTCTGAAGAGGAAGAGGAAGAAGAGGTTGCTGCACCAGCACCTAAGGCACCTAAGCTTATGGGTGATGCTATCAGGATAGGGGCTGCTGCATCAAAGCCCAAAGAAGCATCCAAAGCTGCCTCCAAGCCCAAGTCAGCTCCAAAGAGGAATACAAGGAGCATACCAGCTGCTGAGAAGAACAAGGCCCCAGTGCCTAACATTGCTGAGGAAGAAGAAGGTCAAGTGCTCAGGAAGCTTAAGCCCAAGATCCCAGACCACAATGATGCTCATCCTGTGGCTGAGGACATGAAAATCAGAAGAGATTCAGGGCTCAGGAAGTGGAGAGAAGCAGATCCATATGCTTCAAGGAGAAGAATTGTTGTTGACTACAGGTTCCACACAAAGGAACAGCAGGACTTCTATGAGACAGTTTTGCTTGATAAGAAGCCCATTGTTTGTGACATGAGATGGGTTGATTGGGAGTACATCAAGGACAATGAAGAGCACTATCCTGGAGTGCAAGACAGCTTCAAAGCTTGTGGAGTAGCAGACTTTGTTGGGCAGAAGCTCACAAAGTGGAATGAAGAGCTGATCATGCAGTTCTACTCCACAGCACACTTCTATCCAGATGGCAGGATAGTGTGGATGTCTGAAGGCACTAGATACCAATCTACAGTTGCTAAATGGGCTCAGCTGATCAATGCCCTAGAAGAGCAGGAAGATGACTTGGATATCTATGCCAAGAAGAAGATGGATCACAATTCCATGTCAAACATGTACAAGGAGATCCCAAATGAAGCTCTTGAAACTTTTAAGTTTGGCTCAGTGCATTATCTTCTGTCAGGGCTGCCAACTATCAACTGGATCCTAAGGCACACTTTGTTGCCCAAGTCAGGTGATCACAAGATGATCAGAGGCCATGCAATAAATTTGCTTCATATATTTGATGTGCCACAGAAGTTCAAGGTGATGAGCCTCATGGTAGAGACCATTAAGAGGACAACAGCTGATCAGAAGAGGAGCTGTGGATATGCCCCACAAATTCAGGAGTTAATTAACTCAAAGATGGGCACAGGCACATACTTGTTGGACAAGGAACATTTGCCTATTCATCTAGATTTTGAAGACAATCAAGTTGTGATGAATGAGAATGAACCATCATCAGTTCAAGCACAAGCAAAGAAGGAGAAGGCAAGGAAGGAGAAAGCTGCCAAGATGCCAACTCAAGAGGAGGCATCTGAGTATTTCTTGAAAACCAAACAAGAGCAGCTTGGTTACTTGATTGCATCCACACTGAGGATTGAGAAAGGACTGGCCACCCTCACTCAGAATCAGCAGAGCTTAGAGAGGATCATAGAACAAAAATTCTATGACATGGATGTCAAAGTAACAGAGATTCAGTCTGCAGTGGAGCAACTTCAAGATGACATGCAGGAGAGGAGAGGGAAGACTACAACTGATGCATTTGCCAGAGTGCCACGAGCTCCGAGGTCGACTGCAGTGCCAGTTCCTAACACCAGAGCCACCACCTCAGCTCCAGCTACAGCACCAGCCCAACCAGCTCCAGCATCTACTTCAGCTTCAACTCCAACCACGTCTACAGAAGGCTTCGTCCTTGGAGTGATCCAGACTCCACCACCACCAGAAGATCAAGCCTGAGAGTCGATCTAGCACTATGCATTTTCTAGGAACTTTTTGATAACTTGTTGCCAAAGGGGGAGAAAAATGTATAGATCATAGGCTTCGAGAGAGAGAGAGAGAGTGTTGCTTTTATTCTCTCTTGCTTTATTTGGTGTTTTTCAAACTTTGTTTGCCTTTGGTTGAGGTACTTTGATATGCTTGTGAGACATTGATGATCATGTGTTTGATCATAAGCTACACTTATGCATGCTTGATATTATCCTATCTATCTTATGTGATCATTCACTTTTCTTGGTGATGAGTGCATGTATTTAATTCTTATCATTTTGAGCGCTCCACCAAGATGTATGTGACATGGAAGAGTAACCCATGATTCTAACTCTTTGTGCATTTGCAGTCCAAAGCAAATTTTAAATATGCACAAATTTAGGGGGAGCTCTTACTTATCACATACTTCTCAAAGCAACGATATATTTCACTCTTATTATTTGTCGAAGCTTTGATCTATATATTGTCATCAATTACCAAAAAGGGGGAGATTGAAAGTGCAACTATCCCTAGGTGGTTTTGGTAATTCATAACAACATATAGCTCATTGAGCTAATGCTATTCCAAGATGATCATTTCAGGAAAGCTCAATGATTGGCATGGCATGGATGGTGAAAGTGGAACCCTCAAAATGCTAAGGACAAAGGATTGGCTCTAGCTCATATGCTCAAGACTCTTCATTTTACATTTTGGTGATCCAAGATCACATTGAGTCTTTAGGAAAAGCCAATACTATCAAGGAGGGATGAGGTGTTGCTTAATGAGCCTCTTGCTTCAAGTGCTTAATGATATGATCCAAAACCCTCAACTACTTTCTCATATCCACTCTTGACCTAAACCCAAAGCCAAACTCGGTCATACCGATTCTTTCAATCCGGCGCCACCGAGTTTCACTTGTCATAGCCATTGCCAAACCCTAAGCAAATCGGTTCTACCGATAGGGATCTCGGTCTCACCGAGATGGGATTGCAATTTCTCTGTTTCCTTTTCGTAACTTTTCGGTCTCACCGAAAGAGCGGATCGGTCCCACCGAGATTGCAATGCAAACTCTCTGTTTCCTTTTTGTAACTTTTCGGTCTCACCGAAAGAGCAAATCGGTCCCACCGAGTTTGCCTGACCAACTCTCTGGTTAGCTAATTACCAAAATCGGTCTCGCCGAGTTTGTGTAATCGGTCTCACCGAGATTACGTTATGCCCTAACCCTAACCATATCGGTCCTACCGAGTTGCATGTCAGTCCACTGAAAATCTCTAACGGTCACTAGGTTTACTATTTCGGTCCGACCGAGTTTGTTGATTCGGTCCCACCGAGATTGGTAAATTGTGTGTAACAGTTGGGTTTTGTGTGGAGGCTATATATACCCCTCCACCTCCTCTTCATTCGTGGAGAGAGCCATCAGAACACATCTACACTTCCAACTCATATGTTCTGAGAGAGAACCACCTACCCATGTGTTGAGGCCAAGATATTCCATTCCTGCCATATGAATCTTGATCTCTAGCCTTCCCAAGTTGCTTTCCACTCAAATCTTCTTTCCACCAAATCCAAATCCTGTGAGAGAGAGTTGAGTGTTGGGGAGACTATCATTTGAAGCACAAGAGCAAGGAGTTCATCATCAACACACCATTTGTTACTTCTTGGAGAGTGGTGCCTCCTAGATTGGCTAGGTGTCACTTGGGAGCCTCCGACAAGATTGTGGAGTTGAACCAAGGAGTTTGTAAGGGCAAGGATATCGCCTACTTCGTGAAGATCTACCGCTAGTGAGGCAAGTCCTTCGTGGGCGATGGCCATGGTGGGATAGACAAGGTTGCTTCTTCGTGGACCCTTCGTGGGTGGAGCCCTCCGTGGACTCGCGCAACCGTTGCCCTTCGTTGGTTGAAGTCTCCATCAACGTGGATGTAGGATAGCACCACCTATCCGAACCATGGGAAAAACATCCGTGTCTCCAATTGCGTTTGAATTCTCCAAACCCTTCCCTTTATATTCTTGCAAGTTGCATGCTTTACTTTCCGCTGCCAATATACTCTTTGCATGCTTGCTTGAATTGTGTGATGATTGCTTGACTTGTCCTAAAATAGCTAAAATCTGCCAAGAACTAAAATTGGGAAAAGGTTAAGTTTTTATTTGGTCAAGTAGTCTAATCACCCCCCTCTAGACATACTTTCGATCCTACAATAGTGTGTCTACGTACCCTCGTAGACCGTAAGCAGAAGCGTTTGACAACGTAGTTGATGTAGTCGAACTTCTTCTAGCTCCGACCAATTAAGTACCGAACGTATGACACCTCCTACTTCTGCACACGTTCAGCTCGGTGATGTCCCTCGCCTTCTTGATCCAGCAAGTTGTCGAGGTAGTAGATGAGTTTCGTCGGCACGATGGTGTGGTGACGGTGATGGTGAAGTGATCCGTGCAGGGCTTCGCCTAAGCACTACGAAGATATGACTGTGGGAGTAAACGGCGGAGGGGGGCACCGCACACGGCTAGGCAATTGTCTGGGGTGTGCTAGGGGCGCCCCCACATATATATAGGGCGGGGAGAGGGGAGGCAGCCATGGGGTGCCCCAAGTAGGATCGAATCCTAACCCAAGTGGCGCCCCCTTCCTTTTTTCACCGGAGAAGAAAGGGAAGGGGGAGGAGAGAAAAGAAAGGGGGGGGGGCGAACCCCCCTTTTCCTTCTCCCAATTCGGCCTCCTGCCATAGGGGGGCGCGCCACCCCTTGTGGGCTGGTGTGCTCCCCTCTCATGGCCCATATATTTTCCCGGGGGTTCCGGTAACCCCTCCGGTACTCCGATAAATACCCGATACACTCTGGAACACTTCCGGTGTCCGAATACTATCATCCTATATATCAATCTTTACCTCTCGACCATTTTGAGACTCCTCGTCATGTACGTGATCTCATCCGGGACTCCAAACAACATTCGGTCACCAAATCACATAACTCATATAATACAATATCGTCATCGAACGTTAATCGTGCGGACCCTACGGGTTCGAGAACTATGTAGACATGACCGAGACACATCTCCGGTCAATAACCAATAGCGGAACTTGGATGCTCATATTGGCTCCTACATATTCTACGAAGATCTTTATCGGTCGAACCGTTATGGCAACAGACATTATTCCCTTTGTCTATCGGTATGTTACTTGCCCGAGATTCGATCGTCGGTGAACTTAGTTCAATCTCGTTACCGGCAAGTCTCTTTACTCGTTCCATAATACATCACCTCGTGACCAAATCCTTAGTCGTTTGCTTGCAAGCTTATGATGTGTATTACCGAGAGGGCCCAGAGATACCTCTCCGATACTCGGAGTGACAAATCCTAATCTCGATCTATGCCAACTCAACAAACACCTTCGAGATACCTGTAGAGCATCTTTATAATCACCCAGTTATGTTGTGACGTTTGATTACGCACAAGGCATTCCTCCGGTATCCGGGAGTTGTATAATCTCATAGTCGAAGGAAAATGTATTTGACATGAAGAAAGTAATAGCAATAAAACAGAACAATCATTATGCTAAACTAACGGATGGGTCATGTCCATCACATCATTCTCCTAATGATGTGATCCCATCATCAAATGATAACTCATGTCCATGGTTAGGAAACCTTAACCATCTAAGACTAACAGGGATCGAACTTGGGACATGGTGCTTTTGAACTCATCTTGCCAGCCAGTGTAACTGATGTCTTTTGGTGATAAATGAGAAGCGGAAAATTACATAATCACACACCACAACGTCAAGATTTGAAAACATGTTCTTTTCTTGAAAATTTTCAACAATTTCTAGATACAAATATTCCTAAAAGAAAAACAATTAATTCCAAACATTTTTTTGTAAAAATGTGAACAATTTTAGGAATTACGAACATTTTTTTGAAAAACAGAAAGAAAATTTGAAAACATGAACCATTTTCAAAATCCCCAAACAATTTTTAAAGTGCTAACACTTACTGAATAAAACAAACAAAGTTTGAAAACACGAACAATTTTTGAAACCTGAACAGTTTTTTTAAAGTTTGAAGAATTTTTCAAAACAAGTTTTTTTTTTGAAACATAAAACATATTTTGTAAAAATGGGAACAAAATTTTAACGTGCGAATGCTTTCTAACTTTTTGGTCAGGTTTCAAAATTGTTTGTTTTTCAGAAAGTGTTCTCACTTTAGAAAAAAAATTGGGGATTTAAAATATGGTCTGTGTTTTCAAATTTTGTTTGTGTTTATTTAAAAAGTTTGTAATTTGAAAAATTCCAAAAAAATGTTCGGATTTCAATTTTTTGATACTTTTCGAGAAAATATTTTGATTTTTAGAAATGTCTTCAAATCTCGACGCTATGGGTTTCTTTTTTGGCGGGATAAAAGAGAGTATAATCAGGTAGAGTGGCTAGCGGGACTAGTTCAGCAACACCAGGAGTATCACGGAAATAAAACACGCTCCGCGCCTGGTGGGCTGGCTAGTAGTGTCCGGCGGCAGCTAACGATCCCGGATTGAGCTGCCATGTCAACAATCCTTATTTGGGAACGACCTAAAGTTTATTTAAAATAGATCGGGAACCAAGAGTCTGGTGTGCTGATTTCAGGGGTTTAATCTTCAGGGTTCGACTTAGTTTTCATCTAAAAAACAGGGTTTGTTTTGGACTTTAAAAAAAATAGAATTAAACAGATGGTAGGGATAGAGAACGTCACACGCTGACACGCCTAAACAACCGAAGCGGCCGAACCACACCCGATTCCGGTGGTCTCCGTTCCACACGGCCTATTCACACCACCAAGATTCGTGCAGGAGGCGCATAGCCGGACCGTATTAAAGCCAAACAACCGCGGTCGCGGCCGCCCCCTCTCTCCCTGCGTCTCTGGCTCGAGCCGTCTACGATTTCCTCTCTTCGTCTTCCTCCCCCGCCGGCCCCTCCAAACCCTAGGCGCCGCCGGCCAGGTAACGATCCGCCACGAAACCTCCAATCTTTCGTGGTTTTCTCCGTCTCAGCGCCCGGGCAGATCGCGGACGTGTTATCTTCAACAGAAAATTAGCCGATTCCTGCTCGATCTGTGCGTTCGTTGGCTTTCGGATCTTGCCTGGCCCGGCGGATCCGAGGAGCGGCGAACGATTTCTGTGGCGGGGTGGTTAGATTCGTGGCTGTGCGGATAAGATAGATGGAGGAGTGGTTTAACTTGATTTGCCATGACTTAGTATCCTGATGCCTTCGAATACCGTCCTTATATGTACTATACTCTCTAATTTAACAGGATGCCTTTGAACTTGACTGCTCAATGCTTTCCTTTATGAGAACTAGTTTAGGCAAGAAAGCCCGCCAGTATACATGTCACGATTTCATAGAAAGAGGATTGATTGTTTAGTAGTTTGTGGAATAGAACATATTCCTGTTGTCATTATACTTCCTTAAATGTGCTGCCTTTCTTTAGTCACTTGCCAACCGATGTTTAGAGTTGCAAGTCTTGTATATATGTTTCTTTTGGCAAAAATGTTGGATTTTAGTGCTTTTATCTCTTGGAGATCTCATTTAAGCTGTTATCTCCCAGGAAGCCCATTTACCAGCCATGTTTGGACGCATGCCAAGGAAGACCAGCAACAACACCAAGTACTACGAGGTGCTTGGTGTATCCAAGACAGCAACCCCGGATGAGTTGAAGAAAGCTTACCGGAAAGCTGCTATAAAAAACCATCCTGATAAGGGCGGAGACCCTGAGAAGGTGTGTTGGCAAGCGCTTTTGTATGTGCCTACTTTTGCTATTGTTAGATTGGTGTTTGTTGACGCTTCTTTGTATCTTGCGCAGTTTAAAGAATTGGCACAAGCTTATGATGTTCTCAATGACCCTGAAAAGAGGGAGATTTATGACCAATATGGAGAAGATGCAATCAAAGAAGGGATGGGAGGCAGCGGCGGCGCTGATATGCATAGCCCCTTTGACATATTCGAACAGCTATTTGGGGGTGGCGGTGGCGGCTTTGGAGGTAGTAGTTTTATGATATGAAATTCTTTGTGCTTTGTTCCATTATCCTGCTTTGCGGGAGTTAAATAGTCATGCACTCACATTCTAATAATTAAATACATATGCACTTACATGTGATTTTATGGATAAAAGGGGGTAGCTCGAGAGGACGCAGACAAAAGCGTGGTGAAGATGTGGTGCATACCATGAAGGTTTCGTTAGAAGACTTGTACAATGGTGCTACCAAGAAGCTATCTTTATCACGGAATGTTCTTTGTGGAAAATGCAAGGGGTAAGTTTTTGTAAGTTCTTAGTTGGTAATCTGTCTTTCTTCTGTTATTGTGCTCAAATTTGGAGCATATGCAGTACTACTTTCTTAAGGAAGGAATTCTGACAAAGTATACATGGTTATCTGGTGTTAATATCATTACCTCCGACTTTGTGACACAGTTCTGCTCTGTCTAATATAAAACCATGATGGGTGCTTCTGTAGAACAGCCCAAACTTGCTCTCTTTCTGTCCTCCTGAAATATTGAGGTGAAAGAGATCCTATGTTTCAGAAAACTTGGTTTTGCAATATTTCTAGAGCTAAATCATCATGATATTAATATGCAAGCTATCAGTTTTTTATATGTAACAAAAGTAATGTAGTTCATGTATTGCCTGGTAGTATTGCTTTTTATTTCATCAGCTGAAAAGTTGAACCTTGTCCTGTTTATCTTCACACGTTTTTGTTGTATGTACAATGTCTACGCTGGTTCAAATCCAGCTCGGCCCAAAAATTTAGGGCTTCGTGAATATGAACTAAATCCTTCTGTTTTTCTTCCATAAAATAAAATGTCTGATCTATAGAAATAAAAGATAAAGAAAAAAGGGGGGTATTTTTTCTAATCCATCTCTCTCTCATCCTTTCTTACAAACAAAAGAGTCTTTTCTTATTGAAGGGTGGATCGTTGTCCATTTTTGGTGATAAAAAATCACTGTAAAACATGCTTTTGACCAGGTCTGGTTGCTGAAAGATGCTAGTTGTTGTTGGATTATGTATTTTTTTTGTTTGTCTTCCACTCAAATCCTCTTATTGTTCTCAGTGGCTGTTAATTGGTTCCCGTATTCTATTCTTTTGCTATTAAGGGGTAGCTAATTGCCTGTCCTTGATATGCGCACACTTCCCAGTTAGTAGTCAGCGGTGGAAAGAAGAAATGTGATGACGTGACTTGATTTTATTCATGGCATATCTGTATATAATTCTGAAATTGACTATTCCCTAAAAAATATACTACCTCCATCTGGAATTAGTTGTCGCTAAAATGGATGTATCTAGATGTATTTCAGTGCTAGATACATCTGTTTGAGCGACAAGTAATTCCGCACAGAGGGAGTACTAGTTAGTTGATGGAGTGGAAGTGGAGTGTGTTGAAACAAATAGCCATGTAACAACTACTGCTGCACTGCATCTTTGCATGAGTGAGGGTGCAAGCTTTGATTTAGCCCCTTGGGATCGATGCAGATTTGTTTGCTTCTGATTCTGATGTTGTTTATTTTTACTCTTGTCAATGTAACTTGCAACTTGTACTTGTACTGCAGCTGTTGTTCTGTACAAGATTATTTTTCCATGCCTGTATTAGTCGTAGGGATCTCACTGTATCATGTTGTACATTCAGAAAGGGATCCAAGAGCGGGGCAACGGCTACTTGCAGTGGTTGTCGTGGTGCAGGAATGAGGATGATAACAAGACAGATCGGACCTGGCATGATCCAACAGATGAATACTGTTTGCCCTGAATGCAGAGGATCAGGTATGATTCTGTTCTATCTTCTTTATTTAATGATTGTATCTGTTTCCTTAGTAGTTTTGTAATTCTTCATCTGTCCAGGCGAGATGATAAATGACAAGGATAAATGCCCAAGCTGCAGAGGGAACAAAGTATCCCAGGAGAAGAAGGTCTTGGAGGTTCATGTGGAGAAGGGAATGCAACATGGCCAAAAGATTGTATTCCAGGGTGAAGCTGATGAAGCTGTGAGTCTCTTTTACACACACAAGCGTCAAATGCACACATGTCTGCATCTGTTGAAGCACTCAACACTTGCATGCACACAATATCTAGGAGTATCCTTCTAATGATGCTGATTCATGCTTTTGCAGCCTGATACAGTGACAGGAGACATTGTTTTTGTCTTGCAACTTAAAGAGCACCCAAAATTCAAGAGGAAGTCGGATGACCTATTTGTTGAGCACACGATATCTCTGACTGAGGCTCTCTGTGGCTTTCAGTTTGTTCTGACCCATCTTGATGGTCGGCAGCTTCTGATCAAATCCAATCCTGGGGAGATCATCAAGCCTGGTACATCAATTTCTTCTTGTGGATCTGTTTTTCCTTGCCCCTTCGTTGATATCTGCCTTCCAGTTCCTCTATCCTGTCGATAAAATTTCCCCCCTTTTTAGAACTTATTACTGATGTGATCTTTTGTTTCAAAAAAATAGGCCAGCACAAGGCCATAAATGATGAGGGCATGCCCCAGCACGGCCGGCCTTTCATGAAGGGTCGCCTGTTTGTCGAGTTCAGCGTGGAGTTCCCTGAGCCCGGAGTACTGACCCCTAGCCAATGCAAGTCACTTGAGAAGATCCTGCCCCCTAGGCCAGGGAGCCAGTCGTCGGACATGGACGTGGACCAGTGCGAGGAGACCACCATGCATGACGTGAACATCGAAGAGGAGATGAGGCGCAGGCAGCATCAGAGGCGGCAAGAAGCATATGACGAGGAAGACGATGACGAAGGCGGTGCACCAAGGGGTGTGCAGTGCGCCCAGCAGTAAGGAGGCGCCGGCAACGGTGTTAAGGGCGCACAGTCCGCAGTAATCGACTGCATTCTATTGTTCCTTTCTCGTTTGATTAAAGTAGCTGATCTGATGCGCGGTATTATTATTCTTGGCGTCTTAAGATTATGAGGTTGTTAGCCATAAAGTATCATTCATCCTTTTGTTGGCCTATTGCCTACTACCTTGATATTTCAGACTTGGTTGGGTGAATTGGTCGTGTGTGTGCTGTCGCATTTTCCATGACGAAATCATCATAGAGCGTTATTATTTAATCTTTGTGCTGCTCAGCAACTTGAGGCCTTCCGATTTGTATCAGATCTGTCAGTCAGGATCGTTGTATGACTGGAACGTGTTAATGGAATTTACTCTTGTTAATGGCTCGATGGCATCTGGGCACCAATAGTAAAGCGAAGACTTTGTGGAAACTGCCAGGCGCAGGACGCACCACCGTTCCTGGCTGTTGCTTCCGGGTCTTGCTCACCAGTCACCACGGCCGGTGCGGCATTGCCGTTCGCATATCGTTGTTCCCGAAATCCTTGAGTTGTACCGGCAAGCAGCTCAGTCCCGCGCAAGTGGGCACACGGAACAGTAACCACCACCTCCCTGCAGGAAGGTGTTGAACCAAGCAGCCCGATTGATTGAAGGAGTCTTGCTCTCGATGACATCTACTTAACGGCTAGTTGTTGAGGTGTAGTCCTCGTCTCTGAGCACGACAGCTGCCTCCTCCAAACTCGCGTGGCCGTGTGTATCTTATGTTGTAAAATAAAACAACAACAACAAGAAGAAGAAAATTATCGTTTGGCCGGACTTCATATTATGCTTCCTATACAACTGGAGTTCTGAATTAGCCTGGTGGCATTTGGACGGTCGCTGTATGGTTATGTCTACTATAGCGTCACCAATGCAAGCGATCCATGTGTTGGTGGTCTCACCAGCTCGCAAATATCTAACTGGCTGCAGAATTTTTCGCGGATTTGTTAATTCCGGAGATCCTAACAACAACATCAGCTTTATTTCTTTTTTAGCTCCGCATGGTGGCGATATCTTTTGTTTACAGAAAATAAAACGTAGGCTTCCACTAACCAATCCACTATTTATAGCCGCGCGCACCACCTTCTCTCCCCAGCCTTGAGCCTTGTCTGGTGCCTGTAGAGAGGACTAGAGCCATGGAGCCTGACACGATCCATGCACCCGCCACCTCCTCTTCCTCCTCCTACTCCTCCGACTCGACTGTCATCAATGGCGTACAGGACGTGTCCAAGGGTGAGCCCAAGCATCTGAAGCGCAAGAGACAGACCGCCACCTCTCCTGCTGCTCCAGCCACCGGCAGCCAAGAGGCGGAGTCTGCCGACGGCGCCGCCCGGGGTGAGGAGAGCAGCAGCTGCGCCGCCGCCGCGGACGAACGCACGGCCGGAAGGCACCCGTCGTACCGCGGCGTGCGGCGCCGGAGCTGGGGCAAGTGGGTGTCGGAGATCCGAGAGCCGCGCAAGAAGTCGCGCATCTGGCTCGGCACCTTCCCGACCGCGGAGATGGCCGCGCGCGCGCACGACGTCGCCGCGGTCGCCATCAAGGGCCGCCGCGCGCACCTCAACTTCCCGCACCTCGCCGACGCGCTCCCACGCCCGGCGTCCACCTCCCCCGCCGACATCCAGGCCGCGGCCGCCCTGGCCGCCGCCCAATGCGTGCCTCCCTCCTCCGTCGCCGAGACCACGGAGACGCCGACGACGTCGACCGAGACATCGGCCGCGAGCTCCGGTACGGCCGGCTGCGGCGAGGAGAACGCTCTGTTCGACCTGCCCGACCTTCTGCTGGACCTGAGGGACGGTCTCTGGTGCTCGCCTACCTGGGCGACGGCCGCCGACGAGTACGACGGCGGCGAGGCCGCGCTGCATGAGCCGCTGCTGTGGGTGGAGCAGTGCTGGACCTAGCCGCTCCGTTGTGACGCGCAGGGCCATGCCTGGCCAGAAGAGAACACCCGTAGACATGGGCATGTACACTAGCGTTTCATTTTTCCAATTAATTTGCGCTTTTGCTTCGCGCCATGCCAGGCCTGTCATCTTGGGGTGGCAAGTCGTTTTAGCTAGACATTTCACCGTTTTGTTCACGGTGTGTGCTGTATCCCGAAATGTGAAATACAAACCTCTCAAAAAAGAAAAAAAAGTGAAGGAAATACGAAATACCCCCTCTAAACTTTTATAGTGACCTAAAACATCTTATAAAAGTTTACAGAGGGAGCACAATCTACTTCCTCGGTCTCGAAGTCTCAAACACTCGATCAATCCTTATGTTCAAGAAAGGTATATTTCCACACTGTAATCCTTCCTTTGGTTTTAACAACTGAACTACACATTCGCCAGCACAATCACCTATCAATTCGAGGTTACGAAAGCAGTGAAGCCCTCTCTCATTGAGAGGGTTGGATGTCGAGCAGCCCTGGGTTGGTGATGTTTTGTGTGACGAGGCGGCGGCCTTGGGAACCATTGCAGGTAGCAACTCTATGAGGCCGGCGGTGTCTTGACAATGGCTTGCTTGACAAATCATTTGCTGCTAGTGCGGTGGGGTTCTCGGCTCGGTTGATGCGCCTTGGAGGAGTGGTCAAACTATATGTCGAGATGACCACCACGGATGTGTTGGTGAGACGGTCAGGGTCTGTAGGGCGTCCTCCTTGAGGAAATACTCAATGGTTCCTGGTACATATGTACTCTATATGGGGAATTTTTTTAATGATTAAACAAAAAAGTCAAAATAGTTAAGAAACTATTTTTAGAGTAAACTTGACTTACTTGCGCACTAGTATATGAATTTTCACAAAAAAAAAACTATGTTGACTTCACAGTGAAAAAGACAAAATTTATTTGCTATTATAGGTCACTGTTCATGCTTTTTTGACTGGAAATTTGTCTTTTTTGAAAAAAAGTCAAAGAGGAATTTTATTTTGTTGGAACTTTTCTTACTAGTACAATGGAATGTCAAGTTTTTTTCAAAAATATTTTTAGAAATTTTCGACTTTTTATTGAATTACTAATTTTTCTTCTTCATATAGGGTACATATGTACCCAGGAACCAAACGATCCCCTCCGTCTTCCTTGTGTAGCTTGCTGCAAGCAGTTGTGTTGTGCGTCGCTGCAACTCGGTGACGAGCAGAGGTATGCCGGGGCAATGACCCTGGAAGGTGATGTCGAAGAACTATGCTCAATGTGCCGAAGAGGTTAGGAGACTTCACAACATGTATGGTATTGGCCTTGTGGAGTGTTTGCTTTGTCACCTCTGCACAAGATTTCAAGTCTGCTCCTCCCATTGCAGTCTCGTCTTCTTCTGTCTGGCCGTGGTGAGAGCTAGTTTCGATGAAATAGGTTTCCGTTCATTGTGTTTATGAGGTTGGTATGCTTTTGTTGATTTTAATTCAGTGTCAACGAGGGTGAGGTTGACCATAAATGTATAAATTTTCACCCGATTTTTACAATTAACCGGGTAACCAATTTTTAATTAATGGAACAGACAAAGCTTTTGGTTTGGTTCAATAAAAATCATGGGATAATAATAGCCTCTTCAACTCGGAGATTTTAAAATCTCTATTGAAGATTATAATTCTTACATATTCTTGCATCACACAGGGTAATCGTTATTTAAAATCACTAAACCAAAATTCATTGGAACATTGCATCATTCCCCTGTGTAATCTAAAAAATACCACCTAACATCCAACTTGCACTGCTAAGAGATAAACGAGTTAAACTTCTATTTTGCATATGCACTTTCATTAATATACTATATTGCCGTTGTTTCTTAGAGCTCTACCAATGAAAAAGCAAACATTCTTTCCTGGATACCATCTGCCGTGGACACCATCTGTATCTTGCCTTTTAGTCAGATACGCGACACAAACCATATACAGATCAATTTTCACGGATGCTGTAAGAGATGTGACAACTAAGTATTAGTATTAGTTATTTGGATCATCTTAGCTAGCGAACGTTCGCTGGGAGGGGATGGCATTTCGAACGATTTTGCTCACGTTTTTTGTTGTGAGGGGGTGACAACTTCTTCAAAAAACATGACGGTTTCTTCAGAAGAATGCATTTTTGTTTAAAACTATCACCATTTGATCTCGTGAAGCAACTAAAACTGCAAGAAAAAGAATGTTCGCTTGCCATCACCCTCTGAGCTGACGTTCGCCGGATAACGTTACCGATTTATTTTTTGGGCAGAAGTGCTAGCAATTATACTTACATAGTATCAAATTAGGTGAAGAACTCAGGTCTGATTACAGGATCCGAGATTTCTCCGATTATTATCCCACTATACGCCCATTGTAGGATTAACTTACAATCATTCAAATATGTTGTGTAAAATGTTATACAAAAGTAGCGGTGCACAAAATTTATCCCAAATCTTTACCAATCTACCACTGAAATACATAAAAATCAAATCACTTCAGAGCCGTCCATCATCAAGGGTACATTTGCTCACTTATAATGTTCTAGTTACAAGAACTACTTACCAAAAAGGGAATGCCTATAGAATATTTTTACCCCCATTCTCAATATATTTAAAAGAAATTCATAATGAAATTTATTTATTTTGCTTTGGCTTCCAAATATTCACGCATGACTTCTATATATGCGTTAGATAATATTTTCCTTCTGGATTCCAAATATTCTATAGGCATTATTATTAGGTAATATTCCAAATAATCCAAATTTATTTATTTTACCCCCTTATTATTAGATAATATTTTCCTTTTGGATTCCAAATATTCTCGAAGGGCCTTAGGCCGATCTTTATTAGATAGAAAAGAGGGTACAACCAGATGCCATCAGGCTAGGCGATCTAGCGCCAATGGCTCACTCCAGCTAACAGAGCAGGCGCACTGAACCAAGGTGGAGCAGAGCAAAAGAGAAGAAGAAGATGATGAAACAAAGTACAAGTAACCGCCTCAATCGGAGATGTCAGCCACACATCCAGCAGCCCTCCACACAGCAATATCATCACGGATCAGATCGAGGACGCTATTGGCTGTGCTGGCCGTGTGCTGGAAAATTCTTGCATTCCGCTCCTTCCAGATCCTCCAATGTACCAGGATAGCAATGGTGTCGAAATCACGCCTGTTCACCTTGGGGATGCTCTTCCTTGCAGACAACCACCAGTCCTCTGTGGTGTTGCAAGAGTCATCAGGAATGGAGAAGTGTGCCCCCATCCATTGCCTGAAAATGCTCCAAAGGTGCTGCGTATATCTGCAGTGCACGAAGAGATGTGTGCAGTCCTCCAGTTCCGCTAAGCACAGAGGGCATATAGAATTGGACGGCCAACCTCTACGCAACAGGTTGTCTGCCGTGAGGCAGCGTCTGTGCACAACCAGCCACATGAAGAATCGACAGCGGGGCGGCGCCTTTGACTTCCAAATAGGTTTGTAGCATGGAAAACGAATGACAGCCATGAAGAACATCCGATATGCACTGCTGACAGAGAAACACTGGTTCTCCGTTCGCCTCCAGATCAGGCGATCATAAACTTCAGGAGTTAGCACCGTGGCCTGCGAAATGTCCCAGATTTCAAGGTATTGCGCAAGCACCTGAACAGAGAGACCTCCCCTAATGTCTCGGATCCAGGCCTGGTTGTGCAGCCCCTCCTTGACAGATCGCCCGGAGTCCCTCACAAAAGAGAAAAGGGCCGGAGCAGCATCGACGATCGAACGCCCATCAGGTAACCAGTTGTCTGTCCAGAATTTCGCAGTCTCCCCGTTGCCCAGCGAAACAACACATGCTGCCTTAAAAATTGCCCTGACCTCCTTCTCAGTGGAGTTCGGCAAGCCATGCCAGGGCCTTACCTCTGTAGCCCATCTGAGCCAAGGCCACCGGCATCGCAAGGCCAGCCCGAAGAGTCTGAGGTTGGCCAAACCGAGGCCACCCAACTCCTTGGGCCTACAGACTCGTGTCCATGGAAGTAAGCAATGCCCTCCGTTTATTTCCTCCTCTCCTTTCCAGACAAAACCTCGGCATCTTCGTTCAATGACCTTCAACGCCCACACCGGCAGTGAGAGCACTAACATGAAATGGAGAGGGAGAGCCATGAGGACTGAGCTGGTAAGAGCCAGACGCCCCGCAACGGCCCGCAGCTTCGGCTTCCAGCCTTTCATCTTGTTCGAGAGTTTATCCACCATGGGCCAAATGTCATTCCGCTTCAGCTGATTGATAGAGAGGGGGATTCCCAAGTACTTGAAGGGGAACTTTTGCTTTTCGCATTGAAAATGTTCCGCCACAGTGCTCTCCACCTCGTCATCGCAATGGATACATGTAACGGTGCTCTTGTTGGGGAACGTTGCAGAAAACAAAAAAATTTCCTACGTTTCACCAAGATCAATCTATGGAGTCAACTAGCAACGAGAGGAGAGTGCATCTACATACCCTTGTAGATCGCGAGCGGAAGCGTTCAAGAGAACGGGGATGATGGAGTCGTACTCGCCGTGATCCAAATCACCGATGACCAAGTGCTGAACGGACGACACCTCCGCGTTCAACACACGTAAGGAGCGGATGACGTCTCCTCCTTCTTGATCCAGCAAGAGGGAAGGAGAGGTTGATGAAGATCCAGCAGCACGATGGCGTGGTGGTGGATGCAGCAATGATCGCAGCAGGGCTTCGCCGAGCTTCTGCGAGAGGGAGAGGTGTAGCAGGGGAGAGGGAGGCGCCAAGACTTGAGGTGCGGCTGCCCTCCCCCCTTTATATAGGCCCCCTGGGGGGGGCGGCCCTGGAGATGGGATCTCCCAAGGGGGGGCGGCGGCCAAGGGGGGGTGGAGTGCCCCCCAAGGCAAGTGGAGGCGCCCCCACCCTAGGGTTTCCAACCCTAGGCGCAGGAGGGCCCAAGGGGGGGGGGCGCACCAGCCCACTATGGGCTGGTTCCCCTCCCTACTTCAGCCCATGGGGCCCTCCGGGATGGGTGGCCCCACCCGGTGGACCCCCGGGACCCATCCGGTGGTCCCGGTACAATACCGGTGACCCCGAATCTTTCCCGATGGCCGAAACTACACTTCCTATATATAATTCTTCACCTCTGGACCATTCCGGAACTCCTCGTGACGTCTAGGATCTCATCCGGGACTCC
Source organism: Triticum monococcum (assembly GCA_034509565.1). Classification (NCBI taxonomy): domain Eukaryota; kingdom Viridiplantae; phylum Streptophyta; class Magnoliopsida; order Poales; family Poaceae; genus Triticum; species Triticum monococcum. The sequence goes on from CM067846.1 coordinate 475,280,854, forward strand.
GAACAACTTTCGGATTACTGCATACTCATATCTCTACAACCCTAGCGTCACCGAACCTTAAGTGTGTAGACCCTACGGGTTCGGGAGACACGTAGACATGACCGAGACGGCTCTCCGGCCAATAACCAACAACGGGATCTGGATACCCATGTTGGCTCACACATGCTCCTCGATGATCTCATTGGATGAACCACGATGTCGAGGATTCAAGCAACCCCGTATACAATTCCCTTTGTCAATCGGTACGTTACTTGCCCGAGACTCGATCGTCGGTATCCCAATACCTTGTTCAGTCTCGTTACCGGCAAGTCACTTTACTCGTACCGTAATGCATGATCCCATGACCAACCACTTGATCACTTTGAGCTCATTATGATGATGCATTACCGAGTGGGCCCAGAGATACCTCTCCGTCATACGGAGTGACAAATCCCAGTCTCGATTCGTGCCAACCCAACAGACACTTTCGGAGACACCTGTAATGTACCTTTATAGTCACCCAGTTACGTTGTGACGTTTGGCACACCCAAAGCACTCCTACGGTATCCGGGAGTTGCACAATCTCATGGTCTAAGGAAATGATACTTGACATTCAAAAAGCTACAACAAACGAACTACACGATCTTTGAGCTAAGCTTAGGATTGGGTCTTGTCCATCACATCATTCTCCTAATGATGTGATCCCGTTATCAATGACATCCCCATGTCTATAGCCAGGAAACCATGACTATCTGTTGATCAACGAGCTAGTCAACTAGAGGCTCACTAGGGACACATTGTGGTCTATGTATTCACACATGTATTACAATTTCCGGATAATACAATTATAGCATGAATAATAGACAATTATCATGAACAAGGAAATATAATAATCATTTTATTGTTGCCTCTAGGGCATATTTCCAATAGTCTCCCACTTGCAATAGAGTCAATCATCTAGTTACATTGTGATGAATCGAACACCCATGGAATTCTGGTGTTGATCATGTTTTGCTCTAGGGAGAGGTTTAGTTAACGGATCTGCTACATTCAGGTCCGTATGTACTTTACAAATTTCTATGTCTCCATTTTGAACACTTTCACGAATGGAGTTGAAGCAACGCTTGATATGCCTGGTCTTCCTGTGAAACCTGGGCTCCTTGGCAAGGGCAATAGCTCCAGTGTTGTCACAGAAGAGAGTCATCGGCCCCGACACATTGGGTATGACTCCTAGGTCGGTAATGAACTCCTTCACCCAGACTGCTTCGTGTGCTGCCTCCGAGGCTGCCATGTACTCCGCTTCACATGTAGATCCCGCCACAACACTTTGCTTGCAACTGCACCAGCTTACTGCCCCACCATTCAAAATATACACGTATCCGGTTTGTGACTTAGAGTCATCTAGATCTGTGTCGAAGCTAGCATCGACGTAACCCTTTACGACGAGCTCTTCGTCACCTCCATAAACGAGAAACATGTCCTTAGTACTTTCCAGATACTTCAGGATATTCTTGACCGCTGTCCAGTGTTCCTTGCCGGGATTGCTTTGGTACCTTCCTACCAAACTTACGGCAAGGTTTACATCAGGTCTGGTACACAGCATGTCATACATAATAGACCCTATGGCTGAGGCATAGGGGATGACACTCATCTCTTCTATATCTTCTGCCGTGGTCGGACATTGAGCTGATCTCAATTTCACACCTTGCAACACAGGCAAGAACCCCTTCTTAGACTGATCCATATTGAACTTCTTCAATATCTTTTCAAGGTATGTGCTTTGTGAAAGACCTATGAGGCGTCTTGATCTATCTCTATAGATCTTGATGCCTAATATATAAGCAGCTTCTCCAAGGTCCTTCATTAAAAAACTCTTATTCAAGTAGGCCTTAATGCTGTCCAAAAGTTCTATATCATTTCCCATCAAAAGTATGTCATCTACATATAATATGAGAAATGCTACAGAGCTCCCACTCACTTTCTTGTAAACACAGGCTTCTCCATAAGTCTGCATAAACCCAAACGCTTTGATCATCTCATCAAAGCGAATGTTCCAACTCTGAGATGCTTGCACCAGCCCATAAATGGATCGCTGGAGCTTGCATACCTTGTTAGCATTCTTAGGGTCGACAAAACCTTCCGGCTGCATCATATACAGTTCTTCCTTAAGGAAACCAGTAAGGAATACCGTTTTGACGTCCATTTGCCATATCTCATAATCATAGAATGCGGCAATTGCTAACATGATTCGGACGGACTTCAGCTTCGCTACGGGTGAGAAAGTCTCATCGTAGTCAACCCCTTGAACTTGTCGATAACCCTTAGCGACAAGCCGAGCTTTATAGATGGTCACATTACCATCCGCGTATGTCTTCTTCTTAAAGATCCATTTATTTTCTATGGCTCGCCGATCAACGAGCAAGTCAATCAAAGTCCATACTTCGTTTTCATACATGGATCCTATCTCAGATTTCATGGCTTCCAGCCATTTGTCGGAATTTGGGCCCGCCATCGCTTCTTCATAGTTCGAAGGTTCACCGTTGTCTAACAACATGATTTCCAAGACAGGGTTACCGTACCACTCTGGTGCGGAACGTGTCCTTGTGGACCTACGAAGTTCAGTAGCAACTTGATCTGAAGTTTCATGATCATCATCATCAACTTCCTCTCTAGTCGGTGCAGGCACCTCAGGAACATTTTCTTGAGCTGCGCCACTTACCGGTTCAAGAGGTAATACTTCATCAAGTTCTACCTTCCTCCCACTTATTTCTTTCGAGAGAAACTCTTTCTCTAGAAAGGACCCATTCTTGGCAACAAAGATCTTGCCTTCGGATCTGAGGTAGAAGGTATACCCAATAGTTTGTTTAGGGTATCCTATGAAGACGCATTTTTCCGACTTGGGTTCGAGCTTTTCAGGTTGAAGTTTCTTGACGTAAGCACCGCATCCCCAAACTTTTAGAAACGACAACTTAGGTTTCTTCCCAAACCATAATTCATACGGTGTCGTCTCAACGGATTTCGACGGAGCCCTATTTAAAGTGAATGCGGCAGTCTCTAAAGCATAGCCCCAAAATGATAGCGGTAAATCAGTAAGAGACATCATATATCGCACCATATCTAATAGAGTGCGATTACGACGTTCGGACACACCATTACGCTGAGGTGTTCCAGGCGGCATGAGTTGTGAAACTATTCCACATTTTCTTAAGTGTGTGCCAAATTCGTGACTCAAGTATTCTCCCCCACGATCTGATCGCAAGAACTTGATTTTCCTGCCACGTTGATTCTCAACCTCACTCTGAAATTCCTTTAACTTTTCAAAGGTCTCAGACTTGTGTTTCATTAAATAGACATACCCAAATCTACTCAAGTCATCAGTGAGGTTGAGAACATAATGATAGCCACCGCGAGCCTCAACACTCATTAGACCGCACATATCAGTATGTATGATTTCCAATAAGTTGGTTGCTCGCTCCATTGTTCCCGAGAACGGAGTCTTGGTCATTTTACCCATGAGGCATGGTTCACACGTGTCAAATGATTCGTAATCAAGAGACTCTAAGAGTCCATCTGCATGGAGCTTCTTCATGCGTTTGACACCTATGTGACCAAGGCGGCAGTGCCACAAGTATGTGGGACCATCATTATCAACCTTACATCTTTTATTCACACTATGAATATGTGTAGCACTACGCTCGAGATTCATTAAGAATAAACCATTCACCATCGGAGCATGACCATAAAACATATCTCAAATGTAAATAGAACAACCATTATTCTCGGATTTAAATGAGTAGCCATCTCGAATTAAACGAGATCCTGATACAATGTTCATGCTCAAAGCTGGCACTAAATAACAATTATTTAGGTTTAAAACTAACCCCGTAGTTAAATGTAGAGGTAGCGTGCCGACGGCGATCACATCGACCTTGGAACCATTCCTGACGCGCATCGTCACCTCGTCCTTCGCCAGTCTCCGCTTATTCCGCAGCTCCTGCTTTGAGTTACAAATGTGAGCAACCGCACCGGTATCAAATACCCAGGAGCTACTACGAGTACTGGTAAGGTACACATCAATTACATGTATGTCACATATACCTTTTGTGATGCCGGCCTTCTTATCCGCTAAGTATTTGGGGCAGTTCCGCTTCCAGTGACCACTTCCCTTGCAATAAAAGCACTCAGTCTCGGGCTTGGGTCCATTCTTTGGCTTCTTCCCGGCAGCTTGCTTACCGGGTGCGGCAACTCCCTTGCCGTCCTTCTTGAAGTTCTTCTTACCCTTGCCTTTCTTGAACTTAGTGGTTTTATTCACCATCAACACTTGATGTTCCTTTTTGACTTCTACCTCTGCTGATTTCAGCATTGAATATACCTCAGGAATGGTCTTTTCCATCCCCTGCATATTGAAGTTCATCACAAAGCTCTTGTAGCTTGGTGGGAGCGACTGAAGGATTCTGTCAATGACCGCGTCATCTGGGAGATTAAATCCCAGCTGAGTCAAGCGGTTATGCAACCCAGACATTGTGAGTATGTGCTCACTGACAGAACTATTTTCCTCCATCTTACAGCTGAAGAACTTGTCGGAGACTTCATATCTCTCGACCCGGGCATGAGCTTAGAAAACCATTTTCAGCTCTTCAAACATCTCATATGCTCCGTGTCGCTCAAAACGCTTTTGGAGCCCCGGTTCTAAGCTGTAAAGCATGCCGCACTAAACGAGGGAGTAATCATCAGCACGTGTCTGCCAAGCGTTCGTAACGTCTTGGTTCTGTGGGACGGGTGCGTCACCTAGCGGTGCTTCTAGGACATAATATTTCTTGGCAGCTATGAGGATGATCCTCAGGTTCCGGACCCAGTCCGTATAGTTGCTGCCATCGTTTTTCAGCTTGGTTTTCTCTAGGAACGTGTTGAAGTTGAGGACAATGTTGGCCATTTGATCTACAAGACATATTGTAAAGATTTTAGACTAAGTTCATGATAATTAAGTTCATCTAATCAAATTATTCAATGAACTCCCACTCAGATGGACATCCCTCCAGTCATCTAAGTATAACATGATCCGAGTTAACTAGGCCGTGTCCGATCATCACGTGAGACGGACTAGTCAACATTGGTGAACATCTTCATGTTGATTGTATCTTCTATACAACTCATGTTCGACCTTTCGGTCTTCTGTGTTCCGAGGCCATGTCTGTACATGCTAGGCTCGTCAAGTCAACCTAAGTGTTTGCATGTGTAAATCTGTCTTACACCTGTTGTATGTGAACGTTGGAATCTATCACACCCGATCATCACGTGGTGCTTCGAAACAACGAACTGTCGCAACGGCGCATAGTTAGGGGAACACTTTCTTGAAATTATTATGAGGGACCATCTTATTTACTACCGTCGTTCTAAGTAAACAAGATGCAAAAACATGATAAACATCACATGCAATCAAATAATAGTGACATGATATGGCCAGTATCATATAGCCCCTTTGATCTCCATCTTGGGGCTCCATGATCATCTTGTCACCGGCATGACACCATGATCTCCATTATCGTGTCTCCATGAAGTTGCTCGCCAACTATTACTTCTACTACTATGGCTAACACGTTTAGCAATAAAGTAAAGTAATTTACATGGCGTTTCTCAATGACACGCAGGTCATACAAAAATAAAGACAACTCCTATGGCTCCTGCCGGTTGTCATACTCATCGACATGCAAGTCGTGATTCCTATTACAAGAACATGATCTCATACATCACATATATATCATTCATCATTCATCACAACTTTGGCCATATCACATCACATGACACTTGCTGCAAAAACAAGTTAGACGTCCTCTAATTGTTGTTGCAAGTTTTACGTGGCTGCAATAGGGTTCTAGCAAGAACGTTTTCTTACCTACGTAAAAGCCACAACGTGATTTGTCAACTTCTATTTACCCTTCATAAGGACCCTTTTCGTCGAATCCGCCCCAACTAAAGTGGGAGAGACAGACACCCGCTAGCCACCTTATGCAACTAGTGCATGTCAGTCGGTGCAACCTGTCTCACGTAAGCGTATGTGTAAGGTCGGTCCGGGCCGCTTCATCCCACAATACCGCTGAAGCAAAATAAGACTAGTAGCGGCAAGAAAGTTGACAACATCAACGCCCACAACAAATTGTGTCCTACTCGTGCAAAGAGAACTACGCATAGACCTGGCTCATGATGCCACTGTTGGGGAACGTTGCAGAAAACAAAAAAATTTCCTACGTTTCACCAAGATCAATCTATGGAGTCAACTAGCAACGAGAGGAGAGTGCATCTACATACCCTTGTAGATCGTGAGCGGAAGTGTTCAAGAGAACGGGGATGATGGAGTCGTACTCGCCGTGATCCAAATCACCGATGACCAAGTGCCGAACGGACGGCACCTCCGCGTTCAACACACGTACGGAGCGGATGACGTCTCCTCCTTCTTGATCCAGCAAGGGGGAAGGAGAGGTTGATGAAGATCCAGCAACACGACGGCGTGGTGGTGGATGCAGCAATGATAGCAGCAGGGCTTCGCCGAGCTTCTGCGAGAGGGAGAGGTGTAGCAGGGGAGAGGGAGGCGCCAAGACTTGAGGTGCGGCTGCCCTCCCTCCCCCCCTTTATATAGGCCCCCTGGGGGGGGGGCGCCGGCCCTGGAGATGGGATCTCCCAAGGGGCGGCGGCGGCCAAGGGGGGGTGGAGTGGCCCCCAAGGCAAGTGGAGGCGCCCCGCACCCTAGGGTTTCCAACCCTAGGCGCAGGGGGGCCCAAGGGGGGGGGGCGCACCAGCCCACTATGGGCTGGTTCCCCTCCCTACTTCAGCCCATGGGGCCCTCCGGGATGGGTGGCCCCACCCGGTGGACCCCCGGGACTCATCTGGTGGTCCCGGTACAATACTGGTGACCCCGAATCTTTCCCGATGGCCGAAACTACACTTCCTATATATAATTATTCACCTCCGGACCATTCCGGAACTCCTCGTGACATCCATGATCTCATCCGGGACTCCGAACAACTTTCAGATTACTGCATACTCATATCTCTACAACCCTAGCGTCACCGAACCTTAAGTGTGTAGACCCTATGGGTTCGGGAGACACGTAGACATGACCGAGACGGCTCTCCGGCCAATAACCAACAGCGGGATCTGGATACCCATGTTGGCTCCCACATGCTCCTCGATGATCTCATCAGATGAACCACGATATCGAGGATTCAAGCAACCCCGTATACAATTCCCTTTGTCAATCGGTACGTTACTTGCCCGAGACTCGATCATCGGTATCCCAATACCTTGTTCAGTCTCGTTACCGGCAAGTCACTTTACTCGTACCGTAATGCATGATCCCGTGATCAACCACTTGATCACTTTGAGCTCATTATGATGATGCATTACCGAGTGGGCCCAGAGATACCTCTCCGTCATACGGAGTGACAAATCCCAGTCTCGATTCGTGCCAACCCAACAGACACTTTCGGAGACACCTGTAATGTACCTTTATAGTCACCCAATTACGTTGTGACGTTTGGCACACCCAAAGCACTCCTACGGTATCCGGGAGTTGCACAATCTCATGGTCTAAGGAAATGATACTTGACATTCAGAAAAGCTACAGCAAACGAACTACACGATCTTTGAGCTAAGCTTAGGATTGGGTCTTGTCCATCACATCATTCTCCTAATGATGTGATCCCGTTATCAATGACATCCCCATGTCTATGGCCAGGAAACCATGACTATCTGTTGATCAACGAGCTAGTCAACTAGAGGCTCACTAGGGACACATTGTGGTCTATGTATTCACACATGTATTACGATTTCCGGATAATACAATTATAGCATGAATAATAGACAATTATCATGAACAAGGAAATATAATAATCATTTTATTATTGCCTCTAGGGCATATTTCCAATAGCTCTTTCGTAGGTTAATCCGCAGGCCCGAAGCTTCTCCAAACAAGTCTAACATGCCAGCAATTACCTGTTTGTCCACCGGAGTTGGCCTGAAGAAGAGAACTGCATCGTCGGCGAAAAGAGACGCCCTTGGCGTGTTGCTGTCGAGATCGAGAGGTGATAGAAGACCCCTTTGCGTGGCCCAGAGCAGCATGGCTTGCAAAGTGTCCATTGCAATGATGAAGAGTGCGGGCGATACCGGATCCCCTTGCCTCATCCCTTGGCCGAGAGCGAAGGGTGCCGATAGTTCTCCATTGATGAGCACCGAGGATGATGCAGAACTGAGAAGGCCACAGATCCAAGAGCACCACCTCCTTCCAAAGCCTCTATTTCTTAGTACCTCCAGCAGAAATTCCCAAGAAAGCGTGTCAAAAGCTTTGGATATATCAAGTTTCATGAGCACCGCTGGCCTCTTCTTCTGATGCAGCATCTTGGCAGCATTACGTACAAATTTGAAATTTTCATGAATGCTATGGTTGGAGATAAAAGCACTTTGGGCTTGTGAAATAATTTTCGGTAGCAAGGGCGTGAACCTGATTGCTAAAACCTTGGCAAAGATCTTAGCAGCCCCATGGATCAGGTTGATAGGCCTGAAGTCTCCAAGATGCAGCGAAACATCTCTCTTGGGCAGAAGCGTGATGATCGAAGAATTCAGCCCCCCAAAAGAAAGGAAGCGCCCCTCATATAGGGCATGCATGACAGCCATCAGATCGTCAACAATGATGTCCCAACACTTCGCATAAAACAACCCAGAGAAGCCGTCAGGGCCCGGGGCGCGGTCAGTAGGCATGTCGAAAACCACCTTTCTCACCTCCTTAATCGTGAAAGGCATCTCCAGGTCCCTTGCGGATTCAGGTGATATCTTGAGAAGGCCCAGCTCTTCCAGGTTTATCGAACAACTCCGGGCTTTGGGTGTGCCCAACAGATTACGAAAGAAGGATTGCGCAAGGTCCAACTTCTCATCCATAGAGGTCACCACCCGATCACCGTCCTTCAGATAAGGAATCAATTTCTTTCGCCTCCGGCCATTCGCCTTCATATGGAAATATTTCGTATTTGCATCACCCTCCCGAAGATCCCTGACCTTGGCGCGTTGCCGTAGGCGAATGCGCTCCAGAGAAGCCAAAGCCAGACATTTACCTTTGAGGAATGCTCTAAGTTTTCTCTCATCCTCGGAGAGCAATCTGGAGTCTTGAGCAGTATCTAGCCTCAGGATGATCTCGTTGGCAATCTGAAAGAGAAGGTTCATATTGCTTTGTTTCCGCTGTCCCCATCTTCTGAGAGCCTTGGCAGTACGCTGGAGTTTGGTGCTAAAGACATGCATAGGGTCTGAGCTGGCAACGACTTCTTCCCAAGCTTCCTTGACTACCTCCGAGAAACCCGACAACTTGCACCAAAAATTTTCAAATCTGAATCTGAAAGATCTTGGGCGTGCTCCTGACACCGAGAGCAGTAAAGGGCAGTGATCCGAGATGTTAGAGCTCAAGGGATGCAAATCACTGATCGGGTAGACATCCTCCCAAGCACTATTGAAGAACAACCTATCCAGCTTTGCCATGATCGGTCGCTCCTGCCCGTTACACCAGGTAAACTTTCTTCCAACAAGAGGCATCTCTGCAGGCCCAACTTGTTGATTGTGTGGCGAAACTTGTTCACCAACCTTCTGTTAGCTCTGCCTGTGCTGCGTTCCTCCTCATGCCGCACCAGGTTAAAATCCCCATTAAGAATCCACGGTGCCTGAACCTGTTCACCTAGGGTTTCAAGTTCTGCCAGAAATCTCACTTTGTCCTGATCAGCCTGAGGTCCATACACGGAAGAGACCATCCAAACCTTTCCATCCTCCAGAGAAGTAACTGTTGCAGAGATAGAAAATTCCATCCTCTGCACATTTGATAACTACAACCTGTCGGTTTTCCAGGCGATCACAATATCTCCTCTAGTACCATCGGCCGACAGAGCCTCAAACCCATCAAAACTAGGGCCCAAAGTCTGGTTGATTACAGTGGCATCCAACACCTCCAACTTAGATTCTTGGAAACACACCAAGGAAACATCATAATTTTGCATGAACAAGCAAATGGAGCTGCGCCTAGCAGGATTGTTCAGCCCCCGAACATTCCACACCAACATCCCAAATGATTCGGCCATGATAAACAAACATAACCACAGATCACTCATACAACACTAAGGCACTAAGCGCCACAGGGCTCAACACACTCTGGAAGGCCGAAAGCAGCAAAGTCGAGCTGATTGGGTTCATCAAACCCGACCCCCTCCGGGTCAAAGATAGCAGCAATCGCTCGGATGTGCTGAGCGGTCAGCGGCTTGTCGAAGAGCTTTAGGTAGAAGTCCATCGCCTCCTTGGAGATGTGCTCTTCACCCTGGATGACCCCCAGGGTTCGCAGAAGGACGGATTGCACGCGCTGCACCGGCTCCTGGCGAACGCCATTGTCCCTCTTGGAGAGCCTCGCGCTCCTCCTTGGGGTGAAGTTAGGAGGCAATGGTTTCTTGCGTCTTGCTGGTGCGGACGCTGCCGGCCTTGGCCCAAGGATGGATACGGCAGGCGATGCCCTGAGTCCCTGAAGCAGAGTCTCAGCCGTCGTCCTGGGGCCAACTATCGAACTCACTCCCACCGCCTGGGAGGGATGAGGCAGGAGCAGTTGGTGTGGCGCCAGAGGAACAGCAGGCGGGGTGTGCGTGGGGCTCGGATCGCCGGAGACGGGCTCTAGTTGGGAGTCAGGGATCGTCAGTGGAGGCATCTCCACGCTCGGCCTTGGAGTGGCAAGTTGCAGCGTGACCCGAGGAGAGCAGAAAGGCTGCAGCCACTGCGAGTCGACCAGCTCCCTTTTGGACCCAGTCGGCGGGGAAGAAGGGCGCCAGGTTCCGGGCGGCGCGCCCATCGCCCTGGGGCTGACCGCGGCATCGCCCGCAGCCGGGCTGAAGGAGAGGCGTCGTGGAGAAGGGGCACACACCGCGGGACCCCTGGCGAATAGAGGCGTGAGCACCATCGCCTCCGAGCCCACCGCCGTGCGAGCAGCCGAGGAAAAGCCGGACGGCGTGTCGACGCAGGCCGCTGAGCCCACCGCCGTGCGGGTAGCCGAGGAGAAGGCCGAGGGAGTTTCGACGCTGGCCGCAGAGCCCTCCGCCGTGCGAGCAGCCGAGGAAGAGCCTGATGGAGTGACGACGCAGGCCGCCGAGCCCTTAGCCGTGGTGGCCACCGAGGCCAGAGAAGGAGCCCTTGCCAGCAGCATGGGCGGGGGAGGGTTGATGGCGGTGTTGGGGAACGTAGTAATTTCAAAAAATTTCCTACGCACACGCAAGATCATGGTGATGCATAGCAACGAGAGGGGAGAGTGTTGTCTACGTACCCTCGTAGACCGAAGCGGAAGCGTTGACGCAACATAGAGGAAGTAGTCGTACGTCTTCCCGGTCCACCCGATCCAAGCACCGTTACTCCGGCACCTCCGAGTTCTTGACACGCGTACAGCTCGATGACGCACCCCGGGCTCCGATCCAGCAAAGCTTCGGGGAGGAGTTTCGTCAGCACGACTGTGTGGTGACGATCTTGATGTTCTACCTGTCGCAGGGCTTCGCCTAAGCGCTGCTACAATATGACAGAGGTGGAATATGGTGGAGGGGGGCACCGCACACGGCTAAGGAACGATCACGATGATCAACTTGTGTGTTCTAGGGTGCCCCCCAGCCCCCGTATATAAAGGAGCAAGGGGGAGGCCGGCCGGCCCTTGGGGCGCGCCAAGGAGAGGGGGGAGTCCTCCTCCTAGTGGGAGTAGGACTCCCCTTTCCTAGTCCAACTAGGAATAGAGAGGGGGAAGGAAAGAGAGGGAGAGGGAGAGGGAAAGTGGGGCCGCGCCCCCCTCCTAGTCCTATTCGGACTCCCCATGAGGGGGGGCACGCCACCTCCTGGGCTGCTGCCCTTTCTCTTCCCTCAGGCCCAATAAGGCCCATTACTTCCCCGGGGGGTTCCGGTAACCCCTCCGGCACTCCGGCTTTATCCGAAATCACCCGGAACAATTCCGGTGTCCGAATATAGTCGTCCAATATATCGATCTTTATGTCTCGACCATTTCGAGACTCCTCGTCATGTCCATGATCAAATCCGGGACTCCAAACAACCTTCGGTGCATCAAAATACATAAACTCATAATGAAACTGTCATCGTAACTTTAAGCGTGCGGACCCTACGGTTCGAGAACAATGTAGACATGACCGAGACACGTCTCCGGTCAATAACCAATAGCGGGACCTGGATGCCCATATTGGCTCCTACATATTCTACGAAGATCTTTATCGGTCAGACCGCATAACAACATACGTCGTTCCCTTTGTCATCGGTATGTTACTTGCCCGAGATTCGATCGTCGGTATCCAATACCTAGTTCAATCTCGTTACCGGCAAGTCTCTTTACTCGTTCCGTAATACATCATCCCGCAACTAACTCATTAGTTTCAATGCTTGCAAGGCTTAAGTGATGTGCATTACCGAGAGGGCCCAGAGATACCTCTCCGACATTCGGAGTGACAAATCCTAATCTCGAAATACGCCAACCCAACAAGTACCTATGGAGACACCTGTAGAGCACCTTTATGATCACCCAGTTACGTTGTGACGTTTGGTAGCACACAAAGTGTTCCTCCGGTAAACGGGAGTTGCATAATCTCATAGTCATAGGAACATGTATAAGTCATGAAGAAAGCAATAGCAACATACTAAACGATTGGGTGCTAAGCTAATGGAATGGGTCATGTCAATCAGATCATTCAACTAATGATGTGACCTCGTTAATCAAATAACAACTCTTTGTTCATGGTTAGGAAACATAACCATCTTTGATTAACGAGCTAGTCAAGTAGAGGCATACTAGTGACACTCTGTTTGTTTATATGTTCACACATGTATTATGTTTCCGGTTAATACAATTCTAGCATGAATAATAAACATGATATATGAGGAAATAAATAATAACTTTATTATCGCCTCTAGGGCATATTTCCTTCAGGCGGCACTCACCCCACCTAGCTGAGAGCTTGTCGATGGTGCCGGGAGCGGATCCAGGCGCTGGCGCGGCAGCTCCATACCCCCAGTCGACGCGAGGATACCGTTCACGCGGCGGGTGCCCCAGTCCCCCGCAATGCCCAGACCACCAGGCCCCCCAAAGGGATGGCCGCCAGAACGGGGGGTGTTGCCTCGCCCTTCCCCATCGATCCTTCCCCGAAAGCAGCTGCGGGAGTAGTCGTGTCTTCGCGTCAGATCCTCATCCTCCTCCGGCTCGTAGTTTGATCGCAGCTCCATGAAAGGTACCGTGCGGTCCACCACATCCAGGACATGGATTGTGAGGTGATGGATGAGCGTACGCCTTTCCGTTGGAGGAGCGGGGGGCGGCGGCGCCACCGGCCATTCCTCGTCCACCGTGTTCTGAAGGCCGGCCGGCTCGGGCACCTCGAGGTCGTAGATCCTGGGGATGCCAGACGGGTTCTTCATCCAGGTGGTGACATCCAGCTGCCAGCGGTCGTCTGGCGGGAGGATCTCCACCAACTGACCATGAAGGTTGTTGACGAGCTGACTAACGGAGCACCATTCCCAGGCGCTGGCCGGAAGGCCCTCGATGCCCAGCTTGCAGAAAAACTCCATCTTGCCGCTGGTCGCTTGCGCGCTCCTGTGCCAGCGCTGGAACACGATGGGAGCGCCCGCGCATCGGATCCCGCCAGATTCACGGAACACTCTGTCGCAGTCCTCCGTGGAGGCGAAGGAGAGGAAGAAATCGGTGGGGTGGGTAACCTCCACCCGGACATGGCGCCTCTCCACCCCGCAGCACCGGGCCAGAGCTTGCACCAACGCCTCCGGCGACACAGGGGGCGCCTGCCCTGCACCGAGGCAAGCAGAGCCTGACGAAGCTATGTACCTAGGGTAGGGGCATGGACCTGTCCTAAGAGCCCTACCCAAGGACATCCCTGGAAGAAGTCACCTTTCAATCAACTTGAAGGTACCCACTCGACGGGTTTAAGACACTCGACCAAGAAGCTACCACTCGACAGTGAAGCCAACCACTCGACTGCCAGGAGATCTAAAGTCATTCCGCAGGCAAACGGTCGGCTATTAAGTAGTCTTTATGGTCATTATAGCACTTCATTACCAGCGTTACCAGTAACGCCCCGCATTAATGTACATTGAACCCTTGGTAACGTGGGCTGGCCGGGGTCCTGGCGAACTCTATATAAGCCACCCCCACCTCAGTATCAAGGGTTCGCACCCCTGTTATTCACACGCCTATAATCCAATCGACCGCCTCCGGGCACCGAGACGTAGGGCTGTTACTTCCTCCGCGAAGGGCCTGAACTCGTACATCTTGGTGTGTTTACAACTTCCCAATAGTTGAGATCTAGCCTCTCCTTACACACCCCCCTACATCACTGTCAGAGTTAGAACCACGACAGTTGGCGCCCACCGTGGGGCCGGAATCTTAGCGCATAATTGGAGAAGTTGCGATTCTTCCGATCCCTTTGATCATGGTTTCGTGCGGAGTTTTGGTGGAGGGCCGCGAGATCCGTCTCGGCGCGCTCACGTTCATCGCCGACGACTCCGCTTGGCTTCAGGAGGCTCCACTCGACATCGACGCGCTCCCCGTCCGCGGTGCGACGCACTTCCGCGCATGCGTTCGTGGCATCCTCCTACGGCAGCCGTCGACTCAGTATCGGTCGGCCCCCGTGTCGTCTCCCCGCTCTGTCTCCCACCGGCGCAAGCGCTCCGGTAGGTCGAGACTTCAGAGGTGGGTGAGACATGCCGTGGCTCGCCAGTCGGCCGCCCCACAAGTCGCGGCAATCGAGCCCGACGAACCCCTCTGCGGCCTGTTCGACTGGCTCCGCGGAGACTGCATCCGAGTGTGACAGTAGCGACCCAGCGGCTGAGGTTCTGGTGGTCGATGGGACACACAGTCCTCCCGGTTTCCCTCGCGCTGATGGAGGCGTGGGTGGGGGCGACCCGTCGTATCCCCACGATGAGTATCTCCCCGGAACATAGACGCACTCCACACTCCTATCGTCGGAGAAACCCCCGAGGCCCGGGCCTTGGAGGACGCGCGCTTGGCTAACTTGGCCGAGCGCACTTGACTGGAGAATCTCCAGCAAATACTCGATGAGCAAGCGCGTCAGCGAGCTCCTAAGTCCAGTCGACGTCAGCTCTTCCCGCCGACGCAGGTATATCGAACCCCAGTTCAGAATTTGGCCGCCGCGGCCCGTATAGTAGAGTTAATTCAGCCCTCCTAGTCAGAGGCTGGCAGGGGCTTGTTGCAGATCAGAGCGTTGCTCCGGGCGGCGGGGAACCAGAATTCCGCTGTTTCTCAGTCGCGGAATAGGATCCGCAGTCGATCCATTGCAACAGATACAATCCAGTCGGCTCACAGCCCGAGATCGCCCCTGAGGCGCGAGGGATGTGGAGACCGGCACGATCAGTACAGAAGAAATGAGCAGTATGATCACCGATTCGATTGTGAGGATCGACGTCGAGTGCCAACCCCTCCCCCGAGGAGTGGGTCATATGCGCCTCGACAGCGAGATGACAGGCGCCCTCATAGTGTTGGGCAGAGGATTCCAGTCGACCCCAGGGACCCAGGCTTTGATGCGAGATCCATCCTCGTTCAGGGTCTGGTTGACAGGAACAGAGCTCACCGAGAAGGCCACGACGGAGATGCGCCTGCCAGCAGCAGAGTACGTGTTTCAGGGCCAGAGTGTTTCAGTCGGGCCATCAGAGCCGCAGTGATTCCTCCCAACTTCAGGTTGGCGACTGGAGTCAGCAAGTTCACCGGTGAGTCTAAGCCTGACACTTGGCTCGAAGATTACCGAGTGGCAGTACAAATTGGCGGTGGTAATGATGAGGTGGCCATGAAGCATTTGCCTCTCATGTTAGAGGGCTCAGCCAGAGCATGGCTAAATCAGTTAGCGCCCAGTAGCATCTACACTTGGGAGGACCTCTCCCGAGTGTTTGTCACAATCTTTGAGGAAACATGCAAGCGACCTGCAGGCCTTACAGAGTTGCGGTCTTGCGTGCAGAAACCGAATGAAACGCTGAGGGATTACATCCAGAGGTGGATCACATTGCATCACACGGTTGAGAATGTTCCAGATCATCAAGGAGTTTGTGCCTTCAAAGAAGGTGTTAAGTACAGAGAATTGAATCTGAAGTTCGGTCGAACTAGAGAGATGTCTCTGAATCGGATGATGGAGATTGCCACCAAATACGCCAATGGCGAAGACGAAGATCGCCTTCGGAGTGGCAAGCACAAGTCAATCGCCCAAGAAACCGGAGGAAAATCCAGTCGGAAACAGAAGCGGAAGGCCGAGCCAGCCGCCCCTAGGGAGGCCCTGGCCGTAACCCAGGGAAATTTTAAGGGAAAAGCCAAGGGCCCCTGGAAGCCCAAGAAAGTCAAGGATCATGATGGAAATGATGTTTTGGATCTGCCATGTCATATCCACACCAAGAAAGATGAAGAGGGTAATTTTATTTACCCAAAGCATACCACTCGACAGTGCCGGCTCCTGATCCAGCAGTTTCAGGGCAAGCAGCCCAAAGATAAGGAAAAAGAGTCGGACAGAGTTGAAGACAAGGATGATAGTGACGATGGATACCCCCAAGTCAATTCCACCCTGATGATTTTTGCTAATGTCGAAACCAAAAGTCGACTGAAAGTCATTAATCGTGAAGTGAATATGGTTGCTCCGGCAACGCCCATTTATCTGAAGTGGTCTCAGACTGCCATAACATTCGACCAGTCTGATCACCCCATGCACATTGCCACCCCTGGGAGGCAAGCTTTGGTGGTCGACCCAGTTGTCGAAGGCACTCGACTGACCAAAGTCCTGATGGATGGTGGCAGTGGCCTGAACATACTGTATGCTGAAACATTGAAAGGGATGGGCATTCCGATGTCCAGGCTCAGTACCAGCAACATGAGCTTCCACGGAGTCATTCCCGGGAAGAAAGCTGAATCGCTCGGCCAGATTGCTCTTGATGTGGTTTTCGGTGATTCAAAGAATTACCGCAAGGAAAAGTTGACATTCAAGGTTGTGGACTTCCAAAGTGCTTATCATGCCATTTTGGGCAGGCCAGCTTATGCACGCTTCATGGCCCGACCATGTTATGTGTATCTCAAATTGAAGATGCCTGGTCCCAAAGGTGTGATCACTGTTACAGGCAATCGGAAGAAAGCAGAAGAGTGCTTTCAGAAAGGCTCAAAGATTGCTGACGCTCAGATGGCAGTGGTTGAGTTGCAAGAGTATCAGAAGACTGCAGATCCGAGTGAGTTGCTACGAGCTAAGAAGCCCGCTTCAGAGTCAGCTTTTCAGTCGTCCGGTGAAACGAAGGCAGTTCTCATTCACCCGACCGACCCCGAGGCTGCCCCGACTCACATCTCAACAACGCTCGACTCCAAATAGGAAGAAGCGCTCATCCAGTTCCTCCGTGAGAACTGGGACATCTTCGCATGGAAGCCTTCTGACATGCCTGGAATTCCCAGGGGACTGGCTAAGCACCGTCTACGAGTTGAACCAAAGTTCAAGCCTGTGAAAGAACATCTTCGACGGTCCGCCGTCCAGAAGAGGAAAGCTATTGGCGAGGAGGTGGCTCAGCTCTTAGTAGCGGAGTTCATCCGAGAGATTTACCACTCCGAGTGGCTCGCCAATGCTGTCATGGTCCCCAAGAAGGACAAGTCGCTTCGCATGTGCATCGACTTTAAACATATCAATTGGGCCTGCCCGAAAGATCATTTTCCTCTCCCTCGCATCGACCAAATAGTCGACTCGACCGCGGGGTGTGAGCGATTGTCTTTTCTAGACGCCTATTCCGGGTACCATCAGATCCGTCTGTATGGACCCGATGAGATCAAAACAGCTTTCATCACTCCATTCGGGTGCTTCTGTTATGTCACCATGCCCTTCGGCCTCAAGAACGCTGGAGCCACGTTCATGAGGATGATTCAGAAGTGTTTGCTCACTCAGATCAGTTGGAACGTGGAAGCATACATGGATGATATTGTGGTCAAGTCACGGAAAGGTTCCGACCTGCTGACTGACCTTGCTGAAATCTTTGCCAACCTCAGGGGGTATGATATCAAGCTTAATCCATCAAAGTGCACATTCGGAGTTCCGGGTGGAAAGTTACTCGGTTTTCTCGTTTCCGAACGAGGAATCGATGCCAATCCTAAGAAAGTTGGCACCATACTCCGGATGAAGCGCCCTGTGCGTGTGCACGATGTCCAGAAGCTTACAGGTTGCTTGCCCGCTCTAAGTCGATTCATTTCTCGTCTCGGTGAAAAGGCGTTGCCTCTTTACCGACTGATGAAGAAGTCTGACAAGTTCGAGTGGACTCCAGAAGATGATGCAGCGTTTGCAGACCTCAAAGCTCTGCTCTCCACCCAGCCGGTGCTTGCTGCCCCAATCAGTAAAGAGCCTTTGCTGCTTTACATTGCAGCCACATGACAAGTTGTCAGTACAGTACTTACGGTCGAGCGGGAAGAAGAAGGAAAGGCCTTCAGAGTTCCACGCCCAGTATATTATGTGTCTGAAGTTTTGACACCTTCAAAGCAAAGATATCCTCATTATCAGAAGCTTGTATACGGGATTTATATGACCACGAAGAAGGTTGCACATTACTTCTCTGACCACTCCATTACAGTCGTCAGCGACGCCCCACTGTCAGAGATTCTGCATAACAGAGATGCAACTGGTCGAGTGGCGAAGTGGGCGATTGAACTCCTCCCCATAGATATCAAGTTTGAAGCAAAGAAGGCTACCAAGTCCCAAGCAATTGCAGATTTCGTCGCCGATTGGATCGAACAGCAGCTTCCGACTCAAGTTCACTCGGAGCTCTGGACCATGTTCTTCAATGGATCTAAGATGCTGAATGGTTCCGGTGCTGGGGTAGTATTGGTCTCCCCCCGAGGAGATAAGCTCAGATATGTTCTCCAGATTCACTTCGATTCCTCCAATAATGAAGCAGAATATGAAGCACTTTTGTATGGGTTGTGCATGGCCATTTCACTCGGCGTCTGTCGCCTCATGGTCTATGGCGACTCAGATTTGGTGGTTAATCAGGTGATGAAGGAGTGGGACGTCAGAAGTCCGGCAATGACTGGTTATTGCAATGCAGTGAGAAAGCTAGAAAAGAAATTCGAGGGGTTAGAGCTTCATCACATCCCCTGACTGAAAAATCAAGCAGCTGATGATCTGGCAAAGATAGGCTCCAAGAGAGAAGCCATTCCCAGCAATGTGTTTTTGGAGCACATCCGCTCGCCGCCAGTCCAGGAGGATCCTTTTACAGAAGAAGCCCCGCAACCGAAAAGTGCCACAGATCCGACTGAAGTTGAAGTCCCTGCTGTGGTCGACCTAATCATGGAGGTCTTGGCAATCACTCCTGACTGGACGATACCGTACATTGCGTATATCCTAAGGAAAGAACTCCCGGAGGACGAGGAAGAGGCTCGACAGATCGTCCGCCAATCCAAAGCCTTCACAGTCATAAGGGGACAGTTGTATAGAGAAAGCGTGACTGGAATCGGTCAGAAGTGCATAACACCAGAAGAGGGTCAGATAATCCTTGACGACATCCACTCAGGGACCTGTGGTCACCATGCGTCTTCTCGGACCATTGTGGCTAAAGCATACCGAGCGGGATTTTACTGGCCAAGAGCAAATGAGATGGCAAAAGAGATAGTCGACAAGTGTGGAGGGTGCCAGTTCTATTCCAACATGTCACACAAGACTGCATCAACCCTGAAGACCACTCCACTCATTTGGCCCTTTGCTGTCTGGGGACTGGACATGGTTGGTCCACTGAGAACAGGCAGGAGCGGTTTCACTCATGTGCTTGTGGCAGTCGACAAGTTTACCAAATGGATTGAAGCTAAGCCATCAAGAATCTTGATGCTTGCACTGCTATCAGTTTCGTCAGAGGGCTAACATTCAGATATGGAGTCCCGCATAGCATCATCACTGACAATGGGTCAAACTTTGATTCGGACAAGTTCAGAGCTTTTTGCGCCTCTCAAGGCACACAAGTCGACTACGCATCGGTCGCACATCCCCAGAGGAATGGACAGGCAGAGAGGGCAAATGGTCTGATTCTCAAAGGACTAAAGCCTCGACTGATGCGTGATCTCAACCACGCGGCAGGTGCTTGGGTCGACGAGCTTCCGTCAGTTCTATGGGGATTGAGGACCACCCCGAACCGGTCGACTGGAATAACTCCATTCTTTCCGGTTTATGGAGCCGAGGCAGTTCTGCCGAGTGATCTTCTTCACAACGCACCCCGAGTCGAACTTTATACCGAAGATGAAGCAGAAAAAGCCCGGCAAGACGCAGTCGGCCTCCTAGAAGAAGAAAGGGAGATGGCCATGATCAGATCGACCATCTATCAGCAAGACTTGCGTTGATTCCACGCCAGGAATGTAAAGAGTCGAGCCTTCCAAGGAGATTTGGTCCTCCGAGTGGATCAACAGAAACCACACAAGCTTGCTCCTACTTGGGAAGGACCCTTCATCGTCACCAGAGTCCTCCACAATGGAGCATATCACCTCTACAATGTTGATCGCCAGATCAACGAGCCGCGAGCTTGGAATGCGGAACTGCTCCGCCCCTTTTACACTTGAGTTCTCCCTTAGACGAGATGTAATAAGAAAAAAAAATTCTGCAGTTCATTTTTATCAAAAGCAAGAGTGTTCCAATAATTGCTGTCACTTTTGTTTGCATACGAAATCCCCCAGTGGGTGACTTAGCCGCGAATCCGTTTTGCCTAAGTTTGGAAAATCCTACCGAGCGGAGAGCCAAACTCCCACTCGGGGGCTTAGCTGCAGCCCAGTGCTTGCCTAAGTGTTCAAAAATCCTACCGAGTGAGAGCAATCCTCCCACTCGGGGGCTTAGCTGCAGTCCAGTACTCGCCTAAGTTCTCCCACTTAGAGACTTAGCTGCAGTTAGGCACTCGCCTAAGTGTTTAAAAATCCTACCGAGTGGAGAGCAAACCTCCCACTCGGGGGCTTAGCTGCAGTCCAGTACTCGCCTAAGTTCTCCCACTTAGAGACTTAGCTGCAGTCAGGCACTCGCCTAAGTCTTTAAAAATCCTACCGAGTGGAGAGCAAACCTCCCACTCGGGGGCTTAGGTACAGCCCAGTGCTCACCTAAGTGTTTAAAAATCCTACCGAGTGGAGAGCAAACCTCCCACTCGGGGGCTTAGCTGCAGCCCAGTGCTCGCCTAAGTGTTTAAAAATCCTACCGAGTGGAGAGCAAACCTCCCACTCGGGGGCTTAGCTGCAGTCCAGTACTCTCCTAAGTTCTCCCACTTAGAGACTTAGCTGCAGTCAGGCACTCGCCTAAGTGTTTAAAAATCCTACCGAGTGGAGAGCAAACCTCCCACTCGGGGGCTTAGCTGCAGCCCAGTGCTCGCCTAAGTGTTTAAAAATCCTACCGAGTGGAGAGCAAACCTCCCACTCGGAGGCTTAGCTGCAGCCCAGTGCTCGCCTAAGTGTTTAAAAATCCTACCGAGTGGAGAGCAAACCTCCCACTCGGGGGCTTAGCTGCAGTCCAGTACTCTCCTAAGTTCTCCCACTTAGAGACTTAGCTGCAGTCAGGCACTCGCCTAAGTGTTTAAAAATCCTACCGAGTGGAGAGCAAACCTCCCACTCGGGGACTTAGTTGCAGCCCAGTGCTCGCCTAAGTGTTTAAAAATCCTACCGAGTGGAGAGCAAACCTCCCACTCGGGGGCTTAGCTGCAGCCCAGTGCTTGCCTAAGTGTTCAAAAATCCTACCGAGTGAGAGCAATCCTCCCACTCGAGGGCTTAGCTGCAGTCCAGTACTCGCCTAAGTTCTCCCACTTAGAGACTTAGCTGCAGTCAAGCACCCGCCTAAGTGTTTAAAAATCCTACCGAGTGGAGAGCAAACCTCCCACTCGGGGGCTTAGCTGCAGCCTAGCGCTCGCCTAAGTGTTTAAAAATCCTACCGAGTGGAGAGCCAGACTCCCACTCAGGGGGCTTAGCTATAGCCCAGTGCTCACCTAAGTACAGGACACAACCCAATCCGCAAGAAGTTGCGCCACAAATACAAGGTTATTCCGAGTGAAGATCAAGTTCCACTCGACAGATCAAACCATGAAGATATCCAACGAGAAATCAAGTACGAATAAAGCCTAAAGGTCCCAGACCTCAGATCAAAGTACTCGAGCCCTCGGCTCGGCAGAGTTTAACGGTTACAAATCCACTCAGCATTCCGAGGCAAATTTAAAGTGAAGCATAAAAGTTTTTCATTCCTCAGGTGGAGGACTGGAAGGGGTGACGAACTTGTCCAAGTCGATCCCGTCTGCGATACGAGTGGCAGCAGCGATGAAAGTCTCCATGAAGTCTTGAAAGCTATGCTTCCTGGTATTGGCAACTTGGATGGCAGCCAGCTTTTCCTCTCACGCCTCCTTGCAATGGACGCAGACCAGAGACAGAGCGACATTAGCACCACATCTAGCAGAAGATTTCTTCCATTCCGCCACTCGACCCGGGACTTCATTCAGTCGAGCCACCAGAGACTCGAGGTCATTCTGAAGCGTCGTCCCAGGCTAGAGTGAGGTGTCGATCCGCGACATCGCAACCTTCAGTCGAGCAAGATAGTCAACAACGCTGGTAACACGAGACTCCAGTCGGAGCACGTTCATGGCAGCCTCATCCTTCACGAGAGAATTGGCGGGGTCCAAGCCTGGCTCCACTCGACTGGTTTCCTCTTCGAAGTTCTGGCAGAATTCTGCAAACATGATTCAAGAGTCAGACAGTGGCTCTACACAGGCTTGGTAACTGCGAGACAGTCAGGGCAGAGTAATTACCTTCGAGCATGACGAACAGCTTCTTGGCGAGTCCACCGAGATAAGCCTCCAGATCGTTCCTCTTCCCCACCAGATCACCTGCCTTGTTGTGCAGAGCCACGTTGTCGTTCTTCAGTCGGGTGACCTCTTAATTGGCTACCTCGAGAGCAGCTTTCAGTATGGAGTTCTCTTGCTCAAGAGTCACGACCGAAGCCAGTTTCTCTTCAGCAAGCCTCGTTTTGTTCAAGACCTCCTTCTGTGCTTCTACAAGATCTTGATCCTTCTTCTTCAGAGCTTCTTCCAGTTTATCTGCGGCACGTCGAGTGAAATCAACATCAAGAATGGACAAGCAAGAAAAATCACTCGTCAAGAATGGAGAACCTCACCAGCCATACCTTTTGCTTCTTCTTGCGCCTTCTTCAAATTCTCTTGAGCAAGCTTCAAGTTAAGGTTGAGCTGGATCTGCTGATTCTCCAACTCAGTATAGCGAGCTACAAGTTCACAGGATTTCTGCAAAAAGAAAAATCAGCGGACAGACGTCCAAGACAAGTTACTTCCGAGTAACTAAGAGACAATGATGGCGTTTCTAAGACTACAGCCGAATCAAAAACATTCGACAGTAGTCTCGGGGACTACACCCAGTGGGTGCACTCAGCGTGCCCCCACTGTTTAAAAAAAAGAGTCGACTGTCCGCAGACGACCGGATACAGTTCCATTCGATATGGCCTGATCAGACCGAGTGAAGAAATACAACTACAACAACACAATATAAAGACTATAGTCGACTGCCAGCAGTCCACTGTAGTCTCGGGGACTACACCCAGTGGGTGCACTTAGCGTGCCCCCACTCGTCCAAGAATTGGCAGACACACCCAGTGGGTGTACAGATATAAAGATCTTCGGAAAAAAGATTCTTCAAACAGCATATCGTAACAGACCAAGTGTTGAGTCGACTGACCTGGACGTTACTCTGAAGAGCCGAACTCGCGTCATAAGCCGCTTGGCTGGCCTCCCGAGCCGCTTTCACTTGTTCCATCATGATCCCCGCCTAGCGTATGGTCTCTTTTGCGGCAGCTGCTTGGTCCTCAGGGACGGGGTACGCGGCAAAAAGCGAAGGCGGATCCGCAGTCGACGTCGAAGGCCGCACCCTCGTCAGAGGAACGGCGAAAGTCACAGAAGCCCGAGTGGTTTCACCACCGTCTCGGGCTACGGCCTCAGGCGCCGGAGTGGATTGTGGGGTCTCACCCGCCGACGCTCCCCTGGTCCTTCTCACTCTCAGCGGCGCGTCATCATCGTCATCCGGAAGGTTGATAACATGAGAAGGAGCTACAAGAAAAAACTCAATCGACCAGAGTTGCAATAAGTGTCCAGTCGACTCAAGGCAGAACATCAGTAATCATACCAGGGTTGGAGGTAACATCATCCTCCATATCTTGGTCGTCGTCCTTGGCGGAGACCTCAGAAGTAGCAGCACTGCAAATCTTGAAAGTCAGTCAGTTGGCTCAATGAATCGACCAAGGATCTGTCCACGGTCAACAAAGGAAAACAAGTTTTGTTATTACCCAGAAATGATGGGGACAGCCATCTTCATCTTGGGCAGAGCCTTGGGCGGCTTGGACGGCGTCGCGTGAGGGTGCTTGGGAGCCTTTCCAGTCGGCGTAGGAGAAGAGGTCCGAGGGCATTTCGACGACTGCCCAACAGGAGCAGTCGCCTTACCACGTTCCCGCACTGGATCGTGTGTGAGCTTGGATCGCCTCTCCGGGCGGGGAGGTTCAACCTCCTCCTCCTCCTCGCTGGAGTCGACGTCGTCGTCTCCCTCTCCTTCGCCATCGGACTCCCACTCGCCTTGGTCGTCTCCACTCTCACCTCCGCTCGCCTCCCCTTCCTCAGTTGGCTCCTGTGCCCCGTTGGGTGTCGAGTACATCTCAGTAGTCACCTGGAAAACAACAGACAAGACAAAAGTCAGTCGACCAATTCAAAGAAGACCAATGAAACAAGATCTCAGTCGGGAGCATAAAGTCAGACCTGGTCCACTTCGTATGTGTTGTTGAGTGGAGAAACCCTCCTGGCACCTCGGGGGTTGTCTTTGTTTCCTGTGATGCTCGTCAGCCACTCCTCCAACATCTCATCAGTGACCTCCTCCGGGTGGATCCGAGTGGTGTCTTCGAGGCCCGAGTACAGCCACATCAGGTGGTCGCGAGCCTGGAGCGGTTGGATGCGCCTCCGAAGGAAGACCTCCAGCAAGTCCATGCCAGTCACACCATTGCGGACAAGCTGAACCACTCGACCAACCAGCACTTTGACCTCGGCCTTTTCTTCTGGCGTCACTTTCAGAGAAGCAGGTTTTCGAGCTCGGTCGAGAGAGAAATGGGGAAGCCCAGTCGACTGTCCTGGGGTCGCCTGGTCTTTGCAGTAAAACCAGGTCGCCTGCCAACCGCGGACCGACTCGGGGAAAATGATAGATGGAAAACAACTCTTTCCCCTCGTCTGGATCGCCAGGCCCCCGCACAGCTGGATCACTTGCGTCCTTTCATCACTCGACTTGGCCTTCTTGACCGATTGGGAGCGGCAAGTAAAGATGTGCTTAAAGAGTCCCCAATGGGGGCGGCAACCCAGGAAACCCTCACACAAGGAAATGAAGGCAGCAAGGTACACGATAGAATTTGGAGTGAAGTGGTGGAGCTGCGCTCTGAAGAAATTCAGAAAACTCCGGAAAAAAGGATGAGGAGGCGGAGAAAACCCTCGATCGATGTGGGTGGCGAGAAGGACACACTCACCATCACGGGGTTGGGGCTCGACTTCTCCCCCCGGGAGACGCGCAGCTTCGTAAGGAATGACTCCCCCCTCAACCATATCGTCGAGGTCTTCTTGCCGAATCACTGACGGCATCCAGTCGCCCTGGATCCAGCCTCTGGGCAGAGCAGTCCTTGAGGAAGATCCGCCTCGAGCGGACTTCTTCCCTTTCCCCTGCACCGCCGCCTTCTTCGCGTGCTCCAGAGCAGACGTCTTTCCCTTCACCATCGTCGCCGGCGAATCTCGAACGGGTCTGCGGCGCTAGCGTGAGAGCGGAGGTGGCGGAGGGCTTCGCGAAGGGAGAAAGAAGAGAAAGAAGAGAGCACTGTTCGGAAACCCGAGCCGGCGGCTTATAAGAGGCCGCTCCCGAGTGGCTAACTGGTAGGCCCAGGCTATCCCATCAAATCCTGCAACAGACGCGCACGCAGCACGTGGCGGAAAAGGTGGTGCGGGAATCGAGGAGCTTCCGCCTTATCACATCCGATTACTGCAGCCGCGCCCATCCCGCTCGCTCCCCGATGTTCAAATCCCGCGAAATCCACGGGCTACGGAACAACTCATCAAAACAAAAGATCCCTCTCGCGCCGGCACTCGGTGTTTCACAAGTAAGGAAATTCACTCGACGGGAGACCAAGAATGGATCAAGGCGACCGAAGGAAGTTGACAACGTCATCCTTGGCGATTGATCCAGTACAAGACATTCATATGACGCTAAGAACCAGTCGGAAGGACCCCCAACTCCTTCCCCACTCGAACCTCGATCCATTCGAGGGCTAATGACGAAGCTATGTACCTAGGGTAGGGGCATGGACCTGTCCTAAGAGCCCTACCCAAGGACATCCCTGGAAGAAGTCACCTTTCAATCGACTTGAAGGTACCCACTCGACGGGTTTAAGACACTCGACCAAGAAGCTACCACTCGACAGTGAAGCCAACCACTCGACTGCCAGGAGATCTAAAGTCATTCCGCAGGCAAACGGTCGGCTATTAAGTAGTCTTTATGGTCATTATAGCACTTCATTACCTGCGTTACCAGCAACGCCCCGCATTAATGTACATTGAACCCTTGGTAATGTGGGCTGGCCGGGGTCCTGGCGAACTCTATATAAGCCACCCCCACCTCAGTATCAAGGGTTCGCACCCCTGTTATTCACATGCCTATAATCCAATCGACCGCCTCCGGGCACCGAGACGTAGGGCTATTACTTCCTCCGCGAAGGGTCTGAACTCGTACATCTTGGTGTGTTTACAACTTCCCAATAGCTGAGATCTAGCCTCTCCTTACACCCCCCCCTACATCACTGTCAGAGTTAGAACCACGACAGAGCCCGGCAGCGGAAATCCGCCTCCAGCGCCTCCATGCCTGGCGAGCGGGAGATGACACCCCCCTAGCAGGCCGCAGATCTGGATCGCCATGGGTGTAGACCTCACCCGGGAAGCGATCCCGAGCCAAGGGAGGGTAGTGCGCCATGGTGCGCGACGGTGGATGGGGGATGCAGGGAGGAGAGTTCACACGCGCCGCATGGCCCGGCCCCGCAGAAAGCGAATCTCCGCAATGGCCACGAGAGGGGGGAGCGGGGCGTGTCGGAGGAGCGGCGTGGGAGTGGCAATCTCTAGCAATGTGGCCTGAGGTCCAGCAGATGTGGCAGCGAATCTCGTCGGGGCAATTAACTTTGAGGTGGCCTGATTCCAAGTATCTAAAGCAGCGCCCCACCAACCACCGGGGAATCCAAGGCTTGGAGTTAAGCGGCTTGTTGACGGCGGGAGGGGGGGGGGAGGTCACGGCGATGTCGACGGCGATTCCGCACCTCGATCCAGCCCCCGTTGTCCGGTTCCAGATCCTCCGTGGCAGGACGCGAACGGCCCGGGAGTGGGGCCGCAGAAGAGGACGAGGGCACCGCCGCAGCAGGGACGCTATCTGGCCGACGGCCGTCGGAGTGACGTGCCGGCGGGCGGGGCTGAGGGTGGGAGCGTGGCGGCGGATCTGGCCGTAGGCGGCGGAGGGAGGAGCGTGGGTGCGAGAGGACCGTTGGGAAGCCATCGTGGATTCCAAATATTCATGCATAGCTTCGTTGTTTTGCTTTGGTATGTACTCTCTCCTTTACGGTTTATAGGGCTCAATTCAAAAAATCTCACCAACCAAGGTAGATGGTGAGTGATGGAATACTTTTTATAGTTTGCAAAAACACCTAATTAATGCTCTTGTTTTTCTCAAAAAAAATTCTCTTAATACTTGCATGCAATAATTTAATGCATATTGGAATCCAAACATGTGATTTGGAACAACCAAATTGAGCCTTATAAAATAAAAAAGCTAAAATTTTGAGATAAGACCTATAAACCGGAAAGGAGAGAGTACTATTTAATTCATACTACTCCCTCCATTCTCTTGTACAAGGCCACTATGAAAAATATATTTTGCATTTATACAAGACCACGAACGGCAAAAATTAATGATGCTTCCTCGTACTAGCAATTTGTTTAATACTTGCATGCTTGTAGTTATAATGACACTTAACTACTTTCTCCCCATTCCTTCATCGCATGCATGTGGCGTATTAAGGATACCGGTTAACGAAAAGAAAAATTGGCATGTAAAGCAGTCATTAAATTTTACCTTGATACTTGTAATGTGAATTTGTGGCCTTGTATAAGAAAATGACACGTCTGTTTAGTACCCATGTTGACTAGCTATATGGCAAGCATGTGTCATGTAGTAAAAGTGAATGAAAATTTCACCGGTACGTATGATATTTCAAAGTTTAGCACCATGCTTTATTAATACAACACAATTATTTCCTTATTTACTTATTTGTATAAAGAGAAAAGTCCATTTTAACAGTCATCGCATAACGCAAAATGGATTCATAATAATTAGGACCATCCTAAAATTCTACCACAACACCAAACACAACTATATTCTGATTACTCCCGACTTAGTTTCCCATTCGATATCATACTTTTCATTGTATTTATGATTTGACGCTCAATATTATGGCCTCAATACTCAAGAACAAAAGGCACGTGTTTACACCAAAATCTTTCACTAAGTCTTATTTTTTTTTGAAAAGGAGGTTAAAACCCCCTGCCTCTGCATCAATGCGATGCATACAACCATTTTTATTAATTATTCAGCAGAGTACAAAACGAAGGCAATCATGGCCGAGCCATTACAAGATATGAAATTAACAACTACGACTAAGTCGAGTTCTTTCATAGCAGCGCCTTCAAGAAGATATACACTCGTCGCTGCTGAGCCCGACCAATAATGGTCAGGACAAGAGTTTTCACCCCGGACATGAAGCGGTGTTCCAATCAGTATCTTGATGATAGATCATTAGATAGTCGCCTTCGTCAGTACTCCACGCCAGTGCCAAACGACACTAGCAGATTGGTGGGATGCCTTCCCACCTTAAACCACCGTCACGGCCGTCGGGTGGATGCCCATGTCTCAATGCGGAACTGGCCGCTGCTACTCCACACCGGCGCCAGTCACACTGCAACATGCTCCATACCGTCGGAGTCGCTGCTCCAGAGCTAGAAGTCGACGGGGAACCACCACTGTGCCCCTTGCTCACTAGCATGGGACTCCATCGCTCGCGCCTCGAGCATCCTTGTGCGATGGCCGCCGCCCTCACACCAGACGAAAATGCTCTTTGAGCCGGCATCGAGTGCAGCACACGACCACCGCCACTATGCCTGCAAATATGCCGACACACTTGAATATGCACTGTTGTGCCACCTGATCTCCTTATTGCGGTTATTGAGGGCCGCCACCCCCACCGCAATGACCAACGGAGGCCACCGCCCCCGCCGCCATGACTACCCATCAAGGTTGTCAGAAATCGCGATTCTGTTATACGATTCTATGACTTTACGATCCAAACTAACCCCTATGATTCTACGATTTTAGGTCTTAGAATCTACGTTTCTACGATCCTGATAGTGAAGATTCTACGATTTGCAATCCTACCATCGAAGCTCTGATCGATTCAAAATCACGATTCTGACAACCTTGCTAGCCATGCATCCGTTGCCGACGATGTTGTGCGTGTCGTCGTCTCTACGAACGCTGGCAACACCATCTTCACCTCTCTCGCTCATCGATCCTCATTTACAAAATGCAACCGTCATCATGTACATCCGTGTATGTATGTATAGTAATCTTCTATTAGAGATATGACAGACAATAGAAACGAAAAAGATCAAATAAACACAGAGAACACAAGATTTTAATGTGGGAAAACCCCTCCAATGAAAAGGGTAAAAAACCACGGGCACCAACTAGTGAAACTTAGGGAGATGTTACAGACGCCGGGGATTTTCAACGATGACTATTTCGTGCGTGGTCAGCGGCCAGACTCTGCTTCGTTACGACCCAAGCCTCCCGGTGATGGGGCTCCGCACTATTCTGTCAGAATTAGCCTTTATATGAATTTGGATCACAACTCAACAACCTCAACGGCCGTGATTGGGATCCAGACGAGAAGGACTCTGGCCGCCACGCCATCCACATTGCTGAGTGTGTCGTCAGAGACATTTTCCGCTGAGTGTTGGCTGCCCTCTTGCCGTGACGGCGCGTTTCATCGGGAGGGAGATACCGAACGCCTTTGGGGTGGGATTGGGAGGAAGGGGGGGGGGGGGGGGGGCTACGTCCCCCGCCCCAAGCGTCCCTGGCAAGCGATCAGACTCCGCTTTATTACCGCCCAAGCCTTCCGGTGACGGGGCCCACATTGCTCTGTCAGATTAGCCTTTATATGAATTTGGATCACAACTCAACAGCCTCAACATCCGTGATTGGGATCTAGACGAGAAGGACTCTGGCCGCTACGCCATCCAACCTCAACGGCCGTGAACGGGAGCATCTCTACGACGGGCCTCCGCTCTGCTCTGTGAGAATTTAGCCTTTATATGAATTTGGATTATAACTCAACATCTTCAACGAGAGACAGACGTAACAGATTAACGGGGGCAGAAGCACGTTTAGCGACGGTGATCTCTGAACCAGGATGTCTGGCATGGCGACGAAAGTTGCGAAGAGAGAGCCCACCGGACACTTTTGCGCACGACAACGCACACTGACAGCGACCAAGAAAATCGTCGGAATACCCCCCTCCCCTAAACAAATATCGACAGGGGTACTGTACTGGGGTTTTGTCGCGTCGATCTTACGGGCCCACCTGTCCAGGCCAGATTTTGGCGATCGACCAGGGAGGAAACCCAGCCGCTCCGAGTCGGAGGGAGTGGCCTTCACGGTAGGTGAGACGTTACCGTGGCCTTCGCTGGTTCAATTACTCAGCCGCGCGGGCGTGTCAAGCTGGAGCTATCAAATTATTGACTAACTTGCGCCATATGGACCATCTGAGCTCCAATTCTCCAGTGCATGCGTGAACTACCACCACCCTAGCAGGAAGGAGTAGCTTGCAGTTGCAGCCCGGCTCTGGCTCTGGCTCTGGCTCTACCGAGGAATGTCTGATCTGAGCTACATGTACATAATTAACAATCAATTTCATGCGGAGGATTTTTACGTTAATTAAGACGGCACGCTGGCCCCATGAGACATGTCGACGTCGAATTGTCGACCCTCTTTAGCTGGCTTTTACGCCTCGAGGCCATATGTGTGTATGTAATGTAATTTAAAACAAACCACGAGCCACACAGGATGTAAAGCGTGGCCGTCCATTTAATTAAGAAGGTGCTGCCGGCGTGCCACGTAACCGGCCACGTCGCTTTTGTGTGCAGGACCTCCACAACTACATGCCCGCTGGGCCAGCTGAACAAAAGGATCGACGATACTGCAACTGTACGCGCAACTACCGGACGCAACGCAATGCAATGCAACACCGTACGTACTACGTAGACGGCGACCCAATGGACTGGATCCTAGCTACCGGCGCTGATCCATCTAGCTAAGGTAGTACACGCAACTACTGTACTATACATGATGCATGTAGTACTGTGCATGCATGTAGACATCGATCAAGGAGCTTTCGGGCTCTTCGGTTCCACTAAAGGCCCTTCACGTTGGCATCAGCTAGGCATGCATTGCCGTTGCTCCGTTCGTTCGTTCGTTCGTTGATCAAGAAACGTACTTCTCCGTAGTAGCGGGGTAGCTTTCCACGCTTGATTGAAACGGACTGGCACTGGCAGCATGGCTCGGCCATGGACGCGCCACCCACCGCGCTATACCTGGCAGCAGGAGCTCGCTTGTCGCTGGCCATGGCTGTCGAACTGTAACCGCACATGTTAAGCTAGCTCTAGCTACTGGCACTGGCACGCGAATATTCCGATCGAAGCGCTTTCCGCTCCTTCCGATCTGCCAGTATCCATTACTCTACTCGCGGCGGTCTTAGTTTACTCGCGCGGATCACATGAGGAGGTATCTTCTTCAGTGCAGATGCTGATCAGGGCTCGATCGGCGTGCATGTGGCTACCGCGCCAGCTCGCATGCATCAGCGGAAGCTTTTGCGCTTGCTTATGCCCTAATGATGCCGTCTTTTGCTTTGGTCTGGTGGGACTAAACAACGCCGAGATGAGACGATGGGGGGCGATATTTTATGGGCGCGCGCCCCACGCAGTCCCTAGTATTTTTTGTCCCGGTCTTCTGTACTGTAGCTCGCCGATCGAGCCGTGACCTACATACATGTAGGTCTACGCGACGAGCATTCGAGAAGCGCTTAATCAATTGACAGGTACGGCACACGTACGCTCGCATGATCGTATCTGGAAATACTGCGCCGATCTGGTCAGCGCGCGGATCCTCCTGCACTGTTTTCTGTTGATGCATCTCGTCACCTTCCTTTGGTTGCACCGTTTATTTTAGGGTTTTAGTCTCCCATGCATGTTATTCTCACTGGACTAAACCAATTCTTTTCCATCATTTCTAGAGACTACTACTTCTGAATTGTTTTTCACAGCCATATTGAATGGAGCCACTGCAGAGTGATAGATATATTTAACGGAACTCCTTGCTTCCATCGCATTATTGCAACCCCACCTGTCTGTTGCAAGCAAGATCCAAATCTTCGGGATCTCGGATGGAAGATCCGAGTGCAATTTTAATCCGGCAACGAACCCAATTTAGCAGGCCGTAGTTGAACAGAGAGGTTTTTGTTACTTCATTACTTGCAAGTTGCAACCCATCTGCTTGCACAAGGAGTACTTTTTAGAGGAAAAGACATAGCGTCCGACTTTACAAAATAAGCCATGAACTGGCAGAGGCAGCCATGCAAACTATGAATTATGGGACCTAAACTCCACGTCAGTTACACACATAGCTCTGTACAGGAAAATGAAGAGTGGATTTTATTCACAAGGTATCTGCTTTAGATACTGCTCCTTCTATTCAATATTATAAGACATTTTGAAATATTTCAATATAGCTTAGATATAGACTGAAATGAGTGAACAAACACACTGAAACACGTCTATATACATCCGATTCAGAAAAAAAATTAAAACATCAGTAGACTAGATGAGTATCAGAGGGAGGGAAGAAAATCTTGCAGGGCAATTAATAATGCTGGTAAAGCATGAAGAGCTAAAATGGCAGCAAACAACTACGGAATAAAATTTGTTGGAGTAGGACGTAGTAACACTAAGAGCAACTCTAATAGAGTCGCCATAATGTATATGAAGGGTGCTCCATATGCATTTGGAGGTTGGCCGGCCTGGCGACGCGTAAACTTAGTGTCGACATATCCGAGCCTCTATTAATTTTGGACTTTTACTAGTAAAAAGGCCCGTGCGTTGCAACGGAAGAAAAAAATACCACACACTCTTAGTTTACAAAAAAAATCTATAATTTGAGAATTTGTAGCTATGGCCCAAACAAAGATGGTCTTAACCTATAAAAGCATAGTTTAAGATTCTATAGGTGTTCTATTTAATCCGTACAAAAAAAGGGGCAAGTGATCATGCATTTATTCATGACATGTTGGAATGGGGTGTTGTTACGGGTGAGTAAAGAAAAACGATAAAAACAAACGATCTTGTGGTGCGCATCGTCCAACAGGCCGACACCAGTTCAGCCAGCGGAGGACGATGCGGCACTGCGGCTCGTCTTGATCTTGCCAGAACTCGCCACCTACGGGGAGGAGCAGCTCAACAAAGGTTGTGGTGCGTGTCGTCCAACAGGCCGATGGTGTCGCCCCGATAGGCTACTAAGTCGTTTGTTGATGTTGGCACTGCACTACCGAGAAAAGGTAGGGGGAAGGAAAGAAGATCGTACCGCCGCCGGGGATGGTAAACGACGTGATAGGATGATGGCCAGAGGCGAGGAAGCGTTGGTGTGGCGATTAACATTCCAGCCTAGGTAGTATATTGTCCTAATCATATTCAGATTCTACATATTTTCCTAATCAAATTTCATATATAAAATGTTAAATTTGGAGTTGCGGTTTAGAAAATATGAGTATCTTAAAAAACATTTGATATGTACTGCAGGTTTAATGTCAGATACTTTAGGGAGTTTCCTATAAATAGCAAAACGGACTAAGAATACCTATTTCTTTTATTAGTAGGTATAGATCATTTATGTCACTACTTGTGTCATGTACTCAATTTTGCCACTAGGAATGTCAAGTGCTCAAAAATGCCATTGCTTCGTTAGACGCTTGCCCAAAAATGCCACTGGACACCATTACTGTCAGCTCAAAGCCCATTTACCATGTTATAATGACCAAAATAATCTTGGACCAACATGTCAGCTCTCTTTCTTTTTTTGCGGGGGGAACTCTCTTTCCATCTCCCTACGATAAAGTGTCGGTCCCAGTCGATCCCCAACAACGTTCTTATTTTCCTCTCAAATTATTTATTTGCTTACTCCTGACAAGTGTGTCCCACACTTATCATTATGAGATAGAGAGAGCTCACATGTGGGTCAAGGGGTAATTTGGTCATATAATCTGGTGAACGTGATTGTCTTGACAATAACGATGTCTAATGCCATTTTTGAGCAAACATCTAATGGAATAATGACATTTTTAAGGTATCCGATGGCATTTTTAAGCAAGCATCTCATGGAACGATGGCATTTTTTGTGCATTTGTAACTCCTAATAGCAAAACCGAGTAGTGAGACACAACTAGTGACATAAATGATAAAAATCCAATTTTTTCATTTTACTTGTTCAAACACTTTGGTTGCCTCCAAATTTAAACTTTAGCACATCAAGCAGACATGAACATAGTTTTTAACAAGTTGCATGGACAATATCATTTAAATCGACGACATGCACAAATCACATGTTGCAGATGTGTGCATCCTGCTCTAATGCTCGGATGTTTGCACCAATCCCTCCTCTGCGGTCCCTGAAATGTACGATCAGCATTGGTGCCTTCCTCCAAAATTCTACCACCAAAGGATCCATCATGTTTAGATCCAATACGATGAACCGACTCTCCTCGGCTATTTGTTCAGTTTTCACTCAACGCTCCTGTTTCAAACTGTCGGGGAACACAGTAATTTCAAAAAAAATTCTACGCACATGCAAGATCATGGTGATGCATATCAACGAGAGGGAAGAGTGTTGTCCACATACCCTCGTAGACCGTAAGCGGAAGCGTTATGACAACGCGGTTGATGTAGTCGTACGTCTTCACGATCGACCGATCCTTGCACCGAAGGTACGGCACCTCCGCGATCTACACACGTTCATCTCGGTGACGTCCCACGAACTCATGATCCAGCAGAGTGTCGAGGGAGAGTTTCGTCAGCACGACGGCGTGATGACGGTGATGATGTTGCTACGGGAACACGACTTCGCCTAAGCACCGCTATGATATGACCGAGGTGGATTATGGTGGAGGGGGGCACCACACACGGCTAAAAGATCAATGATCAACTTGTGTGTCTATGGGGTGCCCCCACCCCCGTATATAAAGGAGTGGAGGAGGGGGAGGGGGCCGGCCTCCTAGACACGCCCCAAGGGGAGTCCTACTCCCACCGGGACTAGGATTCCCCCCTTCCCTAGTTGGATTAGGAGAGATGGAAGGGGGAGGAAGGAGGAAGGAAAGGGGAGGGGGGCTCCCAATTCGGATTGGGCTTGGGGGGGGGGGGGAGAGGGGCTCCTTTGCTCCCTTCTCCTCTCTCCCACTATGGCCCAATAAGGCTCATATACCTTTCAGGGGGTTCCGGTAACCTCCCGGAACATTGGTAAATGCCCGATCTCATCCGGAACCATTTCGATATCCAAATATAGTCGTCCAATATATCGATCTTTATGTCCCGACCATTTAGAGACTCCTCGTCATGTCCGTGATCATATCCGGGACTCCGAACTAACTTCGGTACATCAACACACATAAACTCATAATACCGATTGTCGCCGAATGTTAAGCGTGCGGACCCTACGGGTTCGAGAACTATGTAGACATGACCAAGACACGTCTCCGGTCAACAACCAATAGCGGAACCTGGATGCTCATATTGGTTCCTACATATTTGTAGGATCGAAAGTATGTCTAGAGGGGGGGGGGTGGTGATTAGACTACTTGACCGAATAAAAACTTAACCTTTTCCCAATTTTAGTTCTTGGCAGATTTTAGCTATTTTAGGACAAGTCAAGCAATCATCACATAATTCAAGCAAGCATGCAAAGAGTATATTGGCAGTGGAAAGTAAACCATGCAACTTGCAAGAATGTAAAGGGAAGGGTTTGGAGAATTCAAACGCAATTGGAGACACGGATGTTTTTTCCGTGGTTCGGATAGGTGGTGCTATCCTACATCCACGTTGATGGAGACTTCAACCCACAAAGGGTAACGGTTGCGCGAGTCCATGGAGGGCTCCACCCTTGAAGGGTCCACGAAGTAGCAACCTTGTCTATCCCACCATGGCCATCGCCCACGAAGGACTTGCCTCACTAGCGGTAGATCTTCACGAAGTAGGCGATCTCCTTGCCCTTACAAACTCCTTGGTTCAACTCCACAATCTTGTCGGAGGCTCCCAAGTGACACCTAGCCAATCTAGGAGACACCACTCTCCAAGAAGTAACAAACGGTGTGTTGATGATGAACTCCTTGCTCTTGTGCTTCAAATGATAGTCTCCCCAACACTCAACTCTCTCATAGGATTTGGATCTGATGGAAAGAAGATTTGAGTGGAAAGCAACTTGGGGAAGGCTAGAGATCAAGATTCATATGGTAAGAATGGAATGTCTTGGTCTCAACACATGAGTAGGTGGTTCTCTCTCAGAACAAATGAGTTGGAATGATGTATGTGTTCTGATGGCTCTCTCCATGAATGAAGAGGACGTGGAGGGGTATATATAGCCTCCGCACAAAATCCAACCGTTACACACAATCTACCAATCTCGGTGGGACCGAATAAATAAACTCGGTCAGACCGAAAAGGTAAACCTAGTGACCGTTAGAGATTTTCGGTGGGACTGACATGCAACTCGGTAGGACCGATTCTGTTAGGGTTTGGGCATAACGTAATCTCGGTGAGACCGATTACACAAACTCGGTGAGACCGGGTTTGGTAATAAGCTAACCAGAGAGTTGGTCAGGTGAACTCGGTGGGACCGATTTGCTCTTTCGGTGAGACCGAAAAGTTACAAAAGGGAAACACAGAGTTTACATTGCAATCTCGGTGGGAACGATACGCTCTTTCGGTGAGACCGAAAAGTTACGAAAGGGAAACAGAGAGTTTGCAACCCCATCTCGGTGAGACCGAGATCCCTATCGGTAGGACCGAATTGCTAGGGTTTGGCAGTGGCTTATGATATATGAAACTCGGTGGCGCCGGATAGATAGAATCGGTATGACCCAGTTTGGCTTAGGGTTTAGGTCATTTGTGGATATGGGAAAGTAGTTAATGGTTTTGGAGCATATCACTAAGCACATGAAGCAAGAGGCTCATTAAGCAACACCTCATCCCTCCTTGATAGTATTGGCTTTTCCTAAAGACCTAATGTGATCTTGGATCACTAAAATATAAAATGAAGAGTCTTGAGCTTTTGAGCTTGAGCCAATCCTTTGTCCTTAGCATTTTGAGGGTTCCACTTTCACATCCATGCCATGCCAATCATTGAGCTTTCCTGAAATAATCATCTTGGAATAGCATTAGCTCAATGAGCTATATGTTGTTATGAATTACCAAAACCACCTAGGGATAGTTGCACTTTCAATCTCCCCCTTTTTGGTAATTGATGACAACATATAGATCAAAGCTTCGACAAATGATAATAAGCATGAAATATATCGTCGCTTTGAGAAGTATGTGAAAAGTAAGAGCTCCCCCTAAATTTGTGCATATTTAAAATTTGCTTTGGACTGCAAATGCACAAGGAGTTAGAGTCATGGGTTACTCTTCCATGTCACATACATCTTGGTGGAGCGCTTAAAATGATAAGAATGAAATACATGCACTCATCATCAAGAATAGTGAGTGATCACATAAGATAGATAGGATAAAAATAGCATTAAGCAAACATTAAGTGTAGCTTATGATCAAACACATGATCGTCGATGTCTCACACAGATAATGACGTAGTATCTCACACAAAAGCAAACGAAGTTCGAAAAAAAACAGCAAATAAAACAAGAGAGAATAAAAGCAACACTCTCTCTCGAAGCCTATGATCTATACATTTTCTTCCCCTTTGGCAACAAGTTACCAAAAAGTTCCTAGAAAATGCATAGTGCTAAGTCGACACTCAGGCTTGATCTTCAGGTGGTGGTGGAGTCCGGATCACTCCAAGGACGAAGGCTTTCGTAGATGCTGAAGTAGACGCTGGAGTTGGAGCTGATGCTGCGGCTGGAGCTGAGGCGGTTGCCCTTGTGTCAGGAACTAGCACTGCAGACGACCTCGGAGCTCGGGGCACTCTGGCAAATGCATCAGTTGTAGTCTTCCCTCTCCTCTCCTGCATGTCATCCTGGAGCTGCTCTACTACAGACTGAATCTCTGTCACTTTGACATCCAAGTCTTAGAACTTTTGTTTCATGATCCTCTCTAAGCTTGCCTGGTTTTGAGTTAGGGTGGCTAGTCCTTGCTCAATCCGCAGGGTGGATGCAATCAAGTAACCAAGCTACTCTTGTTTGGTTTTTAGAAAATATTTAGATGCCTCCGCTTGAGTAGGCATCTTGGCAGCTTTCTCCTTCCTAGCCTTCTCCTTCTTGGCTTGTGCTTGGGCAGATGATGGCTCATTCTCAGTCATGACCACTTGGTTATCTTCAAAGTCCGGACGGATAGGCAGGTGTTCCTTGTCCAAGAGGTATATGCCCATGCCCATCTTGGAGTTGATGAGCTCCTGAATCTGTGGGGCATATCCACAGCTCCTCTTCTGGTCTGTTGCTGTCTTCTTAATGGTCTCTACCATTAGGCTCATCACCTTGAATTTCTGAGGCACGTCAAAGATATGAAGCAAGTTGATCGCGTGGCCTCTGATCATCTTGTGATCTCCAGACTTGGGCAATAAGGTGTGCCTTAGTATCCAGTTGATAGTGGGCAGCCCTGATAGAAGATAATGTACTGAGCCAAACTTGAAAGTGTCAAGTGCTTCATTTGGAATCTCCTTGTACATGTTGGACATGGAGTTGTGGTCCATCTTCTTCTTAGCATAAACGTCCAAGTCATCTGCTTGCTCCTCTGGGGCATTTATCAGCTGAGCCCATTCAGCAACTGTGGACTGGTACCTCGTACCCTCTGACATCCAAGTTATCCTACCATCTGGATAAAAATGGGCTGTGGAGTAGAACTGCATGATGAGTTCCTCGTTCCACTTTGTGAGCTTCTGCCCAACAAAGTCCTCTACTCCACACGCCTTGAAGCTGTCCTGCACTCCAGGGAAGTACTCCTCGTTATCCTTGATATATTGCCAATCGACCCATCTCATGTCACAGACAATGGGCTTCTTGTCTAGCAGCACTGTCTCATAGAAGTCTTGTTGATCCTTGGTATGAAACCTGTAGTCCACTGCAGTCCTTCTCCTTGAAGCATATGGGTCTGCTTCTCTCCACTTCCAGAGCCCTGAATCTCTCCTGAGTTTCATATCCTCAGCCACAGGATGAGTATCGTTGTGGTCTGGGATCTTGGGCTTGAGCTTTCTGAGGACATTCTCTTCCTCTTCTTCTGCAACTTCAGGCACTGGGGCCTTGTTCTTCTCAGCAGCTGGGATGCTTCTTGTATTCCTCTTTGGCTTGGGCTTTGGAGCAGGCTTGGCCTTGGAAGCAGCTCCCCCTGACCTTATGGCATCACCGATCAGCTTGGGTGCTTTTGGTGCTGGTGCAGCCACCTCTTCTTCTTCCTCCTCGTCTTCCATGATGGAAGCTTTGCCAAGCACTTTGGCTACAGTTTTCTTCACCCTTTCTTTCCTCTTCTTGCCCTCAGCAGTAACTGGCTCAATGGGAGTGGGCTTCTCAGTTAAAGCTCTTGCCTTTGACATAGGCTGCCTGCCTGCTGGCCTTTTGAACTTCAACCCTGGCTTTGTAACTGGTGCTGGCTCAACTCTCTTGGAGGTTGCTTCCTCTTCTGCCACATAATCCTCATCTTCTGAGTCTGAGGTTCTCTTCTTTCTCTGGCGTGTGGCAGCCTTAGGCAGATTGCTAGGGGTGCTCCTGCTGCCATCATCTGAGGAACTTGAGGGACTAGTGCCCTCACTCAGCTGCACTTGCTGTTCTGACAGGTTCTGGCTATCACTTTGGTCTGACATGATGCAAACTCTGACTGCTGACCCTGTGAATAGGTTATAGATGAGATAGAGTGGATGAGCATCACAAAATGCAGAGATTTTTGCAAAATAATAATCTAGAAACTTAGTTTTAGTTTCCCACTGAAAGCATCTCGGATCTACCGATTTTCAAACTCGATGATACCGAAGCAGTTTTGGAACCTAAACTAGTGAACTTGGTCAGACCGAGTCATAGTTCGGTGGCACCAAGACTGCTAGGGTTTCACAGAATTCCAAAATCGGTCACACCGATATGTAATTCTCGGTCAGACCGAGTCTCACTTGTGCAATGGCATAAGCCAAATCAGTGGGACCGAGTTTTTCAACTCGGTGGGTCCGAGATGGTTTCGGCGGAAACCTAACCCTAAAATTTCTGAATTAAACCTAATCTACGAGTTCATTGACTGGATAGGAGTTTATCAAACGTGGCAAGAATCATGATGATCACAATGTGCTAGGAATCGGATTGGAGAATAGCACAAAGATCGAGTCCATACCCTAGTGCGGCGGAGACTCGCTACGGCGGCAATGGCGGGGTAGAATTCCCGTTGACGGCGACGGAGACCAGCAACACGAGGCTGCTGGCGGCGAGGAGACGATCCGGAGACCAAGTTGGAAGACCAGGCTATCGCGCGGGCGAAGGGGTTCGGAGAAATTTCCAAATTTTTGCACGTGACTATATATAGCCCGACCCTGTCGGTGTGACCGAGTGGAACAACTCGGTGGCACCGAGATGCATAACTGCGAGCAGTTACTGCAACTCGGTGTGACCGAAAAGTTCAAATTGGTTGCACCGAGATCGAAAACCTAGATCAACTTAATGATCTCGGTAGGACCGAAAGTGGGGAATCGGTCAGACCGAGAATCACAAAGAGGTTTTGGAAGTTTAAGTCTATGACGAATCGGGGACTCCGAGCGCTCCTCACACAGAGTGGTTCGAATCTGACTTGATCAAATTTTGTGATGTAGCATGAACAGAGTTTGAGACGAGAAAAGCATAGATAGCTAGAGGAGGTTCTTAGGCATTCTTGTCCATCCACTTAGCAAAAAGAAATAAAGCCAAACAATCAAAACAACAAGTGGATGTCCTCGAATGAGTAAAATATGCAACCAACATGCTCACACAATAAGATGGCAAATGAAATATGTGACAAAGCATGCACAACCAATTCTAGCATCTATCAAGAAATTTGCGATGACTAGGTCATCTATATATGAGTATATTGACTTAGGAGTCAAGTGAGAACACTTGATCATAGGTCATACTCATCGTTTAAGCTCAAGTGGGGTTACCACTTTTACATAAAGCATTGTTCTGTTCACATCTTTAGAGTTGCTTTAGCTCAAGTCTTAGAGTAAAGATCCCCCTAGATGTGATATCCCCCCTAAGAGGGATGAACTAACCTTGGGTTTTGTCGATGATGACTTCATGTAGATGTTGAAGATGTGGATGCTCAATGTTGATGTAGATCACTTGGAGCTATCCATTTGAGTGAATTGCACTTTCAATACCTACATGGGTTAGTCCCACAAGGAACAAACAAGAATATCCATAGACATAGAGTGATGCACACACAAGATGATGTCCATGAAAACTTTTAGGTTACCTTGTCCCTTGTCTTACCAACAAGAGGGTTTGTGACTCCTTGAACTAGTGCAAGATGTGGAAGTTGATTGCACTTGTTCTTGCCAAAATGATAAGAGTGAGTATGTTGGCGGAGTCACCCTCAAGAACTCTCTAGTTCTTCTTCTTTTGGATCCACATCATCTTGATGGGAATCCTTGGAGTTGTAGTCGTGCTTGACGAAGTGGAACTTGAAGTAGTCTTGGGAATCCACTTGACTAAGGTCTTAGGAGCTTCTTCAAATGCATCAATTTCCTCTTGAAGCTTGTCCTTGCCTTTTTGCTTGTAGTCTTGTGGTGGAAGATCATCTTGAGCTTGTGTCCCCTTGAAGGAGGTGTCATACTTCTCTTGTTGAGGAACAAACTTTGTCTTGGGGTATTGATCTTCTTCCTACTCAACTCCATTGGCATTGATCTTTCGTTCAAAACCAACACTTTGATTCTTCCGGTGCATTCCTTGCTTGCGCACAATTTCCTCGAATTGCTTACTCCCGGCAAGGCTTTTGTACACTCCTTTCTCTATAATTCCCTTCAATAAGCTATTTTCTTGCTCAAGTGTAACTTGGCTAAGAGAATCATTAGTGGAATCGAGAGAACTACTAGAAGCAACAATATTGGATTTAGCATGATCATTGTTACTACTAGAGGAAGAATCTTTCTTGTTCTTGTTACTAGATTTGACTTGAGGCATGTAAGTGGATAAGAGTAAACGCTTGGCAATGTAAGAAGAACTTTTCTTGCGGAGATCATCATTGATTGCTTTAAAAAAACTCATGCTCTTGCTCAAGATTGAGCTTTTCAAAGCGTAACTTCTCATGAGCTCTTAAAAGTTCTCAATGATCTTCGAAGATAGTTTCATGAGCTAACTTAAGAGTGTTTAGTTCTTTAGTTAGAGCCTCAATCTTCTCCTTATCATTGTCATTCGTTTTATCTTGATTAGCATGATTAATTGACGTTTCATCATAGTATTCATCACTAGAGTTGTCAACAAGCAAATCATCATCACCTAACAAGTCATCTTCATCACTATTAAAATCAACATACTCGGGGTGTATTACCTTAGGACCTTTGGCCATGAAGCATCTTCCAATTCCTTCATTTGGTGAATCAAATATGTCGTAGGAGTTGGATGACACAAGTGCTAGACCGGTAACACCTTCATCTTGAGTATCTTCGGAGTCAGAGTGATAACTTCTCTCGGAGTGGCTGTCGGAGTCGGAGCCGGATACCCATTCACCAACATGAGCTTGATGTCTTCGTTTTTTGTAGCTCCTTGATGGTTTTTCCTTCCTTTCCGAGTCCTTGCTTCTCCGTGAGTACCTTCGTTGATAACGATCATCTCTACTCCTTCTCTCTCTTGGTGGTGAATGTTTGCTTCTTCTTTTTGGAGAATCTTCTCTTCTCTTGTAGGGAGCCGTACACTCATTGGAATAGTGTCCGGGTCTTCCACAATTGTAGCAGTTTCGCTCTCGACTAGAAGATCTTTTGTCATTGTAGGATCTTGACTTGAAGCTTCTATCTTTGTTTCTACTGTTGTAGAACTTGTTGAAGTTCTTCACCATTAAGCTCAATTCTTCGTTGAAGTTTTGTCTCTCACTTGATGATGTAGGGGCTTCACATGAGGCTTTGTAGGCACCACTTGATTTGTTGTGAAGTTCCTCTTTATCCTTAAGTGACATCTCATGAGCAACAATTCTTCCAATCACTTCCGTTGGCTTGAGATCTTTGTAATTGGGCATCATTTG
Organism: Triticum monococcum; assembly: GCA_034509565.1. NCBI lineage: Eukaryota > Viridiplantae > Streptophyta > Magnoliopsida > Poales > Poaceae > Triticum > Triticum monococcum. The sequence continues at coordinate 475,324,471 of CM067846.1, forward strand.
GATCAACGTGCACACGGTATCATACTTTCCATCCAAGGCTCTTAGGATCTTCTTGATGATGAATCTATCGGTCATCTCTTCGCTTCCTAAGCCGGCAATCTCATTTGTGATGAGAGCAAGCCTAGAGTACATTTCAGCGACACCTTCACCATCCTTCATCTTGAACTTGTCAAGTTGACTTTGAAGCACATCCAACTTGGATTCCTTGACGGAGTCGGTACCTTCGTGCATATCAATCAAAGTGTCCCAAATTTCCTTTGCATTCTCAAGACGGCTGATTTTGTTGAATTCTTCGGGGCATAATCCGTTGAAGAGAATATCACAAGCTTGAGCATTATATTGCAACATCTTCAACTCATCCGCGGTAGCTTCATGATTTGGTTCTCTCCCATCAAAGAAGTCACCTTGCAAACCAACACACACAATAGCCCAAACGGCGGGGTTATGTCCAAGAATATGCATTTTCATTTTATGCTTCCAACTAGCAAAATTAGTGCCATCAAAGTAAGGACCTCTACGGTGATAATTTCCCTCGCTAGACGCCATACTCTCCTAGGTTGTGAAACCAAGGCTATGACCACCAAAAGCTATGGAGATCAAGGCAAATGGAGACCAAAGCTCTGATACCACTTGTAGGATCGAAAGTATGTCTAGAGGGGGGGGGGGGGTGATTAGACTACTTGACCAAATAAAAACTTAACCTTTTCCCAATTTTAGTTCTTGGCAGATTTTAGCTATTTTAGGACAAGTCAAGCAATCATCACATAATTCAAGCAAGCATGCAAAGAGTATATTGGCAGCGGAAAGTAAAGCATGCAACTTGCAAGAATGTAAAGGGAAGGGTTTGGAGAATTCAAACGCAATTGGAGACACGGATGTTTTTCCCGTGGTTCGGATAGGTGGTGCTATCCTACATCCACGTTGATGGAGACTTCAACCCACAAAGGGTAACGGTTGCGCGAGTCCATGGAGGGCTCCACCCACGAAGGGTCCACGGAGTAGCAACCTTGTCTATCCCACCATGGCCATCGCCCATGAAGGACTTGCCTCACTAGCGGTAGATCTTCACGAAGTAGGCGATCTCCTTGCCCTTACTAACTCCTTGGTTCAACTCCACAATCTTGTCGGAGGCTCCCAAGTGACACCTAGCCAATCTAGGAGACACCACTCTCCAAGAAGTAACAAATGGTGTGTTGATGATGAACTCCTTGCTCTTGTGCTTCAAATGATAGTCTCCCCAACACTCAACTCTCTCTCATAGGATTTGGATCGGATGGAAAGAAGATTTGAGTGGAAAGCAACTTGGGGAAGGCTAGAGATCAAGATTCATATGGTAAGAATGGAATGTCTTGGTCTCAACACATGAGTAGGTGGTTCTCTCTCAAAACAAATGAGTTGGAATGATGTATGTGTTCTGATGGCTCTCTCCATGAATGAAGAGGACGTGGAGGGGTATATATAGCCTCCGCACAAAATCCAACCGTTACACACAATCTACCAATCTCGGTGGGACCGAATAAATAAACTCGGTGAGACCGAAAAGGTAAACCTAGTGACCGTTAGAGATTTTCGGTGGGACTGACATGCAACTCGATTGGACCGATTCTGTTAGGGTTTGGGCATAACGTAATCTCGGTGAGACCGATTACACAAACTCGGTGAGACCGGGTTTGATAATAAGCTAACCAGAGAGTTGGTCAGGTGAACTCGGTGGGACCGATTTGCTCTTTCGGTGAGACCGAAAAGTTACAAAAGGGAAACACAGAGTTTACATTGCAATCTCGGTGGGACCGATACGCTCTTTCGTTGAGACCGAAAAGTTACGAAAGGGAAACAGAGAGTTTGCAACCCCATCTCGGTGAGACCGAGATCCCTATCGGTAGGACCGAATTGCTAGGGTTTGGCAGTGGCTTATGACATATGAAACTCGGTGGCGCCGGATAGATAGAATCGGTATGACCGAGTTTGGCTTAGGGTTTAGGTCATTTGTGGATATGGGAAAGTAGTTAAGGGTTTTGGAGCATATCACTAAGCACATGAAGCAAGAGGCTCATTAAGAAACACCTCATCCCTCCTTGATAGTATTGGCTTTTCCTAAAGACTCAATGTGATCTTGGATCACTAAAATATAAAATGAAGAGTCTTGAGCTTTTGGGCTTGAGCCAATCCTTTGTCCTTAGCATTTTGAGGGTTCCACTTTCACATCCATGCCATGCAAATCATTGAGATTTCCTGAAATAATCATCTTGGAATAGAATTAGCTCAATGAGCTATATGTTGTTATGAATTACCAAAACCACCTAGGGATAGTTGCACTTTCAATATTCTACGAAGATCTTTATCGGTTAAACCGCATAACGATATATGTTGTTCCCTTTGTCATTGTTATGTTACTTGCCCGAGATTCGATCGTTGGTATCTCAATACCTATTTCAATCTCGTTACCGGCAAGCCTCTTTACTCGTTCCATAATGCTACATCCCGTAACTAAATCATTAGCTACATTTCTTGCAAGGCTTATAGTGATGTACATTACCGAGAGGGCCCAGAGATATGATACGTCTCCAACATATCTATTATTTTTGACTGCTCCATGCTATATTATCTACTATTTTGGACATTATTGGGCTTTATTATCCACTTTTATATTATTTTTGGGACTAACCTATTAACCGGAGGCCCAGCCCAGAATTGCTGTTTTTTGCCTATTTTAGGGTTTCGAAGAAAAGGAATATCAAACGGAGTCCTAACGGAGTCCAAACGGAATGAAACCTTCGAGAACGTGATTTTCTCACCGAACATGATCCAGGAGACTTGAACCCTACGTCAAGAAATAAAGGAGGAAGCCACGAGGTAGGGGGCGCGCCTACCCCCCCAGGCGCGCCCTCCACCCTCGTGGGCCCCCTGTTGCTCCACCGATGTACTCCTTCCTCCTATATATACCTACATACCCCCAAATGATCAGATACGGAGCCAAAAACCTAATTCCACCGCTGTAACTTTTTGTATCCACGAGATCCCATCTTGGGGCCTGTTCTGGAGCTCCGCCGGAGGGGGCATCCATCACGGAGGGCTTCTACATCAACACCATAGCCTCTCCGATGAAGTGTGAGTAGTTTACTTCAGACCTTCGGGTCCATAGTTCTTAGCTAGATGGCTTCTTCTCTCTTTTTGGATCTCAATACAATGTTCTCCCCCTCTCTTGTGGAGATCTATTCAATGTAATCTTCTTTTTGTGGTGTGTTTGTTGAGACCGATGAATTGTGGGTTTATGATCAAGATTATCTATGAACAATATTTGAATCTTCTCTAAATTCTTTTATGTATGATTGGTTATCTTTACAAGTCTCTTCGAATTATTAGTTTGGTTTGGCCTACTAGATTGATCTTTATTGCAATGGGAGAAGTGCTTAGCTTTGGGTTCAATCTTGCGGTGTCCTTTCCCAGTGATAGTAGGGGCAGCAAGGCACGTATTGTATTGTTGCCATCGAGGATAACAAGATGATTTTTTAAATCATACTGGATGAAGTTATCCCTCTACATAATGTCATCTTGCTTAAGGCGTTACTCAGTTTTTGCTGAAGGAAATATGCCCTAGAGGCAACAACAAAGTTATTATTTGCTTCCTTATATCATGATAAATGTTTATTATTCATGCTAGAATTGTATTAACCGGAAACATAATACATGTGTGAATACATAGACAAACAGTATGTCACTAGTATGCCTCTACTTGACTAGCTCGTTGAATGAAAGATGGTTAAGTTTCCTAGCCATAGACATGAGTTGTCATTTGATTAACGGGATCACATCATTAGAGAATGATGTGATTGACTTGACCCATTCCGTTAGCATAGAACTTGATCGTTTAGTTTGTTGCTATTGGTTTCTTCATGACTTATACATGTTCCTATGACTATGAGATTATGCAACTCCCGTTTACCGGAGGAACACTTTGTGTGTTACCAAACGTCACAACGTAACTGGGTGATTATAAAGGTGCTCTACAGGTGTCTCTGAATGTACTTGTTGGGTTGGCGTATTTCGAGATTAGGATTCGTCACTCCGATTGTCGGAGAGGTATCTCTGGGCCCACTCGGTAATGCACATCACTATAAGCCTTGCAAGCATTGCAACTAATGAGTTAGTTGTGGGATGATGCGTTACGGAACGAGTAAAGAGACTTGACAGTAACGAGATTGAACTAGGTATTGAGATACCGACGATCGAATCTCGGGCAAGTAACATACCGATGACAAAGGGAACAATGTATGCTGTTATGCGGTTTGACCGATAAAGATCTTCATAGAATATGTAGGAGCCAATATGAGCATCCAGGTTCCGCTATTGGTTATTGACAGGAGACGTGTCTCGGTCATGTCTACATAGTTCTCGAACCCGTAGGGTCCGCAGGCTTAAAGTTTGATGACGGTTATATTATGAGTTTATGTGTTTTGATGTACTGAAGGAGTTCGGAGTCCCGGATGAGATCAGGGAGATGACAAGGAGTCTCGAAATGGTCGAGACATAAAGATCGATATATTGGACGACTATATTCGGACATCAGAAAGGTTCCGAATGCTTTGGGTATTTTCGGGAGTACCGGGGAGTTACGGGAATTCGTATTGGGCCTTAATGGGCCATACGGGAAAGGAGAGAAAGGCCTCAAAGGTGGCCGCACCCCTCCCCATGGGCTGGTCCGAATTGGACTAGGGAGGGGGGGGGGCCTTCCTTCCTTCTCCTTTTCCCTTCCCTTTCCTTCCCTCCTACTCCTACTACTTGGAAGGGCTCCTAGTTCTACTAGGAAAGGGGGAATCCTACTCCCGGTGGGAGTAGGACTCCCCTAGGGCGCGCCATAGAGAGGGCCGGCCCTCCCCTTCCTCCACTCCTTTATATACGGGGGCAGGGGGCACCCCAAAGACACAACAATTGATCTCTTGATCTCTTAGCCGTGTGCGGTGCCCCCCTCCACCATAATCCACCTCGGTCATATCGTAGCGGTGCTTAGGCGAATCCCTGCGTCGGTAGAACATCATCATCGTCACCACGCCGTCGTGCTGACGAAACTCTCCCTCAACACTCGGCTGGATCGGAGTTCGAGGGACGTCATCGAGTTGAACGTGTGCAGAACTCGGAGGTGCCGTGCGTTCGGTACTTGATCGGTCGGATCGTGAAGACGTACGACTACATCAACCGCGTTGTGCTAACACTTCCGATTTCGGTCTACGAGGGTACGTGGACAATACTATCCCCTCTCGTTGCTATGCATCACCATGGTCTTGCGTGTGCGTAGGAATTTTTTTGAAATTACTACGTTCCCCAACAGTGGCATCCGAGCCAGGTTTTATGCGTTGATGTAATATGCACGACTAGAACACAAGTGAGTTGTGGGCGATATAAGTCATACTGCTTACCAGCATGTCACACTTTGGTTCGGTGGTATTGTTGGATGAAGCGGCCGGGACCGACATTACGTGTACACTTACGCGAGACTGGTTCTACCGACGTGCTTTGCATACAGGTGGCTGGCTGGTGTCAGTTTCTCCAACTTTAATTGAACCGAGTGTGGCTACGCCCAGTCCTTGAGAAGGTTAAAACAACACTAACTTGACAAACTATCGTTGTGATTTTGATGCGTAGGTAAGAACGGTTCTTGCTCAGCCCGTAGCAGCCATGCAAAACTTGCAACAACAAAGTAGAGGACGTCTAACTTGTTTTTGCAGGGCATGTTGTGATGTGATATGGTCAAGACGTGATGAGATATAAGTTGTTGTATGAGATGATCATGTTTTGTTGAAGTTATCGGCAACAGGCAAAAGCCTTATGGTTATCTCTCTATTGCATAAGATGCAAGCGTCAAATAATTGCTTTACTTTATCGCTATGCGATAGCAATAGTGGCAAGAGCAATTGTTGGCGAGACAACCATGTGACAACACATTGATATAGATCAAGATGATGGAAATCATGGTGTCATGCCGGTGACGATGGAGATCATTACGATGCTTTGGAGATGGAGATCAAAGACACAAGATGATGATGGCCATATCATGTCACATATCATGATTGCATGTGATGTTTATCTTTTATACATCTTATTTTGCTTAGTTCGGTGGTAGCTTTACAAGATAATTTCTCACTAAATTATCAAGGTATAAGTGTTCTCCGTGAGTATGCACCGTTGCGAAAGTTCTTCGTGCTGAGACACCACATGATGATCGGGTGTGATAGGCTCTACGTTCAAATACAACGGGTGCAAAACAGTTGCACACGCAGAATACTCAGGTTAAACTTGACGAGCCTAGCATATAACATATATGGCCTCGGAACACGGAGACCGAAAGGTCGAGCGTGGATCATATAGTAGATATGATCAACATAGTGATGTTCACCATTGAAACTACTCCATCTCACGTGATGATCGGACATGGTTTAGTTGATATGGATCACGTGATCACTTAGAAGATTAGAGGGATGTCTGTCTAAGTGGGAGTTCTTAAGTAATATGATTAATTGAACTTTAATTTATCATGAACTTAGTCCTGATAGTATTAGCATATCTATGTTGTAGATCAATAGCTCGCGATGTTGCTCCCAGTTTATTGTGTTCCTAGAGAAAAATTATGTTGAAAAATGTTAGTAGCAATGATGCGGATTGGATCCGTGATCTGAGGATTATCCTCATTGCTGCACAGAAGAATTATGTCTTTGATGTACCGCTAGGTGACAGACCTATTGCAGGAGTAGATGCAAACGTTATGAACGTTTGACTAGCTCAATATGATGACTACTTGATAGTTTAGTGCACCATCTTTAACGGCTTAGAATCGGGACTTCAAAGACGTTTTGAATGTCATGGACCATATGAGATGTTCCAGGAGTTGAAGTTAATATTTCAAGCAAATACCCGAGTTGAGAGATATGGAGTCTCCAACAAGTTCTATAGCTAAAAAGATGGAGGAGAATAGCTCAAGCAGTGAGCATGTGCTCAGATTGTCTGGGTACTACAATCGCTTGAATCAAGTGGGAATTAATCTTCCAGATAAGATAGTGATTGATAGAATTCTCTAGTCATCATCACCAAGTTAGTAGAACTTCGTGATGAACTATGATATGCAAGGGATAACGGAAACGATTCCCAAGCTCTTCGTAATGCTGAAATCAACGAAGGTAGAAATCAAGAAAAATATCAAGTGTTGATGGTAGACAAGACCACTAGTTTCAAGAAAAGGGCAAAGGGAAGAAGGGGAACTTCAAGAAGAACGGCAAGCAAGTTACTGCTCAAGTTAAGAAGCCCAAGTCTGGTCCTAAGCCTGAGACTAAGTGCTTCTACTGCAAAGGGACTGATCACTCGAAGTGGAACTGCCCCAAGTATTTGGCGGATAAGAAGGATGACAAAGTGAACAAAGGTATATTTGATATACCGATTATTGATGTGTATTTTACTAGTGTTCGTAGCAACCCCTCGGTATTTGATACTGGTTCAGTTGCTAAGAGTAGTAACTCGAAACGGGAGTTGCAGAATGAACAGAGACTAGTTAAGGGTGAAGTGACGATGTGTGTTGGAAGTGGTTCCAAGATTGATATGATCATCATCGCACACTCCCTATACTTTCAGGATTAGTGTTGAACCTAAATAAGTGTTATTTGGTGTTTGCGTTGAGCATGAATATGATTTGATCATGTTTATTGCAATACGGTTATTCATTTAAGTAAGAGAATAAATTGTTGTTCTGTTTACATGAATAAAACCTTATATGGTTACACACCCAATGAAAATGATTTGTTGGATCTCGATCGTAGTGATACACATATTCATAATATTGAAACCAAAAGATGCAAAGTTAATAATGACAGTGCAACTTATTTGTGGCACTGCCGTTTAGGTCATATTGGTGTAAAGCGCATGAAGAAACTCCATGCTGATGGACTTTTGGAATCACTTGATTATGAATCACTTGATGCTTGCAAACCATGCCTCATGGGCAAGATGACTAAGACTCCATTCTCCGGAACAATGGAGCGAGCAACTAACTTATTGGAAATAATACATACTGATGTATGCAGTCCGATGAGTGTTAAGGCTCACGGCAAGTATCGTTATTTTCTGACCTTCACAGATGATTTGAGCAGATATGGGTATATCTACTTAATGAAACATAAGTCTGAAACATTTGAAAAGTTCAAAGAATTTCAGAGTGAAGTGGAGAATCATCGTAACAAGAAAATAAAAGTTTCTATGATATGATCGCAGAGGTAAAATATTTGAGTTAAGAGTTTGGCCTTCAGTTAAAACAGTGTGAAATAGTTTCACTACTCACGCCACCTAGAACACCACAGTGTAATGGTGTGTCCGACCGTCATAACCGTACTTTATTAGATATGGTGCGATCTATGATGTCTCTTACCGATCTACCACTATCGTTTTGGGGTTATGCATTGGAGACAACTGCATTCACGTTAAATAGGGCACCATCTAAATCTGAGACGACACCGTATGAACTATGGTTTGGCAAGAAACCTAAGCTGTCGTAAAGTTTGAGGTTGCAATGCTTATGTGAAAAAGTTTCAACCTGATAAGCTCAAACCCAAATCGGAGAAGTGCGTCTTCATAGGATACCCAAAAGAAAATGTTGGGTACACCTTCTATCACAGATCCGAAGGCAAGATATTCGTTGCTGAGAATGGATCCTTTCTAGAGAAGGAGTTTGTCTCAAAAAAAGTGAGTGGGAGGAAAGTAGAACTTGATGAGGTAACTGTACCTGCTCCTTTATTGGAAAGTAGTTCATCACAGAAATATGTTCCTGTGACTACTACACCAATTAGTGAGGAAGCTAATGATGATGATCATGTAACTTCAGATCAAGTTGCTACCGAAACTCGTAGGTAAACCAGAGTGAGATCCGCACCAGAGTGGTACGGTAATCCTGTTCTGGAGGTCATGTTACTTGACCATGACGAGCCTACGAACTATGAGGAAGCGATGATGATCCCAAATTCCGCGAAATGGCTTGAGGCCATGAAATCTGAGATGAGATCCATGTATGAGAACAAAGTATGGACTTTGATTGACTTGCCCATTGATCGGCGAGTCATTGAGATTAAATGGATCTTCAAGAGGAAGACGGACGCTGATAGTAGTGCTACTATCTACAAAGCTAGAATTGTCGCAAAAAGGTTTTCGACAAGTTCAAGGTGTTGACTACGATGAGAGTTTATCACTCGTATCTATGCTTAAGTCTGTCCGAATCATGTTAGCAATTGCCGCATTTTATGAAATCTGGCAAATGGATAAACAAAACTGCATTCCTTAATGGATTTATTAAAGAAGAGTTGTATATGATGCAACCAGAAGGTTTTGTCAATCCTAAAGGTACTAACAAAATATGCAAGCTCCAGCGATCCATCTATGGACTGGTGCAAGCATCTCGGAGTTGGAATATACGCTTTGATAAGTTGATCAAAGCATATAGTTGTATACAGACTTGCGGTGAAGCCTGCATTTACAAGAAAGTGAGTGGGAGCACTACAGCATTTCTGATAAGTATATGTGAATGCCATATTGTTGATCGGAGATAATGTAGAATTATTCTGCAAAGCATAAAGGAATGTTTGAAAGGAGTTTTTCAAAGAAAGACCTCGGTGAAGCTGCTTACATATTGAGCATCAAGATATATAGAGATAGATCAAGACGCTTGATAAGTTTTTCAAAGAGTACATACCTTGACAAGATTTTGAAGTAGTTCAAAATGGAACAGTTAAAGAAGGAGTTCTTGCCTGCGTTACAAGGTGTGAAGTTGAGTAAGACTCAAAACCCGACCACGGCAGAAGATAGAGAGAGAATGAAAGTCATTCCCTATGCCTCAGCCATAGGTTCTATAAAGTATGACATGCTCTATACCAGACCTATTGTATACCCTGCCCTGAGTTTGGCAAGGGAGTACAATAGTGATCTAGGAGTAGATCACTGGACATTGGTCAAAATTATCCTTAGTCGAATAAGGATATGTTTCTCGATTATGGAGGTGACAAAAGGTTCGTCGTAAAGGGTTACGTCGATGCAAGTTTTGACACTGATCCAGATGACTCAAAGTCTCAATCTCGATACGTATTGAAAGTGGGAGCAATTAGCTAGAGTAGCTCCGTGCAGAGCATAGTTGACATAGAAATTTGCAAAATACATACAGATCTGAATGTGGCAGACCCGTAGACTAAACTTCTCTCACAAGCAAAACATGATCACACCTTAGTACTCTTTGGGTGTTAATCACATAGCGATGTGAACTAGATTGTTGACTCTAGTAAACCCTTTGGGTGTTGGTCACATGACGATGTAAACTATGGGTGTTAATCACATGGTGATATGAACTATTGATGTTAAATCACATGGCGATGTGAACTAGATTATTGACTCTAGTGCAAGTGAGAGACTGAAGGAAATATGCCCTAGAGGCAATACTAAAGTTATTATTTATTTCCTTATATCATGATAAATGTTTATTATTCATGCTAGAATTGTATTAACTGAAAACATAATACATGTGCGAATACATAGACAAACAGTATGTCACTAGTATGCCTCTACTTGACTAGCTCGTTGAATCAAAGATGGTTAAGTTTCCTAGCCATAGACATGAGTTGTCATTTCATTAACGGGATCACATCATTAGAGAATGATGTGATTGACTTGACCCATTCTGTTAGCATAGCACTTGATCGTTTAGTTTATTGCTATTGCTTTCTTCATGACTTATACATGTTCCTATGACTATGAGATTATGCAACTCCCGTTTACCGGAGGAACACTTTGTGTGCTACCAAACGTCACAACGTAACTGGGTGATTATAAATATGCTCTACAGGTGTCTCCGAAGGTACTTGTTGGGTTGGCGTATTTTGAGATTAGGATTTGTCACTCCGATTGTCGGAGAGGTATCTCTGGGCCCACTCGGTAATGCACATCACAATAAGCCTTGCAAACATTGTAACTAATGAGTTAGTTGCGGGATGATGTGTTACAGAACGAGTAAAGAGACTTGCCGGTAATGGTATTGAACTAGGTATTGAGATACCGATGATCGAATCTCGGGCAAGTAACATACCGATGACAAAGGGAACAACGTATGTTGTTATGCGGTTTGACTGATAAAGATCTTCGTAGAATATGTAGGAGCCAATATGAGCATCCAGGTTCCACTATTGATTATTGACCGGAGACATGTCTCGGTCATGTCTACATAGTTCTCGAACCCGTAGGGTCCGCACCCTTGAAGTTCGATGACGGTTATATTATGAGTTTATGTATTTTGATGTACCGAAGGAGTTCGTAGTCCCGGATGAGATCAGGGACATGACGAGGAGTCTTGAAATGGCCGAGACGTAAAGATCGATATATTGGACGACTATATTCGGACATCGGAAAGGTTCCGAGTGAGTCGGGTATTTTCGGGAGTACCGGGGAGTTACGAGAATTCGTATTGGGCATTAATGGGCCATGCGGGAAAGGAGAGAAATGCCTCAAAGGGTGGCCACACCCCTCCCCATGGGCTGGTCCGAATTGGACTAGGGAGGGGGGGCGCCCCCTTCCTTTCTTCTCATTTTCCCTTCCCTTTCCTTCCCACCTACTCCTACTACTTGGAAGGGCTCCTAGTTCTACTAGGAAAGGGGGAATCCTACTCCCGGTGGGAGTAGGACTCCCCTAGGGCGCGCCATAGAGAGGGCCGGCCCTCCCCCTCCTTCACTCCTTTATATACGGGGGCAGGGGCACCCCAAAGACATAACAATTGATCTCTTGATCTCTTAGTCGTGTGCGGTGCCCCCCTCCACCATAATCCACCTCGGTCATATCGTAGCGGTGCTTAGGCGAAGCCTTGCATCGGTAGAACATCATCATCGTCACCACGCCGTCGTGCTGACGAAACTCTCCCTCAACACTCGGCTGGATCGGAGTTCGAGGGACGTCATCGAGTTGAACGTGTGCAGAACTCGAAGGTGCCGTGCGTTCGGTACTTGATCAGTCGGATGGTGAAGACGTACGACTACATCAACCGTGTTGTGCTAACGCTTCCGCTTTCGGTCTACGAGGGTACGTGGACAACACTCTCGCCTCTCGTTGCTATGCATCACCATAATCTTGCGTGTGCGTAGGATTTTTTTTTTGAAATTACTACGTTCCCCAACATTTGCTTGCCTTGATAATTTGTTTGCCTATAATATGCCTATGCATAGAAAGTATGTTAGACTTAAATGTGTTTGTCACGTGTTTTATGATGCTCTCTTTGTGCTTCAATTCTTGTCTTTCATGTGAGCATCATTGAAATATTATGCCTAGCTATAAGGCTTTAAAAAAGCGTTTGTTGGGAGTCAACCCAATATTTATCCTTGATGTTATTTAATAAATAATTTACCTAGCCTCTGTTTTAGTTGTGTTTTTTGTGTTTAATTAGTGTTTGTGCCAAGTAGAACCGTTGGGAAGATTTGGGGAAAGTCTTGTTATCTTTCTGTGAAAAAACAGAAACTTTAGCGCTCACGAGAACTGCTGCCATTTTTATTTGGTAAATGATATTTAGTTAATTCTTTTTGCAGATGATTAATAGATAAATTACTCACGTCCAGAAATTTAGTTTAGAATTTTTGGGGTTCCAGATCTTCCTCTAGCTACAGATTACTACAGACTGTTCTGTTTTGGACAGATTCTGTTTTTCGTGTGTTATTTGCTTATTTTGATGAATCTATAGCTAGTAAAATAGTTTATAAACCATAGAGAAGTTGGAATACAGTAGGTTTAACACCAATATAAATAAAGAATGAGTTCATTACAGTACCTTGAATTGGTCTTTTGTTTTCTTTCGCTAACGGAGCTCACGAGATTTTCTACTTTATGTTTTGTGTTGTGAAGTTTTCAAGTTTTGGATAAAGATTTGATGGATTATGGAACAAGGAGTGGCAAGAGCCTAAGCTTGGGGATGCCCATGGCACCCCCAAGATAATCTAAGGACACCTAAAAGCCAAAGCTTGGGGATGCCCCGGAAGGCATCCCCTCTTTTGTTTACTCTATCGGTAACTTTATTTGGAGCTATATTTTTATTCACCACATGATATGTGTTTTGCTTGGAGCGTCTTGTATGATTTGAGTCTTTACTTTTTAGTTTACCACAATCATACTTACTGTACACATCTTTTGAGAGAGTCATACATGATGTGGAATTTGTTAGAATACTCTATGTGCTTCGCTTATATCATTTGAGTTATATAGTTTTGCTCTAGTACTTCACTTATATTTTTTAGAGCACAGTGGTAGAATTGTTTTATAGAAACTATTGATCTCTCATGCTTCACTTAGATTATTTTGAGAGTCTTAAATAGCATGGCAATTTGCTTAAATAATCCTAATACGCTTGTTATTCAAGAATAGTAAAAACTTTCTTATGAGTGTGTTGAATGCTATGAGAAGTTTGATGCTTGATAATTGTTTTGAGTAGTTGTGAATTTGAGAAATACTTGTGTTAAAGTTTGTGATTCCCGTAGCATGCACGTATTGTGAACCGTTATGTGATGAAGTCGGAGCATGATTTATTTTTTGATTGTCTTCCTTATGAGTGGCGGTCGGGGACGAACGATGGTCTTTTCCTACCAATCTATCCTCCTAGGAGCATGCACGTAATACTTTGCTTTGGTAACTTGTAGATTTTTGCAATAAGTATACGAGTTCTTTATGACTAATGTTGAGTCCATGGATTATACGCACTTTTCTTTCTTCCACCATTGCTAGCCTCTCTAATACCGTGCACCTTTCGCCGGTATCATACACCCACCATATACCTTCCTCAAAACAGCCACCATACCTACCTATTATGGCATTTCCATAGCCATTCCGAGATATATTGCCATGCAACTTTCCACCGTTCCGTTTATTATGACATACTCCATGATTGTCATATTGCTTAGCATGATCATGTAGTTGACATCGTATTTGTGGCAAAGCCACCATTCATAATTCTTTCATACATGTCACTCTTGATTCATTGCATATCCCGGTACACCGTCGGAGGCATTCATATAGAGTCATATTTTGTTCTAAGTATCGAGTTGTAATTGTTGAGTTGTAAGAAAATAAATGTGTGATGATCATCATTATTAGAGCATTGTCCTAGTGAGGAAAGGATGATGGAGACTATGATTCCCCCACAAGTCGGGATGAGACTCTGGACGAAAAATAAAAAAAAAGGGAAAGAAAAGAGGCCATAAAAAGGGAGAGAAAAGGCCCAAATAAAAAAATGAGAAAAAAAGAGAGAAGGGACAATGTTACTATCCTTTACCACACTTGTGCTTCAAAGTAGCACCATGATATTCATGATAGAGAGCTCTCATTTCGTCACTTTCATATACTAGTGGGAATTTTCATTATAGAACTTGGCTTGTATATTCCAATGATGGGCCTCCTCAAAATGCCCTAGGTCTTCATGAGCAAGCTAGTTGGATGCACACCCACTTAGTTTCTTTTGTTGAGCTTTCATATACTTATAGCTCTAGTGCATCCGTTGCATGGCAGTCCCTACTCACTCACATTGATATTTATTGATGGGCATCTCCATAGCCCGTCGATACGCCTAGTTGATGTGAGACTATCTCCCCCCTTTTTGTCTTCTCCACAACCACCATTCTATTCCACATATAGTGCTATATCCATGGCTCACGCTCATGTATTGCGTGAAGATTGAAAAGGTTTGAGAATGTCAAAAGTATGAAACAATTGCTTGGCTTGTCATCGGGGTTGTGCATGATTTAAATACTTTGTGTGGTGAAGATAGAGCATAGCCAGACTATATGATTTTGTAGGGATAACTTTCTTTGGCCATGTTATTTTGAAGACATGATTGCTTTGTTAGTATGCTTGAAGTATTATTATTTTTATGTCAATATTAAACTTTTATCTTGAATCTTTCGGATCTGAATATTCACACCACAATTAAGAAGAATTACATTAAAATTATGCGAAGTAGCACTTCACATCAAAAATTATCTTTTTTTATCATTTACCTACTCGAGGACGAGCAGGAATTAAGCTTGGGGCTGCTTGATACGTCTCCAACGTATCTATAATTTTTGATTGCTCCATGCTATATTATCTACTGTTTTGAACATTATTGGGCTTTATTATCCACTTTTATACTATTTTTGGGACTAACCTATTAACCGGAGGCCCAGTCTAGAATTGCTGTTTTTTTTGCCTATTTTAGGGTTTCGAAGAAAAGGAATATCAAACGGAGTCCAAACGGAATGAAACCTTCGGGAACGTGATTTTCTCAGCGAACATGATCCAGGAGACTTGGACCCTACATCAAGAAATAAAGGAGGAAGCCACGAGGTAGGGGGGCGCGCCTACCCTCCCACGCACGCCCTCCACCCTCGTGGGCCCCCTGTTGCTCCACCGACGTACTCCTTCCTCCTATATATACCTATGTACCCCCAAATGATCAGATACGGAGCCAAAACCCTAATTCCACCATCGTAACTTTCTGTGTCCACGAGATCCCATCTTGGGGCCTGTTCCGGAGCTCCGCCGGAGGGGGCATCCATCACGGAGGGCTTCTACATCAACACCATAGCCTCTCCGATGAAGTGTGAGTAGTTTACCTCAGACCTTCGGGTCCATAGTTATTAGCTAGATGGCTTCTTCTCTCTTTTTGGATCTCAATACAATGTTCTCCCCCTCTCTTGTGGAGATCTATTCGATGTAATCTTCTTTTTGCGGTGTGTTTGTTGAGACCGATGAATTGTGGGTTTATGATAAAGATTATCTATGAACAATATTTGAATCTTCTTTGAATTCTTTTATGTATGATTGGTTATCTTTGCAAGTCTCTTCGAATTATCAGTTTGGTTTGGCCTACTAGATTGATCTTTCTTGCAATGGGAGAAGTGCTTAGCTTTGGGTTCAATCTTGTGGTGTCCTTTCCCAGTGACAGTAGGGGCAGCAAGGCACGTATTGTATTGTTGCCATCGAGGATAACAAGATGGTTTTTTTTATCATATTGCATGAATTTATCCCTCTACATAATGTCATCTTGCTTAAGGCATTACTCTGTTTTCATGAACTTAATACTCTAGATGCATATTGGATAGCGGTTGATGAGTGGAGTAATAGTAGTAGATGCAGGCAGGAGTTGGTTTACTTGTCTCGGACGTGATGCCTATATACATGATCATACCTAGATATTCTCATAACTATGCTCAATTCTGTCAATTGCTCAACAGTAATTCGTTCACCCAACGTAAAATACTTATGCTCTTGAGAGAAGCCACTAGTGAAACCTATGGCCCCCGGGTCTATCTTCATCATATTAATCTTCCAATACTTAGTTATTTCCTTTGCTTTTTACATTGCTTTTATTTTACTTTGCATCTTTATCATAAAAATACCAAAAATATTATCTTATCATATCTATCAGATCTCGCTCTCGTAAGTGACCGTGAAGGGATTGACAACCCCTTATCGCGTTGGTTGCGAGGTGTTATTTGTTTTGTGCAGGTACGAGGGACTCACGCGTAACCTCCTACTGGATTGATACCTTGGTTCTCAAAAACTAAGGGAAATACTTACGCTACTTTGCTGCATCATCCTTTCCTCTTCAAGGAAATCCAACGCAGTGCTCAAGAGGTAGCAAGATAACTCTCCGATAATCGGAGTGACAAATCCTAATCTCGATCTATGCCAACTCAACAAACACCATCGGAGACACTTGTAGATCACCTTTATAATCACCCAGTTATGTTGTGACGTTTGGTAGCACACAAAGTGTTCCTCCGATATTCGGGAGTTGCATGATCTCATAGTCATAGGAACATGTATAAGTTATGGAGAAAGCAATAGCAACAAACTAAAGGATCATCGTGCTAAGCTAACGGATGGGTCAAGTCAATCACACCATTCTCTAATGAAGTGATCCCGTTAATCAAATGACAACTCATGTTATGGTTAGGAAACATAACCATCATTGATTCAACGAGCTAGTCAAGTAGATGTAAACTAGTGACACTCTCTTTGTCTATGTATTCACACATGTACTAAGTTTCCGATTAATACAATTCTAGCATGAATATTTTTTTATCATGATATAAGGAAATATAAATAACAACTTTATTATTGCCTCTAGGGCATATTTCCTTCAGTCTCCCACTTGCACTAGAGTCAATAATCTAGATTACATTGTAATGATTCTAACACCCATGGAGTCTTGGTGTTGATCATGTTTTGCTCGTGAGAGAGGCTTAGTCAACAGGTCTGCAACAATCAGATCTGTATGTATCTTGCAAATCTCTATGTCTCCCTCCTTGACTGGATCGCGGATGGAATTGAAGCGTGTTGATGTGCTTGGTTCTCTTGTGAAATCTGGATTCCTTTGCCAAAGCAATTGCACCAGTATTGTCACAAAAGATTTTCATTGGACCCGAGATGCACTAGGTATGACACCTAGATTGGATATGAACTCCTTCATCCATACTCCTTCATTTGCTGCTTCTGAAGCAGCTATGTATTCCACTTCACACATAGATCCCGCCACGATGCTCTGCCTGAAACTGCACCAACTGACAGCTCCACCATTTAATAAAAACACGTATCCGGTTTGTGAGTTAGAGTCATCCGGCTCAGTGTCAAAGCTTGCATCGACGTAACCATTTACGACGAGCTCTTTGTCACCTCCATATACGAGAAACATATCCTTAGTCCTTTTCAGGTATTTCAGGATATTCTTGATCGATGTCCAGCGATTCACTCCTGGATTACTTTGGTAGCTCCCTGCTAAACTGATAGCAAGTCACACATCAGGTCTGGTACACAACATTGCATACATGATAGAGCCTATGGCTGAAGCATAGGGAACACCTTTCATTTTCTCTCTATCTTCTGCAGTGGTCGGGCATTGAGTCTGACTCAACTTCACACCTTGTAATACAGGTAAGAACCCTTTATTTGCCTGATCCATTTTGAACTTCTTCAAAACTTTATCAAGGTATGTGCTTTGTGAAAGTCCAATTAAGCGTCTTGATCTATCTCTATAGATCTTGATGCCCAATATATAAGCAGCTTCACCGAGGTCTTTCATTGAGAAATTCTTATTCAAGTATCCTTTTATGCTATTTAGAAATTCAGTATCATTTCTGATCAACAATATGTCATCTACATACAATATTAGAAATGCTACGGAGCTCCCACTCACTTTCTTGTAAATACAGGCTTCTCTGAAAGTCTGTATAAAACCATATGCTTTGATCACAATATCAAAGCGTATATTCCAACTCCGAGATGCTTGCACCAGTCCATCAAATGGATCGCTGGAGCTTTCACACTTTGTTAGCATCTTTTGGATCGACAAAACCTTCTGGTTACATCATATACAACTCTTCTTTAAGATATCCATTAAGGAATGCAGTTTTGACATCCATTTGCCAAATTTCATAATCATAAAATGCGACAATTGCTAACATGATTCGGACGGACTTAAGCATCGCTACGGGTGAGAAGGTCTCATCGTAGTCAACTCCTTGAACTTGTCGAAAACCTTTTGCAACAAGTCGAGCTTTATAGACAGTAACATTCTTCTTGAAGATCCATTTATTCTCTATGGCCTGCCGATCATCGGGCAGGTCAACCAAAGTCCATACTTTGTTCTCATACATGGATCCCATCTCAGATTTCATGGCCTCAAGCCATTTTGCGGAATCTGGGCTCATCATCGCTTCCTCATAGTTTGTAGGTTCGTCATGGTCAAGTAACATGACTTCCAGAACAGGATTACCGTACCACTCTGGTGCGGATCTTACTCTGCTTGACCTATGAGGTTCGGTAGTAACTTGATCAGAAGTTTCATGATCATCATCATTAGCTTCCTCACTTACTGGTGTAGGAATCACTGGAGCTGATTTTAGTGATGAACTACTTTCCAATAAGGGAGAAGGTACAATTACCTCGTCAAGTTCTACTTTCCTCCCACTCACTTCTTTCGAGAGAAACTCCTTCTCTAGAAAGGATCCATTCTTAGCAACGAATATCTTGCCTTCGGATCTGTGATAGAAGGTGTACCCAACAGTCCCCTTTGGGTATCCTATGAAGACACATTTCTCCGATTTGGGTTCGAGCTTATCAGGTTGAAGTTTTATCACATAAGCACCGCAGTCCCAAACTTTAAGAAACAACAACTTGGGTTTCTTGCTGTAAGTGCATCTAGTGCCACCCCTAGTTGGTTTTGGAGTATTGACGACAAACCTAGTTGAGGGACTAATGTGTTTGTGAGAATTGCAGGATAACACAGGTAGAAGTCCCTCATTGATTCGGTTTAGCTACCAGAGATGACCCCCAAAAATGTACGAAGACATTGAAGACAATGGTGGTTCATGAAGACATTCATGTCGAAGACAATGACATATGAAGACTCCCCATGAAGCCTTTGGAACTCGAAGACTTAGATCCTTCGTAGTTTTACTTTATTCATGTTGTGTCATAGGAACCACCGTACTGTTAAGTGGGGTCCAAGAGAACCAGTCAGGATGACTGAAGTGATGCCTAATTCAAATCCTATGTCTTCAAGTGAAGACAATGAGAGAAAATCTTGTCCAGAGTCAGACAAGTCAGCTTTACTTGCAGCCCAAGTAAAGTTGCCGTGAGAGTTCAAAATCCGACCGCTAGTACATGTGTCAGTTCCTTAGTGACCCAGGGTCATTTCGGACAAATCAGGTCAGGGTTGCCAAGTGGCTATAAATAGTCCACCCCCACAACCATAAACGGTTGGCTGCTCAGATTTCAGTGCACGGCTTTTGTCGTTTGAGAGCAACCCACCTCGAAGCCTTTGAGAGAAAAATCCTTAGTGAGGAGAAAAGCCCTAACCACCCAGAGCCAGAGTAATTGGGCATCACTTAAGTCTTCTTGTCTGAGTGATCTGAAGACTTATTACACTTGAGGACTGTGCATCCTCCAGACGGTTAGGCGTCGCGTTCTGAGCATCCAAGAGGAATTGTGGATTGCCGGTGAACGAAGTCTGTGAAGGTTTGGGAGTCTACCTTGAAGACTTACCAGAGTGATTGGGCGGGGTCTGTGTGACCTTAGCTCAAGGAGAAAACGGTGAGGACTGGGTGTCCTGAGCTGCGTGTTCAGGACTGGGTGTCCGGGACTGTGTGTCCTTTGGTTTAAATACCTAGCCGCTCCAACCAGACGTACAGTTGTCACAGCAACTGGAACTGGTCCAACATATCATTGTCTTCAACGTGTCACTGGTTTCATCTTCACCTCCCTTTACTTACCAGTACACATTGTGAAGCTATTGCATGCCTGCTTGATCTTCTGTCTTCACAACCTGACTGTATGATCTGTTTGGCTTCATAACTTCTTCCAACCTGATCCTCATTACACTGAAGCTATTTGACTCTGTGCTTTCACTATATTGTATATTTGACTATGGCTTGCGTTGTGTAATCTACCTTCCGCTGCATAGTGATAGGCTTTTTCACTCTGTTTGTCTTCATAACTTCCGCGTTTTGAAGACTTTCATAAAAATCGCCTATTCACCCCCCCTCTAGTCGATATAACGCACTTTCAATTGGTATCAGAGCAAGGTGCTCCCTTGTTCTGTGTGATTTGGTTTAACCACCTGGAGTTTTAGCTATGTCCGCTGCGTGCCCCGTCTTCGATGGAACTGAATATCCCTACTGGAAGAATAAGATGCGCATGCATCTTGAAGCCATTGACGTCGACCTATGGTATGTCGTCGAAAACGGCGTTCCCAAGGCTGGAGAAGGTGTCACTGCGGCTGATGTCAAGAAGTTCACTCAACTGGACTCCACTGCCAAGAATATTATCTGTGGTCATCTGACCAAGGGAAAGTACGGCCGTGTGAGTGCCTTGAAGACATCCAAGCTGGTCTGGGACTGGCTCTCCAAGGTCAATGAAGGCATCTCAACCCAGAGAGATCAGAGAATCAGTGTTCTTCGCAATCTCTTCAACCGCTTCAAGCGAAATGACAATGAGAATGTCCAGCACACATTTGACCGGCTCACTGACATCACAAATGAGCTTCAAGCCCTCGGCGCCACTGAGATCACCAAACATGAAATCGTCAAGACGCTGCTAAGATCACTTGACAGTTCATTTGACATCCTAGCCCTGATGATTCAAGAACGTCCAGACTTCAAGACACTCGATCCGTCTGACATACTTGAGAGGCTCAACACACATGAGTTTCAGCTTTCTGAGAAAAGAGATATCTACGGTCCAAACTATGGGCGAACTCGTGCCCTGAAGGCAAAAGCTGTGTCATCATCTGAAGAAGAATCTGACAGCAGTTCTGATGATCCTGAAGACATTGGACGGGAACTTGCAATGCTAGTGAAGAAGTTCCAGAGATTCACCAAGAAGAAAGGCTTCAGAAAGTCTTCACGATCAAGCTCAAGGAATGATGAAGCCTCTGCGCATGACTACAAGAGGAAAACTTGTCACAAGTGCAAGAAAACTGGACACTTCATCTCTGAGTGTCCACAATGGGACAATGAGAACAGAAAGAAGAAGAAGAGCAAGGAATATGACTCTGACGATAAGAAGACGAAGAAATACTCAAGGTCTTCGTCCAAGTCTTCCTCAAAGTCTTCATTACACAAGAAGAGTTCATCTGGCAAGGCTCGTGCGTTTTTTGGCAAGGAAATGGATTCAGAGGAGGAGTCCGCTTCTGAGGAGGCAGAGGTGGAGTTTGAGGAGGAGTCTGATTCAGGCATTGCAAGTTTGGCTACAGCCTATGTCGCCAAGTCCATCTTCAACACTGAAGACAATGACTCCATCACCATCACCGGTGCAAATGACAAGGACGACTCTACTCCCACCTACTGCTTCATGGCACGTGGTGCCAAGGTAAACACACACACTACTCACTATCGAACATCTAGTGACGATGACTCTGATTGTGATTCAAAACCCAGTTACAAAACACTTGCTAAAATTGCAACTGAACAACAAAAGGCCATGGAACATATTCAAAAACTGTTAGACAGAAGCGATGATCTGTTGGGTGCTGAAATGACTCGTTCTGAATCCTTAATTGAAGACATAAAAAATCTTCATGTTAAGTATCAGGAACTCGAAGATCGTCTTGAGACTCTCTCAACTACTCATGAAAAGCTCTCCTATGATTATCTTCAGAAGAAGCAAGATCTTGAGAAGTTGAGAGCGGATCATGAAGATCTTCAAAAGGAAAACGAGTCACTTCGAGCCGAACAGATCAGTTCTGCTAAGGAAGGATTTGAACCACCATGCCTTAAATGCATTGAGCGTGATAATGCTATTTCTGTTGCTGAATGTTCCACTGCTACTGCTGTTGCAATATCTTCAACTGTTGAAGTGGTAACTAACCCCTCTGCTGAGGATACCACTGCTATTGCTGATGAAAATGCTAGGTTGAAGACATTGCTTGAAACAGGGATGTACAAAAGTCTCAAAGGACATCAGACACTATGTGATGTCCTCAAGAAGAAGATTCTGAACCAAAACCCTAGCAAAGAGGGTGTTGGGTTCGTGAGGAAAATTAATGCAGATGGCTCTTACTGGAAACCTGAGCAGTACCCCAAAACCACATGGGTTGCTGCAAAGGACTCCTCATCAGATCCATCCAATCTATCTGGCTTCACTTGTGCTAATCCAATTATCATTGATGAATCCTTTGATGCAAACTATACACTGTTTAGGAATCAGAATGGTGAAGTATTTGCCAGGTACATTGGTACTAACTGCAGGAATGGACAGCCCATGAAGAAGATCTGGGTTCCAAAAACGTGTCTTGAGAATCTTCCTGTGAATGTCCCCATGACACCTCACATGAAGAAGACAAACCTCAGACCAAAGACTTCATATGGTCCAAAGGCTTCATACAGGCAGAGGACTCATCTGAGCTGCACTAACGCAAATGTTTTGCAGGGAAACCATGCTCAGTCTTATGAGAACGGTTCTTCAAACCGTCATTCTCATATGACCAAAAACTATTCTGCCTATTCTTATGAGTACTACTGCCCACCTGCTAGACTGTTTGCTAGGGCTCCAAAGCCAAAATTCTCAGATGCTGCACTTAGACTTATTGCTTCTAAGTCACCCTTGAAGATGTGGGTGGTTAAGAAAGCTTAACTCTCTTTTGCAGGGAAAGGTCTCCAGCACAAAACCAAAATCTTCTGATGCTATTGCTGGGGACCTTAAAAAACTCGTGGGGCGCATGATCAAATGCCCGAATGGCATCACTATGTATTTCATATCTGAATCGCATGCTACTCTCCCTGCTTGTCCTAACCTGGATCTCAGTTTTCATAATCCACTGGTTCGTCAAATGTTTTTGCTTCACAACACTCTTGGTGAAGCCTATCCCCCTAACTGCACTGTAGGGTACGACACCAGTGACTTCAGAGTCTTCAGAATGGATTATTGACAGCGGGTGTACAAATCACATGACTGGCAAGAGAAGTCTCTTTATGGACTCAACCTTACGTCCATCTGACAAGAGCCACATCACATTCGCTGACACTGGTAAAAGTAAAGTACTGGGTCTAGGTAGAGTTGCAATCTCAAAGGATCAACACATGGATAAAGTCATGTTTGTTGAATCCCTTGGCTTCAACTTAATGTCTGTCTCAATGCTTTGCGATTTAAACATGATTGTAATCTTTGGAAAATATCGTTGTCTGGTACTAATGGAATCTGACAAGTCTCTAGTGTTTGAAGGGTATCGAAAAGATGATTTGTACGTGGTAGATTTCTCAGCAGGGCCACAGCTTGCAGTTTGTCTTCTCGCAAAGGCTTCAGAATGCTGGCTTTGGCATCGAAGACTTGGGCATGCTGGCATGAGGAACCTCCACACCCTTGCTAAGAAGAAACACGTCATAGGCATCGAGGGCGTCAAGTTCAAGAAAGATCACTTATGCGGTGCCTGTGAAGCTGGGAAGATGACAAGGGCAAAACATCCTTCGAAGACAATCATGACCACTACTCAACCCTTCGAACTGCTTCACATGGATCTCTTCGGTCCTACCCACTACTCAACTTTCTCCACTACTGCTTGCCTCTATGGCTTCGTCATTGTTGATGATTACTCTAGATATACTTGGGTGCACATAATCCTTTACAAGACTGAAGTGCAGGATGTCTTCAGACGCTTCGCAAATCGGGCAATGAACAATTATGGCGCCAAGATAAAGCACATCAGAAGTGACAATGGCACAGAATTCAAGAACACCGGCCTTGACACATATCTTGATACATTGGGCATCACTCATGAATTCTCAGCTCCATACATGCCACAACAGAATGGCATCGTCGAACGCAAGAACAGAACACTCATTGAGATGGCCAGAACAATGTTAGATGAGTACAAGACACCAAGAAAATTCTGGACTGAAGCCATTGACACTGCATGCCATACTATCAACCGTGTATATCTTCACAAGCTGCTGAACAAGACATCTTATGAACTTCTGACTGGCAAGAAGCCAAATGTAAGTTACTTCAGAGTATTTGGATCAAGATGCTGGATCAAGGACCCTCACCACACCGCAAAATTTGCTCCAAAAGCACATGAGGGCTTCATGCTTGGATATGGAAAGGATTCGCACACCTACAGAGTCTTCAATCTCTTTCACTACAAAGTGGTTGAAATAGTGGATGTGCGGTTTGATGAGACCAATGGGTCACAAAGAGAGCAACTACCAGATGTACTAGATGAAGTTCCAGCCAGTGAATCAATCAAGCTAATGGGAACTGGAGAAATTATACCTTCTGAAGCTCGTCCTGAAGAAGAACTTATCATCTCAGCACCTGATCCACATGAAGACAATGCTCAGCCTAAAGACATTCCTCCCCATGATAACGTAGATCAGCAAGAGCAAAGTCTTCAACCCCTACATCCTCGTGTTGCCAATGAAGTGCAAATTGACAGAATAATTGATGGCATCAATGCACCTGGTCCACTGACTCGTTCAAAGGCAACTCAACTGGCAAACTTTTGCGGACACTTCGCATTTGTTTCAATCACAGAACCCAAGAAAATTGATGAAGCCTTTATGGAACCTGAATGGATTCAAGCTATGCAAGAAGAGCTTCAACAATTTGAGCTGAACAATGTATGGGAGTTAGTTAAGCGTCCTGATCCACGGAAGCATAACATAATATGCACCAAATGGATATACCGCAACAAGCAAGATGAGCATGGCCAAGTCGTCAGAAACAAGGCTCGTCTCGTTGCTCAAGGATATACTCAAGTGGAAGGCATCGACTTCGATGAAACATTTGCTCCTGTGGCCAGACTTGAAGCCATCCATATACTGCTGGCCTATGCAAATCATCACAACATAATCCTGTATCAAATGGATGTAAAAAGTGCCTTCCTCAATGGCAAAATTGAAGAAGAAGTGTATGTTGCGCAACCACCTGGGTTTGAAGATCCAAAACATCCTGACATGGTGTACAAGCTCAAAAAGGCACTATATGGCCTCAAACAAGCCCCTCGGGCCTGGTATGATACACTCAAATACTTCCTGAAGAGCAAAGGCTTCATACCTGGTTCCCTGGATCCCACTCTCTTCACAAAGACATATGATGGTGAACTGTTTGTGTGCCAAATATACGTGGATGACATTATCTTCGGCTGCACCAATCAGAAGTACAGTGAGGAGTTTGGATATATGATGCAAGAGCAATATCAGATGTCTATGATGGGGGAGCTGAAATTCTTCCTCGGTCTTCAGATAAGGCAACAACGCAATGGCATCTTCATATCTCAAGAGAAATATCTTAAAGACTGCCTGAAGAAGTTCGGTATGCAAGACTACAAAGGCTTCACAACACCAATGCCAGCCAAAGATCATCTGGGTCCTGACGACAATGGTAAAGAGTTCGATCAAAAGGTATACCGCTCCATGATTGGTTCTTTGCTTTATTTATGTGCATCTAGGCCAGATATTATGCTTAGTGTTTGCATGTGTGCTCGGTTTCAAGCGGCACCAAAGGAGTTGCATCACTTAGCAGTGAAGCGAATTCTTCGATATTTGGCTCACACACCAACTCTAGGGTTATGGTATCCAAAGGGCTCAGAGTTTGATCTGGTTGGATTTTCGGATGCTGATTACGCTGGTGACAAGGTTGATCGGAAGTCCACATCAGGCACATGTCACTTTCTGGGCCGATCTCTTGTCTGTTGGTCTTCAAAGAAGCAGAACTGTGTATCTCTCTCCACTGCTGAATCTGAATACATTGCTGCTGGATCCTACTGCGCTCAGCTTCTATGGATGAAGCAAACCCTCAAGGATTATGGCATTCATCTGAAGCAAGTGCCACTTTACTGCGACAACGAAAGCGCCATCAAGATCGCCAACAACCCAGTTCAGCACTCGAAGACAAAGCACATTGAAATTCGTCATCATTTTCTCAGAGATCATGTTACAAAGGAAGACATTGATATCATACACGTCAACACTGAAGAGCAATTGGCAGATATCTTCACCAAGCCCTTGGATGAGAAGAGATTTTGCAAGTTACGGTGTGAGCTAAATATCTTGGAATCCTCAAATGTCCTGTGATCAGGCACACATCCTAACACTTATGCATGATGATGACTTAGATGTGCAACACACAAAGTAACGTATATCTTCAATCAATGAAGACATACATTCTAAGTGTGAATACATTAACGTGGAATTTTACCTCGGAGCGCCATGATAATTGTGCGCCGTGTCTGGGTCCAATACTTCCTATATGGTGGGTAGCGCCACCACCAAAATTTTTCTGCTTGAAGTGTTTTACTCATGGCATTACATTTGCTATGTCTTCACATTTGGTTTGGCTTCAATCTCAACATGTCTTCATGATTATCTTCACTATGTTGATTATATATGCACTGGTGTTCTGTCCTCTATAGCATTCACTTATAGCTATGTCTTCTTGTCTGAATCTTTTGAACTAAGTGAATGTGATCGGACCCTAACCTCTCCATGCTTCCTACCTCAAACTCTATCTCTCCAAGTCAAATGCACTCTATTGAAACTGTCGAATGTCTTCACTGCATCCTTGTCAGAAGAAGACACAGAGACAAACTTTAAAACGGCTTTCAATGATTTTCCATCAACTAGAATTCCGGAGAAGTAGGAACGACTCCCGACAAACCAAGCGTGCGTGGGGTGAAACTGCCCCCACAATTCCGCATACTGGCCACGTACTGATCAGATGCGAATCGCCAGGGGCACCTGAGTAATAGCGCAGTGCCGCCCATATCCCTATAAATACACGTTTCACTGCGATCATTATCTCTTCTTCCTCCCTCGCACAAACCCTAGCGCCACCGCTAACTCTCAACGACGCCGGCGACGAAGTGCTTCACTGCCGCGACCTCTCCGACGCCGTTCTCACGCTGACAGCGGACATCAGTCTCTCCGCCGTCGCCCTAGGTGTCTTCCTTCGCCAAATTAGGGCACGGAGGATCGAACTGCTCGGCCTCACCTCTCATCTCGTCTAGCAGTTCCAAGTCTGGTAAATAACAAGCCTTTTTACAGCCTCTTTTGATCCTATTGATCCATCACTTTCTGCCAAAAGAGGTTTCTATTCCTTCAAGTTTCATTCCTCTTGTCTGAATCTCATAACTTGCCTAGCATATTCACTTGTTCTTCATGAAGTAGTTAGATTCCTCACTTGTACTGATCTATGGGTTCGTACAAATCTGGAACCAACTTCTTTTCTATAAAGTGAATGTCTTCGCATGATGAGGTCAATGTCTTCTACACTGATTTATCTTCAAAATCTTCTGAGAATGCATATGACCTCTTCCCCTTCCCTCGCACCTTAATGCTGTCACAGGTACATGTCCGTGGGAGAATCTTTTGGTTCTCATAGTCTGCATTCATTTGCAGAGTTCCTACAGCATCACATCAATTCACCCGAAGCAAGTTCCTGTTGGTCAAGCAAAAGGAAGCCTTTGAATCCTTTGAAGCCTTTGAATCTTTTGAAGCCTTCCAAGTTAAGCTTCATGGCATCCGAGAAACAATCAAGGAAGGGAGGCAGGCAGAGACGGGGTGACACATCTAAGGATCTGCCTGAAGATTTGGCAGAAATGTACCAAACAAATCCTGAAGAAAGCTATGGTCAGCGCAAGACACGAATCCAATGGATTCGCAGGTATTGGGCAGAGCAGTGGTTCCTATACCGCTTCATCACCAAAGAATATGCAGAGAAGTGCGCCATCAAGAGGCCATGGGGAGATGCCTTGTACAAGAATCTCGTACCCCGAACCAGAGACGAAACCATTGCTCAAGGCTTCTTTCCATGCATGGTCAGGGGACAACAGCCAGCTGATGCACATCCATCATCCCTTCTCTGGTGTCGCGATGACACTCTGTTCAAGTGCAACTTCCAATTTGCCCAGAACTCTGCGAAGCAAAACAAGAAGGAGTTTGGGTTGGACTTCAACCCTGGTCCCTCCAAACCAAGGGCAGATGGCACACGCGACGCTAATCCCAATGTCATCGGGCCATTTGCCAATCTCGACGGCCTCATCACTCACATTATAGTCCAAGGGACTGCCGTGAACGACCCTCCAGCAGACACTGAGTCTGATGATGCTCCTACTGCCCCAGAGCCGAAGCAGATGAAGAAGAAGCCAAAAGCTTCCAAGCCAGTCGCCTCTCCCAAGATCTCCAAAGCGAAGCCATTGGCCACTGCACCTCCTGAAGCCAGTGTGCAGTCTGAAGACTTATCAAGAGTCTCCAAGCCTCAAGAAGCAAAGAAACCGCAGCCACACACCAGCAAAGAGCTAACTGCCGCTGCCGTTCTTCGCTGCGAAGCCATTGATCTGTCCAGTGACGAAGATCTTGGTGATGACGCTCTTGAGCAACTCATCAAGAGCAAGGAGGAGGCTGAAATCTTCAACAACCTACCACTGTTTGATGCAGCAATCATCCACAAATTCATTGATGAGTGGTTTGAAACACCCAACATCAGCTTCGACGATCTGCAGCTGCCCATTGGCCTCAGCGTAGCCTTCCAAGGAGCTATTGCTTCAGAACTCGCTATTGCCCAGCGCATCGTGGAACTGAAGCAAAAGATAGATTTTGAAAAGGCTCAGTTTAAGCAGAACATGGCCACGCTCAGCGTCCAAGAAATCAAAGACTTCAAAGTCATGCTACATGAGTTGAAGGAAAACTTTATGCAGAAACGTGCAGAGGCTCAGGGTTCACGCGAGCGCATGAAGAATTCGGCTGATCTCTGTGTACAGGCCTACAATGAGGCCGAGAAGCGAAAGGCACTTGGGCGTCCCGGCATCGACCCCAGGATGGCCGCTAAGAAAAAGAAGACGCCCACCGTGGCTGAAGAAGAGGCCCCACGCCAAGAAGCTGTTCCAATTGTCTTCCCCACCGCCAAGCCTAGCTCGAAGCCAAAGCGCTCAACCGCTTCAGAGCTTAAGAAGACAAGGATAGCCGAAGCTAAAGCAAGGAAGAGGAAACACCCTGAAGCCTCTCCTTCAGACCCCACCATCAAGAAGCGCAAGTCCAAGAAGTCTCGGGCTGCTCCCACAGAGCCCTTGATAGTCGAACCCCTTTCCGTTCGCCTTCCTCATGAAGACCGTCAGATGACCGTCCATGAGCCTGCTCTCACCGAGGCTCCGCATGCTGAAGACATTCCAGCAGCCGACCCCTCCGCTGCTGAAGACATTGGTCTCCAAGACAATGTACAAGATGATGCAGTCCTTCCTCAGCTCGAATCGAGTGAATTGATCAGCATTGGTCGTCCCCTGACGCCAATCACACAAGATGCATCGTGGGAAGATCGCCCACAGGAGGAAGAGGATGAGCCCCAGCCCACTACAACTCCACCGGCGTCGCCTGCATTCCTTAGGCTTCGCAAAGGACCAAGGGCTCAGACTGCTGACGACATTCCGGCTGCATCAGCCGAAGAACAAGCAGAAGAGCATGAAGAACCTCAAGCTCCATCTCCCCCACACCAGCAAGAAGAAGTTCTCAAGGAGGCTGACACCACTGCGGCTGCCACACATAATACTGAAGCATTTGTGGAGCCCGACCAACCAACAGCTTCAAGAGATACTGAAGCCACTGCCTCTGACCCTTCTGTGCCTGTGTCTGCTGCCGGACCACAGTTCAATTATCATATTGCGCACAGGCCCCAGGTACAGAAGCCAATCCCACGACTGCCAAGGTTCCCAGGTCCAGTCACTGCTCCTGGCTCCTTCAATGTCAATAGCTTCAGGGCAGACAACACTTTCTTCAACCGCTCCAAGAACCCTTACTCAAGGGAAAAGATTGTGTCAGATAGGTTCTGGAGCTACCCACAGCGCAGCTACTACTCCTGCGTCCTCTACAACCAGAGCCGTATCTTTCCACATCAGCGCCTTGAAGTTGAAGCTTTTGCTGGTCTGCCTGGTCTGGAAGAAGCCCTGGACTGCTTCAAGCAAGTTGGCCTGCTGCCGTTTGTCACGGATGAAGAGCACTGGAACGAAGAGCTTCTGCTTCAGTTCTATGCCACATTGCACATCAAGGGCTACAACAGAGATCCGAAGACTTGGGTCCTGGAGTGGATGACCGGCAACGTCCATCATGAAGCCAATGCATTTGATATCATTGAGCTCACCGGCCTACCCACTCCAGGCGAACTCTTCGAAGAAGGCTGCCAACTCCATACTGAAGCAGTTGAGAGCATATTTCAGTGACCTGAGCCAAATATGAGTCAGATGCTCTCAATGATGAAGCCATTGCCTTCTGACGCACCTTACCCAACGGAGTTCTTCGTTGAAGACTTAGAGTACCTGCCTAGAACTATCTATCACATCATCAGGCGGACTCTATGGCCCATTAAGGGGCACTCTCGATATGCCAAGGTTGAAGGTGCCATGAAGACTCTCATCTTCTGCATCCTACACGGCAAATGCTTCAATGCCCAGGATCTCTTCATACATCAACTTGCTGCGTCTGGCTCAGATCTCTTTGGTCTGAAGATTTATGCTCCATGGGTTATGAGGCTAATCAAGCTCCACTCTGCAATATCATATCAGCCCTCAGCCCGCAACCACAGAATCTTCTTACCCGATGTGGACACCTCTGCTGAAGCTATTTATCCTGAGCCTGCCAAACAGCCACTAAGTCTTCAGAATGCAGAACACCAAAGCTTCACTCAACATGATGACGGTGTTGAAGCCATTTCCCGAGTCTATCCAATGGCTGGCACCACACGTGCCCCTGCATCCACTGAAGCCACTGACAGCGAAGCTGCACAGAGACCCAAGAAACGCGCTCGTACACTCACTGATCGTGAACTTCTTGTGGCTCTGCATCAAAAGCAAGATAGGCATCACGACTGGCTCAAGAGGCAGATGCACAGTATCATGCAAGACGTCAATCGCATACGGAATCTGGCCACCAAGAACGCCTTCGTCGCACATGAAACCTGTCGCCGCACTTGGAAAGGCCTCACAATGATGTGCACTGAAGCTGAATTGCAAGAGGATGGCTTCAAGGAGCGATTCAAGTTTGACTCTACACCCCCCAGAAGAGCTGTGTTGCGTGGGACTCCGTCACTTGAAGAATCCGAGTTCTCTTCCTCTGCTGCCACCGTGACGGGAAAAATCATTGAGGAAGAAGACGACGCTACATCACCACCAATATCTTCAGCGCACGTCGTCACTGCACCAAGCTCGCCTGCACCACCAAACGTCTCCACCGACCCTGCTGCGCCTGGGAACGCATAGAAAACTCTATGTCTTCAAACCTTTTTGGTCATCACTGACAAAAGGGGGATAAGCATATGATGTTTATAGTCTTCAAGCGGGTCAATAATACGGGCGGGTGCTTTATATTTTGCATTTTGCTTCGTGCTTACAACTCTCGTTTTGCTACATTTGGTTCTTTGAGTTGTCACACTTAAACTTGATGGTCGTCTGCTACTATGTTTGCCACTGTGTTCTTGCGAAGATAAATTCCGCATGTACGACGATAATTTCCGCACTCTTATCATTTCGCAGACGTCCATTTTTCATTATGCATATCATTATCTTCATATATCTTTACGTGCATGATGGATTGTCATCATAAGTTGAAGTGGATTCCCACAAATACAACCTGCTGTGTGCATTTGCATTCCAGAAGCAAATCACTTATATGCACATCTTCAGAGGGAGCCCTTGCAGCTTATGAAGACAATTCCTTTACAACTTCACAAATTATATTCCCCGTTGAAAACTTCAACTAGTTTGTCATCAATCACCAAAAAGGGGGAGATTGTAAGTGCATCTAGTGCCACCCCTAGTTGGTTTTGGAGTATTGACGACAAACCTAGTTGAGGGACTAATGTGTTTGTGAGAATTGCAGGATAACACAGGTAGAAGTCCCTCATTGATTCGGTTTAGCTACCAGAGATGACCCCCAAAAATGTACGAAGACATTGAAGACAATGGTGGTTCATGAAGACATTCATGTCGAAGACAATGACATATGAAGACTCCCCATGAAGCCTTTGGAACTCGAAGACTTAGATCCTTCGTAGTTTTACTTTATTCATGTTGTGTCATAGGAACCACCGTACTGTTAAGTGGGGTCCAAGAGAACCAGTCAGGATGACTGAAGTGATGCCTAATTCAAATCCTATGTCTTCAAGTGAAGACAATGAGAGAAAATCTTGTCCAGAGTCAGACAAGTCAGCTTTACTTGTAGCCCAAGTAAAGTTGCCGTGAGAGTTCAAAATCCGACCGTTAGTACACGTGTCAGTTCCTTAGTGACCCAGGGTCATTTCGGACAAATCAGGTCAGGGTTGCCAAGTGGCTATAAATAGTCCACCCCCACAACCATAAACGGTTGGCTGCTCAGATTTCAGTGCACGGCTTTTGTCGTTTGAGAGCAACCCACCTCGAAGCCTTTGAGAGAAAATCCTTAGTGAGGAGAAAAGCCCTAACCACCCAGAGCCAGAGTAATTGGGCATCACTTAAGTCTTCTTGTCTGAGTGATCTGAAGACTTATTACACTTGAGGACTGTGCATCCTCCAGACGGTTAGGCGTCGCGTTCTGAGCATCCAAGAGGAATTGTGGATTGCCGGTGAACGAAGTCTGTGAAGGTTTGGGAGTCTACCTTGAAGACTTACCAGAGTGATTGGGCGGGGTCTGTGTGACCTTAGCTCAAAGAGAAAACGGTGAGGACTGGGTGTCCTGAGCTGCGTGTTCAGGACTGGGTGTCCGGGACTGTGTGTCCTTTGGTTTAAATACCTAGCCGCTCCAACCAGACGTACAGTTGTCACAGCAACTGGAACTGGTCCAACATATCATTGTCTTCAACGTGTCACTGGTTTCATCTTCACCTCCCTTTACTTACCAGTACACATTGTGAAGCTATTGCATGCCTGCTTGATCTTCTGTCTTCACAACCTGACTGTATGATCTGTTTGGCTTCATAACTTCTTCCAACCTGATCCTCATTACACTGAAGCTATTTGACTCTGTGCTTTCACTGTATTGTATATTTGACTATGGCTTGCGTTGTGTAATCTACCTTCCGCTGCATAGTGATAGGCTTGTTCACTCTGTTTGTCTTCATAACTTCCGCGTTTTGAAGACTTTCATAAAAATCGCCTATTCACCCCCCTCTAGTCGATATAACGCACTTTCACTTGCCAAACCACAGTTCATAAGGTGTCGTCTCAACGGATTTAGATGGTGCCCTATTTAACGTGAATGCAGGTGTCTCTAAAGCAAAACCGCAAAACAATAGCGGTAAATTAGTGAGAGACATCATAGATCGCACTATATCTAATAAAGTGCGATTACGACATTCAGACACACCATTACGTTGTGGTGTTCCAGGTGGCGTGAGTTGCGAAACTATTCCGCATTGTTTCAAATGAAGTCCAAACTTATAACTCAAATATTCACCTTCACGATCAGATCGTAGAAACTTGATTTTCTTGTTACGATGATTTTCCACTTCACTCTGAAATTCTTTGAACTTTTCAAATGTTTCAGACTTATGTTTCATTAAGTAGATATACCCATATCTGCTCAAATCATTTGTGAAGGTGAGAAAATAACGATATCTGCCGCGAGCTTCAATGTTCATTGGACCACGTACATTAGTATGTATGATTTCCAATAACTCTGTTGCTCGCTCCATTGTTCCGGAGAACGAAGTTTTAATCATATTGCCCATGAGGCATGGTTCGCAGGTACCAAGTGATTCATAATCAAGTGATTCCAGCAATCCATCAGAATGGAGTTTCTTCATGCGCTTTACACCAATATGACCTAAACGGCAGTGCCACAAATAAGTTGCACTATCATTATCAACTCTACATCTTTTGGCTTTAATACTATGAACATGTGTATCACTACTATCAAGATTTAGTAAAAATAGACCACTCATCAAGGGTGCATGACCATAAAAGATATTACTCATATAAATAGAACAACCATTATTCTCTGATTTAAATGAATAACCGTCTCGCATCAAACAAGATTCAGATATAATGTTCATGCTCAACACTGGCACCAAATAACAATTATTTAGGTCTAAAACTAATCCCGAAGGTAGATGTAGAGGTAGCATGCCGACGACGATCGCATCGACTTTGGAACCATTTCCCACGCGCATCGTCACCTCGTCCTTAGCCAATCTTCGCTTAATCCGTAGCCCCTATTTCGAGTTGAAAATGTTAGCAACTGAAGCAGTATCAAATACCCAGGCACTACTACGAGCATTAGTAAGGTACACGTCAATAACATGTATATCAAATATACCTTTCACTTTGCCATCCTTCTTCTCCGCCAAATATTTGAGGCAGTTCCACTTCCAGTGACCAGTTCCTTTGCAGTAGAAGCACTCAGTCTCAGGCTTAGATCCAGACTTGGGTTTCTTCACTTGAGCAGCAACTGGCTTGCTGTTCTTCTTGAAATTCCCCTTCTTCCCTTTACCCTTTTTCTTGAAACTGGTGGTCTTGTTGACCATCAACACTTGATGCTCCTTTTTGATTTCTACCTTCGCAACCTTTAGCATTGCGTAGAGCTCACGAATCGTCTTATCCATCCCTTGCATATTATAGTTCATCATGAAGCTCTTGTAGCTTGGTGGTAGTGATTGGAGAACTCTGTCAATGACACTATCATCAGGAAGATTAACTCCTAGTTGAGTCAAGTGGTTGTGGTACCCAGACATTCTGAGTATATGTTCACTGACAGAACTATTCTCCTCCATCTTGCAGCTGTAGAAATTATTGGAGACTTCATATCTCTCAATCCGAGCATTTGCTTTAAATATTAACTTCAACTCCTGGAACATCTCATATGCTTCATGATGTTCAAAACGTCGTTGAAGTCCCGGTTCTAAGTCGTAAAGCATGGCACACTGAACTATTGAGTAGTCATCAGCTTTGCTCTGCCAGGTGTTTATAACATCTGGTGTTGCTCCTGCAGCGGGTTTGTCACCTAGTGGTGCTTCCAGGACGTAATTCTTCTGTGCAGCAATGAGGATAATCCTCAAGTTACGGACCCAGTCCGTGTAGTTGCCACCATCATCTTTTAACTTAGCTTTCTCTAGGAACACATTAAAATTCAACGGAACAACAGCACGGGCCATCTATCTACAACAACATAGACATGGAAATACTATCAGGACTAAGTTCATGATAAATTTAAGTTAAATTAATCATATTACTTAAGAACTCCCACTTAGATAGACATCCCTCTAGTCATCTAAATGATCACGTGATCCAAATCAACTAAACCATGTCCGATCATCACGTGAGATGGAGTAGTTTTCAATGGTGAACATCATTATGTTGATCATATATACTATATGATTCACACTCAACCTTTCTGTCTCTAGTGTTCCGAGGCCATATCTGCATATGCTAGGCTCGTCAAGTTTAACCCGAGTATTTCTACGTGTGCAAAACTGGCTTGCACCCGCTGTATGTGAACGTAGAGCTTATCACACCCGATCATCACGTGGTGTCTCGGCACGACAAACTTTGGCAACAGTGCATACTCAGGGAGAACACTTGTACCTTGAAATTTATAGTAAGGGATCATCTTATAAAGCTACCACCGAACTAAGCAAAATAAGATGTATAAAAGATAAACATCACATGCAATCAAAAATATGTGACATGATATGGCCATCATCATCTTGTGCCTTTGATCTCTCCAAAGTACTATCATGATCTTCATTGTTACCGGCATGACACCATGATCTCCATCATCTTAATCTTTTATCAACGTGTCGTCACATGGTCGTCTCACCAGCTATTGCTTTTGCAACTATTGCTATCGCATAGCGATAAAATAAAGCAATTACATGGCACTTGCATCTTATGCAATAAAGAGACAACCATAAGGCTCCTGCCAGTTGCCGATAAATTTAACAAAATATGATCATCTCATACAAAAATTTATATCTCCTCACGTCTTGACCATATCACATCACAACATGCCCTGCAAAAACAAGTTAGATGTCCTCTACTTTGTTGTTCCAAGTTTTATGTGGCTGCTGCGGGCTGAGCAAGAACCGTTCTTACCTATGCATAAAAAACCACAACGCGGCATAGTGATTGCTTTTTGATCTTCAGAAATAACCCTGTTCATTGAATCCAATTCAACTAAAGCTGGAGAAACAGACACCCACGACCCACCTGTGTGCGAAGCACGTCGGTAGAACCAGTCTCGCGTAAGCGTACGCGTAATGTCGGTCTGGGCCGCTTCATCCAACAATGCCGTTGAATCAAGAATCAACTAGTGACGGCAAGCAATATGTATATACCCACGCCCACAACTCCTTTGTGTTCTACTCGTGCATATAACATCTACGCATAAACCTGGCTCGGATGCCACTGTCGGGGAACACAGTAATTTCAAAAAAATTCCTACACATACACAGGATCATGGTGATGCATAGCAATGAGAGGGGAGAGTGTGTCCATGTACCCTCATAGACCGAAAGCAGAAACGTTAGCACAACGCGGTTGATGTAGTCGTACGTCTTCATGATCCGACCGATCCAAGTACCAAACGCACGGCACCTCCGAGTTCAGCACACGTTCAGCTCGATGTCGTCCCATGAACTCCGATCCAGCAGAGCTTCACGGGAGAGTGTCGTCAGCACGATGGCGTGATGACGGTGATGATGATGCTACCGACGCAGGGCCTTACCTAAGCACTGCTACGATATGATCGAGGTGGATTATGGTGGAGGGGGGCACCGCACACGGCTGGGAGAGATCAACTTGTGTGTCTAGAGGTGCCCCCTGCCCCCGTATATAAAGGAGCAAGGGGGGAGGCCGACCGGCCCCTGTAGGCGCGCCAGGAGGAGGAGGAGTCCTCCTCCTAGTAGGAGTAGGACCCCCCTCTTTCCTACTCCTACTAGGAGGGGGAAAGGACAGGGGAGAGGGAGAAGGGGGAGGGGCGCGCGGCCTGCCCTAGGCCAGCCCTCCCTCTCTCCAATAAGGTCCATAAGGCCCACTATTTCTCCCGGGGGAGTTCCGGTAACCCTCCGACACTCCGATTTTCTCCGAAACTACCCGGAACACTTCCGGTGTCCGAATATAGTCGTCCAATATATCGATCTTTATGTCTCGGCCATTTTGAGACTCCTCGTCATGTCCTTGATCATATCTGGGACTCCAAACTACCTTCGGTACATCAAAACACAAAAACTCATAATACCGATCATCACCGAACTTTAAGCGTGCGGACCCTACGTGTTCGAGAACTATGTAGACATGACCGAGACATGTCTCCGGTCAATAACCAATAGCGGAACCTGGATGCTCATATTGGCTCCCACATATTCTACGAAGATCTTTATCGGTCAAACAGCATAACAACATACGCTGTTCCCTTTGTCATCAGTATGTTACTTGTCCGAGATTTGATCGTCGGTATCTCAATACCTAGTTCAATCTCGTTACTGGCAAGTCTCTTTACTCGTTCCGTAATACATCATCCCGCAACTAACTCATTAGTTACAATGCTTGCAAGGCTTATAGTGATGTGCATTACCGAGTGGGCCCAAAGAAACCTCTCCGACAATCGGAGTGACAAATCCTAATCTTGATCTATGCCAACTCAACAAGTACCATCGGAGACACCTTTAGAGCACCTTTATAATCATCCAGTTACGTTGTGACGTATGGTAGCACACAAAGTGTTCCTCCGGTAATCGGGAGTTGCATAACCTCATAGTCATAGGAACATGTATAAGTCATGAAGAAAGCAACAACAGCAAACTAAACGATCAAGTGCTAAGCTAACGGAATGGGTCAAGTCAATCACATCATTCTCCTGATGATGTGACCCCGTTAATCAAATGACAACTCATGTCTATGGTTAGGAAACTTAACCATCTTTGATTAATGAGCTAGTCAAGTAGATGGATACTAGTGACACTCTGTTTGTCTATGTATTCACACATGTACTAAGTTTCCGGTTAATACAATTCTAGCATGAATAATAAACATTTATCATGATATAAGGAAATAAATAATAACTTTATTATTGCCTCTAGGGCATATTTCCTTCAGATAGATGCTGGAGCGGGACTTCTAGGCATGCCTTCCCTTTCCTCTCCATCACCTTCACCGTCCTCCATATCCGGCGAGGAATTGTCGCACTTCTCAGTTTTTGGACTGCCGTCATCGTTCATCGGTTTCCTCTTCTTGTGTCCTTCGAGCAATGTGGAGGCCAAAATGATTTGCCCTTCGACTTGACCATTTTTTGGTACCTCTCTTGGGCTATGTTATCATAAAACAAGCAAATGTTGAAATGGATGAGAACGCTCAAAGTAATTCAAATGTGGCAATACAAAAACAACAAGATTCCTTACATATTGGTCAATGGTGACACAACCTGTCCAATGGTTGCACATATCTTGAATCGTAACCTGTCGGTTTGTGAGAGGTTTGAGGGTACGATTGTTCCATGCCCAAGATGATGTTTCTAACGCTCCTTGATGCACTCCTAGTAATTTGCCCTCGATTGATTTTCCCAGTGACTGCATCGAGAGAGAAACCTTGCCATCCCATGACAAGCGCAACATCCTCATCTGGGGTAAAGTTTTCTCCCCTAATTGCTTTCTTCCTCAATAAGCCAGGGAGTGGAATTGATCAAATTCTGTATCTCGGCCGGACACATCCAATTGATCAAAATGTGACAATGATGCGCCTTCGAGATCAAAATCATTTTCCCCGCAGGTATCACCCATCATGCTCTTGAGAAACAATTCTTCGTTGACCATGATATCCCCAAACCAGTTAATCATCGCTAAATGACAAACATTGCACATTTGCCCGCATTTTCCACGATCACCTCACATTCAATCGAACAAAAACCGCATACAAGGCAAATGATGGATTTTTTTACCTAATCGCCATTTCTGGTCCAACATAGGACTTGGAAGGCGCCCCAGTTTTTCCCGTTTCCGGGACGAAGGTAGGAGGGGCAATGGGGGCATGGTTGCCTTTTCTTTGGTTTCTTCGCCGAGGATCGCTGCAGCACCATTAGGGGGTGGCCGACTCTAGCACGTGACGACATAAGGTTTGCACCTCAGCACCTGACTCGTTGCCTACAAGGTGGACTGAGGTGTTGTTCTAGGTGATGGTGGTCATCCATCAGAGCCGCATGAGGTGCAACAATCGCTAAACTCGCGGGACCTGACTCCAAATTGATGGGCTGGGACGTGGGGGCTGAGGGGTGTCCGTGGCATTGTCAGCGGAGAAAATGAAGCCAATTCTAAATCGAGGGATGGGGGTCGTGCAAGATGAGAGAAATTTGGGCAACATACTGCACAACGTGAAAGAAAGAGATGGTGATGGACACTAGTTATAAGAGAGAGGTCGAAAAGAAACGAAAAGTTTGCAAGATTGGTGGAAGATTTGACAAAACCCTTGTGTCCCAACCCCAAATTACAAAGCGGGGCACACGTTGTTGTCTGTCACACCAGAACTTCTAAAGATCAAGGTGAAGCCATAATTGACCATGTCAAGTTTTGTGCCAAGAACCAGGCTCAAGCTTGGTGAGGCCCATCAGTTTTGTTCTCAGCTGTTGGTCCTTTCTCTCCCTTGCAGAAAGGCGAGGCTCATCACTCATCAGTTGCTTGGAAGCTAGTCAATTGATCTCAGTTCCGGCACAGTACTACGTGCTTTCATCACCGATCCTGCAACTGCAAGGCAGTTGAGTTCACCTTAGCGTATCTGAGCATGTTAGCCGTGATCATATCGGTTCTCACGGCCGCGGTGAGTAACACATGGCCCTCCCACAAAGCCGCGTCATCTTGCTTAACTAGCCTTTTTTTACTACTAATATATAAACATATTCTGCATAACAATCACATTTCCTCGCCTCCTCGGGAACGCAAAAACAAGTACTGTATACACGTTCCACTCACAGTCCCTACCTTGACCCTCTCGCTAAATTAATACTAATCCGTTGCGCAGCTGACACTACAAATACCAGTATATATCTCGCTCACTCTTAAGCCCTGAGGCGTAGCAAGTGACGAGCCTACATCAGACAGGCTGACTGTTTGAGATTGCGAGCCGTGCCCACTGTGTCAAGTTCTCCTCAGAACCACCACCACCACCATCACCACGTACGTACCCATGGAGGAGAAGGGTGCACTGTCGCCGGCGACCAGTTCCTCCACCACTTGCAGCAGCCTCGGCTCCGGCCCCGGTTCCCCACTCGCGACGTCGTCTTCTGATGAGTCGAGCGGCGGCGTCGTTGCTGCGGTGGGCGGCAGGAAGCGGCCGCGGCGGGACCTGAAGCACCCGACGTACCGCGGCGTGCGCATGCGGGCCTGGGGGAAGTGGGTGTCGGAGATCCGCGAGCCCCGCAAGAAGTCGCGCATCTGGCTCGGCACCTTCGACACCGCGGAGATGGCCGCGCGCGCCCACGACGTCGCCGCGCTCGCCATCAAGGGCCGCGCCGCCGCACACCTCAACTTCCCGGAGACCGCGCACAAGCTGCCCCGCCCCGCCACCGCCGCGCCGGAGGACGTGCGAGCCGCGGCCGCGCTCGCCGCGCAAATGGACCGCGCACCGGACGCGGACGCCGGCGAGGACACGGACACCAAGGTCGAGGAGCCAGCGCCGGCACCTGCAGCGGCAGCGCACGCGTTGCCGGACGACCACATTCTTGACCTCGCGCTCTTCGACCTGCCGGAGTTCCTTCACGAGTTCGGCTTCGCGTTGCCTCCCTCGACGTATGATGCCTACTCCTGGCACGACGTCGGGGCCGACGACTTCCGGTTCGAGCCGGCGCCGTTGCTGCTCTGGGAGCACTAACGATCCGTGTCGTGTGACGAGCAGCTAGGGACCGGGCCGGCAACACGCGGCATGCATGTCAGTTCCAAGTTGGGTTTATGGTGATGATCTGCATGCGGCGTGTTACCGAGCACGCTGGTAAAATCGACTCCTGCGTGGCGTACTAACAAAGGGCAACTGCAATAGAATCGCAGGCTAAAGATAGTTTGTGGATTCATATCTTCTTAAAACTGAATAAAGCTCAGCTACTTTACGTCGTGATTTGTGCCACATACTCTTAAACTTGCTTCTCTGGTGTTTGCTGTTCATATGTCGAGTCTATTTCCCCATCCGCATTACCAGAAAAGGTGTACCTGATCGAAAATACTGGCCAACTTATCCTGCAGTGACACTGCATGCAGTTTCGTGTGCATTTGCCATTCATCTTGCCTGAAATTCCGATTAGGGTTGATCGCTTTTGGGCGAAGCATCAAGAAAGAGACGGGAGTGCCGCAGCGAGGCCGAGCCAGGAGCTATCCAAACTTCCAAAGTCAGGGCCGACACGGCTGTGGCGTCGCCGGTGGAGGAGAGTCGGAGGTTGACGGGTTCGGGTGTCGGGATTGCTTGAAGGTCGCCGGCGGCGGAGATAGTGCCGGGGTTTAGTGGTCTGGCCGGGGCGTCCGCAACACGTGGAGGGGTGGCGAGGCATGCGCGGCATCGCAGTCGACCGCTGGGTGGCGACAATAGGCAGTTAGGCCGGGGTCGATTGGCAACAGCATCGAGAGGTGGAGGAAGAAGAAGCCATGGCCATTGTATGTTAATCGAACGGCTCGCATGGATCGACTTGAACTACTTTTTTTTCAAGTGTGTGACGCAGTCCCAAGCTGAAAATATATATTTACGCATAAGTCATAACTGTATTTCTAAATCAAAAAAGTTACGCGCCGAACCTTCGGTGCTTTGATCAGGAAGAGATGAGCGACATAGTGGACCATTGGATGAAGGATGAGGAGGTAGGAGAAGGGAGAAGAGATGGATGACGATTAGGGGTGCAAAGCAGCATCCCGCTTAGAACCGCCAAAGTGCCGAATTAGTATAACTTAGCCTAACAGCACCGCATCATAGCTAGAACTAACTTTTTCTAATTTGTATATGGAGCGGGCCGGGTTCGGGCGTCGCCCTGCATCCCTGATGATGATGGAGGAGGGAGGGAGCAATGGCCAGCAAAAGCCTAGAGACATGGTAAACTATACTCCCTTCGTCCGAAAAAGCTTATCCGTTTCTTAAATGGACGTATCTAGTATCAAGTTAGTGCTAGATACATCCATTTCAGAGACAGACTTGGGACAAGGTTTTTCGAACGGAGGCAGTAGAAGGTAGGAGGGAGAATTTTGAATAGGAAACACCCTGGGCCAAGTCTAAGACCACACTTAAATCTATCAAGAAACTACCCCCCCCCCCCCCCACCACCACCACCACCACCACCACACCCATAAAAAAAACTACTGACACCATGGGAGCCACTTCTAGAGGTACGGGTAACAATGGCACATCACGCCT
Organism: Triticum monococcum; assembly: GCA_034509565.1. Taxonomy (NCBI): domain Eukaryota; kingdom Viridiplantae; phylum Streptophyta; class Magnoliopsida; order Poales; family Poaceae; genus Triticum; species Triticum monococcum. Next base: position 475,367,318 of record CM067846.1, read on the forward strand.
GATTGGAGCGTCGGCACCCTTACTCAAGATGACCATATCTCTTTTTTTTTGCGGGGAAAAAAGAGACCACCATATTTGTTGTCGAAAAAGGAGAGAGAAAGTAATGACTATTGGGAGAGGGTCGGCCAACAGTAATGGAAGGACGATTGTTTCCCATAACAACTTTGTCATTTCTTGGTCGCCTGAGAAACAACTACTTCTATTGCTAAGTCACCTCTAATAATCATCTGATCTTTTTTTGGCAAAAAGGCCAAATGACATATATTAAGTAGCGCATGCCCTTAAAAACCACCCATCTAGAAATTAAAAAATACATCTAAATATTTGAGGGCCAAAGTTTTGTTTCTCCTGCATCCACTGACAACACACCATGAGCAAAGCTCGTTGCAGTCTTTGGGCCTCCGTCTCAGCGGAACAAACATGTTTAAACCCATGAGCATGTAAAAGTAGCAACCGAGAAGTCGCCGACGTAGACTAGAAGAAGCCGTCGGCCACGATCTGTGTAGAAAATCATCGCCCCGAAGGAAAAAACAACAATGAAGGGGCCCTGTAGAACCCCCCAGTTCCAGCTAGATGGAGTCGGGGAACACAAATCATACACAGTCCTCGACGAGGCCGAGTCTAGCCAACCTTCATCGACCAGTATTGAAATCGGAGGACCAAGACGTACAACCACATTGTCTGCTCCGCACCGCAGGACAGGCCAACTAAGGCAAACCTGCAAAAGGAAACACTAGACCCGAAGAACCAGATCTGAGGACGATATGAAGAAGCATCACCAGAATGAGAATGAGGCATTGAGACTTTATTACACATTGACAGCGATATCATCGTGTCGCCACCGCCCGAACGGAGACCATCCTAATGCCAGAAGAGAGGGAAACTACAACTCCCACGGATAGGTCATGGCCTTCCCACACACCCTCATCGGCGGAGCCGTCAAAGGAGAAGGAGGCCAATCAAGATGACGGGGACATGGGTTTTGGGGCTGGGGCTGCGTCTTACGGTGTTTAAGAACCATCTGATCTAGAGATGGTGTTTGTGCAACTATCAAAAGTATATAAGAAGGTGCCGATGGGACGGCTCTTGTCGACCAACAAATGACTGTTTCTTAACCGACTGAGCTGTAATTCTACCTTCGTGTAAAGTGTCGCCAAATTCCCGCATTGTTTTACATGCTCTCCCACATGCACGCTACATGCAAAGGCCCTACTTGGAGCCAAGGAGGCCGTGCCAAAAATAGGTAGGTACCATGTACACAGGTAAAGCAATTCACGAATGCGATGCTCCCTCCCTCCCTAGGACTAGGAGAGCGACGGTGTAGCTGGTGGCATGCTACAAAGTAGCTAGGGTTTGGACTTAAGAGGAGCACGCAGCGTAGCATGGGCTACAGACTAGTTGTGGGTTTGGTCCTGACTCATCATATCAAAGACTTGGTGAATCGTGAGTAGTGACTAGTGAGGACCTAGCTATACACCAGCAGCTCCCTCTCCAGACAAAACGGTACTACGGCAGCAAGACCTGGTGGTACATGAGAGAAGCAAGGGAGTGTTACCAGGTTCAACTCAACCCGATCTGATCATTTCTTAACACCAGCGGCGTAGATTAATAGTGTGTCAACACGACATAGATACATATCCCAGGCTTACCAAAGCCACAAACATAACAGATAAATACCTAGTGGAGGTAAGATACGACTACTATATACACTCTACCACAGTATACATTTCATTCCGCGTGTATAGCTAGGTCCCCACAGGGCCACAGACACGCGCGCGCGACACAAAACAAAGCGCGGAGCAGTAGAGCCGTACGTACGTGCCCCAGTGATGCAATGCAATCATGCATGCGTTGCGCTGCGCGCGAGAGAACGTATTACCGGAACGAGCTCAGCAGCACCGTCTGTCGCGCCACTTGCCTGCCCTAATCTATCACCAGCTCACCGTTTTAGGAGGAAAATTAGCCCCTGCCCAGGCACGACGATCGATCTAACGGAATTCCCTGAACCGATGTTGACCGTGCCGACAGCCAGATCCCAAACTAATGCCAGTGGGGCATAGTTTATGGAGGAGTGAGGTGCAGTTTGTTGCCGAGTCCACTCCGTCCCGTCGTCCATATGGCGTGCCAGTTTCATCGGGTGGCGCTACTTCAACGCTTCGTATATATGTTAATAAAGCCCATTTGCATTTGCATGTGTAAGCAGATACGCGCATGAGTTTCGCAAATGTGCATGCACTAACATGGATGCAAGTGCAGCTCGAGATCTGTAGTACGCAGAGGCCTCCATCGAATACTGTACGTGTGTTGGATTCCATTAGTTCCAGCACGAATAATGCACGGCTAGTGAAGATCGTTTCTGTACACCAGATAGATCTAGAAAGCGTAGACGCATGCGAGTATACAACACCGCCACAGGCTGTAGTAGTTGTTGATCGCGTACTCACTCGATCAGAGAGATCTTGCGCCCAGATTGAATACCGCTCACAAAGGTGACAGCTAGCTTACCTCGTGTTCATGTCGCACAATAGTCTGGGGCTCATGTGCAGCTTAATTCTAATCTAAACAAGTTGTAGTTAAGCCTTGATTTTCCATGGCATGTGCGTGGGCAATTATGGCATTACCCTATACACTAACACTGTTTGTTTACTGCTCGTCATGATTCACGCACATATTTGTGTCTCTCCGTTGTCCAAGTATGCATATGCCGTTAAGTTCCTAACGACCTGCGTACGCATATGGATCTACATATTGAATTTGTATTGGGCTTGAGTGCGAATAATTCTGCCACTTTTTGGCTTTAATCATGCATGCATGCACTCATGCATGAGAAACAATGACCTGTATTTTTAGTGCCTCGGAGGCGTCAGCCAGCGCAGGATAAGCTCTTTTAAGCGTATATATTAACAAACCTACTGTATATGCTAATGCAAATCCAGTTCCCTTTCTTTAACATGGCTGTGTAGATCTGTGGGTACATATATATCAGCAGGCGGCGCATTGTGCCCTAAACGTACCATATCCCCTGCCCATGAGCCGCATGCATGCAAAAGGATCGGGATTAATTAGCTATAGTGGCCTAATCATGCTTGTCACAGAGCAGATCAAACTGTAAATTAAACTAAACGGGCACTCGGAAAACAAAAGCATCGCTACGAAAGATGACAAAACAGGATGCAAGGGGTAGAGGACGAGCTACACGTGTGGTTACTTGTTAATCTGGCGCTGCTTATTTCCGGAGCTTGTTAACTTGATACTGCTTAGCGACAGTATCTCTGCGGATTTCGTAAAGTAAAGAAGATTGCGTTGCTTCTAAATTAAACCAGCCGCTACCATATTTAAGTACAAATTGCGCACCCAGTTGCCAGGCCCCCCTACAATTAGTCAAAACAATCTTCATTTTAAATCCATCCATCACCACTCTTTTGGGTCTTGGCCTCCTTTCTTTCCCCAATTCCTTCCTCTTTTGAGCGACCCGAATTATTAGGTGATCGATCGATCCATGAGCCTCATAGTTAATCATCACTACCTAACAATTAGTTCCTCTTCCGAAGAAATGGCGGTACTCGACTGACCAATAATCAAAGCCCTTCTAGTGAGCCACTGTGCTCCTACTCACTGTTGCCCCAGTTGGTCACTACAGGGTCAGGTCCTTGGAAGAAAGATGAAGCATAGGTGAAGGTGAAACGAACAACCTATGCGATTAGTCTTTAATTCGTTCATCAATAATTTATGTAATCCACCTTCTTCCACCATGAACAACAGTGATGATGGTGCTCTTATTGGTACGGGTCCTTTGAGTTGTCAACACTCAACGGTGCCCTACCGTCTGTTGTCATATGCAAGGCAAGCGTGCTTCCAGGCGTTTGGAACGTCCGGAGATTAAAATATATAGTACAAAAAAGGGCCTGATCATTTATTTATTCCTGTAGGGTGGTGGTTAAGGCAGCAACGTCTTGGATAACAAGGATCAGCAGTGATCTTGGAAAGCTTCACTCAATATTATGCTAGGAGCACGTAGTAGTAGTACCAAGTTGGTCCTTGTGCCTACAGAGTTGCAGTTGAATATGGATCAAGTGTATGTACTGGTAGGCGGCATTTTGCTGTCCAGCGGAGGAGACTGTGCCTCGCCTTGGCTGTCTGGTAAGAGGAATCAGAAGGACTACCCGGGAGAAAATTTGTATAGTAGCTCGGCCAGAAGCTACGAAGCAGAAGGGACGGTGTACGAGCGTACGGCGCGAGAGTGAAGGGACGCACACCAAAACCTGTAAGGAAGGCCATTATGGTGTCCGTGGAAATCATGACCATGTCGACGAATGGGGTTTGCCCGGGCTCAAGGCTCAGGCGTACGGCTGACATGTTCACCACGTACAATGCAGCGGTGCACAGGAACCGTTTGATTCCGATAGGCCTGCCTAACGCTAGAAGATGCATGCATGGGGTCCTTGGGCAGTTCAGCTAGAGCAAGACGACGATGGAAGGGTCTTGGAGAGCTGCTTCGTATTCTTTCTTTTCCGTAAGCCGTCTTCGTTCAAGCAGCCGCCAGTCGCCACTGAAAGCGCCATTTCAGCCTGAATTAGCTGGTTCGTTTTCCCGCTGCTTCAATTGCTCGAGCTCACCATTCTTACTGATGGCGACAGAGGCATACGCGAAATCATCCTCTGCCAATGAGAATGTTGCTACCCCATGTAGAATGGCACTGTGCTGTACGCCGGCATCTGGGAGATCTCTTCATTGTTCAAGTGTAGGATGATCAGAAAGGGTCATTAATGTTGCTGTTTCTCCCAGCAAAGTAGCTCGTCACTTCCCCTGTATCATTGCATGTTGTAGCTTAGTCACGACCTGTCAGGAGTTCCAGCCCTCCTACTGCATCACTTTTTTTTTAGAACTTCCTACTGCATCTACAGAGATACTAAGCTCCCACGATTTGAAGCGCTCTGGTGCTTCAGGGTTTCTGGGTCGTTGTGGGACCTGCATGTAAGGTTGTCTATTGCTTAGTTTTATTTTCCCTTCTCTCTTTATTTTCTTACAGGTTTTAATTATGAGTGTTTATTAAAATTTACGAACATTAAAAAGAAAAAAGTAATTTATATTTTTAGCTTAATTAATATTTATTACATGGTATTTTGAAGTTCACGGGTACTTTTAAAGTTTGCGCACATTTTTAAAATTTGAAACATGTTTAATTTGCAAATGTCTTTAAGTCCATGAATATATTTTAAACTCATAAACATTTTCTACAATTAATGGTTTTGTAAATTCATGTATTTTTGAAAAATCCATGAACATATTTTAATCAAACTAACGTATTTTTTTAGAAAATAGTCCATTATTATGAGGGAGCAGTGGGGCGAGCGGAAAAAAAGCTAGCCGACTGAGAGGAATAGGGAGTCAAACTAAGCCGATCCATGTGAGTGTTATAGCAACAATTCCATGATTTTGGCATGGATAGGACCTCTCAAAAGGCTCAAACGACCACCATCAACTGGCACCGAGACCGACACGTGTAAAGACACCACAGCAACACATCAAAAAACTTCATTCTCCTCTAGAAAATATTGTCTCCAACAAAAACCCAACATGATATGCAAATGAAAAAACACCTTCATAATGTAATTAAAGCGCAAGACAACATTGATAAAATCGAAAAAAAACAACCAACCATGGCACTCTACTAGATATAAAAGAATTAATCCCACGAGTGACGAACGATGCGGCGAAGCGCGCGTTAGCCTCTAGTGACATGTATAGCTGACAGAAGAAGCAGTCTGTCATTCCTTTTTTTTTTGAGCATCTGCAGTCCGCCATTCCTATTTGGCGGATAGCGACCCAGGGCATACCTCCCATGCGCCACCTCCTCAGTATGGGCTGGCCCATACTGAATTTTTTCCCCACCGGTTTTTCCTTTTTCTTCCCACGTTTTCTTTTTTTTTCCTCTTTCATTTTATTTTTTCCTTTTTTTAATTTTGTGAATCTGTTTTGCAATTTGCGGATCATTTTTGAATTTGCAAAAAAAAATCCACAAACATATTTTTCCAAGTTTGTGAACAATTTTGAATTCGTAGACACTTTTCTGAATATGCCCACATATTATGAAGTCACGTACATTTTTGGAATGCAAGTTTTTTTAATTTTTGAATATTTTACAAAACTCATGAACATTTTTTAAATTCATTATTTTTTAATTTAAGAAAAAATATATTAAATTACGTATTTTTTAATCTCATGAATGTTTTTTTTGAAAAGTTTTGAACATTTTTCAAATCGTTTTTTTAATTCATGAATATTGTTTGAAATCATGAAGAATTTTTGGAATTCATGAACATTTTTTGAATACGTGAACATTTTGTCCACAGCCATTTTTTGAATTCACAATTTTTTTAAAATACATGAACGTTTATTGAATCCATGAATATTTTGTGATTTCCCTTTTTTTCAAAATCATTAACATTTTTGGAATTCATAAACATTTTTCTCAAATTCACAAACATTTGTTTTGCGGGGTCAAATTCACAAACATTTTATGAATATGCAAATATTTTATTTCAAATCACAATTTGGAACATTTTTGAAATGCCAAATTATTTTAAAGAAGAAAACAAATATAAAAGGGAAAACAAAAAGCAAAATAAACGAAATGAAAAAAACAGGGAGAAGTGAGTATCTAAAAACTCCGCTCGATATCTTGGATATTTTATCACATCCGCACCGCATGTGGGTGCGTGGCCGATGACAAGGGACGACCATGGAGGGCCTCTCATCCAAGAACAAGCGTTGTATGATCAACTTCGTGGTGACCACGCCAACAACATGGACACAAAGATTTAAGATAATCAAAATTTTGTGGGCAAGGCCATGAGGTTGCTCAAGGACACGACAACCAAACATAATTCCTTGCTCAACCTGAAGATCGATGCCGTGCAGGAGGACTTGAGGGTCGACATTGGTCAGCTCTATCCGGAGGACGACAAGGTACGACAAGAGGAGTCATCTCGTGTTGTGGAGTCGCCTCTCTATGTTCTCATGACGTGATTCCCCAACGTCTCCGGCACCATCTCCGCTTAAACAAGGCCGAAGGAGGAATCCCACAACATCTACATTCCTCCTCCCATTTAGCGCGCAAATGATCGACCTATGTCCCTTCCCAAGTCTCCAGCCACTTGTTTGCATGGTGAACCTAACCAACTCATATATTCTTCGCGAGTGGACATTCCGCAATCGGATGGTACCAACCCGAGACCATGGAAAACTAGATGCGAAGGTTAACTTACACTGTGGGGGCAGACCTCCAACACTTGAACTCGGTATGCTTTAGCTCAGTTTGTTGGCGTTGCTGCTTGTTATGGTTCTGTATTCTTAAGTTCCAACTAAAACCCCATTGCCCCTCTTCCCCAAGCGCAAGGGTTTATAGCAAGAAGCAAGTTCCCTTAGTTTAGAACCCAGGTATGAATCCGCAGAGTTCTCTAATGAGTCAATGATCAGCCCCACTCTCAACACTTTGTCCCCAACACTTCCTGTGAGGTTGTCAATCTCACTAGGTTTGCTAATTACAAGGATTATCGTACCAAGTTTTTGAAATTGATTTTTGTATGCAGGATTTAAAATTTAGAATATTAAAGATCTGCAAAGAAAGCAAATGAGGTTGTATTTATGGCAAATAAAGGAGTAGGATCCATAATTTCACTAGTAGCATCTATCCAAAAGCAGCATATGCGTGGTGAACCAAGAACCAAAAATATTTCGAGGCAAGGATGAAAACCAAGTTTTAGCACAGTCTCGTAGTGAGAACCGAAGTAAGTTCAATTTAGCAATATTATTATCCACATATTTTTCTTTTGCATATCACATAATTCAACGAAGGTATTAAGATGGAATGCAACATCTTCATTACGACTACCAGAAAATTATTTTTCATAACAAGATTTAGCATCAATATCACATGACTCCACACTAGTGGCGGGAGGAGCATTTGGTGTACTAATAAAATCATCATTATTATTATTATTATTTGAAAAATCACACAACTTAGTGTTTTCTTGAGACATAGCGACAAAGCAAGTAAACGAGCAAATAAAAAATTGTATTTTTGTAAAAAAATAGAAGTGTGGGAGATGAAAACGAGAGGCAAAGGCAAATAAAAATAAGAGCAAGTAGATGATCATTTGTGCAAAGGTACTTGATAGGTTTTGATGATGTCTCCCCAGCAACAGCGCTAGAAATTCTTCTTGCTACTTGTGAGCTGCATTGGGATTTCCTCAAAGAGGAGAGGATGATGCAATACATTAGAGATAAGTATTTCCCTCAGTTAAGAACCAATGTTATCAATCTAGTAGGAGAATCACACAAAGCCTCGTGAACAGCACATGCACACACAAAAGCAATACTAGCACCCAATGCGAACCAGGGGGTTGTGAATCCTCTTGGCGGTTATTTTCAAGGATTAAATCCTATAGTGGTAGATAATAAAATAAATTGCAAAGCAAAATAAAAGAAATAAAATTGAGGCAAGGTATTTTCTATTTTTATATATGATAAAAGTGAAGGAAATATGTCCTAGAGGCAATCATAAAGTTGTTATTTATATTTCCTTATATCATGATAAATTTTTATTATTCATGCTACAATTTTATTAACCGGAAACATAGTACATGTGTGAATACATAGACAAACAAAGTGTCCCTAGTATGCCTCTACTTGACTAGCTCGTTAATCAAAGATGGTTAAGTTTCCTCACCATAGACATGTGTTGTCATTTGATGAACGGGATCACATCATTAGAGAATGATGTGATGGACAAGACCCATCCGTTCGCTTAGCACTATGATCGTTTAGTTTATTGCTATTGCTTTCTTCATGACTTATACATGTTCCTATGACTATGAGATTATGCAACTCCCGAATACCGGAGGAACACTTAGTGTGCTATCAAACGTCACAACGTAACTGGGTGATTATAAAGATGCTCTACAGGTGTCTCCGATGGTGTTTGTTGAGTTGGCATAGATCGAGATTAGGATTTGTCACTCCGATTGTCGGAGAGGTATCTCTGGGCCCTCTCGGTAACGCACATCACTATAAGCCTTGCAAGCAATGTGACTAATGAGTTAGTTATGGGATGATGCATTACAGAACGAGTAAAGATACTTGCCCATAACGAGATTGAACTCGGTATGATGATACCGACGATCGAATCTCGGGCAAGTAACATACCGATGACAAAGGGAACAACGTATGTTGTTATGCGGTTTGATCGATAAAGATCTTTGTAGAATATGTAGGAGCCAATACGAGCATCCAGGTTCCACTATTGGTTATTGACCAGAGATATGTCTCAGTCATGTCTACATAGTTCTCGAACCCATAGGGTCCGCACGCTTAACGTTCGATGATGATTTGTATTATGAGTTATGTGATTTGATGACCGAAGTTTGTTTGGAGCCCCGAATGAGATCACGGACATGACGAGGAGTCTCAAAATAGTCGAGACATAAATATCGATATATTGGAAGGCTATATTCGGACATCGTAAAGGTTCTGAGTGGTTCGGGTATTTTTCAGAGTACCGAAGAGTTACAGGAATTCGCTGGGGGAAGTATTGGGCCTTCATGGGCCTTAGTGGAAAGGAGAGAAGTGCCACAAGGGGAGGCCGCGCGCCCCCATGGGCTGGTCCGAATTGGACTAGGGAGGGGGCGACGCCCCCTCTTTCCTTCTCCCTCTCCTTCCTTCTTCTCCTACTTGGACTAGGAAAGGGGGAAACCTAGTCGTACTGGGAGTAGGAATCCCCTCTTTGGGCACGCCCCTTGTGGCCGGCCCTCCTCCTCCCCCCTCTTTATATACGGGGGAGGGGCACCCCATAGACACACAAGTTGATCTTTTAGCCGTGTGCGGTGCCCCCCTCACAGTTACACACCTCGGTCATATCGTCGTAGTGCTTAGGCGAAGCCCTGTGCCGGTGAACTTCATCATCTCCGTCAGCACGCCGTCGTGTTGACGAAACTCTCCCTCGGCCTCAACTGTATCAAGAGTTCGAGGGACGTCACCGAGCTGAACGTGTGCAGATTGTGGAGGTGCCGTGCATTCGGTACTTGATCAGTTGGATCGCGAAGACGTTCGACTACATCAACCGCGTTACTAAATGCTTCCGCTTTTGGTCTACGAGGGTACGTGGACACACTCTCCCTGCTCGTTGCTATGCTTCTCCTAGATAGATCTTGCGTGATCGTAGGAAATTTTGAAATACTACGTTCCCCAACAAAAAGTAGACCCGGGGGCCATAGTTTAAACTAGAGGCTTCTCTCTTGAGCACATGGCATACAGTGGGTAAACAAATTACTGTTGGGAATTGATAGAAAAGCGCATAGTTATGACGATATTTGATATGTCTCCAACATATCTATAATTTTTAATTATTCCATGCTATTGTATTATCTGTTCTGCATGCTTTATATGCAATAATATGCTATTTTATATTATTTTTGGTACTAACCTATTAACCCAGAGCCTAGTGCCAGTTTCTGTTTTTTTCCTTATTTTTGACTTCTACAGAAAAGGAATATCAAACGGAGACCAAACGGAATAAAAACTTTATGGTGATTTTTCTTGGACCATAAGAAACCCATAAGACTTGGAGAGGAGGCCAGAAGACCCACGAGGAGGCCATAAGCCGTAGGGGCATGCTCCCAAGGCTTGTGGGGCCCCCGTAGACCTTCCAACCCTAATATTCACATTATAAATCCTCAAATATTCCCTATTCCCGAGGAGACACCAAAAAAAAATACTTTTCTGCCACCACAAGATTCTGTTCCCGTGAGATCCCATCTTGGGGCCTTTTCCGGCACTCTATCGGAGGGGGATTCAATCACAGAGGGTCTCTACATCAATCTTGTTGCCCTTCCGATGAAGCGTGAGTAGTTTACCACAGACCTAAGGGTCCATGGCTAGTAGCTAGATGGCTTCTTCTCTCTCTTTGATCCTCAATACAATGTTCTCCTTGATGTTCTTGGAGATCTATTTGATGTAATCTTCTTTTGTGGTGCGTTTGTTGAGATCCATTGAATCGTGGATTTATGATCAGATTATCTATGAATATTATTTGAGTCTTTTCTGAACTCTTTTATGCATGATTGTGATAGCTTAGTAATTCTCTTCGATCTATCGATTTGTTTTGGCCAACTAGATTGGTTTTTCTTGCAATGGAAGAAGTGCTTTGTTATGAGTTCAATCTTGCGATGTCCTCTCCCAATGATAGAAGGGGCAGTGAGGCACGTATTGTAATTTTGCCATTAAGGATAAATAGATGGAGTTTATATCATATTGCTTGAGTTTTGATGTCGCTTGAACTACGCCGGTATTTCCCCAAAGAGGAAGGGATGATGCAGCACAACTATTGTAGGTATTTCCCTCAGTTATGAAACCAAGATATCAATCCAGTAGGAGAACCAAGCAACACTATGTAAATGGTACCTACACACAACGAACAAATACTTGCAACCCGACGCTTATGAGGGGCTGTCAATCCCTCTTACAGGTAACGACGTCAGAAATTGGAGAGTTGTCGGGAGACTTGACTTGATTCTCCCCGGCAAAAGATAGGTAAAATTGTGATAGATTGGATAAATAGATCTCAAATAAACGCGAAATAAAAGATGCAAATAAAAAGTACATCATGGCATTTTTGGGTTTTTAGAATAACAGACCTAAAAGTAAAAGCAAATAAAAATAGATCTCAAAGGCAAATAATAGATCGGAACACAAATAAGATAAAGAATAGACACGGGGCTCGTAGATTTCACTAGTGGCTTCTCTCAAGAAATAGCACATGGCGGGTAAACAAATTACTGTTGGACAATTGATAGAACCTCAAATAATTATGAAGATATACAGGCAATGATCAATATATAGGCATCACGTCCAAGATTAGTAGACTGACTCCTGCCTGCATCTACTACTATTACTCCACACATCGACCGCTATCCAACATGCATCTAGTGTATTAAGTTCATGGAAAACGGAGTAATGCAATAAGAACGATAACATGATGTAGACAAGATCTATTCATTTAGGAATATACCTCATCTTGTTATCCTTAATAGCAACAATCAATACGTGTCTTGTTGCCCCTTCTGTCACTAGGAAAGAACACCGCACGACCGAATCCATCATAAAGCACATCTTCCCATGGCAAGAAAAATCGATCTAGCCGTCCTAACTAAACCAAAGATTCGAAAAAGAAATACGAGGCTATAAATAATCATGCATATAAGAGATCAAAACTCAAATAACTTGCATGGATAAAATAGATCTTAAAACTCACAGTTCATCGGATCCCAACAAACACACCACAAAAAAGAGTTACATCAAATAGATCTTCAAGAGATCATTGTATTGAGAATAAAAAGAGAGAGAGGAAGCTATCTAGCTACTGCCTACGGACCCGTAGGTCTACAATGAACTACTCACGCATCATCAAAGAGGCACCAATGGGGATGATGAACCCCTCAGTGATGGTGTCTAGATTGGATCTCGTGGTTCTGGAACTTGTAGCGGCTCGAATTATGTTTTGTCGACTCCCTTAGGGTTTTTGCAATATTTGGGTACTTATAGGGCAAAGAGGCGGTGCGGGAGGTCACCGAGGTGGGCACAACCCACTAGGGCCCGCTTGGGCCTCCAGGCACGCCCAGGTGGATTGTGCCCGCCTCGGGGCACCACTCTCGTACGTCTTTGGCCCATGTTGTTCCTTCTGATTCGGAAAAATTCTCCAAAAAGTTTTGTTGCGTTCGGACTCTGTTTTGTATTGATTTTCTGCGATGTAAAAAACAAACAAAAAAACAACTAGCACAGAGCACTTTGTCAATAGGTTAGTCCCAAAAAATGATATAAAGCTGCTAAAAATGATTGTAAAACATCCAAGAATGATAATATAACAGCATGGAACAATAAATAAAATTATAGATATGTTGGGGACGTATCAAGTTTATCCATGTACATCATGTCATCTTGCTTACGGCGTTACTCTGTTCTTATGAACTTAATACTCTATATGCAGGCAGGAGTCGGTCGATGTGTGGAGTAATGGTAGTAGATGCAGGCAGGAGTCGGTCTACTTGCCACGGTCATGATGCCTATATTCATGATCACTGCCTTAGATATCGTCATAACTTTGCGCTTTTCTACCAATTGCTCAACAGTAATTTGTTTACCCACCATATGTTTTCTTCAAGAGAGAAGACTCTAGTGAAACCTATGGCCTTTGGGTCTATTTTCCGTCATATATTTTCAGATCTATAAACCAAAAAACCCAAAAATACCTTGCTACAATTTATTTACATTTTACATCTATCTCTATTAGATCTCACTCTTGCAAGTGATCGTGAAGGGATTGACAAACCCTTTTAGCGTTGTGTGCAAGTGTTTGTTAGTTTGTGCAGATGCATATATTGGAGACTTGCTTGTGCCTCCTACCGGATCGATACCTTGGTTCTTAACTAAGGGGAATACTTATCTATACTTTGCTGCATCACCCTTTCCTCTTCAAGGGAAAAATCAACGCAAGCTCAAGAAGTAGCAATATTCAAGGTAATGATCATGTATATAGGCATCACGTCCAAGAAAAGTAGACCGACTCCTGCCTGCGTGTAATATTCACTATGTTCTCTTAAGACATGCTATGGATGTGAATTATTTTATTTTTGATCTTAGTACTACTTTTGTCCATCACTAGCTAGAGGGCAAGAGTAGCTTTCAATGTGGATTTTTTACAAAGGAAATGGATTTTAACTAAGTGATGAGCATACAGAATGCAAAAATTGCAACTATATCTCTTTCGCTTGCAAGGATGATGTAGAAGCCCTCCGTGATCGATTCCCTTCGGTAGAGTACTGGAAAAGGCCTCCAGATGGAATCATGAAGAATAGAAGCTTGCGGCGGCGAAAAAGTGTTTCGGCTGGCTCTCTGGTATATTGGGAATATTTGGGAATTTATAAAGGCAAAATTAGATAAATAGGTGCCACGAGGGGCCCACGAGCTCAAGGGGTGCCCCCTGAGGCGCGCCATGTGAGCTTGTCGCTTCCTCATGACTCTTCTGGTCTTCTCCCAAACCTTCGTGGGTCTCATCTGGTCCATAATAAATCACAATAAAATTTCATCATGTTTGGACTCCATTTGATATTGATTTTCTGAAAAGCCAAAAACAAGCAAAAAAATAGAAGTGGCATTGGGCAGTAGGTTAATAGTTTAGTCCCAAAAATGATATAAAATGGAAAACTCTAAAAGTAAGCCGGGTAATTACACGCCCACGTAAACCATCTCCTCTGCGCGCCACGCGTCCCGATGGGGCCAACCACCGCCCAAACCTTATCTCCTCATTTCGTGCAGATCAGGAGAGCCACTCCTTTCTTCCTCCTCCCCGCGTCCTTTTCTCCCGAGCTCAATCCCCTTTTTTCCTCCACCTCTCGCCTCTGTTCTCCGTTGAACATCGCGGAAATGGACGCAATCCAAGCATTGCTGCAAGCTACTGCTGCCACCACCTGTGTGGTTTGATGTCGCGACGCGGTGGCGTGCTCAACACTACGGCCATTGATGTGGTCCATGTTGCCGAGCATCGTCGGCCGAGCTTTTTGTCGGTGCAGCGCTGCCGGTGCTGAAAGAGGGGGCAGGGAGCACTACCAGGGTGCTCCAAAGGCAATACCAACCACGACACATTGCTGCTACAAGGGTGTGTGAGCCGGCAACACCGCCGCGAGTCGTCGACGCTGTCATGGAGCTCCGCCAGGCCGCGTCGCTGCAGTGGGGCATCACCGGGACCGCTAGAGATGCAATGTAGCACCGCCGGATCATTGAAGCTCTACCGGGGTTGCAATGAAGTGTTGTTGTCGATGGAGCTTCGCCGGGGGGCCGCCGATGTTGCAATGAAGCTCCGTTGAGAGCCGTCTAGTGCTGCAATTGAGCTTCTCCGGAGGCCAACAGTGCTGCAATCGAGCTTCATAGTGGCCGCCGGGGTTGCACTAAAGCATCAACAGAGCAGCATGTGTTTCAATGGAGCATCGCCGGCGGTGGCGGGTGCTGCCATGGAGCGCCGCCGCGCTGATGAACAAGTATAGGGGATCAATCGTAGTCCTTTTGATAATTAAGGGTGTCGAACAAAACGAGGAGCAGAAGGAAATGACAAGTAGTTTTCAGCAAGGTATTCTCTGCAAGCACTGAAATTATAAGCAACGAGTCGTTCGATGGCAAGATAATTTGTAGCGATCAAGTAACGGTAACGGTAACAAAAGTGCAGCAAGGTAGCCCAGTACTTTTGAGGCAAAGGACTGGCCAAAACGGTCTCTTATGGTAAGCAAAGGTTCTTGAGGGTACACGGGAATTTCATCTAGTCACTTTCATCATATTGGTTTGATTTGTATTCACTACTTTGATAATTTGATATGTGGGTGGACCAGTGCTTAGGTGTTGTTCTTACTTGAACAAACCTCCTACTTATGATTAACCCCCTCGCAAGCATCCGCAACTACGAGAAAAGTATTAAGATAAAATCTAACCATAGCATAAACTTTTGGATCCAATTCAGTCCCTTACGAAGTAGCGCATAAACTAGGGTTTAAGCTTCTGTCACTCTCGCAACCCACCATCTAATAACTAATCCACAATGCATTCCCTTAGGCCCAAATATGGTGAAGTGCCATGTAGTCAACGTTCATATGACACCACTAAGCGAATCACAACATACATAGCATCAAAATATTAAACACATATCAAATTCACATGATTATTTGCAACAAGATTTCTCCCATGACCTCAAGAACAATAGTAACTACTCACAAATGATAATCATGCTCAAGATCAAAGGGGTATTAAATAGCATAATGGATTTGGACATATAATCTTCCACCAAATAAACCATACAGTAACTACTCACAAAGGATAATCATGCTCAAGATCTGGTGGTTAGTTGCTCCAATAAGTCTTATATATTCCATAAAAATTCTCCATGAAGTTTCAGCTCATTTGGAATTGTGCAGAATAGGTAGCCTAACGTAGCTTTTCCAGGTTCAGAATTCCAGCTGGCGATATTCTCCCTCCTTGTGTGAACCTTGCATATTATGAGAGAAAATGCATTAAAATTACCCCAAAAAGCATTATTATGCATAAAAACATTATAAATAACAATAGGTAAACATGATGCAAAATGGACATATCAAATCCCCCAAGCTTAGACCTCGCTTGTTCTCAAGCGAAGACCAAAATCGAAAACATGTCCACATGCTTAGAGAGAGAGAGGTGTCGGTAAAAACAAAATACGGACATAGAAGCATCATGTATATTATTATAACAACAACAAACTTTAACATAAAACTTTATCATAGAACTTCTATCATAAGCTTCTCATGAACAAGTAACAATTCATCACAACATCGAAGTATAAAGCATAATCTCTATTGAAAACCAACAAACTATCTTCTCAGTCAACTTTGCAACTACAATTCATCATTTTTTCAGGAAGGGTCATGTATCGGAGCCTTTTGGCAAGTCCACATACTCAACAATCATATAGTCCTCTATGATTGCTAACACTCACCGCATACACATGAGCAAAAGGTTTCAACTGGACACATAGAAACATAGGGGCTTATAGTTTCGCCGCCCAACATATTTACCTCAAGGGTGATGTCAACAATAATAACTCATGCTACCCATATCCAACTGGATATATGTGCCTAGATCTTTCCTCCACATGGTGCTTGCCAAAAGAGAAAATAAAAAGGAATAGAGAGAAAAACTTTGACTCTTGCATAAAAGTAAATACATAAAAGTAAAAGATATGCCCTTCACAAAGGGAAGCATACGTCACCATGCGCTTTTTGGTTGTATGCTCAATCTCTTAGTGCAAAAGAACGTCACATTATATTGCCCCTTGTGATATCAACCTTTATTATGCAGTTTGTCGCTTTTATTCTTTGCCATCACAAGTTCGTACAACGCTCAATTATCTCTTACACTAAATGATCTAACACTTTCAGAAGCAATTTTTATTTCCTTATTGCACCGATGACAACTTACTTGAAGGATCTTGCTCAATGCATAGGTAGGTATAGTGGACTCTCAAAACAAGATTTGGTTTAAGGGTTTTGGATGCACAAGTACCATCTCTATTTAGTGCGGAATTTTTGGCTAGCAAAGATGGGGGGCAAGCGCCACATGTTAAAGGATCTATGACACTATAACTTCTATGTGAATATGAACAAACATAAATCATTATGTTGTCTTCCTTGTCCAACGTCAACAATTTTGGTATATAATGTTTTGATGGGGGCTCACAATCATAAATAAAAGATAGTGTATTTGCATGTGAATCTTCTCTTCCCTTATTAATTCTTTCATGAATTTCATCATTGACCAATGCTATGTTTGTCAATCTCCAATAAAATTTTCTACTCATACTCTTCCTTATGTGATGTCACTACTTACCCTAAGATTACCATATGATCTTTTTCATTTATTTAATTTATTTTTATTGAACAGAAAGTAAACAGAACAAAAATTCAAACTAAACTTCATTATATATCTCGCACACGATTACAAGGATAGATCACTAAGCAAACACTCGAAAAGAAAGGATCAAACTAAACTTTTATTCAACTAAAGCAAGAGATAACTGAGGATCGAACTAAGATAAGTAAAGGCAAAAGATGATGGAGGTGATACGATATCGGGACACCTCCCCCAAGCTTGGCACAAGTCAAGGGGAGTGCCCATACCAGATACACAATTTTCCTTTGGTGATGAAGAAGGAGGTGGTGGTGATGAAGTGGTAGCAATCTTATCCTCAGGTTTCCATGGCAAGGGTTCACCATCATAAGAGGAGGAGTGAGTCTCGCGGGTCCTGCAACTGACAGCCAAACTCATACCTTTAAACCTTGCCTCATATTCAAAGACTTGGTTTTGGAGATCGTAAATTTGGCTTTGGAGAAAGTTGATTTGCTTGTTGAGGGTGAAGATGATGTCCTTCATGGACTTGCCATCCACCTTGAGATCACGGGTATAGTCCGCGATCATGAGGTGATTGGCATTGAGTCCACGTTCCACCATCCCCTTGCATCGGAAGACCTCCTGCTCCATAGCGTCAAGCCTAGCCTCCATGGATCCCGTCGCTTTGGGGCCTTGCACATCGCGGATGTGGAGCAGCCCCTCATGCATTTCGATAGCTTGAGGGTGTTGCATCACCTCCCGCAGATATGGGTTGATGACGTTCGCAAAGAACTTGTCCTTGGAGGAGCTTGAAGTGGCCTGGGTGAATTAGATCTATCAGAAAACAGCAAGTAAAAGAAAATAGAAGATTTTCCGTGATATGGTGGTCAATAGGTTCGGGGGAGTATATAAAGATTTTTTATCTTGGGAAACAAGCAAACCGAAGAAAAACGAAGTCCAAAAAGTACCCGAGGTGGGCACAACCCACTTGGGCGCGCCTGGCGATGTCTTGTGCCCACCAGGGGTTCCTTCCTGGTTGTTTCTTATTTTTCTAATTTTTTATATATTCCAAAACTGACAGAAAATATTTTTCTGGATTTTTCAGAGTCCGTTTACTTACCGTATCACATACCTCCACTTTTTTCATGATTCTGTAGTGTTCCGGAAGGTTTATTATATGTGTTCTTCTGGTGTCATAGTTTGGATAATATTTCTTTAGCATTAATGGGCATACCCGAGATATAATGTTTTATTATTTACCCATTGACGACCTTCGGTTTAGTACCCTCAGCATTATTTATTTTTATTGCTCTAGATCGATAAACCTCCTCGATAACATAGGGTCCTTCCCATTTACAGAGAAGCTTCCCTACAAAGAATCTGAAACGAAAGTTGTACAAAAGAACATATTCTCCAAACTTGAACTCATGCTTTTGGATTCTTTTATCGTGCCATCTTTTGACTCTTTCTTTAAATAACTTGGCATTTTCATAAGCTTGGGCTCTCCATTCATCTAGTGAGCTAATATCAAATAACCTCTTTTCACCAGCTAGTTTGAAATCATAGTTGAGTTCTTTAATTGCCCAATATGCTTTATGTTCTAACTCAAGAGGCAAATGACAAGCTTTTCCATAAACCATTTTATAAGGAGACATACCCATAGGAATTTTATATTATGTTCGGTAAGCCCAAAGTGCATTATCTAATTTCTTAGACCAATTCTTTCGGGACCAATTGACATTTTTTGTAAAATTAATTTTATTTCTCTATTTCTAAGTTCAACTTGACCACTAGACTAAGGATGATAAGGTGATGCAATTCTATGGTTAACATCATACTTAGAAAGCATTTTACGAAAAGCACCATGAATAAAGTGTGAACCACCATCAGTCATTAAATATATAGGGACTCCAAATCTTGGGAAAATAACTTCTTTAAGCATTTTAATAGAGGTGCTGTGATGAGCACTACTAGTTGGAGTAGCCTCTACCCACCTTAGTAACATAATCAACAACAACCAAAATATGTGTATACCCATTAGAGGAAGGAAAAGGTCCCATGTAATAAAATCCCCAAACATCAAATGGTTCAACAGCAAGTGAATAATTCATAGGCATTTTTTGATGCTTACTAATATTACCAATTCTTTGACATTCATCACAAGATAAAACAAACTTGCAGGCATCCTTAAAGAGAGTAGGCCAATAAAAACCAGATTGCGATACCTTGTGAGAAGTTCTATCTCTCGCATGATGCCCTCCATAAGCTTTGAGAGTGACATTCCGTAGGATTTGTCCCTGTTCATGCTCAGGTACACAACGTCTAATAATACCATCTACTCCTTCTTTATAAAGATGTGAGTCATCCCAAAAGTAATGTATTAAATCATAGAAGAATTTTTTCTTTTGTTGGTATGTGAAACTAGGTGGTATATATTTAGCAACAATATAATTAGCATAGTCAACATACCAAGGGGTGTTTTGAGAAACATTTATTGTAGCTAATTGCTCATCAGGAAAACTATCATTAATAGGTTGTGGGTCATCAAGAATATTTTCTAACCTAGACAAGTTATCAGCTACATGATTCTCAGATCCTTTTCTATCAGTGATATGTAAGTCAAATTCTTGTAGCAAGAGAACCCACCTAATGAGTCTAGGTTTAGCATCTTTCTTTCCATAAGATATTTTAGAGCAGCTTGATCAATGTGAACAATTACTTTAGAATCAACAATGCAAGATCTGAATTTATCACAAGCAAACAACATTGCTAAAAATTCTTTCTCAGTAGCAGCATAATTGCATTGGGCATTGTCTAGAGTTTTACTAGTATAATGAATAACATTTAGTTTCTTATCAACTCTTTGTCCTAGAATAGCACCAACAACATAATCACTAGCATCACACAAAATTTCGAAAGGCAAGTTCCAATCAGGTGGTTGAATAATAGGTGCAGAAATTAAGACTTTCTTAAGTGTTTCAAAGGCTTCTACACGATCATCATCAAAAACAAATGGAACATCCTTTTGTAAAAGATTTGTAAGCGGCCTAGAAATTTTAGAAAAGTCTTTAATAAATCTCCTATAGAAACCATCATGACCGAGGAAACTACGAATACCTTTGATATCTTTAGGACATGGCGTTTTCTCAATTGCGTCAACTTTAGCTTATCCACCTCAATACCTCGTTCAGAAATTTTATGTCCCAAGACAATACCTTCATTAACCATAAACTTTTCCCAATTCAAGACAAGATTATTTTGCTCGCATCTCGGCAAAACTCGATCAAGGTTGCTTAAGAAACCATCAAAAGAAGTTTAGTAAACGGAAAAATCATCCATGGAAACCTCAACAATATTTTCACAAAAATCAGAGAATATAGTAGTCATACGTCTTTGAAAACTAGCAGGTGCATTACATAAATCAAAAGGCATATTGTTCCAAAAGGACAAGTGAAGGTGGTTGTCTGTTGAAACATGTATTTGAGAGAAGCTGGAATATCCATCTAGAAAACAAAAGTGTGTGTGCTTAGTCTTTCTAGCATTTGATCAATAAAAGGTAGAAGGTAATGAACTTTTCTAGTTGCTTTATTTAATTTTATAAAATCAATTACCATTCTATATCCAGTGACAATTCTTTGTGGAATAAGTTCATTTTTATCATTAGGAACAACAATAATACCTCCCTTCTTAGGGGCACAATGAACAGGACTTACCCATCTACTATCAACTACGGGATAGATTATACCTACCTCCAGAAGCTTCAATATTTCAGTTCTTACCACTTCTTTCATTTTAGGATTTAAACATCGTTGGTGATCAACAACAGGTTTAGCATCAGGTTCCATATTAATCTTGTGCTGACAGAGAGTGGGACTAATGCCCTTAAGACCATCAAGAGTATATCCAATAGTAGCTCGGTGCTTCTTCAGAACCTTCAATAATCTTTCTTCTTCATGTTCTGAAAGGTTAGCACTAATAATAACAGGATATGTCTTGTTCTCACCAAGATAAGCATATTTCAAAGAGCCTGGCAATTGTTTTAATTCAAACATAGGATCGCCTTTAGGTGGAGGAGGACCTCCTAGAGTTTCAATAGGCAAATTGTGTTTAAGTAGAGGCCGTTGTTCAAAGAAAATTTTATCTATCTCATTTCTTTCATGCATATGCATACCATTCTCATGGTCTAGCAACTATTGTTCTAGTGGATCAGTAGGAGGCACGACAATAGAAGCAAGTCCAATTATTTCATCCTTACTAGACAATTCTTTCTTATGATGCTTTCTACTAAACTGAGGAAAATTAAACTCATGAGACTCATCACCAAAACTACCACCGACAGTTTGTTTCTCACAATCTATTTTAGCATTAACGGTGTTCAAGAAGGGTCTACCAAAGATAATGGGACAAAAGTCATCTTGTGGGGAACCAAGAACTAGAAAATCAGTAGGGTATTTTATTTTCCCATGCAATACTTCAACATCTCTAACAATCTCAAGTGGTGTAATGGTGTCTCTATTAGCAAGTTTAGTAGTAACATCTATGTCTTCTATTACAGCGGGTGATATGTCATTCATAATTTCTTGATATAAGGTAAAAGGAATAGCACTCACACTAGCACCTAAATCACATAAACCATGATAACAGTTATCTCCTATTTTAACTGAGACAACAGGCATGCCAACAACAGGTCTATGTTTATCTTTTTCATCGGGTTTGGCAATTCTAGCAGCTTCATCACAGAAGTAAATAACATGCCCATCTATATTTTCTACCAGGAGATCTTTAACCATATCAACGCTAGGTTCTACTTTGATTTGTTCAGAAGGTATATGTGCTCTAATATTAATTTTATTAACCACGGTTGAAACTTTAGCATGTTCCTTCAGGGAAAGGTGGGTTTTCAACATAAGCAGTGGGAACAACTGGATCAACATTATAAATGATAGTTTCATCTTTAGCTATTATAGGTTCTTTAATTCTTTTTTAATAGGTCGGTGATATTTAAACCACTTCTCCTTAGGGAGATCAACATGAGTAGCAAATGATTCACAAAAGGAGGCCACTATCTCAGAGTCAAGTCCATATTTAGTGCTAAACTTTTTAAAAGCATCAGTACTAATAAAAGATTTAACACAATCATACTTAAGCTTAATACCTGACTCTTTAGCTTCATCGAGTTCCCAATCTTTAGAGTTGCGTTTAATTCCTTCTAAAAGATCCCACCTGAATTCAATAGTCTTCTTCATAAAAGAACTAGTACAAGAAGTATCAAGCATGGATTGATCATCACGAGAAAGCCGAGCATAAAAATTCTGAATGATCATTTCTCTTGAGAGCTCATGATTGGGGTATGAATTTAACATTGACTTAAGCCTCCCCCAAGCTAGAGCGATACTTTCTCCTTCATGAGGCAGAAAATAATATATATAATTCCGATCACGATGAACTAGATGCATAGGATATTTTTTTTGGTGAAATTTGAATTTCAATCGATTCCAAGTCCAAGATCCAATATCATCGGATAGCCTATACCATGCCAATGCTTTTCCCTTCAAAGATAAAGGGAAAACCTTCTTATTAGCTTCATTTCCTGGTAAACTTGCAAGCATAAATAATCTACAAATTTCATCCACATATATCAAGTGCATATCAGGATGTTCGGTTCCTTCTCCTGCATAAGGATTAGCTGGTAGTTGTTCTATCATAGCCGAATGAATTTCATAACCAATATTTTCAGTAGGTGCAGTAGGTTGAGGGACAACTAATTGTGGTTCCGGTCGAGGTGAAGATACCCCGAACAAACCCCTCAAAGGATTGTTCTCCATAGTAACAAGTGACAATAAATTTCAGCACGTAGTAATGATTTTTCCTTACCGATTTCTACTTACCAAGAGCGCTTCACTCCCCGGCAACTGCGCCAGAAAAAAGCCTTGATGACCCACAAGTATAGGGGATCAATCGTGGTCCTTTCGATAAGTAAGAGTGTCGAACCCAACGAGGAGCAGAAGGATATGACAAGTACTCCCTCCGGTCCTTTTTACTCTACATATAAGAATTGTTTGAAGTCAAACTTCATAAAGTTTGACCATATTTATATGAAAAAATATCAACATCTACCATGCTAAAGTTATACAATATGAAAATTTAAGTCATGACACGTCTACCGATATTGATTTCATATTGTGAGTGCTGGTATTTTTTTCTATAAAGTTGGTCAAACTTTACGAGGTTTGACTTTAGAAAAATCTCAGATGCGAATTAAAAAGGACCGAAGGGAGTAGTTTTCATCAAGGTATTCTCTACAAGCATTGAAATTGTATGTAACGAGTAGTTTGATAGCTAGATAATTTGTAACGAGCAAGTAACGGTAACGATAACAAAAGTGCAGCAATGTAGCCCAATCCTTTTGAGGCAAAGGATAGGCCAAAATGGTCTCTTATGATAAGCAAAGCGTTCTTGAGGGTACATGGGAATTTCATCTAGTCACTTTCATCATGTTGGTTTGATTTGTGTTCGCTACATTGATAATTTGATATGTGGGTGGACCAGTGTTTAGGTGTTGTTCTTACTTGAACAAACCTCCTACTTATGATTAACCCCCTCGCAAGCATCTGGAACTATGAGAAAAGTATTAAGATAAAATCTAACCATAGCTTTAAACTTTTGGATCCAAATCAGTCCCTTACGAAGTAGCACATAAACTAGGGTTTAAGCTTCTATCACTCTCACAACCCACCATCTGATAACTACTCCACAATGCATTCCCTTAGGCCCAACTATGGTGAAGTGCCATGTAGTCGACGTTCACACGACACCATTAAGGGAATCACAACATACATACCATCAAAATATCGAACACATATCAAATTCACATGATTACTTTCAACAAGATTTCTCCTGTGACCTCAAGAACAAAAGTAACTACTAACAAATGATAATCATGCTCAAGATCAGAGGGGTATTAAATAACATAGTGGATCTAAACATATAATCTTCCACCAAATAAACCATATAGTAATCAACTAAAAAATGTAATCAACACTACTAGTCACCCACAAGCACCAATCTAAGCTTCTGGTACAAAGATTGAATACAAGAGATGAACTAGGGTTTGAGAGGAGATGGTGCTGTAGAAGATGTGATGGAGATTGCCCTCCCCGAGATGGGAGAGTTGTTGGTGATGATGATGACTGTCGGTGTCAAAACCGGTGGATCTCGGGTAGGGGGTCCCGAACTGTGCGTCTAAGGTGGATGGTAAGAGGAGGCAGGGGACACGATGTTTACCCAGGTTCGGGCCCTCTTGATGGAGGTAATACCCTACGTCCTGCTTGATTGATCTTGATGATATGAGTATTACAATAGTTGATCTACCACGAGATCATAGAGGCTAAACCCTAGGAGCTAGCCTATGGTATGATTGTCTGTTGTCCAATGGACTAAACCCTCCGGTTTATATAGACACCAGAGGGGGTTAGGGTTACACAAAGTCGGTTACAAGGGAGGAGATCTACATATCTGTATTGCCAAGCTTGCCTTCCACGCCAAGGAGAGTCCCATCCAGACACGGGACAAAGTCTTCAATCTTGTATCTTCATAGTCCAACAATCCGGCCAAAGGATATAGTCCGGCTGTCCGGAGACCCCCTAATCCAGGACTCCCTCAGTAGCCCCCGAACCAGGCTTCAATGACGATGAGTCCTGCGCGCAGATTGTCTTCGGCATTGCAAGGCAGGTTCTTCTCCAAATTCTGAATATCTGCTGAGTAGTGTCTGGCTCCCCATAAATGTTGCACTTCTTGGCTTCTGTGCCCAATAAGGGCTATCTTCCACGTGTCGAGCGAATGCGAGGAGCCAGGGCATTTTTACATTCGCCCCACTAGCCATGTAAATAAATTGTCTATTAAAGGGACGGGGATTCTTAGATCCAAACCACACCATCCTCCCACGGCGAGTATCCATTGGAGCGCGCTCGGAAAAATCCATTCCAACATGGCCGGCCATTGCAGCTCCTCCTGCCGCTCCCGTAGCCCTAAGCCTGGTGACTGGGAGAAGTGTTCCGTCCCACAGAGCCAATTAGTAGAGTTACAGACCCAGGGATTTCTCCCTCCAGCATATATGGTCCCCGTTCAAGCCGGGCTCACCACCTATAATGGCGGGGAGCAAGCGGAGAGCTTCCCCAATCCCTCCAAGGGGGAGCGGGTATGCCTTGTCCCTTATTTACTAAGGGGACTTGGATTTCCAGTCCATTCGTTCCTCCGCGGGCTCTTGGAGTTTTACGGCCTCCAATTGCATAATTTTACCCCCGCTTCCATATTACACATCGCTGGTTATGTTGCCGTTTGTAAGCTGTTTCTGGGCTGCGAGGCTCATTTCGAGCTGTGGAAGAGGCTATTATGCCTTTTGCCCCGTACACAGGAGGGGTCACTATATCAAGTGGGCGGAGCCGAAATATGGCACATCGCCGGGACCGGATACCTGTCCGGTACCCCGAAGAAGACGTCCGAAGACTAGCCTTCGGAGTGGTTTTACATGGAGGACGTCCCCCTTCTGGATCCTATTCGGAGGGGTCTTCCCGAGTTCAACAATGCTCCTCTGAAGAAACACCGAAGCTGGCGCCCACGGAGCCCCTAGGAGGAAGACAACGGAGAAGTCATTTACCTGATGGACCGGATTAAAGTGCTGGCTCAATCAGTATTTGACAATAATGAGGTTATGTCAATGTGCATAATGCGGGGGGTGCAACCACTTCAATATCGAGGGCACCCCCTGTGGTGCTTTGACGGGGAAGATGATGCCACCCACTGCGGGCGTAAGGGACCGGACTCCACTGCTGCTCTAGCAAAAATTATGTCCGAGTTGTTCAAGGGAGAGGAAGAGGAGTTCATCCGTATTAAGCCAGGGGATGGATTCTCCATGTACAACCCTCCAAGCTGGGTGAGCTGTCACTCTTTACTCCCAACCTTCCCACATTCTTCGTCGTAAATACTCACCTTGCCGTTTCACGGCAGGAACTGCGAAAAGCTGTAAGAGAGGTCAACAACCCACCTCCACAACCGGAGGACCCTGACCGGGCCCTCGATCCCGGACTCGAAGAGGATCCGGACATATTTGTGGAGCTGATAGACAGGATATTCTATCAATTGAGCTGCGATGACGCCATGGTGGCCATCATGGCCGACTATCCCGGGCTACTCCCTGCATCGCATGTAAGAAAAACCGGAGTCCCAACTTCCAAGAAGGATCCCCTTTTATGCACTTCACCTACCGTAGTGTATTTCAAGGAAGGCCTTCGGGATGCCATGCTGAACCCGCGGTGACTTGCCAACAAGGGGCACCGAAGCCGGGTAGGCCAAAAAGGAAGGCGGTCAGGACTGAGACACGGCACAGAGGTATGATACAAAACCTCGCTCCATGGTTGTCGTCTTTCTTAAAATATAATGACGTCCATGTTTCCTAGTAGAAAAAACGCTCACTGTACTATATCCAGAGAGGTTGCCGATCACGCCTCCACCAGTCGGGCTCCAGGGCCGGACATAGAGGTGGAAGCTAACACGGGGCGAACGCCGGATGCTCCTCCTACAGAGGATGTGGATAGACTATCCGCTAAAAATTCTGAACTGGAGAGCACCATGAATCACAGGCGTCGTCGGGCCGTACTCCGTGACGCTTGTTTCTCCCAAGAGGCATTCGATGCCTTCAACTCAGGAGACACGTACATCAGTGCTGCTCAAAATGGTCTAGCCAGAGCCATGGACCAGTATGTAAGGGTATACGGGTAAGAAAATCTGATGATTATATATATCAGTAGCCCCTGAGACTCGAAACAGTTGACGCAACTGATTTAAGGATCATTATTTGTGCACGTTCTTACAGAGAAGAATTCCCAATTGTCTCAAGAGCTGGAAGAGTGCAAGACCCAGCTACGGGCCGCTGTTGCCGCATTGAAGGAGTCCGAGAAGGGCCCCTCTGGTAATACTTGTTTCCATTGCAAAGAATGACAGGTACCAGATAGTATGCGGCATGCATGCAAATCTAATAATAGATGTTGCAGATGACCTCGGAATGAATCCGGAGGCCGTGCCGGTGACCGTGGAACATGCTGATCGACAGCTAAATCTTGGCGAGCGCGTGCTTATGCGAGTCAGGCAGGAGAAAAATAATCTCTAGGACGCCAATATCCAGCTGGGCGTGGAACTGAAAGATGTCCGAGCCCAGCTTGCGGACTCCGTGAAGGAGAATAAGCGGCTTCGACACGGCATTTTCAGTAAGTGCTTGAACGAACTTTGGAAGGAGTTTGGCGAAGAAACCGGCTAACAGAGTTATGTCTGCAGGTATGCCGACGGGTCGTCCCGCGGAGGAGATGCCCGGGTCTGCAGGTGATCTTCTACCAGAGCTCTCACGACTGCACGAACAAGTTCGGCAGGTGATGCCCGGGTGTGGCCATCCGCGTCCCCGCCAGGAGGCATGGGGGAGCTTATAGAGAAGCTCAAGGGAGCGCGGCGGCGCTTCCGATTATGGAAGATATCGGCCTGCCGACAAGGTGCAAGGGAAGCCTGGGGGTGAAGACGCGATATACCAAAGCTGACCCAAACCACATGGCCGAGGTCGGACCTATGGGGCCCGATGGGAAAGAGATCCCCGTCAGTTTGGTGTATGACCAAGTAGAATTAGCCGCAAAGTATTCCCAACAGGATTGTAGGCTAGATAGCCTGTTGGATGGTATAGAAGAAGAATTTAATCAGTCTTAGTGACCATGTACTTCAAGTGACATATATAATGTCCCTAGCCGGATTGTAAATCATTTGTCATGGCGGACCTTTTCTCTTTGACCTCTGGACCCGATAGTCCAGAGTGTATCCGAATACCCGCTCGGTTATGTAAAAACCGGGGTATGCATGGAAACCAGGCGTAGGGGTCATAAGTGCTTGAACAGACAAGTACCCAACTAGCTATGTTATATTACATGGATAGTAAGAAACATCTTCCAGGGAGAATAGTTCCGTTAAGGGTTCCTTTCCCTGGGTACGCATGCCCTAATGTGCATGTCCGAACTGCGAAAAGAGACACAGGCTATAAACGTCTGGGGGCATGTATCAAAATAAATAAAAGTCATCTTTTGTTCACCGACCGAATATTCCCTTAAGAACGCTAGCTTTCGGCTTCACCCAGTCTGAGGTACACATCCGGCTGACCCGGTAGTAACAATCGCAGAGGTGCTCCCCTTATGCCCTAGCCGAATTAACGGGAACGTAGGGCATAAATACAAGAGCCAGGCAACCCAGCTTGGCCAAAACTTAAGTCATATTGATGCATATAATGGCAAAAAAAGGTACATGCGGAAGAATAACACATGTGTGGGGTATAAAAGCCCAGAAAAATATTTATATTAAGCTTCTGTATAAGAAGCCCCCAGGTATAATGAGCGCGGTTTAGCGCGTCAAGATTGTGTAGTCAAGACACAAGTTAGCCTTTTAAGGCATTGAGGAGAAGAAAAAGGAAGAGAGAAAGAGAGAAAAGACAGATAACGGATATGCAAAAAATTGACAGGGGTAAGGAGACGAACATAGAGTCTGGCACGAGGCGTAGAATCTTCGGAGTCTGGTTGCGTTCCATGGGTTTGGCTCGTGTCGATTGTCCGATGCATCCCGTAGATGGTACACTCCACCGGTCAGAACCTGGTCAATAATGAAGGGACCTTCCCATTTGGGCTTGAGCTTGTTCTTTTTCTTCTCCGATAGGCGTAGAACTAGTTCGCCAACATTATAGGTTTTGGCCTGTACTTATCTGCTTTGATACCTTTGAGCATGTTGCTGATAGAATGCGGAACGAGCTTTTGCCAAGTCGCGCTCCTCCTCCAGGGCGTCCAAACTGTCTTGCCGATCGAGCTCGGCCTCTTTTTCTTCGTACATGCGCACTCAAGGTGAGTCATGAATTATGCCACAAGGCAGTACCGCCTCTACGCCGTACACCATAAAAACGGTGTGTATCCGGTAGTGCGATTAGGCTTGGTCCGCAACCCCCATAGTACGGAGTTGAGATCCTCTACCCAGTGCGTGTTTGATTCATTTAAGGACCGCACTAATCTGGGTTTGATGCCGCTCATGATAAGACCATTTGCTCGCTCGACTTGACCGTTAGTTTGCGGGTGATAGACAGAAGCATAATCGAGCTTGATGCCCATGTTGCTACACCAAAGTTTGACCTCGTCGGCTGTAAAGTTTGTGCCGTTGTCAGTGATGATGCTGTGGGGGATGCCATAACGGTGTACAACCCCAAATATGAAATCTATCACCGGTCCGGATTCAGCCGTTTTGACGGGTTTGGCTTCTATCCGTTTGGTGAATTTATCCACCATGACCAGTAAGTATTTTTTCTTATGGGTTCCCCCTTTAAGGGGTCCGACCATATCAAGCCCCCAGACCGCAAAGGGCCAAGTAATGGGGATTGTTTGGAGAGCGGTAGGTGGCATATGGCTTTGGTTTTCAAAAAGCTGGCAACCGACGCAATGTTGGACCAGATGTTGTGCATCTGCTCGGGCCATCGGCCAATAGAAACCTGTACAAAAGGCCTTGCTAACAAGGGCCCGGGCTGTGGCGTGATGGCCGCCGAGTCTAGCATGGATTTCTGCCAAAAGCTTCCGCCCTTCCTCTTCGGAGATGCACCTTTGAAGGACTCCGGTAGTGCTTTTCTTATAAAGCTCTCCCTCATGGACCTTGTAGGCTTTAGATCGCCACACTCTGCAGCGTGCCTCATTTTGGTCCTCGGTAGTTTCTGCCTGGTTAGGTAGGCTAGGAATGGTTCTGTCCACGGGGCGATGACAGCCATTATCACGTGGGCTGAAGGTGTTATTTCGATGGCAGAGCCTCCGATTGTGTCAGAGTGTTCGGTATCTGATGTTGTGGCCGGGTCCGGACTATTGTTACCGGTGTCCCCTTCCCATACCACGGATGGCCTAAACAGTTTTTCCAGGAAGATGTTAGGTGGGACAGGGTCGCGCTTAGTGCCGATACGGGCGAGGATATCCGCCGCCTGATTGTTTTCCCGAGCCACATGGTGAAATTCAAGCCCCTCGAACCGGGCTGACATTTTGAGGACGGCGTTGCGATATGCCGCCATTTTTGGATCCTTGGCATCGAAATCTCCATTTATTTGAGATATTGTGAGGTTCGAGTCCCCACGCACCTTCAGGCGTTGAATGCCCATGGAAACTGCCATCCGGAGACCGTGTAATAGGGCCTCGTATTTGGCTGCATTATTGGAGTCTGTGTATAGTATTTGGAGTACGTATTGCATTGTATCTCCGATGGGGGACGTCAGGACGACACCAGCCCCCAGAGCAGCCAGCATTTTAGAGCCGTCGAAGTGCATGATCCACTTGGAGTATGCGCCAGACTCTTTAGGGAGTTCGACTTCTGTCCATTCGGCGATGAAATCGGCCAGTACTTGCGACTTAATGGCTCGCCGTGGTCTATATGTTATGTCGAACGGGAGGAGCTCGATAGCCCATTTGGCAATCCGACCCGTGGCATCGCGGTTGTTTATTATGTCGTTGAGTTGTACTTCTGAGGCCACCGTAATTGAACACTCTTGAAAGTAGTGTCATAATTTCCGGGATGCCATGAATATCGTGTATGCTATCTTTTGATAATGTGGGTACTGTGATTTGCATGGAGTGAGGACAGTGGATACATAATATAACAGCTTTTGAAGTGGGGAATTTATGTCCGTTCGTCTCTCGTTCGACAACGAGCACTGCACTTACTACTTGGTGAGTTACCGCTATATATAACAACATTGGTTCGCCGACATTTGGCGCGGCCAAGATTGGGTTGGTAGCCAAGATGGCTTTTATTTCTTCCAATCCGGCCGTGGTTGCATCCGTCCACTCGAAGTATTTGGTGCGCTGAAGAAGGCGATAGAGGGGGAGTGCCTTTTCTCCTAATCGGGAGATAAAGCAGCTTAAGGCCGCCACACATCCAGTTAACTACTGGATTTGCTTGAGGTTAGTTGGGATAGCCAACTGCGACAGAGCCTGGATCTTAGCCGGATTTGCTTCAATTCCTCTACTGGAGACGATAAAGCCCAGGAGCTTTCTGGCGGGTACGCCAAAAACACATTTTTCTGGATTGAGCTTAATGTCATATGTTCGGAGATTGTCGAACGTGAGCCTCAAGTCATCTATTAAGGAGTCGACGTGTCTGGTTTTAACGACCACATCATCGATGTATGCCTCCACTGTTTTGCTGATCTGCTTTTCCAGACATGTCTGAATCATGCGCTGATACGTTGCGCCGGCGTTTTTGAGCCCGAAGGGCATTGTGTTAAAACAGAAGGGGCCGTATGGAGTGATAAATGCCGTTGCGGCTTGATCAGACTCTGCCATCTTAATTTGGTGGTAACCGGAGTATGCGTTGAGGAAGCACAATGAGTTGTGTCCTGCGGTAGCGTCGATAATTTGATCGATGCGAGGGAGGGGGAAGGGATCCTTTGGGAAAGCCTTATCAAGGTCCTTGAAGTCGACGCATAGGCACCAAGATTTGTCCTTTTTTGGTACCATCACCAGGTTTGCTAGCCAGTCTGGATGCTTTATTTCTCTAATGAATCTGGCCTCCGGTAACTTGGCTAGCTCCTCTCCCATGGCTTGTCGCTTAGGTTCGGAGAAACGCCGAAGAGTCTGCTTGACCGGCTTGAATCCCTTTAGAATGTTAAGGCTATGCTCGGCCAGCCTGCGTGGGATTTCTGGCATCTTTGAAGGATGCCAGGCAAATATGTCCCAATTCTCGCGCAGGAACTCCCGTAGTGCAGCGTCTACAGCGGGGTTTAACTCTGCCCCGATGGATGCTTTTTTTGTGGGTTCCGTTGGATGGACTTGGAATTTGACTATTTCATCCGCTGGTTTAAAAGCAGTGGACTTGGATCTTTTGTCTAGTATCACGTCGTCCCTGTCCACTGTGGAGCGCAGCGCGGTTAATTCCTCAGCCCCAAGGGCTTCAGATAATGCCTCGAGGGCCAGTGCGGCTGTTTCGTTCTCGACGCGGAGTGCTATGTCTGGATCACTAGCTAGAGTGATGATTCCATTGGGCCCGGGCATTTTGAGCTTCATGTACCCGTAATGGGTTATGGCTTGGAAGATAATGAATGCCTCCCGCCCTAGAAGGGCGTGGTATCCGCTATTGAACGGGGCCACTTGGATTATAATTTCTTCGGACCTGTAATTCTCCGGAGTGCCGAATACCACATCTAGTGTGATTTTCCCAGCACAACGTGCCTCCCGACTAGGGATGATTCCTCGGAAGGTCGTGCTGCTTTGCTCAATGCGGTTTTTGTCTATTTCCATTTTTTGAAGAGTCTCCTCATAAATGAGGTTTAATCCGCGGCCGCCGTCCATGAGCACTTTAGTGAGCCAAAAGCCGTCCACAATTGGACTAAGGACCAAGGCGGCTGGTACTCGGGCTGTTCGGAATTTAGGTTCGTCACTAGCATTGAAGGTGATAGCCGTGTCGCTCCATGGATTTATTGCTGCCACATGACAGACTTCGGCAAGGCTGTGGAGTGCTCGCTTACGCCTATTATTTGAGGCGAAGGTCTCGAAGACTGTCAATACTGTATTGTTATCCACGGGATGGTGCTCTGAGGTGTTTTGGATGAGGAGATCCTCACCGCTCTTGGCCACCTGCCGGAGTACCCAACATGCTCTAAGGCTGTGTGTTGGTATGGTATCCGCTATACTATGAATTTTGCAGGGCCCATTAAGCCATCCTCGAATACGGTTCCACGCCCTGTCGTGGGCTTTTGCTTCTTTGTAACTGAGTCGGGCGACTTATGAGAGTGCACCCTTTTAGTTCGGACTGGGGGTTTTGTCAGAGCTCCCAAAATTTTGTTTAGGTTTTCCAGGCGCTTTCCATCGCACAGTACTTCTATACTATGGCCGCCAAGTCAGCGAAGTGTGCTATGTCACGGCGACTTATGGCGTTGAGGATTCCCTTGTCCATGCAATTGTTGCAAAAGAACGAAATTGTGTCTTCCTCGCGACAGTCCTTGACCTTGTTCATTACAAGGAGGAATCTGACCCAATTGTGATGTACTGTCTCTTGGGGCTCTTGCCTAATGTGGGAAAGATCGTTTGTATCTGGGTGGGTGGGTGGATTTAAGTCCAGACCTTGACCCAATCTGAGACCCCGGGGCGGGGGAGTTTCCGATCTTGGAAGTTCGGGTTCCAGGATGTTGCCCCGCAGGTTCGGTATGCAGCCTGATTCTAGGTTCAGGGTTAGGGCGATGTCCTCCCGTGGGCGGGTACCCGGCTCGGAGAGCTCGGGAATCCGAACATAGTTCGTCCTCAGGATAGAGGGAGAATCTCCGCATTGCTCTTCCACCACCGCTATCTTATGGGTGACTGGCGGAGAGTTAATCTCCCTTTGGTCGGGTTTAAGCCCAATACGATCGTAGTCCGTTGTGACTCCCAGAGCGGTGATGCGATCCAAGAGCTCGTTCAAAGAGGAGAGCTCCATTGGATCCATCTGCTCGGTGAATTTCGAGCCAATGTGGAGGCTATTTTCGATGACCCGAGAAGTCATCGTCGGCGCAGCGGCCGAGCGGGCGGTCATGACGAAGCCGCCTAGTTGGAGAGTTTGGTCTACAGCCAGGGCTCCCCCAGAGGTGATGTTATCCTTGACAACGAGACGAGCCATCCCTCCTTATGATGACGACACAGTGGAACTCTCAATGAAAGCACCAATGTCGGTGTCAAAACCGGCGGATCTCGGGTAGGCGGTCCCGAACTGTGCGTCTAAGGTGGATGGTAACAAGACGCAGGGGACACGATGTTTACCCAAGTTCGGGCCCCTCGATGGAGGTAATGCCCTACGTCATTCTTGATTGATCTTGATGATATGAGTATTACAAGAGTTGATCTACCACGAGATCGTAGAGGCTAAACCCTAGGAGCTAGCCTATGGTATGATTGTTTGTTGTCCTACGGACTAAACCCTCCGGTTTATATAGACACCGGAGGGGGCTAGGGTTACACAAAGTCGGTTACAAGGGAGGAGATCTACATATCCTTATTGCCAAGCTTGCCTTCCACGCCAAGGAGAGTCTCATCCGGACACGGGACGAAGTCTTCAATCTTGTATCTTCCACTACAAAAAAATACACTTCCGTGATGATACGTGTTTGTCACAGTAGGTCGCGTTTTTTGTCATGCATGTACATCCATGACAAATTTATGACAGAATCAAGATAGTCATACCTATGCTGTCGTAGAAGTGTTCCATGACATTACCAAAATTATCATCACGGAAGTGTGCACTTCCATGACGATAAATCGCACGTCACAGAAGTGCTTTCGTCAAGGGTGACCGACACATGGCATCCACCGTAACGGAACGCCGTTAAGCTATTGGGTCGGGTTTTGGATCCGATAACCCGTTAACAGCCCCGACCAATGGGGATTTTCCACATGTAAAATCATCATTGGCTGGAGGAAACATGTGTCGGCTCATCGTTGGGACAGATGTCATCCACTCATTGGACAGAAGGCGCCTATGATACATCGACACGTGGCACGGCCCAACAGAGGCCCATTCCTGTGAAAAGGCCGGTCCGTTTGACTTGGTCAAAAGGTGGCGGGCCGTCCCATGGAAGGCATGTTAACGGCCTGTTCGCATATATCCCATTTACAACCCGCTAACCCAAGGCCCGTTACGCCCTATCCGAATTAGGCCCAGTAGCATCATTTGGGCCATCCAATATGATTCTAGCCCGTTTTCACTTCTGGCCCATGTATGGCCCATGACGTCTTTCGGCCCATATGAGGCCCTATGTAACTGCCTATTAACGACCCGTGGTGAAACTGGCCCATAATGAACAGTGTATCACTTTACACCCATTAACGGCCCTTGGTGAAATTGGCCCGTAATGAACAGTGTATCACTTTATACCCATTAACGACCCGTTATTCCGTTGGGCCGTTTCCAGCCCACGTTATCTTTCGGCCTTCTCAGAGCCCATTTATTCTTGGGCTCATTTCCAGCTTTCGTTTACTTACGGCCCGTTACTGTCATTTTCTGCTTGTGGGCCAAATTCAGCCCGTGGTTACAGTCGGCCCGTTTGTGGTCTGTTAATATGTTGGGCCATTTTCATAGTGTCATCAAATACGTCCTATTAACGATGGCCCGTTTACAGCCATAATGCGGCCTGTTATTGGCCCATGTTTGGCCAATCGATCATACGTCTCGTATAAGGCCCATTGATGATACGACCCGTAGAAGGCCCATTGTTTCTACGGCCTGTAGAAAGCCCATTGTTTCTACGGCCCATAGAAGGCCTACTGTTTCTACGGCCCATAGGAGGCCCAGTGTCACTACAGTAAATATTAGCCCATGGTTATTGTGGCCTAGTTTTAAAAAATAGGTTATTGCAGCCACTAGAAAACCGCGGAAAAAGAACTGCACTGACTACAAGCAAACAAATAAACAAGACAACAAGGAAATAAATAAGCAAGCAACTTATGCTAGGCTATCGCGGCTATTACACATATTACATCCACTGGGCACTAAAGTTCGCCACCAATGCAAATATAGGGAACAAAGCAGCATATAAACGCCGCAGCAAAACAAGTCCAAAACTGGAACCACTTCAGAAGAGTTCAAGAAACAATATCCTGGGTACCCATAATGCTGGCAAGATGCTTAGCAAGCTTATTAACTTTCTCTTGTTTGGCGCTTAAAATCCTCCAATGCTTGCTGTTGCACAAGAAAGGACTGGTGTTTATCAGCCACAGTAACTTGTCGTTCGAGTTACTGGCCAGTACCACTGGCACAAGCGCTTGTAGCTGGCCAGTACCACTGTCCTGTTCAAGAACCCCCTCCAATTCAAATGGCTGATAAACAAGAAAAGAAATTGAACATACAGACATTGTATGATAGACAGATGTGGTAATTAACATATATGTTGTCTAACCAAACATGACAGCATGACACAGTTTCACATATATGATGCCTAACTAAACAAGATAGCATGACACAGTTTCAGATATATGATGGATAACTTAGCAGGATATAATGGCATAATTCAACATATGATGAGTACCTAAACAGGATGACATGACACAACTATATGATGTATTTCTAAAATAGGTTGGGATGAAATAATTTGCATACATGTTGTCTAAGTATACAGGATGGCATGATATAATTGACATAATCGATTCATATACTAAGCAGCTGGCACTCGCATGTATGATCTCTAAACTAAGCAGATAGAATTCAATATTGTGCATATGATGTCTAAACTAAGCAATGCAAGACACCACATGCATCATATGAGAAATATAAACATTGCAACTTAGAGCATACACCTCTGGTGGGATATAGGACTGGTCATATGTCTCTGAATCCTCCTTTGAGGAGCTCCCTGTAACCATCGAGATATATGCTTCAACAGGTACCATTGCCTGCTCTGAAGACCTTGTTTTCACTCCATATTTTCCGTAACCGTCTCAAATGGCTGATAAACATGAAGAGTAGTTCAATATACATAGATTGTCGACAAATGGAATACGTAATGAAAAAAAGATGGCATGAGATAATTCACATATGCCTGGCTCCATGGCGGTGCATAATTCACATATATGATAACTGGCTGAAAAACATGGCATTGCATAATTCACACATCTGATATAGAAAGCAAACATGAGGCATTCACATAAAGCATGTCTAATCTAAGCAGATGGCATGGCAATGCAAGACGCCATACGCATGATATGAGCAATATAACCCAGCCAAGCTAGAGCATGCACCTCGGGGGGGGGATACGACTAGTCATCTCTCTCTGAATCCTCCACTACTAGGGAAAAGGCTAGCAGCAGCGCGGGTTTTAGGCCTATCAGCAGCGCGGGTACCCGCGCTACCAATAAGGCGCTACAGCTAACTCTTAGTAGTAGCGTTGCGTGTACCCGCGCTACCACTATTGACTATAGCAGCAGCGCTTTTCAGGAACGCGCTGCTATTACTTAGCTGTAGCGATTTCCCGGTCCAGCGCTACTGTTATATCTTTCACCATTTCCCCATTCCGGCTTCGATAAACTGCAATTTCCAGATACTAGGTACTACTAGATATCAATTTCATAAAAGCATTATAGGTACTAGGTAGTAGTCCCTCGGTTCGAAATTACTCGTCGTGGTTTTAGTTCAAATTTGAACTCAAACCACGACGAGTAATTTGGAACCGAGGGAGTACTAGATAAAAATTTCATATATACTCAACATGCATCCTCAAGCAGTACAAGGTGACATCGATGACAATCATCATATTTAGTTCTAGATGATATCGACGACGATCATCATATGTAGTTCTACATGATATCGACGACGATCATCATATGTAATTCTAGATGATATAGCCACATACACATATGTAGTTCTAGATGATATCGACGACGATCATCATCCTCAAGCCTGGGCGATGGGTGTTCCTGATAGTAATTAGGATGGCCTGTCCAGCACGAAGATTCTTGCCAACGA
This sequence comes from Triticum monococcum, assembly GCA_034509565.1. Lineage (NCBI taxonomy): Eukaryota > Viridiplantae > Streptophyta > Magnoliopsida > Poales > Poaceae > Triticum > Triticum monococcum. The sequence continues at coordinate 475,405,298 of CM067846.1, forward strand.
GGAATCTCTTCCACCCAACCGAGTTCAAGCGTGTGCGACCATCTTTGCCATGCGGTAAGTACATGTGGTGACGGAACCCCTTGCGGTAAGGCGTAGTCCAACTGAGCCTTCTTCATCAGGCTCGATACCACAACTCACAGATAGGTTCTTTGGCAATCTCTGAATAAGAAAAACATATCAATTAATAAATAGCCTAAGCATGTGATCAGACTCTACACTAAAGTATATCATCGACTAGATTCCACAAAGCATATCATCGACTCTACACTAAGCATATCATCGGATTCACTAAGCATATAATCGGATAATTTGCATTTGTAAATATAACAATAAAGCATATATATATCATCAAATTACTACATGCAGTACGTATAACATACCATTTCATGCCGATCGACCATGGTACTTGTCAGGCGGGTCACGAATGGCACCCCGACAAAGTCATCACATGGCGGAATTATGTCCCATAGGTTGCACACCTCCTCCTCGCTCAGCCTCATTCTTTGAGCTATGATGGCTTCATGAAGTGGGTTCTCATCATCTTCATTGAGTGGGTCCTCATTATCTTCATCATCTTCGTCATCATCATCATCTTCCACCAGGTTGATATAAATGACAACCAGCTTGGGTCTTTCTGCTCTGAAGGAGAATCTGATCAACTCACCACCAGTAAGACGCATGCGAGCGAGGATACGGGCCCATCCATCTCCTCCAATCTGCGACATATTGCGTCCTTTCTCGACCTCCATAGTGTACGCCCCCCAGGAGCCTCAAATGTCATAGTGTCTCCTGTCAGCTTGTTGAATTTCAACCTCACATTGCATGGGACGATCTGTGTAAGAAAAGCAAAATGACACAATGCAGTAATGCCAACACTAAAAATAAAATAGTTGTTACATTTCATCTAATTTCTTACCGCCGCATGATGAAAACTCGGATGGAAGTAGATGCCGAACAGCTTGCCAGTTGCAAGGCTGTTGGCGCACCTTGACTTGCACAGTCGACATAGTGGTGCTGGTGGTGGCGCCATTTTACTAAATCAACTAAATCAAAATGTTCTAAATCAACTAGCCTACTAAATCAACTAAATCAACTAGCCTACTAAATAAACTAAATCAAAATGTTCTAAATGAACTAAATCAACTAGCCTACTAAATCAACTGAATCATATCAACTAAATCGACTAAATCAACTAGCATACTAAATCAACTAGCATACTAAATTCACTAGCATACTAAATCAACTAAATCAAAATGTTACATATGAAAGCCTACTAAATCAAAATGTATCAGGGAGGAGGGACAAGGAGGGGCGACTCAAGGAGCGAGAAGATAGTAGGACGGAGGAGGAAGGCGGAGCGAGGAGGGGCCGGCCGGCGGCGAGTGGAGGGAGGACGGATCAAGGAGGAAGGCGGAGCCAGGAGGGGGCGGCCAGCGGCGAGTGGAGGGAGGACAGAGGAGGAGGCCGGTATCGAGTCCAGCGAGGAGGATGAGGCGACAGCGGCGCAGATCGGGGGAGGGGCGACGGGGGAGGACCGGCGGCGCGGGGGGTGAGGAGGAGACCATGAGTGTGTGTGAGTGTGATCTGTGGATGAGAGGCTAGTGAGATCTGTAGTTAATTTAGCAGTAGCGATTATTACCTAATGCGCTGCTGCTACGTTACGTAGCAGTAGCGCTGTCTATTTTAATGCGCTGCTGCTATAACTGGCCTCGCGGCGGCGTCGTGGGAATTTTAGCAGTAGCGCCGCTTGGAGTGCGCGCGCTACTGATAAACTTGTTTCAGTAGCGAGTTTCCACAGCCCGCGCTACTGCTACTTAGCAGCAGCACTTGATTTTATAGCGCGCTGCTGGTAAGATTCTGTGTATAGGCTTTTCCCTAGTAGTGCTCCTCTGAGGAGCTATCTGTAACCAGCAAGAAATCTGCATCGACAGGTAGCACTGACTGCTCAGAAGACCTTGTTTTCACTCCAGATTTTCCCATGACCGACTCAAATGGCTGATGCACAGGAAGAGTAGATGAATGTATAAACATTGTTGACAAATGGAATATATTATGGAAAAAATATAACACGATACAATTCACATATACGATGACTGGCTAAACAGGATGGCATTGCATGATTCACGTATATGATGCCTGGCTAAAGAAGATGGCATTGCATAATTCCCATATACTCCCTCCATTCCTAAATATTTGTCTTTTTAGAGATTTCAAATGGACTACCACATACGGATGTATATAGACACATTTTAGAGTGTAGATTCACTCATTTTGTTCCGTATGTAGTCACTTGTTGAAATCTCTAAAAAGACAAATATTTAGGAATGGTGGGAGTATGATATAGAAACCAAACATGTGGCATTCACACAAAGCAAATCTAAACTAAGCTGATGACATATAAGATGTATAATGTAAGCAATGCAAGGCGCCATATGCATGATATGACCAACATCAACATGCCAGGTTAGAGCAAACACCTCAGGTGGTAAACAGGCGTGGTCGGCTCCTTCTAAATCTCCATCTGAACAGTTATCTTCCTCTGGAATACAATCTGGAAATGCAGGAGGGGGGGCACTTAGCCCACCATGGAGCAGTGTCTGCATGACATTATATTCGCACACAACAGTCTTCTCTTTTTCTCTACATGTTCAGTACAATTGTGTACAATATCTGACATGCATAATAAAAAATAGTTAGATTTTGTAAGGCCTAAGGGGTGCATGCAAAAATCAAGACTGATGGTAGCAAACGAGTGGATGGATCCAAAACTAATGATAGCAGGTAGATTATAGCTTCAGTTTAAAAAGATAGACAATGGAACATCTATTGTTTGTTGCCTACCCAACATGAACCACATAGAAGACCTAGATGAACCAGATAGTAGACAGATACTATTCATTGCTGGCTCGATATGAGACCCATGGGCAATTCAAAACTCAAGATTGAACGATAAAGTAGCAGGTAATAATAACCGATGTATAACGTAAGCAAACACAAAAGACTGCGACCTCTCTTCCAGAACTGTGTAGTCCTCAGGTTCATCTGCTCAAGTCGATGATGGTAATGCAGTTGGCGTGGCTGCCGGCAACGGGGAAGATGATCTGAGGCGGCGAAAGGAAGTCTGCAGGGGGGTCTCTGCTGCAGTGAACGCTTCTGTCGATGGTGCACCTCAAGTGGGGTGGATGACGACACGGTAGGAGCAGGACATAACACACAGAGTTTTCTTTGACGCCTATCTGAAAATGAAGTAAATCTGTAAGGGCTCCTTAGAATTGGAGGATTCTATAAATGCAGGGACAGGAAAAACACAGGAATAGGATAGGAATGCACATGCAAAACAGAGCATTTGGAAACATAGGATTTCAGTCAACCTGTGTGTTTGGCTCACATGAATTGGAGGAACAGAGGTATGGACAAACAAAGTGATGCAACGAGTGTACAACCTCTTTGGCATAGCCTTGTGGACCTCAGCATCATTGGGTTGGACGTGGAGGATGGTGATGAAGCTGGTGTGACTATCAGAGGCGGGGAAGAAGATCCGAGACCTCTGGAAACGGCGCCGAGGGTACTGCTCCGCTGTGATGGACGGTTCCATCGTTGGAGCAGCTCCGCTAAGGTGTACGGCGACGAGGCTGAAGCATGACAAGACAGACAACGTTAATCTGAAGTGGGACCCTAATATCATCTGCAATAGATGATGTAAAATACATCACCAAAAAGTGCTAGATGTAAAACGCATCAGCCGCGCCATGGCTGCTCCGACAGATGTTGTAAGTATTGTTCACTCTGAACTTAACTGAAGAAAATGAACTTCACAGTCGAAACAGAATTTTACTGTCGAAACTTATTGAACTAGTAATAGAGCATTGCAATAGATGTTTAGGGCGTTCGAGCACTAGTAGCAGAGAAGCAGTGATCTAAATCAGCAGACGCTCGAGCAGGGAACGCACTAGCAGAGAGCAAGTCATGCAGTAGCACCGCGAGCGAGTGCTAAAGCAGCAACTCCTGTAGCTGCTGGAGGTCATGCGGCAGCAGCAGCGCAAGCGAGAGAAAGAGCAGAGCAGTAGCACGAACGAAAGCAGGAGCAATGCAGCAGCGCGACCGACAACAAGAACAGAGCCGTAGCGCGAGCGAGAGCCGGAGCAGCTACAGCTAGTGCCGTTGTGGAAGTCGTTGCCGAGGAAGCAACGACATGGGGGAGAGACTCCGTGGATGATGTGGCCGGTGACGGCGCCGTCGATGGAGACACGCCATGTCTGCCCGGTATCGAGCACCGACAGCCCCGTGAGATTGAATAAAAGATAAAATGCAGCGGTGAGTGCAGAACCTCCTTGGTGGCGCCGAGTTGGCCTCCGCTTCTTCGGAGGAATTGGTGAGGGTGTTGCGGTTCCGGTGGGGCAGGTCAAGACGGCGCTGTGGGGATTGAGGTGGCGTGATAGACGAGGCAAATGTCGGGGCAGCTCCTTGGAGGTGGAGGACGAGGCGGCTGATCTGGCGGGACGACGAGATCGACAACGGATCCTCATCCGGTGCTATGGATGAGGGACGGCGAGCTGGTGCGGTGGACGACATAGTCGGGGAAGAGTCTTCGGCTGGGCGGCGGTCGGGAGGCCGACGGAGGAGCGTGGGGTTTCGCGGGTTTTGGCGGCCTCGGTGTACGAATGGGGGGGCGAAGGGGGATAGGTGAGCCAAGCTTAGGGACGCGCTTGTCCGAAATGTAGGGTAAGTTACCAGCGTACCCCCACCGGTTTTGACACCGTGACGTGGAACTTCATTTCTGGTTGAGGGGTAGAAGGGGGATTTCGCGTGTCTGGGTTGCGGGAGCGATTTCGGATGAGGAGGGAGTTCTTGCGCGCGTCCAAATTTTGGGATAACAAGGCGCGGCGTGGGTTGAAGAAGCGGGAGTTTCAAAGCAGGTGAGAGAAAAGATACCCGAGCTTGAAAATTTCGGGATAACAAGGTGCGGATTCCTTGTTCGGCAGAACAAACTTAACGTGTAAAAAACAATTCATACAAGACACAAGAGAGTCATGTCCCCTTTTACTATATTGCTATAGATGCTATTGAAAAAACTACAAGAAAAATGTAAAAAAAATCGGGAGAACAAGATTACCCTGCACAGTACCAAATCGATTCGCACTTCCCTCAACAACAACAAAAAACAAATCAATTCCCACCAAAGAAAGAGTAATGCTTTTTATATGATTACAGATGCCATGATCTCAAATTTCAATTTTTGAATCCACGTTATGTTGAATTCGAATATATCGTTAGGTGACCTTGCGGTTTATAATTGATGTAGTCGTACATTTTGATCTTCCATCATATATGAACATTTTACTCCACCATGTGAACATATATATTGTCGTCTACCATATGGACTAAATTTGAATCAATTTTCCTTACTTGAATACGATTGTTGTCAAGTTATACAATAATTTAAATATTATCTTGATAACAAAAAACATACATATAGTAGTAATCATATTTCACTATGAACTACATGTACCATACGCTCTCCAATTCAAATATTTGTATCCATTTTATGTCGAATTCAAATCATAGTACATTATTGGTCTAGGTAGCGAGATGTTTGGGATAATCTAAACCCTGTTTTCACACATATAATTTTTGGCTGAATTGGGACAAGTTTTGGTATAAGCCTCTTGCAAAACCGGAGATTCTCTCAACAAGCCTCGTGGTTCCGAGAGGGAACGTGTCACCTTTGTGTGCGAAACGATATACGCTGCCTCCCCCTGATTTTATTTACAGAGGCAACATAGAACTATATGAGTGCCCTGTTAAATTTTGGAATTATTTCGGGTTCATTTGGCCTTTTTATACATTAATTGAGTTTCTGGACTTTTAATGTGCATAATCTAAATATGAATTGCATGCACATGCTCCGGTGCACCAAAGTGGGTTGAAAAATCACATGTGTGTCCCTGGTTGAATTTCTAGGTCCCATGGAAGAAATGAGAATGAAATTCAAACATCTGGGCGTCATGACTCGGCCGATAACATCGAGAAACTTTGATTTTAGATTCATGTAAATAAAACTCGCCTAGAAATCATGAAACTTGGCATGGTGTCATGTCATGGCACTAACATGTTGTGGTAAAAAATTGGGCCAATTTGGAAGCTCGTGGTTCTAAGAGGGAACATGCCACCTTTGAGTGTGAAACGATATACGCTGCCCCTCCCCCCTTGAGTTTCTTAACAAAGGCAACATAGAACTACATTAGTGCCCTGTTAAATTTTGGAATTATTCCGGGTTCGTTTGTCGTTTTTATACATTAATTGAGTTTCTGGTCATTTAATGTGCATAAGTCAAATTTGAACTACAAGCACATGCTCTCGTGCACCAAAGTTGGTTGAAAAATCACATTTGTGTCCTCGGGTGAATTTCTAGGTCCCATGCAAGAAATGAGAATAAAATTAAAGTATCTGGGCATCGTGGCTCGGCCGAGAACATTGAGAAACTTGGTTTAAATTTTTTTGTAAATCCAAAACACGTCTGAAAATCATGAAACTTGGCATGGATGTCATGTCAAGGTACTACCATGTTGTGGTAAAAAAATTGGCCGAATAGGAATAGATTTTGGTATAAGCTTTTGCAAACCGAAGCTTCTCTCAAGAAGGCTCGTGGTTTTGAGAGGGAACGTGCCACCTTTGAGTGCGAAACGATATACATTGTCCCCCTTGAGCTTATTTACAAAGGCAACATAGAACTACATGAGTGCCCTGTTAAATTTTGGAATTATTCCGGCTTCGTTTAGCTTTATTTACACATTCATTGAGTTTTTGGTCATTTAATGTGCATAATTCAAATTTGAACTACAAGCACATGCTCCCGTGCACCAAAGTTGGTTGAAAAATCACATTTGTGTCCTCGGGTGAATTTCTACTCCCCCCTTCCATCTATATAGGTCCTAATGCATTTTGAGGCTAACTTTGACCAAACGTTAGAGCAATAATATATGACATGCAACTTACACAAAGCATACCTTCAATTTTGTATGTCAAAGGAGCTTCCAATAATATAATTTTCATAGTATACATCTCATGTGCTATTAATCTTGTCAATAGTCAAAGGTTGTCTTGAAAAACACATTAGGCCTTATATAGATGGAAGGAGGGAGTAGGTCCCATGCAAAAAATGAGAATAAAATTCAAACATCTGGGCATCATGGCTCGGTCGAGAACATTGAGAAACTTGGTTTTAAAATCATGAAACTTGGCATGGTGTCATGTCATGGTAGTACCATGTCGTGGTAAAAAAATTGGCCGAATAGGAACAAATTTTGGTATAAGCTTCTTGCAAATCGGAGCTTCTCTCAAGAAGGCTCGTGGTTCTGGGAGGGAACGTGTCACCTTTGTGTGCATAATTCAAATTTGAAATACAAGCACATGTTCCAGTGCACCAAAGTTGGTTGAAAAATCACATGTGTGTCCTCGGGTAAATTTCTAGGTTCCATGCAAGAAATGGGAATGAAATTCAAAATTCTGGGCGTCGTGGCTGGGTTGGAAACATTGAGAAACTCAGTTTTTTAATTCCTGTAAATCGAAAATACGCATGAAAATAATGAAACTTGGCTTGGTGCCATGACAGGGCACCAACATGCTGTGGTAAATTTGCAATCCGATTTGCGAAGGCGCACACATTAACAATCAACAAAGTCATTTTGGAACAAGTGTTGTCACGTTACAATCGGAAACACAAGTATTATTGAAACCGTGGGCGTTCTACTTACTAGTACCATTTACGTGCCACCACGCATCCCCATTTTTTATTAGCTTGGAGGCGTCGTGCAGGGTAGCTATTTGAGTACGAGAGGCATGCGATCAGACCCCTGCGCGTGCTTATCGGGAGGAGAGCCCTTTGACCTCCATCTGTCGTCCACCTCTCTCCTAAGGTCTCCATTAATGGCGCCCGAGCCTCTGTTTAATGGCGTGGCTATGTCTCACTCGACTGAGATTTAAGAGAGAAAAAAGAAAATCTGAAAGCACGTATCTTGATGTAAGATCCGACGGACCTATATAGCATCTACTGCGACTTATAGCAAGACTGATGAATATATAAGGACGATTAAATTTTTTTTTTGATCAAAGAAGGGCTTGCCCCTTTCGATTTTCATTACTGAAAACCACCACAATTCACAAGAAGTTCAGCACAACTCCAGCCTAACACGAAGGACTAAAAGCTACCAGATTGAAATCGCAACATCCCAAGAGGCCAACAAAGGCCAAACATCTGCGCTAGAACCCAACATTTCACAACCGACGACACAATCCACATCCTAAACCGATTATTACATCAAAAGAAACCAGGAAACTAGTCTCCGCGACGAGCGGCGATGAGCTCTTTCATGTCCTCAAGACACTGCTTGAGAACATCGACGGATTCCTCCACCAGCCTTTGGCGCTCGTTGCGGAGCATGTCATTCTCGTTCATAAGTTTCTTCAACAAGGCACTGGTCTCCTCCTGCAAGTCTGCACTTCGGACGATCTTCTCCCTCAGCAGGTCACGCTCGGCCCGAAGCCTCTCATTGCCCTCCCTTAGTTGTCGGATGACGCCGGTAGCCTGTTCAAACGAGGCTATCATGTCGTCCTGCAACCTCGCCGAGCCGGAGATCTGATCCATCTGGCTATGGATGATCGCATGCATGCGCCTGTAACAGTCGTCGCCTGCCCGCGAGAAATTTTCCTAGGCCGTCGTGGCGCGGCGGGACATCTCTGCTGCATTCATGGCACGGCGGGACATCTTTACTGCTTCCGCGGCGCGGCCGGACCAGTTTGCTACATCGATGGTGCGGCGGGACCTCCGTGCTGCTTCAGCGGCGCGGCGGGACCTCTGTGCTGCTACTTCCGTGCGGCGGGACTTGTCGGCTGCTCTCACAGCGAGGCGGGACATCTCTCGTGCTTCCGCTTCCATGCTCGCCTCTCCCTGGTGGCAATCTCTCGACCCAAAACTCACGCTGGCCATGGCAGACGCAAGGGAAGGATGCTGAATGACTTGTTTGTTTTTGTGGATGAGGAGTTGAGGAGGAATGTGCGGTCATCTTGGCATACTAGTATTTATAACCGAGTACTAATACGCTCCTAAGTGGGAAACCGTTTAGGTTGTGGTCGGTGTGAACAGGTTTGCAATTCAATATAGCGTGGAGTAATTTGGAATGTGACGAGACGCAAGCTCAAAATTTATTGACGGTTCTAGTTTCGAAGTGCGGCACTATTCCCGGATGGAGTACTTCTTTTTCTACTCCCTCCTTTCCGGTTTTATAGGGCTTATCTCAAAATTTTAGTTTTTCCATTTTATAAGGCTCAATTTGGTTGTCCCCAACACATGTTCAGATTCCAAGGTGCATTATATCATTGCATGCAAGTATTAAGAGAAAATTGACCAATGCATGTACTTTATGCATGCATGCATTGCAATTAATGCATTAAACCTATCTCTCAGGACTTCTCGCACGCACCATCATGCCACCCACAAAAACTTGTACTCTGAGTTTAGTAGTACGTTATACAGGAAGAGAAGAGGTGCACACACGCACTCGTCCTCTGACACACGCGTATGTTTTTTCTCGAAAAGGAGGATGATGACCCCCAGCCTCTGCATCTGGGAGTCACACACGCAAATTATTGAAATATATCGAGTGCAGTGCTTTGATGTGTTGCGTCAACTCGTACATCAACGAGAAGTTTGATTATCCTCTCCCTTGCAGACTTAACTGCACCTGCCTTTGGCTGTATGACAGGTTGGCCACACACCTGTAGGGCCCACGTGTCATACACGCAAAGGCAGGAGCGTCCCTCCCTCGCCCATGAGCGTGGTGGCTGGCAAGACTAGGAGAAGCTTTCGCTACACGCTCTCCCTCCCGCACGCGGTGGACATGCAGCAGTTCAATCGGTGTCAGATGGCCAGAAGCGTACTGTAGTAGTCCTCCAGTGCAGTAGTATTCCATCATTGTTCGACTTCCCGAAGAGGCGAAGAGCCAAGCGCAGCCCAGACGCTCGTGTGGAAGTTTCATGTGTATAGTAGTCTAGGATAGCATGTACCGTGCCTGTAAGCTTAAAATCATTGGGGTCAGCTCCATGCTATGTGGCCGTCTTGAATTTTTTTTAAATAAAATAGTCTTCTAGCCCTACCCGAAAACTGCCGCGCGTACTGCCCGGGAAAAGCCCCGCCCTCAACTTTTAACTACGCGAAAATAGTTCGAGCTTGTTTGTTCTATATAAATACAGTACTTACTGTATGTTTATTCACCCGTGGGGTTGTTCAATGAATGGAGGGGCGGGGAGCACAAGTGAACAATACTGTAGTACTACTAGTAGTAAGTAGGAGTCGTACAGTAGTCACCTTAAATAGAGAGTTTCTTTTCTTTAATGCCACGTACACAAATTGAAACGCTTGTTGTGGAGAGAAAAAAGATAATCACTCCACTATATATGGACGCAGGGGCCTGAGCGCTTGCTTTACTAGGGTTGCTCTCTTCATTCTCTCACCCTCTCTAGATATAAACAAGACAACGGTAGTGACATTTTCTCTCTGCTCACCGCTGGTCACAGATCCGGCCGGATCCCTTAGGCCGGTGTGTGTAGAGGACTAAAAGGTGCATCATTCACGCGGTCATCGCCGCTGAGTGAGGAAACCCACAGCTACCGGAGGGGCCCGATCCTCTGCCCGTGCCGTTCTCTCCGACACATGGCCGGCTCGGGAGGTCCTCCGACCCTTCTTCCTCCCTGCCGTATTGTCCACAGATCCGACCTGCCGCCGCCGACATCCCGGCGACCCTCAGGTATAAGTTCTTCGAAAGCGGCCTTGCTCTACTACCTCAGCTCCTCACGTGTTTGCATGTGCATCTTTTTCTACTCCCATAAGCTCTTCCAAAGGCACCTAAATTTTTAGTATTATTAGAGGTAAAGCTACTTCATGCATTTGAATCTAGGGCTTTGTTCAAACAACGAAGAAAGGGGGGAAAGTTGTAGCATGAATCTAGGACTTGATTCAAAGAGGAAATAATATGGTGAAAGTAGTAGAGACCGGATACCCAACCGGTCTATTGGTTGAAAAGGGAAATAATGGGAAAACGCAGTACAAACTGGATAAGGAACATATCTATTATTGGTTGAAAAAAGGATAGAAAGTGGCGGCTGGTGGACAAGTCAACAGAGTATGTCCAAGATTATATTTGCTCCCATCACATAGTAAAAGGTCTCCAGGATTAGATTTGCTACCCTCACATAGTAAAAGGTCTCAGGATTATATTTGCTGTCCTCACATAGTAAAAGGTCTCCTGGATTAGATTTGCTGCCCTCACATAGTAAAAGGTCTCCAGGATTAGATTTGCTGCCCTCAAATAGTAAAAGGTCTCCAAGATTAGATTTGCTGCCCTCACATAGTACAATGGCACTCCTGGCATTTCCCCCAGTATGATAAGTAAGTTGCTCCTTTATGCCGCTGAGTGTCCTGGTGTCCCCACGGTCCCATGCCCTTAAACCAACTCTTTAGCTGTTGTTGATTTACTGTGTCTGGTAAACAAGCAATGCCACCATTAAAGTTATCCCATATTTGAGGAATCTCATTGTTGATCATAATGCTTCTGGTAACATGAAGCATTGCTGATGTTTTAAAATTTCTACTGTCCTTGCGTGATTTCCATGAACATAATTAAGATGCTTCTTTTCATTTTGTATATGTTTCGTATATTCTTATTGACCAGCAACTGTTTACTTTCTATCTTTTTGTGTAGATAGGGATATCCATTTCACCTTGTTGCTATTGTGACCTTTTGGTGAACTGCACAAAACACTTTTTTTTGGAACGAGTGTCTTGTGCAGTTCAACTAAAATGTCACGTGGGCAACATCTCTCAATTTTGGTGGAACTGCACAAAATGGTGATTGGAGTTTCCAAAATCTCCGTCAAGTTCTGTTGGTAATCTCGTGCAACATTTTATTAGCCTTTGCAAGATGGAGCCGTCACTGTCACCACAATGGCACTTTATTTTAGTGGAACTGCATAAAAGGATAAGAAAATTATAGTTGCACCTTACATGAGTTGGACAGCCAACCTTAATGTTCCTCAATTTTAGTGCAACTACTAAAGAAGAACCTGGCAGCTCACAACAGCAAGTACTTCTTGTTAGCTGAATGATGCAATCTTTGCTTCATTTCAGGTGAACTGTAGAAAAAGGCGCATGAATTGAATCATGGAACTCCAAGCAAACCACATCCAAGTAGAGCTGGAGGTTGAGTTCAAGGAGGCCGCTATTAAAGCGAAATCATGCTCACCTGTCTCCTTGTTTGTGCTGTGCAAACATGCTGTGCAAACAGGAATACTCAACTACAGATGTTGGGACTGTCAAGAGCATTCGCCAAGTTCTTCGATTGCATGACATGGCTAGCCAAGATGGATTTAATCCCGATATTCACTTTTGTCAAAAGGCTCTAATGGGTTGGTTCTGAATCTTGCAAGCTGGGAATCAGTGAGATGTGTAGGCATCTTTGTTGTACTTATTATTTGGATCTTATTTGTTGGTTCTGAATCTTGCAAGCTGGGAATCAATGAGATGTGTGGGCATCTTTGTTGTACTTATTATTTGGATCTTATTTGTTGGTTCTGAATCTTGCAAGCTGGGAAACACGACATGATGATGCAGATGACAACAACCATAACAAACAGTTCAAACTTGGTAGTATTATCTTTGTGAAAGTGCGACAAATGTGCTGATCGTGTGCGTCCCAAGAATAATAATTCTAATTGTCGTGCATGTTGATCCTGTGGCACTGATAGAACGAGCAAATGCATTGCTTCTTTTAAGTACAATTTTCTATTAAAGCTAATTAAATTTAAGTAAAGCGACCACTAACTCCTGTTATTACAGTACCAATACAGACCCGCTCGTGAACCGATGTGTGGCTGGGGTGCATCTTCTGCCGGGCATGCAGCGGACGAGGGAGGGGTAGTAACTGTTGTCGCCTATACACACTCAGCTTACTGTTGAATCCAGTTCCCCAAGAGCTGAAAAACGAACTGCTGCCGCCGCCTACACACTCGTTCACTCGAAGAGACTCTAATGGCGATCCGAGGGGTGAGCCTGCTGGATATGGACTTCAGCAAGGAGTTCCCCTTTGAGTTCGCCATTCAGTCCTATGGCTGCACCAAGTTGAATGTGATGTACACCAACGATACGGACTCGGTGAAGCTCTGCCTCGCCTCAGTCCTATGGCTGCACCAGGTTCTGGAGCATTCGCCCGTTTAATCGGCAGGGTCGACTGCACCTTCGCTACAGTGGAGAGAAGGAAGAACACGACGATTCGGCCATCTGGTGCAACAAGCTTGTCGACATCGAGAAGCAATACAAGATCATCAGCAACGGGCAGGAGAAGGACTCCGTGGTTGACCTCGCTGAGACCATCATCGACCCCTGATACGCCAACATGAAAGAAGACGACCTGAACACATGGGACGTACCTCTGAATCTAGCCTACATAACCTACGCGGCCAAGGACGCATACGCATGCTATGACATGTACAGGCAGATCTTGGACATGAGGGCGTGTCTGCTTCCCATAACCGACGAGTACACGGACAGCCGCAGCGTCATGATCAAGCATGCCAGGAAGGTCTAGATGTTGTACTTTATCTGTTTATAAGCACCTTTATCATCTGAGTGTTTCATGCATTAGCCTATGTGTCGTAATTATCTGTTTTGTTTGAAATATTTCTTTTAAGAACCCATTAACCTGATTTCTTTTTTAGTGGCTATTTGCTTATGTATCTAAACTAGTTCACTTGTCCGTAAAAAAACTAGTTCACTCGGCTGCTGTGCTTTCAATCTCCTTCCTCCCAACATATTCCCCTCCTCAGGTGGACCCAACAGGTCTCTGAATTTTCTCCCACTTTCTTTTTCGATGTAAACTGAGTTTTCTCCCAGTACTTTCCCCTAGAACCAACTCAACGGTTCCACGTCTAGCCTAAAAAATAATAATACCCCATGCACTATTAACTCATCAAATTAAAATGATATTTTATTTCATAAGTTGAAAGTTCTTACAAAATAATAATAATAATAATTGTTTATATATAACTTGGCAAGTTAACTCCTAGTGATTGTGTACATAAGCTTGCAAAGATTTTACTGACGTGCAATCATGTGTTTATGTTTTATAACATTTCTCCGTCTAGCCCAACATGATATTTTCACCCAGCCCAGCAAGTCCGCGGATTTCGAGAAAAATGCAAATTGGATTTAAACGGGCTGCATAGATACTACATCATTGTTTCACCCAGCCCACCAAATGAACTAAAAAAAACAAATGGACTGACAGCTGGGTCCACGGCCACAGGCTAGTTTTTTTGTGATTTGCCAAGTAAGTCGCTTTGTTAGGCCTGTTGGGCTGCAAATCTTTCAAGACGAGGAGAGCTTTCATTCGGCTGGCCGAGAAGATGGCCCATCAGTAATGAGAAATGGGATGTACATTTTTAAAACACATCAAACCGGCAATTAGTTTCAAATATCTATTTTTTCATTTCAAGATTTTAAATTACATTAATTTTTATGCATGGAGAATTTGTTGGATTTTATATTGATATACATTTATTTTTATAATCAGTTTGAATGCGAGTCGAAATTTCAGGATTAAAAACAGTTCGGACCGCACCGAAATATGCAAAATTTCGTATAATTTTTTAACCGTGGCCACAATATGGGTTGTAATGCTAACAAAAAGAATATGGGCTCCAAAAAAACCCTAAGAATTAGCAAATGGGTTGTATGCTGTTTTCCACAGATTTGAGGCTTTCCTAAAAAAAGGTTGACGCACAAGCAGTGACTGTTGGATGTCCATCGAACGGCCGTCGTGCTTCTTCAATCTCTGCTCTTCCTGCTCCAGCCGCTCAAACAAGCGTCGGTGGGAGGACTGCCTGCTCCCTCGTCCCCGCGGCCGGCTGTGCTCCCGCGCAGGCCTCACCGCCCCACCGTACTCCCATCGCTAGCCTAGCCATCCCTCTACTCACCCACACCTGCTGTTATTCTCCGGCGATGACAGACGAACCAGTAAACCCTCGTACAGTCGTACTCCCCTTCGCGTGGGAAACAACTGCCGAGTCTTCCCTGCCTCCGTGTCGTTCCCTTCCTAGGCCTCGCCGTCGTCCACCGCCCTAGTGCTCTCGGCGTGGCCTGGTCAACATGGTCAACGACCGACATGCATCTGAAGTGGACTGTATGTGGAGAGGCCGACAGCTGGGTCCACGGTCGCACGCAAGGAAATGCCTCCTTATTACGCGCAAAATAACGATTCCTCCACCTGACATCAAGGACCCACCGAAAGGGCCTCTGTATTTCGCGAAAAAAGGTTACCGCCGCTAACAGCTCGGACCCACCAGCTATATCTTCGCACGCAAGGAAGTGCCTCCTTATTACGCACAAAAAAATGAATACGCCCCCTATTAGCTGGGACTCAGTATAGTGGCATGCTGACTTGTGGGCCTACTAAGTTGACGGGGACGGAGGGCTTTTGTCAAGTTAGTCAATATATGCACGATTCTAGCTCCAGTGACCGTACGATGTCCATCCAACGGCCGTAGTGCTTCTTCAACCTCTGGTCTTCTTGCTCCAGCCGCCCAAACTAGTGCCGGTCGTGCCTCGTGCTCCTGCCTCCCGTGGCCGTATGCGATGCGGCGGAGGCCTCACCGCCCCTACTACTCCCACCGCTGGCCAGGCCATCCCTCTACTCACACACACCCCTTGTTATTCTACGGCGATGGCAGCCTTACACCGCAGCGAACCAGTGAACCCTCGTACTACTTTATGCGTGGGCATCCACTGCCGCGTCTTCCCCGGCTCCGTGTCATCCCCTTCCTAGGCCTCGCCGTCGTCCACTGCCCTGGTGCTCTTGGCACGGCGTGGTCAACGTGGTTAAGGAACGGCTTCCATTGGACGTGGAATGTATGTGGAGAGGCTGACAGCTGGGTCCACGGCCGCAGCAAGGAAGTGCCACTAATTACGTGCAAAATAATTATTTCTCCACCTAACAGCGGGGACCCACCGGACGGGCCACCGTATTTCGCGAAAAAAATGTTTCCCCCTGACTACTGGGACCCACCAGCTACACCTTCGCACGCAAGGAAGTGCGTCCGGGCAAAAAAACAAAACGATTCGCCCCCCTGACTGCTGGGACCCACCAGCTACATCTTCGCACGCAAGGAAATGCCTGACAGTCGGGACCCACCTGGTCGAAACGTACGTAGCGTTGTCATTCTGGTCGCGAACGTGTATGTACATATATACTGGTCGATGTAGAGGCGCGCACGTGTCGTAGTAGAGGCGCACACGTGTCGTAGTAGAGGCGCGCCCATAGCATGTACACGTATGTACAGCGGCCAGGGTGCAAGAAAGAAAATACGGCCTCGTACGTACATACGGGCAGGGTCTCGAACGCCTACTCGCGCATACGTACGACCAGGGCTCGTGTACATGGCTGGGTCAGAACGGAGAAACAACATCGTCCTCGTGTTCATGGGGAGGCAGCGTCGTCGTCGTGTTCATGGGGAGGCAACGGAATGCGTCGTGTTCATCAGTAGGCAACGGAACGTGTGGGAGCCAACTGGCTAGGTCAGAACGGAATGCGTGGTCGTGTTCATCGGGAGGGCTTGGACGGAACAGGCGATGGAAACGAGGCCTGAACAGGGTCCTGTTGATCGGGAGGGGTCTGGCGTATCACGAAACGGACGAAACGGACCTCCTACGGTCGAAACGGGGGTCCTGTTGATCGGGAGGGGTGTGGCGTACCGCAAACCGGACGAAACGGACCTCCTACGGTCAAAACGGGGGTCTTGTTGATCGGGAGGGGTGTGTCGTACCGCAAATCGGACGAAATGGAAATCCTATGGTCGAAACGGGGGTCCTATTCATCGGGAGGGGTGTGGCGTACCGTAAAATGGGACTCCATGGGATACTGTTCATCTCCACCGTCGACCTCCTCCAGCCTCCACGGGCTCCTGTTCATCCACCCTCCACCACGCGCTACTCCACCGGCTACTGTTCAACCACCCCTCCACCGTCTACTGTTCATCCAGCCCTCCACACCATGGGGTCCTGTTCAACCACCCTTGCACGGGCACCCCTCCACCGTCTACTGTTCATCCAGCCCTCCACCACACCACAGGGTCATGTTCATCCAGAGGCAACGCCACCGCTCACTGTTCATCCACCCCCCCCCCCCGCAATGCTCACTGTTCATCCCAGAGGCAGCATCGATCGGCTTCAGTTAGCAGCAGTAGCAAAGTAATCGCTTGATCGGGTTCAGTTAACATCCATCGATCGATCGCTCGGGTTCAGTTAGAGCCCAACGGCTCGCTCGGGTTCAGTTAGAGCCAACACCTGGCACACACGCGCGTACGTGTACGAGAGAAACGTGCATCGCTCGACCCTGACCTCCCGCTGTAACCGGGAACTCCCCGAAATTTTCCTCCCCCTCGCTTCTACCACGGTTTTTTCTGTCATGGACGGCCCAAAGAATGTCATGCAACTGCGTCTCCGGCCCGCCCAGGACGAAAAGCCCATTTTCTGTCATGATTGTTTGTCATAGAAGTAGGAGCCCACCACATCTATGATGATACTGGGTTTTGTCATAATTATCGTCATAGAAGTGTCATATGTATGACAGAAAAAAAATTTGTTCGGCCCAAAATGTCACGGATGTGTCTTTTTTTGTAGTGTTCATAGTCCAACAGTCCGGCCAAAGGATATAGTCTGGCTGTCCGGAGACCCCCTAATCCAGGACTCCCTCAATGACGATGATTTCTCCCTCCGGGAGGGAAGTTCTCTCGGTGGAATCGCTCCACTAGAGGACAAAAGTTCACATGCCCAAGTTCCGCCTCGAGACGGCGGCGCTTCGTCCCGAAAGTCCTCTCCTTATTTTTTATAGGTCAAAATGACTTATATACCATAAGAGGGGCACCGGAGGTGGGCCGAGGAGGGCACAACCCACCATTGCGCGCCTCGGCTCCCTAGCACGCCCAGGTGGGTTTTGCCCACCTGGTGGGCCCCCTCTGGTAGTTATTTGCTCCA
Source organism: Triticum monococcum (assembly GCA_034509565.1). Lineage (NCBI taxonomy): Eukaryota > Viridiplantae > Streptophyta > Magnoliopsida > Poales > Poaceae > Triticum > Triticum monococcum. The sequence goes on from CM067846.1 coordinate 475,423,377, forward strand.
ATAATTCTTATATATTCCATCAAAAATCTCCATGAAGTTTCAACTCATTTGGAGTTTTGCAGAATAGGTAGCCTGACGTAGCTTTTCTAGGTCCAGAATTCTAGCTGCTGGTATTCTCCCTCCTTGTGTGCACCTTGCATATTATGAGAGAAAAGGCACTAGAATTACCCCAAAAAGCATTATTATGGATAAAAACATTATAAATAATAGTATGTAAACATGATGCAAAATGGACGTATCACGCGCCGATGTTGTCACTGCAGTGAAGCGTCGTCGACAACTACCTGGGCTCTAATGCAGTGCTTGCCGACAACTGTGGGTGATGCAAGATCGTATGAGGGAAGGGGTTGTTGTGCGATGTGAGGAAGGAGATCATGTGGGCGTTGACCATTCAAACCAGCTGAGAGGAGGTATCCGACGGTGTGGTGGGGCTGATCAAATGGCCAGCGAGGCAGCTTAAATCTTCCTGGCATTAGCCGGTTGATTTGTAGCGTTGGCCATATAAAATAGCATATAAATGCATATAAAACATCCAAGATTGATACTTTAATAACATGGAACAATCAAAAATTATAGATACGTTAGAGATGTACTCCCTCCGTTCCAAATTACTTGTCTTGGATTTGTCTAGATACGGATGTATCTAGACTCATTTTAGTGCTAGATACCTCCATATCTAGACAAATCCAAGACAAGTAATTCAGAACGGAGGGAGTATCAAGTAGGCCAATAAACCAGATTGGAATATATTGTTTGCAGTTTTATCTCCAGCATGGTGTCCTCCATAAGGGCTGGAGTGACACTTCCTCAAAATTTGTTCCCACTCATACTCAGGTATACAATGTGTAATAATACCATTTACTCCTTCTTTATATAGATGTGGGTCATCCCAAAAATAATGTCTTAAATCAAAGAAGTTTTTTTTGTTTTATTGGTAGGTAAGTTTAGGCGCTATATATTATATATTTAGCAACAATGTAATTAGTATAATCAACATACCAAGGGTTATGACGAGAGGAAGTATTAATACCAAGGGTCATCTAGAATATTTTCTATCCCAGACAAATTATCTCCTACATGGTTATCAGCTCCCTTTCTATCAACAATATGTAAGTCAAACTCTTGTAATAAAGGAACCCACCTAATCAATCTAGTCTTAGCATCTTTCTTATCCATAAGATATTCATTAGCAGCATGATCAGTGTGAATATTTACATTAGAATCAACAATATATGGTGTAAACTTGTCACAAGCAAACACAAATGATGTGAGTTCTTTCTCGGTAGTAGCATAATTTTTCTAAGCACTGTCCAAAGTCTTACTAGAATAATGAATAGATTTAATTTCTTATAAACTCTTTGACCAATAACATTGATGACCCAAAAGTATACGGGATCTATCATAGTCCTTTCGATAAGTAAGAGTGTCGAATCCAATGAGGAGTAGAAGGAAATGACAAGCGGTTTTCAGCAAGGTATTCTCTGCAAGCACTGAAATTATCGATAACAAATAGTTTTGTGATAAGGTAATTCGTAATAGGTAACAAGTAATAAATGTAACTAAGATGCAGCAAGGTGGCCCAATCCTTTTTTAAGCAAAGGAAAAGCATGGACGAACTCTTATGTAAAGCAAGTGCTCCTGAGGACACATGAGAATTATTGTCAAGCTAGTTTTCATCATGCTCATATGATTCGCGTTCGTTACTTTGATAATTTGATATGTGGGTGGACCGGTGCTTGGGTTCTTCCCTTACTTGGACAAGCCTCCCACTTATGATTAACCCCTCTCGCAAGCATCTGCAACTATGAAAGAAGAATTAAGATAAATCTAACCATAGCATGAAACATGTGGATCCAAATAAGCCCCTTACGAAGCAACACATAAACTAGGGTTTAAGCTTCTGTCACTCTAGCAACCCATCATCTACTTATTACTTCCCAATGCCTTCTCCTAGGCCCAAATTATGGTGAAGTGTCATGTAGTCGACGATCACATAACACCGCTAGAGGAAAGAAAACATACATCTCATCAAAATATCAAATGAATACCAAATCCACATGTTTACTTATAACAAGACTTCTCTCATGTCCTCAGGAACAAACGTAACTACTCACAAAGCATATTCATGATCATAATCATAGGGGTATTGAATATCATTAAGGATCTCAACATATGATCTTCCACCGAATAAACTAACTAGCATCAACTACAAAGAGTAATCAACACTACTAGCAACCCACATGTACCAATCTGAGGTTTTGAGACAAAGATCGGATACAAGAGATGAACTAGGGTTTGAGAGGATATGGTGCTAGTGAAGATGTTGATGGAGATTAACCCCCTCTCGATGAGAGGATCATTGGTGATGACGATGACGATGATTTCCTCGTCTAGGAGGGAAGTTTCCTCGGCAAAACAGCTCCGCCGGGGCCCTAGATTGCTTCTGCCCAGGTTCCACCTCGAGACCGCGGTGCTTCGTCCCGAAAGCTTCCTTATGATTTTTTCCAGGTCAAAAGACATCATTAGCAGAACATGGGCACCGAAAGCCTGCCAAGGGGCCCACAAGCCCTAGGGGCGCGCCCCCCGGGCTTGTGGCCACCTGGTGGGTCCCCTCTGGTATTTTCTTTGCCCAATATTTTTTATATATTCATAAATAATTCTCCGTAAATTTCTAGGACTTTTAGTGTTGTGCAAAATAGGTCTATCAGATTTGCACCCTTCTCTGTCCAGGATTCCAGCTGCCGGCATTCTCCCTCTTCATGTAAACCTTGTAAAATAAGAGAGAAAAGACATAAATATTGTATCATAATGTGTAATAACAGCCCATAATGCAATAAATATCAATATAAAAGCATGATGCAAAATGGACATATCAACTCCCCCAAGCTTAGACCTCGCTTGTCCTCAAGCGAAAGCCGAAATCGATAAATATGTCGACATGTTTAGAGATGGAGGTGTCGATAAAATAAAATACGGACATGATGGCATCATGATTATCTTTAGAACAACAACATATAATGACATATAATTTATTATGATAACGTGATAATTCGTTCATAAGGTAAAGTATGAATCAGAAACTTTATTGAAAACCAACAAACTATGATCTCAGTCATTGAAGCAATTGTAATTTATCATAAAATCGGAAAGAGTCAATGTAAGAGCTTTTGTATAGCAAGCCCACATACTCAACCATCTCTTAGTCATTCATAATTGCTAACACTCACGCGATACTTATGAGTTCAAAGCCTGAGTCGGACACACGGAAAGATAGGGGCTTATAGTTTCGCCTCCCAACCTTTTACCTCAAGGGTAATGTCAACAATAGTACTTTATGATAACCTACATCCGAGGGGATATGTATATTTGGATCTTCCCCAACATATAGTGCTTGCCAAAAAGGAAAAGTGTAAAAAAGGAAAGGTGAAGATCAACATGACTCTTGCATAGAGGTAGAAAGTAAAAAGTAAAAGATAGGCCCTTCGCAGAGGGAAGCAGATGTTGTCATGCGCTTTTATGGTTAGGCGCACAAAATCTTAATGCAAAAGAACGACACTTTATATTGCCGCTTGTGATAAAGAACTTTATTATGCAGTCTGTCGCTTTTATTTCTTCCATATCACAAGTTCGTATAAAGCTTATTTTCTTCACACTAAAAGATCATACATATTTAGAGAGCAATTTTTATTGCTTGCACCAATGACAACTTACTTGAAGGATCTTACTCAATCCATAGGTAGGTATGGTGGACTCTCATGGCAAAACTAGTTCAAGGGATGTTTGGATGCACAAGTAGTATCTCTACTTGGTGCAAAAGATTTGGCTAGCATAAGAGGGAAAACAAGCTCAACAAGTTGGAGGAACCATGACAATATAACTTCTATTCGGATATAAGACAACATAACCCATTATGTTGTCTTCCTTGTCCAAGATCAACTTTTTAGCATCTCATATTTTAATGAGTCCCCACAATCACAAAAGATTTCCAAGATAGTATATTTGTATATGAAACCTCTCTTTCTTTATTACGTCCTATTAATTGCAACAATGACCAAAACTATGTTTGTCAGCTCCCAACAAATTTTACTCATCATACCCTTTATATGTGAAGTCATCACTCTCCATAAAATCATTATATAATCTTTTTACTTCTTTTATTCCTCTTTCTTTTTCTCAAGATCATAGCAAGAAAACAAAGCCCTCAACTCAAAACTACTCTCTATCATATAACTCACGGACTCGATTACATAGATAGATCACAAAGCAAAACTCAAAGACTAAATCGTACAAAAACTTTATTCTACTAAATCGAGATATAACCAAAAGGATCGAACTAAGAAAAACGATAAAGGTAAAGATGTGATTATGATGATACGATATCGGGACACCTCCCCCAAGCTTGGCAGTTGCCAAGGGGAGTGCCCATACACATGTATTTAGATCTCTTTCTTCAGAGGTGGTGATGATGTTGTAGGCTTGTCCTTTCTCCTCAGCTTACGCTTGCGGGTGGAATTTTCCACCTTCAGGTCATAGATCTCTCCCTCTAGTATTAATAACTTTTTTTCATAATTCTTTCTTATTCTCCTGCAAAAGACGAAAGGGGATAAACACAGATCTTAGGTTTCTTTGCTTTAGTGGGGAGACTTGACTTTTTGAACTCCACGTGCATGTCCCCAAGCTGGGGTAGCAGGACTTCCTCTTCTTCGGAACTTGTATCTTCCTTTCCCTTCGGATCATAGTCTTCTTGTTCCTCCGTGGTCCAACAATAATGCTCCACATCCTCATAAACCTTGGGGTCTACAATGTAAACAGCTACATAGCTCTCTCCCTCAGAATCTTGGGACGACATGCCCTCAAATCTTTCAGAAAAATAACTTGAAACGAGAGTTGTATATATAATCATTTTTTACCAACCAAAAGAAGTATTGCCGTGATATGGTGGTCAAAACCTTCGGGAGAATATATAATCATTTTTTACCAACCAAAAGAAGTATTCTGTAAGAAAATAGAGTCTGGAGGGCACACGAGGTGGCCACAAGCCAGGGAGGCACGCCTAGGGGGGTAGGGCGCGCCCCCAGGGCTTGTCGCCTCCTCGTGCACTTTTCGGACTACTTTTAATTTTCCTAAAGTTTTAAATATTCCAAAATGGAGTAAAATTGCCATTGAAACGTTTTGGAGTCGGTTTACTTACCATACCACATACCTATTCCTTTTCAGAATCTGAAACGTTCTGGTAAGTCTCCCTTATGTACTCCTCTGGTGTCATGGTATTAATTATATTGGTTTCAACATTTATGGGAGTATCTGAGATATAGTGTTTGATTCTTTGACCGTTTACCACCTTCGGGTTGGTGCCTTCGGCATTGTTGATCTTGATGGCACCGGAACGATAAACCTCCTCAATAATGTAAGGGCCTTCCCATTTAGAGAGAAGTTTTCCTGCAAAAAATCTTAAACGAGAGTTGTACAGCAAGACATGGTCACCTACATTAAATTCACGCTTTTGTATCCTTGTGTCATGCCATCTTTTAATTTTTTTTTTCTTTAAACAACTTGGCATTTTCATAGGCTTGGGTTCTCCATTCATCAAGTGAGCTAATGTCAAATAACCTCTTTTCACCGACAAGTTTGAAATCATAGTTGAGCTCTTTAATAGCCCAATAAGCTTTATGTTCTAGTTCAAGAGGTAAGTGACATGCTTTTCCATAAACCATTTTATACAGAGACATACCCATAGGGTTCTTATAAGCAGTTCTATAATCCCATAATGCATCATCAAGTTTCTTAGACCAATTCTTTCTAGATCTATTAACAATCTTTTGCAAAATCAACTTTATTTCTCTATTACTCAATTCTACTTGACCACTAGACTGAGGATGATAATGAAATGTGAACCACCATCAGTCATTAAATATCCATGGACTCAAAACCCCGGGAAAATAACTTCTTTAAGCATTTTAATAGAAATGTTATGATTTCAGTGCCTGCAGAGAATAGCTTGCTGGAAACTACTTGTCATTTCCTTCTACTCCTCGTTGGTTTCAACACTCTTACTTATCGAAAGGACTACAATTGATCCCCTATACTAAACCCTAAACCCGGAGAGTGAAAAGCTCTTGGTAAGTGGAAATCGTTAAGAAAAAATTATTACTACGGGCTGAAATTTATTGTCACTTATTACTATGGAGAACAATCCTTTGAGGGGTTTGTTCGGGGTATCATCACCTCGACCGGAACCACAATTAGTTGCTCCTCAACCTACTGCACCTACTGAAAATATTGGTTATGAAATTCCTTCGGGTATGATAGAACAACTGCTAGCCAATCTTTATGCAGGAGACGGAACTGAACATCCTGATATGCACTTGATATATGTGGATGAAATTTGTGGATTACTTAAGTTTCCGAACGCGACCTCCCGCACGTCGTTTGGTCACCGGAGGAGGATTTTTGACGACCTCCACCGTGGCTGGCCTCGCCGTGGTCTTAACTCCAGCAAATCACTAGTTAGCCACTAACTGAATGACCCCTTGGGTCGCTGACAAGGGGCCCTCGCCCTTGCTAACTTTGGTTAAGTTCATAATTAAACTTAACTAACCAACTGACTCACTGATGTTTGGGCCCAGTCCTGCTGACACTTTAGTTAGGGCGGCCGGCGAGCCAAGAGCCGAAACCTACAGAGATGAGATTGCCATGGGGCTCAACCAAACAGGGATCGAGAAGAACATCCGTAGTAGATATCCAGGCGTCGAATCATCTGATCCGACGTGGCCAGTGGCGAAGACCACAACCACATGCCGATTAACCGCGTCCAGCATCAGATCCAGAGATATCTGATCTGAAACTGGCGCCACTCGCGACCACCTGGTCGTGCCAACCACGCAGTCATCACCTCGCTGTGAGTTGGGGCCCCGCTGCTGTCACCGCGCCGCGCATGATGTCGCCAAGGGTTGCCCGCCGGCCGCGCCGCTGGACCTTGCATAAGCCTAGTGCCTTCTCGCGATCCGGCCGTCCTGCACTAGTCGAGATGCTCGAAGGGTGGAGAAGTCTCGCTGCCGCCCTGCCGGCCAAGCTTTGACTGGTGGCAGTGCGGACGACGGTGGGGAGGGAGGTGAGGCATGAGGGCATGAGGGGAGGGTGGCTAGGGTTACCCCCGGGGTCGCCCACAGGCGCGGCGCGAGGGGGAGGGGACTGGCTACTTATCTCCCTTTAGTTGTTTGTGAATCTTGCTTGGATTTGTGGAGAAAGCACTTGTGTGATTGGATCTATGTGTTGGGAACGTAGTAATTTCAAAAAAAATCCTACACACACGCAAGATCATGGTGATGCATAGCAATGAGAGGGGAGAGTGTTGTCCATGTACCCTCGTAGACTGTTAAGCGGAAGCGTTATAACAACGTGGTTGATGTAGTCGTACGTCTTCACGATCGACCGATCCTCAGCACCGAACGTACGACACTTCCGCATTCAGCACGCGTTCAACCCGGTGATGTCCCGCGAACTCACGATCTAGTAGAGCTCGAGGGAGAGTTCCTTCAGCACGATGGCATGGTGACAATATTGATGAAACTACCGTCATAGGAATTCGCCTAAGCACCGCTACAATGTAACCGAGGTGGACTATGGTGGAGGGGGGCACCGCACACGACTAAGAGATCAACAGATCAAGTGTTGAGTCTCCAAGGGGTGCCCCCCTACCCGTATATAAAGGAGGAAGAGGAGGAGGGGCGGCCAAGGAGGAGGAGGCACGCCCAAGGGGGGTAATACTACTCCAAGTAGGATTCCCCCTCCTTTCCTAGTCCTAATAGGAGAGGCGAAGGAAAGGGAGGAGAAGAAGAAGGAAAGGGAGGCGGCCCCCTAGTCCAATTCGGTTTGGGCTAGGGGGCCGCGCGCCCCTAGCTGGCTGCCTCTCCTCTTCCTCCACTTGGGCCCATATGGCCCAATAACCCCCCGGAAGGTTCTGGTAACCTCCCGGTTCTCCGATATTTATTCGATAACCCCCGAAACTCATCCGGTGTCCGAATATAACCTTCCAATATATCGAACTTTACGTCTCGACCATTTCGAGACTCCTCGTCATGTCCGTGATCACATCTGGGACTCCGAACGACCTTCGGTACATCAAAACACAAAAACTCATAATACCGATCATCACAGAACTTTAAGCATGCGGACCCTACGGGTTCGAGAACTATGTAGACATGACCGAGACACGTCTCCGGTCAATAACCAATAGCGGAACCTGGATGCTCATATTGGTTCCTACATATTCTACAAAGATCTTTATCGGTCAAACCGCATAACAACATACGTTGTTCCCTTTGTCATCGGCATGTTACTTGCCCGAGATTCGATCGTCGGTATCTCAATACCTAGTTCAATCTTGTTACTGGCAAGTCTCTTTACTCGTTCCGTAATGCAACATCCCGCAACTAACTCATTAGTCACATTGCTTGCAAGTCTTATAGTGATGTGCATTACCGAGTGGGCCCAGAGATACCTCTCCAACAATCGGAGTGACAAATCTTATTCTTGATCTATGCCAACTCCAGGAACACCATCGGAGACACCTGTAGAGCATCTTTATAATCACCCAGTTATGTTGTGACGTTTGGTAGCACACAAAGTGTTCCTTCGATAATCGGGAGTTGCATAATCTCATAGTCATAGGAACATGCATAAGTCATGAAGAAAGCAATAGCAGTAAACTAAAACGATCAAGTGCTAAGCTAACGGAATGGGTCAAGTCAATCACATCATTCTTCTAATGATGTGATTCCGTTTATCAAATGACAACTCATGTCTATGGTTAGGAAACATAACCATCTTTGATCAACGAGCTAGTGAAGTAGAGGCATACTAGTGGAACTATGTTTGTCTATGTATTCACACATGCATTATGTTTCCGGTTAATAAAATTCTAGCATGAATAATAAACATTTATCATGAAATAAGGAAATAAATAATAACTTTATTATTTCCTCTAGGGCATATTTCCTTCACTATGTTCATGAGTTTATGTTCTTGTGATTCCTTTTGTTTCTCTTGTTCTTCAGTGTTCCTCTCAATCCACCTTCAAATTCTAAAAGATTGGGCAATCTAGGGCTTGGCCCTACATCAATGGGTTTTGTTACAATAAATGTCGATGCCTCATTTCATTCGGACACGCTCTTTGGTGCTACGAGAGTTGGGGCTCGGGATGATCGTGGAAGCTTCATCGCGACAACAACATGGTTTCTACCACATGTTAACAAATGTTTATTTGGCTGAGATGACTACAATTCGGAATGGTATATATCTGGCTGTTCGAATTTGGTGTAATAGCTTGCTGCTCGAATCAGATTGCAGTTTTGTGGTTGATGAAGCAATGAAGCATCTCAACTCATATGTTGGTCCAGATGTACTCAGGAATATGACGTCTAGTAATACCATCTACTCCTTCTTTATATAGATGTGGGTCATCTCGAAAGTAATGTCTTAAATCAAAGAAGAATTGTTTCTTTTATTGAAAAGTAATGTTAAGCAGTGTATATTTAGTGACAATGTAATTAGTATAATCAGTATACCAAAGGTTATCACAAGAGGAAGTATTAATAACAGCTAATTGCTCACCAGGAAAAATATCATTCACCGAAATTGGGTCATCATGAATATTTTCCATCCTGGACAAAATATCTCCTACAGGGTTATCAACTCCCTTTCTGTCAACAATATGTAAGTCAAACTCTTGTAATAAAAGAACCCACCTAATCAACCTAGTCTTAGCATCTTTCTTATCCATAAGATATTTAATAGTAACATGATACGTGTGAGTAGTTACTTTATAATTAACAATATATGGTCTAAACTTATCACAAGAAAACACAATTGCTAAGAATTCTTTCTCAGTAGTAGCATGAGTTTTCCGAGCACTAGCCCAAGCCTTACCATCATAATGAATAACATTTAATTTCTTATAAACTTTTTTTACCAATAGCATAATCACTTGCATCACACATAACTTCAAAGGATAAATTCCGATCAGGTGGTTGAACAATAGGAGCAATGATCAAAGCTTTCTTAAGTATTTCAAAGCCTTCTACACAAGCATCGTCCAAAACAAATGGAACATATTTTTGCAAGAGATTAGTAAGAGGCCTAGAAATTTTAGAAAAGACCTTAATGAACCTTCTATAAAAACCAATATGACTAAGAAAACTCCTTATACTCTTGATATCCATAGGACATGGTATTTACTCAATGGCATCAACCTTAGCTTTATCTACCTCAATGCCTCTTTCAGAAATCTTATGACTGTGGACTATACCTTCATTTACCATGAAGTGACACTCCCCCCAGTTCAAGACAAGACAAGACATATCAATGATCAGCTCTCTGGACACCCCGTGCGCACGGGGCATCTAGAAACTCTCTGTACACCCAATGCCCACGGGCTCCGGGACCCTGTGCGCATGGCCCCTGCTACAGCTACTAGATACCCCATGTGCATGGGGCATGCAACGTGCCCACGACCCCTTTACCCCGTGCACATGGGGCCCTGCCTGCGTGCAAAGATGGGGAATGAACCTTGTACCCCTACCTCGTTCCCTACCTCCAGCTACCTATATATTTTGCACCCCTCTCACTTTTTAGGGTTAGCAAAGTATACCTCATTTTGCTCCTTGCACCTCCCCTTGAGGAACAAGACCTCCCTATTGGGAGAAGGATCTCTCTAGATCAACAAGAGCTCATATGGGAGAAGGTTCTATCTAGATCATGAAGACCTCTATCTCTCCTTGAGATTTGGAGAAGAACTACCTATCAAGACCTCATCTCCCATTGTGGATTTGAGAAGAACTATGCTATCTACTTATCTTCCTTTACTTGTTTGTAGATCTTGCGAGTCTTGTTTGGATTTGTGGAGAGAGCACATGTGTGATTGGATCTATGGTCATGAGTGTATGTTTTTGTGATTCCTTTTGTTCTACTTGTTCTTGAGTGTTCCTCTCAATCCACCTTCAAATTGTGAAAGATTGGGCAACCTAGGGCTTGGCCCTACATCAATGGTTTTGTTAAAGTAAATGTTGATGCTTCATTTCATGTGGACACGCTCTCTGGTGCTACGAGAGTTCTGGCTCAGGGTGATCGTGGAAGCTTCATCGCGGCAGCAACATGGTTTCTACCACATGTTAACAACGTTTATTCGATTGAGATGACTGCAATTCGGAATGGTATATATCCGGCGGTTCAAGTTTTGTGGTAGATAAAGCTATGCAGTAGCTCAACTCGTATGTTGATCCAGATGTAACTAGTGTTGTGGAACGCGAGCAAAAGGGATTTCGCAAAGGTTTCTTATACACATTGTTTTCGTCAAGCAAATGGTTTAGCAAAGTGTAGTACTCCCTTCGTTTCTTTCCAGTGTGCACCTAAGATTTTGTTAAAGTCAAACTCTATAACGTTTGACCAACTATATATAAAAGAATATTAACATCTACAATACCAAAGCTATAAATTAATTTCATGATGCATCTAACGATATTGATTTCATATTATGAATCTTGATATTTTTTTTCTATAAACTTAATCAAAGTTAACAAAGTTTGACTTTGACCAAATCTTATATAAAGACTAAAAACAAATGAAGGGAGTACTCCGTTAGCACTAGATCTTCTAGCTTCTCGGACTCTTCGTCCTTGACTTTATTCTCATCTACAGTACTTTTTTTGGGGGGATTTCTCATTTACTTATAAACGACATTAGTACAACCATTCGAGGAATAAAGTCTATTTGCTGTAAACAAAAAAGATAACTGCAAGAGAATAATAAAAAGATTAAAACTTGTTTAATCGCTCAGAAACAATGCTCATCAGTTGCTCAGTTCCCAAAGGCCAACACGCTGGCCTCACGCCTTCCCCCATTCGATTCCCCGCTTTGTTTTTCCTTTCCACGTTGCTCCCTCCGCCTCATCTGCTCTGCTCATCATAAAACCTCCCACTGCCTTGCCTCGCATCCCACCGCAACGCACCACTCACCTCCTCACGCTCTCGCTCATCACTCCCCAACAACTAACTCCACCACCACAGTATCATCAGCCATGGGCGCCACGGAGGATTCCTCCTCCGGCTCCGAGACCACCACGTCGTCCTCGGCGGAGGCCCTGGCCGCGCCGCCGTCCCCGACGGCCACCACTGCGTCGTCCAAGAAGAAGCGGCCGCGCAACGACGGGCGGCACCCGACGTACCGCGGGGTACGCATGCGGAGCTGGGGCAAGTGGGTGTCGGAGATTCGGGAGCCCCGCAAGAAGTCGCGCATCTGGCTCGGCACCTTCGCTACCGCGGAGATGGCGGCGCGCGCGCACGACGTGGCCGCCCTCGCCATCAAGGGCCGCGCCGCGCACCTCAACTTCCCCGACCTCGCCCACGAGCTCCCGCGCCCGGCCACCGCCGCGCCCAAGGACGTCCAGGCGGCCGCCGCACTCGCCGCCTCCGCCGACTTCCCGGCCTCTGCCACTGCAGCTGGCAATGCCGGCGCCAAGAACCCCGACGGCCCGGAACCCAGCGCCGCCTCCGCCTCAGCCTCTGCCTCTGCCTCTGCCTCGGCGCCGCCGGACACCGCTGAGGATGCGCTGTTCGACCTCCCCGACCTCCTCTTCGACCTCAGACACGGCCCTCCGTCCTGCCAGCTCTCATGCGCCTCCTCGTGGGACGACGACGTAGCCTTCGCCGGCCCCGGCGCCGGTGTGTTCCGCCTGGAGGAGCCGCTGCAGTGGGAGTACTAAAGCCAGACGCCAGCCCGCTCAGTCACCGGTGCCATCAAGCTGCGCCGCCGCTGCATGCATGTATGGCTCGTAGGTGCTCCCTCGTTTCCACATCGGGCCGGAAATCATTTCGAAACCATTGGAGAACCAAAAGAAGGAAGCAAAACCACTGGAGTACTACTAAATTTAGGAGTGAGGCCATGTACAAATTGGGGTTAGCCTCGTGTTCTTTATCGTATTTGCTTTGCGTGGATTGTGGGGCAAGAATATGTTTTTGTGTGTGCAATTAACACCGCATCTCCTTTTTCTTCCTTCTTTCTTTTTAGCGAGCGCTAGTGGTGGTAAAGGCGATCGGCCGAGCGGGATTTGTTGGACTAATGCGGCACGAAATGCTTTAAAGACGCGGCTTTTAAATTACGGCGATATTCGACCGGTCCTCTCACAGTCTCACTCCACTGATCCGGCCCAAAGCGCCGGCAGCAATCATGCATTCAACCTCGATCCCATATTCCGGCCGGTCGATTAATTCGATCTTCTCTTTTTATATTCTCATTCGTCCAACTTTTACAATTTCAATCCTTCGAAATTAGAGCTGGAAGCAGCTGAAAATATCACGCGCTCAGCTTGCGAATAGGTAGAGTACGTACGTAGGGCTGTAGCGAGCCGGCCAGGAGGGGGAGGGCGAAAGCGACGTGGACTGTACAAAAAGCGGGGCTGCTTGTTGTAAGAGAGATCCGTGCCTGTATCGCGCGATCGGTCGCCATCGTCGCGGGCTGGCCCGGACGAGCGTGCGCCGCTTGCGTGCGGACGGGCCGGGTCGCTGGCTCGGCGGTGGAATATTTTGGGCGCGTCCGCCTCGTCGCGAGCCCTTTGGCGCGATCGTCCGTCCGTCGCTGACATGCATGCATGGGAGGGGAGGGGTGAGAGGACAGCGGAGTGGTTGCGCGCGTGTAAATGGCGCCATGTTTACGTACGTTTTGGCCGGGGTGGGGAGCGTCGTACCGCGAGGATAAGGCGAGATCCCGAGCCGCTGCCTCCCTCCTCCCCGATGCTCCGTCGCCGTGTGAGTTATTGCGACTGCTGTGCCGTGTGTGCTGTGTGTGTGTGTGTGTGTGTGTGTGTGTGTGTGTGACGCCTTGCCTTGGTCCGTCGTGGAGGACAGGTGCGTGCGTGCATGCATGAGCGAAAGGGAGAGAGGACTGTGTGTGGGATATAGCTGGACAAGTGTGAGGTCGATGCACGAGACGAGACGAGAGCACTGCCATGCCATGCCACGGACACGGACGGAGGAGATGGGTGATGGCTTTGGCGTACGACTATAGGACAAGTAGCTTTCATTTGTAGAGGGATAGAGAGAGGGAGAGAGGACTGGTGGTACAACTCTACTAGTATTTCATTTTGATGATGGAGTACGTCTGGTCAGGACTACGGACAAAGACTAAGCTTGTTGACCATCGTCCGTGTTAGCGGGGATTGGATCCTTGTTTTCGGGTTTTCCTAACCTATTCGCCCATGCGTTATCAACGTGTTCCCTCTAGGAGGAGCCTCCTACTACGTCCCTGTCGTGCGTATACTGTTCCTACTATATGTATGGTAGTATAAAGGCATCTCCAAGGCTGACTCTTAAACCATTGCATACGTTGGGACCGCGCAGTCCAGACACCAGAAGTCATCCAATACCGGCCTGTACCGATCCGCCGAGCGGTCCGGACAATATTTTTCCCGTAAACTGAACAAAACATAGGGGGCCTTACGAGAGTATGGACACGAGACACGTCGAACTCTTACACCCATGACCCACCCAAAAAGAAGGCAGAGCCCGTCCTTTTGTGGCATCCCGCACTTTTTCCTCGCTAAAATCCCTCACTCTCTTCTTCCATCCCGCCGCTTTTCACCTAATTCCGGCCCTTTTCTCCCAGTTTCTTCTTCGCCGCCGCCGCCGACGCATGGAACGGAACGAGGACCTGCCGGAGATAGAGGTGGTGGGCGTGCAGGAGGATCCGAGCATCACCCTCGCCCGAAAGATCAACTCGGTGACACGGCAAAATCGTCATGTCAAAGCGAAGGCCGCAAAGGAGGAAACACTCATGAAGCAGAAGGCAGGTGGAGGGCGTGTTGATGGCGTCTGTGGCGGTCGGCGTGCTGGTCGCGGACGTGGTGGAGGTCATGGCCAGGGCCGCGGAGCCACGATGGTGGCGCCCATCCTTCAGACACCGCCATGGCCAGAGCATTACAAGGCCCCATACTACGCCGCCAAGCAGCTCGGCACGCAATGCACGGCAACCACCGCCGGGCAAGTACCTTACATCGTCGACGTAAACGCGGTGCCGCTGCTCTTCTCAGAGTCTTCTTCGCCACAACTCATCCGGGGGAGAAGGCGTACGGCGTCACGGACAGGAAGATGTTCAACATCATCCACGACGGAAGCGGAGGAGGAGATTATGAGGACGGGCATGTGGAAGACTCGAATCCCACCCAGTCCAGCAACTACTGAAGGAAATATGCCCTAGAGGCAATAATAAAGTTGTTATTTATATTTCCTTATATCATGATAAATGTTTATTATTCATGCTAGAATTGTATTAACCGAAAACTTAGTACATCTGTGAATACATAGACAAACAGAGTGTCACTAGTTTGCCTCTACTCACTACTAGAAAACAGGCTTTGGTTCGGGCCTGGCCAGCCCATTAGTCCCGGTTTAGTCACGAACCGGGACCTATGAGGGCATACTGAAAGAAATATGCCCTAGAGGCAATAATAAAGTTATTATTTATTTCCTTATTTCATGATAAATGTTTATTATTTATGCTAGAATTGTATTAACCGGAAACATAATACATGTGTGAATACATAGACAAACATCGTGCCACTAGTATGCCCCTACTTGACTAGCTCATTGATCAAAGATGGTTAAGTTTCCAAACCATAGACATGAGTTGTTATTTGATCAATGGGATCACATCATTAGGAGAATGATGTGATTGACTTGACCCAATCCGTTAGCTTAGCACTTGATCGTTTGTGTTTACTGCCATTTCTTTCTTCATGACTTATACATGTTCTTATGACTATGAGATTATGCAACTCCCGAATACTGGAAGAACACTTTGTGTGATACCAAATGTCACAATGTAACTGGGTGATTATAAAGGTGCTCTACAGGTGTCTCCGATGGTACTTGTTGAGTTGGCATAGATCAAGATTAGGATTTGTCACTCCGATTGTTGGAGAGGCATCTCTGGGCCCTCTCGGTAATGCACATCACTATAAGCCTTGCAAGCAATGCAACTAATGAGTTAGTTGCAGGATAGTGCATTACGAAACGAGTAAAGAGACTTGCCGGTAACGAGATTGAACTAGGTATTGGGATACCGATGATGGAATGACGGGCAAGTAACATACCGATGACAAAGAGAACAACGTATAGTGTTATGCGGTTTGACCGATAAAGATCTTCGTAGAATATATAGGAACCAATATGAGCATCTAGGTTACGCTATTGGTTATTGACCGGAGACATGTCTCGGTCATGTCTACATAGTTCTCGAACCCGTAGGGTCCGCACGCTTAAAGTTCTGTCACGCTCAGTTTTATGAGTTTATATGTTTTGATGTACCGAAGGTAGTTCGGAGTCCCGGATATGATCACAGACATGATGAGGAGTCTCAAAATGACCGAGACATGAAGATTGATATATTGGAAGCCTACATTTGGACATCGGAAGAGTTCCGGGTAAAATCGGGATTTTACCGGAGTACCGGAGGGGTTACCGGAACCCCTCGGGGGCTAATGGGCCTTGTTGGGCCATAAGGGAAAGAGAGAGGGGCCGGCCTAGGGCAGGCAGCGCGCCCCCTCCCCTCTGTCCGAATTGGACTAGGAGAGGGGGGGGGGGCTCCGCCCCCTTTCCTTCTCTTTCTCTCCCTTCCTTTCCCCCTCCTAGTAGGAGTAGGAAAGAGGGGAATCCTACTCTTACTAGGAGGAGGATTCCTCCTCCCGGCGCACCAACAAGGGCCGGCCGGCCTCCCCCTTGCTCCTTTATATACAGGGGCAGGGGGCACCTCTAGACACACAAGTTGATCACAAAGATCTCTCCCAGCCGTGTGCGGTGCCCCTCCATCATAATCCACCTCGGTCATACTGTAGTGGTGCTTAGGCGAAGCCCTGTCACGGTAGCTTCATCAACATCGTCATGACGCCGTCGTGCTGACGAAACTCTTCCCTGAGCTCTACTGGATCGTGAGTTCGCGGGACGTCACCGAGCTGAACGTGTGCTGAACGCGGAGGTGCCGTACGTTCGGTACTAAGGATCGATCGATCATGAAGACGTACGACTACGTCAACCGCGTTGTCATAATGCTTCCGCTTTACGGTCTACGAGGGGATGTGGAAAACACTCTCCCCTCTCGTTGCTATGCATCACCATGATCCTGCGTGTGCGTAGGAAAATTTTGAAATTACTACATTCCCCAACACATACGTCCCGGTTCGTGAGCCCAGGGGCCGGCCGGGGCCTCGTGGGCATTGGTCCCGGTTCGTCAGGATCCATTTGTCCCGGTTCTAGGCACGAATTAGGACCAATGGGCCTCGCTCCTGGCCCACATACATTGGTCCTGATTCGTGGCTCGAACCGGGACAGAAGGTGGAGCTTTAGTCCCGTTTCCAGCCACAAACCGGGACAAATGAGCTGCCTATATATACCCCAGCGCCGCAGCAGAGCACTCCAAAGTGCTCTGTTTTTTCTGGCCGGCGAGGGGAGGGCATTTGGGTGCTCTAGCTCACCTCCTATTCACATGAGGTGTTCGATGAAATGCCTGAGCCACACTAGTTAAGCTTTCTCCTCTCGAAGCTCGACCTCCAAACTCCATTTTCCCTGAGATTTGCATAGGTTTAGCGGCCCATCACGTCCCGTCCTCGTTTTCACCGCCGTCGATGCCTGCGCCGATCTCGTCGCTGGCACCACCATGGTGAGCCTCTTGTTCTTATCTTCTTTCTGAAAGAAAAAATATTCTTACTTTAGATAGATACTTGTCTAATTTTCTTACTTTTATTATTGCTTGTTATTATATAGTGCGATGGTTTTGGTATCCGCCCCCGTCGGCCCTCGTCCTGGCTATGATTCGGATGTGGTATATATTATCTTTTTATAACTATTTGGTTCATTTATTGTTTATGACAATTATGCCAACCAATGTGACTTAGATTTTATTTATGTAGGAGGTAGTTGAACCGGAAATTCCAACCGACCCTATTGTCGAGAGGTTAAATTTAGTTGAAGAAGAAAACAATTACTTGAAGGAAAAAATAAAAAAATTGAGGAGAAGATGATATTGGAGTTGCATGTTGCGGATGTTCTCGATGATCATAAGATCAAGATGGATGCAATGCGGTTGAGGATGAGAAAGATTAGAAAATATGACATTCATACGGAGGATTGGTATCATTATGCCGTTGGATCAATTGTTAATTTGGTTGTGATTATGATCGCATTTGTTGTTGCATTGAAAGGTTTTACATAGTTTCAATGTATGGTTTAAGTAGATGCTCCGGAGAGCTATATGTTGTTCAATTTGAACTATGCATGTACTTTGGTTTTAATGTGATGATGAACTACTATTAATTTGGTTGCTTATCTATCCATGTGAACCTGTAATGGTTTTTGACACACATAATTATATATAATGCACGCAGATGAACCGACAATGGATGTACGGTGACAGACACACATAATTATGTTTCTCGAAGTGGCTGAGGCAAACAAGCAGAATGGTTGCATGAAAAATAACAAATGAAGTCAGAAAAGGGTTGAAATTTGATGATGTGGCTTTGAATGGTGCATTTTGAACACACAAAAAGTCTGGAGTTCAAATAAGTTAAAAAATGAAATCCCCTTGTAACAGATGAGTTTTCGTCTGAAACCCTGATACTTCGAAAGAGATTGTCCATTTTGTACATGAAGTGCATCTAGTTTTTACCGCAACCCTCTCTACTTTTTAGCACATGCTATGTGGGTGAAATGATGATACCATGCCAATTTTCAACCTTTTCAGGGTTCATTTGAAATGCTTTTGAATTTCAGGGTCTTATAGCTAAAAAAATCAATTAAAATATTCTGTTATGATCAACTAAAACAAACTATAATATTCTTTAATAACAAAAAGAAAATCAACTAAAAACTTTTATAAAACTCTAATAGCAAAAGGAATCAACTAAAAAGCTTTTATAAACCTCTAGTATTTTTTGTTCAAAACATGAAAAGCAGAAAGAAACAAAATAAACTTTAATAAATAAGTAGAAACAAAATAAAATAAATTGAAATTTAATAGAATAAATAAGTAGAAACAAAACAAAATGAAATAAAATAAATCTTTAATAAAATAAATAAGTAGAAACAAAATAAACTTTAATAAAGTAAAATAAATAAAATTTAATAAAATAAATAAAGATAGCAACACTAAGTACTTTGTTGTAAGTAGAAACAAAATAAAATAAATAAATCAACAAAGAAAATAGAAAACTCTTTAATAAACTAAATAAGTAATAACAAAATAAACTTTAATAAAGTAAAATAAGTAAACTTTAATAAAATAAATAAAAATAGCAACAATAAGTATTTTGTTGTCAGTAGAAACAAAATAAAATAAATAAAGCAACAAAGAAAATAAAAAAAGTGCCACCTACTAGGCCACCACGGCGTGAATACGACTAGAAACCCAACCATGGGCCAGGATTCAGGCCCGCAGGAGGCCCAGTAGGCCCACAGCCACATAGTTACAGATTAGGCTCGAAAGCCTGCAGTTGAGAGGAGCTCGAGAGGGTGGGCGCAACAACTCTTATAAAACACCCTCGAGCCCTCTCAACTAGCGAGATGGGACTAAACTTTTGGCTGCGGCGCGGGCATCAACAAGTCTTTGGTCCCGGTTGGTGCTGAGGGAGTCCTGGATTAGGGGGTGCTCGGACAGCCGGACTATATACTTTGGCCGGACTATTGTACTATGAAGATACAAGATTGAAGACTTCGCCCCGTGTCCGGGTGGGACTCTCCTTTGCGTGGAAGGCAAGCTTGGCAATTCGGATATGTAGATCTCCTCCCTTGTAACCGACTCTGTGTAACCCTAGCCCCCTCCGGTGTCTATATAAACCGGAAGGTTTAGTCCGTAGGACAAGAACAACAATCATAATCATAGGCTAGCTTCTAGGGTTTAGCCTCTACGATCTCGTGGTAGATCAACTCTTGTAATAGTCATATCATCAAGATCAATCAAGCAAGAAGTAGGGTATTACCTCCATCGAGAGGGCCCGAAC
Organism: Triticum monococcum; assembly: GCA_034509565.1. NCBI lineage: Eukaryota > Viridiplantae > Streptophyta > Magnoliopsida > Poales > Poaceae > Triticum > Triticum monococcum. The sequence goes on from CM067846.1 coordinate 475,443,418, forward strand.
CTGGGTAAACATTGTGTCCCCTGCCTCCTGTTACCATCCTACTTAGACGCACAGTTCGGGACCCCCTACCTGAGATCCGCCGGTTTTGACACCGACATTGGTGCTTTCATTGAGAGTTCCATTGTGTCTTCACCATAAGGTTTGATGGCTCCTTCGATCATTGGCAACGATGCGATCCAGGGTGAGGTTTTTCTTCCCGGACAGATCTTCGTATTCGGCGGCTTCGTACTATGGGCCAACACGCTTGGCCATCTGGAGTAGATCGAGAGCTACGCCCCTGGCCATCAAGTCAGGTTTGGAAGCTTAAACTATATTACCGACATCCGCAGAGACTTGATCTTCGATGGATTCGATCCCATGTTAGGTGCGCCGCGCACTCACGACGAGCATGACTTAGCTCTGCCGCCGGACGGTGTTCGGGAGATCACACCTGTGGCAACTCCAGCCCTCAATCTGGATCAGATCATGTCATCCGAGGACGGGTGGATGGACCCCGCCACGGAGGCCGCACACCCAGAGGTGATAGAGCCGAATACCGACTTCACCTCCTATGAGACATGTGTTGCCGGACCCTTGGATTCGTCCCCGGCCATAGGCTCCGAATCGCCTGCATCCATGCCTATCGAATCTGATTGGGCACCGATCATGGAGTTTACCTCCACGAATATCTTTCAGCACTCGCCCTTGGGCGTTGTGCTAAATTCATTGAGGTCTCTCTCATTGTCAGGAGACCCTTGGCCGAACTATGTCCGGCTTGAGTGGGAAGCGGACGACGAAGAAATTCATTCCCCACCCACCACCAACTTAATAGCCACTGTTGACGACTTAACCGACATGCTTGATTTCGGCTCCGAAGACATCGACGGTATGGTCGACGATGCAAGAGAAGAACAGGAACCACCGCCCACAGGGCGCTGGATAAGGATGGCAATTTTATCCATGGATATCCGACCTGAATGGATAGGGTTTGGATATGCTTTTGTGTCCATGGGCGGCGCCCAAACCCGACCCGATTGTTCGTCGATAGGGCATGGATATAATCTTGTACCCATGGATATACCCAAACCCGACCCGATTGTTCGTCGATAGGGCATGGATATAATCTTGTACCCATGGATATACCCAAACCCGACCTGATAGTATGACTTAATGGGGGAAAATCTGCTATCCCTGCCCCATGGTCATATGTCCCACAACAATTTTACATTTTTTATATCTAAAACATGCATAAGAAATTACACAATCCCTATCATAACTTTTTTAGTTGACATTCAATCCCCTCTGTAACATACTCCAACACCCCTTCCCTTATTTTTACCTCCATCTTAAATGACTCGTCATTCTCATCTGTTAGAAAAATACTAAATGATCTTAGGTTGTTAGTGGATGTTGATTTACCATAAGTGAAGCCTAGCCTACCACGAGGCGAAGAATGGAAGAATTTATGTTAATATTGTGTTATTTCTTATTTATATGTCTCAAGAGGACCCAATGGATATCCAATGGGTATGGATATCCATCGGATTTGGACATGGACACAATTTTTCACCCATGGATTTTTTCATGGGCGGGCAAAGACTGTCTTCATGGACATGGATATGGATTTGAGATTGTTCAACCCGATCCAAACCCGACCCATTGCCATCCTTAGCGCTGGACAGCCACCTCATCATATGATATATACATGGTGGACACCCCCAAAGAAAGCGATGGCAATAAGGCAACAGAGGATAATCCCCTCGAGAAGCAATCTAAGCACCGGCGTCATCGGCGCCGCTCTAAGCCCCGCCATAGCAAAAGTAGCGATACCAGCATAAGAGACAACAATGCCGCGGACAGTGCCGAAGACGAAGACAATCCCCTCCAGCCAGGCTTCGAGCGGGAGGATGGGCAAGCTAGCCCTAAGGAACAGGCGGCAGACAAAGAATCAGAGGATGACAATTACATGCCCCTCTCCGATGATGAGGTGAGCCTCGGCGACGAAGAATTTATCGTGCCTGGGGATCCCGTCGAACAGGAGCACTTCAAGCGCTGGCTCATAGCCACAGCAAAAAGCCTAAAGAAAAAGCAACAACAACTTGAAGCTGATCAAGATCTGCTAGCGGATAGATGGACCGAGGTGCTGGCGCCCAACCAAAAGTTACCCAAAGCGCAGGTTGCTACCCCAACTCAAGGAGGAAGCATTAAAGCCTACACTACCAGCGTATGATGCGGATGACCGGCCACCTCATGGCCGAGACAAAGCGGCGTATCAGCCCGAAGTCCAGCCTGCACCCCATCACCAGTCAAACAAAAACACCAAGGCCCAGGGCAACATGCAGGACCTGCGAGACATATTGGAAAACAAAGAAGGACATACAAGATCGATCTATGGATCGCGGGGGCGCGCCCCAACGCATGACGACGACTGTCACGCCGGATATACTAAAAGCAAATCCGACCGGGCCGAATATAGCAGACAAGACTCGTATGAACTACGTCGTGATATAGCCCGGCACAGAGGCGCCGCACACCCCCTATGCTTCACTGATGAAGTAATGGATAACGAATTCCCAGAAGGTTTTAAACCCGTGAATATTGAATCATATGATGGCACAACAGACCCCGCGGTATGGATCGAAAATTTCCTCCTTCACATCCACATGGCCCGAGATGATGATCTACATGCCATCAAGTACCTCCATTAAAACTCAAAGGACCTGCTCGGCATTGGCTCAATAGCCTGCTGGCAAACTCCATTGGTAGTTGGGAGAATTTGGAGGACGCATTCCTTGACAACTTCCAGGGCACGTATGTGCGACCACCGGATGCCGATGACTTGAGTCACATAACCCAACAACCAGGGGAATCAGCCAGGAAATTCTGGACTCGGTTCCTAACTAAAAAGAACCAAATCATCGACTGTCCAGATGCCGAAGCCTTAGCGGCATTTAAGGAAAACATACGCGACGAGTGGCTCGCCCGACACCTCGGCCAAGAAAAGCCGAAGTCCATGGCAGCCCTCACGACACTCATGACCCGCTTTTGTGCGGGCGAGGATAGCTGGCTGGCTCGCAACAACAACACATCAAGAAACCCTGGCAATTCAGATGCCAAAGATAGCAACGACAGGCCACGTCGCAATAGACACAAACACCGTAACAACAGCGACAACGCCGAAGACACACCAGTTAATGCCGGATTCAGTGGCTCTAAATCCGGTCAGCGGAAAAAGCCATTCAAAAAAAGCAATCCGGGCCCGTCCAGCTTGGACCGCATACTCGATCGTTCGTGTCAAATTCACGGCAGCCCCGATAAACTAGCCAACCACACCAACATAGAATGCTGGGTGTTCAAACAGGCGGCAAGTTGAATGCTGAAAACAAGGAAAAGCGGCTGCATAGCGACGAGGAGGAGCCCCGACTGCCGAACACAGGAGGACAGAAGAAATTTCCTCCCCAAGTGAAAACGGTAAACATGATATACGCAACCCATATTCCCAAGCGGGAACGGAAGCGTGCACTGAGGGACGTATATGCGATGGAGCCAGTCGCCCCAAAGTTCAACCCATGGTCTGCATGTCCGATCACCTTCGATCGCAGGGACCACCCCACCAGTATCCGTCATGGCGGTTCTGCCGCATTGGTCCTTGACCCCATCATTGACGGATTTCACCTCACTCGAGTCCTTATGGATGGTGGCAGCAGCCTAAACTTGCTTTATCAGGATACAATGCGCAAAATGGGTATAGACCCCTCGAGGATCAAACCCACCAAAACCACCTTTAAAGGTGTCATCCCAGGTGTAGAGGCCTATTGCACGGGCTCAATAACAAAGGAAGTAGTCTTCGGATCTCCGGATAACTTCCGAAGCGAGGAGTTAATCTTCGATATCGTCCCCTTAGGCAATGGCTATCATGCACTACTCGGAGGAAACACATTTGCCAAATTCAATGCGGTACCGCATTATGCATACCTCAAGCTCAAAATGCCAGGACCTCGCGGGGTTATAACAGTTAATGGAAACACAGAACGCTCGCCCCGCACGGAGGAGCACACTGCAGCTCTCGTAGTAGAAGCGCAAAGCAGCCTTATGAGGCAAACCGCCAATTCGGCGAAAAAGACCCCGGACACCTTCAAGCGAGTCTAGAGTACCCTGCAAGAGGATCGCCAGGCACGTTTAGAGCTCGCCTAGCAATTCGGCCTCCGTCCTAGCCCCAGTCAAGCGGCGAAATTTGCGCCATGCGTACATAATTACGCACTCAAGATACCATGGGCATAGGCGGAGGCACGACCATGGCACGGCCCACAATGCGGCTCAACCGCTTAAGGATCTATATACCTTTAACATTTTCTTCCTTTCAGGCCCCTATTCTCCGAAGGCCCTCTCCGATCGTCTGATTATCGGACCCGTCACGGGAAGGAAACACCAAGGACGCAAGAAGCTTTGACGTACAAGGGAATCCTCAGGTGGTCTCTGATAACGATCGATATACCTATTTTGCATACCCACACGCAGCTTGAGCCTGGATAGGACATGTCAAATAGTCATATTTTTTACTTATTAAACTACATGTATGCATACGCTTTGACGCATCATTTAAATAACAATGTACATCATTAGCTCATTATTGCATTCCTTTATCCTTTTTTTCCCTGTCTGCTTATTTACGACAAATCACACCCGTACATTCTGATACGACCAGTGCGCCAGGGGCTTCAGTGTACCCCATAACACGGCATGAAAAGTCCTAACACTTTCGACAATGCGGCACCCCGAACTTATAGCATTATATGCATCAACTCCGAATCATATCTTGGGTCAATAGTTGGGTTTGTCTGGCTCCCATGTTTTGGTGCCTTACGTTCCGCTATATCGGCTAAGGTAGCACTGGGAGAACTACTGCGATTGTGTCCCAATTCTTCCGGACGAGCACCTCAGTAGAGAAAGCTGAAAACTGACTGTCATGATGCGGCGAGAGCTGGTCGCCGTTCGAGAGGTTTCAAATCCTTAAAGATTTTTTCTGCTTCGGGCGAGGAGTTGGCCTTATGCGATTTAGGCGTACATAGCGCCCCAAGTTCGGCCTTCCGAATACTAGGGGCTTTGCCAAAATTTAAAATTGTAGACTTCTATGGCTAAGTGAGAGTGATAAAGCTTTATAGTCCGATTGCTTGGTTCGTTGTGATGAACACCTCCTTCGAAGGACCCAAAACTGGGATAAAGAGTGATCAGGTTTATCCCGAACACCCTAGTGCTAGTTACATGGGGGTAGAAGCCGACGACTGGCCAACTCTCAAATTTTATAAACGGCTGCACAAAAGGTAATATTTTAAATTAACAAGCGTCACTTAGCACACATGAACTCGTTTCACATTACGGGATCACATGAGTACATTCATTCAAATATTACATCCTTAGCACATTCTTCTGCCACAAGGAGAGCACCCTTTAGGACACTGTCATAATACTTGTCGGGGTGGCGATGCTCCTTGCCCTCCGGCGGCCCCTCCTTCAGCAACTTCTCGGCGTCCATCTTCGCCCAGTGCACTTTCGCCCGGGTAAAAGCCCTGCATGCACCCTCAATGCAGACGGACCGCTTTATGACTTCAAACTGAGGGCAGGCGTTCACAAGCCGGCTTACCAGGCCAAAATAGCTGTCGGGCAGGGGCTCGCCAGGCCACATTCGGACTATGAGGCCCTTCATGGCCAGTTCAGTCGCCTTGTGAAGCTCGACCAGTTGCTTCAACTGGTCGCTCAAGGGCTTCGGATGTTCGGTCCCAGTATACTGAGACCAGAACAACTTCTCCGTCGAGCTCCCTTCCTCGGCCTGGTAGAACTCCGCGGCATCCGACACACTGCTGGGTAGATCTGCGAACGCTCCTGGAGAGCTCTGAATTCGGGTAAGTAAAAGGTAAGTTTCCTTCACATGCTTTCTTTGCATAATGAATGCCTTACCCGCCGCTATCTTCTTGACCGCCTCAATTTCCTGGAGGGCCTTTTGGGCTTCGGCCTTGGCACTTTGTGCATTCTCGAGGGCCTTCGCAAGCTCGGACCCTTGCATCCTAGAGTCACGCTCCAAGGACTCGTACTTCTTGACAAACTCCTGGAGCTCTTGCTGAACCTCGCTGACTCGGGCCTCTTGCTTCTCGCGCTTGGCGCGCTCCTTGGCCGCTTTGCCTTCGGCCTCGGGCAGCGCCTTTTTCAGGGGCGCCACTTAGGTCGTGGCCCCTAGCAAAATTCATGACGATCCTGTGATCTAACAACCAGTTTCCTTTTTTTATCAATAAACAGACGAGGTATCACTTACCTTTGTTCTCTTCGAGCTGCCTCTTGGTAAGGCCGAGCTCTTCCTCGGACCGCTCAAGGTCCCGCTTCAGTGCGGAGACCTCCGCCGTGTGAGTGACAGCGGCAGCAGTGAAGCCTGCTTATTCACATAGACATATTCTGATTAGACTCCTGTGATTATTATTTGATCCTCTGTTCGGCCTTTCTTTCGAACACCAAATAGAGCATCAGGGGCTACTGTCTATGCTGTAACATTTTCTCATAATTTGATTACTTACCTCAAAACCTGTTAGGAGGCTTGCACAGGCTTCAGTCAGTCCGCTTTTGGCGGACTGAACCTTCTTGACCACCGCACTCATGATAGTGCAGTGCTCTTCGTCAATGGGAGCGCCGCAAAGCGCTTCCAACAAATTGTCCGATGCCCCTGGATGGACAGAGGCCATCGGTACATACCTACTACCCCCAGCATTAGAACCCATGGGAGTCTTGCCCCTCGTGCGCCCAGCGTCCGGAATGTCGCCTTGGGGCACTTCCGGAACTGTCTCCCCTTGGTTCAGTACCCTTTGAGACAGCACCTCGACGTCGTCCATAGGGCGTGGGAGGAGGCGGTCAGGAGTAAATCGCTGTTCATCTCCGACAGGCCCAAAGACTCATCCAAAGAGGATATGTCGATACGGGCTTTGGAGGGGCTGCATGATCATGTTCGGCATGATAAGAAGTAATAGAATAAAACATACCAAGAACTATTATGGTATCTGGATACTTATGACTTCGCTAGGGGCTTGTCCCTGGGTAACCACTCCTCGTCGCTAAAAGTGGCCGCCGTGGAGCAGTCCGGAAGGAGAGTCCTTCCCTTATTGGACCCTTCTGCTTCCCCTGACGAGGCGGCCTTCCTTTTCTTGTCTCCCCCGTCTGGGGGGGGGGGGGAGAACTTTCCTCTTCCTCCTCCTCGTTTTCGTGGGAGGAGGGCGCCTTGGTGTTATCGGACGATGAGTCCGATACGACCTTGCACTGGAGACCTTTCCTGGTCCCCGAGGCCTTCTTCTTGGCCTTCTTCTCCGGTGCCTCATAGGGCACCAGAACCAGCATCTCCATTAAGAGAGCCGTTGCTAGATCCTCGGGCAGTGGGGCCGGACAATCGATCCGCTCTGCTGTCGCGACCCATTCCTGTTAAATGGCGTGCAGGCTTAGATCCCCGCATGATTATACTGGGGAAAGAAACGTCTTATGAGATATAAGAAGCTTACCAAATTGGCAGGGCGCTTTGCGCTGAGTCCACGATCCTCGGTAAGGGGGGAGGTACGTCGGCGGACTTGAACAACACCCTCCAGGTGTCCTGGTGTGTTGTGTCGAAGAGCTCTCGCAGCGTTTGGTGCTTAGCCGGGTCGAACTCCCACAAATTGAATGCCCGTCTTTGACACGGGAGGATCCGGCGGAAGAGCATGACCTAGACCACGCTGACAAGCTTGATTTTCTTGCTTATCATCTTTTTAACACAGTTCTGGAGTCCGGTCAGCTCCACCGATGAACCCCAGGGTAGGCCCTTCTCTTTCCAGGAGGTGAGCTGCGTGGGGATGCCGGATCGAAATTCGGGGGCCGCCACCCAGTTGGTGTCACGTGGCTCGGTGATGTAGAACCACCCCGATTGCCACCCCTTCACTGTCTCCACATAGGAGCCTTCGAGCCAGGTGACGTTGGGCATTTTCCCACCATGGCGCCTCCGCACTCCGCTTGTTGGCCGACCACCACCTTCGGTTTAATGTTGAAGGTCTTCAGCCACAAGCCGAAGTGGGGCTTGATGCGGAGGAAGGCCTCGCACACGACGATAAACGCCGAGATGTTGAGGATGAAATTGGGGGCCAGATCGTGGAAGTCCAGCCCGTAGTAGAACATGAGCCCGCGAACAAATGGGTGGAGGGGAAATCCCAGCCCGTGGACAAAATGGGTAAGGAATACAACCCTTTCGCGGGGTTCGGGGGTAGGGACGATCTGCCCTGCACCTGGGAGCCGGTGCGCGATATCTGTGGCCAGGTATCCGGCTTCCCGGAGCTTTGTAATGTTCTCCTCCATAAGGGAGGAGACCATCCACTTGCCTCCTGCTCCGGACATGTTTGGAGTGGTTTTGCGTAGGAAATGCGAACTTGGGCGCTGGAGCTCGAGTGCGCGAGAATGGATGGGCAGGGTAGAAGAAGGCGTGGGTGAAAAGGAGGAGTCCTTGTCCATTTATAAGGGCGGAAGAAACTATGCACCTCCCCACCTGCCTGGTAAACTCGCTTATTCCCCAAGCGCCGTGATTGATGGCGCTGTTGGGTTACCCACACCCGTATTGATGAGAATCCTGTGATAAGGGGACACGATCTCTGCTTCGACAAGATGTGCCAAGAAAACCGCCTTGCAATATGTGCAGTAGCTGGTTGAGAAAAACGGTTCGAATAATGACCGGGCCATAGCGTGATGTCACGTTATAAAAAGTTGTCAGTAGATTAGATTTGTGGAATAATATACTCTCTACGGTGGTATGTGGAATTTGTTTTGCAGAGCTGGACATGATCCTTGTGTTCAAAATCTTCTATGGAGTATTCGGAGAAGGAACCCGCCTTGCAATGCCGAAGACAATCTGCGCGGTGGACTCATCGTCTTTGAAGCCTGTTTCAGGGGCTACTGAGGGAGTCCTGGATTAGGGGGTCCTCGGACAGCCGGATTATATACTTTGGCCAGACTGTTGGACTATGAAGATACATGATTGAAGACTTTGTCTCGTGTCCGGGTGGGACTCTCCTTTGCGTGGAAGGCAAGCTTGGAAATTCGGATATGTAGATCTCCTCCCTTGTAACCGACTCTGTGTAACCCTAGCCCCCTCCGGTGTCTATATAAACCGGAGGGTTTAGTCCGTAGGACAAGAACAACAATCATAGTCATAGGCTACCTTCTAGGGTTTAGCCTCTACGATCTTGTGGTAGATCAACTCTTATAATACTCATATCATCAAGATCAATCAAGCAGGAAGTAGAGTATTACCTCCATCGAGAGGGCCCGAACTTGGGTAAACATTGTGTCCCATGCCTCCTGTTACCATCTGCCTTAGACACATAGTTCGGGACCCCCTATCCGAGATCCGCTGGTTTTGACACCGACAGGTGCCACCAACCGGGACTAAAGGGGTGCATTGGTACCGGTTCGTGGCACCAACAGGAATCAATGCCCCCCTTTAGTCCCGGTTGGTGCCACGAACCAGGACCAAAGGCCTATGCTTCCCGCCCTTTGGGCTATTGAAAAGAGACCTTTGGTCCCGGTTGGTGCCACCAACCGGGACTAAAGGGGTGCATTGGTCCCGGTTGGTGCTACGAACCGGGATCAATGCTCTGGGTATATAAGCCAACACTTTGCAAAATTTCAGCAGTTTCTCACCGACGCCGACGCCGCCCTACTTCGTTGCCGTCGCCTGCGCCCGTCGCCGCTGTTCGCATGCCGCCACGACGCCGTCCGCGCGCCCCCTTCGCCGCCCGCGCCCCGCACCGCCCCAACGTCGTCGCCGCGCGCCACCCGACGCCGTCGTCGTCACCTCCCCGCGTCGCCGTGATGCCGTCGCCGCCACTCCCCGCGCCGCTGCTCGCCGCGACGCCGCGCGCCCTGCCCGCCCCGACGCCGCCCGCCATGCGCCCTGCCCGCCCCGACGCCGCCCGCCGTGCCGCCCTGCTCCGGCCCCGACGCGTCCTTGTGTGAGCACTGCGCCCCTGCCGGCCCCGCCGCCGCCGTGCTTTTTTAGATATATTTGTTAAATTTTTACATGTTTTTAGATTTTCATATATGTATGTACGTATTTTTTACATGTTTTTTGTATGTATGTATTTTTTCAATTGTAATATGAATGATGTTTTAAAAGTACATATATGCAAAAGTTAGATTTTTAGAAAAGTTTTATCTATATATGTTCTCTGATTTAATACTTTTTAGGTTAGTTTCACTTCTAGGAAAGTTTTATATATTTAGGAAGAAGGAGGAAGAAGAAAAAGTTCTATATATGCAAATGTTACATTTTTAGAAATGTTTTATATATTTAGCTAGGAAAGGAAGAAGAAGAAGAAAAAGAAGGAGATGAAAAAGAAAAATAAGAAGAGGAAGAAAGGAGAAGAAGAGGAGAGGAAGAAGAGAAGAAATAAATAGGAAGAGGAAAGAAGAAGAAAAAGAAGAAGAGAAGAAGAAAGGAATAGAGCAGAAGAAGAAAAAATTAGAATATTTTCTATTTTTTTTCTTCTTCTGCTCTACTCCTTCTTCTCCTCTTTTTATTTCTTCTTCGTCTTCTTATTTTTTATCGGGTATGTCGTTGTCGATATACCCCCTCCCAATAACTTCAACACGAGGGGGGGGGTCGATATACCCCCTCCCCGATAACATTATTTTCCCATGTACGTATGTCGTCGTTGTCGATATAACCCCCTCCCGGATAACTTCGACGTGAGGGGCAGTCGATATATATACCCCCTCTCGACCGTGATAACTTATACCACGAGAGCACCCCCGGCCCTCTTGCTCGACCAAAACTCTCGAGGACACCCAAACCCTAGAAAAAACCATGTCGGTCTCCTACCCCCTCCTGCCGTGATACGCCCATTTTGCATCATGCTTTTATATCGATATTTATTGCATTATGGGCTGTTATTTCACATTATGTCACAATACTTATGGCTATTCTCTCTTATTTTACAAGGTTTACATAAGGAGGGAGAATGCCGGCAGCTGGAATTCTGGGCTGGAAAAGGAGCAAATATTAGAGACCTATTCTGCACAACTCCAAAAGTCCTGAAACTCCACGGAATACCTTATAATAAATAATGAAAAGTCCTCACCAAATATGAAGACCAGGGGGCCCACACCCTGTCCACGAGGGTGGGGGGCGCGCCCCCTACCTCGTGGGCCCCCTGGTGGCTCTCCGATGACCATCTTCTGCTATATGAAGTCTTTCGTCGAGAAAAAAAACCATAAGCAACCTTTCGGGACAAAACTCCGCCGCCACGAGGCGGAACCTTGGCGGAACCAATCTAGGGCTCCGGCAGAGCTGTTCTGCCGGGGAAACTTCCCTCCCGGAGGGGGAAATCATCGCCATCGTCATCACCAACGCTCCTCTCATCGGAAGAGGGCAATCTCCATCAACATTTTCATCAGCACCATCTCATCTCAAAACCCTAGTTCATCTCTTGTATCCAATTCTTGTCTCCAAGTCCGGGATTGGTGCTAGTAGGTTGCTAGTAGTGTTAATTACTCCTTGTAGTTGATGCTAGTTCGTTTAATTGGTGGAAGAGCATATGTTCAGATCCTTTATGCATATTATTACCCCTCTGATTATGAACATGAATATGCTTTGTGAGTAGTTACGTTTGTTCCTGAGGACAAGAGAGAAGTCTTGCTATTAGTAGTCATGTGAATTTGGTATTTGTTCGATATTTTGATGAGATGTATGTTGTCTAGCCTCTAGTGGTGTTATGTGAACATCGACTGCATAACACTTCACCATTATTTGGGCCTAGAGGAAGGCATTGGGAAGTAATAAGTAGATGATGGGTTGCTAGAGTGACAGAAGCTTAAACCCTAGTTTATGCATTGCTTCGCAAGGGGCTGATTTGGATCCATATGTTTCATGCTATGGTTAGGTTTACCTTAATGCTTTTGTTGTAGTTGCGGATGCTTGCAATAGAGGTTAATCATAAGTGGGATGCTTGTTCAAGTAAGAACAACACCCAAGCACTGGTCCACCCACATGTCAAATTATCAAAGTACCGAACACGAATCATATGAACATGATGAAAATTAGCTTGACGATATTCCCATGTGTCCTCGGGAGCGCTTTCCCTTATATAAGAGTTTGTCCAGGCTTGTCCTTTGCTACAAAAAGGATTGAGCCACCTTGCTGTACTTTATTTACTTTTGTTACTTGTTGCTCGTTACAAATTATCTTATCACAAAACTATCTGTTACCACTTATTTCAGTACTTGCACAGAATATCTTGCTGAAAACCGCTTATCATTTCCTTCTACTCCTCGTTGGGTTCGACACTCTTACTTATCGAAAGGACTACGATAGATCCCCTATACTTGTGGGTCATCAAGACTCTTTTCTGGCGCCGTTGCCGGGGAGTGAAGCGCCTTTGGTAGGTGGAATTTGGTAAGGAAAAATTTATATAATGTGCTGAAATTTACTGTCACTTGTTGCTACGGAAAGTAATCCTCTGAGGGGCTTGTTTGGGGTATCTTCACCCCAACCAGTAGAGCAAAGAGTTGCTCCTCAACCTACTGAACCTATTGAAAATGAAATTCCTTATGAGTATCCTTCGGGTATGATAGAAAAACTGCTAGGTAATCCTTTTACAGGAGATGGAACAAAGCATCCTGATGAACACCTAATATATGTGGATGAAGTTTTTGGATTATTTAAGCTTGCAAGTATTCCCGATGATGTTGCTAAGAAGAAGGTATTCCCTTTATCTTTGAAGGGAGACGCATTGTCATGGTATAGGCTATGTGATGATACGAGATCAAGGAACTATAGAAGATTGACATTGGAATTTCATCAAAAGTATTACCCTATGCATCTTGTTGGTCGTGACTGCAATTATATATATAATTTTTGGCCTCGCGAAGGAGAAAGCATCGCTCAAGCTTGGGGGAGGCTTAAATCAATGTTATATTCATACCCCAATCATGAGCTCCCAATAGAAACAATTCTTCAAAAAAATTTATGCTCGGCTTTCTAAAAATAATCGCACCATGCTCGATACTTCTTGTGTTGGCTCTTTTATGATGAAGACTATTGGATTTAGATGGGATTTATTGGATAGAATTAAACGCAACTCTGAAGATTGGGATCTCGACAAAGGTAAGGAGTCAGGTATGACACCTAAGTTTGATTGTGTTAAATCTTTTATGGATACCGATATTTTCCGTAAGTTTAGCACTAAATATGGACTTGATTCTGAGATAGTAGCTTCTTTCTATGAATGTTTTGCTACTTATGTTGATCTCCCTAAGGAGAAGTGGTTTAAATATCATCCTCCCATAGAAGTAAAAGTAGCTGCACAAATTAAAGTTGAAGAAAAGACTGTCACTTATAATGATCCTATTGTTCCTACTTGTTATGTTGAGAAACCACTTTTCCCTGTTAGGATAAAGGGTCATGCTAAAGCTTCAACTGTGGTTCGTAAAAGCAATATTAAAACATATACACCTCCTGAGCAAGTTAAAGTAGAACCTAATATTGCTATTGTTAAAGATCTCTTGTCTGGTAATATTGATGGGCATGTTATTCAGTTCTGCGGTGAAACTGCTAGAATTGCTAAACCTTGTGCTAAAGATAAACATAGACCTGTGGTAGGCATGCCTGTTATTTCTATTAAAATAGGAGAACATTGTTATCATGGCTTATGTGATATGGGTGCTAGTGCTAGTGTTATATCTTACGACTTGTATAAAGAAATCAAGCATGAAATTGCACCTGCTGAGTTAGAAGATATTGATGTCACAATTAAACTTGCTAATAGAGATACTATTTTAGCAGTGGGAATTGTTAGAGATGTTGAAGTCTTGTGCGGGAAAACTAAATATACTGCTGATTTTCTTGTTCTTAGTTCCCCACAAGATAGCTTTTGTCCCATTATATTTGGTAGACCCTTCTTGAACACTGTTAATGCTAAGATAGACTGCGAAAAGAATGTTGTTACTATTGGCTTGGATGATATGACTCATGAATTTAATTTCTCTAAATTTAGTAAACAACACCGTGAAGAAGAATTGCCTAGTAAGGATGACATTATTGGTCTTGCTTCTATTGCCGTACCTCCTAGTGATCCTTTAGAACAATATTTGCTAGACCATGAGAATGATATGTTTATGAATGAAAGAAGGGAAATAGATGAAGTATTCTTTAAATAGGAACCTATTCTGAAACACAATTTGCCTATTGAAATCCTAGGGGATCCCCCTCCACCTAAGGGTGATCCCGTGTTTGAGCTTAAACCGTTGCCTGATAATCTTAAATATGCTTATCTTGATGAAAAGAAGATATATCCTGTTATTATTAGTGCTAACCTTTCAGAGCATGAAGAAGAAAGATTATTGAAAACTCTGAAGAAGCACCGTGCTGCTATTGGATATACTCTTGATGATCTTAAGGGCATTAGTCCCACTCTATGTCAACATAAAATAAATTTGGAAGCAGATGCCAAACCAGTTCGTGATCCTCAACGACGTCTGAATCCTAAAATGAAAGAAGTGGTAAGAAAAGAAATACTAAAGCTTCTGGAGGCAGGTATAATTTATCCAGTTGCTGATAGTCAGTGGGTAAGTCATGTTCATTGTGTCCCTAAGAAGGGAGGTATTACTGTTGTTCCTAATGATAAAGATGAATTGATTCCACAAAGAATTATTACAGGTTATAGGATGGTAATTGATTTCTGCAAATTAAATAAGGCTACTAAGAAAGATCAGTACCCCTTACCTTTTATCGATCAAATGCTAGAAAGATTATGCAAACATACACATTACTACTTTCTAGATGGTTATTATGGTTTCTCTCAAATACATGTGTCGGCTAAAGTTCAATCAAAGACTACTTTTACATGCCCTTTTGGTACTTTTCCTTATAGACGTATGCCTTTTGGTTTATGTAATGCACCTTCTACCTTTCAAAGATGCATGATGGCTATATTCTCTGACTTTTGTGAAAAGATTTGTGAGGTTTTCATGGACGACTTTTCCTTCTATGGATCTTCTTTTGATGATTGCTTGAGCAATCTTGATCGAGTTTTGCAGAGATGTGAAGAAACTAATCTTGTCTTGAATTGGAAAAAGTGCCACTTTATGGTTAATGAGGGTATTGTCTTGGGGCATAAAGTTTCTGAAAGAGGTATTGAAGTTGATAAAGCCAAGGTTGATGCTATTGAAAAGATACCATGTCCCAAGGTCATCAAAGGTATAAGAAGTTTCCTTGGTCACGCCGGATTTTATAGGAGGTTCATTAAGGACTTCTCAAAAATTTCTTGGCCTCTAACTAATTTATTACAAAAAGATATACCATTTGTCTTTGATGATGATTGTGTAGAAGCATTTGAAATACTTAAGAAAGCATTAGTCTCTGCACCTATTGTTCAGCCACCTGATTGGAATTTACCCTTTGAAATTATGTGTGATGCTAGCGATTATGTTGTAGGTGTTGTTCTAGGGCATAGAGTTGATAAGAAATTAAATTTTATCCATTATGCTAGTAAGACTCTAGACAATGCTCAAAGAAATTATGCTACTACTGAAAAAGAACTTTTAGCAGTTGTATTTGCTTGTGATAAGTTCAGACCTTATATTGTTGATTCTAAAGTAACTATCCGCACTGATCATGCTGCTATTAAATATCTTATGGAGAAGAAAGATGCTAAACCTAGACTTATTAGATGGGTTCTCTTGCTACAAGAATTTGATTTGCATATTGTTGATAGAAAAGGAGCTGAGAACCCCGTTGCAGACAACTTATCTAGGTTAGAGAATGTTCTTGATGACCCACTACCTATTGATGATAGCTTTCCTAATGAACAATTAAATGTCATAAGTACTTCTCGTAGTACCCCTTGGTATGCTGATTATGCTAATTACATTGTTGCTAAATTTATACCACCTAGCTTCACATACCAACAAAAGAAAAAGTTCTTCTTTCATTTGAGACATTACTTTTGGGATGACCCACATCTTTATAAAGAAGGAGTAGATGGTGTTATTAGATGTTGTGTACCTGAGCATGAACAGGAACAGGTCCTACGCAAGTGCCACTCCGAAACTTATGGAGGACACCACGCGGGAGATAGAACTGCATATAAGGTATTGCAATCCGGTTTTTATTGGCCTACTCTCTTCAAGGATGGCCGTAAGTTTGTCCTATCTTGTGATGAATGTCAAAGAATTGGTAATATTAGTAGACGTCAAGAAATGCCTATGAACTATTCACTTGTTATTGAACCGTTTGATATTTGGGGCTTTGATTATATGGGACCTTTTCCTGCCTCTAATGGATATACACATATTTTAGTTGCTGTTGATTACGTTACTAAGTGGGTAGAAGCTATTCCAACTAGTAGTGTTGATCATAACACTTCTATTAAAATGCTTAAAGAAGTTATTTTTCTGAGGTTTGGAGTCCCTAGATATTTAATGACTGATGATGGTTCACATTTTATGCATGGTGCTTTCCGTAAAATGCTTGCTAAATATGATGTCAATCATAGAATTGCATCTCCGTATCACCCACAGTCTAGTGGTCAAGTAGAATTGAGTAATAGAGAACTTAAATTAATTTTGCAAAAGACTGTCAATAGGTCTAGAAAGAATTGGTCCAAGAAACTTGATTATGCATTGTGGGCCTATAGAACTGCATATAAAAATCCTATGGGTATGTCTCCGTATAAAATAGTATATGGAAAAGCATGCCACTTACCTCTCGAACTAGAACATAAGGCATATTGGGCTATTAAAGAACTCAACTATGATTTCAAACTTTCCAATGAGAAGAGGTTATTTGATATTAGCTCACTTGATGAATGGAGAACCCAAGCTTATGAAAATGCCAAGTTGTTTAAAGAAAACGTTAAAAGATGGCATGACAAAAAGATACAAAAGTGTGAGTTTAATGTAGGTGATTATGTATTGCTATACAACTCTCGTTTAAGATTTTTTGCAGGAAAACTTCTCTCTAAATGGGAAGGCCCCTATGTTATCGAGGAGGTCTATCGTTCCGGTGCCATAAAAATCAACAACTTCGAAGGCACAAATATGAAGGTGGTAAATGGTCAAAGAATCAAACATTATATCTCAGGTAATCCCATAAATATTGAAACCAATATTATTGAAACCGTAACCCTGGAGGAATACATAAGGGACACTTTCCAGAACGTTTTAAACTCCGAAAAGGAATAGGTATGTGGTACGGTAAGTAAACCAACTCCAAAACAATTTTTAAGACAATATTTCTCCGTTTTGGAATATTTAGAAAAATAGAAAATTAAGTAGCAGTCCGGGAAGGACACGAGGGCCCCACGAGGGTGGAGGGCGTGCCCTACCCCCTTGGGCGCGCCCCCTACCTCATGAGCTCCTTGTGTGCCCTCCGGACTCCGTTTTCTTGCACGATACATATTTTGGTTGGTAAAAATTCACTATATATTCTCCCGAAGGTTTTGACTCCCGTATCACGCAAATATCCTGTGTTCTTGTTTTGGGCTGTTCTCTGTCAGGGTTGTTAATGCTAGGCATCATGTCGTCCCCCTCCTCTAACAACGGTGACAAAGATGCTTGGCTAATGAAGATAGAGCTGAAGAGGGAAGAACCCATGGAGATCAACAAGAATGAAGGGATCAAGAAGGCCACGAAGAACCAAGCTCCGGCAATAGAAGACAACCTTCAACTTGATCACAACCTTCTTACCCCAACTGAGATCGAAGCTTTCCAGATGATTGAGTTAACTCGTATTCAAAACAAGTATCTCACAAGTGAAAATATTTTGTTGAAGGAGCATATCTTTGCACTCAAGGGCATTATTCACAAGCTAGAGGACCTCTTACGCTCGATGTGCGACTATCCATCACCTCCATCCTCACCAACCAAGGAGATCTAATAACATGGGTATGGGCACTCCCCTTGGCAACCGCCAAGCTTGGGGGAGGTGCCCCGGTATCGTATCACAATCACAACTCCTATCTTTACCGTTTTCCTTAGTTCGATCTCACTAGTAGTATTTTGATCTAGTAGAATAAAGTTTATGGCATGATCTAGTTTTGAGTTTTGCCTTATGATCTTTCTATGTAATCGAGTCCGTGAGCTATATAATAAAGATTAGTGTTGAGTCAAGGGCTTGATTTTCTTGCTATGATCTTGGGTGAATAAAAGAAAAGAGAAAAGAATACGAAGAAACAAAAGTTCATATTGATCTTATTGATAGTAATGACTTCACATAGAAAGAGTGTGATGATTAAAAGTTGTTGGGAGTTGGCAGACATAGCTTTGGTCATCATTGCAATTAATAGGAAGTAATAAGGAAAGACAGGTGTCGGTGTCAAAACCGGCGGATCTTGGGTAGGGGGTCCCGAACTGTGCGTCTAGGCCGGATGGTAACAGGAGGCAGGGAACACAATGTTTTACCTAGGTTCGGGCCCTCTCGATGGAGGTAAAACCCTACGTCCTGCTTGATTAATATTGATGATATGGGTAGTACAAGAGTAGATCTACCACGAGATCAAGTAGGCCAAACCCTAGAAGCTAGCCTATGGTATGATTGTTGTCTATGGAGTTGATGAAGTTGTCCTACGGACTAAAACCCTCCGGTTTATATAGACACCGGATAGGGTTAGGGTTACATAGAGTCGGTTACAATGGTAGGAGATCTTGAATATCTGCATCGCCAAGCTTGCCTTCCACGCCAAGGAAAGTCCCATCCGGACACGGGACGAAGTCTTTAATCTTGTATCTTCATAGTCCTAGAGTCCGGCTGAAGGTATAGTCCGGCTACCCGAACACCCCCTAATCCAGGACTCCCTCAGTAGCCCCTGAACCAGGCTTCAATGACGACGAGTCCGGCGCACAAATTGTCTTCGGCATTGCAAGGCGGGTTCCTCCTCCAAGTCCTTCATAGAAGATTCGTAAACACCAAGAGTAGTGTCCGACTCTGCAAAATAAGCTTCCACATATTGCCATAGAGAGAATAATATTAACACAAATCAAATCTGCTGACGTATTCCGCAGTGTGTCATCACACTACAGCCAAGTCCTTTACCCGAATCGTTTTTACTTTTCCACCTCAGCACGTTTTGCAAGGCGGTTTCCTTGGCATGTCTTGTCGAAGCAGAGATCGTGTCCCCCCTTTTACGGGATTCTCATCAATACGGACGTGGGTAACCCAACCGTGCCACTTATCACAACGCTTGGGAGGCAAGCGAGTTTTACTAGGCAGGTGGGGACGCACAACCGCATCCGCCCATATAAGGGGATAAGGATCCACCTTTTTACCTACACCTTCTTCCTCCTTTGCCTATCCATCTCCTGCGCACTCGAGCTCCAGCGCCCAAGTCCGCACTTCCCACCTCAACCTTCTCTAGCAATGTCCAGAGCGGGAGGCAAGTGGATGGTCTCCTCCGTCACGGAGGGCCAAGTTAAGAAGCTAAGGAAGGCCGGATACCTGTCCAAGGACATCGCGCACCGGCTTCCCGAGGAGGGGCAACTTCTCCCCACCCCAAGGCCCCATGAGAGGATAGTATTCCTTCCCCACTTCCTTCGTGGACTGGGTTTTCCACTTCACCCATTTGTCCGGGGGCTCATGTTCTACTACGGCCTGGATTTCCACGATCTGGCCCTGAACTTCATCCTCAACATCTCAGCATTTATCGTCGTGTGCGAGGCTTTTCTCCGTGTCCGCCCCCATTTCGGCCTCTGGCTCAAGACCTTCAACATCAAGCCCAAGGTGGTGCGCGGCAGCCAGGCGGAGTGCGGAGGCGCCATGGCGGGCAAGATGGCCAACGTCCTATGGTTCGAGGGCTCTTTTGTGGAGACCCTAAAGGGATGGCAATCCGGGTGGTTTTATATCACCGAGTTGTGCGATCCGAAATGGACCGTAGCCCCCCGAGTTCCGATCCGGACCCCCACGCGGCTTATGTCCTGGAAAGAGACGGGCCTATCATGGGGTGACGAAAATGAGGTGAACGGATTGCAAACATGCATCCAGTCCCTGGTGAACAAGCCAGTCCGGCTTGTTAATGTAATCCAGGTTATGCTCGTCCGCCGGATCCTCCCGTGCCAACAACGGGATTTTAATCTGTGGGAGTTCAACCCGGCGCAGCATCAAACCCTCAGCAGGCTCTTCGACACGACATACGAGGATGCCTGGAGGATGCTATTTAAGGGCGCCGAGGCTCCTGCATCCGCTTCCGAGGACCGCGGATACAGCTCGCAGCGTCACGCTAACGAGGTAAGCCATATACACCTTTACATGATGTTAAGCTTTTTTCCATAGTTTGACTCTATGCGGGATCTAAACTCCCTTACCTTTGACAGGTTTGGCGACCGATATCCGGACCGATTAACTGTCTGGCTCCGCTGCCCGAAGACCCAGCCCCAGCTCTACTAGTGAAGCTGCTGGTTCCGGCGCCTTATGTGGTGCCGGAGAAGAAGGCCAAGAAGAAGAAGGCCACGGGGACTCGAAAGAGTTCCCGTAATATGGTGGTGTCGGACTCGTCATCTGACGAGTCCGAGACGCCCTCCTCCCGTGAAAACGAGGAGGAGGAAGAAGGAAACTCTCCCCCCCAGCGGAGGGAGGAGAGAAGAGGAAGGCCGCCCCAACGGGGGAGGCCGAAGGGTCCAGGAAGAGGAAGACCCCTCCGCCAGACTACCTCCCCGACGCCGAAGAGGATGAAGAGGAGTGGCCAGACAGGGCCAAGCGTCCGGCGAAATCGTAAGTTCGGATATCAGAGTAACTCGTGACGCTCCTTTGTTGCACATCTTTCCCTAATGTCGAATATAATTATGCAGCCCGCCCCGGGCCGGACTCGACAAGTCATCGAGCGGCTCCCTGAATTCATCGGACGTGAACTCAGTTCCGCCCGCTGTCTCCCCCCGCACCGCGGACGACGCCGAAGTGGCGTCGCGACGAGCTCCGGGGCAGGAGGAGGTGGTCCTGGAGGAGCCGCAAGGCGACCTCCCGGACCCCAGGAGTAAAGGGGACAAGACCCCCCAGGGCTCCAAGTCCGGCTTTGATCCAGACACCGCACCGGAATCTACAACAGTTCTGGACCGTGGTAGGCGAACTCCTTCAAAGAGGAGTAAGCCTTCTGAGCCGGCAGCCTCCGTCCAACCGGAGGTGCCGGACAATCTGCTGGAGGTGCTTGACGGCGCCTCCATCGACGAGGAGCACCTACTATTATGAGTACGGTGATCCAGAAGGTTCAGTCCACCAAGAGCGGACTGACTGAAGCTTGCGCTAGCCTTCTAACAGGCTTCGAGGTAAGTAAAAATATGTAAAAATATAACCGCATAGAAAGTAGCCCCTGATGCTCTGTTTGGCATTCGGAAAGAAAAGCCGAATAGAGGATCTATTAGATCTTGCAAGAGTCTAACAACAAAGAGTCAATATGCGTATGCAGGCTTCGCTGCTAGCCACCGCCGCACTGACTGCGGAGGTGGGTGCCCTGAAATAGGGCCTCGAGCGGACCGAGCAAGAGCTCGGCCTTGCCAAACGGCAGCTTGAGGAGAAAGAAGGTAAGAAATACCTTACAGAAAAAGTGCCTATAAAAAGACGTGATTGCAAAAAATAACAGGATTGCACTGCTTATTGTAGGGGCCACGACTGAGGTGGCGACCCTCAAGCAGGCGCTGTCCGAGGCCGAAAAGAAAACGGCCGCGGAGTGCACCGAGCGAGACAAACTTGACGCCCAGGTCGGCGAGGTGCAGCAGGAGCTTCAGGCTCTCATGAAAAAAACATGAGAGTTTGGAGCTTGAGTCCAAAATGCAAGCATCCGAGCTCGCGGCGGCCCTTGAGACTGCCAAGTCTGCCAAGGCCGAAGCCCAAAAGGCCCTCCATGAGTTGGAGGAGATGAAAAAGATAGCGGCGGGTAAGGCATTCTTTATGCAAAGCAGAAGTATAAAAGTAAAGTACTTGTTACTTACCCGAATCCAGAGCTCTCCAGGGGCATTCGCAGATCTTCCCCGCAGCGTATCCGCCGCCGCCGCATTCTACCGAGCCGAAGAGGGCAGCTCGACGGAGAAGGTGTTCTGGTCTCAGTATGCTGAGGCCGGACACCCTGTGCCCTTGAGTGACCAGCTGAAACAGCTGGTCGAGCTCCACAAGGCGGCCGAACAGGCCATGAAGGGCTTCATAGTTCGGCTGTGGCCCGGAGAGGCCCTGCCTGGGAGCTACTTCGGGCTGGTGCAGCGACTAGTGGAGGCATGTCCAACGCTCGAGGTCATCAAGCGCTCCATCTGCATCGAAGGTGCCCGTAGGGCCCTTGCCCGTGCAAAGGTGCACTGGGGTAAGCTGGATGGTGAGAAGCTTGTGAGGGACGGGCCGCCGTCGGGGAAGGAGCATCACAAGCCCGAGCACTACTATAAGGATGTTCTTGCGGGTGCCCGCCTTGTGGCGGATGAATGTACCAAGGATGTAATTTTTGAATGAACTCGCTCGTGTTTATCATGTGCGCTGAAAACTTGTTCATATGCGCTAAGCAATGCTTATTGAATTTAAATTATTACTTTCTGTGCGGCCGTTTATCAAAAATTGAGAGATGGCCAGTCGTCGGCTTCTGCCCCCATGCCACTAGTGCCGGGGTGTTCGGGATAAACCTGAGCGCTCTTTTTCCCATAGTTGGGTCCTTCGAGGGAGGCGCTCAGCACAACGAACCAGGCAATCGGACTATAATGCTTGAACACTCTCACTTAGCCATAGAACTCTATAATTTTAAATTTCGGAGAAGCCCCTAGTTCGGAAGACCGAGTTTGGGGCGCTATCCACGCCTTGGCCGGACAAAGCCAGCTCCTCGCTCGAAGCGGCATATGCCTTTAGGGACTCGAAAAACCTCTCGAACAGCGACCGGTCTCTCGCCACATCATGACAGTCAGTTTTAGCTTTCTCCACTAAGGTGCTTAGCCCAGCTCAACCGGGGCACAATCGCAGTGGTTCTCCTAGTGCTACCTTAGCCGATATAGCGGAACGTAAGGCACCAAAACATAGGAGCCGGGCAAACCCAACTATTGACCCAAATCATGATTCGGAGGCGATGCATATAGTGCTATAAGTTCGGGGTGCCGCACTTGTGAAAGTGTACGGACTTCTCACGTCATATTAATGGGTACTAAAGCCCCTGGCGTATTTTGCCGTACCACAGTGTACGGGTGCAACATGTCATAAACATATATATGAAAAGATGATAATGCAAAAAATAGACAGAAAGCTATGCATTGTTTATAAAGAGGCTATTTATCAAAGCCGAATGATATAAATGGTGCGGTAAGCAAAAGATATTGGACTATTTAGTGTGTCCTGACCAGGGGTAGGCCGCGGAATTCTATTTAAAATAGGTATAGCGCTCGTAACAGAGACCACCTGGGAGTTCCATAATGCGGCATGGCTTGTCTGCCTCCCTGGAGCTTGCATCGTTTGTGCGGCAGTCGAATTGCCAAAAAAGTCGTCCAAAGTATGGAGTCCTGAAAGTAAGAAAAAATTAAAAAAATCCGGCAGCCCCTAGTACGTCTTAGGCCGTATTTTGGGCATGCCGTTATTGTGCCCCTTCCCCTGTGCCCATGGTATTTCAAGGGCGTAGTTATGTACGCGAGGTACTGGTTTCGCTATGTCGCGAGAGCTGTGGTTGGGGCCGCATTGCTACGCTTGCTCATAGTGTGCCAGGCGGTCCTGCTGTGGGTTACTCCGGGCGCGCTTGGTAGTGTCTGGCTTTTTAACGGCCGGACTGGAGAATTGCCTAAGAAGGCTACTTTGTACTTCTGCTGCGAGAGCCGCCGTGTGCTCCTCCGTACGGAGGGAGCGTTCGGTGTTTCCGTTGACCGTGATTACTCCTCGAGGGCCTGGCATCTTGAGCTTGAGATATGCGCAGTGTGGCACCGCATTGAACTTTGCGAATGCGGTTCGTCCGAGTAGGGCGTGATAGCCACTGCGAAACGGGACTATATCGAAGATTAACTCTTCACTTCGGAAATTGTCTGGGGATCTGAAGACCACGTCAAGTGTTACTGAGCCTGCACAGCTGGCCTCTACACCTGGTATAACGCCTTTAAAGGTCATTTTTGTGGGCTTAATCCTTGAGGGATCTATGCCCATTTTCTGCACTGTATCCTGATAAAGCAAGTTCAGGCTACTGCCGCCGTCCATGAGGACTCTTGTGAGATGAAATCCGTCGATGATTGGGTCGAGAACCAATGCGTCGAAGCCGCCATGACGGATTCTAGTGGGATGGTCCCTTCGATCAAAAGTGATCGGGCAGGAGGACTATGGGTTGAACTTTGGGGCGACTGGCTCCATCGCGTATACGTCCCGTAGCGCACTCTTCCGTTCCCTCTTAGGTATGTGGGTTGCGTATATCATGTTCACCGTCTGCACTTGTGGGGGAAAGCCCTTCTGTCCATTGTTGTTCGGCGGCTTCGGCTCCTCCTCGTCGTCGCTGTGCAGCCCCTTGTCTTTGTTTTCGGCTCTTAACTTGCCTGCCTGCTTGAACACCCAACAATCCCTGTTAGTGTGATTAGCTGGCCTTTCGGGGGTGCCGTGTATCTGGCACAAGCAGTCGAGTATTCGGTCCAAACTGGACGGGCCCTAAGTATTCTTTTTGAATGGCTTTTTCCGCTGACTGGATTTATAGCCTTTGAATCCGGCATTGACTGTCGTGTCTTCATTGCTGTCGCTGCTAATGCGGCGTTTTTGCTTATTCCGACGTGTCCTGCCACTTTTGTCCTTGGTATCCGAATTACCAGGGTTCTTTGATAAGTTGTTACTGGGAGCTAGCCAGCTGTCTTCTCCCGCGCAAAAGCGGGTCATGAGTGTCATGAGGGCTGCCATAGATTTTGGCTTTTCCTGTCCCAGGTGCCGGGCAAGCCACTCGTCGTGGATGTTATGCTTGAAGGCTACTAGGGCCTCTGCGTCCGGACAGTCGACTATCTGGTTTTTCTTTGTTAGGAACCGTGTCCAGAATTGTCTGGCCGATTCCTCTGGCTGCTGAATTATGTGGCTTAAGTCGTCGGCATCTGGTGGTCGCACGTAAGTGCCCTGGAAGTTGTCGAGGAATATGGCTTCCAGGTCCTCCCAAGAACCGATTGAGTCTGCTGGCAAGCTGTAAAGCCAATGGCGGGCCGGTCCTTTAAGTTTGAGCGGGAGGTATTTGATGGCGTGTAGATCATCGCCGCGTGCCATGTGGATGTGGAGGAGATAATCCTCGATCCATACCGCCGGATCTGTTGTGCCATCGTATAATTCGATGTTTACGGGTTTGAAATCCTCTGGAATTTTATGATCCATTACTTCATTCGTGAAGCATAACGGGTGTGCGGCGCCTCTGTACTGGGCTATATCACGACGCAGCTTGGAAGAGCTATGTCTGTTGTGTTCGGCCCGGCCGGATTTGTTGTATCCGGAGTGAAGGTCATCATCACGTGCTGTAGGGCGCCTGCGCGATCCGTAGATCGATCTTGTTTGTCTTGCCTTATCCTCCAGTACGTCTCACAGGTTTGGCGCATTTTCCCGTGCCTTAGTTGAGTGGCGTCAGGGCATGGCTTGGGTGGAGGGCCGAGAGGCCTCTCTGTCGTGGCCGCGAGGTGGCCGGTCTGCCATGTCATGCGCTGGTGATGTAGGTGCTTCCTCCTCTGATTGGGGTAGCGGCCTGCGCTTTGCGTAACTCTTGGAGGGGCGTTCGAGTTCATACTCTTCGGCCGCAAGGACTTCAGTCCATCTGTCAGCTAGCAAATCTTGGGCAGCTCTAAGCTGTTGCTGCTTTTTCTTGAGGCTGCTTGCCGTGGCTAAAAGCCTGCGTTTGAAACGCACTTGCTCGACGGGGTCTGATGGTATGACCAATTCGTCGTCGTCGAGGCTTGCCTCGTCTTCGGAGGGAGGCATATAGTTATCATCCTCGACCTCTCGGTCTGCCGCTCCCTCATGAGGGCTGGCTTCTCCATCTTCCTGTGCCGAATCTTGCTGAGGTGGATGTTCTTTGGCGCTATCCGGGGTAGTATTATCTCCCGTGCCGGAATCACCGTTTTTGCTTTGGCGGGATTTAGAGCAGCGCCGCTGTCGCCGACGCTTTGGCTGTTTCTTGGGGGTGTCATCCCCCACTGTTCCATCGCCATCTCCGTCTTTTGGAGTATCCACCATATATATGTCATATGACGAGGTGGCCTTCCAACGCCCTACAGGTGTTGGTTCCTGTTCGTCTCCTACATCGTCGTCCATACCGTCGATGTCTCCGGAGCCGAAGCCAAGCATGTCGGTTAAATCGTCGACAGTGGCTACAAAGTGGGTGGTGGGTGGGCTTTGAATTTCTTTATCGTCTGTATCCCACCCTCGCTGACCGTAGTCCGGCAAGGGCTCTCCTGATAAAGAGAGAGACTTAAGTGAATTCAGGATGTCGCCAAAAGGCGAGTGCTGAAAGATGTCTGCGGCGGTGAACTCCATTATCGGCGCCCAATCAGATTTGATCGGCAGGGAAGCGGGGGGTTCGGAGTTCGGGAAGGAGTCCGAACCCTCGGAGTCACGGATCATGCAGAGTGCGGGGCTAGCGTTTGGCTCGATCACCTTTGAGATCGCAGCCCGCGAGGTGGCGTCCAACCGCTCATCCTCGATTGGCGTAATAGGCTCTGAGTTAGAGGTCGGAACCGATGCGTGTGCGGCCTCCAGGACACTATCCGGAGGCAGAGCTAGATCATGCCCCCCGAGATAGTGCGGCGCGCTTGGCCGTGGCTCGAACCCGTCGAAGATCAAGTCTTCGCGGATGTCAGCCGTGTAGTTTAAGCTTCCAAACCTGACTTGATGGCCAGGGCCGTAGCTTTCGATCTGCTCCAAGTGGCCAAGAGAATTGGCCCGCAGAGCAAAGCCGCCGAAGACGAAGATCTATCCGGGGAGAAAAGTCTCACCCTGGACCGCATTGTTGTTGATGATTGAAGGATCCATCGGGCCTAAAGGCGACGACACCGAGGAACTCTCAATGAAAGCACCAATGTCGGTGTCAAAACCGGCGGATCTCGGGTAGGGGGTCCCGAACTGTGCGTCTAGGCCGGATGGTAACAGGAGGCAGGGAACACGATGTTTTACCCAGGTTTGGGCCCTCTCGATGGAGGTAAAACCCTACGTCCTACTTGATTAATATTGATGATATGGGTAGTACAAGAGTAGATCTACCACGAGATCAAGGAGGCTAAACCCTAGAAGCTAGCCTATGGTATGATTGTTGTCTATGGAGTTGATGAAGTTGTCCTACGGACTAAAACCCTCCGATTTATATAGACACCGGATAGGGTTAGGGTTACATAGAGTCGGTTACAATGGTAGGAGATCTTGAATATCCGCATCGCCAAGCTTGCCTTCCACGCCAAGGAAAGTCCCATCCGGACACGGGACGAAGTCTTCAATCTTGTATCTTCATAGTCCTGGAGTCCGGCTGAAGGTATCGTCCGGCTACCCAAACACCCCCTAATCCAGGACTCCCTCAACAGGTTTCACATATAAATATACTATTATTGACATCTTTTACGATTGTGAGCACTCATCAAAATATGACATGCTAAAGAGTTGATGTTGGACAAGGAAGACAACGTAATGGGTTATGTTTTCTTATATCTGAGATAAAGTACGTTGTCATGGATCATCCAACATGTTGAGCTTGCCTTTCCCCCTCATGCTAGCCAAATTCTTAGCACTAAGTAGAGATACTACTTGTGCTTCCAAATACCCTTAAACCAGTTTTGCCATGACACTACTAGGGAAAATCCTAGCAGCAACACGGGTTTTGGGCCTATTAGTAGCGCGGGGACCGGCGCTACTAATAAGGTGCTACAGCTAACGTATAGCAGTAGCGCCTGTTGTCCCACACTACTGCTATACATGAATAGTTGTAGCGCTCTTTAGAAAAGGGCGCTGCTAATATTATCTACAGCGCTGTTTACTTAGAAGCGCTACTGGTAAGGCGGCGCTACTGCTAAATTTCCCCCCCTCGCTACTAATAGTTTTATTAGTTTTTTTCCCTGCATATTTGTTTTGTATTTGAATAGGCTTTATACAATAATCTTTAGCATATCATACACATACAAATGTATCATAGCATATACATACAATTAGTCTCATCAAATCATGTCATCATCATAATCATCATCCAACACAAAGTGGTCTCTCGTCATCATCTCAAAAATAGCGATACAAGTCTCGATTACATGCAAATACATCATCATCCATCTAAACAATGATATACGCGAGAAGAGCTATCACTTTGAGTACATGAGTTCGTATCCCTCTCTCGCATTAGCGTGAACCTAAACTAACTACCGCCTGTCGCTCGGAAATCGGAAACCGGTACACCTGGGCCTGACACTCTGGCCACTTGTCTTATATATACTCCTGGCGTAGCACTTCTTCGCCATCTATGATCTATGCACCTGCATCGTCACATGAGTCGATGATATGCAACATATATGTTGAGCAACAAAAAGAGACAGACTTGGCAAAAATAGAAACAACATATCATAAGCATAAATAACAAAGTTCATCGTACCCCAAAATGCCCTAACTAGAGTGATTTTCGCTAGTCAAGGAGGAGGACAGTTTAATTACATCACAAATAAAGTTTCACCGTGCATAACTCAAAGTTTTTTCATATAGAAAGTATGGACTAAATGGACACATTGTCATATATCAACAATCTCTCCAACATGTCGTTCCATCCATCCAAGTCAGGGAGATAGTCCTTGAGCTTAGTGAAAGGCTTCATGTCGAGACGCTGAGAGGCTATCCATGTTCGGACGTCTTCCCGCGACATTTGTCCTTCTCCGTAGAACATCCCTGTTTTTCCGATGACCTCCTTCATGATGATTTGGGCAAGTTCGTGCTGGATGTTATAGAACTCAGCTCAAAGTCGATGATCCTCGATATCTCCTATATCCTTTGCCCGTTGCAGAATATGGGCATCGCCGGATCTAGGTGACATGCGAAGGTTCTGGTGATCCCGTCTGTACTCCAGCATGTGGTGTAGGACATAGAATCCATCATTAAGAGAATCGTTCGGTTGCTGGATGCAGCAAAAAACAGTCTTATGGCCGAAGGCGGCCCTGCCGCCCCTTGTCTTCTTGTCCCTGACCTCTCCACCCCTTGCTTGGTAGTAAAACATAGCACTATCGAGAACATCCTTGATGTGGGTGTAATCCTTTTTGTGAATGTTCTTCAACGAGTCCATGTAAAGAGCATGGGAGAATCGGGGGTAGAGGATGATGAGGACGGCGCGCCCGCCGCTGCGCAAAATAAGTACACCTCAAATTAATTTGCATCCACCGTGCAAATGAATGATTGAATTCCAAGGAAGGATAGCATCGTGGATGACTTACACGGGATGATAAGGCACGAGAATCGCCTCCTTGTCCTTATTGGCGAGCATGAAATTGACAATGTAATCCCTCGCGTATTCACGGTGCTTTGCGCAGACTCCCAAGAAGCCCTCGTGCATGTAGTGCAGGTCAGCGACACAGATATTAGATATCTGCTCAACCCCGATGATGTAGTCCATGTGCAAGGCATAAAGGCAGACAAACGTAAAATCCAGCTTCTTCATGTGAAACATGTTGAATATGTAATCAAATCGGAGGAAGAACTTATCCGCGGGGAAGCTGTCGACATACGACATTTGTCGCGGAACGTTAACCACGTAGAGTGGGTATCCTGGATCTATCGAGGCGATGAGGCCTTTCTCTACCCGCAGCACATCGTCATGAAGTCTCCTTAGATCGCCAAATCTGGCCCGTAGCGCTGTTGCAGGTAGAATTGGTTGACCGGGGATATGCCATTTATCCGCATCGGGGATATCTATACGGCCCTGAAGCCGAGGCTGCTGAGGCGGCTGGATCATAGAATCAACTTTTTTGCCTTTCCTCGCTCTCTTCCTAGAATTCTTTACTACTGGAAGGTCATCCATAATATGTTGAGACGGCAATTCAGGCACCGACTCATGACGCTCAAACCCTGAGGAGGCGCCAGTATAGACATACTATTCAGCGCCATCGTCGTCCTCATTCTCATCCATGGCGACGTCATCAACGACTAATGGAGCCTCCTCCTTACCCTATCTGCTATCACCCAACCCGACTCCCGACGCTAATTGGGTAGGCGGGGTGTTGATGTTCATACCTTGCTGAGGCTGCGTGCTCATGGGTGTGCTCCCAGCCGCCTCCAGACAAAGCATACTCTTTGGCCACAACAGGACCCACCCATTGCAACAATCACCAAGCCACCGCGGTGTCTCGTTGTCATCCCCCGCTAGTATTGGAGGAGGCAAATTCTCGTGGCCCGGTTTGACACTGGCCACGGAAACCTTGAAGACGTTTGGGGGGATTGGCCGGCTGTGGAACAATGGTTCCTTTGGCTTCATTATTGTCGCCTTCCCCATGTCCACCTTCTGGTCGCCGATGGTGTACAATATGGTGCACGGGGTTTCGTCGGCCTGCAAAGAAAAGTTTGCGATGTGAGACATCCGAAAGGCAACGAAAACGGGAGATTATACATTTATATTGAAGGGGGCTGGTGTGACAGATACCGTGAGGGCGTCGAGCTCAGCCAAAGACGAAGCACCACCAAGCACGTCCGGTGCGGGAGCCAGTGCGGGAGCCGGTGCGGGAGCAGGTGCTGGTGCTGTTGGGGAACGTAGTAATTTCGAAAATTTTCCTATGCACACGCAAGATCATGGTGATGCATAGCAATGAGAGGGGAGAGTGTTGTCTACGTACCAACGCAGACCGACTGCGGAAGCGATCTCACAACGTAGAGGAAGTAGTCGTACGTCTTCCTCCCGATCCGACCGATCCAAGCACCGTTACTCCGGCACCTCCAAGTTCTTAACACACGTTCACCTCGATGACGATCCTCGGGCTCCGATCCAGCAAAGCGTCGAGGAAGAGTTCTGTCAGCACGACGGCGTGGTGACGGTCTTGATGTACTACCGACGCAGGGCTTCGCCTAAGCACTACAACGGTATGATCGAGGTGGAATTTGGTGGCAGGGGGCACCGCACACGGCTAAGGAACGATCAACAATGATCAACTTGTGTGTCTTTGGGGTGCCCCTGCCCCCGTATATAAAGGAGCAGGGGGAGGGGGTTCGGCCGGCTAGGGAGAGGGCGCGGGAGGAGTCCTACTCCTACCGGGAGTAGGACTCCCCCCCTCAATCCTATTCCAACTAGGACTCTCAAGGGGAAAAGGAGAGAGAGGGGGCCGGCCCCTTCTCCTAGTCCTACTAGGACTTGGGGAAGGGGGGGGGGGCGCGGCCAGCTGTGGGCTGCCCCTTTTCTCTTTTCCACTAAGGCCCAATAGGCCCATTTGCCTCCCGGGGGGTTTCGGTAACCCTCCCGGTATTCCGGTAAAATCCCGATTTGACCCGGAATACTTCCGGTGTCCAAACATAGGCTTCCAGTATATCAATCTTTACGTCTCGACCATTTTGAGACTCCTCGTCACGTCCGTGATCATATCCGGGACTCCGAACAATCTTCGGTACATCAAAATGCATAAACTCATAATAACTGTCATCGTAACGTTAAGCGTGCGGACCCTACGGTTCGAGAACAATGTAGACATGACCGAGACATGTCTTCGGTTAATAACCAATAGCGGGACCTGGATGCCCATATTGGCTCCTACATATTCTACGAAGATCTTTTATCGGTCAGACCGCATAATAACATACGTTGTTCCCTTTGTCATCGGTATGTTACTTGCCCGAGATTCGATCGTCGGTATCCAATACCTAGTTCAATCTCGTTACTGGCAAGTCTCTTTACTCGTTCCGTAATACATCATCTTATAACTAACATCTTAGTTACTATGATTGCAAGGCTTATGTGATGTGTATTACCGAGAGGGCCCAGAGATACCTCTCCGACAATCGGAGTGACAAACCCTAATCTCGAAATACGCCAACCCAACATCCACCATTGGAGACACCTGTAGTACTCCTTTATAATCACCCAGTTACGTTGTGACGTTTGGCAGTACCCAAAGTGTTCCTCCGGTAAACGGGAGTTGCATAATCTCATAGTTATAGGAACATGTATAAGTCATGAAGAAAGCAATAGCAACATACTAAACGATCGGGTGCTAAGCTAATGGAATGGTTCATGTCAATCAGATCATTCAACTAATGATGTGACCTCGTTAATCAAATAACAACTCTTTGTTCATGGTCAGGAAACATAACCATCTTTGATTAACGAGCTAGTCAAGTAGAGGCATACTAGTGACACTCTGTTTGTCTATGTATTCACACATGTATTATGTTTCCGGTTAATACAATTCTAGCATGAATAATAAACATTTATCATGATATAAGGAAATAAATAATAACTTTATTATTGCCTCTAGGGCATATTTCCTTCAGTCTCCCACTTGCACTAGAGTCAATAATCTAGTTTACACAGTAATGATTCTAACACCCATGGAGCCTTGGTGCTGATCATGTTTTGCTCGTGGAAGAGGCTTAGTCAACGGGTCTGCAACATTCAGATCCGTATGTATCTTGCAAATCTCTATGTCTCCCACTTGGACTAAATCCTGGATGGAGTTGAAGCGTCTCTTGATGTGTTTGGTCCTTTTGTGAAATCTGGATTCCTTTGCCAAAGCAATTGCACCAGTATTGTCACAAAAGATTTTCATTGGACGCGATGCACTAGGTATGACACCTAGATCGGATATGAACTCCTTCATCCAGACTCCTTCGTTTGCTGCTTCCGAAGCAGCTATGTATTCCGCTTCACATGTAGATCCCACTACGACGCTTTGTTTAGAACTGCACCAACTGACAGCTCCACCGTTTAAAGTAAACACGTATCCGGTTTGCGATTTAGAATCGTCCGGATCAGTGTCAAAGCTTGCATCAACTTAACCTCTTACGGTGAGCTCTTTGTCACATCCATATACGAGAAACATATCCTTAGTCCTTTTCAGGTATTTCAGGATGTTCTTGACCGCTGTCCAGTGATCCACTCCTGGATTACTTTGGTACCTCCCTGCTAAACTTATAGCAAGGCACACATCAGGTCTGGTACACAGCATTGCATACATGATAGAGCCTATGGCTGAAGCATAGGGAACATCTTTCATTTTCTCTCTATCTTCTGCAGTGGTCGGGTATTGAGTCTGACTCAACTTCATACCTTGTAACACAGGCAAGAACCCTTTCTTTGCTTGATCCATTTTGAACTTCTTCAAAATCTTGTCAAGGTATGTGCTTTGTGAAAGTCCAATTAAGCGTCTTGATCTATCTCTATAGATCTTTATGCCTAATATGTAAGCAGCTTCCCCGAGGTCTTTCATCGAAAAACTTTTATTCAAGTATCCCTTTATGCTATCCAGAAATTCTATATCATTTCCAATCAGCAATATGTCATCCACATATAATATCAGAAATGCTACAAAGCTCCCACTCACTTTCTTGTAAATACAGGCTTCTCCAAAAGTCTGTATAAAACCAAATGCTTTGATCACACTATCAAAGCGTTTATTCGAACTCCGAGATGCTTGCACCAGTCCATAAATGGATCGCTGGAGTTTGCATACTTTGTTAGCTCTCTTTGGATCGACAAAACCTTCTGGTTGTATCATATACAACTCTTCTTCCAGAAATCCATTCAGGAATGCAGTTTTGACATCCATTTGCCATATTTCATAATCATAAAATGCGGCAATTGCTAACCTGATTCTGACGGATTTAAGCATCGGTACGGGTGAGAAGGTCTCATCGTAGTCAACCCCTTGAACTTGTCGAAAACCTTTTGCGACAAGTCGAGCTTTATAGACAGTAATATTACCGTCAGCGTCAGTCTTTTTCTTGAAGATCCATTTATTCTCAATTGCTTGCCGATCATCGGGCAAGTCAACCAAAGTCCATACTTTGTTCTCATACATGGATCCCATCTCAGATTTCATGGCCTCAAGCCACTTTGCGGAATCTGGGCTCACCATCGCTTCTTCATAGTTCGTAGGTTCATCATGATCTAGCTGCATGACTTCCAGAACTGGATTACCGTACCACTCTGGTGCGGATCTCACTCTGGTTGATCTACGTGGTTCAGTAGTATCTTGTCCTGAAGTTTCATGATCTTCATCATTAGCTTCCTCACTAATTGGTATAGGTGTCGCAGAAACAGTTTTCTGTGATGTACTATTTTCCAATAAGGGAGTAGGTACAGTTACCTCGTCAAGTTCTACTTTCCTCCCACTCACTTCTTTCGACAGAAACTCCTTCTCTAGAAATGATCCATTCTTAGCAACGAATGTCTTGCCCTCGGATCTGTGATAGAAGGTGTACCCAACAGTTTCCTTTGGGTATCCTATGAAGACACATTTCTCCGCTTTGGGTTCGAGCTTATCAGGTTGAAGCTTTTTCACATAAGCATCGCAGCCCCAAACTTTAAGAAACAACAACTTTGGTTTCTTGCCAAACCATAGTTCATAAGGCGTTGTCTCAACGGATTTTGATGGTGTCCTATTTAATGTGAATGCGGCCGTCTCTAAAGCATAACCCCAAAACGATAGCGGTAAATCAGTAAGAGACATCATAGATCACACCATATCTAGTAAAGTATGATTACGACGTTCGGACACACCATTACGCTGTGGTGTTCCGGGTGGCCTGAGTTGCGAAACTATTCCACAATTTTTCAAATGTATACCAAACTCGTAACTCAAAAATTCTCCTCCATGATCAGATCGTAGAAACTTTATTTTCTTGTTACGATGATTTTCAACTTCACTCTGAAATTCCTTGAACTTTTCAAATGTTTCAGACTTATGTTTCATTAAGTAGATATACCCATATCTGCTTAAATCATCTGTGAAGGTGAGAAAATAACGATATCCGCCACGAGCCTCAATATTCATCGGACCACATACATCGGTATGTATGATTTCCAATAAATCTGTTGCTCTCTCCATAGTATCGGAGAACGGTGTTTTAGTCATCTTGCCTATGAGGCACGGTTCGCAAGTACCAAGTGATTCATAATCAAGTGGTTCCAAAAGCCCATCAGTATGGAGTTTCTTCATGCGCTTTACACCGATATGACCTAAACGGCAGTGCCACAAATAAGTTGCACTATCATTATCAACTCTGCATCTTTTGGCTTCTATATTATGAATATGTGTATCATTACTATCGAGATTCAATAAGAATAGACCACTCTTCAAAGGTGCATGACCATAAAAGATATTACTCATATAAATAGAACAACCATTATTCTCTGATTTAAATGAATAACCGTCTCGCATCAAACAAGATCCAGATATAATGTTCATGCTCAACGCTGGCACCAAATAACAATTATTTAGGTCTAATATTAATCCCGAAGGTAGATGTAGAGGTAGCGTGCCGACCGCGATCACATTGACTTTGGAACCGTTTCCCACGCGCATCGTCACCTCGTCCTTTGCTATCGTCCGCTTATTCCGTAGTCCCTGTTTCGAGTTGCAAATATTAGCAACAGAACCAGTATCAAATACCCAGGTGCTACTGCGAGCTCTAGTAAGGTACACATCAATAACATGTATATCACACATACCTTTGTTAACCTTGCCATCCTTCTTATCCGCCAAATACTTGGGGCAGTTCCGCTTCCAGTGACCAGTCTGCCTGCAGTAGAAGCACTCAGTTTCAGGCTTAGGTCCAGACTTGGGTTTCTTCTCCTGAGCAGCAACTAGCTTGCTGTGCTTCTTCAAGTTCCCCTTCTTCTTCCCTTTGCCCTTTTTCTTGAAACCAGTGGTTTTGTTAACCATCAACACTTGATGCTCCTTCTTGATTTCTTCCTCCGCAGCTTTCAGCATTGCGAAGAGCTCGGGAATAGTCTTGTTCATCCCTTGCATATTATAGTTCATCACGAAGCTCTTGTAGCTTGGTGGCAGTGATTGGAGAATTCTGTCAATGACGCAATCATCTGGAAGATTAACTCCCATCTGAATCAAGTGATTATTATACCCAGACATTTTGAGTATATGCTCACTGACAGAACTGTTCTCCTCCATCTTGCAGCTATAGAACTTATTGGAGACTTCATATCTCTCAATTCGGGCATTTGCTTGAAATATTAACTTCAACTCCTGGAACATCTCATATGCTCCATGACGTTCAAAACGTCGTTGAAGTCCCGATTCTAAGCCGTAAAGCATGGCACACTGAACTATCGAGTAGTCATCAGCTTTGCTCTGCCAGACGTTCATAACATCTGGCGTTGCTCCAGCAGCAGGCCTGGCACCCAGCGGTGCTTCCAGGACGTAATTCTTCTGTGCAGCAATGAGGATAATCCTCAGGTTACGGACCTAGTCCGTGTAATTGCTACCATCATCTTTCAACTTTGCTTTCTCAAGGAACGCATTAAAATTCAACGAAACAACAGCACGAGCCATCTATCTACGATCAACATAAACAGGCAAGATACTATCAGGTACTAAGTTCATGATAAGTTTTAGTTCAGTTAATCAAATTACTTAGGAACTCCCACTTAGATAGACATCCCTCTAATCCTCTAAGTGATCACGTGATCCAAATCAACTAAACCATAACCGATCATCACGTGAGATGGAGTAGTTTTCAATGGTGAACATCGTCATGTTGATCATATCTACTATATGATTCACGCTCGACCTTTCGGTCTCTGTGTTCCAAGGCCCTATCTGCATATGCTAGGCTCGTCAAGTTTAACCTGAGTATTCTGCATGTGCAAAACTGGCTTGCACCCGTTGTAGATGGACGTAGAGCTTATCACACCCGATCATCACGTGGTGTCTGGGCACGACGAACTTTGGCAACGGTGCATACTCAGGGAGAACACTTCTTGATAATTTAGTGAGAGATCATCTTATAATGCTACCGTCAATCAAAGCAAGATAAGATGCATAAAAGGATAAACATCACATGCAATCAATATAAGTGATATGATATGGCCATCATCATCTTGTGCTTGTGATCTCCATCTCTGAAGCACCATCATGATCACCATCGTCACCGGCGCGACACCTTGATCTCCATCGTAGCATCGTTGTCGTCTCGCCAATCTTATGCTTCTACGACTATCACTACCGCTTAGTAATAAAGTAAAGCATTACATCGCGATTGCATTGCATACAATAAAGCGACAACCATATGGCTCCTGCCAGTTGCCGATAACTTGGTTACAAAACATGATCATCTCATACAATAAAATCAGCATCATGCCTTGACCATATCACATCACAACATGCCCTGCAAAAACAAGTTAGACGTCCTCTACTTTGTTGTTGCAAGTTTTACGTGGCTGCTATGGGCTTAAGTAAGAACTCATCTCACCTACGCATCAAAACCACGATGATAGTTCGTCAAATAGACTCCGTTTTAACCTTCTCAAGGACCGGGTGTAGCCACACTTGGTTCAACTAAAGTTGGAGAGACAGTCTTCCGCAAGCCATATATGTGCAAAGCACGTCGAGGGAACCGGTCTCGCGTAAGAGTACGCGTAAGGTTGGTCCGGATCGTCTCGTCCAACAATGCCGCCGAACAAAAGTATGACATGCTGGTAGGCAGTATGACTTGTATCGCCCACAACTTACTTGTGTTCTACTCGTGCAAATAACATCAAACAATAAAACCTAGGCTCGGATGCCACTGTTGGGGAACGTAGTAATTTCGAAAATTTTCCTACGCACACGCAAGATCATGGTGATGCATAGCAACGAGAGGGGAGAGTGTTGTCTACGTACCAACGCAGACCGACTGCGGAAGCGATCTCACAACATAGAGGAAGTAGTCGTACGTCTTCTTCCCGATCCGACCGATCCAAGCACTGTTACTCCGGCACCTCCGAGTTCTTAGCACACGTTCAGCTCGATGACGATCCTCGGGCTCCGATCCAGCAAAGCGTCGAGGAAGAGTTCCGTCAGCACGACGGCGTGGTGACGATCTTGATGCACTACCGACGCAGGGCTTCGCCTAAGCACTACAACGGTATGATCGAGGTGGAATTTGGTGGCAGGGGGCACCGCACACGGCTAAGGAACGATCAACAATGATCAACTTGTATGTCTTTGGGGTGCCCCCTGCCCCCGTATATAAAGGAGCAGGGGGAGGGGGTTCGGCCGGCTAGGGAGAGGGCACGGGAGGAGTCCTACTCCTACCGGGAGTAGGACTCCCCCCCTCAATCCTATTCCAACTAGGACTCTCAAGGGGAAAAGGAGAGAGAGGGGGCCGGCCCCTTCTCCTAGTCCTACTAGGACTTGGGGAAGGGGGGGGGCGGCCAGCTGTGGGCTGCCCCTTTTCTCTTTTCCACTAAGGCCCAATAGGCCCATTTGCCTCCCGGGGGGTTCCGGTAACCCTCCCGGTATTCCGGTAAAATCCCGATTTGACCCGGAATACTTCCGGTGTCCAAACATAGGCTTCCAATATATCAATCTTTACGTCTCGACCATTTCGAGACTCCTCGTCACATCCGTGATCACATCCGGGACTCCGAACAATCTTCGGTACATCAAAATGCATAAACTCATAATAACTGTCATCGTAACGTTAAGTGTGCGGACCCTACGGTTCGAGAACAATGTAGACATGACCGAGACATGTCTCCGGTCAATAACCAATAGCGGGACCTGGATGCCCATATTGGCTCCTACATATTCTACGAAGATCTTTTATCGGTCAGACTGCATAACAACATACGTTGTTCCCTTTGTCATTGGTATGTTACTTGCCCGAGATTCGATCGTCGGTATCCAATACCTAGTTCAATCTCGTTACTGGCAAGTCTCTTTACTTGTTCCGTAATACATCATCTTATAACTAACATCTTAGTTACTATGCTTGCAAGGCTTATGTGATGTGTATTACCGAGAGGGCCCAGAGATACCTCTCCGACAATCGGAGTGACAAACCCTAATCTCGAAATACGCCAACCCAGCATCCACCATTGGAGACACCTGTAGTACTCCTTTATAATCACCCAGTTACGTTGTGACGTTTGGCAGTACCCAAAGTGTTCCTCCGGTAAACGGGAGTTGCATAATCTCATAGTTATAGGAACATGTATAAGTCATGAAGAAAGCAATAGCAACATACTAAACGATCGGGTGCTAAGCTAATGGAATGGGTCATGTCAATCAGATCATTCAACTAATGATGTGACCTCGTTAATCAAATAACAACTCTTTGTTCATGGTCAGGAAACATAACCATCTTTGATTAACGAGCTAGTCAAGTAGAGGCATACTAGTGACACTCTGTTTGTCTATGTATTCACACATGTATTATGTTTCCGGTTAATACAATTCTAGCATGAATAATAAACATTTATCATGATATAAGGAAATAAATAATAACTTTATTATTGCCTCTAGGGCATATTTCCTTCAGTCTCCCACTTGCACTAGAGTCAATAATCTAGTTTACACAGTAATGATTCTAACACCCATGGAGCCTTGGTGCTGATCATGTTTTGCTCGTGGAAGAGGCTTAGTCAACGGGTCTGCAACATTCATATCCGTATGTATCTTGCAAATCTCTATGTCTCCCACTTGGACTAAATCCCGGATGGAGTTGAAGCGTCTCTTGATGTGTTTGGTCCTTTTGTGAAATCTGGATTCCTTTGCCAAAGCAATTGCACCAGTATTGTCACAAAAGATTTTCATTGGACGCGATGCACTAGGTATGACACCTAGATCGGATATGAACTCCTTCATCCAGACTCCTTCGTTTGCTGCTTCCGAAGCAGCTATGTATTCCGCTTCACATGTAGATCCTGCTACGACGCTTTGTTTAGAACTGCACCAACTGACAGCTCCACCGTTTAAAGTAAACACGTATCCGGTTTGCGATTTAGAATCGTCCGGATCAGTGTCAAAGCTTGCATCAACGTAACCTCTTACCGTGAGCTCTTTGTCACCTCCATATACGAGAAACATATCCTTAGTCCTTTTCAGGTATTTCAGGATGTTCTTGACCGCTGTCTAGTGATCCACTCCTGGATTACTTTGGTACCTCCCTGCTAAACTTATAGCAAGGCACACATCAGGTCTGGTACACAGCATTGCATACATGATAGAGCCTATGGCTGAAGCATAGGGAACATCTTTCATTTTCTCTCTATCTTCTGCAGTGGTCGGGTATTGAGTCTGACTCAACTTCATACCTTGTAACACAGGCAAGAACCCTTTCTTTGCTTGATCCATTTTGAACTTCTTCAAAATCTTGTCAAGGTATGTGCTTTGTGAAAGTCCAATTAAGCGTCTTGATCTATCTCTATAGATCTTTATGCCTAATATGTAAGCAGCTTCCCCGAGGTCTTTCATCGAAAAACTTTTATTCAAGTATCCCTTTATGCTATCCAGAAATTCTATATCATTTCAAATCAGCAATATGTCATCCACATATAATATCAGAAATGCTACAGAGCTCCCACTCACTTTCTTGTAAATACAGGCTTCTCCAAAAGTCTGTATAAAACCAAATGCTTTGATCACACTATCAAAGCGTTTATTCCAACTCCGAGATGCTTGCACTAGTCCATAAATGGATCGCTGGAGTTTGCATACTTTGTTAGCTCCCTTTGGATCGACAAAACCTTCTGGTTGTATCATATACAACTCTTCTTCCAGAAATCCATTCAGGAATGCAGTTTTGACATCCATTTGCCATATTTCATAATCATAAAATGCGGCAATTGCTAACCTGATTCTGATGGATTTAAGCATCGCTACGAGTGAGAAGGTCTCATCGTAGTCAACCCCTTGAACTTGTCGAAAACCTTTTGCGACAAGTCGAGCTTTATAGACAGTAATATTACCGTCAGCGTCAGTCTTTTTCTTGAAGATCCATTTATTCTCAATTGCTTGCCGATCATCGGGCAAGTCAACCAAAGTCCATACTTTGTTCTCATACATGGATCCCATCTCAGATTTCATGGCCCCAAGCCACTTTGCGGAATCTGGGCTCACCATCGCTTCTTCATAGTTCGTAGGTTCATCATGATCTAGCAGCATGACTTCCAGAACTGGATTACCGTACCACTCTGGTGCGGATCTCACTCTGGTTGATCTACGTGGTTCAGTAGTATCTTGGCCAACAGCTTGGTGAGGAATTTGAGGCCAGTGTTAGTTAAAGAAATAGGCCGGAAATTATTAGGGCCCATTGGCGCCAAAATTTTGGGGATGAGGGTGATGAAGGAAGAATTAATATTCTGCAAACTGATCCTCCCCTCGAAGAAATCCTTAACTAACTTCCTGAAATCCGCCTCAATGATAGTCCAACATTTCTTGACAAACATACCGTTAAATCCATCAGGTCCAGGTACCCGATCAGTAGGCAGATCTTTGAGAACCGCAGAAATCTCCTCATCAGAAAAAGGGGCGTCCAATCCCTCAAGACCCAAGACAGGGGTAATCAGAGAGGAGAGATCAAAACCCATGGAGATACCCTGTGCTTGACCCATTCTGGATTTAAAGGAGTTCCATAAAATTCCGGCCATTTGGTCATGATCACTGACAACAGAACCATCCTCTCTCTGCAGCGAGGAGATCGTGTTACGTCTAAGCCTCTCTGAGGCCATAGCATGGAAGAACTTGGAGTTTTCCTCCCCCACCCTGATATATTTGATGGTGCACCTCTGCGTCCAATACAAATGATGCAGTTTTAGTACTCGTTCATACTTTAGCTTGACCCATTTCCTGAAGTTGAACTCAGGCCTGGTAAGGGGTCTCAGTTCCTCCAGATTATCAAAATACAACACCACCTCCGAACAATTAGTAGCCAACTTTTTTAAGGAGGAAAGGTTGGTGCTCCACTTCTTGAGTGCAAATCTCAACCTCTTGAATTTAGCAGACAAAGTGGCAGGTGCAGATAATCCCACAGCAACGGGCTCCTCCCAAGAGGTCGTAACACAGTCAAGAAAACCTGGCATTTCCACCCAGAAGTTTTCGAAGCGGAAGATCTTCGATTTTGGAATGGTGGTATCGATTGACACCACACAGGGCACATGATTAGAGGAGGTTTTAGCCAAAGGAAACACTACTATATTCGGATAAGCAGATATCCAGTCAGCAGTAGTAAAAAACCAATCCAGCTGCTCCAAAAGAGGCTGTTCCTGATTATTAGACCAGGTGTAAGCTATGCCTTTCAGAGGCAACTCAAGCAACCCTAGATGGCCGATGATCTCATTGAATAGGAAAATATCATTAACATCTCCCCCCGGCCTATTCCTATTATCCAGAGAACGGATAAAGTTGAAATATCCAAGCAAGAGCCAATTTTGATCCAATAGTATAGGAAGATGATACAACCATTGAACAAAATCATCCCTTAGTGGCCCTTGGCATGGGCCATAGATAGATACCATAGTCCAAGTTTCAGAATTGTGCACAGACTCGAAAGAAATGACCAAGCCAAAGCGCCGGACCTCAACCAGATTGCCATTAAACACTGCTGAATTCCAAATAACCAGAATACCACCTAAAGCTCCCACAGAAGGTGAAAACGCAAAGCGATCGAACCTACGCGGACAAAATGCACGTATCGATCGCAGATCAAAATGATCAACCTTGGTTTCTTGCAGACATATGATAGAACATTTGCTTTCTTCAATTTTGGCCTGGACATCCCTTTGCCTGTGCTCAGAGTTCAGGCCACGCACATTCCAGCACAACACTCGCCAATTACGATAGGATCTATAATCCATAAATGCAGTAATAAAAGCAAAGTAGACTCATAACTGCATAACAGAACGAGTAGCAGGGCATAACATAGTTCACCCAAACGACCAACACACCGAAATTTAGAAAATTAACAACCCAAAAGAAACGAGGTCCCCAAGCCCATCCCCATCCGAAACAAACAAGATCAATCATCATTGGGAGGATTTCTCGATTCATCAGACTCCGGGCCCGCCGTAAGCTTGGCCACCATAAGATCTTCAGGAGGAATTTGCAGTGCTTCACCCAGCAACTACAAGGTAGGGACAGGCGTTGGGGGTGGAAGCACAGCGCCATCTTCATTCGGCTCCGGCAGAGGGATGCGTGGCTTCTTGGCCCGCGGTCGTCGTCGGCTTGAAGTCCTCATCGGGATGGCAGAGGTGGGCTTGAAACCTGTCGCCTTGGCGCAGCTCCGAGTTACCCTTCTGGTGGAGAAGTCTAGCTGTACAGCAACCAACTAGGCAGTCTTGCGTGATCTACTAGATGTTCGCTTCCCAAGGACAGGAGGAGTCTGAGCCTGAAAAAGGAAATCCCCCGAAGTATCCTCACTGGGCGGATGCTCCTACACGTGTTGCACCTCCTGAGTAGGCTGCTCTGAATCCGGTATGGTAAGCGGCTGTGGCAGTAGCGGCGCAATTGTAACTGAAGATCTGTTCCTGGGAGCACACAGGGCCGACGAGAAGAAACCAGTAGCTGCCATCTGATTGATAAACTCCAGCTCAATCACCCAAGGCCAAAATCGCTTGGGCAAGACAACAGGTGGGAGCACTGACAAAGAAAGAGAGCAGGGTATCCGTGCAGTAACAATCTCTAGTAGCATCGTACGGAAATTTCGCTCCCAAATCATCTGTGGCGGCAGAACCGGCCCGTAAACTACACGCACAATGCCCAACTGTATTGGGTCAACCACAGGCTGGTGCACTTGCTGCTGGACTTCCAAATTTAGCACCTGGTGCTCCATCATTGCCACAGAGCCAGAGGAACCAAAAGAAGGCGCGTCCATAACCATGGAGTTCTGTTCAACCTCCTCCTCATTCTGCGCGGCGACATGGTTCTCCTCTACAGGCTGGT
Organism: Triticum monococcum; assembly: GCA_034509565.1. Taxonomy (NCBI): domain Eukaryota; kingdom Viridiplantae; phylum Streptophyta; class Magnoliopsida; order Poales; family Poaceae; genus Triticum; species Triticum monococcum. The sequence goes on from CM067846.1 coordinate 475,487,200, forward strand.
TCTGAGCTTGATCTTCCCAAACTCCCCATCCCTCATCCTGCTGAACATTCGGTTCCCAAGCATTGAATCCTTGCTGAACTGGCTGATGATGTGGCGGTACAGCATTCCACCCCAGGGCTGGGTAAGGTGGCATAGCCCAAAATGGTTGCGGGGGGTTTTCTCCAGGCATCGGATGTGGATTGCCATCCAACGGCATTGGGTCCTCATCAGCCCCAATCATGGCTTCAGCAAACTCGGCAGACAGAATATAGCATGCAGACGTCCAAGACACAATCGTACCTCCCCAGTTGGCGAACTCACGGAAAACCACATCACGAGGAACCAGAGCATTGTTCGGAAAAGAAGCTCGGACCAGGGAGCGGGCACGTCAACGATCAGTGTGGTTCCAGTAATGGAACTGACCAAAAGTCCCAATCACATCAGCAAGTCCCTGCGTGTTTCGATAATCCAAAGGGATTCCAATAAACATAAGCCAACCCGTACGATATCCATGGAGTGCACGAAACCCCTCTCCATGGTCATGCGGAATAAATCTGACAAAAAACTCATCACCCTCCTCGTCTAGGCCCAAAGGAAAAGGCGGATGTAGGGTAAAGGATCCACGGACTACTGGGTCTTCCATCTCAAACAGACCAACTCCATGAACCCATGGCTGAACTGAACGTACCGGAACTTGCAGATTCTGGGTGATGAAGTGCAGCACCTGTTCCCGCCTGATGGCCACTAGGTGAGCGGGTGGCACCGGCTCAACAATGGGCACCATGAACTGCTCATGCCTGCGCGGGGGCGGCTGCTGAGAGGTGAAGTAGGTGCGCGACAGTCTGTCTCCTCCACCATCGATGATGTCGTAGCCAGCCGGAAGAAAACGCCGCGGGTCAAGAGCATAGACCGCCATTGAGAGATCATGCGGAGAGACCACTGGAGATTGCAATGGAGGCGGCGACGATGATGAAGAAGTAGCATATTGGGGTTTTTTGGCGGGCGGCGGTGGATTAGAAGGCGGAGAGGCCGACTGCTTTGCTCGGGCGCGAGAAACGAAACCTAGCGATGGGACTTTGGGCACCCAGATGGACGACTCGGGCGGTTGGCGGACGCAATCTTTTTTAATGTGACCAGACCTAAAGCACTTGCGGCACCGGACCAAGTTTGTGTAGGTCACTAAGGTGTGGGCCATGCCCAAGCAATTTTGATAGTCCCAAAATTTGGCAGCGAGGTCTTCAATCATCTCATCGAAACTCTGCAGATCGGAAAGAATATCCTGTGGGGATGGAATGTGAGCAGCCTGAGGTCCAACATCAATAGAATCATCATTAGATACATCGATTGGGGCATTGACAGTATCTGGGCCCGGGGAGTCAGGGCTAGGTGGGCCAACCATATCTAGATCAATAGGAAAATCTTTTGAACCCAAGAATTTTGGCCCAACAATAACTTTCAAAATCCCTGGAGAACCGGACGAAGAAGGAACCGAAAGCGGAGATTCCGGAGAAGGCGGCAGAGATCCAAATTTGATGGCCACCGGCGGCGAGGGGGTGTGTAACTCCGTCGAGGGACGCTCCTCATCAGAATTAACCACATAACCAGCTTCCCGAACAGTTAAACAATCTTGAGAGGAGGCAGGGTAACGATAACCTTTGCATGCCTCATAGTTAAGGAAGGTGGCAAACCTAAGCTTCTTCTTGGCCCCCAAAGAGGTTTTAATAGATGATTTGGCCGGAGGCTTTTTCATGGCTAACAAACCGAATTTGGCTCTGGCCTTAGAGGGACTAACCAAGATCCATTCCTGTTGACACTCAAATTGCCAACGCTTAAACTCTTGCTCCCAATCAGGACCCCATGTCCCCAAAGATGAAAGAAACACTTAAAATGGTCGCACACAAAGGATCTTTGGTGCAGAATGAAAAACCCAACATCCTTGCAAGAGACATGAAAGGAGAATACACGGTCTCGTAGGCAAGATACCTTAAGTGAAGAACAATACCCTCCAAGAGCAGCTTCAAGAGAGAGACCAACATTATCCTCATCCAGCTGGAAAGAACTCCGAGCAAAAGAGACTACCATGATGAAGTGGCCAGATCATTCCGTAGGGTGCACCGTCCTCCGAAAAGAGCGCCAGATCTCCTGGGAAAGGGCCATTCCAGGGGAAAAATCCAGCCCCAACGAGATGGATGCATGCACCGCCATGAAGATGAGAACCAAAGGAAAGAGGAGAGGACGCCGGAGCAAATGAGCGGATCAGAAATCCAACTCCACGGTCGTACGTGGAGATCGCCGGCGTGAAGGGTGGCTAGGGTTTAGGTCGGTGGTGGGAGGTGGGAGTCGCCATCTTTCCTCACTCTCGAATACAAAGATCTGGCCTTGTCTATTCCATTTGAGGAGTTCTTCCAGTTTTTCAATCAAAAGGCCGTCGATAAATTAATGGTCACTTGCTACTGTTTGTAAGTACTACTTCGGCATTAAGTCTCTATATATAGCTCAGCTCTTTCATTGCATGTATTTATAATTATCCTCACTATATTATGCAAATTGAAGATCGTCGAGTGCAGAAAATCAGAAATATATGATATTGGGTTCATTAACACAAATCTCATAGATGAATATATTGTTAAAAAGAATGCCAAAGAAGCCGAGGTCAACTTGCTCAAATCGTTGGTAATAAATCAAAACAAAGATAACATACTCTTTCCTTACAACTTCAAGTGAGTGTTACTGTCTTGTGCATATTTGGTTTCCCTTATTACTCGAGGTTATAGTAATGTAATTAATTGATGACTTATGCATGCGTGCGCAGCTTCCACTATGTTCTCCTGGAGATTAAGCTTGAGCAGGGACTAGTAATCGTCTTAGACTAGAGATGAAAAGATCTCGAGACCTATTCGGACATGACTAAAATTCTCAACAAGTAAGTTCAATCGATCATTATCGCACCATATCGACAACTTTTTGTTCATTTCCTGATATCTCAAGTAATAATTATTATCTTTGTCTTGCAGGGTTTGGAAAAAGATCACCGCAGAAGCTCCAGGACTGCTGAGGGAGCTGCGATATACATACCCGAAAGTAAGTACTACTAGCTAGCTACTTCCGTGCATCTCCCATTGATTCTAGCTACTTTCATCAATGCCATTTATAATGCTACATTATCAGTTTGATTGACCTCTATTCTCGTAAAGTGCTTGTGGCAGGAACAAGGGAATGATTACTATGGATACTACGTGTGCGAGTTCATCTACAACGCGACTTGCAAAAATAAGCGGGGCTACTCTCAATGACAATTTGATGTGCATAAGCAATAATATTCGCAATTTCATTTTATTACACCATCATATCTGTTGAGTTTCATTCATATATATGTATTAACCCCCTTCTTCAAATTAGACGTGGCAGATGCGGAATGAACACCTATCAGAAGATAACATGAAAGCAATTCAAGAGGAATTGGCGGGATTCTTTTTTGACCACGTCATCAATAAAGCCGAAGAATACCATGTTGAAGCCGAGTTCTTATATAATTAGGGGAGATTATATTGTAAGAGATATTAATATTGTATATATGTAACCAGTAGCGTCAGATAGATATATGAAAACTTGTTGTTCCCGCAATCTCTTGGAGAAGGAGAGGTCGATATCACTTCTCTCAGTACGCGTGATGAATTTCTGTACTTAATGGTTTCCTTCATTTGCTTACTAGCTAGTGTGTCGAGGGCCTCTCTATACGTATAGTACGTAGCATCGACCAAGCACGGAGATAAGAGAGGACGATTCTCTCTATTAATTAATTAGCTACCTAACACAATATATGAAACACCTTAATTGACCATACAAAACCCACAAGCCCCCCGCCCTTCAGAAAAAAAACCCTAGCCCCTGAAAAGCAGACGCGTGAATGCCTTTTGGTCCCGGTTGGTGCCACAAACTGGGACCAAAGGCCCTACTGAGCTTTAAAAAAAAACCAAAGGCCCTCCTGCCTGGGCTCACCGCAGCGGCCACGTGGAGGCCCATCTATCCCAGTTTGTATAAGAACTGGGACTAAAGGCCTAGGGCTTTAGTCATGAGCCTTTAGTCCCGGTTCCTAAACCGGGACAGATGGGCCTTATGAACCGGGACAAATGGCCCTTTTTCTACTAGTGACTTGACTAGCTCGTTGAATGAATGATGGTTATGTTTCCTAACCATAGACATGAGTTGTCATTTGATTAACGGGATCAAGTCAATAGAGAATGATGTGATTGACTTGACCCATCCATTTGCTTAGCACAATGATCGTTTAGTTTGTTGCTATTGCTTTCTCCATAACTATACATGTTCATATGACTATGAGATCATGCAACTCCCGAGTACCGAGGAACACTTTGTGTGCTACCAAACGTCACAACGTAACTGGGTGATTATAAAGGTGCTCTACAGGTGTCTCAAATGGTGTTTGTTGAGTTGGCATGGATCAAGATTATGATTTGTCACTCTGATTGCCGGAGAGGTATCTCTGGGCCCTCTCGGTAATGTAGATCACTATAAGCCTTGGAAGCAATGTAGCTAATGAGTTAGTTACGGGATGTAGCATTACGGAACGAGTTAAGAGACTTGCCGGTAACGAGATTGAACTAGGTATTGAGATACCGACGATCGAATCTCGGGCAAGTAACATACCGATGACAAAGGGAACAACGTATGTCGTTATGCGATTTGACCGATAAAGATCTTCGTAGAATATGTAGGAACCAATATGAGCATCCAGGTTCCGCTATTGGTTATTGACCAGAGACATGTCTCGGTCATGTCTACATAGTTCTCAAACCCGTAGGGTCCGCACGCTTAACATTCGGTGACGATCGGTATTACGAGTTTATGTGTTTTGATGTACCGAAGGTAGTTCGGAGTCCTGGATTTGATCATGGACATGACAAGGAGTCTCGAAATGGTCGAGACATAAAGATCGATATATTGGAAGCCTATGTTTGGACATCGGAATGGTTCTGGATGAGTTCGGGCATTTTCCGGACTACCGGGAGGTTACCGGAACCTCCCGGGGAGTATATGGGCCTTATTGGGCCTTAGTGGAAGAGAGGAGAGGGAAGGAAAAGGTGGGAGGCGCGCCCCCCTATCCCAATCCGAATTCAGAGGGGGGCACCCCCCTTTCCTTTCTCTTCTCCTCCCCTTCCTTCTCTCCTACTCCTACTACATGGAAGGGGGGAATCCTACTCCCGGTGGGGGTAGGACTCCCCTAGGGCACGCCATAGAGAGGGCCGGACCCTCCCCTCCTCCACTCCTTTATATATGGGGGAGGGGGGCACCCCATAGACACACAAGTTGATCATTGATATTTTAGCCGTGTTCGGTGCCCCCTCCACCATAATCCACCTCGGTCATATCATAGTGGTGCTTAGGCGTAGCCCTGTTCTGGTAGCATCATCATCACCGTCATCATACCATCGTGCTGATGAAACTCTCCCTCGAAGCTCTACTGGATCGTGAGTTCGCAGGACATCACCGAGCCGAACGTGTGCAGATCGCGGAGGTGTCGTACCTTCGGTGCTAGATCGGTCGACCGTGAAGACGTACGACTACATAAACCACGTTTTCATAACGCTTCCGCTTACGGTCTACGAGGGTACATAGACGATACTCTCCCCTCTCGTTGCTATGCATCACCATGATCTTACGTGTGCGTAGGAAATATTTTGAAATTACTGCATTCCCCAACAGTGGCATCCGAGCCAGGTTTATGCGTAGATGTTATATGCACGAGTAGAACACAAAGGAGTTGTGGGCGTGGGTATATACATATTGCTTGCCGTCACTAGTTGATTCTTGATTCAGCGGCATTGTTGGATGAAGCAGCCCAGAACGACATTACGTGTACGCTTACGCGAGACTGGTTCTACCGACGCGCTTCACACACAGGTGGCTAGTGGGTGTCTGTTTCTCCAGCTTTAGTTGAATCGGATTCAATGAATAGGGTTCTTTCTGAAGATCAAAAAGCAATCACTATACCGTGTTATGGTTTTTGATGCGTAGGTAAGAACGGTTCTTGCTCAACCCGTAGCAGCCACGTAAAACTTGTAACAACAAAGTAGAGGACGTCTAACTTGTTTTTGCAGGGCATGTTGTGATGTGATATGGTCAAGACATGATGCTAAATTTTATTGTATGAGACGATCATGTTTTGAAACACAGTTATCGGAAACTCGCAAGAGCCATATGGTTGTCGCTTTATTGTATGAAATGCAATCGCCATGTAATTGCTTTATTTTATCACTAAGTGGTAGCGATAGTCGTAGAAGCAATAGTTGGCGAGACAACAAATATGCTTCGATGGAGATCAAGGTGTCAAGCCGGTGATGATGGTGATCATGACGGTGCTTTGAAGATGAAGATCAAAGGCACAAGATGATGATGGCCATATCATATCACTTATATTGATTGCATGTGATGTTTATCCTTTATGCATCTTATTTTGCTTAGTTCGGCGGTAGCATTATAAGATGATCTCTCACTAAATTTGAAGGTATAAGTGTTCTCCCTGAGTATGCACCGTTGTTATGGTTCGCCGTGCCGAGACACCACGTGATGATCAGGTGTGATAAGCTCTACGTTCACATACAATGGTGCAAGCCAGTTTTGCACACGCAGAATACTCGGGTTAAACTTGATGAGCCTAGCATATACAGATATGGCCTCGGAACACTGGAGACCGAAAGGTCGAGCGTGAATCATATAGTAGATATGATCAACATAGTGATGTTCACCATTGAAAACTACTCCATCTCACGTGATGATCGGACATGGTTTAGTTGATATGGATCACGTGATCACTTAGATGATTAGAGATATTTCTATCTAAGTGGGAGTTCTTAAGTAATTTGATTAATTGAACTTTAATTTATCATGAACTTAATACCTGATAGTATTTTGCATGTCTTTGTTGTTGTAGATAGATGGCCCATGCTGTTGTTCCGTTGAATTTTAATGTGTTCCTAGAGAAAGCTAAGTTGAAAGATGATGGTAGTAACTACACGGACTGGGTCCGTAACTTGAGGATTAACCTCATTGCTGCACAGAAGAATTACGTCTTGGAAGCACCGCTAGGTGACAAACCCGCTGCAGGAGCAATGACAAATGTTATGAACACCTGGCAGAGCAAAGTTGATGACTACTCGATAGTTCAGTGTGCCATGCTTTACGACTTAGAACCGGGACTTCAACGACGTTTTGAACGTCATGGAGCATATGAGATGTTCCAGGGGTTGAAGTTAATATTTCAAGAAAATGCCCGGATTGAGAGATGTGAAGTCTCCAAAAAGTACTACAGCTGCAAGATGGAGGAGAATAGTTCTGTGAGTGAACATATACTCAGAATGTCTGGGTACCACAACCACCAGACTCAACCGGGAGTTTATCTTCCTGGTGATAGTGCCATTGACAGAGTTCTTGAATCATTGCGAAGAGTTCTTCAATCACTGCCACCAAGCTAATATGCAAGGGATGGATAAGACGATTCCTGAGCTCTTCGCAATGCTAAAGGCTGCGGAGGTAGAAATCAAGAAGGAGCATGAAGTGTTGATGGTCAACAAGACCACCGGTTTCAAGAAAAATGGTAAAGCGAAGAAGGGGAACTTCAAGAAGAACAACACGTGAAAGGATCGAGAAGAGGTGTCTAGAGGGGGGTGATTAGATACTAAGTGCTAAAAGGTACAATTTTTAATTTTCTTAAGTTGAAGTGGAGTTTAGGCAAAAGTTTAACAAACACAATACATATCAAGCAAGCATGCAAAGAGTATATGAGCAGCGGAAAGTAAAGCATGCAACTTGCAAGAATGCAAAGAGATGGGATTGGAAGATTCAAACGCAATTGGAGACTATCGTACATCCATGTTGATGGAGACTTCAACCCACAAAGGGTAATGATTGCGCGAGTCCACGGAGGGCTCCACCCACGAAGGGTCCATGAAGAAGCAACCTTGTCTATCCCACCATGGCCATCGCCCACGAAGGACTTGCCTCACTAGCGGTAGATCTCCACGAAGTAGGCGATATCCTTGCCCTTACAAACTCATTGGTTCAACTCCACAATCTTGTCGGAGGCTCCCAAGTGACACCTAGCCAATCTAGGAGACACCACTCTCCAAGAAGTAACAAATGGTGTGTTGATGATGAACTCCTTGCTCTTGTGCTTCAAATGATCGTCTCCCCAACACTCAACTCTCTCTCACAGGATTTGGATTTTGTGGACAGAAGATTTGAGTGGAAAGCAACTTGGGGAAGGCTAGAGATCAAGATTCATATGGTAGGAATGGAATATCTTGGTCTCAACACAAGTGTAGGTGGTTCTCTCTCAGAAAAAGTAAGTTGGAAGTGTAGGTTCGTTCTGATGGCTCTCTCCACAAATGAAGAGGTGGTGGGGGGATATATAGCCTCCACACAAAATCTAACAGTTACACATAACTTCTCAAACTCGGTGGGACAGAATGGTTAAACTCGGTCGGACCGATTCAACAAAGCTAGTGACCGTTAGGATTTTCGGTGGGACCGACATGCAACTCGGTAGGACCGATATGATTAGGGTTAGGGCATAACGTAATCTCGGTGAGACCGATTACACAAACTCGGTGAGACCGATTTTGGTAATAAGCTAACCAGAGAGTTGGCCAGGTAAACTCGGTGGGACCGAAACGTTACAAAGGGAAAACAGAGAGCTTACATTGCAATCTCGGTGGGACCGATCGCAAGTTTCGGTGAGACCGAAAGTATTGCAATAGGCAACAGAGAGTTTGCAATCCCATCTCGGTGAGACCGAGATCCCTATCGGTGAGACCGATTTGCCTAGGGTTTGTGGCAGTGGCTATGACATTTGAAACTCGGTGGCGCCGGATAGGAAGAATCGGTGGGGCCAAGTTTGACTTTTGGTTTAGGTCATATGTGGATGTGAGAAAGTACTTGAGGGCTTTGGAGCATATCACTAAGCATTTGAGCAAGAGCCTCATTAAGCAACACCTCATCCCTCCTTGATAGCATTGGCTTTTCCGTAGACTCAATATGATCTTGGATCACTAAAATAGAAAATGTAGAGTCTTGAGCTTTGAGCTTGAGCCAATCCTTTGTCCTTAGCATCTTGAAGGGGTTTCACATCCTCTAGTCCATGCCACTTCACTGTTAAACTTATCTGAAACATACTAGATAAAAATGTTAGTCCAACAATAGATATGTTGACATTAATTACCAAAACCACCTAGGGAGCACTTGTGCTTTCAGCAAGCCAGTTGCTGCTCAAGTGAAGAAACCCAAGTTTGGTCCTAAGCTTGAGACTGAGTGCTTCTACTACAAAGGAACTGGTCACTGGAAGCGAAACTGCCCCAAGTATTTAGCGGAGAAGAAGGATGGCAAAGTGAAAGGTATATTTGATATACATGTTATTGATGTGTACCTTACTAATGCTCGCAGTAGTGCCTGGTATTTGATACTGGTTCAATTGCTAACATTTGCAACTTGAAACAAGGGCTACGGATTAAGCGAAGATTGGCTAAGGACGAGGTGACGATGCAAGTGGGAAATGGTTCCAAAGTCGATGTGATCGCCGTCGGCATGCTACCTCTACATCTACCTTCGGGATTAGTTTTAGACCTAAATAATTGTTATTTGGTGCCAGAGTTAAGCATGAACATTATATCCGGATCTTGTTTGATGCGAGACGGTTATTCATTTAAATCAGAGAATAATGGTTGTTCTATTTATATGGGTAATATCTTTTATGGTCATGCACCCTTGATGTGTGGTCTATTTTTACTAAATCTTGATAGTAGTGATACACATGTTCATAGTATTGATGCCAAAAGATGCAGAGTTGATAATGATAGTGCAACTTATTTGTGGCACTGCCATTTAGGTCATATTGGTGTAAAGCGCATGAAGAAACTCCATTTTGATGGACTTCTGGAATAACTTGATTATGAATCACTTGGTACATGTGTACCATGCCTCATGGGCAAGATGACTAAAGCTCCGTTCTCCAGAACAATGGAACGAGAACAGAGTTATTGGAGATTGTACATACTGATGTATGTGGTCCAATGAACATTGAAGCTCGCGGTGGATATCGTTATTTTCTCACCTTCACAGATGATTTGAGCAGATATGGGTATATCTACTTAATGAAACATAAGTCCGAAACATTTGAAAAGTTCAAAAAATTTCCGAGTGAAGAGGAAAATCATCGAAACAGGAAAATCAAGTTTCTACGATCTGATCATGGAGGCGAATATTTGAGTTATGAGTTTGGACTTCATTTGAAACAATGTGGAATAGTTTCGCAACTCACGCCACCTGGAACACCACAGTGTAATGGTGTGTCCGAACGTCGTAATCGTACTTTACTAGATATGGTGCGATCTATGATGTCTCTCACTGATTTACCGCTATCGTTTTGGGGTTACGCTTTAGAGACAATTGCATTCACGTTAGATAGGGCACCATCTAAATCCGTCGAGACGGCATCTTATGAGCTGTGGTTTGGCAAGAAACCCAAGTTGTCGTTGAGGGAGTCGTGGACTAAGGGGTCCTCGGGCGTCCGGCCTGTTGGACAAGGGCCGGACTAATGGGCTGTGAAGATTCAACACCGAAGACTCTCTCCCGTGTCCGGATGGGATCCTCCTTGGCGTGGAAGGCAAGCTTGGCGACCAAATATGAAGATTCCTTTCTCTATAACCGACCTTGTACAATCCTAGTCCCCTCCGGTGCCTATATAAACTGGAGGGCTTAGTCTGGATCGATATACAATCATAATATTAGTCATACAAGCTAGACTTCTAGGGTTTAGCCATTACGATCTCATGGTAGATCAACTCTTATAATACTCATATTCATCAAGATCAATCAAGCAGGAAGTAGGGTATTACCTCCATAGAGAGGGCCCGAACCCGGGTAAACATAGTGTCCCCTGTCTCGTGTTACCATCGACCTTAGACGCACAGTTTGGGACCCCCTACCTGAGATCCACCGGTTTTGACACCGACATTGGTGCTTTCATTGAGAGTTCCACTGTGCTGTCCTCAGAAGGTTTGTTGGCTCCTTCGGTCATCTACAATGATGCTGTCCAAGGGGAAGTCTTCCTCCCCGGACATATCTTCGTGTTCGGCGGCTTCGCACTGCGGGCCAACTCGCTTGGCCATCTAGAGCAGATCGACAGCTATGCCCCTGGCCGTCAGGGCAGATTCGGGAGCTTGAACTACATCGCACTTATCCGCGGAGACTTGATCTTCGATGGATTCGATACCACAGCAATCGCTCCCCGTCACCTCGATGAACATGACTTAGATCTGTCATCAGGCAATTCCCAGGAAATTGCACCTATAACCGCTCTGGCCTTAGATCCGGAGTAGGTCGCGCCATTCGAGGACAGGAAGCTCAACCCCGCCACAGAAGCCGTAGACTCCATGGCATTGGAAATAAACAGAGCTAATGCAATCGAGCAAATATGAACATGTCTTTCCCCTCTTGAAGACATGTGACTTCTCTCCTCTTGAACACCAAGCATCTGTGGTCTCTTTCTTCCCTAGAGTATTCTCTCCCCCTATAGATATGATTAAGCTTTGATGTGATGATCTCTCTCTCCCCCTTTGACATCAATTTCCAAGAAGGGTTCTTCTGGATTTTTTTTGTCATGATGGGTTTGGTCCTTGAGTCACAGAACAAAGCAACATTTTGAGTAGGATGCTGGTCGAGGACAAGATTCATTGAGTGAAGCTGGATCAAAAAGAATTCAGAAACAAGTGGCAAGATGTTTTTCCTGTAGTGAAATTGGTAGCACCGAGTTTGGTGCGTCAGTGGCACCGAAAGGGTTCGGTTGGACCGAAGTAAACAACCCGGTGTGACCGAGTTCATCACAGAGAAAACACTTGTCACCTCAGCTCACTAGACAAGTAAGATCTCACAAGGATTTGCAAGGAATTTAATGCAGAAAATGCAGAACAGAAAATAAAAGAGAAGAAACTAAAAAGAATCTAGATGAAGTTTTTTTGAAGAGGGAAACAAATATGCATGAGTCAAATGCAAGAGAACAGAAAAGAACACAAGAGAAATTCATCTAGAATTGGGCGGTGACAAAGTCACCTATGTTAGAGTATATTGACTTAGGAGTCAAGTGAGATCACTTGATCTTTGGTCATACTCATCGTTTAAGCTCAGAATGGGGTTACCATTTTTTGTTAAAGTATCTTGATGTATTCACATCTTGTTGAGTTTCTTTATCCCATGACTAGGAGTAAAGCTTCTCTAAGATGGAATAACATACCTTGGGTGGTGGTGTTGATCATGATCATGTAGTTGAACTTGTGTGGGTTGCTCAAGGTTGATGTAGCTCATCAAGAGTTGGGAGCATCACTTGAAGTTTGAGTTCTTCTTCCTACATGGGTTAGTTTTTGCAAGGAAGAGCACTTGTGTATCCAAAATGACAATCATGATAGAATTTGTCAAAGGATATGTTAGAATGGTTGCGTGCTTCCTTGTCTTCATCCACCATTGTGTAGCGACTTGCTGATATAGAAATTGCTCAAGATGTGAGTGAGTTGCAATCTCATAGATTTTGATTCATACAAGTACCTACACGGGTTAGATAGCATGCAAGGTGCAAATATATCCAAGACATAAGACAGTCAACATAAGAGAAATATCAAGGCTTAGTCATAGGCTCATGCCTTGCATGTATTAAATGGAGTTCCTACTCCAAGTTTAAAGCATCAATGATGTTCAATTCACCTCTTAACCTGCAAAACACTTTCTCATCAAGTGGTTTGGTAAATATATCCGCCAATTGCTTATTGGTGCGAACATGCTTAAGATTAATGTCCCCTTTGGCAACATGATCTCGAATGAAATGATGACGAACTTCAATATGCTTAGTTCGAGAATGTTGCACGGGATTGTGAGAAATCTTAATGGCACTTTCATTGTCACAAAGTAATGGAACATGTTTCACATACATCCCATAATCTTTAAGAGTTTGGGTCATCCAAAGTAATTGAGCACAACATGATCCAGCGGCAATGTATTCCGCTTTGGCGGTGGATAAGGATACCGAGTTTTGTTTCTTAGAAGACCAAGACACAAGAGATCTACCAAGAAATTAACAAGTACCCGAAGTGGACTTTCTATCAACCTTGTCACCGGCATAGTCCGAATCGGAGTAGCCAACAAGATCAAAGGAAGCCCTTTTTGGATACCAAATACCAAAGTTTGGTGTATGGATTAAGTATCTCACTATCCTTTTCACGGCCTTAAGATGACATTCTTTAGGAGCGGCTTGATATCGTGCACACATGCACATACTTAGCATAATATCGGGACTCGAAGCACATAGATATAACAATGGACCAATCATAGAGCGATAAACCTTTTGATCAACCAGTTCACCATCTTTGGTTAAATCAAGATGTCCACTAGTAGGCATGGGTGTAGTCATACCTTTGCATTCTTGCATATTGAACTTCTTGAATAAGTCCTTGGTGTACTTCATTTGAGAGACAAAAGTACCCTCCTTAGTTTGCTTGATTTGCAAACCAACAAAGAATTTGAGTTCACTCATCATCGACATCTCAAACTTCTCCGACATTAGCTTTCCAAACTTTTCACTAAAATGCGGGTTAGTTGATCCAAATATAATATCATCAACATAAATTTGGCACACAAATAGTTCTCCATTAACTCTTTTAGTAAAAAGAGTAGAATCTATTTTTCCAATTTCAAAGCCTTTTTCAATGAGGAACTTGGTCAAGCATTTATACCATGCTCCAGGAGCTTGTTTAAGACCATAAAGAGCTTTGTGAAGTTTGTAAACATGATTAGGTTTCTTAGGATTGACAAATCCGGGAGGTTGCTTAACATAAACTTCCTCCTCAATTTCACCATTTAGAAAAGCAATTTTAATGTCCATTTGGTACAAGGTGATATCATGATGATTAGCATAGGCAAGTAAGATGCGAATGGACTCAAGTCTAGCAATGGGGGCATATGTCTCACCATAGTCCATACCTTCGACTTGAGTGTAGCCTTGGGCGATGAGACGTACTTTGTTGCGAACTACTTGTCCATCTTCATCTTGCTTGTTGCGAAACACCCATTTGGCACCGATGATGTTGTGGTTGTTGTCGGGCTTCTCAACTAATGTCCAAACTTGATTTCTCACAAAGTTGTGTAGCTCTTCATGCATGGCATTTATCCAATCCGGATCTTCCAAAGCTTCTTCAACCATCATAGGTTCAATGCTAGAGATGAATGAATAGTGTTCACAAAAGTTAGCTAAATGAGTTTTTGAGCGAGTGATTCTCCCGGTTTGGATATCATTGTAGATTTTCTCGACGGGATGATCTTTAGCAATTCTTGCTCGAACTCGTGAAAGTTTTGCTTGGATCTTGGTTGAACATCTTCTTCATCTTGTTCTTCTTCTTGGCCTTCTTTGTTGTTGACGTTGTCGTTCTCTTGTCATGGTGGAGAAGGAGGTTATTGGCGTTCATCTTGGTGCACTTCCTCGCTTTCTTCATCTTGGTGTGCCCCACTTGTGGATGCTTCCGTATCAACTCTTGGTTCACCTTGTCGTGAGGTAGAAGCTTCCACCTGGACGGACGAGGTACTCTCCTTCACCTCCGTTGGACGAATCTTGCCAACAGACAAGTCTTGGATTGTTTCCGAAGGGTCTTTGTCTCCTACATTAACTGGCAATTGCTCTACATGCGAGCCATTAGATTCATTAAACTTCACATCTACCGTCTCTTCAACCCTTCGGGTGAAATTGTTGTAGACACGGTATCTGTGAGAGTATGAGCCATAACCAAGTAGGAAACCTTCATGGGACTTAGGAGCAAATTTAGAACGACGATGTTTATCAAGAATGTAGCACTTTGAGCCGAATACTAAAAAGTACCCAACTTGTGGTTTGTTACGGGTGAGGAGCTCATATGCCGTCTTGCCGAGTAGCTTGTGAAGATACAAGCGATTTGTTGCATGACAAGCTATCTCAACCGCTTCCGCCCAAAAGTGCTTTGGCGTCTTGTACTCATCAAGCATCGTTCTCGCCATTTTGATGAGTGTCCGGTTCTTCCTCTCAACAACTCCATTTTGTTGAGGTGTGTACGTAGCCGAGAAATCATGTGAAATCCCTTCTTCGTCAAGAAAGGTGTCCACATTTGCGTTCTTGAACTCCGTTCCATTGTCGCTGCGAACCTTCTTGATTATCACTTAAAATTGATTTTGGGCCTTCCTAGTGAAGTTTTTGAAGATCTTTTGGACCTGTGATTTATCATCGAGAAAGAACACCCACATAAATCTTGAAAAATCATCAACTATAACTAGACCAAAAGAATTTCCACCGAGACTTTTGTAAGTGTTAGGACCAAAAAATCCATGTGAAGTAGCTCGAGTGGTCTTCTCGTGGTCATGATGTTCTTCACGGGATGCCTTCCTCCAACCTATTTACCTGCTTGACAAGCACTGCAAAGTCTATCCTTATCAAATATGACATTGTTAACGCCAAGGATATGATTTTCTTTAATAAGCTTGTCAAGATTTCGCATACCAACATGACCTAATCATCTATGCCATAACCAACCTTTAGAGGATTTAGCAATTAAGGAAGTTCTAGGTTGAGCCTTTTTAGTGAAATCAACAATGTAAAGATCACCTCTGCGAAACACTTGGCAATCTACTTCAGTGAATAGGACATTTAAACCAAAATCAGCAAGTCTAGATATGGAAAGTAAATTGTAGCCAAGAGATTCAACGAGCATGCCATTTTGTATGGAGCTATCATGTGAGATGGCCACCTTACCGAGGCCAACCACCTTACCCTTTGAGTTATCACCAAAGGTGACATATTTTTGAGGGCCGTCGTTTTCAGCAAGCTCACGAAACATATCTTTATCTCCGGTCATATGATCAGTACATCCACTATCAAGGACCCATTCCTTTCCTCCAGCCATGTAGCCGCGAAGATTTGCCATAAGGCCAAAGTGTCTCATTGCATCATTAAGATCATAGTCATTGTCATCATCATCCTCATCAGAGTATCCATGTTCAACATCATCTTGTGATTGATCAATTCCTAGAGAGGGTAATTCATTAGATAAATGATCATTTCTATAGTTATCTTTATGAATTCTAATAGCTCTAGAAATGATATTGCTAATGATTCCAACATCTCCTTTGGCACTCGTAAGATTAGTGAGCTCAAATAAGCAGTCACCAAATTTGGGATCATTGGAATTCATCTTAATCAAGGCAATGGATTTATGGAGAATTTCATTTAGATATTTCAAGGAATAATTTGGAAAGAGTTCCTCAAGAAATTTCCATATGGTGTAGGCACACTCAAGAGTAGGCAAACATCCAATCAAGTTTCTAGGCAAGCCTCTAGTGATAAGATTAACAGTTCTAAGATTGCGAATCATGTCAATTGACTCATCAAGGGTAGGATGCATGGGATCAACATGAGGTGCACAAGGGCTAGCAATATACTTGCTCAAATGATATTCATTGAAAATCCCAAGCATTTCATTTTTCCACTCATGAAAATATTCTCCATCAAGAATAGGCACTCTACGTCTAAGACTCCCCAAAGTAGACTCATCCATCTTCCTCCAATGGTGTTTAAACCAAGGCAATGGATACCAAAGCTCTGATACCAATTGAAAGGACCGAGAAGAGGTGTCTAGAGGGGGGGGGTTGATTAGACACTAAGTGCTAAAAGTTGCAGTTTTTAATTTTCTTAAGTTGAAGTGGAGTTTAGGCACAAGTTTAACAAACATAATACATATCAAGCAAGCATGCAAAGAGTATATGAGCAGCGAAAAGTAAAGCATGCAACTTGCAAGAATGCAAAGAGATGGGATTGGAAGATTCAAACGCAATTGGAGACACGGATGTTTTTGTCGTGGTTCCGATAGGTGGTGCTATCGTACATCCACGTTGATTGAGACTTCAAACCATGAAGGGTAACGGTTGCGCGAGGCCACGGAGGGCTCCACCCACGAAGGGTCCACGAAGAAGCAACCTTGTCTATCCCACCATGGCCATCGCCCACGAAGTACTTACCTCACTAGCGGTAGATCTTCACGATGTAGGCAATCTCCTTGCCCTTACAAACTCCTTGGTTCAACTCCACAATCTTTTCGGAGGCTCCCAAGTGACACCTAGACAATCTAGGAGACACCACTCTCCAAGAAGTAACAAATGGTGTGTTGATGATGAACTCCTTGCTCTTGTGCTTCAAATGATAGTCTCCCAACACTCAACTCTCTCTCACAGGATTTGGATTTGGTGGAAAGAATATCTGAGTGGAAAGCAACTTGGGGAAGGCTAGAGATCAAGATTCATATGGTAGGAATGGAATATGTTGGTCTCAACACAAGTGTAGGTGGTTCTCTCTGAGAAAAAGTAAGTTGGAAGTGTAGGTTCGTTCTGATGGCTCTCTCCACAAATGAAGAGGTGGTGGAGGGGTATATATAGCCTCCACACAAAATCTAACCATTACACATAACTTCCCAAACTCGGTGGGACCGAATGGTTAAACTCGGTCGGACCGATTCAACAAATATAGTGACCGTTAGGATTTCCGGTGGGACCGACATGCAACTCGGTAGGACCGATATGATTAGGGTTAGGGCATAACGTAATCTCGTTGAGACCGATTACAAAAACTCGGTGAGACTGATTTTGTTAATAAGCTAACCAGAGAGTTGGTCAGGTAAACTCGGTGGGACCGATCGCTCATTTCGGTGAGACTGAAACGTTACGAAGGGAAAACAGAGAGTTTACATTGCAATCTCGGTGGGACCGATCGCAAGTTTCGGTGAGACCGAAAGTATTGCAATAGGCAACAGAGAGTTTGCAATCCCATCTCGGTGAGACCGAGATCCCTATCGGTGAGACCAATTTGCCTAGGGTTTGTGGCAGTGGCTATGACATTTGAAACTCGATGGTGCCGGGTAGGAAGAATCGGTGGGGCCGAGTTTGACTTTTGGTTTAGGTCATATGTGGATGTGAGAAAGTAGTTGAGGGCTTTGGAGCATATCACTAAGCATTTGAGCAAGAGCCTCATTAAGCAACACCTCATCCCTCCTTGATAGTATTGGCTTTTCCTATAGACTCAATATGATCTTGGATCACTGTAATAGAAAATGTAGAGTCTTGAGCTTTGAGCTTGAGCCAATCCTTTGTCCTTAGCATCTTGAAGGGGTTTCACATCCTCTAGTCCATGCCACTTCACTGTTGAACTTATCTGAAACATACTAGATAAAAATGTTAGTCCAACAAGATATATATTGACATTAATTACCAAAACCACCTAGGGAGCACTTGTGCTTTCAGCAAGCCAGTTGCTGCTCAAGTGAAGAAACCCAAGTTTTGTCCTAAGCCTGAGACTAAGTACTTCTACTGCAAAGGAACTAGTCACTGGAAGCGGAAATGCCCCAAGTATTTGGCGGAGAAGAAGGATGGCAAAGTGTCGGGGGTTTGGTGCGACATATGCCAATGGATGGCTTATCATGGTGGGGGCGAGTAGAACGTCATCGGTGCTTGTAAATGGGAAGAGGAGAAGACATGCACGCCGGTGAATCTTACCCAGCTTCAGGGTTCTCCAGGGAGATAACACCCCTACTGCTGCTCTGCGGGGTCTCCGCATGATCACCAAGGCCAAGTGTTTACACGGTTGCTCCTTGAGCTGTTTCGGGTGGTAGGAGAGGGCGAGGCTAGCTCTCTCCTTTTATCTGGTATGATCTAGAACTACTGGGATCCAACCCTTTGCATGGGTGCCCTGGGGGGGGGGTTATATAGGCCTACCCCTAGGGGTACAATGGTAATTTGACTGGGTGCGGGCCCAGCCGTCAGTGCCTCCGACCTCCGACTTCTCCGCCGACTGTTGGGGCTCGCCGACTGGTGGCCCTCGCCGACTGGTCTGGTATGGAGCCGACAGGCCGCGTCCGCCGCGGGCGGGTCTTGCCGGCGGTTGATTACTGTAGCCGCGCTTCTGATGACGTAGGCTTGGTCATGGGGTCGTGGCAACAGCCCCGCCGCCTGGCGGGCGATCACTTTGGCCACTCCCCATCTTATCTGGATTAATGGCGCGTGGGCCCTAGGGGAGGGCTCGATCGACTCCCCCGGGCCGACTCAGGATGGGTCCGACAGGCGGTTCTCCCGCCGTCTCCCGAGGTCTCGCTGACTGGTGGGCCTCGCTGCCTCCAGGCCGTACAGACAAGCCATCGTGGGTGCAGGACTTGGTACAGTGGTGCTGATGTCAGGGCCGGCTAGGCAACAGTGCCACGCCGCAGGGAGATCTTCCCGAGTATGGCGTGCCGTAGCCATGCCTGCCCTTGGTAAGGGGCGGGGAGTGGGCTTCACTATAGCCATGCCCCCTGCCCCGTCCCTTTCGATGAGGTCATGGTTTGTTGGAGTCGCCGGCCGACTCCCGAAAGCCCTCTTCTCTAGAAGTCGTCCCTGGGACTCGGCCGTGAGCGGGCAGTCGGCCGCCCTGCCGTCGACTCCTCAGGAGGCGGCTCTTCGCCCCGGGGTCTTGAGGGGCACAGCCTGCCCCGATGTCTTGAAAGGTTATGGGGCTCGGGTTGGCCTACCCGTGGCCCATTACTCCGACAGTAGATCCTGAAGCTGGTGAGGCGCTCCGGACGATCGGCTGAGAAGCCTCAGCAGTTTCTCTTTCCGGGCGCCCAACACGTGGTCTTGATTGACTTCTGCCGGGCCGTCTAGAAGGAGACGGGCTTGCCCAACTTGGACTCACTCAATTCCGACTTGCTCAGTAGTTCGAACGCCGCGGCGGGACTTCGAATGGCGTGCTAGCTAAGCCTCCAGGCCGCCGCCCATTCCTGGCCTGTCACGCGAGGACACATGGTCAGGCCGTCCTGCCAGCCCACGCGTGCGACGGGACAGGCCCGTAGGCGGGGCCCGCCACTACCGCGCCTCAGCACCTGAGCGGATCCGCTGCGGCCCTGGTGGACGGTTGGGATTCTCGTGAAGTTACTGCACGCAGTAACTTTACGTGGATCATGGGGGTCGTGGGGTTGCGGGCGTAGTAAATCCCCACGTCCGCCCCCTCGGCTTCGCAGCCCACGGGGCTATAAGTAGGGGGAAGAGGGGGGCACGCGCGCCCCTCCTTCCCACTACCCCTTGTTCTCTTCCTCCTCACCGTTCCTCGCTCTCCTCCTTCCTCTTATTTTCTTCGCTCCGCCGCACGCCCAAACTCCAGCGAACGCCGCGGTGACAGCTCGCGATGAGCCCTTCCTCCGCTGCCGCGCCTCCCCCAGTGCGCTCCGGCACCTGGGACGGTTCCGAAGTCCATGAAGACCACATTGAGTTCCTCCGCCGGACCCGTCGGCTTCCCGGCGAGGATCGCGTGCAGGCGCGTCTCGCACCGGCGGGGAAGATTTCTCCCGTCCCACAGGAGGGCGAGTGGGTCATCTTCCGCTCGCACTACCTGCGCGGGCTGAGGCTACCGGCGAGCAGTTTTTTCCGGTCTTTCATGGAGTTCTACGGCCTTTAGCCGCACCATCTCACCCCCAACACAGTGGTGCTGATGTCCGCCTTCGTGGCTCTGTGCGAAGGCTTCCTCGGAGTCCTCCCCACCCTCGAGCTCTGGGGGGAGTTCTTCTTCTCCAAGCTCGGCACCCAGGCCGCGGGCGTGCCGGCTCAATGCGACGCCTTCATCGCCGTGCGAAGGTCAGCAGCCGACAACCCCTTCCCCTCCATCTCGCTATTGAAGTTGGTGAAGATGTGGCAGAGGTCCTGCTTCTGCGTCAGGAACGTCGCCACGAGGGGCGACTGGGTCAATCTGCCGGCTTTTGAAGCCGGCCCGCCGGCTGGGAGACTGCCCAACTGGTCGTACCGGGCTAGGTCGCTGACGCCTGCGGGAGCCGGCGCCATCACGCGACTCCGAGTGCTGGCGCAGTCGGAGGGCCTGACTGGTCCGGACCTGCTGGCCACCTTCGTGTCGCGCCGAGTTCTTCCACTCCAAGGCCGCCCTCACATGATATGCCAGATGAGCGAGCACCGCGACCCGAGTCGGATGTGCACCAAGGACATGCCTCACGAAGAGGTGGCCCTTATGGTGAACTACCTCTCGGACAGCAGGCTCCCGGAGGACTGGCGATTCGGCAAGGAGCCATACTCCCGTGCCAACCCCCCGCCCGTGGTGAGTCGCCTTTCTTTTCTTTCTTTGGATTGTCTTCTTCTTGCCGAGTTTTGTTCTGATCAGTCGGCTTTGGTTAGAATCCCCTTCTTCACCCTCCAGCCGACACCTCGGGACCGGCCCGTGAGTGAGTCGCCGACCGGGTGGAGAGCGACGTCGACGACCCCGATTTGGGGGCGGCGGCTCTGGAAGACAACGCCGAGGGAGGAGGAGGGACAGCAGGAGACTTCAGGGCCTCGGCTACCTTCGCCTACTGGCCTGAAGACAACGCCGAGGGAGAAGTCGCCCCTCGCCATCGGCCAGGAGCCAGCTAGTCTGGCGCGGGCTCTTCTGCCGCGCCGGGCGTTCCAGGCAACGGGAAGAAGCGCAGGGCCGCGCCGACTTTGTTCGGCAGTCGGCCGAAGAAGCCCAAGGGCTCGACTGCGGCGACCCGGCAGGACGAGGCAGCCGCGAAGGCCATCCGCTTCCGTAAGGAAGTGAAGAAGCCACCGTTGGTCTCTGCGTAAGTATCTTGTCTTCAAAGTTTATTCTTTCTTCGTGATTTGTCTGAGTCTCTGCTTGCCCCTCTTTCTTCAGGGCTCCGCTCTCTCTTGAGCGCAAGGTTGTCAGAATCGTGATTCTGAATCGGATCGGAAGTCCGACGGCAGAATCGCAAATCGTAGAATCTTAACTACCAGGATCGTAAAAACGTAGATTCTATGAACCAAAATCGTAGAATCAGAGGGCTCAGTTTGGATCGTAAAGTCGTACAATCATACAATAGAATCGCGATTCTAACAACCTTGCTTGAGCGGGTTGCCGCCGCCTCCGTCATGGGGTCAGCGGAGACGTCCGCCACCACTCGGCGGATAGACCCCGCTGCTGACCTCCGGGAGGCGACGGAGCAGAATGCGCGGGAGAGGCGCAATGAAGAAGAGGCCCTCCGCCTGGAGAAGGCGGAGGCCGACAGGGCGGAGGCCTCCGCTAATAAAAAACTAGCGGAGGCCGAAGCCGCCGCCGCGGCGAAGCAGCAGGCTGAGGAAGCCGCACACCGCCAGTCAGCCTTGCTTGTTACCCCGCTAAACTCTGCAGCGCCGCCTCCGGAGTTCACGGGGCAGACCGGAGAAGCCGGCAGGGAGAACCTCATCGAGGAGAGGGAAGGTGGCGACCCCTCTACTCCGGGCACGAACGTTCCGCCGCCGCCTCCGCCGCCGTCTGAAGGCGCGCAAGGCGAGCAGCCAGCGGACCCTCCGGTGCCGCCGACCGAAGACGAGGCTGTGGCGAGGCTACTCCTCTAGGTCGGCTCGCCAGCGCATCATCGTCTGGAGAAGGCGACTTCGGCACCCCGCCCCCTGGAAGCCGGCACCGCCAGCTCGGCGGCAGCAGGCGCCGAAGCGACAAGCACCGCACCTGTTGGGTGGGTGCGAGGAGGCGGCACAGGGCCGCTAAATCGGGCGCTCCTAGACGTCCAGCAAAGCTCCGCGCTGAGGGCGACGCCCTCCAGAGTTGCACCAAGGCGTTCCTAGCGTCGCGGGCAGCCGTGCGGGTATGTTTTTCTTGTTCCTCTCTGTGGGGGCGCACCAGCGCACCCACTGGGTGTAGTCCCCGAGTTTCGGGCCGGCTGCAGAGCAGGCGGCCCCGAACTCCAATTGATGAACTTCTGGGTACTAACTTTGTCTGAAATGCTTGTTGCAGGATTACCACAACCTCCGCATCACAGCCTTCAACCGTAATGTTGAAGAGCTGGGCAAGCGGACCGCTGACTTGGCGGAGAGCCGGAGTAAGTCCTTCCCTATTTTTTCTTCTCTGCGGGGGCGTGCTAGCGCACCCGCAGGCTGTATTCCCCGAGATTCGGGCCGACTGCTGAGCAGTCGGGCCGGATCTCCCCGGCGACCTACTTATTGACAAATGTTGTCTTTCTTCCTTTCCTTCAGGAGCCAACGCTGCTCTTCAACAGCAGCTGAGCGAAGCCAACTCCGCCCTGCTCGCCAAAGGGGAGGAGTGCAGCAGGCTCGCCACAGAGCGCGATCTGCTAGCCACTCAGTTGGCAGAGCAGATGGAGCTGCTTGCGAAGTCGCATAGGGAGGCGGAGGAGACGGAAACTTCCCTCTTGGCCGAGTTCGCGAGCGAGCGCTCCTCCTGGTCTGACAAGGAGGCGCTGCTGTCCTCCGGCTTCCACGAGATTGAAGACATCGTTGATGGTGAGTCTCTTTATTTTCTTTCTTTGAGTTGCCGACTTAGATCGTGTCGACGCCTGGTTTTTAACTTGCTTCTTCGTTTCTTCGTTTCTTTGCAGACTTCTTCCCTGGGCAGTCGCAGGCCGCTATCCAAGCCATCGAGGCCGACCATGAAAGTCGGAGGGCGGAGGGCGCAGAGATCGCCGCTGATGCCCCCCGAACTCTTGACGAGCACATCTCGAGCATCGAGGCTCGCCTCCGGCCGGCTCACCGGATGCTGCGCCGGCTTCAGCGCGTCGGTTCCCAGGCGATTTCCGCCCTTTGGCCGGATATGCAGGCTCCACGCACCCCCAGCCTGACGGCCAACTGGTTGGAGGTCGCGGCTGGTCGCCTCGAGGCCTGGAAGGGCTCTTCGGCCCGGGCTGGAGCGCGTCGGGCCTTGGAGTTCGTCAAGGCGTGGTACCCGGGGCTAGATCTAGACTGGTTGGCCACGCTTCGGTCGGAGGCCCAGCCGGAGCTGGCGGCTGCGGAAGACGCCCTCGTCAAACATGCTGCGGCGATCGCCGAGTACACCGACACGAGCATCTTCGTCCCTGAGCGGTCTGAAGACGGCGAGGAGGTACCGCCGGAGTGGTTTGGGATGAACCCAAACTACGGCGAAGACTAGGCGGAGGTGATTGGCTCCAGCATCGAGGAGGAGGACGAGGCGGAGGCACCAGAAGACGGAGCAGACGACCAGCCTCAGCCCGACCGCGCCTCCTGCAACAAGCCGCGTGCGACCGACCCGACTGCTGCCGGAGGCGATCAAGCCGAGACTGTCCAGCCAACCGCCCCGACGCCTGACGTTGGTGCCTCCTCCAACCCCCCGAATCCGTCTGCCACCTCCTAAGCTCCCGCTGTGTCTTCTATTTTATCTGCTTCAGTAGTCTTTTGAAGAACTTGGTAATTCGCACAATTCCACCCGCAGGGTGTATTTTGAACCTCTGTTTGACAATTCGGCCAAGGGCCTATGTTATGTAAATATATATATATATATATATATATATATATATATATATATATATCCTTTCTTGCTGATTGTTCTTTTGGCTATTTTCCTTTGCCGCTTTCTCTTAGTTGCCTGCCTTGTTAATCGGACAGCCGCTCTGCGGACTATCGTTGGATCAAGTGCCAGGCTACTTTGGGAAAGCAAGTACTTAGCCGTTTTCAAGCTTGTTTGAGCAAGTTAGGTAGAAGACGACAATCCGACTATCCGAGAATCGGTTTGCGAGAAAGGCTGGAAGCCGTCTTGAGCTATGTTTTATGCTTTGAGTCCTTAGCCATTTTTCATGCGAACACCCGTTCTACCTTACCTCTGCCCACCGTACAGTCGCTCTGCGAGCTGCGGCTTCTGACAGAGGATGGTTTAGGTGTTACACACTACTTGTCCGACTGCAGGAAGCATTTCATAGTGCAAGGCAGCAAGTCCCCGGGCCGACTTGTCGAGCCCGGTGCCAAGCGGCATGACAAAGAGTAACATACTTGTAGGCATAATTTTTATCATACGGACAAAAAGAGGGCAGTCCCCGAGCTCGTCTCGGGGGGCCTGAAGTCTTGGTACTTTAATACAAAAGGTAGTGTGGTACATACTGCATCAACTGTAAAATCTTCGGAGGAGATTTGCATTCCATGGCCGCTCTGTCTCTTTGCCAGAGTCATCCCTCTTTCGTGCTCGGGGCTTCTGAGCGTCGATCAGGTAGTAGGAATCGTTGCCCAATACTTTGCTGATGATGAAAGGGCCTTCCCAAGGCATCGACAGCTTGTGTTGGCCGGCTGTTCGCTGGATCAGTCAGAGCACAAGGTCACCTTCTTGGAAAGATCTTGGCCTGACCTTCCTGTTGTGGTATCGGTGCAGGCTCTGCTGGTAGATGCTGGATCGGCTGAGTGCCAACAGCCGGCCCTCTTCCAGCAGATCGACGCCGTCTTGTCGCGCTTCTTCTGCTTCCTCCTCGGTGTACATGGTGACTCGTGGGGAGTCGAACTCTATGTCCGTTGGGATGACGGCTTTGGCACCGTAGAAGAGGAAAAGGGCGTGAAGCCGGTTGACTTGTTTGGAGTCCTGCGTAGACTCCAGAGGACGGCTGGCAGCTCGTCGAGCCAGCAGCCAGCCGAACGCTCCAGAGGCTCGATCAACCGAGGCTTGATGCCAGACAGGATGAGGCCGTTTGCTCGCTCCACTTGGCCGTTTAACTGCGGGTGGGCGATGGACGCTAGGTCCAGTCGGATGCCCTGTGTTGCGCAGAAACGGGCCAAGGCGCCTTTGGCAAAATTTGTGTCGTTGTTGGTGATGATGCTGTGTGGTATGCCGTACTGAATTGTGATATCGGTGATGAAGGTCACGGTAGTCGGACCGTTCAGTTTCTTAATTGGCTTCACTTCCACCCACTTGGTGAACTTGTCCACTGCGACAAGTAGGTGAGTTAGACCACCTCGTGCTGTCTTGAATGGTCCCACCATGTCCAAACCCCAAACTGCGAAAGGCCAGGCAATGGGGATGGTCTTGAGCGCAGAAGCCGGCTGGTGCGGCTTGGAGCTGAACTTCTGACACCCTTTGCATTTTTGTACCAACTCCTTGGCCTCTTCTAAGGCAGTTGGCCAGAAGAAACCGTGTCAAAAGGCTTTGGCGACGAGTGCTCTTGAAGCCGCACGGTGGCCGCACTCGCCTTGATGGATGTCTTTGAGAATTGCTTGGCCTTTCTCTGGCTCTACGCAGCGCTGGTAGAAACCAGTGACGCTACGCCTGACCAGCTCTCTGTTGACTATGGTATAGGCTGCCGCCCGGCATTGTACTTGCCGAGCTGAGGTCTCATCAGTTGGTAGCTCTTTGTTCACCAGGAATTTGAGGATGGGCTGGGCCCATGAGGGTGCTGCTATTTCTTCGACTACCAGAATTGCGACTTGGACGAGGGCGGATGGGCTGGGAGGTGGCGGGTTGGAGTCAACAGCCGCTTGCTGGGTTGATGAAGTCCCCAGGCCGACTGGCGCGGTCCTTGGGCCAAGTTCTGGGCTCTTCGAGTCCGCTGCCGCAGTCCCCGGGCCGGGCTCGACTGTGGCGGCTTTGGAGTCATCCGCGAAAGTCTCTGTTCCGACTTCCGGAGCTCTGGAGTCGGATCCGCCATCTTCGGGAGGAGCCGGCACAAAAATGGTGTCTGATTCTGGTGAAGGCTTGACAGATGGCTTGAGGAGGCGTTGGAGGGCAACGCCAGATGGTATTGCTTGGCGGGTAGAGCCGATTCGTGCCAAGGCGTCTGCTTGGTCGTTGTCGTTTCTTGGCACATGGAGGAACTCGCACCCTTTGAAATAGCCGCTGAGTTGCTGCACGAGGAAACGGTAGCTCGCCATGTTTGCGTCTTTCGCGTCCCAGTCGCCAAATGACTGCTGGACCACTAAGTCCGAGTCGCCATAACACAAGATCCGGCGGATGCCAAGTTCTTTGGCAAGCCGGAGCCCGTGAATGAGCACCTCATACTCGGCAACATTGTTGGAGGCGGCAAAATGGATTTGTAGTGCATATTTGAGCTTGTCGCCTTTAGGAGAGGTGAGGACGACGCCGGCTCCCAAGCCGGTGCGCATCTTGGAGCTGTCAAAGTGCATCCGCCAATGGGTGGAGTCAGGCGCTGGAGGCAAGTACTGGGTCTCGGCCCAGTCGACGAGGAAGTCGGCCAGTGCTTGTGATTTGATAGCGGTGCGGGGCTGGTAGTAGATGGTGTAAGGAGCCAGCTCTATGGCCCACTTGGCCACTCGACCAGAGGCATCTCGGCTACCAATTATCTCGGCAAGTGGGGCCGTGCAGACCATCGTGATGGGATGCTCTTGAAAGTAAGGCTTCAATTTCTTGGCAGCAAAGTGTACGCCATAGCACATCTTCTGGTAGTGGGGGTAGTTCTGCTTGGA
Source organism: Triticum monococcum (assembly GCA_034509565.1). Classification (NCBI taxonomy): domain Eukaryota; kingdom Viridiplantae; phylum Streptophyta; class Magnoliopsida; order Poales; family Poaceae; genus Triticum; species Triticum monococcum. Next base: position 475,514,464 of record CM067846.1, read on the forward strand.
GGTCGACAGTACCTCGCTCAGGTAATATACCGGTCTTTGGACAGGCAGCGCCTTGCCTTCCTCCTTGCGCTCCACTACGATGACTGTGCTGACTACTCGGCTGGTGGCGGCGATGTACAGGAGCATAGGTTCCTTCGGAGTCGGAGCCGCCAGGACGGGTGGAGTAGTCAGCATCTTCTTCAACTGGTGAAAAGCTTCGTCCGCCTTATGGTTCCACTCGAAAAAAGTGGTCTTCTTCATGAGTTGGTATAAGGGGAGAGCTTTCTCGCCCAGCCAACTGATGAAATCGGCTGATGGACGCTAAGCAACCGGTGAACTTCGGCACATCCAGCAGTCGGCTGGGTACCTCCATTCTCTCGATGGCCTTGATTTTTACTGGGTTGCATTCTATGCTGCGTTCAGAGACCAGGAAACCTAGCAGCTGGCCGGCTGGTACTCCGAAGACACACTTCTCGGGGTTGAGCTTGATCTGGAACCGGCGCAGGTTCTCAAAGGTCAACTTGAGGTCTTCCAGTAGTGTTCCTCGCTTTTCCGTTTTCACCACTACGTCGTCTACGTAGACGTGGGTGTTCCTACCGAGCTTCTTGAGGAGACACTTCTGCATGCAATGCTGAAAGGTGGCGCCGGTATTCCTCAAGCCGAACGTCATGGTGAGGTAGCAGAATGCTCCAAACGGCGTGATGAAGGCGGTCTTCAATCTGTCAGCCGGGTTCAGCTTGATCTGGTGATATCCTGAGTATGCATCCAAGAAACTCAACAACTCACATCCGGCTATGGAGTCTATCACCTGATCGATTCTTGGTAGAGCAAATGGGTCCTTGGGGCAGGCCTTGTTGAGGCTCGTGTAGTCAATACACATTCGCCACTGCTTGTTCTTCTTTAGTACCAGGACCGGATTTGCCAGCCACTCCGGAAAGAAAACTTCCATAATGAACCCGGCTGCTAGGAGTCGGGCTATCTCTTCTCCGACAACTCTTCTCTTCTCTTCTGATAAGCGGCGCAGGGGTTGCCTGACCGGCTTTGCATCAGATCGGACATGTAACTTGTGCTCGGCGAAATCCGTCGGTACACCTGGCATGTCTTTGGGAGACCATGCGAAGATGTCTCGATTCTCATGGAGGAAATCGACGAGCTCGCCTTCGTATTTGTTGTCGAGGTTTGCACCTATGATAGCGTACCTCTCTGGGTGCTCCGGATCCAAGGGTATCTTCTTTGTCTCTTTGGTCAGCTTGAACGAACCTTCGACTTCCGACTCCTTCGGGTCGGGCGATATCTCTGGCTGCTTGCCTGCCATCGCCACGACTCGTTCAAGGAGTCGCTTCTCGGCTGCGATCACCAGGGACTCGGCCAGCCGACTGCTCTCGGCCGCGCAAGCAGACGACTTCCGGTAGTCACCGGCCATAGTCAGAATTCCCCTGGAACTGGGCATCTTCATCTTGAGGTAGGCGTAGTGGGGGACCGCCATGAACTTGGCCAAGGCGGGTCGACCAAGTAGCGCATGGTATGGGCTCTCAAGGTCCACCACCTCAAACCAAACAGACTCTCTTCGGAAGTGATCTTTGTCCCCAAAGAATACGTCCATCAGGATCTTGCCGATTGGTGAGCAGGAAAGCCTAGGTACAATGCCATGGAACACAGTCCGGCTGTTCTGGAGCTGTCTTTGCTTGATTCGTAACTTCTCCATGGTGTCCTTGTACAGGATATTGATGCTGCTGCCTCCGTCTATCAGAACTCGCGAGAAACGCGTGGCCCGTTTGTCAGTAGCAAAGGTGGCGTCCAGGACCAAGGCATAGGAGCCCGGACTCGGCATCACTTTCGGATGGTTGGCCCTGCTCCAGCTGATGGGCTTCTCAGACCAGTGCATGAACTCTGGCGTCTCTGAGGCTACTGCGTTCACCTCTTGTCGCTGCAGCCGCCTGCTGCGTCGATCATCAGCCACACTGGTGAACACCACGTAGGCTCCATGCTCTTCAGGGTATTCGTCTTGAACTGCGCCGACTAGCCTGACTGCCGGCTGCTGGGGCGGGGGCGGAGGCGGCTGCCCAGCAGGCGGGGGTGGCAGGAGGCCGTCTCCCTTGGCGATCCTGGTGAGCCAGTGGCACTTCCGGGTGGTGTGATTCGACGGCTTCGCGCCACTGTGGAATTTACAAGGTCCATCCAAGGTCTGCTCATAGGAGAAGGCCGGCAACCAAATTGGCTTGCCGCCTTTCTGTCGCTTGGGCGGAGGCTGCTCTTCTGGCTGCTGGGCTTCAACGGTCGTGACCTGCCGGCTGCCGGAAGCCGGCTGCGGGGCCTTGCGCTTGTTGTCGCCCTGCTGCTGTCGCCGGCTGGCATTTGCCGCCGGAGCTCTTGGAGCTTGAGGAGCCACTTTGCCAGTTGTGCTGATTTGAATTTCCGCCTTCATGGAGGAGTCGGCCGTGGCGTACTTGTCCGCTATGATCAGTAGCTCATCGAGGGTTTCTGGCTTGTCACAGAGGAGCTTGTGCTTGAGGAGGGTGCCTTCTCGGCACCCGGCTGTGAAGTACTCGATGGCTTACACCTTGTGCACGCCCTCGCAGGAGTTCTAGAGCTTGGCCCAACGTGTGAGGTAGTCGCGAGTCGACTCGTCAGGACCTTGCACACACAAGGAGAGCTGACGAGGCTTGGGAGGACGCTTGTACGTGCTGGTGAAGTTGCGGACGAACGCTTCGGTGAAGTCGACCCAGCTGTTGATGCTGCAGGGCTTTAGGCTGTTCAGCCATGTCCGGGCCGTGCCCTGGAGCATGAGCGGAACGTACTTTACGGCGACACGCTTGTTGCCGTTTGCTATGCTCACAGCCATGGAGTAGTCGACTAGCCAGTCTTCCGGCTTCACGGAGCCGGTATACTTGGGCGTGTCTCTTGGGAGCGTGAACCCTCTGGGAAAGGGCTCAATGCGGGGCCCGAAACAAGGCGGACCCAGCTCGTCTTCTTCTTCCAGCGCCAGGGACCGGTGAAGTCAGTCGATCCGGTGGCGGGCGTCATTTTCTCCAACTCCCTCTCGGCGGCCAAGGCGGTCACCGAGAGACGGATGGTCAATAGGCGGCGGGGAGACTCGCCTCTCCTTGTGGGGAGGGGGAGGCGGACAGTCGTCCCGTCGTTCCACTGCTCTCGGGCGGCCGTCTCGGTCGCGCTCTATGGTAATCCGAGTCCGACTATGGCTGACAGCCGGCTCCTTGTCCTTTCTTCCTCGGGCACCACCAGTCGGTGTCCGAGACGTCGTGCCTTGATCTCGGTGTGGGTCGTCGTTTGGCTGCTGCGGCGCCTCCGTGCGGCAGCCAGCCTCGTTCTGCACGGCGGCCTCGTCGAGGAGCCGCTGGACTCGCTCCATCATGAGGCAGCGCTCTTCGCCCTCGAAATTGTCCAGCTCATCCGCCACTGCCTGGGCGGCTCAGATGTTCTCCGCTGGTGTAGCGTACACGGGGCGACTAGCCCCAAACAGGCTGGCGATGGCCACGCCGCGCTGCTGGACCGCGCCAAGGCGGCTGGGCCCTGCCAGGGCCGGCGAGCCACAAACGGCGCGATCCATCTCCCGCTGGTAAGCTTCTGACAAGCGTCTCATGCTGGCCAGCTTCTTCGCGCCTTCAACGAGCTAAAGGCGGCGCGCTTCTAACGTCTCTGCGTCAGCATCTTCCGGAATGGGCGCAGTCAGGTCTTGCAGCGCCGCGCCGAGTGAGTCGGGCACTCCTCCGCCAGGGAACTCATCATGAATGATGACTAGCACCTCAGTGATGGTGCTTCTGTCGCTCTCTGCGTAGGGGAGAGGCTCGTCGTAGACCACCACGTTGGTGGGAAACGCGTCGATCGACGCGGTGTCGGAGTCGACCAGCATCGGGTCGGAGGAGCCTACGGACTCCAAGTCTATGGCAGGCTCGCCGGAACATGGAGTTGATCGAGGAGGCCCGCGAGGAGGTTCTCGGGGCCGCTCGCGCCTGTGTCGGACGCAGGTTCGTCGGAGACGCGGACCTCGCCGACAAGTTCGGCCAAGGAGCTGGCTGCGCAGGCTATCTCAACGCCGTGCAGTGCATCGATGCAGACTTCGCCTGGCATGCCTGGCTGGCTGCGCTCGCCAGGGAGCAAAAGGGTTTCCGTCCAGAACAGATCTCTAGACGGCGGTGCACCATGCCCCACGGTGGGCGCCAAATGTCGGGGGTTTGGTGCGACATATGCCAATGGATGGCTTATCATGGTGGGCGCGAGTAGAACGTCGCCGGTGCCTGGAAACGGGATGAGGCGAAGACATGCACGCCGGCGAATCTTACCCAGCTTCAGGGCTCTTCGGGGAGATAACACCCCTACTGCTACTCTGCGGGGTCTTCGCATGATCACTATGGCCAAGTGTTTGCACGGTTGCTCCTTGAGCTGTTTCGGGTGGTAGGAGAGGGCAAGGCTAGCTCTCTCCTTTTATCTGGTATGATCTAGAACTACTGGGATCCAACCCTTTGCATGGGTGTCCTGGGGGGTGTATATAGGCCTACCCCCCAGGGGTACAATGGTAATTTGACTGGGTGCGGGCCCAACCGTCAGTGCCTCCGACCTCCGACTTCTCCGCCGACTGCTGGGGCCCGCCGACGGGTGGCCCCCGCCGACTGGTCTGGTACGGAGCCGACAGGCCGCGTCCGCCGCGGGCGGGTCTTGCCGGCGGTTGATTACTGTAGCCGCGCTTCTGATGACGCAGACTTGGTCATGGGGTCGTGGCAACAGCCCCGCCGCCTGGCGGGCGATCACTGTGGCCACTCCCCATCTTATCTGGATTAATGGCGCGTGGGCCCCGGGGGAGGGCTCGGCCGACTCCCCCGGGCCGACTCCCGATGGGTCCGACTGGCGGTTCTCCCACCGTCTCCCGAGGTCTCGCTGACTGGTGGGCCCCGCGGCCTCCAGGCCGCACAGACAGGCCGTCGTGGGTGCATGACTTGGTACAGTGGTGCTGATGTCAGGGCCGGCCAGGCAACAGTGCCACGCTGCAGGGAGATCTTCCCGAGTACGGCGTGCTGTAGCTATGCCTGCCCTTGGTAAGGGGCGGGGAGTGGGCTTCACTGTAGCCATGCCCCTGCCCCGTCCCTTTTGATGAGGTCATGGTTTATTGGAGTCGCCGGCCGACTCCCCAAAGCCAGCTTCTCTGGAAGTCGTCCCTGGGACTCGGCCGTGAGCGGGCAGTCGGCCGCCCTGCCGTCGACTCCTCAGGAGGCGGCTCTTCGCCCCGGGGTCTTGAGGGGCACAGCCTGCCCTGATGTCTTGAAAGGTTATGGGGCTCGGGTTGGCCTATCCGTGGCCCATTACTCCGACACAAAGTGAAAGGTATATTTGATATACATGTTATTGATGTGTACCTTAGTAATGCTCGCAGTAGTGCCTGGGTATTTGATACTGGTTCAGTTGCTAACATTTGCAACTTGAAACAGGGGAACGGATTAAGCAAAGATTGGCTAAGGACGAGGTGACGATGCACATGGGAAATGGTTCCAAAGTCGATGTGATCGCCGTCGGCACGCTACCTCTACATCTACCTTCAGGATTAGGTTTAGACCTAAATAATTGTTATTTGGTGCCAGCGTTAAGCATGGACATTATATCTAGATCTTGTTTGATGCGAGACGGTTATTCATTTAAATCAGAGAATAATGGTTGTTGTATTTATATGGGTAATATCTTTTATGGTCATGCACCCTTAATGAGTGGTCTATTTTTACTAAATCTTGATAGTAGTGATACACATGTTCATAGTATTGAGGCCAAAAGATGCAGAGTTGGTAATGATAGTGCAACTTATTTGTGGCACTGCCGTTTAGGTCATATTGGTGTAAAGCGCATGAAGAAACTCCATTCTGATGGACTTCTGGAATCACTTGATTATGAATCACTTGGTACATGTGTACCATGCCTCATGGGCAAGATGACTAAAGCTCCGTTATCCAGAACAATGGAGAGAGAATAGAGTTATTGGAGATCATACATACTGATGTATGTGGTCCAATGAACATTGAAGCTCGCGGCGGATATCATTATTTTCTCACCTCCACAGATGATTTGAGCAGATATGGGTATATCTACTTAATGAAACATAAGTCCAAAACATTTGAAAAGTTCAAAGAATTTCCGAGTGAAGTGGAAAATCATCGTAACAAGAAAATCAAGTTTCTACGATCTGATCGTGGAGGTGAATATTTGAGTTATGAGTTTGGACTTCATTTGAAACAATGTGGAATAGTTTTGCAACTCACGCCACCTGGAACACCACAGTGTATTGGTGTGTTCGAACGTCGTAATCGTACTTTACTAGATATGGTGCGACCTATGATGTCTCTCACTGATTTACTACTATCGTTTTGGGGTTTCGCTTTAGAGACAACTGCATTCACGTTAAATAGGGCACCATCTAATTCCGTCGAGACGACATCTTATGAACTGTGGTTTGGCAAGAAACCCATGTTGTTGTTGAGGGAGTCATGGACTAAGGGGTCCTCGGACGTCCGGCCTGTTGGACAAGGGCCGAACTAATCGGATGTGAAGATTCAACACTGAAGTCTCTCTCCCGTGTCTGGATGGGATAATCCTTGGCGTGGAAGGCAAGCTTGGCGACCAAATATGAAGATTCCTTTCTCTATAACCGACCTTGTACAATCCTAGTCCCCTCCGGTTTCTATATAAACCGGAGGGCTTAGTCTGGATCGATATACAATCATAATCTTAGTCATACAAGCTAGACTTCTATGGTTTAGCCAATACGATCTCGTGGTAGATCAACTCTTGTAATACTCATATTCATCAAGATCAATCAAGCAGGAAGTAGGGTATTACCTACATAGAGATGGCCCGAACCCGGGTAAACATTGTGTCCCCTGTCTCCTGTTACCATCGACCTTAGATGTACAGTTTGGGACCCCCTACCCGAGATTCGCCGGTTTTGACACTGACATTGGTGCTTTCATTAAGAGTTCCACTGTGCCGTCCTCAGAAGGTTTGTTGGCTCCTTCGATCATCTACAACGATGCTATCCAAGGGGAAGTCTTCCTCCCCGGATAGATCTTCGTGTTCGGCGGCTTCGCACTACGGGCCAACTCGCTTGGCCATCTGGAGCAGATCGACAGCTATGCCCCTGGCCATCAGGACAGATTTGGGAGCTTGAACTACGTCACAGTTATCCGCGAAGACTTGATCTTCGACGGATTTGATACCATGACAATCGCTCCACGTCACCATGATGAACATGACTTAGATCTGTCATCAGGCAATTCCCAGGAAATTGCACCTATAACCGCTCTGGCCTTAGATTCGGAGCAGGTCGCGCCATCCGAGGACAGGAAGCTCAACCCCACCACGGAAGCCGTAGACTCCACGACATTGGAGCCACACACAGACCTAACCTCCGTAATGCCTGTGTCACCGGAACCTCGGACTCGTTTCCAGTTATAAGTTCTGAACTTTGTGCGTCCGCGCATGTCGAGCATGATCGATTATCGATCACCGAATTCAGCACCGCGGACATCTTCCGGCACTCACCTTTGGGAGATGTGCTGAACTCATTAAAAAATCAATCCTTAGCGGGGGATTCACAGCCGAACTATATCCGGTTCAAACTAGAAGCTGATGACGGGGAATTTTGCTACCCACCCGCCACCCACTTTATAGCCATTGTCGAAGACTTAATAGACAAGCTCGATTACGGGTCCGAAGACATCAACGGTATGGACGATGATGCAGATGAGGAGCATGGCCAAAACCTGCCGTTTACCTATGCTGGACAACCACTTCTTCGTACGACGTATACATGGTGGAAACGCCTAAAGAATCCAATGACGACGACAAAGAAGATCTAGTCGAGGACAAACCTCATGGGGCACAGCCTAAGCGCCGGCGTCAGTGGCGCCGCTCTAAGTCACGTCGTGCAAAAGAAAGCAATACCAGCACAGGAGAAGATAATACTCTTGATGGTGCCAACGATAATGAAGACCCCGTTGAAGCAACTTCCGAACAAGAAGAACGGGAAGATGGGCAACTTAGCCTCGACGAACAGGACATAAATGAAGACTCGCAGGACAGTAATTATCTTCCACTCTCCGAGGATGAGGTGAGCCTTGGCAATGAGGATTTCATCATGCCTGAAGAATCTCTCGAGCAGGAGCGCTTCAAGCGCCAGCTAATAGACACTTCAAGAAGCCTGAAAAAGAAGAAGTAGCAACTTCAAGCTGATCAAGATCTGCTAAATGATAGATGGACTGTGGTCCTGGCAGCCGAAGAATACGGCCTTAAGCGCCCAGCCAAAAGTTAGCCGAAGCACAAATTGCTATCTCAGATCGATGATGAAGCACTGGAGCTCATACCATCATCACACATGAGGTTGACCGACTACCACGTGGTCGGGATAAAGCGGCAACTCAGGCCGAACACCAGCCCGCCCCACCCCATTATAAAGTTAAAGATAAAATAGCTCGTGGTCACACATATGACCTCTGGCAGGACCTGGACAACAGAGCAGGGCATACCAGATCGATCTTCGGATCACGAGGACGTACCTCGGCATGTGTCGACGGCTATCTATTCGGACGTGACAAGCCTAGTCATGCATGGGCCGAACACCACAGATGGACCCCATCGGAGTTACGTCACGATGCAGCCCAATATAGAGGCGCCCCACACCCTCTTTGCTTCACTAATGAAGTAATGGATCATGAATTCCCAGAAGGGTTTAAACCCGTAAATATCGAATCATACGATGGCACAACTGACCCCGCGGTGCGGATCGAGGACTTTATTCTCCACATTCATATGGCTCGTGGAGATGACCTCCATGCCATCAAATACCTCCCTTTAAAACTCAAAGGGCCAGCTCGGCACTGGCTAAACAATCTGCCCAAAAATTCTATTGGCAGCTGGGAGGACTTGGAAGAGGCTTTTCTCAACAACTTCCAAGGTACATATGTCTGGCCACCAGATGCCGATGACTTAAGTCACATTGTCCAGCACCCTGAGAGTCAGCCAGGAAGCTCTGGAATAGGTTCTTTGTTAAAAAGAACCAAATCATCGACTGTCCGGACGCGGAAGCCCTAGCGGCCTTCAAGCACAGCGTTCGGGATAAGTGGCTCGCTCGCCACCTCGGTCAAGAAAAATCAAAATCCATGCCAGCCCTTACCGCTCTGATGACCCATTTTTGCGTGGGAGAAGACAGCTGGCTCGCTCGTAGAAGCAACAACACCAGCAATCCGGGCACTTCCGAAGTCTGGGACAGCAATGGAAAACCACGACGCAACAAATACAAACACCGCAATGATAACGAAAGAACGCATGACATAGCGGTCAACGCCAGATTCAGCGGCCCCAAATCCGGTCAATGGAAGAAGCCATTCAAGGAAAATAGAGATGGACCATCCAATTTGCACAAGACATTGGACCGGCCCTGCCAGATTCATGGCCACCCCGACAAACCAACTAATAATACCAACAGAAGCTGTTGGGTCTTCAAGCAGGCCGGCAAGCTCAACGCCGAACACAAGGGGAGGAGGCCGCCAGGCGATAGCGATGACCAAGAGGGTCACCAACCAAATACCGGGGGTCAGAAGCAATTTCCCCCCGAGGTGAAAATAGTGAACATGGTATACGTGAAACACAACTCTACAGGGGAGCAGGAGAAACACTCCCTCTGGACTGAGGATCACACTACGGCGCCCTCAGTCAAAGTACAAAGCGGTCTCATTAAACACATACCTTGTTCGCCATTAAGCCACCGGTCTCCATTCAACGGGATCGACCAAGTTTGGAGCAGGACTAGCAGTTCGGCTTCTACCGTCCACCTCATATACCTACGAAATCTTTACCGTGCATACATAACTATGCACTTCAAATTGCCCGGGCATCGGCGGAAGGACAACACGGACGGGTCGACAAGTACTCCAATAAGCTACTTCCTTTTTCCCTTTTCTAAATTACTCTTTCTTTTTCCATCATCCTTTACCACAGGTAGCGCAAAGGCTGGTCATCTCATGGACGATATCAGAGTCCGGTTTCATAAATTCACCCAAAGGCTACTCCTGTTAAGGAGCCACTCCACTGAGGAAAGGCGGCACAGACGTGCGACAGGAGGTCCAAAATAAATTTTTGTAGACCGCACTTTCTATTTTTCGAGCCTGTAAAGTGCCTATTTCCTTAGCCGCCGACCCCTGGCATGTCAAATAGCCAGAGTTGGGGTGTTATTATTTATAAAATGACAATTGGCATGTCACTTAGGTTCTAGGGAATATACTCTATATCCGGTATTCACTTTTCTATAAAGAACCGAATTTTTCTCCTTTTGGTTGTTTCACACACCCACCCCGGGATACCTTGACAGGGGCCTTGACATAGGAACAAAATAAGTTGCCAACAAAGTCCGAACAGCTTCATAGCATACTTTGGCATCGCGAGTTCGGCCTTATATGCACCAGCTCCGAATCATGTCTTGGGTCAATAGTTGGGTTGCCCGGCTCCTGTTGTCGGATTTCGGGTTCCGCCAAACCCTTAAGGTTCGAACAATGGGGTGCGCGCGGAGATTACACCTTCAACCCCTCCGTCTCGATGGGATCTAAACTACTAAAAGAACTGCACGAAAGACATAAGATTTATACTGGTTCGGGCCACCATTGTGGTGTAATACCCTACTCCAGTGTGTGGTGGATGGATTGCCTCATGGGGCTGGTGAGCATGAACAATACAAGGAAGAACAGCCTCGCGAGGCTCTATTCTTGGATGGGGTGATGAACTGCTATGGGGAGTTCAGCCACCTCTCTCTATCTCTCTCTTTCTCGCTTCCTCTCTTCCAGGTCCGCCTCTCAAGTCGAGGTGCTCCGTCTTCGCCAGCGGATGGAAGAGGCCGAGGCCGTTGAGCGCCAGAACACCGACGAAATACGCCAGCGGCGACTCTTGGAGCACGCGCATGGCCCCATGTTCACCATGCTTAGGGAGAGGGCTAACGTGGCCTTGGGCAACATCTGGGAGGCGTCCGTCGGCAAACCACACACGATCAATTATGCCGGTAACTTGCAGTTCTTCACCGCCATGGTGACGCAGCTGGAGGCGCGGTCGGTCAGGGCCGACAGGTTGGTGGAGGAGAGGAGCCGTGCCTTGCTCAAGCGCGCCCTTTCCCGTGTCTTCAGCCATCTCCAGAACATGAATCCCCGCTTCGATTTTGACGCTGTCATCGCCCCAGTCTCCCAGGCCGTCCGAGACGACTTGGCGCTGGGTGGAGGATAATGTGGACGCCCTTGTCAGGGCCTTCGCTTCGGATGACAGCGACGTGGTCGTGGGTGCTGACGAGGACGGCGCGGCGAGCGGCCCTGATGCCACCGGCAGCGATGTAGGCATCGATGGCGAGCTCGGCGACTCCGGCGAAGGCTCAGGAGGTGCTTCCGGGGACGCGTTGGGGGATTGGTCCGACTGAGCGCGTATCGCTCCTGTCTTTTTCACTCTGCATGAATAGAACTCAGGCTTTTGACCCGGTGGCGTGTGAGAGCATTTTGGGAGGGGAAGCCCCTCATGTAAAAATCTGTGTCCGTCATATCAGTAGTAATCAAACTGTGCTCGTGCCTGACGGTGGGCTGGTTTACCTTTGTCCCATGCTAGTTCCGAGGCGGCCTGCAGGAGGGCGCGACGCCTTGGGCGCTTTCTAGTTGGGTCCTCAGGATGTGAGGTTGTTGCTGATGAGAAACTCCTCATGCGTTGGCCTTCTCCACAGGCTCTGGGCCTTCTCCCGAGCGTGATGACTTCACAGGCACTCGCCTTGCTTCGCAGGCTCTGTGCCTTTTCCTCGAGCGCGAGAGCTTCACAGGCACTCGCCTTGCTTCACAGGCTCTGGGCCTTTTCCTCGAGCGCGAGAGTTTCACAGGCGCTCGCCTTGCTTCACAGGCTCCGGGCCTTTTCCTTGAGCGCGAGAGCTTCACAGGCGCTCGCCTTGCTTCATAGGCTCCGGGCCTTTTCCTTGAGCGCGAGAGCTTCACAGGCGCTCGCCTTGCTTCACAGGCTCCGGGCCTTTTCCTCGAGCGCGAGAGCTTCACAGGCGCTCGCCTTGCTTCACAGGCTCCGGGCCTTTTCCTTGAGCACGAGAGCTTCACAGGCACTCGCCTTGCTTCACAGGCTCTGGGCCTTTTCCTCGAGCGCGAGAGCTTCACAGGCGCTCGCCTTGCTTCACAGGCTCCGGGCCTTTTCCTTGAGCGCGAGAGCTTCACAGGCACTCGCCTTGCTTCACAGGCTCTGGGCCTTTTCCTCGAGCGCGAGAGCTTCACAGGCCCTCGCCTTGCTTCACAGGCTCTGGGCCTTTTCCTCGAGCGCGAGAGCTTCACAGGCGCTCGCCTTGCTTCACAGGCTCTGGGCCTTTTCCGAATAGGGCAACCTCCGCAATCACCCGAAAATCCTCCCGAGAGGGAGCAACAGCGGCAGCCTGGGCTGCATACGAGCCTGGCCTGACCCAACTCGTGAGGGGCTCGTAAGGGGAGGCAGCTGTGACGAAGTGGCAATCAAAACGCGAGAAATAGCTCGAGCGAGAACAAGCACCCCTCCCCGAACACACGCAAATCTCAAATTCGAATCCAACTTAAATCTAGCGAGAGAAAAAGCTACAACCAAAGGGAAGGGCAACAAAAGGCAGACAAAAGGCCGCGTCCGGCACCTAATCTAGTCTTGGATGTCTTCTCACCAGCGCGGAGCTAAATGCTGTCCACTGGGTGTGGGAGGGAGCCCCAGGGCCTGAGGCCGGCACCCCTGAGACTCCGAGGCGTGTACAGCCCCACTCATTATTACGTGAGAGTGTCACGGGGCGGCGAGCTTCACAAGCACTGGGCCTTCTTCACAGGTACTGGCCTTGCTTCATATCGCCAGACGAGGGCCCCGCCTTGCGCCACACTCTAGTGCCATCAGCAACGACCGGAACCCAGGACGCCGCCCGATGGGGTAGAGCGGTCGCCCGCGGTTCCCCCGACGACCACGGGTCCTCTGCCAGGGGCAGGCCCTAAGGCACCTCCCCAGCAGAGGGCCTACCTCCTGAGAACGCCTTGCTCCTAACGCCGCGGTGGTGATGTCGGATCCCGGCCCGTCCCCTGCAGCCCCCTGCACCCTCCTACCAAGGGGTGGGAGACTGTAGGAGCGGGACAGCCACTTGCCGCGACGACCTGCACCTCCTGCGATCCATGGTTAGCGTATACCTGCCCCTGAAGAGTTAGCGGCGCCCGGTGATCGCTGCCTCTAGCGTGGCCAGCGGGCTCGTCCCGGAGCTTCTGGAAGGGCTTAGCCTCCATCATCTCGTCCCCCCAGCTGGGGCTGAGGAGTGAGCCCTGCCCGTCCTTGTGAGGGTGTCCTTGGCCCATCATGAGGGGCACGTACTCTTCCGTCACTGTCATCCCGTATGCCATGCCGTGGCGCCCCGCATGCCATGCGGCCCCACCAGTCATGCCTGCCATGGGGTGGCAACACGGCCGCCCTCCGGGGCCACGGGTCGCGTCGAGTCCTTCTCCTTCGCGGGCCGGGGGCGGGGGCAGCGCCGCCACCGGTCCGGCGCTGACAGCTTCACTGGCGTCGGAGTAGCCTTGAAGCCCATGGGCGCGCGTGGAGCCCCCGTGCGGGTCGCTCTGGGCTTGAGATGGGAGCTGGGTGGAGAAGGGGTGAGCCCCCGAGGCGGCGAAGCCCAGGAGCTCCGCCACTCGCTCCAGCAGCACGTCGTGGCCGCCCTCCAGCAGCCTACACCGCAGCAGCTCCCGGGCCACTGTGAGCGCGGCCCTCGAGTTTGCCTGCTCCCGGCGGGTGTATGGCGTCGTTGTCGCGGCGTGATCGGAGGCCCTTGCTGCTGACTGAGCCTGCCGCGGCATAAGAGTTGCCAAAGTCTGTCCGCGTCGCCCGCGGGCCGCAGCACCCTGCGGACCACGAGCTGCCTGGGGCGCGGGGTCACCCGAGGCGAGCGGTTCCGCGTGTTTGGGCCACGCAGCCCACGGGTCGGGGTTGCCCTCCTGGTCGCCGGGCATGGTGATGAAGACGCGACGGGGCACGGAGTGGTGGAAGACGAACCTCGGCGCACCCCTACCTGGCGCGCCAAATGTTGGATTTCGGGTTCCGGCAGACCCTTAAGGTTCAAACACTGGGGTGCGCGCGGAGATTACGCCTTCAACCCCTCCGTCTCGATGGGATCTAAACTACTAAAAGAACTGCACGAAAGACACAAGATTTATACTGGTTCGGGCCACCATTGTGGTGTAATACCCTACTCCAGTGTGTGGTGGATGGATTGCCTCATGGGGCTGGTGAGGATGAACAATACAAGGAAGAACAGCCTCGCGAGGGTCTGTTCTTGGCTGGGGTGATGAACTGCTATGGGGAGTTCAGCCACCTCTCTCTATCTCTCTCTTTCTCTCTTCCTCTCTTCCAGGTCCCAACTGACCAACCGAGCCGAACCCCCCCCCTTCTATGTGGGTGGCTAGTCCTATTTATAGAGGCCCTGGTCCTCTTCCCAAATATTGAGCGGGAAGGGATCCAACAATGGCGGGCTAATTTGAAGGGGGACAACAAGTACGTCTATCCTGACAAAAGCAGTCTTCGCCTGCCAAAGGCTCTGGTGGTGATGCCGGGCTGGGCTCCATGGTGACCTCCGTCTCGTAGTCCGCTTGGTCCTGGTCTTGTTGCACCGGAATGGCAACCTTTTCCTGATGCCTCGGTACTCCGTGGATATGCTTGTCCCCTTTGCACCAAAGAGGAAAGAAGGACGCTGCGCGCGCTGGCACCCGCTTGGTGCCTCGAGTCGTCATGGCTTGCGTCATGGGCACCTCGTAAGGTACCCCGCCTTGATATCTCCGCCTCCTCGCGAGCCAGCCTGAGGATGCGTCGTGTCGTCCCCCTCGCGAGGCTTGGCCCCTCGCGAGGGTCTTGAGTCTTGTGCTTGATGAAGATGGGCCGCGCTGGGCCCCCACTTGAGCCGCGCCGCAGGCCGCAGGCAGGCAAGTCTGGGGACCCCCGTTCCCAGAACGCCAACACCAGCCCCCGGGCCCAAGGCACGCATGGACTTGGCCATGCCGAGAGGCGAAAGGGCAAGGGCGAAGGCCTTCAGCTTCGTCCAGTATGTTTTCACATGGGCAAAGGCCATCCGTGCACCTTCAATGCACGTTGATCGCTTAACGGCGTCGATGTGCGGCACCGTGGCAGCAAGTCACTGCACCAAACCAAAATAACTATCAAGAATTGGGTCGGCCGGCCACAGCCGGACTACGACGTCTTTCATGGCAGCGCCGGATATATGGTGCAGTTCTGCCCATTGGGTCATCTGTTCGTTTAGCAACTGTGGGCGCTTTGACGCACCAAATTGCGACCAGAAAAGCTTCTCTGTTGCATACCCTTCTTGCGCATGGTAAAACTACGCCGCATCGGAAGCACTCTTCGGCAAATCCAATAAAGCATCTGGAGAACTCCACACTTGATTAAGTGGGGCATAATTCGGATCGCCGAACTTAGTTTGCAGTAAAAAGGGCTTACCAGCCGCGATCTCCCCAGCATGCCAGATCTCCTCCCGGGCCGATGTAGATTCGGACCAGGCTTCACTTGCCTCTTATAAGGCCTTGTCAATATCAGTGGTTTTGGCTTTGTTATCCCTTTTGAGATATCTACAGCGGCTAGCGGCCTCCTTTAGCTCAAGCATCATCGAGGATATTTTCTCCTTGTCTTGGTGCCGAGCAGCCTGTTCGGCTTTTAACTCGGCAGATGCCTTTCCAGCAACCGCATTACTAATCCGAGCGTGCTCCTTGGCCCGGGCTAGCTCAGCTCGAAGGATCTCGACTGCGGCAGCACCATCTGCAGAGATGTACATCTTATTACACAATTCTTCGCATCATGCTTATATTGTAAACACATGCATAGTATGGTGCCCCAAAGACATACCTTGCGCCTCATCAAGTCGCCTGATGATAAGCGCGATATCATTATCCGCCTCATCAATCTTGTGTTGCAAATCCGCAACTTCTGCTGTCCGAACAATTACGGGGGAGGTCACCACTTGTGTTCCAATTAATCAGATTATTTCCTGGGCATATCTTTTGATCCTCTGATCGCCTTCCTCGGGAAGGCATCAGAGTCTCAGGGGCTACTGAGGGAGTCATGGACTAAGGGGTCCTCGGGCGTCCGGCCTATTGGACATGGGCCGGACTAATGGGCTGTGAAGATTCAAGACCGAAGACTCTCTCCCGTGTCCGGATGGGATCCTCCTTGGCGTGGAAGGCAAACTTGGCGACCAAATATGAAGATTACTTTCTCTGTAACCGAACTTGTACAACCCTAGTCCCCTCCGGTGTCTATATAAACCGGAGGGCTTAGTCCGGATCGATATACAATCATAATCTTAGTCATACATGCTAGACTTCTTGGATTTAGCCATTACGATCTCGTGGTAGATCAACTCTTGTAATACTCATATTCATCAAGATCAATCAAGCAGGAAGTAGGGCATTACCTCCATAGAGAGGGCCCGAACCTGGGTAAACATTGTGTCCCCTGTCTCCTGTTACCATCGACCTTAGACGCACAGTACGGGACCCCATACCCGAGATCCGCCGGTTTTGACACCAACAGTCATTTCTTAAAGTTTGGGGCTGCGATGCTTAAGTGAAAAAGCTTCAACCTGATAAGCTCGAACCAAAATCGAAGAAATGCGTCTTCATAGGATACCCAAAGGAGACTGTTGGGTACACCTTCTATCACAGATCCGAAGGCAAGATATTCGTTGCTAAGAATGGATCCTTTCTAGAGAAGGAGTTTCTCTCGAAAGAAGTGAGTGGGAGGAAAGTAGAACTTGACAAGGTAATTGTACCTTCTAACTTATTGGAAAGTAGTTCATCACTAAAATTAGTTCCAGTGATTCTTACACCAGTAAGTGAGGAAGCTAATGATGATGATCATGAAACTCTGATCAAGTTACTACCGAACTTCGTAGGTCAACCCGAGTAAGATCCGCACCAGATTGGTATGGTAATCCTGTTCTGGAAGTCATGTTAATTGACCATGACGAACCTACGAACTATGAGGAAGTGATGATGAGCCCAGATTCCACAAAATGGCTTGAAGCCATGAAATCTGAGATGGGATCCATGTATGAGAACAAAGTATGGACTTTGGTTGACTTTCCCGATGATCGGCAAGCCATAGAGAATAAATGGATCTTCAAGAAGAAGCCTGACGCTGACGGTAATGTTACTATCTACACAGCTCGACTTTTTGCAAAAGATTTTCGACAAGTTCAAGGAGTTGACTACGATGAGACCTTCTCACCGGTAGCGATGCTTAAGTCCGTCCGAATCATGTTAGCAATTGTTGCATTTTATGATTATGAAATTTTGCTAATGGATGTCAAAACTGCATTCCTTAATGGATATCTTAAAGAAGAGATGTATATCATGCAACCAGAAGGTTTTGTCGATCCGAAAGGTGCTAACAAAGCGTGCAAGCTTCAGCGATCCATTTATGGACTGGTGCAAGCCTCTCGGAGTTGGAATATATGCTTCGATAGTGTGATAAAAGCATATGGTTTTAGACAGACTTTTGGAGAAGCCTGTATTTACAAGAAAGTGAGTGGGAGCTCCGTAGCATTTCTGATATTATATGTAGATGACATATTGTTGATCGGAAATAATACTGAATTTCTAAATAGCATAAAAGGATACTTGAATAAGAATTTTTCAATGAAAAACCTCGATGAAGCTGCTTATATATTGGGCATCAAGATCTATGGAGATAGATCAAGACGCTTAATTAGACTTTCACAAAGCACATGCCTTGATAAAGTTTTGAAGAAATTCAAAATGGATCAGGCAAAGAAAGGCTTCTTGACTGTATTAGAAGGTGTGAAGTTGAGTCAGACTCAATGCCTGACCACTGCAGAAGATAGAGAGAAAATGAAAGGTGTTCCCTATGCTTCAGCCATAGGCTCTATCATGTATGCAATGCTGTGTACTAGACCTGATGTGTGCCTTGCTATAAGTATAGCAGGGAGGTACCAAAGTAATCCAGGAGTGGATCACTGGACAGCAGTCAAGAACATCCTGAAATACCTGAAAAGGACTAAGGATATGTTTCTCCTATATGGAGGTGACAAAGAGCTCGTCATAAACGGTTACGTCGATGCAAGCTTTGACACTGATCCGGATGACTCAAAGTCACAAATCGGATACGTGTTTTTATTAAATGGTGGAGCTATCAGTTGGTGCAGTTCCAAGCAGAGCGTCGTGGCGGGATCTATGTGTGAAGCAGAATACATAGCTGCTTCGGAAGCAGCAAATGAAGGAGTCTAGATGAAGGAGTTCATACCCGATCTAGGTGTCATACCTAGTGCATCGGGTCCAATGAAAATCCTTTGCGACAATACTGGAGCAATTGCCTTGGCAAAGGAATCCAGATTTCACGAGAGAACCAAGCACATCAAGAGACGCTTCAATTCCATCCACGGTCAAGTCAAGGAAGGAGACATAGAGATTTGCAAGATGCATATGGATCTGAATGTTGCAGACCCGTTGACTAAGCCTCTCTCACGAGCAAAACATGATTAGCAGTAAGACTCCATGGTGTTAGAATCATTACAATGTAATCTAGATTATTGACTCTAGTGCAAGTGGGAGACTGAAGGAAATATGCCCTAGAGGCAATAATAAAGTTTTTATTTATATTTCCTTATATCATTATAAATGTTTATTATTCATGCTAGAATTGTATTAACCGAAAACTTAGTACATGTGTGAATACATAGACAAACAGAGTGTCACTAGTTTGCCTCTACTTGACTAGCTCGTTGAATCAATGATGGTTATGTTTCCTAACCATAGACATGAGTTTTCATTTGATTAGCGGGATCACATCATTAGAGAATGATGTGATTGACTTGACACATCCATTAGATTAGCACGATGATTGTTTAGTTTGTTACTGTTGCTTTCTCCATAACTATACATGTTCCTATTACTATGAGATCATGCAACTCTCGAGTACCGGAGGAACACTTTGTGTGCTACCAAACGTCACAACGTAACTAGGTGATTATAAAGGTGCTCTACAGGTGTCTCCGATGGTGTTTGTTGAGTTGGCATGGATCAAGATTAGGATTTGTCACTCCGATTGTCGGAGAGGTATCTCTGGGCCCTCTCGGTAATGTACATCACTATAAGCCTTCCAAGCAATGTAGCTAATGAGTTAGTTAAGGGATGTAGGATTATGGAACGAATAAAGAGACTTACCGGTAACGAGATTGAACTAGGTATTGAGATACAGACGATTGAATCTCGGGCAAGTAACATACCGATGACAAAGGGAACAACTTATATTGTTATGCGGTTTAATTGATAAAGATCTTCGTAGAATATGTAGGAAGCAATATGAGCATCCAGGTTCCGCTATTGGTTATTGACCGGAGACAAGTCTCGGTCATGTCTACATAGTTCTCGAACCCGCAGGGTCCACACGCTTAACGTTCGGTGACGATCGATATTATGAGTTTATGTGTTTTGATGTACTGAAGGTAGTTCGGAGTCCCGGATTTGATCATAGATATGACGAGGAGTCTCGAAATGTTCGAGACATAAAGATCGATATATTGGAAGCCTATGTTTGGACTTCGGAATGGTTCCGGATGAGTTCGGGCATTTTCCAGAGTACCGGGAGGTTATCGGAACCCCCCGGGGAGCATATGGGCCTTATTAGGCCTTAGTGGAAAACAGGAGAGGGAAGGAAAAGGTGGGAGGCGCACCCCCCTAGCCCAATCCGAATTGGAAGGGGGAGCCCCCCTTTCCTTTCTCCTCTCCTCCCCTTCCTTCTCTCCTACTCATACTACATGGAAGGGGGGAATCCTACTCCTGGTGGGAGTAGGACTCCCCTAGGGCGTGCCATAGAGTGGGCCGGCCCCTCCCCTCATCCACTCCTTTATATATGGGGAGGGGGGCATCCCATAGACACACAAGTTGATCATTGATCTTTTAGCCGTGTGCGGTGCCCCCCTCCACCATAACCCACCTCGGTCATATTTTAGTGGTGCTTAGGCGAAGCCCTGTTCCGGTAGCATCATCATCACCGTCATCATGCCGTCTGTTGGGGAACGTAGTAATTTCAAAAAAAATCCTACGCACACACAAGATCATGGTGATGCATAGCAACGAGGGGGAGAGTCTGATCTACGTACCCTTGTAGATCACAACGGAAGCGTTGACACAACGTAGAGGAAGTAGTCGTACGTCTTCTTCCCGATCCGACCGATCCAAGCACCGTTACTCCGGCACCTACGAGTTCTTAGCACACATAAAGCTCGATGACGATCCCCGGGCTCCGATCCAGCAAAGCTTCGGGGAGGAGTTCCGTCAGCACGACGGTGTGATGACGATCTTGATGTTCTACCGACGCAGGGCTTCGCCTAAGCACTACAACGATATGATCGAGCTGGAATATGGTGGCAGGGGGCACCGCACACGGCTAAGGAATGATCTCAATGATCAACTTGTCTGTCTAGAGCTGCCCCCTACCTCCGTATATAAAGGAGCCAAAGGGGAGGGTGCGGCCGGCCAGGAGGAGGGCGCAGGAGGAGTCCTACTCCTACCGGGAGTAGGACTCACCCCCCAATCCTAGTTGGACTAGGATTCCCCAAGGGGGAAAGAGAGAGAGGGGGACCGGCCACATCTCCTAGTCCTAATAGGACTAGGGGATGGGGGAGGCGCGCGGCCACCTTGGGCTGCCCCTTTCTCCTTTCCACTAAAGTCCATTAAGGCCCATATGGCTCCCGGGGGTTCCGGTAACCTCCCGGTACTCCGGTAAAATCCCGATTTCACCCGGAACACTTCCGATATCCAAATATAAGCTTCCAATATATCAATATTTATGTCTCGACCATTTCGAGACTCCTTGTCATGTCCGTGATCACATCCGGGACTCCGAACTAACTTCAGTACATCAAAATGCATAAACTCATAATAACTGTCATCGTAACGTTAAGCGTGCAGACCCTACGGTTCGAGAACAATGTAGACATGACTGAGACACATCTCCGGTCAAATAACCAATAGCGGGACCTGGATGCCCATATTGTCTCCTATATATTCTACGAAGATCTTTATCGGTCAGACCGCAAAACAACATACGTTGTTCCCTTTGTCATCGGTATGTTACTTGCCCGAGATTCGATCGTCGGTATCCAATACCTAGTTCAATCTCGTTACCGGCAAGTCTATTTACTCGTTCTGTAATACATCATCTCGTAACTAACTCATTAGTTGCAATGCTTGCAAGGCTAATGTGATGTGCATTACCAAGAGGGCCCAGAGATACCTCTCCGACAATCGGAGTGACAAATCCTAATCTCGAAATACGCCAACCCAACATCTACCTTTGGAGACACCTGTAGAGCTCCTTTATAATCACCCAGTTACGTTGTGACATTTGGTAGCACACAAAGTGTTCCTCCGGTAAACGGGAGTTGCATAATCTCATAGTCATAGGAACATGTATAAGTCATGAAGAAAGCAATAGCAACATACTAAACGATCGGGTGCTAAGCTAATGAAATGGGTCATGTCAATCAGATCATTCAACTAATGATGTGACCTTGTTAATCAAATAACAACACCTTGTTCATGGTTAGGAAACATAACCATCTTTGATTAACGAGCTAGTCAAGTAGAGGCATACTAGTGACACTAAGTTTGTCTATGTATTCACACATGTATTATGTTTCCGGTTAATACAATTCTAGCATGAATAATAAACATTTATCATGATATAAGGAAATAAATAATAACTTTATTATTGCCTCTAGGGCATATTTCCTTCAGTCTCCCACTTGCACTAGAGTCAATAATCTAGATTACACAGTAATGATTCTAATACCCATGGAGCCTTGGTGCTGATCATGTTTTGCTCGTGGAAGAGGCTTAGTCAACGGGTCTGCAACATTCAAATCCGTATGTATCTTGCAAATCTCTATGTCTCCCACCTGGACTAGATCCCAGATGGAATTGAAGCGTCTCTTGATGTGCTTGGTCCTCTTGTGAAATCTAGATTCCTTTGCCTAGGCAATTGCACCAGTATTGTCACAAAAGATTTTCATTGGACCCGATGCACTAGTTATGACACCTAGATCGGATATGAACTCCTTCATCCAGACTCCTTCGTTCGTTGCTTCCGAAGCAGCTATGTACTTCGCTTCACATGTAGATCCTGCTACGATGCTTTGTTTAGAACTGCACCAACTGACAGCTCCACCGTTTAATGTAAACACGTATCCGGTTTGCGATTTAGAATCGTCCGGATCAGTGTCAAAGCTTGCATCAACGTAACCTTTTACGGTGAGCTCTTTGTCACCTCCATATACGAGAAACATATCCTTAGTCCTTTTCAGGTATTTCAGGATGTTCTTGACCGCTGCGCAGTGATCCACTCCTGGATTACTTTGGTACCTCCCTGCTAAACTTATAGCAAGGCACACATCAGGTCTTGTACACAGCATTGCATACATGATAGAGCCTATGGCTGAAGCATAGGGAACATTTTTCATTTTCTCTCTATCTTCTGCAGTGGTCGGGCATTGAGTCTGACTCAACTTCACACCTTGTAACACAGGCAAGAATCCTTTCTTTGCTTGATCCATTTTGAACTTCTTCAAAATTTTGTCAAGGTATGTGCTTTGTGAAAGTCCAATTAAGTGTCTCGATCTATCTCTATAGATCTTAATGCCCAATATGTAAGCAGCTTCACCATGGTCTTTCATTGAAAAACTCTTATTCAAGTATCCCTTTATGCTATCGAGAAATTCTATATCATTTCCAATCAGCAATATGTCATCCACATATACTATCAGAAATGCTACAGAGCTCCCACTCACTTTCCTGTAAATACAGGCTTCACCAAAAGTCTGTATAAAACCAAATGCTTTGATCACACTATCAAAACGTTTATTCCAACTCCGAGAGGCTTGCACCAGTCCATAAATGGATCGCTGGAGCTTGCACACTTTGTTAGCTCCCTTTGGATCGACAAAACCTTCCAGTTGCATCATATACAACTCTTCTTCCAGAAATCCATTCAGGAATGCAGTTTTGACATCCATCTGCCAAATTTCATAATCATAAAATGCGGCAATTGCTAACATGATTCGGACAGACTTAAGCAACGCTACGGGTGAGAAGGTCGCATCATAGTCAACCCCTTGAACTTGTCGAAAACCTTTTGCGACAAGTCGAGCTTTATAGACAGTAACATTACCGTCAGCGTCAGTCTTTTTCTTGAAGATCCATTTATTCTCAATTGCTTGCCGATCATTGGGCAAGTCAACCAAAGTCCATACTTTGTTCTCATACATGGATCCCATCTCAGATTTCATGGCTTCAAGCCACTTTGCGGAATCTGGGCTCACCATCGCCTGTTCATAGTTCGTAGGTTCATCATGATCTAGTAGCATGACTTCCAGAACTGGATTACCGTACCACTCTGGCGCGGATCTTACTCTGGTTGATCTACGAGGTTCAGTAGTATCTTGTTCTGAAGTTTCATGATCATTATCATTAACTTCCTCACTTATTGGTGTAGGTGTCGCAGAAACAGTTTTCTGTGATGTACTACTTTCCAACAAGGGAGCAGGTACAGTTACCTCGTCAAGTTCTACTTTCCTCCCACTCACTTCTTTCGAGAGAAACTCCTTCTCAAGAAAGTTTCCGAATTTAGCAACAAAAGTCTTGCCTTCGGATCTGTGATAGAAGGTGTATCCAATAGTTTCCTTTGGATATCCTATGAAGACACATTTCTCCGATTTGGGTTCGAGCTTATCAGGTTGAAGCTTTTTCACATAAGCATCGCAGCCCCAAACTTTCAGAAACGACAACTTTGGTTTCTTGCCAAACCATAGTTCATAAGGCGTCGTCTCAACGGATTTTTATGGTGCCCTATTTAACGTGAATGCGGCCGTATCTAGAGCGTATCCCCAAAATGATAGCAGTAAATCAGTAAGAGACATCATAGATCGCACCATATCTAGTAAAGTACGATTACGACGTTCGGACACACCATTACGCTGTGGTGTTCCGGGTGGCGTGAGTTGCGAAACTATTCCACAATTTTTCAAATGTACACCAAACTCGTAACTCAAATATTCTCCTCCACGATCAGATCATTGAAACTTTATTTTCTTTTTACGATGATTTTCCACTTCACTCTGAAATTCTTTGAACTTTTCAAATGTTTCAGACTTATGTTTCATTAAGTAGATATACCCATATCTGCTTAAATCATCTGTGAAGGTGAGAAAATAACGATATCCGCCACGAGCCTCAATATTCATCGGACCACATACATCTGTATGTATGATTTCCAACAAATCTGTTGCTCTCTCCATAGTACCGGAGAGCGGTGTTTTAGTCATCTTGCCCATGAGGCACGGTTCGCAAGTACCAAGTGATTCATAATCAAGGGGTTCCAAAAGTCCATCAGTATGGAGTTTCTTCATGCGCTTTACACCGATATGACCTAAACGGCAGTGCCACAAATAAGTTGCACTATCATTATCAACTCTGCATCTTTTGGCTTCTACATTATGAATATGTGTATCACTACTATCGAGATTCAACAAGAATAGACCACTCTTCAAGGGTGGATGACCGTAAAAGATATTACTCATATAAATAGAACAACCATTATTCTCTGATTTAAATGAATAACCGTCTCGCATTAAACAAGATCCAGATATAATGTTCATGCTCAACGCTGGCACCAAATAACAATTATTTAGGTCTAATATTAATCCCAAAGGTAGATGTAGAGGTAGCGTGCCGACCGCGATCACATCGACTTTGGAACCGTTTCCCACGCGCATCGTCACCTCGTCCTTAGCCAATCTTCGCTTAATCCGTAGTCCCTGTTTCGATTTGCAAATATTAGCAACAGAACCAGTATCAAATACCCAGGTGCTACTACGAGCATTAGTAAGGTACAAATCAATAACATGTATATCACATATACCTTTGTTCACCTTGCCATCCTTCTTATCCGCCAAATACTTGGGGCAGTTCCGCTTCCAGTGACCAGTCTGCTTGCAGTAGAAGCACTCAGTTTCAGGCTTAGGTCCAGACTTGGGTTTCTTCTCCTGAGCAGCAACTTGCTTGCCGTTCTTCTTGAAGTTCCCCTTCTTCTTCCCTTTGCCCTTTTTCTTGAAACTAGTGGTTTTGTTAACCATCAACACTTGATGCTCCTTTTTGATTTCTACCTCCACAACTTTTAGCATTGCGAAGAGCTCGGGAATAGTCTTGTTCATCCCTTGCATATTGTAGTTCATCACGAAGCTCTTGTATCTTGGTGGCAGTGATTGGAGAATTCTGTCAATGACGCAATCATCTGGAAGATTAACTCCCAATTGAATCAAGTGATTATTATACCCAGACATTTTGAGTATACGCTCACTGACAGAACTGTTCTCTTCCATCTTGCAGCTATAGAACTTATTGGAGACTTCATATCTCCCAATCCGGGCATTTGCTTGAAATATTAACTTCAACTCCTGAAACATCTCATATGCTCCATGACGTTCAAAACTTCGTTGAAGTCCCGATTCTAAGCCGTAAAGCATGGCACACTGAACTATCGAGTAGTCATCAGCTTTGCTCTGCCAGACGTTCATAACATCTGGTGTTGCTCCAGCAGCAGGCCTGGCACCCAGCGGTGCTTCTAGGACATAATTCTTCTGTGCAGCAATGAGGATAATCCTCAAGTTACGGACCTAGTCCGTGTAATTGCTACCATCATCTTTCAACTTTGCTTTCTCAAGGAACGCATTAAAATTCAACGGAACAACAGCACGAGCCATCTATCTACAATCAACATAAACAAGCAAGATACTATCAGGTACTAAGTTCATGATAAATTTAAGTTCAATTAATCATATTACTTAAGAACTCCCACTTAGATAGACATCCCTCTAATCCTCTAAGTGATCACGTGATCCAAATCAACTAAACCATGTCCGATCATCACGTGAGATGGAGTAGTTTCATCGGTGAACATCATTATGTTGATCATATCTACTATATGATTCACGCTCGACCTTTCGGTCTCCGTGTTCCGAGGCCATATCTGTATATGCTTGGCTCGTCAAGTATAACCTGAGTATTCCGCGTGTGCAACTGTTTTGCACCCGTTGTATTTGAATGTAGAGCCTATCACACCCGATCATCACGTGGTGTCTCAGCACGAAGAACTTTCGCAACGGTGCATACTCAGGGAGAACACTTCTTGATAATTTAGTGAGAGATCATCTTATAATGCTACCGTCAATCAAAGCAAGATAAGATGCATAAAAGATAAACATCACATGCAATCAATATAAGTGATATGATATGGCCATCATCATCTTGTGCTTGTGATCTCCATCTCCGAAGCACCGTCATGATCACCATCATCACCGGCGCGACACCTTGATCTCCATCGTAGCATCGTTGTCGTCTTGCCAATCTTATGCTTCCACGACTATCGCTACCGCTTAGTGATAAAGTAAAGCATTACATCGCGATTGCATTGCATACAATAAAGCGACAACCATATGGCTGCTGCCAGTTGCCGATAACTCGGTTACAAAACATGATCATCTCATACAATAAAATTTAGCATCATGTCTTAACCATATCACATCACAACATGCCCTGCAAAAACAAGTTAGACGTCCTCTACTTTGTTGTTGTAAGTTTACGTGGCTGCTACGGGCTTAAGCAAGAACCAATCTCACCTACGCATCAAAACCACAACGATAGTTTGTCAAATAGACTCCATTTTAACCTTCGCAAGGACCGGGCGTAGCCACACTTGGTTCAACTAAAGTTGGAGAGACAGTCGCCCGCAAGCCACCTGTGTGCAAAGCACGTCGGGGGAACCGGTCTCGCGTAAGCGTACGCGTAAGGTTGGTCCGGGTCGTCTCGTCCAACAATACCGCCGAACCAAACTATGACATGCTAGTAGGCAGTATGACTTATATCGCCCACAACTCACTTATGTTCTACTCGTGCAAAAAACATCAAACCATAAAACCTAGGCTCGGATGCCACTGTTGGGGAACGTAGTAATTTCAAAAAAATTCCTACGCACACGCAAGATCATGGTGATGCATAGCAATGAGGGGGAGAGTCTGATCTACGTACCCTTGTAGATCGCAACGGAAGCGTTGACACGACATAGAGGAAGTAGTCGTACGTCTTCTTCCCGATCCGACCGATCCAAGCACCGTTACTCCGGCACCTCCGAGTTCTTAGCACACGTACAGCTCGATGACGATTCCTGGGCTCCGATCCAGCAAAGCTTCGGGGAGGAGTTCCGTCAGCACGACGGCGTGATGATGATCTTGATGTTCTACCGACGCAGGGCTTCGCCTAAGCACTACAACGATATGATCGAGGTGGAATATGGTGGCAGGGGGCACCGCACACGGCTATGGAACGATCTCAATGATCAACTTGTCTGTCTAGAGGTGCCCCCTGCCTCCGTATATAAAGGATCCAAGGGGGACGGTGCGGCCGGCCAGGAGGAGGGCGCAGGAGGAGTCCTACTCCTACCGGGAGTAGGACTCCCCCCCAATCCTAGTTGGACAAGGATTCCCCGAGGGGGAAAGAGAGAGAGGGGGCCGGCCACCTCTCCTAGTCCTAATAGGACTAGGGGAGGGGGGAGGCGCGCGTCCACCTTGGGCTTCCCCTTTCTCCTTTCCACTAAAGCCCATTAAGGCCCATATGGCTCCCGGGGGGTTCCGGTAACCTCCCGGTACTCCGATAAAATCCCGATTTCACCCGGAACACTTCCGATATCCAAATATAGGCTTCCAATATATCAATCTTTATGTCTCGACCATTTCGAGACTCCTCGTCATGTTCG
The DNA here is from genome assembly GCA_034509565.1 of Triticum monococcum. Classification (NCBI taxonomy): domain Eukaryota; kingdom Viridiplantae; phylum Streptophyta; class Magnoliopsida; order Poales; family Poaceae; genus Triticum; species Triticum monococcum. The sequence continues at coordinate 475,542,343 of CM067846.1, forward strand.
TGATCACATCCGGGACTCCGAACTAACTTCGATACATCAATATGCATAAACTCATTATAACTGTCATCGTAACGTTAAGCGTGCGGACCCTATGGTTCGAGAACAATGTAGACATGACTGAGACACATCTTCGGTCAATAACCAATAGCGGGACCTGGATGCCCATATTGGCTCCTACATATTCTACGAAGATCTTTATCGGTCAGACCGCATAACAACATACGTTGTTCCCTTTGTCATCGGTATGTTACTTGCCCGAGATTCGATCGTCGGTATCCAATACCTAGTTCAATCTCGTTATCGGCAAGTCTCTTTACTCGTTCTGTAATACATCATCTCGTAACTAACTCATTAGTTGCAATGCTTGCAAGGCTTATGTGATGCGCATTACCGAGAGGGCCCAGAGATACCTCTCCGAAAATCGGAGTGACAAATCCTAATCTCGAAATACGCCAACCCAACATCTACCTTTGGAGACACCTGTAGAGCTCCTTTATAATCACCCAGTTACGTTGTGACGTTTGGTAGCACACAAAGTGTTCCTCCGGTAAACGGGAGTTGCATAATCTCATAGTCATACGAACATGTATAAGTCATGAAGAAAGCAATAGCAACATACTAAACGATCGGGTGCTAAGCTAATGAAATGGGTCATGTCAATCAGATCATTCAACTAATGATGTGACCTCATTAATCAAATAACAACACCTTGTTCATGGTTAGGAAACATAACCATCTTTGATTAACGAGCTAGTCAAGTAGAGGCATACTAGTGACACTAAGTTTTTCTATGTATTCACACATGTATTATGTTTCAGGTTAATACAATTCTAGCATGAATAATAAACATTTATCATGATATAAGGAAATAAATAATAACTTTATTATTGCTTCTAGGGCATATTTCCTTCACCGTCATGCTGACAAAACTCTCCCTCAAAGCTCTATTGGATCATGAGTTCGCGGGAATTCACCGAGCCGAACATGTGCAGATCGCGGAGGTGTCGTACCTTCGGTGCTAGATCGGTCGATCATGAAGACGTATGACTACATCAACCGTGTTGTCATAACGCTTCCGCTTACGGTCTACGTGGGTACGTAGACGATACTATCCCCTCTCGTTGCTATGCATCACCATGATCTTGCGTGTGCGTAGGATTTTTTTTGAAATTACTGCGTTCCCCAACAACTACACCCACATGCATCACGGCTACACCCAGCCCGGCACACAGCAGGCCCACATGCGCATACAACAACAGGATTGGGCCGGTGAATAGGTGGAGGAGGAGGTGGTGGAGGAGGATGAGGACGACGAAGATGATGATCCTGATGATTTTGCCGGCGATCCGAAGAAGAAGGGTAGATGAGAAATCTTCAACAATGTGGGAGGACAAGCTATTGTGCAACGAATGGTTGGCCACTAGCCTCGATCCGATCCATGGCACGAAGCAAAAGGGCTCAACTTTTTGAGCCAACATTCACACATGGTTCCATGAACCCAAGCATTTCGCGCCCTACTCCGACGCGGTCACCCGCAACCGAACCAAAGCCCCTCAACCAATGATGGTACACTATCCAAGAGGCCGTGTCGAAATATTGTGGCCATTTGGCACATCTCATCGCATGGTGGCCTAGTGGTGCCCCAATCACCGAGCAAGTAAGTTCATTTGGCCGGACATGCATAGTTTTGTAGCCGAATATGCATAGTTTTGTTTATCATTGGCCGGATATGCATAGTTTAGTTGATCACTAGCCGAATTTGCATAGTTTTCTGATCACTTGTCGGATATGCATAGTTTTGTTGATCATTTGTTGGATATGCACAGTTTTGTAGCCGGATATGCATAGTTTTGCTTATCATTTGTCAGATATGCACAGTTTTGTAGCCGGATATGCATAGTTCTACTAGTCATTGTCCAGATATGCACAGTCTTGTAGCCGAATATGCATAGCTTTGCTGATCATTTGCCTTATATGCATAGTTTTGTACTGGATATGCATAGTTTTGTTGATCATTGTCCGAATATGCCTAATTTTATTAATCACTAGCCGGATATGCATAGTTTTGTTGATCACTAGCCGAATGTGCATAGTTTTGTTGACAATGTTTTGATTTGTAGCCTTCTAGAGCATGTACGGCGTTCAGGAAGTTGGAGAAGGAAAACTTCACCGTACACGCACTAGAAGGCTACAAAATAATTTGCCTCCTTGTGTTTTGGAGATTCTTGACATAAATAGTGTGGGACTAATGTGTTTGCTAGTGCACATAGAGTGGCAAGTTCCTGAAGTCATGTGGAGTTTGCAACAAATGCCGAAGATAATCTCCTGCGAGGCAGCGAGGATTATCACCGAAGGTTCTTCTTGTCGAAAGTGAACCTCTAAAATTTTTGATGCAAAGCATTTCGGTCGGTGTGTGCCCGAAGAAATTGACAGCAACCTACAAGTTTGAAGACGGAGAAAAGACGTAGTATTTTCTTTTGTTGTTCTTCTTCTCTTTCTTGAGTCATAGGACCACCGTACTATTAAGAGGGGTATAGTGTTCAAAATTTACGGTTCTCTGAAGCTAAACGAAAACCTATGTGAGTCGAGAGAAATTTTTTTGTGCTCTGAATTTATACTCGCCAGTAAGAGATGAAGTTCTTCTTTGCTGCAAGAGATTTGATTCGGACCAAGGAGTTAGCATTACGTGCTTCGCTAGTAATGTTACCGTTGTGCTAAAAAATCCGACCATTGGTTACGTGTCGGTTGGGCATTGGCCGAGCGGTCATGGCCAAAATGGTCTTTTCCCATCAGAAAGACCGCGACTATAAATAGCCCACCCCTTCCAATGTGCACCGTTCGCTCCTCCGTTTGATTTCTGAGAAGATTGTGAGAGCACCCTCTCTCCTGAGTGAGTTGAGTTTAAAATCCACTGAGAGAAAAACCCCAGAGCCAAAAAATTAGATAATGGTTTAGCATCACTCGAATCTAAGTCTAGTACGCTCTGCCTATTACTCTTGAGAGCTGTAAACTCTCTATGTGGTTAGCTGTCAAGTCTTTCATGACCAATAGTAGTTTTAGTTCACGAATACAAAGTCGATAAAGGTTTGGAGATCGCCTCAAGTATCTTCCATGAGTGATCGGCTCTGGTTGATGAATCAGTTGTTGAGGAGAATAGGGCGAAGAGAGTTTATCTTTTGTATTCAATCACGAACCCCTCCAACCAAATGTAGTCCATTTGCAGAAGGGCGAACTGGTCTACCAAATCATTCGTCGGCATCGAGCATCATTGATCATTTCTTCACTCTGTTTACCTTCGCCCATCTGTTGAGAATTATGTCTCGGCCATGTGATTGATTCTCCTTGACTGTTGTAATTCTCGTTTGATAGTCATTTCTCGTTCTTCATTCATAGTTTACCTTCGTTCCGCTGCTGGGTTCCAGAGATTTGAAGTTTCTGAAAGAAAATTTTCATCTCCCATCCACTCCGACCCTCTGTTAGACGTAAATCACTCCTTCAAGACATATACAGGGTAGCATTGGATGGCTGCCTCCCGCATCCTTCTCTGTAGACTGGTCCCATAGTCCGCAGACGGATGCCAAAGCAAATTTGCGGGTTAGCATTGAAGATGCCCTAACAACTCCCTCCATTTCGAATTACTTGTCTCGGATTTTTCTAAATACAAATGTATCTAACATGTTTTAGTGTTAGATACATTTTTATCTAAACATATCAAACAAGTAATTTGAGACGTATGTAATATTAGGGTGTACACGACAATGTCAAGATGATGATTAGATGATGTGTGCTTCGACCAGGGATTTAAATTGCTAGTCCTATATAGCATTTTGGGAGACTAAAAGCAAACTATTGTACTTTGTAGTGCTACCCTAGCTACGACCTCTATAGCGCCAAATAGCCGCACTATTTGGCATACTCTGCTATTAGTTATAGCTAAATATATTATCTCATATACACGTAAATTTAATAGAAGAACCAATGTATATAACTAACTAACATGAAAAATAGAAACCCAAATAGCGTAGAATCCAATCTTTCTTGAGAGGTTGTTTGATATTGGAGGTTCGATGGGTTGGTCAGTGCTTCAAGGAGACTCCCACCAACACTCATGATGTCGCAACCAAGTGAGAAAATAAACCATCTATCCATATGTTGATTAGTTATATAAATGTGTGTGTGTGTGTTGGGTTCTCCTCAGACCTTATTTGGCATGTATTTCAATGTTATACCCTTGTTTTCCCTTTAAAACACTATTGTAATAGCTTCCACTATAGCTTGCGATAGCTCACATAGCTATAGCTCGAACCTCGCCACCATGTCGCGAAAAAGCGATTTAAAACCTTGGTATCGACCCCGAACCGAATCAAACTTTTCAAAAACTGTGAAAGCCCTACCGGGAGGCGGTTAGGTTTCATAGAGGTTGGCGGCACCCACAGACTTGATCGGTGAGGCACATCTGAGATCCCTGACCGGAGATGGAAACATCCCCTGGGCGCGACAACGTGAAAGGAGTCGGGGCCTTTTTGCCCAAGTCCGCTAGGGCTCGTCTCGAGGAACACCTAGGGAAAGGGGCGCCGAAGAAGTGGATGGTGGTGGCGAATGTTCTACATGGAAACATATTCCACATCCAGACGGTCTCCAACACCATGCGCCCTGCATGGGATAACCTAAGGGCCTTATCTTCCGTCAAGTGGGCAAGAACATGCACGTTGTGGAGTTCACAACACAGCGCGATTGTGATTGCTTGTGGGAGGGATACCCATGGCACATAAGTAAACATATGGTGATCTTATCAGAGTTCGACGGGTGCACGTGCCCATCGGAATTCAAGTTTAATCAGTTGCATGTTTGGGATAGAGTTCTGAATCTTCCATTTAATCTTTGCGATGAGGCATGGAGTCTGCAAATAGCAAAGTAGATTGACAAGGAAGCTACTTTTGTTCACTTTTATCTTGGTGGAGGCTGATATGTCTCCAACGTATCTATAATTTTTGATTATTTCATGCTATTATATTATCAATCTTGAATACTTTTTATATGATTTTTATATCATTTTGGGGGACTAACCTATTAACTCTGTGCCTAGTGCCAGTTGTTGTTTTCTGCTTGTTTCTGGAGTTCCAGGAAATGTGTACCAAACGGAGTCCAAACACTATGGAACTTTTTGATGATTTTTTCTGGACAAAAGGGACCCTAGAAGCTTTGGGAGGAGACCAGACGAGAAGCGAGGAGACGACAAGGCAAAAGGGCGCGCCCAGGGGGTAGGCGCGCCCTGTTACCTTGTGGGCCCCACGTGGCTCCATCGGACCTAATTTCACTTCTATAAATTCTTAAATATTGGGAAACCCCCTGATACATCTCCGTCGTATCTACTTTTCCTAACGCTTTTCCTCTTATTTTGGACTTTAATTTGCATGATTTGAATGAAACTAACCCGGACTGACGCTGTTTTCTGCAGAACTACCATGGTGTTGTTTTGTGTAAAAATAAAAGTTCTCTTATTGGAGCGAAACTTTGCGAGGAATTTTTATATGAATAAAGAAAAATATTAGACACAAGAACCACCGGAGTGGGGCCCCTGGGTGAGCACAACCCACCAGGGAGCCCCCCTCCAGGCGCGCCCAGGTGTGTTGTCCCCACCTGGTGGCCCCACAAATCCTGAAACCGACGCTATAAAATCACATTTTTCCAGAAAAGAATTAGGGAGGAAGAATTATCTCGTTTCGCGATACGGAGCCGCTGTCACCTCCTGTTCTTCATCGGGAGGCCAAATCTGGAGTCCGTTTTGGCTCCGGAGAGTGGAATCTTCGGTATTCGTCATCACCAACCCTCCTCCATCGCCAATTCCATGATGCTCTCCACCGGGAGTGAGTAATTCCTTCGTAGGCTCGCTGGTCGATGAGGAGTTGGATGAGATTCATCATGTAATCGAGTTGGTTTTATTAGGGCTTGATCCCTAGTATCCACTATGTTCTGAGATTGATGTTGCTATGACTTTGACATGCTTAATGCTTGTCACTTTAGGCCCGGGTGCCATGATTTCAGATCTGAACCGCTTATGTTAGCACCATTATATCTATGTTCTAGATTCTACCTTGCAAGTTATAGTCACCTACTACGTGTTATGATCCGGCAACCCCGGAGTGACAATAGTCGGGACACTTCCCGGTGATGACCGTAGTTTGAGGAGTTCATGTATTCACCTTGTGCTAATGCTTTGTTCTGGTTCTCTATTAAAAGGAGGCCTTAATATCCGTTAGTTTCCAATAGGACCCCGCTGCCACGGGAGGGTAGGACAAAATATGTCATGCAAGTTCTTTCCAGAAGCATGTATGACTATTTACGGAATACGTGCCTACATTATATTTATGAACTAGAGATAGTCCCGCATCGCCCTAGGTTATGACTGTTATATGATGAATATCATCCAACAAATTGCCAATCCAATGCCTACGATTTTCCTACATATTGATCTTTCTAAGTTACTACTGCTGCTGTTACTATCGTCACTGCTACAAAACTATTACTATTACTGTTACCGTTACTGTTGCTGCTACCACTACTATCAAAGCTATCATATTACCGTGCTACTAATCACTTTGCTACGGATAATTAATCTCCAGGTGTGGTTGAATTGACAACTCAACTGCTAATACTTGCAAATATTCTTCGGCTCCCCTTGTGTCAAATCTATAAATTTGGGTTGAATACTCTACCCTCGAAAACGGTTGCGATCCCCTATACTTGTGGGTTATCATCCCCAGGGAGCCACTCGAAACAATTTTTCTGCCGTCGCAAGCTGCTGTTCTTCCGTGATCCCATATGGAGGCCTTTTCCATTACTCTGCCGAAGGGGGTATCGATCACAGAGGGCTTCTACATCAACCTTGTTTCCCATGCGATGATGTGTAAGTAGTTCACCGTAGACCTATGAGTCCATAGCTAGTAGCTAGATGGCTTCTTCTCTCTCTTTGATCTTCAATACAATGTTCTCCATGATCTCGATAGAGTTCTATCCAATGTAATGTTATTTTGCGGTGTGTTTGTTGGGACTTGATGAATTGTGAGTTTATGATCAGATTATTCATTGAAAGTAATTGTGTCTTTTCTGAACTTTATTAGGCACGATTGTTATAGCTTTGTATTTCTCTCTGACCTATCTATTTGGTTTGGCCAACTAGATTGATTTATCTTCAGTTATGATTTATCTTTAGTAACTATTTGGTTTGGGATATACATGATCATTGCCAAGAATAAAGTCATAACTATGCGCTTTCTATCAATTTCCCAACAGTAATTTGTCTACCCGCTGTATGCTATTGTTTCAAGAGAGAAGCCTCTAGTGAAAACTATGGCCCTGGGGTCAAGTTTAATCATATTACTAAAACCAAAAATACCTTGCTGTAATTTATTACTTTTATTTTTATCTATCTACCACTACTAGATTTAATCCTTGCAAGTAATGAGTTCAAGGGGATTGACAACCATCTTGCCCATGTTGAGTGCAAGTATTTGCTCTTGTGTGTGGAGGTGTTGTTCACTAGGATTTGTGTGTTTCTCCTATTAGTTTGGTAACCTTGGTTCTCACTGAGGGAAATACTTATCAACTACTATATTACTTCACCCTTCCTCTTTTGGGGAAATCCCAACACATCTCACAAGTGGCAGAGGTTTTTTGAAAGCTAGCCATCGTTAATCTTCATGTGTCCAAACCATTGAGATGATGGATACTCATTGATTCTGCCAGGAGAAGGACTACATATCCTTATGACGTACTCCCTCGGTCATTTTTAGTCTGCATATAAGTTTTGTCTGAAGTCCAAGCATCTCTACTTTGACCAAACTTATATAAAAAGTACCAACATTCACAATGCCAAATTAATATTGATAAATTCATTATGAAATGTAGTTTCATAGTATATGTAGTTGATATTTTTTTTTAGTATACATTTGGTCAACCTTTGCAAAGTTTGACTTGGCACAAATCTAACACATGGAGTAAAAAAGGACGGAGGGAGTACAATATGAAAATATACACCACTTATGCTTTTCTTGTGGTCGCCTCTCGGACTTGGTTTGCCCGACGCCTAGAACCAGGGATGAAAATGGAGGTCTACCATTTGGAGAGGGTCTGAGGCCACTGATGGTGCCATGCATCGTGGGTGGCCTCTTCGAAGGGAGTCCGACAACTAACTTGACAAAGGGCCTACAAGGCTCACCAAGAAGGCGAAGACAAGAGGGGAGCCCAGGCGACCTGCAGGTGTCTCCGAGACCATCTTTGCCCCCAAGTCTAAGCTAGTGGCGGGCTAGATCGTATCTTCCTCTTTGTAAAACCCCATATCCCACTTTGTATATAAGGGGGGGGGGGGCTAGGGGGATCTCTAATCCATCTATTCTCATAGATTAAACTCTCGGTGGCCACCTCTCACTACAAAAAAAAGACACATATGTGACATTTTGGGCTGAACAAAAAAAATTGTGTCATGCTAATGACACTTCTATGACGATAATTGTGACAAAACCCGGTATCATCATAGATGTGGTGGGCTCCTACTTCTATGAAAAAATGGGTTTTTTTTGTCCTGGGTAGGCCGGAGACGCAGCTGCATGACATTCTTTTGGCCATCCATGATGGAAAAAACCATGGTAGAAGGGAGGGCGAGGAAAATATCGAGGAGTTCCCGGTAACAGTGAGTGGTCGAGGGCCGCAACAGTTTTTGAGGGTAGAGAATCCAACCCAAATTTATAGATTTGACACAAGGGGAGCCAAATAATATTTGAAGGTATTAGCAACTGAGTTTTCAATTCAACCACACCTAGAGATTAATTATCTGCAGCAACATGATCAGTAGCAAAGTAATATGATAGTTTTGATAACAGTAGCAGTAGCAATGGTAACGGTAACAGTGATAGCAGTAGTTTTGTAACAAGTGTAACAGTGATGATAGCAGTAGTAACTTAGCAAGAACAATATAAGATAAATTCGTAGGCATTGGATCGGTGACTTGTTGGACGATATTCATCATGAGATAGTTATAACCTAGGGTGATACGGAACTAGCTCCAGTTCATCAATATAATGTAGGCATGTATTCCATAAATAGTCATACATGCTTATGGAAAGAACTTGCATGACATCTTTTGTCCTACCCTCCCGTGGCAGCGGGGTCCTATTGGAAACTAAGGGATATTAAGGCCTCCTTTTAATAGAGAATTGGAACAAAGCATTAACACATAGTGAATACATGAACTCCTCAAACTACGGTCATCACTGGGAGTGGTCCCGACTATTGTCACTCCAGGGTTGCCGGATCATAACACGTAGTAGGTGACTATAACTTGCAAGATCGGATCTAGAACATGGATATAATGATGATAAGATAAACAGTTCCTATCTGAAATCATGGCACCCGGGCCCAAAGTGACAAGCATTAAGCATGGCAAAGTCATAGCAACATCAATCTTAGAACATAGTGGATACTTGGGATCAAGCCCTAATAAAACTAACTCGATAACATGATGTATCTCATCCAACTCCTTACCGACCAGCGAGCCTATGCAGGAATTACTCATTCCCGGTGAGGAGCATCATGAAATTGGCGATGGAGAAGGGTTGGTGATGACGAAGAACGAAGATCTCCCTGTCCGGAGCCCCAAACGGACTCTAGATCTAGCCTCCCGATGAAGAACGGGAGGTGACAACGGCTCCGTCTCGTGGATCATGATAATTCTTTCTCCCTAATTTTTTTCTAGAAAAATAGGATTTTATAGTGTCGGTTTTAGGGTTTGCGGGGCCACCAGGTGGGGACAACCCACCTGGGTGCGCTAGGAGAGGGGGGCGCCCTGGTGGGTTGTGCCCACCTAGGTGCCCCTCTCCGGCAGGTCTTGGCTCCAGAAATTCTTATTATTGATATAAAAATTCTCGCAAAGTTTCGTTCCATTTCGAGAACTTTTATTTCTGCACAAAAACAACACCATGGTAGTTCTATTGAAAACAGCGTCAGTCCGGGGTTAGTTTCATTCAAGTCATGTAAATTAGAGTCCAAAACAAGAGGAAAAGCGTTAGGAAAAGTTGATACATTGGAGACGTATCAACTCTCCCAAGCTTAAACCTTTGTTTGTCCTCAAGGAATTCAGTTGATAAACTGAAAGTGAAAAAAGAAAAACTTTTACGAATTCTTGCTCTTGTTTACAGAAATAAGCTTAAACATCACCCAGGTTTCCAGCCAGCATTATAACTAACCATGCCGACAATAACTCTTAAAGATTATATTAATTCATGTCAATGACATAATCAGCTAGCGAGCAATAATAAGATATCTCAAACGGCAACACGTTGTCAAAAACAACCATGATATAATATGACAATAGTGGTATCTCGTTAGCCCTTTTTGAGACCACAAAACACAAATGTAGAGCACCTCCAAAGTTCAAGCAGCGACTAAACATTGTAATCCATGGTAGAAAAGATCCAGTCATGATGCACCCAACATTAGCTATACACAATGCATACGTCATGACAACAGTGCTCTCAGGTTCTGGCGCTTGTTTTAGAAGGTGAAGACACAACATAAAAGTAAATAGATAGTCCCTTCGCAGAGGGAAGCAGTGATTTGCAGAGGTGCCAGAGCTCAAGTTTTTAAAACAGAGGTAAATGAAATTTTGAGACATGCACCCTTCTCATTTACTTCACGACTATCAGTTATCAATATCTTCCATGCTAAGCACGCTAGTGGCGGTTCCCAAGCGATAAAAGTAAAGGTTTTGACTCCATTGGGTGTTTTTTATTTGAGAGATTAACTCTTTTTCTGTTTGCAGTTTGGGACTGGGCATCCCTATTACCGCCCTTTTCTCGTGCGATGGCGAGTGAATAAACACTCGACCTGAGAATAACCCACTTAGCATGGAAGATACCGACCACCTCCTGTCGTTCCATGAACGATCCAGGCACACAAAAAGGATATTTATTTAGAAGTTTTTAGAGGTGGCACATGCAAATTTACTTAGGACGGCAGGGTAATACCGCATATAGGTAGGTATGGTGGACTCATCTGGAATAACTTTGGGTTCGAGGTTTTTGATGTACAAGCAGAATTCCAACTTAGTACAGACGAAGGCTAGCAATTAGATTGAGAAGCGGCTAGCTAGAGAGCAACAACGATCATGAACATGCATTGTGCATAAGTGACATTGGACACTAGCATGAGTAGGATATGAACACCATGAACATAAATATCATAGAGGCTATGTTGGTTTTGATTCAACTACATGCATGAACACGTGCCAAGTCAAGCCACTCGAACATTCAGAGGAGGATACCATATCATCATACTACATCACAATCATTTTAACGCAATGTTGATTTCGAAGATAAATCATTATCCACTACCAGCTACTTATGCATGGCATGAGAAACTATAATCTCTAATTTTCATTGCAAACATGTTAAATCATAATGGGCTGAATCATGGATACATATTTACACAAACAGAACAAGTCGAGTTCATACCAGTTTCTCTCTGCCACGGCCAGTTCATCGAATATCGTTATTATTGCAATTCACTTGCACGACTGAACAATGTGAAAATAATAATAGTGCAAGAGTGTCATGGACTAAGCTAGAATCTGCAAACATTTTATTCAACAGGAGAAGACAATGTAAAATGGGCTATTTATTATTTCAATAGTTATTCATATGAGAGCCACTCAAAATTTTCATCGGATTCTTCTCCTCGGCACAACTCGAATAAAAAGAAAAGAAATTCAGAGAAACACACTGAAATATTTTTGGAGTTTTTGGTTTTCCTGAACAAGCAAATAAAAGCGAAAAGCAAAAACGAGAAAAACTATTTACACGGGAAAGCTCCCAACAAGCAAAAGAAGAACAAGGAAATCTTTTTGGGTTTTATTTTTAATATCACAACTAAGCATGCATAGAAAGTAAACTAACTACAATTAATTTTTTGGTTTTTCTAAAGTTTTTCAAACACACAAGAAGAAAGCAAGAAAATAAATCTAAACATGGATGATACAATGAAAAAGTGTGAACACCGACAACTGGAATAAGTGAACATGAATGTAATGTCGGTGAGAAACACGTACTCTCCCAAGCTTAGAATTTCGGCCTAACTTGGTAGTCGATCAGTAGCCTAGATGGTAGTAGGGGTACTGAGGAGCGGGCATCCACCCATCCCACTGCTGAGGCTCCTCCTCCTCCTCTGCAGCCTGGCCGTTCTGGTAGGTGATGATATCTGTAGGCATAATCCTATATCCCCCTGGAAACAGGATCAAACAAAGCAGGTGCACGCAATGGAATAATATCACGGGTTTCAATGTTGAAAACCAAGTTATAAGGAATAGGGATGTGAGGGTAATCTTTTGCGATGAAATGGTGGTGTTCCATGGGTGTGCGGTCTAAGTAAACCTTGGTCAGAGGGTAATCATGATGGTGTATCTCAACTTTAAAGTGAGCCACCAGACGAGTAGCAAAAATCCCACCATGTATTTTACCTTTGGACTTATTAATGTGGAGGCGACGTGCCACAATAGCTCCCAAGCTATAAGTGTTGTCGCCCTTGAGTGCACGATGTAAAACAACAAGGTCTGGTGAACTGAGTGCACCCACCTTCTCTCTAGCAAGCAAGCATTTTGCAATGAAAAGAGAAAAGTAATGAACAGCAGGAAAATGCAAGCCAACGGCAGTGATAGATGACACCCCTCTCTCATCTCCCACTATTAAGGTGTGATAAAAGGCCTCAAACTCAGCAGGCCTAGGCTCGGCTAAGCTCCCATCAGAAGGGATCATGCATATGTTACAAAATACAGTAAGTGGTATCTGATGGTTTTCAGTATATAAATCAAAACTCACTTCAGGAGGATTATACCTAGGAAGGAAAGTAAAACTTTGAACAAAGATGTTTGTGAGCATTTGATGCTGTTCACACTCATCTGCGATGAAGTCGGTGAGGCCGGCATTACCAGCATATTGTGTGAACTCCTGAAGGATTCCGGCCTCTTCCATGAACTTGGTATGCGACCATTCGCACGGCCATACCTCCGCCAACCTCCGAGGATGGAGATCACTATCAGATGATTCACCAATAACACCCTTGGAGTTATTTTTAGACGCAAACTTCCTAAAGATATTCATGGTTTTCCTATGAACAAAAATTCTGAAATTTATTAGCCCACAAAATTTTCTCAACAAAACTTCACAAAAATGATACCAACTACTCATAGGGATACATAGGGGCCATAGCAAGCATTCAAACTACTTAGAACACTAAGAATTCAGCATGCAAGCTCATCTACAACAGCACCAAGAGTAGCTAATTATTAAAAATATAAACCACTAAAACAAATAGTAATTGGACAAACGGTGGAGTCACATACCAAGCAAAAATCCCCTGAAACAGTTTCGGAAAAGGAGCTTCAAGCAATGAGATCGAAATCCGCGGGTTTGAGAGCAAGAACATGGGAGAGAGAGCAATGAAGATTTTTTTTCTGGAGGTAAGTGATGATGTGGTATGAAGAGATAAGCGAGGGGGGGGGGGGCACATGGGGACCACAACCCACCAGGGCGTGTCTCGGGGTCCTAGCACGCCCAGGTGGGTTATGCCCACCTGTTGCACCTCCCTCTGATATTATTTGCACCAGAAATTCAGAAATATTCAGAAAAAAATCGTATTAATTTTCAGAGCATTGTGAGAACTTCTATTTTTTGGTCTTTTTTTATTGCACGAGAAATTCAGAAAACAGACAAAGCATGGCATTTTATTTTATCTCTACCTAATAATAAAACACGTAGGGTTTCGGCCCGTCCGTCGCACCGTTTTGCAAAAAAGCCCCTGCATTTTCATGAAATCAACCCGCAGTCCGGATTTAAGTCACACCGAACTTTCGAAACCCCCCCTAACTTTTTAGGTATTCCATCCGCGGATCATATTTAACTCAAACAAATGATTTTCTAAACCATCCATATGTTTTAAACCATAACTCCGATTTAAACATGTTATATATGAAATTTGATTAGAAAAATATGTAGAATATGAATATAATATTATTTTAACCTGTTAGGAATTTATAAATATTATTTTGGAAGATATCAAGTCAAACAAATAGTTCTCTAAATTATACGTATCTGGTAAACCGTAACTCCAATTTTAACATGTTATATATGAAATTTGATTAAAAAATGTGTGAAATCTGAATATGATGTTAATTTTACCTGTTAAATATTTTTTTAGATATTGTTTTGGAAGCAAATTATAACTATAGCGCATGATCCATTTTTCTTTCGTACAGGCGGCGATCCGGGTTGCAAATAAATAGCCACTATAGTCATGTAGGGAAAAGAAAACATCAAGAACTACACATGCATACCTCTGAATACATCGCACGAGTGTGAGAGAAAGCGAGAGAGAGAGAGGGATAGAGAGAGAGAGAGGGAGAGAGGGAGGAGACAGAGAGAGAGACGTCTTAGGATTAACCACATTCAAACACGTTTTGGTTTGTGTGAACACTAAGGCCATCGTCGGTTAGGGTGAGAAGAAGGATAAGCGGCAACACAAATATGATGCGTCGCTATTATAAAGGAGATGGACCTATTTGTGGACTTGAGTGATGGTTGTTCGGTTAAGAGTGTGTTGTGTTTTTCTCCCGTTGCAACGCACGGGCTCTTTTGCTAGTTTAACTAATAAAAACAGAAACAAAGGTAGGGACAGAAGGTAGTGCTTACTAAATTCATCAACTTCATAGCTTTCAAAAATGATCTATTAATAAGGTTAATCAAGTCTTATTAACAACCATTTTGGTTAGCATGAAACCGAGGAACTTTCGTAAATCACTACGTTACCTCAATGGAGATATGAATGTCCCCAACAATAACCATTTCATATATCTTTTTGATAGTAGGTAGAGGTACTTGAAAACTTCCAATAGTGATTGTGAGAGATTTTTCAATAACATTAATACCATTCACTTGTAATTGTTTCTTCGGAAAGTGAACCATATGCTCATTACCATTGATATGAAAAATGACCTTGCTTTTATTGCAATCAATAACAACCCCTGTAGTATTCAAGAAGGGTCTACCAAGGATAATTGACATGTTGTCGTCCTCGGGCATCTCAAGTATAACAAAGTCAGTCAAAATAGTAGCATTAGCCACAACAACGGGCACATCCTCACAGATACTGATAGGTATGGCAGTTGATTTTTCAGCCATTTGCAAAGATATTTCAGTAGGTGCGAGTTTATTCAAATCAAGTCTTTTTATATAAAGAGAAAGGCATAACACTAACACCAGCTCCTAAATCACAAAGCAGTTTTCACATAATTTTTTTTGATGGAGCAAGGTATAGTTGGTATTCCTGGATCTCCAAGTTTTTTAGGTACCCCATCTTTAAAAGTATAATTAGCAAGCATAGTGGAGATTTCAGCTTCCGGTATTTTTCTTTTATTAGTGACGATGCATTTCATATACTTTGCATAAGGAGGCATTTTCAAGATATCAGTCAAGCGAGTACACAAAAAGACTGGCCTCAGCATTTCAGCAAAGCATTCGAATTCTTCATCATCACTCTTTTTAGTTGACTTAGGTGGAAAAGGCATAGGTTTTTGAACCCACGGTTCTCTTTCTTTACCGTGTTTTCTAGCAACGAAGTCCCTTTTATCATACCTTTTATTCTTAGGTTGTGCGTTATCAAGATCAACAGGTGGTTCTATACCAACATCATTGTCTGGTTCTTTATTATTTGGTTGAGTATTTTCTTGAACATCAGCATTATATTTTTCATTATCACTAGGTGAATGTCCATTACCAGACTGAGTTTCAGCATCAGAGATAGAAGTTTCATTATCATTATCAGGAGGTTTCTCTATTTCAGGTTCACTAGGAGCAGGTGAAGTCCTATAATTTTTCCTTTCCTTTTTCTTTTTAGAAGAACTAGGTGCACTAGTTTTAGCTCTTTGTGAGTCTTGTTCAATTCTTTTTGGGTGTCCCTCAGGATAAAGTGGTTCCTGAGTCATTTTACCTCCTCTATTTGCAACTATAACAGCAAAGTCATGTATATTATTATTCATTTCATCAAGCAACTCTCTTTGAGATTTAGAAACTTGTTCTAATTGAGTTTGAACCATAGAAGCATCTTTTCCAACACCTCTAATATCATTTGATATTCTAAATAACAAGTCACTCAAGCGAGCAATCATATCAGAATTGTATTTCAACTGTTTCATAAAATTTGCAATGAAGGGATCTTGTTTTCTAATATAGTTTTCAAACTGATAAAGGCATTGGCTAGGATGCATATTGTGAGGATTGTCATTATCATTGAACTTCATAAGAGAATTTACCTCTACCACCTTAGGCAGTGGTGGTGTGTTAAGCCCATGCATTTCTTCAATAGGAGGTAAATTATTAACATCCTCAGCGTTAAAACCTTTTTCCTTCATAGATTTCTTTGCCTCTTGTATATCTTCAGGACTGAAATATAATATAACCCTGTTCTTTGGAGTGGGTTTAGGCGATGGTTCAGGAAGAGTCCAATCATCATAATCTTTCAATGTGTTATTTAGTAATTCCTCAGCTTGTCCAACAGTTCGTTCCTTGAAAACACAACCAGCTCAACTATCTAGGAAGTCCCTAGAAGCATCGGTTAGTCCATTATAGAAGATATCAAGTATTTCATTTTTCTTAAGAGGATGATCAGGCAAAGCATTAAGTAATTGACAAAGCCTCCCCTAAGCTTGTGGGAGACTCTCTTCTTTAGTTGGCAGAAAGTTAAATATTTCCTGTAAGGCAGCTTGTTTCTTATGAGCAGGAAAATATTTTTCAGAGAAGTAATAAATCATATCCTGGGGACTACGCACACGACCAGGAGCAAGAGTATTGTACCAAGATTTAGCATCACCCTTTAATGAGAAAGGAAATAATTTGAGAATAAAGCCCTGTTCAAGAATTCATATTAACCAGTTAACTTGCCGATGAATCCCTACTCGTAAGGTCACCGAGTAGCCGATAAACCGATGAATCATCCGATTAATTGATTAAATGGCCGATTAACTTGCCGATTAGCCTATTAATCTCCTACTCGCCAACCAACCGAGCAGCTACCAGTTAACGATTTCCTCAACAATCGAATAAAGTAATAGCGAGTTTTCTCATCATGAGTAAAAATGGTGGCTATGTCATTCAATTTAGTAAGATGTGCCACAATAGTTTCAGTTTCATAACCATGGAAAGGACCAGATTCAACCAAAGTAATTAACTCTGGGTCGTCAAAGAATTCATAATCCTTATCATCAATAAAGAGAGGTGAAGTAGCAAACTTAGGATCACATTTCATTCTAGCATTCAGAGATTTTTCTTTATACTTGCATAATAATTTCTCTAGATCATCTCTATCCCTACAAGCAAGAGTATCTCTAGTTGTATCCACATTCATAACATAACCTTCCGGTACCTTAGGCAATTCATATCTAGGAAGGCTAGTTCTAGGAGGTGTTTCAGGAGATTCAATTTCAAGCTCATCATCAGATTCAACAACATCACGTCGTCTTACTCTAGCAATTTGTTTATCACGAAATTCACACAGTGGCACATCATCATTATCAAGCAAGGTACTAGCATCACTATAAGCATTATCCATATCGGAAGTAGCATCATCAATAACTTGCGACATATCAGAATTGATAGCATGTGGTTGAGGGAGTCCTGGACTAAGGGGTCCTCGGGCGTCCAGCCTGTTGGACATGGGCCGTACTGTTGGGCTATGAAGATACAAGACTAAAGATTCTCTCACCCGTGTCCGCATGGGACTTTCCTTGGCGTAGATGGCAGGCTTGGCGTTTGGATATGAAGATTCCTTTCTCTGTAACCGACTTTGTGCAACCCTAGTCCCCTATGATGTCTATATAAACCGGAGGGTTTAATCCGTAGAGGCAATTGTCGGTGTTCTGGGAACGGGGGTCCCCAAACTTGCCTACCAGTGGCCTGTGGCGTGGCTCAGGTGGGGGCCCAGCACGGCCCGTCTTCATCAACCCAAGCTCAAGAACCTCGCGAGGGGCCAAGCCTCGCGGGGCGGACGACAGGAAGCTTCCTCAAGAGAGCGGCCTCATTGGGCAGGCTCGCGAGGAGGCGGAGAGATCAATGCAAGGGTACCTCGCGAGGAACCCGTGACGCAAGCCATGACGATCGAGACCAGGCGGGCGCCGGCCTGCACAGGGTCCTTGTTTCCCCTTTGGTGCAAATGGGCAAGCACAGGCCAAGGTATCAGGCAAAGGTTACCATTCCGGTGCAACGAGACCAAGACCAGCCGGATGGCTGGACGAAGGTCACCGTGGAGCCCAAGACGGCGTCATCACCAGTGCTTTTGGCAGCCAAAGACCACCTTTGGTCAGGATAACTTGTACCAGATGTTCCCCTTCAAAATGGCCAATTGTTGGCGCCCTTCCCGCTCAATTATTCGGGGAGAGGCCCAGGGCCTCTATAAATAGAGCTAGCCTCCACAAAGGAGGAGGAGGAAGAGAAGAGAGAGAGAGATCTGGTAGAACCCTAGCAGAGAGAGAGAAAACCCAGTAGAGACTAAGTAGAACTCACCGCACCAGCTCAAGAACTCCCCTCGTGAGGCTGTTCCTCCCTTGTACTGTCCATCATCAGCACAGAGGCAATCCACCACACCACACACTTGAGTAGGGTATTACACCACAACGGTGGCCCGGACCAGTATAAACCTCGTGTCTCTTGTGTTGTTCATCATTTTCATCTTAGTTCGCACGAGAGGATCGGACGTAGATCGGTAGGGGAGAGATCTCCGTGTGCACCCCAGTGTTCGAACCTCGAGGGTCTGCCGGAACCAGAAATCCGACAGCAATCATAATCAGAGGCTAGACTTCTAGGTTTTTAGCCATTACGATCTCATGGTAGATCAACTCTTGTAACCCCCATACTCATCAATATTAATCAAGCATGACGTAGGGTATTACCTCCATCGAGAGGGCCTGAACCTGGGTAAAACTTCGTGTCCCTTGTCTCCTGTTACCATCAACCTCGGATGCACAGTTCGGGACCCCATACCTGAGATCCGCCGGTTTTGACATCGACATTGGTGCTTTCATTGAGAGTTCCACTTCATCGTCTTCAAGAGGTTCGATGGCTCCGTCAATCATCTACAATGATGCGGCCCGGAGGGAGGTCTTTCTCCTTGGCTAGATCTTCGTGTTCGGTGGCTTCGCACAACGGGCCAACTCGCTTGGCCATCTAGAGCAGATCGACAGCTACGCCCCTGGCCACCAGGTCAGGTTTGGAAGCTTGAACTACGTTACTGATATCCGCGGAGACTTGATCTTCGATGGATTCGAGCCCACGGCAGCCGCTCCCTGCCACCACGATGAACATGACCTAAATCTGTCATCGAACAATGCTCAGGAGATAGCACTCGTAAGTGCCCTGGCCCTAGATCCAGAGCAGACTACGCCATCCGAAGACAGGAAGCTCAACCCCACCACGGAGGCCGCAGAATCAGCGGCGTTGGAGCCGCACATAGACCCAATTTCGCATGGGATCCGCGTCGCCAGAACCCCGGACTCGTCTCCGGCCACTAGCGCCAAACTATGCGCACCCGTGTCCGCTGAGCCTGATCAGGCGCCGATCATCGAATTCAGCACCGCGGACATCTTCCGGCACTCACCTTTAGGCGATGTGCTAAACTCATTAAAAACCCTCTCCTTAGCAGGGGACTAACAGCCGAATTATATCCGGTTTGAACTGGGGGCAGATGATGGGGAATTTCGCTTCCCACCCACCTCCCACTTAATAGCCATCGTCGAAGACCTAACCGACATGCCTGATTATGGCTCCAAAGACATCGACGGTATGGACGACGATGCCGAAGAGGAGCAGGCCCAAAACCCGCCAGTTACCGGGTGCTGGACCACCACCCCTTCATATAACGTATACATGGTGGATACACCCAAAGAGAATAGCAGCGACGACAAGGAAGACCCAATCGAGGATAAACCTCTTGAGATACAATCAAAGTGCCGACATCAGGAGCGCCCCTCCAAGTCACGCCGTGGAAAAGACAGCAATACCAGCACAGGAGAAAACAATACTTCGAACGATGCCGAAGAAAAAGAAGACCTCGTTAAGCCAACTTAAGAATAGGACGAACGGGAAGACGGGAAATTTAGCCCCGATAAATAGGCCATAGACGAAGACTCGGAGGATAGTAATTATCTTCCGCTCTCCGAGGATGAGGAGAGCCTCGGCAACAAGGATTTTATCGTGCCTGAGGAACCTCTCGAGCAGGAGCGCTTCAAGCGCCGGCTAATAGCCACTGCAAGGAGCCTGAAAAAGAAGTAGCAGCAGCTTAAAGCTGACAAAGATCTACTCAACAATAGATGGACTCATGTCCTGGCAGCCGAGGAATACAGCCTCGAGCACCCATCCAAAAGTTATCTGAAGCGCAAATTGCTACCTCAATTGGACGATGAGGTGCTGAAGCCTGTACCGTCAGCACGTAATGCGGCTGATGGACCATAACATGGCCAAGACAAAGAGGCAACTCAAGCTGAACACCATCTAGCACTACCTCATCATAAAGGCAAAAAGAAAACAGCACAATTACGTCCGCGCCGAAAGCCACAGACGGACTCCATCTGAACTACGTCACGACTTGGCCCGATATAGAGGCGCCACACACCCCCTCTACTTCACTAATGAAGTAATGGAACATGAATTCCCAAAAGGTTTCAAACCCGTGAATATCGAATCATATGATGGAACCATAGATCCCACGGTATGGATTGAAGACTTTATTCTCCATATTCATATGACCCGCGGCGACGATCTTCATGCCATCAAATACCTCCCGCTAAAACTCAAGGGACCAGCTCGGCACTGCCTGAAAAGTTTGCCCGAGAATTCCATTGGTAGCTGGGAAGACTTGGAAGACGCCTTCTGCGATAACTTCCAAGGTACATATGTCTGGCCTACGGATGCCGATGACCTAAGTCACATTATCCAGCAGCCCGGGGAGTCAGCCAGGAAGCTCTGGACTAGGTTCTTAATTAAAAAGAACCAAATTGTCGATTGTCCAGACGCTAAAGCCCTCGCGGAATTTAAACATAGTGGCTGAGACGAATGGCTCGCCTGCCACCTCGGACAAGAACAACCAAAATCCATGGCAGCCATTACTGCTCTGATGACCCGCTTCTGCGCAGGAGAGGACAGCTGGCTCGATCGTAGAAGCAACAGCACCAGTGACCCGGGCACTTCCGAAGTTTGAGACGGCAATGGCAAGTCACGACGCAATAAAGACAAGCGTCGACATAATAATGAAGGAATGCATGACACGGTGGTCAACGCCGGATTCAGCAGCTCCAAACCTGGTTAATGGAAAAAGCCATTCGAGGCAAACAGAGACAGACCATC
This sequence comes from Triticum monococcum, assembly GCA_034509565.1. Taxonomy (NCBI): domain Eukaryota; kingdom Viridiplantae; phylum Streptophyta; class Magnoliopsida; order Poales; family Poaceae; genus Triticum; species Triticum monococcum. The sequence continues at coordinate 475,563,777 of CM067846.1, forward strand.
CAATTTAGACAAGATACTTGATCGGCCCTGCCAGATTCATGGCACCCTCGATAAACCCGCTAATCATACCAATAGAAGCTGTTGGGTCTTCAAACAAGCCGGCAAGCTTAATGCCAAACACAAGGGGAAGGGGCCGCCGAGTGACAGCAATGACGAAGAGACTCGCCCACCAAACATTGGGGGTCAGAAGGAATTTCCCCCCGAAGTAAAAATGGTAAACATCGTATACGTGACACACACCCCTACAGGGGAGCGCAAGTGCGCACCACGGGACACTTACGCCATAGATCCGGTCCCCCCCAAAATTTAACCAATAGGCGGCCTGCCAGATCACTTTTCATTGCAAGGATTACCCAGTCAGTATTCATCATGCAGCCCTAGTCCCCGACCCAATCATCAATGGGTCACATCTCACGAAAGTCCTTATGGACGGCGGCAGCTGCCTTAATCTACTCTGCCAAGACACTGTCCGCAAAATGGGCATTGATCCTTCAAGAATCAAGCCCACCACAACTACCCTCAAGGGAGCAGTACCTGGCGTAGAAGCTCACTACACGGGCTCCATCACGTTGGAAGTAGTTTTCGGTTCGCTGAACAACTTCCAAAGCGAAGGCTTGACCTTTGATATTGCCTCGTTCTGCATTGCCTACCATGCACTTCTGGGGCATACTGCTTTTGCTCGTTTTAATGCGGTCCCACAATACGCCCATGCAAAACTTAAGATGCCCGGTCCACGCGGCGTCATAACAATAAATGGAAATACGGAATGCTCCCTCCATACAGAGGGTCACACTACGGCTAATACAGCCGAAGTACAAAGCGGCCTCATCAAGCCGCATATCTTATCGGCCATTAAGCCGCCGGTCTTTATTAAACAGGACCAGTCAATCTCAGGGCTGGATTAGCAGTTCAGCCTTCGTCGTTCGCCTCATATGCCTACGAAGTCTATGCCGCGCATACATAATTATGTACTTAAAATACCCTGGTCATCGGTGGAGGCACAATACGGACAGGCCTACAAGCACTCCCATAGCCTCCTTTTCTTTTCTAAACCATTTTTTATCTTTTACCACAGGTGGCTCAAAGGCTGGTCATCTCTCGAACTCTTTCTGAGTTCGGCTTCATACACTTACTCAAAGGCTATTCCTGTTAATGAGTCCTTTCAACGAGGCAAGGCGGCACAGACATGCGACAGGAGGTCCAAATAATTCTTTGTAGACCGCACTCTCTATTTCGAGCCTGTAAAGTGCCTTTTTTCCTCAACCTTCGACCCCGGCATGTCAAATAGCCTGGGTTGTGGCTTTATCATCTGTAAGATGGCGATTGACATATCAATCAGGTCCAAGTGAACCTAATCTATATTCAGTATTCACTTTTTCTATAGAACCGAATCTTGCTTCTTCGGTTGTTTCACACACGCACCTCGGGACAAATTTACAGGGGCTCGATATGGGAACAAGTGAGTCACCGACAAGTCCGAACAACTTTGTAGCACACTTCGGCGTCACGAGTTTGGCCTTATATGCATTAGCTCCGAATCATGTCTTTGGCCAATATTTGGGTTGCCCGGATCCTATGCTTACTACCTTATGTTCCGCTCTATCGGCTAGGGTAGTAAAGGGAGAACTACTACGATTGTGTTTCCGGTTCATCTGGTCAAGCACCTCAGTAGAGAAAGCTGAAAACCGACTGTCATGATGCGGCGAGAGCTGGTCAACCACTCGATGACTTATAAGAATCTTTGGCGATTCCTTCTGTATTACACGAAGGACCGTTTTTAAGGTCACATATGTAGTGCACCGTATTGGGATAACCGCGTACATACCAGGGGCTATATCGTAGACCCACCGTCAAACTCATATGGCTAAGTGAAAGTGTTAAAGCCCTATAGTCTGATTGCCTAGTTCGCCGCCTTGACACGTCCTTCACGGACCAAGACATTGGGTCAAGAGTGATCAAGTGCTTTTCTGAACACCCCCGTATTTTATGCGTGGGGGGCGAAGCCGACGACTGGAAAACTTTCAAATTATACAATAACGACCGCACAGGAGGAACCAAAACTTTTAGGCAAAAATATAAAAAACGTAGCCTTAATATATCATAATATTGTTTTTTACAATCTCGGTACATTCACTCGAAAATCATATCCTTCGAGCACTAACCCTCTATTAAGCGAGCACCCTCTAGGACATCTTCAAAATACTGCTCCGGCGTGTGTTTGTCCTTGCCCTCGGATGGACTCTTCGCTGCAAATTGGTGGCCTTCATCTTTGCCCAATACGTCTTAACACGGGCAAAGTCCATCCATGCACCTTCAATGCACGTTGATCGCTTCATGGCGTCGATACGCGGCCCCACATCCACAAGTTGTTGCACCAAACAAGAATAACTATTCGGAACTGGCTCAATCGGCCACAACCAGACCACGACATCCTTCATGGCAGAACCGGATATCTTGTCGAGCTCAGCCCACTGGGCCATCTATTTGTTTAGCAACAGCGGGTGCTTTGGCATGACGAATTGTGACCAAAAGAGCTTCTCCGTTGCACACCCTTCTTGCGCTTGGTAAAACTGCGTCGCATCGGAGGTACTCTTCGACAAGTCCAAGAATGCGTCCTGAGAACTCCACATTTGACTAAGCAGGGAATACTTCGGATCGCCGAATTTATTCTGTAATAGAAAGGGCTTACCGGCCGCTATCTCCCCGGCTTGCCGGATCTCCTCCCGAGCCGCTCTCGACTCGGATTGTGCCTCTCTCGCCTCTTGTAAGGCCCTCTCGAGCTTCGGCTAGTTTGGACTTGTTCTCCTCCTTGAGTGCTTGGCATTTGCCAGTGGCATCCTTTGGATCTTGCTCTATGGAAGATATTCGTTCTTCGCATTGGCGCCGAGCAGCCTATTCGGCCTTTAACTCCTCAGCTGCCTTCTTGGTAGCCACATTACTCCTCCTGACTTGCTCCTTGGCCTGGACGAGCTTAGCCCGCAGGGTCTCAACCGTGGCAGCACCATCTGCAGTTATGCATATTTCAGTATATAATTCTCAGCTTCGTGCTCATATCATTATACATACATATACTGACTGCCCCAAAATATACCTTGCGCCTCGTCAAGCCGCATGTTAATAAGCGTGATGTCGTCATCCGCCACATCAAGTTTCTGCTTCAGATTGGCAACCTCTGTAGCACGGGCAGTCGCCGTGGATGAAATAGCATGTGTTCTACTTAGTTAGATTATTTCCTGGGCATCTCTTTTTTTATCATCTGATTGCCTCCTATCAGACGGCAACCAGAGTCTCATGAGATACTATCTATACACGGGTGCATTTTTTGCATGTAACATGCAATTGAAGATATTACATTGCATACCTCGAAGCCTCTTAGCAGGCCTGTGAAGGCTTCATTCAATCCGCTTCTCGTGGACATAATCCTCTCGGCTACCGTACCCATCAAGGTATGATGTTCCTCTGAGTTGGACGCATGTTGCAACACGTCCATCCAGGTATCCGGTACCTCCTGATTCCTGGAAGCGGTGATGAGAGTCGTCTCCGGCTGTAAACCGGATAGTTCGGGGCCTTTATTGTTGATCCCCGAAGGGGCTGCATGCCCCAAACCCTGGGCCCTCGAGATATCACCTTCGGGCGCGGTCTTCATTGTCCCTCGCACCACTTCTTGATCAGGAGAAATCCTCCGGGACGACACCTCAAAATCATCCGCCCTATTGGGCGAGAGGGTCTGGGGAGGTGTCTCGCTTTCCATCATCTCCGGAAGAAGATCCCCCGAGGAGGAGGACTGTTGAGGAAGACTATGTGCCGGACTGCAAACATATATTTTCTGATGTTGCCCTTGTAAGCAGAAAGGAATGGGATATGTTTAGGACACGTTTTGTTCACTTACGATTTGGCTAAAGGCTTGTCCTTATGGAGGAACTGCGCGTCAACATCGTCTTCCGATCCCGAACCTCCCGGCAAGGACATCTTCCCTCGCTTAGAAGCACCCTCCTCCAAATGTTTAGAGGCGGTCCTCTTCTTCCCATATGGGGAAGCGATGTCGGTTTCCCCTTCTCTTTTGTCTTCGGGAGAGGTAGCCCCAATCTCCTCGGACATAGCGTCTGGTGTACCTTTAGAATGGACGTCGCCTTTGGCCTTCTTGTTCTCCTCCTTGTCCTCCTTCGCCCGCACTTGATATGGCGCCGGAGCCAGCATCCTTGTTAACATAGGATCGACTGAGTCTTCGAGAAGAGGGGCGGAACACCTAATTTGTTACGCCTTCTTTACCCAGCCCCGTGCGAAGATGGTTTTCTCAGTATTATGAGATGTTTAACTAAGCTGTGTTCGGGGGTCGAGTGCTTACCGAGGTATCCGGATGATTGCAGTCGAGGCCGATGTCTTTGGTGGTATCCGGCCACTACCTTCGTGTCCCAAAAAATAACTTCCACATTCCTTTGTGCGTCGTGCCGAAGAAGTGTTGAAGGGTCTGTGGTCCTTCCGGATTGAACTCCCACATGCGGAGGGGCCATCACTGGCACGGCAGTACCCGACAGACTAGCATTACCTGGATTTCATTGATGAGGCCGGTGTACTTTTCAAGGAGGCTCCGGCTGCGGCTTTGTAGCATCTGCACTTCGTCAATGGATCCTCAGTCCAATCCCTTATTCCATGATGCAAGCTGTAATGGAGGGCCAGGTCAGAACGCAACTGCAGCTGCCCACTTGGTACCACGAGGTTCCGTGATGTAAAACCACTCCCGCTGCCATAGGTCGGAAACTTCTGTGAAAGAGCCTTTGGGACAAATAGCATTGGGAACATGTTCACCATGGCACCTCCACACTCTATTTGCTCCCCCTCAATTACCTTCGGCTTCAAGTTAAAGGTCTTGAGCCATAAACCGAAGTGAGGGGTAATGCGGAGAAAAGCCTTGCACATGACAATGAACACCGAGATATGAAGGAAGGAGTCCGGAGCTAGATCGTGAAAATCTAGCCCATAATAAAACATGAGGCCGCGAACGAAGGGGTGGAGAGCGAACCCTAGCCCCCGGAGGAAGTGGGAGATGAATACGACCCTCTCGCTGGATTTGGGAGTAGGAATAACCTGTCCTTTAGCAGGGAGACTATGAGGGATTTCCGCAGTCAGGCATCTAGCCGCCTGGAGCTTCGCGATATCCTCCTTTGTGATAGAGGAGGCCACCCACCGGCCTTGAGGGCTGGGTCCGGACATGACTGGGAGGCTTGCAATAGTTAAGTTGAAACCTGGGTGTTAGAACTCGAGGTTGGAAAGATTGAGGAAGTGGAAGGCACAAAGGAGAAAGACGGGCATGTGCCCCTTTATAAAGGCAATGAATATCAAACGCCTCCTCATAGGCCTTAAAGCCTGCCTATTCCCCTGGGATTATGCCAACGGAACGGTTGGGTTATCCATGCCTATATTGATGAGAATCCCATACTAAGGGCACACGATCTCTGCTTTGAAAAGACGTGCCAATAAAACTGCATCTGGAAATATGAAGCAGTAGGCCGGAAAACGGTTCCAAATAATGACCGGGTGGTGATGTGGTGTCACGCTAAAAAAAGTTGTCAGTGGACTGGACTCGTGAAATATTATACTCTCTGCCGTTATGTATGGTGCTTGTTTGGTAGAGCCAGACACATTCTTTGTGTTTGAAAGCTTTTTGAAGTATTCGGAGGAGGAACCCGCCTTGCAATGCCAAAGACAATCTGCATGCCGTACACCTTGTCATAGAAGCCTGGTTCAGGAGCTACTGAGGGAGTCCTAGACTAAGGGGTCCACGGGCATCCGGCTTGTTGGACATGGGCCGGACTGTTGGGCGAAGAAGATACGAGACTAAAGATTCCCTCACTCGTGTCTGTATGGGACTCTCCTTGGCATGAATGGCAAGCTTGGCGTTCGGATATGAAGATTCCTTTCTCTGTAACCGACTTAGTACAACCCTAGTCCCCTCCGGTGTCTATATAAACCGGAGGGTTTAGCCCGTAGAGGCAATCATAATGATAGGCTAGACTTCTAGGGTTTTAGCCATTACAATCTCGTGGTAGATCAACTCTTGTAACCCCCATACTCATCAATATTAATCAAGCAGGACTTAGGGTATTACCTCCATCGAGAGGGCTCGAACCTGGGTAAAACGTACTATCCCTTGTCTCCTATTACCATCAACCTCAGACGCAGAGTTCGGGACCCCCTACCCGAGATCCGTCGGTTTTGACACCGACAGTGGTGGTGTTGCAAGTTTACTTATAACAGAAGGTGAATCTAAAGCAGAAAAGGATGGCAGTTCCTCACCTCCCCTCGTCTTTGAGGGAAATATCTTAGTATTAGCATCCTTCAGATTCTTCATAGTGATAAAGTGATAATAATCACAAGTGACTCAACAAATATGGCTATGCTCCTTGGCAACGGCGCCGGAAATAGGTCTTGATAACCCACAAGTATAGGGGATCGCAACAGTTTTCGAGGGTAGAGTATTCAACTCAAATTTATAGATTCGACATAAGGGGGCCCAAAGAATATTAGAAGGTATTAGCAGCTGAGTTGTCAATTCAACCACACCTAGAGATTAATTATCTGCAGCAACATGATCAGTAGCAAAGTAATATGATAGTTTTGATAATAGTAGCAGTAGCAATGGTAACGGTAATAGTGGTAGCAGTAGTTCTGTAACAAGTGTAATAGTGATGATATCAGTAGTAACTTAGCAAGAACAATATAAGATAAATTCATAGGCATTGGATCAGTGACTTGTTGGATGATATTCATCATGAGACAGTTATAATCTAGGGCGATATGGCACTAGCTCTAGTTCATCAATATAATGTGGGCATCTATTCCAGAAATAGTCATACATGCTTATGGAAAGAACTTGCATGACATCTTTTGTCCTACCCTCCCGTGGCAGCGGGGTCCTATTGGAAACTAAAGGATATTAGGGCCTCCTTTAAATAGAGAACCGGAACAAAGCATTAACACATAGTGAATACATGAACTCCTCAAACTACGGTCATCACCGGGAGTGGTCCCGACTATTGTCACTCCGGGGTTGCCGTATCATAACACGTAGTAGGTGACTATAACTTGCAAGATCGGATCTAGAACATGGATATAATGATGATAACATAAACGGTTCAGATCTGAAATCATGGCACCCGGGCCCAAAGTGACAAGCATTAAGCATGGCAAAGTCATAGCAACATCAATCTTAGAACATAGTGGATACTTGGGATCAAGCCCTAACAAAACTAACTCGATTACATGATGAATCTCATCCAACTCCTCACCGACCAGCAAGCCTATGAAGGAATTACTCACTCCCGGTGAGGAGCATCATGAAATTGGCGATGGAGAAGGGTTGGTGATGGCGAAGAACGAAGATCCCCCTCTCCGGAGCCCCAAACAGACTCTAGATCTGGCCTCCCGATGAAGAACGGGAGGTGACACCGGCTCCGTCTCATGGATCGTGATAATTCTTTCTCCCTGATTTTTTTTCTAGAAAAATAGGATTTTATAGTGTCGGTTTCAGGGTCTGCATGGCCACCAGGTGGGGACAACCCACCTGGGCGCGCCAGGAGAGGGGGCGCGCCCTGGTGGGTTGTGCCCACCCAGGTGCCCCTCTCCGGTAGGTCTTGGCTCCAGAAATTCTTATTATTGATATAAAAAATCCTCGCAAAGTTTCGTTCCATTCCGAGAACTTTTATTTCTGCACAAAAACAGCACCATCGTAGTTCTATTGAAAACATCGTCAGTCCGGGGTTAGTTTCATTCAAATCATGTAAATTAGAGTCCAAAACAAGAGGAAAAGCGTTAGGAAAAGTAGATACGTTGGAGACATATCACGTTTCTCTCATACACGTACGTACGTGCGTGCGTGCGAGGCGTTGGGCTCTAACTGAACTCGAGCGAGGCGTTCGCCTACTGAACCAGAGCGATTGCACCGCAGGCTACGCGTTACTGAACCCGAGCGATTGATCGGTCTCACTGTTAACTGAAGTTAGTTGAGCGATTCCGTCGCTACTGCTGCTAACTGAAGCCGATCGAATCTGCTGCCTCCTTCCCTTGATGAATAGTGAGCATTGTTGGGGGTTGGATGAACAGTTCACAGTGGGGGGCTGGATGAACAGGACCCCATGGTAGTAGAGGCCATTGCCGCTGAATGAACAGGACCCCGATCGAGCCAGTTGGGGGTGGATGAATAGGACCCCGTGGTGGGCTGCATGAACAGGATGACCCCGTGGAGGGCTGGTTGAACAGTAGCCGGTCGAGGACTGGATGAACAGTAGCATGTGGAGGGGTGGTTGAATAGGACCCCGTGGAGAGGACTGGTTGAATAGTAGCCGGTGGAGGAGCGGTGGAGGCTGGAAGAACAGGAGCCCGTGGATGAACAGTCGCAGGTGGAGGCTAGAGGAGGTCGATGGTGGATGAACAGTAGCCCGTGGAGGCTAGAGGACATCGACGGTGGAGATGAATAGTAGCCCATGGAGGCAGACAACGATGGAGATGAATAGTAGCTCGTGGAGTCTCGTTTTGCGGTACGCCACACCCCTCCCGATATACAGGACCCCTGTTTCGACCGTAGCGCTCCAACACAAGTCGGTTTCCTCCGTTTTGCGGTACCCCACACCCCTCCTGATCAACAGGACCCCGTTTCGATCGTAAGAGGTCCAAGAGAATTCTGTTTCCTCTGTTTTGCGGTACGCCACACCCCTCCCGATGAACAGGATCCCGTTTCGACCGTGGCCGGTCGAATAGAAGGCCGTTTCCTTTGTTCTGCGGTACGCCAGGCCTCGTTTCGATCGGCTGTTCCGTCCAAGCCGGTTGGCTCCCGATGAACATGACGACGCAGTTTCACCATTTCGACCGAGCTGGTTGGCTGCCGATGAACACAACGCCATCGCTGCCTCTCCATGTACAAGAGCCCTGGCCGTACGTATGCGCGAGTAGGCGTTCGAGACCCCGCCCATATGTACATACATGGCCGTATTTACTTTCTTGGACCCTGGTTGTGTGTACGTGTACATGCTATGTGCACGCCTCTACTACGACACGTGTCGTTCCTTACTCGGCCACGGTTCATCGCTGCAGCCTGCAGACAGACCGATCGTATGTACATACACGTTCGAGACCAGAATGACAACTCTATGTACGCTTCGACCAGGCGGGTCTCGACTGTCAGGCACTTCCTGGCGTGCGAAGATGTAGCTAGTGGGTCCCAATTGTCAGGGGGGAAATGTTTTTTTGCGAAATACGGTGGCCCGTCCGGTGGGTCGCTGCTGTCAGGCGGGGGAATCATTATTTTGCGTGTAATAAGGTGGGACTTCCTTGATGCGGCCGTGGACCCAACTATTAGCCTCTCCACGTACAGTACTCTTCCAATGGAAGTCGTTCCTTGACCACATTGACCACGCCGCGCCGAGAGCACCAAGGCGGTGGATGATGGCAAGTCCTAGGAAGGGGACGACGTGGAGCCGGGGAAGACGCGGCAGTGGATGCCCACGTGGAAAGGAGTACGAGGGTTCACTGGTTCGGCTTTGGTGTGTGACTATCATCGTCGCAGAATAACAGGGGGTGTGGCCGTGTGGGTGAGTAGCGGGATGGCATGGCCTGCAGTGGAAGTAGTAGGGTTGGTGAGGCCTCTATGGCGCTGGTTTGGGCGGCTAGAGCAAGAAGACCAGAGGTTGAAGAAGCACTACGGCCGTTGGATGGACATCGTACGGTCACTGGAGCTAGAATCTTTATTATTGACTAAGTTTACAAAGCCCTTCATCCGCGTCAACTTAGTAGACCCACAAGTCAGCCTCCCACTATGGTGGGTGCCAGCTAGCAGGGGGTATTCATTTTTTGGTGGGTAATAAGTAGGCACTTCCTTGCGTGCGAAGATATAGTTGGTGGGTCCGACTTGTCTGTGGGAGGAACGTTTTTTCATGAAATATAGAGGCCCTTCCGGTGTGTCCCAGATGTCAGGTGGAGGAATCATTATTTTGTGCGTAATAAGGAGGCATTTCCTTGTGTGCGGGCATGGACCCAGCTGTCAGCCTCTCCATGTACATTCCACTTCCGATGGATGTCGCTCATTGACCATGTTGACCATGCCACGCTGAGAGCACTAGGGCGGTGGACAACGGCGAGGCCTAGAAAGGGAATGACACGGAGCTCGGGAAGACATAGCAGTGGTTGCCCACGCGGTGGGGAGTATGAGGGTTGATTGGTTCGGCTGCCATCGTCGGAAAATAACAGGAGGTGTGGGTGAGTAGAGGGATAGCCAGGCCAGGGATGCGAGTATGGTGGGGCCGTGAGTCCTGCCTGGTAGCACAGCTAGCCACGGGAGGCGGGAGCAGGCGGTTCTGCCGATGATGGTTTGGGCGGCTGGAGTAGGAAGATCAGCAACTGAAGAAGAACGATTGTCGTTAGATTGACATCTAACAGTTTGACGCTGGCAGAGTGGATTGTTGACTAAGTTTCTTTTTTTGAGAAAGCTTGTGTACGCATGAACTTAGTAGGCCCACAAGTTAGCCTCCAAATCTGTGGCAGACAACTTAGAGCCCATTTGCTATTTTTTTAATAATTTGTAGCCCATTTGCTAATTCTTAAGTAATTTATTACAACCCATTTTCTGCCCAGGACCACGTCCAAAAGTTCAACCTTATTTTGCATATTTCGATGGAGTCTGAACTGTTGTAATCCCGAAATGATAAGCATTTATTTTTTAAGAACTTATTGATTTGCCAAAAAAATTTGTTTTGTTTTTGTAAGCAAATAAGATGTGGGACAATTGAGTTGGTTTAAGGGAAAACCAGTGGTAAGAAAATCAGCGCTGGGAGGGAAAACAACAACAAAAAATAGGGATGTAAATATGAAAAGGGAACCTTATGTATTTCCAATGTAATGATACGTGTATATGAACTAGTAAAACTATTGGTAGAGATTAGAAAACGGAAGTAGGACATGGCGTTTCAAGAGGAAAATAGAACTTGGCTGTGTGTTTGATTCAGTAAAAAACTGCCTGTAGATGTTTTAAGACAAAATATAACTAACATTGGTGGGCCAGAGGCCAGTAGATATCTGTGGATCTTTATGCCCCGTTGTCGTCATGGGCTGGGCCTATTAAAAACAAAACCAAGCCTGGGCAGTCTACAGCCCAGTTGAAACTTGCTTGACCTGAAAAAACAATATACCTGCTCAATAAACGAGAGAATTCTGCAAGTATAGACTGATAACTGGGATCTAGCAGGTATATTGTTTTTTATTGTGATAATAAGTGCATGCACTTGTTTCAAAAAAAATGGAGAACTGGGAATTCGAACGGCGGGTGCTTATGCTACCAATCAAATAAAAATTAGGTGCCTGAAATTCGTTTCGAAACAAATGATTCAACTTTATGTCCACGTCGACATTCGGCATGATGGTTGGAAGCAAATGCCAAGTTCTTACCAAAAGATCGTTAACAACAATACCAACTTGCAGACGACTAGGTAGTACAAGTACCAATACCGAACTAACTTATAATCTTTTTAATATTGGCCCTAGTGTTCGTCTGGTAGAAAATCTTGCAGAGGACCAGCTCTCGCTCCTTCTCTTGCTCCAAGTCCCCGAGGTGGTACTGGTGCATCACCCAGTTGGTCCTCTACTGGTCAAAGTTCTTGTTGGTGTGTAGCACCGGAACCTTTTTGCTGCCCGTCTGCCGGTCGTTGACCATCACCGGCAAGGTATTGCCGGTCTTGTGCCACATCGCGTGCATGCCGCACTCTGAGCGTATCTTGCGACGCGTCCATGTGCCCCTTTTGAATGCCCTGGATTTGCGCTAGAAGAAATGCTTGCTTAGGCCACTCAGTGTGATACCTACAGTATTGTCGAATATAGGTTTTAGTGTACGTAGTTGGCATTTTCATAACATCTTTGGCATGTTGCAGTTACTTGTTTCACTTTTTATTAACTATCAAATTGTAATTGCTTCACTTGGTCTGCGTCTAAAAAGAAAAAATAGAGCTATAAACAAAGGAATATGTTTGTGCAAGTACACGACCGATCTTTGTCTTACCTAGAAGTTTCTCAGGATAGGTGTAGCATATGCCATGCTCGCTGTCGATGGTTGGTATGAACAAATCGATGAGAGGGTGAGATCTCGTGCTGTCAATACTCACTTTGGCATCAAGGTTCTCGATCAGCTCCTGATCCCTGGGATCGAACTTGACGCGAGCCGGTAGCACCGGCCAATCCTTCTTGGACTTGCATCGGCTAATTCCAGTTATATGGTACTTAATGTATGATCAATCGACTGTTTTAAGTGAATGATGAAAGATTTTGACGATAAGTGGTACTCCAAATCCGAAGTCCACAGTACCCGAACACACTGTCGGGACTCTTGTGTCACCTCACGCGTAGTGTGTTGTCACGTCAATTCAATGTGAGGACATGATGAATAATTTGACCGACGTATACTAGTACTGCTACTGTACTACTTACTAGTCGTATTTAGTGTCAACCATAGGTTTAACTAACAAAATGTCAATGCATGTCACGAAAAATTATACATCGGAAACTATGTTCAAATACGAATCAAACGATATAATTTTTTGTGACATGCATTAACATTTAGTTAGTAGAATTTATGCAAAATTTGGCACAAATTATGAAGGGGACCAATAAACCAGGAGGGAGGTAGTAGTACGACTGTACGAGTAGCGCAATATACGGTATAGAGGACTAGTACAAATTTAGAAATGGAGTAAGAAGTTACAAGGCTGTGTGACAGACTTTGTAGGCTACATGAGTAATACAAAGTATAATTCCCATTGGACAACACTTTCACCAACAAGTACGCACTTGAAACCTAATTGATATATATGGCTTCTGCACAACATCTCCATCATCATCATCAGTACATCCTACGCAGGTGAGCTAGGATGCACTTGATCCCAGAAAGGTATCTATCCTTCAAACCAGAGGAGTGCTTCAAACTAACAACAGTACATAATATCCAACAAAAGAGGGCCATGCTATAGCAGCAGGATACATGGCTCAATCTAGATATCAGTACGAATCAAGTTGTGCGTATTTGTTGTTGGCATGAACCACATCGCCGCATGTCTGGTTTGCAAAAGCCATCCATCGCATGGAAGCTTGATGCCTTTCACACACTGAAGATTATCTGGCAACAAGCTGTGTCAACGAATCTCTGGATCTGCTGATTCATGAAACCCATGGTATGATGTGTAAACACAGTTCCCCCTGGTGAATGGAAGTTGCATAGCAATTGGTTAGATGATCGGATAATTGAGCCCGAGGAACATGGAGTGGTTGTCGAGGTTGTAAACCCGCCTTGAGTTGAATACGCCTGGCCCAACGGAGCTGGGATCTTTCTCGAACATGAAGCAGCCATAGCCATCAATGTCATGAATGCCCCAGACATTGTACTGCATGTGGTTTGATGTAATGGTTTGGTCAATTTGGTATGTGCGAATGAGCTTCAAATGACCGCCCAGCTGAACGAGTGATAAACCACCACCCATCGGCTGGTATGATTCCAGGTCCTGGAATCATGAAGGCCAGTGCATTTGCGTCTGCTGCAACAAATCAAATTGGAGACCAAAAGGAAAAAAATATACGATCATGTTCAGAGTATGTGTGGAATTAAGATTATTATAACAGTGACACATATAATATACAGAGTATTGCAATGCCCTGGTCATAATCATACCCCAAGTTAAAAAAAATAAGCCAATGGCTTTCATATTCTAGCAATATGTCATGGTTCAAACATCATGTAACAATGAGAGGAAAACAACTATGACAGGGCCTACTCATATTCTACCGTAGCACTTACTACTGTTCTCATATCAACACTAAGAAATAGCATGTGTTGTTATAAAAAATCTTGGAAATGAGAGTAACATATAGAAATCATGAGATTATACTCATAATATCTATTCTAACAATCATTAGATGCCAATTGTTCTCATATCAACTCTAACAATAACATGTGTGGTCATAAAAATCTAGAAAAATGAGAGGAACATATAGCAATGATGTGGTTATAGACATACTTCTAACAATCAACAGGCAATCGTATTCATAAGGTAAAGATGAGATGAGATAGAACAATTACATGAAGATAGATTCCACCAGTATAGGCAGCCAATCTGTGCATCGACCGCGTAAACGATGCCATCGTGCACTATAACATCAGATAGAAATGTTGCCTCAACAGGATTGACGATGAGCCATAACCATGTATGGCGACCGGATTCCAGATAGACTAATCCCATGTTGAACAAGGCAATGAGCTTATAATCCATGTAGTCTTCTGATGGTGTGGGCACTTCGCAGATTACAACCTTCAGCAAACAGAGGTCGAGCCAAAAGCTCGACGCGTCTCGTGCATAGTAGGCAGGAGTGTCCGGTGGGCCGTGAGGCTCGATGGCGGTGGTATCCAATGTTGGAAGGGTGATCTCTCGCTGGGTGTAGATATCCACGAGACACCATGGACTACCGGATTGGTGTATGAGGACGATCCAGTTGACCTTCATGCCCGCCCAGTAGTGGTCGCGCATGAAGGACAGGTGGACGGGTAGTGGTAGCATGTCAAGGGGCACCACGGCAACCTCCGTAGGATCGTCAAGTCCGTGTCTGGGCCACCTGCGGGGATCGGGCATCAGCAAGCAGGGTGTCTTGAAAAGGGCCGGCTGGTTGCAGACGAGTAGATCGTACAAAGACACCGAGCATGCGGCTAGATGGACGGTGTTGAGCAGGTCCATATGATTACAGATCTTCTCTAAGAGAACATCGGGGAGGGAATTCCAATCGCGGCTCTGGGTGTCAGTCGATTCTGCCATATGGTTTTTTGGGCGCTGAGTGATTGCGGTTTTCGGTGCCTGCGAGCCAGTGGGGATGTGGATTCGGGTGGGCGAGCGAAGAAGATGGCGTGTGTGGCCGAGCAGTGAGCGGGGGGATATGGTACACGTGAGCTACCAAGGAAGATGGCATGGGAGGGCGAGCAGTGAGTGGGGGAAAATGGTGTCCGGCCGACGATGGGGAAGAGAGGAGGAAGAAGAGTGAAAGACGGGGAAGAACATGCATTAAATCTCAATTCTACTAGTACTACGACCAGGATATACCGTCCTTCAGAGTGTATTACGCCAATGACATGTGGGTCTACCTCAAGAGGGCCCATATGTCAGTTAATAGAGGAGAGAGGTGCGTAGGCGTATTTGCGGAAGCGTGCTCCACTAGCAAACATGATGGCAGTACTAGGTAAGGCTGATTTATTAACACCAACACGCTAGTTCAGCTTATTAATTAAGTGTCCCATCTGCTGTTGTGTGTATTTTCACTTCATTGTGAAGACTAGTTGAATAGTTTTCTTTGACCGAGATGGGGAATAATGGATCGCGAAGACTTCCTATCTATAGTATCCCTATGCCTCTATGCACATCCTGTCCAACAAGATGAAACATTGGCCAAGGCACCCGGCGCTAATAATGTAGGAGTAGTAGTACTACCTCCTTTCCGGTTTATAGGGCCCAATTCAAAAATATCATCAACCAAGGTAGATGGTGAGTGGTGGAATATTTTTTATAGTTCGCAAAAACACTCAATTAATGTACTCGTTTTCCTAAAAAAATTGTTCACCAATGCATTAATTTTGTGTCAAAATTTGACCACCTACTCACTTCGTCCAAGTGAATAAGTCATCTTTGGTTGTGCACCGTGACCAAGGAGGGAAAAATAAGAGAACTTAATGTTTATTTGCTAATTAATAGCATTGCATGCAATGAACAACCACTGCATGTCGTGTTTGATAGTCTCTTGAGTCATTGAAAATATGCACGCCCACATCTCTTATTGGTTGATATGTCAAGAAACTAGGTGGGAGTTAATGCACCGCGCCTAAGTGTTTTGGGATTATTTGGTTTTCATAAAGTGGCTTATACACCTAGACGGAGGGAGTATTTAGCTAATAAAATGTTAATGCATTTCACCAAAAATCATATCACTAGATTCGTATTTGAACATAGTTTTTAATGGTATAGTTTTTTATGACATGCATTGAAACTTTGTTAGTTAAATTTACGGTCAAAATTGTACACTAAGTACGAAGGGGGTCATTAAACCAGGACGGCGGTTTATATACAAGTCAATAAAAAATCATCAACCAATGTAGTATTAAATGATGAGTGCTCGGAGATTATTTTTCCCGAAAGAACTCAATAATGGGCTTGTTTTCCTCAAGAAAATTGTGTTTACGAACGTATTAATTGGAATGCATTCGTGAGGAATAAAAGACCAGCACTTTTACACGCATTGGTGAGTTATCTCTTAATTCTTGCATGCAACATTTTAATGAAGCTTGAAATAGGAACATGTCAATGGGAGGGAGTAAAAGCCTCATGCATGCAACATGCAACACTCACACGTACACATGGACGCATGCAACACTCACGCACCCATGCGGCACACAACACACGACGCAACACACACGCTCACGCTCAAGTTCTCAACCTACTCCCTATGTCCATAAAAGACTGTACATATAGAGATTAACACATTAACCAGGGCATAATTAACGCCCAAAAGTAGAAGACTTATGTGTGCATCCGACCATTGACACTACAAAAAAAGACACATCTGTGACATTTTGGGCCGAATGAATTTTTTCTGTCATACATATGACACTTCTATGACGATAATTGTGACAAAACCCGGTATCATCATAGATGTGGTGGACTCCTACTTCTATGACAAAAAATCATGACAGAAAATGGGCTTTTCGTCCTGGGCGGGCAGGAGACGCGGCTGCATGACATTCTTTGGGCCGTCCATGACAGGAAAAACCGTGGTAGAAGCGAGGGGGGGGGATTTCGGGGAGTTCCCGGTTACGGTGGGAGGTCGGGGGCCGAGCGATGCGCGTTTCTCTCGTACACGTACGCGCGTGTGTCCGAGGCGTCGGCTCTAACTGAACCCGGGCGAGGCGTTGGGCTCTAACTGAACCTGGGCGATTACACTGCAGGCTACGCGTTACTAAACCCGAGCGATCGATCGATGGCTGTTAACTGAACCCGATCAAGCGATTCCTTCGCTACAGATGCTAACTGAAATCGATCTATGCTGCCTCTGGGATGAACAGTGAGCGTTGCGAGGGGGGGGGGGGTTGGATGAACAGTGAGCGGTGGCGTTGCCTCTGGATGAACAGGACCCCGTGGTGTGGTGGAGGGCTAGATGAACAGTAGACGGTGGAGGGGTGCCCGTGGAGGGGTGGTTGAATAGGACCCCGTGGTGTGGAGGGCTGGATGAACAATAGACGATGGAGGGGTTCCCGTGGAGGGGTGGTTGAATAGTAGCCGGTGGAGTAGCGCGCAGTGGAGGCTGGATGAACAGGAGCCCGTGGAGGCGGGAGGAGGTTGATGGTAGCCCGTGGAGGCTGGAGGAGGTCGACGGTGGAGATGAACAGTATCCCATGGAGTCGTGTTTTGCGGTACACCACACCCCTCCCGATGAACAGGACCCCCGTTTCGACGGTAGCGCTCCAACACAAGTCCGTTTCGTCCGTTTTGCGGTACACCACACCCCTCCCGATGAACAGGACCCCTGTTTCGACCGTAGGAGGTCCGTTTCGTCCGTTTTGCGGTATGCCACACTCCTCCCGATCAACAGGACCCCCATTTCGACCGTAGGAGGTCTGTTTCCTCCGTTTTGCAGTACGCCAGACCCCTCCTGATCAACAGGACACAGTTCAGGCCTCGTTTCCACCGCCTGTTCTGTCCAAGCCCTCCCAATGAACATGACCACGCATTCCGTTCCGACCCAGCCGGTTGGCTCCCACGTGTTCCGTTGCCTCCTGATGAATACTACGCATTCCGTTGCCTCCCCATGAACACGACGCATTCCGTTGCCTCCCCATGAACACAACGACGACGTTGTTCCGTTCTGACCCAGCCATGTACACGAGCCCTAGCCATACATATGCGCGAGTAGGCGTTCGACACCCTGCCCGTATGTACACATACGTGGCTGTATTTTCTTTCTTGCACCCTGGCCGTTGTACGTACGTGTACATGCTACGTGCACGCCTCTACTACGAGATGTACGTGCCTCTACTATGACACGTGTGCGCCTCTACATCCAGCAGTATATATGTATGTACACGTTTGCGACCAGAATGACAACGCTACGTACACTTTGACCAGGTGGGTCCCGACTGTCAGGCACTTCCTTGCCTGCGAAGATGTAGCTGGTGGGTCCGAGTAGTCAGGGGGCCGAATCATTTTTTTTCCCCGGACGCACTTCCTTGCGTGCGAAGATGTAGATGGTGGGTCCCAGCAGTAAGGGGCAAACATTTTTTTCGTGAAATACGGTGGCCCGTCCGGTGGGTCCCCGCTGTCAGGTGGAGGAATAATTATTTTGCATGTAATAAGGAGGCACTTCCTTGATGTGGCCGTGGACCCAGCTATCAGCCTCTCCACGCACAGTCCACGTCCGATGGAAGCCGTTCCTTGACCACGTTGACCACGCCGCGCCGAGAGCACCAGGGTGGTGGACGACGGCGAGGCCTAGGAAGGGGACGACGCGGAGCCGGGGAAGACGCGGCAGTGGACGCCCACGTGTAGAGGATGAGTAGAGGGATGGCCTGGCCAGCGGTGGGAGTAGTAGGGGGCGGTGAGGCCTCCGCCGCATCGCAGCCGGCCACGGGAGGCAGGAGCACGAGGCACGACCGACGCTGGTTTGGGCGGCTGGAGCAAGAAGACCAGAGGTTGAAGAAGCACTACGGCTGTTGGATGGACATCGTACGGCCACAGGAGCTACAATTGTGCATATTGACTAAGTTGACAAAGCCCTCCGTCCCCGTCAACTTAGTAGGCCCACAAGTCAGCCTGCCACTATACTGGGTCCCAGCTAACAGGGGGGTATTCATTTTTTGTGCGTAATAAGGAGGCACTTCCTTGAGTGCGAAGATATAGCTGGTGGGTCCGAGCTGTCAGCGGCGGTAACGTTTTTTTTGGTGAAATACAGAGGCCCTTTCGGTGGGTCCCTAATGTCAGGTGGAGGAATCATTATTTTGCGCGTAATAAGGAGGCATTTCCTTGCATGCGGCCGTGGACCCAGTTGTCGGCCTCTCCATGTACAGTCCCCTTCAGATGCATGTCGGTCGTTAACCACGTTGACCAAGCCGCGCCAAGAGCACCAGGGCGGTGGACGACGGCGAGGCCTAGGAAGGGAACGACACGGAGGCAGGCAAGACTCGGCAGTTGTTTCCCACGTGGAGGGGAGTACGACTGTACAAGGGTCTACTGGTTCGTCTACCGTCGCTGGAGAATAACAGCAGGTGTGGGTGAGTAGAGGGATGGCTAGGCCAGCGATGGGAGTACGGTGGGATGGTGAGGCCTGCGCGGCAGCAGAGCCGGCCGCGGGGAGGAGGGAGCAGGCAGTCCCGACGGCGCTTGTTTGAGCGGCTGGAGCAGGAATTGCAGAGATTGAAGAAGCACAACGGCCATTGGATGGCCATCCAACAGTCACTGCTTGTGCGTCAACCTTTTTATTAGGAAAGCCTCAAATCTGTGGAAAACAGCATACAGCCCATCTGCCATTATTTCTAATAATTTACAGCCCATTTGCAAATTATTAAGGTTTTTTTGGAGCCCATATTCTTTTCGTTAGCATTACAACCCTTATTATGGCAACGGTTAAAAAATTATACGAAATTTTGCATATTTCGGTGCGGTCCGAACTGTTTTTAATCACGAAATTTTGACTCACATTTAAACTGATTTTAAAAATAAATGTATATCAATATAAAATCCAACAAATTATCCACGCATAAAAATTAATATAATTTAAAATCTCGAAATAAAAAAAATATTTGAAAGTAATTGCTGGTTTGATGTGTTTTAAAAATGTACAACCCATTTCTCATTACTGATGGGCCATTTTCTCGGCCAGCCGAATGAAAGCTCTCCTCGTCTTGAAAGATTTGCAGCCCAACAGGCCTGACAAAGCGACTTACTTGGCAAATCACAAAAAAATGGGCTGTGGCCATGGACCCAGCTGTCAGCTTCTCCACGTACAGTACTCTTCCGATGGAATGTCGTTGACCATGTTGACCACACCGCGCCGAGAGCACCAAGGCGGTGGACGATGGCGAGGCCTAGGAAGGGGATGACGCAGAGCCGGGGAAGATGCGGCAGTGGATGCCCACGCGGAGAGGAGTACGAGGGTTCACTGGTTCGGCTGCGGTGCGAGGCTGTTGTCGCCTTAGGGCCTAGCTAGCGGTGGGAGTAGTAGGGGGCGATGAGGCCTCAACGGCACCACAACCGGCCACTGGAGGCAGGAGCAGGCGGTCTCCCCGGCGCTGGTTTGGGCGGCTGGTGCAAGAAGAACAGCGATTGAAGAAGCAGCAGGACCGTTCGATCAAGCCCTGCGTACGCGCCAACTTAGTAGGCCCACAGGTCAACCTCCCAACCGGTGCGCCCCAGATGTCAGTGGGAGGAATATTTTTTCGCATAATAAGGAGGCAGTTGATTGTGTGCGGCCAGGCCAGCGGGGAAGCCTGCGCGGCACCACAGCGGGCCACAAGAGGAGGGAGCAGGCAGTTCTGCCGGTGCTAGTTTAGGCAGCTGGAGCAGGAAGATCACAGATTGAAGAAGCACGTCGGCCGTTGGATGGACATCCAACAGTCACTGCTGCTAGAATCGTGTGTTCACTGATAAAGCCTTGCGTAAACAAGTCAGCCTCAAAATCTATGGTGTGTACATCCTATTAGCTATTATTTTTATAATTTTTACTCATTTTTTCTAATTCATATGGAATTTATTGTAGCCCGTTTTCCATTTTTAGAATTGCTGGCCATTTTCTGGTTAGTACGAGGGTCAAAAAATGGAGAAGCGAATATGTGCTGCGGGAAGTGGACAGGTGATGATGACTACAGCACACCGCTTGACTTACGAGACACATACCAGCAGCATGGGGTCATGTCGATGCCAGACAACTTGCTTGAGTGATCACAGTACTGGTACTCCCTACAGTGATATGCCCTAACTTGCTTGAGTAGAGTAGTAGAGTAGGACTCTGCTCTACTACTAGCATCGGAGGAGTAGTATATTCTAATCTAAAATAGTTACAAACTTCAATGCTCGAGCATGGAACGACTACGAACCGTGCTCAAAGACCATGAAGGCGTCTCGTCCTCGTCCTCCCTCCCTCTCGCACCGGCCATGAAGGCGCCTCGCCGTATCTGCGCTCCATCTAACCCTGCCATCCAAACATCTTTTTGGTTAGAGTTAGTTCAGAGCTAGTTCAAGGTTAGAATATAACTCTAACCTCTAACTGAGTTAGAGTATCCAAACAGGGCCCGTTCTACGTGGTGTTTGGACATGGGCGACAACCTCAACGCCAACGGTGCTGCTCCCGTTGCAGCGTATGTGTTTCTGTCCTTCCTGTTCGAAATCATGGTAGAATTCATGTTTCTACTCTATATCCTACTACTATGCTAGTCCACATGATTAGTTTCATCTCTGTTATAGCCGTCATGATTTATTTTGTGCTTATTCAGATTAAATCTTGTAGTAACTTGCTCATATATTCAACTGGCGCAACGTCCCCTACAGCCACTCCCGTTTCTTGGACGGCCTGGTCGATGCCTCCAAGGAGCCCTTCGTCCACTGCTATGAGTGCCCAATGCCGTTTTGTGGCTCGTCGGTGGACATGGTGCATTACCTCACGGATGCGTTCAGTGGTCACTGCTGGCCCTTGGCAGAGAACATCAAGTACGAGGCGTGCTACCCGTTCACCATGCCGGAGTCGCTGGAGGATCACCGCTGCCTGCTAGTCTCGGAGGAGGACGACAGCGTTTCCTCTTGATCTTGGGCACCGGCGAGGCCCGCGCAGGCCGCCGCCCCGTCTCTGTAATGTGCGTCAGGGGCGACGTCGCTGACACTGACACGAGGCCGATGTACGGGTGCGTGGTCAGTGTTACTACCCCTCCGGCTCGCGTGGGCGGCAACACCGGCCTCATCGAACGGACTTGGACTCTGGGGAGCTGGGACTATCCCGCCAATGTGGACTTGGAAAACCCATGGCATCCTTTACCCGCCGATGCGGTGCACGGGGACTCCAAGGAGGTTCATCTGGACATACGCATTATCAAGTTAAATGTTGATCATTAGTCTTCGCTCAATGTAATCCGCTGTCTAAGTATGTGGAGACTTCCATGCAGGATCTTGCTCTATTGGAGTATCGCGCATGAATAAAACTGTATCCGTTTATGGTTTAGTCTAGAATCTTCCATGTATGAATTTTTACTACAGTACTGGTGAAAGACTTACGATGAACCAATTCTTACATCTCCTCTGCCCGCTTGCAAGTCATCCTGATTTAATCCCTCCGTCTAGGTGTATAAGGGCATGGTTAATACTACTTAATAGTATAGCCAACTGTTGATTATAAGAAAGTGCCATGTCATCTGTAGCCAGCATGTATAACAATCGATACTCAAAAACTAGTTCTTACTAGTGTGTATGCACGTGCAATGCACGTCTTAACAGTATGGTGTGATTCCACCAAAAAAATAATTTGAAAAATGAATTCCGAGGAAAAAAATTTGTTGATGCACACGAAATAGAGTTTAGAAATTTACTAATTGGTAGTACAAAATGCAACTACTGCCTGCGGCCATCCAGAAATTTTTGAAGAATATAAAAAAAGTACGTGGTGGAACCCATAAATTGTTTACTTCAACTTTAGTTTCTCCTCTAGACCATCTCACATCGGCTCACAACCAACTCTTTTTTTTACTCATCACAACCTGACAATTGCAGCATAGTAGAGGAGGCATAGGTCTTCTTTTCAGGAAGGTATGACACGGTGCAGCGATGGTTCCAGAACCAAGTAGATTCAACTGCAGGCACTGTTCACTGCGAATCCCTCCAATATCAGCCGTTAGATTTAGGAGATGAGTGGCTAGGATTGATGCTCTAGGTGCAATCCAGGACTCGTATAGTATATAGTAGTAGTAGTATAGATAGTACAGAAAAGATCATTTCTTGCAAAGCATAATAAGTGTTATTTCTTCACAAGTTTTGGATGCAGGTTGAACAGTTGAACGCTTTTGTTTGCAAAATATACCTTTTTATCTATTTCACCCGGATGTTTGTGAGCTCTAGAGATGAAATAATATCCGAAGAAACCTATCGATACCCGTTACACATGAGATGACCCCCACATCCTTTGTCAAAATAAACAACTCCCCGATCAATGCATTTCACTCTTCGGTGCAACGCACGGGCACCTTACTACTATAAATTAGTACGACCAAAAATTGAACTAACATTATATATAGTACGATAAATGCTGATGCATGTCACCTAAAATTATATCATTCAAAACTATGTTCAAATGCGAATCCAAAGATTTAGTTTTCGTTGACATGCACTAACATTTTGTCAGTTAAATCTTTAGTCAAATTCAATGGGGGACTATTAAACCACGACCGATGTAGTACAAGTGTAGAGGGCGGCGCTGCACGGGAGTCTCACCTCTCACCCCGCTCATGGCGCGGCAGTAAACCGTCATATCACAAAACCCAGCCACTCCCAGTAATAAGTGGCCTGGTAAAATAAACGGACAAGCAACCATCACATCCCTCCGTCTTTTTTGCATTTCATCTCTCTGCATTTACTTTCTCCGGTTCATCTCGCACACTTGATCCCTAGCTACTACTCCTAGGGCCAGTTCTTTTGGCGGCTTCCCCAGCTTTTCCCACAAGACTAGTCATAGTGGAGAGTAACAATAAGGTGCCTCACTCATTTATTTGGGCTTCTAAACTACTACTCCATCGTGGTTTATTCCTCACCATTGTAATTTGTGCTAAATTTTGACCAAAGATTTAACTGGTTTATTCCTCACCATTGTAATCCCTCCGTCTAGGTGTGTAAGTCATCTTATGAAAACCAAATAAACCCAAAACACTTAGGCGCGGTGCATTAACTTCTACCTCGTTTCTTGTTTCTTGACATATCAACCAATAAGAGATAAAGAGTGTGCATGCTTTTAATGACTTGAGATATCCAATACGACATGCAGTGGTTAGTTCATTGCATGCAATACTATTAATTAGCAAATAAAAATTAGCGTTTCTCGTTTTCTCCTCCTCCTTGGTCACGGTGCACAGCCTAAGAGCAAGCACAATAGAGACTAGTCAGCAGGCTATAGCATCTTCCACATCAGCAAAATCATAGCTGTAGGAGAGAGAAGTGAGAAGAAAGGACCAAGCAAGCGCTTCGCGAGTCGCCGGGCGATAGCACAAGCAACGAGGAAAAGGAGCCTGCATGAAGCCCATGCGAGTGCTACGGCCGGCGTTCAGCTCCCCCCAGCCAATCCTGTCACTTTCCTTTGCCTAGCACAACATGCATGCATTAAATGTATAGCCAACACTATAGCCATTCTACTGTATGAACTTTTTCAAATACAGGCTACAGGTGACATGGCTCTACTATAGAGGCGACAGCAGGCTTTACTATTAACCTTGCTCTAAGATGACTTACTCACCTAGACGGATGGAGTAGTGCATGTGACATGCACTAACATTTCATTTGTTAAATTTATGATCAAAAGTTGACACAGATTACAATGGGGACCAATAAACCAGGACGGAGGTAGTAGTTATGGGATTACTAATCTAGAAGCCTAAAAGAATTGGCCCCTGGTACTCCTACTAGTAGTAGTACTCAAGTTGGAATTCCAATTGCACAGCACAACTTGTTAGGCAAAAAATTCGATACAGGGTGCAGGAAGCGGTTTGGGAATTTGCATGCCTTTCCAACCAATGAGATACTCCGTACAAAGTAGGACAGAGAAATAACCACAGAGAAGGAAGCTAAAAGTAAACAATCAAACGAGCATTTTTGCATTTGTTTTGCATTGAATCGTTTCACAAGCTTGACTAGTGATGTTTTTCTACTTTTACAAAAACCGCATCGTAATAATAAAACATGCATTTGCACGTACATAAGTAATAGTAGTACTCCCTCCATCTAGGTGTATAAGTCTTCCCTCCTTCTTGGTCACGGTGCACAACCAAAGATGACTTATTGACCTGGACGGAGGGAGTAGAACAGTCTGCAAGCATATATCGAGAGAGATGTGTAGTGCGATAGTATATAGTAAAGTTTCTGCTATATGGACGTACTTGCAAAATGGGTACGAATACACAAGGTTTCCAAACTTTCCCTTTTACATACTTAATTAAGGACGCTAAAAATTCCTGAACGTTCGGGATTTATCATTTGCGTCCCAAAACTAATAAGATCGCCTTACAAAACAAAAATTATACTCCTCCTAAAAGCCACGGCGCTCGCAGGAGCGCTTGCGGCGCGCCACGAGTGCCCTGGTGCACGGCCGTTTCCCAGCGCGCCGACAACGCCTCTTCCTCAGCCTCGCAATTCGCGAGGTGCTGATTGGCGGCTTGCTGGCGGGCGAGCGTGATCTCACCGGTGTGGTGATCCGGCGCCAACAGGTACTCCTCCTTGCTGGAAGCGTGCACCCGGTCCTTGTACCGCTAAGCGTAGATGAGGCGCTCGGGGCCGACTGCACTCAGGGCGTCGGCACAGGCGTCCTCCGCCACCCTCACGGCCCTCGCACGAGCCTTCTGCCAAAGAGCCAATCGCCTGACTCTCTCGGACGCGACATAGGCCTCCCAGGCAGCTTGTTCCGTGGTGCGCTTCTCTTCCTCGGCCTTCTTCTCCGCCTCTATTTTGGTGCGCTCTGCTGGAGGCAAAGCCTCCCACAAGGCGACATCCATTTCTTTCCAAAGCTCCTCAAGGCTGGGGGGGGGGGGGGCTCGGCGGGCGATGCGGCGTTCTCCTCGTAGCAGGGAGCCAACGCATCCTCCGGTGCGCGTGCTGGCGAGATTGGGAACGCCAACGCGTCCACCTCGACGCGTCGCGGCGATGAGCGGAATGCCGACGCGTCCTCCTCGACTAGTGGTGGCGAGGAACGGAACGGCGATGCGTCGCGGCGTGGCAAGGAGTGGAATGCCGACGCGTCCTCCTCGACTAGTGGCGGCGAGGAACGGAACGGCGACGCGTCGCGTAGCGGCGAGGAGCGGAACACTGACGCGTCCTCCTAGACTAGTGGTGGCGAGGAACGGAACGGCGACGCATGACCGTCCGCGCGGTGCAGCGAGGGGCTCCTAGGGCTTGGGAGGGGCGATGCCATGGTGGTCGACGTGAGAGGGAGGGGGAGGAGATAGCGATGTCGTGGGAGGCGCAGTATTTATAGAGAGCAATGGACACCTACATAAGATATGGACTGAGCTACACTGACTTAACCCCAGGTCCAGTTGCGTCACTGACATGTGGGCCAGACCCCTGTTGGGCCCATATGTCAGTGACCCAATGCACCTGCAGTTAAGTAACAGCTACATGGGCATATTTGTTGGAGTAAATTACGGGGGAGCGAAGGGGTCGAAATATTGCTGGTCACAACGGATTGGACGAGCGTGGGGGAGGCGAGTCATGCATGCAGATTTTTTCACACGGGGTGGAGTGGTGGGACCGCCGGAGGGAGAAGGAGAGTTTGGCAGGCATATTGTTTCCACACATGGAGAGGAAAAGATTTGGAGACGAACGGGCTTCCTGCAGGTATGGGGAACGGTGCATAATAAGTCATCTTGCATGCCGGGCTAGGTATAGTCTCAAGTCATTAAAAACATACACGCCCCACACATGTTCATATTTCAAGG
This sequence comes from Triticum monococcum, assembly GCA_034509565.1. NCBI lineage: Eukaryota > Viridiplantae > Streptophyta > Magnoliopsida > Poales > Poaceae > Triticum > Triticum monococcum. The sequence goes on from CM067846.1 coordinate 475,590,508, forward strand.
TGCACTAAATTATTGCATGCGATGATTAAGGTTGGCTATATTGGTGGTATCTTAGCTGGTATCATGCACACGGGAATAGCAAACATGCTGATGTGGCAAAGAATTAAAGAAGAGAGGGGGGTTAGAGTAACTAGTGTTCATGCATGCATCTCGTTTTCGATTCACATTTTACAAGTAAAATTCGTGGACAAACTTTGACCCAAAGTACGATGGGGACTAGTAAACCAGAATGGAGGTAGTAGTTTTTATAATCAAAGAAGGGTTTCCCCTTCCGATTTTCATTACTGAAAACCAGCATCTAAATCTAAACCATAGTATTTGCCCTAGAACTACCAGGTTCAACATCTCGCAACATAAACCCATACAACCTCCATCGCAAAACAAACATACAACCATACGGCAAGGAGGTACGTAGTACTATGAATTCCATTTTCGCTCCATACCAATCGTTCTAAAAACTACTTACTACTTATAACGCGCCATTGAAAATCGGAACTCTTAACCCCGCTAAAAACGATATTTTAAACGTGGCTACTCGATCTGTGGCAACTGGCGAGCCACCGCGCTCCAAGTCGTTCACCTGTGGTCCCGACCATCAACTCCTACGGATCAAATTATCACGCGAGCTGACTATTCCTACAAAGGTGCTCCACCACGTACCCGGTACCCGTGAATGCAGCAATCGCGCACCTAGGGTTTTAGGGTTTATTTATTAACGTCGCCTTTACGTAACACTCATGTGTGCGAGACAGTGAGAGGCCGACTGCATGCGTGTGCCTCTTCTCTTCGTATATGCACTCCACCGTTTGTCCGGTGTCCAAAAAATTATAATAACTACTAGCAATGTGCCAATGCATTGCCACACGATCAAAATAGATTAATACATATTCACCGATTTGATAGAAAAAAGTCTAGTTTTGAAATATGTATATTACTAAAAATATGGTATGTTTCACTCACAATATATTCCTTTGGCGGTTTTGATGAGATAAGGGAGGAATGTCGTTGGTTTCAAGATTCGAGAAGTGGTATACGTCTAATTTCTACTCTTACTAGCAAGATGCTCGTGCGTTGCACGGAACATCAAGATCTTGTGGGAGAAAAGGATGAACGAGCTAAGGCCTTATCTGCAAATGTGGTGAAGAGTGCGGGTAAATTGCCATATTTTCCTTCCTATCCGTCAGATATAAATTGGACGACCTACATAGCAGGATGGCAGGCCCACCATCATCACCAACTCTATTTTTATCCCTACTCTTATAAAAAAGCATTGTCGGTGATGACCGTGTGCCTGCCATCCTGCAATATAGGCCGTCCGATCTATATCTGACGGATAGGAAGGAAACTATGGCAATTTTGCAAAAAGATACCCACACCCCTCTCCACATTTGCAAATAAGGCCTTCCCTCGTTCATCCTTTTCCCCCACAAGATAAAATACTCATACAAATGCATCTTGATGTTCCGTGCAACGCATGGGCATCTTGCTAGTTGTTGCAAAAAGCCCATGTGTGTGAGAGAGAGAGGGAGAGTGAAGGAGGACGGAGTGCATGTGTGACAAAGACACAAGGAGTGTGTGTGCGATAGGTATCAGCTTAAAATGAGGTGATAGTGTGTGTGTGCACGATCAAGAGGGCGTGTCTCAAGAAGGGAATAAAGATCTACATAGATACAAGGAGCGGGAGAGAGACATGTATGCGATGGTGGAAGCATGAGTGTGTGGGTGTATAAACCTAGCTAGTGGCTAGCTAGTCGATAAATGTTTGTGAGAGAAATACGAGTCGGCGTGCGAAAGCGAGAGTTTTGTGTGTGTGAGAGAGAGACGGTAGTCGGGAAGCGGAGTGGAAGCAGGAGTTGTGTGTGTGTGTGTGTCTGTGTAAGAGAGAGAGGAGACGGTAGTCGGGGTTGTCTGATCGGTAAACAAATGAATAATGTCAGTCCAGGATGGAGACAAAAAGGAGACCGCAACAAATGTTGTGTCTACAAGAGAGAGAGAATAATTTTAGTGGTATGAGTCATATGTAGAGACATATAGGGTGTGTGAGAGAATCCCATAGAGAGAAAGACAAAGTGAAAGGCGAGTGGAGATTGTGTGTGTAGCGGTGAAAAAGAAAGCTTTGGTACCGAGTGATACCAGAGAACAATAGAGACGTGAGAGATAATGAAAACTGTGTAATGTATAATGATAGGGAGAGTGTGACACTTCTCAAGGGAGACGTCGAGAGACCATGTTTGCGAGGATAGGAGAAACATGAAGTGAGCGTGCGGGTGAGCTGGAGAAAAGAGAGTGATAGCTACATGAAAGAGCATGCATGCGAGAGAGATGGGCGTGAAAGGAGTGAACAAAAAAGGGATTCAAATATTTGAATTCGAGATGATGATACATGTAATCCATACTCAAACCAAAATTGATCTATCAAACATGCATACTCATATGAATTCATGCACATCTATGTTATTTAATATGTAGATATTACTGATCCATACATTTTAGTAGAACATAATTTGGTTAAAAAAATTCGAATTCAACCTTAAGATTTCGAGATCGTTGTATTTGTAAATCATATTATACATATAAAGGAGCGGAATTCTTTGTTGTGCTTTTGAAAGTATATAGAAGAAAATGATGTATATAGAATGTAATTCCAATTGAAAATGGATCCCGCCCGAAAAAAATAGAATACATGAAAAAAAATAGAATACAAACGGGATTCGAATTGAGTTGGCACGGTAAACATGCACTCTGCAATATTTGAACATAGCGGGGAAAGTCGTAGTAACCGCTCGAAACCAAAATCTGCGAGATGGAAATCACTACTGCCTATCCCTGCCACGCAAAGCCTATGTGCTGGATTTCTATAGGTTTCGATAGGGGTAGGTTTGTAATTTCATCCAAACGTGATGTAACCGCCTCTCACCCGGATTTATACACGGTGGGCGCCAAAACATAGTGTGTCCTCGGCCGAAATCGACCCCCTCCCCGATTCATATTCATACACGATGGGCAGCAAAAAACTCTCGTCGGCAAATATTCGGTGTATGCGAGATTACCGTCCTATCCCCAACCGACTAATGTTGCTGTGATGTAGTAGAAATTTGAAACGGGGGCTAAGTTTGTAAATTTCCTCTCATTTGAGACAAGCGCGCCCTGAATACATGGTTCCCCCTTCCTCTCTACCTCCCTTTTCCCCATTCGTACTCCGTGGGCGCCAAAACACCCTCTCCACCCCACCCTCCTCCGTCCGCCGCCGTCCGCCACCCCATCCACTACCGTCCTCCTCCACCATGCCGGAGCTGATACCCCGACGCCGCCATCCATTACAAAAGATCGACCTCTCTCATCCACAGCTTTGGACCGGGATCCTTCCATCCCGTCCTCTCGCTTCATCCCCGCCGTCGTCCACCTTGCCGGCGCCGCTCCTACGACCGTCTCATCCACCGCGCCCCGCTGCCACCGTCTACCCTCCTAGATCTGCTTCCACGCTGCCGATAGCCATCGCTACCGCAGCACCGTCAAATTCTCAACAGATGCGTACACGATGCCACACCAAAGGCGGTACTCTTTCGTATCTGCTCAACTTATTTATCGCAGCAAGAAAATAGATCGCCACTGCTCTACTCTGATTTCTTGTCTTGGTTGCGAAGTTACCTTTGTCCGATTTGCACCTTCAGATCCGCCATGGCACGCTCAACACTATACTCCCAATGCTTATGGTTTTCCCCTTTTATATTCCACACTAATTAAATCACAGTAGACTAAATTTCAAAATTGGGCCAGTCGATTTTTCAGAGCTCGCTGGAGTTCGCCGGTGCGATCGAAGGGGCTCGGGTGGTTGTGGGGCCTCGCCGAACGAAGAAAACTCGATGCGGGTGGGGGTTTGGGCGGGGTGGGGGTGGGGGTGGCGGAGGAACACAGGAGGTGGGGGCCGGTGGTCCGGCCGGCGACCCGTGCGGTGTTCTATATGGGAAGAATCAGAGACGAGGAAGAAGAAGGGTTAGGAGACGTAGGATCTTCATCCAACCGCCTGAAATGGTCGAGAGACAACTGGGAGTTGCATTCTTAATGCGCTCTGGTTCATCATGTGTGGGCACTGCGCAACCAACATTTTTTTATCCAAAATCTGCTTCTTCTTCTTCTTTACCATGTTCCTCTTCCGTTCTTCTTTAACATGTACTCTCTCCGTTCCTAAATACAAGTCTTTGTATAGATTCCACCATGGATTACATATGGAGCAAAATGAGTGAATCTACACTCAAAAATGTATCTGGATACATCTGTATGTGATCCATAGTAGAAATCTCTACCAAGACTTATATTTTGGAATGGAGGGAGTATGATAGTAGTACAGTATGTTCCTTGTACTGAAGATGAGCAGGGACATTTGCAGTGTAGAGGTCTATACGATCGGTTGTGATAAACACTTTGAGCCTCTTTGATTCGTAGGATCTTGTAAACATAGGAATAGGATTTGTAGTGGCCTGCCCACTTGAATCCTATAAGAATAGCAAGGAAATGCGGGGAGCTGTGTCGCCTTTGAGAGTTACGCCGATATTAACAGTACTGCACCTTCACTTGAAGAGAGCTGGTATCCAAAGCCTTTCTAGCCGTACCGGCAATACTAGCACATATATTCCAGCAAGTTCCACTTTGCTGATTTTACTCTGATGCTTAAGGTTTTCCCGTTACATCTACACTATGATCTATGTAGCTGCTTTGTGTCGCACTAGCAGCAGTCCACTCTTGAAGCTAAACACTGCAATGACTTACAAAATTGGCACCAAGGCATTGAGTGCCATTCTAGATGCAATGAAACTCATACGCTCCCCACCTGTTGATTCTTGTTCAGAATATGATCCTAATGACTATTCTAACCTTGAGGAGTCAAAGGCAGATGGCCTGTCCTGTTCACCCATCAAGGTGCCTGTTCTAATTTGGCAATGTTTTATTGGTTGCGGGTATCTTGCATATGTTGTACTGCATTTCTTCTACTTTGTTGCACCGCCATATGCTTAGTTTACTCATCATATATGTCGAGATGCCATGCCCATCCATTATCAATACATATTCCACCTGTCATCATACCATGTTTTTCCACTCAAATGTTGTTCTTGTGCATCAGACATCAAAAAGGAAGAGGGTGATTGCCGAACCTGAAGGAGCACCAGCAAAGTCCTTGAAAAACGTGGTGGTGCCGGAGAAATCAGACAGCACCCCACTTATATTGGCTATACAACCAGTGACACAAAACGTAGGACCGACTCCAGCAGACTATACCCATACTTCACTGGCCACACCACTAGCCCCATCACACAGGACCTGCACTCCAGCAAAAGGTATACCGATTTCATTTGCTATAGCACTAGCTGTACCACAGAAAAATCCCACTCCAGCAAAAAGTACAGCAAGTCCACCGGCCGAAGACCTATCCCAACTTCAGAGACGGCCAATTCCTGCAGATTGGAGCCCCAGTCCATTTATTCCCAGTTTAAAAGACAATGCTTTCAGCGTTGTTAGGGACTATGTGCATATATTCCCATCATGGGAATATTATTGTGAAGACAAACACCATTTTCACATCTTCCTGTCCAACTTACGTGTAAGTGCTATTATTCATGGTTATTATTTTCCTGTTTTCTGCTGATTGAACACATCAATGATTTACATTACATTGTTGTAACTAGGCGAGGGTCAATCTGGATAGTCATGATGAGCAAAGCTTGCTTGTGCTTTTCAACAAAGCATTGCAGCAGTATCGATGTTACCTGAGGAAATCACACTTTGATGGCAAGTCTATAAACGAATTTCCGGTGAAGTCTCCTATGCTAAATTTAGAAGACATTGAATGGAAAAACCTTGTTATGCACTGGTCTCGTTCCCAGGATGAGGTACTGTCTATGAAATCACATGACAATTTGAACTTCTACTTTTCTGCATGTGCCTTACGAATCTTTTTTGCAGGAAATCTGCTCGAAGAAGAATTCCGGTTTGACAAGAACGACAGGATATCGCAAATATGCTGCCCACTGCTTTGCTCTTGTTAGTACCTGTTATCCTGTATCATTGTACTTGCATACATACCTGGTTCATTATGTGACAGGAGTATGCATGATAGCTTGCTTATCAATTGTTTGGTCCAAATTATCTGATCTGTATGAATGGTTACATTAGTGTAGAATATATCCAATGCCAATGTTTTTTAGCTCTGCATTGTTCTTGTAAGTACATGCTGTCCTTTATCAGTGTACTTATAATGACAGGTAGTTGTTCATGTACCATCACTCTGCAGCTTATTTTCCTTTGCCCTCCATTTTCTACACATCAGATCTATATTTACTCTTACCATAAGGTTGGTACTGAAGAAGTTTAGCTGTGCATTGCTCTTGGTTGTACATTTTGCCTGTATCGCTGCACTTACATTTATAGCTACTTGGTTATGTAGCATCACTCTTCATCTTATCTTAAATATTCTCCATTTTTTCGTATATTATCACATCTATATTTACTCTTAACAAAATGTAGAATAAAGGCAATGCTTTGGAAGAAGATTCTGTGGTAAACTTCTTGAATTGCCCCACCCCCATCACCATGGACAAGGCCTTTATAGAGCCTGTCTTCACCAATAATGTAAGTTTGTCCATCTCAAGCCTTCAAACTTTGTTGTATATATTTGGTTAGGCATGACTGCAACAACTGTTTATTTTTGGTGTTTGCATCAAATTGCTTGTTTAAAGTTTATTATGTAGTTCATAAACAAAAGTTTCTCCTTTCTCAATTTAAGTTTTCAGTTGTACAACCAAGTTCCTTCTTCATACCATGTAAATTAAACTATACAGAGCAACTGATCTTATTTTGCACTGCATGTATGCTTCTGTTCTTCATCCGTAATCCAGTGGTGTGGTGAACCTACCCACTATAGCACAATGTCATATTCTGCAATGTCTTAACTATGAACAATGTCATATCATTCTACTATTATTTAAACCATCTCTTTATTTGCCAATCTGAAATGGTATAAATTGACAGCACACTAACCATTGATACTTATGAGTTCTTGATCTGTAATCCAGTGGTGTCGTGAAGCTGCCACCTCCTTCAAAATGTCATTTCCTGCCATGTCTTGACCTGAACAATACCATATTGTGTTAATGCAATTTTAAACTATGTCACTTTATTCGTCAGTAAGAAATGTGATGAATTGTGAGCACTGATACTTTTATGTGCAAAACCTGTCATCTGTCTGCTTGTTTATCTTTCAGAGTGATGAAGATATAAGTGTTGAACAAGCGCAGTCTCATCATCTTGCTCAGCTGCTTGCGCTGCAGCACCCCATCAGGGCTAACCTTTCTTCAACTCTATTGAAGTACTGTCGATTTTGTATATTATTTTGTCTGCGTGTTTATTTGCACTGGTGACGCTCTTTGATGCCCAGTGTATGTAATCTGCTGTCTGCTTGTGCTTTATTATCATAGTGGCGAACTTTGATGCCCAGTGGATGTAATATGCCATAATTTCTTTATTGTATAGTCTAGGTTTTTTTCTTATTCACGATGCTGCAATTATTTTACTATATATATATCCTGTCTTCGCAGTAAACCGGCCAAACCGTAAAATTACGGTACATAATCGGGCCGTCATGCAATCACGATGTAGGTTGGTCCTGAAACATGCCAAACAGCTCACGGGCCGGCAGCAGCCCAAAATGAACCCCGGCCCATGATTGTGCGAAACAAATCACGGGCTTTTAACAGGCCAAAATTGTCTCGGTCCTTGTTTGGCCCAATCAGATATCGGCTGCGAGCAGGCCGGATGCAAACTGGGCCATAGTTATGCCCAACTACATGACGGGCTTTTAACAGGCTGAAACTAATATAGGGCCGAAATGTTAAACGGGCCCTTAATAGGCCAAAACTAATATCAGGCCGAATTACTAAGTGGGCCTTTAGCAAGTGGGCCCAAAAGCATAGTGTCCAGTTGACGGGCCGAATCTGATATGGGCCATAATTGAGCCCAAAGCCTCTTAAAGGGCCGGACCTGATCTGAGCCGTAATTTGGCCCAGAACGTGGTAGGCTTTTAACAGGCCGGATCTCATATGGGCCACTATTAGGCCTAGAGCGTGGGAGGCCATTAATGGACCGGATCAAATATGGGCCGGCATTTGGCCCAAAACATGGCAGCCAGTTAATGGGTCGGCCTACTAGGGTCCTCAAAATCTTGTGGGCCTACAGCTTGGTCGGCCAATTAATGTCGGCAAAATCTCGTGGGCCTTTAGCTGGGCCGGCCCATTATGATCCGCAAGAATCTTGTGGGCCTTTACCTCGGCCGGCCCATTATGACACACAAAAATCTTGTGGGCCTTTACCTGGGCCGGCCCATTATGGCCTGCAAAATCTTGTGGCCCTTTAGCTGGGTCAGCCCATTATGGTCTGCAAAATCTCATGGGCCTTTAGCTGGGCCGGCCCATTATGGTCCGCAAAATCTTGTGGGCCTTCAGTTGGGCCGGCCCATTTAAACTTGATGGGCCGGTCCACGTGTCAACATATCATAGGCGCGTCTCGCCCATTGGATGAGTGACACCTGTGCCAACACGGACCTGACACGTGTCTCCTCCAGCCAATGATGATTTTACACGTGGAAAATCCCCATTGGTCGGGGTTGTTAACGGGTTATCGGATCCAAAACCCGACCCAATAGCTTAACGGCATTCCATTACGATGGATGGCACGTGTCGGTCATGCTTGATGAAAGCACTTTTGTGACGCGCGATTTACCGTCATGGAAGTGGACACTTCCGTGATGATAATTTTGGTAATGTCATGGAACACTTCTACGACAGCACAGGTATGACTATCTTGATTCTGTCATAAAATCGTCATGGATGTACATGCATGACAAAAAACGCGAGCTACTGTGACAAACATGTATCATCACAGAAGTGTATTTTTTTGTAGTATGAGAGAAGAATATTAAATGAAGGTTGTCGCATGCTATAATTAAGGATAGACATGTATCCTATAGCTAGAGCACATGTTGGTGCATTAGTCAATCAATATTGATTAGATTAAAGGCTAAATGCATTGGAAGTGTAGATGTACACTCTTTGTTTTTGAGCCGATGTACACTCTTTGTTGGAAGACCGAGGGAGTACACATCCATGCACTCACATACACAACGAGGGTGGTTCGCGCGCAAGGGTTGGACTCCTGCCGCACCTGCATAAAGTTTTGTTTAACTGGTTTTTTTGCCCTGCCAACTAACAGGTGGGACCCAGAAACCAGGTGACAATTTAACCAGACAATAAAGTGCCACGTCAACTATGTGGCTGGTTAGTAGGGTGCAATACGGTGCTCTATGATGAGCTAGTGATCGTATAATCACCGCAAAACTATATAGTGACCGTAAAGAGCGTATTGTTACATACGTTGACCGGCAGTGTATTTTTCTCATTTCAGATTAAGCCATATTAACCGGAAAGGAAGCAATATGGACTAGTACTAGTACTTCTTTGACGTGTCTCGTCAACTCGCCGAACGAGGAGAAGCTTGCCTACTACGCCTCTCCCTCGCCCACATGCGCAGTGGCTCATAGGACGAGGAGAGGGTTTTGAGTACAGCGCCCCCTCCCTCTCCCTCTCCCTCTCCCTATCCCTCGCCCTCGCCCTCACGATGGATGTGCAGTAGTTCTATCATTGTCAGATTTCCAGAAGCATATTTTACTGTAGTATCATCATTGTTGGACCTTCCGAAGAGGCGAAGAGCCAAGTGCAAGGTTCACACGAGTACGAACTATTGAACCTCCCGAAGAGGCAAAGAGCCAAGCACAAGGTTTTATAGGAGTTGTCGTCCTAGTAGGAGTATACTACAACTATAGCGAACGATGCTAATGTATGATGCATCCACGTCACCTATATCCAAAGCTGTGCCACCTTTTTTCTCAAAGAGCGTGTTGGAGCCCGTGCAACAACCACACAAGTTGCAAGTACACATAACACATTTACTAGTAATAAATTCTAAAGGGCAAATGTGAGTATGCCACACAAGTTCATCTCCACTTCATGTGATAAATTTGTGCACAACTAGTCTACATATATTCACAACACTACCGTTCACAATTTACCATACTCCACTTACACGTTATAGATGGGCTACATGTCCTCCTCCAGGTTCCGGTCCCAGGTGTTCTTCTTGGATGGCATGATCCATAGCAGTGGGCAACGGGAATCATTGTCGCAGCTTTCTAGTCCGGTTCCACACGATGGAGACTCATCCAAGCTAAAGGGGCATAAATCAGGGATAGCGTGTCCCAGCATGTCGTTCATCTGGCGGTGCGCACTGAAGACACAACCATGCTTCATGAACGGCAGGCCTTCAGTGTTGTGCACGGAAGGTGGCATCCGCTTCACAATGGGGTAGTTTTCCCCAATGAAAACCGAGTACTCTCGAAGAGTGTTCCTCGGCACCCACGTAGCATCACGGGGGTCAAAGTCGATGCCGTTCATCTGGTACACGCGGCATCTCAGATTTGGACACATGGTGACGTACATAGTCAAGGTCCATGCATAATAATGTTGTGCTCAAATATGGCGGTCAGTAATAATGTGCAACAAATAGTACTACTCCGGTATAGAGGAACTAAAATAACCGGCTTATTATATATAGCCACTCTTGGCTATAGGGATGAGATAGTAAGACATGGAAAAACAAAAATGGTGGGAGCTAGTGGGTTCAAGTCTTCAAGGGCCTAGCTAGCTATGCACGTCCTCCAAGGTAAAACGTACTCCTACTAGTATCAGTAAGTAGTACAACAATGAAAGAGAAGGCAAGAGGGTTAAAAATATAATACTAAATGGAATACCTGGGTAGATGGTGACGATCCGATCGTGGTAGATTGTGTGACCATGTTGCACATCAGTGGTACCATGGGTAATGACTGCTAAGATAGTTGATCCCAATATGCCAAAGTCAGCTACAAGGTTCCAGGTTAGACCGAATCACGGATGCAAATGCACATCCAAGATCGGCAATCTTATTTTGATCGGGGGATGACTGGTCCCCGCAAAATAATAGAGTACCGCGAGGGATGCAAATGATGGTTTGTGCATTCCGTTTGTAATCTCCCATATCACAGGATGGCAACCAGATGAAACAAGTCCCTTGGCTTGTCACCGCGATGATGCGGCCTAGATGGCGCATGGCGTCTTCGAACATGTAGGGGTACAAATATGCCGCGACCAACATGCGTCAGCCTCTACTGTTACTGCCTCTTGCATTGATGGCAATCCTTATGTCGACCACCGCGATGCGATAGTAATCGTCGTAGCTGCTTCGCTTTATCGGCGGGTTCGCAATTGCTATCTTCTTCAATATCATGTAGGCATCATCATACGTATTCAAGCCCAGCCAGTCCGGAAGGCCGATCCCACTGGTGGAGAATGGGTCTATAGGAACGGCAGCACTGTTGTGGATGTTGTGCAAAATGATGGTGGTATCCGGCCGGAGGTATGCAAGCCAATCTTCGTTGGCACCGACCCAGACCTATATATAAGACGGTGGGCAGCGGAGAAATTACGGGATGGAAATGGAATAACTAAGTACTACATGATCAAACTCCATGAGTGACCTGCTCATCGGACAAAATCTGACTACCTCTCAACGTCGGCAACTCTAGCGGAGTCAATGTGCAACCATGGCCAGGGAGCGGTGGACTATTCGAAGGATTGTCCCATAGAAGAACCTTCTCCTCGAGGACGCATGGAATACCAACAAGCATGGCCTTTTCCCAAGCCTGTTTAAGCATCGTCTTAAAAAAGTTGGTGCAGGAAGCACCGAGTCTTGCGGCGGTGAGGACGTCGGAGCGGCGTGCGATTTCTCCCAAAGGATCGTCGCCCAAGGTCTCCCAGCGTCGATGAGGAGGAGAACCGCCTGGCGAATCCATGGGAGCAGCGACGAATTGCCTTCTCTTAGGGGGGAGGGGAACTGGCGAGGAGGAGATAAGAGCGTAATAACCGCGGGGCCTCGTCCCTTCCAACTGTAGCTCCTCGATCGTTCCTTAGCGAAGGGGTGAGGCTCTTATTTACTATGTACTCGTACTATAGAAGTACTAGTACTACTTTCTCAACTAGTAGTGCGATGTACTATACTTCTAGTATAGTGCACTAGTTTTGAACTCTTGAATCTCAGGGCCAATGAGCTATAGTTGGAAGTGGAGGGTACTACTGTTCTCTAGAACCATCGTTGTACTATCAATGCAGGGAAAGTACAACTGCGTGGTGGGTACTCTCGGTGCTCTATTCAAGCGCGTAGCTGGCCTACTCAGCCTTTCCTCTCACGCACACACTAGCAGCCTGTTTATCAGCATCGATTACTGCGGGGGCAGAACATTTGAGTTATTTCATAAAGTGAGACTAGGTTTTTCGCTTCCATTTGTGGACGTGTAATGGATCTCGTCAAACTTTGTTAGTAGTTCCTTCTTTATGAATGAGATGAGGCAAAGCTTTTGCCTCTGTTTCAAAACAAAAAAAACACGTCAAGAGGAATTTCTTGTATAGAGCCGATAATGGAGTGAAGTCCATGCATGCAATGCCACAAGCTACAGAGTAGTGGAGTACTAGCACTTTATGTACAGAGCCATATTGCATAGTTCCCAATGTCGTGCCAGGATTTTCCGGCTTCTTGGGCTTAATTGGGAGGCGCTAGTTTAAATATACTAGCTGATGAGGAAGCTGCAAGCAAGGTGCCGCTAGGGCGAGCACACGAGCCACGAGATGACGGGAGGGAAAACCCGGTCACGTGGTTGGGCTATCCAGTGCGGCCAGATTGTGGTGCAACATGTCTGTTCGACTTCAAAACTCAAACTATCGGTGTACAATATTGGCTCGTAGCGAACTTACTATTTAAAAAAACGCCGCCATGCATTCGGCCGGGATTGAACCCACAAAATGAGATATACACTCCCGCGACCACTAGTAGTACTCGTTCGAGTACAACGCAACCTAGAATCGCCATTCGTCGCTAGTACATTGTTCCTTACAAGAAACCACTAATAATGCCAAGAAACTACTACCACTTACATACGTGGCAGACTTAACATAAGACTACCTTATACCATTGTACATGTCATTACCAACCAGCCCTACCAAGAAACGACTACTCTACAAAGTACCGTTATAGGCACGTTTCAACCCATGTCGCCCCTTAAGTCAATGCCTTCTATTCGACCAACAAGATAGGCATTATGATAGCACACACACTGCTGGATGCATCCAGCTGCTTGTCTGCAAGGTTTGCTAGCTAGATTGGCACGGTGGTGCGGCAGCTTGCTCGTGCGTGCTGCGCTAAGGCCAGCCATATGGCTCGAGCGAAGGCCAGCGCGGCGGCTTGCTCGCGCATGATTCACGCTCGGGCCAGCCTGCCAACCCGTGCGGAGGCCAGCGTGGCATCCGGCCCGTCTGGTGGAGCGACGGCCAACTCGCTCATCACCAACGCCACCGACTAACACGCATCAGTACTGTTTGAAGTAATATTCGGGAAAATAACGATTTGAGGGGGAATAACAAGATAGAACGTCAGATGTGGGTCCCTCGTGTCAACAATCAAACAAAATGTGTTGGTTTAAGCTACCTCGTCGACACGGACATGTGGGCCAACCCTGTCATAAACGGGTTTAAACGATCCTAATCGGCACTAGGTAGTAGTTTTTGGCGCCGATTAAGAAATTTTGGGTATGTTTTTGCTATTTTTTGTGCAATAGTTTCCTAGGGCTGGTTGAAAGTGGTAGTTTTTTGTTAAATACTCTACATACTGTAAGTAGGAGTGAAAGTTAAGCTTTGGAAGCCACTAAGCAAGGCTAGTTACATAGTGCCTATGTGTACGTGATTGAAACTAAATATCAACCTTGAGTGACTAATATCTTGATGGAAAACTCGAAACTATGGAAATACTACCATTTTTTGCACGGTTGGAAATACTAGCAATGTTCATGTGCATTGCAACAGATCATAATTAGAATAATACTTATTCACAAACTTGATAGAAAACACTTAATTTTGATATACATATGTCACTAGAGATATATTATGTTTCAATCAGAATATATTCATTGGACTGTTTTGGTGAGGTGAGGGAGGGATTGGTTTGTTTTAAGATACTAATTATGGGTTTTCCGCAAATTGGTAGAGAAGTGGGATGTTGGTGAGAAAAGGCAACAACTTACCTCACAGTCGTTAGATGTAGATCTAATGGTTAGAAATGACGGATGGCAGACATACCATCATCACCAACCAAGTCTTCTGTAGGTGTACTAGCAAGATGTCCGTGCATTGCACAGAACATCAAGATGCATTTTTTATAACACATTGTTGTGATTGGCCCATGCGGGAGTAATCCCATTTGTAAAAACTAATGATATCTCAAGAAAGGGGAGATAAGGTGAAGAGGAGTGGGGCATGATGGTGATTGGTGGTCGGACTGAGCAGAGGCATGGGGATGGACGACGCCGGCAGCGACCACCATGCCAGTTTCTTCCAGAGGCTTCCTTTTTTAATTGCTCAATAATGAGGTTGATGGAGATAAGGATGAACGAGGGAAGGCCTTGTCTACAAATGTGGAGAGAGGTGCGGGTATCTTTTAGTTTAATTTCTACCCGTTAGATATATATCGGACGGTCTATATTGCAAGATGGCACACGTACCATCATCACCAACTCGGTTTTCTATAAGAGAAGAAATGTAAGTATGGAGATACAAACGTATTATCGATACTTGTTTCCGTAAACTAGGATCTACATTCTATTCAACGGCTCAGCATGTGGGGCCTTAGCACAATGACTTCTCGACTGTGTAAAACAAAGGTTTTCCCGTCACTGATAAGGAGGGGCTGATGGCGGCGCACTTTCGGCTTTCTCTAGTCCTAGCAGTCATACTAGGTGGTCTACGCACGTGTAGATTTATTCTTTTTCACATCTCGTGTTCGCCGTACTGCCATGACTGTTGCTGAATAGACGGTAAGTTATTCACAGGAAAAGCTTTGTTGAGCGTGTGTGCGAGAGAGAGAGAGAGAGAGAGAGTGCATGTGTGATATGTGTAGAGACTGAGGCAATGATAAGAGATTCTTTGTGTCTCTGTGTGTGGAGGATAGAGAGAGACATGTACATGGGGCTTTGTGTTGTGTAATGTGGAGACACATAGACATAATCAGAGAGTGAGTGTGTGAGATACACATGCGGACATGGGGAGAGATGTGTGAGTTAGAGAGATGAAGAATTTTGGTGTGCATGTGAGCTATATAGGGGGCTATATACATACCTAGAGCTGGAGAGAATATGCAAGGGTGTGTGTCTTAAAAGAAGGATCCAGATAGATGGGTGTTTGTGCGTGTCTGTGTGTTTGTGCGCGTGTTTGTGTGTGAGAGGGAGTGTGTGTATGTGGAGTAGAGAGACCACTAATGATGTAAACCTAGTATAGGGAAGGGGGAATAGTGTGACATGTGTGTCAAAGACAGACAAAGGCATGTGTAGTAGCGGGATAGCATGGGTGCGGGCGGGGAGCAGACTATTTGGAAGAGACATCGAGTGTGTGTGGGAGAGGGGTGTGAGAGCGAGAGAGAGAGAGCGAGAGAGAGAGGGAGCTAGCGACAGAGAGATAGAGATAGCGACGGGGAGAGAGAGGAAGAGAGGGGGAGAGAGAAGGGTCGTTTGTGTGCAGAAGTGGCGTATAGATAGGGAGACAATGTTGATGTTGTTCGAAAGTGGCCTATGTACGGAGACGCAAGGGAAGCGAGTCGTCATGTGTGTGATAGGGACTTCATGAGAGATCTAGAATAGATGGTGTAGAGAACAATGTGCGAGCTTGAGAACGATGATACATTAGGGAGCTATGGAAAGAGTCATGGCATATATGTATACAGGGAAGGAGCTGGGGCGGGTTCGCCTGTGGGAGAGATAGAAAGAGGAGAGTGGTGCACAAGGAGACAAAGTGTGTTTGTTTGTAGTGGGGGTGGTGTGCGAGGTGAGTGTGCGAGAACCACATAACTAGGGAGATAGATGTTTGGGGGCGACGTTTTGTGTGTATGGGAAAGGTATACTCTACATAGTGTGTGCTTGGAAAGAGAGATGCCGGGAGACCTAGAGAGTGGGGGAAGAGATGTGTGCATGCCCGAGAGACAAAGTGATAGAGACCTATATTGGGGTCTGGACTTTAAAAGAGAGGGGGTGTTAATGTGCTCGTGTGTTCATGTGTGGGGGAGAGAACAACTTGTGTGTGAGGGAGTCTTGGATTAACGGGTCCTCGGGCGTCCGACCTGTGTGACATGGGCCGGACTGTTGGGCCATGAAGATACAAGGTAGAAGACTTCCTCCCATGTCCGGATGGGACTCTCCTTTGCGTGGATGGCAAGCATGGCATCCGGATATATTATTTCCTTTCTCTGTAACCGACTTTGTGTAACCCTAGTCCCCTCTGGTGTCTATATAAACCGATGGGTTTAGTCCGTAGAGACAATCACAATCATACAGGCTAGACATCTAGGGTTTAGCCATTATGATCTCGTGGTAGATCAACTCTTGTAATCCTCATATTCATCAAGATCAATCAAGCATGACGTAGGGTATTACCTCCATCAAGAGGGCCCGAACCTGGGTAAAACATCGTGTCCCCTGTCTCTTGTTACCATCGACCTTAGACATACAGTTCGGGACCCCCTACCCGAGATCCGCCGGTTTTGACACCGACATTGGTGCTTTCATTGAGAGTTCCACTGTGTCGCCGCCAGAAGGTTCGATGACTCCATAAATCATCTTCAACGATGCTGCCCTGGGGGAGGTTTTTCTCCTCGGACAGGTCTTCATATTCAGCGGCTTCACACTGCGGGACAACTCGCTTGGCCATCTAGAGCATATCGACAGCTACTCCCCAGGTCACCAGATTTGTTTTGGAAGTCTGGATTATGTCGCTGATATTCGAGGAGACTTGATCTTCCAAGGATTCACGACCCCAACCTCCACTCTGGCCTTAGATCCAGAGTGCGTCGCCAGGTCCGAAGATGGGACTTCTAAGCCTGCTAGACTATCTGCGGCTACTAAGCCCACTATGGGGGAGTCGGAGGAAGCAGTGTCGTTGGCAACCATCATAAAGTCAGACTCTTATCCAGACACTGGCTCCGAGCCCTCAGAGTCAGCATCCTGTGAGCTCGGCCATAGAGTCCCCTTCCCACCGTACTCCACGAATTCTTCCCTTCCTAGACAAACCTCGCCTTTAAGCGAGGCTCTGGACTTGATGTGATCCCTCGTTATTACAGAGGAGCAACGTACGAACTACGCCCAGCCCGGACTAGGGGCTGAGAGCGGGGAATTTTACGTCCCACCCACCACCCACTTCATCGCCACAGTCGAGGACTTAACTGACATGCTCGATTATGGTTCTGAAGACATTGATTGTATGGACGACGATGCCGGAGAAGAGCAGGCCCAAAACCCGCTGTTTACCGGACGCTGGACGGCCACCTCTTCGTATGACGTGTACATGGTGGATACACCCAAAGAGGGTGACGGCGATAATGAGAAAAATCTAGTCGAGGATAAACCTCTTGAGATACAGCCAAAGCATCGTCGTCAGTGGTACCGCTCTAAATCACGCCATGGAAAAGACCATGATACCGGCACGAGAGACAACAACACTCCGGACAAGGCCGAAGACCGAGAAAACCTCGTCGAGCCAACCTCAGAACGGGATGATCGGGAAGATGGGTAAGTTAGCCCTGATGAACATGCCATAAACGAAGACTCGGAGGACAGTAACTATCTTCCACTCTCCGAGGATGAGGTGAGCCTCGGCGACGAAGACTTTATCGTGCCTGAGGAACCTCTTGAGCAGGAGTACTTTAAGCGCCGGCTAATAGCCACTGCGAGGAGACTGAAAAAGAAACAGCAACAGCTTCAAGTTGATCAAGATCTACTCAACGACGGGTGGACTAATGTCCTGGCAGCCGAGGAGTAAGGCCTCGAGCGCCCAACTAAAAGTTACCCGGAGCGTAAACTTCTACCTCACTTCGATGACGAGGCACTTGAGCCCGTACCGTCAGCATGTAATGCGGCTGACCGGCCACCACATGGCCGGGACAAAATGGAAACTCAAGTCGAACACCAGACCATATTATCCTGCCATAAAGGTTGAGACACAACAACTCAGGGATATACATATGACCGACAACAGGACCTGCAAAATAGAGCAGGTCCGACCAGATCGATCTACGGATCGCAGGGGCGTGCCCCCACGCGCGACGACGGCTATCTAGCCGGACGTGACAAGCATAATCATCGCCCGGGCCGAAAATTGCAGACGGACTCCATCCAAGCTACGTCGCGGCCTGGCCGGATATAGAGGCGCCGCACACCCCCTCTGCTTCACCGATGAAGTAATGGAACATGAATTCCCAGAAGGGTTCAAACCCATGAATATCGAATCATATGATGGAACAACAGATCCCGCGGTATGGATTGAGGACTTTCTTATCCATATTCATATGGCCCATGGTACGATCTTCATGCCATCAAATACCTCCCCCTAAAACTCAAGGGACCAGCTCAGTACTGGTTGAACAGCCTGCCTGAAAACTCTATTGGCAGCTAGGAGGACCTGGAAGACGCCTTCCGCGACAACTTCTAAGGCACATACGCCAGACCTCCGGATGCCGATGACTTAAGTCACATAGTTAAACAGCCCGGAGAATCGGCCAGGAAACTCTGGACTAGGTTCCTAATTAGAAAGAACCAAATTGTCGACTGTTCGGATGCCGAAGCACTCGCAGCCTTTAAACATAGCATCCGCGACGAGTGGCTCTCCCGCCATCTCGACCAAGAAAAGCCAAAGTCCATGACATCTCTCACCACACTAATGACCCGCTTTTGCACGGGAGAAGATAGCTGGCTCACTCATAGAAGTAATAGCGCAGGCGATCCTGGCACCTCAGAAGCCAGCGACGGCAATGGCAAGCCACGACGCAATATAGACAAGCGTCGCAACTGGGGGAGTCCTGGATTAGGGGGTCCTTGGACAGCCGGACTATATACTCCGGGCTGTTGGACTATGAAGATACAAGATTGAAGGCTTCGTCCTATGTTCAGGTGGGACTCTCCTTTGCGTGGAAGGCAAGCTTGGCAATTCGGATATGTAGATCTCCTTCTCTGTAACCGACTTTGTATAACCCTAACCCCCTCCAATGTCTATATAAACCGGAGGGTTTAGTCCGTAGGACGAGAACAATCATAATCATAGGCTAGCTTCTAGGGTTTAGCCTCTACCATCTCGTGGTAGATCAACTCTTGTAATACTCATATCATCAAGATCAATCAAGCAAGAAGTAGGGTATTACCTCCATCGAGAGGGCCCGAACCTGGGTAAACACGGTGTCCCCCGCCTCCTGTTACCATCAGCCTTAGACGCATAGTTCGGGACCCCCTACCCGAGATCCGCCGGTTTTGACACTGACATTAGTGCTTTCATTGAGAATTCCACTGTGCCGTCATGATAAAGGGTTGATGGCTCCTTCGATCATCGGCAACGATGCGATCCAGGGTGAGGTTTTTCTCCCCGGACAGATCTTCGTATTCGGCGGGTTCATACTATGGGCCAACTCGCTTGGCTATCTGGAGCAGGTCGATAGCTACGCCCCTGGCCATCAGGTCAGGTTTGGAAGCTTGAACTATACTGCCGACATCTGCGGAGACTTGATCTTCGACGGATTCGAGCCCATGTCAGGCGCACTGCACAGTCACGACGAGCATGACTTAGCTCTGCCATCGGACGGTGTTCGGGAGATCGCACCTGCGGCTACTCCGTCCCTCAATCCGGAGTAGATCGTGCCATCCGAGGACGGGTGGATGGACCCTGCCACGGAGGCCGCACACTCAGCGGTGATAGAGACGAATACTGACTTAACCTCCTATGAGACCTGCGTTACTGGACCCTTGGATTCGTCCCCGGCCACAGGCTTCGAACCGCCTGCGTCCGTGCCTATCCAATCTGATTGGGCACCGATCATGGAGTTTACCTCCACAGATATTTTTCAACACTCGCCCTTGGGCGATGTGCTAGATTCATTGAGGTCTCTCTCCTTGTCAGGAGACCCTCGGGCGAACTATGTCTGGCTCGAGTGGGAAGCGGACGACGAAGGAACTTGTTCCCCACCCACCACCCACTTAATAGCCACTGTCGACGACTTAACCGACATGCTTGATTTCGACTCCGAAGACATCGATGGTATGGACGACGATGCAGGAGAGGAACAGGAAACACCGCCCACAGGGCGCTGGACAGCCACTTCATCACACGATATATACATGGTGGATACACCCAAAGAAAACAATGACGAGGAACAGAAGCATGCAGCGAAGGATAGTCCCCTCGAGAAGCAACCAAAACGACGATGTAGGCGTCTCTCCAAATCCCGCCTCAGCAAAAACAGCGCAAGAAAGAATAATACCCCGGTCAACTACAAAGGAAACGATGACCACATGGACCCAACGATGGAGCAGGATGACCTAGCCGATGGCGAACATAGTCTGGAGCCGCTGTCCGATCACAGCGACACCGAGGATAAAGCACATCAACCTGTCTCCGGAGAGGAGAACAGTCCAAACGACGATGCACACATCATCACGGAAAGGCACTTGGAACAAGAGAACATCCATAGAAGGCTTATTGCCACCGTGAGGAGCCTGAAGAAGCAGAAGCAAAGGCTTAAGGCCGCGCAGAATACGCTCAATAGCAGATGGAACAAAATGCTTGACACTGAAGAAAAGTACGGCGACATTCGCCACACAAAGAGCTATCCAAAGCGCAAGCTGCTGCCTGAATTCGACGACGAGGCTTTAGAGCCCATTCAGCCGAAAAATAAAACGGCCGATCAGCCGGATCGACCACCCGTGGCCACGACAGGGCGGCTAACGACGTCGCACACAAGTCAGCGCACGATTTACGTGAAGACCTGCAGAAAAAAGCCGGTATGGCCAGGTCCATCTACGGATCTAGGAAGCGCGCTCCGGCACAGAATCAGGGCCGCCCAAACGACTATACTGACCGAATAACAGCTCGGAATCAAAACCAAACGCTACAGCCCTCAGAAGAATGGCATGACACATCCAAATACAGGGGTGCTGTGCATGCCCTATGCTTCACCGATGAGGTGGTGGATCATGAATTTCCAGAGGGATTCAAACCTGTGAACATAGAGGCATACAACGGAACGACAGACCCTGGGGTCTAGATTGAGGACTTTATCCTTCACATCCACATGGCTCGCGGATATGATCTCCACGCCATCAAATACCTTCCCCTCAAGTTGAAAGGACCAGCTCAGCACTGGCTGAAAAGCCTCCCTGAAAACTCAATTGGAAGCTGGGAAGAGCTTGAGGATGCTTTTAGGGCCAATTTTCAAGGGACCTATGTCCGACCTCCGGACGCGGACGATTTAAGTCACATAATTCAACAACCCGGAGAGTCGGCCCGAAAGCTTTGGAACAGATTTCTCACGAAAAAGAATCAAATCATCGATTGCCTAGATGCTGAAGCCTTAGCGGCTTTCAAGCACAGTGTCTGGGACGAATGGCTCGCCAGACACCTCGGCTGAAAAACCGAGGACAATGACAGCCCTAACAAGCGTTATGACCTGCTTTTGCGCGGGCGAAGACAGTTGGTTGGCCCGTAGTGGCACCAGCAACCCAGGCACATCCGAAGTCAGGGATGGCAATGGGAAACCGCAATGCAATAAAAGCAAGCGTTGAAACAACGAAGACAGCCCAGACAACATGGTGGTAAACGCTGGATTCAAGGGCTCTCGACCCGGTCAATGGAAAAAGCCATTCAAAGGCAGCAGAGATGGACCGTCCAGCCTAAACAAGATTCTATGCAGATTATGTCAGATTCATGGCACCTCCGACAAACCTCCAAATCCAACCAACAGAGAATGCTGGGTCTTCAAGCAGGCCGGCAAGCTAAACGCCGAACACAAGGGGAGGGAGACACCAAGCAAAGACGAGGATGAGCCTCGCCAGCCGAACACTGGGGGACAGGAAAAATTCCCACCAGAGGTCAAAACAGTGAACATGATTTACGCAACTCACATACCGAAGAGGAGGCGCAAACGCGCACTCTGAGACATATACGCCATGGAGCCCGTCACCCGCAAGTTCAACCCTTGGTCAGTCTGCCCGATCACTTTTGATCGCAGGGATCACCCAACTAGTATCTGGCACGGAGGATTGACTGCCATGGTGCTAGACCCAATAACTGATGGATACCATCTCACCCGAGTCCTTATGGACGACAGTAGTAGTCTTAATCTGATATATCAGGACACCATCCGCAAAATGGGGATAGACCCGACAAGAATCAGCCAAAGCAATACTACCTTTAAAGGAGTAATACCAGGCCTAGAGGCCCGCTGCACGGGCTCTCTAGTACTAGAGGTTGTATTCGGTTCTCCCAACAACTTCCGAAGTGAAGAATTAACCTTCGACGTTGCTCCATTCCGAAGCCGCCATCATGCACTACTCGGAAGAATGGCCTTCGCTCGTTTTAATGCAGTACCGCATTACGCTTATCTTAAGCTTAAGATGCCCGGTCCACGTGGCATCATCATAGTTAGCGGAAACACAGAGTGTTCCTTACGTACGGAGGAATATGTGGCGGCTCTAGCAGCCAATCACCGAACGGCCTCTCCAACCAGAATAAATGATTAGTCGTCAAGACCACGAACACGGTTAGACGAGTCCGGCACACCACTAGCTGTAATAGCTCAGATAAACCTGAGATTGGGTCGATGATATACCCCCATAGGTGGTGCTAGGGGCTTCCCGCATGTAAAAAGGGCTACAGTTTGGCTTGACCCTATTTAGATTGCATTTTAACGGTTCATTAAGAATACCCAATTTTTCGCACGAAGACTTTCACCTGGGGTTTTCTCTTTTACAGATGATCATCGTGCTACACCCTTCCAGGATATGGCACAATGGAGACACAGGCGCAGACATGCAGCAGGGCCCCGCTCAAAGGCCTATTTTTAGATTAAGACCCTGTGTAAACCTTTTTTACTGTCTCTTGTTGCTTCACTCCCTCCGGATACTCAACACAACCGAAAGGGATGCTGGCGTTATTGGCATTTCGTCACGTCAGAATAATGCAAGTACCTGGAAGTTCAGGGCTCATTATCGAGGGCGTTACTCATCCCAGTAGTTGTAAAGTCCGAATACCTTAGGGAGTGTTCAGCGTCGCGAGTTTGGCCTTCTATGCATCAGCTCCGAATCATGTCTTTGGTCAACAGTTGGGTTTGCCCGGCTCCCGTGTTTTGCTAACTTACGTTCCGCTCTATCGGCTAAGGTGGCACCGGGAGAACTACTGCGATTGTGCCCTGGTTCATTTGGACGAGCACCTCAGTAGAGAAAGCTGAAAACTGACTGTCATGATAAAGCGCGAGACTGGTCAACCACTCGATGACTCAGCGGAATCTTCGCGATTCCTCCGCCTTAATGAAGGACCGGTTTCCCGGTCATGTATGTATGTGCACCGTATTCGGATGAGCGTGGAAGAACAAGGGGCTATATAGTAGCCCCACCGTCAAACTCCTATGGCTAAGTGAAAGTGTTAAACCTATATAGTCTGATTGCCTTGTTCGTCGCGCTATCACCGCCTTAATGGACCAAGACGTTGGGTCAAGTGTGAATACTCGCTTTTCTCAACACCCCCGCATTATATGCATGGGGGCTGAAGCCGACGACTGCAAACTTTTAGGTTATATACATACATAAATGGCAGCACAAGAGGCATCATAATACTTTCAGGCAAAAGTATAAACACAGCCTTTATAATCCAAATAGCATTGTTGTCGGATTTCGGGTTCCGGCAGACCCTTAAGGTTCGAACACTGGGGTGCGCGTGGAAATCTCGCCTTCAACCTCTCCGTCTCGATGGGATCTAAACTACTAAAAGAGCTGCACGAAAGACACAAGATTTATACTGGTTCGGGCCAGCGATGTGGTGTAATACCCTACTCCAGTGTGTGGTGGATGGATTGCCTCCTGGGGCTGGTGTGGATGAACAATACAAGGAAGAACAGCCTCGCGAGGGTCTGTTCTTGGTTGTGGTGATGAACTGCTATGAGGAGTTCAGTCACCTTTCTCTCTCTTTCTCTCTCAGATCCCGGACCGAACAACCAGGAATCGAACCACTAGGAATCGAACTCCTAGGAACCGAACCACCAGGAATCGAACCAAACCCCTTGCTATGTGGGTGGCTAGTCCTATTTATAGAGGCCCTGGTCCTCTCCCCAAATATTGAGCGGGAAGGGATCCAACAATGGCAGGCTAATTTGTAGGGGGGACAGTGAGTACATCTATCCTGACAAAAGCAGTCTTGCCTGCCAAAGGCTTTGGTGATGACGCCGCGCTGGGCTCCATGGTGACCTCCGTCTCGTAGTCCTCCTGGTCTTGGTCTCGTTGCACCGAAGTGGCAACCTTTGCCTGATGCCTCGGTACTCCGCGGATATGCTTGCCCCCTTTGCACCAAAGAGGAAAGAGGGACGCTGCGCGCGCTGGCACCCGCCTGGTGCCCCATGTCGTCATGGCTTGCGTCATGGGCACCTCGCGAGGTAGCCCGCCTTGAACTCTCCGCCTCCTCGCGAGCCAGCCTGACGAGGCTGTGCCTGAGGATGCGCCGCGTCATCCGCCTCGCGAGGCTTGGCCCCTCGCGAGGGTCTTGAGCCTCGTGTTGATGAAGATGGGCCGCGCTGGGCCCCCACTTGAGCCACGCCGCAGGCCGCAGGCAGGCAAGTCTAGGGACCCCCGTTCCCAGAACGCCGACAGTAGCCCCCGGGCCCAAGGCGCGCATGGACTTGGCTGTGCCGAGAGGCGAAAGGGCAAGGGCGAAGCACCGCGGGCCCCAACAGCCTGCGGCCTTGGACGCCGCGTGGCGGTTGATTGGACGTGGCGCCTCCACTTCCCCATGATGCCTTGGTGATCGTGCGAGTTGGACAAGTCCCTGCATGCAGAACGTGTTATGATTACCTGTGATCATGGAGACCGGCGGTTGGCCTTCGCCGGCTATAAGTACGGCACCGCTCGTGCCCGTCCAGTCCATCTCCTCTTGCTCTCTCCCTCGCCTCAGTTCTTGCTCCGTCTTGGTGTGATGGCTCCGATTCGCTGATTCTCTGCAGCGGAGAAGGGAAAGGCTCCTCGAGAAGGGCCAGACCCTCTCCTGCCGAAGAAGCGACTCGCCCATTGCAGCCGGGACGATGAGGACCATCCGGCGGTGGCGAGGCCCTGGGGCGAGCGGGCTCCGCCGGGGTTCCCGCTGCCCTTGTACGCCCACGTCGAGGGCCCCGGAGGTGTTGATGCTGATCCCCGCGGTCAGCACCGTCGTCGGCGCCGTCGGGTTATGAAGGCGTGGGTGGTTCCTCCTAGAGTCCATGCCGAGGGCTTCTCCCATGAGTTCGTGCTCCACGTTGTCACTCCTCTTCAGTCCTGGATCCGCCTTCCTCCCTTCTTTGCCTCTGTGGTTCTTCCAAGGGGGCCTCTGGACCTCCAGCTGCAGCACGTCGACTGCGGCGCCCCGTGACCGAGGCCGAGGTCATCGTCGCTGCCCCGGGCGCGGTCTACATGTCCCACGGCTGGAGGGAGATCGCCCGGGTCTACAGGGAAAGAGGCGTCTTCACGGTCCACCTAGAGTATGACGGCGCGGCGGTGATGTTCTTCAAGGTCTTCGACGCGATCGGGCGCCGGCTGGAGTGCTACCGCGGGAGAGGCGGCCAGGACCTCGCCCTGGTGAGGGCTAGGCCTGTCGACCGCCCCCTTGGCAGTGGCGCCCGAGGGTCCAGCGGCTCCAGCGAAGGCTTCGCGACTCCGGAGACGAGCGCCGACAGTTACGAGCTCCCGAGTCGTCGCCGCTCCAGGAGCAGGGCGGACGCGTCAGGCCGTCGCCAACCCTGATCTGGATGGGGTCGGTGCCGGTGCCTGACGGCGCACTGTTGATGATGGCGTCTCCCATAGTAGCTCATGTAGTTAGCGTCCCTTAGGATCCGCTCCCTGCAAGGAATCAGAATGCGCCCCGTGGGGGCTTGTAAGGTGTCTGTAGTCCTATTTGTTAATATGTATGACCTTTTGACGTGGATCCGAGCGAGCTACTAACTCCGTTATAGTTCAGCCTTCCCTTTCGCACCTCACGAGGGCTTGGTGCTCTACGCCGACAGGTCCCAGTCCCAAGGCGGCGTCAGCCGTCGCTGGTATGCCAGGTCGCGATGCCGTGGTCAAGGCCAGGAGGTGAGCGACCCGAGGTCCAGTAAGAGCCCCTGAGTCGCGATGCTCAGGAGGTCCCCTTTAGCACCCAAGCAGCCATCACTTAGTGAGAAAGGGAAGCAACATCGCTAGTACGGAGTTGCTTTAGGTGCGGGGGTAGTGCTGCAGCAGCCAGTGACGTGGGTGGTAACTTATCTTGAGGATCAGGGCCGTTCCAGGTGTGCCGTTGGGTCCGTGTGTGGATAGGACTGGAAACGCTCGGCAAGGTCCTCGCGAGGCCCCTTCTTCCCCGCCTCTGCTCCCCTTTCTGCTCTACGTCCTCGGGTCCCGGCCCTCGAGCTTGTCTCAGCCGTCGCTGGTATGCCAGGTCGCGATGCCGTGGACAAGGCCAGAGGGTGAGGGCTGGAGAGCCAGTAAGAGCCCTGAGTCGCGATGCTCAGGCACCCCCCTTTAACGTGCAAGCGGTTTGCGCGGGCGAGGGCGAAGGAAACCTCGTGAGGGCCTCGGCTAGCGCGGTTCCCTCCAGGGATCCTGCAGGGTCATAACAGAAAGAAGATGGTGTTGCCACGACGGCCATTAGTCAATCGTTAGTCACTCAAGACCTTGCTGGTTGAGGTAGGCGAGGCGTATCTGGGCACCCGTGAGCCAGCGCGGGACTCCCGAGGCCCTACCTTTGGGCGGGTTGCGCCCGGCACTGGGCCGTATCTTGGAATGTGTCCCTGCAAAATTTGGTTAGATGCCGGTACTCTACGTCCTCGGGTCCCGGCCCTCGAGCTTGTCTCAGCTGTCGCTGGTATGCCAGGTTGCGATGCCATGGACAAGGCCAGAGGGTGAGGGCTGGAGAGCCAGTAAGAGCCCTGAGTCACGATACTCAGGCACCCCTCCCCTTTAACGTGCAAGTGGCCGACATGGGAAGAGAAGATGCCGTGGACGGGCACCATGCAGCTAAGCGTGATAGGCAATGCATAGTTGGAAATAAACGCTAGGGGGATACACGCCACTGGGTCTGGCCCGAACGGCTTGGGGATGATGCAGCCCGAGGGGCGCCCCCAACAAGGCAAACTAACGACGGAAAGGTAAATGCAGATACATGCTGCGGGGACGGACCCACGCGGCCTGGGAGTGATGCAACCCTGGGAGGTTGCTCCCAGCTGAGAACGGAACTTGAAAGATGTCACCTGAGGATGTCGTCAGCGTAGTGGCGTTGGTGCAGCAGACTTGACGGGCTGCAGAAGCCGATCCTCACGAGCCCCCAGGCCCCGGGGCCTCGGGAGGCTCCGGAGGCGCTGGTGACTCCTCGCGAGCTGCCTCCATCTCCGCCAAGGCCGTGGAATGCCTATCTTCCTGAGCCTCCACGATGCCCCTCATGAGGCGCTGGTACGCCGCAGCCATGCTCGGCAGGCTGTAAGGCATGCGAACATAGCTGTGGGGTGGACCTCCGCAACGCCCCACTTGCGAGGGCCAGAGGCACTCCGTTGTGGCGATCTGATTGAGCCCTGGTACGTCGACGCAGACGCGTAGCCCACCATCCTCGCCTGGATGTGGGGCCACGGCTGGCAAGCGGCGGCAACCTCTCATGATCCTTGTCTCCTGTAGCTCTTGAATGGCCTCGTCAACAAACTCTTGCTGGTCTGATCTTCCTCGCCTGGCTCCCTCTCGAGGGAAACGTGCCACGAAGCACGCCTCCACATGGTGCCCAAGCGCCTCCCTCGTGACCCTGGCTAGGTCGGTGGCCCTCCAGGTGAGAGCCCCCGAGCCCTGCCTAAGGAGGGCGTCGGGCGCGCTTTCCTACGCGATGGAAGGAGGGCCCTCCTGAGGAGGCACGGGCCCTGAGGGGCCTGCCTCCTGAGGGGCTGAGCCTGACGTCGTCTTCTTCTTCTTGGGGATGGTCTCAAGAAGCCTCCTGCTTCCGCGACCTGGGTCTTCTAGCGACGCAGCCTGAAAGGCTCGCTCCAGGGAACGCACTGCATCTCTCTCTTCACAGGGCACCGTGATGACGCCGCCACTTCCTGGCATCTTGAGGACGTTGTAGCCGTGGTGGGTCACGGCCATGAACTTGGCCAGCGCTGGGTACCCGAGGATGGCGTTGTACGGCAGGCGGATGTGAGCGACGTCGAAGTCAATGAGCTCGGTGCGGTAGTTGTTGCGGGCCCCGAAGGTGACAGGGAGGCGGACCTGCCCGATCGGGATTGTGGAACCGTCAGTGATCCCGGAGAAAGGCCTGGTTGGCTGAAGCTGGTCGTAGGGCACTTGGAGGTTGTTGAATGTTTGCACGGACAGGACGTTGAGCCCTGCCCCGCCATCGATGAGGGTCTTGGTGACCAGCACGTTGCTGATGACTGGGGAGCAGAGCATCGGGAGGACTCCTGCAGTGGCCGCGCACTTGAGCTGGTCTGCCGAGCTAAACGTGATGGGGCACGCCGACCACCTGAGGGGGCGTGTTGCTTCGAGCTTGGGGAGAACTCCATTCACTTCGCGGGCAAACTGCTTGAAGATGCGTTGGGAGGCCGGGGCTTGAGCTCCGCCCAGGATGCAGGCGATTGCGCGCGGCTCCTGGAAGCCCCCAGCCCCCTCGTCTTGATGGCGGTCTTCGTTCCTTCTTGGTGGAGGCGGCAGCGGAGGTAGGCCCGCGTTGCCATGAGGGCGGTCCTCACGAGGCTGGTCTCTCCAGTCCCCCTCACGAGGCAGGTCTCGCCAGCGGTCCTCGCGAGGCTGGTCGCGCCACCCCGGGCGCGGGGCGCGATCTTCCCAGCGTCCTGGGTTTCTTCCTCCTCCCCGGCCGTAGCCCCGGTCAGCACGGTCAGGGCGACGGCCGATCCTTCCTTCTCGCACGGCGCGGAGCTCTTGACATTCGTTGGTGTTGTGGGTGTGGAGGTCATGGTACACACAGTACCGGTTGCCTCTGGAGGGTTCGGGCAGATCCTTGCCCCGCTTGGTGTCTGGTTCTGCCGTGAGTATGGCAGCCCCCTTGCGCTTCACGTCCTTGTCCTTGGGCTTCTTCTCTTCTGGGTCCGCTGTAGGCAGCTCGAGGAGGGAGAGGCGTCCCTCCTCAGCCCTGGCGCACCTGTTCGCTAAGTTGAACAGCTCCAAGGAGGTGCAGAGGTCCTCATGCATTGCCAGCTCCTCCTTCATCTTGACGTCATGCACGCCGTCAGAGAAGGCGGAGATGATGGCCTCCTCGGACACCTTGGGGATCTTGAGGCGCGCGCTGTTGAAGCGCTGGATGTACTTTTGCAGGGTCTCTCCGGGTTGTTGCTTGATGCGGCGCATGTCGCTCACGGCGGGCGGCCGGTCGCGAGTACCTTGGAAGTTGGCGATGAAGCGGGTGCGCATCTGGTCCTAGGAAGGGATCATTCCTGGAGCCAGATTCAGGAGCCAGGTGCGCGCTCCTTCCTTCAGCGCCATGGGGAACCAGTTAGCCATGACCTTCTCGTCCCCGTTGGCAGCCTCGATGCCCAGCTCATAGAGCTGGAGGAATTCTGCGGGATCAGTGGTGCCGTCGTAGTGAGGAGGCAGGTCCGGCTTGAACTTGCCGGGCCACGCGACGCTGCGTGGCTCGGGGGTGTAGGCGTGGCAGCCCGCGGTGGCCAAAAAGGCCTCGGTTGGTGGAGGGCTTGGTATTGAGGGGCCCCACGCGCTGCAGCTAGGAGCAGGGCGGGGTCTTGACGCGCCGGAGCTGGAGCAGGGTCGCGGCGTGCCGGAGCAGGGAGCGCCCTGGCAGCCCCTTGCGGGCGAGGGACTTCTTGGCAGCTTCGCTCTTGCTGCGCTAGCGCCTGACGGAGCGGGCTCCGCCCAGGGACCAAGCGCCTTGGAGCCATGGCATCTTCTTGGAGGGGAGGCGGCTGGTGCGCCTCTGGAGCTTCGTTGCCCGCGTGGGGTGGAGTGCGACGCAGAGGGACGGACGGCGCGGAAGAGCCCCCTGCGACGCGAACAAGCTCGGCGATGCGGTCGCGCCATTCTTCGTAGACGTCGTCGACAGGATGGTAGCGCAGGAGCTCGTTTGCCACGAGGAGCGCAGCTCAAGCCTCCAAGGGTGCGCGGAGCGCGTGGGACGAAGAGCCAGCTGGTGCGAGTGACGGGGTGGCGGTACGGCCGTCTTGCCGCACGGATGGGTGCTGAGACGATGCCTACTGCTCACCCCCCGCCGGGCCAGTGGCGGCGTTGACGGCAGGCGACGGGGAACAACGAGGACGCCCACCGACGGGGGCCGTTTGGGCGACGTGAGAAGCGATGGCGGCCCGGCGCTCGGCGCGGGCCCGACGAGCGTCTGACATGGATGCGACGGTCGGAGGAGAGCGGAGCGGTGGGAGACGAATTCCGGCGCACCCCTACCTGGCGCGCCAAATGTCAGATTTCGGGTTCCGGCAGACCCTTAAGGTTCGAACACTGGGTGCGAGTGGAAATCTCGCCTTCAACCTCTCCGTCTCAATGGGATCTAAACTACTAAAAGAGATGCACGAAAGACACAAGATTTATACTGGTTCGGGCCACCGATGTGGTGTAATACCCTACTCCACTGTGTGGTGGATGGATTGCCTCCTGGGGCTGGTGTGGATGAACAATACAAGGAAGAACAGCCTCGCG
Organism: Triticum monococcum; assembly: GCA_034509565.1. Classification (NCBI taxonomy): domain Eukaryota; kingdom Viridiplantae; phylum Streptophyta; class Magnoliopsida; order Poales; family Poaceae; genus Triticum; species Triticum monococcum. The sequence continues at coordinate 475,621,367 of CM067846.1, forward strand.
AGGGTCTGTTCTTGGCTGTGGTGATGAACTGCTATGAGGAGTTCAGTCACCTTTCTCTCTCTTTCTCTCTCAGATCCCGGACCGAACAACCAGGAATCGAACCCCTAGGAATCGAACTCCTAGGAATCGAACCACCAGGAATCGAACTGAACCCCTTGCTATGTGGGTGGCTAGTCCTATTTATAGATGCCCTGGTCCTGTCCCCAAATATTGAGTGGGAAGGGATCGAACAATGGCGGGCTAATTTGTAGGGGGGACAGCGAGTACATCTATCCTGACAAAAGCAGTCTTCGCCTGCCAAAGGCTCTGGTGATGACGCCGCGCTGGGCTCCATGGTGACCTCCGTCTCGTAGTCCTCCTGGTCTTGGTCTCGTTGCACCGAAGTGGCAACCTTTGTCTGATGCCTCGGTACTCCGCGGATACGCTTGCCCCCTTTGCACCAAAGAGGAAAGAGGGACGCTGCGCGCGCTGGCACCCGCCTGGTGCCCCGTGTCGTCATGGCTTGCATCATGGGCACCTCGCGAGGTACCCCGCCTTGAACTCTCTTCCTCCTCGCGAGCTAGCCTGACGAGGCTGTGCCTGAGGATGCGCCGCGTCGTCCGACTCGCGAGGCTTGGCCCCTCGCGAGGGTATTGAGCCTCGTGTTGATGAAGATGGGCCGCGCTGGGCCCCCACTTGAGCCATGCCGCAGGCCGCAGGCAGGCAAGTCTGGGGACCCCCGTTCCCAGAACGCCGACGATTGTTTGTACAATTGGGATACATGTCACTCGAACATGATACCCTTCGAGCACTGAGCCTCTATTAAACGAGCGCCTTCTAGGACTTCTTCAAAATAGTGCTCAGCCAAGACCAGGCCTACGACCGGATCCCAGGTTGCAATAGCGGTGGCCTCCATCTCTGCCCAGTATGTCTTAACATGGGCAAGAGCCATCCACGCACCCTCTATGCACGCCGACCTCTTTACAGCGTCGATATGCGGCACAACACCAAGGAATCGTTGCAGTAAACCAAAATAACTATTCGACCTTGGTCCCTTCGGCCAAAGATGATCCACAACAGACCTCATGGCAAGTCCGGACAACCTATCGAGCTCGGCCCACTCGGCCATTTGTTCATTCAACGGCAGCGAACGCGTTGGAGCACTGAACTGCGACCAGAACAACCTTTCCACTTCATGATCTTTCTGATCTTTGAAAAACTCAGTCGCATCAGCAGCACTCATTGCCAAGTCCAAGTACGCGTCTGCAGCACTCCATAATTGATCCAGAGGGGCATACTTTGGATCTCTGAACTTTGTACGCAACAAAAAGGGCTTCCTAGCTGTGATATCTCCGGCTTGACGGAGCTCCTCCTTCGTCGCTCTGACTTCAGAGCGGGTTTCCTTGGCTGCTTCCATGGCTTTCTTCAGGTCAGGCGCTTTCGCTTGGCTTTCCTTTTCAAGAAGCTCATATCGTCCAGCAGCATCTTTTAGCTCAACAGCCATCTTGGCTAATTTATCTTCGCTCTGGTGATGAACAGCCTGTTCGGCTCTTAACTCTTTGGCCGCCTTTAGGGCGGCCGCATCACTTCTCCTGGTCTGTTCCTTGGCTCGGGCAAGTTCCGTCCGAAGGGTCTCCACGGCGGCAACTCCATCTGCAGTCACAATACATTATAGATACTAGCATCATGCTCCTCTTAATATTTGTTGACCACCCGAAAATACATACCCTATGCCTCGTCAAGCCGCTTGTTCACAAGCGCAATGTCGGCATCTGCCGCGTCAAGCTGCCGCCTCAGTCCGGCAAACTCAGCAGTCCGGACAACCACCGGACCCTCAGCCGCCTGCACATGAAATCAGCGCGATCATTACCTGGGACTATGATCCTCTGTTTGCCGCCTGTGGATAGCAACCGGAGTCTCAGGGGATACTATCTTTATAGAGCACACCTAACGTGTGCGGTATCGTCAAATATATATATATATATATATATATATATATATATATTACTTTGCGTACCTCAAAGCCTCTTAGCAGGCTCGTAAAAGCTTCATGCAACCCACTTTTGGCGGATGAAATCCTCTCAACCACCGTACCCATTAAATTAGGATGGGCCTCTGAGATAGCCGCTTGCTCCAAAAGACCCATCAATGCGTCCGGTTGTGCACCGGACAGTCCCGGACTCTTTCTGTTGCTCTCCTTACGAGCCGAATACTCCGGACTTCGGGTGGCTGAAGGGTTACCTTCTGGCCTTGGCGGATCAGGAGAAATCCTCCGTGATGACACCTCAGGGTCGTCCGCCCCAGAAGGCGGGGATACAGGGGGAGGTGTTTCCCTCGTTTGGAAACCTTCGTTTCCAATTCTTCAGAGGCGGTCATTTTCCTTCCTTGGGGAGAGGGGATTCTAGATTCTTCTCCCCGATTATCCTCCTTAGCGGAGACACTAATTCCCCCGGTTTGGATGAGTAATGTGCGAAGCCCGCTTTCAGCTTCTTTATTCCTCCCTTTATCTACCCCTGATGGCACTTGATAAGGTGTGTGCTCAAGCATCCTGGCTAATACAGGATCCGGTGAACCTTCGGGAAGGGGGGCCGAACACCAGATCCTCTCCGCCTTTCTTATCCAGTCCTGTCCGAGAGCGATTTTTTCAGAATGATGTTGTGAAAAATAAAAAGACAGCATGTTCGGCTACAGAATTACTTACGTGGGTATCTAGACGGTTGCAGTTGAGACCCGCATCCTCGGTGGTGTCCAGACACTTTATTCGTGATCCGAAGAACAATCCATACATCTCTTCGAGCGTCACGCCGAAGAATTGCTGAATAGTTCACGGTCCTTCCGGGTTGAACTCCCACATACGGAGAGATCGACGTTGGCATGGCAGGACCCGACAAACTAGCATAACTTGCATTACCCTGACAAGACTGACATCCCTCTTGAGGAGATCTCGGATGCAACTTTGCAATGTCAGAACGTCATTAACTGTCCCCCAGTCCAGCCCCTTGTTGACCCATGATGCCAGTTGCAGCGGGGGGGCCAAGCGGAAGGCGGGGGCAGCTGCTCACTTTGTACCTCGGGGAGCTGTGATGTAAAACCACTCCCGCTGCCATAAGTTGGACACCTCCGGGAAGGAACCCTTTGGCCATAGAGCATCGCCGCCTTTGCTTATTATGGCACCTCCGCATTCTGAAGGTCTTGAGCCATAAGCCGAAGTGTGGGGTGATGCGGAGGAAGACCTCACACACAACGATAAACGACGAGATGTGAAGTATGGAATCTGGAGCTAGATCGTGGAAATCGAGCCCATAATAGAACATAAGCCCTCTAACAAAGGGATCAAGACTAAAGCCTAGCCCTCAGAGGAAGTGGGAAACAAATATGACACTGTCATTGGGTTGCAAGAGTGGGGATGACCTGCCCTTGAGCAGGCAGCCTGTGCGGGATTTCGGCGGTCAGATACCTAGCTTCCCTTAGCTTCTTGATGTCCTCCTCTGTGACAGAGGAGGCCATCACCGACCTTGAAGGTTGGATCCGGACATGGTTGAAGGTCCGAAGCGCTTAGCCTGAGCCTTGGGTGTTGGAACTCGAGGTGGGGGAAGGGAAGGACCGAGCACGAGAAGAAAAGGATAGGCCTTGGCCCCTTTATAAAGAGGGTGAATATCAAGCGTCCTCTACATGGCCATTTGGAACTTGCCTAAAATCGAGGAGTCATACTAACAAGCACGATTGGGTTACCCACACCCGTATTGATGAGAATCCCATGATAAGGGGAACACGATCTCTGCTTCGACAAGACGTGCCAAGAAAACCGCCTCGCAACACGTGTAGTGGCAGGCTCGGAAAAATGGTTCGTAATGACCGGAACACGGCAGGATGTCACGTTATGAAAAGTTGTCAGTAGATTAGATTTGTGGAATATTATACTCTCTACGGTGGTATGTGGAATTTGTTTTTACAGAGCCGGAGACAATCCTTGTGTTCAAAATCTTCTATGGAGTATTCGGAGAAGGAACCCGCCTTGCAATGCCGAAGACAATCTACGCGCCGGACTCATCGTCATTGAAGCCTGCTTCAGGGGCTACTGAGGGAGTCCTGGATTAGGGGGTCCTCGGAGAGCCGGACTCTATACTTTGGCCAGGCTGTTGTACTATGAAGATACAAGATTGAAGGCTTCGTCCTGTGTTCAGGTGGGTCTCTCCTTTGCGTGGAAGGCAAGCTTGGCGATTCGAATATGAAGATCTCCTTCTCTGTAATCGACTCTGTATAACCCTAGCCCCCTCCGGTGTCTATATAAACAGGAGGGTTTAGTCTGTAGGACGAGAACAATTATAATCATAGGCTAGCTTCTAGGGTTTAGCCTCTATGATCTCGTGGTAGATCAACTCTTGTAATACTCATATCATCAAGATCAATCAAGCAGGAAGTAGGGTATTACCTCCGTCGAGAGGGCCCGAACCTGGGTAAACACTATGTCCCCGCCTCCTGTTACCATCAGCCTTAGACGCATAGTTCGGGACCCCCTACCCGAGATCCGCCGGTTTTGACGCTGACAGCAACAATAATGCAGAAACCCAAGACACAAGGGTCAACGCTGGATTTAGTGGCTCCAAAACCGGTCAACGGAAGAAGCCATTTAAGGCAAATAGAGATGGTCCATCCAGTCTAGATAAAATACTGGATCGGCCCTGTCAGATCCATGGCAGGCCCGATAAACCTGCCAACCATACCAACAGAAATTGTTGGGTTTTCAAACAAGTCGGCAAGCTCAATGCCGAACACAAAGGGAAGGGGCCACCCAGTGATAGTGAGGAAAAGGAGCCTCGCCTACCAAGCACCGGGGGATAGAAGCAATTCCCCCCGAAGTAAAAGCAGTAAACATGATATACGTGATGCATACCTCTGAAAGGGAGCGCAATCACGAACTAAAAGATGACCACGCCATAAAGACAGACACCCAAAAATTCAATCCAAGGGCAGCCTTCTCGATCACTTTTGATCACGAGGACCACCCAGCCAGTATCCGTCACGAAGGTTCGGCAGCCCTGGTCCTCGATCCAATTATCGGCGAATTCCATCTTACGCGAGTCCTCAGGGAGAGCAGCAGTAGCCTCAGTTTACTCTACCAAGACATTGTCCGCAAAATGGGCATTCACCTTCTTGGATCACGCCCAACACAACCACCTTCAAGGGAGCAACACCCGGCACGGGCTCAATCTTACTGGAAGTTGTCTGCGGTTCACCAGAAAAATTCTGACGCGAAGAATTGATCTTCGATATTGCCCCATTCTGCATTGGCTACCATGCACTGCTCGGGTGGACCGCTTTTGCTCGTTCAATGCGGTCCCAAACTACACCTATTTAAAGCTTGAGATGCCCGGTCCCCGCAGCACCATAACAATCAACGAAAACGTGAAACGCTCCCTCCGCACTGAGGAGCACACTACGGCAATCACAGCCGAAGTGCAAAGCGGCCTCCTTAAGCCGCATATCTCATCGGTTATTAAACTGACGGCCTCTACTCGCAGGACCGGGCAATTTCAAAGCTGGATTAGCAGCTCCACCTCCCTCACTCACCTCTTATACCCGCGGATTTTGCACTACGCATACATAACTATGCACTCAAAATACCTTGGTCATCGGCGGAGGCACAAAACGGACAAGCCTAGAAAATCGGTTAGTCCGGACTTTAACCTTTCCTCTTTTCTAACTATTTATCTATACTTTTGTTACAGGTAAATTAATACTTGTCCATCTCATGGACCTTAAGGGACTCTTTATAAGTCTGGCTTCCCAGCAAATAATCGGGGATCGCTCCCTTTATGGAAGCCTTATCGCGGAAGCACAGGCAGCGCAGACGTGCGACAGGAGGTCCAAAAGATTTTTTGTAGACCAAAAGTTCTATTTGAAACATGTACAAAGCCTCTTCCCTAACCCCCGGCCCCTGGCACATAAAATGTCCTGTGTGGTGGTGTCATAATCTGTAAGATTACGTTCGACATATCAATCAGGTTTGAGTGAAACATAATCTGTCTTTAGTATTTGCTTTTCCAAATGAACCTTGCTTCTTCGGTTGTTTCACGCAGACACCTAAGCGCGAATCGCCAGGGGCTTGATACAACAACATATGGGTTGCCGAAAAAGTCTGAACAGCTCTATAGTACACTTCGGCGTCACGAGTTTGGCCTTATATGTATCAGCTCCGAATCATGTCATTGGTCAATAGTTGGGTTGCCCGGCTCCTGTGCTTGCTACCCTACGTTCTGCCCTATCAGGTAGGGTAGTAAAGGGAGAACTACTACAATTGTGTTTCTGGTTCACCTGGTCAAATACCTGTGTAGAGAAAGCCAAAAACTGACTGTCATGATGCGGCGAGAGCTGGTCAACCACTCGGTGACTTATCAGAATCTATTGTGATTTCTTCCGTATTACACGAAGGACCGTTTTCCGGTCACCTATGTAACGCAACCGTATTCGGATAATTGCGTACATACCAGGGGCTACATCGTAGACCCACCGTAACACTCCTATGGCTAAGTGAAGGTGTTAAAGCCCTATAGTCCGATTGCCTCATTCGCCGCACTGACACCTCCGTTCCGGACCAAGACGTTGGGTCAAGAGTAATTAGGTGCTATTCCGAACACCCGTATTATATGCGAGGGTGCCGAAGCCGATGACTGGCAAACTTCCAGGTTATAAGAAACGGCCGCACAGGAGGAAATAATGGCAAGAATATATAACACAGCTTTAACGTATCATCTTATTGTTTTTACAATTTCGGTACATTTATTCAAATATAATATCCTTCGAGCACTCGCCCTCTACAAAGCGGCCGCCCCTCTAGGACGTCCTCCAAATAATGCTCCGACATGCGATGGTCCTTGCCCCCAGGCGGACCCTCGGTTGCAACATCGGTGGCCTTCATCTTTGCCCAACGCATCTTGACGTGAGTGAAGGCCATCCGCGCACCTTCTATGCACGCCGACCGCTTCACGGCGTCAATACGCGGCACTGCATCGACAAGCCGCTATACCGAACCAAAATAACTGCTCGGAACAGGTTCGGCTGGCCATAGCTGAACTACGACATCCTTCATGGTAGCTCCGTACATCTTGTGTAGCTTCGCCCACTAGGCCATCTATTCGTTCAGCAGCGCCGGACGCTTTGCCTCGTTGAATTGCGACCCGAAAAGCCTCTCCGAAGCACGTCCCTCCTATGCCTGGAAGAACTGCGCCACGTCGGAAACACTCCTCGGTAGATCCAAGAACGCGTCTGGAGAACTCCACATTTGGTTAAGCAAAGCATACTTTGGGTCACTGAACTTAGTTTGTAAAAGAAAGGGCTTACCAGCCGCTATCTCCCCAGCCTATCGGATCTCCTCCCGGGCCGCTCTAGAAATGGATCGCACTTCTTTTGCCTCTAGTAAGGCCTTGTTGAGTTCGGCTTCCTTGGTTTTGTTATCCTCCTCGAGAGATTTGCACCTATTAGTAGCATCCTTCAGCTCTCGCTCCACGATGGATATTCTGTCTTGGCACTGGCGCAGGGCGGCCTGTTCGGCCTTTAAATCTGCAACCGCCTTCTTGGCAGTTGCGTCGCTCACTCTAGCCTGCTCCTTGGCCCGGGCAAGTTCAGCCCGAAGGGTCTCAACAGCTGTTGCACCATCTACAGTTATGCATATGATTTTCAATCTCGTGCTCATACTACTATACACGCACAAACAAGCTACCCCAACACATACCTTGTGCCTCATCGAGCCGCCTGTTAATAAGAGTGATGTCCTCACCCACTAACTCAAGCTTCTGCTTTAGATCTGCATCTTCCGTAGCTTGGGCGGTCGCCATGGACGTAACAGCCTGTGTTCAGATCAATAAAGTTACTTCCTGAGCATGTCTTTTTGATCCTCTGATCGCCTCCCTATGGAAGCCGACCAGAGCCTCAGGGGCTGCTATCTGTACACAAGTGCATTGTGCATGAAAAAACTATTACATTACATACCTCGAAGCCTCTCAATAGGCCCAGGAAAGCTTCATTCAATTCGCTTCTCGCGGACAGAACTCTTTCAACCACCGTACCCATTAAGGTACGATGTTCCTCTAAGATGGACACATTTTGTAATGTGCTCGTCAGAGTATTCGGCACCTCCGGATTCCTGGAGGCTGCCGTGGGAGTATGCATTCCCTTCAAAGGGATACATCTGCTCGACCCTTGGGTTGTCTTCGGCTGTAAGCCGGATAGTTTGGGGCCTTCATTGCTAGCCCCCATAGGGGCTGCACCCCCCCGGACCCTTAAGGATCGAAGTACCACCCTCGGGTGTTGTTTCATTGTCCCCCACGCCGCTTGATGGTCAGGGGAGATTCTCCGAGATGACACCTCGAAGTCATCCACCCTAGGAGGCGAGGAAGCATGAGAAGGCGTCTCGCCTTCCATCATCCCCGAAGATAAGTCCCCTGATGAGGAGGACTGTCGTGGCGGACCGTGGGCCGAACTGCAAGCATATAGTTTAAATATTACCCGGGTAACTCAAAAAGAGCGGGATATGTCTAGAACATCCTTGTTCACTTACGATTTGACAAGGGGCTTGTCCTTAGAGAGGTGCCTTGCGACGACGTCAGCTTCGGAATCCGAACCATAGTGTAGGGATGCCTTCCCTCTCTTGGGTGCTTCCACCTCCAAGTCTTTGGATGCAGTTCTTTTCCTCCCATGAGGGGAAGGAATATCACCTTCTCCTTTCCCTTCGTCTTTTGAAGAGGGAGCTTCAGCCCCTCCGGACATAGTGTCCGGCATACCTGCAGAATGGAGGCCGCTTTCGGCCTCTTCGCTCTTTTTCTTGTCCTCTGGCGCTGGAACTTGATACGGCGCCGGGACTAGCATCCTCGTCACCACAAGATTGGCCGAGTCTTTAGGAAGTGGAGCTGGACATCTAATTCATTCCGCTTTCTTTATCCAGCCCTGGTTGAAGATAGAACTTTCAGTACATTACAATGGGTTAATCAACCAAGTTGCGATCATAAGTTGGGTGCTTACCGAGGTATCCGGACGGTTGCAGTTGAGACCGACGTCCTCTGCGTGTCCGGCCGCTGTTCTCGAGTTTTGAAGAACAATTCCCACATCCCTTCGTGCGTTGTGCTAAAAAAATTGCTGAAGGGCCCGCGGTCCCTCCGGACTGAACTCCCACTTACGGAGAGGCCGTCGCTGGCACGGGAGGATCCGGTGGACTAGCATCACTTGGACAACATTGACGAGGCCAACGTCCCTCTCGAGGATACTTTGGATACGACTTTGCAGCATTTGTACTTCATTAATTGATCCCCGATCTAGCCCCTTAGTTATCCATGATGCGAGCTACAGTGGAGGGCCGGATCAGAACGCAGGTGCGGCTGCCCATTTGGTGTCGCGGGGTTCGATGACATAGAACCACTCATGTTGCCATAAGTTGAAGATTTCTGCGAAGGTGCCCTTTGGCCAGACAATGCTGACAAGATTGCTCACCATAGCACCGCCGCACTCCGCTTGTTCCCCATTAACTAGCTTCGGCTTCACATTGGAAGTCTTGAGCCATAGGCCGAAGTGTGGGAGGACACGGAGAAAGGCTTCGCACACGACGACAAACGCCGAGATGTGAAGAAAAGATTCTGGAGCCAGATCATGAAAATCTAGCCCATAATAGAACATGAGGCCGCGAATGAAGGGGTGAAGAACGAACCCTAACCCGCGGAGGAAGTGGGAGATGAATACAACTCTCTTGCCGGATTTTGGTGTGGGGATGACCTGTCCTTTCATAGGGAGCCTGTGGGATATCTCCGCAGTCAGGTACCTCGCCTTCCGAATCTTCGCGATATCCTCCTCGATGACCAAGGAGGCTGCCCACCTACCTTGGGAGATGGATCCGGACATAACTAGAGGGCCAGATAACAATGGGAGAGATCGAATCCTGGGCGTTGGAGCTTGAGGAAGAGGAAGGACGGGTCTGTGCCCCTTTATAAAGGCAAAGAATATCGAACGCCTCCTCACGGGCCTTTATGCTCGCCTATTCCCAAGGATTCTCCAACAACACGATTTGGATTGCCCGTGCCAATATTAATGAGGATCCCATGATAAAGGGACACGACCTCTACTTCGTCAAGACGTGCCAATGAAAGCCGCATCTCGAAACGTGAAGCGGGAGGCTAAAAGACGGTTCGAAATAATGACCGGGCGGAGACGTGGCGTCTCACTATAAAAAGATGTCAGTAGATGGGACTTGTTAAATTTTATACTTTCTGCGGTTGTGTGTGGTACTCATTTTGCAGAGCCAGACTCGTCTTCTATGTTCAAAAGACCGCTTTGGAGTATTTGGAGGAGGAACCCGCCTTGCAATGTCGAAGACAATCTGCGCGCCGGACACCTCGTCATTGAAGCCTAGTTCAGGGGCTACTGAGCGAGTCCTGGATTAAGGGGTCCTCGGGCGTCCGGCCTGTGTGACATGGGCCGGACTATTGGGCCATGAAGATACAAGATCGAAGACTTCCTCCCGTGTCCGGATGGGACTCTCCTTTGCGTGGATGGCAAGCATGGCGTCCAGATGTATTATTTCCTTTCTCTATAACCGACTTTGTGTAACCCTAGTCCCCTCCGGTGTCTATATAAACCAGAGGGTTTAGTCCGTAGAGACAATCACAATCATACAGGCTAGACATCTAGGGTTTAGCCATTACAATCTCGTGGTAGATCAACTCTTGTAATCCTCATATTCATCAAGATCAATCAAGTAGGACGTAGGTTATTACCTCCATCAAGAGGGCCCGAACCTGGGTAAAACATCATGTCCCCTGTCTCCTGTTACCATCGACCTTAGGCATACAATTTGGGACCCCCTACCCGAGATCCGCCGGTTTTGACACCGAGAGTGTGTGCACTCATGGTTGATCAATTTTTTTCATAGTTTGGACTATGAGATAACGATACTTTTGAACATGCGTGATATACCTTGAAGTACTAGAATTACAAACCTAAGATTAGAATTCTGGAATTCGACTCCATCATTAGATTTTTTAATTCATTTAAACGGGGGTACATTTTTAAGCCGATTTCGTGATGTCAAATTCATATATAAAATCTAGAGATATACACATACAGGCATGTTCAAACTTTATAATCATCCACTTTATTCATACACATACATGATACGTCTCCAACGTATCTATAATTTTTTATTGATCCATGCTATATTATCTACTGTTTTGGACATTATAGGGCTTTATTCTCCACTTTTATATTATTTTTGGGACTAACCTATTAACCGGAGGCCCAGCCCAGAATTGCTGTTTTTGCCTGTTTTAGGGTTTCGAAGAAAAGGAATATCAAACGGAGTCCAAACGGAATGAAACCTTCGGGAGCGTGATTTTCTCAACGAACAAGACCCGTGAGACTTGGACCCTACGTCAAGAAAGGAAACAGGAGGCCACGAGGTAGGGGCGCGCCTACCCCCCCCCCCCCCCCCCGGCGCGCCCTCCACCCTCGTGGGCCACCTATTGCTCCACTGACGTACTCCTTCCTCCTATATATATACCTACGTACCCCCAAACGATCATATACGGAGCCAAAACCTTAATTCCACCACCGCAACTTTCTGTATCCATGAGATCCCATCTTGGGGCCTGTTCCGGAGCTCCGCTGGAGGGGGCGTCGATCATGGAGGGCTTCTACATCAACACCATAGCTCTTCCGATGAAGTGTGAGTAGTTTACCTCAGACCTACGGGTCCATAGTTAGTAGCTAGATGGCTTCTTCTATCTTTTTGGATCTCAATACAATGTTCTCCCCCTCTCTTGTGGAGATCTATTCGGTGTAATCTTCTTTTTGCGGTGTGTTTGTTGAGACCGATGAATTGTGGGTTTATGATCAAGTCTATCTATGAATAATATTTGAATCTTCTCTGAATTCTTTTATGTATGATTGGTTATCTTTGCAAGTCTCTTCGAATTATCAGTTTGGTTTGGCCTACTATATTAATCTTTCTTGCAATGGGAGAAGTGCTTAGCTTTGGGTTCAATCTTGCGGTGTCCTTTCCCAGTGACAGTAGGGGCAGCAAGGCATGTATTGTATTGTTTCCATCGAGGATAACAAGATGGGGTTTTCTTCATATTGCATGAGTCTATCCCTCTACATCATGTCATCTTTCTTAAGGCGTTACTCTGTTTTTAACTTAATACTCTAGATGCATGCTGGATAGCGGTCGATGAGTGGAGTAATAGTAGTAGATGCAGGCAAGAGTCGGTCTACTTGTCTCAGACATGATGCCTATATACATGATCATACCTAGATATTCTCATAACTATGCTCAATTCTGTCAATTGCTCAAAAGTAATTTGTTCACCCACCGTAGAATACTTATGCTCTCGAGAGAAGCCACTAGTGAAACCTATGGCCCCTGGGTCTATCTTTATCATATTAATCTCCTACTACTTAGTTATTTCCTTTGCTATTTCCTTTGCCTTTATTTTACTTTGCATCTTTATCACAAAAATACCAAAAATATTATCTTATCATATCTATAGGGATTGACAACCCCTATTTGCATTGGTTGCGAGGATTTGTTTGTTTTGTGCAGGTACGAGGGACTCGCGCGTATCCTCCTACAGGATTGATACCTTGGTTCTCAAAAACTGAGGGAAATACTTACGCTACTTTGCTGCATCATCCCTTCCTCTTGGGGAAAACAAACGCAGTGCTCAAGAGGTAGCAAGAAGGATTTCTGGCGCCATTGCCGGGGTGGTCTACGCAAAAGTCAACATACCAAGTACCCATCACATACCCTTATCTCCCGCATTACATTATTTGCCATTTGCCTCTCGTTTTCCTCTCCCCCACTTCACCCTTGCCGTTTTATTCGCCCCCCCCCCACCTCTCTCTCTCTCTCTCTCTCTCTTTCCTCCCTCTCTTTCTCTATTTGCCTCTTTTTGTCTATTTCTTGTTTGCTTGTATGGTTGGAATAGTTGTTTATTTATTACTAAATAGAGAACCTAAGATCTATGGATCCTCATCCACTTGCTAATCTTTTTAAGAGATCCAATTATGATGAACCAATTGCTAGTGAGTTTTGTGCACTAGATTATCTTTATGAAGTTTTGCTTGAAATTTGTGAATCTAAAAAGTGTGATGAATTACTTTGTGAAGCGATTCACGATAGATCTTTGAATAAAAAGCATGATTGCAATGATTTTACTATAAATTCTCTTGATGTCAATTGTGCTAATAATATGCAAAACCCTAAGCTTGGGGATGCTAGTTTTGCTATGTCTACTACTTGTTGTAATGATCATGATTGGGGTGATTCTTCTTATGATATTGAAAATTTATTTAAGCCCCATGATAAATATGAGATTGATAATAGTGTTTACAATATTATAGATAGTGGGTTTGGAAAGGTCATAACTTTAGTTAATGTTAATCCCACTATTTTGGAAGAGTGTGAACTTTGCATGCATATGGATCGTGTTGAAAATATTTTGTGTGATAGCTATTTTTTTGAATTTTCTTATGATCCCTCATGCAATTATTATGAGAGAGGAAAATATGGTGGTAGAAATTTTCATGTTACTAAAGTACCTCTCGTTGTGTTGAGATTGCTATTGTTTCTTTCCGCTTCCTTGCATATGCTAGTTTTTGCTTGCCTTGAAAATTTGTATGCCTATAAAATGCCTATGCATAGGAAGTATGTTATACTTAGATGTGTTTGTCACTTGTTTTATGATGCTCTCTTTGTGCTTCAATTCTTGTCTTTCATGTGAGCATCATTAAAATTATCAATGCCTAGCTTTAAGGATTTAAAGAAAACCGCTTGTTGGGAGACAACCCAATATTTATCCTTCCAGTTATTCAATAAATAATTTATCTAGCCTCTGTTTTGGTTGTGTTTTTTGTGTTTAATTAGTGTTTGTGCCAAGTAGAACCATTGGGAAGACTTGGGGAAAGTCTTGTTGAACTTGCTGTAAAAAAAACAGAAACTCTAGCGCTCACGAGAACTGCTGTCATTTTTATTTGGAAAGTGATATTTAGTTAATTCTTTTTGTAGATGATTAATAGATAAATTACTCTCGTCGAGAAATTTATTTTAGAATTTTCGGGGTTCCATATATTGCGCTAGCTACAGATTACTACAGACTGTTCTGTTTTTGACAGATTCTGTTTTTCGTGTGTTGTTTGCTTATTTTGATGAATCTATGGCTAGTAAAATAGTTTATAAACCATAGAGAAGTTGGAATACAGTAGGTATAACACCAATATAAATAAAGAATGGTTTAATTACAGTACCTTGAAGTGGTCTTTTATTTTCTTTCGCTAACGGAGCTCACGAGATTTTGTACTTTAAGTTTTGTGTTGTGAAGTTTTCAAGTTTTGGGTTAAGATTTGATGGATTATGGAACAAGGAGTGGCAAGAGACTAAGCTTGGGGATGCCCATGGCACCCCCAAGATAATCTAAGGATACCTAAAAGCCAAAGCTTGGGGATACCCCGGAAGGCATGCCCTCTTTCATCTACTTTTATCGGTAACTTTACTTGGAGCTATATTTTTATTTGCCACATGATATGTGTTTTGCTTGGAGCGTCTTGTATGATTTGAGTCTTTGCTTGTTAGTTTACCACAATCATCCTTGTTGTACACACCTTTTGAGAGAGCCATACATGATTTGGAATTCTTTAGAATACTCTATGTGCTTCGCTTATATCTTTTGAGTTATATAGTTTTGCTCTAGTACTTCACTTATATCTTTTAGAGCACGGTGGTGGATTTGTTTTATAGAAACTATTGGTCTCTCATGCTTCACTTAGATTATTTTGACAGTCTTAATAGCATGGTAATTTGCTTAAAATCCTAATATTCTAGGTATTCAAAGTTAGTAAAATTTTCTTAAGAGTGTTCTGAATACTAAGAGAAGTTTGATGCTTGATGATTGTTTTGAGATATGGAGGTAATAATACCAAAGTCGTGCTAGTTGAGTAGTTGTGAAATTGAGAAATACTTGTGTTGAAGTTTGCAAGTCCCGTAGCATGCACGTATGGTAAACATTATGCAACAAATTTGAAACATGAGGTGTTATTTGATTGTCTTCCTTATGAGTGGCGGTCGGGGACAGGCGATGGTCTTTTCCTACCAATCTATCCCCCTTGGAGCATGTGTGTAGTACCGAGGTTTTTGATGACTTGTAGATTTTTGCAATAAGTATGTGAGTTCTTTATGACTAATGTTGATTCCATGGATTATACGCACTCTCACCCTTCCATCCTTGCTAGCCTCTTCGGTACCGTGCATTGCCCTTTCTCACATTGAGAGTTGGCGCAAACTTCGCCGGTGCATCCAAACCCCGTGATATGATATGCTCTTTCACACATAAACCTCCTTATATCCTCCTCAAAACAGCCACCATACCAACCTATTATGGCATTTCCAGAGCCATTCCGAGATATATTGCCATGCAACTTTCCATCACTCCGTTCATCATGACACATTCATTATTGTCATATTGCTTAGCATGATCATGTAGTTTACATAGTATTTGTGGCAAAGCCAACGTTCATAATTCTTTCATACATGTCACTCTTGGTCCATTGCATATCCCGGTACACCGCCGAAGGCATTCATATAGAGTCATCTTTTGTTCTAGTATCGAGTTGTAATCATTGAGTTGTAAATAAATGGAAGTGTGATGATCATCATTTTCTAGAGCATTGTCCCAAGTGAGGAATAAATAAATAAAAAAAGAGAAAGGCCATAAAAAGAGAAGGCCCAAAAAAGGCCATAAAAAGGAAAAGGCCCAAAAAAGAGAGAGAAAAAGAGAGAAGGGACAATGTTACTATCCTTTGCCACACTTGTGCTTCAAAGTAGCACCTTAATCTTCATGTTAGAGAGCCTCTTGTTTTGTCACTTTCATATACTAGTTGGAATTTCTCATTATAGAACTTGGCTTGTATATTCCAACAATGGGCCTCCTCAAGTGCCCTAGGTCTTTGTGAGCAAGCAAGTTGGATGCACACCCACTAGTTTATTTTGTTGAGCTTTCATACATTTATAGCTCTAGTGCATCCGTCGCATGGCAATCCCAACTCCTTGCATTAACATCAGTCGATGGGCATCTCCATAGCCCATTGATTAGCCTTGTTGATGTGAGACTTTCTCCTCTTTTGTCTTCTCCACATAACCCCCTCATTATATTCTATTCCACCCATAGTGTTATATCCATGGCTCGCGCTCATATATTGCATGAAAGTTTATAGGTTTGAGATTACTAAAGTATGAAACAATTGCTTGGCTTGTCATCGGGGTTGTGCATGATGAGAGCATTCTTGTGTGACAAAAATGAAACATGACTAAACCATATGATTTTGTAGGGATGAACTTTCTTTGGCCATGTTATTTTGAGAAGACATAATTGCTTAGTTAGTATGCTTGAAGTATTATTATTTTTATGTCAATATGAACCTTTTTCTTGAATCTTTACGATCTGAATATTCATACCACAATTAAGAAGAATTACATTAAAATTATGCCAAGTAGCACTCCGTATCAAAAAGTCTGTTTTTATCATTTACCTACTCGAGGACGAGCTAGAATTAAGCTTGGGGATGCTTGATACGTCTCCAATGTATCTATAATTTTTGATTGCTCCATGCTATATTATCTACTGTTTTGGACATTATTGGGCTTTATTATCCACTTTCATATTATTTTTGGGACTAACCTATTAACTGGAGGCCCAGCCCAGAATTGCCGTTTTTTATTGTTTTAGGGTTTCGAAGAAAAGGAATATCAAACGGAGTCCAAACAGAATGAAACCTTCGGGAACGTGATTTTCTAAACGAACAAGACCCGGGAGACTTGGACCCTACGTCAAGAAAGCAAACAGGAGGCCACGAGGTAGGGGCGCGCCTACCCCGCCCCCCTAGGCGCGCCCTCCACCCTCGTGGCCCCCCTGTTGCTCCATTGACGTACTCCTTCCTCCTATATATACCTACGTACCCCCAAACGATCAGATACGGATCCACGAGATCCCATCTTGGGGCCTGTTCCCGAGCTCCACCGGTTGGGGCATCGATCACGGAGGGCTTCTACATCAACACCATAGCCCTACCAATGAAGTGTGAGTAGTTTACCTCAGACCTACGGGTCCATACTTAGTAGCTAGATGGCTTCTTCTATCTTTTTGGATCTCAATACAATGTTCTCCCCCTCTCTTGTGGAGATCTATTCGATGTAATCTTCTTTTTGCGGTGTGTTTGTTGAGACCGATGAATTGTGGGTTTATGATCAAGTCTATCTATGAATATATTTGAATCTTCTCTGAATTCTTTTATGTATGATTGGTTATCTTTGCAAGTCTCTTCGAATTATCAGTTTGGTTTTGCCTACTATATTGATATTTCTTGCAATGGGAGAAGTGCTTAGCTTTGGGTTCAATCTTGTGGTGTCCTTTCCTAGTGACAGTAGGGGCAGCAAGGCATGTATTGTATTGTTTCCATCGAGGATAACAAGATGGGGTTTTCTTCATATTGCATGAGTCTATCCCTCTACATCATGTCATCTTGCTTAAGGCGTTACTCTGTTTTTAACTTAATACTCTAGATGCATGCTGGATAGCGGTCGATGACTGGAGTAATAGTAGTAGATGCAGGCAGGAGTCGGTCCACTTGTCTCGGACATGATGCATATATACATGATCATACCTATATATTCTCATAACTATGCTCAATTCTGTCAATTGCTCAACAGTAATTTGTTCACCCACCATAGAATACTTATGCTCTCGAGAGAAGCCACTAGTGAAACCTATGGCCCCTGGGTCTATCTTTAGCATACTAATCTCCTACTAGTTAGTTATTTCCTTTGCTATTTCCTTTCCTTTATTTTGCTTTGCATCTTTATCACAAAAATACCAAAAATATTATCTTATCATATCTATCAGATCTCACTCTCGTAAGTGGCCTTATAGGGATTGACAACCCCTATTTGCGTTGGTTGCGAGGATTTGTTTGTTTTGTGCAGGTATGAGGGACTCGTGTGTATCCTCCTACTGGATTGATACCTTGGTTCTCAAAAACTGAGGGAAATACTTATGCTACTTTGCTGCATCATCCCTTCCTCTTCGGGGAAAACAAACGCAGTGCTCAAGAGGTAGCAAGAAGGATTTCTGGCGCCGTTGCCAGGGAGGTCTACGCAAAAGTCAACATACCAAGTACCCATCACATACCCTTATCTCCCGCATTACATTATTTGCCATTTGCCTCTCATTTTCCTCTCCCCCACTTCACCCTTGCCGTTTTATTCGCCCTCTCTCTCTCTCTCTCTCTTTCCTCCCTCTCTTTCTCTATTTACCTCTTTCTGTCTGTTTCTTGTTTGCTTGTACGGTTGGAATAGTTGTTTATTTATTACTAAATAGAGAACCTAAGATCTATGGATCCTCATCCACTTGTTAATCTTTTTAAGAGATCCAATTATGATGAACCAATTGCTAGTGAGTTTTGTGCACTAGGTTATCTTTATGAAGTTTTGCTTGAAATTCGTGAATCTGAAAAGTGTGGTGAATTACTTTCTGAAGCGATTCACGATATATCTTTGAATAAAAAGCATGATTGCAATGATTTTACTATAAATTTTCTTGATGTCAATTGTGCTAATAATATGCAAAACCCTAAGCTTGGGGATGCTAGTTTTGCTATGTCTACTACTTGTTGTAATGATCATGATTGGGGTGATTCTTCTTATGATATTGAAAATTTATTTAATCCCCATGATAAATATGAGATTGATAATAGTGTTTGCAATATTATTGAAAGTGGGTTTGGAAAGGTCATGACTTTAGTTAATGTTAATCCCATTATTTTGGAAGAGTGTGAACTTTGCATGCATATGGATCGTGTTGAAAATATTTTGTGTGATAGCTATTTTTTTGAATTTTCTTATGATCCCTCATGCAATTATTATGAGAGAGGAAAATATGGTGGTAGAAATTTTCATGTTACTAAATTACCTCTCATTGTGTTGAGATTGCTATTGTTTCTTTCCGCTTCCTTGCATATGCTAATTTTTGCTTGCCTTGAAAATTTGCATGCCTATAAAATGCCTATGCATAGGAAGTATGTTAGACTTAGATGTTTTTGTCACTTGTTTTATGATGCTCTCTTTCTGCTTCAATTCTTGTCTTTCATGTGAGCATCATTAAAATTATCAATGCCTAGCTTTAAGGATTTAAAGAAAACCGCTTGTTGGGAGACAACCCAATATTCATCCTTCCTGTTATTAAATAAATAATTTATCTAGCCTCTGTTTTGGTTGTGTTTTTTGTGTTTAATTAGTGTTTGTGCCAAGTAGAACCGTTGGGAAGACTTGGGGAAAGTCTTGTTGAACTTGCTGTAAAAAAACAGAAACTTTAGCGCTCACAAGAACTGCTGTCATTTTTATTTGGAAAGTGATATTTAGTTAATTATTTTTACAGATGATTAATAGATAAATTCCTCACGTCCAGCAATTTATTTTAGAATTTTTGGGGTTCCATATATTGCGCTAGCTACAGATTACTACAGACTGTTCTGTTTTTGACAGATTCTGTTTTTCGTGTGTTGTTTGCTTATTTTGATGAATCTATGGCTACTAAAATAGTTTATAAACCATAGATAAGTTGGAATACAGTAGCTATAACATCAATATAAATAAAGAATGAGTTAATTACAGTACCTTGAAGTCGTCTTTTATTTTCTTTCGCTAACGGAGCTCACGAGATTTTCTACTTTAAGTTTTGTGTTGTGAAGTTTCCAAGTTTTGGGTAAAGATTTGATGGATTATGGAACAAGGAGTGGCAAGAGCCTAAGCTTGGGGATGCCCATGGCACCACCAAGATAATCTAAGGATACCTAAAAGCCAAAGCTTGGGGATACCCCGGAAGGCATGCCCTCTTTCATCTACTTCTATCGGTAACTTTACTTGGAGCTATATTTTTATTTGCCACATGATATGTGTTTTGCTTGGAGCGTCTTGTATGATTTGAGTCTTTGCTTGTTAGTTTACCACAATCATCCTTGTTGTAAACACCTTTTGAGAGAGCCATACATGATTTGGAATTTGTTAGAATACTCTATGTGCTTCGCTTATATCTTTTGAGTTATATAGTTTTGCTCTAGTACTTCACTTATATCTTTTAGAGCACGGTGGTGGATTTGTTTTATAGAAACTATTGGTCTCTCATGCTTCACTTAGATTATTTTGACAGTCTTAATAGCATGGTAATTTGCTTAAAATCCTAATATTCTAGGTATTCAAAGTTAGTAAAATTTTCTTAAGAGTGTTCTGAATACTAAGAGAAGTTTGATGCTTGATGATTGTTTTGAGATATGGAGGTAATAATACCAAAGTCGTGCTAGTTGAGTAGTTGTGAAATTGAGAAATACTTGTGTTGAAGTTTGCAAGTCCCGTAGCATGCACGTATGGTAAACATTATGCAACAAATTTGAAACATGGGGTGTTATTTGATTGTCTTCCTTATGAGTGGCGGTCGGGGACAAGCGATGGTCTTTTCCGACCAATGAGGGAAATACTTACGCTACTTTGCTGCATCATCCCTTCCTCTTCGGGGAAACCCAACGCAGTGCTCGAGAGGTAGCAATACACAATTTTGCTTTTGTCAACATATTAAGGATAAACACATTTGGAATTTCATTTGAATTGGACCGTATGATGGTATTTGCTGGTACTAGCTCAATGATCCATATTTGAAATTGATTGGACAATCTAAGTTTCGAGTTGGAGACATTGATTTTCAAAACTTGCACCTTTTTTGTGTGCAAAACAAATAAATTTTCAGCCATGATATCATAGTCGGCCGTACAAGAGCAGAACACTTATAATTTCAGGCGCCAAAAGCTTTCAAACTTTCCGCTCACATCGAAATATCTCGCGCCCGAAAGTTTATCCCTGCGATATTCCTATTTTACCCCTGCCACGTGAACAGAAAAGGGCTGCTTTGGTAACTCCATTGTTTTCCCCTCTTTGCCACCAACATTCTTCCCCAGAGCCCCTCCCCTTCCCCTCCCCGACCCCCCCCCCCAACAACGGCAAGCCGCCGAATCTAGTCCTCTGCCATAGCGGTGGACCTCACACCCCGTCGGGTCTACCTTCCGCACTTTGGAACCCCCAACTACCAACTCACCGCTTCACCGGAGCCGCTTCAGCGACTAGCTTGTCCACCACTCTAGATCTCCTTGACCGCCATCATGGTCCACCGCACCGGGTCTGCTTAACCAGCGCCCTCATCCACCATAGTGTAGGCCCTTCACTGACTCCCTCGTATGCCCCATCGCTGGCCCTTCATACAAGCCCTCGTCCACCGCAACAGATCCGCCTCACTGAAAGCACTGTCCACCGTGCCCACCGACGCCTTCGTCCACTGCACCAAACCCGCTCCACGGATGCCATATTCAACTGCATCGGCCCTGCTTTACTGACGCCATAGCCTCATCAGGTTATTTCGATTGTACTCCTTCAGTTTTTCTCTTCTTTATTGTGGAACTATTCACTTACCACAAATGAGCTTTCTTGTATGTCGACAGGCACCGCAGCCGAAGCACCGGAGCTGCTTCAACAAGGGCGACAGACGGCCCAAACTCAACCGCAACATGAGCACCATCGACGATCCTTAGCTATCAAGTATGACAATGATACCCATACGCCACCGAGAATCAGGTACTATTATCCAATGACCGATGCCTACGTTCACTTTCTTAGCATAAGCACCGCACCCTTGAATTTCTTCAGGGCATCATTCAATTTTTCATGAGACGTGTTATTCTGCTTGCACCTATAGGGCCATACTTCTGGCAGTGAACATGTTACATGTGCTAAATTACAAACCAGTGCACATATAGTTACAATCCTTTAGTTTTGTCCTAAGTATTACTGTACTTCCTAGATATCACTGCCTAATATTTTACTTCTTGCATGCTATACTTATTATAATGGTGTTGTTCTGATGCCACATGTTGGTTCCATCAGACTGTTTCATGTTCTCTATGCTTAATTACACATCAGCAAACTAGCATGTGGTTCCACTACTTTTTATTTGTTTTACCCTACATTTTCTGATGCTAGCTATTGCATCACTACTCCGAGCCTCTGTTCATTACTTTTTTGTGTGTTCTTGATCTTCCCAAGTTGCATGACTAATTTGATGCTTCTATTAATTATGGAGCTGCCAGCCCCATCAAGCAAAATATTTGTTCTTTTGGGGTTGGCACCTCGAACAAGCATAAAAATAGAGTGAAGCACATATATTGTCGTGTAAGCACACATCCTTCTTTCATTAGTTTAGATGAACCATTGATCTATCAATTCAAACCAGTGCATGCGATTAAAATTAATTTTACCTAAATAGAGGGTGCAGAATAAACTACAACAACTAGATTTGCAACCACGGGATGCTGACGATATCTTCACAGAACATTGCAACAGCAGCGAGGCTTCGCAGCAACATATGGTAAGCCAGTGTGTTTTAGTACATGTGAAATGTAATGCGTGTGGGCTGCTTTCTTGGCTTGTGCCCTCAACCTGTAATCCTACAGAGTTACAAATAGTTCAGTTGTCTGCTTTCCTGTATTGCTTGATTCAAACGCTTGTTTGTTACTTGTTAGGCTATACCTGAGTTGGCCAATATGTCAGCAGTGCCTGTTGTACTATCGTAAAGAAATGCATGCCTAGTTCATTTGAGTCCTTAACTTTTCCTATGAACTTCATCACAAGACTGTCTTCGTAGTTTATATGAGGCCACACTGTTAGGTGATTTCTCAAATTATTTCAACTACTTAGATGCCTTGGCAACTTAAATATAGCGGTGGTACACTCCCTTTAAACTAGTGATGTCAAGTGGGTCCCGTTTAATCCCGATTAAAGTCCACTAGTGGGATGATAGTTAAAAAGAGTTTTTTGTTTTTTGAGGAAAATGAACTACGGAGCTAGCAAAAACTAAATAGATGGGACTGGCGAGTGTCATTTATTTGCCACTTATATCCCTAGTTTCATCTTACCATTTTAATTTCTTTTTGGATGATGCTGCTTCGAACCATTTAAATATAGCTTGCCATGCTCGGCAATAATTCGTATGTCGTTTACATGTAAGCTTACTGCCTGGATAATGTGATAACTATCTCTTACTTAGGTCCAGCGGAAACCTTTCAGGATGCCGTTCACACTAGGACAAAATGTACAACCCCAGAATCTATTTGTGGAAGCAGTGTGCCATCCATGTTACCAGATGGTAGTAGTTCAGAGGCAACACCGCCGAAGAGCAGTCTGAGCACAGATATTATAGTTCTTGAGTCTCTACTAGAGGCAAAAAGATATGGTGTGGCTGCCATGAATGAGGTAATCTTGATCTTGAGGTTGGAAATTATGCAATTAGGTGCACACATTATGCAAGCAACCCAAGAATTGGAGGAAGTAAGAATGTTGCATTTGAAGACGGAGGAGGTCCTGTTGTTTCTGCTATCTGAAGCCGAGGGTAATCCCAGTTCTTCTTTAGATACCAGTTAAAATTGTCATGAGATTATTGTACTTGCATGTCATGTCATGTCTCTGAATGGATTATGTTGTAAGACCCCCTATGTTGTCCATGTGTTGTAATGATCCGAATTTTTTAGGCGAGGTAATCCTCAGTACTTGTATGATTGACATAAGCTGAACTATTTTTAGTGTGAGCATACCGTATTGGATGAAATAACGGTATGACTCAAAGTGTATCCAACCTACTGAATTCGAAGATCACGACATTTCTAAATCATAATCATATATAAAGGTGGAATAAATCTTTGTCGTGGTTTTGAAGAAATAAATAACAAAACATAGAATTATCCGTGGATATTCGTAATCGAATATGAATTGGATTTGAATTTAGTTGCCAGGGCCAAGGGTAAACGTGAATGCTAATTCTCCTAAGTTTTGAACAAAGCGGCTAAACACCCACTATCATTTGTGGGCTGCCCGAAGCAAGTGTTTGCGAGATGGAAATTATTGTCTACCCCTGACACTTGACATCCTAATCGACCGGATTTACACTACTATCGATAGGGCTAGACTAGTAACTTCAATCAGACGTGACATGACTGCCTCTGAGCCCATTCAAACACGATGGGCGCCAAACGTGGGCGGTAAAAGACATTTGATTCAAGCTCGTCCGAAAGACATGTGTCTCTCCCTCCATTTCCCCATTCGTACACGGTGGGCGGCAAAACAAACTCTCCTCGTCTGAAATTGATGTAGGCAAATATTTTAAATAGGGGTAGATGTGTATCCCTCAGATGTGACACAACCTCCCTACATGTCAGCCCCGTTCATAAATCGTGGGCGCCAACCGTGGGCTGCAAAACACCCTCTCCACGCCCAAAATCGCTATCAGCAAATATTTGGGAGATGCGAGATTACCGTCCTATCCCCAACCGACATGAAGTCCGAAATTTTAACTGGGGGATAAGTCCGTAACTTTCCCACATTTCATACAAGCGCGTCTCAAAGTTTGAGATCCCCCCTCCCCCTCCATTTCCCCATTCATACACCGTCGGCGCCACAACAACCTCCCCACTGCGGCCAGCCTCCTCCGTCCGCCACCCCATCCTCCACCTTGCCGGAGCCGCTACCCCTACCCTGTCGTCCACTACAAGAGATGGATGTCTCTCATCCATGGCGCCGGACCAGGATCCTTTCATCGTGTCCTCTCGCTTCATCGGCGCCGACGTCCACCTTGTTGTTGCCGCTCCTACGACCGCCTCATCCACGACAACAGGATTTACCCCCGACCCGGCCGTCTGTCGTCTAAAGTCTTCTTCCATGCCGCCGATAGCCATCGCACCCGCAACACCCTCAACGTACCAGCAGGGGCCTACACGGCGTCGCGAGAGAGGTGGTACTCTTCCATATGTGCTTAAGTTATTGATCTCACCTGGAAAATAGATCGTAAATTGTTTACTTTGCTTTTCTTGTCCGTACCAAATCGTAGTGGCTAGTTGAAAGCAAACATTGGTTGCAAAGTAGCTTTTTCCAGTTTGCACCTTCAGATCTGCCATGGCACGGTCACTATACTCGTAAAGCTTATGGTTTCCCCCTTTATATTCACTACCATCATCGTAGGTGCTTCATGTCATGCTAGCACTGCTCCTCAAGACCTCAACCCATCAAGCGAAACAACATGCCACTCATAATTCCAAAGCTTAGGTGTTGAAATACGAATTTGATATGATGCTCATATTACTAAAACAGAGAACGTTTAATTGGTCACCTAATGTTCCTATATTCGTTCCAAAAAGCATGTGTGCCACCCACTAGTCCAGCTAGTTCCACTTTCCTGATTTTACTCTTGATGCTTAGGGTTTTCCCCTTTTATCTACTCTACTATGATCTGCGTAGGTACTTTCTATCGTACAAGCATTACTACACCCTTCACGCTAAACAACACAACACTCAAAATTCCAAAGCTTAGTTGTTCAAATATGATTGTGATATGATACTGATATTAGTTAACAGACACATTTAATTGGTTAGCTAAAGGTCCCACTTGAGTTTCCAAATGCATGTCGCGACATATAGAGAGATGGCAGAATTGCATCTCTTTCTCACTTGTTGACTGTACTTTCTTGTCCATACCAAATATTAGTTGTTATTTCAAAGCAAACATCGGTTGCTAACTACCCTTTGCGTGGTTTGCAGTGTAACGCCCCGTATGTAACTTGCCATATTTGTATTCCAACTCTTGCATTTTCGGCTCTAAGTTATGATATTCCCTCGTGGTTGGGTTTTGTCTGCGTTTTGCATTTTGTCCATGCCATGCATCTCATATCATGTCATCATGTGCATCGCATTTGCATACGTGTTCGTCTCATGCATCCGAGCATTTTCCCCGTTGTCCATTTTGCATTCCGGCACTCCTATGTCCTCCGGCGTCCCTTTTTGCCTCTTTTTGTGTGCGGGTGTTAAACGTTCTCGGATTGGACCAAGATTTTCCAAGCGGCCATGGTACACTACCGGTAGACCGCCTGTCAAGTTTCGTGCCATTTGGAGTCCGTTTGATACTCCAACGGTTTACCGAGGAACTGTAAAGGCCTCGTGTGTGTTGCATCCCAACAGCCCTCCAAAGTGGCCCAAAACCCATCCAAACCCCCTCCATCCTCTCGGCCGTTCGATCATGATTGTGTGGTCAAAAACCGCACTCCATTTGGACTCTCCTAGCTCCCAGAATCTATAAATAGGCCTCCCCGTCTAAATTCCCGGACGAAACCCTAAAAATTCTTCCCCGCAGCCACCGGACGTGTTCGTCCAGGACGGACACGCCCGCGCCGCCGCCCGCAGCCAGTGGCAGCGCGCCACGTGGCCGCTCCACCCGCCTCCGCCGTCCGGCCCGCAGCAGGCCCGCGCGTCGCCGCCGCCGACCGAGCGCGTCCCAGCGCCTCCCGCCGCCCCTGTGTGCGCGCCGCCCGGCCGCCGTCGCCGCTCCGCCGGCCGCCGTCGCCGCTCCGCCGGCCGCCGCCTCCGCCATCGTCCACCTCACTCCGGTCGTCGCCCCGCTCCGTTTCTGGTGACCCGCCGCCCTCCACCGCTCGTCTCCGGCCAGATCCGGCCACGGGCCAGCCGGATCCACCTCCCAGCTCGTCGGCCGACCCCCTCCTCTTCAGATCCGGCCACGGCGAAGGAGATCTTCGGCGAACCTCGAGATGCACACCGACGAACACTAGGGTTGACCCCTGTTTTTTTCATCTAAGTCATTTTCCTGGTCATACTATCTAGCTCTGTTCATCGCATCATAACTCATCATTCGTAGCTCCGTTTTGTGCGTGCCATATATCAAAATGTTCATCTGTTTATCCTCTTCATTTTGTTCCATTGCACCATGCTTTTTGAGTCCATCTTGATGCCTAAATGATGTTGCAAGAGTGCTATAAAATGTTAGTTTCTATTTCTTAACAGATTATGGGCATTTGTCATTTTTGCCATGATTATTGTGTGCCTCCTATGAACTTGAGCCCTACATGTGTTTTGGGCTATGCCATGCCATCTTTACAGGGGTGTCTGCCATGTATTTTTGTGATCATTGTGGTGACTAGCACAATCATGCAAAGTAGCTCTCGTGATGTTGCTGATTTCAGGGACTTAGAATTTCACTAAGTCATTTCCTTGTTATTTTTATGCCATGTATTCATGTTGCTACAAAGAGATCCATGCCTCTTTTGAGTATGTTCAATAAGGATGATTTGGGAATATGGTTGTGCTCTATTCATCTATGTCTTTGTTTGCATTCATGGAGTACCCTAGCATCTCTCAATCTTGCTCTACTTTTGCTATAAAATGTTCCTGGTAGATTGTTTACGTGTTAGTCAATTTTGCCAAGGTTGTTGTAGTTGATCCATTCATGCTATGAGATGGTTCTTGCCATGGTTAGCTTCTTGAACATGTCTTCTTGTCGGGTGTATGCTTAGCTTGTCATGCAATGCCTTGTGTTGAGTGCATCGAGCTCGCAAACATGCCTTCATAACTCTATTCTTGCCATGTCCAGTTTTCTGCTAAGTCTGAATCTGTTAACGAAACTCGCTATGTTCACATGTGTGGCACCTTATCTTCTGATCCTTTTTGGCTTATGGTCGGTAAGGGACTTTGTTATATTCTTTGATTAGATTCATGCCATGCCTTGTGTTGCTATGTTATGATCTTGTAGCATGTTGTTATATTGCTCTAAACATTGCTTCTTGATGTTAAATCCTGACATGTTAGTATTTTCTTGCTTCCTGATGTTAAATCCTGACATGTTAGTATTTTCACTAAGTCTGTGATGCTGTTATCTTTTGCACTTTTGCCATGCTTGTCTGAACCTGCTCTTGTGTGATTTAGCCGTAGCTCAGTGTTCATCTTTTGTCAAGCATCTTGAGTAGATCACTGCCATGTGCTTTGTTGCTATGTTAGAGTATAGTAGCTTAGTTTCTTGTTGCATTCTAGATGGTATTGTGCTGTTAATCGCAGATTTGTGCCATTATTGTTTTGCTTGCCATTTGCAAACCGTGCATCCGATTCCGGTGATCTTTATATCAATTTCAACCGAAATCAACTCATCTTTCTAGTGGCGCACTTGGTTTGCCAAGTTGAGGCCTGGTTCAATCTTTTCCTTCCGGAGCATGCATATGCATTGCATATCACATCCCGCATATCATGCCATGTTTTGCATCATGTTGCTTGCGCATTGCACCGTGGTTGATTGTGGTTTCTTTTGCTTGTGTTCTTGCCTTGGGAAGAGCCGGGAGATGAGTTCGTGATCGAGGAACCCGTTGGGTATGCTTACGAGGATCAAGCTTACGTCAACTCAGAGAACTTTGCAGGCAAGATGACCATACCCTCGAAATCACTTCTATCTTTGCTTGCTAGTTGCTCGCTCTATTGCTATGCCTATGCCGAGATACCTACCACATGCTTTATCATGCCTCCCACATTGCCATGTCAAACCTCTAACCCACCTTGTCCTGGCAAACCGTTGTTTGGTTGTGTTACCGCTTTGCTCAGCTCCTCTTATAGCGTTGCAGTTGCAGGTGAAGATTGGAGTTTGTTCCTTGTTGGAACATGTTTATTGTTGGGATATCATTATTATATCTTGTTTACTTTAATGCACCTATATACTTGGTAAAGGGTGGAAGGCTCGGCCTTATGCCTGATGTTTTGTTCCACTCTTGCCGCCCTAGTTTCCGTCACACCGGTGTTATGTTCCTTGATTTTGCGTTCCTTACGCGGTTGGGTTATAAAGGGAACCCCTTGACAGTTCGCCTTGAATAAAACTCCTCCAGCAAGGCCTAACCTTGGTTTTACCATTTGCCACCTAGCCTTTTTCCCTTGGGTTTCGCAGACTCAAGGGTCATCTTTATTTTAACCCGCCCCCCGGGCCAGTTCTTCTCTAAGTGTTGGTCCAACCTGAGCGATGTCTGGAGCCCCCTAGGCAACCAGGGTCTATGCCAACCCGACATCTGGCTCATCCGGTGTGCCCTGAGAACGAGATATGTGCAGCTCCTATCGGGACTTGTCGGCACCTTCGGGTGGCTTTGCTGGTCTTGTTTTACCATTGTCGAAATGTCTTGTAACCGGGATTCCAAGTCTAATCGGGTCGTCCTGGGAGAAGGAATATCCTTCGTTGACCGCGAGAGCTTGTGATGGGCTAAGTTGGGACACCCCTGCAGGGTTTTGATCTTTCGAAAGCCGTGCCCGCGATTATGGGAAGATGGGAATTTGTTAATATCCGGTTGTAGAGAACTTGACACTTAACTTAATTAAAATGCCTCAACCGCATGTGTAGCCGTGATGGTCTCTTTTCGGCGGAGTCCGGGAAGAGAACACGGTCTCGTGTTATGCTTGAACGTAAGTAGTTTTAGGATCACTTCTTGATCTTTGTAGCTTCTCGGTCGTGCTTTTCCTTCTCTTGTCGCTCTCATTTGCGTATGTTAGCCACCATATATGCTAGTGCTTGCTGCAGCTCCACCTCACTACCTTTTCCTACCCATGAGCTTAAATAGTCTTGATCACGAGGGTGTGAGATTGCTGAGTCCCCGTGACTCACAGATTACTTCCAAAACCAGATGCAGGTGCCGATGATGTCATTCCAGGGGATGCGACCGAACTCAAGTGGGAGTTCGACGAGGATTCAGGATGTTACTACGTTTCCTTTCCAGATGATCAGTAGTGGAGCCTAGTTGGGGCGATCGGGGATCTTATGCATTTGGGGTTGTCTTTATTTTGGTTCCGTAGTCGGACCTTGATTGTATTCTGGATGATGTAATGCTAATTTTATGTAATGTGTGAAGTGGCGATTGTAAGCCAACTCTGTACCTCTTTCTTATTCAGTACATGGGATGTGTAAAGATTACCCCTCTTGTGACATGCCTACAATGCAGTTATGCCTCTAAGTCGTGCTCCGACACGTGGGAGATATAGCCGCGTCATGGGTGTTACAAGTTGGTAATCAGAGCCTTCCCCGACTTAGGAGCCCCCTGCTTGATCGAATCGCTGGCATTGTTGAGTCTAGAAAAATGTTTTGAGTCTTTTAGGATTATATATATCGGAGAGTAGGATTCTTTCTACTCCTCAGTCCCTTCGTTGCTTTGGTGAGGCATCCTGACGTAGAGTTTTAACTCTTCTCTTCTCAAATTTCACTAAAAAAATTAGGATCATGCGGGTATCTTGGAATCATTCCGATGGTTTTGTGACGAGAACATGGTTCTTGGTGCCTCCTGACATTTAGGGGTTGTGGCAGTGTCCCGGGGAGTTTTTTTTTTACCTGGAAGACTGCAGGGCTTACACCCCACAGCATTTTATTGAAAGAAGATAGAGAACAAGTACAAAGTTCCTCAAGAGGAGGAACAAAGAGGAAGAGAAGGCTATACTAGAAAGGCTATAGAAACTAAGAAAATAAAGGGAAGAAACACTACAAAGTACAGCTAGGAGAGAAAGAAGGTACAAAAAAAGATGGCCCTCAAGGAGGCAGGAAACCAATCCATTTGAGCAGAGCCTCCTTGTACCTGGTCTTGATCCGGTGTGAAAGAAGAGTAATATCATGAATAAACCCATTTCTCCACTGCCTAAAAGTTGGGTTGACATGCCTAAAATCCATGTCATTCCTAACTTTCCGAATATTCCACCATGCAAGAAATACCACCTCTGAGAAAAAAGGCTTATTAAACTCCTTTCTTGCATGTAAGGCAATTTGCACCATATCGTTGCTATCCAACCAAGAAACTTGCAGGTAGTTCTAGATTCTCATACTGAAGTTACATTGGAAGAACAGATGGTTCTTATCCTCAATTACTCCAGTCGGGCATAGGACACAACTAGGGCCATCATCAATTCTCCAATGGCGTCGTTGGATCATATCCTTGGTGTTAACTCTGTCCATAATGACCAGCCAGGCAAACATTTTAATTGTCATTGTACATCAGCTTTTCCAAACCCAGCTGAGAATAGGATTGGCAATAACAGGCCGATGGACAAAGTCATAGTACTTTTTTGCCGAGTACTCCGCCTTCTTCCCGTGCCTCCAAGCCCAGATATCATTACAACCATTGTTCAAGGAAGTCACAGATAACAAGCTTGATAGCTGATTAAACTCCCTAAAAGCCAGTTCAGACAATGGTAAAGAAAACATTTGCTGCAAATTTCCTTCCTGTACCACTTCCATGATAGAAAGGTTCTTCTGCAGGCAAAAAGAGAAAAGCCTTGGAAACCTTTCTTACAGAGGAATGCAAGACTGATCAATCTCCCAATGATCAGACCAAAATAGAACAGAATCCCCCTTGCCAATAGTGACAGAAGTAATAGCCCGATACTTGTCCATTAATTTACAAATGTCCCTCCACCAGAATGAGCCACACAGAATAGTGTCATGAGGAATTCTCTGAAAGTAATATGAGTCCCACACCAAACGAACCCATGGCACATCTGCTTTGTTATAGAATTTATTCAGGTACTTAAGGAGTAGTGCATCATTCTGTAGTCCCAAATTCAGAATTCCAAGCCCCCCTTTCATCTTAGGCTTGCAAACAAGGGGCCAAGCAGCCAAAGAGTGTCCCTTCTCCTGACCATATTTCCTCCAGAGGCACTGTCTTTGAATCCTTTCTAACTGTTTTAGAATGCCCTGTGGCAGAGATAGACTGCAAAGGAAGAAAATAGGCAATGAAGATATCACTGAATTTACCAGCTGCAACCTACTGCCTTGTGGTAGAAACCAGGAGCTAGCAGTTAGCCTTCTTTCCATGCAGTCCACCAAATGTAGCAAATCAACAATTTTGGGTCGAGTGGTTCCAACAGGGAGTCCCAAATAAGTGAAGGGCATAGAACCAAGCTGGCAACCAAATTGAGCAGCAAGTGCATAGGCAACAGAGGCTTCCACGTTGATTGGGTACATTGAGGACTTATGGAAGTTGAGTTGCAGTCCAGTTGCCAAGGAAAAGGAGTTGAGCACTGACTTGTGGACCTCCAACTGAGCTGAGTCAGCATTCACAAACAACAAGGTATCATCTACATACTGTACAACTGGATAATCAGGATCATGTGTTGGCAATGGCAAGGTAAGCAGACCCCTACATAGAAGATCATTGATCATGGTTTGCAGAAGATCAGCAGCAATCACAAAAAGCAAAGGAGAAATAGGATCTCCTTGCTTTACACCACATTTGCACTTGAAATGATTTCCAGGCACACTATTTAACAGGATAGAGGAGGTTGCAAAAGATAATAGCTGCCGAACCCATTTAATCCATTTGCTATCAAAACCTTTTGCTACAAGGATTTTTAAAATTGCCTAATGCTGGATAGAGTCAAAAGCTTTTTCAAAGTCAAGCTTGAGCAATATGATTGGCTTCTTGGAATGGTTGCATTGATGAATATACTCAAAAGTCCAAGCAATACAATCCTAAATTGTTCTTGATTTAATGAAGCCATACTGATTCTTATGAACACAGTTGGTGATTTCATCCTGAAACCTGTTAGCTGCCAGTTTAGTCTGAAACTTCAGTCCCACACTTGTCGAAGAGATTGGCCTAAAATCTCCAACACCCTCAGGTGTCTGCTTTTTGGGATTAAAGTAATCAAAGCTTCATTGAGGTTTTCCAAAAGAGCAGTTCCTGCATGAAACTCATTTGCCAACCGAATAAAATCACTGGAAATGATTGACTAGCATCTCTTCATGAAAAGACCATTAAAACCATCTGGCCCTGGTGCCTTATCAATGGGCATTTCTTTTATGACCTTTTCAATCTCTTGCAGCTGAAAAGGTTTTGTGAGCACCTCAAGACCTTGCACTTTTGGGATTAGTGAGAGTATTTCATTACCCAACAAAATTGGCTTAACAGTTCCCATTCTGCCCTTGAAAGCAACCAAAAATTCCTTAGTTATTTCCCCATGATTTGAAGAAATTCTTCCATCAGGCAGTTGTAGACTAGCAATAGAATTCTTCATATACCTCTCTCTTGCCATGGCCTGGAACAATTTTGAATTTTCCTCCCCCACCTTGATATATCTGATAGTACACCTTTTCTTCTAGTATAAAAACTGCAAATGTAAAAGGTGTTCATGATGCATCTTACATATCTTCCTGAAGTTGTGTTCAGGTATGGATAGGGGCCTCCAATCCTCCAAATCATCCAGCCACAGAATTACCCAATTGCACTTTTCAATCAAAGATTTGATGTGTGAGAGTCCCTTCTGCCATTTCTTGAGTGCAAACCTCAAGGATTTCAATTTGTCCATAATAACTGCAGTTATATGAGTCTTATGTGAAGGCTTGTTCCAAACCTCCCTCACACAGTCCATGAACCCAGGCTGATGCACCCAATAGTTTTCAAACCTAAAGATATGTGCTTTAGGAATTGTGGTGCAGATAGAAATTACACAAGGAACATGATCAGACGCAGTTCTAGCAAGAGGTGCAACTTGTGTCATGGGATATTGAGTTCTCCAACTTGCAGAAGTAAAAAACCAATCCAATTGCTCAAGAAGTGGAACATCCTGCATGTTTGACCAGGTAAACCTTCTACCTTTTAAAGGAAGTTCCAGAAACCTAAATGGCCAATGATCTCACTAAAGATAAAAATATCATTAACATCCCCACCCAGAAGATTACAATTGTCCATGGACCTAATAAAATTAAAATCTCCCAATAATAGCCAATTTTGTTCAGGTTCCACCTGAAGGTTATACAACCAATTAACAAACTCATGCCTCAATACTCCCTGACAAGGCCCATAAACATTCACTAAAAACCACTGGTCATTATTATGCACCAAGGTGAAACTGATGACAATTGCAAAAGGCTTTACTTCAATTAAGGCACCCTTAAAAACGTCTGAACGCCACACTGTCAGAATACCACCCGAGGCTCCTCTCGAGGGTGATTCAATGAACTGATCAAAACCCATAGGACAAATGCTCTTAATTAACGAACGAGGACAATCTGACAACTTAGTTTCTTACAAACAAGTAACCGCACACTGGCTTTCAGGAATTTTCTCTCTAACAGAGCGCTGTCGTGTTTCAGAATTTAGACCACGAACATTCCAACAAAGCACCTTCCAATCACGCATAGATCTTTGATTCATGGGATAACCAAAAGCGAAGTATCAACAACTTCATGACATACAATGCCATACACCCAACGCCATAACAAACAAAATGCATCCAGTTCTAACCGCGCAGCATAAAGTTTAGAATGACATAAACGACAGCAAATTTAACAGTCTCGCTACACCTTTCAAAAGTTTTAATATGCGACATTTAAACACCACTGGAGGAGGAGGAGTCCTTGGGATTAGCCATAAGCTTCTCCTTGGATAGAAGGTTGGGGTTGATCTCCAGCTCCGCTCCAATTGCTTGTAGCACGTTGACAGGCGTGGGTGGAGGAGCATCTTCAGACTTGCCATCATCACCAGCGTCGTTAGGGGTGAGCTGGGCCTCCACTTGTATGGGCTTGGACCGCGGACGCCTTTTGGTGGGCTGGAGAGAAAGCTGCTCAAAACACATAGGTTTGAACCCATCCAGTTTTGTCGCGCTTCTCGTACATCTCCGTACAGAAGTATCCACTGAAGGAGCCACGGTCCTCCTTCTTCATGTCATTGGCCTGCGCAGAAGAAAAAACCATAGAAGAAGAGGAGTTCTCCTCCAGGCTGCCAGACACAACATCTTCATGGTGCATCTGTCCAGTCCCATCAAAATCAGACACTGCATTATCATTAGCACTGAAAACCTCGTCAGAAGAACTTCCAAAAAGAGCTCTCGCAACTGGTCGTTTAGCCACAATAGGCTTCCTTAGAGCAAGGCTGCTGGGCAAGCTTGGCACCAAAGAAGACATCCTCTACGAATCAACAAAGGCAATGGTCCATGTGCGCTTGGAGTATGTCACTGTCCCAAGTGGCTTGAAGAAGATAGGTCTAGGCACCTCCTTGACAGCAAATTCAGGTAACAGATTTTCAAAAGATCTCTTCCAGATCATCTCTGGAGGAAGAGGTGGCCCAGCCATAATCCTTGCCATGCCAATGAATATCTGATGTTGCTGAACAACAGGAGGTTGATAAGGAACAGTTGCCAAAGGATTTTCCTCAACAGCCTGCTGCACATTGTCCTATAACTGCTGATCTGGCTGTAATTGATTTTGCTCCTCAAACTGAATCTCCACATGTTGTTCCACAGACCCAGAGCCCTCCGGCTGATCAATGACAATAGAAACCTGATCCTGCTCAGGCACAATAGGTTGTAGTGGCTGCTGATGCTCATCCTCATTATCCCCCCATGAAAGTGCTAGTGATTGACTAGAGGGGGGGTGAATAGGCGATTTTTAAGAAAGTCTTCAAAACATGGGAGTTTCGAAGACAAACGATAGAAATAAACCTATTACCATGCAGCGGAAGGTAGACTACACTAAGCAAACCATAGTCAAGTATTCAATGAAGTGAAAGCACAACAACTAATGGCAGCTAGGTAGTATAGATCAGGTAGGAAGATAGTACGGAGCCAATCAAAACAAGCAATCACTCAGTGAAGACAAAAGATAATGCAAACGAACAATGACTTCACAAGGACCAATTGTAAATAAAGAGATGGGAAGGATAGAACCAGTGACTCGTTGAAGACAATGATTTGTTGGACCAGTTCCAGTTGCTGTGACAACTGTACGTCTGGTTAGGAAGGCTGAGATTCAACTCACAAGACCGTGTCATCACCTTATTCCCCTTGAGCTAAGGACACCCAGTCCTCGCCCAATCACTCTGGTAAGTCTTCAAGGCAGACTTCGAAACCTTCATAGACGTCGTTCACCAGTGATCCACAATGACTCTTGGATGCTCAGAACGCGACGCCTAACCGGCTGGAGGATTCACAGTCCTCAAGTGTAATAAGTCTTCAGATCACACAGACAGGAAGACTTAAGTGATGCCTAACACTCTTTGGCTCTGGGTGTTTAGGGCTTTATCCTCGCAAGGAATTCTCTCTCAAAGGCTTCGAGGTGGGTTGCTCTCAAACGACAAAAGCCGTACACTAACTTTGAGCAGCCAACCGTTTATGGTTGTAGGGGGTGGGCTATTTATAGCCACTAGGCAACCCGACCTGATTTGTTCGAAATGACCCTGGGTCACTAAGGAACTGGCACGTGTTCCAACGGTCAGATTTCAAACACACACGGCAACTTTACTTGGGCTACAAGCAAAGCTGACTTATCCAACTCTGAATAAGATTTGCTCTCATGGTCTTCACTCGAAGACATAGGATTTTGGTTAAGCATCACTTCAGTCATTCTGACTGGTTCTCTTGGACCCCACTTAATAGTACGGTGGTTCATATGACTCAAGAAAGAATAAAAAGAACGACGAAACACCTAAGTCTTCACGCTCCATAGTCTTCACGCGATGTCTTCTCTTGTCATAGTCTTCAATGTGAATGTCTTCACATACCACCTTTGACTTCAATGTCTTCATACATTTTAGGGGTCATCTCTGGTAGGAAAATCGAATAAATGAGGGACTTCTACCTGTGTTATCCTACAATTCTCACAAACACATTAGTCCCTCAACCAGGTTTGTCGTCAATACTCCAAAACCAACTAGGGGTGGCACTAAATGCACTTACAATCTCCCCCTTTTTGGTGATTGATGACAAACTGGTTGAAGTTTTCAACGAGGAATAAAATATGTGAAATTGTAAAGGATAGGGTATTGTCTTCATAAGTTGCAAAGGCTCCCCCTGAAGATGTGCATATAAGTACTTTGCTCTTGGAATGCAAATGCACATGGCAGGTTGTACTTGTGGAGATCCTCTTCAACCTATGATGACAATTCATCATGCATGATATGATGTAACGAAGATAATGACATGCATAATGGAAAATGGACGTCTACAAAATGGCCTAAGTGTGGAATTTATCATCGCACATGCGGAATTTAACCTCGCATTACAGAATAGCAAATAAGTAGCAGACGACCATCGAGTTTAAGTGTTACAACTCAAAGAACCAAATGTATCGAAAAGCAAGAGTTGTAAACACTTGGCAAAAGTAGCAAAGGGTAAAGCAACCACCCATATGGACCCATTTGAAGACTATCAACTCATATGCTTCTCCCCCTTTTGTCAATAAGGACCAAAAAGGTTTGAAGACATAGAGCGCCTACTCGTTCCCATGAGGTGCAGGCGAGGTAGCAGGGTCGTCGTTGAGGTCCGGTGGTGCAGAAGAACTTGGTGCAGTGTCGACACGCGCTGAAGTTGGAAGAGGTGAAGTTGCATCATCTTGGTCATCGATGACTCTGGCATTCACTATCGCAGCTGAGGACGAATAGTCAGAGTCTTCAAGTGAGGGAGTCCGACGCAAGTGAGCATTCCTGGGAGGAGTTGAGTCAAACTTGAACTGTTCAGTGAAGCCATCGTCTTGTAGATCAGCTTCAGCACTAAGTAATGTCAAACTCTTCCACGACCTCCAACAGGTTTCATGAGTGACAAAGGCATTTTTGGCGGCAAGATTGCGAATGCGGTTGACATCCACCAAGAGGCTTTGCATCTGACGCTTAAGCCAGTCGTGATGTTTGTCCTGTTTCTGGTGTAGTGCAATGAGAAGCTCTCAGTCATTTAGGACACGAGATCGCCTTCGAGGCCTTTGCGCAATGGTGCTACCAGTGGCGTCAGTTTGAGCGCGAGGGGCATGTGTGTTGCCAGCAAGGGGATAAACACGAGAAACTGCTGGAACTCCTTCAATAGGCTGGGTGAAGCTTTGGTGATCAATATTGTGAAGATAAATGGGATCCTTAGCCGGCTCTGGGTAAATAGCTTCAACTGACATATCAACCTCTGGCAAGAATATGAGATGATTGCGCACAAATGGTTGATAGTTGAAGGCAGAGTGACGCTTGATAAGACGCATGACCCATGGAGCATAGAATTTTAACCCAAAAATGTCAGAGCTAGATGCAGCCAACTACCTGATGAAGAAGTCTTGAGCATTGAAGCTGATGCCATTGAAGATATAGAAAACCAAAGTCTTCATTGCTCCTTCAAGCTTCGCTGCAGATGAGTGTCCTTTAACAGGCCATAGAGTCTTCCTGATGATATGGTAAATGGTGCGAGGCAGGTACTCTAGGTCTTCAACAAACAATTCAGACGGGTATTTAGCGTCATGAGGCAGAGGCTTCATCATGCTCAGCATTTGACTCATGTTCGGTTCTGGCTTCTGAAAAATGCTTTCCAGGGCATTCTGGTGTTGTTGACAACCTGGTTCATAGTATTCACCAGGAGTGGGCAGGCCTGTGAGCTCAATGATATCAAGAGCTTTGGCTTCATGATGGACATTGCCTATCATCCACTCAAGGACCAAAGTCTTTGGATCCCTGTTTTAGCCTCGAATGTGAAGATTGCATAGAACTGTAGCAGACGCTCTTCATTCCAGTGTTCCTTATCTGTGAAAAACTGCAGCAGTCCAGCATCTCTGAAGCAATCCAATGCTTCTTCAAGGCAGGGCAGGCCAGCTATAACTTCAGAGTCGAGGCGCATATGTGGAAATATGCGCCCTTGATTGTATAGGACGCATGAATAGTAGCTGCGCTATTGATAGCTCCAGAACCGATCAGATGAAATGGATGGTTTGGTATAAGGGCTCTTGGCGTTGTAGAAGAAGGTGTTATGTGCCACGAAGCCATTCACATTGAAGACCCTAGGTGAAGTTGCAGTGCCTGGGAATCTTGGAAGTCTTGGCTTGGGCTTTTCGACTTGAGGTCTGTGCTCGACATGATATTCAAATTGTGGACCCGCAGCAGGTGGAGGAACCATAATGGGCCATCGGACCACAACAGGCTGACCACGGTCAAATGCTAGCTCAATTGTATGAGGTCTTGGAGGGGGAACAGGAGCATTGCCATTGTCATTTACATGAGCTTCAGGGGCCACATTTGCTTTAGGTGCTTGTACCTCAGGTGCTTCAGTATTAGCTTAGGGTGCTACAGTGGCTTTAGGCGCTTGGACTTCTGGCACCGCAGTAGCTTCAGGCGCTGCATTAGCTTCAGCCATGACAACGTCATTGGCTTCAGCGGTGATGTTGGTGGCCGCCTCAGGATTGTTAACCTCCACTTCAGGAGCTGGAGGGTCGGACATGTTCTCCTCGAGAACAACATCTTGGTGGGACAGGGGTGTAGAAATTCTTTCTGCTTCAACTCTTGGTTCTTGTTCTTCATCGGCTAATGCAGCCGGAATATCTTCGGCCATTTTGGCTTCAGACTCAGACACGTGCATAGTGGGAGTGACTTGGGGCCTTGGTCCTTTGCAAAGCTTGCGTAATGGTGGCGACGCTTGCGGAGATGGATTGTGCTGGGCCTCAAAGTCATCGTCATCTTGCACTGGTGAGGTAGCTTGCGGTTGGGGAGAACTTGGGGTGTCTTGTCGTTGTGGGTGATCAACCCACGATGCATCCTGAGCAGTTGGCGTCAGAGGGCGACCAATGCTGATGAGTTCGTTGTGCGTGAGCACAGGCGATGATACCAATTGGTGCTCGATCTGAGGAAGGACTTCATCATCTTCAACATTGTTGTGAGGACCAATGTCTTCAGCTGCGGTGGGGTCAACAACTGGATTGGCTTCAGCTTCAGGAGCCTCTGGAGAAGCAGGCTCATGAATTACCACTTGGCGTTCTTGATTTTCAGACGCAGGATGAGCCACTGAGATTGGCTCGACCTCAAGGGGCTCTGTGGGAGCAGCCCGATCTCTCTCCTTGGTTTTGCGTTTCTTAGTTGGAGGAGCATCATCAGTGGTGCCCTTGGTTTTGGGCATTCTGGCTTCAGCTTCAGCTGCCCTTGTTTTCTTCAGTTCTGAAGCCACTGTGGGGACCTTAGGCTTCGAGCCTGTCATACTGGCTGGGAAGACAATTGGATGTACTTCCTGCCTTGGTGCTTCGGGTTCTGCCACAGCAGGCTTCTTCTTCTTCTTGGCCGCCATTCTGGGGTCGATGCCTGGTCGCCCCAAGGCCTTGCGCTTTTCAGCTTCATTGTATCCTTGGACACATTTAGCTGCAAGATCCTTCATGCGCTCACGAGAACCTTTGGCTTCTTCGTGTTTGGTTCGGAATGCTTCCTTAAGCTCATGCATCATGGTCTAGAAGTTCTGAATGTCTTCAACATTGAGCTTGGCCATATGCTTCTTGAACTGAGCCTTTT
Source organism: Triticum monococcum (assembly GCA_034509565.1). Classification (NCBI taxonomy): domain Eukaryota; kingdom Viridiplantae; phylum Streptophyta; class Magnoliopsida; order Poales; family Poaceae; genus Triticum; species Triticum monococcum. Next base: position 475,661,543 of record CM067846.1, read on the forward strand.
CATAATCTATCTTATGCTTCAGCTCAATGATAACCCACAAGTATAGGGGATTGCAACAGCTTTCGAGGGTAGAGTATTCAACCCAAATTTATTGATTCGACACAAGGGGAGCAAAAGAATATTCTCAAGTATTAGCAGCTGAGTTGTCAATTCAACCACACCTGAAAACTTAGTATCTGCAGCAAAGTGTTTAGTAGCAAAGTAATATGATAGTGGTGGTAGCGACAACAAAAGTAAAGACAGCAAAAGTAATGTTTTTGGTATTTTGTAGTGATTCTAACAGTAGCAGCGGGAAAGTAAATAAGCGTAAACCAGTATATGGAAAACTCGTAGGCACCGGATCAGTGATGGATAATTATGCCGGATGCGGTTCATCATGTAAGAGTCATAACATAGGGTGACACAGAACTAGCTCCAATTCATCAATGTAATGTAGGCATATATTCCGTATATAGTCATACGCGCTTATGGAAAAGAACTTGCATGACATCTTTTGTCCTACCCTCTCGTGGCAGCGGGGTCCTATTGGAAACTAAGGGATATTAAGGCCTCCTTTTAATAGAGAACCGGAACAAAGCATTAGCACATAGTGAATACATGAGCTCCTCAAACTATGGTCATCACCGGAAGTGGTCCCGATTATTGTCACTTCGGGGTTGCCGGATCATAACACATAGTAGGTGACTATAGACTTGCAAGATAGGATCAAGAACTCACATATATTCATGAAAACGTAATAAGTTCAGATCTGAAATCATGGCACTCGGGCCCTAGTGACAAGCATTAAGCATAGCAAAGTCATAGCAACATCAATCTCAGAACATAATGGATACTAGGGATCAAACCCTAACAAAACTAACTCGATTACATGATAAATCTCATCCAACCCATCACCGTCTAGCAAGCCTATGATGGAATTACTCACGCACGGCAGTGAGCATCATGAAATTGGTGATGGAGGATGGTTGATGATGACGACGGCGACGAATCCCCCTCTCCGGAGCCCCGAACGGACTGCAGATCAGACCTCCCGAGAGGTTTTAGGGCTTGGCGGCGGCTCCGTATCGTAAAATACGACGATTTCTTCTCTCTTATTTTTTTCTCTCCGAAAGCAAATATATAGAGTTGGAGTTGGCGTCGGAGGGTCTCCAGGGGGCCCACGAGGTAGGGGGTGCGCCCTAGGGGGGGCGAGCCCCCACCCTCGTGAGAAGGGTGTGGGCCCCTTGGTCTTCATCTTTGGCGAGGATTTTTATTGTTTTTTCTAAGATGTTCCGTGGAGTTTCAGGTCATTCCGAGAATATTTGTTTTCTGCACATAAAACAACACCATGGCAATTCTGTTGAAAACAGCATCAGTCTGGGTTAGTTCCATTCAAATCATACAAGTTAGAGTCCAAAACAAGGGCAAAAGTGTTTGGAAAAGTAGATACGACGGAGACGTATCAACTCCCCCAAGCTTAAACCCTTTCTTGTCCTCAAGCAATTCAGTTGACAAACTGAAAGAAAGAAAGAAAAACTTTTACAAACTCTGTTTGCTCTTGTTATTGTAACTATGTCAAGCCAGCATTCAAGTTTTCAGCATAGATCATAACTAACCACATTTGCAATATTTCTCAGGTCTCATAACTACTCATATCAATAGCATAATCAACTAGCAAGCCATAATAATAAATCTCGGATGACAACACTTTCTCAAAACAATCATAATATGATATAACAAGATGGTATCTCGCTAGCCCTTTCTAAGACCGGAAAACATAAATGCACAGCACCTTTAAAGATCAAGGACTGACTAGGCATTGTAATTCATGGTAAAAGAGATCCAATCATAGTCATACCCAATATAAATTAACAGTGATGAATGCAAATGACGGCTGCGCTCTCTAGCTAGTGCTTTTTAATAAGAGGGTGATGACTCAACAAAAAAGTAAATAGATAGGCCCTTCACAGAGGGAAGCAGGGATTTGTAGAGGTGCCAGAGCTCGGTTTTGCAATAGAGATAAATTGTATTTTGAGCGGTATACTTTCATTGTCAACATAACAACTAAGAGATGGCGATATCTTCCATGCTAAACACATTATAGGCGGTTCCCAAACAAAATGGTAAAGTTTATACTCCCCCTCCACCAACAAACATCAATCCATGGCTTGCTCGAAACAACGAGTGCCTCCAACATACATCAGGTCCCAGGGGGAGTTTTGTTTGCAATTAATTTTGATTTAGTTTGCATAAAGCATGGGACTAGGCATCCCGGTGACCATCCATTTTCTCGTGAGTGAGGAGCGGAGTCCACTCCTCCTGAGAATAACCCGCCTAACACGGAAGATAAGGACAGGCTTTGTTGATACATGAGCTATTCGAGCATACAAAACAGAATGATTATTTGAAGGTTTAGAGTTTGGCACATACAAATTTACTTGGAACGGCAGGTAGATACCGCATATAGGAAGGTATGGTGGACTCATCTGTAATAACTTTGGGGTTTAAGGGATTGGATGCACAAGCAGTATTCCTGCTTAGTACAAGTGAAGGCTAGCAAAAGACTAGGAAGCGACCAACTAGAGAGCGACAACAGCCATGTACATGCATTAAAATTAATAAACATTGGATGCAAGCATGAGTAGGATATAATCCACCATGAACATAAATACCATGAAGGCTATGTTGATTTTGTTTCAACTACATGCTTGAACATGTGCCAAGTCAAGTCACTTAAATCATTCAAAAGAGGATACCACCCCATCATACCACATCATAATCATCTCAATAGCATGTTGGCATACAAGGTAAATCATTATAACTCATAGCTAATCAAGCATGGCACAAGCAACTATGATCTCTAATTGTCATTGCAAACATGTTTATCCATAATAAGCTGAATCAAGAATGAGGGACTCATCATATTTACAAAAACAAAAGAGGTCGAGTTCATACCAGCTTTTCTCATCTCAGTCAGTCCATCATATATCATCATAATTGCCTTTCACTTGCACGACCGAACGATGTGAATAATAATAAGAGTGTACGTACATTGGACTAAGATGGAATCTGCGAGCATTCAATAAACAGGAGAAGACAAGGCAATATGGGCTCTTGGTTAAATCAACAATAATGCATATAAGAGCCACTTTAACAATTTAATTATGGTCTTCTCCTACTGACCCCCAAAGAAAAGAAAAGAAATAAAACTATTTACACGGGAAATCTCCCAACAAGCAAAAGAAGAACGGGAAATATTTTTGGGTTTTCTTTTTAATTATTACTACTACAGCAGAGAAATAAACTACTACTAATTTTTTTGGTTTTTCTTAAGGTTTAACACACACACACCAGAAGAAAACAGGAAAAATAAAATAAACTAGCATGGATATTACAGTGAAAAAGTATGAGCACCGACATCTAGCAATGAGTGTGTGTGAACATAAATGTAATGTCGGTGTGAAATACGTACTCCCCCAAGCTTAGGCTTTTGGCCTAAGTTGGTCTATGGCCACGGCTGGCCTGGCGGATACCCATAATAATAGTTGTTGGGGTCGTACTGTGATGAGGAGGAATAGTTGGGATCATACTGATGTGCAGCTGTTATCGCCTGCTGAGCTGCAGCGTGGAGTCGGGCTGCCTCCGCTCTCCTCTCGTACTCGTCTGCCTCCTCTCTGGTAATAACATATCTTCCTTTTGCCTATGAATCAAAGAAGGCAGGAGCAGGGAGAGTAATACAAAAAACATGTCGTTTATCAAAAATTAAACGATATAAGAGAGGTGATTCAGGCCTCTCGACAAACTAGTGCGAAGCCATAGAGTTATAATCAAAATATGCAGGAGGCAACTCCATATCACCCTCACGAATGTCTATTTCAAGAAAATGAGCAAAGCGGGTTGCATAAATTCCTCCAAAGAAATCCCCATTATGTCTATTATGATGCAACCTATGAGCTACAATGGCTCCCATATGATAAGATTGGTCTCCTAACACAGCACTCCTAAGAATGATAAGATCAGGGACACACATGTGACATGCTTCATCCTTAGCATTTATGCATCTACCGATGAAGAGAGCAAAATAATGTATAGCAGGAAAGTGAATGCTCCCTATGGTAGCCTACGTTATATCTCTGGATTCCCCCACAGTTATACTAGCAAGAAAGTTTCTAAATTCAGATTTAGGGGGATCCCTAATACTGCCCCATGATGGAAGTTCGCAAGCAGAAGTGAAATCCTCTAAGTCCATGGTATAAGATTTGTCATAAAGATCAAACATGACTGAAGGAGAATTACGCGAAGATGAATACTCAAACATCCTCACAAATGAACTTGTGAGATCATGATACTGGGGGCATTTGTTAGCCTCAAAATCCTCCAGACCGGCATTGCGCAAATATGCTTTGAATTCTTCTTTAATTCCCGCACGGTCCATAAAATTTTCCGACGGCCATTCGTAGGGCCGTACTGGAGCGTCTCTTGGTGGATCCTCGTCAGCATCGCGCATAGCAATCCTGGGTCCTTGCTTCTTAGAGGAACCACCTTGGAACATCTTCCTAAACATATTGTTTTTCTTCGAAAAATTCTGAAATTTTTAGTAACTTCAAAATAAAAGTAAACCAACTTCAATAAAACTGATAGCAACTACTCCTACAAGTGCCTAGAGCCTATATCAAGCATTAGAACTACTTGGAACCATATAAATTTGACATGCAAGCTCAAGAACATGGTCACCTATGCAGCACAAATTTGCAAAGAATAAAGCACTAGAACAAAAACTAATTGGACCAATGGAGGAGTCACATAGCAAGGAACAATCTCCCCAAGCAGTTTTGCGAGAGGTGCTTTGAGCAAGGAGATCAAAAATCACAGCAAAAGTGGCTGGAACTCGTGCTTGAGTTGGTTTTTCGGGTTTGTGTGAGATAGAGGAAGAAGATGGGTGCTGGGATAAGTGGAGGAGGGCCACCGTGGGCCCACGAGGCAGGGGCGCGCCCTATAGGGGGGGCGCGCCCACCACCCTTGTGACCAGGTGGCAGCTCCTCCCGCGGTAATTTTTGCACAATAAATCCTCAACTATTCCCGAAAAAATCATATTAAATTGGCATGGCATTCTGAGGACTTTTATTTTCGGGATATTTTTATATTGCACGGATAAGTCAGGAAACAGACAGAAAATACTATTTTTACTTTATTTAATATAAATAACAGAAAGTATAGAGAGGGTATAGAAGGTTGTGCTTCTAGTTTCATGCATCTCATGCTCATCAAAAAGAATCCACTAACAAGGTTGATCAAGTCTTGTTAACAAACTCATTCCGATAATCATGAAACCGGAGAAGTTTTGAATAACACTAAGTTACCTCAACGGGGATATGCACATCCCCTATAATAAGAATATCATATTTCTTCTTGACAGTAGGAAGAGGAAATTCAAAGCCTCCAAATATAATCGATGGAATTTTTCCAATAGAATTGATACTATGAACTTGAGGTTGTTTCCTCGGAAAGTGTACTATATGCTCATTACCATTAACATGAAAAGTGACATTGCCTTTGTTGCAATCAATAACAGTCCCTGCAGTATTAAGAAAAGGTCTTCCAAGAATAATAGACATACTATCATCCTCGGGAATATCAAGTATACCAAAGTCCGTTAAAATAGTAACGTTTGCAACCACAACAGGCACATCCTCACAGATACCGACAGGTATAGCAGTTGATTTATCAACCATTTGCAAAGATATTTCAGTAGGTGTCAGCTTATTCAAGTCAAGTCTACGATATAAAGAGAGAGGCATGACACTAACACCGGCTCCAAGATCACATAAAGCAGTTTTAATATAATTTCTTTTGATGGAGCAAGGTATAGTAGGTACTCCGGGGTCTCCAAGTTTCTTTGGTATTCCACCCTTAAAAGTATAATTAGCAAGCATGGCGGAAATTTTAGCTTCCGATATCTTTCTTTTATTAGTAATGATATCCTTCATATATTTAGCATAAGGATTTGTTTTGAGCACATCAGTTAATCTCATACGCAAAAAGATAGGCCTAATCATTTCAGCAAAACGCTCAAAATCCTCATCATCCTTTTTCTTGGATGGTTTTGGAGGAAAAGGCATGGGTTTCTGAACCCAAGGTTCCCTTTCTTTACCATGTTTCCTAGCAACAAAGTCTCTTTTATCATAACGTTGATTCTTTGATTGTGGGTTATCAAGATCAACAGCAGGTTCAATTTCTACATCATTATCATTACTAGGTTGAACATCATTATGAACATCATTATTAATATTTTTACTAAGTTCATGTTCATTAATAGATTTTGTTTCAGCATCAGACATAGAAATATCATTTGGATTATCAGGTGGTTCAGCAATAGGTTCACTAGAAGTTTGCACAGTTCTATCATTTTTCTTCTTCTTTTTAGAAGAACTAGGAACATTAATATTATTTCTTTGAGAATCTTGCTCGATTCTCTTAGGGTGGCCTTCAGGATACAAAGGTTCCTGAGTCATTCTACCAGTTCTAGTAGCCACTCTAACAGCATAATCATTTTTCTTACTATTCATTTCATTAAGCACTTCTTTTTGAGCCTTAAGTACTTGTTCTACTTGAGTGGTAACCATAGAAGCATGTTTGCTAACAAGTTTAAGTTCACCTTTAATATCAGCCATATAATCACCCAAGCGTCTAATCATATAAGCATTTTTTTAATTGTCTACCAAAATAAGCATTGAAGTCGTCTTGCTTATACATAAAGTTATCAAACTCATCCAAGCACTGACTAGCAATTTTAGTAGGAGGGACTTCAGCTTTATCATATCTATAGAGAGAATTTACCTTTACTACATGTGTCGGGATATCGGGATCAGGAGGTTCTTCAATGAATAAATAATTGAGATCATATGTTTCTTCAACAGGCGGTGAATTAAGACCATGTATTTCTTCAATAGGAGGTAAATTCTTAACATCTTCAGCTTTAATACCTTTTTCTTTCATAGATTTCTTTGCCTCTTGCATATCTTCGGGACTGAGAAATAGAACACCTCTCTTCTTCGGAGTTGGTTTAGGAATAGGCTCAGTAATTGGAGCAGGAGATGGCTCAGGAGCTGGCTCAGGGGCTGGCTCAGGAGCTGGCTCACGGCTGGCTCAGGAGGTGCCCAATTATTCTCATTTGTCAACATATTATTCAATAGAATTTCAGCTTCATCCGGTGTTCTTTCCCTAAAAAGAGAACCAGCACAACTATCCAGGTAATCTCTGGAAGCATCGGTTAGTCCATTATAAAAGATATCAAGTACTTCAGGTTTCTTAAGAGGATGATCAGGCAAAGCATTAAGTAACTTGAGAAGCCTCCCCCAAGCTTGTGGGAGACTCTCTTCTTCAATTTGCACGAAGTTGTATATTTCCATCAAAGCAGCTTGTTTCTTATGAGCAGGGAAATATTTAGCAGAGAAGTAATAAATCATATCCTGGGGACTACGCACACAACCAGGATCAAGAGAATTAAACCATATCTTAGCATCACCCTTTAAGGAGAACGGAAATATTTTGAGTATGTAGAAGTAACGCCATCTCTCATCATTAGCAAACGGGGCAGCTATATCATTTAACTTAGTAAGATGTGCCACAACAGTTTCAGATTCATAGCCATAAAACAGAACAGATTCAACCAAAGTAATTATATCACGACCAATAGAGAATTCATAATCCTTATCGGGAACACATATAGGTGAAGTAGCAAAAGCAGGGTCAGGTCTCATTTTATCTCTAAGTGATTCTTTGTTCCATTTAATTAATAACCTCTTAAGCTCATATCTATCTTTGCAAGCAAAAATAGCGGCAGAAGATTCCGTATCAAAAACATAGCCCTCAGGAATAATAGGCATATTTTATCATCACTATCATCATCGTATTCAGACTCAATAATTTCTTTTTCTCTAGCCCTAGCAATTTGTTCATCAAGAAATTCACTAAGGGGCACAGTAGTATTAGGCATAGAAGCAGTTTCATCATAAGTATCATGCATAGCAGAAGTGGCATCATCAATAACATGCGACATATCAGAACGAATAGCAGAAGAAGATGTAGGTGTCGCAAACTTACTCATAACAGAAGGTGAATCAAGTGCAGAGCTAGATGGCAGTTCCTTACCTCCCCTCGTAGTTGAGAGATAGATCTTGGTCTTTGGATCTCTCAAGTTCTTCATAGTGTCCAGCAGATATAAATCCCAAGTGACTCAAAGAATAGAGCTATGCTCCCCGGCAACGGCGCCAGAAATTAGTCTTGATAACCCACAAGTATAGGGGATCGCAACAGCTTTCAAGGGTAGAGTATTCAACCCAAATTTATTGATTCGGCACAAGGGGAGCCAAATAATATTCTCCAGTATTAGCAGCTGAGTTGCCAATTCAACCACACCTGGAAACTTAGTATCTGCAGCAAAGTGTTTAGTAGCAAACTAATATGATAGTGGTGGTAGCGGCAACAAAAGTAAAGACAGCAAAAGTAATGTTTTTGGTATTTTGTAGTGATTCTAACAGTAGCAGCGGGAAAGTAAATAAGTGTAAACCGGTATATGGAAAACTCGTAGGCACCGGATCAGTGATGGATAATTATGCCGGATGCGGTTCATCATGTAACAATCATAACATAGGGTGACACAGAACTAGCTCCAATTCATCAATGTAATGTAGGCATATATTCCGTATATAGTCATACGTGCTTATGGAAAAGAACTTGCATGACATCTTTTGTCCTACCCTCCCGTGGCAGCGGGGTCCTATTGGAAACTAAGGGATATTAAGGCCTCCTTTTAATAAAGAACCGGAACAAAGCATTAGCACATAGTGAATACATGAACTCCTCAAACTATGGTCATAACCGGGAGTGGTCCCGATTATTGTCACTTCGGGGTTGCCGGATCATAACACATAGTAGGTGATTATAGACTTGCAAGATAGGATCAAGAACTCACATATATTCATGAAAACATAATAAGTTCAGATCTGAAATCATGGCACCCGGGCCCTAGTGACAAGCATTAAGCATAGCAAAGTCATAGCAACATCAATCTCAGAACATAATGGATACTAGGGATCAAACCCTAACAAAACTAACTCGATTACATGATAAATCTCATCCAACCCATCACCGTCCAGCAAGCCTACGATGGAATTACTCACGCACGGCGGTGAGCATCATGAAATTGGTGATGGAGGATGGTTGATGATGACGACGGTGACGAATCCCCCTCTCCGGAGCCCCGAACGGACTCCAGATCAGCCCTCCCGAGAGGTTTTAGGGCTTGGCAGCGGCTCCGTATCGTAAAACGCGATGATTTCTTCTCTCTCATTTTTCTCTCCGAAAGCAAATATATAGAGTTGGAGTTGGCGTCGGAGGGTCTCCAGGGGGCCCACGAGGTAGGGGGGCGCCCCCTAGGGGGGCGCCCCCCACCCTCGTGAGAAGGGTGTGTGGCCCCTGGTCTTCATCTTTGGCGAGGATTTTATATTGTTTTTTCTAAGATGTTCCGTGGAGTTTCAGGTCATTCTGAGAATATTTGTTTTCTGCACATAAAACAACACCATGGCAATTCTGCTGAAAACAGCGTCAGTCTGGGTTAGTTCCATTCAAATCATACAAGTTAGAGTCCAAAACAAGGGCAAAAGTGTTTGGAAGAGTAGATACGACGGAGACGTATCACTCAACAATCTTCTGAGCTAGAGCCAGCTCAGCAGCAATGGCTCCGTGGAAGGCGACGCTGAGGCCAATGGGAAGTTGAAGATCATCAAAGCTAACATTTGGGCTGTCAAACCACTCATCAATGAATGTGTTGATGATTTCAACATCAAAGAGAGGAAGGTCATTGAAGATTTTTGCCTCTTGCTTGCTCTTGATCAACTGCTCAAGAGCGTCATCGCCAAGATCGTCGTCGCTGGACAGATCAATGGCGTCATTCTCATTTCACAGAACAGCAGCAGGGGTCAGTGCTTAGCTGGTGGGTTGCATGGGCATCTTCACTTTGGAGGGCTTGGAGATGCGTGACAGATGTTCAGACTGCACACTGTGTTCAGGAGGTGCAGTGGCCAGAGGCTTCACCCGTGAGACCTCTGGTATAGGGGCAGGCTTTGAAGCTTTAAGCTTCTTCAGCTCTTTGGCTTCGGTGGTGCAGGCGCTTCGTCAGATTCAGTATCGTTTGCAGGTTGATCCACGACTATCCCTTGAACTATAATATGAGTGATGAGACCTTCCAGGTTGTAGAAGGGCCCAACAAGATTGGGTTCAGCTTCGCGTGAGCCATCGGCACGAGGAGCAGAGGGACCTGGGTCGAAGTCTAATCCCCGCAACTTCTTGTTTTCTTTGGCTGAGTTCCTGGCAAACTGAAGGTTGCGCTTGAACAGATTGTCGTCACGACACCATAGCAATGACGATGGGTCCGCATCTGCAGCCTGAGGTCCACGGACCATGTAGGGATAGAAGCCTTGTTCAATGGCTTCAGCTCTGGACCTGGGTTGAAGATTTTTGTATAGGATGTCTCCCCACGGTCGCTTCATGGCATTCTTCTCAGGATACTCCTGGGTCACGAACCTGTACTTGAACCATTGTTTTGCCCAATATCTTCGAATCCATTGGATTCGAGTTTTCCGCTGATTGTAGTCCTCCTCCGGATCTGCCTTGTACAACTCATAGAGGTCTGGAGGCAAATCTCTTGAGGTGTTGCCACGACGCTGCCTGCCACCCTTTCTTGCAGATTTTTCTTGTGCCATGAAGTTTAGACTGAAAGGCTTCAAAACTGTCAAAGTCTTCCGTCTACTGGTCAGACAAGAACTGGCTTCAGGGGAATTTATATGATGCTGTAAGAATTCTGCAAATGAATGCAAACTATGAGAACCAAGGGATTCTCCCACGGACATGTACCTGTGACAGCATTAAGGTGCGAGGGAAGGGGAAGAGGTCATATGCATTCTCAGAAGATTTTGAAGATAAATCAGTTTAGAAGACATTGACCTCACAGTGCAAAGACATTCACTCATAGATAGAGAGTTGGTTCCAGATTTGTACGAATCCACGAATAAGTACAAGTGAGGAATCTAACTACTTTGTCAAGCATAAGTGAACATACTAGGCATATTATGAGATGCAGTATGAAATAGATCCAACTTGTGTCGATAGAAACTGCTTGTGGTAGAAAAGGATGAATCTATCGGATCAAAGGGACCGTAAAAATGAGGTTTTATTTACCACACGAGGAACTACTAGATGGAGTGGGAGAGGAGCCGAGCAATTCGATCTTTCGTGCCCTAACTTGGCGATGGAGGACACCTACGACGACGGTGGAGAAGACGATGTCCGCGGTCGGCGTGAGGACGGCGTCTGTGAGGTCGCGGCAGCTAAGCGCTTCGTCGCCGGCATCATCGAGGGCTAGCGGTGGTGCTAGGGTTTGTGCGAGAGTGGAAGAAATGATAATGACTGGGGTGAGGTGTGTATTTATAGGGACAGGGACGGCACAGCGTTAGTACACAGGTGCCCCTGGCGGTTCACATCTGAAGGACACGTGGCTATCATGCAACACATCGGAGGTTGTTCCACGTTCCCATGCACGCCTGAATTGTCGGGTGGTCGTTCCCACTTCTCCGGGTTTCAGGTGGAAGGATTTTGCATTGAAACGGATTAATGTTTGTCTCTGTGTCTTCTGCTGACAAGGACGCGGAGAACATATTTTGACAGTGTCAATAGAATGCATATGATTTGGATAGATAGACTTAGGAAAGAAGCATAGAGGGGTTAGGGTCCGATCACATTCACTTAGTTCAAAAGATTCAGCAAGAAGCCATAGCTATAAGTGAATGTTGTAGAGGACAGAAACCAAATCAGTACGTTGAAGATAAACATGAGGTCATGTTAACATTGAAGACAAACAGAAAGCGAATACTTTGCAAATGTAACACCAACAGAAAGTATTCCAAATAGGAGTTTGGTGGTGGCGTTACCCACCGTATAGGAAATATTAGACCCAGACACGGCGCACAATTATCGTGGCGCTCCGAAGTCAATTTCCATGTTGATGTATTCACACTTAGATTGTAAGTCTTCATTGATTGAAGACATACGTTACTTCGCGTGTTGCACATCTAAGTCATCAATCATGCATAAGTGTTAGGATATGTGCCTGATCATAAGACATTTGAGGATTCCAAGATATTTAGCTCACACCGTAACTTGCAAAACCTCTTCTCATCCAAGGGTTTTGTGAAGATATCTGCCTGTTGCTCTTCAGTGTTGACATGTATGATATCAATGTCTTCCTTCATGACATGATCTCTGAGAAAGTGATGACGAATTTCAATGTGCTTTGTCTTCAAGTGCTGAACTGGGTTGTTAGCAATCTTGATGGCGCTTTCGTTGTCGCGGTAGAGTGTCACTTGCTTCAGATGAATGCCATAGTACTTGAGTGTTTTCTTCATCCACAGAAGTTGAGCGCAGCAAGATCCAGCAGCAATGTATTCAGATTCAGCAGTGGAGAGAGATACACAGTTCTGCTTCTTTGAAGACCAACATACAAGTGATCGTCCCAGAAAATGACATGTGCCTGATGTAGACTTGTGATCCACCTTGTCACCAGCATAATCAGCATCCGAGAATCCAACTAGATCAAACTCTGAGCCCTTTGGATACCACAATCCTAGTGTTGGGGTGTGAGTCAAATATCTAAGAATTTGCTTCACATCTAAGTGATGCGATTCCTTTGGTGTTGCTTGGAACCGGGCACACATGCAAACACTAAGCATGATATCTGGCCTAGATGCACATAAATAAAGCAAAGAACCAATCATGGAGCGGTATACCTTTTGATCGAACTCTTTACCATTGTCGTCGGGACCCAGATGGTGTTTGGCTGGCATCGGCGTCGTGTAGCCTTTGCAGTCTTGCATTCCAAATTTCTTTAGGCAATCTTTGAGGTATTTCTCTTGAGATATGAAGATGTCGTTGCGTTGATGTCGTATTTGAAGACCAAGGAAGAACATCAGCTCACCCATCATGGACATCTGATATTGCTCTTGCATCATATATCCAAACTCTTCATTGTATTTCTGGTTAGTGCAGCGGAAGATAATGTCATCCACATATATTTGGCACACAAACAGATCACCATCATATGTCTTCGTGAAGAGAGTGGGATCCAGGGAACCAGGTTTGAAGCCTTTGCTCTTCAAGAAGTCCTTGAGTGTGTCATACCAAGCTCGAGGGGCTTGTTTAAGGCCATACAGTGCCTTGTTGAGCTTGTAGACCATGTCAGGTTTGGATCTTCAAAGCCAGGCGGTTGTGCAACATACACTTCTTCAATCTTGCCATTGAGAAAAGCGCTCTTCACATCCATTTGATACAGAAGAATGTTATGATGATTTGCATAGGCCAGCAGTATGTGTATAGCTTCAAGCCTAGCCACAGGAGCAAATGTTTCATCGAAATCAATTCCTTCAACTTGAGTGTATCCTTGAGCAACGAGACGAGCTTTGTTTCTGACAACTTGACCAAGCTCATCTTGCTTGTCGCGATATATCCATTTAGTGCCTATTATATTGTGCTTACGAGGATCAGGACGCTTAACCAGTTCCCATACATTATTCAACTCAAACTGTTGAAGCTCTTCTTGCATAGCTTGAATCCATTCAAGTTCCATGAAGGCTTCATCAACTTTCTTGGGTTCAGATATTGAGACGAATGTGAAGTGCCCATGGAAATTTGCTAGCTGTGTTGCCCTTGAACGAGTGAGTGGACCTGGTGCATTGATGCTATCAATTATTCTTTCAATCTGTACTCCATTTGCAACACGAGGATGAACATGACGAAGATTTTGCTCTTGCTGATCATTGTCATCGTTAGAAGGATTGTCGTCAGCCTGAGCATTGTCTTCAGGTTGATCTGGTGCAGAGATGATGAGTTCCTCTTCAGGCTGAGCTTCAGACGGTATGATTTCTCCAGTTCCCATGAGTTTGATGGTTTCACTGGATGGAACTTCATCTAGCACATTTGGCAAGTGCTCTCTTTGTGAGCCGTTAGTCTCATCGAACCGCACATCCACAGTTTCAACCACTTTTTAGTGAAAGAGGTTGAAGACTCTGTAGGAGTGCAAATCCTTTCCATATCCAAGCATAAAACCTTCATGTGCTTTCGGTGCAAATTTTGAAGTGTGATGTGGATCCATGATCCAGCACCTGGCACCAAATACTCTGAAGTAACTGACATTTGGCTTCTTGCCAGTAAGGAGCTCATAGGATGTCTTGTTCAGAAGCTTGTGAAGATAAACACGGTTGATGATATGGCATGCAGTATCAATGGCTTTAGGCCAGAACTTTCTTGGAGTCTTGTATTCATCGAGCATCGTCCGGGCCATCTCAATAAGTGTTCTGTTCTTGCGTTCCACGACACCATTCTGCTGCGGCGTGTACGGAGCTGAGAATTCATGAATGATTGCCAGAGTATCAAGATAAGTGTCGAGGCCAGTGTTCTTGAATTCAGTGCCATTGTCACTTCTGATGTGCTTGATCTTGACGCCATAGTTGTTCATGGCTCGATTGGCGAAGCGCCTGAAGACATCCTGCACTTCAGTCTTGTAGAGGATTATATGCACCCAAGTATATCTTGAATAATCATCAACAATGACAAAGCCGTAGAGACAAGCAGTAGTAGTAAGAGTTGAGTAGTGAGTGGGACCGAAGAGGTCCATGTGGAGCAGTTCGAAGGGTTGAGTCATTGTCATGATTGTCTTCGAGGAATGCTTGGCCCTCGTCATCTTTCCTGCTTCACAGGCACCGCATAAGTGATCCTTCTTGAACTTGACGCCCTCGATGCCTATGACATGCGTCTTCTTTGCAAGAGTGTGCAAGTTCCTCATGCCAGCATGCCCTAGCCTCCGATGCCAGAGCCAGCATTCTGAAGCTTTTGCTAGAAGACATACGGCAAGCTGTGGTCCTGCTGAGAAATCTACCATGTACAAATCATCTTTCCGATACCCTTCAAAGACTAGAGACTTGTCAGATTCCATTAGAACAAGGCAACGATATATTCCAAATATCACAATCATGTTTAAATCGCAAAGCATTGAGACAGACATTAAGTTGAAACCAAGGGATTCAACAAGCATTACTTTATCCATGTGTTGATCCCTCGAGATTGCAACTCCACCTAGACCCAATACCTTGCTTTTACCAGTATCAGCAAATGTGATGTGACTCTTGTCAGATGGACATAAAGTTGAGTCCATGAGAAGACTTCGCTTGCCAGTCATGTGATTAGTACACCCTGTAAGTGCATATAGTGCCACCCCTAGTTGGTTTTGGAGTATTGACGACAAACCTAGTTGAGGGACTAATGTGTTTGTGAGAATTGCAGGATAACACAGGTAGAAGTCCCTCATTGATTCGGTTTTCCTACCAGAGATGACCCCTAAAAATGTATGAAGACATTGAAGTCAAAGGTGGTATGTGAAGACATTCACATTGAAGACTATGACAAGAGAATACATCGCATGAAGACTATGGAGCGCGAAGACTTAGATCTTTCGTAGTTCTTTTTCTTCTTTGTTGAGTCATAGGAACCACTATACTGTTAAGTGGGGTCCAAGAGAACCAGTCAGAATGACTGAAGTGATGCTTAACCAAAATCCTATGTCTTCGAGTGAAGACTATGAGAGCGAATCTTGTCCAGAGTTGGACAAGTCAGCTTTGCTTGTAGCCCAAGTAAAGTTGTTGTGTGTGTTTGAAATCTGACCGTTGGAACACGTGTCAGTTCCTTAGTGACCCAGGGTCATTTCGGACAAATCAGGTCGGGTTGCCTAGTGGCTATAAATAGCCCACCCCCTACAACCATAAACCGTTGGCTACTCAGAGTTAAAGTACGGCTGTTGTCGTTTGAGAGCAACCCACCTCGAAGCCTTTGAGAGAGAATTCCTTGCGAGGATAAAGTCCTAACCACCCAGAGCCAAAGAGTGTTAGGCATCACTTAAGTCGTCCTGTTTGTGTGATCTGAAGACTTACACTTGAGGACTGTGAATCCTCCAGCCGGTTAGGCATCGCGTTCTAAGCATCCAAGAGTCATTGTGAATCGCCGGTGAACAAAGTCTATGAAGGTTTGGGAGTCTACCTTGAAGACTTACCAAAGTGATTGGGCGAGGTCTGCGTGACCTTAGCTCAAGGGGAATACGGTGAAGACTAAGGGTTCTGAGCTGCGTGTTCAAGACTGGGTGTCCGGGACTGTGTGTCCTCAGGTTTAAATACTTAGCCGCCCTAACCAGACGTACAGTTGTCACAGCAACTGGAACTGGTCCAACAAATCATTGTCTTTAATGAGTCACTGGTTTCATCCTTCCCTTCCCTTTACTTACTGTTGGTCCTTGTGAAGTCATTGCATGATTGCATTATCTTTTGTCTTCACTGAGTGACTGCTTGTTCTGATTGGCTTCACAATATCTTCCTACCTGATCCTTACTGCCTAGCTGCTATTAGTCATTGTGCTTTCACTTCGTTGATTACCTGACTAAGGTTTGCCTAGTGTAGTCTACCTTCCGCTGCGTGGTAATAGGTTTACTTCTATCGTTTGTCTTTGAAACTTCCATGTATTGAAGACTTTCATAAAAATCGCCTATTCACCCCCCCCCCCTCTAGTCGATCACTAGCACTTTCAATTGGTATCAGAGCAAGGTACTCCCTTATTCTGTGTGATTCGGTTTAACCACCTGGAGTTTTAGCTATGTCGACTGCAGGGATAATTAAAGTCTCCGCTGCGTGCCCCGTCTTTGATGGAACTGAATATCCCTACTGGAAGAATAAGATGCGCATGCATCTTGAAGCCATTGATGTCGACCTATGGTATGTCGTCAAGAACGGCATTCCCAAGGCTGGAGAAGGTGTCACTGCTGCTGATGTCAAGAAGTTCATTCAACTGGACTCTACTGCCAAGAATATCATCTGTGGTCATCTGACCAAAGGACAGTATGGCCGTGTGAGTGCGTTGTAGACTTCCAAGCTAGTCGGGGACTGGCTCTCCAAGGTCAACGAAGGCGTCTCCACCCAGAGAGATCAGAGAATCAGTGTCCTTCGCAACCTCTTCAACCGCTTCAAGAGAAATGACAATGAGAATGTCCAGCTCACGTTTGATCGACTCACTGACATCACAAATGAGCTTCAAGCCCTCGGCGCCACTGAGATCACCAAGCATGAAGTCATCAAGACACTCCCGGGATAACTTGACAGTTCGTTTGACACTCTAGCCCTGATGATTCAAGAATGCCCTGATTTCAAGACACTCGATCCGTCTGACATACTTGAGAGGCTCAACACACACGAGTTTCAGCTTTCTGAGAAAAGAGACATCTACGGTCCCAGCTATGGGCGAACTCGTGCCTTGAAGGCAAAAGTTGTTTCCTCATCTGAAGAAGAATCTGACAGCAATTTTGATGATCCTGAAGACATTGGAAAGGAGCTTGCTATGCTTGTGAAGAAGTTCCAAAATTCACCAAGAAGAAAGGGCTCAGAAAGTCTTCACGATCAAGCTCAAGAAATGATGAAGCTTCTGCTCATGACTACAAGAAGAGAACATGTCACAAGTGCAAGAAACCTGGCCACTACATCTCTGAGTGTCCACAGTGGGACAATGAGAACAAGAAGAAGAAGAAGAGAAAGGAGTACAACTCTGACGACAAGAAGAAGAAGAAGAAGAAATACTCAAAGTCTTCCTCCAAGTCTTCATCACACAAGAAGAACTCATCTGGCAAGGCACGTGCATTTGTTGGCAAGGAAATGGATTCTGAGGAGGAGTCTGCTTCTGAGGAGGCGGAGGTGGAGTCTGAGGAGGAGTCCGATTCTGGCGTTGCGAGTCTGGCTACAGCATACGTTGCCAAGTCCATCTTCAACACTGAAGACAATGACTTCATCACCGACACCGATGCGAATGACAAGGACTACTCCGCTCCTTCCTACTGCTTCATGGCACGCGGTGCCAAGGCAAACACATGCACTACTCACTATCCAACATCCAGTGACGATGAATCTGATTGTGATTCCAAACCTAGCTACAAAACACTTGCTAAAATTGCAACTGAACAACAGAAAGCTATGGAACACATTCAAAAACTGTTAGACAAAAGCGATGATCTGTTAGATGCTGAAATGACTCGATCTCAGTCCTTAATTGAAGACATAAAAAATCTTCACGTTAAGTATGAGGAACTTGGAAGTCGTCATGAAACGCTCTCAACAACTCATGAAAGGCTTTCCTATGATTATCTTCAAAGGAAGCAAGACCTTGAGAAATTGAGAGCGGCTCATGAAGATCTTCAAAAGGAAAATGAGTCACTTCACGCCAAACTGATCAGTTCAGCTCATGAAGGATTTGAACCACCATGTCTTAAATGCATTGAGCGTGATAACGCTACTTTTGTTGCTGAATGTTCTACTGCTGCTACTATTGCAATATCTTCACCTGTTGATGTGGTAACTAACCCCTCTACTGAGGATACCACTACTATTGTTGATGAGAATGCTAGGTTGAAGACACTGCTTGAAACAGGGATGTACAAAAGTCTCAAAGGGCATCAGACACTATGTGATGTCCTCAAAAGGCAGATCCTGAACCGAAACCCTAGGAAAGAGGGTGTTGGGTTCGAAAGGAAAAAGAATGCTGATGGCTCTTACTGGAAACCTGAGCAGTACCCCAAAACCACATGGGTTGCTGCAAAGGAACCTTCAGTGGATCCATCCACCCTATCTGGCTTCACTTGTGCTAATCCCATTGTTATTGATGAATCCTTTGATGCAAACTACAAACTGTTTAAGAATGAGAATGGTGAAGTGTTTGCCAGGTATATTGGTACTAACTGCAGGAATGGACCACCTATGAAGAAGATCTGGGTGCCGAAAAGGTGTTTGGAGAATCTTCCTGTGAATGTCATCATGACACCATAGGTGAAGAAGACAAACCCCAGACCACAGGCTTCATATGGTCCAAAGGCTTCATACAGACAGAGGACTCACCGGAGTCGCACTAACGCAAATGTTTTGCAGGGAAGCCATACTCAGGTCTATTCTTATGAGTACTATTGTCCACCTGCAAGACTTTTTGCTAGGGCTCCAAAGCCAAAGTTCTCAGATGCTGCACTTAGACTCATTGCTTCAAAGCCACCCTTGAAGATGTGGGTGGCTAAGAAAGCTTAACTCTCTTTTGCAGGGAAAGGTCTCTAGCAGAAAACCAAAATCGTCTGACGCTATTGCTGGGGACCTTAAACATCTTGTAGGGCGCAAGATCAAATGCCCAAATGGTCTTATTATGTACTTTGTTCCTGAATCGCTTGCTACTCGCCCTATCAGTCCAAATCTCGATCTAAGCTTTCATAACCCACTGGTTCGTCAAATGTTTTTGCTTCACAATTCTCTTCGTGAAGCCTATCCCCCTAACTGCACTATAGGGTACAACACCAGCAACTTCAGAATGGATTATTGATAGTGGGTGTACCAATCACATGACTGGCAAGAGAAGCCTTCTTATGGACTCAACCTTACATCCATCCGACAAAAGTGACATCACATTTGCTGACACTGGTAAAAGCAAGGTATTAGGTCTAGATAGAGTTGCAATCTCAAAGGATCAACACATGGATAAAGTCATGCTTGTTGAATCCCTTGGCTTCAACTTAATGTCTGTCTCAATGCTTTGTGATTTAAACATGATTGTGATGTTTGGAAAATATCGTTGCCTTGTTCTAATGGAATCTGACAAGTCTCTAGTGTTTGAAGGGTATCGGAAAGATGATTTGTACGTGGTAGATTTCTCAGCAGGACCATAGCTTGCCGTATGTCTTCTAGCAAAAGCTTCAGAATGCTGGCTCTGGCATCGGAGGCTAGGGCATGCTGGCATGAGGAACCTACACACCCTTGCAAAGAAGAAGGATGTCATAGGCATCGAGGGCGTCAAGTTCAAGAAAGATCACTTATGCGGTGCCTGTGAAGCACGAAAAAGATGACGAGGGCCAAGCATCCCTCGAAGACAATCATGACAACGACTCGACCCTTCGAACTGCTCCACATGGATATTTTCGGTCCCACTCATTACTCAACTCTTACTACTACTGCTTGTCTCTATGGCTTTGTCATTGTTGATGATTATTCTAGATATACTTGGGTGCATATAATCCTCTACAAGACTGAAGTGCAGGATGTCTTCAGACGCTTCGCCAATCGAGCAATGAACAACTATGGCGCCAAGATAAAACACATCAGAAGTGACAATGGCACTGAATTCAAGAACACTAGCCTGGATACATATCTTGATACTTTGGGCATCACACATGAATTCTCAGCTCCATACACGCCACAGCAGAATGGCGTCGTCGAACGCAAGAACAGAACACTTATTGAGATGGCCTAAACGATGCTTGATGAATACAAGACTCCAAGAAAGTTCTGGCCTGAAGCCATTGATACTGCATGCCATACAATCAATCATGTTTATCTTCACAAGCTTCTGAACAAGACATCTTATGAGCTCCTTACTGGCAAGAAGCCAAATGTCAGTTACTTAAGAGTATTTGGCGCCAGGTGCTGGATCAAGGATCCACATCACACTTCAAAATTTGCACCAAAAGCACATGCGGGTTTTATGCTTGGATATGGAAAGGATTCACACTCCTACAGAGTCTTCAATCTCTTTCATTATAAAGTGGTTGAAACAGCGGATGTGCCGTTCGATGAGACTAACGGCTCACAAAGAGAGCACCCGCCAAATGTGCTAGATGAAGTTCCATCCAGTGAATCAATCAAACTTATGGGAATTGGAGAAATCATACCTTCTGAAGCTCAACCTGAAGAGGAACTTATCATCTCCGCACCTGATCAACCTGAAGACAATGCTCAGCCTGAAGACAATCCCTCTAACAATGACAATGATCAGCAAGAGCAAAATCTTCGTCCTGTACATCCTCGTGTTGCAAATGAAGTGCAGATTGAGAGAATAATTGATAGCATCAAAGCACTAGGTCCACTCACTCGTTCAAGGGAAACACAGCTAGCAAATTTCTGTGGACACTTCGCATTCGTCTCAATAACAGAACCCAAGAAAGTTGAAGAAGCCTTCATGGAACCTGAATGGATTCAAGCTATGCAAGAAGAGCTTCAACAATTTGAGCTAAATAATGTATGGGAACTGGTTACGCGTCCTGATCCTCGGAAGCACAATATAATAGGCACCAAATGGATATATCGCAACAAGCAAGATGAGCATGGTCAAGTTGTCAGAAACAAAGCTCGTCTCGTTGCTCAAGGATACACTCAAGTTGAAGGGATTGACTTTGATGAAACATTTGCTCATGTGGCTAGACTTGAAGCTATCCGCATACTGCTAGCCTATGCAAATCATCATAATATTCTTTTGTATCAAATGGATGTGAAGAGTGCCTTTCTCAATGGCAAGATTGAAGAAGAGGTGTATGTTGCACAACCGCCTGGTTTTGAAGATCCAAAACATCTTAACATGGTGTACAAGCTCAACAAGGCACTGTATGGCCTCAAACAAGCCCCTCGGGCTTGGTATGACACACTCAAATACTTCCTGAAGAGCAAAGGCTTCACACCTGGTTCCCTCGACCCCACTCTCTTCACAAAGACATATGATGGTGAACTGTTTGTGTGCCAAATATATGTGGATGACATTATCTTTGGCTGCACCAATCAAAAATACAGTGAAGAGTTTGGATATATGATGCAAGAGCAATATCAGATGTCCATGATGGGTGAGATGAAGTTCTTCCTTGGTCTTCAGATACGTCAGCAACGCAACGGCATCTTTATATCTCAAGAGAAGTACCTCAAAGATTGCCTGAAGAAGTTTGGTATGCAAGACTGCAAGGGCTTCACGATGCCAATGCCAGCCAAACATCATCTGGGTCCTGACGACAATGGTAAAGAGTTCGATCAAAAGGTCTACCGCTCCATGATTGGTTCTTTACTTTATCTATGTGCATCTAGGCCAGATATTATGATTAGTGTTTGCATGTGTGCTCGATTCCAAGCGGCACCAAAGGAATCGCATCACTTAGTTGTGAAGCAAATTCTTCGATATTTGGCTTACACCCCAACTCTAGGATTATGGTATCCAAAGGGATCAGAGTTTGATCTAGTTGGATTCTCGGATGCTGATTATGCTGGTGACAAGGTGGATCGCAAGTGTACATCAGGCACATGTCATTTTCTGGGACGATCACTTGTATGTTGGTCTTCAAAGAAGCAGAACTGTGTATCTCTCTCCACTGCTGAATCTGAATACATTGCTGCAGGATCTTGCTGCGCTCAGCTTCTGTGGATGAAGCAAACACTCAAAGACTATGGCATTCATCTGAAGCAAGTGCCACTCTACTGTGACAACGAAAGCGCCATCAAGATTGCCAACAACCCGGTTCAGCACTCAAAGACAAAGCACATTGAGATTCGTCATCACTTTCTCAGAGATCATGTTGCGAAGGAAGATATTGATATCATACACGTCAACACTGAAGAGCAATTGGCAGATATCTTCACCAAGCCCTTGGATGAGAAGAGATTTTGCAAGTTACGGTGTGAGCTAAATATCTTGGAATCCTCAAATGTCCTGTGATCAGGCACACATCCTAACACTTATGCATATTGATGACTTAGATGTGCAACACACGAAGTAAAGTATATCTTCAATCAATGAAGACATACATTCTAAGTGTGAATACATTAATGAGGAATTTGACTTCAGAGCGCCACGATAATTGTGCGCCGTGTCTGGGTCTAATACTTCCTATACGGTGGGTAACGCCACCACCAAATGTTCTGTTTGAAGTGTTTCACTCATGGCGTTACATTTGCTATGTCTTCACATTTGGTTTGGCTTCAATCTCAAAATGTCTTCATGATTATCTTCACTATGTTGATTATATATATATATATATATATATATATATATATATATATATATATATTAGTGTTCTATCCTCTACATCATTCACTTATAGCTATGTCTTCTTGTTAAATCTTTTGAACTAAGTGAATGTGATCGGACCCTAACCCCTCTATGCTTTCTGTCTCAAACTCTATCTCTCCAAATCATATGCATTCTCTTGAAACTGTCAAATGTCTTCTCTGCGTCCTTGTCAGCAGAAGATACAGAGACAAACATTAAGTCCGTTTCAATGCTAATTCCTTCACCTGAAACCCGGAGAAGTGGGAACGACCACCCGACAATCCAGGCGTGCGTGGGACGTGGAACAACCTCCGATATGCTGCATGATGGCCATGTGTTCCTCAGATGTGAATCGCCAGGGGCACCTATGTAATAACACTGAGCCGTCCCTGTCCCTATAAATACACGCCTCACCTCAGTCATTATCCTTTCTTCCACTCTCGCATGAACCCTAGCGCCACCGCTAGCCCTCGACGACGCCGGCGACGAAGCGCTTAGCTGCCGCAACCTCTCCGACACCATCTTCACGCCGACCGCGGACATCGTCTTCTCCATCGTCGCCATAGGTGTCCTCCGTCGCCAAGTTAGGGCACGAACGATCAAACTGCTCGGCCTCCTCTTCCACTCCGTCTAGCAGTTCTTCGTGTGGTAAATAAAACTTCCTTTTTACGACCCCTTTGATCCTATAGATTCGTCACTTTCTACCACAAGCAGTTTCTATTCACACAAGTTGGATCTATTTCATACTGCATCTCATAATATGCCTAGTATATTCACTTATGCTTCACAAAGTAGTTAGATTCCTCACTTGTACTGATCCGTGGATTCGTACAAATCTGGAACCAACTCCTTATCTATGAGTGAATATCTTCGCACGATGAGGTCAATGTCTTCTAAACTGATTTATCTTTAAAATCTTCTGAGAATGCATATGACCTCTTCCCCTTCCCTTGCACCTTAATGCTGTCACAAGTACATGTCCATGGGAGAATCCCTTGGTTCTCATAGTCTGCATTCATTTGCAGAATTCTTACAGCATCATATAAATTCTCCCGAAGCTAGTTCCTATTTGTCCAGCAAGCGAAAGCCTTTGAAGCCTTCGAACGTATTGAAGCCATTTAGTTTAAAGTTCATGGCTGCAGAGAAATCAGCAAGGAAGGGTGGTAGAAAGCATCGAGGAGAAACATCAAGGGATCTGCCCGATGACCTCTCAGAGCTGTACAAGACAGATCCTGAAGAGGATTACAATCAGCGCAAGACACGAATCCAATGGATTCGACGATATTGGGCAGAACAGTGGTTCAAGTATAGGTTTGTGACAAAGGAATATGCTGAGAAGAATGCCATCAAGCGACCATGGGGAGACATCCTATACAGAAATCTTCAACCCAGGTCCAGAGATGAAGCCATTGAACAAGGCTTCTATCCCTACATGGTCCGTGGACCACAGCCTGTGGATGCTGACCCATCGTCACTGCTATGGTGTCGTGACGACAATCTGTTCAAGAGCAACTTCCAGTTTGCCTAGAATTTGGCGAAGCAGAACAAGAAGTCATTGGGATTAGACTTCAACCCTGGTCCCTCTGCTCCCCGTGTCGATGGCACCTGCGAAGCTGAACCCAATCTTGTTGGGCCCTTCTACAACCTGGAAGGTCTCATCACTCATATCGTGGTTCAAGGGACAGCCGTGGATGAGCCTGCAGATGACGCTGAATCTGATGAAGCGCCTGCAACACCGAAGCCAAAGAAACTGAAGCATCCTAAAGCTTCAAAGCCTGCCTCAGCACCGAAAATCTCACAGGCGAAGCCACTGGCTACTGCACCTCCTGAAGACAGTGTGCAGTCTGAAGATTTGTCACGCATCTCCAAGCCCTCGAAAGTCAAGATGCCTTTGCAACACACCAGCCAAGAACTGACTGCTGCTTCTATTCTGCGCAACGACGCTATTGATCTGTCCAGCAATGAAGATCATGCAGATGACGCCCTTGAGCAACTGATCAAGAGCAAAGAAGAAACAGAAATCTTCAATGATCTGGCTCTCTTTGACATGGCAATCATCCACAACTTCATTGACGAGTGGTTTGACACGCCCAACCTCAGCTTTGAAGATCTACAACTTCCAATTGGCCTCAGTATCGCCTTCCATGGCGCCATTGCTTCAGAGCTAGCTCTAGCTCAGCGCATCGTCGAACTGAAGCAAAAGATTGACTTTGAGAAAGCTCAGTTCAAGAAGCACATGGCCAAGCTCAGCGTGCAAGAGGTGAAAAACTTCAAGACTATGCTGCACGAGCTCAAAGAAGCCTTTCTCAAGAAACATGCAGAAGCTCAAGGTTCTCGTGAGCGCATGAAGATCCTGGCTGACAAGAGTGTGCAAGCCTACAATGAGGCTGAGAAGCGCAAGGCCCTTGGTCGTCCTGGCATCGACCCCAGGATGGCCGCAAAGCAGAAGAAGAAGAAGAAGAAGAAGAAGAAGAAGAAGAAGAAGAAGAAGAAGAAGAAGAAGAAGAAGAAGAAGAAGAAGAAGAAGAAGAAGAAGAAGAAGAAGAAGAAGAAGAAGAAGAAGAAGAAGAAGAAGAAGAAGAAGAAGAAGAAGAAGAAGAAGAAGAAGAAGAAGAAGAAGAAGAAGAAGAAGAAGAAGAAGAAGAAGAAGAAGAAGCCAGCTGTGGCCGCACCCGACGCACCAAGGCAGGAAGCACATCCCATTGTCTTCCCAGCCAGCATGGCTGGCTCGAAGCCAAAGGCCAGGTCAACCGCTTCAGAACTGAAGAAGACGAGGACTGCTGAGGCTGAAGCCAGAAAGAGGAAACATTCCGAAGCCTCTGATGCTGCTCCCTCCAAGAAGAAGCGGAAGACCAAGAAGGAACGGGCTGCTCCCACATAGCCCCTGGTTGTTGAACCTATCTCAATGATTCGCCCTGCATCTACACACCAAGAGCGCCAACTGATTGTCCATGAGCCTGCTTCCACAGAGGCTCATACAGCTGAAGACATTCCAGCAGTCGATCCCACCGCTGCTGAAGACATTGGTCACCATGACAATGTTGACGATGATGTAGTTCTTCCTCAGATCGAGCACCAACAAGTATCATCACTTGTGCTTACGCACAGAGAACTCATCAGCATTGGTCGTCCTCTAACGCCAACTGCTCAGGATGCATCATGGGATGATCACCCACAACAACAAGAAGAAGATGACCTTGAGGCCCAGCCAACTCCATCTCCAAAGGCGTCGCCAGCGTTACGCAGGCTTCGCAAAGGACCAAGGCCTCCAGTCTCCGAGTCTGAAGCTAAAGCTGCTGAAGACATTCTGGCTGCATCAGCCGATGACACCCAAGAAGAAGAACGTGTCTCCACTCCCCCAACTACTGAAGAAGTTGTTCTCGAGGAGAACGTGTTTGTGCCCGACCCTCCAGCTCATCAAGTGGAGGTAGAAAATCTTGAGGCTGCCACCACCAACACGAATGAAGCCACTGACGCTGTCATGGCTGAAGCAAATGTGGAGCCTTCACCAACCCATGAACCAGATGTCCGCGAAGCCAATGATGCTATTGCTCCTGTTCCTGCGCCTACTGATGGTCCTCAGTTTGACTACCATATTGAGCATAGGCCTCAGGTACAGAAGCCAATGCCAAGGTTGCCCAGGTTTCCAGGTCCTGCATCAGCACCTGGATCCTTCAATGTCAATGGCTTCAAAGCAGACAACACCTTCTTCAATAGCTCCAAGAACCCCTACTCAAGGGAACGAATATCTTCAGATCGGTTCTGGAGCTATCTGCAGCGAAGCTATTACTCATGCATTCTGTACAATCAAGGTCGCATCTTCCCACATATGCGTCTTGACACCGAAGCAATAGCTGGTCTGCCCTGCTTGGAAGAAGCTCTGGATTGCTTCAAAGAGGTTGGATTGTTACCTTTCATCACCGACCAAGAGCACTGGAACGAAGAGTTGCTGCTCCAATTTTATGCCACTCTTCACATACATGGTTACAACAGAGATCCGAAGACTTGGGTCCTTGAGTGGATGACAGGAAATGTTCATCACGAAGCCAAAGCCTTTGATATCATTAAGCTCACTGGTCTGCCCACTCCTGGAGATCTTTATGAACCTGGCTGTCAGCTTCACAGTGAAGCCATGGAGAGCATCTTTCAGAAGCCTGAACCAAACATGAGTCAGATGCTCAGTATGATGAAGCCTTTGCCTCCTTGTTGAAGACCTTGAGTATCTACCACGGACTATCTATCACATTATAAGGCGAACTCTCTGGCCCATCAAAGGACATTCTCCATATGCAAAGCTGGAAGGTGCAATGAAGACTTTGGTCTTCTATATTCTTCACGGCAAATGCTTCAACGCACAAGACTTCTTCATCCGCCAACTTGCTGCTTCAGGATCTGATCTTTTTGGCTTGAAGTTCTACGCTCCATGGATAATGCGGCTGATCAAACTCCACTCAGCTATCTCATATCAGCCCTCTGCTCGCAATCATCAGATCTTTATGCCTGACGTGGATATGTCCATTGAAGCCCTCTATCCAGAGCCTGCCAAGGAGCCTCTTAGTCTTCAGAATGCGGAGCATCAAAGTTTCTCTCAAAACATTGAAGGAGTTGAAGCAGTCACTCGTGTTTATCCTTTGGCTGGCACTACACGCGCACCTCATCGTGCCCTCACTGAAGCCACTGAAAGCACTATTGCCCAACGGCCCAAGAAGCGATCTCGTGTTCTCAATGACCGAGAGCTTCTGGTTGCTCTTCATCAGAAACAGGATAGGCATCATGACTGGCTGAAGCGCCAAATGCACAGCCTCTTGGTGGATGTCAACCGCATTCGCAACCTTGCCACCAAGAATGCCTTTGTTGCCCATGAAACTTGTCGGCGTACATGGAAAGGGCTGACGCTTATGTGCTCTGAGGATGATCATCAAGAGGATGGCTTCTCTGAATGTTTCAAGTTTGACTCCACACCTCCCCGAAGGGCTGTGCTGCGACGAACTCCCTCACTTGAAGACTCTGAGTTCTCTTCCTCTGCGGCAACTGTGAATGCCAGAGTGATCGAGGACGAAGATGATGCTACTTCACCGCCCCCTCCTTCAGCACGCGTCAACACTGCCCCGAGCTCGTCTGCACCGCCTAACAACACTGATGACCTTGCTACTTCACCTACTCCTCATGGGAACGAGTAGATGCTCTATGTCTTCAAACCTTTTTGGTCCTTACTGACAAAGGGGGGAGAAGCATATGAGTTTGATAGTCTTCAAGCGGGTCCATATGGGCGGTTACTTTATGTTTTGCCTAGTGTTTACAACTCTCGTTTTGATACGTTTGGTTCTTTGAGTTGTAACACTTAAACTCAATGGTCGTCTGCTACTTATTTGCTATTTTGTGATGCCATGATAAATTCCGCATGTGCGACGATAAATTCCACACTTAGATCATTTTGCAGACGTCCATTTTCCATTATGCATGTCATTATCTTCACATACTTTTCATGCATAATGAATTGTCATCATAAGTTGAAGAGGATCTCCACAAGTACAACCTGCCATGTGCATTTGCATTCCAAAAGCAAATTACTTATATGCACATCTTCAGGGGGAGCCCTTGCAACTTATGAAGACAATTCCTTATCCTTTACAATTTCACATATTATATTCCCCGTTGAAAACTTCAACTAGTTGTCATCAATCACCAAAAAGGGGGAGATTGTAAGTGCATCTAGTGCCACCCCTAGTTGGTTTTGGAGTATTGACGACAAACCTAGTTGAGGGACTATGATAACACAGGTAGAAGTCCCTCATTGATTCAGTTTTCCTACCAGAGATGACCCCTAAAAATGTATGAAGACATTGAAGTCAAAGGTGGTATGTGAAGACATTCACATTGAAGACTATGACAAGAGAATACATCGCATGAAGACTATGGAGCGCGAAGACTTAGATCTTTCATAGTTCTTTTTCTTCTTTGTTGAGTCATAGGAACCACCGTACTATTAAGTGGGGTCCAAGAGAACCAGTCAGAATGACTGAAGTGATGCTTAACCAAAATCCTATGTCTTCGAGTGAAGACTATGAGAGTGAATCTTGTCCAGAGTTGGACAAGTCAGCTTTGCTTGTAGCCCAAGTAAAGTTGTCGTGTGTGTTTGAAATCTGACCGTTGGAACACGTGTCAGTTCCTTAGTGACCCAGGGTCATTTCGGACAAATCAGGTCGGGTTGCCTAGTGGCTATAAATAGCCCACCCCCTACAACCATAAACGGTTGGCTGCTCAGAGTTAAAGTACGGCTGTTGTCGTTTGAGAGCAACCCACCTCGAAGCCTTTGAGAGAGAATTCCTTGCGAGGATAAAGTCCTAACCACCTAGAGCCAAAGAGTGTTAGGCATCACTTAAGTCGTCCTGTCTATGTGATCTGAAGACTTATTACACTTGAGGACTGTGAATCCTCCAGCCGGTTAGGCGTCGCGTTCTGAGCATCCAAGAGTCATTGTGGATCGCCGGTGAACGAAGTCTGTGAAGGTTTGGGAGTCTACCTTGAAGACTTACCAGAGTGATTGGGCGAGGTCTGCGTGACCTTAGCTCAAGGGAAATATGGTGACGACTAAGGGTTCTGAGCTGCGTGTTCAGGACTAGGTGTCCGAGACTATGTGTCCTCAGGTTTAAATACCTAGCCGCCCTAACCAGACGTATAGTTGTCACAGCAACTGGAACTGGTCCAACAAATCATTGTCTTCAACGAGTCACTGGTTTCATCCTTCCCTTCCCTTTACTTACTGTTGGTCCTTGTGAAGTCATTGCATGATTGCATTATCTTTTGTCTTCACTGAGTGACTGCTTGTTCTGATTGGCTTCACAATATCTTCCTACCTGATCCTTACTGCCAAGCTGCTATTAGTCATTGTGCTTTCACTTCGTTGATTACCTGACTAAGGTTTACTTCTATCGTTTGTCTTCGAAACTTCCATGTATTGAAGACTTTCATAAAAATCGCCTATTCACCCCCCCTCTAGTCGATCACTAGCACTTTCACACCCACTATCAATAATCCATTCTGAAGCAGCTGGTGTCATACCCTATAGTGCAGTTAGGGGGATAGGCTTCACGAAGAGAATTGTGAAGCATAAACATTTGACGAGCAAGTGGATTATGAAAGCTTAGATCAAGGTTAGGACTGATAGGGCAAGTATCAAGCGACTCAGGAACAAAATACATAATAAGACCATTTGGGCATTTGATCTTGCACCCTACAAGATGTTTAAGGTCCCCAGCAATAGCTTCAGACGAATTTGAATTTCGGCTGGAGACCCTTCCTTGCAAAAGAGAGTTAAGCTTTCTTAGCCACCCACATCTTCAAGGGTGGCTTCGAAGCAATGAGTCTAATTGCAGCATCTGAGAACTTTGGCTTTGGAGCCCTAGCAAATAGCCTTGCAGGTGGACAATAGTACTCATAAGAATAAGCAGAGTAGTTCTTGGTCTTATGAACATGGCGGTTTGGTGAAACGCGCTCATATTCATAGGCCTGAGTATGGTTTCCCTGCAAAACATTTACGTTAGTGCGACTCGGGTGAGTCCTTTGTCTGTATGAAGCCTTTGGACCATATGAAGCATGTGGTCTGGGGTTTGTCTTCTTCACTTGTGGTGTCATGACGACATTCACAAGAAGATTCTCCAACCACCTTTTCGGCACCCAGACTTTCTTCATAGGTGGCCCATTCCTGCAGTTAGTACCAATATACCTGGCAAACACTTCACCATTTTGATTCTTAAAAAGTTTATAGTTTGCATCAAAGGATTCATCAATAACAATGGGATCAGCACAAGTGAAGCCAGACAGGGTGGATGGATCCACTGAAGGTTCCTTTGCAGCAACCCATGTGGTTTTGGGGTACTGCGCAGGTTTCTAGTAAGAGCCATCAGCATTCATTTTCCTTTTGAACCCAAGACCCTCTTTCCTAGGGTTTCGGTTCAGGATCTGCCTTTTGAGGACATCACATAGTGTCTGATGCCCTTTGAGACTTTTACATCCCTGTTTCAAGCAATGTCTTCAACCTAGCATTTTCATCAGCAATAGAAGTGGTATCCTCAGCAGAGGGGTTAGTTACCACATCAACAGTTGAAGATATTGCAATAGTAGCAGCAGTAGAACATCCAGCAACAGAAGTAGCATTGTCACCTCAATGCATTTAACACATGGTGGTTCAAATCCTTCCTGAGAGAAACTGATCTGTTTGGTGCGAAGTGACTCGTTTTCCTTTTGAAGATCTTCATGAGCCGCTCTCAATTTCTCAAGATCTTGCTTCCTTTGAAGATAATCATAGGAAAGCTTTTCATGAGTTGTTGAGAGCGTTTCATGACGACTTTCAAGTTCCTCATACTTAACATGAAGATTTTTTATGTTTTCAATTAAGGACTGAGATCGAGTCATTTCAGCGTCTAACAAGTCATCGCTTTTGTCCAACAGTTTTTGAATATGTTCTATAGCTTTATGTTGTTCAGTTGCAATTTTAGCAAGTGTTTTGTAGCTGGGTTTGGAACCACAATCAGAGTCATCTTCACTGGATGTTTGATAGTGAGTAGTGCATGTGTTTACCTTGGCACCACATGCCATGAAGCAGTAGGTGGGAGCGGAGTAGTCCTTGTCATTTGCATCGGCGTCGGTGATGGAGCCATTGTCTTCAGTGTTGAAGATGGACTTGGCAACGTATGCTGTAGCCAGACTTGCAACGCCAGAATTGGACTCCTCCTGTGAATCCATTTCCTTGCCAACGAACGCACGAGCCTTGCCAGATGAGCTCTTCTTGTGTGATGAAGACTTTGAGGAAGACTTGGAAGAAGACTTTGAGTATTTCTTCTTCTTCTTGTCATCAGAATCATACTCCTTGCTCTTCTTCTTCTTCTTCTTCTTCTTCTCATTGTCCCACTGTGGACACTCAGAGATGTAGTGGCCAGGTTTCTTGCACTTGTGGCATGTTCTCTTCTTATAGTCATGAGCAGAAGCTTCATCATTCCTTGAGCTTGATCGTGAAGACTTTCTGAAGCCTTTCTTCTTGGTGAATTTTTGGAACTTCTTCACAAGCATAGCAAGCTCCTTTCCAATGTCTTCAGGATCATCAGAACTGCTATCAGATTCTTCTTCAAATGAGGAGACAGCTTCGGCCTTCAGGGCACGAGTTCGCCCATAGTTGGGACCGTAGATGTCTCTTTTCTCATAAAGCTGAAACTCATGTGTGTTGAGCCTTTCAAGTATGTCAAACGGATCGAGTGTCTTGAAGTCCGGACGTTCTTGAATCATCAGGGCTAGGGTGTCAAATGAGCTGTCAAGTGATCTCAGGAGTGTCTTGACGACTTCATGCTTGGTGACCTCAGTAGCGCCAAGGGCTTGAAGTTCATTTGTGATGTCAGTGAGTCGGTCAAACGTGAGTTGAACATTCTCATTATCGTTTCTCTTGAAGCGGTTGAAGAGGTTGCGAAGGACACTGATTCTTTGATCTCTCTGGGTTGAGACGCCTTCGTTGACCTTGGAGAGCCAGTCCCAGACTAGCTTAGATGTTTCCAAAGCACTCACATGGCCATACTGTCCTTTGGTCAGATGACCACAGATGATGTTCTTGGCAGTGGAGTCCAGTTGAACGAACTTCTTGACATCAGCAGCGGTGACACCTTCACCAGCCTTGGGAACGCCATTCTTGACGACATACCATAGGTCGACATCAATGGCTTCAAGATGCATGCGCATCCTATTCTTCCAGTAGGGATATTCGGTTCCATCGAAGACTGGGCACACAGCAAAGACTTTGATTATCCCTACGGTCGACATAGCTAAAACTCCAGGTGATTAAACCGAATCACATAGAGCAAGGGAGTACCTTGCTCTGATACCAATTGAAAGTGCTAGTGATTGACTAGAGGGGGGTGAATAGGCGATTTTTAAGAAAGTCTTAAAAACATGGGAGTTTCGAAAACAAATGATAGAAATAAACCTGTCGGTGTTCTGGGAACGGGGGTCCCAGACTTGCCTGCCTGCGGCGTGGCTCAAAGGAGGCCCAGCATGGCCCATCTTCGTCAACATAAGGCCCAAGACCCTCGCGAGGGGCCGAGCCTCGCGAGGCGGACTACACAGAGCTTCCTCAGGCACGGCCTCGTCAGGTTGGCTCACGAGGAGGCGGAAAGATCAAGGCGGGGTACCTCGCGAGGTGCCCCTGACGCAAGCCATGACGACTCAGGGCGCCAGGCAGGCGCCAGCGCGCGCAGCGTCCTTCTTTCCTCTTTGGTGCAAAGGGGGCAAGCGCAGCCGCTGAGTACCGAGGCATCAGGCAAAGGTTGCCATTTCGGTGCAACGAGACCAGGACCAAGCGGACTACGAGACGGAGGTCACCATGGAGCCCAGCACGGCGTCACCGCAGAGCCTTTGGCAGGCGAAGACCAACTTTAGTCAGGATAAGTGTACTGGATGTTCCCCTTCGAATTGGCCAATTGTTGGCGCCCTTCCGCTCAATATTTGGGAAGAGGCCCAGGGCCTTTGCCTATAAATAGGATCGGCCACCCACGTAGCAGGGGGTCGGTTCATTCGGTTCGCAAGCAGAGAGAGAGTGAGCAAGAGAGAGAGAAGGGTAACTGAACTCCTCCTGCCAGTTCATCACCCCAGCCAAGAACAGATCCTCGCGAGGCTGTTCTTCCCTGTATTGTTCATCATCATCAGCCCCAAGAGGCAATCCACCCACCACACACTGGAGTAGGGTATTACACCACAACGGTGGCCCGAACCAGTATAAATCTTGTGTCTCTCGTGTAGTTATTTCCGTAGTTTAGATCTTTGTGGGACGAGGAGGTAGAGGGCGTGATCTCCGCGCGCACCCTAGTGTTCGAACCTTAAGGGTCTGCCGGAACCCGCGAATCCGACATTTGGCGCGCCAGGTAGGGGTGCGCCGGAATCTGTCTTCCACCACTCCGCTCTACTACGACCCCGCATCCATGTGCGGCGCCAGTCGAGCTCGTGTCGCCCCGGCGGCCCTCGCCGGTGGGCGTTCTCGTTGTCCCCCGTCGCCCGCCGTCAACACCACCACCGGCCCGGCGGGGAACGAGCGGCAAGCACCCCCCCCAGCATCTGCCTACGCGGCAGAGTAGCTGCACCGCAACATCAACGCCTCCGGTCGTTGTGGCCCTCCTGGGCGGCTCGCAGGCGCCGCCCACGAGTCGCCACGTCAAGCCTTTTGCCCACCGGGTTAGCGCCGTTTCCGCACGGCAGGGGGCTCCCCCGGACCGGGCGGCGCGCGAGGCCGACCTGACCTTCAGCTCAGAGGACCACCCCACCAACCTGGTCGGCTCGGGCGCGCTCCCCCTGTTGTGCACCCCCACCATCTGCTAGGTGGCCGTCACCAGAACTCTCATTGACGGCGGCGCGGGCCTCAGCGTGGTTTCGGTCGAGACTTTCAACCTCCTCTGCATACCCCGGGAGCGGTTGCGACCCAGCCGATCTTTCTCGGGCGTCGAGGGCGGATCATCCGACTCCCTGGGAGAGATCCGGCTCCCGGTAACTTTTGGCACCTACGACAACTTCCGCACGGAGATGGTCGACTTCGACATCGCCCCCATCAGCCTCCCTTACAACACCATCCTCGGCTACCCGGCGCTGGCTCAGTTCATGGCCGCCACACACCCGGCGTATAACCTCATGAAGATACGGGGAGCAGCGGCACCCTCGCCGTGCACCGGGACACCGGGGACGCCCTGCGAGTACTCAAGCTCGCCTTCAAGACGGCGGCATCGGCACGGCCCGTCAATGCAGGGACCCCTGAGCCCAAGGGGGCTGCGCCCGCCAAGAAGAAGCAGTTGTTCACCCAGGACAAGGCAGAAACCAAGCAGATACCCGTCGACGAGGACGGGTCCTCCAGTGCCACTTTCACCATAGGCGCCAACCTTGAGCCTGAGCAGGAGGAGGCCTTGGTCAAGTTCTTGTGCGCGAATAAGAAGGTATTTGCTTGGGAGCCCGATCAGCTGGCGGGGATCCCCAGGAGTGTCATCGAGCATCACCTCAACGTGTGCCCAAATGTGCGCCCCGTGAAGCAGAAGGCCAGGCGGCAGTCCGTGGAGAAGCAGGCCTTCACTGTCCAAGAGACCCGCAAGCTAGAAGCCGCTGGGGTCATTCGCGAGGTCTGATACCCGGATTGGTTGGCCAACCCTGTCGTTGTGCCCAAGAAAGGGGGGAAGGAACGCATGTGTGTCGACTTCACTAACCTCAACAAAGCATGCCCGCAAGATCCATTTCCGCTCCCCCGCATCGACCAGATCGTCGATTCCACTGCAGAGTGCGACCTGCCGTGCTTCCTGGACGCCTTCTCCGGGTATCACCAGATCAAGATGGCAGTAGAAGACGTTGAGAAGACCGCCTTCTTGACCCCATGCGGGGTATACTGCCGTTCGGACTGCGTAACGCAGGGGCAACCTTTCAGCGGCTGATGCACATCACCTTGGGCCCGCAACTTGGAAAGAATGTCGAAGCCTAGGTTGATGACATTGTAGTAAAATCTCAGGAGGCCAAGACCCTGATAGAAGACCTGGAGGAGACCTTCGCGAGCCTCGACGTAGTAAACCTGCGGCTCAACCCAGAGAAATGTGTGTTTGGCGTCCCCTCGGGCAAGCTTTTGGGATTCCTCGTGTCCCATCATGGCATTGAGACCAACCCCGAGAAGGTCAAGGCGGTCGAGGACATGAGTCCGCCAAAGACCCTCAGAGAAATGCAGAAGCTCACTGGGCGCGTGACCGCGCTAGGGCGCTTCATCTCCAAATTAGGGGAGCGAGCGCTGCCTTTCTTTTAGCTGATGAAGAAAAAGGGGCCCTTTGAATGGACTGAAGAGGCAGATAAGGCGTTTCAAGATCTCAAGAGGTACCTGACCAGTCCCCCAGTCATGGTGGCTCTGCGCCCTCGAGAGCCCCTAATGCTCTACCTCGCTGCCACTCCCTACTCCGCCAGCGCAGCCCTGGTGGCGGTTAGGGAGGAGCGCCAAGTCAAGACCACAGCGGCAGCCCGAGGCAACACAAAACGGGAACAAGGAAAGCCTGCAGAAGCCGCAACCATAGTTGAGGAGGGCCAGCTGCCGAAGAATGCACCGGAGGCAGGAGAGGCCACACGCCCAGATGGTCCACCTCACGAGGCCACGTCATCTCGTGAGGCGCCCTTACCTCCCGAGGGCGCCGCGACCCCAGATACTCTCAGCCTTGTTGAGCATCCCGTTTACTTTGTTAGCACGGTGTTACGGGATGCGAGGGCACGGTACCCAATGCCCCAAAAGCTCCTCCTCGCGTTACTGGTAGCCTCACACAAGCTGCGTCACTACTTCCAGGCTCACCCCATCAAGGTCGTCTCATCGTACCCCCTGGAGAGAGTGCTCAGGAGCCCTAACTCACCCGGAAGGGTCGCCGAGTGGAACATGGAGCTGCAGGCGTTTCAGCTCGAGTTCAGCACAACCAGGGTCATCAAAGGAGCGGCGTTGGCGGATTTCATAGCAGAATGAGTGGAGGCACCAGGCCTCAGGGACAACAAGGATCGGTCCCTCTCTCCAAGGAGTGAGGCGCCGGAAGGCTGGGTCATGTACTTCGATGGGGCGTTCTCCAGACACGGCGCGGGGGCTGGTGCGGTGCTGATATCACCCACTCAGGATAAGCTCTACTATGCCATGCAGCTCTGTTTCCAGCAAGGTGAAAAGGTCTCCAACAACATTGCAGAATATGAGGGACTGATAGCCAGGTTGAAGGCCGCAGTAGCCCTGCGAGTGAAACGCCTCACCGTCAAGGGCGACTCGCAGCTCCTAGTCAACTTCTCCAACAAAGTGTATGAGCCGAAGGACGAGCATATGGAGGCCTACCTAGCGGAGGTCCGCAGGATGGAAAAGCAGTTCTGGGGGCTGGAGTTGAAGCACGTGCCCCGTGGCACCAATCAGGAAGCTGACGACATAGCCGGACGGGCATCCAGGCGGTTGCCGCAGGAACCCGGTGTCTTCGAAGAGAGGCTCTTCAAACCCTCAGCACAGCCGACGTTATCGAACACCGCTCAGTCTCGAGAGGAGCTCCCCCAGCTGCCAGCCTCGGGAGCCCCGGTTTGTGGGCCGGCCTCAGGAGCACGCCTGCTCCTGGCGATGGAACCTCAGGAGGAGTGCTGGATTGCAGAACTCCGGAGTTATTTAACGCAAGGGGCCCTACCGGAAAAGGAAGAGGAAGCGGAGCGTGTGGCGCGGCAGGCCACGGCATACTGCATCAGAGATGGAGAACTTTACCGGAAGTGACCAAACGGTGTATCTCTGCGCTGCATCTCCAGGGAGCAAGGAAAGGAACTACTGGAGGACATACACGGCGGAGACTGCGGACACCACTCATCATCACGGACCCTCGTCAGCAAGGCATTCCGTAGCGGGTTCTACTGGCCCACCACGCTCAACGACGCAATCGAATTGGTAAAGATCTGTGAGGCCTGCCAGTTTCATTC
Organism: Triticum monococcum; assembly: GCA_034509565.1. Lineage (NCBI taxonomy): Eukaryota > Viridiplantae > Streptophyta > Magnoliopsida > Poales > Poaceae > Triticum > Triticum monococcum. The sequence continues at coordinate 475,698,962 of CM067846.1, forward strand.
CAAGCAGATCCATCAACCGGTGGGGGGCCTGTAGACAATACCCATCTCGTGGCCATTCGCAGTTTGGGGGTTGGATATTCTGGGCCTGTTCCCTCGGGCGCCAGGGGGCTACCGTTACCTCTACGTCGCCATCGACAAGTTCACCAAGTGGGCAGAAGTGGAGGCTGTCCGTACCATCCCCGCTGGCTCTACGGTCAAGTTCATCAGGGGTATCATGAGCCGGTTCGGGGTGCCGAATCGCATCATCATAGACAACGGTTCGCAGTTCACCAGTAATCTTTTCAAAACATACTGTGCTAACCTTGGGACGCAGATATGCTACGCTTCGGTGGCACACCCGCGAAGCAATGGGCAGGCCGAACGAGCCAACGCGGAAGTCCTGAGAGGCCTCAAGACCAGTACATTCAAGAAGAAGCTGGAGGCCTGCGGCAAAGGCTGGTACGACAAGCTCCAGTCCATGTTGTGGTCCATTCGCACGACCGCAACCAAACCAACTGGGGAGACCCCGTTCTTCCTGGTCTACGGAGCCGAAGCAGTCCTTCCTCACGAGGTCAGGCATCGCTCCGCGCGGGTCCTGGCGTTTGACGAGGCGCAGCAGGACGCCATGCGGGGGATCGACCTCGTACTAGGGGAGGGACGCCGCCGGGAAGCCGCGCTGTGAGCGGCAAGGTACCAACAGGCGCTACGACGATATCACTGCCGCAACATCCGCCCCAGGACCCTCGAGGTAGGAGACCTCGTACTCAGGCGGGTTCTCTCCAGGGAAGGGCTGCACAAGCTCTCTCCCATGTGGGAGGGCCCGTTCAAGGTTGTTCATGTTTCCAGGCCAGGCTCCGTGCGCTTGGAGACTCGAGAGGGGGAGCCGATCCAGAACGCGTGGAACATCCAGCACCTCCGGAGGTTCTACCCCTAAAAGGCCCAGAGCCTGTGAAGCAAGGCGAGTGCCTGTGAAGACCTCCCCTCTTTTGGAAAAGGCCCAAAGCCTGTGAAGCAAGGCGAGTGCCTGTGAAGCTATCGCGTTTTGGAAAAGGCCCAGAGCTTGTGAAGCAAGGCGAGTGCCTGTGAAGCTATCACGTTTTGGAAAAGGCCTAGAGCCTGTGAAGCAAGGCGAGTGCCTGTGAAGCAAGGCGAGTGCCTGTGAAGCTTTCGCGTTTTGGAAAAGGCCCAGAGCCTGTGAAGCAAGGTGAGTGCCTCTGAAGCTATCGCGTTTTGGAAAAGGCCCAGAGCCTGTGAAGCGAGGCGAGTGCCTGTGAAGCTATCGCGTTTTGGAAAAGGCCCGTAGCCTGTGAAGCAAGGCCAATGCATGTAAAGCTCGCCGCCCCGTGACACTCTCACGTAATAATGAGTGGGGCTGTACACGCCCCGGAGTCTCAGGAGCGCCGGCCTCAGGCCCTGGGGCTCCCTCCCACGCCCAGTGGCAGCACTTAGCTCCGCGCTGGTGAGAAGAGGTCGAAGACTAGATTAGGTGCCGGACGCGGCTTTTTCATTTGCTTTCCGCAGTTGACGTGTTTACTTGCATTTGAAGTCTTATTGAAGTTGTCGCTGTTGCTGATTTGTGGTTCATCGATTTTCGCTCCTCGCTTTGGTTTCTCTCATAAACGACCTCGTGAGGGATGGTACTCAAACGTCCTCGCAAGCGTTTCTGCTCTAGCCGCTGGAAGGTTTCATGGCCCGGGCACGTTACAGGAGCACCCCTCTAGTCCGTGCCCCTCGGGCACCGCGACGCGCACACAGGGCCGGGTCGGTCGCCCCCCCCCCCCCCCCCCGGCAGGGGTCAAAGACTATCTACGCACAGGCGTATAGTTAAGAGGCACAAAAATAAGATCAAGGTAATGGCTAAAACGGCAATAATTCCCAACACGCCCCAGCGGGGCTCCATGCAGGTGTTTTGTCTTACACAGGGAACAAAAGGGAAAGGAAGGGACGAGCCCGGCGCAGCCCTCCTCACATCAGCCCGCAAAGGCGACCCGGGCTGCCTCCGGACCTCAAGGAGACTCCCTCTCGCGCTTCACCGGGGCACGACGGCGGGCGGACGAGCCATCACCTCCCAAGCAAGCTCGGCGGCGCGGGGGTTGACTGCGGCCACTGCTGGAGGAGTCGCTTGAGGAAGAGTTGACGAAGCTCGGGGAGTCTCGAGCGCCGCCATCCGCGCGGGCGCTATCTCCTCCATCACCGTCGGGGCAGGGCCCCCGGCCGCAGTCGTCGTCCTCGGGGCAACACCCCGCGTGGCGACCATCTTCCCCAAACACCCTCACATAGAGGGTGGCGTCGCCGTCAAACCTGAAGTGCAGAGTGCACCGGCGCCCCAGGCCGCGAGCACGGGCGAACGCCTGCCAGCCACGAGTTAAGGCCAGGCCCCCGTTGGCGGAGACCTCCAGCGCGGCCCACGAGGACCTGCTGCAGCAGCCCTCAGCCTGGAGCCAGAGGCCACCAGGAGCACCGGCCGGGAGTTCACCAAGGAGGAAGCGAGGGAGTTGGAGCCGGGCGCTAGTCGGCTCCGCCAACCAAACGATGAACTCCGGCAGCACCTGCACAGCGCGAAAGCGCGGCCTGGGGGAGCGCGCAACCAAGGCGCGTCCCTCGGCCACAGCGGCTCACCCGCCGCCGCGCTGGGAGCCGCCGCCATGACCACCAGACGCTACAGGGGCGGCCACCGGATGCTTCCGAGGGCGCCCACGACCGCGCTTGGGCGGGGGAGAGGCAGGATCGACCCGGAGGGCCTTCCCCTTCTCCGCAGCCGAGTACCTCCTCGATGGAGCCATCGCAGCAAGACGGAGCAAGGATCGGAAAGAAGGAGAAGTCAGGAGGAATGGACTGGAAGGGCACGCACAGCTTCGTACTTATAGCCGGCGAAGACCAACCGCCGGCCTCCATGATCACAGGTAATCATGACACGATCTGCATGCAGGGACTTGTCCAACTTGCGCGATCACCGAGGCGTCGTGGGGGAGTGGAGACGCCCACATCCCATCAACCGCCACGCGGCGCCTAAGGCTGCAGGCTATTAGGGCCCGCGGCGCTTCGCCCTTGCCCTTTCGCCTCTCGGCACGGCCAAGTCCATGCACGCCTTGGGCCCGGGGGCTACTGTCGGCGTTTTGGGAATGGGGGTCCCCAGACTTGCCTGCCTGCGACCTGTGGCGTGGCTCAAAGGAGGCCTAGCATGGCCCATCTTTGTCAACACAAGGCCCAAGACCCTCGCGAGGGGCCGAGCCTCGCGAGGCGGACTACACAGAGCTTCCTCAGGCACGGCCTCATCAGGTTGGCTCACGAGGAGGCGGAGAGATCAAGGCGGGGTACCTCGCGAGGTGCCCCTGACGCAAGCCATGACGACTCAGGGCGCCAGGCGGGCGCCAGCACGTGCAGCGTCCTTCTTTCCTCTTTGGTGCAAAGGGGGCAAGCGCAGCCGTTGAGTACCGAGGCGTCAGGCAAAGGTTGCCATTTTGGTGCAACGAGACCAGGACCAAGCGGACTACGAGACGGAGGTCACCATGGAGCCCAGCATGGCGTCACCGCAGAGCCTTTGGCAGGCGAAGACTAACTTTAGTCAGGATAAGTGTACTGGATGTTCCCCTTCGAATTGGCCAATTGTTGGCGCCCTTCCCGCTAAATATTTGGGAAGAGGCCCAGGGCCTTTGCCTATAAATAGGATCGGCCACCCACATAGCAGGGGGTCGGTTCATTCGGTTCGCAAGCAGAGAGAGAGAGTGAGCAAGAGAGAGAGAAGGGTAACTGAACTCCTCCTAGCAGTTCATCACCCCAGCTAAGAACAGATCCTCGCGAGGCTGTTCTTCCCTGTATTGTTCATCATCATCAGCCCCAAGAGGCAATCCACCCACCACACACTGGAGTAGGGTATTACACCACAACGGTGGCCCGAACCAGTATAAATCTTGTGTCTCTCGTGCAGTTCTTTCCGTAGTTTAGATCTTTGTGAGACGGGGAGGTAGAGGGCGTGATCTCCACACGCACCCTAGTGTTCGAACCTTAAGGGTCTGCTGGAACCCGCGAATCCGACAAAACCTATTGTCATGCAGCGGAAGGTAGACTACACTAAGCAAACCATAGTCAAGTATTCAATGAAGTGAAAGAACAACAACTAATGGCAGCTAGGCGGTATAGATCAGGTAGGAAGATAGTACGAAGCCAATCAGAACAAGCAGTCACTCAGTGAAGACAAAAGATAATGCAAACGAACAATGACTTCACAAGGACCAACTATAAATAAAGAGATGGGAAGGATAGAACCAGTGACTCGTTGAAGACAACGATTTGTTGGACCAGTTCCAGTTGCTATGACAACTGTACGTCTGGTTAGGGAGGTTGAGATTCAACTCAGAAGACCGTGTCTTCACCTTATTCCCCTTGAGCTAAGGACACCCAGTCCTTGCCCAATCACTCTGGTAAGTCTTCAAGGCAGACTTCCAAACCTTCATAGACTTTGTTCACCGGCAATCCACAATGACTCTTGGATGCTCAGAACGCGACGCCTAACCGGCTGGAGGATTCACAGTCCTCAAGTGTAATAAGTCTTCAGATCACACAGACAGGAAGACTTAAGTGATGCCTAACACTCTTTGGCTCTAGGTGTTTAGGGCTTTATCCTCACAAGGAATTCTCTCTCAAAGGCTTCGAGGTGGGTTGCTCTCAAACGACAAAAGCCGTACACTAACTCTGAGCAGCCAACCGTTTATGGTTGTAGGGGGTGGGCTATTTATAGCCACTAGGCAACCCGACCTGATTTGTCCGAAATGACCCTGGGTCACTAAGAAACTGACACGTGTTCCAACGGTCAGATTTCAAACACACACGGCAACTTTACTTGGGCTACAAGAAAAGCTGACTTATCCAACTCTGAATAAGATTTGCTCTCATGGTCTTCACTCAAAGACATAGGATTTTGGTTAAGCATCACTTCAGTCATTCTGACTGGTTCTCTTGGACCCCACTTAACAGTACGGTGGTTCCTATGACTCAACAAAGAAGAAAAAGAACGACGAAACAACTAAGTCTTCGCGCTCCATAGTCTTCACGCGATGTCTTCTCTTGTCATAGTCTTCAATGTGAATGTCTTCACATACCACCTTTGACTTCAATGTCTTCATACATTTTTAGGGGTCATCTCTGGTAGGAAAACCGAATCAATGAGGGACTTCTACCTGTGTTATCCTGCAATTCTCACAAACACATTAGTCCCTCAACCAGGTTTGTCGTCAATACTCCAAAACCAACTAGGGGTGGCACTAGATGCACTTACACCCCAGTTTGCATTTCCCCATCCCGCATCATCTATGTTATTTTCCTGAGGCAATGGAGGTGCTAGAGGTGCATCGTTCCACCCCAGCATCGGATATGGCGGAAGAACAAACATCAAATTATCTTGTAGCAGATTTCCAGGCAAAGGGTGTGGATTTCCATCCAGCGGCATCGGATCTTCATCGTTTGGCATCTGGTCAGCAAAGTCAGCGCCCAGCACATAGCAAGCAGCAGTCCACGAGACCTGAGCTCCTCCCCATTCTGCATAATCTCCAAAGACCACATCACGTGGCACCAATGGCGTGTCAGGGAAACTTGGCTCCACAAGAGTCCGAACCAAATATGGATCCTCACTATCCCACGAATGAAATTTCCCAAAGGTGCCCACCGCCTGTGATATGAACTCCGTATTGCAGTAATCAAGAGGAATACCAATGAACATGAGCCAACCCTTGCGGAACCCATGATTCCCCTTAAAATTATCTCCCTCATCATGTTTCAAAAATCTAACGAAATGATCATTACCCAGAGGAAATGGGGCATGCTAAATCAACGTATATCTGACAGATGGATCCCTGACTTGGAATAACCCTACCCCATGAAACCAAGGCTGAGCGGAGCGAAACAGAGTACCTCTGTTCTAAAGAAACTGAACAATCTCATCCCTGACCGGCCCAAGCGGACCCTCTGGAGCAGGCATGACCTCGGTGACCATGTAATCCTCATGGCGGCGAGGAGGACGAGTCGCGGGCGTGATGAAGGTGCGAGGAAGCCGCCTTTCTCCACCATCAATGATGTGATGGCCTGCCGGAACGAAACGTTGTGGGTCAAGCTCATAGTTCGCCATAGCCGGCCGCTTCTGGGAGGGGATGGGCTTTTCTTTGGGAAGAGGAGGGGGATTGGTGCAATGAGGGCGACGATGATGGGACTGGGCAAGCTATCCCAATAACTTCGGCACCGTTCCCCTGACCGCGGGGTTTTCCGATATACTCGTGCTTTGTTGCAGAGAAATTGGTCGCCAAGCCAATCCATTGGTGCGCGCGAAATCATTACAATTCCTGCTAAAGTGACCCGTGCGTGAGCAAGCCGAGCAGACCGCTCGCATTCCACAAGAGGCTGCTAGGTGGCCCCTGAGATTACAGAGGATACAATTTAAAACCCGGTCCACCATGTCATTGACCATGGCATCAAACTATTGTGTTGCTTCTTGTGTGGTGGGTATTTCCTATAGAGGGGTTGGTGAGCTTGGGACAGTAGATGTTTCCAACATCTCAGAAATTGGGGTATTCTGCGACGAGGCAGGCCCGTTAACCAAAGAACCAGAGATTGGCCCAACAGATAAATCTGGAGACACTGGGCCAGAACAGTGTGCGTCCGAAGAGGGTGGGCTAGATCCCAAGCTACCATTTTGAACTCGAGAAATTCCCGCTTCCGCAAATTGTGCAGAAAGATTACCAGAAACCACGGGCCGCGGATCCACAGTTATCAGATCAAGTGTGGTCGGCGTGGTCGATCGGTGCAACTCCGGCAACGGTTGAACATTACCAAACACGATAGGCGGCCGAGCCACCGTCCAATGCAAGTCAGGGGGGCGCTTGTCTAATAACAACACGCTCATGAGAAGATAGATTATAACCACCATCCATAATAGTATCAATGCAATTTTGAGAAGCAGGATATCTATAACCTTTGCAGGCAGTATACTGTTCAAACGTGGCAAAAGACAATTTCTTGCGAACAGTGGTAGCTGACTTAAGAGAAGATCTAACCGGAGGCTTATGCATGGCCAAAAGACCCAAAGAAGATCTACGTTTAGTAGGACTAATGAAAATCCACTCAGCATCACATTCCTTACGCCAGATCTTAAGTTCCCGAACCCAATTAGGTCCTCCATTGCCCCAAAGATTGAAATAACATTTGAACAGATCGCAAGCAAAAGAACGCAGATCCACAATAATAAAACCAACTTGCTTGCATGAGACTTGGAAAGAGAAAACCTTGTCTTTGACGTGAAGAACCCGTAGATCAATAGCCAATCCACCATTTGCAGCCTCCAAAGCTGCCGCCACAGACTCCTCCGACAATCGGAACGCATGACAGCTAAAGGAGACGATTAATGTGAAAGCCCTCCTTCATCCCATTGGATGGATCGTTTGACCAGTGGATCTGAAAACCTCATCAGAAAAAGCCGTACCCTTGGAGAAATCCAAGCCAAGGGTAGATCCACCAGATGAACCCATAGGAGATGGGTATTGCCTTGATCCAGAAGATACATCGGAGAGGATGATCGGAAGGGATCCACAGATTAGTGGAGGATGATGGAGATCGCCGGAGGTGAGGTCAGAGCCGCGGTGGGTGGTGGGAGCGCCATCGCCGTCCCGTGTCCCAGGGAGTTGAGCTCCGAGGTGTTTTCGTCACAATTTTATCGTTGCAGTTCTGGAATACCTGAGTTTCACCGACATCAAAAATCTCTTTTATGCAGTTGTTGGTGAGATAACCTCGACGCCACCCAATACTGGGGCGGGAGTTCGGGAGTATTGCCATAACTCGTATAACGAATGCTTTTCAAAGGTTGAGGTAAATGATTTCCGAAGGTTTCTTGGTTATGTGTTGAAGGATGGATACAGCTGGATGTAGGATTCGCTAGTTTTGGGTGAGATATTATGCTTCCCCTGTATCCCCAACACCTGATTGCATAACCAGAAAACTTCGGGAGTTTTATAGGTGGGAATTCATGTAGCTCTAGTATTTCTTTCGCAGATATTTGGTTTGTGATTGGGTAATCCTTACCAATTATTTGTTCTTGTTCGTACCTTGTTGTTTTATTCATCTACATCTATCTAAGTGGCTTCTCAATTTATGGAAGTGTGATCATTTAATTTGGAATTCATTCGTTCATTTTTGTTTGAATGTTAAGGCTATATGTTGCAATTTCGATCCATTTGATTTAGCTTGAATATATGTCTTTCAATATGCTAATGGATGTCACCCTCTTCAGGATGGCTCCTCCAACGCGTCAAAATCCGGAACCTCCGCCACCACCTCCACCTCCGGAGGCATGGCAAGCTGTGATGGCCGCCACTAACGCCAACACGCAGATGCTTTTTCAAATCTTGCAAGAGTGCAACCAAGGAAATCAAGGCCATGGCAACAATCAAGTTCAGTTTGCTACCCTCAACCAGTTCCTCGCAAACCAGCCGAAGTCTTTCAGTAACTGTGTCGAGGCCACAGACGCTGACGATTGGCTTGTGGATATCTGCAAACATTTTGAGTGTAGCAACGTCAGGCCTGAGGACTTTGTCAAGTTTGCTTCGTTCCAACTCAAAGACCAAGCTACTATGTGGTATCAACAATACAAAGATTCCAGAGGAGGTCGTGTGATTACCTGGGATGATTTCCGCCAATACTTCAAAGCTCACCACATTCCTCAGAGTGTTGTTCAGAGTAAGCGTGAAGAGTTCCGCAATCTGAAGCAAGGCGGCTTGTCTGTTTACCAATACAACATCCTGTTCTAGAGGCTCGCTCATTTCGCCAAGAAAGACGTCCCTGACGAGAAGAGCATGATTTATCAGTTCAGAGGTGGTCTCAGAGAAGATCTGCAATTAGCTCTCGTGCTTTTTGAGCCGAAAAAGTATGATGAGTTCTACAACATGGCACTAAAGCAAGAGGCTGCTCAGCTCAAGTGCGATGCTTCCAAGAAGAGAGTCAGGGATGCAACTCCTTCTTCTTATTCAACTCAAGTGGTAGCTAAGCAGCAAAAGTACTGGTTGCCTCCTCCTCCTCCGTTCCGTCAGCCTTATCAGCAGAAGAGTAAAGGTGGCAATGGATCTTCCCACCCACCCAACCCAGCCTTTCAAAACAAAGCTTCGTCTCATGCTCCAAGGTCAAGTGCTCCGTATCACCGTCTGCTCTTAGAGGTGACGTGCAACAAGTGTCAGCAGAAGGGTCACTATGCAAACAAATGCTTCAACCAGAGGCGTCTTCCACCTCCTCCTCCTCCTATGAGATCTGCTAGCAATGCAGTGGTCAAGCATAATCCCAAGTCTGCAAAGGTCAACATGATGAACGTAGCTCAGGCAGAGGACTCTTTAGAAGTGATCATGGGTAATCTTCCTGTTAATGATATTCTCGCAAAAGTCCTTTTTGATACTGGTGCATCGCATTGTTTCATTTCAAGACCATTTGCATCTAAGCATGAGTTGCCTTTCCAAGATTTGCCTAGGCAGTTATCAGTTGTCTCTCCGGGTAAATTCATGAACGCAAGCTCTATGGTCCCGGATGTTTCTATCAAGATGGGCGACTATAAGTTTCTGTCCTCTCCAATTGTTCTTGGTAACTCGGATATTGATCTAATTCTCGGCATGGACTGGCTTTCTAAGCACAAGGCTCAGCTTGATTATGATGCCAGGCAGATTCAATTGACACACTCGTCTAAGGATGTGATCGTCTTTGCCGCTCGTGATACCATTCGACTATTTTCTCTCAATGAGAAGGGCGAGTTGAATGCCATCTCTTAGATTCCAGTCATTTGTGAATATCAAGACATCTTTCCAGAAGAGCTTCCAGGAATTCCTCCTCACCGGCCAGTTGAATTCGTCATTGATCTTGAGCCTGGCACGGAACCTGTTTGCAAACGTCCTTACAAGCTTGGACCTGAAGAGTTGAAGGAGCTGAAGAAACAACTCGATATACAAGAGCATATGGGTCTGATCCGCCCGAGTTCTTCTCCTTGGGGTTGTGGTGTTCTTTTTGTCAAGAAGAAGGATGGCACGGACCGACTTTGTGTCGCTACCGTCCATTGAACAAGAAGACCATAAAGAACAAGTACCCACTTCCCAACATCAATGAGCTTTTCGAACAACTCAAGGGTGCTCAAGTATTCTCCAAGCTTGACCTTCGTATGGGCTATCATTAGATTCGCATTCGTGAACAAGATATCCCCAAGACAGCATTCAGAACAAGCTATGGTTCCTATGAATACATTGTCATGTCTTTCGGCCTTGTCAATGCTCCTCCAACATTCTCTCGCATGATGAACTTCATCTTCAACCCTTACACTAATGATTTCGTCTTGGTCTATCTCGATGATATTTTGGTCTTTTCCAAGAACAAGGAGGATCATGCCAAGCATTTGAGATTGGTGCTGGACAAACTCAGAGAACATCAGTTCTACGCGAAGTTTTCAAAGTGCGAGTTTTGGCTCGATGAGGTTCTCTACCTTGGGCATATCATCTTCGCCAAGGGCATAGCTGTTAATCCTGGGAAGGTGTCTGCAATTGTGAATTGGGAACCTCCTTAGAATGTGAAGTAGCTCCGCAGCTTTCTAGGGCTCGCAAGCTATTGTCAAAGATTCGTTGAGAATTTCTCTAAGATCGCGAAGCCTCTTTCCAACCTTCTCCAGAAGCATGTGAAGTATGTCTGGACGCCTGAATGTGACATCGCTTTCAACACCCTCAAAGAGAAGTTAGTCACCGCTCCAGTTCCGACTCCTCCTGATGAATCCAAACCATTCGAAGTTTTTTGTGATGCTTCCCTGCAAGATCTCGGTGATGTGTTAATGCAAGAGAAGAAAGTTGTGGCCTATACCTCTCGCCAGTTGAAGCCCAATGAAAATAACTACCCCACTCATGACCCCGAGTTGGAGGCAGTTGTCCATGCTCTTTTAACATGGAGACATCTCTTGTTGGGAAGAAAAGTGGACATCTTCATTGATCATAAGAGTCTCAAGTACATCTTCACTCAACCCAACCTCAACCTCAGGCAGACTCGTTGGGTCGAAATGATTCAAGAGTATAATTCGAGTATTGAATATACTCCAGGCAAGGCCATTGTCATTGCTGACGCTTTGAGCAGGAAGGCTTACTGCAGCAGTTTGATTCTCAAGCCTTTCCAACCGGATCTTTGTGAAGCTTTCCGCAAACTTAATATCCAAGTTGTTCCTCAAGGATTCCTTGCCAACCTCCAAGTCTCTCCTACTTTGGAAGATCAGATTCGTGAGGCTCAACTTCTTGATGCAATGGTGAAGAAGGTGAAGATTGGGATTGCCAAGAGCCAACCCAAGTACAAGTGTTATCGCCTTGATGGCAAAGATACTCTATTCTTCGAGGATCGCATTGTTGTTCATAAAGGTGACCTTCGTAAAGTCATTATGAACGAGGCTCACAATTCACTCCTTTCTATTCATCCTAGAAGTACAAAGATGTATCATGACCTCAAGCAGTCGTATTGGTGGACTCGAATGAAGCGCGAGATTGCTCAGTTCGTGAATGAATGTGATGTCTGCGGAAGAGTGAAGGCAGAACACCAACGACCAGCTGGTCTCCTCCAACCTCTTGCCATTCCAGAATGGAAGCTTGACCATATTGAGATGGACTTCGTGACTGGATTTCCCAAGTACAAGCGTGGCAATGATGCTATCTTCGTCGTCATCGACAAGCTCACTAAAGTGGCTCATTTTCTTCCTATCAAAGAATCTATCACAGCAGCTCAGTTGGCAGAGCTATATACCTCCAGCATTGTCTCTCTGCATGGCATTCCGCAGTTGATATCTTCAAATCATGGAAGCATCTTTACCTCTAAGTTCTGGGATTCCTTTTAGAAGGCCATGGGCACCAACATTCGCTTCAGCACAGCCTTTCATCCTCAAACCAGTGGACAAGTCGAGCGAGTAAATCAAATTCTTGAAGATATGCTCAGGGCTTGTGTCATTTCTTTCGGTATGAAGTGGGAAGATTGTCTTCCATATGCCGAGTTCTCCTACAACAACAGCTTCCAAGCGAGTTCGGGCAAAGCCCCATTCGAGATTCTCTATGGCAGGAAGTCCGTACTCCTCTTAATTGGTCAGAGACTGGTGAACGCCAACTTCTTGGCAATGACTTGATCACAGAGGCTGAAGAAATGTGCAAAGTCATTCATGAAAATCTCAAAGCTGCGCAATCGCGCCAGAAGAGTTACTATGATAGCAAGCATCATTGTGATGGCCTGGCTTATTAGGGATGATAGACTACTCATATCAATAAGGAATTCCTTCTTTTTCGGGAGCCCATTTGGACAGAACTCCAAAGTTAAGCATGCTCAGCTTGGAGTAGTGTCAAGATGGGTGACCGACCGGGAAGTTGCTCTCTGGTGCGCATGAGTGAGGACAAAGTGCGCAGAAAAGACTAGTATTGATGTGTGGGGCCAGTCTAGATCCCGCCAGGAGTAACGACCACCGGCGGGTGTGTCCGGGGCGTTACAAGTTGGTATCAGAGCCGATCCTCGCGGTTACACGGATATTTGCGGACAGGTGCGCGGTCATGTTGCTCATGACGTTTGTGACCTATCGTGGCACCCGGCATGGCACATGTACCGGACTGGATGCATAGACGTATGTGCCAAGAGGGAACATTCCTGTGGCCCGACGAGGACGTCGATTCCTCTGAGTGGGGGTGTATGTGATGGCCTGGCTTATTAGGGATGATAGACTACTCATATCAATAAGGAATTCCTTCTTTTCCAGGAGCCCATACGGACAGAACTCCAAAGTTAAGCATGCTCATCTTGGAGTAGTGTCAGGATGGGTGACCGACCGGGAAGTTGCTCCCGGGTGCGCATGAGTGAGGACAAAGTGCGAAGAAAAGACTAGTATTGATGTGTGGGGCCAGTCTAGATCCCTCCAGGACTAACAACCACCGGCGGGTGTGTCCGGGGCGTTACAATCGTGACTTGGTTTTCGAGATCGGAGACCATGTCTACCTCCGCGTCTCTCTAATGAAAGGTACTCGTTGCTTCGGTATCAAAGGGAAGCTTGCCCCTAGATACGTGGGTCCTTTCAAGATCATTGGCAAAAGAGGCGATCTCACCTATCAACTTGAGCTTCCATCCAACTTTGCAAATGTGCACGACGTGTTTCACGTGTCTCAGCTTCGCAAGTGTTTCAAGACTCCTGACCACACCATCAACTTCGAAGAGATTGATCTCTAAGAAGACATGTCTTATCATGAGCATCCCGTTGCTATTCTTGAAGAAACCGAGCGCAAGACTCGCAACAAGTCTATCAAATTCCTGAAAGTGAAGTGGTCACACCATTCCGACCGAGAAGCCACCTGGGAACGCGAGGACCACCTCCGTTCCGAATATCCGGAGTTTTTCCAGTCCTAGATCTCGGGACAAGATCCTTTCGTAGTGGTGGAGTGTTGTAATGCCCCGTATGTAACTTGCCATATTTGTATTCCAACTCTTGCCATTTTTGGCTCTAAGTTATGATATTCCCTCGTGGTTGTTTTGTCTGTGTTTTGCATTTTGTCCATGTCATGCATCTCATATCATGTCATCATGTGCATCGCATTTGCATACGTGTTCGTCTCATGCATCCGAGCATTTTCCCCGTTGTCCATTTTGCATTCTGGCAATCCTATGTCCTACGGCGTCCCTTTTTGCCTCTTTTCATGTGCGGGTGTTAAACATTCTTGGATTGGACTGAGATTTGCCAAGCGTCCTTGGTACACTACCGGTAGACCGCCTGTCAAGTTTCGTGCCATTTGGGGTCCGTTTGATACTCCAACGGTTAAACGAGGAACCGTAAAGGCCCCGTGCATGTTGCAGCCCAACACCCCTCCAAAGTGGCCCAAAACCCATCCAAACCCCCTCCATCCTCTCGGCCGTTCGATCACGATCGCATGTGTAGGATCGAAAGTATGTCTAGAGGGGGGGTGATTAGACTACTTGACCAATTAAAAACTTAGCCTTTTCCCAATTTTAGTTCTTGGCAGATTTTAGCTATCTTAGAGCAAGTCAAGCAATCATCACACAATTCAAGAAAGCATGCAAAGAGTTTATTGGCAGCGGAAAGTAAAGCATGCAACTTGCAAGAATGTAAAGGTAAGGGTTTGGAGGATTCAAACGCAATTGGAGACACGGATGTTTTCCCGTGGTTCGGATAGGTGGTGCTATCCTACATCCACGTTGATGGAGACTTCAACCCACGGAGGGTAACGGTTGCGCGAGTCCACGGAGGGCTCCACCCACGAAGGGTCCATGAAGAAGCAACCTTGTCTATTCCACCATGGCCATCGCCCACGAAGGACTTGCCTCACTAGCGGTAGATCTTCACGAAGTAGGCGATCTCCTTGCCCTTACAAACTCCTTGGTTCAACTCCACAATCTTGTCGGAGGCTCCCAAGTGACACCTAGCCAATCTAGGAGACACCACTCTCCAAGAAGTAACAAATGGTGTGTTGATGATGAACTCCTTGCTCTTGTGCTTCAAATGATAGTCTCCCCAACACTCAACTCTCTCTCATAGGATTTGGATCTGGTGGAAAGAAGATTTGAGTGGAAAGCAACTTGGGGAAGGCTAGAGATCAAGATTCATATGGTAGGAATGGAATATCTTGGTCTCAACACATGAGTAGGTGGTTCTTTCTCAGAACATATGAGTAGGAATGATGTATGTGTTCTGATGGCTCTCTCTTCGAATGAAGAGGTGGTGGAGGGGTATATATAGCCTCCACACAAAATCCAACCGCTACACACAATCTACCAATCTCGGTGGGACCGAATCAGAAAACTCGGTCTGATCGAAATAGTAAACCTAGTGACCGTTAGGAATTTCGGTGGGACTGAGATGCAACTCGGTAGGACCGATTCGGTTAGGGTTTGGGCATAACGTAATCTCGGTGAGACCGATCGCACAAACTCGGTGAGACCGAGTTCGGCAATTAGCTAACCAGAGAGTTGGTCAGGCAAACTCGGTGGGACCGACTTGCTCTTTCAGTGAGACCGAAAAGTTACAAGAAGGAAACATAGAGTTTACCTTGCATTCTCGGTGGGACCGATTCGCTCTTTCGGTGGGACCAAAAAGTTACGAAAGGGTAACAGAGAGTTTGCAAGCCCATCTCGGTGAGACCGAGAACCTTATCGGTAGGACCGAATTGCTAGGGTTTGGCAGTGGCAAATGACAAGTGAAACTCGGTGGCGCCGGATTGACAGAATCGGTATGACCGAGTTTGGCTTAGGGTTTAGGTCATTTGTGGATATGGAAAGGTGGTTGAGGATTTTGGAGCATATCATTAAGCACATAAAGCAAGAGGCTCATTAAGCAACACCTCATCCCTCCTTGATAGTATTGGCTTTTCCTAAAGACTCAATGTGATCTTGGATCACTAAAATATAAAATGAAGAGTCTTGAACTTTTGAGCTTGAGCCAATTCTTTGTCCTTAGCATTTTGAGGGTTCCACTTTCACATCCATGCCATGCCAATCATTGAGCTTTCCTGAAATAATCATCTTGGAATAGCATTAGCTCAATGAGCTATATGTGGTTATGAATTACCAAAACCACCTAGGGATAGTTGCACTTTCAATCTCCCCCTTTTTGGTAATTGATGACAACATATAGATCAAAGCTTCGACAAATAATAATAATCATGAAATACATCGTCGCTTTGAGAAGTATGTGATAAGTAAGAGCTCCCCCTAAATTTGTGCATATTTAAATTTTTCTTTGGACTGCAAATGCACAAGGAGTTAGAATCATGGGTTACTCTTCCATGTCACATACATCTTGGTGGAGCGCTCAAAAATGATAAGATTGAAATACATGCACTCATCACCAAGAATAGTGAATGATCATAAAGGATAGATAGAATGATAATATTTAAGCAAGCATTACGCAACCATTAAGTGTAGCTTATGATCAAACACATGATCATCGATGTCTCACGAACATAAGGACGTAGTATCTCACACACAAGCAAACAAAGTTCGAAAAACCACCAAATAAAACAAGAGAGAATAAAAGCAACACTCTCTCTCGAAGCCTATGATCTATACGTCTTCTCCCCCTTTGGCAACAAGTTACCAAAAAGTTCCTAGAAAATGCATAGTGCTAAGTCAACGCTCAGGCTTGATCTTCAGGTGGTGGTGGAGTCCGGAGCACGCCAAGGACGAAGCCTTCAGTAGAAGTGGTCGGAGTCGAGGCTGAAGTGGATGCTGGAGCTGGTGGAACGGATCCTGTAGCTGGTGCAGACGTTGTAGCTCTCGTGTCAGCAACTGGCAGTGCAGATGACCTCGGACCTCGTGGCACCCTCGCAAACGCATCAGTTGTGGTCCTGCCTCTCCTCTCGTTCATGTCCTCCTGAAACTGCTCCACGGCGGTCTGTA
Source organism: Triticum monococcum (assembly GCA_034509565.1). NCBI lineage: Eukaryota > Viridiplantae > Streptophyta > Magnoliopsida > Poales > Poaceae > Triticum > Triticum monococcum. Next base: position 475,715,357 of record CM067846.1, read on the forward strand.
TTTCTGTCACCTTGATGTCCATGTCATAGAACCTCTGTTCCATGATCCTCTCTAGGCTCGCCTGGTTCTGAGTCAGGGTGGCAAGTCCTTGCTCAATACGCAGGGTGGACGCTATTAGGTAACCAAGCTGCTCTTGTTTGGTCTTCAAGAAGTATTCAGATGCCTCTGCTTGAGTAGGCATCCTGGCAGCTTTCTCCTTCTTCGCCTTCTCCTTCTGAGCTTGTGCATGGGCAGAAGAGGGTTCATTCTCAGTCATAACCACTTGGTTATCCTCAAAATCTGGACGGATGGGCAGGTGTTCCTTATCCAATAAATACACGCCCGTGCCCATCTTGGAGTTGATGAGCTCCTGAATCTGTGGGGCATACCCACAACTCCTCTTCTGGTCTGCAGCTGTCCTCTTGATTGTTTCCACAATGAGACTCATGACCTTGAATTTCTGAGGCACGTCAAAGACATGAAGCAAGTTGATTGCGTGACCTCTGATCATCTTGTGATCTCCAGATTTGGGCAGAAGGGTGTGCCTAAGGATCCAGTTGATCGTAGGCAATCCTGAGAGTAGATAGTGCACTGAGCCAAACTTGAACGTGTCAAGCGCTTCATTCGGGATCTCCTTGTACATGTTGGACATGGAGTTGTGATCCATCTTTTTCTTGGCATAAATGTCCAAGTCATCAGCTTGCTCCTCTGGGGCATTGATCAACTTCGCCCATTCTTCCACAGTGGATTGGTACCTTGTACCCTCTGACATCCATGTGATCCTGCCATCCGGATAAAAGTGTGTTGTGGAGTAGAATTGCATAATCAGCTCCTCATTCCACTTTGTGAGCTTCTGCCCAACAAAGTCTGCAACTCCACACGCACTAAAGTTGTCAAAGACACCGGGGTAGTACTCTTCATTGTCCTTGATGTAGGTCCAGTCGACCCATATCATGTCACAAACGATCGGCTTCTTGTCAAGCAAAACAGTCTCATAGAAATCTTGCTGCTCCTTGGTGTGAAATCTGTAATCCATGGCAGTCCTTCTCCTAGAAGCATACGGATCTGCTTCTCTCCATTTCCTCAGCCCTGAATCTCTCCTGAGCTTCATATCCTCAGCCACAGGATGAGCATCGTTGTGGTCTGGGATCTTGGGCTTGAGCTTCCAAAGGACACTCTCTTCCTCTTCCTCGATAGCTTCAGGCATTGGGGCCTTTTTCTTTTCTGCAGCTGGGATGCTTCATGTGTTCCTCTTTGGTGCACTCTTAGGCTTAGATGCAGCCTTAGGTGCTTCCTTGGGCTTGGATGCAGCTGTTCCTGACCTTATAGCATCTCCCATGAATTTGGCTGCCTTGGGTGCTGGTGCAGCAACCTCTTCTTCTTCTTCTTCTTCCTCCTCATCTACCATGATGGAGGCCTTCCCAAGCACTCTGGCTACAGTCTTCTTGACTCTCTCTTTCCTTTTCTTGCCCTCAGCAGCAATGGGCTCAGTGGGAGCAGGCTTCACAGTTGAAGCCCTAGCCTTTGACATGGGCTACCTGCCTGCTGGCCTTTTGATTTTCAGCCCTGGCTTGGTGCCTGCTGCTAGCTCAGCTCTCTTTGATGTGGCCTCTTCCTCTGCCACATAGTCTTCATCCTCAGAATCAGACGTTCTCTTCTTCCTTTGACGTGTGGCAGCCTTAGGCAGATTGCTGGGGGTGCTCCTGCTGCCATCATCAGAAGAACTTGAGGGGCTAGTGCCCTCACTCATCACAACTTGCTGCTCAGACACATTCTGGCTGTCACTTTGATCAGACATGTTGCACACAGACTGCTGACCCTGTGAATAGATTATGGATAAGATAGAGTGGATGAGCATCACAAAAAGCAGAGATTTTTGCAAAAGATTAATTCAAAAACTTAGTTTTAGTTTTCCATAGAAAGCATCTCGAATCTACCGATTTTCAAACTCGGTGACACCGAAGCAGTTTTGGCACCAGAACTGGTGAACTCGGTCAGACCGAGTCACAGTTCGGTGGCACCGAGACTGCTAGGGTTTCACAGAATTCCAAAATCGGTCGCACCGATAAGTTATTCTCGGTCAGACCGAGTTTCACTTGTGCAATGGCAAAAGCCAGATCGGTGGGACCGAGTTTTTCAACTCGGTGGGTCCGAGATGGTTTCGGCGGAAACCTAACCCTAAAATTTTCGAATTAAACCTATTCTACGAGATCATTGACTGGATAGGAGTGTTTCAATCGTGGCAAGAATCATAATGATCACAATGTGCTAGGAATCGGAGTGGAGAATAGCACAAAGATCGAGTCCATACCCTAGTTCGGCGGAGACTCGCTACGGCGGCAACGGCGGGGCAGAATTCCGTTGACGGCGGCGGAGACCAGCGACTGGAGGCTGCTGGCGGCGAGAAGACGATCCGGAGACCATGAAGGCAGAGCAGGCTATCGCGCGGGCGAAGAGGTTTTGGAGAAATTTCCAAAATTTTGCCCGTCACTATATATAGCCCGACCCTGTCGGTGTGACCGAGTGGAACAACTCGGTGTGACCGAAAAGTTCAAATCGGTTGCACCGAGATCGAAAACCTAGATCAACTTAGTGAATCGGTAGGACCGAAAATGGAGTATCGGCCAGACCGAGATTCATAAAGAGGTTTTGGAGGTTTAAGTCTATGACGAATCGGGGACTCCGAGCGCTCCTCACACAGAGTGGTTCGAATCTGACTTGATCAAGTTTTGTGATGCAGCATGAATAGAGTTTGAGACGAGAAAAGCATAGATAGCTAGAGGAGGTTCTTAGGCATTCTTGTCCATCCACTTGGCAAAAGAAGAAAGCCAAACAATCAAAACAACAAGTGGATGTCCTCGAATGAGTAAAATATGCAGCCAACATGCTCACACAATAAGATGGCAAATAAAATATGTGGCAAAGCATGCACAACCAATTCTAGCATCTATCAAGCAATTTGCGATGACTGGGTCATCTATATATGAGTATATTGACTTAGGAGTCAAGTGAGAACACTTGATCGTAGGTCATACTCATCGTTTAAGCTCAAGTGGGGTTACCACTTTTACATAAAACATTGTTGTATTCACATCTTTAGAGTTGCTTTAGCTCAAGTCTTAGAGTAAAGCTCCCCCTAGATGTGATATCCCCCCTAAGAGGGATGAACTAACCTTGGGTTTTGTCGATGATGACTTCATGTAGATGTTGAAGATGTGGATGCTCAATGTTGATGTAGATCACTTGGAGCTATCCATTTGAGTGAATTTCACTTTCAATACCTACATGGGTTAGTCCCACAAGGAACAAACAAGGATATCCATAGACATAGAGTGATGCACACACAAGATGATGTCCATGAAAACTTTAGGTTACCTTGTCCCTTGTCTTACCAACAAGAGGGTTTGTGACTCCTTGAACTAGTGCAAGATGTGGAAGTTGGTTGCACTTGTTCTTGCCAAAATGATAAGAGTGAAGTATGTTGGCGGAGTCACCCTCAAGAACTCTCTAGTTCTTCTTCTTTTGGATCCACACCATCTTGATGGGAATCCTTGGAGTTGTAGTCGTACTTGATGAAGTGGAACTTGAAGTAGTCTTGGGAATCCACTTGACTAAGGTCTTAGGAGCTTCTTCAAATGCATCAATCTCCTCTTGAAGCTTGTCCTTGCCTTTTTGCTTGTAGTCTTGTGGTGGAAGATCATCTTGAGCTTGTGTTCCCTTGAAGGAAGTGTCATACTTCTCTTGTTGAGGAACAAACTTTGTCTTGGGGTATTGATCTTCTTCCCATTCAACTCCATTGGCATTGAACTTTCGTTCAAAACCAACACCTTGATTCTTCCGGTGCATTCCTTGCTTGCGCACAATTTCCTCAAATTGCTTACTTCCGGCAAGGCTCTTGTAAACACCTTTCTCTATAATTCCCTTCAATAAGCTATTTTCTTGCTCAAGTGTAACTTGGCTAAGAGAATCATTAGTGGAATCAAGAGAACTACTAGAAGCAACAATATTGGATTTAGCATGATCATTATTACTACTAGAAGAAGAATCTTTCTTATTCTTGTTACTAGTCTTGACTTGAGGCATGTAGGTGGATAAAAGTAAACGCTTGGCAATGTGAGAAGAACTTTTCTTGCGGAGATCATCATTGATTGCTTTTAAGAACTCATGCTCTTGCTCAAGATTGAGCTTTTCAAAGCGTAGTTTCTCATGAGCTCTTAAAAGTTCTCGATGATCTTCGAAGATAGTTTCATGGGCTAACTTAAGAGTGTTTAGTTCTTTAGTTAGAGCCTCAATCTTCTCCTTATCATTGTCATTCGTTTTAGCATGATTAATTGATATTTCACCATAATATTCTTCACTAGAGTTGTCAACAAGCAAATCATCATCACCTAACAAGTCATCTTCATCACTATTAAAGTCAACATACTCGGGGTGTGTTACCTTAGGACCTTTGGCCATGAAGCATCTTCCAATTCCTTCATTTGGTGAGTCAAATATGTCGTAGGAGTTGGTTGACACAAGTGCTAGACCGGCAACACCTTCATCTTGAGTACCTTCGGAGTCGGAGTGATAACTTCTCTCGGAGTGGCTGTCGGAGTCGGAGCCGGATACCCATTCACCAACATGAGCTTGATGTCTTTGTCTTGTATAGCTCCTTGATGATTTTTCCTTCCTTTCCGAATCCTTGCTTCTCCGTGAGTATCTTCGTTCATAACGATCATCTCTACTCCTTCTCTCTCTTGGTGGAGATTATTTGCTTCTTCTTTTTGGAGAATCTTCTCTTCTCTTGTAGGGAGCCGTACACTCATTGGAATAGTGTCCGGGTCTTCCACAATTATAGCAGTTTCGCTCTCGACTAGAAGATCTTTTGTCATTGTAAGACCTTGACTTGAAGCTTCTATCTTTGTTTCTACTCTTGTAGAACTTGTTGAAGTTCTTCACCATTAAGCTCAATTCTTCATTGAAGTTTTGTTTCTCACTTGATGATGTGGGGACTTCACATGATGCTTTGTAGGCACCACTTGATTTATTGTGAAGTTCCTCTTTATCCTTGAGTGACATCACATGAGCAACAATCCTTCCAATTACTTCCGTTGGCTTGAGATCTTTGTAGTTGGGCATCATTTGGATTAATGTGCACACGGTATCATATTTCCCATCCAAGGCTCTTAGGATCTTCTTGATGATGAATCTATCGGTCATCTCTTCACTTCCTAAGCCGGCAATCTCATTTGTGATGAGAGCAAGCCTAGAGTACATTTCAGCGACACCTTCACCATCCTTCATCTTGAACTTGTCAAGTTGACTTTGGAGCACATCCAACTTGGATTCCTTGACGGAGTCGGTACCTTCGTGCATATCAATCAAAGTATCCCAAATTTCCTTTGCATTCTCAAGGCGGCTGATTTTGTTGAATTCTTCGGGGCACAATCCGTTGAAGAGAATATCACAAGCTTGAGCATTGTATTGCAACATCTTCAACTCATCCGCGGTAGCTTCACGGTTTGGTTCCCTCCCATCGTAGAACACACCTTGCAAACCAACACAAACAATAGCCCATACGGCGGGGTTATGTCCAAGAATATGCATTTTCATTTTATGCTTCCAACTAGCAAAGTTAGTGCCATCAAAGTAAGGACCTCTACGGTGATAATTTCCCTCACTAGACGCCATACTCTCCTAGGTTGTGAAACCAAGGCTATGACCACCAAAAGCTATGGAGATCAAGGCAAATGGAGACCAAAGCTCTGATACCACTTGTAGGATCGAAAGTATGTCTAGAGGGGGGTGATTAGACTACTTGACCAATTAAAAACTTAGCCTTTTCCCAATTTTAGTTCTTGGCAGATTTTAGCAATCTTAGAGCAAGTCAAGCAATCATCACACAATTCAAGCAAACATGCAAAGAGTTTATTGGCAGCGGAAAGTAAAGCATGCAACTTGCAAGAATGTAAAGGTAAGGGTTTGGAGGATTCAAACACAATTGGAGACACGAATGTTTTCCCGTGGTTCGGATAGGTGGTGCTATCCTACATCCACGTTGATGGACACTTCAACCCACGGAGGGTAACGGTTGCGCGAGTCCACGGAGGGCTCCACCCACGAAGGGTCCACGAAGAAGCAACCTTGTCTATTCCACCATGGCCATCGCCCACGAAGGACTTGCCTCACTAGCGGTAGATCTTCATGAAGTAGGCGATCTCCTTGCCCTTACAAACTCCTTGGTTCAACTCCACAATCTTGTCGGAGGCTCCCAAGTGACACCTAGCCAATCTAGGAGACACCACTCTCCAAGAAGTAACAAACGGTGTGTTGATGATGAACTCCTTGCTCTTGTGCTTCAAATGATAGTCTCCCCAACACTCAACTCTCTCTCATAGGATTTGGATCTGGTGGAAAGAAGATTTGAGTGGAAAGCAACTTGGGGAAGGCTAGAGATCAAGATTCATATGGTAGGAATGGAATATCTTGGTCTCAACACATGAGTAGGTGGTTCTTTCTCAGAACATATGAGTAGGAATGATGTATGTGTTCTGATGGCTCTCTCTTTGAATGAAGAGGTGGTGGAGGGGTATATATAGCCTCCACACGAAATCCAACCGTTACACACAATCTACCAATCTCGGTGGGACCGAATCAGAAAACTCGGTCTGACCGAAATAGTAAACCTAGTGACCATTAGGAATTTCGGTGGGACTGAGATGCAACTCGGTAGGACCGATTCGGTTAGGGTTTGGGCATAGCGTAATCTCGGTGAGACCGATCGCACAAACTCGGTGAGACCAAGTTCGGCAATTAGCTAACCAGAGAGTTGGTCAGGCAAACTCGGTGGGACCGACTTGCTCTTTCGGTGAGACCGAAAAGTTACAAGAAGGAAACATAGAGTTTACCTTGCATTCTCGGTGGGACCGATTCGCTCTTTCGATGGGACCGAAAAGTTACGAAAGGGTAACAGAGAGTTTGCAAGCCCATCTCGGTGAGACCGAGAATCTTATCAGTAGGACCGAATTGCTAGGGTTTGGCAGTGGCAAATGACAAGTGAAACTCGATGGCGCCGGATTGACAGAATCGGTATGACCGAGTTTGGCTTAGGGTTTAGGTCATTTGTGGATATGGAAAGGTGGTTGAGGATTTTGGAGCATATCATTAAGCACATAAAGCAAGAGGCTCATTAAGCAACACCTCATCCCTCCTTCATAGTATTGGCTTTTCCTAAAGACTCAATGTGATCTTGGATCACTAAAATATAAAATGAAGAGTCTTGAACTTTTGAGCTTGAGCCAATTCTTTGTCCTTAGCATTTTGAGGGTTCCACTTTCACATCCATGCCATGCCAATCATTGAGCTTTCCTAAAATAATCATGTTGGAATAGCATTAGCTCAATGAGCTATATGTTGTTATGAATTACCAAAACCACCTAGGGATAGTTGCACTTTCAGCGTGGCCAAAAACCGCACTCCATTTGGACTCTCCTAGCTCCCAGAATCTATAAATATGCCTCCCCCGTCCAAATTCCCGGACGAAACCCTAAAAATTCTTCCCCACCGCCACCGGACGTGTCCGTCCAGGCCGGACACGCCCGCGCCGCCGCCCGTAGCCAGTGGCAGCGCGCCACGTGGCCGCTCCACCCACCTCCACCGTCCAGCCCTCCCGGCCCGCAGCAGGCCCGCGCGGCCCGCGCATCGCCGTCGATCGAGCGCGTCCCCGCGCCTCCCGCCGCCCACGTGTGAGCGCCACCCCGCCGGCCGCCGCCTTCACGCCAACCGCCGCCTCCGCCGCCGACCACCTCGCTCCGGTCGTCACCCCGTGCTGTTTCCGGTGACCCGCCGCCCTCCACCACTCGTCTCCGGCCACGGGCCGGCCGGATCCACCTCCCAGCTCGTCGGCCGACCCCCTCCTCTTCAGATCCGGCCACCGCGAGGGAGATCTGCGGTGAAGCTCGAGATGCGCGCCGACGAACACTAGGGTTGACCCCTATTTTTTTCATCTAAGTCATTTTCCTGGTCATATTATCTAGCTCTGTTCATTGCATCATAACTCATCATCCGTAGCTCCATTTTGGGCGTGCCATATATCAAAATGTTCATCTATTTATCCTCTTCATTTTGTTCCATTGCACCATGCTTGTTTGAGTCCATCTTGATGCCTAAAATGTTGTTGCAAGAGTGCTATAAAATGTTAGTTTCTGTTTCTTAACAGATTATGGGCATTTGTCATTTTTGCCATGATTATTGTGTGCCTCCTATGAACTTGAGCCCTACATGTGTTTTGGGCTATGACATGCCATCTTTACAGGGGTGTATGCCATGTATTTTTGTGATCATTGTGGTGACTAGCACAATCATGCAAAGTAGCTCTCGTGATGTTGCTGATTTCAGGGACTTTGAATTTCACCAAGTCATTCCCCTGTTGTTATTTTTATGCAATGTATTCATGTTGCTACAGAGAGATACATGCCTCTTTTGAGTATGTTCAGTAAGGATGATTTGCGCATATGGTTGTGCTCTATTCATCCATGTATTTGTTTGCATTTATGGAGTACCCTAGAATCTCCCAATATTGCTCTAATTTTGCTATAAAATGTTCCTGGCAGATTGTTTACGTGTTAATCAATTTTGCCAAGGTTGTTGTAGTTGATCCATTCATGCTATGAGATGGTTCTTGACATGGTTAGCTTCTTGAACATGTGTTCTTGCTAGGTGTATGCTTATCTTGTCATGCAATGCCTTGTGTTGAGTGCATCGAGCTCGCAAACATGCCTTCATAACTCTGTTTTTGCCATGTCCAGTTTTGTGCTAAGTGTGAATCTGTTAACGAAACTCGCTATGTTCACATGGGTGCCACCTTATCTTCTGATCCTTTTTGGCTTATGGTCAGTAAGGGACTTTTGTTATATTCTTTGAGTAGATTCATGCCATGTCTTGTATTGCTATGTTCTGATCCTATAGCATGTTGTTATCTTGCTCTAAACATTGCTTCCTGATGTTAAATCCTGACATGTTAGTATTTTCACTAAGTGTATGATGTTATTATCTTTTGCACTTTTGTCATGCTTGTTTGAACCTGCTCTTGTGTGATTTAGCCATAGCTCAGTGTTCATCTTTTGTCAAGCATCTTGAGTAGATCACTGCCATGTGCTTTGTTGCTATGTTAGAGTGCAGTAGCTTAGTTTCTTGTTGCATTCTAGATGGCATCGTGCTGTTAATCGCAGATTTGTGCCATTATTGTTTTGCTTGCCATTTGCAAACCGTGCATCCGATTCCGATGATCTTTATATCGATTTCGACCGAAATCAACTCATCTTTCCAGTGGCGCACTTGGTTTGCCAAGTTGAGGCCTGGTTCAATATTTTCCTTCCAGAGCACGCATATGCATTGCATATCGCATCCCGCATATCATGCCATGTTTTGCATCATGTTGCTTGCGCATTGCGCCGTGGTTGATTGTGGTTTCTTTTGCTTGTGTTCTTGCCTTGGGTAGAGCCAGGAGACGAGTTCGTGATCGAGGAACCCGTTGAGTACGCTTACGAGGATCAAGCTTATGTCAACTCGGAGAAATTTGCAGGCAAGATGACCATACCCTCGAAATCACTTCTATCTTTGCTTGCTAGTTGCTCGCTCTATTGCTATGCCTATGTCGTGATACCTACCACATGCTTTATCATGCCTCCCACATTGCCATGTCAAACCTCTAACCCACCTTGTCCTAGCAAACCGTTGTTTGGCTATGTTACCGCTTTGCTCAGCCCCTCTTATAGCGTTACTAGTTGCAGGTGAAGATTGAAGTTTGTTCCTTGTTGGAACATGTTTATTGTTGGGATATCATTATTATATCTTGTTTACTTTAATGCACCTATATACTTGGTAAAGGGTGGAAGGCTCAGCCTTATGCCTAGTGTTTTGTTCCACTCTTGTCGCCCTAGTTTCCGTCGCACCGGTGTTATGTTCCTTGATTTTGCGTTCCTTACGCGGTTGGGTTATAATGGGAACCCCTTGACAGTTCGCCTTGAATAAAACTCCTCCAGCAAGGCCCAACCTTGGTTTTACCATTTGCCACCTAGCCTTTTCCCTTGGGTTTCGCAGACTCAAGGGTCATCTTTATTTTAACACCCCCCCCCACCCCCCCCCCCACCTCGGGTCAGTGCTTCTCTAAGTGTTGGTACAACCTGAGCGATGTCCAGCGCCCCCTGGGCAACCAGGGTCTATGCCAACCCGACGTCTGGCTCATTCGGTGTGCCCTGAGAACGAGATATGTGCAGGTCCTATCGGGATTTGTCGGCACATTCGGGTGGCTTTGCTGGTCTTGTTTTACCATTGTCGAAATGTCTTGTAACCGGGATTCCGAGTCTGATCGGGTCATCCTGGGAGAAGTAATATCCTTCGTTGACCGTGAGAGCTTGTGATGGGCTAAGTTGGGACACCCCTGCAGGGTTTTGATCTTTCAAAAACCGTGCCCGCGGTTATGGGCAGATGGGAATTTGTTAATATACGGTTGTAGAGAACTTGACACTTAACTTAATTAAAATGCTTCAACCACGTGTGTAGCCGTGATGGTCTCTTTTCGGCGGAGTCCGGGAAGAGAACACAGTCTCGTGTTATGCTTGAACGTAAGTAGTTTTAGGATCACTTCTTGATCTTTGTAGCTTCTCGACCGTGCTTTGCCTTCTCTTCTTGCTCTCATTTGCGTATGTTAGCCACCATATATGCTAGTGCTTGTTGCAGCTCCACCTCACTACCTTTTCCTACCCATGAGCTTAAATAGTCTTGATCGCGAGGGTGTGAGATTGTTGAGTCCCCGTGACTCACAGATTACTTCCAAAACCAGATGCAGGTGTCGATGATGTCATTCCAGGGGATGTGACCGAACTCAAGTGGGAGTTCGACGAGGATTCAGGACGTTACTGCGTTTCCTTTCCAGACGATCAGTAGTGGAGCCCAGTTGGGGCGATCGGGGATCTTATGCATTTGGGGTTGTCTTTATTTTGGTTCCGTAGTCGGACCTTGATTGTATTCTGGATGATGTAATGCTAATTTTATGTACTGTGTGAAGTGGCGATTGTAAGCCAACTCTATACCTCTTTCTTATTCAGTACATGGGATGTGTAAAGATTACCCCTCTTGTGACATGCCTACAATGCGGTTATGCCTCTAAGTCGTGCTCCGACACGTGGGAGATATAGCTGTATCGTGGGTGTTACATTGCAGCTTCAGATCTACCATCCCACTGCCACGGTCAACACTATACTGATCATGCTTACAGTTTCCCCATTTTATGATGACCACGATCAGCCTACATGGTTCGTGTCATCATAGCACTGCTCCACCCATCGAGCTAAACAAGCTTAGTGGTACAAATTCAAATCTGATATTATGTTGATATCAGTAAAACTGAGAGATGTTTAATTGGTCAGCTAAATGTTCCTATTTTAGTTTTGAAATGCATGTGAACCACATATGGAGAGACCGGAAGGAATAGTATTTCTCTGTGTGCTCTGGTTCATCATGGGTGGGCAACCGACATTGTATAGAAAGACTTGTAATATCTTCAATCGGCTTGCTCTTCTGCTCTTCTTTAGGATGATCCTCTTCTCTTCTCTAATAAGTATGTTCCTTGTTGGGAAGAGTAGCAGAGACATTTGCGGTAGACTGGTCTGGTCGAGTTGCTCTCCTTTAGTATATTTTGAATCTGTCAGGTCAGGTTGACTTGTTCTTCTTTACTATATATTGAAGCTATCATCTGTGAAGTATCATCGCTTCTGGAGCTCTCATATTTTGAGTAGTAGGCCATATTATATTAATGCACACACCAAATTACAGCATGCATGGTACCTCTCAGAAGAATTGCAGAGATAGCACAAAGGGGTTTACAGGGAGGCAGTATTGGATTAGAATCACTTCTGCATTTCAAAGATAATCTCACTTGTTTTTATGTTTTCATGCATGTCAGGTATTGAACATTATCAAAATGAATATGAGAATGGGCGCACGAGAGGAATATTGGGGAACAATCCATTGGCTAACAAACTTGGCATGGTGGAGGATGGCCTATCTTATTCACCCATCAAGGTGCTTGCTCTAACTTGGCAAGGTTGTATTGGTCGCACATATTTTGCATCTGACCTCTTGCATTACTTCTACTTTGTTACATGATCTGCTTAGTTTAAGCATCATATATGAGTATATGCCATACCTATCCATTTTCTGTACCTATTCCATGTGTCTTCATACTATGTTTTTCCAGTCAAATGTTGTTCTTTCGTAATAGATGTCCAAAAGGAAGAGGGTGAATGCAGATCCTCAAGGAGTGCAAACTAGGTATTTGGAAAAGGTAGTGATACCTGTTAAATCAAATAGATCAGCAGCCACAGAAAACATAGGCCCAAGGTAATTAAAACTAATTTTAGATGAATCTCCTTGCTCAAAGGATCATAGGATCTCACAACAATACTGGGCACTGCATTGCTCTTGTCGGTACCTCTTGCCCTTTGTCAGCATACTTACACTCATTGCTGTTTGATTATGTAGCATCACTGTAAATGTTCGCTTCTTTATCCTCCCTTTGCTTGAAATTATAAGATCTATATTTACTCTTAGATAATGTAGAATTAACACAATGGTTATGAAGTTTTGGATTGCTCATGTAAGTACCTGTTGTCATGTACTCCCTCTGTATCGAATTAATTGTTGATCAATTGGATGTATTTAGGACTTAATAGTGCTAGATACATCCATTTGAGCGACAAGTAATAACGGACAGTGGTGGTATTACTGTACTTGCATCGCGAGATAGTTGATTGTCTAGCATTACTCTGCATCTTATCTGCCCTGCCCTCCACTTTCTCCAAATTATCACATCTACATTTACTCTTACCAAAATGTTGAATAAAGCCAATGCCACTGCACATGTTGATGTCTGCATTCCTCTTGTCAGTACCTTTTGCCTTGTAACGATGTACTTAATTAATTGCTATTTGATTATGTATCATCAGTCTACACCTGAGCTTCATTATCCTCTGTTTCTTCCAATATTATTTGATCTATATTTACTCTTTGCAAAATGTAGAATAATGGCAACGCTTATAAAGAAGTTTCTTTGGGGAATTTATTGAATTATCCTTCCATTAACATGGAGAAGGGCTTTGTCCATCCTGTGTTAACATGTAATGTAAGTTCATCCTTCTCAAGTCTTCAAACTTTGTTCTAGTATAGATTTCGATAGGCATCTTTTCCTCCACTATTATTTACTTTGTTGTTTACATCTGATTGGATGTTTGCAACAACTACCAGTTTTAAATTGTAGTTGTAAAAACATGTTGCTTATGCAGAACAAATCCATTTATTTGCTTATATAATTGTGAAACATGTTACGTGTCTCCTTGTTTCTCTTTCAGAGTCATATCTCTTATGCCAGGCAGAACTTTAGGGAAGATAGTGAGCCAAACCATCTTGAAGAGAGTGAGATGACCCCAAGGTCCTGTCTTGATGAAGACAGTGAGTTGAATCTACTCACCAGCAGGTGTGAGACAACCTCTGTGCAGTCACTGCCTCAATCAGTTCAACTTCTTCAATCTCAACTTAAAGCGGAAAGGCTTGCTCCAGCTCAGCTCCGACTTGAAGTCAAAGATGCAATGAAGATGTCAGGGGACTGCCTTGCGAACTATGGTGCTATAAAGCTAGGGATGGAGCATCTATCGTTGACACAACTGAGGTCTCATCATCTTGTTCAGCTGCCTGCGGAGCCCGTCTTGGCCAGGCCTAGTGCCTTCTGAAGTGCTCTCAGTTTTGTATGTTCTTTTGTCGGCGCGTTTATATGCACTGGTGGCGACCTTTGATGTCCAGTGTATGTAATCCGTGGTCACGTTGCGCTTTAGTATCACCGGTAGCAAACTTTCATTCCCAGTGGATGTAATATGTCGTAATTTCTTTATTGTATAGTCTAGGTTTATTCTTAGTTGGTATGTTGTAATTTAGGCTGGAAGGTTCAGTGGATCTCAGTGTTGTCGGTCTTCAGGCCGGCCCGTTACTCATATGGGCCAAAACGTGGGCCTATAATCATCTTGGGCCATTAGCAGGTCTAAACCTATAGTAGTTTCCCGCCTTTAACAGGCCGCGTAAAGTTCTGGCCAGCTAGGCCAGAGAATACCATGGGCTTTTAACAGGCTAAAACCTAGATTGGGCTAGCGTTGAGCTGAAAAATTCATGGGCCAATACAGGCTGAAACTGCCTAAGACCCATGTTTGGCCCAAATAGGACGAGCAGTTAACAGGCCAAAATATATCTCTGGCCTGTTTGTCCCAATAAAATTATGGGCTTTAAGCAGGCCGGTATCCACGCGGGCCATAGGCCCAAAAGTGTCACGGGCCATTATCAGATGGGTTGTAAGCAGGCCGGATTCAATGCGAGTTGTAGTTAGGCCCAACTATTACACGGGCTGTAGTTAGGCCCAACTGTTACACGGGCCATTAACAGGCCGATAGGCCAGTTGGGCTGAAATTTATCCATGAAGAGTGCGGGCCTTTAAGAGGCCTAAAGTTACTTCGGACAAGAAATGGCCTAGTTTCTGCATGGGCCGTTAAATGGCCTAAAGTTAAACCGGGCCGACAACGTCCCAGATGCACAACGGGCCGCTAACACGCCGAAACTATTATCATGCTGAACTGGTAAACGGGCATTTAACAGCCTGAAATACAAACATGTCTTAGAATGGGCCCAAAAGAATAGTGGCCTGTTAACAGGCCTGATCCGATATGGGTCGTAATTTGGCCCAAAACACGGCAGGCTGTGAACGGGCCTGGTCTGGTATGGGCCTCAATTTGACCCAAAACATGGCTGGTTGTTAAGGGCCAGCTCACTAGTGTTTGAAAAAACTTGGTGGGCCTTTAGCTGGGCTGGCCTTTTACCTAAAATGGGCCACTGTTGGGTTGTGCCACGTGTTGACATATCATAGCCGTCTTCCGTCCATTGTAGGAATGACATCTGTCCCAATGATTAGCTGACACGTGCATTATCTGGTGAATGAGAATTTTACACGTGGAAAATCCCCATTGGTCAAGGCTGTTAACGGGTTATCGAATCTAAGCCGAAACCCGTTAGCTTAACGACGACCCGTTACGGTGGATGCCACGTGTTGTTCACCCTTGACGAAAGCACTTCCATGATGCGCGATTTATCGTCATGGAAGTGGACACTTCCATGATGATAATTTTGGTAATGTCATGGAACACTTCTACGACAGCACATGTATGACTATCTTGATTCTATCATAAAATCGTCATGGATGTACATGCATGACAGAAAACGTGACCTACTGTGACAAACACGTATCATCATGAAAGTGTATTTTTTTGTAGTGTCTACTTCAGTGTAATCCCTCGCATGAGGTGCACCCAACATGAATAACAATAGCAAGCACGATGTATGGCATTACTCCTCACCGGAGGCTTGGACCCGGGTAAATTGTGCGTCTAGGCTCTACTCTGGTACTTCCGACCGCGCTCGGCACCCTAACAAGGGTACTGACGACTTTCTGCTCTGTCAGTTTGGCGCACTAGGCATGAGCTACCCTAGAAAAAGAACAAACCTAGATCAGAGATCTATCTATGCCCAGCAACTTCACACCGGTCCATACCTTCACCTTCGCCTCCTTCGAGCTCATGTCAATGACCGGGGCCCGGGGGCTGCTCTACGATGTGAAGTCACCTCCCTTCATCGACTACATGCGCCTCGAGAAGATTGAGTTTCTGTTCAACAAGCGCGGCGACACCATGACGATCCACGCCAACCCAACTCGAATGGCAAGGAGGTATGCACAGGCCGCCGCCCACCTTGAAAAAGATGGATCTTCATCGATCCTTCAGCCCTCCCATGTAACGCCCTCGATGCGGCTATGTCTCCCACGTGTTGAGGCACGACTTAGAGACATAGGCGCATTGAAAGCAATGTCGCAAGTCGGGAATCATTACACAACCCAAGTACATATATAATATAAAGGGGAAATAATATCATAGTTGGCTTACACTCGCCACGTCACATCAAAGAACATAAATAACATCCATCATACAATCACTCATGGCCCGACTACGGCGCCAAAATAGAAAAGACCCCCAACAAGCGACTAGGCCCTGAATCTAACCCCGAATAGGTGCCACTACTGATCATCAGGAAAAGAAACATAGTATCGCTGAGAGTCCTCGTCGTACTCCCACTTCAGCTCGAGCGCGCCATCCAGAGAAGTGTCATCGGTCCCTGCATCTGGTGTAATAGTAATTTGTGAGCCACAAAGGACTCAGCAATCTCGCACCCTCGCGATCAAGACTATTTAAGCTTAATAGGTAGGAAAGGGGTAATGTAAGTGGAGCTGCAGCAAGCGACTAGCATATATGGTGGCTAACTTATTCGCAAAGGAGAGCGAGAAGAGGAGGCAAAGCACGAGCGGAAAAACTATATAGAGCAGCCTACGCAAACATAACTCCAACGCCATGTCCACTTCCCGGACCCCGCCGAGAAGAGGCCGTCACGGCAACACACGCAGTTGATTCATTTTAATGACTTAAGTTCAAGTTGTCTACAACCGGACATTAACAAATTCCCATCTGCCCATAACCGCGGGCACGGCTTTCGAAAGATCAATCCCTGCAGGGGGGTCCCAACTTAGCCCATAACAAGCTCTCACGGTCAACGAAGGAATTGACCTCCACCCAGGACCCACCGATCAGACTCGGTATCCCGGTACAACAAGATGATTCGACTGGTCAAAACTAGTCCAGCAACACCACCCAGATGTGCCGACAAATCCCGATAGGAGCTGCACATATCTCGTTCTCAGGGCACACCAGATGAGCAAGACGTCGGGTAGGCCAGCCCAAAGTTGCCCCTGGTAGCCCCGGACATCGCTCGGTGGGACCAACACTCAGAGGAGCACTGGCCCGTGGGGGCTAAAATAAAGATGACCCTCGGGCTCCGGAAACCCAAGGGAAAGAAAAGGGGTAGGTGGCAAATGGTAAAACCAATGTTGGGCATTGCTGGAAAAGCTTTAATCAAGGCGAACTATCAAAGGGTTCCCATATAGCCCAACCGCGTAAGGGACGCAACAATCCGGGAACATAACACCGATATGACGGAAAACTAGGGCGGCAAGAGTGGAACAAAACACTAGGCGAAAGGCCGAGCCTTCCAACCTTTACCAAGTATATAGATGAGTAAAGATAACATAGCAATATAATGATATCCCAACAAGTAAATAAATGTTCCAACAAGGAACGGCTCCAATCTTCACCTGCAACTAACAATGCTATAAGAAGGGCTGAGCAAAGCGGTAACATAGCCAATCAATGGTTTGCTAGGACAAAGGTGGGTTAGAGGCTCAATCATGGCAATTGGGAGGCTGACAATCAAGTGGTAGGCATCGTAGCATTGGCAAAGCAAAAGAGCGAGAAAACTAGCATGGCAAAGATAGTAGTGATTTCAAGGGTGTGATCATCTTGCCTGCACAGTTGTCAGAATTGACTGGATCCTCAAAAGCAAACTCAATGGGCTCCTCATTATTGAACTCGTCTCCCGGCTCTACCCAACAACACAAACAAGCAACAAGGATACAATCAACCACGTGCAAGGGTAACCAATAACATGCAAAGATGATATGCTATGCGGGATGCGATGCGGGATGCAAAATGCAAGATGTAACAGGAAATGCATGAACCTGGCCTCAACTTGGAAAACCAAGTGTGCCACTGGATAGAGGGGAAGAAATCCCCTGAAAACGATATAAAGATCATGGCAATCGGAGCTACGGTTTAGAAATGGCAAGCGATTTACTAAACGAACCGATCTGCGATTTACAGCAAGTAGGCTCCTAAATGCAACAAAATGAACATGCTACAGCCACCCAACATGAAAACAAATTGCATGGCAGTGATGTACTCAAGAAGCTTAACAAATCACCAGGACTGAGGCATAGGCAAATTCATCCATTAAGGGCTTCAAACAAGCATGGCAAACCTGAATAAGCAAAACAGATTTCAGACTTAGCGAAATTAACGCTAGTCTGGAATTTCAGACCACGATGCTCTCTTCGGAGCAGCAAAACAACATGATGCAAAACCTGAACGTGGCAAGTAAGAGCATGGCATGGAGATACTCAACAAGCTTAACAAAACACCCAAAATGACCTGGGGCCAAAAGGGTTCACAAAATACTCTACCGAGCACACGAACATCGATGAAACACAATCAGTTTTCAGACTTAGTGAAAACTGGGACATGCTGAAATATAACTCACGGAGGCATGTAAACGAGCTCGATGCTCCCACTACGGTGCAAGACATGGCAAGGAAAGCATATATCCATTAATAAGGCACAAAATGCTAGCTATACATGGCAAGAACAAAGGCATAGCATGCATGGATCACTAGCAATAGCTCCGGCAAAATAGCAAAAGAGTTCACGATCTGCCCAAAACAACAACTATCCAAAAGTTGAGCTCGATTGAGTCAACCTATGGTGCTCCAACATAACAAGTAAAGACATGGATGGATTAAGCACAACAAGCATAACAAATCACTCTTACTGATCATCCTCAAAAGAGGCACGGATCACTAGGAAATAAGCCGGACATATAGCATCGTGAACTAAAACATCCCAGACTTAGTGATTTTCACTAAGTCCCTGAAATCAGTAAACTCAGCTAGCCCTCTTCGCAAGCTTTCACAAGACAACACGCACATCCTAAAAATGCATGGGAGGCACCTCTGGAAAGAAGACAACATGCTTAACAATTCATCCCAAAGGGGCACAGGCATATCATGCACGGATTAAACATGGCAAAAATGACAAAAGTGCATGATGAACTATCGGATCTGCAATTTAACTCATGATGCCTCCTTCCAACAGCATTTTTGGGCACCAAGATGACCTCAAATGCAAATGATGCAATGGAATGAAATGATGTACTCGTCGAGACGAAGATTTTGACATATCATATGCCCAAAACGGTGCCATGGATGCGGAGATATAGCATGATGAAGATGAGCACATGAGCTAGGGTTTGGGGATGAAAAAGTCAACCGAGAATCTCCTCAGATCCAGATCCAGCGCGCGGATCGAGGCAGGCTGGAGCACTGTTCACCGGCGCCGGAGTTGATGAGGGGAGGCGCGGGGCGAGGCCGGTCGCCGGCGGGGGCGCGGTCTCCGCGGGCGAGGTCGCCGGCGCGACGAGGTGGCCGCGGGCGGCTGGTGGCGCACCGGCCGGCGGGGACGGCGACAATGGCGCGCGGCGGCGGAGGTGGTCGGTGACGCCGGCGAGGGAGGCAGGCGGCGGCGCGGCGCACGAAGGCGGCGGGGTCGAGGCGCGGGCAAGGGAGCCGGGCGGCGGCGGCGCGCGGGCCGGGAGGGCCTTCCCTGGGCCGCGCGGGCCGGCGCGGGGAGAGACGGCGGCGGTGACACGTGGCGCTGTGGGAGTGGCCGAGGCGGCAGGGCGGACGCGTCCGGTCCGTCCGGACGTGTCCGGCGGCGGCGAGATCTGATTTTCTAGGGTTTGGGAGAGGGGATCCGCGAATTTGGAGGAGGGGGTCTATTTATAGACCTAGAGGGAGCTAGGAGAGTCCAAATGAGGTGCGGTTTTCGCCCACATGATCGTGATCGAACGACCGAGACGACGGAGCAGAGTTTGGTGGGTTTTGGGCCAAAATGGAGGGGTGTTGGGCTGCACACACACGAGGCCTTTTCGGTCCCTCGGTTAACCGTTGGAGTATCAAATGAAGTCCAAATGACCCGAAACTTGACAGGCGGTCTACCGGTAGTAAACCAAGGCCACATGGTAAGTCTCGGTCCAATCCGGAAATGTTTAATCCCCACACACGAAAGAAAGCTAGAAATGGCCACCGGAGGAGAACGAAGCGCCAGAATGCAAAACGGACAACGGGGAAAATGCTCGAATGCATGAGATGAACATGTATGCAAATGCAATGCACGTGATGACATGATATGAGATGCACGAAAACGAAAACAACACACGGAGGCAAGGACCCGAACCTGATAATTAAATATAACTTAATGCCGGAAACGGCATGAGTTGGAGTACAATTCGGGAAGGTTACATATGGGGCGTTACAACACTCCACCACTACGAAAAGATCTCGTCCCGAGATCTAGGACTGAAAGAACTCCGGGTACTTAGAACGGAGGTGATCCTCGCGTTCCCAGGTAGCTTCACGGTCAGAATGGTGTGACCACTTGACTTTTAGAAACTTGATTGACTTGTTGCGAGTTTTGCGTTCAGTCTCTTCAAGGATTGCAACTGGGTGCTCACGGTAGGAGAGATCTTCTTGGAGCTCAATGTCCTCGAAGTTGACGGTGCGCTCAGGCGTCTTGAAGCACTTTCGGAGTTGCGAGACGTGGAACACATCATGAACATTGGCAAAGGTTGCAGGAAGCTCGAGTTGATAGGCGAGGTCGCCTCTCTTGCTGACGATCTTGAAAGGCCCGACGTATCTTGGGGCAAGCTTCCCTTTGATACCGAAGCGACGAGTCCCTTTCATAGGAGAGACGCGGAGGTAGACATGATCTCCGATCTCGAAGGCCAAATCATGGTGCTTGCTGTCATAGTAGCTCTTCTGGCGGGATTGGGCTGCTTTGAGGTTATCACGAATGACCTTGCACATTTCTTCTGCCTCCGAGATCAGGTCATTACCCAGCAGCTGACGTTCACCGGTTTCAGACCAGTTGAGAGGTGTACGGCACTTCCTACCATACAGAATTTCAAACGGGGCCTTGCCGGAACTTGCTTGGAAACTATTGTTGTACAAGAATTCAGCATAAGGAAGGCAATCCTCCCACTTCATGCCGAAGGAGATAACACAAGCCCTGAGCATATCTTCAAGAATCTGGTTGACACGCTCGACTTGACCGCTTATTTGAGGATGGAAAGCAGTGCTGAAGCGAATGCTGGTGCCCATGGCCTTCTAAAAAGAATCCCAAAACTTGGAGGTAAAGATGCTGCCACGGTCTGAAGATATCACTTGAGGAATACCGTGCAGAGAGACAATGCGAGAGGTGTAGAGCTCCGCCAATTGAGCTGCAGTGATTGACTCTTTGATAGGCAGGAAATGAGCCACTTTGGTGAGCTTGTCGATGACAACGAATATAGCATCATTGCCACGCTTGGACTTTGGAAACCCAGTCATGAAGTCCATTTCAATGTGGTCAAACTTCCATTCTGGAATGGCGAGAGGTTGGAGGAGACCTGCTGGCCTTTGGTGTTCTGCTTTCACTCTTCTGCAGACATCACATTCATTCACGAATTGAGCGATCTCACGCTTCATTCGAGTCCACCAATAAGTTTGCTTTAGGTCTTGATACATCTTCGAGCTCCCAGGGTGGATGGAGAGGAGAGAGTTGTGAGCCTCATTCATGATCACTTTACGAAGTTCACCTTTGGGCACAACAATTCGATCCTCGAAGAAGAGAGTGTCCTTGTCATCAAGTCGGTAGCACTTGTACTTGGACTGACTCTTTGCAATACCAATCTTCACCTTTTTCACCATAGCATCAAGAAGCTGGGCTTGGCGAATCTGGTCTTCCAAGGTAGGAGAAACTTGAAGGTTGGCGAGGAAACCTTGAGGAACAACTTGCAGATTAAGTTTGCGGAAAGCTTCACAAAGCTCGGGTTGATAAGGCTTGAGAATCAGACTGTTGCAATATGCTTTTCTGCTCAAAGCGTCAGCAATCACATTAGCCTTGCCTGGAGTATACTCGATACTCGGATTGTACTCTTGAATCATTTCGACCCATCGAGTCTGCCTGAGGTTGAGATTAGGCTGAGTGAAGATGTACTTGAGACTCTTGTGATCTGTGAAAATGTCCACTTTCCTTCCCAAGAGAAGATGTCTCCAAGTCAACAATGCGTGCACAACTGCCGCCAACTCGAGATCATGAGTGGGGTAGTTCTTCTCATTAGGCTTCGAGAGGTATAAGCAACAACTTTCTTCTCTTGCATCAGTACTGCACCTAGACCTTGGAGAGAGGCATCACAAAAGACCTCGTACGGCTTGGTTTCATTAGGCGGAGTTAGAACTGGAGCAGTGATCAATTTCTCTTTCAAAGCGTTGAAAGCAACATCACACTCCGGAGACCAAACGTACTTGACGTGCTTCTGAAGAAGATTTGAGAGAGGCTTCGCGATCTTGGAAAAGTTTTCAACGAATCTTCGGCAATAACTTGCAAGACCGAGGAAGCTACGGAGTTGCTTCACATTCTGAGGAGGTTCCCAATTAACGATTGCAGACACCTTCTCAGGATCCACGGAAATGCCCTTGGCAGAGATAATATGGCCAAGATAAAGAACCTCATCGAGCCAAAACTCACACTTGGAGAACTTGGCGTAGAATTGATGTTCCCTTAGCTTGTCAAGAACCAAACGCAAGTGTTTGGCATGATCTTCCTTGTTCTTCGAGAAAACCAGGATATCATCGAGATAGACCAAAACAAAGTCGTTGGTGTAGGGGTTGAAGATGAAGTTCATCATGCGAGAGAACGTCGGAGGAGCATTGGCGAGGCCAAAAGACATAACAGTGTATTCATATGACCCATAGCTTGTTCTGAACGCCGTCTTTGGAATATCTTGTTCACGAATGCGAATTTGATGATAACCCATACGGAGATCAAGCTTGGAGAATACTTGGGCACCCTTGAGTTGTTCGAACAGCTCATTAATGTTGGGAAGTGGATATTTGTTCTTGATGGTCTTCTTGTTCAATGGACGGTAATCAACACAAAGTCGGTCCGTTCCATCCTTCTTCTTCACAAAAAGAACACCACAACCCCACGGAGAAGTACTAGGCCGAATGAGACCCATCCTTTCTTGCACATCGAGTTGTTTCTTCAACTCCTTCAACTCTTCGGGGCCGAGCTTGTAAGGCCGTTTGCACACCGGTTCCGTACCGGGCTCAAGTTCAATAACAAATTCAACCGGCCGGTTTGGAGGCATGCCTGGGAGTTCTTCAGGGAAGACATCTTGGTACTCACAAACAACCAGAATCTGCGAAATAGCATCCAATTCACCCTTTTCATTGAGAGAGAATAACCGGATGGTATTATCCCGAGCAGCAAAAACAATGACATCTTCAGAGGAATGAGTCAGTTGAATCTGCCTGGCTGCCCAATCGAGGTGAGCCTTGTGTTTAGAGAGCCAGTCCATCCCAAGAATGAGGTCGATATCAGAATTACCAAGAACCATTGGGGAAGAAAGAAACTTGTAGTTGCCCAACATGATAGTAACATCTGGAGCCATCATTTTGGTGTTCATGAACAATCCCGGAGATGAGACCGCTATCGGCTTAGGCAAATCAATAGTATGCACCTCATGCATGGAAGCAAAAGGCTTCGATAAAAACGATAAAGATGCACCAGTGTCAAAAAGTACTCTTGCGGGAATGTCATTGACAGGAAGATTACCCATAATCACATCTGGCGAGTCCTCTGCCTGAGCTGCATTCAGCAAGTTGACCTTGGCGGACTTGGAATTATGCTTGACCACAGCTGTACTTGCCGATCTGACAGGAGGAGGAGGAGGAAGACGCCTCTGGTTGAAACACTTGTTGGCATAGTGACCCTTCTGTTGGCACTTGTTGCACGTGACCTCTGAGAGCGGACGGTGGTACGGAGCACTCGATCTTGAAGCTTGAGACGAAGTCTTGTTCTGAAAGCCTGGGTTGGGTGGGTGGGACGAACCACTGCCACCTTTGCTCTTCTGCTGATACGGCTGACGGAACGGAGGAGGAGGAAGCCAATACTTCTGCTGCTTGGCCACTTGAGTAGAGGACGAAGACGTAGTGTCTCTGACTCGCTTCCTGGAAGCATCACACCTGAGCTGAGCAGCCTCTTGCTTCAGTGCCATGTTGTAGAACTCATCGTATCTCAGCGGCTCGAAGAGGACAAGAGCGAGCTGAATTTCTTCACGAAGACCACCCCTGAACTGATAGATCATGCTCTTCTCATCAGGAACATCCTGCTTGGCAAAACGGGCGAGCTTCTGGAACAACTTGTTGTAGTCATAGACAGACAAAGAGCCTTGCTTCAGATTGCGGAATTCTTCACGTTTGCTTTCAGTCACACTTTGAGGAATGTGATGAGCGCGGAAATCACGACGGAAATCATCCCAAGTGATCAAACGTCCACCTCTGGAATCCCGGTACTGCTGAAACCACTCTGCGGCCTGATCCTTGAGCTGGAAAGACGCGAACTTGACGAAATCTTCAGGTCTGGCGTTGCTACATTCAAAATGCTTGCCCAGATCGACTAACCAATCATCAGCATCGGTAGCCTCAACGCAGTTGATGAACGTCTTTGGACCATTTGCGAGTAACTGATTCAGAGTTGCAAATTGGTTCTGGTTGTTGCCTTGATTCGCTTGACTGCTTTGATTCCGCTCTTGGATGATTTGCATGATCATCTGAGTATTTGCATTAGTAGCAGCCATCACAGCCTGCCATGCTTCCGGAGGAGGCGGAGGTGGCGGAGGATCTTGATTCTGGTTCTGACTGGTGCTCTTAGCGGGAGCCATCCTGAAGAGGTTGACCACCGTTAGCACACAAATATAGAAATATTGAAGATGAAACCAACGGAATGAAAAATTGCAACATGAAGTCTTCACATCTGAACAAAATGAACGAATGCACTTCTCTTGAAGTGGTCACATATTCCTAAATTGCGAAGCCACGAAGAATCAGGTAGAAGAGGTACATCAACGAGGGATGGAATCAACATATGACGTCGAAGAAGAACGAATACCACAACTCAAAATAAAACCAAGGGTTGGCTTGCGGAATAAGCCGGAACAAACACATGATAGAAATTTCGTCCGAAGTGTTCGTGGTAGGACCTACACGGGCTCGACCGTACAGCACCATCATGTACAAGGCAGTGCACATGACATACGAAGCGTCCCCGAGTCAGCATAGCCAAGGACTCTTTAAGACACAACGAGGCCACTGTAAAATCGACCGTGAATAGGCGAACCACTAGACGTCAAACCCCAATTTCATATCACACATCTGTTGGAAAGATATCCTAAGGCTACTTGAATTCCCACCTATGAAATTCCCGAAACTTTCCGGTTATGCAATCAGGTGTTGGGGATACAGGGGAAGCATAATATCTCACCCAAGCTAGCAAATCCTACATCCAGCTGCATCCATCCTTCAACACATAACCAAGAAACCTTCGGAAACCATCTATCTCAACCTTCGAAAAGCATCCGTTATACAAGTTATGGCGATACTCCCGAACTCCCGCCCCAGTACTGGGTGGCGTCGAGGTTATTTCACCAACGAACTGCATAAAGGAGATTTTCGATGTCGCGCACATATCTCAAGTATACCAGAATTGCAACGATAGAATTATGATGACAACACCTCAGAGCTCAACTCCCCGGGACACTTCCACTAAACCCCTGACAGGAGGCACCAAGACAGTATTCTCATCATAAGCCATCGGAACAAAACTAAGATACTCGCGTGATCCTAAAAAAAATTTTAGTGAAATTTGAGAAGAGAAGAGTCAAAACTCTACGTCAGGATGCCTTACCAGAGCGATGAGGAGACTAGGAAGTAAAAAGAATTCCTAAGCTCTCCGATATATAACTCCTAAGGACTCAAAACATTTTTCTAGACACAACTCGGCTGCTAAAAACGATCAAGCAATGGGGCTCCTAAGGTCGGGGAAGGCTCTGATTACCAACTTGTAACGCCCCGGACACACCCGCCGGTGGTCGTTACTCCTGGCGGGATCTAGACTGGCCCCACAGATCAATACTAGTCTTTTCTGCGCACTTTTTCCTCACTCGTGCGCACCCGGGAGCAACTTCCCGGTGTTCTGTCCGAATGGGCTCCCGGAAAAGAAGGAATTCCTTATTGATATGAGTAGTCTATCATCCCTAATAAGCCAGGCTATCACATACATCCCCACTCAGAGGAACCGACGTCCTCGTCGGGCCACAGGAACGTTCCCTCTTGGCACAAACATCTGTGCTTCCAGTCCGGTACATGTGCCATGCCGGGTGCCACGACGGGTCACAAACGTCATGAACAACATGACCACGAACCTGTCCGCAACCATCCGTGTAACCGCGAGGGTCGGCTCTGATACCAACTTGTAACGCCCTCGATGCGGCTATGTCTCCCACGTGTCGAGGCACGACTTAGAGACATAGGCGCATTGAAAGCAATGTCGCAAGTCGGGAATCATTACACAACCCAAGTACATATATAATATAAAGGGGAAATAATATCATAGTTGGCTTACACTCGCCACGTCACATCAAAGAACATAAATAACATCCATCATACAATCACTCATGGCCCGACTACGGCGCCAAAATAGAAAAGACCCCCAACAAGCGACTAGGCCCTGAATCTAACCCCGAATAGGTACCACTACTGATCATCAGGAAAAGAAACATAGTATCGCTGAGAGTCCTCGTCGTACTCCCACTTCAGCTCGAGCGCGCCATCCGGAGAAGTGTCATCGGTCCCTGCATCTGGTGTAATAGTAATTTGTGAGCCACAAAGGACTCAGCAATCTCGCACCCTCGCGATCAAGACTATTTAAGCTTAATAGGTAGGAAAGGGGTAATGTAAGTGGAGCTGCAGCAAGCGACTAGCATATATGGTGGCTAACTTATTCGCAAAGGAGAGCGAGAAGAGGAGGCAAAGCACGAGCGGAAAAACTATATAGAGCAGCCTACGCAAACATAACTCCAACGCCATGTCCACTTCCCGGACCCCGCCGAGAAGAGGCCGTCACGGCAACACACGCAGTTGATTCATTTTAATGACTTAAGTTCAAGTTGTCTACAACCGGACATTAACAAATTCCCATCTGCCCATAACCGCGGGCACGGCTTTCGAAAGATCAATCCCTGCAGGGGGGTCCCAACTTAGCCCATAACAAGCTCTCACGGTCAACGAAGGAATTGACCTCCACCCAGGACCCACCGATCAGACTCGGTATCCCGGTACAACAAGATGATTCGACTGGTCAAAACTAGTCCAGCAACACCACCCAGATGTGCCGACAAATCCCGATAGGAGCTGCACATATCTCGTTCTCAGGGCACACCGGATGAGCAAGACGTCGGGTAGGCCAGCCCAAAGTTGCCCCTGGTAGCCCCGGACATCGCTCGGTGGGACCAACACTCAGAGGAGCACTGGCCCGTGGGGGCTAAAATAAAGATGACCCTCGGGCTCCGGAAACCCAAGGGAAAGAAAAGGGGTAGGTGGCAAATGGTAAAACCAATGTTGGGCATTGCTGGAAAAGCTTTAATCAAGGCGAACTATCAAGGGGTTCCCATATAGCCCAACCGCGTAAGGGACGCAACAATCCGGGAACATAACACCGATATGACGGAAAACTAGGGCGGCAAGAGTGGAACAAAACACTAGGCGAAAGGCCGAGCCTTCCACCCTTTACCAAGTATATAGATGAGTAAAGATAACATAGCAATATAATGATATCCCAACAAGTAAATAAATGTTCCAACAAGGAACGGCTCCAATCTTCACCTGCAACTAACAATGTTATAAGAAGGGCTGAGCAAAGCGATAACATAGCCAATCAATGGTTTGCTAGGACAAAGGTGGGTTAGAGGCTCAATCATGGCAATTGGGAGGCTGACAAGCAAGTGGTAGGCATCGTAGCATTGGCAAAGCAAAAGAGCGAGCAAACTAGCATGGCAAAGATAGTAGTGATTTCAAGGGTGTGATCATCTTGCCTGCACAGTTGTCAGAATTGACTGGATCCTCAAAAGCAAACTCAACGGGCTCCTCGTTAGCGAACTCGTCTCCCGGCTCTACCCAACAACACAAACAAGCAACAAGGATACAATCAACCACGTGCAAGGGCAACCAATAACATGCAAAGATGATATGCTATGCGGGATGCAAAATGCAAGATGTAACAGGAAATGCATGAACCTGGCCTCAACTTGGAAAACCAAGTGTGCCACTGGATAGAGGGGAAGAAATCCCCTGAAAACGATATAAAGATCATGGCAATCGGAGCTACGGTTTAGAAATGGCAAGCGATTTACTAAACGAACCGAT
This sequence comes from Triticum monococcum, assembly GCA_034509565.1. Taxonomy (NCBI): domain Eukaryota; kingdom Viridiplantae; phylum Streptophyta; class Magnoliopsida; order Poales; family Poaceae; genus Triticum; species Triticum monococcum. The sequence goes on from CM067846.1 coordinate 475,743,429, forward strand.
CTGCGATTTACAGCAAGTAGGCTCCTAAATGCAACAAAATGAACATGCTACAGCCACCCAACATGAAAACAAATTGCATTGCAGTGATGTACTCAAGAAGCTTAACAAATCACCAGGACTGAGGCATAGGCAAATTCATCCATTAAGGGCTTCAAACAAGCATGGCAAAACTGAATAAGCAAAACAGATTTCAGACTTAGCGAAATTAACGCTAGTCTGGAATTTCAGACCACGATGCTCTCTTCGGAGCGCCAAAACAACATGATGCAAAACCTGAACATGGCAAGTAAGAGCATGGCGTGGAGCTACTCAACAAGCTTAACAAAACACCCAAAATGACCTGGGGCCAAAAGGGTTCACAAAATACTCTACCGAGCACACGAACATCGATGAAACACAATCAGTTTTCAGACTTAGTGAAAACTGGGACATGCTGAAATATAACTCACGGAGGCATGTAAACGAGCTCGATGCTCCCACTACGGTACAAGACATGGCAAGGCAAGCATATATCCATTAAGAAGGCACAAAATTCTAGCTAGACATGGCAAGAATAAAGGCATATCATGCATGGATCACTAGCAATAGCTCCGGCAAAATCCCAAAAGAGTTCACGATCTGCCCAAAACAACAACTATCCAAAAGTTGAGCTCGATTGAGTCAACCTATGGTGCTCCAACATAACAAGTAAAGACATGGGTGGATTAAGCACAACAAGCATAATAAATCACTCTTACTGATCATCCTCCAAAGAGGCACGGATCACTAGGAAACAAGCCGGACATATAGCATCATGAACTAAAAGATCCCAGACTTAGTGATTTTCACTAAGTCCCTGAAATCAGTAAACTCAGGTAGCCCTCTTCGCAAGCTTGCACAAGACAACACACACATTCTAAAGATGCATGGGAGGCACCTCTGGAAATAAGACAACATGCTTAACAATTCATCCCAAAGGGGCACAGGCATATCATGCACGGATTAAACATGGCAAAAATGACAAAAGTGCATGATGAACTATCGGATCTGCAATTTAACTCATGATGCCTCCTTCCAACAGCATTTCTGGGCACCAAGATGACCTCAAATGCAAATGATGCAATGGAATGAAATGATGTACTCATCGAGACGAAGATTTTGACATATCATATGCCCAAAACGGAGTCACGGATGCGGAGATATAGCATGATGAAGATGAGCACATGAGCTAGGGTTTGGGGATGAAAAAGTCAACCGAGAATCTCCTCAGATCCAGATCCAGCACGCGGATCGAGGCAAGCCGGAGCACTGTTCACCGGCGCCAGAGTTGACGAGGGGAGGCGTGGGGCGAGGCCGGTCGCCGGCGGGGGCGCGGTCTCCGGCGCGGGCGAGGTCGCCGGCGCGACGAGGTGGCCGCGGGCGGCTGGTGGCGCACCGGCCGGCGGGGACGGCGACAATGGCGCGCGGCGGCGGAGGTGGTCGGCGACGCCGGCGAGGGAGGCAGGCGGCGGCGCGGCACACGAAGGCAGCGGGGTCGAGGCGCGGGCGAGGGAGCCGGGCGGCGGCGGCGCGCGGGCCGGGAGGGCCTTCCCTGGGCCGCGCAGGCCGGCGCGGGGAGAGACGGCGGCGGTGACACGTGGCACTGTGGGAGTGGCCGAGGCGGCAGGGCGGACGCGTCCGGTCCGTCCGGACGTGTCCGGCGGCGGCGAGATCTGATTTTCTAGGGTTTGGGAGAGGGGATCCGCGAATTTGGAGGAGGGGGTCTATTTATAGACCTAGAGGTCGCTAGGAGAGTCCAAATGAGGTGCGGTTTTCGCCCACACGATCGTGATCGAACGACCGAGACGATGGAGCAGAGTTTGGTGGGTTTTGGGCCAAAATGGAGGGGTGTTGGGCTGCACACACACGAGGCCTTTTCGGTCCCTCGGTTAACCGTTGGAGTATCAAACGAAGTCCAAATGACCCGAAACTTGACAGGCAGTTTACCGGTAGTAAACCAAGGCCACATGGCAAGTCTCGGTCCAATCCGGAAATGTTTAATCCCCACACATGAAAGAAAGCTAGAAATGGCCACCGGAGGAGAACGAAGCGCCGGAATGCAAAACGGACAACGGGGAAAATGCTCGAATGCATGAGATGAACATGTATGCAAATGCAATGCACGTGATGACATGATATGAGATGCACGAAAACGAAAACAACACACGGAGGCAAGGACCCGAACCCGAGAATTAAATATAACTTAATGCCGGAAACGGCATGAGTTGGAGTACAATTCGGGAAGGTTACATATGGGGCGTTACATCCCAGTCGTCCACCATCAACATGATATTTCCAGTGGCCGAAAACGTTGGGCCCAGAAGCTCACCCAACACGCGGTCTACGCAACTGAACTAGCCCCAACCAAGCTCCTGGGGTGGTCCGATGCCATGATCACCTTCAATAGCAAAGACCATTCGTCTCCACATCCCCCACCCCGACAAGTATGCCTTGGTGGTGAATCTGATAGTCGGGGGCTTCCGCCCCCCGCGAGTCTTAATGGACGGCGGTAGCGGCCTCAACATCATCTTCCCCGACACTCTGGCTAAGATGGGGGTCTCCTGATCTGGCCCCTAGTCTTCTCTCACCAGATTCCACATCTTTGTACTAGGCAGACCAATATGCCCTATTGGGCGGTTGGAGCTCAAAGTCATCTTCGGCGGCATGGAAAATTTCAGATCAGAAGCAATCCAGTTGGAGGTCACTATGTTCCATTGTGGCTACAACGTGATCCTCGGCAGGACATCATACGCCCGATTTATGGTGCTAGCATCATATGCATACATTCAGCTTAATATGTCTGGTGCCAACGACATGATCATAGCCCACGGCAGCCCCGAGAGGGCGCTCGAGGCTGAGGTCACAAACGTAGAGCTCGCAGAGGTGGCTCTGGCCTCCGCAGTGCTCGAGCAAATCAAGAAGTCCATCGACACTAACACGGCAACACTTCCGACCAAGCCATGGTCAGGTGATGTTCCAACCGATAAAGGACACAAATAAATTCCAAGTACACTCAAATGACCCAAAGAAGACGATAACGATCAGAAGGGACCTCTCGCAAGAACAAGAGGTCGAGCTCCTCAAGTTCCTACGGGCTAACTAGAATATTTTAGCATGGAAGCCCGCATATGCCTGCAGTCCCCGCCAAGATAGCGTTGTTGGGAAATGTAGTAGAAAACAAAAAAAATCACGCCTACGATCACCCAAGATCAATATGAAGATGCATAATGGGTTGGGATCACGGTCGTTATCATCACCGAGTCGCAGTGGAAGAAGAATGTGTCGATGTAGATCGTACTTGGAGTCCCTAGAACTATCGATGAACGATCCCATAAACCACCCACAAATAGTCCCTTGAACCGAAGACCGAAAGCACAGCCTCTCTACTTGGTTGCAAGCGTGCGGCCTTCATGATCTGGCAGCGCTTCGCCGTCTAGAGCTAATCGTCACCGGAGAATTAGAGGAAGGAGATTAGAACCACACACGACTTATAATTATGAGGACAAGAGGATTAGCATAGCTCTAATTAGTCTACTAGGACCAACTAGAACTAGTACTAGAAGAACTAGAGGAGGCGCCAAAACTTGTGTTATCTCAAAGGACAAAATCCCCTAGTATATATAGGTTGGAGGGGAGGGAGAGGGCAATCACGAAGGGGGGAGGAGTCCCCTTTGGTGCGCCGGCCTAGGGGAGGAGTTGGACTCCTTCCCCCAGTAGGACCCCCCCCCCACACACACACACAAGTAAAGGGGGGCACCTCCACTTGGGCCTTTGTGGCCCAAGTTGCCTTCCACCTCTTGGCCTTTTTAGGCTCATTGATATTTACATTAAATAGAAAATGTTCTAATACTTTCAGTCCATTATATATATATATAAACATCTCTGGAAACATTTTACACCTATATATAATTAATCGGTAACACCTGGTATTAGCCGATATTCACCAAACCCTTCCGGTGATCCCGAAACGCTTCTAGATCCTCTCAGAAGAATTTAAAATATTCATGAAATAATTCCACAAATATAGTCTCATGACTCCCATCCTATTAACACTCAACAGATCATGATGGCCTTAAGCTTGTGACCCCGTAGGTTCGGTAACTCATAGACATGAACGAAACTGGTCGTTCAATGATCGACAACGGGACCGTGGATGTCCATATCGATCCCTAGGTTATCATGTGATATTACCTTTGCTTTGCAATACTTCAAAAAAACCCGAGATGCATCGGTATCCTCCGGAGTCATCACCATGCTCACTATACCGAAATCCTCGTTACCGGTTTTGTTCTTCTTTCTCGTTATTGTGTTCCGGCATCCCTGTGACGAAGTCACATGTGTCTAGACAGACGATGATTGATGTCGTCTTACTGAGAGGGCCCTAATAATATCTCTCCACCGTCGGAGGAGCAAAATCCCACTCTTGAGCTATCTAGTCCCTTGTCAAACTTTCCGATGAGCCTATAAGTTATCGTTATGATCACCATGTTATAGGTGATGTTTGAGCAACCCCAAAGCCCACCGCGCGGTAAGAAGTGGCTATGATACTCTCATGGTCTAAGGAACAAAGTCACATGTTAACTTTCTGTGTTATTATAATTGATTACAAACGATATTAACTCAATTCGTAACAAAGAAGATTAGGTCAATTCAATATGACCGTTCTGCCAATGCCATAATCTCAATATTGTTTTAGGATCATCGTTACACTTAATGATATCCTAAGATCCAAAAAACATGATCACCAACAACACTTGAGCTAGTCCCAGAGGCAAGACTATGAACCTTTTACTTAACCATTTATTATTCCATATGTGTATATGAGTTTTCCACTGAATCCCATATTCTAGGATTATAGCAGTTATAGCATAGACTATAAACTCTATAATTATGAATATGGAAATATAATAATACAAATAGTATTGCCTCCATGGCATATTTCCAACAAGCACAACACAGCCTCAATGTCCGCAAGGACGTGAGGCCGGTTAAGAAAACCCTTTATCGTTTCGCCACCGAAAAGCGGCAAGCCATCAAGGCGGAGATCACTCAGCTCCTAGTTGTTGGGTTCATCAAGAAGGTCATGCACCCTGAATGGCTTGCCAATCCCATCATGGTCCACAAGAAGAAGATGTCCTGGCACATATGTGTCGACTATAAGGACCTCAACAAGGCATGCCACAAGGACTCGTTCCCTCTGCCACACATCGATCAAGTCATTTACTCAACCATGGGTTGCGAGAGGTTATGCTTTTTGGACGCCAGTTTAGGCTACCACCAAATATGGATGAAGGAGTCCGACTAGGAAAAAATTCTTTCATCACGCCTTTCAGACCTTTCTGCTACAACACCATGCCCTTTGGTCTTAAAAACACGGGTGCAATGTACTAATGAACCAAGCAGAAGTGCCTCCATGACTAGATCAGAATCAATGTTGAAGCTTACGTTGATGACATAGTGGCCAAGTCTCACCAGGGCTCCTGCCTCCTTTCTAACCTCCAGCAGACATTTAACAACCTATGCAGTGTCAGCATGAAATTGAATCTCAAAAAGTATGTTTCCCGGGTTCCCGTGGGTTAGCTCCTAGGGTTCATAGTATCTCATAGTAATTATCTTGGCACTATCTTGCTCAGACACATGCTGGTTCCAAATGCTTTCCACAACTGCTTTGAAATCTTGATGCTCCAGCCAAAAGTTCTCAAACCTAAAGAGCTTGGATTTGGGAATGTCAGTTCCAATAGAAATATCACAAGGGGTATGATCAAACACAAGTTTGGATAATGGCAAGGCTTGGGTGTTGGGATAGTTGCTGGTCCAATTTACAGAAGTAAAGACCCAATCTAGGAGCTTCAACTGCGGAGCATCCTACATATTGCTCCAGGTGAAGGTTCTAACTTTTAGAGGAATCTCAATTAGGGCAAGTGCACTAATAGCATAATTAAATTGCAGCATGCTAGAGAGGTCACCAGAACCCAAATTTTTGGTGTGTGGGTACCTGATATACTTGAAATCACCCATAACAATCCAGTCAGTGCCCTAGGTATTTGGATGTTTTGAAACCAGACAATGAATCAATTTTGACTTCAGTGTCACAAGGGCCATAAATATTTGTTAGGATCCGTGAGCTGCCCGAGTGGACAAATGTAAACCTGACAGAGATTGAGAACCTTTTTTGAAATAGGCATTCTCCTTGAACAACACTGTCACTCCAAGCATCAAAAGGCCCCTTGAGGCTCCCACAGAAGGCATAAATTCAAATTTGTTTATTCTATTAGGACAGAAGTTCTTTAGGTAAGCACTGTCAAAATTTTCCCTTTTAGTTTCTTGAAGACAGATGACTGAGAAGGTTGATTCTTCAATTCTAGTTGAAAGGGCCAACCATTTATTAGTAGAATTAATGTCTCTCATATTTGAATTAAGATTTTTCCAGGATTTATTCACCGAGGATCTATTCGTTGTCATAATAAAAAGAGAGACTGACGGGTGCCCATTTTGTGAGACCAAAGCAGTGGGCAAATTCTCTAACTAAGGGAATGTAGTGTAAAGAACTCCTCAAACAAACAATTTGCAAGGTGATCAGCAAAAAGCAGGCAAGCCAAAGCATCCACATCACGGATAGAGATCACAGTGATTCAAATTATTACTGTGTGTGTGCGCATGCACGCACGCGTGTGTGTATGTCTGAACTCTACAGTCATTATATGTTACACTACTAAGATCGCACTATACTACGTGTCTCGACGAGGAGTGAAGCAATATGAATCATGAATTGAATGTAGCAAAAGTAATAACAAGCTAAACTTCTACCCGCAGAAAAAAAAACTTCAAGTGACGCTTCTCAGAAAAGTGGTACTCTTTTATTCTTTTAGAGAGTGGCGTTCTTTTTTTTCATAAAAAAAAGTGATATTTTAGTTAGCATACCTAAATGATTCGTTTCTTTGGAAACAAGATTTTCATGGGCAAAGATTTCCTACGTGGTGTCCAAGAAAGATGACGCTCGCTCTACGTAGTCCCACGTACGTTGTGGGCCTGATGGGCCCCGGGAACAATCGTACAGCCCATGAGCGACAGAGATGTATGAGTGTGCCCAAAAAAATGGGTCCTTGCGCCGGGGCCACAGGGCCATGGTATCTCTCTCTTGGGGCTTCACTGCCGCCAGTGGTTGTTTTGTTTCCCGTGGCCGTGGGGTACCATAACTACGCACAAAGCTAGTCACTTCCATATCTTTCACGAGATCCAAATAAGCCTAAACAAACCAAGCTAGGCGAAATTTGCAAGCATGGCATAGGGTTGCTTGGACGCATCCGCTGCACACACCAGCCGGGAATGGCCAAAGTGCCCATGATAAGACGCCCCGTACCCCGCCATTTATGATGAGTCGGGGACTCGCAGCGGGTGGGTTTGAATGTTTGCTGCTGGTTGTGTGTACCTACACCACCGCCGGACGTACCGTCACTTGTAATCATGCGAGGTGAAGATCCATGGTCCTTCCCTGCCGAGAGAGCAGAGCAGGCAGGCAGTGCAACCTGGTGTGACTCGTGACTCACAGCCGGGGAGAAAAGTCCATGGATTCGGTGTGGACAGCCCGGGCGGACCAGGTGCGCCGTCGCCGGCGAGAAAGCAGGCCGTGCATGCGCCGGTACGGACGCGGCACCGCCACTGCTGCCGTTCATTTACCGGTACCGCCGCGCGGCGTCATGAAATATGAATCCTGCACCGTGGTCGGCCTCTGCGCACTGCACGTACTCTCCTACGTGCGAACTGCTTCTGCGGCTAGCTTCTTGATGTGTGCATGCACAAGCATTTCCTCGCTCAGGTCGTCGTCTCCCGCGCGCTGCGCACGTTTCATTTGTGAAGGGGAGAAAGGAGAAAAAGGAAAGGCTCGAGTGAGTAGCAGACAGCGGCTTGCCTTGCTCGCCGTACGCGTGTCCACGTAGGTAATGCCGGGGCTGCCACCTGAATAGCCTCTTTTGTCTCCCACGTAGGTGGTGCATTTAGAGGCGGTCGCCACCAGACAGCCATCCGCGAACCACCCAGCGAAAACACTAGGCTCACACTCCTCCGTCGTCTTCCTCCTCCTCCTCCTCTTCAACAAATAATCAACACCGCCGGTCGCCAGCGTGCGTGCGTGCTTTGGGGCCGTCCCGATCGATCGACACTGACGCGGGCACTGTGCCATGACTCGAGTGAATATTCGCGCCTAAAATTCAGTGCCGCGCTGATGGCGATCGAGTACCTGTGAGGGTATACTCTATGTCGACTATGAGAGTTGAGAGTTGGGGTGCCCAAGCAGAAACAGGCAGATCAGGAGGTGATCATGGGATGACATGACTAGCACGCACGACATGTGGGCGTACGCTAGCTGGGCGATACGCAATACGCCAAATTCGTACGTACCGGCCCGGGTATCCAATGCAAGTACGCGACGCATACGTCCAGGGCAAATAGCTAGCGATCGAGCTGTCCACGCGCCCATACCGTATGTGCCCAGCTCACCACCATGCAATTTACTACATGCACTCGTTCGTTGGTCAGTTGCTAGGTCGACGAAAAGTACAGTCGTGTCGTGCTATGGGTAAAACAACCGGTCAGTTTCGTAGCACAGGTGAAAACTGCATGCATATACATATAATACTACTAGTATCTATCTTTTCAGCTTCGCAAATGAAACTAACTTGTTGACAGAGAGACCTACTCCTACCTAAATGTACGGTAAATTTCGTCCTTCCTTCTTTTGCACCATCGGTTCCGAATCTAGTCGACATGGTACATTCTGAGGGAGGACGATGAGACCTGCCTAGCTCGTGCACGTTTGTGTTACTACTATATAGTAGTAGTACACTACTACTATTGTGTAGCGGAGTAGACCAGGCGTGCGTACTAGTGTATGCTGTACCATAAGAAAAGAACGCCCTACCCACCACCCCCGCTAAAGTCCAGTGTTGATGGGAGCGCCTATACATAGAGACAAGGTGAATAAAGGGATCGCGCATAATGACGTGGATCAAAGGCGCCGAGAGATTAGATGGATTCCTTATGTTTGCGTTGTGCGGGTGAAGAGGCAACAGAGAAATAGTGGGCTGAAACTTACGTGGGGCAAAGAAAAAAGAGTCTAGGGACGTCTTTAGTCTTTAGTCCATCCTCAGCAGCAGATTGGGTACTTGGGTACACGTCTCGCCCCGGCCTATCTTTGATCATCATGAAGATAGACAACCGATAGGTGGAAAGGAAGATGCCCCTATATCCCATTAGGTCTATTCTTTTCATTTTTGAGACCAAGCTATACACAAACAGCCCACCCGACATTGAATTGGTAAGAAATTTTGCTTGCGTGTACGCAGATATCGTCAATCGTAAACGTAATCATCACCAAAAGAGGAAAAGGCGAGTATGCACAAAAATGTACGTACGCACACACCGCGGCGTATGCGTACGCGTACAGCGCCACGAAATGGACCCGATTACAACGCAAGTTGGGCATGCACAGCACCGCACGTACGGCTCGCCATCGTTTTCGCTCCTAGTACTAGCATTTTTCCGCGCCGGGGCTCGTGTGCTGTCACGCGGGACGCCAAGGCCCCCGACCCCCGTGCCACTGTACGCGCGGGTCTGCGTCGTCGCCTGATGGACGGACCGACGGTACGGTGGCCCGTGGAAACCCTGTGCTGCCGCGCGATCCCGTGGCCACGAGCCGAGGGAATCCGCCGTGCGCCCCCCGCATTGGAGGAGCCATCCGTCCGATTCGGCTGGCGCCGCTGGCTGTTGCTCTCTCCCCCACCACGTCGACCCCTCCCTCCCCGCCCGGCCCCGGGCTCGCACAGTGCAGCTTCCCCATTTTCCTGGTGGATGGGAGGGAGGGCGCACAGTGGCGGCTTGTGCTGGGGTCAACATTACATGGCATTCATGCATGCGTTGCATTGCATGGTGTGCGATCGAGCGCTACAGTGGTGTGGTAGGGGAGGCGGCATTGTTACCATGCACGGAGGGAGTGTGCGCATAAATGGGTTGCTCTGTGCGGCATCTCAAGAGCCACAAGTATGGCAAAAAATAAAAAATCTATGGTCCCGGCTGGGAGCACGGAAGGAGCGCATTCATTGATGTGGTACGTGCCAAAGCTCCTCCCTTTTACAGCTGCAGCTGCGTGCGTGTGCCCAGAGCAGCTGACGCTGACACTGGCTCGCCTTCTCCCCCACCCGATAGCTAGCTAGCTAGCTGCCGCCATGCAGTCGCTCGTGGACGATTGAAAATAAAATGGACGACGAACAAAAGTGATCTACTTATACGTCAATCGACATCCATGTACTAAAAGCATCGGTGGCTCTGCGCCGCGGTAGTTCGATTTCGATCATGTGGCTGCCTGCCCAAGGGCAAGGTCCACGGTGCACCGCCCGGGGCCGAAGAAAATGAACAGTGATTTCCTACGTCAAGTGGTCACTGTTGTTCATTTGCTCGTATATTACCACCAGCACTCATTCATTGCCTACGTCACCCGGCTCCTCACTCGCCGCCCTGCCTGCCAAATTGAATAAAAGTAGTACGGTGCACTTCCACGTAGGTGAGATCTATCGGGATACACGCAGGAATGGCTCTGGCTATGGCCCACCCGGCAAATAATCGTGGCGGTAGCGCTCGTATTTATTACGATCGAAAGCAACAGTGCGACCCGATCGAGTGCCGACGCACTGGCCGGCCCCGTCGTCCCGTCTCGAGGGGCCGGAGTTTCGTGCGCCCGTTCGTTGAGCCCGGCGGCAGCGGCAGCGGCGTGGCCCGCATTATTATTCTCCGAAAGGAAGGCAATGTGCTGTCCGCGTCACTGTTAAGTGAAACGAGTTTGTCACGTACGACTCGCATGGTTTACCAACTAACCTTGGCGTCCGGCGGATCGGTGCTCAATGCGTGCACCGCTGCGGTCGCCCGTGGCGCCACGGTATGGTTTGGCTAGACTACCGCCAACCGTGCGCTCATAGTTAAGCTTTTAATTAGGATATAGATAGATTGCTCATATCGGTATTAGTTATTCCATAACTAATTTAAAAGTCTTAATGTATCAGAAAGACGGCTTACGAAAAAAGCTGAAGAGAAGACAGCTTATTTTTTAAGCTGCGAGAAGAACTGGCCCTAAGCTCAATGGGCCGGCCGGGTGATGCAGCCGCAGGCGACTGAAGCGAGCCGGCGGGGCGGCTCTTCCGTGGTAAAACCAGTGGACAAGGGCTTTGAAAACCGCGGGGGGAGTACGGTGGGCCATCCGGAGCAGGAACGGGGGGTCTGTCTACTCTGAATCTAAAGTTGCCCATTGGTCAGCATCCGGTGGCCTCGAGGAGCTTAAGCACTGTTGGGAATCTGCAGCGACACAGATGAGGCAGTGTTATGCTTTAAAAGTGCATAGTCATGACGCCGTCGAAACCAGCTACACCACACGACAGAACCGAGTCCCGTGAGATGATGTAGCAGAGCATATCAAGCCTTCAATCCTTGCAATCAATGCGACATAACTTACCAGTGTACCCGCATGACAAATGAGACAGGGAGAAAGGTTGATGCCCCTGCCATCTTTACCAACCTGTCTCCACACTATGGATGCACCAACATCGATGCCCTCTTGAGCAGAATCAGAGCGTGCTTTCTCGCAGAAAACAGGGCATGCATGTTAAGAGATTAAAAAACACAATCATATAGTCATGCAACATGCCGATCTAAGCCTGCGACAGCAAACCTGAATCCCTGCCAACTCTTCTACTAACAAGCAGCATTTCACCGGATATCACGATCAGCAAAGAGCCCACCAGGATAGTAAATGTACAAAGTACAAGCTGAAACGAACGGCCAAAAGCTACATACTCAACATCACCTACAACAAAAGGAACTACAATCCATCCATATATGTCAATACAACCTATGGTATGTTTTCGGAGTCGCAAACTCCTCATCCTTGGATATGTCAAGCAGAATAACACACTGTATATGCAAGCTAAGACTAGCAGCTATTTCAACAAGAAAATTCCACACTTTACAAAGGAGCGGGAAGCCACACTTGCATAGCATAAGCCACAGGCATTGTGCCGGCAGCCTAACGTATGCTATGGGTCCGCCTTGCAGAAATTTAAGCTACAATTTCCGACTGAAGGATCATGCCACCAAGAACCCCAAACATGGAGCGTTCAGTCACTTGTCCTAGATGACCCACGACAGCTGCCACCGCTGCATCATATATAAATCGGCTTCACATCATTAGCCCCAAAGCTTAATGCACAGGAAGGGCACCTTCGCTGGCGGTTTCTGAGCAACTTCTGTATACAGTCGTTGCAGAAAAGATGGTAGCACTTGGTAATCACGACCTAAACGACATGGGAGAACAAGTTCAGATTCGATATGGTGACCAAGGTTGTAGGAAATGAAGGCAACGGTATTCACCTCTTTCTGTCGGTCGCGACAGACACCACATTTCAATATTCCCCTGTACTCATTCACCTCCTGATGAACCTTTTCCAACACCGACGATCCCTCTGTCTTTGCTCTAAGAGAACTAGCTTTCCTTGATAACGATTCCAAATCGTCCTCAGTTCTCCTCTTACTAAACCTGGAAAAACATCATTACACTTGTGACGTCAAAAAACCTGAAGATCACATGGAGTGTGGAAAAATAAATCTCTGCAAACAATTACCTATCCTTCTCTAGTTCTACAAGAAGGCCAGCAACTCCTAGTCGACTCCTCCCAACATTGGATTGTACTTGATCCATGGACTGTCTCAATTGTTGAGCCTCTCCCAATACATCCGCCAGCTTTCTTTGAGCATTGCCTGAAGAAACAGAATGTCGCCGTCCATCCTCCGAAAGTCTTGCTGTCTGCTCTGACCAAACTTTTAACTGCAAATGGGCAAGGAAAAACATGTGTGTCAAGCACTCGCTAAAACAGAATGTTCTCCCTACATTTATGCGTTTAAATTTACCTTGTCGTCTAACTGGGCGATTTTATCTTTGTACAGATCCATCAAACCCTTTGCCTGCCGTAAATTCCTGTTCAGATTGCATAACTCTAAATGCAAAGTATCCTGTGCCTGTTTCACCTTAACGCCTTCCATAAAGATCTGCAGTAACATGTAGAGGCTTCAATAGTCGCTGTTTAAAAAGATTCTTATAATTTCATCCCCAACGAATAAAGACAAACATGACTCTTGAATGACCATGGTTGATTTTTCTTGTGCAGTTATGCTAATCTGATCAATCAACCAAATATGCACACAAATTACTAATTTGAGGTTTTCTACACAACTTCAGTATGTAGCATCGTAGATTAGGAAATAGCAAAATGCATTGTAGTTGCGGCCTTTATCTCATTCAACCACCACAACTCGCCTTTTACTTCTCCAGCCACCTAGATTTATCTCAGTCTAGCCAAAACCCACTTCCACAGTTTGGTTCCATTTTTCTGTGAGGTGTCCCTGAGACACTAAAGTGGCCTAGAATCGTCTAGGTGCCACCGAATTGGCTCAAAGAATAATTCAATATACTAGTATGTTTTTTGCATCTCCTCTTTTCTCCCATCTTCTTCCTCTATCCCCTTCTCTTTCTTGTCTGCCTTCCCCCCAACACACACACGTCCAGATCTGGAGAAAACGGAGCCAAGTAGTATGGCAATGCTCTGGATGCCGTCCTAGCACATCTTCTCCCTCACAGCTGCTGCAGATTGAAACGAGTCCAGCGGTTTGTTGTCTTCCTAACATTTGTCCCATGACCTCCCCTCCTCGATGTGAGGTCAAAGATCTCCTTTTTTTGCCCTAAAAATGTGAATTGAGGGTGTAAATCCATGTTGTGGCTTCCACTTTATGTGCATGGCACTCGCACATGCATGTGGCACCAGCTTTGGGGCACTCGCTAGAGGACCAAGGCATCCAAATGCACAAGAACAGGCTTTGAGGATACCAATCTGGTCACCTTGGGCGTGCATGGAATCGAAAACTGCTGCATTGTGCAACACAAGTGCTTGCCTCATCTTAGGAACAGAAGCAAAGCACTCCCAGTCAGTTTCCTCCATGCACGGTAGTGCTGTCTTGGATGCCTCGTCCATGCCTTCCTTGTAGCAGCAGGTGACAAAATCATCTTATTCCCCACCAGCTAACAAGAAGCACCATCTCTTTGACACTGGACATCTCGTTGGATTCACAGGTGGTGCTCGGCTCAGTGCAATGGCCATGTCCCGAATTACTTGTCTTAGATTTGTCTAGATATGGATGTATCTAGACATGTTTAGTGTCAGATACATCCATATCTAGACAAATCTAAGACAATAATTTGGGACGGAGGTAATATCTACTAACAGATACTTGTTTTTTAGGCATACAAAAGTAAATCCATATTCCTAATAAATACCATATTAACTACTCCCTCCGTCCCAAAATAAATGACTCAACTTTGTACTAGCTTTAGTACAAAGTTAGTACAAAGTCGAGTCACTTATTTTGGGACGGAGGGAGTACAACACTAAACCATTTTTTACCAAAAAAAGAACAGATTTACCGGATGCACAACCTAAGCTGGAATGAAGATGAAAAGCAGGATTATCAGTGAACCGTGCCTGGCTCAGTGGCCTGCTGTTTGACAGCAACCAAATTAACTTGCAAAAACTCATTTTTATCCCACAGTAGTGGAGCACAATGTGGCCATGTGGGTCATAACAAAGCTCAATCGAGCATGGTGGCAGAGCAAATGGCACTGCGTACCAAACACAACATGATGCCGATCAGGGCGAAGGGCATAAGCCCAACGAGAATGGCTCCATGTGCCCAGATAGTATGAATTCTTTTTCCCATGGCAAAGAATGAAAATTCAGCTTGTAAAGGGTAGCATGTGCTCATGAATCAAGCCTAAGTTGATAGTGGCACAAGGGAACTTGAAGCTGATATTTGGTTGTGTCCTGAAAGACTGCAATGTAACGAAATATGCGATCGTATAAGCATGGGCTAGCAGTCTGCTAATTTGTGTTGCAAATCACCTGGCACGTAGAGCAGAAGTTGTTTGTGTTGGTGTTTCTACATTGAACTCCTGTAAATGTCTACTCTCTTTGGTTTCAACAAATTAAGTGGGAGATTAATTCTCCATGCTGAAAACAGAAATCCGATGACGTCTCATACTAATGTCTTTGGTTTCAACTTTCAACAAATAAACAGTCCTCCATGCTCAAAATAAAAATATGATGCTCAAGCTCACTTATTTGTTAATAGGCTACCAGGAGATTATAATGATCTGGACGGTCTCATGGCGTAACTACCGTTACTAACATGAAAACCTGGATAAAATCATGGTGGTAACCTAAACCTTCTAGTTGCACATTTAAATTATTATTGGCATGTCCGCAGGTTATGGGAATTGAAGTCAAACAAGCTTTAAGTGAAATCAGAGTTATTGTGAACAGAAGTGGGTGATTTTAAGGTTACACTAATGTTGAAAACAAGGACACATCAGCACGAACAAAGAATAGCAAATGAGTCCATAGAATTACCTTTGTATTGTGGTCATCTCTCTCGATAATTTGCTGTAGCAATTGTTGATTTTGTGTTTGTATATCTTCATATGCTTGCCCAATACTCTGAAATGTCAAAAATAAGTATTTGTAGAATACTGATAATCTGTATTTTACAGAGATGTAGAGATGAAACAGACCTCAATCTCTGACAGGTACGCTTCACCTTCTTCATGCTTTGATTTCAATAATTCAGATAAACTACCAATATCTCTGTAATGCACAGAAAAGTTCACGAGTTAGCACCACTTTGACCAGTAAAAATAGATAATGTTTCCAGCTTCTGCCTACTTCAACACATGTGATGGCTTACCTTCTGGCACTCTCCATCTTCCCCCTTAATTCAGCAATCTGAGCTTCACCACTTGCTAGTCTCTGCTGAGACGTTGCTTCAGCTTCGATGGCTGCCTTAACACGCTGTTCTAGCCTACTATCATCAAGAGAAGATTTGAGGCTATGGGCACGAGCCCATTCACAGTATTCTCTATCTTTCGACTCCAGCACATCTCTGTCACAAAACAACAAGGTATGGACATCAGAATGGTAAAGTTTGTTATAGTAGAACTTATGAATTTGGTAGTAAACAATGTTTAAAAGCTCAACAGATTATTTCGGATGATCTGATCAATGGGCAATAGGAGAACAAGCAGAGTGGAACACAATAAATTGTAGAGGTAGTTTCATGAAAGGTTTCTGCTGTAATAAAACTACCTTGAATCAGTAGATTCGCGCTTATACATTTCCACAAAGAGCTTTAACTCGCAATTCGTTTGCCTTAGATCACGAACCTACAAATCATGTGAATCCAGTGGCTTAAGAATTCATAAAAACAATATGAATGGAAATCAAAGAATCTAGCTAAAACAAGCCATTTCCTGATGCCTGCTAAGACAATGCAGCTAGTTAAATCAGCAATTTTTTAATTGAGTACCCTGGACCGTAGATCCCTTGCTTCAGGTCCAGCACGGGTGGATTTACATAATGATTCGTTGATGGCATGCTCCTGTAAAGCACAAAACGAATAGCTTAAACGTAATTGAAATAGTCACAAAACACTCATTAACTTCTTCAACAAGCTCATATCAAGAAATTTACATTTCTAGCCAGAATATCAGAAATGGAGTGAACTTCAGCTCGTAAAGAATGCAATTCTGAAGCATCATCCTTGTACTTAGATAGTTCAGTTTGCATAGCGCCCATTTCTTCTGGCAGTGATGACACCAGCGCTTTAAATTCTGATATGGTTTGGTTCCGACCTGAAAATAGTAAGTTTTTACTTATTTAGATTCTGATATGGCCAGAAGAAACTCAACACTATTAGCAAAGTCAAACAAGAATCATCATACCAGGTTCTCTTGAAGATTCTTCAAGTTT
This sequence comes from Triticum monococcum, assembly GCA_034509565.1. NCBI lineage: Eukaryota > Viridiplantae > Streptophyta > Magnoliopsida > Poales > Poaceae > Triticum > Triticum monococcum. The sequence continues at coordinate 475,760,339 of CM067846.1, forward strand.
CAGTGCAAGCATATTCTTTTCATCAACTACTTTCCGCAGATTCTGATCTAAAACTGCAAGGGTTGACTCACAATTGAGAGATACCCTATGAGGAATTCCAGACAGATCAACTTTTACATTAATTTCCCTTTCTTGCCATATCAATTTATCCTTATTAACCTGAAAAGGCAAGTAGAAGCCGAGTCAAACATAAAATAAATAGCTGAGGCTCTTTGATACATGAAAAGTAAATTATACGAGCAGTAACCACCTGTAATTTCTCTAATAGTGTCCGGCAGTGGTCCAACTCTGCTTGTGACTTCTGGAGTTGATCCTTCAGAACTTGGAAAGCTTTTGAAGAAGAAATGCTCTTCAAATCCGTCAAAATGTTCTGTCCATAAATTGCAAATGTAAGATATGCAAGAATATTTAATTGAACACATCTTCCTTTACTCTAAGATTGACTCCAAGGTGGAATCTCAAATAAGCCATGTCAACATTGAAATTGTAGCCAAAATGCTAAACTCAGATTCTTAAACAATTAAAAGGTGCTTTGATCAGACATCTTTTATAGTTGAGAGGATGGAATTTCAAAACCATACATGTTATGCAAAAAAAAAACATCTATTTTTGAACGGCACATCTGTATGTCGCCCTCTGGAGACTAGAAATAATCTAGGATTACTTTCACTAATGTTGGTACTTGATAGGAAAGCAAACATCATCCAAAAAAGCTGCAGCAAAGCACGGGTGGAAAATACTATTATGAATCAACACTGGAAAGACACTCAAAAAATGTAGAACAGTATTACTTCACTTGTATGGCACCTAAACAATCAGTGTGCAAACCTGAAAAGTAGCCAACTTGTTCAAAATTTCAATTCTCTCTTCATGAAGTCTCCTTATTTCCGCCAGGCGTTGTGAAATCAGACCCTGATCCAAACAATAGAGCAAGCAACAACTTTAGGGTAAGAGCAAACATAGGCAACACTGGAAGTTTAAAACAAGTATTTAATATTTTACCGTAAACTCCTTGTGAGAAGCCCCTAGATCCTGCAATTCCTTTTGTTTGTCTCTGACATTATCCTGAGGGAAGCTTTTATTTCCTAAAGTTGGAAATAAGATTGGAGTTCCATGTGTCGTGTCTCCCTGTGCTTTGAGAACTGCCAATTTGTGGTTGCTTTCTTCCAACTCAGCAGCAGCACTTGCCAACTCCACTTCAAAAGTTAACAAACATCTCAGTAAAGTTAACATGGTGATCCTTAATATTAGTTGCGCACAGCATCATAGGCACATATATACTGTGCAAACATTGCCTAAATAGTTAAATCTCGTCTAATCAGTGGAAGGGACATTGTGTGGCTAGGTGATCCAGTAATCCACAAACACAATCACCGATATATTATTGTGCGTACTCCCTCTGGTTGGGTTTATAAGTCAGACACGGGTTTTTAGGTGTTCGATTTGACTAATAAAAGATGTCTAATATGCCACAAAAATTATAAGTACTCCCTCCTTCCATCTATATAGGGCCTAATGCGTTTTTCGAGGCTAACTTTGACCAAATGTTAGAGCAATAATATATGACATGCAACTTACACAAAGCACATCATCAAATTCGTATGTGAAAGGAGCTTTCAATGATATAATTTTCACATTATGTATGTCATGTAGTATTAATTTTATCAATAGTCAAAGGCAGTCTTGAAAAACGCATTAGGCCCTATATAGATGGAAGGAGGGAGTAAGAAACTTCATTTAACGACGAATCTAAATCGATATTTTATATAATACACATTTTGCTAGTTAAACTGAAGACCTAAAAACCCATGCCCGACTTATAAACCCAACTGGAGGGAGTAAGTACAGACAGATTAGTGGAGGAGAAGAAACATTCCTACCTAGCCAGCATATCTCATCCTGGCCGAGTACAACAAGCAGTGTTGTGAGGGAACCCCCGGCTTTGCCTCTCACACATATCCAGATCTGTTTTCCAGTTGCCTTTCTTGTCCCAATCCAGCACTGGCCTCTCTCCATTCCTCTTGATCTCTCTCCAACTCTCTTCAGTCTATTATCTATCCTCATCCTCTATCAACCTCACTATTGTCAATGTCTGACCAGAGGTAGGAAGCAGTAGCAACTACGTGAGGCAAGAGCAGCAGATGGGCGAAGAAGGTTATGGTGGTTGCAACACACTGAGGGAAGGCAGTGGGAATGGATTTTGGGAGAGTAGACGGCTAGGCAATGGTAGGGGAAAGGGTGACGTGGTGACATATCCAATGTGATTTAAGTGTCATGTGCATCCATGTATGTAAAGCATCTCATGTTTAAGCAAGAAGATACCTCAACTACAAGGCGTGTGTCATGCATATCAGAAGGGTATATTGGCAGGTATCGAAGGTGTCAAAATAATATAGATATAGTAAGACACTAACAAACTGTCATATGTATCCACGTATGTAAATCATCTCGTGTTTAAGCAAGATACCTTTAAGGCGTTTCTGTTCAGCTTTGCTTCGAGCATTTAAATATCTCTCTTCATGGTGCTTCTCTGTCAGCTGTCTGTGCTTCAAGTGGAGATCACCAAGTGCTCGTACAGCATCATTAAGCTCTAGTGATATCTCACTAGCAGTACTTCGCAGTTCCTTAATGCGCTCTGCAGTGAAGCAAAACAAGGAAATGTTACCAAAGGGGTAAGAAATTTGGCAGTCCTTCAGCTGTAATTAATAATAAATTATTACCAAGGAAATGTGAAGAACAAACCATCTTCGGGTAATGCAGTAAAGTGATCTAACGGTAACTTCTCGTTTGCATGCCATGAATCATTTGATGAGAACAAGATATTCTGCAGCACATCAGTAGTTGACGAGTGTGCGTGGTTTTCCAAATGGCAACCAGAACTTTCTGTGGCACCTGTCTCAACGAGCCTGCTAAGGAAGTCCTTGTCTTTCCGGATGCATGCACCATCTGAATAGAAAGTTAGAAACTAAATCTGTAATTTTTGGGACATCCAAGTTTAGAATATTCCACAACCATCGACATAAATCAAATACGATGAAATGCTTCCATTACAAATTCCCCTCCCCAAAAAAAAACTTGCAAATCCTAAGAAGGAAGGATTAGATGCATGTACTGCTTCCATTACAAATTTTTATACATGAGGAAACAAATTATTATTAGCCGACATTCAAATTAATTCAGGCAAGAACAAAGACATACCCGTAGACTCGTTGCTAGGAACTGCACTGCAGGAAGAATTTTGGGATCCACTTTTGCAAACAGAGATAGCCTTCAAATCTCTCACAAGCTGTTCAAGTATAACATTTACAGTAAACAAAAGGAAGACTTGTAGTTTTTGCAGTTACAACAAGGTAAGGTTTTAGCTTACATGCTGCCATGACTTGTTAACAAGATCTTGGATCTCATGGTGAGACTTCTGTTTCTGTTTGAGATCATCAAATTTACCCTCGAGGGCATGGTACTCAGACTTATGGACTTCTAGCTGTTCTGAAAGCTTTTGGTTTCTGTATTTAATTACAGCAAAATCAAGCTGCCAACCAAGAACGAAGTTATAATTAACACTATATATAGAAAAGAAGTAATGGAAATTACAGTGTAGAAAAGCCAAAAGAAGGAACATTCGAGATGAAAGCAGCATGGATTTCTTTGTTTAAATACAAGGAACGAAATCCAATTTATGATCATGGCTTGACAATACTGCTGTAATGAATAGTGCAAGAACAAAATCCAGAAGAGAGCAGTATGGCAAATAATACAAGTGCATCAATGATGTATATCCGTTTCTACATCTATATGGACAGTGGCCTAAACATCATTCCACAACATATACCAAATGAGGCTATATTAAAAATCCGACAATTGTTTTGCAGAAGTATCGATTATTGTATCCTTAATCATCTCTCTAAATGGATACTATATTTGCTCTCATAGTGAGACAGCTTTTCCTATCTAACACCAACCATGTCATGGACAATTTCAGCAAGGCTTTTTAGGCCTAACTAAAGGAGTCAACAAGTAAAGTTGTATGGTACACTTCGCAGTGGTGGACAAATGCAGATTTGCCAACCGTTCATGCATATGTCAGTAGGTTTCCCATGCAATTCCCAAGGTAAACCCAGAATGCAAGCAGGCTGGCGAATCCGGTAAAACCGGATATGCCCAAGGTAAAATAATTTATGTTGCGATCTGAGAAGCTCCTGCGATTCACGAAGTAACCTAGTAATGTCGTTGACCCCAGCTACCTAATACAGGATCCAAATAAGCTTAAAGTAGCAAGCCTTTACAAACCAGCCAGCAAGCGTGAACTACTTAACAGCTTGAAATGCGGCGTGTACCTTCCTGCCGTGAACTATAGCGGCCTACCTAGAGACTTCAAACGAGGTGTATATCTAACATTCTCCATCTATTCTACTTCTAAAGTTTTAAGTTGATGAGTTCACCCACCCTCATGCGGCCTTACATGTGGGACCTATTGAACCTAAAATAGAAAACTGCATTCATAACAAAAAAAATGGGGACCTTACGACACAGCCTCCCCTTATGTCCTCTCCTTGCCATCAGCACATAGTGCGAATAAAATATTTAAAACTCGCTCGCAAGGTATCCCGTCGACTTTCTTTTGTTGCCCAATCTCCCTACCGCTCACCAATCCAGCCGCTTCTCGCCAATCACCGTCCCTCAGCGTTCTGAAAATTAAAATTACCGTCCCGCTTTGGCTGCAATTGTCCCATCACCGTGCTGTCCATCCACAACCCACTCTCTGTCCTTTTCGCTTTCCACCTCTCCGCTGAAACGCACTGGTTTGGAACGGAAATTCGGCAGAGACCGTCTCCACGCCTCGTGCCCTGCATACCCAATGCGAGATGGCGCCACGTGTCCAACCGTGGGATCGCACGCCTCCACTCTCACCCGCTCCAACGCTCCTTCCCTCGGCTCCAGCAGCCAGAAACCGATCGATCGAGCCAGCTCGTACGAATGCCATGGCCAACGACCAAGCTCAGAACCTATTCGATTGCCACAATCAATCTGGATAAAATAGTGAAATCACCGCCTGGCCAGTCCTCTCTTTTGGTTGGCCAAATATCTCAATGATGGGCTAATGCTGACCTTGCCCAAGATAGCAAAACATGGATCAAGACGGCTCATTCTGTTACGATCCATGTTTTGCTTTTACATTGTTAGTGCGTGGAGTGCAGGGTTTACGAGTCGACGAGTCGTTCCAAGGTTGAGACTCATAGACTAAGCGTGACTAATTGACACTAGTCGACACTGAAGTTGCAACTCATACACTAGTCGACACTGAAGTGTAGTCGGCCGTGGAGTTGAGACTCCTAGACTAGTCTTGACTAGTCCTTGGATTCATAATCCATGGTGGAGTGGACTCTAGCTTCCTGAAGAACTACGTGGAAGGGAACTATATTTTACTTCTTTTTAAATATATGGAAGAATAACATGTTTTGTACCTACAGTTGTGTACTCAAAACATATATGCGCGATGTGTAAACAATTGCTGTTCCAACAACATTCGTCAAGGCTTATACTAGCCTGAGCTTATCCCAAATCATAGGATTTACTAACAAGTAGTGTAAGACAAATGATTTCTATCTACAACTACTCCCTCCGCATCAAAATATAAAAAACGTCTTATATTTTGGTACAGGCTATGGCAAGACTGGGCACAACACCCACACGGCCACACGATGAACCTTCCACGACTGTAGCCTTTATTACAAGAAATGAACTGTGATACTGGCGGTTCGTTTTCATCAGAGAAGCTCTTTTTTGTCATATTTTACTTTCAAGCAAGTTTCTCATACTACAGAGACCGTTGCAGAAAGTGTGTCACCAAAGATCAACTTTGAGCAAAGTGACTGATTTTGCCTTGCTGGGCAAGAGCTCGTTGCGATGGGCATACACGCTTACCATAGATGTGAGCTCTTCAAAAAAATAGTGTACAATGCACGCACATGAGGGCTAAGACCAAGGGAAGTGTGTGTTGGTACGCTCATGAAGAGGAACAACGAATGTGACGTCAATGTCCCTCGAGTCATGCGAGATTTGGCCGAAAGCACCGGATACCCTTTTTAGATAAATCATGATGATATATATGTTCACCTTGCAAGAACGGGATGATATGGATCACAACACAGTTATAATCCATGATATTGTAATCAATATTTCTGTATCTAAATTTGTTGTACCATGGCAATGCACGGGCATTCGACCAGTATTGTGAACAATTTCAGCAAGACCATTTGGGTCTAGCTAAGGTAAGAAGAGATGTTGTGCACCAAACTTTGCAGTGAGGTAAAATCACGGCGGAAAAAGTTTGGGCATGCCAACCGTTATAGTACGACGCGCATGCAAGGTGTAACTGGGTTGCCAAAGCCGGCTTCAACGGACATGTAGCCCCACGTAAAATGAGTCTTTTTGCGAGGTAAAATGGCTGCTAATGAGATTTCAGAATCTCCTATCGATTCATGTATTACCCTATCAAATTCGTGGACCTGGGCTACCTGATACACGATCGAAATACAATTGAGTAACAAGTCTCCACACAGTAGCCTATACCTTGACAATAGAGGACTACTAGAGAGGCTTGGAGTGAGGCGTATACCTTCTTGTCGTCGGAGGAAGGCGGAAGCGCTGGGCGCTTGGCAGGAGGCACCGCATCAACACCCTGCGCAAAGGAGCCAGAGAGCCGCCGCTTCCGATCGGGTTCGCCGGTGCTCCCCATGGTTCTAACCCTAACTGGCCGCCCCGCCTCCAATCCGCCGCATGCGGTGGGGACCAAGCTCGCAAACACCCGTACCGGTCCTCACGAGCACGCGCAGCACCGGCCCAGCCCGCCGCCACCGCCCAAACCCTACCCGGCCACGGGATCGATCGGAGGCAGCAAAATTTCGAGGGTTTGCTCGCAGCACGGGGGCGATGGGGAATTGATTTGTGCTGTGCGGCTGAATTTGGGGTTTTGGAGGGGCGGATCGAGTCGAGGAGATGTGGAGGGTGAGAATTAGCGGTGGTTTTGGTGTGAGGTGCGTATGCGTGCGCCGTGCGAAGAGCCTAGGCTCCACAGAGTGAAGAGGAGAGGAGGGGAGGAGGAAGAGACGGCGGAGGAGAGGGCAAGCTGGGGGTGGGGAACGGAGGCACGGTGGGGGGGGGGGGGGGGGGGGTGTGAACCGCACGCTCGGATGGGAGAGGGGAGGTGCGGTCCGGCCAGCCCCGCCCGGCACGTGTCCACGGAGAGCTGCCGCGCGCTGGATCAACACTACAATGCGTGCGGACAACCATGTGAGTTTGTGACATGCCACTCCGTCCCGATGGACCCAACCTCATGGCTATGGGTGAACCTTGTGGGTCGAGAAAAGCTTGGCCTGGATCGTGTTAATATGATGATTTTTGGCGAATACTATGATATTTTGGCAGAGTCGCTATATGGATGTGGACCGTCATAATTTATGGAGCTCGCTCCGTAAACGACCTTGTAGTCTTCATATTTGATGGCTGGGAGGTTTATATGAAGCTCGTTCTATACCCAATCGTCTACATGGGAAGCAAGTTTTAGCTTCGTCCTTCTTCCTTCACGCGAGAGATTTGAAACAACCCAGCCTCTCACACACCATCACCGACGGGCACCTGGCCATTGTTGTCATGCCTACTTCATCGGATTCCCATGGCCGGCTATCGGATAACCCTAACGTGACATCATCTCACGACTTGTGTCTGAGCGGCCGAAAGATACCATGTAGGAAATCAGCAAGCGTGCGAGTGCGGCCGTGTTTTCCACCAGGAAACGCGCCACTTGATGGTCATTTGCCGTCAATGGCCTCTTTAACTGCTTTTTTAATGAAGGGTTGACAGCCCCAGTGGCCTATAAAAGGTTGTCGCTGCCTCCTCTCTCTCTCCCATTGCCCTCTTTGGTGTTTCCAAAAATCCCTTCAACCCACATCCATTTCATCTCTTTCTCTCCAAACATATTTCTAAAAACGCCACGTCGATGCTTTGGACCCCTTCTGGAGGCATATGCAAGTGGGCCTTTGTCAAGCTCGTGAGGGACGAGGTGGAAACTTAGCGGCAGACTTAGGACCGTGCGCTCGCCCTTGCCAGTGCAGAAGCATGGCCGACATGGGACGACCGCGTGGAGGCCATCTTTCGGGGGATTGAGGCATGTAATGCCGCCGTCACGGAAGCATGGCTATTCTGGGACGATCGGGTCGAACCATATTCGGAGCGTTCAGTCCCGCATTGCCGCATCCCCGCTTACCCTGTCGTGCAACTAGGCCCCGCTGGCGAATCCAACCATCGCCGTAATTATTAGCTAATTAGTTGATAGTATAGCAAAGTATTAGATGCTCTATCGATCCAAGTCGTAATGCGACTAATTTTTCAGCCAAAACATTAGAGATGAAGTTGAATTAAATCAAATATATCATGAATTTTCTATTAAAGGGAAAGGATCGTTGTAGTCAATGACAAGCAAGACCTATATAACAAAAATATGAAGACCACCTTTTTTATCTATCTATGTTTGTATGTTTTCTCCACAGTCTTTATATCCTTACAGGGCACAAATATGACGACTATGCTAGAGTCGCTCCTACCCGTGGTAGTAGATGATTACTTTTTTTTTTTGCTATCAAGTGATGATTAGTTTTTGAAATCCATTGTTTGGGAAGCTTCTTGCCCCGTATCAACAAGAGATTTCAAACGTGTCAATTGGTCAAAAAATGGTCTCCACGACGGTTTTTCATGTATGGTGATAGAGGTGTCAAGTGATCAAAGTAACTTCAACTAGTGAAAACGACCAAGGCTTGCGTTCTCGCAATATAAAAAAAAGGTCATGACATGAGAATCGTTGAAGCTACAAGCAATTTGGCAGAACCCTAAGTTCCATGGTCGACAAACATTGGCAGAGTGCTTCCAACTTGGAAAGGTCCCTGGTATACCTGGCCATACCTCGGGCCGGGCCGGGCCTAGCCAAGCCCGACGAAAAAACCCAGGCCTGAGCCCGGCCCGGCCCGACCCGGCCATCAGGCCTATTTTTTGGGCCCAAGCCCGGCCCGAACACGTAAAAGCCCGTCGGGCTTCGGGCCGGCCCGGCCCGACCTTCAGAGAAATGCAAAAACGACGGGCCCTGGCCCGGCCCGGCCCGGCCTTCGGGCTCAAAATCTAGGCCCGAGCCCGGCCCGGGGGCAGCGTCGGGTCGGGCCGGGTCGAGCCGGGCTTCCCATGTCCAGGTATAGTCCTTGGCGTACCACTTTTGTGTCCACATGCTAGTGGCCCAATGGTTCCTTGCGGCATGTCAAGGAAGTTGTGTCCTTCCAACTCATAACCAATTATTCGTGGCTAATCACAAATCTCATTTGCCGCATTTTTTCACAACGGCCAATACCGCACACTTGCTCGCGTCACACGTGGCATGGTCCGTGGTCTAGCAATCTTAACACATGATCTTCTAAAAAAAACAATCTTAACACATGTATGGTTTTTAACGCATAACACGGTTCTTTACATGGGTCCCCAAGTTTTTTAAAACATTTTTACTTTTACTTTTACCTTTTCTTTTCCTTTTATAGATTATATTATTTAATAAAATTTGCATGAACATTTAAAAATAGCAAAACTTTTCAAATATGCATGAACATTTTCCAAAAAGTACATGATTTTTTAAGAATGTATGTTTTTTTTAGAAAATGCACGAACACCTATTAGAAATATGTGAAGATTTTCTAAGTTACACTTTTACTTAAAATGTGTGATTTTAAAAATAAGTAAAATATCATTTATTAAATTTGCGTGAGCATTGTAAAAAATGCATGTTTTATCTTGAAATGATATGATAATTTCTAGAAAGTGTGTGAACATTTCTATAAATTATATGGATAATTTCTAAAAATGATTGAATGTTTATAAAAACATGTGAACAATTTTAAAATATGTGAACACATTTTCAAATTACATGAACATATTGTTAAATTCATGAATATTTTTTCAAATATGCGAACTTTTTCTAAAACATGTGTACAATTTAAAAGTATCACAACATGGTTACGAAATTACAGGATTATTTATTTTCAAAACAAAAATATATTGCAAAATAACAGAAAAGCGAGTAGAAAAAAAAGGTTTCTTTTTGAGGTGTAATAAAAGGGTTTGGTGAGGGTAGTTTCTCACTTCATGATGTGCTCGCTTAGCACAAGGCCATGAGTGTGGTGAGCGCAACCGGAAGTAAAATTCCGAGTAGAAAACACTATATATTTTCTCGTGAAAGTAAATCTGTACCTACAAAAGAAGTAAATATGTGCTTCTGATGTAAAAAAAATGTATTTCTTCTCTTTTTCAGAGACATAACTATGCTTCTAGCGAAAGCAAATCTGTGCCTCCATCAGAAGCACAAATTTGCGACCTGTGAAAGAAAAAAACTTGTTTTTTGGATAGACACAATAGTGCTCCCCGCGGAAGCAAAATTTGTGCCTCCACAAAAGACACATATGTTATAAAAGCATTTTTTTTCTTTGCTAAGAGGCACAACTGTGCTTCTCACGTAGGAAAATCTATGTCTCCATGAGAAGCAAATATGTACTTTTTATGAAAGAAAAAAAAACCCAGCATTTTTTCATTTCTGCGAGACACATTTGTGCTTCTCGTGGAAATCACGCAAAAATCCCCCAAACTTAGGAAAAAACAGACGAAAAAATCATCTAAAAGGCGAAAACGCTTAAAAAATATCCCGAGGGGGCGCCCAGCACGCAAGATGTGACAGAGGCTAGGCGCGTCACTTGACGTGCTCTCAACCCACCGAAGTGACCACTGTGGGGCTCCCGCGAGGGGAGCTCCTATGCAGCGCTGCACGCGCCGGCTCCTCTAGCTGGCGCTCACAACAGTCTGCTCGTGGGCCGGCCCATGTGACGAGCGCTTTATTGCTTTATCGATCGCCATGCCTGGTCGCTTGCTCGAGCGTTGTTTCACCTGTTGCTAGAAAAAAGAGAGCATTGTTTCACCTCCATTGAATTTTTAAAAATGAAAAATATAAACATAAAAAATTGCAAAAATGAAAATTTTGACAAATAAAAAATGTTTATAATTTTGAAAAGGTTCATCGAATTTGGAAAAAGAAACTCCTCGATTCTGGAAAAGGTTTATTGAATTTGAAAAAAAAACTCCTCAATTCTGAAAAAAGTTCATCGAACTTAAAAAGGAGTCCAACAATTTTGAAAAAAAACATTGATTCTAAAAAAAAGTTCATTCATTTTTAAAAAACTCATCAATATTACAAAAAGTTCATCGGATTTGGAAAAAAGTTCACAAATCTAGAAAAAAGTTCATTAATTTTGAAAAAGGTTAATAAGATTTGAAAAAAGTTCAATTTAAAAAAATCATCAGATTTGAAAAAATATCAATTTTCAAAAAAATGTTTGCCAAAAAGTTAAAAATGTTCGTTGATTTTGAAAAAAGTTAATTGAATTTGAAAAGTGTTCATTCAAATCGGAATTTTTTCATCAATTAAAAAAACTATTTATTGGAGAAAAGATCATGAATTTAAGAAAAAAAAGAAGAAACATGAAACAAAAAAATAAAAATTAAAAAAGATGGAAAACATACAGGGCATTTCCTATACATACAAATATATAACATGAAGTAGTTATTCATAAAGTGACGAGGTGGCGTAGTTGTTCTTGAAAAGACTACGGAAATGTTAACACCCACACGTATGGCACAAAGCAACATGACCCAAACGCCTCCATTACCATCCATTTTGGCATGTCAAAATAGGAGCTTCGTCAAAACAGATGACATCAGCAGAAATCTTTTTGGTTTTCGGCTTAAAAATGTTTTATCTTCAAATTAGAAAATGCAATTAAAAATCTGTTTTCACCATTAAATTCGTCTAGATGAGATCTTCAAAATTAGATCTCATGTTGATATGTTTTGACGAAAAAATTTAGGCCAAAAGTTGCCATGATGTTTACACTGTAGTTGTCATAGTATTTACACTAAAGTTGCCATGGCATGTTTTATCTATTTTTTTCTTGTAGATTTAAAGTTACCATTCTATTTTTAACTACTTTTTACGGCAATTTTTATTAATTGACCATGGCAATTTTTAGTAATTAACCATGATAAATTTAATTCATGGATCATGGCAATTTTTAGTAATCGATAATGACAATTTTAGTTTATAGATCATGGCAATTCCAGTACTTTGACAACGCAAATTATTTTTTGTATGAACCATGGTAAATATAAGTGCATGTATCATGGCAAATTTAAGTAATTCACCATGGCAACTTTAGCTTATAATTCATGGGAAGTCTAGTTTCTTAATTTCCGTTTTATAATATGTCAAAATTTACTTTTAAAGATAGAGGAAAAAATAGCCGAAAGATATCATGACAACTTCAGTGTAAACACCATGACAATTCATGTGCAATAGACATGTCGACTTTTAACCAAAAAAATTGTCAAAACATATTGATATGAGATTTAGTTTGGAAGATATCGCCGCGATGAATTTAATGATGAAAACGGATCTTCAATCGAATTTTTCATTTAAGAGATAAAAAATTTTAAAAATTGAAAATCCAAAAAGTTTCCCATATGCATGCATGCAGTGGCGTGGCACAATATGTGTGTTATAGAACATGTGAGTGAGTGTTGCTCTCACCATACGTGTGGAAGTTATCAGCATTCAAAACCTATTTACTGCATTTTACGTTCTTTCTAGCATTTTTGGTAACCCTATAGAAGGTTCTTAAACCGTGTCTTTTTTTGTTTGGTTTCTTTTTAAGTTTTTGCTGAATTTTTTTAGTTTCTATTTTTTAGTTTTTCTGTTTCTTTTTTCAAATTGCACATTTTCTAAGTAAATACAAATTTCTCAATTTTTTGCTGATTTTTTTTCGAATTTTTGATTTTCTTCATCCTTTTTCTCAAAAACGTGCAAAATCTTCAAAAATTGTTCGGAAATTTCAAAATTTTGTCATGTTATTCTAAAAATGTTCATCTTTCGGAAAATTAGGATTTCAAAATTTTGTTCACCTTTTGCATTGTTTTTCAAAATATTTAGAAAAAGTCATGATTTCAACATTTGTTTGCTTTTTTCAAAAACTGTTTTGGATTTTCAAAATTTTGTTCTTGTTTTCCAAAATAGATCATGATTTTAAAATTCAAAAATTGAGAATTTGTTCTCTTTTCTCAATCAATGTTCAAAATCATATTTTTTGTTCAAAAGTGTCAAAAAAAATCTTCAAAAATATGTTTAGAATTCCAAATTTTGTTTGCTATTTGAACACATTTATTGAAATTTCAATTTCATCATGTTTTCCAAATTGAGGACGTTCTTAAAAAATGTCTGGAATTTTAAAATTTTCTTCAAGTTTTTCAAGAAATATCTGAAACATGCTGCATTGCAGCGGGATAACAGGACTCCATCGTACGACTATAGTGCACGTACGTACTGCTAGCTAGGTACTATAGATCAATTAAGCTATCTACTTGGCTGCTTTGTTGAGGCTAGCTTGCAGATACGTGTTCAGCTCCAACACATCGAGGTGATCAGATTCATGTGTGCATGTAAATAATTTGGTCACATACAACATTAGGGGTAAAACAGTCTTTTCGGGTTAAATTTAACACCGGTATATGTTAAAAACTGACGGAAGTGTCATATGGAGAACAAAATGAAAATTTGAATATCAAAAAAGGAAAAATACAAAAAACTAGGCAAAAGAGGAAATGAATTTTAAGAAATGACCAAATAAAGAATTCTCCCATCTTCTATAGGCCGCTGCTAATGGGTCGGCGCAGTCGGGTCACACCTATGCACCCGACTGCTGTTGGATGCGGCGAGCGGTGCATAGAAGGTCCCTAGATGGTGGCATATCAACGTTGGCCGCTCATTAGGAAACAATGACATCTCCTATTTGGCGCCTATAGCGTCGTTAATGGAAGAACGATACAAGGCGCATACCCTATTCTCTTCGCTAGATTTTCACTACTAGGGAAAAGCCTAGCAGCAGCGCGCGTTTTGGGCCTATTAGTAGCGTGGGGACCGGCGCTACAGCGAACGTATAGCAGTAGCACCTGTTGTCCCACGCTACTGCTATACATGAATAGTTGTAGCGCTCTTTAGAAAAGGGTGTTGCTGATATTATTTGCAACGCTGTTTACTGGGAAGCGCTACTGGTAAGGCGGCGCTACTGCTAAATCCCCCCCCCTCGCTACTACTAGTTTTATTATTTTTTCCCTGCATATTTGTTTTGTATTTGAATAGGCTTTATACAATAATCTTTAGCATATCATACACATACAAATGTAATCATAGCATATACATACAATTAGTCTCATCAAATCATGTCATCATCATAATCATCATCCAACACAAAGTGGTCTCTCGTCATCATCTCAAAAATAGCGATACAAGTCTCGATTACTTGCAAATACATCGTCATCCATCTAAACAATAATATACACGAGAAGAGCTATCACTTTGAGTACATGAGTTCGTATCCCTCTCTCGCATTAGCGTGAACCTAAACTAACTACTGTCTGTCGCTCGGAAACCGGAAATCGGTACACCTGGGCCTGACACTCCGGCCACTTGTCGTATATATACTCCTGGCGTAGCACTTCTTCGCCATCTATGATCTATGCACCTGCATCGTGACATGAGTCGATGATATGCAACATATATAGTTGAGCAACAGAAAAAGACAGACTTGGCAAAAATAGAAACAACATATCATAAGCATAAATAACAAAGTTCATCGTACCCCAAAATGCCCTAACTAGAGTGATTTTCGCTAGTCGAGGAGGAGGACGGTTTAATTACATCACAAATAAAGTTTCACCGTGCATAACTCAAAGTTTTTTCATACAGAAAGTATGGACTAAACGGACACATTGTCATATATCAACAATCACTCTAACATGTCGTTCCATCCATCCAAGTCAAGGAGATAGCCCTTGAGCTTAGTGAAAGGCTTCATGTCGAGACGCTGAGAGGCTATCCATGTTCGGACGTCTTCGCGCGACATTTGTCCTTCTCGGTAGAACATCCCTGTTTTTCCGACGACCTCCTTCATGATGATTTGGGCAAGTTTGCGTTGGATGTTATAGAACTCATCTCGAAGTCGATGATCCTCGATATCTCATATGCCCTTTGCCCATTGCAGAATATGGGCATCGCCAGATCTAGGTGACATGCGAAGGTTCTGGTGATCCCGTCTGTACTCCAGCATGTGGTGTAGGACATATAATCCATCATTAAGAGAATCGTTCGGTTGCTGGATGCAGCAGAAGTCGGTCTTATGGCCGAAGGCGGCCCTGTCGCCCCTTGTCTTCTTGTCCCTGACCTCTCCACCCATTGCTTGGTAGTAAAACACAGCACTGTCAAGAACATCCTTGATGTGGGTGTAATCCTTTTTGTGAATGTTCTTCGACGAGTCCAAGTAAAGAGCGTGGTAGAAACGGGGGTAGAGGATGATGAGGACAGCGCGCCCGCCGCTGCGCAAAGTAAGTACACCTCAAATTAATTAGCCTCCACCGTGCAAATGAATGATTGAAATCGAAGGAAGGATAGCGGCGTGGATGACTTACACGGGATGATAAGGCACGAGAATCGCCTCCTTGTCCTTATTGGCGAGCATGAAATTAACGATGTAATCCCTCGCGTATTCACGGTGCTTTGCGTAGACTCCCAAGAAGCCCTCGTGCATGTAGTACGGGTCAGCGACACATATATGAGATATCTGCTCAACTCCGATGATGTAGTTCATGTGCAAGGCATAAAGGCAGACACACGTAAAACCCAGCTTCTTCACGTGAAACATGTCGAATACGTAATCGAATCGGAGGAAGAACTTATCCGCGGGGAAGCTGTCAACGTACGACATTTGCCGCGGAACGTTAACCACATAGAGTGGATATCCTGGATCTTTCGAGGCGATGAGGCCTTTCTCTACCCACAGCACATCGTCATGAAGTCTCCTTAGATCACCGAATCTAGCCCGTAGCGCTGTTGCAGGTAGGATTGGTTGACCGGGGATATGCCATTTATCCGCATCAGGGATATCTATACGGTCCTGAAGCCAAGGTTGCTGAGGCGGCTGGATCATAGAATCAGCTTTTTTTGCCTTTCCTCGCTCTCTTCCTAGACTTCTTTACTACCGGAAGGTCGTCCATAATACGTCAAGACGGCAATTCAGGCACCGACTCATGACGCTCAAACCCTGAGGAGGCGCCAGTATAGACATACTGTTCAGCGCCATCGTCGTCCTCATCCTCATCCATGGCGATGTCATCAGCGACTAATGGAGCCTCCTCCTTACCCCGTCCGCTATCACCCAACCCGACACTCGACGCTAATTGGGTAGGTGGGGTGTTGATGTTCATACCTTGCTGAGGCTGCGTGCTCGTGGGTGTGCTCCCGGCCGCCTCTAGGCGAAGCAGACTCTTTGGCCACAACAACAATCACCAAGCCACCGCGGTGTCTCGTTGTCATCCCCCGCTAGTATTGGAGGAGGCAAATTCTCGTGGCCCGGTTTGACACTGGCCACGGAAACCTTGAAGACGTTTGGGGGGATCGGCCGGCTGTGGAACAATGGTTCCTTCGGCTTCATTATCATTGCCTTCCCCACGTCCACCTTCTGGTCGCCGATGGTCTACAATATGGTGCACGGGGTTTCGTCGGTCTGCAAAGAAAAGTCTGCGACGTGAGACATCTGAAAGGCAACGAAAACGGGAGATTATACATTTATATTGAAGGGGGCCGGTGTGAAAGATACCGTGAGGGCGTCGAGCTCAGCCAAAGACTAAGCACCACCGAGCACGTCCGGTGCGGGAGCAGGTGCTGGTGCAACGCTAGTCGAGCTGCTTCCCAAGAAGTCAGCAAGGGGAAAGTCCTCTGCAATTTTTTCTGGATGTTGCCTTGTCCAAGTGAAAACGCCCATCACCAAGGAAGTAGACAAATCTGTAACCACCTGTTTTGCGGCAGCTACCGCTGTTGCGATTGTCTGAGATGATTTCTTCTAAACCACAATCTCAACCTTCTTGTCGATGTTTTCTTCAGTTAACCTCCGTCTTTCCTTTCTCTCCTCCGTGGTCTCACGGTAGTACTTATTCCACGTGGCGCCGTCTCCGACATCGTGCACGCGTCCATACGATGGTCGAGTATCCATCGGTTGTCGTTTCAATATGTTCAACGCCCGGTTGAATGGAGTGTCCCACTTGGGCCTCGCCAATGCCTCAGACGGCAAGTCGCTTTCGGCCGCAATCCGGTGCTGCTCTCTCTGCAAAAGGCACAAGGATCGTTTACAAATATGACTAACGTGTGCAGTCAAATTGATCAGAAACTAAAATTACCAGCAGTCTCATGAACTCCATAATGACCGGTTTTGCCTCGTAAACCTTCTTCACTAGGTCCCAACGGTGCCGGGCCCTGAGGATGTCACGCTCCTGCGGGACGGTGAAATCCACCAAGGGGTCTGGGATGCCCAGACTCGCGGCTTCCGCGTCCTCCTTGGCCCATTTGGACCTCTTTCCGCCGTAACCACGGCTTTCGAGGTGGTGGCTCCCAATGTTCCTCTCTTGAAGCCCCTTCATGTACTTAGAATTTTTTTTGGCAGCTTCGGCCTCGCAAGCCTCCTTGAATATTTGAAACTGCTCTTCCGTGATTGTCGGATTATCCTTTACAATCTCGGAGTAGGGTTCCTTCTTATCGATGATCTTTACTTTCACTCGATTTTTCCCGGCGGCCAACGCGTCGCTAAACTTGGTCATGACGTGTTTGTTTATCTTCTTCATTGCCAGGTCCTCATCTGGATCTTTACAATCCTTCTCATTCCGGCCTGGGAACAAGAATATCTAGTGAAACTTCTTTAGGAGGGAGCTCCTCATATTTTCTATCTTCTGTAGTTTCTCATCGTTGATGGTGGCGGTTGTCCGTACGATGCAGCCTATTTGATTGCCGTAGCATCGACGCGCTTCCTTGGACGCCTTTGGCTCAAAATTGTCGTCGTCCACCTCCATGACCACCAGTCTAGTAGTCCTGAGTTTGTTAGGAGGCCGTTGCCTCTTTGCTTTCGGTTCTACACCGGCTCCACTCCCTGAGGCAGCGCCGGTCTGAGTCTCAGCGCCGGTCTCGATGCCGGTCTGAGTCTCAGTGTCGGTCTCAGTCTCAGCGCCGGTCTCGATACCGGTCTGAGTCTTAGCGCCGGTCTCAGTCTCAGCCTCGATGCTGGTCTGAGTCTCAGCGCCTGTCTCGATGTCGGCAAGGCTAAAAAATTCATCTGCCGCCCGGTAGACGTCGTTGCATTCACTAGAACCCTGTCCTTCATCATTGCTAGCCATGTTTCCTATGATTAAATCTAGTCAATTAATGCTAGACCTAATAAAATGAATAATGACATAAAAAGGCCTATTGTTTTGCAGGAACGTTGACTCCTTCCCGGTGCGGCAAATCCCGGGCACTCGATATGTCCTAGTTTGTAGCACAAGTCATGCCGAAATTCATGGAAAATTTCAGCATGACCTTTGCTAAAAAGTGGACAAATCAATAACCTGAATTTTGCCGGAATAGAAATGAATCAACATTCTGGCAAAACATAGGCCACTCGGTTTCATTCCCTGGAAACAACAAAAGGCCACTTGGGCACAATCGAACTACTTCAATGTCGATTATGATCAATGAGCAAACACAATTGAGGATTTTTCATATATCATGACCACTTCAAATTTGCATCCCCTAGTGTATGAACCCTAGAACTCAAATTATGAACCTAGAACTCAAATTATGTCCTACATTTTTGTCCTAATAAAAATTCACTAAAAACTAAGAACCTACTAGACTTGCAACACTAATAGAAATTTATATTTTTATATTGATTTTTTCTCTAAACTAAATCCTACCACCCTAGTTAATATCTAGTTAAACCTTACTTTCCTAACATTTGTAATTAAACACTACAACCCTAACCCTACTGCCCTAGTTAAGCATATACAATTTTTTCCTACGGCGAGGGAGGCAGGGGCATCTCTGTCAAATTAACCTAACTAATTAACCAAACTAAATTAACCTAACTAAATTCTTTTCCTAACTAAATAACCTAACTAATTTAGAGATAGAGAGAGATGAGGGGTGGGGACTTACAGAGGATGGCTCCGGTGGTGGCGCGGGAGGCAGTGGTGGCGAGGGAGGCGGGGGCGTCTCCGCTGACGGCGAGGGAGGCAGTTGCGTCGAGGGAGGCTCCGGTGGCGTCGACTGCGGCTCTGGTGGCGTTGATGAGGGCGTGCGGCTCCAGTGGCGTTGGGGGCGGCTCCGGTGGTGTCAATGGCACGCGGCTCTGGTGGCTCCGGGGGAGTCGACGTCGGCAGGAGACGGCGGCGAAGTGGGGCGACGGTGAATCGGGCAGACGGCCGTGGGGTGGGTCGAGGGATTTGAGGGAGAAGTGGTGGCTGGGGGAAACAATTTTTTGGTTAAGTCAAACTTAGCAGTAGGGCTTTTCGCGAAACGCGCTATAGCTAAGTTAGCTATAGTGATTTTCACAAAACGCGCTACTGCTATAGCTATGTAATCTCCTTCATCTTTCTTATTTCCTTTTCTGTTTCTACAACGGGGGTCTAGGAAACGCGCTGCAGCTACGTTAGCTATAGCGCCTCTTACGAACAAACGCTACTGCTACGTCTTTCTCCTTTTTTCCGCTTTCTCATTTATTTTGCTCTACATTTTATTTTTTCCTTTCTCCTTTTTCTATTTCTTTCTTTTTCATTTACTTTTACATTTGTTTATTTTATTTTATTTCCATTAGCAGTAGCGCTCTCCGCGTGAAACGCGCTGCTACTTATGCTCTAGCGGTAGCGCGCTTTCCTCAAGACCGCTACTGCTATGCGTAGCCTATCGGGGGTAGCAAAGGGGATACTAGTGGTAGCGCGTTTTCATGCGCACGCGCTACTGCCACTATTGTATCTGTAGCGCGGTTTACGGTCACGCGCTACTGCTATTTAGCACTAGCGCCATTTTTTGACATGCGCTACTGCTAAATTTCTGTGTATAAGGTTTTCCCTAGTAGTGTTTGTGAGTCATCCCATTCACAGATCATTTGCTGTGAAGCTGCCAACTGGTTTTGGGAAGATTCCACAGGCTTCCGGTTGGATGTATTTTTCTGTCCCCCCGTTTCTAGCCCAGTTTTCGTCCAACTTTTTTGTTTTTGTTTTTATTTTCTAATTTTATTTTTTTCCATTTTTATTTAAAATTCATGAATATTTTTAAAATCATTGCTTTCAATTCAAATATGTTATCTTTAATTCCTGAATATTTTTCAAATCCGTGAACATTTTTCAGATAGGTTAATTTTTTCAAGTTTGTGAACTTTTCTCAAATCCATGAACATGTTTTCAAATCGGTAAACTTCTTTCAAATTTGTGAACTTTTTTTAGATCAATAAACTTTTTTTGTCAATTCATGACCATTTTCCAATCCGCATCATTTTTTCAAATGATGAAAAAAAATCAAATCTATGATTTTTTTCAAATCCATGAACTTTTCAGTTCGTCAATATTTTTTGGGAAATGATTACCATCGCCCGACGGATCCGCAATTTTTGTCCGCCGCCTTGCACAATCGACACGTGCCTTGTGGGCCCTCACACGTCTCCCGGTCCTGAAACAATGCCCAGCCATGCTTTCTTTTCTCCCTCGCTCGCATTATCTTCTTCCCCCGCTATAGATTAGGCCGAGGCGCCGACTGCCATACACACCTGACGGGCCAGCGTCCCTGCCGCCGGCGAGCAACACTACAAAAAATACACTTCCGTGATGATACGTGTTTGTCACAATAGGTCGTATTTTCTGTCATGCATGTACATCCATGACGATTTTATGACAGAATCAAGATAGTCATACCTGTGCTGTCATATAAGTGTTCCATGACATTACCAAAATTATCATCACGGAAGTGTCCACTTCCATGACGATAAATCTCGCGTCACAGAAGTGCTTTCATCAAGGGTGACCGACACGTGGCATCCACCGTAACGGAACACTGTTAAGCTATCGGGTCGGGTTTTGGATCCGACAACCCATTAACAGCCCCGACCAATGGGGATTTTCCACGTGTAAAATCATCATTGGCTGGAGGAAACACGTGTCGGCTCATCGTTGGGACAAATGTCATCCACTCATTGGACAAAAGTCGCCTATGATACGTCGACACGTGGCACGGCCCAACAGAGGCCCATTCCTGTGAAAATGCTGACCCGTTTGACTTGGTCAAAAGGTGGCGGGCTGGCCCATGTAAAGCCTATTAACGGCCTATTCGCATATAGCTCATTTACAGCCCGCTAACCCAAGGCCCATTACGCCCTATCCGAATTAGGCCCAGTAGCATCATCTGGGCCACCCAATATGATTCCAGCCCGTTTTCACTTCTGGCCCATGACGTCTTTCAGCCCATATGAGGCCCTATGTAACTCTTGGCCTATTAACGCCCCGTGGTGAAACTGGCCCGTAATAAATAGTGTATCACTTTACATCCATTAACGGACCGTGGTGAAACTGTCCCGTAATGAACAGTGTATCACTTTATACGCATTAACGACCCGTTATTCCGTTGGGCCGTTTCCAGCCCATGTTATCTTTCGACCTTCTCAGAGCCCATTTATTCTTGGGCTCATCTCCAGCATTCGTTTACTTACGGCCCGTTACTGTCATTTTCTGCTTGTGGGCCAAATTCAGCCCGTGGTTACAGTCGGCCCGTTTGTGGTCCGTTAATACGTTGGGTCGTTTTCATAGCGTCATCAAATATGGCCTATTAACGATGGCCCATTATGGTCGGCCCATGAATGGATGATTCCAACTCTAGCCCGTTTACGGCCATAATGCGGCCTGTTAGTGGCCCATGTTTGGCCAATCGATCATATTGCCCGTATAAGGCCCATTGATGATACGGCCCGTAGAAGGCCCATTGTTTCTACGGCCCGTAGAAGGCCCACTGTTTCTATGGCCCGTAGAAGGCCCACTGTTTCTACGGCCCGTAGGAGGCCCAGTGTCACTATAGTAAATATTAGCCCATGATTATTGTGGCCTAGTTTTAAAAAATAGGTTATTGCAGCCACTAGCAAACCGCGGAAAAAGAACTGCAATGACTACAAGCAAACAAATAAACAAGACAACAAGGAAATAAATAAGAAAGCAACTTACGCTAGGCTATCACGGCTATCACACATATTACATCCGCCGGGCATCAAAGTTCGCCACCAGTGCAAATAAACGCGCCGACAAAAGAATATACAAAACTGAGAGCACTTTAGAAGGCACTAGGCCTGGCCAGGTCACCCCCCCCAAACAGCTGAAGAAGCTGAGTAGACCTCAATTGTGTCAACAATAGATGCATCAACACTAGATTTAAGGCATGATGGTGCACACGACAATCCTCTAACATCTTCATTGCATCTTTGACTTCAAGTTGGAGCTGAGCTGAAGCAAGCCTTTCCGCTTTAAGTTGAGACTGAAGAAGTCGAACTGACTGAGGTAGCAACTGCACAGAGATTGTCTCACACATGCTGGTGAGTAGCTTCAACTCACCGTCATCATCAAGACAGGACCTTGGGGTCATCTTGCTGCCCTCAAGATGGTTTGACTCACTATCTTCCCTAAAGTTCTGCCTGGCGTAAGAGACACGATTCTGAAAGAGAAACAATGAGACACGTAA
Organism: Triticum monococcum; assembly: GCA_034509565.1. Taxonomy (NCBI): domain Eukaryota; kingdom Viridiplantae; phylum Streptophyta; class Magnoliopsida; order Poales; family Poaceae; genus Triticum; species Triticum monococcum. The sequence continues at coordinate 475,783,041 of CM067846.1, forward strand.
CAAGTTTCACAATTATATAAGCAAATAAATGGATCTGTTCTACATAAGGAACATGTTTTTACAGCTACAATTTGAAACTGGTAGTTGTTGCAAACATCCAATCAAATGTAAACAGCAAAGCAAACAGCAGTGGAGGAAATGATGCCTATCCAAATCTATACTAGAACAAAGTTTGAAGGCTTGAGAAGGATAAACTTACATTACATGTTAACACGGGCTGGACAAAGCCCTTCTCCATGTTGATGGAAGGATAATTCAATAGATTCCCCAAAGAAAATTCTTTATAAGCGTTGCCATTATTCTACATTTTGCAAAGAGTAAATATAGATCAAATAATATTGGAAGAAACAGAGGATAATGAAGCTCAGGTGCAGACTGATGATACATAATCAAATAGCAATTAATTAAGTACAACGTTACAAGGCAAAAGGGAGAGAGGTACTGACAAGAGCAATGCAGAGCCCATTATTGTTTTGAGATCGTATGATCCTTTGAGAAAGGATATTCATCTTAAATTAGTTTTCATACAAGAGAGAAGGTAAGGCACAAGCAGAAATTTAGGAGTTCAAATTTTGAATTGATATCATATACAGTACCTGACGCCGGGCTCCCAGCAGTTCTAATAGGGGTTTGGCCACTGGAGTTGGGGTAAAGTGTGGTACAGTTGGGCCTGTGTTTTCTGTGGATGCTGATCTATCGGATTTAACAGGTATCACTACCTTTTCCAAATACCTAGTTTGTACTCCTTGAGGATCTGCACTCACCCTCTTCGTTTTGGACATCTATTACGAAAGAACAACATTTGACTGGAAAACATAGTGTGACGACACATGGAATAGGTACAAAAAATGGATAAGTATGAAATATACTCATATATGATGCTTAAACTAAGCAGATGATGTAACAAAGTATAAGTAATGCAAGAGGTCAGATGCAAAATATGTGCGACCAATACAACTTTGCAAAGTTAGAGCAAGCACCTTGATGGGTGAATAAGATAGGCCATCCTCCACCATGCCAAGTTTGTTAGCCAGTGGATCGTTCCGCAATATTCCTCTCGTGCGCCCATTCTCATATTCATTTTGATAATGTTCAATATCTAACATGCATGAAAACATAAAAACAAGTGAGATTTTCTTTGTAATGCAGAAGTGATTCTAATCCAATACTGCCTCCGCGTAAACCCCTTTGTGCTATCTCTGCAATTCTTTTAAAAGATGCCATGCATGCTGTAATTTGTTGTGTGCATTAATATAATGTGGCCTACTACTCAAAATATGAGAGCTCCAGAAGTGATGACACTTCTCAGATGATAGCTTCAACATATAGTAAAGAAGAACAAGTCGACCTGACCTGACAGATTCAAAATATACTAAGGGAGAACAACTCGACCTGACCAGTCGACCGCAAGAGAAGAGTATCATCTTAAAGAAGAGCAGAAGAGCAAACAGATTGAAGATATTACAAGTCTTTCAATACAATGTCGGTTGGCCACCCATGATGAACCAGAGCGCACAGAGAAATACTATTCTTTCCGGTCTCTCCATATGTAGCTCACATGCATTTCGAAACTAAAGAGGGAACATTTAGCTAACCAATTGAACATCTCTCAGTTTTACTAATATCAACAATAATATCAGATATGAATTTTTACAACTAAGCTTGTTTAGCTCGATGGGATGGAGCAGTGCTATTACGACATGAACCACGTAGGCTGATTGTGGTCATCATAAAATGGGGAAAACATAAGCATGATGAGTACAATGTTGACCATGGCAGTGGGATGGCATATCTAAAGCTGCAAACCGCGCAAAGGGTAGTTAGCAACCGATGTTTGCTTTGAAATAACAACTAAGATTTGGTATGGACAAGAAAGTACGGTCAACAAGTGACAAAGAAATGCAATTATGCTGTCTCTCTATATGTCGCGACATGCATTTGGAAACTCAAATGGGACCTTTAGCTAACCAATTAAATGTGTCGGTTAACTAATATCAGTATCATATCACAATCATATTTGAACAACTAAGCTTTTGAATTCTGAGTGTTGTGTTGTTTAGCTTGAAGGGTGGAGTAATGCTAGTACGACAGAAAGCACCTACGCAGATCATAGTAGAGTAGATAAAAGGGGAAAACCCTAAGCATCAAGAGAAAAATCAGGAAAGTGGAACTAGCTGGACCAGTGGGTGGCGCACATGCTTTTCAAAACGAATATAGGAACATTAGGTGACCAATTAAACGTTCTCTATTTTAGTGATATGAGCATCATATCAGATTCGTATTTCAACATGTAAGCTTTGGGTTGAGGTCTTGAGGAGCAGTGCTAGCACGACACGAAGCACCTACGATGATGGTAGTGAATATAAAGGGGGGAAACCATAAGCTTTACGAGTATAGTGCCCGTGCCATGGCAGATCTGAAGGTGCAAACCGGACAAAGCTACTTCGCAACCAATGTTTGCTTTCAACTAGCCACTATGATTTGGTACGGACAAGAAAAGTATAGTAAACAAATTACGATCTATTTTCCGGGTGAGATCAATAACTTAAGCACATATGGAAGAGTACCACCTCTCTTGCGACGCCGTGTAGGCCTATGCTGATACGTTGAGGGTGCTGCAGGTGCGATGGTTGTCGGTGGCGGGGAAGAAGACTTTAGATGGCAGATGGCCGGGTCGGGGGATATATCCTGTTGTCGTGGACGAGGCGGTCGTAGGAGCGGCAACGACAAGGTGGACGACGGCGCCGATGAAGCGAGAGGAGGCGATGAAAGGATCCTGGTCCAGCACCGTGGATGAGAGACGTCCATCTCTTGCAGTGGACGACGGGGTAGGGGTAGCGGCTCCAGCAAGGTGGAGGATGGGGTGGCGGACGGAGAAGGCTGCCGCAGTGCGGAGGTTGTCGTGCCACCGATGGTGTATGAATGGGGAAATGGAGGGGAGGGGGGATCTCAAACTTTGGGACGCACTTCTCTGAAATGGGGGAAAGTTATGAACTTATCCCCCGTTTAAAATTTCGGACATCGCGTCAGTTGGGGATAGGGCGGTAATCTCGCATCTCCCAAATATTTGCCGGTAACTATTTCGGGTGAGGAGAGGGTGTTTTTCCGCCCACGGTTGGTGCCCACGGTGTATGAACGGGGCTGACGGTAGGGCGGTTGTGTCACGTCTGATGGAAGTTACACATCTGCCCCTATTAAAAATATTAGCCTACATCGATTTCAGACGAGGAGAGTTTGTTTTGCCGCCCACCATGTATGAATGGGGAAATGGAGGAAGAGACACATGTGTTTCGGACGAGCTTGAATCAAATGTGTTTTGCCACCCACGTTTGGCGCCCACCGTGTCTGAATGGGCTCAGAGGCCGTCGTGTCACGTGTGATTGAAGTTACTAGTCTACCCCTATCGACAGCAGTGTAAATCCGGTCGATAAGGATGTCAAGTGTCAGGGGTAGACAGTAATTTCCATCTCGCAAACACTTGCTTCGGGCAGCCCACAAATTATAGTGGGTGTTTAGCCGCTTCGTTCAAAACTTGGGAGAATTAGCATTCACGTTTGCCCTGGGACCTGGCAAACTAAATTCAAATCCAATTTGTATTCGATTACGAATATCCACAGATAATTATACGTTTTGTTATTTATTTCTTCAAAACCACAACAAAGATTTATTCCACCTTTATATATGATTATGATTTAGAAATGCCGTGATCTTCGAATTCGGTAGGTTGGATACACTCTGAGTCAAACCATTATTTCATCCAATACAATATGCTCACACGAAAAACAGTTCACCTTATGTCAATCATACAAGTACTGAGGAATACCTCGCCTAAAAAATTCGGATCATTACAACACATGGAGAACATAGGGGGTCTTGCAACATAATCCATTCAGAGACATGACACAACATGCAAGTACAATAATCTAATGATAATTTCAACTGGTATCTAAAGAAGAACCAGGATTACCTTGGGCTTCAGATAGCAGAAACAGCAGGACCTCCTCCGTCTTCAAATGCAACTTTCTTACTTCCTCCAATTCTTGTGTTGCTTGCATAATGCGTGCCGCTAATTCCGTAATTTCCAGCCTCAACATAAAGATTACCTCATTCATGGCAGCCACACCATCTCTTTTTGCCTCTAGTAGAGCCTCAAGCACTATAATATCTGTGCTTAGACTGCTCTCCAGCGGCGTTGCCTCTGAACTGCTACCATCTGGTAACATGGATGGCGCACTGCTTCCACAAATAGATTCTAGGGTTGTACATTGTGTCCTAGTGTGAACGACATCCTGAAAGGTTTTCGCTGGACATCAGTAAGAGATAGTTATCGTATGATCCAGGCAGTAAGCTTACATGGTAAACGACGGATGAATTATTGCCGAGCATGGCAAACTATATTTAAATGGTTCGAAGCAGCATCGGCCGAAAAGAAATTAAAATGGTAAGATGAAACTAGGGATGTAAGTGGCAAATAAACGACATCCGCCAGTCCCATCTAGTTAGTTTTTGCTACCTCCCTAGTTCATTTTCCTCAAAAAACAAAAACTCTTTTGAACTATCATACCACTAGTGGACTTTAATCAGGATTAAATGGGACCCAGTTGACATCCCTAGTTGAAAGGGAGTGTACAACCGCTTTATTTAAATTGCCAAGGCATCTAAGCAGTTGAAATAATCTGAGAAAGCACTTAACAGTGTGGCCTCATATAAAGCACGAAGACAGTCTTGTGATGAAGTTGAGAGGAAAAGTTAAGGACTCAAATGAAATAGGCATGCATTTCTTTACGATAGTACAACGGGCACTGCTGACATATTGGCCAACTCAGGTATAGCGTAACAACAAATAAGCATTCGAATCAAGCAATACAGCAAAGCAGACAACTGAACTATTTGTAATTCGGTAGGATTACACGTTGAGGGCACAAGCCAAGAAAGCAGCCCACTCGCATTACATTTCGCATGTACTAAAACACACTGGCTTACCATATGTTGCTGTGAAGCCTAGCTGCTGTTGCAATGTTCTTTGAAGATATCGTCAGCATCCCGTGGTTGCAAATCTAGTTGTTGTAGTTTATTCTGCACCATCTATTTAGGTAAAATTAATTTTAATCGCATGCATTGGTCCGAATTGATCATCAATGGTTCATCTAAACTAATGAAAGAAGGGTGTGTGCATACACGACAATATATCTGCTTCCCTCTATTTTTATGCTTGTTCGAGGTGCCAGCCCCAAAAGAACAAATATTTTGCTTGATGGGGTTGGCAGCTCAATAATTAATAGAAGCATCAAATTAGTCATGCAACTTGGGAAGATCAAGAACACACAAACAAGTAATGAACAGAGGCTCAGAGCAGTGATGTAATAGCTAGCATCAGAAAATGTAGGGTAAAACAAACAAAAAGCAGCGGAACCACATGCTAGTTTGCTGATGTGTAATTAAGCATAGAGAACATTAAGCAGTCTGATGGAACCAACAGGTGGCATCAGAACAAAACTAAAGCATATTAACTATATGTGCACTGGTATGTAATTTAGCACATGTAACATGTTCACTGCCAGAAGTATGGCCCTACAGGTGCAAGCAGAATAACGCGTCTCATGAAAAACTGAATGATGCCCTAAACAAATTCAAAGGTGCAGTGCTTATGCTAGGAAAGTGAACGTAGGCGCCGGCCGTTGGATAATAGTACCTGATTCTCGGCGGCGTATGGGTATCATTGTCATACTTGATAGCTAAGGATCATTGATGGTGCTCGTGTTGCGGTTGAGTTTGGGCCGGCTGTCGCCGTCGCTGAAGCGGCTCCGGTGCTACGGTTGCGGTGCCTGTCGACATACAAGAAAGCTCATCTGTGGTAAGTGAACAGTTGCACGATAAAGAGAAAAACCGAAGGAGTACAAATCGAAATAACCCGATGAGGCTGCGACGTCGGTAAAGCAGGGCCGGTGGAGTTGAATATGGCGTCCGTGGAGCGGGTCCGGTGGAGTGGACGAAGGCTTCGGCGGGCGCGTTGTATAGTGCTTTCGGCGAGGCGGATCTGTTGCGGCGGACGAGGGCTTGTATGAAGGGCCAGCGAAGGGGCGGACGATGGAGTCAGTGAAGGGCCTACGCTGTGGTGGACGAGGGCGCCGGTTAAGCAGATCCGATGCGGTGGACCATGATGGCGGTCAAGGAGATCTTGTGCGATGGACAAGCCAGTCGCTGAAGCGGCTCCGGTGAAGTGATGAGTTGGAAGTTGGGGGTTCCAAGGTGCAGAAGGTAGATCCGACGGGGTGTGAGGTCCATCGCTGCGGGGGAGGACTAGATTCGGCGGCTTGCCTTGGTTGGGGGGTCGGGGAGGGGAAGGGTAGGGGCTCTAGGGAAGAATGTTGGGGGCAAAGAGGGGAAAACAATGGAGTTACCAAAGCAGCCCTTTTCCGTTCATGTGGCAGGGGTAAAATAGGAATATCGCAGGGCTAAACTTTCGGGAGCGTGATATTTCGATGTGAGCGGGAAGTTTGAAAGCTTTTGGAGCCTAAAATTATAAGTATTGTGCTCTTGTACGGCCGACTATGATATCATGGCCGACAATTTGTTTGTTTTGCACGTAAAAAAATGTGCAAGTTTTGAAAATCAATGTCTCCAACTCGAAACTTAGATTGTCCATTCAATTCAAATATGGATCATTGAGCTACTACAAGCAAATACCATCATACGGTCCAATTCAAATGAAATTCCAAATGTGTTAATCCTAAATATGATGACAAAATCAAAAATGTGTATGTTTATGAATAAAGTGGATGATTATAAAGTTTGAACATGCCCGTATGGGTATATCTCTAGGTTTGATATATGAATTTGAAATCACGAAATCCCGACTTAAAAAATGTACCTCCGTTTAAATGAATTACAAAAGCTAATGATGGAGCCGAATTCCAAAATTCCAATCTTAGGTTTGTAATTCTGGTACATCAAGGTATATCACACATGTTCAAAAGTATCGTTATCTCATAGTACAAACTGTGAAACAAATTGATCAACCATGAGTGCACAATATCTCAATTACGCTAAAATCCCTCAAATATAGACACCTCACTCTTTATCTGAAGTCAACCCCCCCACCACACACACACACACATAGGGAAGTCGTTCTCTCCCCCAAACACCAACACACGAGCACATTAACACCCCTCTCTCTTGTAAAGTCTGGACCCCAACATAGGTCTCTATCACTTTGTCTCCCGGGCATGCACACATCTCTTCCCCCACTCTCTAGGTCTCCCGCTATCTATCTTACCCAATCACATGCACTATGTAGACTGTATATTTCCCATACACACAAAACGTCGCCCCCAAACGTCTATCTCCCTAGTTATGTGGTTCTCGCGCACTCACCTCACACACCACCCCCACTGCAAACAAGCACACTTTGTCTCCTTGTGCACCACTCTCCTCTTTCTATCTCTCCCACACGTGGACCCGCCCTAGCTCCTTCCCTGTATACATATATGTCGTGACTCTTTGCATAGCTCCCTAATGTATAACCATTCTCGATTTCGCACATTTTTCTCTACACCATCTATTCTAGATCTCTCATGAAGTCCCTATCACACACATGATGACTTGCTTCCCTTGCGTCTCCGTTCATAGGCCAATTTCGGACAACATCAACATTGTCTCCCTATCTATATGCCATTTATGGACACAAAAGACCCCTCTCGCCCCGCTCTCTCTCTCTCTCTCTCTCTCTCTCTCTCCGTCGCTAGCTCTCTCTTTCTCTTGCTCTCACACCCCTCTCCCACACACACTCGATGTCTCTTCCAAATAGTCTGCTCCCCCCGCCCGCACCCGTGCTATCTCGCTACTACACATGTCACACCATTTCCCCTTCCCTTATACTAGGTTTACATCATCAGTGGTCTCTCTACTCCACATACACTCTCTCCCTCTCACACACAAACGCATGCACAAACACACACATACACGCACAAACACCCATTTATCTGGATCCTCATCTCTCCTGATGTCCGCATGTGTATCTCACACACACTCTCTAATTATGTATATGTGTCTCCACGTTACACAACACAAAGCCCCATGTACATGTCTCTCTCTATCCTCCACACACATAGAGACAAAGAATCTGTTATCATTGCCTTAGTCTCTAACATATAACATATCACACACGCTCTCTCTCTCTCTCTCTCTCTCTCGCGCGCGCGCGCGCAAACACGCTCAACAAGGGTTTCCCCGTGAATAACTTACCGTCTATTCATCAACAATCGTGGCAGTACGGTGAACACGAGACGTGAAAAAGAATAAATCTACACATGCTTAGACCACCTAGTATGACTACTAGGACTAGAGCAAGCCAAAAAGCGCGCCGCCATCACCCCCTCCTTGTCGGGGACGGGAAAATCTTTGTTTTACACAGTCAAGGAGTCATTGTGCTAAGGCCCCACATGCCGAGGCGTTGAATAGAATGTAGATGCTAGTTTACGGAAGCAAGTATCGATAATACATTTGTATCTCCATACTTATATTTCTTCTCTTATAGAAACCGAGTTGGTGATGATGGTACGTGTGCCATCTTGCAATATAGACCGTCCGATCTATATCCGACGGATGGAAATTAAACTAAAAGATACCTGCACCCCTCTCCACATTTGCAGACAAGGCCTTCCCTCGTTCATCCTTATCTCCAACATACCTCATTGTTGAGCAATTAAGAAAGGAAGCCTCTGGAACAAACTGGTCTGGTGGCCGCTGCCGGCGTTGTCAATCCCCATGCCTCTGCTCAGTCCGACCACCAACCATCACCACACCCACTCCTCTTCACCTTATCTCATATTTCTCGAGATATCATTAGTTTTTACACATGGGATTACTCCCACAAGGGTCAATCACAACAAGTGTTTTATAAAAAAATGCATCTTCATGTTCCGTGCAATGCACGGATCTTGCTAGTACTCCTACACAAGACTAAGTTGGTGATGCTGGTGTGTCTGCCATCCGTCGTTTCTGACCATTAGATCTACGTCTAATGATTGTGAGGTAAGTTGTTGCCTTTTCTCACCAACATCCCACTTGTCTACCAATTTGCAGAAAAACCCATAATTAGTATCTTAAAACCAACCACATCCCTCCCCGACCTCACCAAAACAGCCCAAGGAATATATTCTAATTGAAACATAATATATCTCTAGTGACATATGTATATCAAAATTAGAGTGTTTTGTACCAAGTTTGTGAATAAGTATTATTCTAATTATGATTCGTTGCAACGGACATGAACATTGCTAGTATTTCCAACCATGCATTTTTCCCTAGTATTCCATAGTTTCGAGTTTTCCATCAAGATATTAGTCACTGATGGTTGATATTTACTTTCAATCATGTACACATATGCACTATGTAACTAGCCTTGCTTATTGGCTTCCAAAGCTTAACTTTCACTCCTACTTACAATATGTAGAGTATTTAACAAAAAACTACCACTTTCAACCAGCCCTAGGAAGAATCTATTGTACAAAAAATAGCAAAAACATACCCAAAATTTCTTAATCCACGCCAAAAACTACCTAGTACTCCTACCGATTAGGTTCGTTTAAACCCATTTATGACAGGGTTGGCCCACACGTCGGTGCTGACGAGGCAACTTAAACCAACACATTTTGTTTGACCGTTGACACGAGGGACCCACATCTGACCTTCTATCCTGTTATTCCCCCTCAAATCATTATTTTTCCTGAACATTACTTCAAACAGTACTGATGCGTGTTCGTCGGTGGCGCCGGTGATGAGCGAGTTGGCCGCCGCTCCGCCAGACGGGCCGGACGCCGCGCTGGCCTCCGCACGGGTTGGCAGGCTGGCCCGAGCGTGACTCACGAGCGAGCAAGCCGCCGTGCTGGCCTTCGCTCGAGCCAGATGGCTGGCCTTAGCACGACGCGCGCGAGAAAGCCGTCGCAATGCCGTGCCAATCTAGCTAGCAAACCTTGCAGACAAGCAGCTGGATGGAGCTATCTTGGCTATCTAGCGGCCGCGAGCCCAACCTGAGAAACTTCCAGTTTAGACACCGCTCGTCCGTCTACTTGCACAAACATATTTCTTTGTTTATAGCTCTATTTTTCTTTTTAGACGCAGACCTGGTGAAGCAATTACAATTTGACAGTTAATAAACAGTGAAACAAGTGACTGCAACATGCCAAAGATGTTATGAAAATGCCAACTAGGTACACTAAAACCTATATTCCACAATACTGCAGGTATCACACTGAGTGGCCTAAGGAAGCATTTCTTCCAGCGCAATTCCAGGACGTTCAAAAGGGGAACGTGGACGCGTCGCAAGATACAGTTGGAGTGCGGCATGCACGCGATGTGGCACAAGACCGGCAATACCTTGCTGGTGATGGTCACGGCCGGCAGACGGGCAACAAAAAAGGTTCTAGTGCTGCACACCAATAAGAACTTTGACCAGCAGAGGACCAACTGGGTGATGCACCAGTACCACCTCGGGGACCTGGAGCAAGAGAAGGAGCGGGAGCTGGTCCTCTGCAAGATTTTCTACCAGACGAACACTAGGGCCAGGAGTAAAAAGATTATAAGTTAGTTTGGTATTGGTAGTTGTACTACCTTGTCGTCCGCAAGTTGGTATTGTTGTTAACGATCTTTTGGTATGAACTTGCATTTGCTTCCAACCATCATGCTGAGAGTCGACGTGGATATAAAGCTGAATCATTTGTTTCGAAACGAATTTTCAGGCACCTGATTTTTATTTGATGGGTAGCATAAGCACCCGCCGTTCGAATTCCCAGTTCTCCAATTTTTTTGAAACAAGTGCATGCACTTATTATCACGATAAAAAAACAATATCCGTGCTGCATCCCAGTTATCAGTCTGTACTTGCAGAATTCTCTCATTTATTGAGCACGTATATTGTTTTTCAGGTCGAGCAAGTTTCAACTGGGCTGTAGACTGCCCAGGGTTGGTTTTGTTTTTAACAGCCCCATCCCATGACGACAACGGGGCACAAAGATCCAGCAGGTATCTACTGGCCTCTGGCCCACCAGCGTTAGTTATATTTTGTCTTACAACATCCGCATGCAGTTTTTTTACCGAATCAAACACACATCCCAATTCTATTATCCTCTTGAAACGCATGTCCTACATCCGTTTTCTAATCTCTACCTATAGTTTTACTAGTTCATATACACGCATCATTATATTGAAAATACATAAAATTCCCTTTTCATATTTACATCCTTATTTTTGTTGTTTTTTCCCACCCAACGCTGATTTTTTACCACTGGTTTTCCCTTAAACCAACTCAATTGTCCCACGTCTTATTTGCTTACAAAAATAAAACGATTTTTTGGCAAATCAATAAGTTCTTAAAAAATGTTTATCATTTCGGGATTACAACAGTTCGGACTCCACCGAAATATGCAAAATAAGGTTGAACTTTTTGATCGTGGTCCTGGGCAGAAAATGGGCTGTAATAAATTACTTAAGAATTAGCAAATGGGCTGCAATTATAATTTTTTTAGCAAATGGGCTTTATGTTGTCTGCCACAAATTTGGAGGCTGACTTGTGGGCCTACTAAGTTCATGCGTACACAAGGTTTCTCAAAAATGAAACCTAGTCAACAATCGACTCTACCAGCGTCAGACTGTTAGATGTCAATCTAACGGCAATCGTGCTTCTTCAGTCTCTGATCTTCCTGCCCCAGCCGCCCAAACCAGCGCCATCGGAACCGCCTGCTCCCGCCTCCCGTGGCTGGCAGTGCTGCCGGGAAGGCCTCATGGCCCCATCATACTCGCATCCCTGGCCTGTCTATCCCTCTACTCACCCACACCTCCTGTTATTTTCCGGCGACGGCAGCCGAACCAGTCAACCCTCGTACTCTCCACCGCGTGGGCATCCACTGCTGTGTCTTCCCCAGCTCCGTGTCATTCCCTTTGTAGGCCTCGCCGTCATCCACCGCCCTAGTGCTCTCGGCGCGGCGTGGTCAACGATGTCCATCCAACGACCATAGTGCTTCTTCAACCTCTGGTCTTCTTGCCCCAGCCGCCCAAAGCAGCGCCGGTCGTGCCGCATGGTCCTGCCTCCCGTGGTCGGCTGTACTACCACAGAGGCCTCACCGTCCCCATACTACTCCCACCGCTGGCCAGGCCATCCCTCCACTCACCCACTCCCCCTGTTATTCTGCGGTGATGGCAGCCTCACACCGCAGTCGAACCAGTGAACCCTCGTACTCCTCTCCGCGTGGGCATCCACTGCCGCGTCTTCCCCGGCTCCGCGTCGTCCCCTTCCTAGGCCTCGCCGTCGTCCACCGCCGTGGTGCTCTCGGCGCGGCGTGGTCATTGTGGTCAACGATCGACTTCCATCGGAAGAGTACTATACGTGGAGAGGCTGACAACTGGGTCCACGACAGCCGCAAGGAAGTGCCTCCTTATTACGCACAAAATAATTATTCCTCCACCTAACAGCAGGGGCCCACCGGACGGGCCACCCGTATTTCGTGGAAAAAACGTTTCCCCCGGACTGCTGGGACCCACCGGACGGGCCATCGTATTTCGTGAAAAAACGTATGACCCTGACTGCTGGGACCCACCGGACGGACCACCGTATTTCACGAAAAAACATTCCCCCCGCTGTCAGCTCGGACCCACTGGAAGTGCCTCCTTATTACGCACAGAAAAATGAGTACTCCCCCTGCTAGCTGGGACCCACCATGGTGGGAGGCTGACTTGTGGGCCTACTAAGTTGACGGGGACGGAGGGCTTTGTCAACTTAGTCAATATGAATGATTCTAGCTCCAGTGACCATACGATGTCCATCGAATGGCCGTCGTGCTTCTTCAATCTCTGCTCTTCCTGCTCCAGCCGCTCAAATAAGCGCCGGCGGGACTGCCTGCTCCCTCCTCCTCACGGCCGGTTGTGCTGCCGCGCAGGCCTCACCGCCCCACCATACTCCCATCGCTGGCCTAGCCATCCCTATACTCACTCACACCTACTGTTATTCTCCGGCGACGACAGACGAACCAGTAAACCCTCGTATAGTCGTACTCCCCTCCGCGTGGGAAACAACTGCCGAGTCTTCCGTGCCTCCTTGTCGTTCCCTTCCTAGGCCTCGTCATCGTCCACCGCCCTGGTGCTCTCGGCGCGGCCTGGTCAACGTGGTCAACGACCGACATGCATCTGAAGTGGACTGTACGTGGAGAGGCCGACAGCTGGGTCCACGGCCGCACGCAAGGAAATGCCTCCTTAGTACACGCAAAATAATGATTCCTCCACCTGACATCAGGGACCCATCGAAAGGGCCTCTGTATTTCGCAAAAAAAATGTTACCGCTGCTGACAGCTTGGACCCACCAGCTATATCTTCGCACGCAAGGAAGTGCCTCCTTATTAGGGCATCTCCAGCCGCGCCCCCAAGAAGGCCCCCCAGGCGTGTTTTCGTCCGTCTGCGCCAAAAAATCGGCCCAGTCGTGCCCCCAAGAGCCTAGTTTTCGCCGGCTCGGGCCGAAATTGGCGCCGGCGGACCCAACCCGAACCCGGCAAGCTGGGGGTCGCTCGGGGGCGCCGAGCGAATCGTTTTTGGTGCGAAGAGCCGTGGGCCCGCCGCGTCAGCGACTCTACTCTCTTCTCGCACCTTCGTCATCCTCATCGCCCCGTTTCCCGCGGCGAATCAATGCCAAAGCTGCCGCGCGCTGCCGCGCCGGTCAGCCTCCATTGGTGCCTCACGGGCGGCGGAGTGAAGGCTGGGCGTTGCGTCCCTCGGCCGCCACGCAATCATGCCACGCGTAATGCGCCGGCCAAGCCTACCACGCGGCGTCTCTGCCTATAAAAGCCGACTGCAAGCGCGCCGGAGGGACTCACCCCGATCATCCACCGACGACGCGCTCATTTCTCCCCCTTTCCTCCTCTTGCCGTCACCAGTTGAGAAAGCATGGCCGAGCGTTTCCCAGGCGACGGCGCGGCGGCGAACGGATTCAGGCGCCGTCATCTGCATGAGGATGTGGCTCGCCTCCTTTTTGAGGCCGAGTACCTGGTCCCGCCGGACATGCGGGTGCCCGGGGCATGGAGGATCAGCGCCGACGGTGTGCCGGTGCCTCCGGTACCCACCGGCGTGGCGCGGCGTGCGGAGATCGCACGCATCCGCTCATCCCTGCCGCGTGCGGCGAGGGAGGGGCCCCGGTACATCCCCTACAGCCCAATCCGGGAGCCGTACTTCCGCCGCCGGCACGGCAAGCAGCTCGAGGCCACCAACGGCGTCGTGCCCTCCGGCAGGTTCAACACCGCCGGCCGGCGTCGATGGTGGGGCGTGCCCGGGCGCACGTTGGAGTCCGTCCTCGAGTACATCGAGGGCGGCAACACGCCGCGCCTCGAGTACCCCGCTCCCCCGTCCTCCTCACGCCGCCGCCGGGGAAGCTCCTGGACGCCGAGGCGCATGGAGACCGGGGTGTCCTCCTCCTCGTCCGACGGCTCTCCCTGCCTCCACCTTCGCCCCGTCAAGCCGGAGCCCCAGGACACGCTTGTCAGCGCGTGTACCCGCAGCTCCGGCGGCTCTTCCTGCCTCCACCTCCGCCCCGTCAAGCCGAAGCCCTAGGACACGCCTGTCAGCGCGCGCACCCGCAGCTCCGGCGCCCTCGTCGAGCCCAAGGTGGAGTCCAGCCTCCCCCCGGAGTACGAGGAGATATCCTGGCGCGGCTTCTCCGACGAGGACGCCATGCGGTGGTCGCGCGACGACTACCTGCGCGAGGAGATGATCCGGCAGTGCTGGGCCCTGGAGGAGATCGCCGCGTGCAAACGTGGGCGCGAGGACGAGGACGGTGTCGTCGTCCTCGATAGCAACGACGACGCCGCCCCCGGACCGTCCAACCCACCGCGCCAACCGGGGGAGGGATGCAGCAGGGACGGCGGAGGCGTAGGCGGGGGCGACGACGACGACAACGACGGTGGTGACTACATGCTGTTCTACAGCCTCCTCGGCATGTAGAACCACGTGGGCGGGCGGCGAGGCGGGCGGCGGGGGTAGCCTGCGGTAGTTTTTTTGTAAAATATGTTTAAATTTGAACGAACTCGCCCGTGTTTGCATTGTGTTTGCGCCAAATTTGAACATTTTAAAAACCCGTGGGGGCTGCGACTGGGGGGCATCACGCCCCCAGAGCGCGGTTTAGCGCCGGTGCGCCCCCAGGGGGCGATTTTTTGCCCCTCCTGGGGGGCCAACGGCTAGAGATGCCCTTACGCACAAAAAAAATGAATACTCCCCCTGTTAGCTGGGACCCAGTATAGTGGCAAGCTGACTTGTGGGCCTACTAAGTTGACGGGGACGAAGGGCTTTGTCAACTTAGTCAATATGCACGATTCTAGCTCCAGTGACTGTACGATGTCCATCCAACGGCCGTAGTGCTTCTTCAACCTCTGGTCTTCTTGCTCCAGCCGCCCAAACCAGCGCCGGTCGTACCTCATGCTCCTGCCTCCCGTGGCCGGCTGCGATGCGGCGGAGGCCTCACCACCCCTACTACTCCCACCGCTGGCCAGGCCATCCCTCTACTCACCCACACCCCGTGTTATTCTGCGGCGACGGCAGCCTCACACTGCAGCGAACCAGTGAACCCTCGTACTCCTCTACGCGTGGGCATCCACTGCCGCGTCTTCCCCGGCTCCGCGTCGTCCCCTTCCTAGGCCTCGCCGTCGTCCACCGCCCTGGTGCTCTCGGCGCGGCGTGGTCAATGTGGTCAAGGAACGGCTTCCATCGGACGTGGACTGTACGTGGAGAGGCTGACAGCTGGGTCCACGGTCGCAGCAAGGAAGTGCCTCCGTATTACATGCAAAATAATTATTCCTCCACCTGACAGCGGGGACCCATCGGACGGGCCACCGTATTTCACGAAAAAAACATTTCCCCCTGACTGCTGGGACCCACCAGCTACACATTCGCACGCAAGGAAGTGTGTCCGGGCAAAAAAAATGATTCTCCCCCCTGACTGCTGGGACCCACCAGCTACATCTTCGCACGCAAGGAAGTGCCTGATAGTCGGGACCCACCTGGTCAAAGCGTACGTAGCGTTGTCATTCTGGTCGCGAACGTGTACGTACATACTGGTCGATGTAGAGGCGCGCATGTGTCGTAGTAGAGGTGCACACGTGTCGTAGTAGAGGTGCGCACGTAGCATGTACACGTACGTACAACGGCCAGGGTGCAAGAAAGAAAATACGGCCACGTATGTGTACATACGGGCGGGGTCTCGAACGCCTACTCGCGCATACGTATGGCCAGGGCTCGTGTACATGGCTAGGCCGGAACGGAGAAACAGCGTCGTCGTCGTGTTCATGGGGAGGCAACGGAATGTGTCGTGTTCATGGGGAGGTAACAGAATGCGTCGTGTTCATCGGGAGGCAACGGAATGCGTCGTGTTCATCGGGAGGCAACAAAACGCGTGGGAGCCAACTGGCTGGGTCGGAACGGAATGCATGGTCGTGTTCATCGGGAGGGCTTGGACGGAACATGCGATGGAAATGAGGCCTGGCGTTCCGCAGAACGGAGGAAGCAGACCTCCTACGGTCGAAACGAGGGTCCTGTTGATTGGGAGGGGTGTGGCGTACCGCAAAACAGAGGAAACAGACCTCCTACGGTCGAAACGGGGGTCCTGTTGATCGAGAGGGGTGTGGCGTACCGCAAAACGGACGAAACGGACTTGTGTTGGAGCGCTACGGTCGAAACGGGGGTCCTGTTCATCGGGAGGGGTGTGGCGTACCGCAAAACGGGACTCCATGGGATACTGTTCATCTCCACCATCGACGTCCTCCAGCCTCCACAGGCTACCATCGACCTCCTCCAGCCTCCACGGGCTCCTGTTCATCCAGCCTCCACCGCGCGCTACTCCACCGGCTACTGTTCAACCACCCCTCCACCTTCTACTGTTCATCCAGCCCTCCACACCACGGGGTCCTGTTCAACCACCCCTCCACGGGCACCCCTCCATCGTCTACTGTTCATCCAGCCCTCCACCACACCACGGGGTCCTGTTCATCCAGAGGCAACGCCACCGCTCACTATTCATCCAAATCCCCCCGCAACGCTCACTATTCATTCCAGAGGCAGCATCGATCGGCTACAGTTAGCAGCAGTAGCGAAGGAATCGCTCGATCGGGTTCAGTTAACAACCATCGATCGATCGCTCGGGTTCAGTAACGCGTAGCCTGCAGTGCAATCGCTCGGGTTCAGTTAGAGCCCAATGCCTCGCTCGGGTTCATTTAGAGCCAACACCTCGCACACATGCGCGTACGTGTACGAGAGAAACGCGCATCGCTCGGCCCCCGACCTCCCACCGTAACCGGGAACTCCCTGAAATTTTCCTCCCCCTCGCTTCTACCACGGTTTTTTCCATCATGGACGACCCAAAGAATGTCATGCAGCTGTGTCTCCGGCCCGCCCTGGACGAAAAGCCCATTTTTTGTCATGATTTTTTGTCATAGAAGTCGAAGCCCACCACATCTATGATGATACCGGGGTTTGTCACAATTATCGTCATAGAAGTGTCATATGTATGACAGAAAAAAAAATTGTTCGGCCCAAAATGTCACGGACGTGTCTTTTTTTTGTAGTGCAAGCTGGAGGTCAGGTCTCCGTGGATCCCTCATCGAGATCCATTCGCCGGGCGCACTGGTGTGAGAGGGGCCAACTTCTGCAGCCCGACCATCGCTCGTCGTGGATCCCTCGTCGAGATCCGTCCACCATCCGACGGATGTCGTCGTAGCCGAGCACCGCTGTCGGTAAGCTTCGTCGCTTGTAGGCCGTTGATGACCCACAAGTATAGGGGATATAGAGTAGTCCTTTTGATAAGTAAGAGTGTCGAACCCAACGAGGAGCAGAAGGAAATGACAAGCGGTTTTCAGTAAGGTATTCTATGCAAGCACTGAAATTATCGGTAACAAATAGTTTTGTGATAAGGTAATTCGTAATGGGTAACAAGTAATAAAAGTAAACAAGGTGCAGCAAGGTGGGCCAATCCTTTTTGTAGCAAAGGACAAGCCTGGACAAACTCTTATATAAAGGAAAGAGCCCGCGATGACACATGGGAATTATCGTCAAGCTAGTTTTCATTATACTCATATGATTCACGTTCGTTACTTTGATAATTTGATATGTGGGTGGACCGATGCTTGGGTATTGTCCTTACTTGGACAAGCATCCCACTTATGATTAACCCCCTTCGCAAGCATCCGCAACTACGAAAGAAGAATTAAGGTAAACCTAACCATAGCATGAAACATATGGATCCAAATCAGCCCCTTACGAAGCAACGCATAAACTAGTGTTTAATCTTCTGTCACTCTAGCAACCCATCATCTACTTATTACTTCCCAATGCCTTCCCCTAGGCCCAGACAATGGTGAAGTGTCATGTAGTCGACGTTCACATAACACCACTAGAGGAAAGACAACATACATCTCATCAAAATATCGAATGAATACCAAATTTACATGACTACTTATAGCAAGACTTCTCCCATGTCCTCAGGAACAAACATAATTACTCACAAAGCATATTCATGTTCATAATTAGAGGGGTATTAATGTGCATAAAGGATCTGAACATATAATCTTCCACCGATTAAACCAACTAGCATCAACTACAAGGAGTAATCAACACTACTAGCAAACCACATGTACCAATCTGAGGTTTTGAGACAAAGATCAGATACAAGAGATGAACTAGGGTTTGAGAGGAGATGGTACTAGTGAAGATGTTGATGGAGATTTACCCCCTCCCGATGAGAGGATCAATGGTGATGACGATGTCCCCCTCCCGGAGGGATGTTTCCTCGGTAGAACAGCTCCGCCGGAGCCCTAGATTGTTTCCACCAAGGTTTCGCCTCGAGACTGCGGTGCTTCGTTCTGAAAGCTTCCTTCTTATTTTTTTAGGGCAAAAGACACCTTATACCAAAAGATGGGCATCGGGGCCCTGCCAAGTGGCCCACGAGGCAGGGGGCATGCCCAGGGGGTAGGGCACGCCCCCACCATCGTGGACGGTGGCTGGCTCCCCTCTAGCGCTTTCTTCGCCCAATTTTTTTATATATTCCAAAACTGACTATCGTGGAGTTTCAGGACTTTTGGAGTTATGCAGAATAGGTCTCTAATATTTGCTCCTTTTCCAGCCCAGAATTCCAGCTGCCGACATTCTCCCTCTTCATGTAAACCTTGTAAAATAAGACAGAAAAGGCATAAATATTGTGACATAATGTGTAATAACAGCCCATAATGCAATAAATATTGATATAAAAGCATGATGCAAAATGGACGTATCAACTACCCCAAGCTTAGACCTCGCTTGTCCTCAAGCGGAAGCCGATATCAAAAAATATGTCCACATGTTTAGAGATAGAGGTGTCGATAAAATAAAATACGGACATGAGGGCATCATGATCATTCATAGAACAACAACATATATATATATATATATTGTCATATGATTTCTTATGCTAAAGTAACAATCTATTCACAATGTAAAGTATGAATCAGAAACTTCATTGAAAGCTAGCAAACTATAATATCAATCATTGAAGCAATTGCAATTTATCATAACATCGGAAAGAGTCATAATAAGAGCTTTTCAGCAAGTCCACATACTCAACTATCATTTAGTCTTTCACAATTTCTAACACTCACGCAATACTTACGGGTGTGAAGTTTTAATCGAACACAGAGAAAGATATGGGCTTATAGTTTTGCCTCCCAACCTTTTACCTCAAGGGTAATGTCAACAATAATAGTTTATGAAAACCCACATCCAATTAGCTATATATATCAGGATCTTTCCAACACATAGTGCTTGCCAAAGGATAAAATGTAAAAAAGGAAAGGTGAAGATCACCATGACTCTTGTATAAAGTATAAGATAAAGATAAAGATAAGCCCTTCGCAGAGGGAAGTAGAGGTTGTCATATGCTTTTATGGTTGGATGCACAAAATCTTAATGCAAAAGAACGTCACTTTATATTGCCACTTGTGATAGGGACCTTTATTATGCAGTCCGTCGCTTTTATTTCTTCCACATCACAAGATCGTATAAAGCTTATTTTCTCCACACTAATAGATCATACATATTTAAAGAGAAATTTTTATTACTTGCAACAATGACAACTTACTTGAAGCATCTTATTCAATCCATAGGTAGGTATGATGGACTCTCATGGAAAAATTGGGTTTAAGGATATTTGGAAGCACAAGTAGTATCTCTACTTGGTGCAAAGAATTTGGCTAGCATGAGGGGGAAAGGCAAGCTCAACAAGTTAGATGATCCATGACAATATAATTTATTTCGGATATAAGAAAACATAATCCATTACACTGTCTTCCTTGTCCAACATCAACTCTTTAGCATGTCATATTTTAGTGTCTGCTCACAATCATAAAATATGTCCAAGATAGTATATTTATATGTGAAAACCTCTCTTTCTTTATTACTTCCTATTAATTGCAACAATGACCAAAACTATATTTATCAACTCTTAACAACTTTCATTCATCATACTCTTTATATGTGAAGTCATCACTCTCCATAAGATCAATATGATATCTTTATTTCTTTTTATTCTTTCTCTTTTATCCTCAAGATCATAGCAAGATAACCAAGCCCTTGACTCAATACTAATCTTTATTATATATAGCTCACAGACTCGATTACATAGATAAGGATCAATACTAAAACTCAAAGCTAGATCATACTAAACTTTATTCTACTAGATCAAGATATAACCAAAAGGATCGAACTAAGAAAAACGGCAAAGATAGAAGTGTGATGGTGATACGATACCGGGGCACTCCCCCAAGCTTGGCAATTGACAAGGGGAGTGCCCATACCCGATACCCCATTCTCCTTTGGTGGTGATGAAGATGGTGGTGGTGATGACAATTGTGCCTTCAGCTTTTTCATATTGTAGTTGAGGAGAGCAATTTCCTCCTTTAAATTATCGACCTCCGACTCCAGCTTCAAGATCTTGTCAGATAAATCTCCTTTGCTTTTCTGCCAAAAACGAGAAGGAATAGATTGGTTATTAGACCAGTTAGCCCTCTTAGGGAGGCTAGACTTCTTGAACTTCACGTGCATATCCCCATGTTGAGGTAGAGGAACATCCTCCTCATCCGAACTTGAATCATCGATCCTCATCAAATGAGCATCCTCCTCATCATCCGTAGTTCGACCATAAGGAGATAGGTCCCCATAAGTCTTTGGGCCAGCAATGAGATGTGAGACATAGCTCTCTTCGTCGGAGTCTTGAGATGACATCTTGCTCTAAATCTGCAGCAGAGACAACTCAAAACAAAAACAGAGGATTTTGTCATGGTACAGTGGTCAAAACCTTTAGGAGATTATATAATGAATTTTTACCGACCAAAAGAAGTATCGTGCAAGAAAACGGAGTATGGAGGGCACACGAGGTGCCCACGAGGTAGGGGGTGCGCCCTGGGGGTTGGGCGCGCCCTCCACCCTCGTGGACGCCTCATGTCCTTCCCGGTCTGCTTCTTAATTTTCTATTTTCTTAAATACTTCAAAACGGAGAAAAATTGCTATTAGAACTGTTTTGGAGTCGGTTTACTTACCGTACCACATACCTATTCCTTTTCGGAGTCTGAAACATTCAGGAAAGTGTCCCTTATATACTCCTCCGGGGTTACGGTGTCAATAACATTAGTTTTAACATTTATGGGATTACCTGAGATATAACATTTGATTCTTTGACCGTTCACCATGCTCGGATTTGTGCCTTCGAAGTTGTTGATTTTTATGGCACTGGAACGATAGACCTCCTCGATGACGTAAGGGCCTTCCCATTTAGAGACGAGTTTTCCTGCAAAGAATCTTAAACGAGAGTTGTATAGCAGAACATAATCACCTACATTAAACTCATGTTTCTGTATCCTTTTTTCATGCCATCTTTTAACCTTTTCTGTAAACAGTTTGGCATTTTCATAGGCCTGGGTTCTCCACTCATCAAGCGAGCTAATGTCAAATAGTCTCGTCTCACCGGCAAGTTTGAAATCATAATTGAGCTCTTTAATGGCCCAATATGCCTTATGTTCTAGTTCGAGAGGTAAGTGACATGCTTTGCCATAAACCATTTTATACGCAGACATACCCATAGGATTTTCATATGCAATTCTATAGGCCCATAATGCATCATCAAGTTTCTTGGACCAATTCTTTCTAGATCTATTAACAGTTTTTTGCAAAATTAATTTAAGCTCTCTATTACTCAGTTCTACTTGACCACTAGACTGTGGGTGGTATGGGGATGCAATTCTATGATTAACATCATACTTAGCAATAACTTTACGAAAGGCACCATGAATAAAATGTGAACCACCACCAGTCATGAAGTATCTAGGGACTCCAAACCTCGGAAAACTAACTTCTTTAAGCATCTTAATAGAGGTGTTATGATCAGCACTACTAGTTGGAATAGCTTCTGCCCACTTAGTAACGTAATCAACAGCAACTAAAATATGTGTATACCCATTAGAGGAAGGAAACGGTCCCATATAATCAAAGCCCCAAACATCAAATGGTTCAATAACAAGTGAATAATTCATAGGCATTTCTTGACGTCTACTAATATTACCAATTCTTTGACATTCATCACAAGACAAGACAAACTTACGAGCATCTTTGAAAAGAGTAGGCCAATAAAAACCGGATTGCAATACCTTATGTGCAGTTCTATCTCCAGCGTGGTGTCCTCCATAAGCCTCGGAGTGACACTTGCGTAGGATCTGTTCTTGTTCATGCTCAGGTACACAACATCTAATAACACCATCTACTCCTTCTTTATAAAGGTGTGGGTCATCACAGAAGTAATGTCTTAAATCATATAAAAACCTTTTTTTGCTGGTATGTGAAACTAGGTGGTATAAATTTAGCAAAAATGTAATTAGCATAATCAGCATACCATGGAGCAGTACGAGAAGCATTTATGACAGCTAATTGTTCATCAGGAAAGCTATCATCTATAGGTAGTGGGTCATCAAGAACATTCTCTGACCTAGACAAGTTGTCTGCAACGGGGTTCTCAGCTCCCTTTCTATCAATAATATGCAAATCAAATTCTTGTAGCAAGAGAACCCATCTAATAAGTCTAGGTTTAGCATCTTTCTTTTCCATAAGATATTTAATAGTAGCATGATCAGTGTGAACAGTTACTTTAGAATCAACAATATAGGGTATGAACTTATCACAAGCAAATACAACTGCTAAAAATTCCTTTTCAGTAGTAGCATAATTTCTCTGGGCACTGTCTAGAGTTTTACTAGCATATTGGATAACATTTAATTTCTTATCAACTCTTTGTCCTAGAACATCACCTACAACATAATGATACATCCATTTTGCATCATGCTTTTATATCGATATTTATTGCATTATGGGCTGTTATTACACATTATGTCACAATACTTATGCCTATTCTCTCTTATTTTACAAGGTTTACACAAAGAGGAGAATGCCGGCAACTGGAATTCTGGGTTGGAAAAGGAGCAAATATTAGACACCTATTCTGCACAACTCCAAAAGTTCTGAAACTCCACAGGAGTCATTTTTAGAATATATACAAAATATTGGACGAAGGAAGCACCAGAGGGGGGGCCACCCACCATCCACGAGGGTGGGGGCGTGCCCTACCCCCCAGGCGCCCCCTGCCTCATGGGCCCCCTGGTAGGCCGCTGGTGCCCATCTTTGGCTATATGAAGTCTTTCGCCCTGGAAAAAACAACAAGCAAGCTCTCAGGACGAAACTCCGCCGCCACGAGGCGGAACCTTGGCGGAACCAATCTAGGGCTCCGGCGGAGCTGTTCTGCCGGGTAAACATCCCTCCGGGAGGGGGAAATCATCACCATTGATCCTCTCATTGGGAGGGGGTCAATCTCCATCAACATCTTCACCAGCACCATCTCATCTCAAACCCTAGTTCATCTCTTGTATCCAATCTTTGTCTCAAAACCTCAGATTGGTACCTGTGGGTTGCTAGTAGTGTTGATTACTCCTTGTAGTTGATGCTAGTTGGTTTACTTGGTGGAAGATTGCTACCTCTTGAGCACTGCGTTGGTTTTCCCTTGAAGAGGAAAGGGTGATGCAGCAAAGTAGCGTAAGTATTTCCCTTAGTTTTTGAGAACCAAGGTATCAATCCAGTAGGAGGCCACGCACGAGTCCCTCGAACCTACACAAACAAATAAGATCCTTGCAACCAATGCAATAAAGGGGTTGTCAATCCCTTCACGGTCACTTACGAAAGTGAGATCTAATAGATATGATAAGATAATATTTTTGGTATTTTTATGATAAAGATGCAAAGTAAATAAAGCAAAATAAAAACTGCAAAAGAAATAGCTTGTTGATGGGAGATCAATATGATGGAAAATAGACCCGGGGCCATAGGTTTCACTAGTGGCTTCTCTCGAGAGCATGACTGAGGGAGTCCTGGATTAGGGGGTGTTCGGGTAGCTGGACTATACCTTCAGCCGGACTCCTGGACTATGAAGATACAAGATTGAAGACTTCGTCCCGTGTCCGGAGGGGACTTTCCTTGGCGTGGAAGGCAAGCTTGGAGGTGCGGATATTCGAGATCTCCTACCATTGTAACCGACTCTATGTAACCCTAACCCTATCCGGTGTCTATATAAACCGGAGGGTTGTAGCCCGTAGGACATCAACTCCATATACAACAACCATACCATAGGCTAGCTTCTAGGGTTTAGCCTCCTTGATCTCGTGGTAGATCTACTCTTGTACTACCCATATCATCAATATTAATCAAGCAGGACGTAGGGTTTTACCTCCATCAAGAGGGCCCGAACCTAGGTAAAACATCGTGTTCCCTGCCTCCTGTTACCAACCGGCCTAGACGCACAGTTCGGGACCCCCTACCCGAGATCCGCCAGTTTTGACACCGACATTGGTGCTTTCATTGAGAGTTCCTCTGTGTCGTTGCCTTTAGGCCCGATGGCTCCTTTGATCATCAACAACGATGCGGTCCAGGGTGAGACTTTTCTCCCCGGACAGATCTTCGTCTTCGGCGGCTTCGCTCTGCGGGCCAATTCGCTTGGCCACCTGGAGCAGATCGAAAGCTACGCCCCTGGCCATCAAGTCAGGTTTGGAAGCTTAAACTACACGACTGACATCCGCGGAGACTTGATCTTCGACGGGTTCGAGCCACGGCCAAGCGCGCCACACTATCTCGAGGGGCATGATCTAGCTCTGCCTCCGGACAGTGTCCTGGAGGCCGCACACGCATCGGTTCCGACCCCTAACTTGGAGCCTATTGCGCCAATCGAGGACGAGCGGTTGGACGTCACCTCGGGGGCTGCAATCTCAAAGGCGATCGAGCGGAACGCTAGCCCCACACTCTGCATGACCCGTGACTCCGAGGATCCGGACTCCTCCCCAGACTCCGAACCCCCCGCGCCCCTGCCAATCGAATCCGATTGGGCGCCGATAATGGAGTTCACCGCCGCAGACATCTTTGAGCACTCGCCTTTTAGCGACATCCTGAATTCTCTTAAGTCTCTCTCTTTATCAGGAGAGCCCTGGCCGGATTACGGTCAGCGAGGGTGGGATACGGACGATGAAGAAATTCAAAGCCCACCCACCACCCACCTTGTAGCCACTGTCGACGATTTAACCGACATGCTTGACTTCGGCTCCGAAGACATCAACGGTATGGACGACGATGTAGGAGACGAACAGGAACCAACACCTGTAGGGCGCTGGAAGGCCACCTCGTCATATGACATATATATGGTGGATACTCCAAAAGATGGAGATGGCGATGGAACAGTGGGGGATGACACCCCCAAGAAACAGACAAAGCGCCGGCGCCAGCGGCGTCGCTCTAAATCCCGCCAAAGCAAAAACGGTGATTCCGGCACGGGAGATAATACTACCCCGGATAGCGCCGAAGAACACCCACCTCAGCAAGATTCGGCACAGGAAGATGGAGAAGCCAGCCCTCATGAGAGAGCGGCAGACCGAGAGGTCGAGGATGATAACTATACGCCTCCCTCCGAAGACGAGGCAAGCCTCGATGACGACGAATTCATCATACCATCAGACCCCGCCGAACAAGAGCGTTTCAAACGCAGGCTTTTAGCCATGGCAAGTAGCCTCAAGAAAAAGCAGCAACAGCTTAGAGCTGCCCAAGATTTGCTAGCTGAAAGATGGACTGAAGTCCTTGCGGCCGAAGAGTATGAACTCGAACGCCCCTCCAAGAGTTACCCAAAGCGCAGGCCGCTACCCCGATCAGAGGAGGAAGCACCTACATCACCAGCGCATGACATGGCAGACCGGCCACCTCACGGCCGCAACAGAGAGGCCTCTCGGTCCTCCACCCAAGCCATGCCCCGACGCTGCTCAACTAAGGCATGGGAAAATGCGCCAGACCTGCGAGACGTACTGGAGGATAAGGCAAGACAAACAAGATCGATCTATGGATCACGCAGGCGCCCTACGGCACGTGACGATGATCTTCACTCCGGATACAACAAATCCGGCCGGGCCGAACACAACAGACATAGCTCTTCCGAGCTGCGTCGTGATATAGCCCAGTACAGAGGCGCCGCACACCCGCTATGCTTCATGAATGAAGTAATGGATCATAAAATCCCAGAGGGTTTCAAACCCGTAAACATCGAATCATACGATGGCAACAGATCCGGCGGTATGGATCGAGGATTATCTCCTTCACATCCACATGGCACGCGGCGATGATCTACACGCCATCAAATACCTCCCGCTCAAACTTGAAGGACCGGCCCGGCATTGCCTTAACAGCTTGCCAGCAGACTCAATCGGTTCTTGGGAGGACCTGGAAGCCGCATTCCTCGACAACTTCCAGGGCACTTACGTGCGACCACCGGATGCCGACGACTTAAGCCACATAATTCAGCAGCCAGAGGAATCGGCCAGACAATTCTGGACACGGTTCCTAACAAAGAAAAACCAGATAGTCGACTGTCCGGATGCAGAGGCCCTAGCAGCCTTCAAGCATAACATCCGTGACGAATGGCTTGCCCGACACCTGGGACAGGAAAAGCCAAAATCTATGGCAGCCCTCACGACACTCATGACCCGCTTTTGCGCGGAAGAAGACAGCTGGCTAGCTCGCAGTAACAACTTATCAAAGAACCCTGGTAATTCGGATACCAAGGACAAAAGTGGCAGGACACGTCGGAATAAGCAAAAACGCCGCGTTAGCAGCGACAGCAATGAAGACACGGCAGTCAATGCCGGATTCAAAGGCTATAAATCTGGTCAGCGAAAAAAGCCATTCAAAAAGAATACTCAGGGCCCGTCCAGTTTGGACCGAATACTCGACTGCTTGTGCCAGATACATGGCACCCCCGAAAGGCCAGCCAATCACACTAGTAGGGATTGTTGGGTGTTCAAGCAGGCATGCAAGTTAAGAGCCGAAAACAAAGACAAGGGGCTGCACAGCGACGACGAGGAGGAGCCCAAGCCGCCGAACAACAATGGACAGAAGGGCTTTCCCCCACAAGTGCGGACGGTGAACATGATATACGCAACCCACATTCCCAAGAGGGAGCGGAAGCGTGCGCTACGGGATGTATACGCGATGGAGCCAGTCGCCCCAAAGTTCAACCCATGGTCCTCCTGCCCGATCACTTTTGATCGAAGGGACCATCCCAATAGCATCCGTCATGGCACTTCGCCGCATTGGTTCTCGATGAAGGAAATATGCCCTAGAGGCAATAATAAAGTTATTATTTATTTCCTTATATCATGATAAATTTTTATTATTCATGCTAGAATTGTATTAACCGGAAACATAATACATGTGTGAATACATAGACAAACAGAGTTTCACTAGTATGCCTCTACTTGACTAGCTCGTTAATCAAAGATGGTTATGTTTCCTAACCATGAACAAAGAGTTGTTATTTGATTAACAAGGTCACATCATTAGTTGAATGATCTGATTGACATGACCCATTCCATTAGCTTAGCACCCGATCGTTTAGTATGTTGCTATTGCTTTCTTCATGACTTATACATGTTCCTATAACTATGAGATTATGCAACTCCCGTTTACCGGAGGAACACTTTGGGTACTACCAAACGTCACAACGTAACTGGGTGATTATAAAGGAGTACTATAGGTGTCTCCAATGGTAGATGTTGGGTTGGCGTATTTCGAGATTAGGGTTTGTCACTCCGATTGTCGGAGAGGTATCTCTGGGCCCTCTCGGTAATGCACATCACATAAGCCTTGCAAGCACTGCAACTAATATGTTAGTTGTGAGATGATGTATTACGGAACGAGTAAAGAGACTTGCCAGTAACGAGATTGAACTAGGTATTGGATACCGACGATCGAATCTCGGGCAAGTAACATACCGATGACAAAGGGAACAACGTATGTTGTTATGCGGTCTGACCGATAAAGATCTTCGTAGAATATGTAGGAGCCAATATGGGCATCCAGGTACCGCTATTGGTTATTGATCGGAGACGTGTCTCGGTCATGTCTACATTGTTCTCGAACCGTAGGGTCCGCACGCTTAACGTTACGATGACAGTTATTATGAGTTTATGCATTTTGATGTACCGAAGGTTGTTCGGAGTCCCGGATGAGATCACGGACATGACGAGGAGTCTCGAAATGGTCGAGACGTAAAGATTGATATATTGGAAGGCTATGTTTGGACATAGGAAGTGTTCCAGGTGAAATCGGGATTTTACCGGAATACCGGGAGGGTTACCGGAACCCCCCGGGAGGCTAATGGGCCTATTGGGCCTTAGTGGAAAAGAGAGAAGAGGCAGCCCACAGCCTAGCCGGCGCCCCCCTTCCCCAAGTCCTAGTAGGACTAGGAAAGGTGGGCCGGCCCCCTCTCTCTCCTTTCCCCCCCAAGAGTCCTAGTTGGAATAGGATTGGAGGGGAGGAGTCCTACTCCCGGTGGGAGTAGGACTCCCCCTGCGCCTCCTCTCTCTTGGCCGGCCAGCCCCCCTCCTCCAACCTTTATATACGGGGGCAGGGGGCACCCCATAGACACACAACTTGATCCTTGAGATCGCTCCTTAGCCGTGTGCGGTGCCCCCTGCCACCAAATTCCACCTCGATCGTACCGTTGTAGTGCTTAGGCGAAGCCCTGCGTCGGTAGTACATCAAGATCGTCACCACGCCGTCGTGCTGACGGAACTCCTCCCCGAAGCTTTGCTGGATCGGAGCCCGGGGATCATCATCGAGCTGAACGTGTGCTAAGAACTCGGAGGTGCCGGAGTAACGGTGCTTGGATCGGTCGGATCGGGAAGAAGACGTACGACTACTTCCTCTACGTTGTGTGATCGCTTCCGCAGTCGGTCTGCGTTGGTACGTAGACAACACTCTCCCCTCTCGTTGCTGTGCATCACCAAGATCTTGCGTGTGCGTAGGAAAATTTTCGAAATTACTACGTTCCCCTACAGTGGCATCTGAGCCTAGGTTTTATGGTTTGATGTTATATGCACGAGTAGAACACAAGTGAGTTGTGGGCGATACAAGTCATACTGCCTACCAGCATGTCATACTTTGGTTCGGCGGTATTGTTGGTTGAGACGATCCGGACCAACCTTACGCGTACTCTTACGCGAGACCGGTTCCCTCGACGTGCTTTGCACATAGATGGCTTGCGGAAGACTGTCTCTCCAACTTTAGTTGAACCAAGTGTGACTACGCCCGGTCCTTGAGAAGGTTAAAACGGAGTCTATTTGACGAACTATCGTTGTGGTTTTGATGCGTAGGTGAGATGAGTTCTTACTTAAGCCCGTAGCAGCCACGTAAAACTTGCAACAAACAAAGTAGAGGACGTCTAACTTGTTTTTGCAGGGTATGTTGTGATGTGATATGGTCAAGGCATGATGCTGATTTTATTGTATGAGATGATCATGTTTTGTAACTAAGTTATCGGCAACTGGCAGGAGCCATATGGTTGTCGCTTTATTGTACGCAATGCAATCGCGATGTAATGCTTTACTAGATTACTAAACGGTAGTAATAGTCGTGGAAGCATAAGATTGGCGAGACAACAACGATGCTACGATGGAGATCAAGGTGTCGCGCCGGTGACGATGGTGATCATGACGGTGCTTCAGAGATGGAGATCACAAGCACAAGATGATGATGGCCATATCATATCACTTATATTGATTGCATGTGATGTTTATCCTTTTATGCATCTTATCTTGCTTTGATTGACGGTAGCATTATAAGATGATCTCTCACTAAAATTATCAAGAAGTGTTCTCCCTGAGTATGCACCGTTGCCAAAGTTCGTCGTGCCCAGACACCACGTGATGATCGGGTGTGATAAGCTCTACGTCCATCTACAACGGGTGCAAGCCAGTTTTGCACACACGGAATACTCAGGTTATACTTGACGAGCCTAGCATATGCAGATATGGCCTCGGAACACAGAGACCGAAAGGTCGAGCGTGAATCATATAGTAGATATGATCAACATAACGATGTTCACCATTGAAAACTACTCCATCTCACGTGATGATCGGTTATGGTTTAGTTGATTTGGATCACGTGATCACTTAGAGGATTAGAGGGATGTCTATCTAAGTGGGAGTTCTTAAGTAATATGATTAAATTGAACTTAAATTTATCATGAACTTAGTCCTGGTAGTATTTTGCAAATCATGTTGTAGATCAATAGCTCGCGTTGTTGCTTCCCTGTGTTTATTTTGATATGTTCCTAGAGAAAATTGTGTTGAAAGATGTTAGTAGCAATGATGCGGATTGGATCCGTGATCTGAGGTTTATCCTCATTGCTGCACAGAAGAATTATGTCCTTGATGCACCGCTAGGTGACAGACCTATTGCAGGAGCAGATGCAGACGTTATGAACGTTTGGCTAGCTCAATATGATGACTACTTGATAGTTTAGTGCACCATGCTTAACGGCTTAGAATCGGGACTTCAAAGACGTTTTGAACGTCATGGACCATATGAGATGTTCCAGGAGTTGAAGTTAATATTTCAAGCAAATACCCGAGTTGAGAGACATGAAGTCTCCAGCAAGTTCTATAGCTAAAAGATGGAGGAGAATCGCTCAACTAGTGAGCATGTGCTCAGATCGTCTGGGTACTACAATCGCTTGAATCAAGTGGGAGTTAATCTTCCAGATAAGATAGTGATTGACAGAATTCTCTAGTCACCATCACCAAGTTAGTAGAACTTCGTGATGAACTATAATATGCAAGGGATAACAGAAACAACTCCCAAGCTCTTCGTGATGCTGAAATCAATGAAGGTAGAAATCAAGAAAAACATCAAGTGTTGATGGTTGACAAGACCACTAGTTTCAAGAAAAGGGCAAAGGGAAGAAGGGGAACTTCAAGAAGAACGGCAAGCAAGTTAGTGCTCAAGTGAAGAAGCCCAAGTCTGATCCTAAGCCTGAGACTAAGTGCTTCTACTGCAAAGGGACTGGTCACTGGAAGCGGAACTACCCCAAGTGATTGGCGGATAAGAAGGATGGCAAAGTAAACATAAGTATATTTGATATACATGTTATTGATGTGTACTTTACTAGTGTTTATAGCAAACCCTTAGTATTTGATACTAGTTCAGTTGCTAAGTTTAGTAACTCGAAACGGGAGTTGCAGAATAAACAGAGACTAGTTAAGGGTGAAGTGACGATGTGTGTTGGAAGTGGTTCCAAGATTGATATGATCATCATCGCACACTCCCTATACTTTCGGGATTAGTGTTGAACCTAAATAAGTGTTATTTGGTTTTTGCGTTGAGCATGAATATGATTTGATCATGTTTATTGCAATATGGTTATTCATTAAAGTAAGAGAATAAATTGTTGTTCTGTTTACATGAATAAAACCTTATATGGTTACACACCCAATGAAAATAGTTCATTGGATCTCGATCTTAGTGATACACATATTCATAATATTGAAACCAAAAGATGCAAAGTTAATAATGATAGTGCAACTTATTTGTGGCACTGCTGTTTAGGTCATATTGGTATAAAGCACATGAAGAAACTCCATGCTGATGGGTTTTTGGAATCACTTGATTATGAATCAGTTGATGCTTGCGAACCATGCCTCATGGGCAAGATGACTAAGACTCTGTTCTTCGGAACATTGGAGCGAGCAACAGATTTGTTGGAAATCATACATACTGATGTATGTGGTCCGATGAATATTGAGGCTCGCGACAGGTATCATTATTTTCTGATCTTCACAAATGATTTGAGCAGATATGAGTCTGAAAGATTTGAAAAGTTCAAAGAATTTCAGAGTAAAGTGAAAAACATCGTGACAAGAAAATAAAGTTTCTACGATCAGATCGCGGAGACAAATATTTGAGTTACGAGTTTGGTCTTCAATGTGAAATAGTTTCACTACTCACGCCACCTGGAACACCACATCATAATGGTGTGTCCGAACGTCATAAACGTACTTTATTGGATATAGTGCAATCTATGATGTCTCTTACCGATTTACCACTATTGTTTTTGGGGTCATGCATTAGAGACAGCTGCATTCACGTTAAAAAGGGGCACCACCTATATCCGTCGAGACGACACCTTATGAACTATGGTTTGGCAAGAAACCAAAGTTGTCGTTTCTTAAAGTTTGGGGTTGCGATGCTTATATGAAAAAGTTTCATCCTGATAAGCTCAAAACTCAAATCGGAGAAGTGCATCTTCATAGGATATCCAAAGGAAACTATTGGATACACCTTCTATCACAGATCCGAAGGCAAGACTTTTTGTTGCTAAATTCGGAAACTTTCTGGAGAAGGAGTTTCTCTCGAAAGAAGTGAGTGGGAGGAAAGTAGAACTTGACGAGGTAACTGTACCTGCTCCCTTATTGGAAAATGGTACATCACAGAAAACTGTTTCTGCGACACCTATACCAATCAGTGAGGAAGCTAATGATGATGATCATGAAGCTTCAGGACAAGATACTACTGAACCACGTAGATCAACCAGAGTGAGATCCGCACCAGAGTGGTACGGTAATCCAGTTCTGGAAGTCATGCTACTAGATCATGATGATCCTACGAACTATGAAGAAGCGATGGTGAGCCCAGATTCCGCAAAGTGGCTTGAAGCCATGAAATCTGAGATATGATCCATGTATGAGAACAAAGTATGGACTTTGGTTGACTTGCCCGATGATCAGTAAGACATAAAAATAAATGGATCTTCAAGAGGAAGACGGACGTTGATAGTAGTGTTACTATCTACAAAGCCAGAATTGTCGCAAAAGGTTTTCGACAAGTTCAAGGTGTTGACTACGAAGAGATTCTCTCACTCGTATCTACGCTTAAGTCTGTCCGAATCATGTTAGCAATTGCCGCATTTTATGAAATCTGGCAAATGGATAAACAGAACTACATTCCTTAATGGATTTCTTAAAGAAGAGTTGTATATGATGCAACCAGTAGGTTTTGTCAATCCTAAAGGTGCTAACAAAATTTGCAAGCTCCAACGATTCATCTATGGACTGGTACAAGCATCTCGGAGTTGGAATACATGCTTCGATAAGTTGATCAAAGCATATAGTTTTATACAGACTTGCGGTGAAGCCTGTATTTACAAGAAAGTGAGTGGGAGCACTACAACATTTCTGATAAGTATATGTGAATGACATATTGTTGATCGGAAATAATGTAGAATTATTCTGTAAAGCATAAAGGGGTGTTTGAAAGGAGTTTTTCAAAGAAAGACTTCGATGAAGCTGCTTACATATTGAGCATCAAGATCTATAGAGATAGATCAAGATGCTTGATAAGGTTTTTCAATAAGTACATACCTTGACAAGATTTTTGAAGTAGTTCAAAACGGAACAGTCAAAGAAAAAGTTTCTTGCCTGTATTATAAGGTGTGAAGTTGAGTAAGACTCAAAGCCCGACCACGGCAGAAGATAGAAAGAGAATGAAAGTCATTCCCTATGCCTTGGCCATAGGTTCTATAAAGTATGTCATGCTGTATACCAGATCTATTGTATACCCTGCACTGACTTGGCAAGGGAGTACAATAGTGATCTAGGAGTAGATCACTGGACAGCGGTCAGAATTATCCTTAGTGAAATAAGGATATGTTTCTCGATTATGGACGTGACAAAAAGGTTCGTCGTAAAGGGTTACGTCGATGCAAGTTTTTGACACTGATCCAGATGAATCTAAAGTCTCAATCTGGATACATATTGAAAGTGGGAGCAATTAGCTAGAGTAGCTCCTTGCAGAGCATTATAGACAAAGAATTTTGCAAAATACTTACGGATCTGAATATGACAGACCCGTTGACTAAAATTATCTCACAAGCAAAACATGATCACACCTTAGTACTCTTGGGGTGTTAATCACATAGAGATGTGAACTGGATTACTGACTCTAGTAAACCCTTTGAGTGTTGGTCACATGACGATGTGAACTATGGGTGTTAATCACATGGTGATGTGAACTATTGCTGCTAAATCACATGGCGATGTGAACTAGATTATTGACTCTAGTGCAAGTGGGAGACTGAAGGAAATATGCCCTAGAGGCAATAATAAAGTTATTATTTATTTCCTTATATCATGATAAATGTTTATTATTCATGCTAGAATTGTATTAACCGGAAACATAATACATGTGTGAATACATAGACAAACAGAGTTTCACTAGTATGCCTCTACTTGACTAGCTCGTTAATCAAAGATGGTTATGTTTCCTAACCATGAACAAAGAGTTGTTATTTGATTAACAAGGTCACATCATTAGTTGAATGATCTGATTGACATGACCCATTCCATTAGCTTAGCACCCGATCGTTTAGTATGTTGCTATTGCTTTCTTCATGACTTATACATGTTCCTATAACTATGAGATTATGCAACTCCCGTTTACCGGAGGAACACTTTGGGTACTACCAAACGTCACAACGTAACTGGGTGATTATAAAGGAGTACTACAGGTGTCTCCAATGGTAGATGTTGGGTTGACGTATTTCGAGATTAGGGTTTGTCACTCCGATTGTCGGAGAGGTATCTCTGGGCCCTCTCGGTAATGCACATCACATAAGCCTTGCAAGCACTGCAACTAATATGTTAGTTGTGAGATGATGTATTACGGAACGAGTAAAGAGACTTGCCAGTAACGAGATTGAACTAGGTATTGGATACCGACGATCGAATCTCGGGCAAGTAACATACCGATGACAAAGGGAACAACGTATGTTGTTATGCGGTCTGACCGATAAAGATCTTCGTAGAATATGTAGGAGCCAATATGGGCATCCAGGTACCACTATTGGTTATTGACCGGAGACGTGTCTCGGTCATGTCTACATTGTTCTCGAACCGTAGGGTCCGCACGCTTAACGTTACGATGACAGTTATTATGAGTTTATGCATTTTGATGTACCGAAGGTTGTTCGGAGTCCCGGATGAGATCACGGACATGACGAGGAGTCTCGAAATGGTCGAGACGTAAAGATTGATATATTGGAAGGCTATGTTTGGACATAGGAAGTGTTCCGGGTGAAATCGGGATTTTACCGGAATACCGGGAGGGTTACCGGAACCCCCCGGGAGGCTAATGGGCCTATTGGGCCTTAGTGGAAAAGAGAGAAGAGGCAGCCCACAGCCTAGCCGGCGCCCCCCCTTCCCCAAGTCCTAGTAGGACTAGGAAAGGTGGGCCGGCCCCCTCTCTCTCCTTTCCCCCCCAAGAGTCCTAGTTGGAATAGGATTGGAGGGGAGGAGTCCTACTCCCGGTGGGAGTAGGACTCCCCCTGTGCCTCCTATCTCTTGGCCGGCCAGCCCCCCTCCTCCAACCTTTATATACGGGGCAGGGGGCACCCCATAGACACACAACTTGATCCTTGAGATCGCTCCTTAGCCGTGTGCGGTGCCCCCTGCCACCAAATTCCACCTCGATCGTACCGTTGTAGTGCTTAGGTGAAGCCCTGCGTCGGTAGTACATCAAGATCGTCACCACGCCGTCGTGCTGACGGAACTCTTCCCTGAAGCTTTGCTGGATCGGAGCCCGGGGATCGTCATCGAGCTGAACGTGTGCTAAGAACTCGGAGGTGCCAGAGTAACGGTGCTTGGATCGGTCGGATCGGGAAGAAGACGTACGACTACTTCCTCTACGTTGTGTGATCGCTTCCGCAGTCGGTCTGCGTTGGTACGTAGACAACACTCTCCCCTCTCGTTGCTGTGCATCACCAAGATCTTGCGTGTGCGTAGGAAAATTTTCGAAATTACTACGTTCCCCAACACTCGACCCAATCATCGACGGATTTCATCTCACAAGAGTCCTCATGGACGGCGGTAGTAGCCTGAACCTGCTTTATCAGGATATAGTGCGGAAAATGGGCATAGATCCCTCAAGGATTAAGCCCACAAAAATGACCTTTAAAGGCGTTATACCAGGTGTAGAAGCCAACTGTACAGGCTCAGTAACACTTGACGTGGTCTTCGGATCCCCGGACAATTTCCGAAGCGAAGAGTTAATCTTCGATATAGTCCCGTTTCGCAGTGGCTATCACGCCCTGCTCGGATGAACCGCATTCGCAAAGTTCAATGCGGTGCCACACTACGCATATCTCAAGCTCAAGATGCCAGGCCCTCGAGGAGTAATCACGGTCAACGGAAACACCGAATGCTCCCTTCATAGGGAGGAGCACACGACGACTCTCACAGCGAAAGTACAAAGTAGCCTTCTTAGGCAATTCTCCAGTCCGGCCGTTAAAAAGCCAGACACTGCCAAGCGCGCCCGAAGTAACCCACAGTAGGACCGCCTGGCACATTCTGAGCAAGCGTAGCAATGCGGCCCCAGCCCCAGCTCTCGCGACATAGCGAAACCAGTACCTCGCGTACATAACTACGCCCTTGAAATACCATGGGCACAGGGGAAGGGGGACAATAACGGCACGCCCAAAATACGACTTAAAACGTACTAGGGGCTGCCAGATTCTTTTTTTAATTTTTTCTTACTTTCAGGACTCCATACTTCGGACGACCTGTTCGGCAATTCGACTGCCGCACAAATGATGCAAGATCCAGGGAGGCAGACAAGCCATGCCGCATTATGGAACTCCCAGGTGGTCTCTGTTACGAGCGGTATACCTATTTTAAATACAATTCCGCAGCCTGCCCCTGGTCAGGACATACTAAATAGTCCAATATCTTTTGCTCACCGCACTATTTGTATCGTTCGGCTTTGATAAATAGCCTCTCTATAAACAATGCATAGCTTTCTGTCTATTTTTTGCATTATCTTCTTTTCACATATATGTTTATTAAATGACATGATTGCACCCGTACACCATGGTACGGCAAACACGCCAGGGGCTTCAGTACCCCTCATAATGGTGTGAGAAGTCCGTACACTTTCACAAGTGCGGCACCCCGAACTTATAGCACTATATGCATCGGCTCCGAATCATGATTTGGGTCAATAGTTGGGTTTGCCCGGCTCCTATGTTTTGGTGCCTTACGTTCCGCTATATCGGCTAAGGTAGCACTAGGAGAACCACTGCGATTGTGCCCCGGTTCAGCTGGGTTAAGCACCTCAGTGGAGAAAGCTAAAACTGACTGTCATGATGTGGCGAGAGACCGGTCGCTGTTCGAGAGGTTTTTCGAGTCCCTAAAGGCTTATGCCGTTTCGAGCGAGGAGCTGGCTTTGTCCGGCCAAGGCGTGGATAGCGCCCCGAACTCGGTCTTCCGAACTAGGGGCTTCACCGAAATTTAAAATTATAGAGTTCTATGGCTAAGTGAGAGTGTTCAAGCATTATAGTCCGATTGCCTGGTTCGTTGTGCTGAGCGCCTCCCTCGAAGGACCCAACTATGGGAAAAAGAGCGCTCAGGTTTATCCCGAACACCCCAGCACTAGTGGCATGGGGGCAGAAGCCGACGACTGGCCATCTCTCAATTTTTGATAAACAGCCGCACAAAAAGTAATATTTTAAATTCAATAAGCATTGCTTAGCGCATATGAACAAGTTTTCAGCGCACAGGATAAACACGAGCGAGTTCATTCAAAAATCACATCCTTGGTACATTCATCCGCCACAAGGCGGGCACCTGCAAGAACATCCTTGTAGTAGTTCTCGGGCTTGCGATGCTCCTTCCCTGGCGGCGGCCCGTCCTTCACAAGCTTCTCACCGTCTAGCTTACCCCAGTGCACCTTTGCACGGGCAAGGGCCCGACGGGCACCTTCGATGCAGACGGAGCGCTTGATGACCTCGAGCCTCGGACAGGCCTCCACCAGCCGCCGCACCAGCCCAAAATAGCTCCCAGGCAGGGCCTCTCCGGGCCACAACCGAACTATGAAGCCCTTCATGGCCCGTTCGGCCGCCTTGTGGAGCTCGACCAGCTGTTTCAGCTGGTCGCTCAAGAGCACAGGGTGTCCGGCCTCAGAATACTGAGACCAGAACACCTTCTCCGTCGAGCTACCCTCTTCAGCTCGGTAGAATGCGGCGGCGTCGGATACGCTGCGGGGAAGATCTGCGAATGCCCGTGGAGAGCTCCGGATTCGGGTAAGTAACAAGTAGTTCACTTTTATATTTCTGCTTTGCATAAAGAATGCCTTAGCCGCTGCTATCTTCCTCATCTCCTCCAACTCTTGGAGGGCCTTTTGGGCTTCGGCCTTGGCAGACTTGGCAGCCTCTAGGGCCGTCGCAAGCTCGGATGCTTGCGCCTTTGACTCAAGCTCCAAACTCTCATGTTTTTTCATGAGAGCCTGAAGCTCTTGCTGCACCTCGCCGACCTGAGCCCCAAGTCTGTGTCGCTCGGTGCGCTCCGCGGCCGTTTTCTTTTTGGCCTCAAACAACGCTTGCTTAAGGGTCGCCACCTCAGTCGTGGCCCCTACAATAAGCAGCACAATCCTATTATTCTTTTTGCAATCACGCCTTTTTATAGGCACTTTTTCTGTAAGGTATTTCTTACCTTCTTTCTCCTTGAGCTGCCGCTTGGCAAGGCCGAGCTCTTGCTTGGTCCGCTCGAGGTCCTGCTTCAGGACACCCACCTCCGCAGTCAGTGCGGTGATGGATAGCAGCGAAGCCTGCATACAGAGCATCAGGGGCTACTGTCTATGCGGTAATATTTTTACATATTTTTACTTACCTCGAAGCCTGTTAGAAGGCTAGCGCAAGCTTCAGTCAGTCCGCTCTTGGCGGACTGAACCTTCTGGATCACCATACTCATAATAGTACGGTGCCCCTCGTCGATGGAGGCGTCGTCAAGCACCTCCAGCAGATTGTCCGGCACCTCTGGTTGGACGGAGGCCGCCGGCTCAGAAGGCTTGCTCCTCTTGGAAGGAGTTCGCCTACCGCGGTCCGGAACTGTGGAAGATTCCGGCGCGGTGTCTGGCACAAAGCCGGACTTGGAGCCCTGCGGAGCCTTATCCCCTTCACTCCTGGAGTCCGGGAGGTTGCCTTGCGGCTCCTCCGGGACCACCTCCTCCTGCCCCGGAGCTTGTCGCGACACCACTTCGGCGTCGTCTGCAGTGCGGGGGGAGACAGTGGGCGGAACTGAGTTCACGTCCGATGAGTCCAGGGAGCCGCCCGACGATTCGTTGAATTCGGCCCGGGGCAGACTGCATAATTACATTCGACATTAGGGAAAGCTGTGCAACAAAGGAACATCATGAGTTACTTTGATATCCAAACTTACGATTTCGCCGGACGCTTGGCCCTGTTTGGCCACTCCTCTTTTCCCTCTTCGGTGTCGGGGGCGTAGTCCGGCGGAGGGGTCTTCCTTTTCCTAGACCCCTCGGCCTCCCCCGTTGGGGCGGCCTTCCTCTTCTCTCCTCCCTCCGCTGGGGGGGGGAGAGCTTTCTTCTTCCTCCTCCTCGTTTTCATGGGAGGAGGGCGTCTCGGACTCATCAGATGACGAGTCCGACACCACCACGTTGCGGGCACTCTTTCGAGTCCCCATGGTCTTCTTCTTCTTGGCCTTCTTCTCCGGCACCACATAAGGCGCCGGAACCAGCAGCTTCACTAGTAGAGCTAGGGCTGGGTCTTTGGGCAGCGGAGCCGGATAGTTAATCGGTTCGGATATCGCCCGCCAAGCCTGTCAAAGGCAAGGGAGTTTAGATCCCACATAGAGTCAAACTATGAAAAAAGCTTAACATCCTGTAAAAGGTGTAGATGGCTTACCTCGCTAGCGTGACGCTGCGAGCTGTATCCGCGATCCTCGGAAGCGGATGCGGGAGCCTCGGCGCCCTTGAATAGCATCTTCCAGGTGTCTTCGTACATCGTGTCGAAGAGCCTGCTGAGGGTTTGATGCTGCGCCGGGTCGAACTCCCACAGATTAAAATCCCGTTGTTGGCACGGGAGGATCCGGCGGACGAGCATGACCTGGATTACATTAACAAGCCGGATTGGCTTGTTCACCAGGGACTGGATGCATGTTTGCAATCCGGTCACCTCTTTTTCATCACCCCACAATAGGCCCGTCTCTTTCCAGGACATAAGCCGCGTGGGGGGTCCGGATCGGAACTCGGGGGCTGCGGTCCATTTCGGATCGCGCGGCTCGGTGATGTAAAACCACCCGGATTGCCATCCCTTTAGGGTCTCCACAAAAGAGCCCTCGAACCATAGGACGTTGGCCATCTTGCCCGCCATGGCGCCTCCGCACTCCGCCTGGCTGCCACGCACCACCTTGGGCTTGACGTTGAAGGTCTTGAGCCAGAGGATGAAATGAGGGCGGACGCGGAGAAAAGGCTCGCACACGACGATAAACACCGAGATGTTGAGGATGAAGTTCGGGGCTAGATCGTGGAAATCCAGGCCATAGTAGAACATGAGCCCCCGGACAAATGGGTGGAGTGGAAAACCCAGTCCGCGGAGGAAGTGGGGAAGAAATACTACCCTCTCATGGGGCCTTGGGGTGGGGAGAAGCTGCCCCTTTTCGGGAAGCCGGTGCGCGATGTCCTTGGACAGGTATCCGGCCTTCCTTAGCTTCTTGACTTGGCCCTCCATGGCGGAGGAGACCATCCACTTGCCTCCCGCTCCGGACATTGCTGGAGAAGGTTGAGGTGGTAAGTGCGGGCTTGGGCGCTGGAGCTCGAGTGCGCAGGAGATGGATAGGCAAAGGAGGAAGAAGGCGTAGGTAAAAAGGTGGATCCTTATCCCCTTATATGGGCGGATGCGGTTGTGCGTCCCCACCAGCCTAGTAAAACTCGCTTGCCTACCAAGCACCGTGATAAGTGGCGCGATTGGGTTACCCACGTCCGTATTGATGAGAATCCCGTAAAAGGGGGGTACACGATCTCTGCTTTGACAAGACGTGCCAAGGAAACCGCCTCGCAAAACGTGCTGAGGTGGAAAAGTAAAAACGATCCGAGTAAAGGACTTGGCCATAGTGTGATGACGCACTGCGGAATACGTCAGCAGATTTGATTTGTGTTAATATTATTCTCTCTATGGAAATATGTGGAAGCTTATTTTGCAGAGCCGGACACTACTCTTGGTGTTTACGATCTTCTATGAAGGACTTGGAGGAGGAACCCGCCTTGCAATGCCGAAGACAATTTGCGTGCCGAACTCGTCGTCATTGAAGCCTGGTTCAGGGGCTACTAAGGGA
The DNA here is from genome assembly GCA_034509565.1 of Triticum monococcum. Classification (NCBI taxonomy): domain Eukaryota; kingdom Viridiplantae; phylum Streptophyta; class Magnoliopsida; order Poales; family Poaceae; genus Triticum; species Triticum monococcum. The sequence goes on from CM067846.1 coordinate 475,824,620, forward strand.
GTCCTGGATTAGGGGGTGTTCGGGTAGCCGGACTATACCTTCAGCTGGACTCCTGGACTATGAAGATACAAGATTGAAGACTTCGTCCCGTGTCCGGAGGGGACTTTCCTTGGCGTGGAAGGCAAGCTTGGCGGTGCGGATATTCGAGATCTCCTACCATTGTAACCGACTCTATGTAACCCTAACCCTATCCGGTGTCTATATAAACCGGAGGGTTATAGCCCGTAGGACATCAACCCCATATACAACAACCATACCATAGGCTAGCTTCTAGGGTTTAGCCTCCTTGATCTCGTGGTAGATCTACTCTTGTACTACCCATATCATCAATATTAATCAAGCAGGACGTAGGGTTTTACCTACATCAAGAGGGCCCGAACCTGGGTAAAACATCGTGTTCCCTGCCTCCTGTTACCATCCGGCCTAGACGCATAGTTCGGGACCCCCTACTCGAGATCCGCCGGTTTTGACACCGACAATGAGTATTACGGTGGGTAAACAAATTACTGTTGAGCAATTGACAGAATTGAGCATAGTTATGAGAATATCTAGGTATGATCATGTATATAGGCATCACGTCCGAGACAAGTAGACCGACTCCTGCCTGCATCTACTACTATTACTCCACACATCGACCGCTATCCAGCATGCATCTAGAGTATTAAGTTCAAAGGAATAGAGTAACACTTTAAGCAAGATGACATGATGTAGAGGGATAAACTCATGCAATATGATATAAACCCCATCTTGTTATCCGCGATGGCAACAATACAATACGTGCCTTGCTGCCCCTACTGTCACTGGGAAAGGATACCGCAAGATTGAACCCAAAGCTATGCACTTCTCCCATTGCAAGAAAGATCAATCTAGTAGGCCAAACCAAACTGATAATTCGAAGAGACTTGCAAAGATAACCAATCATACATAAAAGAATTCAGAGAAGATTCAAATATTGTTCATAGATAAACTTGATCATAAACCCATAATTCATTGGTCTCAACAAACACACCGCAAAAGAAGATTCAATCGAATAGATCTCCACAAGAGAGGGGGAGAACATTGTATTGAGATCCAAAAAGAGAGAAGAAGCCATCTAGCTAATAACTATGGGCCCGAAGGTCTGAAGTAAACTACTCACACATCATCAGAGAGGCTATGGTGTTGATGTAGAAGCCCTCCATGATCGATGCCCTCTCCGGTGGAGCTCCGGAAAAGGCCCCAAGATGGGATCTCACGGGTACAGAAGGTTGCGGCGATGGAATTAGGGTTTTGACTCCGTATCTGGTAGTTTGGGGGTACGTAGGTATATATAGGAGGAAGAAGTACGTCGGTGGAGCAACATGGGCCCCATAAGGGTGGAGGGCGCGCCTTGGGGGGGGGGGGGGTAGGCGCTCCCCCTACCTCATGCCTTCCTGGTCTCTTTCTTGACGTAGGGTCCAAGTCCTCTTGATCACATTTGTTCCGAAAATCACGTTCCCGAAGGTTGCATTCCGTTTGGACTCCGTTTGATATTCTTTTTCTGCGAAACTCTGAAATAGGCAAAAAAACAACAATTCTGGGCTGGGCCTCCGGTTAATAGGTTAGTCCCAAAAACAATATAAAAGTGTATAATAAAGCCCAATAATGTCCAAAACAGAATATAATATAGCATGGAACAATAAAAAATTATAGATATGTTGGAGACGTATCAAGCATCCCCAAGCTTAATTCCTGCTCGTCCTCGAGTAGGTAAATGCTAAAAATAGAATTTTTGATGTGGAATGCTACTTGGCATAATTTCAATGTAATTCTCTTAATTGTGGTATGAATATCCAGATCCGAAAGATTCAAGACAAAAGTTTAATATTGACATAAAAATAATAATACTTCAAGCATACTAACTAAGCAATTATGTCTTCTCAAAATAACATGGCCAAAGAAAGTTATCCCTACAAAATCATATAGTCTGGCTATGCTCTATCTTCACCAGAGAAAGTATTTAAATCATGCACAACCCCGATGACAAGCCAAGCAATTGTTTCATACTTTTGGTGTTCTCAAACTTTTTCAATCTTCACGCAATACATGAGCGTGAGCCATGGACATAGCACTATATGTGGAATAGAATGGTGCTTGTGGAGAAGACAAAAAAGGAGAAGATAGTCTCACATAACCTAGGCGTATCAACGGGCTATGGAGATGCCCATTAATAGATATCAATGTGAGTGAGTAGGGATTGCCATGCAACAGATGCACTAGAGCTATAAGTATATGAAAGCTCAACAAAAGGAACTAAGTGGGTGTGCATCCAACTCGCTTGCTCACGAAGACCTAGGGCATTTTGAGGAAGCCCATCATTGGAATATACAAGCCAAGTTCTATAATGAAAGATTCCCACTAGTATATGAAAATGATAACATAGGAGACTCTCTATCATGAAGATCATGGTGCTACTTTGAAGCACAAGTGTGGTAAAAGGATAGTAGCATTGTCCCTTCTCTCTTTTTCTCTCATTTTTTATTTGGGACTTTTTTATGGCCTCTTTTTTTTAGTCCAGAGTCTCATCCCGACTTGTGGGGGAATCATAGTCTCCATCATCCTTTCCTCACTTGGGACAATGCTCTAAAAATAATGATCGTCACACTTTTATTTACTTACAACTCAACAATTACAACTTGATGCTTAGAACAAAATATGACTCTATGCGAGTGCCTCCGGGGGTGTACCGAGATATGCAATGAATCAAGAGTGACATGTATGAAAGAATTATGAATGGTGGCTTTGCCACAAATATAATGTCAACTACATGATCATGCAAAGAAATATGACAATGATGGAGCGTGTCATAGTAAACAGAATGGTGGAAAGTTGCATGGCAATATATCTCGGAATGGCTATGGAAATGCCATAATAGGTAGGTATGGTGGCTGTTTTTAGGAAGGTATATGGTGGGTGTATGATACCGGCGAAAAGTGCGCGGTATTAGAGAGGCTAGCAATGGTGGAAGGAAGAAAGTGCGTATAATCCATGGACTCAACATTAGTCATAAAGAACTCACATACTTATTGCAAAAATCTATTAGTTATCAAAACAAAGTATTACGCGCATGCTCCTAGGGGGATAGATTGGTAGGAAAAGACCATCGCTCGTCCCCAACCGCCACTCATAAGGAAGACAATCAATAAATAAATCATGCTCCGACTTCATCACATAACGGTTCACCATACGTGCATGCTATGGGAATCACAAACTTCAACACAAGTATTTCTTAAATTCACAACTACTCAACTAGAATGACTCTCATATTACCATCTCCATATCTCAAAACAATTATCAAGTATCAAACTTCTCATAGTATTCAACACACTCATAAGATTTTTTTACTAATCTTGAATGCCTATCATAATTAAAGCAAATTACCACGTTGTTTTGTAGGACTCTCAAAATAATCTAAGTGAAGCATGAGAGAACAATAGTTTCTATAAAACAAATCCACCACCGTGCTCTAAAAGATATAAGTGAAGCACTAGAGCAAAAACTATATAACTCAAAAGATATAAGTGAAGCACATAGAGTATTCTAATAATTTTCAAATCATGTGAGTCTCTCTCAAAAGGTGTGTACAACAAGGATGATTGTGGTAAACTAAAAAGCAAAGATTCAAATAATACAAGACGCTTCAAGCAAAACACATATCATGTGGTGAATAAAAATATAGCTCCAAGTAAAGTTACCGATGGAAGTAGACGAAAGAGGGGATGCCTTCCGGGGCATCCCCAAGCTTTGGATTTTAGGTGTCCTTAGATTATCTTTGGGTGCCATGGGCATCCCCAAGCTTAGACTATTGCCACTCCTTGTTCCATAATCCATCAAATCTTTTACCCCAAACTTGAAAACTTCACAACACAAAACTTAAAGTAGAAAATCTCGTGAGCTCCGTTAGCGAAAGAAAACAAAACACCACTTCAAGGTACTATAATGAACTCATTATTTATTTATATTGGTGTTAAACCTACTGTATTCCAACTTTTATTTGGTTTATAAACTATTTTACTAGCCATAGATTCATCAAAATAAGCAAACAACACATGAGAAACAGAATCTCTCAAAAACAGAATAGTATGTAGTAATCTGTAGCTAATGCAAGTTCTGGAACCCCAAAAATTCTAAAATAAATTGCTGGACGTGAGGAATTTATCTATTAATCATATTCAAAAATAATTAACTAAATATCACCTTCCAAATAAAAATGGAAGCAGTTCTCGTGAGCGCTAAAGTTTCTGTTTTTTACAGCAAGATTAAAAAGACTTTCCCCAAGTATTCCCAACGGTTCTACTTGGCACAAACACTAATTAAACACAAAAAACACAACCAAAACAGAGGCTAGATAAATTATTTATTTAATAACAGCAAGGAAAAATATTGGGTTGTCTCCCAACAAGCCCTTTTCTTTAAAGCCTTATAGGTAGGCATAATATTTCAGTGATGCTCACATGAAAGACAAGAATTGAAGCACAAAGAGGGCATCATAAAACACGTGAGAAACACATCTAAGTCTAATATACTTCCTATGCATACGCATCTTATAGGCAAACAAATTATCAAGGCAAGCAAAAACTAGCATATGCAAGGAAGCAGAAAGAAACAATAGCAATCTCAACATAACGAGAGGTAATTTAGTAACATGAAAATTTCTACCACCATATTTTCCTCTCTCATAATAATTACATGTAGGATCATAATCAAATTCAACAAAATAGCTATCACATAAAATATTTTCAACATGATCCACATGCATGCAAAGTTGACACTCTTTCAAAATAGTGGGATTAAAATTAACTAAAGTCATGACCTCTCAAAACCCACTTTTATCAAAAACCTCATAAGATTGAACATTCTCCAAATATGTGGGATCTAAAGTTGACACTCTTCCAAACCCACTTTCAATATTATTGCAAACATTATTATCAATCTCATATTCATCATGGGGCTTAAATAAATTTTTAAGATCGAAAGAAGAATCACCCCAATCATGATCATTGCAACAAGTAGAGGACATAGCAAAACTAGCATCCCCGCGCTTAGGGTTTTGCATATTATAAGCACAATTGACATTAATATAATTTATACTATCATCATTGCAATCATGCTTTCTATTCAAAGATCCATCGTGAATCACTCCATAAAGCACTTCATCACAATTTCAGATTCACAAATTTCAAGCAAAACTTCATAAATATAATCTAGTGCACAAAACTCACTAGCAATTGGTTCATCATAATTGGATCTCTTAAAAAGACTGGCAAGCGGATGAGGATTCATAGATCTTAGGTTCTCTGTTTAGTAATAAATAAACAACTATTCCAACCAAACGAGCAAACGAGCCAAGTAGGACATCAAAGCAAATGGAAAGACGAACAAAAGAAGGGCGAATAAAACGACAAGGGTGAAGTGGGGGAGAGGAAAACGAGAGGCAAATAGCAAATAATGTAATGCGAGAGATAAGGGTTTGTGATTGGTACTTGATATGTTGACTTTTGCGCAGACTCCCCGGCAACGGCGCCAGAAATCCTTCTTGCTACCTCTTGAGCACTGCGTTGGTTTTCCCTTGAAGAGGAAAGGGTGATGCAGCAAAGTAGCGTAAGTATTTCCCTTAGTTTTTGAGAACCAAGGCATCAATCCAGTAGGAGGCCACGCACGAGTCCCTCACACCTACACAAACAAATAAATTCCTCGCAACCAACACAATAAAGGGGTTGTCAATCCCTTCATGGTCACTTACGAAAGTGAGATCTGATAGATATGATAAGATAATATTTTTGGTATTTTTATGATAAAGATGCACAGTAAATAAAGCAAAATAAAAATGGCAAAAGAAATAGCTTGTTGATGGGAGATCAATATGATGGAAAATAGACCCGGGGGCCATAGGTTTCACTAGTGGCTTCTCTCAGGAGCATAAGTATTACGGTTGGTAAACAAATTACTGTTGAGCAATTGACAGAATTGAGCATAGTTATGAGAATATATAGGTATGATCATGTATATAGACATCATGTCCGAGACAAGTAGACCGACTCCTGCCTGCATCTACTACTATTACTCCACACATCGACCGCTATCCAGCATGCATCTAGAGTATTAAGTTCAAAGGAACAGAGTAACACCTTAAGCAAGATGACATGATGTAGAGGGATAAACTCATGCAATATGATATAACCCCATCTTGTTATCCTTGATGGCAACAATACAATACAATACATGCCTTGCTGTCCCTACTATCACTAGGAAAGGACACCGCAAGATTGAACCCAAAGCTATGCACTTCTCCCATTGCAAGAAAGATCAATCTAGTAGGCCAAACCAAACTGATAATTCGAAGAGACTTTCAAAGATAACCAATCATACATAAAAGAATTCAGAGAAGATTCAAATATTGTTCATAGATAAACTTGATCATAAACCCACAATTCATCGGTCTCAACAAACACACCGCAAAAGAAGATTACATCGAATAGATCTCCACAAGAGAGGGGGAGAACATTGTATTGAGATCCAAAAAGAGAGAAGAAGTCATCTAGCTAATAACTATGGACCCGAAGGTCTGAAGTAAACTACTCACACATCATCGGAGAGGCTATGGTGTTGATGTAGAAGCCCTCCATGATCGATGCCTCCTTCGGGGGAGCTCCGGAAAAGGCCCCAAGATGGGATCTCACGGGTACAGAAGGTTGCAGCGGTGGAATTAGGGTTTTGGCTCTGTATCTGGTAGTTTGGGGGTACGTAGGTATATATAGGAGGAAGAAGTACGTCGGTGGAGCAACGTGGGCCCCACGAGGGTGGAGGGCGTGCCTAGGGGGGGGGGGGTAGGCGCTCCCCCTACCTCGTGCTTTCCTGATTGCTTTCTTGATGTAGGGTCCAAGTCCTCTAGACCACGTGCCTTTCGAATATCACGTTCCCGAAGGTTTCATTTCGTTTGGACTCCGTTTGATATTCTTTTTCTACGAAACTCTGAAATAGGCAAAAAACAGCAATTCTGGGCTGGGCCTCCGGTTAATAGGTTAGTCCCAAAAATAATATAAAAGTGTATAATAAATCCCAATAATGTCCAAAACAGAATATAATATAGCATGGAACAATCAAAAATTATAGATACGTTGGAGACGTATCAAAGATCATATGTTCAGATCCTTTATGCATATTAATACCCCTCTGATTATGAACATGAATATGATTTGTGAGTAGTTACGTTTGTTTCTGAGGACATTGGAGAAGTCTTGCTATAAGTAGTCATGTGAATTTGGTATTCGTTCGATATTTTGATGAGATGTATGTTGTCCCTCCTCTAGTGGTGTCATGTGAACGTCGACTACATGACACTTCACCATTGTTTGGTCCTAGGGGAAGGCATTGGGAAGTAATAAGTAGATGATGGGTCGCTAGAGTGACAGAAGCTTAAACCCTAGTCTATGCGTTGCTTCATAAGGGGCTGATTTGGATCCATATGTTTCATGCTATGGTTAGGTTTACCTTAATACTTCTTTTGTAGTTGCGGATGCTTGCAAGAGGGGTTAATCATAAGTGGGATGTTTGTCCAAGGAAGGGCGGTACCCAAGCACCGGTCCACCCACATATCAAATTATCAAAGTACCGAACGCGAATCATATGAGTGTAATGAAAACTAGTTTGACGATAATTCCCATGTGTCCTCGGGAGTGTTTTCCTTTATATAAGGGTTTGTCCAGGCTTGTACTTTGCTACAAAAAGTATTGGGCCATCTTGCTGCACCTTATTTACTTTTATTACTTGTTACCCGTTACAAATTACCTTATCACAAAACTATCTATTACCGATAATTTTAGTGCTTGCAGAGAATACCTTACTGAAAACCGCTTATCATTTCCTTCTGCTCCTCGTTGGGTTTAACACTCTTACTTATCAAAAGGACTATGATAGATCCCATATACTTTTGGGTCATCAAGACTCTTTTCTGGCACCGTTGCCGGGGAGTGAAGCGCCTTTGGTAAGGAAAAATTTATATAGTGTTCTGAAATTTACTATCACTTGTTACTATGGAATAATATCCTTTGAGGGGCTTGTTCGGGGTATCTTCACCCCGACCAGTAGAGCAAAGAGTTTCTCCTCAACCTACTGAACCTACTAAAAATGTTTACTTTGAAATTCCTTCGGGTATGATAGAGAAACTTCTAGCTAATCCTTTTACAGGAGATGGAACATTGCATCCCGATTTGCACCTAATCTATGTGGATGAAGTTTGTGGATTATTTAAGCTTGCAGGTATGCCCGAGGATGTTATCAAGAAGAAGGTCTTCCCTTTATCTTTGAATGGAAAGTGATTTACATGGTTTAGGCTATGTGATGATATTGGATCATGGAACTACAAGCGATTGAAATTGGAATTTCATCAGAAGTTTTATCCTATGCATCTGGTTCATCGTGATCGTAATTTTTTTTATATATATATATATATATATATATATATATATTTGGGCCTCGCAAAGGAGAAAGCATCGCTCAAGCTTGGGGGAGGCTTAAGTCAATGTTATATTCATGCCCTAGTCATGAGCTCTCAAGATAAATTATTATTCAAAAAATTTATGCTCGTCTCTCTCTCAATAATCGCTCCATGCTCAATACTTCTTGTTCTGGTTCTTTTATGATGAAGACTATTGAATTCAAATGGGATTTATTGGAGAGAATTAAATGCAACTCTGAAGATTGGGATCTCGACGAAGGTAAGGATTCAGGTATAACCCCTGAGTTTGATTGTGTTAAATCTTTTATGGATACCGATGTTTTCCGTGAATTTAGCACTAAATATGGACTTGACTCTGAGATAGTAGCTTCTTTCTGTGAATCCTTTGCTACTCATGTTGATCTCCCTAAGGAGAAGTGGTTTAAATATAATCCCCCCATTGAAGTAAAAGTAGTTGAACCTATTAAAGTTGAAGAAAAGACTATCGCTTATAATGTAGATCCTATTGTTCCTACCGCTTATATTGAGAAACCACCTTTCCCTGTTAGAATAAAGGATCATGCTAAAGCTTCAACTATGGTTCGTAAGAGTAATGCTAAAACACCTACACCTCCTGAGCAAATTAAAGTTGAACCTAGTGTTTCTATGGTTAAAGATCTCTTGGTCGATAATATTGATGGGCATGTTATTTACTTCTGTGATGAAGCTGCTAGAATTGCTAGACCCGATACTAAAAATAAACATAGACCTGTTATAGGCATGCCTGTTATTTCTGTTAAAATAGGAGATCATTGCTATCATGGCTTATGTGATATGGGTGCTAGTGCAAGTGCAATACCTCATTCCTTATACAAAGAAATTATGCATGATATTGCACCAGCTGAGATAGAAGAGATAGATGTTACAATTAGGCTTGCCAATAGAGATACTTTCACCTGTTGGGATTGTTAGAGATGTTGAAGTTTTGTGTGGGAAAGTTAAATATCCTGCTAATTTCCTTGTTCTTGGTTCCCCACAAGATGACTTTTGTCCCATTATATTTGGTAGACCCCTCTTGAATACTGTTAATGCTAAGATAGACTACAAAAAGGATATTGTTTCTATTGGTTTAGGGGATATGTCTCATGATTTTAATTTTGCTAAATTTCGTAGACAACCCCATGATAAAGAATTGCCTAGTAAAGATGAAATTATTGGTCTTGCTTCTATTGCCGTGCCTCCTAATGATCCTCTAGAACAATATTTGCTAGACCATGAAAATGATATGTTTATGAATGAAAGAAGGGAAATAGATGAAGTATTCTTTAAACAGGACCTATTTTGAAACACAACTTGCCTGTCGAAATTCTAGGAGATCCTCCTCCACCCAAGGGTGATCCCGTGTTTGAGCTTAAACCATTACCTGATACTATTAAATATGCTTATCTTGATGAAAAGAATATATATCCTGTTATTATTAGTGCTAACCTTTCAGAGCAGGAAGAAGAGAAATTATTGAAAACTCTGAAGAAGCACCGTGCTGCTATTGGATATACTCTTGATGATCTTAAGGGCATTAGTCCCACTCTATGCCAACACAAAATAAAATTGGAGAAAGACGCTAAACCGGTTGTTGATCACCAACGACAGTTAAATCCTAAGATGAAAGAAGTGGTGAGAAAAGAAATACTAAAGCTTCTTGAGGCAGGTATAATTTATCTCGTTGCTGATAGTCAGTGGGTAAGTCCTGTACATTGTGTCCCTAAGGAGGGAGGTATTACTGTTGTTCCTAATGATACAGATGAATTGATCCCACAAAGAATTGTCACAGGTTATAGAATGGTAATTGATTTCCGCAAATTAAATAAAGCTACTAAGAAGGATCATTACCCTTTACCTTTTATTGATCAAATGCTAGAAAGATTATCCAAACATACACATTTTTGCTTTCTAGACGGTTTATTCTGGTTTCTCTCAAATATTTGTGTCGAAAGAGGATCAGGGAAAGACCACTTTTACTTGCCCTTTCGGTACCTTTGCTTATAGAAGTATAGCTTTTGGTTTATGTAATGCACCTTCTACCTTTCAAAGATGTATGACTGCTATATTCTTTGACTTTTGTGAAAAGATTGTTCAGGTTTTCATGGATGATTTCTCCGTATATGGAACCTCTTTTGATGATTGCTTAAGCAACCTTGATCAAGTTTTGCCGAGATGTGAAGAAACTAATCTTGTCTTGAATTGGGAGAAGTGCCACTTTATGGTTAATGAAGGTATTGTCTTGGGGCATAAAATTTGTGAAAGAGGTATTGAAGTTGATAAAGCTAAAGTTGATGCTATTGAAAAGATGTTGTGTCCTAAAGACATTAAAGGTATAAGAAGTTTCCTTGGTCATGCCAGTTTTTATAGGAGGTTCATTAAAGACTTCTCTAAAATTTCTAGGCCTCTGACTAATCTCTTACAAAAAGATGTTCCTTTTATCTTTGATGATGATTGTGTAGAAGTATTTGAAATACTTAAGAAAGCTTTGATTTCTGCACCTATTGTTCAGCCTCCTGATTGGAATTTACCCTTTGAAATTATGTGTGATGCTAGTGATTATGCTGTAGGACCTGTTCTAGGACAAAGAGTTGATAAGAAATTAAATGTTATCCAATATGCTAGTAAGACTCTGGACAGTGCCCAGAGAAATTATGCTACTACTGAAAAAGAATTTTTAGCAGTTGTATTTGCTTGTGATAAGTTCAGACCTTATATTGTTGATTCTAAAGTAACTATTCACACTGATCATGCTGCTATTAAATACCTTATGGAAAAGAAAGATGTTAAACCTAGACTTATTAGATGGGTTCTCCTTCTACAAGAATTTGATTTGCATATTATTGATAGAAAGGGAGCTGAGAACCCCGTTGCAAACAACTTGTCTAGGTTAGAGAATGTTCTTGATGACCCACTGTCGGTGTCAAAACCGGCGGATCTCGGGTAGGGGGTCCCGCTGTGCGTCTAAGGTCGATGGTAACAGGAGATAGGGGACACAATGTTTACCCAGGTTCGGGCCCTCTCTATGGAGGTAATACCCTACTTCCTGCTTGATTGATCTTGATGAATATGAGTATTACAAGAGTTGATCTACCACGAGATCGTAATGGCTAAACCCTAAAAGTCTAGCTTGTCTGACTATGATTATGAGGATGTCTGTCTACTGACTTAGCCCTCCGGTTTATATAGACACCGGAGGGATCTAGTGTTACATAAGGTCGGTTACAGAGAAAGGAATCTTCATATTTGGACGCCAAGCTTGCCTTCCACGCCAAGGAGAGTCCCATCCGGACACGGGTAGAGTCTTCGGTCTTTGTATCTTCGCAGCCCATCAGTCTGGCCCATGTCCAATAGGTCGGACACCCGAGGACCCCTTAGTCCAGGACTCCCTCAGTAGCCCCCGAACCAGGCTTCAATGACGAGGTGTCCGGCGCGCAGATTGTCTTCGGCATTGCAAGGCGTGTTCCCCTTTCTGAATACTCCAAGATAGTCTTTGGTAGTGATGAAGATGTCCGGATCTGCAACACAAGTACGACGCACAACTGCAGAGAGTATAATATATCACGAGTCCAATCCATCGACAACTTTTTGTAACGTGGCATCATGTTTGCCCGGTCATTATTTCGAATCGTTTCTTGTCCCGCCATTCCACATTTCGAGGCGTGGTTTTTATTGACACGTCTTGTCGGAGCAGAGATCGTGTCCCCTTATTGCGGGATTCTCATCAATACGAGCGTGGATAACCCAACCATTCCATTGGTATGATTCCTTAGGAATAGGCAGGTTTTCAGGCTTAGGAGGAGGCGTTCGATATCCGTTACCTTTATAAAGGGGCCAAGGGCCGTCTTATTTTGCACCGACCCTTTCCTTAGCCCTTCCAACTTTGAGTTCTAGCACCCGAGGCTTGACTTCATTGCTTCAAGCTGCCCAATCATGTCCGGACCCAGCCCATGGGGTCGATGGGTGGCTTCCTCCGTTATATAGGTGGACATTGCGAAGCTTCGTGCAGATAGATACTTGCCTACGGAGATCCCCCACAGGCTTCCCGCTCAAGGACAGGTTATTCCTACTCCCAGATCCGGCGAGAGGGTCGTATTTATCTCCCACTTCCTGTGAGGGCTAGGATTCGCTCTTCATCCCTTCGTTCGGGGGCTCATGTTTTACTATGGACTAGATTTTAACGATCCAGCCCCAAATTCTTTCCTTCACATCTCGACATTCATTATCACGTGCGAGGCCTTTCTCCGTATTCCCCCACACTTTGGCTTATGGCTCAAGACCTTTAGTGTGAAGCCGAAGGTAGTCGACGGGGAACACGCGGAGTGCGGAGGTGCTACAGTGAGCAAGCTTACCAATGCTCCCTGGACAAAAGGCTCTTTCACCGAAGCTCCCAACCTATGGCAGCGGGAGTGGTTTTACGTCACTGAACCCCGTGGTACCAAGTGGGCTGCTATACCTGTGTTTCGATCCGGCTCTCCATTACAGCTTGCATCATGGATTAATAAGGGGATAGACTGGGGATCCATTGACGAAGTGTAGACTCTTACAGAGCCGCATCTGGAGCCTCCTTGAGAGGGACGTTGGTCTTATCAACGTGGTCCAAGTAATGCTGGTCCGCCGGGTTCTGCCGTGCCAGCAACGGCCTCTCCGTATGTGGGAGTTTAATCTGGAAGGACCACAAACCCTCCAAGACTTCTTCGGTACTACGCACAAAGGAATGTGGAAGTTGTTTTTCGGGAAACGAAAATAATGGTCGGACACCACCGAGGACATCGGCCTCGACCGCAACCATCCAGATACCTCGGTAAGCGCTCGACTCTCGAACAATTTTTAGCTATGAATGCCGTAATGCGATACTGATCACACTATCTTCCTCCAGGGCTGGATAAAGAAAGCAGAGTGAATTAGGTGTTCGGCCCCCCTTCCCGAAGACTCAACAGATCCCATATTAACAAGGATGCTGGCCTCGGCACTGTACCAGATGCCTGTGAAGGAGGACAAGACGGAGAGTGGGAGGACCGAAGATGGCCTCCATCCCGAAGGTATATTAGACGTTGTGTCTGGGGAGATCAAAATCCCATCGCCCGAAGACAAAAGTAAAGGGGAAGCCAACATTCCTTCTCCCCATGGTAAGAAAAGGGTTGTCTCTGAAGATTGGGAGGAAAAGGCTCCTAAGCGAGGAAAGATGCCCCTGTTGGGCGGCTCGGGCTTGGAGGACGACGTCATCGGGCAGTCCCCCGGCGAGGGCAAGCCTAAATCGTAAGCGAATAAGGGTGTTTTACACATATCTTGTTCCTCTCCTATGACCAGGGTAACATCTAGAATATATGTTTTTGCAGCTCGGCACACAGTCTTCTTCAACAATCCTCTTCCTCGGGGCATCTTCTCCCGGAGATGATGGAAAGCGAGACGCCTCCACCGGTCTCCTCGCCCAATAGGGCAGAGGACTTCGAGGTGTCGTCCCAGAGGGTCTCTCCTGATCAACAAGTGATGCGAGGGATGATGAAAACACTAACCGAAGGTGATACTTCTGTAGCACAGGGTCCGGGGTCCAACAATAAAGGCCCCGGACTGTCCCGCTTATAGCCGGAGAAAACTCCAGGGACGAATGAACAGATCCCTTCGAAGGGAGGCCGTGCTACTGCAGCAGCTTCCGAAGATCCAGAAGCGCCGGATATATTGACGAATATGCAGCGACATGCATCCGTCTCAGAAGACCATCGTACCTTGATGGGTTCGGTGGTTGAAAAGGTTCTGTCCGCGAAAAGCGGATTGAATGAGGCCTTCAGGAGCCTGCTAAGAGGCTTCGAGGTTTGTACTGTAATGTTTTCCATTGTGTTTTATTCAAAAAATGTTCCTGTGTATAGATAGTAGCCCATGAGACTCTGATTGGCTTCCCAAGGGAGGCGATCAGAGGATAAAAAAGATATGTCCAGGAAATAATCTGACTATTTGGAACACAGGCTGTTACCTCCCCGTCTACTGCCCGATCCATAGAGGTTGCAGATCTGCAGCAGAAGATTGATGAGGCGGATGATGACATCAGGCTTATCAACAGGCGGCTTGACGAGGCGCAAGCTATGTTTTTTGGGCAATCAATATATGTATGTATGATAATATATGCACGAAGCTAGAATTGTATACTGAGATGCGCATAACTGCAGATGTTGCTGCCACGGTGGAGGCCCTTCAGGCTAAACTTACTCTAGCCAAGGAGCAAGCCCGGATGAGTAATTTGGCTGCCAATAAGGCACCAGATGAATTAAAAACCAAACAGGCTGCTTGGCGCCAGTGTGAGGAGAGAATTTCTGTCAAGGCACACGAGCTAAAGGAAGCCACTGTCCAGTGCGAATTCCTCGAGAGGGATAACAAAGTCAAAGCGGCCGATGTCAACAAGGCCTTACAAGAGGCGAGCGAAGCACGATCCGAGTCTAGAGCAGTTCAGGAGGAGATCCGGCAAGCTGGGGAGACAGCGGCTGGTAAGCCTTTCTTGTTATAGACTAAATTCGGTGATCCGAAGTATTCCTCGCTTAATCAGATGTGGAGCTCTCCAAACACATTATTGGACCTGCCGAAGAGCACCTTCGATGCGGCACAATTTTACCAAGCGTGGGAAGGGTGTGCCACGAAGAAGCTTTTTTGGTCACAATTCAGCGCGCCAAAGCGTCCGCTGTTACTGAACGAACAGATGGCCCAGTGGGCCGAGCTTTGCAGGATATCCGGTTCTGCCATGAAGGACGTCATAGTCCGGCTGTGGCCTGTTGAGCCAATTCCGAATAGTTATTTCGGTTTGGTGTAGCGGCTTGTTGATGCAGTGCCGCGTATCGACGTCGTTAAGCATTCAACATGCATTGAAGGTGCACGGATGGCCTTTGCCCGCGTCAAGACATACTGGGCGAAGATGAAGGCCACCGACGTTGCAGCGAGGAGTCCCCCCAAGGGCAAGGACAATCATGCACCAGTGCATTATTTCGAGGATGTCTTAGAGGGTGCTCGAAATACATGATATTCGAATGAAATGTGTTGAAATTGTAAAAGACAATATTATGACAATATTATTATGTTCGCTTAAAAGCTTTGGTTCCTCCTGTGAGGCCGTTTTTGTATAATCTGAAAGTTTTCCAGTCGTCGGCTTCAGCCCCCTCGTAGAAAATACGGGGGTGTTCAAAAAAGCACTTGATCACTCTTAACCCACCGTCTTGGTCCATGAAGGAGGTGTCAGTGCGGTGAATGAGGCAATCAGACTATAGGGTGTTAACACTTTCACTTAGCCCTAGGAGTTTTATGGTGGGTCTACTATATAGACCCTGGTATGTACGCGGTTATCCCAATATGGTGCGTTACATGTATGACCTGAAGAAAGGTCCTTCGTGTAATACGGAGGGAATCACGAAAGATTCCGATAAGTCATCGAGTGGTTGACCAGCTCTCACCGCATCATGACAGTCAGTTTTCGGCTTTCTCTACTGAGGTGTTTGACCAGATGAACCAGAAACACAATCGCAGTAGTTCTCCCTTTACTACCTTAGCTGATAGAGCAGAACATAAGGTAGCAAGCACAAGAGCCGGGCAACCCAACTATTGACCCAAGACATGATTCGGAGCTGATGCATATAAGGCCAAACTCGCGACGCCGAAGTATGCTATAAAGCTGTTCGGACTTGTTGGCAATTTATTTTGTTCCCATATCGAGCCCATGGCAAGTTTTGTCGGGGTGTGTGATAATACAAGGAGCAAAATTCAGTTCTTTAGAGAGAAGTGAATACTGGATACAGGTTATGTTCACTAGAATGTGAGTGATATGCCAATCGTTGTTTTGTATATAATAACGCCGCGACCCCAGCTATTTGACATGCCAGGGGTCGACGGCTGAGGAAGAAGGCACTTTACAGGCTCGCAAAATAGAGAGTGTGGTCTACAAAAAGTTGTTGCGGACCTCCTGTCGCACGTCTGCGCCGCCTTTCCTCAGTGAAGCGGCTCCTTAACAGGAGTAGCCTTTGGGTGAATGTACAAACCCGAACTCCGATAGAGTCAGTGAGATGACCAACCTTTGAGTCACCTGTGGTAAAGGATAATGAAAAAGGAAAGAGTAGTTAGAAAAAAAGAAGGAGGTTATGGGAGTACTTGTAAGCCCGTCTGTATTGTGCTTCCGCCGATGCCCATGGTATTTTGAGTGCATAGTTATGTATGCGCTGTACATATTTCGCGGGTGTATGAGGCGGACGGCGGAAGCCGAACTGCTAGTCTAGCTCTAGAATTGGTCTGTCCTATTGAATGGAGACCAGCGGCTTAATGGCCGACGAGGTATGCGGTTTAATAAGACCGCTTTGTACTCCGGCCGAAGGAAACGTAGTATGATCCTTAGTCCGGGGGGAGTGCTTTTCCTGCTCCCTATAGGGGTGTGTGTCACGTATACCATGTTCACTATTTTTACCTCAGATGGAAATTGCTTCTGACCCCCGGTATTTTGTTGGTGAGTCTCTTCTTCATCGCTATCACTGGGCGACCTCTTCCCCTTGTGTTCGACGTTGAGCTTGCCGGCCTGCTTGAAGACCCAATAGCTTCTGTTGGTGTGATTAGCTGGTTTATCGGGGTTGCCATAAATCTGGCAGGGCCGATCCAATATATTGTCTAAATTGGATGGTACATCTCTGTTTGCCTTGAATGGCTTCTTCCGTTGACCGGGTTTGGGGCCTGATACGTCTCCATCGTATCTACTTTTCCAAACACTTTTGCCCTTGTTTTGAACTCTAACTTGCATGATTTGAGTGGAACTAACCTGGACTGACGCTGTTTTCAGCAGAATTGCCATGGTGTTATTTTTGTGCATAAATAAAATTTCTTAGAATGACCTTGAAATCCACGGAGAATTATTTTGGAATATATAAAAAATACTAGAAGGAAGATCCACGTCAGGGGGCCTCCACCTATCCATGAGGGTGGGGGGCGCGCCTGTCGGCGTTCTGGGAACGGGGGTCCCCAGACTTGCCTGCCTGCGGCCTGCGGCGTGGCTCAAGGCCCAGCATGGCCCATCTTCATCAACACAAGACTCAAGACCCTCGCGAGGGGCCAAGCCTCGCGGGGCGGACGACGTGGAGCTTCCTCAGGCACGGCCTCATCAGGCTGGCTCGCGAGGAGGCGGAGAGATCAAGGCAGGGTACCTCGCGAGGTGCCCATGACGCAAGCCATGACGATCAAGGGTGCCAGACGGGCGCCAGCGGGCGTAGCGTCCTTCTTTCCTCTTTGGTGCAAAGGGGACAAGCGCAGCCGCGGAGTACCGAGGCATCAGGCAAAGGTTGCCATTTCGGTGCAACGAGACCAAGACTAGGAGGACTACGAGACGGAGGTCACCATGGAGCCCAGCACGGCGTCACCACAGAGCCTTTGGCAGGCGAAGACCAACTTTAGTCAGGATAAGTGTACTAGATGTTCCCCTTAGAATCGGCCAATTGTTGGCACCCTTCCCGCTCAATATTTGGGAAGAGGCCCAGGGCCTTTGCCTATAATCAGGACCAGCCATCCGCATAGCAGGGGGGGTTGGTTCGCTCGGTTTGCAAGCAGAGAGAGTGAGGGAGAGAGAGAAGGGTGACTGAACTCCTCCTAGCAGTTCATCGCCCCAGCCAAGAACAGACCCTCGCGAGGCTGTTCTTCCTTGTATTGTTCATCATCACCAGCCCCAGGAGGCAATCCACCAACCACACACTGGAGTAGGGTATTACACCACAACGGTGGCCCGAACCAGTATAAATCTTGCGTCCCTTGTGCAGTTCTTTTAGTAGTTTAGATCTTTGCGAGACGGGGAGGTAGAAGGCGTGATCTCCGTGCGCACCCCAGTGTTCGAACCTTAAGGGTTTGCCGGAACCTGTGATCCGACATTTGGCGCGCCAGGTAGGGGTGCGCCGGAATCTGTCTTCCACCACTCCGCTCTCCTCCGACCGTCGCATCCATGTCCGACGCTCGTCGGGCCCGCGCCGTGCGCCGGGCCGCCATCGCCTCTCGCATCGCCCGGACGGCCCCCGTCGGTGGGCGTCCTCGTCGTTCCCTGTCGCCCGCCGTCAACACCGCCACCGGCTGGGCGGGGAACGAGCGGCAAGCAACCCCCAGCATCTGCCTACGCGGCAGAGTAGCTGCACCGCGACATCGATGCCTCCGGTTGTTGCGGCCCTCCTGGGCGGCTCGCAGGCGCCGCCCATGAGTCGCCACGTCAAACCTTTTGCCCGCCGGGTTAGCGCCGTTTCCGCACGGCAGGGGGCTCCCCCGGATCGGGCGGCGCGCGAGGTCGGTCTGACCTTCAGCTCGAAGGACCACCCCACCAACCTAGTCGGCTCGGGCGCGCTCCCCCTGTTGTGCACCCCCACCATCTTCCAGGTGGCCGTCAGCGGAACCCTCGTTGACGGCGGCGCGGGCCTCAGTGTGCTTTCGGTCGAGACTTTCAACCTCCTCTGCATACCCCGGGAGCGGCTGCGACCCAGCCGATCTTTCTCGGGCGTCGGGGGCGGATCATCCGACTCCCTGGGACAGATCCGGCTCCCGGTAACCTTTGGCACCTACGACAACTTCCGCACGGAGATGGCCGACTTCGACATCGCCCCCATCGGCCTCCCTTACAACGCCATCCTCGGCTACCCAGCACTGGCTCAGTTCATGGCCGCCACGCACCCAGCGTACAACCTCATGAAGATGCCCGGGAGCAGCGGTACCCTCGCCGTGCACGGGGACACCGGGGACGCCCTGCGAGTACTCAAGCTCGCCTTCAAGACGGCGGCATCAGCACGGCCCGTCAACGCGGAGACCCCTGAGCCCAAGGGGGCCGCGCCCGCCAAGAAGAAGCAGTTGTTCACCCAGGACAAGGCAGAAACCAAGAAGATACCCGTTGACGAGGACGGGTCCTCCAGTGCCACTTTCACCATAGGCGCCAACCTTGAGCCTGAGCAGGAGGAGGCCTTGGTCAAGTTCCTGCACGCGAATAAAAAGGTATTTGCTTGGGAGCCCGATCAGCTGGCGGGGATCCCCAGGAGTGTCATCGAGCATCACCTCAACGTGTGCCCAAATGTGCGCCCCGTGAAGCAGAAGGCCAGGCGGCAGTCCGTGGAGAAGTAGGCCTTCATTGTCCAAGAGACCCACAAGCTAGAAGCCGCTGGGGTCATTCGCGAGGTCCGATACCCGGATTGGTTGGCCAACCCTGTCGTTGTGCCCAAGAAAGGGGGGAAGGAATGCATGTGTGTCGACTTCACCAACCTCAACAAGGCATGCCCGCAAGATCCATTTCCGCTCCCCCGCATCGACCAGATCGTCGATTCCACTGCAGAGTGCGACCTGCTATGCTTCCTGGACGCCTTCTCCGGGTATCACCAGATCAAGATGGCGGTAGAAGACATTGAGAAGACCGCCTTCTTAACCTCGTGCGGGGTATACTGCTATACATGCATGCTGTTCGGACTGCGTAACGCGGGGGCAACCTTCCAGTGGCTGATGCACATCACCTTGGGCCCGCAACTCAGAAAGAATGTCGAAGCCTACGTTGATGACATTGTAGTAAAATCTCGGGAGGCCAAGACCCTGATACAAGACCTGGAGGAGACCTTCGCGAGCCTCGACGCAGTAAACCCGCGGCTCAACCCGGAGAAATGTGTGTTTGGCGTCCCCTTGGGCAAGCTTTTGGGATTCCTCGTGTCCCATTGTGGCATCGAGGCCAACCCCGAGAAGGTCAAGGCGGTCGAGGACATGAGTCCGCCAAAGACCCTCAGAGAAATGCAGAAGCTCACTGGGCGCGTGACCGCGGTAGGGCGCTTCATCTCCAAATTAGGGGAGCGAGCGCTGCCTTTCTTTCAGCTGATGAAGAAAAAGGGGCCCTTTGAATGGACTGAAGAGGCAGATAAGGCGTTTCAAGATCTCAAGAGGTACCTGAGCAGTCCCCCAGTCATGGTGGCTCCGTGCCCTCAAGAGCCCCTGCTGCTTTACCTCGCCGCCACTCCCTACTCCACCAGCGTAGCCCTGGTGGCGGTTAGGGAGGAGCGCCAAGTCAAGACCGCAGCGGCAGCCTGAGGCAAGACAAAACGGGAACAAGGAAAGCCTGCAGAAGCCACAACCGCAGTTGAGGAGGGTCAGCTGCCGAAGAATGCACCGGAGGCAGGAGAGGCCGCACGCCCGGATGGTCCACCTCCCGAGGCCACATCATCTCGTGAGGCGCCCTTACCTCCCGAGGGCGCCGCGACCCCAGATGCTCTCAGCCTTGTTGAGCATCCCGTCTACTTTGTTAGCACGGTGTTACGAGACGCGAGGGCATGGTACCCAATGCCTCAGAAGCTCCTCCTCGTGCTACTGGTAGCCTCGCGCAAGCTGCATCACTACTTCCAGGCTCATCCCATCCAAGTCGTCTCATCGTACCCCCTGGAGAGAGTGCTCAGGAGCCCTAACTCAGCCGGAAGGGTCGTCAAGTGGAACATGGAGCTGCAGGCGTTTCAGCTCGAGTTCAGCACAACCAGGGTCATCAAAGGAGCAGCGTTGGCGGATTTCATAGTGGAATGGGCGGAGGCACCAGGCCTCAGGGACAACAAGGATCGGTCCCTCTCTCTCCAGGGAGTGAGGCGCCGGAAGGTTGGGTCATGTACTTCGACGGGGCGTTCTCCAGACATGGCGCGGGGGCTGGTGCGGTGCTGATATCACCCACTCAGTATAAGCTCTACTATGCCGTACAGCTCTGTTTCCAGTAAGGTGAAAAGGTCTCCAACAACATAGTAGAATATGAGGGACTGATAGCCGGGTTGAAGGCCGCGGTAGCCCTGGGAGTGAAACGCCTCACCGTCAAGGGCGGCTCGCAGCTCCTAGTCAACTTCTCCAACAAGGTGTACGAGCCGAAGGACGAGCATATGGAGGCCTACCTAGCGGAGGTCCGCAGGATGGAAAAGCAGTTCTGGGGGTTGGAGCTGAAGCACGTGCCCCGTGGCACCAATTAGGAAGCTGACGACATAGCCGGGCGGGCATCCAGGCGGTTGCCGCAGGAACCCGGTGTCTTCGAAGAGCGGCTCTTCAAACCTTCAGCACAGCCGACGTTATCAAACACCGCTCAGTCTCGAGAGGAGCTCCCCCAGCCGCCAGCCTCGGGAGCCCCGGTCTGCGGACCGACCTCAGGAGCACGCCTGCTCCTGACGATGGAACCTCAGGAGGAGTGCTGGATCGCAGAACTCTGGAGTTATTTAACGCAAGGGGCCCTACCGAAAAAGGAAGAGGAAGCGGAGCGTGTGGCGCGGCAGGCCACGGCATACTGCATCAGAGATGGAGAACTTTACCGGAAGCGACCAAACGATGTATCTCTGCGCTGCATCTCCAGGGAGCAAGGAAAGGAACTACTAAAGGACATACACGGCAGAGACTGCGGACACCACTCATCATCACGGACCCTCGTGGGCAAGGCATTCCGTAGTGGGTTCTATTGGCCCACCGCGCTCAATGACGCAGTCGAATTGGTAAAGGCTTGTGAGGCCTGCCAGTTTCATTCCAAGCAGATCCATTGACCGGCGGGGGGCCTACAGACAATACCCATCTCATGGCCATTTGCGGTTTGGGGGTTGGATATTCTGGGCCCGTTCCCTCGGGCGCCAGGGGGCTACCGTTACCTCTACGTCGCCATTGACAAGTTCACCAAGTGGGCAGAAGTGGAGGCTGTCCGTACCATCCCCGCTGGCTCCGTGGTCAAGTTCATCAGGGGTATCGTGAGCCGGTTCGGGATGCCGAATCGCATCATCACAGACAATGGTTCGCAGTTCACCAGTAATCTCTTCAAAACATACTGTGCTAACCTTGGGACGCAGATATGCTACGCTTCGGTGGCACACCCGCGAAGCAATGGGCAGGCCGAACAAGCCAACGTGGAGGTCCTGAGAGGCCTCAAGACCAGGACATTCAAGAAGAAGCTGGAGGCTTGCGGCAAAGTCCTTCCTCACGAGGTCAGGCATCGCTCCGCGCGGGTCCTGGCGTTCGACGAGGCGCAGCAGGACGCCATGCGGGGGATGGACCTCGTACTGGGGGAGGGACGCCGCCGGGAAGCTGCGCTGCGAGCGGCAAGGTACCAACAGGCGCTACGACGATATCACTTCCGCAACATCCGCCCCAAGACCCTTGAGGTAGGAGACCTCGTACTCAGGCGGGTTCTCTCCAGGGAGGGGCTGCACAAGCTCTCTGCCATGTGGGAGGGCCCGTTCAAGGTTGTTCATGTTTCCAGGACAGGCTCCGTGCGCTTGGAGACTCAAGAGGGGGAGCCGATCCAGAACGCGTGGAACATCCAGCACCTCCGGAGGTTCTACCCCTAAAAGGCCCAGAGCCTGTGAAGCAAGGCGAGTGCCTGTGAAGACCTTCCCTTTTTGGAAAAGGCCCGGAGCCTGTGAAGCAAGGCAAGTGCCTGTGAAGCTATCGCGTTTTGGGAAAGGCCCGGAGCCTGTGAAGCAAGGCGAGTGCCTGTGAAGCTATCGCGTTTTGGAAAAGGCCCGGAGCCTGTGAAGCTATCGCGTTCTGAGAAAGGCCCGGAGCCTGTGAAGCAAGGCGAGTGCCTGTGAAGCTATCGCGTTCTGAGAAAGGCCCGGAGCCTGTGAAGCAAGGCGAGTGCCTGTGAAGCTATCACTTTTTGGGAAAGGCCCGGAGCCTGTGAAGCAAGGCGAGTGCCTGTGAAGCTATCGTGTTTTGGAAAAGGCCCGGAGCCTGTGAAGCAAGGCCAATGCCTGTGAAGCTCGCCGCCCCGTGACACTCTCACGTAATAATGAGTGGGGCTATACACGCCCCGGAGTCTCAGGAGCGCCGGCCTCAGGCCCTGGGGCTCCCTCACACGCCCAGTGGCAGCACTTAGCTCCGCGCTGGTGAGAAGACGTCGAAGACTAGATTAGGTGCCGGACGCGGCTTTTTCATTTGCTTTCCGCAGTTGACGTGTTTACTTGCATTTGAAGTCTTATTGAAGTTATCGCTGTTGCTGATTTGTGGTTCGTCGATTTTTGCTCCTCGCTTTGGTTTCTCTCTTAAACGACCTCGCGAGGGATAGTACTCAAACGTCCTCGCGAGCGTTTCCGCTCTAGCCGCTGGAAGGTTTCATGGCCCGGGCACGTTACAGAAGAACCCCTCTAGTCCGTGCCCCTCGGGCACCGCGACGCACACACAGGGCCTGGGTCGGTCGCCCCCCAGTAGGGGTCAAAAACTATCTACGCACAGGCGTGTAGTTAAGAGGCGCAAAAATAAGATCAAGGTAATGGCTAAAGCGGCAATAATTCCCAACACGCCCCAGCGGGGCTCCATGCAGCTGTTTTGTCTTACACAGGAAACAAAAGGAAAAGGAAAGGACGAGCCTGGCGCAGCCCTCCTCACATCAGCCCGCGGAGGCGACCCGGGCTGCCACCGGGCCTCAGGAAGACTCCCTCTCGCGCTTCACCGGGGCACGACGACGGGCGGACGAGCCACCACCTCCCAAGCAAGCTCGACGGCGCGGGGGTTGACTGCGGCCACCGCTGGAGGAGTCGCTTGAGGAAGAGCTGACGAAGCTTGGGGAGTCTCGGGTGCCGCCATCCGCGCGGGCACTATCTCCTCCATCACTGTCGGAGCGGGCCCCCCGGCCGCGGTCGTCATCCTCAGGGCAACACCCCACACGACGACCATCTTCCCCAAACACCCTCACATAGAGGGTGGCGTTGCCATCAAACTTGAAGTGCAGGGTGCACCGGCGCCCCAGGCCTCGAGCGCGGGCGAACGCCTGCCAACCACGAGTCAAGGCCAAGCCCCCGTTGGTGGAGACCTCCAGCGCGGCCCATGAGGACCTGCTGCAACAGCCCTCCGCCTGGAGCCAGAGGCCACCAGGAGCACCAGCCGGGAGTTCACCAAGGAGGAAGCGAGGGAGTTGGAGCCGGGCGCTAGTCGGCTCCGCCGACCAGACGACGAACTCCGGCAGCACCTGCGCAGCGCGAAAGCGCGGCCTGGGGGAGCGCGCAACCCAGGTGCGTCCTTCGGCCACAGTGGCTCGCCCGCCGCCGCGCTGGGGGCCGCCCCCGTGACCACCAAACGCTACCGGGGCGGCCACCGGATGCTTCCGAGGGCGCCCACGACCGCGCTTGGGCGGGGGAGAGGCAGGATTGACCTGGAGGGCCTTCCCCTTCTCCGCAGCCAAGTACCTCCTCGATGGAGCCATCACACCAAGGCGGAGCAAGAATTGAGGCAAAGGAGAAAACAAGAAGAGATGGACTGGAAGGGCACGCGTCGTGCCGTACTTATAGCCGGCGAAGGCCAACCCTCGGCCTCCATGATCACAGGTAATCATGACACGATTTGCATGCAGAGACTTGTCCAACTCGCACGATCACCGAGGCATCATGGGGAAGTGGAGACGCTCACGTCCCATCAACCGCCACGCGGCGCCCAAGGCCGCAGGCTGTTAGGGCCCGCGGCACTTCGCCCTTGCCCTTTCGCCTCTTGGCACGGCCAAGTCCATGCGCGCCTTGGGCCCGGGGGCTACTTTCGGTGTTTTGGGAACGGGGGTCCCCAGACTTGCCTGCCTGCGGCCTGCGGCGTGGCTCAAGGCCCAGCATGGCCCATCTTCATCAACACAAGACTCAAGACCCTCGCGAGGGGCCAAGCCTTGCGGGGCGGACGACGTGGAGCTTCCTCAGGCATGGCCTCATCAGGCTGGCTCGCGAGGAGGCGGAGAGATCAAGGCAGGGTACCTCGCAAGGTGCCCATGACGCAAGCCATGACGATCGAGGGTGCCAGGCAGGCGCCAGCGCGCACAGCGTCCTTCTTTCCTCTTTGGTGCAAAGGGGACAAGCGCAGCCGCGGAGTACCGAGGCATTAGGCAAAGGTTGCCATTTCGGTGCAACGAGACCAAGAACAGGAGGACTACGAGACGGAGGTCACCATGGAGCCCAGCACGGCGTCACCACAGAGCCTTTGGCAGGCGAAGACCAACTTTAGTCAGGATAAGTGTACTAGATGTTCCCCTTCGAATTGGCCAATTGTTGGCGCCCTTCCCGCTCAATATTTGGGAAGAGGCCCAGGGCCTTTGCCTATAAATAGGACCAGCCACCCGCACAGCAGGGGGGTTTGGTTCGCTAGGTTTGCAAGCAGAGAGAGTGAGGGAGAGAGAGAAGGGTGACTGAACTCCTCCTAGCAGTTCATCACCCCAGCCAAGAACAGACCCTCGCGAGGCTGTTCTTCCTTGTATTGTTCATCATCACTAGCCCCAGGAGGCAATCCACCAACCACACACTGGAGTAGGGTATTACACCACAACGGTGGCCCGAACCAGTATAAATCTTGCGTCCCTTGTGCAGTTCTTTCAGTAGTTTAGATCTTTGCAAGACGGGGAGGTAAAAGGCGTGATCTCCGCGCGCACCCCAGTGTTCGAACCTTAAGGGCCTATTGGAACCCGTGATCCGACAGTGCCCCCTGCCTCATGGGCCCCCTGACGCTCCACCGACCTCAACCCTGACTCCATATATTCACTTTCGAGGAGAAAAAAAAGCCAGGGAGAAGGATTCATCACGTTTTATGATATGGAGCCGCCGCCAAGCCCTAAACTCTCTCGGGAGGGTTGATCTGGAGTCCGTTCGGGGCTCTGGAGAGGGGAATCCGTCGCCATCGTCATCATCAACCTTCCTCCATCACCAATTTCATGATGCTCACCACCGTGTGTGAGTAATTCCATTGTAGGCTTGCTGGACGGTGATGGGTTGGATGAGATTTATCATGTAATCGAGTTAGTTTTGTTAGGGTTTGATCCCTAGCATCCACCATGTTCTGAGATTGATGTTGCTATGACTTTGCTATGCTTAATGCTTGTCACTAGGGCCCCAGTGCCATGATTTTAGATCTGAACCTATTATGTTTTCATCAATATATGAGAGTTCTTGATCCTATCTTGCAAGTCTATAGTCACCTATTATGTGTTATGATCCGTTAACTCCGAAGTGACAATAGTCGAGATACTTACCGGTGATGACCGTAGCTTGAGGAGTTCATGTATTCACTATGTGTTAATGATTTGTTCCGGTACTCTATTAAAAGGAGGCCTTAATAACCCTTAGTTTCCATTAGGACCCCGCTGCCATGGGAGGGTAGGACAAAAGATGTCATGCAAGTTCTTTTCCATAAGCACGTATGACTATATTGGGAATACATGCCTACATTACATCGATGAACCGGAGCTAGTTTTGTGTCACCCTAGGTTATGACTGTTACATGATGAACCACATCCGGCATAATTCTCCATCACCGATCCAATGCCTACGAGCTTTCCATATATTGTTCTTCGCTTATTTACTTTTCCGTTGCTATTGTTATCATCACTACAAAAACACCAAAAATATTACTTTTGCTAGTGTTACTTCTGCTATCGTTACCACTACTATCATATTACTTTGCTACTAAATACTTTGCTGCAGATATTAAGTTTCCAGGTGTGGTTGAATTGATAACTTAGCTGCTAATACTTGCAAATATTCTTTGGCTCCCCTTGTGTCGAATCAATAAATTTGGGTTGAATACTCTACCCTCGAAAACTGTTGCGATCCCCTATACTTGTGGGTTATCAAGACTATTTTCTGGCACCGTTGCCGGGGAGCATAGCTCTATTCTTTGTGTCACTTGGGATTTATATATGCTTATCATGATGAAGAACTTGGAAGACGCTAAAACAAAAATTTATCCCTCAACCACGAGGGGAGGTAAGGAACTGCCATCTAGCTCTACACTTGATTCACCTTCTGTTTTGAGTAAGCTTGCGACACCTAAACCTGCTTCTGCTATTAACTCCGATATGTCGCATGTTATTGATGATGCCACTTCTGCTATGCATGATACTTATGATGAAACTACTTCTATGCTTGATACTACTGTGCCACTTGGTGAATTTCTGGATGAAAAACTTGCTAGGGCTAGAGAGAATGAAATTATTGAAACTGATAATATTGACGAAAGTGATGATGAAGACTCTCCCCCTAGATATGAATTACCTGTTGTGCCTTAGGGCTATGTTATGGATGAAGAAACTGCTAGAGATTTTCTTGCTTGCAATGATAGGAGTGATCTTAAGAAATTATTAGCCAAGCTGAAACAAAAAAACTCTGAATGCTAGGATGAAATATGATCCTGCTTATGCTACTTCACCTATCTTTGTTACTGATAAGGATTATGAGTTCTCTATTGATCCTTATATAATTACTTTAGTTGAATCTGATCCTTTCTATGGTTATGAATCTGAAATTGTTGTGGCACATCTTACTAAATATAATGATATAGCTACCCTGTTCACTAATGATGAGAAAACTCGCTACTATTATATCCTTAAATTATTTCCGTTCTCATTAAAGGGTGATGCTAAGATATGGTTTAATTCTATTGATCCTGGTTGTGTGCGTAGTCTCCAGGATATGATTTATTACTTCTCTGCTAAATATTTCCCTGCTCATAAGAAACAAGCTGCTTTAAGGGAAATATATAATTTTGTGCAAATTGAAGAAGAGAGTCTCCCACAAGCTTGGGGGAGGCTTCTCCAATTACTTAATGCTTTTCCTGATCATCCTCTTAAGAAAAATGAAATACTTTATATCTTTTATAATGGATTAACCGATGCTTCCAGAGACCACCTGGATAGTTGTGCTGGTTGTGTTTTCAGGGAAATAACACCAGATGAAGCTGACATTTTATTGAATAATATGTTGACCAATGAAAATAATTGGACACCTCCTGATCCAATCCCTGATCCAATTCCTGAACAAACTCCTAAGCCAACTCCGAAGAAAAGGGGTATTCTATTTCTCAGTCCTGAAGATATGCAAGAGGCAAAGAAATCTATGAAGGATAAAGGTATAAAAGTTGAAGATGTTAAGAATTTACCTCCTATTGAAGAAATACATGGTCTTCATTTACCACTTGTTGAAGAAATACATGGTTTTAATCCATTACATATTGAAGAAACACATGGTCTTGATAACCCGACACGGGTAGTAAAGGTAAATTCTCTCTACAGATATGATAAAGCTGAAATCCCTCCTACTAAGTTTGATAACTTTATGGTTAAGCAAGAAAACTTCACTGCCTATTTTTGTAGAGAATTAAAACACAATGCTTATATGATTGAACACTTGAGTGCTTATATGGCTGATGTTAAAGGTGAATTAAAACTTATTAGTAAGCATGCTTCTATGGTTACCACTCAAGTAGAGTGCTTAAAGCTCAGAATGATTTGCTCAATGAATTGAATAGTAAAAATAATGATTTTGCTGTTAGAGTGGCTACTAGAACTGGTAAGATGACTCAGGAACCTTTGTATCCTGAAGGCCATCCTAAGAGAATTGAGCAGGATTCTCAGAGAAATAATGTAGATGCACCTAGTCCTTCTAAAAGGAAGAAAAAGAAAAATGATAGGACTTTGCATGCTTCTAGTGAACCTGTTGTAGACACACCTGAGAACCCCAATGATATTTCTATTTCTGATGCTAAAACACAATCTCGTAATGAACACAAACCTAGTAATAATGTTAATGATGATGTTCATATTGATGCTCAACCTAGTAATGACAATGATGTAGAGATTTAACCTGCTGTTGATCTTGATAACCCACAATCAAAGAATCAATGTTATGATAATAGAGACTTTGTTGCTAGGAAGCACAGTAAAGAAAGAGAACCATGGGTTCAGAAACCCATGCCCTTTCCTCCTAAACCATCCAAGAAAAAGGATGATGCGGATTTTGAGCGCTTTGCTGAAATGATTAGACCTATCTTTTTGCGTATGCGTTTGACTGATATGCTCAAAATGAATCCTTATGCTAAATATATGAAAGAAATTGTTACAAATAAAAGAAAGATACCGGAAGCTGAAATTTCCACCATGCTTTCTAATTATACTTTTAAGGGTGGAATACCTAAGGAACTAGGAGATCCAGGAGTACCAACTATACCATGCTCCATTAAAAGAAACTATGTTAAAACTGCTTTATGTGATCTTGGAGCCGGTGTTAGTGTTATGTGAAAGTGCTAGAGATCGACTAGAGGGGGGGGGGGGGGGGTGAATAGGCGATTTTTATGAAAGTCTTGAAAACATGGAAGTTTCGAAGACAATCGATAGAAATGAACCTATTAACATGGAGCGGAAGGTAGACTACACTAGGTAAGCCATAGTCAAGTATTCAATGAAGTGAAAGCACACAGACTAATAGCAGCTAGGCAGTATGGATCAGGATGGAAGACAATATGAAGCCAATCAGAACAAGCAGTCACACAGTGAAGACAAATGGATAATGCAAACAGGCAATGACTTCACAAGGACCAACTGTAAATAAGGAGATGGGAAGGATAGAACCAGTTGCTCGTTGAAGACAATGATTTGTTGGACCAGTTCCAGTTGCTGTGACAACTGTACGTCTGGTTAGGGAGGCTAAGATTTAACTCAGAAGACCGTGTCTTCACCTTATTCCCCTTGAGCTAAGGACACCCAGTCCTCGCCCAATCACTCTGGTAAGTCTTCAAGGTCGACTTCCAAACCTTCACAAACTTCGTTCACCGGCGATCCACAATGACTCTTGGATTCTCAGAACGCGACGCCTAACCGACTAGAGGATTTACAGTCCTCAAGTGTAACAAGTCTTCAGATCACACAGACAGGAAGACTTCAGTAATGCCTAACACTCTTTGGCTCTGGGTGTTTAGGGCTTTGTCCTCGTAAGGATTTCTCTCTCAAAGGCTTCGAGGTGGGTTGCTCTCAAACGACAAAAGCCGTGCACTAACTCTGAGCAGCCAACCAATTTATGGTGTAGGGGGTGGGCTATTTATAGCCACTAGGCAACCCGACCTGATTTGTCCGAAATGACCCTGGGTCACTAAGGAACTGACACGTGTTCCAACGGTCAGATTTCAAACACACGTGGCAACTTTACTTGGGCTACAAGTAAAGCTAACTCATCCAGCTCTGGATAAGATTTGCTCTCATTGTCTTCGCTCGAAGACATAGGATTTTGGTTAAGCATCTCTCCAGTCACTCTGACTTTGTTCACTGGGACCCCACTTAATAGTAAGGTGGTTCCTATGACTCTACAAAGAAGAAAAGGAAACAACGAAACAACTAAGTCTTCACGCTCCATAGTCTTCACACGATGTCTTCTCTTGTCATAGTCTTCAATGTGAATATCTTCACATACCACCTTTGTCTTCAATGTCTTCATACATTTTTAGGGGTCATCTCCGGTAGGAAAACCGAATCAATGAGGGACTACTACCTGTGTTATCTTGCAATTCTCACAAACACATTAGTACCTCAACCAGGTTTGTCGTCAATACTCCAAAACGAACTAGGGTGGAACTAGATGCACTTACAATCTCCCCCTTTTTGGTGATTGATGACAAACTGGTTGAAGTTTTCAATGGGGATAAAAGTATGTGAAATTGTAAAGGATTTAGGTATTGTCTTCGTAAGTAGCAGAAAGGCTCCCCCTGAAGATGTGCATATAAATATTTTGCTTTTGAATGCAAATGCACATGGCAGGTTGTACTTGCGGAGCTCCTCTTCTACTTATGAAGACAATTCATCATGCATGAAAGGATATAACGAAGATAATGACATGCATATTGAAAAATGGACGTCTGCAAAATGACTTAGTGCGGAATTTATCGTCACACATGTGGAATTTATCATCGCATCACATAGTGTCGAAAAGGTAGCAGACGACCATCAAGTTTAAGTGTTACAACTCAAAACGAACCAAATGTATCAAAAGCGAGAGTTGTAAGCACTTGGGCAAATGTAGCAAAAGTATAGCAACCACCCACATGGACCTGCTTGAAGACTATCAACTCATATGCTTCTCCCCCTTTTTCAATAATGACCAAAAAGGTTTGAAGACATAGTGCTTCTACTCGTTCCCATGGGGAGTAGGTGAAGCAGCAGGGTCGTCGTTGAGGTTCGGTGGTCCAGAAGAACTTGGTGCAGTGTCGACATGCGCTGAAGTTGGAGGTGGTGAAGTAGCATCATCTTGATCATTTATGACTCTGGCATTCACCGTTGCAGCTGAGGAGGAGTAGTCAGAGTCTTCGAGTGAGGGAGTCCGACGCAAGTGAGCATTCCTTGGAGGAGTTGAGTCAAACTTGAATCTCTTTGTGAAGCCATCGTCTTGAAGATCAGCTTCAGCACTGAGCAATGTCAAACTCTTCCAAGACCTCCGACAGGTTTCATGTGTAACAAAGGCATTCTTGGTGGCAAGATTTTGAATGCGATTAACATTCACCAAGAGGCTTTGCATCTGACGCTTAAGCCAGTCATGATGCTTATCCTGTTTTTGATGTAGAGCGACGAGAAGCTCTCGGTCATTGAGAACGCGAGATCGCTTCCGAGGCCTTTGAGCGATGGTACTTGCAGTGGCGTCAGTTTGGGTGCGAGGGGCACGTGTATTGCCAGCCAAGGGGTAAACACGAGAAACGGCCTGAACTCCTTCAATGGGCTGGGTGAAGCTTTGACGATCAACATTGCAAAGATAAATTGGCTCCTTTGCAGGCTCTGGGTAAATGGCTTCAACAGACAGATCAACCTCTGGCAAGAATATAAGATGATTGCACACAGACGGCTGCTAGTTGATAGCAGAGTGAAGCTTGATGAGGCGCATTACCCATGGAGCATAGAACTTCAGACCAAAGATGTCGGAGCCAGATGCAGCCAACTGCCTGATGAAAAAGTCTTGAGCATTGAAGCTGATGCCATTGAAGATATAGAAAACCAAAGTCTTCATTGCTCCTTCAAGCTTCGCTGCAGATGAATGTCCTTTGACAGGCCATAGAGTTCGCCTGATGATATGGTAGATGGTGCGGGGCAGATACTCTAGGTCTTCAACAAAGAATTCCATTGGGTATTCAGCGTCACGTGGCAGAGGCTTCATCATGCTCAGCATTTGGCTCATGTTAGGCTTTGGCTTCTGAAAAATGCTCTCCAAAGCATTCTGGTGTTGCTGACAACCTGGTTCATAATATTCGCCAGGAGTGGGCAGGGCTGTGAGCTCAATGATGTCTTGGGCTTTAGCTTCATGATGTACATCGCCCGTCATCCACTCAAGGATCCAAGTCTTCGGATCCCTGTTGTATCCACGAATGTGGAGGGTAGCATAGAATTGAAGCAGAAGTTCTTCATTCCAATGTTCCTTGTCAGTCACAAAGTTGAGCAGACCCGCATCACGGAAGCAGTCAAGAGCTTCTTCAAGGCAAGGCAATCCAGCAATGGCTTCCCAGTCTAGACGCATATGAGGGAAAATGCGCCCCTGATTGTATAAGATGCAAGAATAGTAGCTGCGTTGCTGATAACTCCAGAATCGATTTGAGGAGATTCTTGGCCTTGTGTAGGGGTTCTTGTCACTGTCAAAGAATGTGTTGTGTGCATTGAAGCCATTCAGATTAAACGATCTTGGTGAGGTTGCAGTACATGGAAACCGTGGTAGCCTTGGCTTTGGCTTCTGGACCTGAGGCCTGTGCTCCACATGATAGTCAAACTGAGGTCCGAGAGTAGGCGGAGGAACCAGAATTGGCCAGCGGACGATAACAAGCTGACCATGATCATATGCTTGCTCGATGGTGTGTGGCCTTGGAGGTGGTACAGGAGCAGAGGCATTGGCTTTAGGCTGTAGGTTGTTTTCGGGTGCAATCACTTCTGGCACCACATTAGCTTCAGGCACCACAGTAGCTTCAGCCATGACAACGTCATTGGCTTCAGTGTTGAGGTTGGTGGCCGCCTCAGTATTGGTAACCTCCACTTCAAGAGCTGGAGGGTCGGACACGTTCTCCTCGAGAACAACTTCAGGGTTGGACGGGGGTGTAGCAACACGTTCTTCTTCTCTTGGTTTTTCTTCTTGGTCATCGGCTGATGCATCCGGAATATCTTCAGCCGCTTTGGCTTTAGATTCAGGGATGTTCGCAGTAGGAGAGGCTTCAGGAAAGACTTCACGTGAAACGGATTGGTGCTCTTCTCCTTCTGGAACACTTGACAAAGTGACCTATGGCCTTGGTCCTTTGCGAAGCCTACAAAACGCCGGCGACGCCTGTGGAGATGGAGTTGGTTGGGCCTCAAGGTCTTCATCGTCAATCACCGGAGTGGTGACCTGGGTTGGGGGAGTAACTGGTGTTTCTTCATCACGAGGGGATTCCTGTGGGTGATCAGCCCATGAGTCATCCTGAGCAATTGGCGTCAATGGACGACCAATGCTGATGTGTTCGCTGTTCGTGAGAACAGGTGATGATACCAAATTGTGCTCGATCTGAGGAAGGACTTCATCATCTTCAACATTGTCTTAATGACCAATGTCTTTAGCTGCGGTGGGGTCAATAGCTAGAATGTCTGCAGCTTCAGGAGCCTCTGTGGAAGCAGGCTCATGAACTATCAACTAGCGCTCCTGATGTTCAGACGCAGGACGAGCCACTGAGATTGGCTCGACAACAAGGGGCTCTGTGGGAGCAGCCCGGTCTCTCTTCTTTGTCTTTCTCTTCTTAGTCGGTGGAGCATCATCAGTGGTGGCTTTGGTCTTGCGCTTTCGGGCTTCGGCTTCAGCTGCCCTAGTTTTCTTGAGCTCCAAAGCCACTGTGGGAACCTTAGGCTTCGAGCCTGTCATACTGGCCGGGAAGACAATGCGAGGTTCTTCCTGCCTTGATGCTTCTGGTTGGGCCACAACAGGCTTCTTCTTCTTCTTGGCAGCCATTCTGGGGTCGATGCCTGGTCGCCCCAAAGCCTTGCGTTTTTCAGCTTCATTGTAGCCTTGAACACATTTGGCAGCGAGATTCTTCATGCGCTCACGAGAACCTCTTGTTTCTTCACGTTTCTTGTGAAACGCCTCCTTGAGCTCATGCAGCATGACCTTGAAGTTTTGAATGTCTTCAACATTGAGCTTGGCCATGTGCTTCTTGAACAGAGCATTCTCATAATCAATCTTGTGCTTCAGCTCAACAATCTTCCGTGCAAGAGCCAGCTCAGGAGCAATGGCTCCATGGAAAGAGACGCCGAGGCCAATTGGGAGCTGAAGATCATCAAAACTGAGGTCTGGGCTATCAAACCACTCATCAATAAACTTGTAGAGGATCTCCACATCAAAGAGGGGAAGATCATTGAAGATTTCCGCCTCTTGCTTGCTCTTTATCAATTGCTCAAGAGCATCATCGCCAAGATCATCGTCGCTAGATAGATCAATGGCGTCATTCTCATTTCTCAAAATAGCAGCAGGGGTCAAAACAGGACTAGAGGAGTGCACGGGCTTGTTCTTTTTCTTCTCAGTCTTGGAGATGCGAGAGAGATCTTCTAACTGCACACTTGGTGCAGGAGGAGCAGTGGCCAGAGGCTTCGCGCGCGACACTTTTGGTGGAGTGGAAAGCTTAGAAGCCTTAGGTTTCTTCTACTTCTTTGGCTTTGGTGGTGCAGGCGCTTCGTCAGAGTCAGTGTCATCTGCAGAGTGATCCAAGGCTGCCCCTTGAACCTGAATGTGAGTGATGAGACCTTCTAAGTTGTAGAAGGGCCCAACAAGATTGGGTTCAGCTTCGCGTGTGCCATCGACACGTGGCGCAGAGGGGCCTGGGTTGAAGTCTAATCCCCAAGACTTCTTGTTTTCCCTGGCCGAGTTCTTGGCAAACTGAAAGTTGCTCTTCAACAGATTGTCATATCGACACCATAGCAATGACGATGGGTCGGCATCAGTAGGCTGTGGCCCTTGGACCATGCAAGGGTAGAATCCTTGAGCAATGGCTTCAGTTCTGGTCTTGGGTTGAAGATTTCTATAGAGAATATCTCCCCAAGGACACGTGATAGCATTCTTCTCAGCATACTCCTTGGTGACGAATCTGTACTTGAACCATTGCTCGGCCCAATATCTTCGAATCCATTGGATTCGTGTCTTGCGCTGACCATAGCTTTCTTCGGGGTCAGTTTTGTATAGTTCATAGAGATCTTCGGGCAGATCCATTGATGTACCCCCACGGCACTGTCTGCCACCCTTCCTTGCTGATTTCTCTGTTGCCATGAAGTTTAGACTGAAAGGCTTCGACACTGTCAAAGTCTTCCGTTTGCTGGTCAGACATGAACTGGCTTTAGGAGAATTTATGTGATGCTATAAGAACTCTGCAAATGAATGCAGACTATGAGAACCAAGGGATTCTCCCACGGACATGTACCTGTGACAGCATTAGATATGCGAGGGAAGGGGAAGAGGTCATATGCATTCTTAGAAGATTTTGAAGATAAATCAGTTTAGAAGACAATGACCTCATAGTGCGAAGACATTCACTCATATGTAGAGAGTTGGTTACAGATTTGTACGAATCCAGGAATAAGTACAAGTGAGGAATCTAACTACTTTGTGAAGCATAAGTGAACATACTAGGCATGTTATGAGATGTAGAATAGGATAGATCCAACTTTGTAGGAACATAAACCACTTGTGGTTGAAAAGGATGAATCTATCGGATCAAAAAGGGCTGTAAAAAGAGTTTTTATTTACCACTCGAGGAACTTCTAGACGGAGTAGGAGATGAGGCCAAGCAGTTCGATCTTCCGTGCCCTAACTTGGCGACGGAGGACACCTACGGCGACGGCGGAGAAGACGATGTCTGCGGCCAGCATGATGATGACATCGGTGAGGTCGCGGCAGCTAAGCGCTTCGTCGCCGGCGTCGTCGAGGGCTAGCGGTGGCACTAGGGTTTGTGCGAGGAAGAGAAGTGGAAGAAGAGATAATGACTGGGGTGTGGCGTGTATTTATAAGGACAGGGACGGCGCAACGTTATTACGCAGGTGCCCCTGGCGGTTCATATCCGAAGGACATGTGGCGATCATGCAACTCATTGGAGGTTGTTCCACGTTCCCACGTACGCTTGGATTGTCGGGTGGTCGTTCCCGCTTCTCCGGGTTTCAGGCAAAAAGGATTGAGCATTTAAAACAGATTTAATGTTTGTCTCTGTATCTTCTGCTGACAAGGACGCAGCGAAGACATTCGACAGTTTCAATAGAATGCATATGATTTGGATAGATAGATTTGAGACAGGAGCATAGAAAGGTTAGGGTCCGATCACATTCACTTAGTTCAAAAGATCCAACGAGAAGACATAGTTATAAGTGAATGCTGTAGAGGACAGAACGCAAATACATGAATATATCCGAATGAGACCAAATCAATATAGTGAAGATAAACATGAAGCCATGTTAATATTGAAGACAAACCAAATGCGAAGGCTTTGCAAATATAAGCCAACAGAAAATACTCCAAACAAAAGTTTGGTGGTGGCGTTACCCACCGTATAGGAAGTATTAGACCCAGACACGGCGCACAATTATCGTGGCGCTCTGAAGTCAAATTCCGCGTTAATGTATTCACACTTAGAGTGTAAGTCTTCATTTATTGAAGATATACGTTACTTCGTGTGTTGCACATCTAAGTCATGAACATGCATAAGTGTTAGGATGTGTGCATGATCACAGGACATTTGAGGATTCCAAGATATTTAGCTCACACCGCAACTTGCAAAACCTTTTCTCATTCAAGGGCTTTGTGAAGATATCTGCTGATGACCCACAAGTATAGGGGATCTATCGTAGTCCTTTCGATAAGTAAGAGTGTCGAACCCAATGAGGAGCAGAAGGAAATGATAAGCGGTTTTCAACAAGGTATTCTCTGCAAGTACTGAAATAAGTGGTAACAGATAGTTTTGTGATAGGATATATTGTAACGAGCAACAAGTAACAAAAGTAAATAAAGTGCAGCAAGGTGGCCCAATCCTTTTTGTAGCAAAGGACAAGCTGGAACAAACTCTTATAATAGGAAAAGCGCTCCCGAGGACACATGGGAATATCGTCAAGCTAGTTTTCATCATGTTCATATGATTCACGTTCGATACTTTGATAATTTGATATGTGGGTGGACCGATGCTTGGGTGTTGTTCTTACTTGAACAAGCATCCCACTTATGATTAACCTCTATTGCAAGCATCCGCAACTACAACAAAAGTATAAAGGTAAACCTAACCATAGCATGAAACATATGGATCCAAATCAGCCCCTTACGAAGCAACGCATAAACTAGGGTTTAAGCTTCTGTCACTCTAGCAACCCATCATCTACTTATTACTTCACAATGCCTTCCTCTAGGCCCAAATAATGGTGAAGTGTTATGTAGTCGACGTTCACATAACACCACCAGAGGCTAGACAACATACATCTTATCAAAATATCAAACAAATACCAAATTCACATGACTACTAATAGCAAGACTTCTCCCTTGTCCTCAGGAACAAACGTAATTACTCACAAAGCATATTCATGTTCATAATCAGAGGGGTAATAATATGCATATAGGATCTGAACATATGATCTTCCACCAAATAAACCAACTAGCATCAACTACAAGGAGTAATCAACACTACTAGCAACCTACTAGCACCAATCCCGGACTTTGAGACAAGAATTGGATACAAGAGATGAACTAGGGTTTGGAGATGAGATGGTGCTGGTGAAGATGTTGATGGAGATTGCCCTCTCCCGATGAGAGGAGCGTTGGTGATGACGATGGTGATGATTTCCCCCTCCCGGAGGGAAGTATCCCCGGCAGAACAGCTCTGCCGGAGCTCTAGATTGGTTCTGCCAAGGTTCCGCCTCGTGGCGGCGGAGTCTCATCCCGAAAGGTTCCTTCCTATTTCTTTCTCATCGAAAGACTTAATATAGGAGAAGATGGACATCGGAGAGCCACCAGGGGGCCCACGAGGTAGGGGGGCACGCCCTAGGGGGGGGGGGGGGCGCCCCCACCCTCGTGAGCAGGGTGTGGGCCCCCTGGCCTTCATCTTTGGCGAGGATTTTTCTTTATTTATTTTAAGATGTTTCGTGGAGTTTTCAGGACTTTTGGAGTTGCGCAGAATAAGTCTCTAATATTTGCTCCTTTTCCAGCCTAGAATTCCAGCTACCGGCATTCTCCCTCCTTATGTAAACCTTGTAAAATAAGAGATAATAGCCATAAGTATTGTGACATAAAGTGAAATAACAGTCCATAATGCAATACATATCAATATAAAAGTGTGATGCAAAATGGATGTATCAACTCCCCCAAGCTTAGACCTCACTTGTCCTCAAGCGAAAAGCCGATAACAATAAATATGTCCTCATGTTTGGAGGTAGAGGCGTCGATAAAAATAAAATACGGACATGAAGGCATCATGATTATTCTCATAACAGCAACATATATAGCTTTTGTCATATGATTACTTATGTTCAAGTGATGATCTATTCACAATGCAAAAGTATAAATCATAAACTTTATTGGTCTCCGACAAACTATAATCTCAGTCATTGAAGCAATTGCAATTTATCATAACATCGGAAAGAGTCTATGTCAGAGCTAAAAAGCAAGTCCACATACTCAACTATCATTTAGTCCTTCATAATTGCTAACACTCACGTGATACTTGTGGTTACGGAGTTTTAATCGGACACAGAGAAAGATAGGGGCTTATAGTTTTGCCCCACAACCTTTTACCTCAAGGGTAATGTCAACAATAATGGTTCATGCTCCCCCACATCCAATTAGATATATATATCATGTTCTTTCCAACATGCTGAGCTTGCCAAAGGATAAAATGAAAAAGAATAGGTGAAAATCACCATGACTCTTGCATAAGGTAGAAGATAATAATAAAGGATAGGCCCTTCGCAGAGGGAAGCAGAGGTTGCCATGCGATTTTATGGTTGGATGCATAAAATCTCAATGCGAAAGAACGTCACTTTATATTGCCCCTTGTGATATGAACCTTTATTATGCAGTCCGTCGCTTTTATTACTTCCACATCACAAGATCGTATAAAGCTTATTTCTCCCACACCAATCAATCATACATATTTAGAGCAATTTTTATTGCTTTGCACCGATGACAACTTACTTGAAGGATCTTACTCAATACATAGGTAGATATGGTGGACTCTCATGGCAAAACTGGTTTAGGGATTTTGGAAGCACAAGTAGTATTTCTACTTAGTGCTGAGAATTTGGCTAGCATGAGGGGGAAAGGCAAGCTCAACAAGTTAGAGGATCCATGACAACATACTTTATCTCAGATATAAGAAATACATAACTCATTATGTTGTCTTCCTTGTCCAACATCAACTCTTTATTATGTCATATTTTAATGAGTTCTCCCAATCATAAAAGATGTCAATGATAATATATCTATATGTGAAAACCTCTCTTTCCTTATTACTTCCTATTAATTGCAACAATGACCAGAGCTATGCTTGCCAACTCGCAAGAACTTTTAATCATCATACTCTTTCTATGTGAAGTCATTACTCTCAATAAGATCAATATGAACTTTTTGTTTATTTTATTCTTTTTCTCTTTCTTTTATTCACCCAAGATCATGGCAAAAAAAATCAAGCCCTTGACTCAACACTAATCTTTATTATATATAACTCATGGACTCGATTACAAAGAGAGATCATAAAGCAAAACTCAAAACTAGATCATGCCATCAACTTTATTCTACTAGATCAAGATACTACTAAGAGGATCGAACTAAGAAAAACGATAAAGATAGGAGTTGTGATGGTGATACGATACCGGGGCACTTCCCCCAAGCTTGGCAGTTGCCAAGGGGAGTGCCCATACCCATGTGATTATGTCTCCTTTGTCGGTGAAGAAGGTGGTGGTGATGTTGGCTTAGTTGATGGCTTAGGCTTCTCCCTTAATTTGCGCTTGAGGACGGCATTTTGATCCCTCAGATCATCAATCTCCCACTCCAGGGTTAATATCTTTTTGCATAGGTCCTGCTTATTTTCCTGCAAGAGACGATAAGTAATAAACTCGAACTTGGGTTTCTTTACCCTATTAGGGAGACTTGACTTTTTGAACTCCACGTGCATGTTCCCAGGTTGAGGTAATGGTGCTTCATCTTCATCTGAGCTCGTCTCCTCCTTCCCCTTGGGTTCATAGTCCTCTTCTTCCTCCATGGTCCATCCATCGTGTTCCACATCTCCATAGACCTTTGGATTTGCTAAGTAATCATCCACATAGCTTTATCCTTCCGAATCCTGGGAAGACATGTTGATTTAATCTGCAACGGGACAGCTCGAAACGAAAACAGAGGATATTTGCGTGATACGGGAGTCAAAACTTTTGGGAGGTTATATAATGAATTTTTACTGACCAAAATACGTAACGTGCAAGAAAACGGAGTCTGGAAGGCACACGAGGTGCTAATGAGGTAGGGGGGCGTGCCCAGTGGGGTAGGGCACGCCCACCACCCTTGTGGGGCCCTCGTGCCCTTCCCTGACTGCTACTTATTTTTCTATTTTTCTAAATATTCCAAAACGAAGAAATATTGCCTTAAAAATTGTTTTGGAGTCGGTTTACTTACCGTACCACATACCTATTCCTTTTCGGAGTCTGAAACGTTCCAGAAAGTGTCTCTTATGTATTCCTCTGGGGTTACGGTTTCAATAATATTGGTTTCAACATTTATGGGATTACCTGAGATATAATGTTTGATTCTTTGACCGTTTACCACCTTCGGATTTATGCCTTCGAAGTTGTTGATCTTTATGGCACCAGAACGATAGACCTCTTCGATAACATAGGGGCCCTCCCATTTAGAGAGAAGTTTTCCTACAAAAAATCTTAAATGAGAGTTGTATAGCAATACATAATCACCTATATTAAACTCACGCTTTTGTATCCTTTTGTCATGCCATCTTTTAACTTTTTCTTTAAACAACTTGGCATTTTCATAAGCTTGGGTTCTCCATTCATCAAGTGAGCTAATATCAAATAACCTCTTCTCACCGGCAAGTTTAAAATCATAATTGAGCTCTTTAATAGCCCAATAAGCCTCGTGTTCTAGTTTGAGAGGTAAGTGACATGCTTTTCCATAGACCATTTTATACGGAGACATACCCATAGGATTTTTATATGCAGTTCTATAGGCCCATAATGCATCATCAAGTTTCTTGGACCAATTCTTTCTAGACCTATTAACAGTCTTTTGCAAAATTAATTTTAGTTCTCTATTACTCAATTCTACTTGACCACTAGACTGAGGGTGATAAGGAGATGCAATTCTATGATTAACATCATATTTAGCAAACATTTTACAGAAAGCACCATGAATAAACTATGAACCACCATCAGTCATTAAATATCTAGGGACTCCAAACCTCGGGAAAATAACTTCCTTAAGCATTTTAATAGAAGTGTTATGATCAGCACTACTAGTTGGAATAGCTTCTACCCACTTAGTAACGTAATCAACAGCAACTAAAATATGTGTGTATCCATTAGAGGCAGGAAAAGGTCCCATATAATCAAAGCCCCAAACATCAAATGGTTCAATAACAAGAGAATAATTCATAGGCATTTCTTGACGTCTACTAATATTACCAATTCTTTGACATTCATCACAAGACAAGACAAACTTACGGGCATCCTTGAAGAGAGTAGGCCAATAAAAACCAGACTGCAATACCTTATGTGCAGTTCTATCTCCAGCGTGGTGTCCTCCATAAGCCTCGGAATGACACTTGCGTAGGATCTTTTCCTGTTCATGCTCAGGTACACAACGTCTAATAACACCATCTACTCCTTCTTTATAAAGATGTGGGTCATCCCAAAAGTAATGTCTCAAATCATAGAAGAACTTTTTCTTTTGTTGGTATGTGAAGCTAGGTGGTATAAATTTAGCAACAATATAATTAGCATAATCAGCATACCATGGAGTACTATGAGAAGTACTTATAACATTTAATTGTTCATCAGGAAAGCTATCATTAATAGGTAGTGGGTCATCAAGAATATTTTCTAACCTAGACAAGTTGTCTGCAACGGGGTTCTGTGCTCCCTTTCTATCAACAATATGCAAATAAAATTCTTGTAGCAAGAGAACCCATCTAATAAGTCTAGGTTTAGCATCTTTCTTTTCCATAATATATTTAATAGGAGCATGATCAGTTTAAATAGTTAATTTAGAATCAACAATATAAGATCTGAACTTATCACAAGCAAATACAACTGCTAAAAGCTCCTTTTCAGTAGTAGCATAATTTCTTTGAGCATTGTCTAGAGTCTTACTAGCATAATGAATAACATTTAATTTCTTATCAACTCTTTGCCCTAGAACATCACCTACAACATAATCACTAGCATCACACATAATTTCAAAGGGTAGGTTACAATCAGGTGGCTGAACAATAGGTGCAGTGACTAATGCTTTCTTAAGTATTTCAAATGCTTCTACACAATCATCATCAAAGACAAATGGTATATCTTTTTGCAATAAATTAGTCAGAGGCCGGAATTTTTTTGAGAAGTCCTTAATGAACCTCCTGTAAAATCCGGCGTGACCAAGGAAACTTATTATACCTTTGATATCCCTGGGACATGGCATCTTTTCAATAGCATCAACCTTGGCTTTATCAACTTCAATACCTCTTTCAGAAACTTTATGCCCCAAGACAATACCTTCATTAACCATAAAGTGGCACTTTTCCCA
Organism: Triticum monococcum; assembly: GCA_034509565.1. Taxonomy (NCBI): domain Eukaryota; kingdom Viridiplantae; phylum Streptophyta; class Magnoliopsida; order Poales; family Poaceae; genus Triticum; species Triticum monococcum. Next base: position 475,867,613 of record CM067846.1, read on the forward strand.
ATTCAAGACAAGATTAGTTTCTTCACATCTCTGCAAAACTCGATCAAGATTGCTCAAGCAATCATCAAAAGAGGAACCATAGATGGAAAAGTCGTCCATGAAAACCTCACAAATCTTTTCACAAAAGTCAGAGAATATAGCCATCATGCATCTTTGAAAGGTAGCAGGTGCATTACATAAACCAAAAGGCATACGTCTATAAGCAAAAGTACCAAAAGGGCATGTAAAAGTAGTCTTTGATTGATCTCTAGCCGACACCGGTATTTGAGAGAAACCAAAATAACCATCTAGAAAGCAATAATGTGTATGTTTGCATAATATTTCTAGCATTTGATCAATAAAAGGTAAGGGGTAATGATCTTTCTTAGTAGCTTTATTTAATTTGCGGAAATCAATTACCATCCTATAACCTGTGATAATTCTTTGTGGAATCAATTCATCTTTATCATTAGGAACAACAGTAATACCTCCCTTCTTAGGGACACAATGGACATGACTTACCCATTCACTATCAGCAACGGGATAGATTATAACTGCCTCCAGAAGCTTTAGTATTTCTTTTCTTACCACTTCTTTCATCTTAGGATTCAGACGTCGTTGAGGATCACAAAATGGTTTGGCATCTGCTTCCAAATTTATTTTATGTTGACATAGAGTGGGACTAATGCCCTTAAGATCATCAAGAGTATATCCAATAGCAGCACGATGCTTCTTCTGACTTTTCAATAATCTTTCTTCTTCATGCTCTGAAAGGTTAGCACTAATAATAACATGATATATCTTCTTTTCATCAAGATAAGCATATTTAAGATTATCAGGCAACAGTTTGAGCTCAAACACGGGATCACCCTTGGGTGGAGGTGGATCCCCTAAAATTTCAACAGGAAAATTGTGTTGCAGAATAGGTTCCTGTTTAAAGAATACTTCATCTATTTCCCTTCTTTCATTCATGAACATATCATTTTCATGGTCTAGCAAATAGTGTTCTAAAGGATCACTAGGAGGTACGGCAATAGAAGCAAGACCAATAATTTCATCCTTACTTGGTAATTCTTCCTCACGATGTTGTTTACTAAATTTAGAGAAATTAAACTCATGAACCATATCATCCAAGCCAACGGTAACAACATTCTTTGTGCAATCTATGGTAGCATTGACAGTATTTAAGAAGGGTCTACCAAATATAATGGGGCAAAAGCTATCTTGCGGAGAAGTAAGAACAAGAAAATCAGCAGGATATTTAGTTTTCCCACACATGACTTCAACATCTCTAACAATTCCAATTGGTGAAATAGTATCTCTATTGGCAAGTTTAATTGTGACATCAATACCTTCTAACTCAACAAGTGCAATTTCATTCTTAATTTCTTCGTATAAAGTATGCGGTATAACACTAGCACTCGCACCCATATCACATAAGCCATGATAACAATGATCTTCTATTTTAACAGAAATAACAGGCATGCCTACCACAGGTCTATGTTTATCTTTATCACAAGGTTTAGCAATTCTAGCAGTTTCACCTTTGAACTAAATAACATGCCCATCAATATTATCAGATAAGAGATCTTTAACAATAGCAATATTAGGTTCTACTTTAACTTGCTCAGGAGGTGTATAAGTTCTAATATTGCTTTTACCAACAACAGTTGAAGCTTTAGCATGATCCTTTATTCTAACAGGGAAAGGTGGTTTCTCAACATAAGAAGTAGGAACAATAGGATCATTATAAGTGACAGTCTTTTCTTCAACTTTAATAGGTGCAGCTACTTTTACTTCTATGGGAGGATGATATTTAAACCACTTCTCCTTAGGGAGATCAACATAAGTAGCAAAAGATTCACAGAAAGAAGCTACTATCTCAGAGTCAAGTCCATATTTAGTGCTAAACTTACGGAAAATATCGGTGTCCATAAAAGATTTAACACAATCAAACTTAGGTGTCATACCTGACTCCTTACCTTCGTCGAGGTCCCAATCTTTAGAGTTGTGTTTAATTCTATCCAATAAATTCCATCTGAATTCAATAGTCTTCATCATAAAAGAGCCAACACAAGAAGTATCGAGCATGGTGCGATTGTTATCAGAAAGCTGAGCATATAAATTTTGAATAATCATTTTTCTTGAGAGCTCGTGATTGGGGCATGAATATAACATTGATTTAAGCCTCCCCCAAGCTTGAGCGATGCTTTCTCCTTCGCAAGGCCAGAAATTATATATATAAGTGCGATCACGATGAACAAGATGCATAGGGTAATACTTTTGATGAAATTCCAACTTCAATCTTTTATAGTCCCATGATCTCATATCATCACATAGCCTATACCATATCAATGCGTCTCCCTTCAAAGATAAAGGGAAGACCTTCTTCTTAGCAACATCATCGGGTATACCTGCAAGCTTAAATAATCCACAAACTTCATCCACATATATTAAGTGCTCATCAGGATGCTTTGTTCCATCTCCTGTAAAAGGGTTAGCTAGCAGTTTTTTCCATCATACCCGAAGGAAATTCAAAAGGAGTTTCATTTTCAATAGGTTCAGTTGGTTGAGGAGCAACTCTTTGCTCTACTGGATGGGGTGAAGATACCCCGAACAAGCCCCTCAGAGAATTACTTTCCATATTAACAAGTGACAGTAAATTTCAGCACACTATAAATTTTTTTTCCTTACCAAATTCCACCTACCAAAGGCGCTACACTCCCCGGCAACGGTGCCAGAAAAGATTCTTGATGACCCACAAGTATAGGGGATCTATCGTAGTCCTTTCGATAAGTAAGAGTGTCGAACCCAACGAGGAGCAGAAGGAAATGATAAGCGGTTTTCAGCAAGGTATTCTCTGCAAGTACTGAAATAAGTGGTAATAGATAGTTTTGTGATAGCATAAATTGTAACGAGAAACAAGTAACAAAAGTAAATAAAGTGCAGCAAGGTGGCCCAATCCTTTTTGTAGCAAAGGACAAGCCGGAACAAACTCTTATAATAGGAAAAGCGCTCCCGAGGACACATGGGAATATCGTCAAGCTAGTTTTCATCACGTTCATATGATTCGCGTCCGATACTTTGATAATTTGATATGTGGGTGGACCGGTGCTTGGGTGCTGTTCTTACTTGAACAAGCATCCCACTTATGATTAACCTCTATTGCAAGCATCCACAACTACAACAAAAGTATTAAGGTAAAAATAACCATAGCATGAAACATATGGATCCAAATCAGCCCCTTACGAAGCAACGCATAAACTAGGGTTTAAGATTCTGTCACTCTAGCAACCCATCATCTACTTATTACTTCCCAATGCCTTCCTCTAGGCCCAAATAATGGTGAAGTGTTATGTAGTCGACATTCACATAACACCACTAGAGGCTAGACAACATACATCTTATCAAAATATCAAACGAATACCAAATTCACATGACTACTAATAGCAAGACTTCTCCCTTGTCCTCATGAACAAACATAATTACTCACAAAGCATATTCATGTTCATAATCAGAGGGGTAATAATATGCATATAGGATCTGAACATATGATCTTCCACCAAATAAATCAACTAGCATCAACTACAAGGAGCAATCAACACTACTAGCAACATACTAGCACCAATCCCGAACTTTGAGACAAGAATTGGATACAAGAGATGAACTAGGGTTTGGAGATGAGATGGTGCTGGTGAAGATGTTGATGGAGATTGCCCTCTCCCGATGAGAGGAGTGTTGGTGATGACGATGGTGATGATTTCCCCTTCCCGGAGGGAAGTATCCCTGGCAGAATAGCTCTGCCGGAGCTCTAGATTGGTTCCGCCAAGGTTCCACCTCGTGGCGGCGGAATCTCATCCCGAAAGGTTCCTTCCTATTTTTTTCTCATCGAAAGACTTCATATAGGAGAAGATGGACGTCGGAGAGCCACCAGGGGGCCCATGAGGTAGGGGGGCGTGCCCTAGGGGGGGCGCCCCCACCCTCGTGAGCAGGGTGTGGGCCCCCTGGCCTTCATCTTTGGCAAGGATTTTTCTTTATTTATTTAAAGATGTTCCATGGAGTTTCAGGACTTTTGGAGTTGTGCAGGATAAGTCTCTAATATTTTCTCCTTTTCCAGCCCGGAATTCCAGCTGCCGGCATTCTCCCTCCTTATGTAAACCTTGTAAAATAAGAGAGAATAGCCATAAGTATTGTGACATAAAGTGAAATAACAGTCCATAATGCAATAAATATCGATATAAAAGCATGATGCAAAATGGACGTATCATCTGCCAGTTGCTCTTCAGTGTTGACGTGAATGATATCAATATCTTCCTTCATGACATGATCTCTGGGAAAGTGATGACAGATCTGAATGTGCTTTGTCTTCGAGTGCTGAACTGGGTTGTTGGCAATCTTGATGGCGCTTTCATTGTCGCAGTAGAGTGGCACTTGCTTCAGATGAATGCCATAGTCTTTGAGTGTTTGCTTCATCCAGAGAAGCTGAGCACAGCAAGATCCAGCAGCAATGTATTCAGATTCAGCAGTCGAGAGAGATACACAGTTCTGCTTCTTTGAAGACCAACACACAAGTGATCGTCCCAGAAAGTGACATGTCCCTGATGTAGACTTGCGATCCACCTTGTCACCAGCATAATCAGCATTCGAGAATCCAACCAGATCAAACTCTGAGCCCTTTGGATACCATAATCCTAGTGTTGGGGTGTAAGCCAAATATCGAAGGATTTGCTTCACAGCTAAGTGATGCGATTCCTTTGGTGCCGCTTGGAATCGGGCACACATGCAAACACTAAGCATGATATCTGGCCTAGATGCACATAAATAAAGCAAAGAACCAATCATGGAGTGGTATACCTTTTGATCGAACTCTTTACCATTGGCGTTAGGATCTAGATGACTCTTGGTACGCATTGGCGTCGTATAACCTTTGCAATCTTGCATTCCAAACTTCTTCAGGCAATCTTTGAGGTATTTCTCTTGAGATATGAAGATGCCATTGCGTTGCTGCCGTATTTGAAGACCAAGGAAAAACTTCAGCTCACCCATCATGGACATCTGATATTGCTCTTGCATCATGTATCCAAACTCATCACCGTAGTTCTGATTAGTGCAGCCGAAGATAATGTCATCCACATATATTTGGCACACAAACAGTTCACCAGCATATGTCTTCGTGAAGAGTGTGGGATCCAGGGAACCAGGTTTGAAGCCTTTGCTCTTCAGGAAGTCTTTGAGTGTGTCATACCAAGCACGAGGGGCTTGTTTGAGGCCATACAGTGCCTTTTTGAGCTTGTAAACCATGTCAGGACATTTTGGATCTTCAAAACCAGGCGGTTGTGCAACATACACTTCTTCTTCAATCTTGCCATTGAGAAAGGCACTCTTCACATCCATCTGATACAGAAGGATGTTATGATGATTTGCATAGGCCAGTAGTATGCGTATAGCTTCAAGCCTAGCCACAGGAGCAAATGTTTCATCGAAGTCAATTCCTTCAACTTGAGTGTATCCTTGAGCAACGAGACGAGCCTTGTTTCTGACAACTTGACCATGCTCATCTTGCTTGTTGCGATATATCCATTTAGTGCCTATGATATTGTGTTTATGAGGATCAGGACGCTTGACCAGTTCCCATACATTATTCAACTCGAACTGTTGAAGCTCTTCTTGCATAGCTTGAATCCATTCAGGTTCCATGAAGGCTTCATCAACTTTCTTGGGTTCAGATATTGAGACGAATGCAAAGTGCGCACAGAAATTTGCTAGTTGTGTTGCCCTTGAACGAGTGAGTGGACCAAGTGCATTGATGCTATCAATTATCTTCTCAATCTGTACTTCATTTGCAACACAAGGATGAACTGGACGAAGATTTTGCTCTTGCTGATCATTGTCATCGTTTGAAGAATTGTCTTCGGGACGAGCATTGTCTTCAGGTTGATTAGGTGCAAAGATGATAGGTTCCTCTTCAGGTTGTACTTCAGACGGTATGATTTCTCCAGTTCCCATAAGCTTGATGGATTCACTGGGTGGAATTTCATCTAGCACATTTGGCAGGTGCTCTCTTTGCGAGCCGTTAGTCTCATCGAAGCACACATCCACAGTTTCAACCACTTTATAGTGAAAGAGTTTGAAGACTTTGTGCTTTCGGTGCAAATTTTGAAGTGTGATGTGGATCCTTGATCCAGCACCTAGCACTAAATACTCTGAAGTAACTGACATTTGGCTTCTTAACAGTGAGGAGTTCATAGGATGTTTTCTTCAGAAGCTTGTGAAGATAAACACGGTTGATGACATGGCATGTAGTATCAATAGCTTCAGGCCAGAACTTTCTTGGTGTCTTGTATTCATCGAGCATCGTCCGAGCCATCTCAATGAGTGTTCTGTTCTTGCGTTCCATGATGCCATTCTGCTGCGGCATGTACGGAGCTGAGAACTCATGAGTGATGCCCAATGTATCGAGATAAGTGTCGAGGCCGGTGTTCTTGAATTCAGTGCCATTGTCACTTCTGATGTGCTTGATCTTGACGCCATAGTTGTTCATGGCTCGATTGGCGAAGCATCTGAAGACATCCTGCACTTCAGTCTTGTAGAGGATTATATGCACCCATGTATATCTTGAATAATCATCAACAATGACGAAGCCATAGAGACAAGCAGTAGTAGTAAGGGTAGAGTAGTGAGTAGGGCCGAAGAGGTCCATGTGTAGCAGTTTGAAGGGTTGAGTCGTTGTCATGATTGTCTTCGAGGGATGCTTGGCCCTCATCATCTTTCCAACTTCGCAGGCACCACATAAGTGATCCTTCTTGAACTTGACGCCCTCGATGCCTATGACGTGCTTATTCTTTGCAAGAGTATGCAAGTTCCTCATGCCAGCATGCCCTAGCCTCCGATGCCAGAGCCAACATTCTGAAGCTTTTGCAAGAAGACATACGACAAGCTGCGGTCCTGCTGAGAAATCTACCATGTACAAATCATCTTTCCGATACCCTTCAAAGACTAGAGACTTGTCAGATTCCATTAGAACAAGGCAACGATATTTTCCAAAAATCACAATCATGTTCAAATCGCAAAGCATTGAGACAGACATTAAGTTGAAACCAAGGGATTCAACAAGCATCACTTTATCCATGTGCTGATCCTTTGAGATTGCAACTCTACCTAGACCCAATACCTTGCTTTTACCAGTATCAGCAAATGTGATGTGACTTTTGTTAGATGGACGTAGGGTTGAGTCCATGAGAAGACTTCGTTTGCCAGTCATGTGATTAGTACATCCACTATCAATAATCCATTCTGAAGCAGCTGGTGTCATACCCTACAGTGCAGTTAGAGGGATAGGCTTCACGAAGAGCATTGTGAAGCATAAACATTTGACGAGCAAGAGGATTATTAAAGCGTAGATCGAGGTTAGGACTGATAGGACAAGTAGCAAGCGACTCAGGAACAAAATACATAATAAGACCATTTGGGCATTTGATCTTGCGCCCTACAAGATGTTTTAGGTCCCCAGCAATAGCTTCAGACGCATTTGATTTTCGGCTGGAAAGCTTTTCATGAGTTGTTGAGAGCGTTTCATGATGAATTTCAAGTTCATCATACTTAAGATGAATATTTTTTATGTCTTCAATTAAGGACTGAGATCATGTCATTTCAACGTCCAACAGGTCATCGCTTTTGTCTAACAGTTTTTGAATATGTTCCATAGCTTTCTGTTGTTCAGTTGCAATTTTAGCAAGTGTTTTGTAGCTGGGTTTGGAATCACAATCAGAGTCATCTTCACTGGATGTTTGATAGCGAGTATTGCGTGAGTTTACCTTGGCACCGCGTGCCATGAAGCAATAGGTGGGAGCGGAGTTGTCCTTGTCATTAGCATCGACATTGGTGAAGAAGTCATTGTCTTCAGTGTTGAAGATGGACTTGGCAACGTAGGCTGTAGCCAGACTTGCAATGCCAGAATTAGACTCCTCCTCAGACTCCACCTCCGCCTCCTCAGAAGCTGACTCCTCCCCTGAATCCATTTCCTTGCCCACAAACGCATGAGCCTTGCCAGCTGAGCTCTTCTTGTGTGATGAAGACTTTGAGGAAGTCTTGGAAGAAGACTTTGAGTATTTCTTCTTCTTCTTGTCATCAGAATCATATTCCTTGCTCTTCTTCTTCTTGTTCTCATTGTCCCACTGTGGACACTCAGAGATGTAGTGACCAGGTTTCTTGCACTTGTGGCATGTTCTCTTCTTGTAGTCATGAGCGGAAGCTTCATCACTCCTTGAGCTGGATCGTGAAGACTTTCTGAAGCCTTTCTTATTGGTGAATTTTTGGAACTTCTTCACAAGCATAGCAAGCTCCCTTCCAATGTCTTCAGGATCATCAGAACTGCAGTCAGATTCTTCTTCAGATGAGGAAACAACTTTTGCCTTCAAGGCACGAGTTCGACCATAGTTGGGACCGTAGATATCTCTTTTCTCAGAAAGCTGAAACTCATGTGTGTTGAGCCTTTCAAGTATGTCAGATGGATCGAGTCTCTTGAAGTCAGGGTGTTCTTGAATCATCAGGGCTAGGGTGTCAAACAAGCTGTCAAGTGATCTCAGGAGTGTCTTGACGATTTCATGCTTGGTGATCTCAGTAGCGCCGAGAGCTTGAAGCTCATTTGTGATGTCAGTGAGGCGATCAAACGTGAGCTGAACATTCTCATTGTCGTTTCTCTTGAAGCGGTTGAAGAGGTTGCGAAGGACACTGAGCCTTTGATCTCTCTGGGTTGAGACGCCTTCGTTGACCTTGGACAGCCAGTCCCAGACTAGCTTTGATGTTTCCAGAGCACTCACACGGCCATACTTCCCTTCGGTCAGATGACCGGATATGATATTCTTGGCAGTGGAATCCAGTTGAACGAACTTCTTGACATCAGCAGCGGTGACACCTTCACCAGCCTTGGGAACGCCATTCTTGACGACATACTAGAGGTCGACATCAATGGCTTCAAGATGCATGTGCATCTTATTCTTCTAGTTGGGATATTCAGTTCCATCGAAGACGGGGCACACAACGGAGACTTCAATTATCCCTGCAGTCGACATAGCTAAAACTCCAGGTGGTTAAACCGAATCACACAGAATAAGGGAGTACCTCGCTCTGATACCAATTGAAAGTGCTAGTGATCGACTAGAGGGGGGTGAATAGGTGATTTTTATTAAAGTCTTCAAAACATGGAAGTTTCGAAGACAATTGATAGAAATGAACCTATTAACATGCAGCGGAAGGTAGACTACACTAGACAAGCCATAGTCAAGTATTCAATGAAGTGAAAGCACAAAGACTAATAGCAGCTAGGCAGTATGGATCAGGATGGAAGACAGTATGAAGCCAATCAGAACAAGCAGTCACACAGTGAAGACAAATAGATAATGCAAATAGGCAATGACTTCACAAGGACCAACTGTAAATAAGGAGATGGGAAGGATAGAACCAGTTGCTCGTTGAAGACAATGATTTGTTGGACCAGTTCCAGTTGCTGTGACAACTGTACGTCTGGTTAGGGAGGCTGAGATTTAACTCAGAAGACCGTGTCTTCACCTTATTCCCCTTGAGCTAAGGACACCCAGTCCTCGCCCAATCACTCTGGTAAGTCTTCAAGGTAGACTTCCAAACCTTCACAGACTTGTTCACCGGCGACCACAATGACTCTTGGATGCTCAGAACGCGACGCCTAACCGACTGGAGGATTCACAGTCCTCAAGTGTAACAAGTCTTCAGATCACACAGACAATAAGACTTCAGTGATGCGTAACACTCTTTGGCTCTGGGTGTTTAGGGCTTTGTCCTCGCAAGTATTTCTCTCTCAAAGGCTTCGAGGTGGGTTGCTCTCAAACGACAAAAGCCGTGCACTAACTCTAAGCAACCAACCAATTTATGGTGTAGGGGGTGGGCTATTTATAGCCACTAGGCAACCCGACCCGATTTGTCCAAAATGACCCTGGGTCACTAAGAAACTGACACGTGTTCCAATGGTCAGATTTCAAACACACGTGGCAACTTTACTTGGGCTACAAGTAAAGCTGACTCATCCAGCTCTGGATAAGATTTGCTCTCATTGTCTTCGCTCGAAGGCATAGGATTTTGGTTAAGCATCTCTTCAGTCACTCTGACTTTGTTCACTGGGACCCCACTTAACAGTATGGTGGTTCCTATGACTCAACAAAGAAGAAAAGGAAACAACGAAACAACTAAGTCTTCATGCTCCATAGTCTTCACGCGATGTCTTCTCTTGTCATAGTCTTCAATGTGAATATATTCACATACCACCTTTGTCTTCAATGTCTTCATACATTTTTTGGGGTCATCTCCGATAGGAAAACCGAATCAATGAGGGACTACTACCTGTGTTATCCTGCAATTCTCACAAACACATTAGTCCCTCAACCAGGTTTGTCGTCAATACTCCAAAACCAACTAGGGGTGGCACTAGATGCACTTACATTATGCCTCTTTCTTTATATCGTAGACTTGATTTGAATAAGTTGACACCTACTGAAATATCTTTGCAAATGGCTGATAAATCAACTGCTATACCTGTCGGTATTTGTGAGGATGTGCCTGTTGTGGTTGCAAACATTACTATTTTAACGGACTTTGTTATTCTTGATATTCCTGAGGGCGATAGTATGTCTATTATTCTTGGAAGACCCTTTTTGAATACCGCAGGGGCTGTTATTGATTGCACCAAAGGCAATGTCACTTTTCATGTTAATGGTAATGAGCATACAGTACACTTTTCGAGGAAACAACCTCAAGTCCACAGTATCAATTCTATTAGAACAATTCCATCGATTATTTTTGGAGGTTTTGAATTTCCTCTTCCTATTGTTAAGAAGAAATATGATATTCTTATTGTTGGGGATGTGCATATCCCCGTTGAGGTAACCTAGTGTTATTCGAAAATTCTCCGGTTCCATGTTATCCGGAATGATTTTTGTTAACAAGACATGATCAACCTTGTTAGTGGATTCCTTTTGATGAGCATGAGATGGATGAATTCAGAAAACACAACTCTATGTACTCTCTTTTTACTTTCTATTATTTAGTTGAAATAAAGCAAAAATAGTAATTTTTGTCTGTTTTCCGAATTATCCATGCAATAAAAAATACCCCGAAAATAAAAGTTCTCCAAATTCCCTAAAAATTAAATATGTTTTTTTCTAGAATATTTGAGAATATGTGGCACTGAAAACACAGCAGGGGAGCAAGCACCTGGCCACGAGGGTGGAGGGCGCGCCCACCCCCTGGGCACGCCCCCTGCCTCGTGGGCCCATGGTGCCTCCCCTCCACTTATTCTAGCTACCACACACTCCTTCCTCCCACAAACACCACCAACCAGCTCAAACCCAAGCCCAAGCTCATCTTGCTGCCATTTTCGATCTCCTTGCTCAAAGCACCTCTCACAAAACTGCTTTGGGAGATTGTTCCTTGGTATGTGACTCCTCCAATGGTCCAATTAGTTTTTGTTCTAGTGCTTTATTCATTGTATACTTTTGCTGCTTAGGTGACCTTGTTCTTGAGCTTGCACGTCAAATTTATGTGGTCAAAAGTAGTTTTGATGCATAATATATCCTCTAGGCACTTGTGGGAGTAGTTTCTATCAATTTTGTTGAGTTCAGTTTACTTTTATTTTGAAATTACTAAAAATTTCAGAAATTTTTAGAAAAAGATGAAGAGATTCTTGAGGGGCTCATCGAGCCGAAGCTCGAAGGATAAGCAAAGTGAGGAGGATAGGAGGCCCAAATATAATCTCCCTCACACCGCGGAAGTTTGGCCGTGTGAATGGCCTTGTGATAATTTCTTCAGAGTGGCCGGGATTTATGATGATTTCTATGAATTGGCTGAGAATGCAGGCCTCACCGCCTTCCTCCACGACCAACGCGAACAGTATCTCTTACTCACCAATATCTTTGTGCAAAACTTTCATTTCCATGCTAGGAGCTCACCACCTATGGTGGAATTGTATTTATATGATGAGCATAAGGAGATGTCACTTCATGATTTTGTTGGGTTTGTTTGATCCCTTTTGAGGGCAGTGTAGAGGAACCACATCGTGACGATGTGGATGGGTTTATTGATACCATTACTGTAGGGGAAATGAGGAAGGTTTCCGACGGACGAATTACTAGCATACACTTTCCCGTTCTACGTTACTTTGCTATATTTTCTAGTAGATGCTTAATTGGGCGCGGAAACTGTGGAAACCTAAGTGCCCCTGATATTGTTATTTTGTGCCATGCCTTATTTCGTGATGGCACATTCAGTATCGGCGCTATTATTACAAAGCGGTTAAATCTTAACCATACTAAGGGCCCTGTCCTTGGAGGCATCTTCACCTCGCGCCTCGCTGCACATTTTAGCATACCTATTAGGCATTATGAGAAAAAAGAAAAATTGTTGCCTCATGTTTATCTAGATTATAAGAGTATGGTAGCACATGATTTTATTGTTAAGAATAGGGAAAATGCGCTTAAGTACAAATTAATATTTGGTAAAAATCATCCTGAGACTATTACCCTGCCTGCTCCTTCCTTGTTTGATTTATCTGCAGGCAAGTACCTTGTCCCGTTGGAGGCCATTCACGCCTACCGAAACCCTACATCAGCTACAGAGCCAGAGCCAGAACCACAATTTGATCCTCCACGATAGTCTGATTACCAGTGGGATCCGGAGGTGATTGCCAACCAGTGGCAATCCGAGGCTTCTTCACAGTATGACCCCAACTATAACTTTGGATATCCGCCAGGCCAGTCGTGGCCACAGACCAACTTAGGCCAAAAGCCTAAGCTTGGGGAGTACGTATTTTTCACTGACATTACATTTATGTTCACACACTCATTGCTAGTTGTCGGTGCTCATACTTTTTCATTGTATCATCCATTGCTAGTTTATTTTCCTTTTTATGCTTTCTTCTTGTGTGTTTAATAAACCTTATAAAAACAAAAAATTAGTTGTAGCCTTTAATTAGTTTACTTTCCATGCTTGTAGTAGTAATTAAAAAGAAAACCCAAAAAGATTTCTCATTCTTCTTTTGCTTGTTGGGAGCTTTCTTGTGTAAATAGTTTTGTTTCTTTTCTGTCCTTTGGGGTTGAAAGGAGAAGACCATAATTAAAATGTTAAAGTGGCTCTTATATGCATTATTGATTGATACGTCTCCGTTGTATCTACTTTTCCAAACACTTTTGCCCTTGTTTTGGACTCTAACTTGCATGATTTGAATGGAACTAACCCGGACTGACGCTGTTTTCAGCAGAATTGCCATGGTGTTATTTATGTGCAGAAAAAAAAGTTCTAGGAATGACCTGAAACTCCACGGAGATTATTTTTGGAAATAATAAAAAATACAGGCAAAGAATCAAGGCTAGGGGCCCACACCCTAGCCACGAGGGTGGGGGGACGCCCCCTGCCTCGTGGTCCCCCTGGAGCTCCATCGACCTCAACTCCAACTCTATATATTCGTGTTCGGGGAGAAAAAAATAAGGGAGAAGGATTCATCATGTTTTACGATACGAAGCCACCGCCAAGCCCTAAACTCTCTCAGGAGGGCTGATCTGGAGTCCGTTCGGGGCTTCGGAGAGGGGAATCCATCGCCGTCGTCATCATCAACCATCCTCCATCAACAATTTCATGATGCTCACCACCGTGTGTGAGTAATTCCATCATAGGCTTGCTGGACAGTGATGGGTTGGATGAGATTCATCATGTAATCGTGTTAGTTTTGTTAGAGTTTGATCCCTAGTATCCACTATGTTCTGAGATTGATGTTGCTTTGACTTTGCTATGCTTAATGCTTGTCAGTAGGGCCCGAGTGCCATGATTTCCGATCTGAACCTATTATGTTTTCATGAATATATGTGAGTTCTTGATCCTATCTTGCAAGTCTATAGTCACCTACTGTGTTATGATCAGGCAACCCCGAAGTGACAATAATCGGGACCACTCCCGGTGTTGACCGTAGTTTGAGGAGTTCATGTATTCACTATGTGTTAATGCTTTAGTCCGACACACTATTAAAAGGAGGCCTTAATATCCCTTAGTTTCGACTAGGACCCCGCTGCCACGGGAGGGTAGGACAAAAGATGTCATGCAAGTTCTTTTCCATAAGCACGTATGACTATATTCGGAATACATGCCTACATTACATTGATGAATTGGAGCTAGTTCTGTGTCACCCTATGTTATGGCTGTTACATGATGAACCACATATGGCATAATTTTCTATCACCGATCCATTGCTTACGCGCTTTTCACATATTGTTCTTCGCTTATTTACTTTTCCGTTGCTATTGTTACAATCACTATAAAACAACAAAAATATTACTTTTGCTACCGTTACATTTTGCCACTGTTACCACTACTATCATATTACTTTGCTACTAAATACTTTGCTGCAGATATTAAGTTATCCGGGTGTGGTTGAATTGACAATTCAACTGCTAATACTTGAGAATATTCTTTGGCTCCCCTTGTGTCGAATCAATAAATTTGGATTGAATACTCTACCCTCGAAAACTATTGCGATCCCCTATACTTGTGGGTTATCAAGACTATTTTCTCGCGCCATTGCAGGGGAGCATAACTCTATTATTTGAGTCACTTGGGATTTATATCTGCTTATCATTATGAAGAACTTGAAAGATCCGAGAACCAAGATTTATCCCTCAACTATGAGGGGAGGTAAGGAACTGCCGTCTAGCTTTGCACTTGATTCACCTTCGATTTTGAGTAAGCTTGAGACACCTAGACCTGCTTCTGCTATTAATTTTGATATGTCGCATATTATTGATGATGCCACTTCTTATATGCATGATACTTATGATGAAAATACTTCTATGCTTGGTACAACTGTGCCGCTTGGTGAATTTCTTGATGAACAACTTGCTAGGTCTAGAGAGAATGAAATTATTGAAACTGATAATATTAATGAAAGTGATGATGAAGGCTCTCCTAATAAATATGAATTACCTATTGTGCTTAGGGCTATGTTATGGATGAAGAAACTAAAAGAGACTTTCTTGCTTGCAATGATAGAAGTGATCTTAAGAAATTATTAGCTAAGCTTAAACAAAAAACTCTGAATGCTAGAATGAAATATGATCTTGCTTATGCTACTTCACCTATCTTTGTTACTGATAAGGATTATGAATTCTCTATTGATCCTGATATAATTACTTTGGTTGAATCTGGTGTTGGGGAACGTAGTAATTTCAAAAAATTCCTACGCACACGCAAGATCATGGTGATGCACAACAATGAGAGGGGAGAGTGTTGTCTATGTACCCTTGTAGACCGGAAGCGGAAGCGTTATAACAACATAGTTGATGTAGTCGTACGTCTTCACGGCCCGACCGATCAAGCACCGAAACTACGGCACCTCCGAGTTTTTGCACATGTTCAGCTCGATGACGATCCCTGGACTCCGATCCAGCAAAGTGTCGGGGATGAGTTCCGTCAGCACGATGGCGTGGTGATGATCTTGATGTTCTACCGTCGCAGGGCTTCGCCTAAGCACCGCTATAATATTATCGAGGATTATGGTGGAGGGGGCACCGCACATGGCTAAGAGATCAATGATCAATTGTTGTGTCTCTGGGGTGCCCCCTGCTCCCGTATATAAAGGAGTGGAGGAGGGGGCCGGCCAAGGAGGGTGGCGCGCTCAAGGGGGGGGGGGAGTCCAACTCCCACCGGGAGTAGGACTCCCCCTTTTCCTATTAGGAGTAGGAGAGGGAAGGAAGAGGAAGGAGGGAGGAAGGAAAGGGGGGCCGGCCCCCCTCCCAATTCGGATTGGGCTTCGGGGGGGGGGCTCCCTTGCTCCTTTCCCCTCCTTTCCACTAAGGCCCAATAAGGCCCATATACCTCCCGGGGGGTTCCGATAACCTCCCGGTGATCCGGTATTGTCCCAATCTTACCTGGAACCTTTTCGGTGTCCAAATATAGTCGTCCAATATATCGATCTTTATGTCTCGGCCATTTCGAGAATCCTCGTCAAGTCCGTGATCACATCCGGGACTCCGAGCAACCTTCGGTACATCAAAATATATAAACTCATAATGAGACTGTCATCGTAACGTTAAGCGTGCAGACCCTACAGGTTCGAGAACAATGTAGACATGACCGAGACACGTCTCCGGTCAATAGCCAATAGCGGAACCTGGATGCTCATATTGGCTCCTACATATTCTACGAAGATCTTTATCGGTCAGACCGCATAACAACATA
Organism: Triticum monococcum; assembly: GCA_034509565.1. Taxonomy (NCBI): domain Eukaryota; kingdom Viridiplantae; phylum Streptophyta; class Magnoliopsida; order Poales; family Poaceae; genus Triticum; species Triticum monococcum. The sequence continues at coordinate 475,883,840 of CM067846.1, forward strand.
TGTTGTTCCCTTTGTCATCGGTATGTTACTTGCCCGAGATTCGATCACCGGTATCTCAATACCTAGTTCAATCTCGTTACTGGCAAGTCTCTTTACTCGTTCCGTAATACAACATATTGCAATTAACTTATTAGTTGCAATGCTTGCAAGGCTTAAGTATGTGTATTACCAAGAGGGCCCAGAGATACCTCTCCGACAATCGGAGCAACAAATCCTAATCTCGAAATATGCCAACCCAACATGTACCTTTGGAGACACCTGTAGAGCACCTTTATAATCACCCAGTTACGTTGTGATGTTTGGTAGCACACAAAGTGTTCCTTCGGTAAATGGGAGTTGCATAATCTCATAGTCATAGGAACATGTATAAGTCATGAAGAAAGCAATATCAACATACTAAACGATCGAGTGCTAAGCTAATGGAATGGGTCATGTCAATCACATCATTCTCCTAATGATGTGATCCCGTTAATCAAATGACAACTCATGTCTATGGTTAGGAAACATAACCATCTTCGATTAACGAGCTAGTCAAGTAGAGGCATACTAGTGACACTTTGTTTGTCTATGTATTCACACAAGTATTACGTTTCCGGTTAATGCAATTCTAGCATGAATAATAAACATTTATCATGATATAAGGAAATAAATAATAACTTTATTATTGCCTCTAGGGCATATTTCCTTCAGTCTCCCACTTGCACTAGAGTCAATAATCTAGATTACACAGTAATGATTCTAACACCCATGGAGCCTTGGTGCTGATCATGTTTTGCTCGTGGAAGAGGCTTAGTCAATGGGTCTGCTACATTCAGATCGTATGTATCTTGCAAATCTCTATGTCTCCCACCTGGACTAGATCCCGGATGGAATTGAAGCGTCTCTTGATGTGCTTGGTTCTCTTGTGAAATCTGGATTCCTTTGCCAAGGCAATTGCACCAGTATTGTCACAAAAGATTTTCATTGGACCCGATGCACTAGGTATGACACCTAGATCGGATATGAACTGCTTCATCCAGACTCCTTCGTTTGCTGCTTCCGAAGCAGCTATGTACTCCGCTTCACATGTTGATCCCGCCACGACGCTTTGTTTAGAACTACACCAACTGACAGCTCCACCGTTTAATGTAAATACGTATCCGGTTTGCGATTTTGAATCGTCCGGATCAGTGTCAAAGCTTGCATCAACGTAACCATTTACGATGAGCTTTTTGTCACCTCCATATACGAGAAACATATCCTTAGTCCTTTTCAGGTATTTCAGGATGTTCTTAACCACTGTCCAGTGATCCAGTCCTGGATTACTTTGGAACCTCCCTGCTAGACTTATAGCAAGGCACACATCAGGTCTGGTACACAACATTGCATACATGATAGAGCCTATGGTTGAAGCATAGGGAACATCTTTCATTTTCTCTCTATCTTCTGCAGTGGTCGGGCATTGAGTCTTACTCAACTTCACACCTTGTAACACAGGCAAGAATCATTTCTTTGCTTGATCCATTTTGAACTTCTTCAAAACTTTGTCAAGGTATGTGCTTTGTGAAAGTCCAATTAAGCGTCTTGATCTATCTCTATAGATCTTAATGCCCAATATGTAAGCAGCTTCACCGAGGTCTTTCATTGAAAAACTCTTATTCAAGTATCCCTTTATGCTATCCATAAATTCTATATCATTTCCGATTAGCAATATGTCATCCACATATAATATCAGAAATGCTACGGAGATCCCACTCCTTTCTTGTAAATACAGGCTTCTCCAAAAGTCTGTACAAAACCAAATGCTTTGATCACACTATCAAAGCGGTTATTCCAACTCCGAGACGCTTGCACCAGTCCATAAATGGATCGCTGGAGCTTGCACACTTTGTTAGCTCCTTTTGGATCGACAAAACCTTCCGGCTGCATCATATACAACTCTTCTTCCAGAAATCCATTCAGGAATGCAGTTTTGACATCCATCTGCCAAATTTCGTAATCATAAAATGCGGCAATTGCTAACATGATTCAGACAGACTTAAGCATCGCTACGGGTGAGAAGGTCTCATCGTAGTCAATTCCTTGAACTTGTCGAAAACCTTTTGCGACAAGTCGAGCTTTGTAGACAGTAACATTACCGTCAGCGTCAGTCTTCTTCTTGAAGATCCATTTATTTTCAATTGCTTGCCGATCATTGGGAAAGTCAACCAAAGTCCACACTTTGTTCTCATACATGGATCCCATCTCAGATTTCATGGCTTCAAGCCATTTTGCAGAATCTGGGCTCACCATTGCTTCCTCATAGTTCGTAGGTTCATCATGATCTAGTAGCATGACTTCCAGAATAGGATTACCGTACCACTCTGGTGCGGATCTTACTCTGGTTGATCTACGAGGTTTAGTAGTAACTTGTTCTGAAGTTTCATGATCATCATCATTAGCTTCCTCACTAATTGGTGTAGGTGTAACAGAAACCGGTTTCTATGATGTACTACTTTCCAATAAGGGAGCAGGTACAGTTACCTCATCAAGTTCTACTTTCCTCCCACTCACTTCTTTCGAGAGAAACTCCTTCTCTAGAAAGGATCCATTCTTAGCAACAAATGTCTTGCCTTCGGATCTGTGATATAAGGTGTACCCAACAGTCTCCTTCGGGTATCCTATGAAGACACATTTCTCCGATTTGGGTTCGAGCTTATCAGGTTGAAGCTTTTTCACATAAGTATCGCAGCCCCAAACTTTCAGAAACGACAACTTTGGTTTCTTGCCAAACCATAGTTCATAAGGCGTCGTCTCAATGGATTTTGATGGTGCCCTATTTAACGTGAATGCGGCCGTCTCTAAAGCATAACCCCAAAACGATAGCGGTAAATCTGTAAGAGACATCATAGATCGCACCATATCAAGTAAAGTACGATTACGACGTTCGGACACACCATTACGCTGCGGTGTTCCGGGTAGCGTGAGTTGCGAAACTATTCCGCATTGTTTCAAATGTAAACCAAACTCGTAACTCAAATATTCTCCTCGACGATTAGATCATAGAAACTTTATTTTCTTGTTACGACGATTTTCAACTTCACTCTGAAATTCTTTGAAATTTTCAAATGTTTCAGACTTATGTTTCATTAAGTAGATATACCCATATCTGCTTAAATCATCTGTGAAGGTGAGAAAATAACGATATCCGCCACGAGCTTCAACATTCATTGGACCACATACATCTGTATGTATGATTTCCAACAAATCTGTTGCTCTCTCCATAGTACCGGAGAATGGTGTTTTAGTCATCTTGCCCATGAGGCACGGTTCACAAGTACCAAGTGATTCATAATCAAGTGGTTCCAAAAGTACATCAGTATGGAGTTTCTTCATGCGCTTTACACCGATATGACCTAAACGGCAGTGCCACAAATAAGTTGCACTATCATTATCAACTCTTCATCTTTTGGCTTCTACATTATGAATATGTGTATCACTACCATCGAGATTCATCAAAAATAGACCACTCTTCAAGGGTGCATGACCATAAAAGATATTACTCATATAAATAGAACAACCATTATTCTCTGATTTAAATGAATAATTGTCTCGCATCAAACAAGATCCAGATATAATGTTCATGCTCAACGCTGGTACCGAATAACAATTATTTAGGTCTAATACTAATCCCGATGGTAGATGTAGAGGTAGCGTGCTGACCGCGATCACATCGACTTTGGAACCATTCCCCACGTGCATCGTCACCTTGTCCTTCGCCAGCGTTCGCTTAATCTGTAGTCCCTGTTTCGAGTTGCAAATATTAGCAACAGAACCAGTATCAAATACCCAGGTGCTACTGTGAGCTCTAGTAAGGTACACATCAATAACATGTATATCACATATACCTTTGTTCACCGTGCCATCCTTCTTATCCGCCAAATACTTGGGGCAGTTCCGCTTCCAGTGACCGGTCTGCTTGCAGTAGAAGCACTCAGTTTCAGGCTTAGGTCCAGACTTGGGTTTCTTCTCCTGAGCAGCAACTTGCTTGCTGTTCTTCTTGAAGTTCCCCTTCTTCTTCCCCTTGCCCTTTTTCTTGAAACTAGTGGTCTTGTTGACCATCAACACTTGATGCTCCTTCTTGATTTCTACCTCCGCAGCTTTTAGCATTGCGAAGAGCTCGGGAAGTGTCTTATCCATCCCTTGCATATTATAGTTCATCATGAAGCTCTTGTAGCTAGGTGTAAGTGATTGGAGAATTCTGTCAGTGACGCAATCATCCGGAAGATTAACTCCCAGTTGAATCAAGTGATTATTATACCCAGACATTTTGAGTATATGCTCACTGACAGAACTGTTCTCCTCCATCTTGCAGCTATAGAACTTATTGGAGACTTCATATCTCTCAATCCGGGCATTTGCTTGAAATATTAGCTTCAACTCCTGGAACATCCCATATGCTCCATGACGTTCAAAACGTCGTTGAAGACCCGGTTCTAAGCCGTAAAGCATGGCACATTGAACTATCGAGTGGTCATCAGCTTTGCTCTGCCGGACGTTCTTAACGTCGTCAGTTGCATCAGCAGCAGGCCTGGCACCCAGCGGTGCTTCCAGGACATAATTCTTCTATGCAGCAATGAGGATAATCCTCAAGTTATGGACCCAGTCCGTATAATTGCTACAATCATCTTTCAACTTTGCTTTCTCAAGGAACACATTAAAATTCAACGGAACAACAGCACGGGCCATCTATCTACAATCAAACATAAACAAGCAAGATACTATCAGGTACTAAGTTCATGATAAATTTAAGTTCAATTAATCATATTACTTAAGAACTCCCACTTAGAAAGACATCCCTCTAATATTCTAAGTGATCACATGATCCAAATCAACTAAACCATAACCGATCATCACGTGAAATGGAGTAGTTTTCAATGGTGAACATCACTATGTTGATCATATCTACTATATGATTCACGCTCGACCTTTCAGTCTCAGTGTTCTGAGGCCATATCTGCATATTCTAGGCTCGTCAGGTTTAACCCGAGTATTCTGCGTGTGCAAAACTGGCTTGCACCCGTTGTAGATGGACGTAGAGCTTATCACACCTGATCATCATGTGGTGTCTGGGCACGACGAACTTTGGCAACGGTGCATACTCAGGGAGAACACTTTTATCTTGAAATTTAGTGAGAGATCATCTTATAATGCTACTGTCAATCAAAGCAAGATAAGATGCATAAAAGATAAACATCACATACAATCAATGTAAGTGATATGATATGGCCATCATCATCTTGTGCTTGTGATCTCCATCTCCGAATCATCGTCATGATCACCATCGTCACCGGCGCGACACCTTGATCTCCATCGTTGTCGTCTCGCCAATCTTATGCTTCTACGACTATCGCTACCGCTTAGTGATAAAGTAAAGCATTACAGGGCAATTGCATTGCATACAATAAAGCGACAACCATATGGCTCCTGCCAGTTGCCGATAGCTTGGTTACAAAACATGATCAGCTCATACAATAAAATTTAGCATCATGCCTTGACCATATCACATCACAACATGCCCTGCAAAAACAAGTTAGACATCCTCTACTTTGTTTGTTGCAAGTTTTACGTGGCTGCTACGGGCTTAGAAAGAACCAATCTTACCTACGCATCAAAAACCACAACGATAGTTTGTCAAGTTGGTGCTGTTTTAACCTTCGCAAGGACCGGGCGTAGCCACACTCGGTTCAACTAAAGTTGGAGAAACTGACACCCGCCAGCCACCTGTGTGCAAAGCACGTCGGTAGAACCAGTCTCGCGTAAGCGTACGCGCAATGTCAGTCCGGGCCGCTTCATCCAACAATACCGCCGAACCAAAGTATGACATGCTGGTAAGCAGTATGACTTATATCGCCCACAACTCACTTGTGTTCTACTCGTGCATATAACATCAACACATAAAACCTAGGATCAGATGCCACTGTTGGGGAACGTAGTAATTTCAAAAAAATTCCTACGCACACGCAAGATCATGGTGATGCACAGCAACGAGAAGGGAGAGTGTTGTCTATGTACCCTTGTAGACCGGAAGCGGAAGCGTTATAACAATGCGGTTGATGTAGTCGTACGTCTTCACGGCCCGACCGATCAAGCACCGAAACTATGGCACCTCCGAGTTTTTGCACACATTCAGCTCGATGACGATCCCCGGACTCTGATCCAGCAAAGTGTCGGGGATGAGTTCCGTCAGCACGACCGCGTGGTGACGATCTTGATGTTCTACCGTCGCAGGGCTTCGCCTAAGCACCGCTACAATATTATCGAGGATTATGGTGGAGGGGGGCACCGCACACGGCTAAGAGATCAATGATCAATTGTTGTGTCTTTGGGGTGCCCCCTGCCCCCGTATATAAAGGAGTGGAGGAGGGGGCCGGCCAAGGAGGGTGGCGCACTCAAGGGGGGGAGTCCAACTCCCACCGGGAGTAGGACTCCCCTTTTTCCTATTAGGAGTAGGAGAGGGAAGGAAGAGGAAGGAGGGAGGAAGGAAAGGGGGGGCGACCCCCCTCTCAATTCGGATTGGGATTGGGGGGGGGGGCGCCCCCTCCCTTGCTCCTTTCCCCTCCTTTCCACTAAGGCCCAATAAGGCCCATATACCTCCCAGGGGGTTCCGATAACCTCCCGGTGATCCGGTATTGTCCCAATCTTACCCGGAACCTTTCCGGTGTCCAAATATAGTCGTCCAATATATCGATCTTTATGTCTCGACCATTTCGAGACTCCTCGTCAAGTCCGTGATCACGTCCGGGACTCCGAACAACCTTTGGTACATCAACATATATAAACTCATAATGAAACTGTCATCGTAATGTTAAGCGTGCGGACTCTACGGGTTCGAGAACAATGTAGACATGACCGAGACACGTCTCCGGTTAATAACCAATAGCGGAACCTGGATGCTCATATTGGCTCCTACATATTCGACGAAGATCTTTATCGGTCAGACCGCATAACAACATACGTTGTTCCCTTTGTCATCGGTATGTTACTTGCCCGAGATTCCATCGTCGGTATCTCAATACCTAGTTCAATCTCGTTACCGGCAAGTCTCTTTACTCATTCCGTAATACATCATCTTGCAACTAACTTATTAGTTGCATTGCTTGCAAGGCTTAAGTGATGTGTATTACCAAGAGGGCCCAGAGATACCTCTCCGACAATCGGAGCGACAAATCCTAATCTCGAAATACGCCAACCCAACATGTACCTTTGGAGACACCTGTAGAGCACCTTTATAATCACCCATTTACGTTGTGACATTTGGTAGCACACAAAGTGTTCCTCCGGTAAACGGGAGTTGCATAATCTCATAGTCATAGGAACACGTATAAGTCATGGAGAAAGCAATAGCAACATACTAAACGATCGGGTGCGAAGCTAATGGAATGGGTCATGTCAATCACATCATTCTCCTAATGATGTGATCCCGTTAATCAAATGACAACTCATGTCTATGGTTAGGAAACATAACCATCTTTGATTAACGAGCTAGTCAAGTAGAGGCATACTAGTGACACTTTGTTTGTCTATGTATTCACACAAGTATAACGTTTCCGGTTAATACAATTCTGGCATGAATAATAAACATTTATCATGATATAAGGAAATAAATAATAACTTTATTATTGCCTCTAGGGCATATTTCCTTCATCTGGTCCTTTTTATGGCTATGAATCTAAAACTGTTGTGGCACATCTTACTAAATTAAATGATATAGCCACCCTATTCACTAATGATGAGAGAACTTGCTACTTTTATATCCTTAAAATATTTCCGTTCTCATTAAAGGGTGATTCTAAGATATGGTTTAATTCTCTTGATCCTGGTTGTGTGCGTAGTCCCCAGGATATGATTTATTACTTCTCTGCTAAACATTACCCTGCTCATAAGAAACAAGCTGCCTTAAGGGATATATATAATTTTGTGCAAATTGAAGAAGAGAGTCTCCCACAAGCTTGGGGAGGCTTCTCCAATTACTTAATGCTTTGCCTAATCATCCTCTTAAGAAAAATGAAATACTTGATATCTTTTATAATGGACTAACCGATGCTTCCAGAGATTACCTGGATAGTTGTGCTGGTTCTGTTTTCAGGGAAATAACACTAGATGAAGCTGAAATTCTATTGAATAATATGTTGACAAATGAAAATAATTGGACACTTCCTGAGCCAACTCCTGAGCCTATTCCTAAACCAACTCCAAAGAAAAGGGGTGTTCTATTTCTCAGTCCTAAAGATATGCAAGAGGCAAAGAAATCCATGAAAGAAAAGGGTATTAAAGCTTAAGATGTTAAGAATTTACCTCCTATTGAAGAAATACTTGGTCTTAATTTACCGCATGTTGAAGAAATATATGGTTTTAATCCATCACCTATTGAAGGAACACACGGTCTTGATAACACGACACAGGTAGTAAAGGTAAATTCTCTCTATAGATATGATAAAGTTGAATTCCCTCCTACTAAGTTTGCTAGCCAATGTTTGGATGAGTTTGATAACTTTATGGTTAAGCAAGAAGACTTCAATGCTTATTTTGGTAGACAATTAAAACAAAATGCTTATATGATTGAACACTTGGGTGATTATATGTCTAGAGTTAAATGTGAACTTAAACTCATTAGTAAACATGCTTCTATGGTTACCACTCAAGTAGAAGAAGTACTTAAAGCTCAGAATGATTTGCTCAATGAATTAAATAGTAAGAAAAATGATAATGCTGTTAGAGTTACGACTAGAGGTGGTAAAATGACTCAGGAACCTTTGTATCCTAAAGGCCATCCTAAGAGAATTGAGCAAGATTCTCAGAGAAATAATATAGATGCACCTAGTCCTTCTAAAATGAAGAAAAAGAAAAATGATAGGACTTTGCATGCTTCTAGTGAACCTGTTATTAACACACCTGAGAATCCCAATGAGGGAGTCCTGGATTAGGGGGTCTCCGGACAGCCGGACTATATCCTTTGGCCGGACTATTGGACTATGAAGACACAAGATTGAAGACTTCATCCTGTGTCCGGATGGGACTCTACTTGGCGTGGAAGGCAAGCTAGGCAATACGGATATGCATATCTCCTCCTTTGTAACCGACCTTATGTAACCCTAGCCTCCTCCGGTGTCTATATAAACCTGAGGGTTTTAGTCCGTAGGACAACATACAATCATACCATAGGCTAGCTTCTAGGGTTTAGCCTCTCTGATCTCGTGGTAGATCAACTCTTGTACTACCATATTATCAAGAATAATCAAGCAGGACATAGGGTTTTACCTCCATCAAGAGGGCCCGAACCTGGGTAAAACATTGTGTCCCCTGCCTCCTGTTACCATCCGCCTTAGACGCATAGTTCAGGACCCCCTACCCGAGATCCGCCGGTTTTGACACCGACACCCAATGATATCTCTATTTCTGATGCTGAAACACAATCTGGTAATGAACATGAAACTAGTGATAATGTTAATGATGATGTTCATGTTGATGCTCAACCTAGTAATGATAATGATATAGAAATTGAACCTGCTGTTGATCTTGATAACCCACAATCAAAGAATCAACGTTATGGTAAGAAATACTTTGTTGCTAAGAAGCACGGTAAAGAAAGAGAACCATGGGTTTAGAAACCCATGCCTTTTCCTCCCAAACCATCCAAGAAAAAGGATGATGAGGATTTTGAGCGCTTTGCTGAAATGATTAGACCTATCTTTTTGCGTATGCGATTAACTGATATGCTCAAAATGAATCCTTATGCTAAGTATATGAAAGAAATTGTCACTAATAAAAGAAAGATACCGGAAGCTGAAATTTCCACCATGCTTGCTAATTATACTTTTAAGGGTGGAATACCCAAGAAACTAGGAGAACCATGAGTACCAACTATACCATGCTCCACTAAAAGAAACTATGTTAGAATTGCTTTATGTGATCTTGGAGCCGGTGTTAGTGTTATGCCCCTCTCTTTATATCATAGACTTGATTTGAATAAGTTGACACCTACTAAAATATCTTTGTGAATGGCTGATAAATCAACTGCTATACCTGTCGGTATTTGTGAGGATGTGCCTGTTGTGGTGGCAAACGTTATTATTTTAACAGACTTTGTTATTCTTGATATTCCCGAGGACGATAGTATGTCTATTATTCTTGGAAGACCCTTTTTGAATACTGAAGGGGCTGTTATTGATTGCAACAAAGGCAATGTCACTTTTCATGTTAATGGTAATGAGCATATGGTACACTTTCCGAGGAAACAACCTCAAGTCCACAGTATCAATTCTATTGGAAAAATTCCATCGATTATTTTTGGAGGTTTTGAATTTCCTCTTCCTACCGTCAAGAACAAATATGATATTATTATTGTTGGGGATGTGCATATCCCCGTTGAGGCAACATAGTGTCATTCGAAATTTCTTTGGTTTCATGTTACTCGAAATGAGTTTGTTAACAAGACTTGATCAACCTTGTTAGCGGATTCCTTTTGTTGAGCATGAGATGGATGAAGTTAGAAATCACAACCTTCTGTACCCTCCATTTACTTTCTGTTATTTGGTTGAAATAAAGTAAAAACAGTATTTTTCTGTCTATTTTCTGATTTATCCGTGCAATATAAAAATACCCTGAAAATAAAAGTTCTCCAACTGCCCTGAAAATTAAATATGATTTTTTATGGAATATTTGAGAATATATGGCACTGAGAACACAGCAGGGGGAGCAAGCACCTGGCCACGAGGGTCCACGGCGCGCCCACCCCCTGGGCGCGCCCCCTGCCTTGTGGGCCCATGGTGGCTCCCCTCCACTTATTCCTGCACCCACACACTTCTTCTTCCTCCCAAAAAATCACTATCTAGCTCAAGCACGAGTTCTAGCTCATTTTGCTGCGATTTTCGATCTCCGTGCTCAAAGCACCTCTCACAAAACTGCTTTGGGGGATTGTTCCTTGGTATGTGACTCCTCCATTGGTCCAATTAGTTTTTGTTCTAGTGCTTTATTCATTGCAAATTTGTGCTGCCTAGGTGACCATGTTCTAGAGCTTGGATGTCAAATTTATATGGTTCCAAGTAGTTCTAATGCATGATATAGGCTCTACGCACCTGTAGGAGTAGTTGCTATCAATTTTGTTGAGTTTGGTCTACTTTTATTTGAAGTTACTAAAAATTTCAGAATTTTTTAGAAGAAGAAATATGTTTAGGAAAATATACCAAGGAGGTCCTTCAAGGAAGCAAGGACCCAGGCTTGCAATGCGTGATGCTGATGATGAGCCACCAAGGGACGCTCCAGTGCGACCTTGTGAGTGGCCTTCAAAGGACTTCATGGATCGAGCAAGAATTAAGGAAGAATTTAATGCATATTTGCGTAACGCAGATCTTGTGAGCTTCGAGGCAGAAAAGTGCCGTCAGTACCACTATCTCACTAGTTCCTTTGTGAGGAGGTTTGAATTTTCATCTTCACGCAATTCTCAAACTGTCCTGTTTGATCTTTATGAAAATTCTTATACTATGGACTTAGAGGATTTTACCACTGCTTGCAAACTTCCACAATGGAGTAGTACTAGTGAACCTCGCAAATCTGAGTTTAGATATTTTCTTCCTAGTATAACTGTGGGGGAATCTAGAGATATAGCACAAGCTACCATAGGGAGCATTCATGTTCCTGCTATACATTATTTCGCTCTCTTCATAGGTAGGTGCATAAATGGTAAAGATGAAGCATGTCATATGTGTGTCCCTGACCTCAGTATTCTTAGGAGTGCTGTGTTAGGAGATAAATCTTATAACTTGGGAGCCATTGTTGCACGTAGGTTGCATCATAATAGATTTAATGGAGATTTCTTTGGTGGAATTTATGCAACCCGTATAGCTAATTTTCTTGGTATAACCATATGTGAGGACGATATTGAGTTGCCTCTTGCTTATTTGGATTATGAGGCTATGGTTCGTCATCATTTTGTTGAGAGGAACGATCAGTTCTGCCAGTATCAACTAATCTTTGATAGACGACACACCTATCACGTCGCTCTCCCTGCTTCTACTTTCTTTGACTCTCAGGCAAAAGGGAGATATTTTATAACCAGAGAGGAGGCGGAAGAGTATAAGAGGAGGGATGAGATAGCTCGCCTCCAAGCTGCAGCCCACGATGCAATGACTGCTGCTTCTCAGTACGACCCCAACTATTACTTTGGATATCCGCCAGGCCAGCCATGGCCATAGACCAACTTAGGCCAAAAGCCTAAGCTTGGGGGAGTACGTATTTCCCACCGACATTACATTCATGTTCACACACTCATTGCTAGATGTTGGTGCTCATACTTTTCATTGTAATATCCATGCTAGTTTATTTATTTTTATGCTTTCTTCTTGTGTGTTTAATAAACCTTAATAAAAACCAAAAAAGTTGTAGCTTTTAGCTAGTTTTAATGTCCATGCTTGTAGTAGTAATTAAAAAGAAAACCCAAAAAGATTTCATGTTCTTCTTTTGCTTGTTGGGAGCTTTCCCATGTAAATAGTTTTATTTCTTTTCTTTTCTATGGGGGTCGATAGGAGAAGACCATAATTAAATTTTTAAAGTGGCTCTTATATGCATTATTGTTGATCTGACAAGAGAGTCCATATTGCCTTGTCTTCTCCTATTTATTGAATGCTCTCAGATTCCAGCTTAGTCTAATGCATGTGCACTGTTATTATTATTCACATCATTCGATCATGCAAGTGAAGGGCAATTATGACGGTATATGATGGACTGATTGAGATGGGAGAAGCTGGTATGAACTTGACCTCTCTTGTTTTTGTAAATATGATTAGTTCATCGTTCCTGATTCAGCTTATTATGAATAAACATGTTTGCAATGACAATTAGAGATTATAGTTGCTTATGCCATGTTTAATTAGCTAGGAGCTTATAATGGTTTACCTTGCATGCCAACATGCTATTAAAATGGTTGTGATGTGGTATGATAGGGTGGTGTCCTCTTTTGAATGATTCGAGTGGCTTGACTTGGCACATGTTCATGCATGTAGTTGAAACAAAATCAACATACCCTCTACGATATTTATGTTCATGATGCATTATATCCTACTCATGCTTGCATTCGGTGTTGATTAATTTTAATGCATGTTCATGACTGTTGTCGCTCTCTAGCTGGTCGCTTCCCAGTCTTTTTCTAGCCTTCACCTGTACTAAGCGGAAATACTGCTTGTGCATCCAATTCCATAAACCGCAAAGTTATTCCATATGAGTCCACCATACCTACCTATATGCGGTATTTACCTGCCGTTCCAAGTAAATTTGTATGTGCCAAACTCTAAACCTTCAAATAAACATTCTGTTTTGTATGCTCGAATAGCTCATGTATCAACTAGGGCTGTCCGTATCTTCCATGTTAGGCGGGTTATTCTCAAGAGGAGTGGACTCCGCTCCTCACTCACGAGAAAATGGCTGGTCACCGGGATGCCCAGTCCCATGCTTTATGCAAATCAAATCAAAATAATTGCAAACAAAACTCCCTCGGGACTTTTGTTAGTTGGAGGCACTCGTTGTTTTGAGCAAGCCATGGATTGATGCTTGTTGGTGGAGGGGGAGTATAAACTTTACCATTCTGTTTGGGAACCGCCTATAATGTGTGTAGCATGGAAGATATCGCCATCTCTTGGTTGTTATGTTGACAATGAAAGTATACCGCTCAAAATATTATTCACCTCTATTTCAAAACTGAACTCTGGCACCTCTACAAATCCCTGCTTCCCTCTGCGAAGGGCCTATCTATTTACTTTTATGTTGAGTCATCATCCTCTTATTAAAAAGCACCAGTTGGAGAGCACCACTATCATTTGCATTCATTACTGTTAGTTTACATTGAGTATGACTTGACTGGATCTCTTTTACCATGAATTACAATGTCTACCCAGTCCTTGATCTTTAAAGGTGCTCTACAATTATGTTTTGCGGTCTCAGAAAGGGCTAGCGAGATACCATCTTGTTATATCATATTATGATTGTTTTGAGAAAGTGTTGTCACCCGAGATTTATTATTATTGCTCGCTAGTTGATTATGCCATTGATATGAGTAAATATGAGACCTAAGAGTTATTGAGAATATGGTTAGTTCATAATATTTGCTGAAAACTTGAATGCTGGCTTTACATATTTACAACAACAAGAGCAAACAGAGTTTGTAAAAGTTTTTCTTTATCACTTTCAGTTTATCAACTGAATTGCTTGAGGACAAGCACGGGTTTAAGCTTGGGGGAGTTGATATGTCTCCATCGTATCTACTTTTCCAAACACTTTTGCCCTTGTTTTGGACTCTAACTTGCATGATTTGAATGGAACTAACTCGGACTGACGCTGTTTTCAGCAGAATTGCCATGGTGTTATTTATGTGCAGAAACAAAAGTTCTCGGAATGACCTGAAACTCGACGGAGATTATTTTTGAAAATAATAAAAAATACAGGCAAAGAATCAAGGCCATGGGCCCACACCCTAGCCACGAGGGTTGGGGGCGCGCCTGCCCCCTGGGCGCGCCCCCTGCCTCGTGGGCCCCCTGGAGCTCCACCGACCTCAACTCCAACTCTATATATTCGTGTTCGGGGAGAAAAAAAATAAGGGAGAAGGATTCATCACGTTTTACGATACGGAGCCGCCGCCAAGACCTAAACTCTCTCGGGAGGGCTGATCTGGAGTCCGTTCTGGGCTCCAGAGAGGGGAATACGTCGCCGTCGTCATCAACAACCATCGTCCACCACCAATTTCATGATGCTCACCGCCGTGCGTGAGTAATTCCATCGTAGGCTTGCTGGACGGTGATGGGTTGGATGAGATTTATCATGTAATCGAGTTAGTTTTGTTTGGGTTTGATCCCTAGTATCCACTATGTTCTGAGATTGATGTTGGTATGACTTTGCTATGCTTAATGCTTTTCACTAGGGCCCGAGTGCCATGATTTCAGATCTGAACCTATTATGTTTTCATGAATATATGTGAGTTCTTGATCCTATCTTTCAATTCTATAGTCACCTACTATGTGTTATGATCTGGCAACCCCGAAATGACAATAATCGGGACCACTCCCGGTGATGACCGTAGTTTGAGGAGTTCATGTATTCACTATGTGTTAATGCTTTGGTCTGGCACTCTATTAAAAGGAGGCCTTAATATCCCTAAGTTTCCACTAGGACCCCGCTACCATGGGAGGGTAGGACAAAAGATGCCATGCAAGTTCTTTTCCATAAGCACGTATGACTATATTCGGAATACATGCCTACATTACATTGATGAATTGGAGCTAGTTCTGTGTCACCCTATGTTATAACTGTTACATGATGAACCACATCCGGCATAATTCTCTATCACCGATCCATTGCCTACGAGCTTTTCACATATTGTTTTTCGCTTATTTACTTTTCCGTTGCTATTGTTATGATCACTATAAAACACCAAAAATATTACTTTTGCTACCGTTACGTTTTTCCACCGTTACCACTACTATCATATTACTTTGCTACTAAATACTTTGCTGCAGATATTAAGTTATCCAGGTGTGGTTGAATTGACAACTCAGCTGCTTATTGTCGGTGTCAAAACCGGCGGATCTCGGGTAGGGTGTCCCGAACTGTGCGTCTAGGCCGAATGGTAACAGGAGGCAAGGGACATGAAGTTTTACCCAGGTTCGGGCCCTCTCGATGGAGGTAAAACCCTACGCCCTGCTTGATTAATATTGATGATATGGGTAGTACAAGAGTAGATCTACCACGAGATTAGAGAGGCTAAACCCTAGAAGCTAGCCTATGGTATGATTGTTGATGTGTATCTTGTCCTACGGACTAAAACGCTCCGGTTTATATAGACACCGGGTAGGGTTAGGGTTACATAGAGTCGGTTACAATGGTAGGAGATCTAAATATCTGTATCGCCAAGCTTGCCTTCCACGCCAAGGAAAGTCCCTTCCGGACACGGGACGAAGTCTTCAATCTTGTATCTTCATAGTCCAGGAGTCCGGCTGAAGGTATAGTCCGGCCATCCGGACACCCCCTAATCCAGGACTCCCTTAGTAGCCCCTGAACCAGGCTTCAATGACGACGAGTCCGGCGTGCATATTGTCTTCGGCATTGCAAGGCGGGTTCCTCCTCCAAGTACTTCATAGAAGATTTTGAACACAAAGATAGTGTCCGGCTCTGAAAAATAAGTTTCCACATATTGCCATAGAGAGAATAATATCTACACAAATCTAATCTACTGACGTATTCCGTAGTGTGACATCACTCCATGGCCAAGCTTTTATTTGAACCATTTTACTGTTCCATCTCAGCGTGTTATGCGAGGCGGTTTCCTTGGCACGTCTTCTTAAAGCAGAGATCGTGTCCCCTTATTCCGCGATTCTCATCAATACGGACGTGGGGAACCCAACCGCGCCTTTGATTACGGCGCTTGGGAGATAAACGAGTTTTACCAGGCTGGTGGGACATGTAGTTGCATCCACCCATATAAGGGGATAAGGATCCACCTTTTTACCTACGCCTTCTTCCTCCTTCGCCTATCCATTCTTGCGCACTCGAGCTCCAGCGCCCAAGTCCGCACTACCACCTCAACCTTCTCCAGTCATGTCCGGAGCGGGAGGCAAGTGGATGGTCTCCTCCATCACGGAGGGACACATCAAAAAGCTGAGGAAGGCCGGATATCTGGCTAGCGACATCGCGCACCGGCTTCCCGAAACAGGGGCAGCTCATCCCCACTCCCAGGCCCCATGAGAGGGTGGTATTCCTCCCCCATTTCCTCCGCGGACTGGGTTTCCCTCTGCATCCATTTGTCTGGGGGCTCATGTTCTACTACGGCCTGGATTTCCACGATCTGGCCGCAAATTTTTTCCTCAACATCTCGGCGTTTATCGTCGTGTGCGAGGCTTTCCTCCGCATCCGTCCCCATTTCGGCCTATGGCTCAAGACTTTCAACGTCAAGCCGAAGGTGGTGCGCGGCAACCAGGCGGAGTGCCGAGGAGCCACGATGGGCAAGATGGCCAACGTCCTATGGCTCGAGGGCTCCTTTGTGGAGACCCTGAAGGGGTGGCAATCGGGGTGGTTTTACATCACCGAGCCGTGCGACCCTAAGTGGGTCGCAGCCCCCGAGTTCCGGTCCGGACCCCCAACGCGGCTCACGTCCTGGAAAGAGACGGGCCTGTCGTGGGGCAGCCAAAAGGAGGTGACCGGACTACAAACATGCATCCAATCCCTGGTGAAGAAGCAGCTCAGGCTTGTCAATGTAGTACAGGTTATGCTCATCCGCTTGATCCTCCCGTGTCAACAACGGGCTTTCAACTTGTGGGAGTGCGATCCGGCGCGGCACCAAACTCTGAGCAGGCTCTTCGACACGATGTACGAAGATGCTTGGAAGGTGCTTTTCAAAGGCACCAAGGCTCCCGCATCCGCTACCGAGGATCGCGGATTCTGCGTGCAGCTTCATGCTAGCGCGGTAAGCTTTTGGTACTTTTTACAGGGCACTAGTTTTTCATAGTTTAACTCTGTGTGGGATCTAAGCTCCCTTACCTTTGACAGGATTGGCAGGCGAAGTACGGACGGATCGACTGTCCGGCACCTTTGCCCGAAGTCCCAGCCGATGCCCACTTGGCAAAGCTACTGGTTCCGGCACCCTATGTGGTGCCAGAGAAGAAGGCCGCAAAAAAGGCCGCGGGGACTCGAAAGAGTGCCCGGCGCCTGGAGGTGTCGGATTCACCATCCGACGAATCCAAAACGCACTCCTCCCATGAAGATGAGGAGGAAGAAGAGACCCCCCTCCAGCGGGGGAAGGGAAGAAAAGGAAGGCCGCCCCAACTGGGGAGGCCGAAGGGTCCAAGAAGGGGAGAACCCATCCTCCGGACTATTCCACCAACATCGACGACGGCGAAGAGGAGTGGCCGCCCAGGGCCAAGCCCCTGGTGAAATCGTAAGTATCCGGATACCAGAGCAATGCATAGTATTCGTTTATTGTACAGCTTTCCCTTATGTCGAATGTGTTTATGCAGCCCCCCAAAGACCGGCTCGACGCGTCATCGAGCGGCTCACTGGACTCGTCGGAGGTGAACTCGCTTCTGACGGCTTCCTCCCCCCGCCCTACGGACGACACCGAAGTTTTGTCCCAACAAGTTCCAATCCGGGAGGAGGTGGTCCTGGAGGCGCCGCAAGGCGACCTCCCGGACTCCAGGAGTAAAGGGGACAGAACCCCCCATGGCTCCAAGTCCGGCCCTAGGCCGGACACCGCTCTGGAACCTTCAATGGTTCCAGAGTCCGGCGGAGGACCTCCTTCCAACAGGAGCAAGCCCACCGTGTCGGCGACCTCCGTCCAACCAGAGGCGCCGGACAATATGTTGGAGGCGCTCCAAGGTGCCTCCATCAACGAGGGGCACCGCACTATCATGAGTGCGATGATCCAGAAGGTTCAGTCCGCCAAAAGCGGACTGACTGAAGCTTGTACAAGCCTTTTAACAGGCTTTGAGGTAAGTAAAGAATGTGTAAATAACATTACCGCATAGACAGTAGCCCCTGATGCTCTATTTGGCATTCGGGAAGAAAAGCTGAATAGAGGATCAAATAAAATTCGTAGGAGTCTAACAAAAAGAAGTCAATATGCGTGTGTAGGCTTCCCTGCTAGCGTCCGCCGCACTGACTGCGGAAGTGGACGTGCTAAAGTAGGACCTCGACCGGTCCGAGCAAGAGCTCGGACGTGCCAAGAAGCAGCTCGAGGACAGTGAAGGTAAGAAATACCTTGTACAAATGTGTATAAAAAGGTGCAATTGCGAAAAATGATAGGAGTATCATGGCTATTGTAGGGGCCGTGTCTGAGGTGGCGACCCTGAAGCAAGCGCTGCTCGAGGCCGAGAAGAGATCGGCCACGGAGCGTACTGAGCGAGAAAAGTATGAGGCCGAGGTTGGCAAGGTGCGTCAAGAGCTCCAGGCTCTCATGGAAAAACATGAGAGTTTGGAGCGTGACTCAAGGACACGAGCGTCCGAGCTCGCGGCGGCTACTGAAAGTGCCAAGTCTGCCAAGGCCGAATCCCAGAAGACCCTTCAGGAGTTGGATGAGGTGAAGAAGATAGCGGCGGGTAAGGCATTCTTTATGCAAAGTAAACACATAACCATGAGTTACTTGTTACTTACCCGAATCCGGAGTTCTCCAGGCGCGTTCGTAGATCTTCCCTGGAGTATATCTGATGCCGTCGCATTCTATCGAGCCGAGGAGGGCAGCTCGACGGAGAAGGTGTTCTGGTCTTAGTACGCCGAGGCCGGATACCCCGTGCCCCTGAGCGACCAGTTGAAGCAACTGGTCGAGCTCCACAAGGCAGCCAAACAGGTCATGAAGGGCCTCACAGTTCGGCTGTGGCCTGGAGAGGCTCAGCCTGGGAGCTATTTCGGGCTGGTGCGGCGGCTGGTGGAGGCCTGTCCAAGGCTCGAAGTCATCAAGCGCTCCGTCTGCATTGAAGGTGCCCGTAGGGCCCTTGCCCGTGCGAAGGTGCACTGGGGCAAGCTGGATGCTGAGAAGCTTGTGAAGGATGGGCCACCGCCGGGGAAAGAGCATCGCAAGCCCGAAAATTATTATAAGGATGTTCTGAAGGGTGCCCGCCTTGTGGCGGATGAATGTTCTATGGATGTAATCTTTGAGTAAAACTCGCTCGTTTTGTCCTGTGCGCTGAAAACTTGTTCATATGCGCTTAAGCAATGCTGTTTGAATTTAAAATATTACCTTCTGTGCGGCTGTTTATCAATTCTGAGAGATGGCGAGTCGTCGGCTTCTGCCCCCGTGCCGCTAGTGCTGGGGTGTTCGGGGATAAACCTGAGGGCTCTTTTTCCCATGTTTGGGTCCTTTGAGGGAGGCGCTCAGCCCAACAAACAAGGAAATCGGACTATAATGCATGAACACTCTCACTTAGCCATAGAATTCTATAATTTTAAATTTCGGCGAAGCCCCTGGTATTCGGAAGACCGAGTTCGGGGCGCTATCCACGCCTTGGCTGGACAGAGCCGGCTCCTCGCCCTAAGCGGCATAAGTCTTTAAGGACTCGAAAAGACCTCTCGAACAGCGACCAGCTCTCGCCTCATCATGACGGTTAGTTTTAGCTTTCTCCACTGAGGTGCTCGACCCAGCTCAACCGGGGCACAATCGCAGTGGTTCTCCTAGTGCTACCTTAGCCGATATAGCAGAACGTAAGGCACCAAAACATAGGAGCTGGGCAAACCCAACTATTGACCCAAGACATGATTCGGAGCCGATGCATATAATGCTATAAGTTTGGGGTGCCGCACTTGTTAAAGTGTTTGTACTTCTCACACCATGTTGAGGGGTACTGAAGCCCCTGGCGTATTTTGGCCGTACCAAAGTGTACGGGTGCAACATGTCGTTTAAGGAACATATATAAATATAAAAAAAGAGTAATGTAAAAATAGACAAAAGCTATGCATTGTTTATTAAAGAAGGCTGTGATCAAAGTAGAACGATACAATTAACGCGATAAGCAAAAGGTTGGACTATTTAACATGTCCGCTCCAGGGGCAAGCTGCGGAATAATATGCGAAACAAGTATACTGCTCGTGATAGAGACCACCTGGGTGTTCCATAACGCGGCGTGGCTTGTTTGCTTCCTTGGTTCTTGCATCGTTTGTGCGGCAATTGAACTACCGAACAGGCCTTCCGAAGAGTGGAGTCGTGAAAGTAGGAGAAAATTAAAAAATCAGCAGCCCCTGGTGCGGTTTAAGCCGTGTTTCGGGTGTGCCGTGATGGTGCCCCTCCCCCCGTGCCCATGGTATCTCTAGAGCATAGTTATGTACGCGAAGTACTGGCGTTGCCTTTTTGCGAGGGTTGGGGTTGGGGCCGCATTGCTACGCCTGCTCGGATCGTGCCAGGCGGTCTTGTTGTAGGTTACTCCGGGCGCACTTGACGGTGTTCGGTCGTTTACTGGCCGGACTGGAGAACTGCCTGGAGAGGCTGCTTTGTACTTCCGCTGCAAGGGCCGCCGTGTGCTCCTCCGTTCGGAGGGAGTGTTCGGTGTTTCCATTGACCGTAATTACTCCTCGAGGGCCTGGCATCTTGAGCTTAAGGTATGCGTAATGTGGTACCGCATTGAACTTGGTGAATACGGTTCGCCTGAGCAGTGCGTGATAGCCACTGCGAAATGGGACTATGTCGAAGATTAACTCTTCGCTTCGGAAATTAACCGGAGATCTGAAGACCACTTCAAGTGTGACTGAGCCTGTATAGTTGGCCTCTACACCTGGTATTACGCCTTTAAAGGTCGTTTTGGTGGGCTTAATCCTCGAGGGATCGATGCCCATTTTTCTCACTGTATCCTGGTAAAGCAG
This sequence comes from Triticum monococcum, assembly GCA_034509565.1. Classification (NCBI taxonomy): domain Eukaryota; kingdom Viridiplantae; phylum Streptophyta; class Magnoliopsida; order Poales; family Poaceae; genus Triticum; species Triticum monococcum. The sequence continues at coordinate 475,905,182 of CM067846.1, forward strand.
GTTCAGGATGCTGCCGCCGTCCATGAGGACTCTAGTGAGATGAAATCCGTCAATAATTGGGTCTAGAACCAATGCGGCAAATCCGCCATGACGGATGCTAGTGGGATGGTCTCTTCGATCAAAGGTGATCGGGCAGGAGGACCATGGGTTGAACTTTGGGGCGACTGGCTCTACCGCGTATACGTCCCTTAACGCGCGCTTCCGCTCCCTTTTGGGGATGTGAGTGGCGTATATCATGTTCACCGTCCGCACTTGTGGGGGAAAACCCTTCTGTCCATTGTTGTTCGGCGGTCGGGGCTCCTCGTCGTCATCGCTATGCAGCCCCTTGTCTTCATTGTCGGCGCTTAACTTGCCTGCCTGCTTGAACACCCAACAATCCCTGTTGGTGTGATTGGCCGGCTTTTCGGGGGTGCCGTGTATTTGGCACAAGCGGTCGAGTATTCGGTCCAAGCTAGACGGGCCCCTAGGATTCCTTTTGAATGGCTTCTTCCGCTGACCGGATTTAGAGCCTCTGAATCCGGCATTAACTGCCGTATCCTCAGCATTGTCGCCGTTAATGCGGCGCTTCTGCTTGTTGTGACGTGACCTGCCACTAATGTCCCTGGTGTCCGAACTACCAGGGTTCTTGGTTACATTGTTGCTACGAGCAAGCCAGCTGTCTTCTCCCGCGCAAAAGTGGGTCATGAGTGTCGTGAGTGCTGCCATAGATTTCGGCTTTTCCTGTCCAAGGCGCCGGGCCAGCCACTCGTCACGGATATTGTGCTTGAAGGCTGCTAGGGCCTCAACGTCCGGACAGTCGACAATTCGATTTTTCTTTGTTAGGAACCGTGTCTAGAATTGCCTGGCCAATTCATCTGGCTGCTGAATTACGTGGCTTAGGTCATCGGCGTCTGGGGGTCGCACATAAGTGCCCTGGAAATTGTCAAGGAATGCGTCTTCCAGGTCCTCCCAACAATTGATTGATCCTGTTGGCAAGCTGTTAAGCAAATGCCGAGCTGGTCCTTTAAGCTTGAGTGGGAGGTATTTGATGGTGTGGAAATCATCTCCGCGGGCCATGTGGATATGAAGGAGATAATCCTCAATCCATACCACAGGATCTGTTGTGCCATCATATGATTCGATGTTTATAGGTTTGAAACCCTCGAGGATTTGATGATCCATTATTTCGTCCGTGAAGCAGAGTGGGTGTGCAGTGCCTCTGTACTGGGCTATATCATGACGTAGCTCCAGTGAGCCTTGTCTACTGTGTTCGGCCCTGCCGAATTTGTGGCCGGCGTGATGGATGCCGTCTCGAGCCGTGGGGCGCCCACGCGATCCATAGATCAATCTTGTTTGTCTAGCCTTGTCCTCCAACATATCTCGTAAGTCCGGCGCATATTCCCGTGCCTTGGTACAGAGTGCGGCTTGAGTGGAGGGCCGAGAGGCCTCTCTGTCGCGGCCACGAGGTGGCCGGTCGGCCGCATCAAGTGCTTCCTCCTCTAATTGGGGTAGCAACCTGCGCTTTGGGTAGCTCTTGGAGGGGCGTTCGAGTTTATGCTCTTCGGCCGCAAGGACTTCGGTCCATCTGTCGACTAGCAAATCTTGATCAGCTCTAAGCCGTGGCCATAAGCCTGCGTTGAAAACGCTTTTGCTCGACGGGATCCTTTGGCACGACGAATTCATCGTCGTCGAGGCTTGCCTCGTCTTCGGAGGGAGGCATATAATTATCGTCCTCGACCTCTCTGTATGCCGCTCTCTCATGAGGGCTGGTTTCTCCATCCTCATGTGCTAAATCTTGCTGGAGGGGGTTTTCTTTGGCGCTTTCCGGAGTATTATTATCTCCCGTGCTGGAATCGTCGTGTTTGTTTTGGCGGGATTTCGAGCGGCGCCGCTGACGTCGGCGCTTAGGCTGTTTCTTGGAGGGGTCATCCTCCGCTGTTCCATCGCAATCTCCCTCTTTTGGGGTGTCCACCATGTATATGTCTTATGACGAGGTGGCTTTCCAGGGCCTAATAGGCGCTGGTTCTTCATCATCTCCTTCATCGGCGTCCATATCATCGATGTCTTCGGAGTCGAAGTCGAGCATGTCGGTTAAGTCGTCGATAGTGGCTACAAAGTGGGTGGTGGGTGGGCTTTGAATTTCTTCATCGTCCGAATCCCAACCCTGCTGGCCGTAGTCCGGCCAGGGCTCTCCTGATAAAGAGAGAGACTTCAGTGACTTCAGAATATCGCCAAAAGGCGAGTGCTGAAAGATGTCCGCGGCAGTAAACTCCATGATCGGCGCCCAATCGGATTCAATTGGCCGGGGCGCGGAGGGTTCGGAGTCCGGAAAGGAGTCCGACTCCTTGGAGTCACGAGTCTCGCGGAGTGCGGGGCTGGTGTTCGGCTCAATCGCCGTTGGGATCACAGCCCCCGAGGCGGCGTCCAACCGCCCATCCTCGATCGGCGCAGTTGGCTCCGAATTAAGGATCAGAGCCGATGCGGGTGCGGCCTCCAGGGCACTGTTCGGCGGCAGAGCTAGATCATGCTCGTCGGGACAGTGTGGCGTGCTCGGCAGTGGCTCGAATCCGTCGAGGATCAAGTCCCCGCGGATGTCAGCCGTGTAGTTTAAACTTCCAAATCTGACCTGATGGCCAGGGGCGTAGCATTCGACCTGCTCCAGACGGCCAAGCAAATTGGCCCGCAGTGCGAAGCCGACGAAGACGAAGATCTGTCCGGGGAGGAAGGTCTCACCCTGGACTGCATCGCTATCGATGATCGTAGGAGCCATTGAGCCTAACGGCGACGACACAGAGGAACTCTCAATGAAAGCACCAATGTCGGTGTCAAAACCAGCGGATCTCAGGTAGGGGGTCGCGAACTGTGCGTCTAGGCCGGATGCTAACATGAGGCAAGGGACACGAAGTTTTACCCAGGTTTGGGCCCTCTCGATGGAGGTAAAACCCTACGTCCTGCTTGATTAATATTGATGATATGGGTAGTACAAGAGTAGATCTACCACGAGACCAGAGAGGCTAAACCCTAGAAGCTAGCCTATGGTATGATTGTTAATGTGTATCTTGTCCTACGGACTAAAACCCTCCGGTTTATATAGACACTGGGTAGGGTTAGGGTTACATAGAGTCGGTTACAATGGTAGGAGATCCAAATATCCGTATTGCCAAGCTTGCCTTCCACGCCAAGGAAAGTCCCTTCCGGACACGGGACGAAGTCTTCAATCTTGTATCTTCATAGTCCAGGAGTCCGGCTGAAGGTATAGTCCGGCCATCCGGACACCCCCTAATCTAGGACTCCCTCAGTTATACTTGAGAATATTCTTTGGCTCCCCTTGTGTTGAATCAATAAATTTTGGTTGAATACACTACCCTCGAAAACTGTTGCGATCACCTATACTTGTGGGTTATCATTGATTAACCTGACAAAGAGCCCATATTATCTTGTCTTCTCCCTTGAGCTGAATGCCTGTAGATTCCAGCTTAGTCTAATGCACGTGCACTATTATTATTATTCACATTGTTCAGTCATGCAAGTGAAAGATAATAATGATGATTATATGATGAACTTATTGAGATGAGAAAAGCTGGTATGAACTTGACCTCTCTTGTTTTTGTAAATATGATTAGTTCATCGTTCCTGATTCAACCTATTATGAATAAACATGTTTGCGATGACAATTAGATATTATAGTTACTTATGCCATGCTTAATTAGCTAGGAGCTTATAATGGTTTACCTTGCATGCCAACATGCTATTAAAATGGTTGTGATGCGGTATGATAGGGTGGTATCCTCTTTTGAACGATTCGAGTGGCTTGACTTGGCACATGTTCACGCATGTAGTTGAAACAAAATCAACATAGCCTCTATGATATTTATGTTCATGGTGCATTATATCCTACTCATGCTTGCATTCGGTGTTGATTAATTGCAATGCATGTTCATGACTGTTGTCGCTCTCTAGCTGGTCGCTTCCCAGTCTTTTGCTAGCCTTCACCTGTACTAAGCGGGAATACTGCTTGTGCATCCAATTCCATAAACCCCAAAGTTATTCCGTATGAGTCCACCATACCTACCTATATACGGTATCTACCTGCCGTTCCAAGTAAATTTGTATGTGCCAAACTCTAAACCTTCAAATAAACATTCTGTTTTGTATGCTCGAATAGCTCATGTATCAACTAGGGCTGTCCGTATCTTCCATGTTAGGCGGGTTATTCTCAAGAGGAGTGGACTCCGCTCCTCACACACGAGAAAATGGCTGGTCACCGGGATGCCGAGTCCCATGCTTTATGCAAATCAAATCAAAATAGCTGCAAACAAAACTCCCCCGGGACTCTTGTTAGTTGGAGGCACTCGTTGTTTCGAGCAAGCCATGGATTGATGCTTTTTGGTGGAGGGGGTGTATACACTTTACCATTCTGTTTGGAAACCGCCTATAATGTGTGTGGCATGGAAGATATCGCCATCTCTTGGTTGTTATGTTGATAATGAAAGTATACCACTCAAAATATTATTCATATCTATTTCAAAATCGAGCTCTGGCACCTCTATAGATCCCTGCTTCCCTCTGCGAAGGGCCTATCTATTTACTTTTATGCTGAGTCATCATCCTCTTATTAGAAAGCACCAGTTGAAGAGCACTGCTGTCATTTGCATCCATTACTTTTAGTTTACATTGAGTATGACTTGACTGGATCTCTTTTACCATGAATTACAATGTCTAGTTAGTCCTTGATCTTTAAAGGTGCTCTGCATTTATGTTTTGCGGTCTGAGAAAGGGCTAGCGAGATACCATCTTGTTATATCATATCATGCTTGTTTTGAGAAAGTGTTGTCATCCGAGATTTATTATTATTGCTCGCTAGTTCATTATGCCATTGATATGAGTAAACATGAGACCTAAATGTTATTGTGAATATGGTTAGTTCATAATCTTTGCTGAAAACTTGAATGCTGGCTTTACATATTTTTAACAACAAGAGCAAACAGAGTTTGTAAAAGTTTTTCTTTATCACTTTCCGTTTATCAACTGAATTGCTTAAGGACAAGCAAAGGTTTACGCTTTGGGGAGTTGACACATCTCCGTCGTATCTACTTTTCCAAACACTTTTGCCCTTGTTTTGGACTCTAACTTGCATGATTTGAATGAAACTAACCCGGATTGACGCTGTTTTCAGCCGAATTGCCATGGTGTTATTTTTGTGCAGAAATAAAAGTTCTCGGAATGACCTGAAAATCTACGGAGAATTATTTTGGAATATATAAAAAATACTGGAAGGAAGATCCACGTTAGGGGGCCTCCACCTGTCCACGAGGGTGGGGCGCGCCCCTGCCTCGTGGGCCCCCTAACGCTCCACCGACCTCAACCCTAACTCCATATATTCACTTTTGAGGGGAAAAAGCCAGGGAGAAGGATTCATCACGTTTTACGATACGGAGCCGCCGCCAAGCCCTAAACTCTCTCGGGAGGGCTAATCTGGAGTCCGTTTGGGGCTCCGAAGAGGGGAATCCGTCGCCATCGTCATCATCAACCTTCCTCCATCACCAATTTCATGATGCTCACTGCCGTGTGTGAGTAATTCCACATAGGCTTGCTAGACGGTGATGGGTTGGATGAGATTTATCATGTAATCAAGTTAGTTTTGTTAGGGTTTGATCCCTAGTATCCACTATGTTCTGAGATTGATGTTGCTATGACTTTGCTATGCTTAATGCTTGTCACTAGGGCCCGAGTGCCATGATTTCAGATCTGAACCTATTATGTTTTCATCAATATATGAGAGTTCTTGATCCTATCTTCCAAGTCTATAGTCACATATTATGTGTTATGATCCGTTAACCCCGAAGTGACAATAATCGGGATACTTACCGGTGATGACAGTAGTTTGAGGAGTTCATGTATTCACTATGTGTTAATGCTTTGTTCCGGTACTCTATTAAAAGGAGGCCTTAATATCCCTTAGTTTCCATTAGGACCCCGCTGCCACGGGAGGGTAGGACAAAAGATGTCATGCAAGTTCTTTTCCATAAGCACATATGACTATATTCGGAATATGTGCCTACATTACATTGATGAACTGGAGCTAGTTCTGTGTCACCCTAGGTTATGACTGTTACATGATGAACCGCATCCGGCATAATTCTCCATCACCGATCCAATGCCTACGAGCTTTCCATATATTGTTCTTCGCTTATTTACTTTTCCGTTGCTACCGTTATCATCACTACAAAAACACCAAAAAAATTACTTTTGCTACTGTTACTTCTGCTATCGTTACCACTACCATCATATTACTTTGCTACTAAATACTCTGCTGCAGATATTAAGTTTCCAGGTGTTGTTGAATTGACAACTCAGCTGCTAATACTTGAGAATATTCTTCGGCTCCCCTTGTGTCGAATCAATAAATTTGGGTTGAATACTCTACCCTAAAAAACTGTTGCGATCCCCTATACTTGTTGGTTATCAGGGCCGCTGAATCCGGCGTTGATCGCTGTGTCGTGCGTTCTTTCATTATTATTGCGACGTTTGTGTTTGTTGCGTCGTGGTTTGCCATTGCCGTCTCGGACTTCGGAAGTGCCCGGATTGCTAGCACTATTGCTTCTACGAGCGAGCCAGCTTTCTTCTCCCGCGCAAAAGCGGCCCATTAGAGCGGTAAGGGCTGACATGGATTTTGGTTTTTCTTGACTGATGTGGCGGGCGAGCCACTCGTCCCGGACGCTGGGTTTGAAGGCAGCTAGGGCTTCCACGTCCGGACAGTCGACGATTTGGTTCTTTTTAACTAAGAACCTAGTCCAGAGCCTCCTGGCTGACTCTCCGGGCTTCTGGACAATGTGACTCAAGTCATCAGCATCTGGTGGCCGGACATATGTACCTTGGAAGTTGTCGCAAAAAGTGTCTCCCAAATCCTCCCAACTTCCAATAGAGTTTTCAGGCAGACTGTTTAGCCAGTACCGAGCTGGCCCTTTGATTTTTAGTGGGAGGTATTTTATGGCATGAAGGTCATGTCCGCTGGCCATGTGGATGTGGAGAAGGAAATCCTCGATCCATACCGCGGGATCAGTTGTTCCATCATATGATTCGATATTCACGGGTTTAAACCCTTCTGGGAATTCGTGCTCCATTACTTCGTCTGTGAAGCACAAAGGGTGTGTGGCACCTCTACATTGGGCCACATTGTGATGTAGCTCCGATGGAGTCCATCTGCGGCTTTCGGCCCGGGTGTGACTAGGCTTGTTACATCCGAATAGATAGCCGTCGTCACGTGTCGGGGCATGTCCTCGCAATCCGTAGATCGATCTAATATGTCCTGCTCTATTGTCCAGGTCCTGTCGAAGGTCATATGTGTGACCACGAGCTGTGTTGTCTCTGCCTTTACGGTGAGGTAGGGTGGGCTGGTGTTCGGCTTGAGTTGCCGCTTTGTCCAGACCGCGTGGTGGTCGGTTAGCCACATTGTGCGGTGATGGTATGGGCTCCGGCGCCTTGCCATCAAACTGAGGTAGCAATTTGCGGTTCGGGTAAATTTTTGCTGGGCGCTTGAGGCCGTATTCTTCGGCTGCTAGGACATCAGTCCATCTATCGTTGAACATATCTTGGTCAGCTTAAAGCTGCTGCTGCTTCTTTTTCAGGCTACTTGCAGTGGCTATTAGCCGGCGCTTAAAGCGCTCCTACTCCTGAGGTTCCTCGGGCATGATAAAATCCTCGCTGCCGAGGCTCACCTCATCCTCGGAGAGTGGAAGATAATTACTATCCTCCGAGTCATTGTTTATGGCATTTTCATCAGGGCTAGCTTGCCCGTTTTCCCGATCATCCTGTTCAGAAGTTCGTTCATCGGGATCTTCTTTGTCTTCGGCATCGTCCGGAGTGTTATCGTCTCCCGTGCTAGTGTTGCTGTCTTTGTTGCAGCATGATTTAGAGCGGCGCTGCTGACGCCGGTGCTTTGGTTCTGTCTTAGGAGGTTCATCCTTAACTGGATTCTCTTTGTCATCGCCGCTATTTTCTTTTGGTGCATCCACCGTGTATACGTCATATGAGGAGGCGGCCGTCCATCGTCCGGTGAACGGTGGGTTTTGGGCCTCCTCTTCTCCTACATCGTCTTTCATACCATCGATGTCTTCGGAGCCGTAATCAAGCATGTCGGTTAGGTCCTCGGCAGTGGCTATGAAGTGGGCGGTGGGTGGGAAATGAAATTCTCCGTCATTAGCCTCTAGTTCAAACCCGATATAATTCGGCTGAGAGTCCTCCACCATGGATAGTTTTTTTAGTGAGTTTAGCACGTCGCCCAAAGGCGAGTGTCGGAAGATGTCCGCAGAGCTAAATTCGATGATCGATGACCGATCAAGCTCAACATATGCGAACGCACAAGGTTCGGAACCTGTAGCCGGAGACGAGTCCATGGTTCTGGTGACACATATGTCACTTGAAGTTAGGTCTGTGTGAGGCTCCAATGCTGCTGAGTCTATGGCTTCCGCAGCGGGGTCGAGCTTCCCGTCTTCGGATGGCGCGATCTGCTCCGGATCTAGGGCCAGAGCAGCTACAGGTACTATCTCCTGGGTATGGACCGATGACAGATTTACGTCATGTTCATCATGGTGGCAGGGAGCGGCTGTCGTGGTCTCAAATCCGTCGAAGATCAAGTCTCCACGGATATCCGCGACGTAGTTCAAGCTTCCAAATCTGACCTGATGGCGAGGGGCGTAGATTTCGATCTTCTCCAGATGGCCAAGCGAGTTGGCCCGCAGTGCGAAGCTGCCGAACACGAAGATCTGTTCGGGGAGGAAGACTTCCCCTTGGACAGCGTCGTTGCAGATGATTGAAGGAGCCATCAAACCTTTTGACGACGGCACAGTGGAACTCTCAATGAAATCACCAATGTCGGTGTCAAAACCGGCGGATCTCGGGTAGGGGGTCCCGAACTGTGCGTCTAAGGTCGATGGTAACAGGAGACAGGGTACACAATGTTTACCCAGGTTCGGGCCCTCTCTATGGAGGTAAGACCATACTTCCTGCTTGATTGATCTTGATGAATGTGAGTATTACAAGAGTTGATCTACCACGAGATCGTAATGGATAAACCCTAAAGAGTTGATCTACCACGAGATCGTAATGGATAAACCCTAAAAGTCTAGCCTGTCTGACTATAATTATGAGGATGTCTGTCTACGGACTTAGACCTGCGGTTTATATAGACACCGGAGGGATCTAGGGTTAAATAAGGTCGGTTACAGAGAAAGGAATCTTCATATTTGGACGCCAAGCTTGCCTTCCACGCCAAGGAGAGTCCCATCCGGACACGGGTAGAGTCTTCGGTCTTTGTATCTTCGCAGCCCATCAGTCCGGCCCATGTCCAATAGGTCGGACGCCCGAGGACCCCTTAGTCCAGGACTCCCTCACCCACTACCTATTGATGATAGCTTGCCTGATGAACAATTAGCTGCCATAAATGCTTCACGTACTGCTCCTGAAGGAAATATGCCCTAGAGGCAATAATAAAGTTATTATTTATTTCCTTATTTCATGATAAATGTTTATTATTCATGCTATAATTATATTAACCGGAAACATAATACATGTGTGAATACATAGACAAACATAGTGTCACTAGTATGCCTCTACTTGACTAGCTCATTAATCAAAGATAGTTAAGTTTCCTAACCATAGACATGAGTTGTCATTTTATTAACGGGATCACATCATTAGGAGAATGATGTGGTTGACTTGACCCATTCTGTTAGCTTAGCACTTGATCGTTTAGTATGTTGTTATTGCTTTCTTGGACTTATACATGTTCCTATGACTATGAGATTATGTAACTCCCGTTTACCGGAGGAACACTTTGTGTGCTACCAAACGTCACAACATAACTGGGTGATTATAAAGGTGCTCTACAGGTGTCTCCGAAGGTACTTGTTGAGTTGGCATATTTCGAGATTAGGATTTGTCACTCCGATCGTCGGAGAGGTATCTCTGGGCCCACTTGGTAATACACATCACTATAAGCCTTGCAAGCATTGTAACTAATGAGTTAGTTGCGGGATGATGTATTACGGAACGAGTGAAGAGACTTGCCGGTAACGAGATTGAACTAGGTATTGAGATACCGACGATCGAATCTCGGGCAAGTAACATACCAATGACAAAGGGAACAACATATGTTGTTATGCGGTTTGACCGATAAAGATCTTCGTAGAATATGTAGGAGCCAATATGAGCATCCAGGTTCCGCTATTGGTTATTGACCGGAGACGTGTCTCGGTCATGTCTACATAGTTCTCGAACCCGTAGGGTCCGCACGCTTAACGTTCGGTGACGATTTGTATTATGAGTTTATGTGTTTTGATGTATCGAAGGTAGTTCGGAGTCCCGGATGAGATCAGGGACATGACGAGGAGTCTCGAAATGGTCGAGATGTAAAGATCGATATATTGGACGACTATATTCAGACATCGAAAAGGTTCAGAGTGATTTAGGAATTTTTCGGAGTACCGGAGAGTTACGGGAATTCACGGGGGAGTATATGGGCCTTATTGGGCTTTAGGGGAATGAGAGAGGAGAGGCTGCGTGCCCCCCTAATGCTTAGTCCGAATTGGACTAGGGGGAGGGGCGACGCCCCCTCCTTCCTTCTCTTCTCTTTTCCCTTTCCTTTTCTCCTACTCCTACTACTTGGAAGGGCTCCTAGTTCTACTAGGAAAGGGGGAGTCCTACTCCCGATGGGAGTAGGACTCCCCCAGGGCGCGCCATAGAGAGGGCCGGCCCTCCCCCTCCTCCACTCCTTTATATACAGGGAGGGGGCACCCCTTGGAGACACAACAATTGATCATTGATCTTTTAGCCGTGTGCGGTGCCCCCCCTCCACCATAATCCACCTCGGTCATATCGTAGTAGTGCTTAGGCGAAGCCCTGCGTCGGTAGCATCATCATCACCATCATCACTCCGTCGTGCTGACGGAACTCTCCCTCGAAGCTCTGCTGGATCAGAGTTCGTGGGACGTCATCGAGCTGAACGTGTGCTGAACTCGGAGGCGCCGTGTGTTCGGTACTTGGATCGGTCGGATCATGAAGACGCACGACTACATCAACTGCGTTGTGCTAACACTTCCGCTTTCGGTCTACGAGGGTACGTGGACACACTCTCCTCTCTCGTTGCTATGCATCACCATCATCCTGTGTGTGCGTAGGAAAATTTTGAAATTACTACGTTCCCCAACAGCTCCATGGTATGTTGATTATGCTAATTACATTGTTGCTAAATTTATACCACCTAGTTTCACATACCAGCAAAAGAAAAGGTTTTTCTATGATTTAAGACATTACTTCTGTGATGGCCCACACCTTTATAAAGAAGGAGTAGATGGTGTTATTAGACGTTGTGTACCTGAGCATGAACATGAACAGACCCTACGCAAGTATCACTCCGAGGCTTACAGAGGACACCATGCTAGAGATAGAACTGCACATAAGGTATTGCAATCCGGTTTTTATTAGCCTACTCTCTTCAAGGATGCCCGTAAGTTTGTCTTATCTTGTGATGAATGTCAAAGAATTGGTAATATTAGTAGACGTCAAGAAATGCCTATGAATTATTCACTTGTTATTGAACCATTTGATGTTTGAGGCTTTGATTATATGGGACCGTTTCCTTCCTCTAATGGGTATACACATATTTTAGTTGTTGTTGATTACGTTACTAAGTGGGTAGAAGCTATTCCAACTAGTAGTGCTAATCATAACACCTCTATTAAAATGCTTAAAGTAGTTATTTTTCCAAGGTTTGGAGTCTCTAGATACTTAATGACTGATGGTGGTTCACATTTTATTCATGGTGCTTTTCGTAAGATGCTTACTAAGTATGACGTTAATCATAGAATTGCATCTCCTTATACAAAAGACTTGTAACATCTGCAGAGCTTAAATTAATTTTGCAAAAGACTTGTAACATCCCAAATTTTCGATTTGGAATGTTATACATTAGATCATCACTGCATATCATATTTTATTTGCTTGTGGGTTTGATCCTAAGAAATTCTACACAACTCAAGGACCCTCGGAGAGAGTTGGGGATTTCGTTATTTTCGACTTTCTCAAAATTTGAAAATAGGATCATTTGATTTTATTTATTTTATTTTCAATTATTTCTATTATAAAAATATGAGAGAGGGAATAAAATGACTTTCCCAAAATAAAGAAATATTGAGGATTTAATAATAAAATCAAATAAGATTTTATTTTGGAGTTATTGCTATATTATTTGAATTTAGGAAAAATGTGCGTTTTCAAAATTGCATTTAGGCCCCAAATAAATGTTCATCTTGTCCGGCTTGATTTTAGAAGTCGGGAAAATTTATTTCGGGATTTTTGGAGTCCGTTTAATATTTCTTTTATTTGTTTTTCCGTGCATAATTATTTATTAAAAAAACGCGAACCGACTTTGGGCCGTGTTCGGTCAGGACTCCGTCCGGCCGGGCCTTTATAAGGCGCCGCCCTAAGCCCGTCAGCCCACCGAGCCGCGCCGCGCCGTGCCAAACCCTAACCCTAGCCGACCCCACCGCCGCCATCGCCGCTGCCACCGCCGCCCGAGCCGCTGCCGCCCGCCGTCCCGCCACCCGCCGCCGCCGCCGACCCCGCCGCCCCGTCCCGCCGACCCCGCCTCCCGCCGCCGGAGCTGCCCCGCCGGAGCCGCCGCCGGCGGCCGAGGTTGACCACCTCCCCGCTGCCGGCAGTTTTCCTCGAGAAAACCGTTTGGTTTATCGTTTTGTTTCGTTCGGTTTTTTAGATCCGTTTTTTAATTTTAGATCGGTTTATTTCCGGTTTTGTTTATTTAGCGAGCGTTCGCTCGTTCGTTCGTTTTAACGAATGCGGTCACCGTTTAGTTTCAGAAAACGAACGTTCATTCTTAATCTGTTCGTCGTTTTTCTTTTTCTCGGATTGTCCGTGATTATTTCTGATCGCGATTTCTGATCCGATTTTCGTTCTAGTATAACTTTTCGCTCGTTTATCAGAATCAGGCGATTCAAGCACCTGGAATTTCGTCTCGAAACCCTCTTTCCGTTTAACCAACTCAAACAAAATTTTGCTTTTGTAAAATTTGACTTAGATCTAGATTAGTAAATGAAGCATGTTTCTTTCGCCGTTTGACTTTCGTTGTTTCATCCGATTTGATTCTTTTTGCAAACCGGAGTTCTTAAGTTGAACTTTCTGGTTAGATCTCTTATTTGAGTTTTACCTGTGCATTAGATGAGTACTTATTGAATGCTCTTTTTTTGCAATAGAGTACCCGGAGTGCGCCGCTTGCTACTTTGAATCTCTAGGTTTCGCGGATCATCAGCAAGCCAAGTAACACTTTGATCATACCTCTTTACTATCCAGTTTTATTGCATTAGATCAATCCTCAAACATTGCATGATTAGGATCTAATTAAATTATGGGTTTTGGGAAGTAGATGAGGTAGTACCTATTACCTATTTTATTATCAAACCCTTGGAAGTTACTTCTACGTTTGATTTTTATTGCCATGCTATGCTAGTAGACGTGGATTGGGTGAGTGTATCCATGACAGATGTGAGATTGTTAAATTAATGGTTTATTTAAGGTGGCAACTTAAACACACATCTGGGTGGATTGAGGCACCTTGGTATTACAGCGATTGCCTGTTTTCTTTATGGACCGCCACCCAAGCTCAAAGAGATCATGAGATTATTCATACTAGAAACTTCCGTGTGCAGCCACAAGCTACTATGGGCTCTAGCATAGTTGACTAAGTCGTGCGAACTCTTACAGTGATAGACTAGCAGATGTAGGGAATGTAGGTTGGTATTGTCTACCCGATCGTAAGGTGCTAGCGCTTCTGAAAGACTATGTCTCGGTCATCCATTTCTCAAACATCAGGTAGTGCGAGAATCCCAACGGAGGAGATCGAGTCTTGTGGGGAAAAGTGCGCAAACCTCTGCAGAGTGTATAAACTAATCATGGTTAGCCGTGTCCCCGGTTATGGACATCTTGAGTATCTAGTACTTGGATTATCATGTGAATCTCATCATGTTACCTTAATCAATATTGTTGGGTTTTAATGATGATGCTTAATTGGGATTGAGAGGGTGTCTACACTCTCAATGTTTAACAACCACCATGATAGTTAAATAAAATCTATTCCTTTGCAGTAGGGAAAAATTGGCTTTATGCAAAAACTGTAACCATAGAGCTTTCCACCAGCCATATATGCATGTAGTATAGCTTTAATCTTTCATTACCCTCTATGTGTTACATTGCCAGCATATTCCATGTGCTGACCCGTTTTCGGGCTGCAACGTTCATGTTGCGGACTTTTCAGATGACGAGTAAGGTGCCTTTAGGTCGTGGTTCTATACTCAGTGATGCTGTTGGAGTTGATGGACTCGCTTATCTTCCAAGCCTTCCACTGTTATTGTTATTAGATGGCCTTAAGCCATATTATTTGGAATAAGTTCTCTTTTGAGACATTCAATGTAATAAGTGTGTGATTGCTACTCTGTTATAAATCCTTCAAGTACTGTGCATGTCAGCATTACTAATCTAGGGATGACACTGATGCACAGAGATCAGACTGGTTGAGGTCTGGTCGCTACAACATGGTATCAGAGCACACGCTGACTGTAGGACACGACCACTGAGCTAAAGCCCTAGATCACTACTCACTCTTCTCATTTCTGACTTCTCATCTTTTCTACTCTTTTAGGATGGCGGATGCAAGGAACAAGTTCACGCAACCGGATGAAGATACACCCTTTGGACGCCACCTGAAGGAAGTTACTAAGTACCTGAACATCGGAGTACCAAGCTTCACCGGAACCTACAACGCCACTTTACCTGAAGAGGAGTGCTGGATGATTCAAGTTCAAGTTCCAGGAAGGACGTTCATGCCCGTCACTGAGGCCATAGAGTTTTCCTTTGATGCATCAACCTGGAGTCTAGGAAAGAGCATGGCAGCCCACATCACCATGGGACATATTGGAGAAGTTTACCGCAATGATCTCAAGGATACTATCTACCAGATTTATGGGCGCCGAGATGAGCACTGGGAGATGATCAGCACCAGGAAGGATAGATCAATTGCCGCTTTCATCCAGGAGTTAAATCAGCACATTTAACGCCTGGAGAACCAGATGTGTGCATGCATGATAGATCTAAAGAAGGCGATGACAAGAATCACGGAGTTGGAAGAAGAACTCAAGTCTACGTGCGATGGATATTAGGAGGAAATAGCAACATTAGTGGAGAAGAATGATGATCCGAAGAAGAAGCTAAAAGTGTTCATGGGATTTCCCACAACTGGAGGAGAAGATGATTGCACTTGCTCGGAGAACTACATCATCATCGATGACACCGACTCGGATCCAGATGACAACGATGATGACTATGTCGATGAAGCTGGAGCGGATATCATGGAGTCTTCATCGGAGAAGTTTTTCTAGTCGACCACCATGACAATAGTAGTGTTCCACCATGTACATAGCATAGTCCAAGCACTTTTATAATGATAGTTCTAGACCGATTGTATGCCCTTGTTTGATTGAATGAAGTGATTTTGTGTGCACTTGCCTCATGTGCATCTGGGTAGTGTTTTCTCTCTAGACCTCATTCTATTCTATATTCTCATCTTTTCTAAACCCATCAGATGCCTCCAAGACGTGACCATGGATTTACCTTCCCACCGGAGCTCACTCAGTTGATCCAGCGGTAGAATACGTTGATGCAGTTCCTAGTCCAGAATCAGAATCAGGGGAACAACAACAACAACAACAACCCACCACCGCCACCACCTGTTGATCACTTAACCCCTTTTCTTAGGCTGAATCCACCGGTGTTCTCCAGTAGCACCGAGCCGATTGTTGCAGATGATTGGCTCTGCAAGACAGCAAGGGAGTTGACCACGGCAGGATGCACATATGCGGAAAAGGTGAAATTTGCTGCACATCAGCTTGAAGGACCCGCAACATCATGGTGGGAGAATTTCACAGCCACTTACCCTATCAACACTGTCACATAGGATCAGTTTCAACAGGCTTTCCGTACTGCCCATGTTTCAGCAGGAGCTATGGCTATGAAGAAGCGTGAGTATCACAACTTGCGCCAAGGAGGAGGACAGTTGGCCAGTATGTGGATGACTTTAGTAAGCTAGCACGTTATGCTCCAGATGACATTACTACGGATGTAGCTAAGCAGGAGAAGTTTCTGGAAGGACTAAATGATGAGTTGAGCATGCAGTTGATGGTAGCAAGCTTCAACAACTACCAGGAGTTGGTAGATCACGCACTTATGATTGAAGGGAAGCAGCAGCAGATTGAAAAACCGTAAGAGGAAGTATGGACAAGGGAAGTACAATTCTGGAGCTCAGCAGAAGCCACATTTTACCCCTAAACCGGGAGGACCTTTTCAGCATACCCATGGGGGAGGAAGCTCACACAATCATAATGGCCCCAAGACTGGTAATGGGAATGGAGGAAGCAACGGCCAGAACCGTACCAACCCATCAACACCAGCCAAGAGAGACTTGAGCCAAGTCACTTGCTTTAAGTGTCATAAGACTGGACATTATGCCAATGAATGTCCTGAATCCCGGAATGGAAATGGTAATGGAAGCTCTGGGAAGAAGCCGAACCCTTTCAATAGGGGATAGGTGAACCACGTTAACGTGGAGGAGGTTGAAGCTTAGCCAGATGCAGTAATAGGTAAGTTTTTGGTTAAGTCATTTACTGCACTCGTTCTTTTTGATACTGGTGCATCACATTCATATATCTCAAGGGGATTCGTGGATAAGTATAAACTGCCAACCCAAGCCCTTAGGTCACCCATGTTAGTAACCTCGCCTGGAGCAGAGTATATGGCTAGTCTATGGTGTGATTGGTTACCATTAAGGATTGGTAACTATGTATTTCCCTCGTACCTAATAGTACTAGAATCTCAAGGATTGGATGTGATATTAGGCATGGATTGGTTATTGAAGTATGAAGGGAACATTGAATGCGCCAGTAAGTCAATTTTCCTTATGACGCTAGAAGGAAGAAGGATCAAGTATGTATCCCGGCATGTGCCGAAGAGGAACCAAGTAAATTCCTTATCAGGAGTTGTGCAGGAGGAAGTACCAGTGGTGAAGGATTTCCCTGACGTATTTCTAGAGGAGTTGCCAGGCATGCCACCGGATAGAGATATTTAGTTTTGATTGAGCTTTTGCCAGGCACAGGGCCAATATCTAAGAGACCATACAGGATGCCCGCAAAGGATTTGGAGGAGATTAAGAAGCAGATTAAAGAGTTATTGGATAAAGGTTATATTCGCCCAAGTTCTTTGCCTTCGGGATCGCTAGTACTACTAGTGGAGAAAAAGGATGGATCGTTAAGGATGGTTGTTGATTATCGAGGATTGAATAAAGTAACAATCAAGAACAAGTACCCACTACCGATGATGAATGATCTGTTTGATCGATTGCAAGGAGCTAAGGTATTTTCCAAGATCGATCTGCGATCAGGATACCATCAGTTGAAGATTCAAGAATAGGATATACCTAAGACGGCTTTTACCACCAGGTACGGGCTGTACGAGTATACCGTTATGTCATTTGGTCTGACTAACGCACCTGCCTATTTCATGAACATGATGAACAAAGTGTTTATGGAGTTTTTGGATAAGTTCGTTGTAGTGTTCATCGATGATATTCTGGTTTACTCGAAGAATGAAGAGGAGCATAAGGAGCATTTGCGTTTGGTACTCGAGAAACTCAGAGAACATCAGTTATATGCCAAGTTTAGCAAATGTGAGTTTTGGTTGAAGGAAGTTGGATTCCTCGGACACGTTATATCCGAAGAAGGTATAGCAGTAGATCCCACCAAGGTTGTCACTGTGACAAATTGGGAAGCACCATCAACAGTTGGAGAGATCCGGAGTTTTCTTGGACTTGCAGGATACTACCGGAGATTCATTGAAAATTTCTCAAAGATTGCAAAGCCTATGACAGAGTTGTTGAAGAAGGATACCAAGTTCATATGAACTGAGGAATGTGAGGCCAGTTTCCAGGGGTTGAAGAAACGTTTGGTTACATCACCAGTGTTGATTTTGCTGGATCAGAACAAGGATTATGAGGTGTATTGCGACGCTTCATGTCGAGGACTTGGAGCAGTGCTTATGCAGGAGGGAAGAGTTGTTTCATATGCCTCACGACAGCTTAAGCCTCATGAGTTGAATTATGCCACGCATGATTGGGAGTTAGCAGCCGTAGTGCATGCATTAAAGACTTGGAGACATTTTCTCATTGGAAACCATTGTGAAGTGTACACGGATCACAAGAGTTTGAAGTTTATTTTCATGCAGAAGGAGCTAAATCTCAGGCAAAGGAGATGGTTGGAGCTTATCAAGGATTATGACATGAGATTGCATTATCATCCCGGAAAGGCTAACATAGTAGCCGATGCGCTGAGCCGTAAAAGCCATGTCAACACACTAATGACGGGAGATTTACCGAAGGAGTTAGCCAAGGACCTTCGTGAGCTATGTTTGGAGATAGTTCCGAGAGGCTATGTAGCAGCATTGGAGATTCAGTCTACCTTGATGGATAAGATCAGAGAGGCTCAGAAGACTGACAAGGAGGTTGCCTCTATAAAGGAGAAGATGAGCAAAGGAAAAGCTAAAGGATTTCATGAGGATGAGCACGATACCCTATGGTTTGAAGACCGTGTTTTTGTGCCCAATGACCCAGAGATCAGGAAGTTAATTCTGCAGGAGGCCCATGATTCACCATATTCGATTCACCCAGGAAATACCAAGATGTATTTGGATTTGAAGGATACTTTCTGGTGGACCGGAATGAATAAGGATATTGCGGAGTATGTAGCAGTTTGTGTTGTATGTCAGCGAGTAAAGGCAGAGCATCAAAAGCCAGCAGGATTGTTACAGCCATTGCCAATACCCGAATGCAAGTGGGATAAGCTAGGCATGGATTTTATTATAGGTTTGCCCAGAACTCGTTCAAGCTATGACTCGATTTGGGTTGTAGTCGACCGTTTGACAAAGGTAGCTCATTTCATCCCAGTGAAGACTACTTACACCAGTGCTAAGTTGGCAAAGATATACATGACCAGGATCGTATGTCTGCATGGAGTTCTGAGGAGCATTGTATCAGATAGAGGAACCCAGTTTACCTCAAAGTTCTGGAATCAGTTGCACAAAACTTTGGGTACCAGGCTAGAGTTCAGTACAGCTTTTGACCCGCAGACAGAAGGATAGACCGAGAGAGTCAATCAGATTTTGGAGGATATGCTGAGAGCTTGTGCGCTAGATTATGGATCTAGTTGGGACGACAATTTGCCATATGCAGAGTTCTCTTACAACAACAGTTATCAATCCAGTTTGAAGATGGCCCTTTTCGAAGCCTTGTACGGAAGGAGGTGCAGGACCCCATTGTCGTGGGATGAAGTTGGAGACCGCCAGTTGTTTGGACCGGATTTGATTAAGGAGTCTGAACAGAAGGTGAAATTGATTCGCGACAGGCTCAAGGTATCCCAGTCCAGGAAGAAGAGCTACGCAGATTCTAAACGTAAGGAAATAGTTTACGAAGTTGGAGATCGAGTTTATCTTCGGGTATCTCCACTTCAAGGAGTTAAGCGCTTTGGAGTTAAGGGAAAGTTAGCGCCACGTTTTGTAGGACCCTACAAGGTTTTGGAGCGTATGGGAGAAGTAGCCTACAAGTTGGAATTGCCCGAAGGATTGTCAGGAGTTCACGATGTATTCCACGTTTCCCAGTTGAAGAAGTGTAAGTGTCACGCAGAGATGGCTGATATACCGCTAAGGGATACAGTGCCGCTGGAAGCCATTCAGTTGGACAGTGATTTGACCTATGAGGAGAAATCAGTCAAGATTCTTGAGTATGCCAGCCGAGTCACCCGCAGCATGGTTATCAAGTTTTGCAAAGTTCAGTGGAGGCACCACACCGAGGATGAAGCCACCTGGGAGCGAGAGGAAGAACTGCTGAAGGACGACCCTCACCTATTTTCTAGCCAACCCGAATCTCGAGGGCAAGATTCATCTTAAGGGGGGTAGGTTTAACATCCCAAATTTTTGATTTGGAATGTTATACATTAGATTATCACTGCATATCATATTTTATTTGCTTGTGTGGGTTTGATCCTAAGAAATTCTACGCAACTCAAGGACCCTCGGAGAGAGTTGGGAATTTCGTTATTTTCATATTTGAGTTTCTCAAATTTTGAAAATAGGATCATTTGATTTCATCTTCAATTATTTCTATTATTAAAATATGAGAGAGGGAATAAAATGACTTCCCCAAAATAAATAAATATTGAGGATATAATAATAAAATCAAATAAGATTTTATTTTGGAGTTATTGCTATTTTATTTGAATTTAGGAAAAAAATGCGTGCTTTTCAAAATTGCATTTAGGCCCCAAATAAATGTTCCTCTTGTCCGGCTTGATTTTAGAAGTAGGGAAAAATTTATTTCGGGATTTTTGGAGTCCGTTTAGTATTTCTTTTATTTGTTTTTCTGCACGTAATTATTTATTAAAAAAACGCGAACCGACTTTGGGCCGTGTTCGGCCAGGACTCCGTCCGGCCGGGCCTTTATAAGGCGCCGCCCCGAGCCCGTCAGCCCACTCAGCCGCACCGCGCCGCGCCAAACCCTACCCTAGCCGACCCCACTGCCGCCACCGCCGCCGGACCCCGCCGCCCGAGCCACCGCCGCCCGCCGCCACCGCCGACCTCGCCGCCCGCCGCCGAAGCCGCCCCGCCGGAGTCGCCGCCGCCCGCGGAGGTTGACCACCGCCCCGCCGTCGGCGGTTTTCGTTGAGAAAACCATTCAGTTTTCCGTTTGGTTTTGTTCGGTGTTTTTAGATCCATTTTTTTTTTATTTTAGATCAGTTTATTTCCGGTTTAGTTTATTTAGCGAGCATTCGCTCGTTTGTTCGTTTTAACGGACGAGTTCACCGTTTAGTTCTAGAAAATGAACGTTCGTTCATTAATCTGTTCATCGTTTTTCTTTTTCTCGGATTGTCCGCGATTATTTATGATCGCGATTTCTGATCCGATTTTTGTTCTAGTATAACTTTTGCTCGTTTATCGGAATCAGGCGATTCAAGCGCTTGGAGTTTCGTCTCGAAACCCTGTTTTTGTTTAACCAACTCAAACAAGATTTTGCTTCTGTAAAATTTGACTTAGATCCAGATTAGTAAACAAAGCTTATTTCTTTCGCCGTTTGACTTTCGTTGTTTCGTTTGATTTGATTCTTTTTGCAAACCGGAGTTCTTAAGTTCAACTTTCTAGTTAGATCTCTTATTTGAGTTTTACCGGTGCATTAGATGACTACTTATTGAATGCTTGTTTGTTTGCAATAGAGTACCCGGAGTGTGCCGCTTGCTACTTTGAATCTCTAGGTTTCGTGGATCATCAGCAAGGCAAGTAACACTTTGATCATACCTCTTTACTACCCAGTTTTATTGCATTAGATCAATCCTCAAACATTGCATGATTAGGATCTAATTAAATTGTGGGTTTTGGGAAGTAGATGAGGTAGTACCTATTACCTGTTTTATTATCAAACCCTTGGGAGTTACTTCTACGTTTGATTTTTATTGCCATGCTATGCTAGTAGACGTGGATTGAGTGAGTGTATCCATGACAGATGTGAGATTGTTAAATTAATGGTTTATTTAAGGTGGCAACTTAAACACACATCTGGGTGCATTGAGGCACCTGGGTATTACAACGATTGCCTGTTTTCTTTATGGACCGCCACCCAGGCTCAAAGGGATCATGAGATTATTCATACTAGAAACTTCCGTGTGCAGCCACAAGCTACTATGGGCTCTAGCATAGTTGACTAAGTCGTGCGAACTCTTACAGTGGTAGACTAGCAGATGTAGGGGATGTAGGTTGGTACTGTCTACCCGATCGTAAGGTGCTAGCGCTTCTGAAAGACTATGTCTCGGTCATCTGTTTCTCAAACATCAGGTAGTGCGAGAATCCCAACGGAGGAGATCGAGTCTTGTGGGGAAAAGTGTGCAAACCTCTGCAGAGTGTATAAACTAATCATGGTTAGCCGTGTCCCCGGTTATGGACATCTTGAGTATCTAGTACTTGGATTATCATGTGAATCTCATCATGTTACCTTAATCAATATTGTTGGGTTTTAATGATGATGCTTAATTGGGATTGAGAGGGTGTCTACACTCTCAATGTTTAACAACCACCATGATAGTTAAATAAAATTTATTCCTTTGCAGTAGGGAAAAATTGGCTTTATGCAAAAACTGTAACCATAGAGCTTTCCACCAGCCATATATGCATGTAGTATAGCTTTAATCTTTCATTATCCTCTATGTGTTACATTGCCAGCATATTCCATGTGCTGACCCGTTTTTGGGCTGCAATGTTCATGTTGCAGACTTTTCAGACGACGAGTAAGGTGCCTTTAGGTCGTGGTTCTATACTCAGTGATGCCGTTGGAGTTGATGGACTCGCTTATCTTCCAAGCCTTCCGCTGTTATCGTTATTAGATGGCCTTAAGCCATATTATTTGCAATAAGTTCTCTTTTGAGACATTCGATGTAATAAGTGTGTGATTGCTACTCTGTTATAAATCCTTCAAGTACTGTGCGTGTCAGCATTACTGATCCATGGATGACACTGTTGCACAGAGATCAGACTTGTTGAGGTCTGGTTGCTACAAGACTGTTAATAGATCTAGAAAGAATTGGTCCAAGAAACTTGATGATGCATTATGGGCATATAGAACTGCATATAAAAATCCTATGGGTATGTCTCCATATAAAATGGTTTATGGAAAAGCATGTCACTTACCTCTCGAACTAGAACATAAGGCATATTGGGCCATTAAAGAGCTCAATTATGATTTCAAACTTGCCGGTGAGAAGAGACTATTTGACATTAGCTCACTTGATGAATGGAGAACCGAGGCCTATGAGAATGCCAAACTGTTTAAAGAAAAAGTTAAAAGATGGCATGACAGAAGGATACAAAAATGTGAGTTGAATGTAGGTGATTATGTATTGTTATACAACTCTCATTTAAGATTTTTTGCAGGGAAACTCCTCTCTAAATGGGAAGGCCCTTATATTATCGAGGATGTCTATTGTTTCGGTGCCATAAAATTCAACAACTTCATAGGCACAAATCCGAGGGTAGTGAACGGTCAAAGAATCAAACATTATATCTCAGGTAATCCTATAAATGTTGAAACTAATGTTATTGAAACCGTAACCCCGGAGGAGTATATAAGGGACACCTTCCAGAATGTTTCAGCCTCCGAAAAGGAAGAGGTATGTGGTACGATAAGTAAACCGACTCCGAAACAGTTCTAATAGCAATTTTCTCTGCTTTGGAATATTTAAGAAAATAGGAAAATAAGAAGCAGTCCGAAAAGGACACGAGGCGTCCACAAGGGTGGAGGGCGCACCCCCTACCTCGTGGGCACCTCGTGTGCCCTCCGGACTCCGTTTTCTTGCACAGTACGTCTTTTGGTCGGTACAATTTTATTATATAATCTCCTGAAGGTTTTGACCACCGTACCATGCAATTATCCTCTGTTTTTGTTGCAAGCTGTTTCTGCTGTAGAATTAGAGCAAGATGTCATCTCAAGACTCCGACGGAGAGATCTATGTCTCACATCTCATTGCTAACCCAAAGACCTATGAGGAACTATCTCCTTGTGGTCGAACTACGGATGATGAGGAGGATCAATGTTTCAAGTTCGGAGGAGGAGGATGTTACTCTACCTCAAACTAGGGATATGCATGTGAAGTTCAAGAAGTTTAGTCTCCCTAAGAGGGCTAAACTGTCTAACAACCGATCTATTCCTTCTCGTTTTCGGTAGAAAAGCAAAGGGGATTTATGTGACAAGATCTTGAAGCTGGAATCGGAGGTCGATGATTTAAAGGAGGAGATCGCTCTTCTCAATTACAATATGAAAAAGCTAAAGGCACAATTGTCATCGTCATCACCATCCCCTTCACCTCCAAAGAAAGAGACATAAATACATGGGTATGGGCACTCCCCTTGGCAACTGCCAAGCTTGGGGGAGGTGCCCCGGTATCGTATCACCATCACACTTTTATCTTTACCATTTTTCTTAGTTCAATCCTTTTGGTAATATCTTGATCTAGTAGAATAAACTTTTAGTATGATTTAGTTTTGAGTTTTGATTTATGATCCTTCTATGTAATCGAGTCCGTGAGTTATATATAATAAAGTTTAGTGTTGAGTCAAGGGCTTGGTTATCTTGCTATGATCTTGAGGGAATAAAAGAAAGTATAAAAAGAAATAGAGAGATCATATTGATCTTATGGAGAGTAATGACTTCACATATAAAGAGTATGATGAATAAAAGTTGTTGAGAGTTGACAAACATAGTTTTGGTCATCATTGCAATTAATACGAAGTAATAAAGAAAGAGAGGTTTTCATATATAAATATACTATCTTGGACATCTTTTATGATTGTGAGCACTCATTAAAATATGACATGCTAAAAAGTTGATGTTGGACAAGGAAGACAACGTAATGGGTTATGTTTTCTTATATCCGAAATAAGTATATTGTCATGGATCATCCAACATGTTGAGCTTGCCTTTCCCCCTCATGCTAGCCGAATTCTTTGCACCAAGTAGAGATACTACTTGTGCTTCCAGATATCCTTAAAACCTGGTTTTGCCATGAGAGTCCACCATATCTACCTATGGATTGAGTAAGATCCTTCAAGTAAGTTGTCATGTTGCAGGCAATAAAAATTGCTCTCTAAATATGTATGATTTATTAGTGTGGAGAAAATAAGCTTTATACGATCTTGTGATGTGGAAGCAATAAAAGCGACAGACTACATAATAAAGGTCCATATTACAAGTGGGAATATAAAGTGACGTTCTTTCGCATTAAGATTTTGTGCATCCAACCATAAAAGCACATGACAACTTCTGCTTCCCTCTGCGAAGGGCCTATCTTTTACTATTGTCTTATACCTTATATAAGAGTCATGGTGATCTTCACCTTTCCTTTTTACATTTTATCCTTTGGCAAGTACATTGTGTTGGAAAGATCCAGATATATATATCCAATTGGATGTAAGTTATCATGAACTATGATTGTTGACATTACCTTGAGGTAAAAGGTTGGGAGGCAACACTATAAGCCCCTATCTTTCTCTGTGTCTGATTAAAACTCCATACCCATAAGTATTGCATGAGTGTTAGCAATTGTGAAAGACTAAATGATAGTTGAGTATGTGGACTTGCTGAAAAGCTCTTATATTGACTCTTTCTGATGTTATGATAAATTGCAATTGCTTCAATGTCTGAGATTATAGTTTGTTAGTTTTCAATGAAGTTTATGATTCATACTTGAAATTGTGAATGAATTGTTACATTAGCATAAGAAATCATATGACAATATATATATGTTGCTGTGCTAAGAATAATCATGATGCCCTCATGTCCGTATTTTATTTTATCGACACCTCTATCTATAAACATGTGGACATATTTTTCGATATCGGCTTCCGCTTGAGGACAAGCAACGTCTAAGCTTGGCCGAGTTGATACGTCCATTTTGCATCATGCTTTTATATCGATATTTATTGCATTATGGGCTGTTATTACACATTATGTCACAATACTTATGCATATTCTCTCTTATTTTACAAGGTTTACACGAAGAGGGAGAATGTCGGCAGCTGGAATTCTAGGCTGGAAAAGGAGCAAATATTAGAGACCTATTCTCCACAACTCCAAAAGTCCTGAAACTCCACGGGAGTCATCTTTAGAATATATAAAAAATATTAGGCGAAGGAAGCACC
This sequence comes from Triticum monococcum, assembly GCA_034509565.1. Classification (NCBI taxonomy): domain Eukaryota; kingdom Viridiplantae; phylum Streptophyta; class Magnoliopsida; order Poales; family Poaceae; genus Triticum; species Triticum monococcum. The sequence goes on from CM067846.1 coordinate 475,931,006, forward strand.
AGAGGGGGCCACCCACCATCCCCGAGGGTGGGGGCGTGCCCCCTGCCTTATGGGCCCCTTGGCAGGCCGCCGGTGCCCATCTTTGGCTATATGAAGTCTTTCACCCTGGAAAAAATAACAAGCAAGCTCTCGAGACGAAACTGCACCGCCACGAGGCGGAACCTTGGCGGAACCAATCTAGGGCTCCGGCGGAGCTGTTCTGCCGGGGAAACACCCCTCCGGGAGGGGGAAATCATCACCATCGTCATCACCATCAATCCTCTCATTGGGAGGGGGTCAATCTCCATCAACATCTTCACCAGCACCATCTCATCTCAAACCCTAGTTCATCTCTTGTATCCAATCTTTGTCTCAAAACCTCAGATTGGTACCCATGGGTTGCTAGTAGTGTTGATTACTCCTTGTAGTTGATGCTAGTTGGTTTACTTGGTGGAAGATCATATGTTCAGATCCTTTATGCATATTAACACCCCTCTGATTATGAACATGAATATGATTTGTGAGTAGTTACGTTTGTTCCTGAGGACATGGGAGAAGTCTTGCTATAAGTAGTCATGTGAATTTGGTATTCGTTTGATATTTTTATGAGATGTATGTTGTCTCTCCTCTAATGGTGTCATGTGAACGTAGACTACATGACACTTCACCATTGTTTGGGCCTAGGGGAAGGCATTTTGAAGTAATAAGTAGATGATGGGTTGCTAGAGTGACAGAAGCTTAAACCCTAGTTTATGCGTTGCTTCGTAAGGGGCTGATTTGGATCCATATGTTTCATGCTATGGTTAGGTTTACCTTAATACTTCTTTTGTAGTTGCAGATACTTGTAAGAGGGGTTAATCATAAGTGGGATGCTTGTCCAAGGAAGGGCAGTACCCAAGCACCGGTCCACCCACATATCAAATTATCAAAATACCGAACGTGAATCATATGAGCGTGATGAAAACTAGCTTGACGATAATTCCCATGTGTCCTCGGGAGCGTTTTCCTTTATATAAGAGTTTGTCCAGGCTTGTCCTTTGCTACAAAAAGGATTGGGCAATCTTTCTGCACCTTATTTACTTTTATTACATGTTACTCGTTACAAATTACCTTATCACAAAACTATTTGTTACTGATAATTTCAGTGCTTGCAGAGAATACCTTACTGAAAACTGCTTATCATTTCCTTCTGCTCCTCGTTGGGTTCGACACTCTTACTTATCAAAAGGACTACGATAGATCCCCTATACTTGTGGGTCATCACATAATCACTAGCATCACACATAATTTCAAAGGGTAAATTCCTATCAGGTGGCTGAACAATAGGTGCAGAAATTAAGGCTTTCTTAAGTATTTCAAATGCTTCTACACAATCATCATCAAAGACAAAAGGAACATCTTTTTGTAAGATATTGGTCAGATGCCTAGAAATTTTCGAGAAGTCTTTAATGAACCTCCTATAAAAACCGACATGACCAAGGAAACTTTGTATACCTTTAATGTCCTTAGGACACGACATATTTTCAATAGCATCAACTTTAGCTTTATCAACTTCAATACCTCTTTTAGAGACTTTATGCTCCAAGACAATACCTCCATTAACCATAAAGTGGCACTTCTCCCAATTCAAGATAAGATTAGTTTCTTCACATCTCTGCAAAACTCGATCAAGGTTGCTTAAGCAATCATCAAAAGAAGTTCCATACACGGAGAAATCATCCATGAACACCTCAACAATCTTTTCACAAAAGTCAGAGAATATAGCAGTCATATATCTTTGAAAGGTAGCAGGTGCATTACATAAACCAAAAGGCATACGTCTATAAGCAAAGGTACCGAAAGGGCAAGTAAAAGTGGTCTTTTCCTGATCCTCTTCCGACACAGGTATTTGAGAGAAACCAGAATAACCATCTAGAAAGCAAAAATGTGTATGTTTGGATAGTCTTTCTAGCATTTGATCAATAAAAGGTAAAGGGTAATGATTCTTTTTAGTAGCTTTATTTAATTTGCGGAAGTCAGTTACCATTCTATAACCTATAACAATTATTTGTGGGATCAATTCATCTTTACCATTAGGAACAATAATAATACCTCCCTTCTTAGGGACACAATGGACAGGACTTACCCACTGACTATCAGCAATGAGATAAATTATACCTGCCTCCAGAAGCTCTAGTATTTCATTTCTTACCACTTCTTTCATCTTAGGATTTAACCGTCATTGGTGATCAACAACCGGTTTAGCATCTTTCTCCAATTTTATTTTGTGCTGGCATAGAGTGGGACTAATGCCCTCAAGATCATCAAGAGTATATCGAATAGCAGCCTGGTGCTTCTTCAGAGTTTTCAATAATCTCTCTTCTTCCTACTCTGAAAGTTTAGCACTAATAATAATAGGATATATCTTATTTTCATCAAGATAAGCATATTTAAGAGAATCAGGTAATGGTTTAAGCTCAAACACGGGATCACCCTTGGGTGGAGGAGGATCTCCTACAATTTCAACATGCAAGTTGTGCTTCAAAATAGGTCCCTGTTTAAAGAATACTTCATCTATTTCCCTTCTTTCATTCATAAACATATCATTTTCATGGTCTAGCAAATATTGTTCTAAAGGATCATTAGGAGGCATGGCAATAGAAGCAAGACCAATAATTTCATCTTTACTAGACAATTATTTATCATGGGGTTGTATACGAAATTTAGCAAAATTAAAATCGTGAGACATATCCCCTAAACCAACAGTAACAATATCCTTTTTGCAGTCTATCTTAGCCTTAACAGTATTCAAGAAGGGTCTACCAAATATAATGGGACAAAACTCATCTTGTGGGGAACCAAGAACAAGAAAATCAGTAGGATATTTAACTTTCCCACACAAGACTTCAACATCTCAAACAATCCCAACTGGTGAAATAGTATCTCTATTGGCAAGCTTAATAGTAACATCAATATCTTCTATCTCAGCAGGTGCAATATCATGCATAATGTCGGGACCCCGATTCTAAGTCACACCGATCTAGCATGTAACACCTCATATCACTTTGCAGCCTCACGCACGGTATTCCCACGGGTGTCGCCTTACCATGGCTCGAGACCGTTTGCGCCTTTTGGCTCACGTATATGATAGAGTCACTAGCATCCATATAACAGAGAACCCGAGCCGACATGACTAGTCGTGAACCCAAAGTGGCACTAACTTACGGGAACAGGCATACATGAAACGACATCGAGCATGTCAGTCAGCAGCGTGTGAATCCGGGCTGTAGCAACTGGGCTAACAGGACTCCGGGAACCCAGGCTGTAGTAGGCTAGGCAGGACTCTGGATGTCACCGCGTGACATTTCCCCGAAGGGACAGACACAGGAACGAAGTGAATCACATGCCGGCCAGTCTAAGTGTTCCGGAGTAGTAGTGCTGGGCTAGCTGGACTCCGATAAACCGGGCTGTAGCGGACTACCATGCCTCGGTGGAAGCACTAGACTAAAGTTCCCCATAGGAGAGGCTACCAAGGATAGAGAACTAGGTTGTTGGATCCCACACATAGCAATACACGTTACACATACGCCTAACATGCAAGTATGTGCTGTACAACATGGCATCACAACATAACACAAACTCATATAGATAAAGGCCCAGAAGAGCCACATAGCATTAAATACAAACAGGGGTCACATGACCCATCATTTAGAGCATACAAGCAACGGAAGCATTACATGTCTGAGTACAGACAACTACAAAAGAAAAAGGATGAGAATCCTGACTATCTACAAGTCCCTCCCAAGGGTACAAGATCGTAGCTGAGGTAACAAGCTACTCGTCCAAGTCCAAGCGGTACTACTAGTGAGACAGATGTCTCACCTGCAAAACATAAATATAGGAAACATGAGTACAAAGGTACTCAGCAAGACTTACATCAGATCCTATCATACATGCATTAGTATCAAGAAGGCAATGTGGGGTTTAGTTGCAGCAAGCCAGCTTTGACTCAGTGGCTATCCTATTCTATAACTACGAGAAACTTCTTTGAGGTGAGGCAGCGCACACGAGTCCACTAATCACCACATCAATACACTATGATGGATTCATCCCCGTCTCTCTACGGGAAGGCCATACAAACCACTCACACTTGTCTTGAGCATTTTAGAGTATCCACTTTAAGTTGTCTATGTACCACGTAAGCATCCAATAAGTCCATAACCGAGGACACGGCTATTCGAATAGATCATGATAACCCTGCAGGGGTGTACTTTTTCACACACGCTCTCGCCACTTATCACCATGTACATGTCATGTACCTTGTCAATCTTCAAGCGGAAGCCTGGCGAGGCTGTCGGCCACGACCTGACTAACCACACAAGTCTCTCATCCAGGTTTATCGCCTATTCGGGTTCCATCCGCAAGGAGATCCGGCCGGCGTGTCGCTCACGGCCTTAAACGATGTGAGCAGGGTTACCAAGCCCACCATACGGGTGCCACTTGGTACACCGTGCCACTGTGCCTAGTCTGTCCGAAGCCCACCTGGCCGGGTGCCACTTGGTAGACAACTAACACTACCTACAAACACCAGAAACTAATTGCAACTCCTGGACAGAGATCAAGTTGGTTAATAAGTCGAGAGGGGCACTTCAGCATTCCAATGTGTGGTAGTAGCTACTCATTGGACAACATACACGGAACTCAGTGCTTAAGGATGGTTCCAGTGAGACAACCCACCATGTACTCCTACATGGCCTCTCACCGCTACCTTTACCAAATCGTGTTCACACACTTAACTCTCAGCACCAGAACATATCATAACACTCCAATTCATTCCCGATGCATCAGACCTGACATGCTCTAAGCAATAGCAGGCAATGCATGGTAGGAACACAACATGGCTCAATCAACTCCTACACATGCTAGTGGGTTTTAACTATTTACTGTGGCAATGACAGGTCATGCAGAGGAATGGGTTCAACTACCGCAACATAAAATAGCAGTTGAATCGTTGTTGTCCTAATGCAATAAATGAGAGCAGGAGCGAGAGAGTAGGATTGTATCGGAATGAACAAGGGGGTTTGCTTGCCTGGTAGATCAACAGAGGGGGCACTACTCCACTGACAGGTACTCTAGATCGGTCTCCGGAGCAGGACCTATCGAGAAGGAACGGTGTCGACAAATCAAAACACAATCATATGCAACAATATGATGCATGAACATGGCATGTAGATGTGATGTTGTTTGAGCTAATGCAGCTAGCATTCATTTGGAGGAAGTCCATTTGAACTTAGAATTCAAATGCAACTCCAAGTTAAGTCTTTATGAATGCCATTAATATGTTTTCACCTATACAGCAAGTATAAGTTGGTTTATCATGCATGAAAATGGCACAGATGGATAGATTGGATTTTTCTGATAATTTTTCATATATAAATTATTTCAATCTGAGCTACGGTTGAATTTCTATGATTTTTTTGAAGTTTATATCATTTTCTGGATTTCTTGAGTACTTAAAACCAGAAAATGAATAACTGCATCAGCACTGCGTCATGCCTGTGTCAGCAGGTCAGCAGGGTCATCCAGGTCAAACCTGACCAGTGGGTCCCATATGTCAGTGTCTAACTAACTAACTTAAGTTAATTAGCACTAATCTAATCCTAATCTAGCTCGTGGGGGCAGCCGGAGCACGGCTACGGGCAGGAGCGGGCTGCGGGGCACGGGGAGGCCACCTGAGGGGCTCTGCGGCACCCTCGTGGCACGAGGAGCACGGCTGAGTGCTCGGGAGCGGCTGGCTCGGGCTCTGGCCATGGTGGCTCCATGGCCGGCGGCGATGAGGTCTCGGGCGCGGCAGCTAAGCTAGCTAAGTGGGGCCAACGAGCACGGGGAGGAGGGGAACGGAGGAGAGCTCACGGCGGTTCGACGGGTGTGCTCAGCGGCTCGAGGGAGGCTCTAGAGTCGATGGAGCGGTGCCGGCGATCTCGGGCGACCGGAGGTGAAGAAGATGGCGGTGACGGCTCCACGGGGCGTCCGGTGACATGTGGCTTGACGGAGAGGACGCGGACGACGGCGCGGAGCGTCTGGGCACGAAGCGAGGGCGAGGCCGTGACGGTGGGCGCGGCAACGGCGAGCGGTGGTGACGGCGGCGCTCGGGCGCGGTGGGAGAGAGAGATCCAGGGGAGGGGGAGGAACGAGAGAGAGTGAGAGAGAGGTGCGGGGCGGCGCATGGCGTCGTCCAGGCCGTCCAAGGCGACGAGGGCGTGGGGCAGACAGGCAGGAGGTGGCCGGGCGCGTGCCCGCGCGCGCCGGGCGCGTGCCCCTATCCTCCTGGTGCGAGGAAGGGGACGACTAGCACTGGCCAGTTGGCTGGGCCGGCCTGTTGGGCCACTGGGCTGCCAGGCTGCAGGTAAGCACAGGTAAGCGTTTTTCCATTTTTGTTTTCTTTTCTATTTTCTGGCATTTGTTTCTGATTTAGTAAATACTAAACCAATTTATTTCCTTATGCCAATTTTTGTAGGAGCTAATGGTATTATTCCAGAGCTCCACTGCAAAAATCAGAATTTTTGGACATATATAAAATATATCACATATATATATATATATCCAAGGCAAATAATTATTGCATTAATTCCAAATGGCCAAAATAAATATTTATGAGCTCCTGAAAATATTTGTTTGAATTTTACCTCTGACCAATATTTTCAGAGAGCAACATGAAAATTTTCTTGGACCTTTTTGGAGCAATTTTTATCTGGGTCATTTCCAGAAATGATTCTGAGGGTTTCACAAATCCCCATTTCAAATTTAAATGAAATTTAAACATGATGCTCACAAGAAGGCTAGCCTAGGTCATACCAGAACTAGGGATGTGACAACTCGCCTCCACTTGAAAGAATCTCATCCCGAGATTCAGGGGTCGATGGAAAGAAAGTGGGATACTCCAGTCGAAGACGATCTTCACGCTCCCAAGTAGCTTCTCTCTCGAAATGATGAGACCACTGAACCTTGAGAAACTTGATGTTATGACGTCGAGTGACACGCTCTGCTTGATCCAGAATGCGGACGGGGTACTCTCGATAAGTGAGGTTATCTTGGAGATCAAGCGTTTCGTGGTCCACTCAGCGGATGGGATCCGAGAAGCAACGCCTGAGTTGAGAGACGTGGAAGACATCATGTACTCAAGAAAGATGTGGGGGTAGTTCCAACTAGTAGGCAACCTCTCCTTGTTTAGAGAGAATGTGAAAAGGACCAATGTAACGAGGAGCCAACTTGCCCTTGATACCAAAACGATGGGTACCCTTCAAAGGAGTAACCCGAAGGTAAGCCTTGTCACCAATTTCATAAGCCACTTCCTTATGACGGCGGTCATACTGGCTCTTTTGACGAGATTGGGCTGTTTACAAATTCTCACGAATGACGCGAACTTGTTCTTCTGCCTCCTGGATCATATCCGGCCCAAAGATTGTCTTTCACCGGTTTCTGGCCAGTTCAAAGGTGTTCGACATCTTCATCCATACAGAACCTCAAAAGGAGCTTTCTTGAGGCTGGATTGGTAGCTGTTGTTATAAGCAAACTCGGAGAAGGGAAGACACTTCTCCAATCCATACCGAATGAGATAACACAAGCTCTAAGCATGTCTTCGAGAATTTGGTTGACCCTTTCCACCTGACCACTTGATTGAGGGTGGAAAGCGGTACTGAAGGAAAGATGGGTCCCCATGGCAGTTTGGAAACTCTCCCAGAAATGAGAAGTGAAAAGACTACCACGGTCTGAATTGATCTCTAGTGGGACACCATTAAGTGAAACTATTTGAGAAATATATAAGTCAGCGAGCTGACTAGCAGTGATACTCTCTCGAACAGGTAAGAAGTGAGCCACTTTGGAAAGACGATCAATGACTACGAAGATAGCATTATTCCCTTTCTTGGTCCTGGGAAAGCCGGTGATGAAGTCCATACCAACTTTATCCCGTTTCCACTCAGGAATAGCTAAAGGCTGAAGGGTGCCAGCAGGTCTTTAATGCTCTGCCTTAACGCGACGACAAACGTCACAGTTAGAAATGAACTGAGCAATTTCTCTCTTCATCCTAGTCCACCAGAACCTCTGGCGTAGGTCCTGATACATCTTAGTACTACCGGGATGAATCGTGAGAGGAGATTCATGCACCTCCTTAAGGATTAATTGTCGAAGATGTTGATTCTTGGGAACCACCAAGCGATTCTCAAAGAAAACAACACCTTGATCATCTATAGAGAAACATCCACCAACTCCCTTCTTAATGTTCCTCTTGATGCGGATAACACCCCTATCAAACTTCTGGTCAGTAATGATCTGATCCTCAAGGGTAGGTTTCGCCACCAAGGTAGAAAGGAACCCATGAGGAGCAATGTGAAGATTAAGCTTATAGAATTCCTCATGGAGAAGTTGTTGGCCCTGCTGCAACATAAGATTTTTTGCAATAGGACTTATGACTTAGCGCATCAGCCATGACATTCCCCTTGCCTGGGGTGTAGGTAATCCCTAAGTCGTAATCTGAGATCAACTCCAACCAACGTCTTTGCCTAAGGTTCAAATCTGGTTGGGTGAAGATATACTTGAGACTCTGGTGGTCGGTGTAAATCTCGCAACGTTTACCGAGAAGGTAATGCCGCCATGTCTTAAGTGCATAGACTACGGCTGCAAGCTCTAGATCATGTGTAGGATAATTCTCCTCATGTGGATGCAACTGTCGAGATGCATAGGCAATCACATGAGGATCCTGCATAAGAATGCAACCTAGTCCCTGTCGTGAGGCGTCGCAGTAGATAACAAAGTCTTTAGTGAAATCCGGTGGCACAAGTATGGGAGCAGAAGTCAGGCATATTTTCAGTTCCTGAAAACTGTACTCACACTGTGGGGACCACTCAAACTTTTTATCTTTCTTGAGAAGTTCCGTGAGAGGTTTGGCCACTTTGGAGAAGTTCTCAATGAAGCGGCGACAATAACTGGCTAGACCAAGGAAACTCCTAACTTGTTTAACTGTTTCAGGTGGAGTCCAATCAAGAACGGCTTGAACTCTCTCGGGATTGACGGCAATGCCCTTACCAGAGATCACGTGGCCTAGGTAGGTCACTTCTGGCAACCAAAATTCGCACTTGGAGAACTTGGCATAAAGGCGATGTTCTCTGAGTTTATCTAACACAAGTCTAGGATGTTCGGCATGTTCTTCCTCATTCTTCGAGTAAATAAGGATATCATCGAGGTAAACCACGACGAACTTATCTAAGTACTCCATGAAGATTGAGTTCATCAAGCGGGAGAATGTAGCTGGAGCATTGGTTAGACCAAAGGACATGACGGTGTACTCGTACTGGCCATAATGAGTGACAAAAGCCGTCTTAGGAATGTCCCCATTTCTGATCTTGATTTGGTGGTAGCCTAACCTCAAATCCATCTTCGAAAAGACTGAGGATCCAGTGAGCTGATCATACATATCGTTGATCTTGGGGAGCGGATACTTGTTCTTTATCGTGACCAAATTAACAGGATGATAATCTACAACCATCCGGTCCGTACCATCCTTCTTCTTGAAGAAGAGAACGGGGCAAGCTCAGGGAGAAGAACTAGGATGGATGAAACCCTTTTGTAAGGATTCATCGAGTTGTTTCTTAAGCTCAGCTAGTTCTAAGGGTGCCATCTTGTAAGGTCTCCTAGAGATTGGGGCGGTTCCGGGGATAAGATCTATGACAAACTCTACATCTCTGTCAGGTGGAATACCTGGCAGTTCCTCTGGAAAGACATCCGGAAAGTCACGGACTACCGGGATATCTTCAAGGTCTGGAAGAGGGCTGGCATTTAGAGAATAGAGTTGACGCTTTGCAACTCTGGTGGAGACAGTGACTATCTTGCCAGATGGGTGTGTAAGCTGAACAGACCTAGTGTAACAATCAATCTTGGCATAATGAGCTTTCCTCCAGTCCATACCCAAGATGATGTTAATATCTGTAGACTTGAGGGCTATAAGTGATGCAAGGAATACAAGTTTGTCAACAAGTATTTCATTACCATGGCTTACACTAGAAGTTTGCCATTTGGATCCAAGAGTTTGAATGACTAGTGGAGAGGGAAAATCACAAAATGAAATGTTGTGCAAGTTAGCATAGCTTTCAGAAATGAAGGACTGAGATGCTCCAGTGTCAAACAGAACCGATGCTGGATGGCAGTTGACAAGGAGTGTACCAAGAACGACATACGGATCATCATGAGCGTCTTTAGCTAAGACGTGATGCACATGTCCACATTCAGTGGAAGCTGACTTGACACTGATCATCTTGCGTGATGGCTTACCACGAAGAACAGACTCCTCGGGCTGGGGTGGAGCATAGTTGGCTTGAGAGCAGTCACGTGCATAGTGTCCTGGCTCTCGACATGTGAAGCAAGTCCCTGAAGTAGGACGTGGACCCGCATTGACAAGTGGTCTACCAATAGGCATGGGTGTAGCATACTGTTGAACTAGGTGAGGTGCTACACAAGAAGGCCTCAGTGTATAACCGGGTGGAAGAGCGGAGTTCGGAACTCAAATCCGATGCTTCTGGGAACTAGAACCGGAGGAAGAACCCAAATCACGGGTGTGCTTACGAGACTCCTCGTAAGTGAGTTGAGCTGTATCTGCGTTAATGGCCTTGTTCACAAGAGCCTGGAATGTATTGCAATGATGCAAGTGGAGATCACAACACAACTTGGGGTTGAGACCCTTCCGGAACCTAGCCTGCTTCTTGGCATCCGTGGACACTTCTTCTGCAGCATAGCGGGCGAGGTTCTCAAACTCTCTACTGTAAGCATCAAAAACCATCTTACCCTGGGTGAAACTACAGAACTCTTCTCTCTTGCGGCCAATGAGAGCCTGAGGAATGTGATGCTCGCGAAAAGCCTCAGTGAAATCTCTCCAGGTGGGTATCTGGCCAGCTGGAAGCATAGCCTCATAGTTCTACCACCAAAGACTAGCAGGACCTTCCAGGTGATAAGCAGCATAGGTGACCTTGTCACCTTCAGCTACGTTCGCAGAACGCATCTTGATAGTGATACTACGGAGCCAGTCATCAGCATCGAGTGGCTCAATGGAATGATGGAAGATAGGTGGTTTCAGGCCAATGAAGTCATGAATGGACGCAGACTCTTTGTACTGATGGGCGGTGTTCTCCTCAATATGTGCTAACAAACGGTTAGACTCTCGCTTGTTCTTCTCCATCTCTAACATGAACTCTGCCAACGAAGACTGGTCGGGAGGATCCTCATCCGTACCATCTCCGTGGTTCCGGCTATGAGCAACAGAACTTCGGTTAACTGACGACGTCCTGAAGAACCAACCAAGGAAACAAGGATGGATTCAACATCACCATAAGGATGTAGAATATAGTACAAGGAAAAATACTATCTCTTGAACTCCTAGGACAATTCCGGTAGCATAACGGCAGTAAAATGCACAAAATGAGACATTCTGCAAAAGACGGGGTAGCACCATACTCAACATCATCACTCAAGGTTCTGAGATATTACTAAATAGACTACACCGGAAGTACTTGAAAACTGGAATATGACTCTGATCAACCAAACCTATGAGACTACATAATAGCAACACGTGATCCTGATAGACAGAAGAGGAAGCCTAGTTCCTTAACCCCGTAGGAAAGATAGGATGACTCAGATCAGAAGGCATGACGTATAAGGAGTAAAAAAAGAGCCTTACGTTCCCTTCCACAATCAATTCCCCTACATAACTAAAGAATTCCTAGACTCAACTTCAACCAGGTTGGCTTGGAAATCCTACAGGCAGTCAGGCTCTGATACCAAAGCTGTCGGGACCCCGATTCTAAGTCACACCGATCTAGCATGTAACACCTCATATCACTTTGTGGCCTCACGCACGATATTCCCACGGGTGTCGCCTTACCATGGCCCGAGACCATTTGCGCCTTTTGGCTCACGTATATGATAGTGTCGCTAGCATCCATATGAAAGAGAACCCGGGCCGACATGACTAGTCATGAACCCAAAGTGGCACTAACTTACGGGGACAGGCATACATGAAACAACATCGAGCATGTCGCTCAACAGCATGTGAATCCGGGCTGTAGCAACTGGGCTAACAGGACTCCGGGAACCCGGGATGTAGTAGGCTAGGCAGGACTCCGGATGTCACCGCGTGACATTTCCCCGAAGGGACAGACCCAGGAACAAAGTGAATCACATGCCGGCCAGTCTAAGTGTTCCGGAGCAGTAGTGCTGGGCTAGCTGGACTCCGGTAAACCGGGCTGTAGCGGACTACCATGGCTCGGTGGAAGCACTAGACTAAATTTCCCCATAAGAGAGGCTACCAAGGATAGAGAACTAGGTTGTCGGATCCCACACATAGCAATACACATTACACGTATGCATAACATGCAAGTATGTGCTGTACAACATGGCATCACAACATAACACAAACTCATATAGATAAAGGCCCAGAAGAGCCACATAGCATTAAATACAAACAGGGGTCACATGACCCATCATTCAGAGCATACAAGCAACGGAAGCATTATATGTCTGAGTACAGACAACTACAAAAGAAAAAGGCTGAGAAGCCTGACTATCTACAAGTCCCTCCCAAGGGTACAAGATCGTAGCTGAGGTAACAAGCTACTCGTCCAAGTCCAAGAGGTACTACTAGTGAGACAGATGTCTCACCTGCAAAACATAAATATAGCAAACGTGAGTACAAAGGTACTCAGCAAGACTTACATCAGATCCTATCATACATGCATTAGTATCAAGAAGGCAATGTGGGGTTTAGTTGCAGCAAGCCAGCTTTGACTCAGTGGCTATCCTGTTCTATGGCTACGAGAAACTTCTTTGAGGTGAGGCAGCGCACACGAGTCCACTAATCACCACATCAATACACTACTATGGATTCATCCCCGTCTCTCTACAAGAAGGCCATCCATAGCACTCACACTTGTCTTGAGCATTTTAGAGTATCCACTTTAAGTTGTCTATGTACCACGTAAGCATCCAAGAAGTCCATAACCGAGGACACGGCTATTCGAATAGATCATGATAACCCTGCAGGGGTGTACTTCTTCACACACGCTCTCGCCAGTTATCGCCATGTACATGTCATGTACCTCGGCAACCTTCAAGCGAAAGCCTGGCGAGGGTGTCGGCCACGACCTGACTAACCACACAAGTCTCTCATCCAGGTTTATCGCCTATTAGGGTTCCATCCGCAAGGAGATCCGGCCGGGGTGTCGCTCACGGCCCCAAACGATGTGAGCAGGGTTCCCAAGCCCACCATCCGGGTGCCACTTGGTACACCGTGCTACTGTGCCTAGTCTATCCCAAGCCCACCTGGTCGGGTGCCACTTGGTAGACTACTAACACTACCTACAAACACCAGAAACTAATTGCAACTACTGGACAGAGATCAAGTTGGTTAATAAGTCGAGAGGGGCACTTAAGCATTCCAATGTGTGGTAGTATCTAGTCATTGGACAACATACACGGAACTCAGTGCTTAAGGACGGTTCCAGTGAGACAACCCACCATGTACTCCTACATGGCCTCTCACCGCTACCTTTACCAAATCGTGTTCACACGCTTAACTCTCAGCACCAGAACATATCGTAACACTCCAATTCATTCCCGATGAATCAGAGCTGACATACTCTAAGCAATAGCAGGCAATGCATGGTAGGAACACAACATGGCTCAATCAACTCCTACACATGCTAGTGGGTTTTAACTATTTACTGTGGCAATGACATGTCATGCAAAGGAATGGGTTCAACTACCGCAGCATAAAATAGCAGTTGAATCGTTGTTGTCCTAATGCAATAAATGAGAGCAGGAGCGGGAGAGTAGGATTGTATCGGAATGAACAAGGGGGTTTGCTTGCCTGGTAGATCAATAGAGGGGGCACTGCTCCACTGACAGGTACTCTGGATCGATCTCTAGAGGAGGACCTATCAAGAAGGAACAGTGTCGACAAATCAAAACACAATCATATGCAACAATATGATGCATGAACATGTCATGTAGATGTGATGTTGTTTGAGCTAATGCAGCTAGCATTCATTTGGAGGAAGTCCATTTGAACCAAGAATTCAAATGCAACTCCAAGTTAAGTCTTTATGAATGCCAATAATATGTTTTCACCTATACAACAAGTATAAGTTGGTTTATCATGCATGAAAATGGTACAGATGGATAGATTGCATTTTTATGATAATTTTTCATATATAAATTATTTCAATCTGATCTACGGTTGAATTTCTATGAATTTTTTGAAGTTTATATCATTTTTTGGATTTTCCTGATTATTTAAAACCAGAAAATTTCAGCACTGCGTCAGCGGGTCAGCGGGGTCGTCCAGGTCAAACCTGACCAGTGGGTCCCATATGTGAGTGTCTAACTAACTAACTTAAGTTAATTAGCACTAATCTAATCCTAATCTAGCTTAGTTAAGGTCCTGGGCCCACATGTCAGTATTAGCAGGCTTATTAGGTTTAATTAACACTTAACTAAAATTGGCAGGGGCCTGGGCCCACTTGTTAGCGATCCAGGGGAGGTCAAACCCCTGGTCAGCGGGGTCAAACCCGCAGGCGACTTGACACCGGCGAGGCCAGACGTGGCGGAGGGCCTCGGATTTGGTCCTCCGGTGACCAAATGGGTCGCGGAGACCATCTCCGAGGAGCTGGTGCTCGCGCGCATCTAGGGAAGTAGACGGGAGGCTACGGGGGCGGCGGAGCTCGTCGAAGCGAAGCTCGGGGCGGTGGCCGGAGCACGGCTACGGGCAGGAGCGTGCTGCGGGGCACAGGGAGGCCACCCGAGCAGCTCTGCGGCACCCTCATGGCACCAGGAGCATGACTGAGTGCTCGGGAGCGACTGGCTCGGGCTCTGGCCATGGTGGCACCATGGCCGGCGGCAATGAGGTCTCGGGCGTGGCAGCTGAGCTAGCTAGGCGGGGCAAATGAGCATGGGGAGGAGGGGAAACGGAGGAGAGCTCACGGCGGTTTGGCGGGCGTGCTTAGCAGCTCAAGGGAGGCTCTGGAGTCGACGGAGCGGTGCCGGCGATCTCGGTCGATCGGAGGTGAAGAAGATGGCGGTGACGGCTCCACGGGGCGTCCGGCGACGCGTGGCTTGACGGAGAGGACGAGGACGACGGCGCGGAGTGTCTGGGCATGAAGCGAGGGCGAGGCCGTGACGGTGGGAGCGGCAACAGCGAGCGGTGGCGACGGCATCGCTCGGGCATGGTGGGAGAGAAAGATCCAAGGGAGGGGAGGAACGAGAGAGAGTGAGAGAGGTGCGGGGCGGCGCGTGGCGTCGTCCAAGCCATCCAAGGCGACGAGGGCGTGAGGCAGACATGCAGGAGGTGGCCGGGCGCGTGCCCCTGTCCTGCTGGCGCGAGGAAGGGGACGACTGGCACTGGCCAGTCGGCTGGGCCGGCCTATTGGGCCACTGGGCTGCCAGGCTGCAGGTAAGCACAGGTAAGCGTTTTCCATTTTTGTTTTCTTTTCTATTTTCTGACATTTGTTTCTGATTTAGTAAAATACTAAACCAATTTATTTCCTTATGCCAATTTTTGTAGGAGCTAATGGTATTATTCCAGAGCTCCTCGGCAAAAATCAGAATTTTTGGACATATACAAAATATATCACATATATATATCCAAGGCAAATGATTATTGCATTAATTCCAAATGGCCAAAATAAATATTTATGAGCTCCTGAAGATATTTGTTTGAATTTTACCTCTGACCAATATTTTCAGAGAGCAACATGAACATTTTCTTGGACCTTTTTGGAGCAATTTTTATCCGGGTCATTTCCAGAAATGATTCTGAGGGTTTCACAAATCCCCATTTCAAATTTAAATGAAATTTAAACATGATGCTCACAAGAAGGCTAGCCTAGGTCATACCAGAACTAGGGATGTGACACATAATTTCTTTATATAAGGTATGAGGTATTGCACTCGCACTAGCACCCATATCACATAAGCCATGATAACAGTGATATCCTATTTTCACAGAAACAACAAGCATGCCAACAACAGGTCTATGTTTATCTTTAGTATTGGGTCTAGCAATTCTAGCAGCTTCATCGCAGAAGTAAATAACATGCCCATCAATATTATCGACCAAGAGATCCTTAACCATAGCAATATTAGGTTCAACTTTAATTTGCTCAGAGGGTGTAGGTGTTATGGTATTACTCTTATGAACCACAGTTGAAGCTTTAGCATGATCCTTTATTCTAGCAGGAAAGGGTGGTTTCTCAATATAAGCGGTAGAAACAATAGGATCAACATTATAAGTGATAGTCTTTTCTTCAAATTTAATAGGTTCAACTACTTTTACTTCAATGGGAGGATGATATTTAAGCCACTTCTCCTTAGGGAGATCAACATGAGTAGCAAATGATTCACAGAAAGAAGCTACTATCTCAGAGCCAAGTCCATATTTAGTGCCAAATTCACGAAAAGCATCGATATCCATGAAAGATTTAACACAGTCAAACTTAGGTGTTATACCTGACTCCTTACCTTCGTCGAGTTCCCAATCTTCATAGTTGTGTTTAATTCTTTCCAATAAATCCCATTTGAAGTCAATAGTCCTCATCATAAAAGATCCAGTACAAGAAGTATCGAGCATGGAGCGATTATTGAGAGAAAGCCGAGCATAGATTTTTTGAATAATAATTTCTCTTGAGAGCTCATGATTGGGGCATGAATAGAACAATGACTTATGCCTTCCCCAAGCTTGAGCAATGATTTCTCCTTCGCGAGGCCAAAAATTATATATATAATTACGATCACGATGAACTAGATGCATAGGATAAAACTTCAGATGAAATTCCAATTTCAACCGGTTGTAGTTCCATGGTCCAATATCATCACATAGCCTAAAGCATGCCAATGCCTTTCCCTTCAAAGATAAAGGGAAGAACTTCTTCTTGATAACATCCTTGGGCATACCTGCAAGCTTAAATAATCCACAAACTTCATCCACATAGATTAAGTGCATATCGGGATGTAATGTTCCATCTCCTGTAAAAGGATTAGCTAGCGGTTTCTCTATCATACCCGAAGGAATTTCAAAGTAATCATTTTCAGTAGGTTCAGTAGGTTGAGGAGCAACTCTTTGCTCTACTGGTCGGGGTGAAGATACCCTGAACAAGCCCCTCAAAGGATTATTTTCCATAGTAACAAGTGACAGTAAATTTCAGCACACTATATAATTTTTTTCCTTACCAAATTCCACCTACCAAAGGCGCTTCACTCCCCGGCAACGGCGCCAGAAAAGAGTCTTGATGACCCACAAGTATAGGGGATCTATCGTAGTCCTTTCGATAAGTAAGAGTGTCGAACCCAATGAGGAGCAAAAGCAAATGACAAGCGGTTTTCAGTAAGGTATTCTCTGCAAGCACTGAAATTATCGGTAATAGATAGTTTTGTGATAAGGTAATTTGTAACAGGTAACAAGTAATAAAAGTAAACAAGGTGCAACAAGGTGGCCCAATCCTTTTTGTAGCAAAGGACAAGCCTGGACAAACTCTTATATAAAGCAAAGAGCTCCCGAGGACACATGGGAATTCTCGTCAAGCTAGTTTTCATCATGCTCATAGGATTCGAGTTCGTTACTTTGATAATTTGATATGTGGGTGGACCGGTGCTTGGGTACTGCCCTTACTTGGACAAGCATCCCACTTATGATTAACCCCCTTCACAAGCATCCACAACTACAAAACAAGAATTAAGGTAAACCTAACCATAGCATGAAACAGATGGATCCAACTCAGCCCCTTACGAAGCAACGCATAAACTAGGGTTTAAGCTTCTATCACTCTAGCAACCCATCATCTACTTATTACTTCCCAATGCCTTCCCCTAGGCGCAAACAATGGTGAAGCGTCATGTAGTCGACGTTCACATAACACCACTAGAGGAAAGACAACATACATCTCATCAAAATATCGAACGAATACCAAATTCACATGACTACTTATAGCATAACTTCTCTCATGTCCTCATGAACAAACGTAACTACTCAAAAATCATATTTATGTTCATAATTAGAGGGGTATTAAAGTGTATAAAGGATCTGAACATATAATCTTCCACCGATTAAACCAACTAGCATCAACTACAAGGAGTAATCAACACTACTAGCAACCCACAAGTACCAATATGAGGTTTTGAGACAAAGATCTGATACAAGAGATGAACTAGGGTTTGAGAGGAGATGGTGTTGGTGAAGATGTCGATGGAGATAGACCCCCTCCCGATGAGAGGATCGATGGTGATGACGATGGTGATGATTTCCCCCTCCGGGGGGGGGGGGGGGGTTCCCCGGCAGAACAGCTCCGCCGGAGCCCTAGATTGGTTCCGCCAAGGTTCCGCCTCGAGACGGCGGCGCTTCATCCCAAAAGCTTCCTTGTTATTTTTTCAGGGCAAAAGGCACCTTATACAAAAAGATGGGCATCGGGGGACTGCTAGGTGGCCCATGAGGCAGGGGGCGCGCCCAGGGGGATAAGGCGCGCCCCCACCCTCGTGGACGGTGGCTGGTTCCCCTCTGGTGCTTTCTTCGCCCAATATTTTTTATATATTCCAAAACTGACTTTTGTGGAGTTTCAAGACTTTTGGAGTTGTGCAGAACATGTCTCTAATATTTGCTCATTTTCCAGCCCAGAATTCCAGCTGCCGGCATTCTCCCTCTTCATGTAAACCATGTAAAATAAGAGAGAAAAGGCATACGTATTATGACATAATGTGTAATAACAGCCCATAATGCAATAAATATCAAAATAAAAGCATGCTGCAAAATGGTCGTATCAGTCGTCGTCGTCGAGCGCCGCCGCAGGTCATCGTCATGAACGCATCCATGCTGGATCTCTACCGCCAAACGCCACCCAGCGACCAGATCAGTGGATCCGGCGAGATCCGCCATGCTGGCGTGGAGTACCATCAACCTCACCGTCGTTCTGACACCACTGGAACTAGCAGCAACCACATCATGACGATGTACGTCCACGTTCATTGCAAGTTTCTATAAGAACAACATTGTTGCGAAACGGCAACGGCCTGTTAGTGCGTGATGTGGCCGCAGAGTTGTTGCAACTTTTGTAACAAATATGTTGGCGTTCTGGGAACGGGGGTCCCGAGACTTGCCTTCCTGCGGCCCACGACGTGGCTCCACCAGCAGCCCTGTACGGCCCATCTTCACCAGCGAACACTCAAGACCCTCGCGAGGGGCCAAGCCTCGCGAGGCGGACGATGCAAGACCTCCTCAGGAGCGGCCTCACCAGGCTGGCTCGCGAGGGGCAGAGAGATCAAGGCAAGGGACACCTCGCGAGGTTCCTGTGACGCAAGCCATGACGACTAGAGCCAGGCGGGCACCAGGAGGGCGCCAGCACGCAGTGTCCTCGTTTCCTCTTTGGTGCTAAAGAGGCAAGCGCATGCGAAGAGTCCCGAGGCATCAGGCAAAGGTTTCCATATCGCAACAAGACCAAGACCAGAAGGACAGCTGGAAGGAGGTCACTGTGGAGCCCAAGACGGCGTCACCACCAGAGCCTTTGGCAGGCGAAGAATACTTTTTTCAGGATAACTTGTACTAGTTGTCTCCCTTCGAATTTGGCCGTTGTGGGATCCCTTCCCGCTCAATATTTGGGAAGAGGACCAGGGCCTCTATAAATAGGACTAGCCACCACAATAGCGGAGAGATCTGATCTTACCCGGATCATCCCGAACCACACAAGTTCACCAAGCACAAGAACACCTCTCCTCAGGAGATTGTTCTTCCCTTGTAACTGTTCATCCTCAGCCCAAGAGGCAATCCACCACACCACACTGGAGTAGGGTATTACACCACAACGGTGGCCCGAACTAGTATAAATCTTGTGTCTCTCGTTCTTTGGGTTCGTCGAGCTAGGCCGCGAGATCATACGGAGTGCGAGCTAGAGAGGGGGAGAGATCTTTGTGCACACCCTAGTCTTCGAACCTCAAGGGTTTTGCTGGAACCCGAAATCCGACATTTGGCGCGCCAGGTAGGGGTACACTTAAGCTTTCCTCTTTGTCGATCCGCGCTTTGCCACTCCCCCAAGCTCATGGCCGTCGCTCGACGGGCTCTCGTTGAGCGCCGGGCCACCCTCACCACCCGTGTTGCTCGGACAACCCCTGTCGGCGGGCCTCCCCGTCGTTCTCCGTCACCCGACGCCAATGCCGCCACCGGCCCGGTGGCAAACGAGCAGCAAGCCTCTTCACTGCACCCCTCCATGCGTCGTGATGACCGCACCGCCACCCCGTCGCTGACTCCGGCCGGCTCATCGTCTCACGCTCGCCGTGCACCCATGGACGCGCAAGCCGTGCTGCTCATGGCACGCGAGCTGCGCTACCGCCCAGTCGATGACCTCTACGAGGACTGGTTGGACCACATCACCGAGCTCGTCAGCGCCGCGGGGGGCTCTCCTGCGCCATCCCTCTCGCTGCCTCGCCCGCCCCCAGCTGCGGGCGATGTGGCTCATGGAGCGCCTCCGCCCCCTCCGCACCAAGATGGCTCCCTCGCGCCGAGGCGTGCGGCTCATGGAGCACCCCCACTTACTCCGTGTCCAGACGGAGTCCTTGCTCCAAGGTGTGCGGTCCCGCAGCGTGATCCACCGGGCAGTGTGCCCGCGCACGAAGAAAGAAGCTGCCAAGAGATCCCTCGTCCGCAGGAAAATGCTCCACCGCTCCCAGCACCGCCACGTTAGGATCGCTTGCTGCGGCAAGGCCATGCACAAGTGACACCAAGATCAAGCTCCGCCTCCATGACGGGCCCCGGTGGCCATGACAGCCTGCCGTGCCTTCACCCCCGAGCTGCGTAGCGTCGTCTGGCCAGACAAGTTCAAGCCAGATCTGCCTCCTTGCTATGATGGTACCCCTGACCCTGCGGAGTTCTTGCAGCTCTATGAGCTGCGCATCGAGGCGGCCAATGGCGACGAAAAGGTCATGACAAACTAGTTTCCCATGGCTCTCAAGGACGGCGCTCGCTCATGGCTCCTGAACCCGCCCCCAGGCTCGATCTCCTCCTGGGATGAGATGCGCGACTGCTTCGTCGCCAACTTCCAGGGCACTCGCGACCGCCCCCCCCCCCGGCCGTGGGTGACCTGCGCCGCATCAAGCAACAGTCAGGGGAGACCCTATAGAAGTACATGCAGCGCTTCAACAACGTGCACATGAAGATCCCCAAGGTGACAGACTAGGCCATCATCTCAGCGTATTCTGACAGTGTCCGTGACATCAAGATGAAGGAGGAGCTTGCCATCCATGAGGAGCTGTGCATGACTTTGGAGCTGTTCAACATAGCAACCAAGTGTGCAAGAGCTAAGGAGGGGCGTCTCTCCCTCCTCGAGCTCCCTGCTGCGAATCCAGAGGAGAAGAAGGCCAAGGTCAAGGACGTGAAGTGCAAGGGTGTGGCCGTACTCGCGGCAGAACCGAACACCAAGCGCGGCCGAGATCTTCCCATGTCATCCAAGGGCAGCCGTACGTTCCGCGCATTCCACAACGTGCGCACCCACAACACCAACGATTGTCAAAGAGCTCAGGGCCATTCGAGATGGACGCTTCGGTCGACGGCCCGAGCACAACGACCGGGGCTACGGTCGAGGAGGTGGACGAGGTGGAGGACGTTGGGACGACCACGGGCCCCGCCAGGAGTGGCGCGACCAGCCTCGCGAGGATCATTGGCAGGACCAGCCTTGTGAGGGTGCCTGGAGGGACCAGCCTCACGAGGACCGTCCTCAGGGAAACCCTGGCCTTCCTCCGCTACCACTGCCAAGTAGGAACGACGACCATCAACAGGACGAAGGGGCTGGGAGCTTCCAGGAGCCGCGCGCCATCGCCTGCATCTTGGGGGGCGCTCAGGCCCCAGCCTCCCAGCGCATCTTCAAGCAGTTCTCTCGCGAAGTGAACGCAACCTTCCCCAACCTCGGGGCCACGCGCCCGCTCAGATGGTCCAAGTATGCCATCGCCTTTAGCTCGGGGGACCAGCTCAAGTGTGCGGCAACCGACGGCGCTCTCCCGATGCTCTGTTCACCCGTCATCAGTGTCCAAGTCACCAAGACCCTCATCGACGGCGGCGCAGGGCTCAGTGTCCTGTCCGTCGAGACATTCGACAGCCTTCAAGTGCCATACGACCAGCTCCAGCCCACCAGGCCTTTCTCAGGAGTGACTGACGGCTCCACCACCTCGATAGGGCAAGTTCATCTCCCTGTCACCTTCGATCAGCGCGACAACTACCACACCGAGCTCGTCGACTTCGACGTCGCCGACATCTGCCTGTCATACAATGCCATCCTCGGGTACCCATCGCTAGACAAATTCATGGAAGCGGCGGAATCATCTTGGTCCCCTGCGAAGAAAGAGATGTTGTGTGCTCCCTCGAGCGCGCCTTCCAAGCTGCATCAATCGAAGACCCTGACAACGTGGGTGCGCAGTACCCTCCTGATGCCAACCCCGAGAAGAAGAAGAAGCAGCTACTCCGCTCTGGGCCTCAAGGGAGCGGCCTGTCGGTGTCAAAACTGGCAGATCTCGAGTAGGGGGTCCCGAACTGTGCGTCTAAGGCGGATGGTAACAGGAGGCGGGGGACACAATGTTTACCCAGGTTCGGGCCCTCTCGATGGAGGTAATACCCTACTTCCTGCTTGATTGATCTTGATGATATGTGTATTACAAGAGTTGATCTACCACGAGATCGGAGAGGCTAAACCCTAGAATCTAGCCTATGGTATGATTGTTGTTGTCCTACGGACTAAAACCCTCCAGTTTTAGACACCGGAGGGGCTAGGGTTACACATAGTCGGTTACAAGGGAGGAGATCTACATATCTGAATTGTCAAGCTTGCCTTCCACGCAAAGGAGAGTCCCATCCGGACACAGGACAAAGTCTTCAATCTTGTATCTTCACAGTCCAACAGTCCGACCAAAGTATATAATCCGGCTGTCCGAGGACCCCCTAATCCAGGACTCCCTCAGGCACCTCCCGTGGCGCCACCTCAGGATCAGCGCTCCGTGCCTGGGGTGCCTTCCTCCCTCGCATAGGGAGGCGCGCCCGGCACCATCCTCGGGCAGGGCTCGGGGGCTCTCTTCTGGAGGGCCTCTTACCTGGCCAACGTCACGAGGGAGGCACTCAGGTACCATGTGGAGGCGTGATTCACGGCACGTTTCCCTCAGGAGGGCATCGGGGGAGGAGTGCCCGGCCCTCAGGAGTTCATCGTCAAGACCACTCAGGAGTTTCAGGAAGCAAGAGCCATACGCGGCGACTGCCGCCCACCTAGCGCTGCTCCCCACCCAAGCAAGGGTGGTGATCCGCGCGTCTGCATCGACATCCCAGGGCTCAACAGGGCCGCATCTCAGGAGCGCTTCTGGCCTTCATGTGCTGGCCGGTGTGAGGGTCCACCTCATAGCTATGTTCGCCTGCCGTTCGGCCTGCCAAGCATGGCGGCCGCCTTCCAGCGCAATCTGCGGAGCATCCTGGCAGGTCAGGAGGCCAGGCATCACGCAGTCCTGGCGGATATGGAAACGGTCCTCAGGAGGCCACCCGAGGCTCCATAGCCTCCTGAGGCTCTGGGCCTCGATGGCTCGTGAGGAGTGACTTCTTCGCTACGTGTCTTCAGCTACCCCGACACTCCTTCGACAACCAAACCAGGTGACATCTTTCCAAGTTCATTCAGCTGGGAGCGCCCCTCGGGCTGCATCATTCCTAGGTCGCTCGGGTCCGACCCAGTGGCATGTATTGTTCTCGCATTTACCTAAGGTAGTTTGCTTCTCATGCATAATCTATCTATGGTTATCACCTACTTGATTGTCACCCACCATGGGAGCCACGCGCTGATCGTCTTTCTTCAAGATCCTTCGCATAAGAAGGCTAGGCACGACTTCTGTGCTCGGGCTCGTCCCTGCAGCGTCGATAAATCCAACTGCTGAGCTTTGTCTGGCGGGCCGGCCCCATTCATTTCACCTCCTGGGGTCATTGGTGCTTGGCCTTCTCGTGCGATAACCTCAGGAAAGTCATTCGGCACAGGTTATCTAACCATCTCACAGGAACACCATAGCCATCAAGAACCAGGACTAGGCACAACCTACCTTGAGGTAGGGCCTCATGAGTCCCGCGCTAGCTCACGAGTACCCAGACACACCTTGTCCACTGTACACGCCCCGGGGGCTCTCTATGGTAGGGAGTCCCCTCCCACGTGCCAGTGGAAGCACCATGCTCCGCGCTGGCGGTCGACACTGCCGAGGAGCGGCTATGCCCGTGCAAGTGCTGAAGCGCTATGCTCCGTGCTGGTGATAAACAACTAAGGGCGGCCTCACGGCCGTATCAACCTCAGGGAGCCTCTGAGCTCAGTGTCTGGCCCCATCGCAACACCTCCCCTCGGGAGAGTCGAGCGAGGGGTCTGGGCACGGGGCTGTGCTCGGGTCACGCCCAAGCGTATGCCACCCTGCCAGGTCCCTCGGACCTAGTCGTTGCATGCCCTCCCAAGCGGAGCCAAGGTACGAAGGTCGTTTGAATGTCAAGGGGGACTCCTGAGTATTGCGACTCAGGAGCCTAACTGACCACGTAGCCCCTCACTCCTTGGTCCGTCCTGGTGATCTGGTCGGCCCAATGGCGGCTGAGGTATGCGCGGGGTCGGGCCCTGCCGACGTAGAACACTAGGCCTACTCCCAGATCTCCTTTCTATAGTCTGTTTGCGCGTCAAGGGGGACTCCTGAGCATTGCGACTCAGGAACCTAACTAATCACGTAGCCCCTCACTCCTTGGTCCATCCTGGTAATTCGGACGACCCAATGGCGGCTGAGGTATGCGCGGGGTTGGGCCCTGCCGACGTAGAACGTAAAGCAAATGGAAAGGACATCGCAGAATTTCAAAGCAAATATTACAAGACATATTGTTCTCGTGAAACCAAACACGAGTTTAACGCCTCCACAACGCATGGTGCATATTGTAGAAACTGAAACAGGAAAGGAGCCGCCGGCAAGTTATCCCATCATACGTGGACGCCGTCGTCTCCTGCAAGGCATGCTTCTCATCCAACGATGTCGCCTTCACCTATACCACCAGCCGGATTTGGAGGATCAGTAGCACCGCTGGTCGGGGGCGCCGGAGCAAAGGCGCGAAACCTCTTTAGCAGGGCCTCCACCTGACCCTTCACGGCTGCAGCAGCGGCTGCGCAATGCTCATCGTCCATGGACTCCAGCATCTCGTCAAGGCGGGCGGCAGGATCATGGAGGTGGAGGTGGCTGAAGACGCGCGCCAGCGCAACTGAGGAAAGAACGTGGGCTTCTTCCTCCGCCATGGGGCCGATGCCGCTCACAACGTCCTCCAGCGCACCGACCAGATAAGGAAGCAGCTGGGTGGGGCCCTCGTCGTCGGCGGCCAGCGGTTCCTCCAATCCCTTCTCGTAGAGTGACTGCAGCACCGTCCGAGACCTCTCCTCAAGGAGCTTGAAGGACGCGCAGTCCTCGACCAGGACCTTTGCCTTGGCGTCAAGCTGGACCTTCTCCTCCTTCAGCTTCTACTCTAGCTCCTCCAGCCGGCCGTGCTCCGTGGCCTGTGCCTTCACCAACTGCTCTAGTTCGGCATCGCCGTCCTTGACGGCGTCCTCTCGGGCCTTCATCTTCTCCTCCTCTGCCTTGCTGCCTCGGGCTTCTTTCGCGCGCTCCCTTCGCATGGTCTCCAGCTCATCCTCTAGCGACTGGCAGCGGTCTCGGGCGGCCTCGGCATCCTTCAGCGTCGCCTCGCGGGTGGCCATAGCTTGGGCGACGGCCTCCCTGTCCTTCTCAGAGTCGACAGCAGCCTGGCTCAGCTCGCCCAGATGGACACATCGGAGTGAAGCCAGCCAGAGACCATCTCCAGGCGCCCGGCCACCAGGCGACAATCGGTGCCTTGAAGATCTTCTCGCAGCAGGGCCATCGCAGAAAGAGCACGCTTCAGGACATCATGAGAGGTGGAAGGGCCCAGAGACAGCAATGCGGTAGAAGGAGGAGGAGGCAATGACGTCACCATGGCCCGAGAAGCCAGAAGCTCCTGAGCTTCGGGGACCCCAGCGCCCGAGCCGGATGATGGCACCTCTAGAGCCGGCGGGGCCTCGGGGGCTGACTCCTCCCAAGGATGCTCCTCCAGGCCTCGCGAGGATGATCATGCTGGAGAAGCACGAGTGTCGTCGCCGCCCTTATCCATGGAGAGGGGCGCGTCCGCAGGAGGCGATCTGGGCTCAAGCAGCACCACCTCGTCCCCCTTTCTCTTCTTCGTCGCGGGCGTCAGCCTGGTTGCACAACGAAGAAGAGTCAAGGACGAGCATCAGAAGCAAGAACAAGGCAGGACAAGAACACTTACTGGTCCACCGCGGCGTAGTCCCTCCGCGTCGTAAGTTTGAAGCCAGAGATCCTCACAACCTGAGGCACAGGAGCACGGGCTCCAGGAGCAGAAGTAGGGTCAGCAGATGGACCGGAAGCAGCTTCGGGCAGTGCTGAGGCGGAAGCTCGTCCCAGGAGAGCAGCGCCGACCTGCCCTTCATCAGAACCATGGGCGACTCCCTCCTGTCCAGGAGGACGTCGGCCTTTTCATCATCGTTAGGAAGGGTGCGGAGGAGGTTGGCCTTGCGCAAGGGGGAGGTCGCCCCCATCCCCTCAGGGGTCGCCTCCGAGTCACGCTCCTTGCCCTCCTCCTCTTCCCCATCCTTGCGGGAATCACCAGAAGACACGTCCACCATCGCCGTCACCACCGGGACCACAGGGGGCGCCGGCGGCACCAGGCCACGCCCGTCAAAGGTGGGCATGGCGGTCACGACCTGCGCCCCGTCCTTCCGAAGGAACAAGGGAGCGTGGGCATTCGGCGGATACTCCTGGTCGTCCCCGACCAAGAGGCGGAGAGCCACAGCCAGCTCCCCTTCAGACAAGGCCTCCGGGCTCAAGCGAAGCTTGTATTCTCCGTCCCCGAGCGTCCACAAGGGGCGCGAGCACGCCTGGAGAGGAGCCACCCGTAGCACCAGGAATTCCCTTAGGAGCATGGCCCCCGTCAGCTTTGGTGCCTTCGCGCTGCCAGGCCTCAAGTCAGCGGTCATCTTCTCCAGCACCAGCTTCGCTCGATCGTCAGTAAGCTTCACACGGGACCACCCCTCGTCAGACTGGGGCATCTCCATTGGCAGCTTCAACCGCGTGTGGACACACTTAGCATCCATCATGACCCACTTGCTCCTGAAGCCATCGGCCTTCTTCTCAGCCTTCGAGATCGCGTTAGTGTGGATGTGGATGTCGTTGATTCGGAGGAAGAAGAAGTGGCGATGCAGTGCCATGGACGGCATCACCTTGACATATGCCTCACAGTAGAAGGCAAAGATCGACAAGAGAAGAACGGAGTTGGGATGGAGATGGAGGGCCTTCAGCCTGTAATGTTGGAGGATGGAGAAGAAGAAGTCGGAGAAGGGGGGAATCAAGCCAGTGATGACGCTGCTCATGAAGATGGGGTAGAAGGAGCTCTTTGAAGCCTCCAGCACGGCGGAGCCAGCCCAGAGCTCGGTCTTCCCCTTCTCGTTGTTTTCCCCCGTCATCAGCAGGCATGTGGCAGCGAGGTTCTTCTCCGAGGCATTGGACGCGTCGAGAGCTGGCTTGTACCAGGCAGACAGCGAAACGGCCTTGGGCTTTCACGGCGCCATTGGTCGGAAGCTCAGAAGGGGATTGGAGCAGATCTGGAAATTTTGGAAGCAAGGAGCGAGAGAGGGGATCTGGAGCAAGACGATGGAAAGCAATGAAGGCAAGCGTTGCCTGCTCTGGCCTTTTTCTCAGACGGGCAGTTGTCGAGGCAGCGTGGGGAAGCGGAGACGCCCACGTTCAATCAGTCGCCACGCGCCAACCATGGCCGCAGGCTGTTGGGGCCCGCGGCGCTCCGCACTTGCGCTTTGGCTTCACCTCGAAGCCAAGCCCGGGCGCGCCTTGGGCCCGGGGGCTACTATCGGCGTTCTGGGAACGGGGGTCCCCAGACTTGCCTACCTGTGGACCGCGACGTGGCTCCACCAGCGGCCCTATACGACCCATCTTCACCAGCGAACACTCAAGACCCTCGCGAGGGACCAAGCCTCTCGAGGCGGACGATGCAAAACCTCCTTAGGAGCGGCCTCACTAGGCTGGCTCGCGAGGGGTGGAGAGATCAAGGCAAGGGACACCTCGTGAGGTTCCTGTGACGCAAGCCATCACGACTGGAGCTAGGCGGGCGCCAGCGCACGTAGTGTCCTCGTTTCCTCTTTGGTGCTAAAGAGGCCAGCACAGGCGAGGAGTCCTGAGGCATCAGGCAAAGGTTTCCATATTGGTGCAACAAGACCAAGACCAGCAGGACAACTGGAAGGAGGTCACCGTGGAGCTCAAGACGGCGTCACCACTAGAGCCTTTGGCAGGCGAAGACTACTTTTTGTCAGGGTAACTTGTACTAGTTGTCTCCCTTCGAAATTTGGCCGTTGTAGGATCCCTTCCCGCTCAATATTTGGGAAGAGAACTAGGGCCTCTATAAATAGGACTAGCCACCACCAAAGCGGAGAGATTCGATCTGACCCGGATCATCCCGAACCACACAAGTTCACCAAGCACAAGAACACCTGTCCTCAAGAGGCTGTTCTTCCCTTGTAACTGTTCATCCTCAACCCAAGAAGCAATCCACCACACCACACTAGAGTAGGATATTACACCACAACAGTGGCCCGAACTAGTATAAATCTTGTGTCTCTTGTTCTTTGGGTTCGTCGAGCTAGGCCGCGAGATCATACAGAGTGCGAGCTTGTCGGATCATGGGTTCCAGCAAAACCCTTAAGGTTCGAACACTGGGGTGCGCGCGAAGATCTTCCCCCCTATTGATCTGCGTCCTTACTTAGCCTAGATCTCAGGAACTAACTCCGCGAACTCACAACACAAAGGAAACAAGATTTATACTGGTTCGGGCCACCGTTGTGGTGTAATACCCTACACCAGTGTGGTGGTGGTGAATTGCATCTTGGGCTGAAGATGAACAGTACAAGGGAAGAACAGCCTCCTGAGGTTAAGGTGTTCTTGTGCTTGGTGCACTTGTGTGGCTGGGGATGACCTTGTTCCTCCCCTGCCTATGGTGGTGGCTAGTCCTATTTATAGAGGCCCTGGTCCTCTCCCCAAATATTGAGCGGTAAGGGAGCCAACAACGACCAATTTGAAAGGGGACAACTAGTATAAGCTATCCTGACAAAAGGTGGTCTTCACCTGCCAAAGGTTTTGGTGGTGACGCCGTCCTGGGCTCCATGGTGACCTCCGTCTTGCCGTCCTTCTGGTCTTGGTCTTGTTGCACCAATATGGAAACCTTTGCTTGATGCCTCGGTACTCCACGCCCGCGCTTGCCCCCTTAGCACTAAAGGGGAAACAAGGACGTTGCGCGCGCTGGCACTCGCCTGGTCTTGATCGTCATGGCTTACGTCACGAGAAACCTCACAAGGTCTGCCCGACCTTGAACTCTCCGGCCCTCACGAGCCGGCTTATTGAGGCTACTCCTGAGGAGGTCTTGTGTCATCCGCCTCTCGAGGCTTGGCCCCTCGTGAGGGTCTTGATTCCTTATTGTTGAAGATGGGCCATACAGGCATGCCAGCAAAGCCACGCCGTGGGCTGCAGGCAGGGAAGTATGGGGACCCCCGTTCCCAGAACGCCGACAGTAGCCCCCAGGCCCAAGGCGCGCTCAGGCTTGGCATCGAGGCGAAGCGAAGGGCCAAGTGCGGAGCATCGTGGGCCCCAATAGCCTGCGGCCTCGGTCGACGCGTGGCGGTTGATTAGACGTGGGTGTCTCCGCTTCTCACGCTGCGTCGGCAACTGCCCAACGTGACAAGTCCCTGCGAGGAATCAAGAAATGGACCCCATGGGGGTGTGTAAAGCGTCTGTAATGCCTTTTGTCAATATAGCCCTCGTTATGGAGACTTGTGTGCGCTTATCCTGCCGAGGCTCGGCCTCCCCTTTCCAATTTGCGGTAGCTTGGTGCTCTGTGCTGACAAGTCTCGGTCCCCAGGCAGGCTGCAGCCGTCGCTGGTATGCCAGGTCGCGTGCCGTGGTCAAGGCCAGGGGTGAGGGCTGGAGAGCTAGTAAGAGCTCCTAAGGCGCGATGCTCTAGAGGTCCCCCTTAGCGCGCAAGCAGCTGTCTTAGGATGGGAAAGGAAGAAAACATTTCAACAGCAGCAGCGTAGCAAAGGGAGCGAGCGAGGGTCTCGTGCCACAAGCGAATGGTGGATCCAGAGCGAGAACTTATCTTTGGCTATCTGGGGTCTGCTCCTTGG
This sequence comes from Triticum monococcum, assembly GCA_034509565.1. NCBI lineage: Eukaryota > Viridiplantae > Streptophyta > Magnoliopsida > Poales > Poaceae > Triticum > Triticum monococcum. The sequence continues at coordinate 475,961,287 of CM067846.1, forward strand.
GTCGTGCCGGACTCGCACGCCGGTCGTTGTAGTGTGGCTAGGTCTGGACCATGTGGGCCTCCCCCTCCCCTCCATGTCCTTCTTGGTGCTCTGCGTCCTCAGGTCCCAACCCTCGAGTGAGCTCAGCCGCCGCTGGTATGCCAGGTCGCGTGCCGTGGTCAAGGCCAGGGGTGAGGGCTGGAGAGCTAGTAAGAGCTCCTGAGGTGCGATGCTCAGGAGCCCCCCTTTTAACGCGCAAGCGAATCGCATGAGAGGAGAGAGAGAGGGTCCATGGTACCACCTGCTGTGGCCCTCATGAAGTTCCTGCAAGCTAGCACAAGGAAGGGCACCAGTCGCCGTGGTGATTGATGGTTTGCTTCTGGTGCGTGAGTGGGGACTCCCTACTGCGGAGAGCCCCCGGGGCGTGTACAGCCCCGCCCTGACATGTGGCTTGCACGACAGGGCCAGACGAAGTGTATCTGGGCACTCGTGAGCCAGCGCGGGACTCACGAGGCCCTACCTCAAGGCGGGTTGCGCCTGGTCTTGATTCTTGTTTTCTATCCTAGTCCTGTGAAATGGTTAGACAATGCGAAGGGTCCTGAAGAAAGATGGCCGGCGCTCGGCTCCCACGGTGGGTGATAATCAAGCATGCGATAGCCATAGATAGATTAAGCATGGAAAACAACCTTGCTCAGGTAAGTGTAGGGAAGATGCATGCCACCGGGTCCGGCCTGAGCGGCTTGGGGATGACGCAGCCCGAGGGGCGCCCCCAACAAGGTAAGGTAAAGACATAAAAGGAAAGATACATGCCACAGGGACGGACCCATGCGGCCTAGGAATGATGCAGCCCTAGGGGCGCTCCCAGCTGAATGAACTTGGGAAAATGTCACCTGGTTCTATTGATGAAGCAGAGTTGGGGTAGTTGAAGGTGTGCGGAGAGAGGGCTGCCCCTCATGAGCCACCGGGGCCCTGAGCCTCGGGACGCTCTGGGGGTCCAGGGGGTTCCCTGAGGACCATCTTCATCCCTATCAGCACAACATGGTGCCTGGCCTCCTGAGACGCCAGGATCCTCCACAAGTGGTGTTGATAGGCGGCCGCCACGCTCAGCAGGCCAAAGGGCATGCGAACATAGCTGTGAGGTGGGCCCTCACAGCGTCCCACGTGCGAAGGCCAGAGAAGCTCCTGAGAAGTGGCCTGATTGAGTCCTGGGACGTCGATGCAGACGCGCAGCCCGGCATCCTCGCCTGGATGGGGGGCTACGCCTGGTGAGCGGCGGCTGCCGCGCATGGCCCTCACGTCTTGCAGTTCCTAAGTGGTCTTGGTGATGAACTCCTGAGCAGTGGACACTCCTTGCCCTGTGTTCTCCTGAGGGAAGCGTGCCGCGAAGCACGCCTCCAAGTGGTGCCCAAGCACCTCTCTTGTGATGATGGCAAAGTCTGAGGCCCTCGAGAAGAGAGCCCCTAAGCCCTGCCCGAGAGGGGCATTGGGCGCGCCTTCCTGTGCGATGCAGGGAGGCGCCCCTAGCGCGGGCGCCGATCCTAACGAGTCTCCGCTTGCCTGAGGCCCTGTGTCATGTGATGACCCACAAGTATAGGGGATCTATCGTAGTCCTTTCGATAAGTAAGAGTGTCAAACCCAACGAGGAGCAGAAGGAAATGATAAACGATTTTCAGCAAGGTATTCTCTGCAAGTACTGAAATAAGTGGTAATAGATAGTTTTGTAATGAGATAATTTGTAATGAGGAACAAGTAACAAAAGTAAATAAAGTGCAGCAAGGTGGCCCAATCCTTTTTATAGCAAAGGACAAGCCTGGTCAAACTCTTCTATAAGGAAAAGCGCTCCCGAGGACACATGGGAATATCATCAAGCTAGTTTTCATCACATTCATATGATTCACGTTCGGTACTTTGATAATTTGATATGTGGGTGGACCGGTGCTTGGGTGCTGTTCTTACTTGAACAAGCATCCCAGTTATGATTAACCTCTATTGCAAGCATCCGCAACTACAACAAAAGTATTAAGGTAAACTAACCATAGCATGAAACATATGGATCCAAATCAGCCCCTTACGAAGCAATGCATAAACTAGGGTTTAAGCTTCTGTCACTCTAGCAACCCATCATCTACTTATTACTTCCCAATTCCTTCCTCTAGGCCCAAATAATGGTGAAGTTTTATGTAGTCGACGTTCACATAACACCACTAGAGGCTAGACAACATACATCTCATCAAAATATCGAATGAATACCAAATTCACATGACTACTAATAGCAAGACTTCTCCCTTGTCCTCGGGAACAAACGTAACTACTCACAAAGCATAAACATGTTCATAATCAGAGGGGTATTAATATGCATAAAGGATCTGAACATATGATCTTCCACCAATTAAACCAACTAGCATCAACTACAAGGAGTAATTAACACTATTAGAAACCTACTAGCACCAATCCTGGACTTGAAGACAAGAATTGGATACAAGAGATGAACTAGGGTTTTGAAATGAGATGGTGCTGATGAAGATTATGACGGAGATTGCCCTCTCCCGATGAGAGGAGGGTTGGTGATGACGATGGTGATGATTTCCCCCTCCGGGGGGGAAGTTTCCCCGGCAGAACAGCTCTAACGGAGCTCTAGATTGGATCCGCCAAGGTTCCGCCTCGTGGCGGCGGAGTTTCGTCCCGAATGGTTGCTTCTTATTTTTTTCTCGATGAAAGACTTCATATAGGAGAAGTTGGTCATCGGAGAGCCACCAGGGGGGCCACGAGGTAGGGGGCGCGCCCTAGGGTGTCGCCCCCACCCTCGTGATAAGGGTGTGGGCCCCCTGGTCTTCATCTTTGGCGAGGATTTTTCATTATTTATTATAAGCTGTTCCATGGAGTTTCAGGACTTTTGGAGTTGTGCAGAATAGGTCTCTAATATTTTCTCCTTTTCCAGCCCAGAATTCCAGCTGCCAGCATTCTCCCTCCTTATGTAAACCTTGTAAAATAAGAGAGATTAGCCATAAGTATTGTGACATAATGTGAAATAACAGCCCATAATGCAATAAATATTGATATAAAAGCATGATGCAAAATGGACGTATCAACTCCTCCAAGCTTAGACCTCGCTTGTCCTCAAGCCGAAATCGAAAAATATGTCCACATGTTTAGAGATGAAGGTGTCGATAAAAATAAAATACGGACATGAGGGCATCATGACCATTCTTATAACATCAACTTATATATTTTTTGTCATATGATCTCTAATGCTAGAGTAATAATTCAATCACAATATCAAGTATGAATCGTAAACTTCATTGAGAACTAACAAACTACAATCTTGGTCATTGAAGCAATTGCAATTTATCATAACATAGGAAAGAGTCAATGTATAAGAGCTTTTCAGCAAGTCCACATACTCAACTATCATATAATCTTTCACAATTGCTGACACTCACGCAATACTTATGGATGTAGAATTTTAATCAGACACAGAGAAGGATAGGGGCTTATAGTCTTGCCTCCCAACGTTTTACCTCAAGGGTAATGTCAACAGTAATAGTTCATGAAAACCCACATCCAATTATCCATATATACCGGGATCTTTCCAACATATTGTGCTTGCCAAAGGGTAAAATGTAAAAAGTACGGGTGAAGATCACCATGACTCTTGCATAAGGTAGAAGATAATGATAAAAGATAGGCCCTTCGCAGAGGGAAGCAGAGGTTGTCATGCGCTTTTATGGTTGGATGCACAAAATCTTAATGCGAAAGAACGTCACTTTATATTGCCCCTTGTGATATGAACCTTTATTATGCAGGCCGTTGCTTTTATTACTTCCACATCACAAGATCGTATAAAGCTTATGTCTCCCACACCAATCAATCAGACATATTTAGAGAGCAATTTTTATTGCTTTGCATCGATGACAACTTACTTGAAGGATCTTACTCAATCCATAGGTAGATATGGTGGACTCTCATGGCAAAAATGGTTTAAGGGTATTTGGAAGCACAAGTAGTATCTCTACTTGGTGCAATGAATTTGGCTAGCATGAGGGGGAAAGGAAAGCTCATCATGTTGGAAGACCCAAGACAATATAATTTATCTCAGATGTAAGAAAACATAACCCATTATGTTGTCTTCCTTGTCCAATGTCAACTCTTTAGCATGTCATATTTTAATGAGTGCTCACGATCATAAAAGATGTCCAAGATAGTATATCTATATGTGAAGACCTCTCTTTCTTTATTACTTCCTATTAATTGCAACGATGACCAAAACTATACTTGTCAACTCTCAACAACCTTTATTCATCATACTTTTTCTATGTGAGCTCATTACTCTCCATGAGATCCATAGGATCTCTAAGTTTCTTTTTATTTCTTTCTCTTTTCTTTTATTCACTTAGGATCATGGCAAAACAATCGAGCCCTTGACTCAACACTAATCTTTATTATATAGCTCACAGACTCGATTACATAGAAGGATAATAAAGCAAAACTCACAACTATATCATGCCACAAACTTTATTCTACTAGATCAAAAGACTACTAATAAGATTGAACTAAGAAAAACGGTAAAGGCAAAAGTGATGGTGATACGATACCTGGGCACTCCCCCAAGCTTGGTTGTTGCCAAGGGGAGTGCCCATACCCACGTTATTACATCTCCTTGGTTGGTGAAGAAGGTGGAGGTGTTGTTGATGATGGATAGTTGGACATCGAGCGTAGAAGGTCTTCTAACTTGCAGATAATGCCCTTGAGTGCGATGATATGCTCCTTCAACAAAATATTTTCACGTGTGAGATACTTATTTTGTATACGAGCCAACTCAATCATCTTGAAAGCTTCGATTTCTCTAGGGGTAAGAAGATTATGATCCAGTTGAAGGGTGTCTTCTATTGCTGGAACTTGGTCCTCCACAGTCTTCTTGGTCCCTTCATCCTTGTTGATCTCCATAGGTTCTTCTCTCTTCAGCTCTATCTTCATTGGCGAAGCATCGTTGCCCTCATGGTTGGAGGAGGAGGGAGACGACATAGTGCATGGCCTTGACAACTCTGACAGAAAACAGCTCAAAACAAAGACATGAGATTTTTCCGTGATACGGGAGTCAAAACCTTCGGGAGAATATATATAGTGAATTTTTACAGACCAAAATACGTATCGTGCAAGAAAACGGAGTCCGGAAGGCACACGAGGTGCTCCCGAGGTAGGGGGCGCGCCCTCCACCCTCGTGTCCTTCCCGGACTGCTACTTAATTTTCTATTTTTCTAAATATTCCAAAACGGAGAAATATTGCCTTAAAATTGTTTTGGAGTCGGTTTACTTACCGCACCACATACCTATTCCTTTTCGGAGTCTGAAACGTTCTAGAAAGTGTCCCTTATGTATTCCTCCGGGGTTACGGTTTCAATAATATTGGTTTCAACATTTATGGGATTACCCGAGATATATTGTTTGATTCTTTGACCGATCATCACGTGAGATGGAGTAGTTTTCAATGGTGAACATCATTATGTTGATCATATCTACTATATGATTCACGCTCGACCTTTCGGTCTCCGTGTTCCGAGGCCATATCTGTATATGCTTGGCTCGTCAAGTATAACCTGAGTATTCCGCGTGTGCAACTGTTTTGCACCCGTTGTATTTGAACGTAGAGCCTATCACACCCGATCATCACGTGGTGTCTCAGCACGAAGAACTTTCGCAACGGTGCATACTCAGGGAGAACACTTCTTGATAATTTAGTGAGAGATCATCTTATAATGCTACCGTCAATCAAAGCAAAATAAGATGCATAAAAGGATAAACATCACATGCAATCAATATAAGTGATATGATATGGCCATCATCTTCTTGTGCTTGTGATCTCCATCTCCGAAGCACCGTCATGATCACCATCGTCACCGGCGCGACACCTTGATCTCCATCGTAGCATCGTTGTCGTCTCGCCAATCTTATGCTTCCACGACTATCACTACCGCTTAGTAATAAAGTAAAGCATTACATCGCGATTGCATTGCATACAATAAAGCGACAACCATATGGCTCCTGCCAGTTGCCGATAACTCGATTACAAAACATGATCATCTCATACAATAAAATCAGCATCATGCTTTGACCATATCACATCACAACATGCCCTGCAAAAACAAGTTAGACGTCCTCTACTTTGTTGTTGCAATTTTTACGTGCCTGCTACGGGCTTAAGTAAGAACTCATCTCACCTACGCATCAAAACCACAACGATAGTTCGTCAAATAGACTCCGTTTTAACCTTCTCAAGGACCGGGCGTAGTCACACTTGGTTCAACTAAAGTTGGAGAGACAGTCTTCCGCAAGCCATCTGTGTGCATAGCACGTCGAGGGAACCGGTCTCGCGTAAGAGTACGCGTAAGGTTGGTCCGGATCGTCTCGTCCAACAATACCGCCGAACCAAAGTATGACATGCTGGTAGGCAGTATGACTTGTATCGCCCACAACTCACTTGTGTTCTACTCGTGCAAATAACATCAAACCATAAAAACCTAGGCTCTGATGCCACTGTTGGGGAACGTAGTAATTTCGAAAATTTTCCTACGCACACGCAAGATCATGGTGATGCATAGCAACGAGGGGGAGAGTATTGTCTACGTACCAACGCAGACCGACTGCGGAAGCGATCTCACAACATAGAGGAAGTAGTCGTACGTCTTCTTCCCGATCCGACCGATCCAAGCACCGTTACTCCGGCACCTCCGAGTTCTTAGCACACGTTCAGCTCGATGACGTTCCTCGGGCTCCGATCCAGCAAAGCGTCGAGGAAGAGTTCCGTCAGCACGACGGCGTGGTGACAATCTTGATGTACCACCGATGCAGGGCTTCGCCTAAGCACTGCAACAATATGATCGAGGTGGAATTTGGTGGCAGGGGGCACCGCACACGGCTAAGGAACGATCTCAAGGATCAACTTGTGTGTCTATGGGGTGCCCCTGCCCCTGTATATAAAGGATGGAGGAGGAGGAGGCCGGCCAAGCCTATTGGTGCGGCCAGGGTGGGAGTCCTACTAGGACACCAAGTCCTAGTAGGAGTCCACCAAGAGGGGAGGAAGGGAGAAGGAATAGGAGGAGTAGGAAAGGTGGCCGGCCCCCTTTTCCCTAGTCCAATTCGGACCAAAGGGGAGGGGGGGCGCAGCAGCCTTTTCCTCTTCCCACTAAAGCCCATCAAGGCCCAATACTCTTCCCCGTATTCCCGTAATTCCCCGGTACCTCCGAAAATACCCGAATCACTCGGAACCTTTCCGATGTCCGAATATAGTCGTCCAATATATCGATCTTTACGTCTCGACCATTTCGAGACTCCTCGTCATGTCCCCGATCTCATCCGGGACTCCGAACTCCTTCGGTACATCAAAACTCATAAACTCATAATACAACTGTCATCGAAACCTTAAGCGTGCGGACCCTACGGTTCGAGAACAATGTAGACATGACCGAGACACGTCTCCGGTCAATAACCAATAGCGGGACCTGGATGCCCATATTGGCTCCTACATATTCTACGAAGATCTTTATCGGTCAGACCGCATAACAACATACGTTGTTCCCTTTGTCATCGGTATGTTACTTGCCCGATATTCGATCGTCGGTATCCAATACCTAGTTCAATCTCGTTACCGGCAAGTCTCTTTACTCGTTCCGTAATACATCATCTCGCAACTAACTCATTAGTTGTAATGCTTGCAAGGCTTAAGTGATGTGCATTACCGAGAGGGCCCAGAGATACCTCTCCGACAATCGGAGTGACAAATCCTAATCTCGAAATACACCAACCCAACATCTACCTTTGGAGACACCTGTAATGCTCCTTTATAATCACCCAGTTACGTTGTGACATTTGGTAGCACCCAAAGTGTTCCTCCGGTAAACGGGAGTTGCATAATCTCATAGTTATAGGAACATGTATAAGTCATGAAGAAAGCAATAGCAACATACTAAACGATCGGGTGCTAAGCTAATGGAATGGGTCATGTCAATCAGATCATTCAACTAATGATGTGACCTCGTTAATCAAATAACAACTCTTTGTTCATGGTTAGGAAACATAACCATCTTTGATTAACGAGCTAGTCAAGTAGAGGCATACTAGTGACACTCTGTTTGTCTATGTATTCACACATGTATTATGTTTCCGGTTAATACAATTCTAGCATGAATAATAAACATTTATCATGATATAAGGAAATAAATAATAACTTTATTATTGCCTCTAGGGCATATTTCCTTCAGTCTCCCACTTGCACTAGAGTCAATAATCTAGTTCACATCGCCATGTGATTTAACAGCAATAGTTCACATCACCATGTGATTAACACCCATAGTTCACATCGCCATGTGACCAACGCCCAAAGGGTTTACTAGATTCAGTAATCTAGTTCACATCGCTATGTGATTAAGGTGTGATCATGTTTTGCTTGTGAGATAATTTTAGTCAACGGGTCTGTCACATTCAGATCCGTAAGTATTTTGCAAGTTCTATGTATACAATGCTCTACACGGAGCTACTCTAGCTAATTGCTCCCACTTTCAATATGTATCCAGATTTAGAATCATCTGGATCAGTGTCAAAAACTTGCATCGACGTAACCCTTTACGACGAACCTTTTTGTCACGTCCATAATCGAGAAACATTTCCTTATTTCACTAAGGATAATTATGACCGCTGTCCAGTGATCTACTCCTAGATCACTATTGTACTCCCTTGCCAAATCAGTGCAGGGTATACAATAGATCCGGTACACAGCATGGCATACTTTATAGAACCTATGAATGAGGCATAGGGAATGACTTTCATTCTCTTTCTATCTTCTGCCGTGGTCGGGCTTTGAGTCTTTACTCAACTTCACACCTTGTAACACAGGCAAGAAACTTTTTCTTTGACTGTTCCATTTTGAACTACTACAAAATCTTGTCAAGGTATGTACTTATTGAAAAACTTATCAAGCGTCTTGATCTATCTCTATAGATCTTGAAGCTCAATATATAAGCAGCTTTACCGAAGTCTTTCTTTGAAAAACTCCTTTCAAACACTCCTTTTATGCTTTACAGAATAATTCTACATTATTTCCGATCAACAATATGTCATTCACATATACTTATCAGAAATGCTGTAGTGCTCCCACTCACTTTCTCGTAAATACAGGCTTCACCGCAAGTCTGTATAAATCTATATGCTTTGATCAACTCATCAAAGCGTATATTCCAACTCCGAGATGCTTGCACCAGTCCACAGATGGATCGCTGGTGCTTGCACATTTTGTTAGCACCTTTTGGATTGACAAAACCTTCTGGTTGCATCATATACAACTCTTTTTTAATAAATCCATTAAGGAATGAAGTTTTGTTTATCCGTTTGCCAGATTTCATAAAATGCGGCAATTACTAACATGATTCGGACAGACTTAAGCATAGATACGAGTGAGAAAATCTCATCGTAGTCAACACCTTGAACTTGTCGAAAACCTTTTGCGACAATTCTAGCTTTGTAGATAGTAACACTACTATCAGCGTCCGTCTTCCTCTTGAAGATCCATTTATTTTCTATGGCTTGCCGATCATCGGGCAAGTCAACTAAAGTCCATACTTTGTTCTCATACATGGATCATATCTCAGATTTCATGGCTTCAAGCCACTTTGCGGAATCTGGGCTCACCATCGCTTCTTCATAGTTCGTAGGATCATCATGATCTAGTAGCATGACTTCCAGAACAGGATTACCGTACCACTCTGGCGCGGATCTTACTCTGGTTGATCTACGAGGTTCAGTAGTGTCTTGTTCTGAAGTTTCATGATCATCATCATTAGCTTCCTCACTAACTGGTGTAGGTGTCACAGAAACATTTTTCTGTGATGTACTACTTTCCAATAAGGGAGTAGGTACAGTTACCTCGTCAAGTTCTACTTTCCTCCCACTCACTTCTTTCGAGAGAAACTCCTTCTCTAGAAAGTTTCCGAATTTTAGCAACAAAAGTCTTGCCTTCGGATCTGTGATAGAAGGTGTATCCAATAGTTTCCTTTGGATATCCTATGAAGACGCACTTCTCCGATTTGAGTTTGAGCTCATCAGGATGAAACTTTTCCATATAAGCATCGCAACCCCAAATTTTTAAGAAACGACAGCTTAGGTTTCTTGCCAAATCATAGTTCACACGGTGTCGTCTCAACGGATTTTGATGGTGCCCTATTTAACGTGAATGCAGCTGTCTCTAATGCATAACCCCAAAACGATAGTGGTAGATCGGTAAGATACATCATAGATTGCACTATATCCAATAAAGTACGGTTATGACGTTCGGACACACCATTATGCTGTGGTGTTCCATGTGGCATGATTTTGTGAAACTATTCCACATTGTTTTAATTGAAGACCAAACTCGTAACTCAAATATTTTACCTCTGGGATCATATCGTAGAAACTTTTATTTTCTTGTCACGATGATTTTCCACTTCACTCTGAAATTCTTTAAACTTTTCAAATGTTTCAGACTTATGTTTCATCAAGTAGATATACTCATATCTGCTCAAATCATCTGTGAAGATCAGAAAATAATGATACCTGTCGCGAGCCTTAATATTCATCGGACCACATACATCAGTATGTATGATTTCCAATAAATCTTTTCTCGCTCCATTGTTCCGGAGAACGGCGTTTTTAGTCATCTTGCCCAAAAGGCATGGTTCGTAAGCATCAAGTGATTCATAATCAAGTGATTCCGAAAGCCCATCAGCATGGAGTTTCTTCATGCGCTTTATACCAATATGACCTAAACATCAGTGCCACAAATAAGTTGCACTATCATTATTAACTTTGAATCTTTTGGTTTCAATATTATGAATGTGTGTATTATTAAGATCGAGATCCAATGAACTATTTTCATTGGGTGTGTAACCATATAAGGTTTTATTCATGTAAACAGAACAACAATTTATTCTTTTACTTAAATGAATAATCGTATTACAATAAACATGATCAAATCATATTCATGCTCAACGCAAAAACCAAATAACACTTATTTAAGTTCAACACTAATCCCGAAAGTATAGGGGAGTGTGCGATGATGATCATATCAATCTTGGAACTATTTCCAACACACATCGTCACTTCACCCTTAACTAGTCTCTGTTTATTCTGCAACTCCCGTTTCGAGTTACTAATCTTAGCAACTGAACTAGCATCAAATACTGAGGGGTTGCTATAAACACTAGTATAGTACACATCAATAACATGTATATCAAATATACTTATGTTCACTTTGTCATCCTACTTATCCGCCAATCACTTGGGGTAGTTCCGCTTCCAGTGACCAGTCCCTTTGCAGTAGAATCACTTAGTCTCAGGCTTAGGATCAGACTTGGGCTTCTTCACTTGAGCAGCAACTTGCTTGCCGTTCTTCTTGAAGTTCCCCTTCTTCCCTTTGCCCATTTCTTGAAACTAGTGGTCTTGTCAACCATCAACACTTGATGTTTTTCTTGATTTCTACCTTCGTTGATTTCAGCATCACGAAGAGCTTGGGAGTTGTTTCCGTTATCCCTTGCATATTATAGTTCATCACGAAGTTCTACTAACTTAGTGATGATGACTAGAGAATTCTGTCAATCACTATCTTATCTGGAAGATTAACTCCCTCTTGATTCAAGCGATTGTAGTACCCAGACAATCTGAGCACATGCTCACTAGTTGAGCGATTCTCCTCCATCTTTTAGCTATAGAACTTGCTGGAGACTTCATGTCTCTCAACTCGGGTATTTGCTTGAAATATTAACTTCAACTCCTGGAACATCTCATATGGTCCATGACGTTCAAAACGTCTTTGAAGTCCCGATTCTAAGCCGTTAAGCATGGTGCACTAAACTATCAAGTAGTCATCATATTGAGCTAGCCTAACGTTCATAACGTCTGCATCTGCTCCTGCAATAGGTCTGTCACCTAGCGGTGCATCAAGGACATAATTCTTCTGTGCAGCAATGAGGATAAACCTCAGATCACGGATCCAATCCGCATCATTGCTACTAACATCTTTCAACACAATTTTCTCTAGGAACATATCAAAATAAACACAGGGAAGCAACAACGCGAGCTATTGATCTACAACATTATTTGCAAAATACTACCAGGACTAAGTTCATGATAAATTTAAGTTCAATTAATCATATTACTTAAGAACTCCCACTTAGATAGATATCCCTCTAATCCTCTAAGTGATCACGTGATCCAAATCAACTAAACCATAACCGATCATCACGTGAGATGGAGTAGTTTTCAATGGTGAACATCATTATGTTGATCATATCTACTATATGATTCACGCTCGACCTTTCGGTCTCCGTGTTCCGAGGCCATATCTGTATATGCTTGGCTCGTCAAGTATAACCTGAGTATTCCGCGTGTGCAACTGTTTTGCACCCGTTGTATTTGAACGTAGAGCCTATCACACCCGATCATCACGTGGTGTCTCAGCACGAAGAACTTTCGCAACGGTGCATACTCAGGGAGAACACTTCTTGATAATTTAGTGAGAGATCATCTTATAATGCTACCGTCAATCAAAGCAAAATAAGATGCATAAAAGGATAAACATCACATGCAATCAATATAAGTGATATGATATGGCCATCATCTTCTTGTGCTCGTGATCTCCATCTCCGAAGCACCGTCATGATCACCATCGTCACCGGCGCGACACCTTGATCTCCATCGTAGCATCGTTGTCGTCTCGCCAATCTTATGCTTCCACGACTATCACTACCGCTTAGTAATAAAGTAAAGCATTACATCGCGATTGCATTGCATACAATAAAGCGACAACCATATGGCTCCTGCCAGTTGCCGATAACTCGATTACAAAACATGATCATCTCATACAATAAAATCAGCATCATGCTTTGACCATATCACATCACAACATGCCCTGCAAAAACAAGTTAGACGTCCTCTACTTTGTTGTTGCAATTTTTACGTGGCTGCTACGGGCTTAAGTAAGAACTCATCTCACCTACGCATCAAAACCACAACGATAGTTCGTCAAATAGACTCCGTTTTAACCTTCTCAAGGACCGGGCGTAGTCACACTTGGTTCAACTAAAGTTGGAGAGACAGTCTTCCGCAAGCCATCTGTGTGCATAGCACGTCGAGGGAACCGGTCTCGCGTAAGAGTACGCGTAAGGTTGGTCCGGATCGTCTCGTCCAACAATACCGCCGAACCAAAGTATGACATGCTGGTAGGCAGTATGACTTGTATCGCCCACAACTCACTTGTGTTCTACTCGTGCAAATAACATCAAACCATAAAAACCTAGGCTCTGATGCCACTGTTGGGGAACGTAGTAATTTCGAAAATTTTCCTACGCACACGCAAGATCATGGTGATGCATAGCAACGAGGGGGAGAGTATTGTCTACGTACCAACGCAGACCGACTGCGGAAGCGATCTCACAACGTAGAGGAAGTAGTCGTACGTCTTCTTCCCGATCCGACCGATCCAAGCACCGTTACTCCGGCACCTCCGAGTTCTTAGCACACGTTCAGCTCGATGACGTTCCTCGGGCTCCGATCCAGCAAAGCGTCGAGGAAGAGTTCCGTCAGCACGACGGCGTGGTGACGATCTTGATGTACCACCGATGCAGGGCTTCGCCTAAGCACTGCAACAATATGATCGAGGTGGAATTTGGTGGCAGGGGGCACCGCACACGGCTAAGGAACGATCTCAAGGATCAACTTGTGTGTCTATGGGGTGCCCCTGCCCCTGTATATAAAGGATGGAGGAGGAGGAGGCCGGCCAAGCCTATTGGTGCGGTCAGGGTGGGAGTCCTACTAGGACACCAAGTCCTAGTAGGAGTCCACCAAGAGGGGAGGAAGGGAGAAGGAATAGGAGGAGTAGGAAAGGTGGCCGGCCCCCTTTTCCCTAGTCCAATTCGGACCAAAGGGGACGGGGGGCGCAGCAGCCTTTTCCTCTTCCCACTAAAGCCCATCAAGGCCCAATACTCTTCCCCGTATTCCCGTAATTCCCTGGTACCTCCGAAAATACCCGAATCACTCGGAACCTTTCCGATGTCCGAATATAGTCGTCCAATATATCGATCTTTACGTCTCGACCATTTCGAGACTCCTCGTCATGTCCCCGATCTCATCCGGGACTCCGAACTCCTTCGGTACATCAAAACTCATAAACTCATAATACAACTGTCATCGAAACCTTAAGCGTGCGGACCCTACGGTTCGAGAACAATGTAGACATGACCGAGACACGTCTCCGGTCAATAACCAATAGCGGGACCTGGATGCCCATATTGGCTCCTACATATTCTACGAAGATCTTTATCGGTCAGACCGCATAACAACATACGTTGTTCCCTTTGTCATCGGTATGTTACTTGCCCGAGATTCGATCGTCGGTATCCAATACCTAGTTCAATCTCGTTACCGGCAAGTCTCTTTACTCGTTCCGTAATACATCATCTCGCAACTAACTCATTAGTTGTAATGCTTGCAAGGCTTAAGTGATGTGCATTACCGAGAGGGCCCAGAGATACCTCTCCGACAATCGGAGTGACAAATCCTAATCTCGAAATACGCCAACCCAACATCTACCTTTGGAGACACCTGTAATGCTCCTTTATAATCACCCAGTTACGTTGTGACATTTGGTAGCACCCAAAGTGTTCCTCCGGTAAACGGGAGTTGCATAATCTCATAGTTATAGGAACATGTATAAGTCATGAAGAAAGCAATAGCAACATACTAAACGATCGGGTGCTAAGCTAATGGAATGGGTCATGTCAATCAGATCATTCAACTAATGATGTGACCTCGTTAATCAAATAACAACTCTTTGTTCATGGTTAGGAAACATAACCATCTTTGATTAACGAGCTAGTGAAGTAGAGGCATACTAGTGACACTCTGTTTGTCTATGTATTCACACATGTATTATGTTTCCGGTTAATACAATTCTAGCATGAATAATAAACATTTATCATGATATAAGGAAATAAATAATAACTTTATTATTGCCTCTAGGGCATATTTCCTTCACTATCTCCCGCGTGGTGTCCTCCATAAGTTTCGGAGTGGCACTTGCATAGGATCTGTTCCTGTTCATGCTCAGGTACACACCGTCTAATAACACCATCTACTCCTTCCTTATAAAGATGTGGGTCATCCCAAAAGTAATGTCTCAAATCATAGAAGATTTTTTTCTTTTGTTGGTATGTGAAGCTAGGTGGTATAAATTTAGCAACTATGTAATTAGCATAATCAGCATACCAAGGGGTAATATGAGAAGTACTTATGACATTTAATTGTTCATCAGGAAAGCTATCATCAATAGGTAGTGGGTCATCAAGAACATTCTCTAACCTTGATAAGGTGTCTGCAATGGGGTTCTCAACTCCTTTTCTATCAACAATATGCAAATCAAATTCTTGTAGCAAGAGAACCCATCTAATAAGTCTAGGTTTAGCACCTTTCTTCTCCATACGATATTTAATAGCAGCATGATCAGTGTGGATAGTTACTTTAGAATCAACAATATAAGGTCTGAACTTATCACAAGAAAATACAACTGCGGAAAGTTCTTTTTCTGTAGTAGCATACTTTCTTTGAGCATTGTCTAGAGTCTTACTAGCATAATGGATAACATTTAATTTCTTATCAACTCTTTGTCCTAGAATAGCACCTACAGCATAGTCACTAGCATCACACATCATTTCAAAGGGTAAATTCCAATCAGGTGGCTGAACAATAGGTGCAGAGACTAATGCTTTCTTAAGTATTTCAAATGCTTCTACACAATCATCATCAAAGACAAATGGTATATCTTTTTGTAATAAATTAGTCAGAGGCCGAGAAATTTTTGAGAAGTCCTTAATGAACCTCCTATAAAATCCGGCATGACCAAGGAAACTTCTTATACCTTTGATGTCCTTGGGACATGGCATCTTTTCAATAGCATCAGCCTTGGCTTTATCAACTTCAATACCTCTTTCAGAAACTTTATGCCCCAAGACAATACCCTCATTAACCATAAAGTGGCACTTTTCCCAATTCAAGACAAGATTAGTTTCTTCACATCTCTGCAAAACTCGATCAAGATTGCTCAAGCAATCATCAAAAGAGGATCCATAGAGGGAAAAGTCGTCCATGAAAACCTCACAAATCTTTTCACAAAAGTCAGAGAATATAACCATCATGCATCTTTGAAAGGTAGCAGGTACCAAAAGGGAATGTAAAAGTAGTCTTTGATTGATCTTTAGCTGACATAGGTATTTGAGAGAAACCAGAATAACCATCTAGAAATCAGTAATGTGTATGTTTACATAATCTTTCTAGCATTTGATCGATAAAAGGTAAGGGGTAATGATCTTTCTTAGTAGCCTTATTTAATTTGCGGAAATCAATTACCATCCTATTACCTGTAATAATTCTTTGTGGAATCAATTCATCTTTATCATTAGGAACAACAGTAAGGCCTCCCTTCTTAGGGACACAATGAACAGGACTTACCCACTGACTATCAGCAACGGGATAAATTATACCTGCCTCCAGAAGCTTTAGTATTTCTTTTCTTACCACTTCTTTCATTTTAGGATTCAGACGTCGTTGAGGATCACAAACTGGTTTGGCATCTGCTTCCAAATTTATTTTATGTTGACATAGAGTGGGACTAATGCCCTTAAGATCATCAAGAGTATATCCAATAGCAGCACAATGCTTCTTCAGAGTTTTCAATAATCTTTCTTCTTCATACTCTGAAAGGTTAGCACTAATAATAACAGGATATATCTTCTTTTCATCAAGATAAGCATATTTAAGATTATCATGCAATGGTTTAAGCTCAAACACGGGATCACCCTTAGGTGGAGGGGGATCCCCTAGGATTTCAACAGGCAAATTGTGTTTCAGAATAGGTTCATGTTTAAAGAATACTTCATCTATTTCCCTTCTTTCATCCATAAACATATCATTCTCATGGTCTAGAAAATATTGTTCTAAAGGATCATTAGGAGGTACGGCAATAGAAGCAAGACCAATAATTTCATCCTTACTAGGCAATTCTTCTTCACGGTGTTGTTTACTAAATTTAGATAAATTAAACTCATGAGTCATATCATCCAAGCCAATAGTAACAACATTATTTTCACAGTCTATCCTAGCATTAACTGTATTCAAGAAGGGTTTACCAAATATAATGGGACAAAAGCTATCTTGTGGAGAACTAAGAACAAGAAAATCAGCAGGATATTTAGTTCTCCCGCACAAGACTTCAACATCTCTAACAATTCCCATTGGTGAAATAGTATCTCTATTAGCAAGTTTAATTGTGACATCAATATCTTCTAACTCAGCAGGTGCAATTTCATGCTTGATTTCTTTATACAAGTCATAAGGTATAACACTAGCACTAGCACCCATATCACATAAGCCATGATAACAATGATCTCATATGTTAACAGAAATAATAGGCACGCCTACCACAGGTCTATGTTTATCTTTAGCACAAGGTTTAGCAATTCTAGCAGTTTCACCGCAGAACTGAATAACATGCCCATCAATATTATCAGACAAGAGCTCTTTAACAATAGCAATATTAGATTCAACTTTAACTTGCTCAGGAGGTGTATATGTTTTAATATTGCTTTTACGAACCACGGTTGAAGCTTTAGCATGATCCTTTATCCTAACAGGGAAAGGTGGTTTCTCAACATAATAAGTAGGAACAATAGGATCATTATAAGTGACAGTCTTTTCTTCAACTTTAATAGGTGCAGCTACTTTTACTTCTATGGGAGGATGATATTTAAACCACTTCCCCTGAGGGAGATCAACATAAGTAGCAAAAGATTCACAGAAAGAAGCTACTATCTCAGAATCAAGTCCATATTTAGTGCTAAACTTATGGAAAATATCGGTATCCATAAAAGATTTAACACAATCAAACTTAGGTGTCATACCTGACTCCTTACCATTGTCGAGGTCCCAATCTTCAGAGTTGCGTTTAATTCTATCCAATAAATCCCATCTAAATTCAATAGTCTTCATCATAAAAGAGCCAACACAAGAAGTATCGAGCATGGTGCGATTATTTTCAGAAAGCCGAGCATAATTTTTTTTGAAGAATTGTTTCTCTTGGAAGCTCATGATTGGGGCATGAATATAACATTGATTTAAGCCTCCCCCAAGCTTGACCAATGCTTTCTCCTTCGCGAGGCCAAAAATTATGTATATAATTGCGATCACAATGAACAAGATGCATAGGGTAATACTTTTGATGAAATTCCAATTTCAATCTTCTATAGTTCCATGATCCCATATCATCACATAGCCTATACCATGTCAATGCGTCTCCCTTCAAAGATAAAGGGAAGACCTTCTTCTTAGCAACATCATCGGGAATACCTGTAAGCTTAAATAATCCACAAACTTCATCCACATATATTAGGTGTTCATTAGGATGCTTTGTTCCATCTCCTGTAAAAGGATTAGTAGAAGTTTTTCTATTATACTCGTAGGATACTCATAAGGAATTTCGTTTTCATATTCATTTTCAATAGGTTCAGTAGGTTGAGGAGCAACTCTTTGCTCTACTGGTCAGGGCGAAGATACTCCGAACAAGCCCCTCAGAGGATTACTTTCCATAGTAACAAGTGACAGTAAATTTCAGCACACTATATAAATTTTTCCTTACCAAATTCCACCTACCAAAGGCGCTTCACTCCCCGGCAACGGCGCCAGAAAAGAGTCTTGATGACCCACAAGTATAGGGGATCTATCGTAGTCCTTTCGATAAGTAAGAGTGTCGACCCCAATGAGGAGCAGAAGGAAATGATAAACGGTTTTCAGCAAGGTAATCTCTGCAAGTACTGAAATAAGTGGTAACAGATAGTTTTCTAATGAGATAATTTGTAACGAGCAACAAGTAACAAAAGTAAATAAAGTGCAGCAAGGTGGCCCAAGCCTGGTCAAACTCTTAAATAAGGAAAAGCGCTCCCGAGGACACATGGGAATATCGTCAAGCTAGTTTTCATCACGTTCATATGATTCACGTTCGGTACTTTGATAATTTGATATGTGGGTGGACCGGTGCTTGGGTGCTGTTCTTACTTGAACAAGCATCCCACTTATGATTAACCTCTATTGCAAGCATCCGCAACTACAACAAAAGTATTAAGGTAAACCTAACCATAGCATGAAACATATGGATCCAAATCAGCCCCTTATGAAGCAACGCATAAACTAGGGTTTAAGCTTTTGTCACTCTAGCAACCCATCATCTACTTATTACTTCCCAATGCCTTCCTCTAGGCCCAAATAATGGTGAAGTGTTATGTAGTCGACGTTCACATAACACCACTAGAGGCCAGACAACATACATCTCATCAAAATATCGAACGAATAGCAAATTCACATGACTACTAATAGCAAGACTTCTCCCTTGTCCTCAGGAACAAACATAACTACTCACAAAGCATAAACATGTTCATAATCAGAGGGGTATTAATATGCATAAAGGATCTGAACATATGATCTTCCACCAATTAAACCAACTAGCATCAACTACAAGGAGTAATTAACACTACTAGCAACCTACTAGGACCAATCCTGGACTTGAAGATAAGAATTGGATACAAGAGATGAACTAGGGTTTTGAGATGAGATGGTGCTGATGAACATGTTGATGGAGATTGCCCTCTCCCGATGAGAGGAGCGTTGGTGATGACGATGGCGATGATTTCCCCCTCCGGGGGGGAAGTTTCCCCGGCAGAACAGCTCTGCCGGCGCTCTAGATTGGATCCGCCAAGGTTCCGCCTCGTGGCGGTGGAGTTTTGTCCCGAAAGGTTTCTTCTTATTTTTTTTCTCTATGAAAGACTTCATATAGGAGAAGATGGTCATCGGAGAGCCACCAGGGGGCCCACGAGGTAGGGGGCGCGCCCTAGGAGGGCGCGCCCCCACCCTCGTGAGATGGGTGTGGGCCCCATGGTCTTCATCTTTGGCGAGGATTTTTCATTATTTATTATAGGGTGTTCCGTGGAGTTTCAAGACTTCTGGAGTTGTGCAGAATAGGTCTCTAATATTTGCTCCTTTTCTAGCCTAGAATTCCAGCTGCCGGCATTCTCCCTCCTTATGTAAACCTTGTAAAATAAGAGAGAATAGCCATAAGTATTGTGACATAATGTGAAATAACAGCCCATAATGGAATAAATATTGATATAAAAGCATGATGCAAAATGGACGTATCATCATGCAGTTGCTTCTTCTTCTTGGGGGTGGCCTCAGGAGGGCGCTCGCCCTGACTGTCAGGGTCGTCGATTGCTGTAGCTTGGAAGGCACGCTCGAGGGAGCACACCGCATCTCTTTCTTCGCACGGAACCATGATGATTCCGCCGCTTCCCGGCATATTGAGCACATTATAGCCATGATGCATGGGTCACCGCCATGAACTTGGCCAGGGCTAGATACCCGAGGATGGCGTTGTATGGCAGGTGGATGTAGGCGACATCGAAGTCGATGAGTTCGGTGCGGTAGTTGTTGCGTTCTCCGAAGGTAACAGGGAGGCGGACCTGCCCGATCGGGGTAGTAGAGCCGTCGGTCACTCCTGAGAAAGGCTTGGTAGGCTGAAGCGGGTCATATGGCACTTGGAGGTTGTCGAATGTGTCGATGGACAGGAAATTGAGCCATGCGCCGCCGTCTATGAGGGTCTTGGTAACTTGCACGTTGCTGATGACTAGCGAACAAAGCATTGGGAGGACGCCAACAGTGGCCGCGCACTTGAGCTGATCTGCCGAACTGAACGTGATGGGGCACCTGGACCATCTGAGTGGACGTGTGGCCTCGAGCTTGGGGAGAACTGCATTCACTTCACGGGCAAATTGTTTGAAGATACGTTACGAGGCTAGGGCTTGAGCTCCACCCAAGATGCAGGCGATAGCGCGTGGCTCCTGGAAGCCCCCAGCCCCCTCATCTTGATGGTGGTCGTCGTTCCTTCTGGGTGGTGGCGGTAGTGGAGGAAGGCATGTGTTGCCTTGAGGACAAGCCTCACAAGGCTGGTCCCTCCAGGTGCCCTCGCGAGGCTGATCCTGCCAGATGTCCTCACGAGGCCGGTCGTCCCACTCCTAGCACGGGCCACGGTCGTCCCAACGTCTGCCACCACATCCTCCTGCTCGGTCGTAGCCCCGGTCGCTGCGCTCGGGGCATCGACTGAAGCGTCCTTCTCGAATGGCTCTGAGCTCTTGACAGTCGTTGGTGTTGTGGGTACGCAGGTTATGGAAGGCGCAGAACGGGCGGCTACCCTTGGATGACTCAGGTTGGTCTCTGTCGCGCTTGGTGTCTGGCTCCGCCGTGAGCACGGCTGCTCGCTTGCGCTTCACATCCTTGGCCTTGGTCTTCTTCTCCTCTAGGTCCGTAGCAGGGAGCACGAGGAGGGAGAGGCGCCCCTCCTCAGCTCTAGCACACTTGGTCGCGATGTTGAATAGCTCCAGGGTCGTGCACAACTCTTCATGGATGGTGAGCTCCTCCTTCATCTTGACATTGCGGACACCGTCGAAGAATGCTGAGATGATGGCCTCATCGGTCACCTTGGGGATCTTGAGTCGTGCGCTGTTGAAGCGCTGAATGTACTTCTGCAGGGTCTCTCCTGGTTGTTGCTTGATGCGGTGCAGGTCGCCCGCGACCGGGGGGCGGTCGTGAGTGCCCTGGGAGTTGGCGATGAAGCGGTTGCGCATTTCGTCCCAGGAGGAAATTGAGCCCAGAGACAGGTTCAGGAGCCAGGAGCGGGGGCCATCCTTGAGAGCCATGGGAAACCAGTTCGCCATGACTTTCTCGTCGCTGTTGGCCGCCTCGATGCTCAGCTCGTAGAGCTGCAGGAACTCCGTGGGGTCAGGGGTGCCGTCGTAGCGAGGAGGCAGATCTGGCTTGAATTTTCCCGGCCAGGCGATGCTGCGTAGCTGGGGGGTGAAGGCACGGCAGCCGGCCATGGTCACCGGTGCCCGCCCTGGAGGTGGATCTTGGCCTTGACGCCCGCATGATGCTACGGCCAGCAGCGCGGGGCCTTGCCGCAGCAAACGATCCTGGCGCGGTGGAGCGAGGAGTGGCGAAGCGTTCGCCTGCGGTCGAGGGACTTCTTGACAGCTTCTTTCTTCATGCACGAGCGCCGGACGCAGTGGGTCGCGCCGCAGAGCCGCGTGCCTTGGCGCTAGGGCGTCGTCTTGGGGTAGAGGTGGTGGAGGCGCTTCATGAGCTGCATCGCCCGTGGCTGGCGGAGGGCGAGGCAGAGAGTGGGACGGTGCAGGGGAGCCCCCTGCGGCGCAGACAAGCTCAGCGATGTGGTCAAGCCAGTCCTCATAGAGGTCGTCGACTGGGCGGTAGCGCAGAAGCTCGTGCGCCATGAGGAGCGCGGCCCGTGCGTCTATGGGAACCAGCGGGAGCCAGCGATGGAGTGGCGGGAGTCAGCGATGGAGTGGCGGTGCGGACGTCCTGCCACACCGAGGGGTGCAGTGAGGATCCTTGATGCTCGTTCCCCGCCGGGCCAGTGGCGGCGTTGGCGGCAGGCGACGGAGAACGACGGGGTGGCCCACCGATGGGGGCCATCTGAGCAACGCGGGTGGCGAGGCAGCCCGGTGCTCGGCACGGGCATGACACGCGTCCGCCATGGAGACGATGAAGCGACGTGACGTGGAGCGACGGATGAGAAGCTTTGGTGCACCCCTACCTGGCGCGCCAAATGTCGGATCACAGGTTCCGGCAAAACCGTTAAGGTTTGAACACTGGGGTGCACGCGAAGATCTCCCCCTATCGATCTGCATCCTTACTTAGCCTAGATCTCACGAACTAACTCCATGAACTCGCAACACAAAGGACACAAGATTTATACTGGTTCGGGCCACCATTGTGGTGTAATACCCTACTCCAGTGTGGTGGCGGTGAATTGCCTCTTGGGCTAAAGATGAACAGTACAAGGGAAGAACAGCCTCCTGAGGTTGAGGTGTTCTTGTGCTTGGTGCACTTGTGTGGCTGGGGATGGCCTTGTTCCTCCCCTGCCTATGGTGGTGGCTAGTCCTATTTATAGAGGCCCCTGGTCCTCTCCCCAAATATTGAGCGGGAAAGGAGCCAACAACATCCAATTTGAAAGGGGACATCTAGTACAAGCTATCCTGACAAAAGGTGGTCTTTGTCTGCCAAAGGTTCTGGTGGTGACGTCGTCCTGGGCTCCATGGTGACCTCCATCTTGTCGTCCTTCTGGTCTTGGTCTCGTTGTACCAATATGGAAACCTTTGCTTGATGCCTCGGTACTCCGCGCCTGCGCTTGCCCCCTTAGCACTAAAGAGGAAACAAGGACGCTGCACGCGCTGGCGCCTGCCTGGTGCCCGCCTGGTCTCGATCGTCATGGCTTATGTCACGAGAAACCTTGCGAGGTCTGCCCGACCTTGAACTTTCCGCCCCTCACGAGCCGGCCTATTGAGGCTTCTCCTGAGGAGGTCTTGTGTCGTCCGCCTCGCGAGGCTTGGCCCCTCGCGAGGGTCTTGATTCCTTGTTGTTGAAGATAGGCCGTACAGGCCTGCCAGCAAAGCCACGCCGTGGGCCGCTGATACGTCTCCGTTGTATATATAATTTTTGATTGTTCCATGCCAATATTCTACAACTTTCATACACTTTTGGCAACATTTTATACAATTTTTGGGACTAACATATTGATCCAGTGCCCAATGCCAGTTCCTGTTTGTTGCGTGTTTTTTGTTTCGCAGAATATCCATATCAAATGGAGTCCAAACGGGATAAAAACTGGCGGATATTTTTTGGAATATATATGATTTTGGGGAAGAAAAATCCATGCGAGACGATGCCCGAGGGGCCACGAGGCAGGGGGCGCGCCCTAGGGGGGTAGGCGCGCCCTAGGGGGGTAGGTGCGCCCTGACCCTCGTGGCCACCCTGTAAGGCTGTTGGTGTCCTTCTTTCGCCGCAAGAAAGCTAATATCCGGATAGAGATCGTGTTAAAATTTCAGCCCAATCAGAGTTACGGATATCCGGGAATATAAGAAACGGTGAAAGGGTAGAATCTGAGAACGTAGAAACAGAGAGACATATCCAATCTCGGAGGGGCTCTCGCCCCTCCCGTGCCATGGAGGCCATTGACCAGAGGGGAAACCCTTCTCCCATCTAGGGAGGAGGTCACGGAAGAAGAAGAAGGAGGGGGGCTCTCCCCCCTTGCTTCCGGTGGCACCGGAGTGCCACCGGGGGCCATCATCATCACCGCAATCTTCACCAACGACTTCACCGCCATCATCACCAACTCTTCCCCCCTCTATTCAGCGGTGTAACCTCTCTCTTACCCGTCGTAATCTCTACTTAAAAATGGTGCTCAACACTATATATTATTTCCCAATGATGTATGGCTATCCTATGATGTTTGAGTAGATCCGTTTTGTCCTATGGGCTATTTGATGATCAAGATTGGTTTGAGTTGCATGTTTTATTATTGGTGCTGTCCTATGGTGCTCCCCATGTCGCGCAAGCGTGAGGGATCCCCATTGTAGGGTGTTGCAATACGTTCATGATTCGCTTATAGTGGGTTGCGTGAGTGACTGAAACACAAACCCGAGTAAGGGGGTTGTTGCGTATGGGATAAAGAGGACTTGATGCTTTAATGCTATGGTTGGGTTTTACCTTAATGATCTTTAGTAGTTGTGGATGCTTGCTAGAGTTAAAATCATAAGTGCATATGATCCAAATAGAGAAAGTATGTTAGCTTATGCCTCTCCCTCAAATAGAATTGCAACAATGATTACCGGTCTAGTTATCGATTGCCTAGGGACAGATAACTTTCTCGTAACAACAAGCTCTCTAAAAAAACTAATTTATCTGTGTCTTTATCTAAACAGCCCCTACTTTTTATTTACATTCTCTTTATTACCTTGCAACCCTATCCAACAACAGCTACAAAATACTTCTAGTTTCATACTTGTTCTAGGTAAAGTGAACGTCAAGCGTGCGTAGAGTTGTATCGGCGGTCGATAGAACTTGAGGGAATATTTGTTCTGCCTTTAGCTCCTCATTGGGTTCGATACTCTTACTTATCGAAAACATTTGCGATCCCTTGTACTTGTGGGTTATCAGCCGCATGCAGGCAAGTCTGGGGACCCCCATTCCCAGAACGCCGACAGAACTAGAGAGGGGGAGAGATCTTTGTGCACACCCCAGTGTTCAAACCTCAAAGGTTTTGCCGGAACCCGAAATCCGACAAAATATGTGTTTGTAATTTTTGCAACAAGAGTTTTGTTGCGGGAAATTATAGAAGAATAGGTTTTGCAACAAACGACTTGCCGCAGGAAACTCTACTGCTTAAAAACAACGTAAGGTTCCATTTCACCTTTCTTCGCACCACCCCTTCGTCCAACCTTCCATGTATATGATCTTCTCACCACCCCTTTGTCCAACCTTCCATGTATATGATAATCAATCACCTTAATTTACTTACCTTCTGAACTAATTCTACTTTAATTTACCTACCAAACTTCTAATCAAAATATAAGGTAATTCATGGTCATAATTTGATGAACATTTATTTACACAATCGCATTATTATTGACAGGTAAATCACAAGCTAACATACTAGAATATTTCCCATTGCAATGCACGGGCATTGTTCTAGTTAGAAAAAAGGTTTCATAACAAGGATCTGCAATTTTTGCAACAAAAGTTTTGTTGCAGAAAACTAGAGAAGAATATGTTTTGCAACAAAGGACTTGCTGCAGGAAATTAAAAAACAAGGATTTCGCAACAAAGGTCTTGCTGCACAAAGTTAGACAAGGATTAGTTTTTCAACAAAAGCATTGTTCCAGGAAATTAGAGAAGAGGGATTGAGGGCTCATGTCACTTAATCGGATGGCTCGCGAGGCGGCAGATCTTTTAGAAAGATCCGTCGGCCGACGCGTAGCACGCCCCATATTTTTTTCGAAATCGATAAACTTTTTTCGGATTCATGACTTCTTTTGAAACTATGAACCTTTTAAAAATTTAACAAAAACAAATCAATGTTTTTTTTCCAAAAGTCAATGGTGAACGGTTAACGGTTAACAATCGACAAGGTCAAGCACAAAGAGCAACTGGACACGTGCACTTGAGAAGCTAGCTGCACACTCGCATAGGTGGGCTGACCCACACAAGGGGTCGGGCAAGCACTACCTTGCTACCTGGCACAACGAGTGTCGACTGCAAGCTCTATGAAAGAATTTCAGGGAATCTCCTCGGGATATGGCTCGTCTATCTACGAAGTTACTATGTCCGGTCAAAATGTATCACTCCCTTTGTTCGGCTACAATGAGTGTTCTCCTAACTTAGTGGAACACTGACAGGTTAGGTTGCTAGATTGCAATTTGAATGTGGTGGCCGGCCGGCTTTCTTGCTCTTGCAAAAGTTGTTGGAATTCCCCAAGTGTAAGGGTACAACAGAACGGTAGCAAATATTTCCCTCGGTTAGAGAACAAATGTTATCAATCTAGTGGGAATCCCCCAAACTAATAAAGTAAGTAGCACCTACACACACAACACAAACACACTTGACCCCCAACACGGCAAGAGGGTTGTCAATCCCCTTGTCTTGCTAGTTGTAAGATTAAACTGCCAGTGATAAAGATAGTTGATAGCAATGTAGCACGATAAAATAGTAGCAATTGTGTAGAAGAATTCAATAATAAAGAATAGATCGAAGGGGCATAGGTTCATTAGTGACATCTCTTTGAAAACAGGCAAATGGCATGGTAAAAAGTTATAGTTGGGCAGCGATTAAATTGCAATATTTATATTTAGGACTATGATCATTCATGGTATCTCATATAGGCATTATGTCTACGATAAGTAGACCATTAATCCAACTGCATCTACTACTAATACTCCACACCAAAAGCACTATCTAGTATGCATCTCAAGGTATTAAGTTTGCAAGAAAGAAGAAATAGAGTATCACAATAAGCAAGATGACATGATGTAGAAATATGACAAAACCCCATCATTTTACCCTTTGCGACAACAATACAACACGTGTCTTAGCCCTTATTGTCACTGGGTTAGATCACCGCAAGATTGAACCTACTACAAAGTACCACTCCCTCTGAAGAAAAACCCATCGAACTGGCCAAACAACATAAATAGATCGAAGAGCATGCAAAGCAAATTAATCATACAACAATAAAACCTCAAAAGATTTAATTGATTTCAACGAACAATCTGATCATAAAGTGACAATTCAGCATATCCCAACAAACACACCATAGACTGCATCAAATTGATCTCGATCATGTGAGGAAGCTCAAGGGAACATGGTATTAAAGATCCAAAAGAGAGGGAGAAATCCATCTGGCTACTACTATGGATCCTGGGGTCCTAATGAAACTACTCACACATCATCATGGAGGCATCAAGGTTGATGAACAAGACTCCGACAATGGATTCCCCTCCGACAGAGCTCCGTAATAAGCCTCCAGATTGGATCCTCATGAAACAAGAATGTCGCATCCCTAGCTTCCGGCAATGCACTAGGCTAGATTCATGTATGCATCATGTTTAAATTCAAATGAATATGAAATGGGGATGACAGAAAACCCCCAGCACCCCCTTAAACCAACTAGGGTTGACTAAAATTCTTTTCAATGAACCTAAATGCCTTCTAAAATGTTCATCATCTTGCCTTGGTCTGGAACCCATGACAAAAATGGTGCACATATTTCTAGGACATCATAGGGTCACTCAATTAAATCATACTCTATTTGCATTTGGGCATTTAAATGCTATATAATATTTTAAATGTCCAAATAATCATAAACTTAAATGTTTACTGTTGGCTATATTCCAAACAGAGGGCTTGAGAAAGTTTCATGATTTTTGAGTGTGCCTAAGTATTTTTAATAAAGCCACAAAGTTTTAGAAGAAAAGGTAAAGGAAAACAGAAACAGAGAGAGATCTCACCTAGGCCTACTCACCTGGCGGCCTAGCTCGCTGGCCCAGCCCACCTGGGCTCCTTGTCGCCTTCCTCCTCACGCCAGTAGGCGAGGCCATGTGGCCACCGCCCGCCGTCACGCACCCGAGCCACCTCCTGCTTCCGCTGCTTCTGGAGCCAGCCCTGAGTGCCACGCACTCCACCTCGCCCCCCTGCACCTCTCCT
The DNA here is from genome assembly GCA_034509565.1 of Triticum monococcum. Taxonomy (NCBI): domain Eukaryota; kingdom Viridiplantae; phylum Streptophyta; class Magnoliopsida; order Poales; family Poaceae; genus Triticum; species Triticum monococcum. The sequence continues at coordinate 475,989,439 of CM067846.1, forward strand.
CTCTCCCCCTGGACCCCAACCCCTCCTCTCCTCCCCTCTCGCGCGCACCACCGAGCGGAGCTCGTCACCACCGTCGCCGTTCACCATGGCCACCGCCTCCCCCTCGCATCACTGACCTGTCCACGAGCCCCGCCACCATTGCCTACGCCTTCTACACCGATCCAAGCAACGCCGGAAGCCCCGAATCACCGTCCCCGCCGTCCTCTTCAACCTCGGTCAGCCGAGATCACCATCGCCACCCCACTTGCTCCGGGCCTCCTCGAACTCACCGACCTACCCTACACGATCTCCGTGTGCTTCTACACCGTATCCCTCTTGTCTCCGTGACGTTTGCTAGCTCTAGTCGTCGATGACCGAAACCCGCCGCCGGCCGCGCTCGTCGCTGGTGATGCTCCGGTGACCATTTGGTCCCAGGCATGCGCCCATCGTACTCACCGCACCACGTAGACGCCGTAGGTGCTAAACGCACATCACCACAGCCACCGCAACCGCGTCCCTGCTCGCTGCCGACTCCGGCCGCCGCAAACCTCATCGTCGGAGTTGCTCCCGGCCAACCCAGCTCCCGCCACCGCCACCGTTGGATGCGCCACTCTGCCCTCTTCCTGTAGCTGCTCTCTGCGCGCCAAAAGGGCCCCCTGTAGGTGGATCCCGACGCGCTCTGCCGCGTCTGGCCTCATCGGCGGCTAAACGCCGGCGGGTTGACCGGTTTGACCGCCTGAGTCACTGACGTGTGGGGGCCACCTCGCTAACTAATCTGGTTTAGTGCTAATTAACCTAAGTATGTTAGTTAGACACCGGCATGTGGGCCAGGCCCTAATTAACTTGGTTTAGCATTTAACTTAGTGCTAATTAACTCAGTTAATCAGTGGTGTCACTGACCAGTGGGTCCCCCAGGTCAGGTTTGACCTGGCTGACGTCTGTTGACCTGCTGACGCCAGCATGACGCAATGCTGACACAGTTAATCATTTTCTAGATTAAAAATAATTCAGAAATTCCAGAAAATGCCCAAAACTTCTAAAATTCATAGAAATTAAACCGTAACTCCAAATGAGATAATTTATATATGAAAAATGATCAGAAAAATACAATCTATCCATCTGTACCATTTTCATGCATGTTAGAGCAAGTTATAGCTACTGTTTAGGACAAATCAATTAAATGGCATGTGAATAATAACATATGGAGTTTGAATTTGAACCTTGAGTTCAAACCAACTTCATTTAATATGGTTGCTAATTGCATTAGTTCAATAAACATCATATTTCCATGTCATGATCATGCATCATATTGTGCATTGCATTGATTGTGTTTCCTTCTCTGTTGCCGATAATTGTCCCCTCTCGTTAGACGTGGTTCCGACGATGTCATCAATGACACCGATGAAGAGCTATATTATCTTTAGAAGTGCCAGGCAAGCAAAACCCCCTTGTTCATTCCGATACAATCCCACCCTCTCGCTCCTTCTCTCTTTTACTGCTTTAGGACAACAACGATTTAACTGTTACATGCTGCGGTAGTTGAACCCCTTTCCTCTGCATGACCTGTCATTGCCACAGTAAATAGATGAAACCCACTAGCATGAGTAGGAGTTGTTTGAGCCCTGATGTGTCTACTCATTCATGATTGTTTGTCATGCCTGCTACTGCTTAGAGTTGAGTTAGGTCTGATTCATCGGGGATGAATTGGAATGGTGATGAACATGTCCTACTGCGTGTGAGCTAAGTGTGTGAACACGATTTGGTAAAGGTATCGATGAGAGGCCATGTAGGAGTACATGGTGGGTTGTTTCATTGAAGCCGTCCTTAGGAATTGAGTTCTTTGTTTGTGATCCATGAACAGCTACTACCATGCGTTGGGCCCAAAACCAATGGATCCTCTCAACTTATTAACCGCCTTGATCTCTGTCTAGGAGTTGCAACTAGTTTCTGGTATTTGTAGGATATGTGTTGGAGGCGGTGCGTAGCGCTGACCCTAGGGGTGGGCTATGATGCGGTAGATACACCGTGGCACGGTGTACCGGGCGCCCATTTGGTGTCTCGGGACCCTGCACACATCGTTTGGGGCTGTGAGCGAAACCCCGGCCGGATCTCCTCGTGGATAGAACCCGAATAGGCGATAAACCTGGACTAGAGACTTGTGTGGTTAGTCAGGTCGTGGCCGACTCCCTCGCCAGGCTTTCGCTTGAAGGTTGCCGAGATACACGACGTGTACATGGTGGTAAGTGGCGAGAGCGTGTGTGAAGAAGTACACCCCTGCAGGGTTAACATCATCTATTCGAATAGCCGTGTCCGCGGTAAAGGACTTCTGGGTTGCCTGTACAGTTCATAGACAAGTGAAAGTGGATACTCTAAAATGCGCAAGATAAGTGTGAGTGCTATGGATGGCCTTCTCGTAGGGAGACGGGAGCAGATCCATAGTGGTGTATTGTTATGGTGAATATGTGGACTCGTGTGCGCCACCTTAAAAGAGTTACTTGCAGTCATAGTTTAGGATAGCCACCGAGTCAAACCTGGCTTGCTGCAGTTAAACCCCACCACCCCCTTTGTTGATACCAATGCATATGTAGTTAGTCCTGATGTAAGTCTTGCTGGGTACATTTGTACTCACGTTTGCTTAATTTATGTTTTGCAGAGAGACCTCGGTCTCGCTAGTAGTTCCGCATGGACTTCCACGTTTAGCTTGTTACCTCAGCTAGGATCTTGTGCCCTCGGTAGGGTCTCGTAGATAGTCAGGCTTCTCAGCCTTTTTCATTTGTAGTTGTCTGTACTCAGACAAGTTAAGCTTTCGCTTGTGCTTGTTGCTTGTATGACTTGAATGCTGGGTCATCAGATCCATGTTTGTAATATCTGGCTCTTCGGAGCTTAATGAATAAATACTTTGAGTTGTAGAGTTTTGTTGTGATGCCATGTTGTAGTTGCATATCGAGCATATTGTGTGTATGATTTGAAATGCTTGGTATGTGTGGAATCCGACAACCTAGTTTTCTATCCTTGGTAGCCTCTCTTATGGGGAAATGTAGTCTAGTGCTTCCATTAAGCCATGGTAGTCGGCTACAGCCCGAATTACCGGAGTCCTGTTAGCCGAATTGCTACTGCTCCGGAACACTTAGACTGGCCGGCATGTGTCCTTCTTCGATCATGTGTCTATCCCTTCGGGGAAATGTCACGCGGTGTCTTTCGGAGTCTTGTTAGCCTGCTACAGCCCGGATTCCCGGAGTCCTGCTGGCCCAGTTGCTACAGCCCGAATTCACTCGCTGATGACCGACACGTTCGTTGCTGGGTCATGTATGCATGTCCCTATAAGTTAGTGCCACTTTGGGTTCACGACTAGTCATGTCGGCCCGGGTTCTATGTCATATGGATGCTAGTGACACTATCATATACGTGAGCCAAAAGGCGCAAACAGTCCCAAGCCAGGTAAGGTGGCACCCGTGGGGATACCGTGTGTGAGGCCGCAAAGTGATATGATGTGTTACATGCTAGATCAATGTGGCTTAGGATCGGGGTCCTGACAAAGAACTTGCAATAATTCAAATGATACACCAAAGTATCCACCAGGGTTCTTGATGTTGCAGATGATAATGATGTGGACGATGAAGATGATGGAGTGGATGATGACGATGATAGTGGTGATGATGTTGTCCCCCTCGGTGGGAAGGATCACCTTATTCTCCTTGTCAATCCCTCCTCTAGAGGCTAGGGTTCTGCCTTCTGGATGAGTTTTTAGTGTCTCTAGGCGTCTGACCCACGATCCGATTCGACGCGTTGGAAATAGTCGATCTGGTGGTGGCGGTTGCACACCATACGACCGCTCATACGGGCGCACGCAGTCGTATGGAACACTGTCTTTTGCCCTGGAAGCACGGCGATGGTTTTTTTTTTGTCCGTCTTGCTTGGTTCTTTTATGGTAGGATATTATCACCTTATATACGTGATTCCACTACCATTTCCAATAATTTCTTCTATCAAATGATGATTGGTCTAAAAGACGCTACCTAAGGGATTATCAACAGAAAGAGGTGCATGAACACGGTAAAATTCCACAAAGCCTACCAAGTAGGCACATAAATTGGACTTGACAACTACCCAAAGCTTAAGTCTTGCTCATCCCAAGCAAGTACCGTAGCTTGTAAAGAACAAGGGCAACCTTGTTTTTATGAGATACGGATATGAAAAAGACATGAGTCCACCACAGTTTTAAAGGAACAATTAAGTATAAAAGGTTTATGACAAATGGTAGCTCATCCTTACTACAAAAATGGTCATGCAGGCATCCACATTTTGTCACTCAATTTTGTTGTGGACAGGTAACAACTTCATACCCTAGTTCATCGTTGTTTCAACCGGGCAAGCAGTTATTCTTTTCCTCTTTTTCTTTTGGAGATTCCATATTCTTTTAGTGATTTAGTAACCTTTCATTGAGACATGTTGGAGGCTCATTTCACTCTTTGTATGACATGCAAGCCAAACATGAATCTCAGAAAGACTTATTTTATATCTTTAAGAGGATTAATTTCTCTGCTTTCCCTTTTGTAAGTTGAACCTTCAATGAGCTAGCATATATAGTTATTTCATCTCTTTTCAAAAACTTAAAAATTGCAATGTGGAGTACTTATAATCATCATGCAAGTAATTATGTGCTACTATTTAAATCACAACACTCATCACGTACATTCTCAAGTAAGCAGTAATGACCTTACACATCATGATATCCATATACTCATTGGAAAGGGTCATTCCATATTCAAAAGGAAAATTTGTATTTCAACCTTATTGAAAATAAAAATTTCTAGCCTAATCTTGTGGAAAAATAATGCACAAAAGATAAAGATACAAGGTGCACGTGAATCTCCCCCCAAGCTTACAATCAAGCCAGGGAGATCCCGACACTATGCGTTATCTGCTCACTCTTGGGTATCCTGGCATGCAACAAATATGATCCTGAAATGCCTCCTCATCTCCTCGATCACGACTTGCTGATAATCTACAACCTCGGCCAAAAACTCAAGTCGTGCAATGTTTTGATTAAGAGCGTCAATCATAAGTCCGATCTTGTGAAGAAGACCATCGGTCCTTGCTTCCAAATCTTTACTCATCAACCAGAAAGAGTCAATCCCAGCTCCAATCATTCACACAAGCCTTCGAAACCTTCTCCAATTCCCTGATCTTTTCCTTCATCTCCTATGGTGGTAGGTGGTTCCTTTCCCCACTCAAATTGAGGGGGGCTAAAGGAAATAACGGAATAGATCCACAGATATTGAATTGGTAGGGATTAGGAGGATACTCATCTGGAGTGGTGTCATCATCCCCTTCTTTTGCTTATTTCTCCTGCTTGATCTCCACTGCCTCGACTTCTGCATCAAGGTATTTCTTCTTAGGACGCGGTTCTTCCTTGAGGCTTAGCTTCCTCAACTCTTCCCATCCCGAGGGCACAACATCATCCAAGTTGGGAAAGGGGATGATGCGAGCACAGGTACATGAGTTCTTGTTGTTCATGGCGGCGACCGTGATTGTTTTCTGCAACTACAAAGCTTTTTGGTGGAGATGGCAATTAACAGAGATGTTAGATTAGATGGTTTAGGGCTTAATGACATGCCCCTTCCCTTCTTATAAAGGTTAGGATTTGAAAGGATCGAGAAGAAGGGTCTAGAGGGGGGTGATTAGACCCTTAACAAGTGAAAGTGATAGTTTTTAATTTCTTCAAGTTAAGGTTGAGTTTACCACAAGTTAAAGCACTCTCAATACATTTCAAGCAAGCATGACAAGAGTATATGGAGCAAAAAGAGTAAAGAATGCAAGTTGCAAGAAAGTAAAGGGATGGGACTGGAGCTTGCAAACGCAATGGAGACATGGAGATTTTTGGCGTGGTTCTGATGACCCACAAGTATAGGGGATCTATCGTAGCCTTTTCGATAAGTAAGAGTGTCGAACCCAATGAGGAGCAGAAGGAAATGATAAGCAGTTTTCAGTAAGGTATTCTTTGCCAGCACTGAAATTATCGGTAACATATAGTTTTGTGATAAGGTAACTTGTAACGAGTAGCAAGTAATAAAAGTAAATAAGGTGCAACAAGATGGCCCAATCCTTTTTGTAGCAAAGGACAAGCCTGGACAAACTCTTATATGAAGTAAAGCGCTCCCGAGGACACATGGGAATTATCGTCAAGCTAGTTTTCATCACGATCATATGATTTGCGTTCGGTACTTTGATAATTTGATATGTGGGTGGACCGGTGCTTTGGTACTGTCCTTACTTGGACAAGCATCCCACTTATGATTAACCCCCATTGCAAGCATCTGCAACTACAACAGAAGTATTAAGGTAAACCTAACCATAGCATGAAACATATGGATCCAAATCAGCCCCTTACGAAGCAACACATAAACTAGGGGTTAAGCTTCTGTCACTCTAGCAACCCATCATCTACTTATTACTTCCCAATGCCTACCTCTAGGCCCAAACAATGGTGAAGTGTCATGTAGTCGACATTCACATGACACTACTAGAGGGATGACAACATACATCTCATCAAAATATACAAACGAATACCAAATTCACATGACTACTAATAGCAAGACTTCTCCCATGTCCTCAGGAACAAATGTAACTACTCACAAAGCATATTCATGTTCATAATCAGAGGGGTATTAATATGCGTAATGGATCTGAACATATGATCTTCCACCAAGTAAACCAACTAGCATCAACTACAAGGAGTAATCAACACTACTAGCAACCCACGGCTACCAATCTGAGGTTTGGATACAAGAGATGAACTAGGGTTTGAGATGAGATGTTGCTGGTGAAGATGTTGATGGAGATTGACCCCCTCTGTCAGTGTCAAAACCGGCGGATCTCGGGTAGGGGGTCCCGAACTGTGTGTCTAAGGCGGATGGTAACAGGAGGCAGGGGACACGATGTTTACCCAGGTTCGGGCCCTCTCAATGGAGATAATACCCTATGTCCTGCTTGATTGATCTTGATGATATGAGTATTACAAGAGTTGGTCTACCATGAGATCGTAGAGGCTAAACCCTAGAAGCTAGCATATGGTATGATTATCTGTTGTCCTACGGACTGAACCCTCCAGTTTATACAGACACCGGAGGGGGCTAGGGTTACACAGAGTCGGTTACCAAGGGAGGAGATCTACATATCCGTATTGCCAAGCTTGCCTTCCACGCCAAGGAAAGTCCCATCCGGACACAGGGCGAAGTCTTCAATCTTGTATCTTCATAGTCCAATAGTCCAGCCAAAGGATATAGTCCGGCTGTCCGGAGACCCCCTAATCCAGGACTCCCTCAGTAGCCCCTGAACCAGCCTTCAATGGCGATGAGTCCGTCCAAAATAAGTTCCACATACCACCGTAGAGATAATAATTTTCCACAAATCTAATCTGCTGACACGTTTAGCAATATGACAATATGCCATGGCCTGGTCTTTATTCGAACCGTTTTTCTGAACCAGCACTGCACATATTGCGAGGCGGTTCTCTTGACACGTCTTGTCGAAGCAGAGATCGTGTCCCCTTATTACGGGATTCTCATCAATATGGACGTGGGTAACCCAATCGTGCACGTTGGTATGACTCCTCGATTTTAGGCAAGTCCCAAACGGCCACGAGGAGGACACTTGATATTCACCCTCTTTATAAAGAGGCCAAGGCTTGTCCTTTTTCCCTCTCGTGCTCAATCAAATCCTTCCCCCGCCTCAAGTTCCAACACCCAAGGCTCAGGTCAGGCGCTTCGGACCTTCAACCATGTCCGAATCCAACCTCCAAGGTCGGTGGATGCCTTCCTCTGTCACAGAGGAAGACAACAAGAAGCTAAGAGAGGCCAGGTATTTGACCCTCGAAATCTCGCACAGGCTGCCTGCTCGAGGGCAGGCCATTCCCACTCCCGAACCTGGCGAGAGCGTTGTATTCATCTCTCACTTCCTCCGAGGGCTAGGCCTCGCTCTGGATCCCTTTGTTAGGGGGCTCATGTTCTATTATGGGCTGGATTTCCATGACCTGGCCCCGGATTCCCTCCTTCACATCTCGTCGTTCATCGTCGTGTGTGAGGCCTTCCTCCACATTACCCCACACTTTGGCCTGTGGCTCAAGACTTTCAATGTGAAGCCAAAGATGATCTAGGGGCGACACGCAGAGTGCGGAGGTGCCGTGATAAGCAAAAGTGCTGATGTTCCATGGCCAGAGGGTTCCTTCCTAGAGGTGTCCAGTTAATGGCAACGGGAGTGGTTTTATATCACAGCTCCCCGGAGTGCCAAGTGGGTAGTCGCGCCTGCCTTTCGCTCGGGCCCTACACCACAACTGATGTCATGGATCAACAAGGGGCTGTTGGGGGCCAGTAAATGATGTGCCGATATTGCAGAGTCGCATCCGAGATCTCCTCGAGAGAGATGTCAGCCTGGTCTCGGTAATGCAAGTCATGCTAGTTCGTCGGGTCCCGCCTTGCAAACGTCGACCCCTTTGTATGTGGGAGTTCAACCCAGAAGGACCGCGAACTAGTCAGCACTTCCTCGGCATGACACTCGAAGAGATGTACAAATTGTTCTTTGGGCCAAAAATAAAATGTCCGGACACCACCGAGGATGTGGGTCTGAGCCGCAATCGCCCAGATACCCAAGTAAGTAAACCCGTGGCCGAACACGCTGTCTTTTTATTTATCATAACATTATTCTGAAGAGTCGTTCCTTGACCAGGACTGGGTAACAAAGGTGAAGATGGTCAGGTGTTCGGCCCCCTTCCCGAAGGCTCAGCAAATCTGGTACTAGCCAAAACGCTCGAGCCGGCGCCTTATCAGGCGCCCTCAGGGGAAGATAAAGGGGGAGTAAAGAGGCTGAGAGCCAGCCTCACTCATTATTCATCCAAACTGGGGGAGTTAGCACCTCCACGAAGGAGGATAACCAGGGAGAAGAATCTGAAATTCCCTCTCCCCAAGGAAGGAAGAGGACCACCTCTGAAGACTGAGAAGCAAAGGTTTCCAAACGGGGAAAGAAATCTTCGCCAGAGGGTCCTGCCTCGGAGGGTACTCTAGCCGCACAGTGTCCGCAAGGGGATCAGCCCTCTACCGAGCTGTAAGTAAACAAAAAGTACTTAATAGTAAAAATATCCTACATTACTTCTGAAGATAATAACCGACGAATATATCTTGCAGTTCGGATCGTATCCCTTCTCGACAGAGTTCATCTTTGGGGAATCTTCTTCCGGAGATGATGAAGAGCGAAACACCTCCCCCTGCCACCCTACCTCATGAGGGGGGCGACCCTGAAGTGTCGTCGCGGAGGGTTTCCCCTGATCCGCCAAGGCCAGAGGGTAGTCCTTTGGCCACCCGAAGTCCTCTGTATTCGTCTCCTAAAGAGAGCAACAGAAAGAGTCGGGAACCGTACAGTGTGCGGTCGGACGCACTGAAGGATCTTCTGGAGCAAGCGGCCATCTCAGAAGCGCATCGTATGCTAATGGGTACGGTGATTGAAAAGATTTCATCTTCCGAAAGCGGGTTGCATGAAGATTTTATGAGTCTGCTGAAAGGCTTTGAGGTACGTGAAATAGTGTATGTTTTTTACAGTAGCGCACACGTTAGGTGCGCCCTATGCAGATAGTAGCCCCTGTGACTCTGGTTGCCGTCAAGAAAGGCGGCAAACAGAGGATCATAGTCCCAGGTAATAATCAGACCGCCTTCATGTGCAGGTGGCTGAAGGTCCGGTGGCTAGCCAGACTGGTGAGTTTGCCGAGCTAAAGCAGCAACTTGATGCGGCAGATGCCGACATCGTGCTTGTCAACCAGCGGCTCGACGAGGCACAGGGTATGTCATTTCTCCGTTGATCAACACATAGTAAGAGGAGCATGATGCCAGTATCTTTAATATGTTGTGACTGTAGATGGAGCTGCCACCATGGAGACCCTTCAGGCGGAACTTGCCCGAGCCAAGGAACAAGCCAGAAATAGCGATGCGGCCGCTCTAAAGGCGGTCAAAGAGCTGAGGGCCGAACAGGCCGCGCATTGCCAGAGCAAGGAAAGAATGGCCAAGATGGCCATTGACTTGAAAGATGCCACCGACCGTTACCAGCTTCATGAAAAAGAAAGTCAAGCAAAGGCGACGGGCCTGGAGAAGGCCATGATAGCAGCCAAGGAATCCCGCTCCAAAATCAGAGCAACGAAGGAGCAGCTACGTGAAGCTGGATATATCGCGGCTGGGAAGCCCTTTTTGTTGCGGACTAAATTCGGAAATCTGAAGTATGCCCCTCTTGATCAACTATGGAGTTCTGCAGACGCATACGTGGATTTGGCAGCAAGTGCTGCTGATGCGGCCGAGTACTTCAAGGATCATAAAGATCGTGAAGTGGAAAAGTTGTTTTGGTCACAGTTCCATGCTCCAGTGCGTCCGCTGCTGTTGAATGACCGAATGGCTGAGTGGGCCGAGCTCCATAGGTTGTCTGGACTTGCCATGAGGTCTGTTGTGGATCATCTGTGGCCGGAAGAGCCAAGGCCGAATAGTTACTTTAGTTTAGTGCAACAATTCCTTGGTGTTGTGCCGCACATCGACGCTATGAAGAGGTCGGCGTGCATAGAGGGTGCGCGGATGGCACTTGCCCGTGTCAAGACATACTGGGCAGAGATGGAGGCCACCACTATTGCAACACAGGGTTCGGTCGTGGGTCGAGTAGCTGCCGAGCACTACTTGGAAGAAGTCCTTGAAGGCGCTCGTTCAATAGAGGCTCAGTGCTCAAAGAATATTATGTTCTAGTGACATGTATTCCCATTGTAAAAACAATGTTTTATTGAATTATAAAGGCTGCGTTTATACTTTTGCCTGAAAGTATTATGATGCCTCCCATGCGGCCGTTTATGTATATATGAATATAACCTAAAAGATTGCAGTCGTCTGCTTCAGCCCCCATGCATATAATGCGGGGGTGTTCGCAAAAAACGCGTATTCACACTTGATCCAACGTCTTGGTCCATGAAGGAGGTGGTAGCGCAGCGAACGAGGCAATCGAACTATATTGCTTCAACACTTTCACTTAGCCATAGGAGTTTGACGGTGGGACTACTATATAGCCCCTGGTACTTCCGTGCTCGTCTGAATACGGGGCGCGTACGTACATGATCGGGAAGCGGCCCGTTGTTAATGTGGAGGAATCCCGAAGATTCCGCTAAGTCATCGAGTGGTTGACCAGTCTCGCGCTTTATCATGACAGTCAGTTTTCAGCTTTCTCTACTGAGGTGCTCATTCGGATGAACCAGGGCACAATCGCAGTAGTTCTCCCGGTGCCGGCTTAGCCGATAGAACGAAATGTAAGGTAGCAAAACACGGGAGCCGGGCAAACCCAACATTTCACCAAAGACATGATTCGGAGCTGATGCATATAAGGCCAAACTCATGACGCCGAACACTCCCTAAGGTATTCAGTCTTTATAACATATGCCGGGCTGAACAATGCCCTTAATAATAAACCCCGAGTGTCCAGGTACATGCAATATCCTGACGTGGCCACATGCCAATAACGTCAGCATCCTTCTCGGTTGTATTGAGTATCCGGAGGATGTGAACAACAAGAGACAGTAAAAAAGGTTTACGCAGGGTCTTAATCTAAAAAGAAACCTTTGAGCGGGTCCCTGTTGCACGTTTGCGCCTGTGTCTCCATTGTGCCGTGTCCTGGACGGGTGTAGCACGATTGTCATCTGTAAAAGAGAAGAACTTAGGTGAAAGTTGACGTGCCAGAAAATTGGTTATTATCAATAAACCATTAAAATTCAAGATAAGTCAAGTTGAGCCGAACTAGCCCTGATTACATGCGGGAAGCCCCTGGTACCGTCTATGAGGGTTTAATCGTCAAACCAATCTCATGTATATGTAGTGATGCGCTGGACTCGTCTAACCGTGTCCGTGGTCTTGACGACCTGTCATTTATTCTGGTTGGTGAGGCCATCTAGTGCTCGGCTGTTAAAGCCGCCACACGTTCTTCCGCGTGTAGAGAACGCTCAATATTTCCACTAACTGTGATGGTGCCACGTGGACCGGGCATCTTAAGCTTGAGAGAAGCATAATGCGGTACTGCATTAAAACGAGCGAAAGCCGCTCTTCCGAGTAGTGCTTGATAGCCACTTCGGAATGGAGCGATGTAGAAAGTTAACTTTTCACTTCGGAAGTTGTTGGAAGAACCGAATACAACCTCTAGTAATAGAGAGCCCATGCAGCGGGCCTCTGGGCCTGGTATTACTCCCTTGAAGTGGTATTGCTGCGGCTGATTTTTGTCGGGTCTATCCCCATTTTGCGGACTGTGTCCTGATATATCAGATTTAGACCACTGCCGCCGTCCATAAGGACTCGTGTGAGATGGTATCCGTTTATTATTTGGTCTAACACCAAGGCAGCCAATCCTTCATGCCGGATGCTTGTCGGGTGATCCCGGTGATCAAAAGTGATCGGGCAGGCCAACCAGGGGGTGAACTTGGGGGTGACGGACTCTACGGCATGTATGTCTCAGAGTGCATGTTTGCTTCTCCTCTTCGTCACATGGATCATGTTTACTGTTTTAACCTCTGGTGGGAATTTTTTCTGTCCTCCAGTGCTTTGCTGGCGAGGTTCGTCCTCATCTTCGCTTGGTGTCTCCCCCCCCTGTGTTCGGCGTTTAGCTTACCGGCCTGCTTGAAGACCCAGCATTCTCTGTGGGTGTGATTTGAAGGTTTATCGGGGGTGCCATGAATCTGACATAGTTTGTCTAGAATTTCTTTAGGCTAGATGGTACATCTCTGCTGCCTTTGAAAGGCTTTTTCCGCTGACCTGGTCGAGAGCCCTAGAATCCGGCGTTTACCGCCGTAGTATCTAGGCTGTCTTCTTTATTGCGACGCTTGCTTTTACTGCGTCATGGTTTTCCATTGCCATCCCTGACTTCGGATGTGCTTGGGTCGCTGGTGCTACTGCGGGCTAACTAGCTATCTTCGCCCGCGCAAAAGCGGGTCATGAGGCTTGTCAGGGCTGCCATTGTTCTCGGCTTTTCTTGGCCGATGTGTCTGGTGAGCCATTCGTCTCGGACGTTGTGTTTGAAAGCTGCTAAGGCTTCGGCGTCCGGACAGTCGACGATTTGGTTCTTCTTAGTGAGAAACCTGTTCCAAAGCTTTCGGGCTGACTCTCTGGGCTGTTGAATTATATGACTTAAATCGTCTGCATCCGGAGGTCGAACATAGGTCCCTTGAAAATTAGCCCAAAAAGCATCCTCGAGCTCCTCCCAACTTCCAGTTGAGTTTTCAGGGAGGCTTTTCAGCCAGTGTCGAGCTGGTCCTTTAAGCTTGAGGGGCAAGTACTTGATGGCATGGACATCGTCTCCGCGAGCCATATGGATATGGAGGATAAAGTCCTCAATCCAGACCCCAGGGTCTGTGGTCCCATCGTACGCCTCTATGTTCGCTGGTTTGAATCCTTCTGGGAATTCGTGGTCTAGCACCTCATCGGTGAAACATAGGGGGTGTGCGGCACCCCTGTATTTGGATGTATCATGGCGTTCGGACGGTTGTAGTATTCGGTTTTGATTTTGTGCCGGAGCACGCTTCCTAGATCCATAGATGGATCTGGTCATACTGGATTTTTGGCGCAAGTCCTCATGTAGATCGTGTGTTGACTTATGTGCGACCTTGTTAGCCGCTCTATCGTGGTCACAAGGTGGTTGATCCGGCCGGTTGGCCGTTTTATTTTTCGGTTGTATGGGCTCTAAGGCGTCATCGTCGAATTCGGGTAATAGCTTGCGCTTTGGATAGCTCTTTGTGTGGTAACCTCCACCATACTTTTCTTCATTCTCGAGCACTTTGTTCCACCTACTGTTTAGTGTATTTTGTTCGGCCTTAAGCCTTTGCTTCTGCTTCTTCAGACTCCTCGCTATGGCAATAAGCCTTCTACGGAGGTTCTGTTGCTCCAAGTGTGTTTCTGGGATGATGCATGCATCTTCGTCCAGACTGTTTTCCTCCCCAAAGGGGGTTTGATGAGGTTTATCCTCAGGGTCGCCGTGTTCAGACATCGGATCCGTACTATGTTCATCGTTTGCAGCTTCATCGTGCTCTGCCGCCGGGGCAATGTGGTCGTCGTTTCCTCTAGAGTCGACTGGAGTGTTATTTTCTCTTGCGCTGTTATCGCTATTTTTGCCGAGGCGGGATTTGGAATGGTGCCTACGCCGACGCTTTGTTTGCTTCTTGGAGGGTTCATCCTCCGTTGTCTCCTCCCATTCCTCGTCATCATTTTCTTTGGGTGTATCCACCATGTATATGTCATGTGATGAAGTGGTTGTCTAGTGCCCTGTGGGCACTAGTCCTGTTCCTCTCCTGCATCGTCGTCCATGTCGTCGATGTTTGCGGAGTCGAAATCGAGCATGTCGGTTAAATCGTCGACAGAGGCTACTAAGTGGGTGGTGGGTGGGCAGTGAATTTCTTCATCGTCCACATCCCATCCTAGCCGGACATAGTTCGGCCAAGGATCTCCTGACAAGGAGAGAGACCTTAATGAATTTAGCACGTCGCCGAAAGGTGAGTGCTGAAAGATATCCGTGGAGGTGAACTCCATGATCGGTGCCCAATCGGATTCGATAGGCACGGATGCAGGCGGCTCGGAGTCCGTGGCCGGAGACAAATCCATTGGTTCGGCAACACGGCTCTCGTAAGGGGTGAAGTCAGTATCCGGCTCCATCGCCATTGAGAGTGCGGCCTCCATGGCGGGGTCTATCCCTCCATCCTCGGATGGCCTAATTTGCTCCGGATTGAAGGCTGGAGTAGTTGTAGGTGTGATCTCCCGAACACTGTCCGACGGCAGAGCTAAATCATGCTCGTCGTGATCATGCAGCGCACCTGACATGGGCTCAAATCCGTCGGAGATCAAATCTCCGCGGATGTCGGCAGTGTAGTTTAGGTTTCCGAACCTAGCCTGATGGCCAGGGGCGTAGCTCTCGATCTGCCCCAGATGGCCAAGCGAGTTGGCCCGCAGTGCGAAGCCGCCAAATACGAAGATCTGTCCGGCGAGGATAACCTCACCCTGGACCGCATCATAACCGATGATTGAAGGGTCCATCGAGCCTTACGGTGACGGCACAATGGATCTCTCAATGAAAGCACCAATGTCGGTGTCAAAACCGGCGGATCTCGGGTAGGGGGTCCTGAACTGTGCGTCTAAGGCGGATGGTAACAGGAGGCAGGGGACATGATGTTTACCCAGGTTCGGGCCCTCTCGATGGAGGTAATACCCTACATCTTGCTTGATTGATCTTGATGATATGAGTATTACAAGAGTTGATCTACCACGACATCGTAGAGGTTAAACCCTAGAAGCTAGCCTATGGTATGATTGTCTGTTGTCCTACGGACTGAACCTTCCAGCTTATATAGACACTAAAGGGGGCTAGGGTTACACAGAGTCAGTTACCAAGGGAGGAGATGTACATATCCGTATTGCCAAGCTTGCCTTCCACGCCAAGGAAAGTCCCATCCGAACACGGGACGGAGTCTTCAATCTTGTATCTTCATAGTCCAACAGTCCGGCCAAAGGATATAGTCTGGCTGTCCGGAGATCCCCTAATCCAGGACTCCCTCACCCTCCCGATGAGAGGATCATTGGTGATGATGATTTCCACCTCCCGGAGGGAGGTTTCCCTGGCAGGACAGCTCCGCCAGAGCCCTAGATTGGTTCTGCCAAGGTTCCGCCTTGTGGCGGCGGAGTCTTGTCCCGAAAGCTTCCTTATGATTTTTTCCTCAACGAAAGACTCCATATAGTAGAAGATGGGCATCAGAGGGCCACCAGGGGGCCCATGAGGCAGGGGCGCGCCCAGGGGGTAGGGCGTGCCCCCCACCCTCATGGCCAGGGTGTGGCCCCTCTCTGGTATTTCTTGCGCTCAGTATTTTTATATATTCTGAGAAGTGCTTCCGTGAAGTTTCAGGACTTTTGGAGATGTGCAGAATAGGTCTCTAATATTTGCTCCTTTTCCAGCCCAGAATCCCAACTGCCGGCATTCTCCCTCTTTATGTAAACCTTGTAAAATAAGAGAGAATAGGCATAAGTATTGTGACATAATGTGTAATAACAGCCCATAATGCAATAAATATTGATATAAAAGCATGATGCAAAATGGACGTATCAGGTTCCGATAGGTGGTGCTATCGTACGTCCATGATGATGGAGACTTCAACCCACGAAGGGTAACGGTTGCGCCAGTCCACGAAGGGCTCCACCCATGAAGGGCCCACGAAGAAGCAACATTGTCTATCCCACCATGGCCATCGCCCATGAAGGACTTGCCTCACTCGGGTAGATCTTCACAAAGGAGGCGATCTCCTTGCCCTTACAAACTTCTTGGTTCAACTCCACATCTTGACGGAGGCTCTCCCAAGCGATACCTAACCAATCTAGGAGACACCACTCTCCAAAAGCTAATAGACGGTGTGTTGATGATGAACTCCTTGATCTTGTGCTTCAAATGATAGTCTCCCCAGCACTCAACTCTCTATTAGCTTTTGGAGAGTGGTGTCTCCTAGATTGGGGAGAAAGCAGGGTTAGCTTTTGGAGAGTGGTGTCTCCTATGGTGGAAAGGTGATTTGAGTTGAAAGCAACCTGGGGAAGGCTAGAAATCAAGATTAGTGTGGTAGGATTGGAATATCTTGATCTCAACACATGAGTAGGTGGTTCTCTCTCAAAAATGTATGGTGGAAGTGTAGGCACGTTCTGATGGCTCTCTCACAAATGGAGAAGGGGTGGAGGGGTATATATAGCCTCCACACAAAATCCAACCGTTACACACATTTGACTCATCTCAGTGGGACCGAATAGCTAAACCTGGTGGCACATATCTTTTAAAAATGTGAATGTTAGGAATCTCGGTGGGACCAATTGGAACAACTTGGTGGGACCGATGTGCTAGGGCTTAGGGCAAACATCATCTCGGTGGCACCGATTGCATCAACTTGGTGAGACTTAAGTGAAGCAATGAGACAATAGAGAATCTGTCATGCCAACTTGGTGAGACCGATTTCATAACTCGGTGAGACTGAAATAAATGCAACAAGACACAGAGTGTTGGCAAGGCCATCTCGGTGATGCTGAGATCCGTATGGGTCAGACCGAACTGTTAGGGTTTCTGGCTATGGCTATGTCATATGAACTCGGTGGCACCGGATAGAAAGAATCGGTGGGGCCGAGTTGGAGTTTAGGATTTTAACATATTTGGATGGAAAAAGTGGCTGAGGGTTTTGGAGCAATATCACTAAGCATTTGAACAAGCAAGCCATTAAACAACACCTCTTCCCCTTTTAATAGTATTGGTTTTCCTATGGACTCAATGTGATCTTGGTTCACTAAAATAAAGATGAAGAGTCTTGAGCTTTTGCCAATATTTGTCATTAGCATTTTCAAGGGGTTCCACATCCTTTTGTCCATGCCACGCCATTGTTGATCCTTTCTGAAATACACTAGATAGAGTAATTAGTCCAACAAGAAATATGTGGACATTAATTACCAAAATCAGGGAGCACTTGCTCTTTCAATCTTCCCCTTTTTGGAAATTGATGACAACATACATCAAAGCTTTAAGTAAATGATATGAAGAGTAGGAAGCAAAGCTTTGGAGGAAACATGTAACATGCATAGGCTCCCCCTACATTTATGCAACCATGTGAAGATAAGATAGAAGAACATGTGAATGCATATTATGACAGAGCAAGCAATGAGTTACTTGTATCTTGGTTATATGCATCAGAACAAACAATGTGGTTGAGAAATGTACCTTCATGTTTATGAATCTCTCTTGCAAATAATATGAGCGATAGCAAGAGATCATCATGCACATGAATGTGATGCATATACTTACCTTGTGGTTCATGAGCTGACTTGTGAAGGAGTAGACTTGAGAAAACAGGGTTAGATAACACAAGACACTCCAAACAAGAAGAATTCAAGACCCACAAGAATACCAAGACTGACATGACATGTAATAGGTGAGTACCACTGAGTGAGTACTTCATTCAGATATTGACATGTCCCCAAAGATTTAAGGATTTGCAATAAGTTCCAAAGATTTTTATCCCCTTAGGCATAGATCTTTCTCCCCCTGAATCTGATATTGGATAATGGGAGAAGGCAGGGTGAGATAAGATCAGATAAGAAATAAATCAATTCAAACAGAGCAAAAAGAATCAATTATACTAACATGTATTTCCCCTCTTAAAGACATGTGACTTCTCTCCTCTTGTTAACATGCATCTCTAGAAGAGCTTAGATGTGCTCTCTCTTTCGCTTGATAAGTTTGATAAGCTTGGATGTGCTCTCTCTCTCTCCACCTTTGAAATTAATTTCCAAGAAGGGCAACTTCAGGAATATGAGTCAGGTAGATATGGTCCTTGAGAGTCACAAAGCAGCATGTAGCTTAATATGCATATAGAGGGAAGGAATCATTGAGCAGAGCTGAATAAATAGGCAAATTAAAATGGCAAAATGCTTTCTCAGTAGTGAAATCGGTGACACCGATCTATTTCAATCGGTGATTCCGAGATAGTGGAGCCACTGAAGATGCTCATCGTGAGACCGAGTTAGTCTGTGTCTGTTGGACCGATGAACTGTGTACAAGGAAACCTTGCATTTTGGTCTAGCCGATGGGCTTGGACAGACCGAGTTCAATGCAGAGGAAAATTTTGTCAACTCAGCTCACTTGGCAAATGAAATCTCGCAAGGATTTGCAAGGAATTAACATAAGGATTGTGATGAATTAACTATAGAAACGCAGACAAATGACATAAATCAAAAGAGATCTAGATGAAGTTTTTTTAAGAAAAGAAGGGAAACACTATAGTAAGAAGACATGCAATGGAAATACAAAGTACAAAAGGAACACTAGAGAACTTCATCTAGAGATGTTCGGCGACAATGTCACCTATGTTAGAGTATATTGGCTTAGGAGTCAAGTGAGATCACTTGATCATAGGTCATACTCATCGTTTAAGCTCAAAATGGGGTTACCATTTCATTTAAGCATTTTGATGTATTCACACCTTGTTGAGTTGCTTTAACTCATGACTTGGAGTAAAGCTTCTCTAAGACGGAATGACATACCTTGGGTTGTGGTGTTGATCTTGATCATGTAGTTGAACTTATATTGGATGCTCAAGGTTGATGTAGTTGGGAGCACCCTTTGGATTTGAAGTTCATCTTCCTACATGGGTTAGTTTTGCAACGAAGAGCACTTGTGTACCCAAATTGATAAGCATGGAACTTGATACCAATTAAATTTGATATATTGAAATAGTTAAAGGATTGTTGAGTGAGTTCATGATTCCTTGAATTCAACAACCAAACCATAGGAACTTGGTGATGTAGAAATTGCTCAAAATGTGAGTGACTTGCAATCTCAGATTTAGGCTCATCCAAGTACCTGCATGGGTTAGATAACATGCAAGGGTGCAAATATACATCCAAGACAAATGATCATCATCATAAGAGAAATATCAAGGATTAGTCACAAAGGTTCATGCCTTGCATGTACCCAAATGGAATCTCTATTCCAAGTTTAAGGCATCAATGATATTCAATTCACCTCTCAAACGGCAAAATATCTTTTCATCAAGCGATTTGGTGAATATATCCGCCAATTTCTTATCGGCAGGAACATGCTTAATATTGATGTCTCCTTTTGCAACATGATCACGAATGAAATGATGACGAACTTCAATATGCTTAGTTCGAGAATGTTGCACAAGATTATGAGCAATCTTAATAGCACTCTCATTGTCACAAAGCAATGGAACATGTATCCCATAATATTTAAGATTTTGGGTCATCCAAAGTAATTGAGCACAACATGATCTGGCGGCAATGTATTCTGCTTCGGTGGTCGATAAGGATACCGAGTTTTGTTTCTTGGAGGACCAAGACACGAGGGATCTACCAAGAAATTAACAAGTACCCGAAGTGGACTTCCTACCAACCTTGTCACCGGCATAGTCCGAATCGGAGTAGCCAACAATATCGAAGGATGACCTCTTAGGATACCAAATGCCAAAGTTTGGTGTATGAATTAAGTATCTCACTATCCTTTTCATGGACTTAAGATGACATTCTTTAGGAGCCGCTTGATATCGTGCACACATGCACACACTTAGCATAATATCGAGACGGGAGGCACATAGATATAACAATGAACCAATCATAGAATGTTAAACCTTTTGGTCAACCAGATTGCCATCCTTAGTCAAGTCAAGATGTCCACTAGTAGGCATGGGTGTTTTCATACCTTTGCTTTCTTGAATGTTGAACTTCTTGAAAACATCCTTGGTATACTTTGTTTGTGAGACAAAGGTACCTTCATTAGTTTGCTTGATTTTCAATCCAAGGAAAAATTTGAGTTCACTCATTATAGACATCTCAAATTTCTCGGACAATAGCCTTCCAAACTTTTCACTAAAGTGGGGTTAGTAGAGCCGAATATGATACCATCCACATAAATTTGGCACACAAATAATTCACCATTAACTCTTTTAGTAAAAAGTGTAGAATCAATTTTCCCAATTTCAAAGCCTTTTTTGATAAGAAACTTAGACAAGCATTTATACCAAGCTCTAGGAGCTTGTTTAAGACCATAAAGAGCTTTGTGAAGCTTGTAAACATGATTAGGTTTCTAGGGATTAACAAAGCCGGGAGGTTGTTTAACATAAAATTCCTCCTCAATTTCTCCATTTAGAAAAGCATTTTTAATGTCCATTTGATATAAAGTGATATCATGGTGATTGGCATAAGCAAGTAAAATGCGAATGGACTCAAGTCTAGCAACAGGGGCATATGTCTCACCATAGTCCATACCTTCGACTTGAGAGTAGCCTAGAGCGACGAGACGGGCCTTATTGCGTACAACTTGTCCATCTTCATATTGCTTATTCCGAAACACCCATTTGGTTCCAATGACATTATGATCATCGTTGGGCTTTTCAACCAATGTTCACACTTGATTCCTCTCGAAGTTGTGTAGCTCTTCATGCATAGAGTTTATCCAATCCAGATCCTAGAGGGATTCTTCAACCTTCATAGGTTCAATGCTAGAAATTAATGAGTAATGTTCACAAAAGTTAGCCAAACGAGTTTTAGAGTGAGTGATTCTCCCAGTTTGAATGTCATAGACGATTTCTTTGACGGGATGATCTCTTGAGATTCTTGCTCTAACTGGTGGAAGCTTTTCCTTGGGTTGAGGTGGAATATCCTCATCACCATCTTCTTCATTGTTGTTGTTGGTGTCAAAACCGACGGATCTCGGGTAGGGGGTCCCGAACTGTGCATTTAAGGCTGATGGTAACAGGAGGCAGGGGACACAATGTTTACCCAGGTTCGGGCCCTCTCGATGGAGGTAATACCCTACTTCCTGCTTGATTGATCTTGATGATATGAGTATTACAAGAGTTGATCTACCACGAGATCGTAGAGGCTAAACCCTAGAAGCTAGCCTATGATTATGATTGTTCTCGTCTTATGGACTAAACCCTCCGGTTTATATAGACACCGGAGGGGGCTAGGGTTACACATAGTCGGTTACAAGGGAGGAGATCTACATATCCGAATTACCAAGCTTGCCTTCCATGCAAAGGAGAGTCCCGCCCGGACATGGGATGAATTCTTCAATCTTGTATCTTCACAGTCCAATAGTCCGACCAAAGTATATAGTCCGGCTGTCCGAGGACCCCCTAATCCAGGACTCCCTAAGTAGCGCCTAAACCAGGCTTCGATGATGATGAGTCCGGCGCGCGGATTGTCTTCGGCATTGCAAGGCGGGTTCCTT
Organism: Triticum monococcum; assembly: GCA_034509565.1. Taxonomy (NCBI): domain Eukaryota; kingdom Viridiplantae; phylum Streptophyta; class Magnoliopsida; order Poales; family Poaceae; genus Triticum; species Triticum monococcum. The sequence goes on from CM067846.1 coordinate 476,011,228, forward strand.
CTCCGAATACTCCATAGAAGATTTTGAACACAAGGATCGTGTCCGGCTCTGCAAAATAAATTCCACATGCCACCGTAGAGAGTATAATATTCCACAAATCTAATCTGCTGACAACTTTTCATAATGTGACATCCTGCCGTGGTACGGTCATTACGAACTGTTTTTCCCAGCCTACCACTGCACGTGTTGCGAGGTGGTTTTATTAGAACGTCTTGTCGAAGCAGAGATCGTGTTCCCCTTATCATGGGATTCCCATCCATATGGGTGTGGGTAACCCAATCGTGTTTGTTAGTATGACTCCTTGATTTTAGGCAAGTTCCAAACGACCACGCGAAGTACGCTTGATATTTACCCTCTTTATAAAGGGGCCAAGGCATGTCCTTTTCTTCTCGCGCCCGATCCTTCCCCTCCCCCACCTCGAGTTCCAACACCCAAGGCTTAGGCTAAGCACTTCGGACCTTCAACCATGTCTGGATCCAACCTTCAAGGTCGGTGGATGGCCTCCTCTGTCACAAAGGAGGACATCAAGAAGTTAAGGGAAGCCAGGTATCTGACCGCCGAAATCTTGCACAGGCTGCCTGCCCAAGGGCAGGTCATCCCCACTCCCAAACCCAACGAGAGTGTTGTATTTGTTCCCCACTTCCTCCGAGGGCTAGGCTTTAGTCTTGATCCCTTTGTAAGAGGGCTTATGTTCTATTACGGGCTCGATTTCCATGATCTAGCCCCAGATCCCATCCTTCACATCTCGTCGTTTATCATCGTGTGTGAGGCCTTCCTCCGCATCACCCCACACTTCGGCTTATGGCTCAAGACCTTCAATGTGAAGCCGAAGACGATCGACGGGCGACACGAAGAATGCGGAGGTGCCATAATAAGCAAAGGCGCCGATGCTCCATGGCCTAAGGGCTCCTTCCCGGAGGTGTCCAACATATGGCAGCGCGAGTGGTTTTACATCATGATAACCCACAAGTATAGGGGATCGCAACAGTTTTTGATAAGTACGAGTGTCGAACGCAACGAGGAGCTAAAGGCAGAACAAATATTCCCTCAAGTTCTATCGACCATCGATACAACTCTACGCATGCTTGATGTTCGCTTTACCTAGAACAAGTATGAAACTAGAAGTACTTTTTAGGTGTTGTTGGATAGGTTTGCAAGATAATAAAGAGCACGTAAATAAAAAGTAGGGGCTGTTTAGATAAAGACACAACTAAGTTAGGTTTAGTAGAAAGTTTGTTGTCACGAGAAAGTTATTTGTCCCTAGGCAATCGATAACTAGACCGGTAATCATTATTACAATTTTATTTGAGCGAGAGGCATAAGCTAACATACTTTCTCTACTTGGATCATATGCACTTATGATTGGAACTCTAGCAAGCATCCGCAACTACGAAAGATTCGTTAAGGTAAAACCCAACCATAGCATTAAAGCATCAAGTCCTATTTATCCCATACGCAAACAACCTACTTACTCGGGTCTGTGCTTCTGTTCACTCACGCCACCCACCATAAGCAAATCATAAACATATTGCAACACCCTACAGCGGGAATCCCTCACGCTTGCGCGACACGGAGAGCACCATAGGACAGCACCAATAATAAAACATGCAACTCAAACCAATCTTGATCATCAAATAGCCATTAGGACAAAACGGATCTACTCAAACATCATAGGATAGCCATACATCATAGGGAAATAATATATAGCATTGAGCACCATTTTTAAATAGAGATTACAGCGAGTAAGAGAGAGGTTACACCGCTGCACAGAGGGGGGAAGAGTTGGTGGTGAGGGCGGTGAAGTTGTTGGTGAAGATGACGGTGATCATGATGGCCCCCGGTGGCACTCTGGCGCCACCGGAAGCAAGGGGGAGAGGGCCCCCCTTCTTATTCTTCTTCTTCCTTGACCTCCTCCCTAGATGGGAGAAGGGTTTCCCCTCTGGTCCTTGGCCTCCATGGCGTGGGAGGGGCGAGAGCCCCTCTGAGATTGGATCTGTCTCTTCGTCTCTCTATGTTTCTGCGTTCTCTCCTGGCTCTGTTTCACCGTTTCGTGTATATATGGAGATCCATAACTCCGATTGGCCTGAAACCTTCGCCATGATTTTTTTTCCAAAAATGAGCTTTCTTGCGGCAAAAGAAGAGCATCAACCGCCTTACGGGTGGCTCACGAGGGTAGGGGCGCGCCCCCTGCCTCGTGACCACCTCGGGCACCGTCTCGCATGGATTTTTCTTCTGGAATTTTCCAAATATTCCAAAAAGTATCTCCGTCCGTTTTTATCCCGTTTGGACTCCGTTTGATATGTATATTCTGCAAAACCAAAAACATGCAACAGACAGGAACTGGCACTGGGCACTGGATCAATATGTTAGTCTCAAGAATAGTATAAAAAGTTGCCAAAAGTATATGAAAGTTGTAGAATATTGGCATGGAACAATCAAACATTATAGATACGACGGAGACGTATCAGCATCCCCAAGCTTAATTCCTGCTCGTCCTCGAGTAGGTAAATGATAAAAAAGATAATTTTTGATGTGGAATGCTACCTAGCATAATCTTGATCATATGTCTAATCATGGCATGAATATTAAGACACGAGTGATTCAAAGCAATAGTCTATCATTTGACATAAAAACAATAATACTTCAAGCCTACCAATAAAGCAGTCATGTCTTTTCAAAATAACAAGGCCAAAGAAAGTTATCCCTACAAAGTCATATAGTCTGGCAATGCTCCATCTTCTTCACACAAAATACTCACATCATGCACAACCCCGATGACAAGCCAAGCAATTGTTTCATACTTTTGACGTTCTCAAACCTTTTCAACTTTCACGCAATACATGAGCGTGAGCCATGGACATAGCACTATGGGTGGAATAGAATGGTGGTTGTGGAGGAGACAAAAAGGAGAAGATAGTCTCACATCAACAAGGCGTATCAATGGGCTATGGAGATTCCCATCAATAGATATCAATGTGAGTGAGTAGGGATTGCCATGCAACGGATGCACTAGAGCTATAAGTATATGAAAGCTCTAACTGAAACTAAGTGGGTGTGCATCCAACTTGCTTTCTCATGAAGACCTAGGGCATTTGAGGAAGCCCATCGTTGGAATATACAAGCCAAGTTCTATAATGAAAATTCCCACTAGTATATGAAAGTGATAACTCAAGAGACTTTCTATATGAAGAACATGGTGCTACTTTGAAGCACAAGTGTAGTAAAAGGATAGTAACATTGCCCCGTCTCTCTTTTTCTCTCATTTTTGTAGGCTTCTTTGGCCTCTCTCTCTCTCTCTCTCTCTCTCTCTCTTGGGGCTTGTTTGGCCACTTTTATTTTGATAACCTCACATGGGACAATGTTCTAATAATGATGATCATCACACTTTTATTTACTTACAACTCGATATCTAGAACAAAGATATGACTCTATATGAATGCCTCCGGCGGTGTACCAGGATGTGCAATGATCTAGCGTAGCAATGACATCAAAAAACAGACAAGCCATGAAAACATCATGCTAGCTATCTTACGATCATGCAAAGCAATATGACAATGAATGCTCAAGTCATGTATATGATGATGATGAAAGTTGCATGGCAATATATCTCGGAATGGCTATAGAAATGCCATGATAGGTAGGTATGGTGGCTGTTTTGAGGAAGGTATATGGTGGGTTTATGGTACCAGTGAAAGTTGCGTGGTACTAGAGAGGCTAGAAATGATGGAAGGGTGAGAGTGTGTATAATCCATGGACTCAACATTTTTCATAAAGAACTCACATACTTATTGCAAAAATCTATTACTCATCGAAACAAAGTACTACGCGCATGCTCCTAGGGGGATAGATTGGTAGGAAAAGACCATCGCTCGTCCCCGACCGCCACTCATAAGGAAGACAATCAATAAATACATCTTGCTCCAACTTCATTACATAACGGTTCACCATGCGTGCATGCTACGGGAATCACAAACCACAACACAAGTATTTATACAATTCACAACCACCCACTAGCATGACTCCAATATCACCATCTTTATATCGCAAAACTATTGCAAGGAATCAAACATATCATATTCAGTGATCTACAAGTTTTATGTAGGATTTTATGACTAACTGTCGGGTGGTAGGTACGACATATGCCAACGGGTGGCTTATCATTGTGGGAGCCAGTAAGACATCGCCGGTGCCTGGAAACGGGATGAGGCGAAGATAAGCACGCCGGCGAACTTTACCCAGCTTCGGGGCTCTCCGTGGAGATAACACCCCTGCTGTTGCTCTGCGGGATCTCCGCATGATCACTAGATGAACAAGTAGCTACACAATGCTCCTTGAGATGTTTCGGTGGAAGGAGGAAGAAGGGCATGGCTAGCCTGCTTCTTCTCCTCGTATGGTCTCTAAGACTAGCTTGGGGGTCGAACCCTTTGCATGGGTGCACCAGGGGGTTTATATAGGCCTACCCCCCGGGGGTACAATGGTAATCCGGCTGGGCGCGGGGCCCAGCCGTTTGTGACTGCGCTCACCGGCTTCTGCGCCGGCCGCTGGGGCCCACCGACTGGCGGGTCCCGCCGGTTGCCGGCTCCTTGGTCGACAAGCAGGCCCCACCATCCAGGGCCTGGTCGGTGGCTGGTTACTGTTGCTCTATTCTGATGACGCGGGCTTGGTCGTGGTAGGCATGGCTACAGTACCGCCGCCCGGCGGGCGATTACTGTAGCCTCACCGTGTCTTGTCCCCTTAATGGGACGTCTCCTTCGAGGAGGATGGCAAGCCGGCTGTGGGGAGCCGGCTCTCTCTCTGGCCGACTGGGAGGAGGCGTGGCCGCCTTCGGGTGTCTCTCTGCCCGAAGGGACCCACCGCCCGTGGGTCGCACGGATAGTCCGTCGTGGATGGCGTTAGGGTCTTTGGGGCAACAGTGCTGCGCCTGGTGGGCCGTGGCCGCCCGTACGGCGCACTGTTCCGGGCATGCTCCGGGTTTTGGGGGTGGCAGGCCTCACTGTAGCCACGCCCCTCTTCATCATTGCTAGGTGGATGCAAACTTTAAGGGTACGGTCTTGATTGCTTCATGGGAGTCGGCTTCTTGGAGTCGGCCTTCTCGCGGACGGCTTCTCAAAGTCGGCCCTCCCATGGCTTTCTTCATGAGGGCTAAAGTCGGGCCGCCTCCCGAAGCCGGCCTGGACGACAGCCGGCAGAGGGAAGGCGGCCCCAGGTCTTGGGTTCTTGAGAGCCGGACGAGCTCGTAATTTTTTTAGGAGGGCCAGGGGAAGCCGGCTAGGCTACCCATGGCTATTTACTCCGACAGTAGTCCCCGAAGCTGATCGAGCTTCGAGGTGGACAGAAGGACGAGAAGCTTGGTCAGCTTCTCACCCTCAGGAGCCAGCTTTGCTCTTGTGTCTTGCAGGCGAGATGGCGTTTGACCCGCGTGCTGACTGCAGGCCCGCCCGCGGGCCACGTGGCAGCGGAAGCCGGCCAGTGCACGCGCGCGACGGGACGCCGCCGCAGGCCCGGGCCCGGGCCCGCCACTCCCTGGCCTCGGCCCGAGCGCTGATCTTCTGCGGCCCAGGTGGACCGCTCGCCTTCCTGTGGCGTTTTCATTTCGACGTTAAGGCGTAATAAACGCGGGACATGGGGGAGTGGGCACGATCGATCCCCACGCCCCCCACGTCGCGCCTCCTCGGCTCCGCCGTGTGAGCCTATAAGTAGGGGGAGGAGGGGGAGAGGCAGAGGTTCGCACGCTCTCCCCCACTCCGCTCTCCCTTGTCTTCCTTCTTCTTCTTGCCGTCGCCACAGCTTCCGATCTCAGCGCCGCTGCGCCACCGCGTCGTCACGCTCTCATGGCGCTATCGAGCTCGTGGGATGGCTCCAATGTCCATGACGATCATGTGGAGTTCCTCCGCCAGACCCGGCGCCTGCCTGGCGCCAACCTCGTGCGGGTCCGCCTAGCGCCGGAGAGGGAGATCTCGCCGGCACCGGAGGAAGGCGAGCGGGTCGTCTTCCGCTCGCACTTCCTGCGCGGCTTCGGCCTTCCGGTGAGTGGATTTCTGCGCTCCTTCGTCGAGTTCTACAACCTACAGCCGCATCACCTCACGCCCAATGCGGTGATGCTGCTGTCGGCCTTCGTCTCCCTCTGCGAAGGCTTCTTGGGCGTGCTCCCCACGCTGGAGCTCTGGGGAGAATTCTTCCAGAGCAAGCTCGGCACCGTCGTCGCCGGCGTGCCCGCCCCCTGCGGGGCCTATATCGCCAGGAGGAGGTCAGGCGAGAACAATCCATTCCCGCCCATCCCCCTAATCCAGTTGGTGAAGGTATGGCAGAGGTCGTACTTCTATGTGAAGAACGCCGGTTCGCCCCCAAGAGGAGACACCATCAATCTGCCGGCCTACGTAGCCGGCCCGCCGGCTAGGAGGCAGCCGTCATGGAGCTTCCGGTCCAGGTCCCTGTCTTTGGCCGGGAACGCCGCCATTGCCCGGCTTCGGGTGATGATCCAGTCGGAAGGTCTGCGCGGGTCCGACTTGGTAGCAGCCTTTGTGGAGCGCCGGATTCTTCCTCTCCAACGCCGGCCCCATATAATGTGTCAGATGAGCGGCCGCTTCGACCCAAGCCGGCTGAGCACCTGGGAGATGCCTCATGCGGAGGTGTCGCTCATGGTTAACTACATCGCCAACTGCAAGCTCGGCGCCGACTGGTAGTACGGCAAGGCGCCGTATTCACGCGCCAATCCTCCGCCTGTGGTAAGTTTTCCTCTCTTTCTTCTCTTTTTGTTGATAGCCGGCTTCATGACGGCTGGCTTCTGATCAGTCGGCTCTTTCTACCAGAACCCCCTTCTTCCGCCGCCGCCCGGGGCGGCAGGGATAGAACGCCAGTACGCCGCCGACCGCGCGGTGGACGACGTCAAAGATCCGGATCTGGGGGCGGCCGCCATGGAAGACGCCGTTGCGGGGGACAACACCGAGCCCGAAGGCACCGGGCTCACCGCCAGCTTCGAGGACTGGCCGGACGACGCCGATGCAGAAGTCGCCCCGCGTCGCTAGCCGGCGGCCGACCATCAAGGCGCGGGTTCATCCACCGCGCCGGCTGCCAACAGCGGCGCACAGAAGCGCCGGGCCACGTCGACCCTCTTTGGCAGCCGTCCGAAGAAGCCCAAAGCCTTCGCCGCGGCGACAAAACGAGACGAGGCGGCCGTGAAGGCGGCCCGCTTCCGCAAAGCGGTGAAGCAGCCTCAGGCAGTCTCAGCATAAGTCGTCGATTGCATGTTTTTCATTGTTTTTCTTATGTTTTGAATATTCTTCCTGACCTTTCTCCGCTTGATGAACAGGGCGCCACTTTCTCTTGAGCGGGGCCCGGGCGGCTCCGTGGTTGGGCCGACTGGAGGGTCTTCAGGCCCCCGCCGCGTAGACCCCGCCGCCGACCTCAGGGAGGCCACGGAGCGGAACGCCCATGAGGCGCGGGAGGAGCGGGAAGCGGCAGAACGGGCAGCCGCCCAGGCGGCGAAGGAGCAGGCTGACGCGGCAGCCAAGGCCCAGGCGGAGGCGGCGACCACGGAGATGGAGGCGGAGGGTTCGCGTAGCCAGCCTCCACTGCTCGCCATACCCCTCCGATCCGTGGCCCCGGACACCCCATTGCCCCTGGCGGAGGAAATTGTCCAAGACCCGCCGCTGATGGAGAGGGGAGAGGACCTCGTGGTCTTCGCGGAGAGGGCGCCAGCGACAGCGCCAACCGGAGCGGGCCAAGGCAGCCAATCTTCAGCGGCACCGGAGAAGCCGGCCGGGGGTGAGCCGGCGGGCGGAGCCGGCCTCGAGGTGCAGCCGGTGACGCGTCAGCGCGCGGGGGGGGGGGGGGGGGGGGAAGCGCGGCTCCGCCGGAGTCGCGCCGATTTGCGGTCGCCGGCCAGTCGGCGGAGGCCCTGGAGGCGGCCAGCACCGCCACGTCCGAGTGGACACCCAGCGGGGGGACCGGCGAGCTGAACATGGCGGCTCAAGGGGTCCGGAGCCGGCTTCAAGCGCAGGCCGCCCTGCTGCAGTAGTTCACCCAGGAGTTCTTGTCGACGCGGACCGCCATCCGGGTGAGTTTTTTATTCTTGGCCGCGTTGTTTTCTTGATTTCTTCCGTGGGGGCGCGTCAGCGCACCCACTGGGTGTAGTCCCCGAGATTCGGGCCGACTGCTGAGCAGTCGGGTCGGATCTTCCTTGACGACTTTTTCCTTATTGGTTTTCTCTTTTGCCCTTCGTGCTTTCAGGGGCCAACGCCGACTTGAGGAAGGAGCTCGGCGAAGCGCAGGCCGCCCTTCGCACCAAGGACGCCGAGTACGCCGCCTTGGTTTTGGAGTGTGACCGCCTGGCCAAGAAGATGGCTGACTAGGAGGAGAGCCACAAGGCGGCACTGCAGAAAGCGCAGGACAGCGAGGCCGCCCTGAAGGCGGAGTTTGAGACTGAGGCGGCGAGTTGGGCTGAGACCCGGCAAGCGCTGGATGAAGGCTTCGGCCGCATCGAAGACTTGATCGATGGTAAGCACCTTCCTCGCTCCTCTCCCACCTCTTGCCGCCTGGGTTTTGACTTGACTTGTGCTGCTGCCCGTTTTCTTGTGCAGACTACTTTCCCGGCTACTCCACCTTCGCCGCCCAAACCATCGAGGCCCACCGCGAGGCGCGCCGTCAGGCGGGAGTCATCATCGCGCCGGATGCCAATCAGACGCTGGAGGAGCAGCTCTTGGCGATCCAGGCGCGGCTGCAGCCGGCTCACCGGATGCTTCGCCGGCTCCAATGTGCCGGGGCGCAGGTGCTGGCCGCCCTCTGGCCCGCCGAGATGATCCCCCGCACCCCAAGCCGGACCGCCGATTGGCTAGAGGTCGCAGTTGGTCGTTTTGAAGCTTGGAAGGCGCCGGCGGCCCGTCTTGGAGCCGGGCGGGTGTTGGAATTCGTTCGCGCTTGGTACCCGGGGTTGAACCTGGACCAACTGCGCACTTGGCGGCTGGAGGCCGATGCGGAGCTAGAAGAAGTGCGGCCGGCTATCGCCCAGCGTGCTTCGACGATCGCCGAGTGCACCGACACCAGCGTCTTCGTGCCTGAAATCAATGATGATGGCGTCGCCCAGCCGGAGGAGTGGTTCGGTTTGAACCCGGCGGAGAGCGAGGACTCGGCCAAGGAGATCGCCTCCAGCGACGAGGGCGAGGATGACGAGGAAGAAGGCGGTGAAAACGTCGAGCCGACTAGTGGAACAACCGTCTCCACCGACCAACCCGACTCATCAGTCGCCCCGCCAGCTTGACCTGCCATCCTTATTTTTCCTGCTTGTTGTCTTTTGAACAATCTTTAAGCTTTCGCAGTTCCACCCACTGGGGGTGTATTCAAACTATGTTGAATGCTGGCCTCTTGGAGGTCTTTTTATGTAAATATTATAATGTGCATGTTTGGTTTCCATTCGCGTACGCTTTTTATCCTTAGGCTTTTTCCTTTGCCGCCTTCCCACTTTGGGGAGGCAAGTACTCAAGCTTTCTTGGATTGAAGTGAAGTGAATGGAAACCGGCCGGCCGGCTACTCTGGTAGTCGGTTAGCGGTAGGCAGCAAACCGGCTTTCGTTATATTAGTCCGTTGGTCCCTAGCCATTTTTCGTGTGCGCACCCTTTCCTGCTTTTGACTCTTGTCAGCCAAACAGCCGGTTCTTCGAAATGCGGCTTTGGCAAGAGCTAAGCCTGGGTGTCGGCACACTACTTGCCTGACCACGGGTAAGACTTCTAATATAACTCTAGTCGGTCAGTCCTCGGGCCGACTAGTCGAACCCAGTGCCGGACAAAACAAGTAAATGAAATGACAAGGTCATAAGCATGATACTTTTCATTCATAGATAAAAGATGGCAGTCCCCGAGTCCTCCTCGGGGGGGCCTATTGTCTCGCACTTAGTACAAAAGTTAGTGTGATACATACTGCATTTCAACTATAAAATCTTTGAAGGAGGTTGGCATTCCATGGTCGTTCCGACTCCTTGCCGGAGTCGTCTCTCTTGCGTGCCTTGGGCTTCTGTGCGTCGATCAGGTAGTAGGAGTCGTTGCCTAAAGCTCTGCTGATGACGAAGGGGCCCTCGCACGGGGCCGAGAGCTTGTGCTGGCCGGCTGTTCGCTGGATCAGCCGGAGCACAAGATCGCCCTCCTGGAAGGATCTTGGCCTGACCTTCCGACTATGGTAGCGGCGCAACCCCTGCTGGTAGACAGCAGACCGGCTGAGGGCTAACAGCCGGCCCTCTTCCAGCAGGTCGACGCCGTCTTCTCGTGCTTCCTTGGCCTCCGCCTCCGTGTACATGGTTACCCGAGGTGAGTCGAACTCGATGCCGGTTGGGATGATCACCTCGGCACCGTACACGAGGAAGAAAGGAGTGAAGCCGGTTGACTTGTTTGGGGTAGTGCGCAGACTCCAGAGGACAGCCGGTAGCTCGTCGAGCCAACAGCTGGCTGAACGCTCCAGAGGCACAACTAGTCGGGGCTTGATGCCGGAGAGGATGAGGCCGTTGGCTCGCTCGACCTGGCCGTTTGACTGTGGGTGGGCGACGGACGCTAAGTCCAGCCGGATACCTTGTGCTACGCAGAAATGTGCCAAGGCTCCTTTGGCAAAATTCGTGCCATTGTCGGTGATGATGCTGTGTGGCACGCCGTACCGAGTTGTTATGTCTGCGATGAATGTCATGGCAGTCGGCCCATTTAGCTTCTTGATCGACTTTGCCTCAATCCACTTGGTGAATTTGTCGACGGCGGCGAGCAAATGCGTCATGCCGCCGCGCGCCGTCTTGAATGGGCCCACCATGTCCAATCCCCACACGGCGAAGGGCCAGGTGATGGGAATGGTCTTGAGTGCCGAAGCCGGCATGTGTTGCTTGGAGCTGAAGAGTTGGCACCCTTTGCAATATTTGACTAATTCTTTGGCGTCATCCAAAGCAGTCGGCCAGAAGAAACCATGGCGAAAAGCTTTGGCGACGAGTGATCTCGAGGCCGCATTCTCCTTGGTGGATGTCTCTGAGGATTGCAATGCCCTTCTCTTGCTCGACACACCGTTGGAGGACTCTAGTGACACTGCGCTTGACGAGTTCTCTGTTGACGATCGTGTATGCTCTGGCTCGACGTTTGACTTGTCTTGCCTCTGTTTCGTCAGCCGGCAGATCTTGGTTCACTAGGAAGTTGAGGATGGACTGAGCCCATGATGGAGCTGCGACTTCTTCTACTGCCAATGTGGCTACTGCCACCAGGGTGGGCGGGCTGGGTGATGAAATGCTGGAGTCGGCCGCCGGCTGTTGTGTTGGTGCAGTCCCCGGGCCGGCTACTGCAGTCCCCGAGCCGGGTGTGGCAGTCCCCGAGCCGGCTATTGCAGTCCCCGGGCCGACTACTGAAGTCCCCGGGTCGCCTATTTGGTTCTTCGAGCCGGACCCGGCCGCGTCGGGGTCGGGCGGTACGAAGATGGAGTCGGATTTTGGAGACAGCTTGATGGACGGCTTGAGGAGGCGTTGTAGAGCGACGCCGGTTGGTATTGCTTGCCGAGTGGAGCCTATCCGAGCCAGGGCATCGGCTGGCTCGTTGTCGGCTCGCGGTACATGGAGGAACTCGCATCCTTCAAAGTATCCACTGATTTGCTGAACAAGGAAGCGGTAGCTTGCCATATTTGCGTCCTTGGCGTCCCAGTCGCCGGATGACTGCTGGACCACCAAGTCCGAGTCGCCATAACATAGAATCCGGCGGATGCCGAGTTCCTTGGCAAGCCGGAGCCCATGTATGAGCGCCTCGTACTCGGCTACATTGTTGGAGGCGGCAAAGTGAATCTGCAGCGTGTATCTGAGCTTGTCGCCCTTGGGAGAGGTAAGGATGACGCCGGCTCCCAAGCCGGTGCGCATCTTGGACCCATCGAAGTGCATGCGCCAATGGGTGGAGCCGGGAGCCGGCGGCAGGTACTGGGTCTCGGCCCAGTCGACGAGGAAGTCGGCCAATGCTTGGCACTTGATGGTGGTGCGGGGCTGATAAAAGATCGTGTAAGGGGCCAGCTCGATGGCCCACTTCGCCACCCGGCCGGATGCGTCCCGGCTGCCTATGATCTCGGTCAGCGGGGCGGTGCATACGACCGTGATGGGATGCTCTTGAAAGTAGGGCTTCAGCTTCTTGGCGGTGAAGTACACACCATAACACATCTTCTGGTAGTGCGGGTAGTTCTGCTTTGAGGCGGACAGCACCTCGCTCAAATAATACACCGGCCTCTGGACCGGCTGGGCTCGGCCTTCTTCTGGGCGTTGGACTACGATGACGGTACTGACCACCCGGCTGGTGGCGGCAATGTAAAGGAGCATGGGCTCTTTCTCAGTCGGCGCCGCCAGGACAGGCGGCGTGGCCAGCATCTTCTTCAGCTCGTGAAAAGCTTGGTCGGCCTGGTCGTTCCACTCAAAGTGAGTGGTCTTCTTCATGAGGCGGTAGAGAGGGAGAGCTTTCTCTCTGAGCCGGCTGATGAAGCGGTTCAAGGATGCCAAGCATCCGATGAACTTCTGGATTTCTTGAAGCTTGGTAGGGATCGCCATTCTCTCGATGGCCTTGATCTTGACCGGGTTGCATTCGATGCCGCGTTCGGAGACCACGAAGCCTAGGGGCTGGCCGAATGGCACTCCGAACACGCATTTCTCGGGGTTGAGCTTGATTTGGAACCAGCGCAGGTTCTCAAATGTTTCTTTCAGGTCTTCCAGCAAGGTGCCATGCTTCTCCGTCTTCACCATGATGTCGTCCACGTAGACGTGAGCGTTTTTGCCGAGTTGCTTGAGGAGGCACTTCTGCATGCAGCACTGAAAAGTGGCACCGGCATTTCTCAAGCCGAATGTCATAGTCAGGTAGCAGAAGGCTCCAAATGGCGTGATGAAGGCGGTCTTCAGGCGGTCATCCGGGTTTAGCTTTATCTGGTGATATCCTGAGTAAGCATCCAAGAAACTCAACAGCTCGCATCCGGTTGTGGAGTCTATCACTTGGTCAATCCTTGGCAGGGCGAAGGGATCTTTGGGGCAGGCCTTGTTGAGGCTTGTGTAATCTGTACACACGCGCCACTTGTTGTTCTTCTTCAACACGAGGATGGGGTTGGCAAGACACTCTCGAAAGAAAACTTCCATAATGAAGCCGGCTGCCAGAAGCCGGGCTATCTCCTCCCCTACAATCCTTCTCTTCTCCTCTGATAGTCGGCGGAGGGGCTGCTTGACTGGTTTTGCGTCCTCTCGGGCGTGTAGTTTGTGCTCGGCGAATTCCTTCGGAACACCTGGCATGTCCTTGGGGGACCATGCAAAGATGTCCCGATTCTCACGGAGGAAATCGGCGAGCTCGCCTTCCTATTTGCTGTTCAGGCTTGCCCCTATGACGGCAAACCTCTCGGGGTGCTCGGGGTCAAGGGGTATCTTCTTGGTTTCCTTGGCCGGCTGGAAAGATCATTGGGCACCATACTCCTTGGGGTCGGGGAACTGGTTTAGCTGCTTGCTGGCCAGGGCCACGACCCGGTTCAGTATCTTCTTCTCTTCGGCAATCACAAGGGACTCGGCCAGCCGGCTGCTGGCAGCAGCGCACTCGACAGACTTCTTGTAATCGCCGGCTACGGTGATGATGCCCTTGGAGCTTGGTATCTTCATCTTGAGGTATGAATAGTGGGGAATCGCCATGAACTTGGCCAAGGCGGGTCGGCCAAGCAACGCGTGGTAGGGGCTCTCCAGGTCCACCACTTCGAACCAGATTGCTTCCCGGCGGAAATGCTCCTTGTCCCCAAAGAGTACATCAATCTTGATCTTGCCAATGGGGGAGCAAGACAAGCCGGGTACGATGCCGTGAAATACAGTCCGAGTTGGCGTGAGCTGCTTCGTCTTGACACTTAGCTTCTCCAGGGTGTCACGGTACAGGATGTTGGTGCTGCTTCCACCATCTATCAGCACGCGGAAGAAGCGGGCAGCGCGCCTGTCCGTCGCGAGGGTGGCTTCCAGGACCAACGCGTAAGAGCCGAGAGACGGCATCACCTCTGGGTGATCGGCCTGGCTCCAGCTGATGGGCTTTTCTGACCAATGCATGTGTCCGGCGGGGTTAGCAGCGACCACGCTGACTTCCTGGTGCTCTCGGCGCTTGCTGCGCTGGTCTTCGAGCTGGCTTGTAAAGATGACGTAGGATGCTTGCTCGTCGGGAAACTCGTCTTGCACGGCTCCGACTGCGGGCCGGCAGGCGGAGGCGGCGCGAGCCCTTCGCCCTTGGAGATTCGGGTGAGCCAATTGCACTTCCGGGTTGTGTGGTTGGACGGCTTCGCGTCGCTATGGAACTTGCACGGGGCATCAAGAGTTTGCTCGTAGGAGAAAGCCGGCTGCCAAGCCGGCCTGCCGCCCTTGGGCTTCTTGGGCGCGGGCCGCCCTTCAGGCGGCATGTCTTCGACCATGGCCACCTGCCGACTAGCGAGAGGCGGCGCAGGGCCCTTGCGCTTCTGGTCGTTCGGGTGTTGGCGTCGGCCAGAATCCCCCGCCGGCGTCTTGGGCGCCGGGTTGAGTACTTTCCCGGACGCGTCTACCCGGAGCTCGGTCTTCATCGAAGAGTCGGCGGTGGCGTATTTGTCGGCTATGTTCAGAAGCTCGTCGAGGGTAGTCGGCTCGTCGCAGAGGAGCTTGTGCTTGAGGAGGGTACCTTCTCGGCACCCGGCAGTGAAGTATTCGATGGCTTGCACCTCGTGCACCCCTTCGCAAGAATTGCGGAGCTCGGTCCAACGCGTGAGGTAGTCGCGCGTGGACTCGGCTGGGCCCTGTACGCACAGGGAGAGCTACCTGGGCTTGGGAGCCCGCTTGTAGGTGCTGGTGAAGTTGCGAACGAAAGCTTCGGTGAAATCTACCCAGCTGTTGATACTGAGGGGCTTGAGGCTGTTGGGCCAGGTCCGCGTCGTGCCTTGCAGCATGAGGGGCACGTACTTCACGGCAGCGCGCCGGTTGCCGTTGGCTATGCTGACCGCCGTGGAGTAGTCGATCAACCAATCTTCCGGCTTCACGGAGCCGTTGTACTTGGGCGTGTCTCTTGGGAGCGAGAACCCTTTGGGGAAGGGCTCGTCGTGGATGCGGGGGCCAAAACAAGGCGGGACGACATCGTCTTCTTCTTCCAGCGCCAGGGACCTCGCTAGGCGGTCGATCCGATGGCGGGCGTCGTTCTCGCCGACTCCTTCGCGGCGACCAAGTCGGCCGCTGAGAGTCGGGTGCGCCACTGGCGGCGGGGTGGGATATCTCTCTCCACGAGGTCGAGGCGGAGGCGGGTTGCCCCGCCATTCCATGGCTCGGGGACGGCCGTCCGGTCTCGCTCGATGGAGATTCGGGTTTCGTCGAGGAGATCGGCGAGGCTGCTCGCCGCGCGGATGTCGGTGACGCTTTGCAGCGCGTCGTGGCAAGCGCCATCGGGCGTGCCGGGCTGGCTACGCTCACTGGGGAGGAAATGGGTTCCCCTCCAGAACAGGTCTCCGGACGACGGTGCACCTAGCCCCACGGTGGGCGCCAAATGTCAGGTGGTAGGTGCGACATATGCCAACGGGTGGCTTATCATTGTGGGAGCCAGTAAGGCATCGCCGGTGCCTGGAAACGAGATGAGGCGAAGATAAGCACGCCGGCGAACTTTACCCAGCTTCGGGGCTCTCTGTGGAGATAACACCCCTACTGCTGCTCTGCGGGGTCTCCGCATGATCACTAGATTAACAAGTAGCTACACAATGCTCCTTGAGCTGTTTTGGTGGAAGGAGGAAGAAGGGCACGGCTAGCCTGCTTCTTCTCCTCGTATGGTCTCTAAGACTAGCTTAGGGGTCGAACCCTTTGCATGGGTGCACCAAGGGGTTTATATAGGCCTACCCCCCGGGGGTACAATGGTAATCCGGCTGGGCGCGGGGCCCAGCCGTCTGTGACTGCGCTCACCGGCTTCTGCGTCGGCCGCTGGGGCCCGCCAACTGGCGGGTCCCGCCAGTTGCCGGCTCCTTGGTCGACAAGCAGGCCCCACCATCCAGGGCCTGGTCGGTGGCTGGTTACTGTTGCTCTATTCTGATGACGCGGGCTTGGTCATGGTAGGCGTGGCTACAGTACCGCCGCCCGGCGGGCGATTACTGTAGCCTCACCGTGTCTTGTCCCCTTAATGGGGCGTCTCCTTCGAGGAGGATGGCAAGCCGGCTGTGGGGAGCCGGCTCTCTCTCTGGCCGACTGGGAGGAGGCGTGGCCGCCTTCGGGTGTCTCTCTGCCTGAAGGGACCCACCGCCCGTGGGTCGCGCGGATAGTCCGTCGTGGATGGCGTCAGGGTCGTTGGGGCAACAGTGCCGCGCCGGGCGGGCCGTGGCCGCCCGTACGGCGCACTGTTACGGGCGTGCTCTGGGTTTTGGGGGTGGTAGGCCTCACTGTAGCCACGCCCCTCTTCATCATTGCTAGGTGGATGCAAACTTTAAGGGTACGGTCTTGATCGCTTCATGGGAGCCGGCTTCTTGGAGTCGGCCTTCTCGTGGCCAGCTTCTCGAAGTCGGCCCTCCCATGGCTTTCTTCATGAGGGCTAAAGTCGGACCGCCTCCAGAAGCCGGCCTGGACGACAGCCGGCAGAGGGAAGGCGGCCCCAGGTCTTGGGTTCTTGAGAGCCGGACGAGCTCGTAATTTTTTCAGGAGGGCCAGGGGAAGCCGGCTAGGCTACCCATGGCTATTTACTCCGACAGTAACCATGTGAATGACCAGTTCCTGTCATCTCTCTAAATAGATATAAGTGAAGCAAGAGAGTTTAATTCTTTCTACAAAAGATATGCCCGTGCTCTTACAAATATAAGTGAATCAAAAGAGCATTCTATAAATGACTGTTTTCTATGTAAAGAGAAACAGGCAATCCAAACTCCAAATGATATAAGTGAAGCACATGAAGCATTCTATAAAGCCATACTCAAAAGATATAAGTGAAGCGCAATGAGCATTCGATAAATCAACCAAGAACTATCTCATACTAGCATGGTGCATAAAAGAAAAATGAAAACTAAATGCAAAAGACGCTCCAAGATTGCACATATCGTATGAACGAAACGAATCCGAAAACATACCGATACTTGTTGAAGAAAGAGGGGATGCCTTCCCAGCATCCCCAAGCTTAGACGCTTGAGTCTCCTTGAATATTTACTTGGGGTGCCTCAGGCATCCCCAAGCTTGAGCTCTTGCCTCTCTTCCTTCTTCTCACATCGAGACCTTCTCGATCATCGAACACTTCATCCACACAAAACTTCAACAGAAAACTTGGTAAGATCCGTTAGTATAATAAAGCAAATCACTACTCTAAGTACTATTGCAAACCAATTCATATTTTGTTTTTGCATTGTGTCTACTGTAATATAACTTTTTCGTGGCTTAATCCACTAATATAAATTGATAGTTTCATCAAAACAAGCAAACTATGCATCAAAAACAGAATCTGTCTAAAACAGAACAGTCTGTGATAATCTGAACATTCACCATACTTCTGATATTTTAAATATTCTACCAAAATTAGGAAAAATAAACAATTTGTATAGTAATACATTTCAAAAAGAATCAGAACCATTTGACGTTCCAGCTAAATATATAAAATCGCGCACTACAGCCAAAGTTTCTGTCCTGCACCGTACAAACCATCAAGCAAATGTAAACATCCTAAAGGCAAACCTTGGCACATTATTGTTATAATACAATGGAATTGTACAAGGGGATAATTATTTTTGTTGAAAAGTTTCTGTAATCAAGATTCACAAAGTTTCAGTGAGCATGAACAAAGTTCAAGGAGCTCTCCCACTTCAACAATGCTTGTATTTCTCACTTTCACTTTCCTCTTTGAAAAAGTTTTGGGTTCCCCTCTTTATTTTTGTTGTTTCTAAACTATAGTAAAGCACTCAACAGAAATAAATGACTCTCTAAAACTTCTGGGTTGTCTCCCTGGCAGCGCTTTCTTTAAAGCCATTAAGCTAGGCATATAGTGCTCAAGTAATGGATCCACCCGGATCCCAAGGTATATCAAAGCCAATTTTAATTAACAATGATTTAGCATTTAGTAGTGAGCACAAAGTAACATATATCATGTAACAACGAAGTCTAACTCTCTTCCTATGCATCGGCATGTCATAAAAGAACAATTCATGCACACATAGTAAAGGCCAATGCATAGTATAAACAGTTTCTTGCAATTTTATTGTATTGGAAACATAAAGATGTGGAGATATGGTTCCTCTCTCATAATAATTGCAATTAGGAGCAGCAAGAACATGCATATTATATCTATCAAAATCATCATGTGTAGTAGTAAAAGGCAACCCATCAATATAATCCTTAATAAGGGCAAACTTCTCCGATATAGTGTAGTTTGGACAATTCAAAAAGATAATAGGACTATCATGCATGGGTGCAATAGCAACAATTTCATATTTAACATAAGGAACTATAGCAAGTTCATCTCCATAAGCATAATTCATATTGGCATCTTGGCGACAAGCATCATCAAAAAGGGATATTTCAAAAGAATCCAAGGGATCATAACAGTCATCATAGCAATCATCCTTTGGTAAGCACGAAGGGGAATTAAACAATGTATGAGTAGAAGAGTTACTCTCATTAGAAGGTGGGCACGGGTGATCAATCCACTCTTCCTCCTTTTGTTTTTCGCTCTCCTCATCATCTTTTTCATCCAATGAGCTCAAAGTTTCATCAACTTCTTCTTCCATAGATTCCTGCAAAATAGTAGTCTCTTCTTGGACAGTGGAGACTTTCTCAATAAGCACATTAATATAGGAATTATATTCATAATTATCATAGCAATATTTTAAGATAGCCAAATTTTCAGGCCTATAAACATCATCATCATAAGCTTCATTCTTTTCAAACAAAGATTCAATTTCATAAGCACCCCTAAAAGCAACAAATTCTTCTATTTGTTCCACATCATAGTAATCATATATACCTCTAGCATAAGAAGCCAAGGTTTCATTATCACTAAATTCACATGAAAAGGGAAGGTGTGGAGCCTTCATCCTAGAGAAACAAGTAATATCATAACTCAAGCATACTTGCCGAGCATACCACTTCAATATATAAATTTGATCCCATAATAGTTTCCCTTTTTGTGTCAAGCGATAATCCCTAAAGTATTCACGTTGATCCAACGTTACTCCCATTACCAGATTGAATGAGGTTTTCTCAGGATTATCAAAGTGGTACATAATATTTTTCACATATTGAGCATCGAGGGTTTTAGGAGGTTCCCCATCTCCATGAGCAGAAAGTACACCTAATTTTTTGGTCTTTCGTGTTCCATATCCATAACTAAAGATAAAGAACAACTAAGAACAGCAAATTAAAATTACTTAGTGATTAAGCAAGCAAGCACACCCGAGAAAATTCACCCCACGCTATTGCTCCCCGGCAACGGCGCCAGAAAAAGGTCTTGATAACCCACAAGTATAGGGGATCGCAACAGTTTTCGATAAGTAAGAGTGTCGAAACCAACGAGGAGCTAAAGGCAGAACAACTATTCCCTCAAGTTCTATCGACCACCGATACAACTCTATGCACGCTTGATGTTCTCTTTACCTAGAACAAGTATGAAACTAGAAGTACTTTGTAGGTGTTGTTGGATAGGTTTGCAAGATAATAAAGAGCACGTAAATAAAACGTAGGGGCTGTTTAGATAAAGACACAACTAAGTTAGGTTTAGTAGAAAGTTTGTTGTCACGAGAAAGTTATTTGTCCCTAGGCAATCGATAACTAGACCGGTAATCATTATTACAATTTTATTTGAGGGAGAGGCATAAGCTAACATACTTTCTCTACTTGGATCATATGCACTTATGATTGGAACTCTAGCAAGCATCCAAAACTACTAAAGATTCATTAAGGTAAAACCCAACCATAGCATTAAAGCATCAAGTCCTCTTTATCCCATACGCAAACAACCTACTTACTTGGGTCTGTGCTTCTGTTCACTCACGCCACCCACCATAAGCAAATCATAAACATATTGCAACACCCTACAGCGGGAATCCCTCACGCTTGTGCGACACGGAGAGCACCATAGGACAGCACCAATAATAAAACATGCAACTCAAACCAATCTTGATCATCAAATAGCCATTAGGACAAAACGGATCTACTCAAACATCATAGGATAGCCATACATCATAGGGAAATAATATATAGCATTGAGCACCATTTTTAAATAGAGATTACAGTGGGTAAGAGAGAGGTTACACCGCTGCATAGAGGGGGGAAGAGTTGGTGGTGAGGGCGGTGAAGTTGTTGGTGAAGATGACGGTGATCATGATGGCCCCCGGTGGCACTCCGGCGCCACCGGAAGCAAGGGGGAGAGGGCGCCCCTTCTTCTTCTTCTTCCTTGACCTCCTCCCTAGATGGGAGAAGGGTTTCCCCTCTGGTCCTTGGCCTCCGTGGCCTGGGAGGGGCGAGAGCCCCTCCTAGATTGGATCTGTCTCTTCGTCTCTCTTTGTTTATGCATTCTCTCCTGGCTCTGTTTCACCGTTTCGTGTATATATGGAGATCCATAACTCCGATTGGCCCGAAACCTTCGCCATGATTTTTTCCAAAAAATTAGCTTTCTTGCGGCAAAAGAAGAGCGTCAACCGCCTTACGGGTGGCTCACGAGGGTAGGGGCGTGCCCAGGGGGGCAGGCGCGCCCCCTGCCTCGTGACCACCTCGGGCACCGTCTCGCATGGATTTTTCTTCTGGAATTTTCCAAATATTCCAAAAAAGTATCTCCGTCCATTTTTATCCCGTTTGGACTTTGTTTGATATGTATATTCTGCAAAACTAAAAACATGCAATAGACAGGAACTGGCACTGGGCACTGGATCAATATGTTAGTCTCAAGAATAGTATAAAAAGTTGCCAAAAGTATATGAAAGTTGTAGAATATTGGCATGGAACAATCAAAAATTTATAGATATGATGGAGACGTATCACATCAGAGCTCCCCGGAGTAAAAAGTGGGCAGCTGCCCCTGCCTTCCGCTCGCCCCCCCCCCCCTCCAACTTGCGTCATGGGTCAACAAGGGGCTGGACTGGGGGCCAGTTAATTACGTGCTGACATTGCAAAGTCGCATCCGAGATATCCTCAAGAGGGATGTCAGTCTTGTCAAGGTAATGCAAGTTATGCTAGTTCATCGGGTCCTGCCATGCCAACGTCGATCTCTCTGTCTGTGGGAGTTCAACCAGGAAGGACCG
Source organism: Triticum monococcum (assembly GCA_034509565.1). Classification (NCBI taxonomy): domain Eukaryota; kingdom Viridiplantae; phylum Streptophyta; class Magnoliopsida; order Poales; family Poaceae; genus Triticum; species Triticum monococcum. The sequence continues at coordinate 476,032,429 of CM067846.1, forward strand.
TGAACTATTCAGCAATTCTTCGGCGTGACGCTCGAAGAGATGTACGGATTGTTCTTCGGATCACGAATAAAGTGTCCGGACACCACCTTGGATGTGGGTCTCAACTGCAATCGTCCAGATACCCACGTAAGTAATTCTGCGCCCAAAATGTTGTCTTTTTATTTGGCACAACATCATTCTAAAAAAATCGCTCTCAGCCAGGACTGGATAAGAAAGGTGAAGATGATCAGGTGTTCGGCCCCCCTTCCTGAAGGCTCACCGGATCTTGTGCTAGCCAGGATGCTTGAGCGCGCACCTTATCAAGTGCCATCAGGGGAAGATAAAGGGAGGAATAAAGAAGCCGAAAGCAGGCTTCGCGCATTACTCATCCAAACCGGGGTAATTAGTGTCTCCGCGAAGGAGGATAATCGGGGAGAAGAATCCAGAATCCCCTCTCCTCAAGGAAGGAAAAGGACCGCCTGTGAAGACTTGGAAACAAAAATTTCCAAACGAGGGAAGAAACCTTCACAAGGGGGCCCTGCCCCGGAGGGCATCCTTACCGCACAGTGCCCGCAAGGGGGCCAGCCCTCCACCGAGTTGTAAGTGAACAAGAGTACTATTGGTAAATATATCCTGCTTTATCTCCGAGGACAGTAACCGCGGCATATATCTTGTATGTAGCCCTTCTTGAAAGAGTTCATCTTTGGGGGATCTTCTTCTGGAGATGATGGAGAGCGAAACGCCTCCCCCTGTCTCCCCGCCACCTGGGGCGGACGACCCTGAGGTGTCATCACGGAGGATTTCTCCTGATCCGCCAAGGCCAGAAGGTGACCCTTCGGCCACCCGAAGTCCGGAGTATTCGGCTCCTAAGGAAAAAAATAGAAAGAGTCTGGGATTGTCTGGTGCACAACCGGATGCACTGATGGGTCTTTTGGAGCAAGCGGCTATCTCATAGGCGCATCATACTTTAATGGGTACGGTGGCAGAGAGGATTTCATCCGCCAAAAGTGGGTTGCATGAGGCTTTTACGAGCCTGCTAAGAGGCTTTGAGGTAAGCAAAGTAGTATATAATTTTTTTGACGATACCGCACACAGTAGGTGTGCTCTATACAGATAGTAGCCCCTGAGGCTCTGGTTGCTGTCCAGAAGCGGCAAACAGAGGATCATAGTCCCAGGTAATGATCGCGCTGCTTTCACGTGCAGGCGGCTGAGGGTCCGGTAGCTGATTGGACTGCTGAGTTTGCCGAACTGAGGCGGCAACTTGACACGGCACATGCCGACATTGCGCTTGTGAACAAGTGGCTTGACGAGGCACAGGGTATATTTTCGGGTGGTCAATAAATATTAAGAGGAGCATGATGCTATTATCTATAATATGTTGTGACTGCAGATGGAGCTGCGGCCGTGGAGACCCTTCGGGCGGAACTTGCCTGAGCCAAGGAACAAGCAAAGAGGAGTGATGCGGCCGCCCTACAGGCGGCCGAAGACTTAAGAGCCGAACAGGCTGCTCGTCGCTAGAGTGAAGATAAAATAGCCAAGATGGCTATTGAGATGAAAGATGCTATCGGCCGATATGAGCTTCTTGAAAAGGAAAGCCAAGCAAAAGCGGCTGATCTGAAGAAAGCCATGGAAGCTGCCAAGGAAACCCGCTCTGAAATCAGAGTGGCGAAGGAGGAGCTCCGTCAAGCCGGAGATATCACGGCTGGGAAACCCTTTTTGTTGCGGTCGAAGTTTGGAGATCCGAAATATGCCCCTCTGGATCAATTATGGAGTGATGTAGATGCGTATTCGGATTTGGCAATGAGTGCTGCTGATGCGACTAAGCTTTTCAAAGATCGGAAAGATCATGAAGTGGAGAGGTTGTTCTGGTCATAGTTCAGCGCTCCAACGCGTCCGCTGCTTTTGAATGAACAAATGGCCAAGTAGGCCGAGCTCCATAGGTTGTCCGGACTTGCCATGAGGTCTGTCATGGATCATCTTTGGCCAAAGGGCCAAGGCCGAATAGTTATTTTGGTTTAGTGCAATGATTCCTTGGTGTTGAGCCACATATCAATGTTGTAAAGAGGTCGGCGTGCATAGAGGGTACGCGGATGGCTCTTACCCACGTTAAGACATACTGGGCAGAGATGGAGACCACCGCTATTGCGATCCGGGATCCGACCGTAGGCCAGGTCTCGCCAGAGCACTATTTTGAAGAAGTCTTGGAAGGCGCTTGTGCAATAGAGGCTCAGTGCTCGAAGAGTATCATGTTCGAGTGACATATCTACCAATTGTAAAAACAATGCTATTTGGATTATAAAGGTTGTATTTATACTTTTGCCTGAAAGTATTATGCTGCCTCCTGTGCGGCCGTTTATGTATGTATATGACCTGAAAGTTTGCAGTCGTCGGCTTCAGCCCCGACGCATATAATGCGGGGGTGTTCGGAAAAGCGTGTGTTCACACTTGACCCAACGTCTTGATCCATTAAGGAGGTGATAGCGCGGCGAACAAGGCAATCGGACTATATAGCTTTAACACTTTCACTTAGCCATAGGAATTTGACGGTGGGGCTACTATATAGCCCCTGGTACTTCTACGCTCATCCGAACACGGTGCGCGTACATACGTGAACGAAAAACCGGTCCTTCGTTAATGGGGAGGAATCGCGAAGATTCCGCCGAGTCATCGAGTGGTTGACCAGTCTCGCGCTTTATCATGACAGCCAGTTTTTGGCTTTCTCTACTGAGGTGCTCATCCAGATGAACCAGGGCACAATCGCAATAGTTCTCCCGGTGCCACCTTAGCCGATAGAGCGAAACGTAAGGTAGCAAAACACGGGAGCCGGGCAAACCCAACTATTGACCAAAGACATGATTCGGAGCTGATGCATATAAGGCCAAACTCGCGACGCCGAACACTCCCTAAGGTGTTCGGGCTTTGCATCATATACTGGGCTGAGAAACGCCCTCGATTATGAGCCCTTAATTTCCAGGTACTTGCATTAGTCTGACATGACGAAATGTCAATAACGCCAGCATCCCTTTCTATTGTGTTGAGCATCCGGAGGGAGTGAAGCAACAAGAGACAGTAAAAAGGTTTACATAGGGTCTTAATATAAAAAGAAACCTTTGAGCGGAGCCCTGCTGCATGTCTGTGCCCGTGTCTCCGTCGTGTCGTATCCTGGAAGGGTGTAGCACGATGATCATCTGTAAAAGAGAAAAACCCAGGTGAAAGTCTTCGTGCGAAAAATTGGTTATTCTTAATGAACCATTAAAATGAAATTTTAAATAGGGTCAGGCCGAACTGTAGCCCTTTTTACATGCGAGAAGCCTCTAGCACCACCTATTGGGGTATGTCCATCGACCCGATCTCAAGTTTGTTTGAGCTGTTACAGCTAGTGGTGCACCGGACTCGTCTAACCGTGTCCGCGGTCTTGACGACTGATCATTTCTTCTGGTTGGAGAGGCCGTTCAGTGGTTGGCTGCTAGAGCCGCCACATATTCCTCCCTACGTGAGGAACACTCTGTGTTTCCGCTGACTATGATGATGCCGTGTGGACCGGGCATCTTAAGTTTAAGATAAGCGTAATGCGGTACTACAATAAAACGAGCGAAGGTTGTTCTCCCGAGTAGTGTGTGATGGCCGCTTCGGAATGGAGCGATGTCAAAGGTTAATTCTTCGCTTCGGAAGTTGTCGGAAGAACCGAATACAACCTCAGTACTAGAGAGCCCGTATAGCGGGCCTCTGGGCCTGCTATTACTCCTTTAAAAGTAGTATTGCTTTGGCTGATTCTTGTCGGGTCTATCCCCATTTTTGCGGACAGTGTCTTGATATATCAGATTAAGACTACTGCTGCCGTCCATAAGGACTCGGGTGAGATGATATCCGTTAATTATTGGGTCTAGCACCAAGGCAGCCGATCCTCCATGCCGGATACTAGTCGGGTGATCCCTGCGATCAAAAGTGATCGGGCAGGCCGACCAAGGGTTGAACTTGGGGGTAACGGGCTCTACGGCGTATATGTCTCGGGGTGCGCGCTGGCGCCTCCTCTTCGGTATGTGGGTTGCGTAAATCATGTTCACTGTTTTGACCTCTGGTGGGAATTTTTTCTGTCCCCCAGTGTTCAGCTGGCGAGGCTCATCCTCGTCTTCGCTTGGTGTATCCCTCCCCTTGTGTTCGGCATTTAGCTTGCCGGCTTGCTTGAAGACCTAGCATTCTCTGTTGGTGTGGTTTGTCAGAGGTGCCATGAATTTGACATAATCTGTCTAGAATCTTGTTTAGGCTGGATGGTCCATCTCTGCTTCCTTTAAATTGCTTTTTCCGTTGACCGGGTCGAGAGCCCCTGAATCCGGCGTTTACCGCCGTGTTGTGTGGGATGTCTTCATTGTTTCGACACTTGCTTTTATTGCGTCGCGGTTTCCCATCACCATCCCTGACTTCGGATGTGCCTGGGTTGCTGGTGCTGCTACGGGCTAGTCAACTGTCTTCGCCCGCGCAAAAGCGGGTCATAAGGCTTGTTAGGGTTGTCATTGTCCTCAGTTTCTCCTGGTCGAGGTGTCTGGCGAGCCATTCGTCCCGGACACTATGCTTGAAAGCCGCTAAGGCTTCGGCATTCGGGCAGTCGACGATTTGATTCTTCTTCATGAGAAATCTGTTCCAAAGCTTGTGGGCTGACTCTCCGGGCTCTTGAATTATGTGACTTGAATCGTGTGCGCCCGGCGGTCGGACATTGGTCCCTTGAAAATTGGCCCTAAAAGCATCCTCAAGCTCCTCCTAGCTTCCAATTGAGTTTTCAGGGAGGCTTTTCAGCCAGTGCTGAGCTGGTCCTTTCAACTTGAGGGGCAGGTATTTGATGGCATGGAGATCATCTCCATGAGCCATGTGGATGTGAAGGATAAAGTCCTCAATCCAGACCCCAGGGTCTGTCGTTCCGTCGTATGCCTCTATGTTCACGGGTTTGAATCCCTCTGGAAATTCGTGGTCCAGCACCTCATCGATGAAGCATAGGGGGTGCGTGGCACCCCTATATTTTGATGTGTCATGGCATTCTTCGGACGGTTGTAGCGTTTGGTTTTGATTCCGAGCTGTTACTCGGTCAGTATGGTCGTTTGGGCGGCCATGATCCTGTGCCAGAGCATGCTTCCTAGATCCGTAGATGGACCTGGTCATACCGGCTTTTCTGTGTGGGCCTTCATGTAAATCGTGTGTTGACTTGTGTGCAGCGTCGTTAGCCGCTCTGTCGCGGCCACGGGGTGGTCGATCCGGCTGGTCGGTCGTTTTATTTTTCGGCTGAATGGGCTCTAAAGCCTCGTCATCGAATTCAGGCAGCAGCTTGCGCTTTGGATAGCTCTTTGTGTGGCGACTGTCGCCATACTTTTCTTCAGTGTCAAGCACTTTGTTCCATATGCTGTTGAGTGTCTTCTGCGCAGCCTGAAGCTTTTGCTTCTGTTTCTTCAGGCTCCTCGCGGTGGTGATAAGCCTTCTGTGGAGGTTCTCTTGTTCGAAGTGCCTTTCTGGGATGATGTGTGCATCGTCGTCCGAACTATTCTCCTCTCCGGAGACAGGTTGACGAGCTTTATGTTGGGGAACATTGCAGAAAACAAAAAATTTCCTACTCGTTTCACCAAGATCCATCTAGGAGTTCATCTAGCAACGAGTCATCAGATGCATCTACATACCTTTGTAGATCGCGTGCGGAAGCGTTCAAAGAATGGGGATGATGTAGTCGAACACGACGTGATCCAAATCACCGATGACCGAGTGCCGAACGGACGGCACCTCCGCGTTCAACACACGTACGGGACAGGAGACGTCTCCTCCTTCTTGATCCAGCAAGGGGGGAGGAGAGGTTGATGATGATCCAGCAGCACGACGGCGTGGTGGTGGATGCAGGGCGTCACAGTAGCAGGGCTTCGCCTATACTACGCGAGAGAGAGAGATGTAACAGGGAGAGAGGGATGCACCAAAAGCCGTAGCCTCAAGTCCCTCCTCTCCCCCACTATATATAGGGGTGCCAAGGGGGGGGGCGCCGGCCCTAGGAGATGGATCTCTTAGGGGGGGCGGCGGCCAAGGGTGGGGGGCTTGCCCCCCAAGGCAAGGGGGCGCCCCCCTTTAAGGTTTCCCCTAACCCTAGGCGCATGGGCCCTTAGGGGGTGGCGCCCCAGCCCACTAAGGGATGGGTCCCTTCCCACTTCAGCCCATGGGGCCCTCCGGAATAGGTGGCCCCACCCGGTGGACCCTCGGGACCCTTCCGGTGGTCCCGGTACAATACCGGTAACCCCGAAACTTGTCCCGATGGCCGAAACAGCACTTCCTATATATAATTCTTTACCTCCGGACCATTCCGGAACTCCTCATGACATCCGGGATCTCATCCGGGACTCCGAACAACATTCGGGTTACTGCATATACATATCTTCACAACCCCAGCGTCACCGAACCTTAAGTGTGTAGACCCTACGGGTTCGGGAGACATGTAGACATGACCGAGACGACTCTCCGGTCAATAACCAACAGCGGGATCTGGATACCCATGTTGGCTCCCACATGCTCCACGATGATCTCATCGGATGAACCACGATGTCGAGGATTCAATCAATCCCGTATGTAATTCCCTTTGTCAATCGATATATTACTTGCCCGAGATTCGATCGTCGGTATCCCAATACCTCGTTCAATCTCGTTACCGGCAAGTCACTTTACTCGTACCGTAATGCATGATCCCATGACCAGACACTTGGTCACTTTGAGCTCATTATGATGATGCATTACCGAGTGGGCCCAGTGATACCTCTCCGTCATACGGAGTGACAAATCCCAGTCTTGATCCGTGTCAACCCAACAGACACTTTCGGAGATACCCGTAGTCTACCTTTATAGTCACCCAGTTACGTTGTGACGTTTGGTACACCCAAAGCACTCCTACGGTATCCGGGAGTTACATGATCTCATGGTCTAAGGAAAAGATACTTGACATTGCAAAACTCTAGCAAACGAACTATACGATCTTTATGCTATGTTTAGGATTGGGTCTTGTCCATCACATCATTCTCCTAATGATGTGATCTCGTTATCAATGACATCTTATGTCCATAGCCAGGAAACCATGACTATCTGTTGATAAACAAGCTAGTCAACTAGAGGCTTACTAGGGACATGTTTGGTGTCTGTTATTCACACATGTATTACGATTTCCGGATAACACAATTATAGCATGAATAAAGACAATTATCATGAACAAGGAAATATAATAATAATGCTTTTATTATTGCCTCTAGGGCATATTTCCAACACTTTACCCTCGGCGTCGCCGTGATCGGACAGCGGCTCTGTACTATGTTCACCGTTCGCTGGCTCACCCTGCTCCATCACTGGGTCCATGTGGTAGTCGTTTCCCTTGGAGTCGACCGGGGTGTTATTCTTTCTTGCGCTGTTATCGCTGTTTTTGCTGAGGCAGGATTTGGAGCGGCGCCTACGTTGTCGCTTTGGTTGCTTCTCGAGGGGACTATCCTTCGCTGCATCCTCCCGTTCCTCGTCGTTGTTTTCTGTGGGTGTATCCACCATGTATATATCGTGTGAAGAAGTGGTTGTCCAGCGCCCTGTGGGCGGTGGTTCCTGTTTCTCTCTTGCATCGTCGTCCATATCGCCGATGTCTTCGGAGTCGAAATCAAGCATGTCGGTTAAGTCGTTGATAGTGGCTATTAAGTGGGTGGTGGGTGGGGAATGAATTCCTTCGTCGTCTGCTTCCCACTCGAGCCGGACATAGTTTGGCTAAGGGTCTCCTGATAAGGAGAGAGACCTCAATCAATCTAGCACATCACCCAAGGGCGAGTGCTGAAAACTATCTGCGGAGGTAAACTCCATGATCGGTGCCCAATCAGATTGGATAGGCACGGACGCAGGGCCGGGGACGAATCCAAGGGTCTGGTAACACAGGTCTCATAGGAGGTGAAGTCAGTATTCGGCTCTATCGCCGCTGAGTGTGCGGCCTCCGTGGCTGGGCCAATCCACCCGTCCTCGCACGGCACGATCTGCTCTGGATTGAGGGCCGGAGTAGCCACAAGTGTGATCTCCCGAACACCGTCCGAGGGCAGAGCTAAGTCATGCTCTTCGTGACTGTGCGGCGCACCTGACATGGGCTCGAATCCATCGAAGATCAAGTCTTCGCAGATGTCGGCATTATAGTTCAAGCTTCCAAACCTGACCTGATGGCCAGGGGCGCAGCTTTTGATCTGCCCTAGATGGTCAAGTGAGTTGGCCCGTAGTACGAAGCCGCTGAATACAAAGATCTGTTCGGGGAGAAAAACCTCACCCTGGATCGCATCGTTGCCGATGATCGAAAGAGCCATCAAGCCTTTATCGCGACGGCACGGTGGAACTCTCAATGAAAGCACCAATGTCGGTGTCAAAACCGGCGGATCTTGGGTAGGGGGTCCCGAACTGTGCGTCTAAGGCTAATGGTAACAGGAGGGCGGGGACACAATGTTTACCCAGGTTCGGGCCCTCTCGATGGAGGTAATACCCTACTTCCTGCTTGATTGATCTTGATGATATGAGTATTACAAGAGTTGATCTACCACGAGATCGTAGAGGCTAAACCCTAGATGCTAGCCTATGATTATGATTGTTCTCGTCCTACGAACTAAACCCTCCGGTTTATATAGACACGGGAGGGGGCTAGAGTTACACATAGTTGGTTACAAGGAAGGAGATCTACATATCCGAATTGACAAGCTTGCCTTCCACGCAAAGGAGAGTCCCACCCGGACACAGGACGAAGTCTTCAATCTTGTATCTTCACAGTCTAACAGTCCGGTCAAAGTATATAGTCCGGCTGTCCGAGGACCCCCTAATCCAGGACTCCCTCAGCTGTTGCCGCTGTCGTTCGCTTGTGGAGGTCGTGAAGGAGGTCTGTAACATCCCAAAAAAATCCAAATTTTGGAATGTTAATAATAATATGTCATTGAGTGAATTGTTATGACTTTCAGGAGAATTTAAAATCCTTTTGAGTCTTGTTTGAAATTTTTCAAAAATAGATTCCTTTACTTTTTGACTCCTATGATATATTTTGAACCACCTTCAAATTTATGGAGTGAGAATAAAATGACTTTCTCAAATGTGGTGGACGAATATTTCATTTGAAGTTCTTTCAATTTTGGGAGTTCCATTTGAATTGGGTCTTATTTGGAGCTTTAATGCCATTTAAATATTTCCAAATTATTCAAATAAAATAAATTAGAGGAGATAATGTGACTTCTCCAGAAATATTTTGGAAATATTTAATACGGCACAATTATCATTTTTTGAAATTGTAAAACTATAAATTTAATTTTTGCGAGTAATTTAATTAAGTCCATAAAGCATTTAATATATATATATATGTGCATAATATAAATTTATTTGGTGCTGAAACTATTTTACCAGAGTAAAATAATATTCTCGTGTTCATGAACATTTTTCATATTTGTTAAAAAAAACTGCTGCACGCCCAGCCAGGCCAGGCCTAAGGCCCACCCTTCCTCACCACCCAACCTAGGTCATCTTCAACCTCTGCCTCCTGTACAAGAGCATGAAGCACGCACCGAGCAGTCCCACCCAACGCCCCATCCCCTCCCCTCCTCTCCCTCGCCTAGAAACTCCTCTGAACAGAACCCCCTCGCCTCCCTCGACCCTTTGCCCTCCGTAGTGCGCCCTGAAGACTTCCGTAGTGGCCATTACAAGGCAGAGGACCAGCCACCATTAAACACCACAATCTGCTCGGATTCTGACCTCCCCCTCTCCTATGAATAGTACCCAAAGGTGCACCTCACAGGGCTCACCCCCTCTCGATAAAACCCCTCTCTTCCTCGTCCTCCTCTGCGAGCAATTGCTCGTCGGAGTTCGGAAACTCCGGCGGCCGCTCCACGCCTCCACGGGACAAGTCCGAGCCTGTGACCTTATCCAACGGACTTCCCTTGTCGACCTCTTCTCTGTTCTGCTGCTACTTGACGTCGGGGACCTTCTTCCTCAACTCCGGCAACCTTCTTCCCCAACTCCGGCGACCAACTCCGGTGAGGTATCTATGAATCCCGTATATTTTTTCAGAAAATTATCCAAATTTCAAAAATTCGTATCTCCTAAACCGTAAGTATGATTTCAATAAAAAATATATCCCCGGATTGCTGAGAACATCTAGTTTATTATAAAATTTTGAAATCTTACTTTTGCGCAACTTAAAATTTAGTTTCGATTTAAATGGTAAATTGAGTATTTTACTATATCTTTTATTCTGTAAATCATATGAAAACATTTTATATATGAAAATCGGCCTTTGGAACCATACCAATCTGTTAGAACTCATAGTATAAGTTTTCAGCAAGTTTTAGTTACTATTTTAGTCCAATAACCTAATTTTGACCTTCTTGATCATCGTTTAATAACTTCGTTCAAATAGAATTTAATCCTAGAATAAATCTCTTAGATGGATCCCTAGAAACCCTCTCTGGTCATTTGAACCACCACAAAAATTTGGAGTTACAAGATTAAAAATTTAATTCTTTGTCTTGAAACCTATGCCATACTCATTTTCATTTAACCTAAGTCAAATATTTCGATCAAACCCATTATAGACTTTGTCGTAGAACTTTATCTCACAACCCTTCAAACCATAATCCTCACTTAGTATCAATATTATCCAACCCAAGAATATGACTGGCATATTTTCTTCAAAGACCACACCTGATCCTATATCAACCCTAACCATGTCCTAAAAATTATGATAGTGGCAATCGAATAATTTGTGTTGTTATTTGGATCAACATTTGGATGTTTATTGTGTGTTGAATGCTTGCTTGAACCATTGCTATGTGAATGTGGATATGCTGAGTGTCTTACTTGAGTTATTTATCGCGTTAGATTGCGACGAGTGCGAAGGTGAATTCTACGAGGAGATAGAACCTTGTGACTACGAAACCGAAGGCAAGTTGCAACTTGATCATTCCCTGTCCTATGTTTTCGTAATATGCATGAAATCTTTTATTACTATGCATGTTTTACTAAAACATTTTGCAAACAACTATTGCTAGCTAAAGCCCTAGAAACTAGATATGCTTAGCCATGCTTACAAAGAAAAGGGTTGGGAATCAAACAAGTTTTAAACGATTAAACTTGCCCTCTTTTGGGGCAACGTTTTGTGAAAACTTTTGAAAAATAAAACTAAATACTATTTTACTTCTACTCCCTGGGCGGAATGGTATGACGGGAGCGTCTGTAAGTGATTACGCCCATCGGGGTCTTGCAGTGAATGCGCCCGACTAGGGACTTGCACACAGGTTTTGGTGGGGACCGTCGTCCAGGGGACTGAGATCTTCCCAGTACAGTTTGATGTAGCTTCCAGCACAACCACATGCTATTATGACTCTGGCTTAGCTTTTCCTTATCGGGAAACCCTTTATTCAGGGACGGTCATCAAAGATGGGTCTTAATAGCCAAGGGAGCAGGTCATGCTAGAACTAAGTAAAGGGGGCCGTTTGGAAAGGCTTCGTCACAATCTCCTCCCGGTCACACACCCAAAGTGGTGTCACGGCACAAAGGGTTGATTATGTCATGTGGGGACCGTGTACGACCTCTGCAGAGGGTTAAACCTAATCGATTAGTCGTGCCTCCGGTTAGGGGCAAGTTTGAGCAAGTGAAGACTTGGACTGAAGAAGAATCTCCCCTCTCTTTTCTAAGTCTATTTTAAGGTTTAAAGTTGAGGAATGAGCACCGTGAATGTGTTTCACTTCAACCTTATGTATGTTTTAAACTAACTTTGGAGAATGAGCACTGGTGCGTATATCCAGGTGTCTCACTCCTACCTTTTATACTAAATTATATATTTATTTCAAAAGAAGTTTATAAAATTTAGTATAGGAGAAAATTGGCTTTATGCAAAGGAAACCTCCACCAATACTTACGCTAAATATATATTTTGTTAAACTTTCATTTGCAACTTGCGAGTACATTCCATGTACTCATATGCACCTGTCATGTGCAGATCTCGATAGATTAAGAGAAGATGGAGTTATGGTCTACACTCAACGAGCCCAGTGGAGTTGATGGAGCCCTAACTTAGCGACTACATATAATTCCGTTGTATTATGTGCCAGCCTTGAGCCGTGCCAATGGTATGTATTTCTGGATATACCATTGTAGTAAAATGATGTATGTTTTACTGATATTCATTCTTGTTACTATGTGTGCTAACTACGATCCAGGGATAGCACAATAAGCACAGAGACTTGGATTCTACCAAATGCGGTCGTGACAAGGTCGGGGTGGATCATATTGATGTACTTCCTCATTTCCTTCGTCTTGATGCGTTTCACTTGTGGATGTGATACATATCCAACGTATCTATAATTTTTTTATTGTTCCATATTGTTACATTATCATTCTTGGATGTTTTATAATCATTTTATAGTCATTTTTGGTACTAACCTATTGACATAGTGCCAAGTGCTAGTTGTTGTTTTTGCATGTTTTTTACATCGCAGGTAATCAATATCAAACGGAGTTCAAATGCAGCAAAACTTTTTGTGGATTTTTTTGGACCAGAAGACATACAATGGGCTATAGAAGTGCCTGGGGGTGCTCCGAGGGGAGCACAACCCACCAGGGTGCGCCCCCACCAGGACGCGCCTGGAGGCCCAGGCGCGCCCTGGTGGGTTGTGCCCACCTCGGGTGCCTCCGGACTGCCTCTTTACTCTATAAATACCCCAATATTCCAGAAACTCTAGGGGAGTCGACGAAAATCAATTTCAGCCACCGCAGAGTCCAGAACCACCAGATCCAGTCTAGACACCATCACGGAGGGGTTCATCATGCCCATTGGTGCCTCTCCGATGATGTTTGAGTAGTCTTTTGTAGACCTTCGGGTCTGTAGTTAGTATCTAGATGGCTTCCTCTCTCTTGTTTGATTCTCAATACAATGGTATCTTGGAGATCCATATGATGTAATTCTTTTGCAGTGTGTTTGTTGGGATCCGATGAACTTTGAGTTTATGATCAGATCTATGTTTTTATCCATGAAAGTTATTTGAGTCTTCTTTGATCTCTTACATGCATGATTGCTTATAGCCTCATATTTCTTCTCCGGCATTTGGATTTTGTTTGGCCAACTTGATTTATTTATCTTGCAATGGGAAGAGGTGCTTTCTGATGGGTTTGATCTTACGGTGCTTGATCCCAGTGACAGAAGGGGAACCGACACGTATGTATCATTGCTATTAAGGATAACAAGATGGGGGTCTATTTCTACATAAATAGATCTTGTCTACATCATGTCATCGTTCTTATTGCATTACTCCATTTTTCCATGAACTTAATACACTAGATGTGTGTTGGATAGCGGTCGATGTGTGGAGTAATAGTAGTAGATGCAGGCAGGAGTCGGTCTACTAATCTTGGACGTGATGCCTATATAATGATCATTTCCTGGATATCGTCATGATTATTTGAAGTTCTATCAATTGCCCAACATTAATTCGTTCACCCACCGTTTGCTATTTTTCTCGAGAGAAACCACTAGCGAAAACTACAACCCCCGGGTCTCTTCCTTAATATATTTGCCTTTGCGGTCTATTTTATTTTCCTCTTGTTTTCAAATCTATTAAACCAAAAATACAAAAATACCTTGCTGCAATTTATTTTATCCGAGATCTATTTATCCCATCTATCATGTTTTTATCATGTCCATTTGCCAATTTTTGGCGCCGTTGCCCGAAAGGGATTGACAACCCCTTTAACACGTCGGGTTGCGAGTATTTGTTATTTGTGTGCAGGTGTTGTTTCTGTAGTGTTGCTTGGTTCTCCTACTGGTTCGATAACCTTGGTCTCATCACTGAGGGAAATACCTATCGTTGATGTGTTGTATCATCCCTTCCTCTTAGTCTAGCAGACATCAGGATGCCTCCAAGTCGTTGTTCACCTTGATGTGAGGTTGAGGCTTCCACTTGTATGGACGAAGTACTCTCCTTCACCTCTGTTGGGCGAATGTTGCCAATAGACAAGTCTTGAATTGCTTCTGATGGATCTTTGTCTCCTACATCAATTGGCACTTGCTCTACTTGCGAGCCATTAGATTCATCAAACTTCACATCTACCGTCTCTTCAACCTTTTGGGTGAAATTGTCGTAGACACGGTAAGTGTGAGAGTTTGAGACGTAACCGAGTAGGAAACCTTCATGAGATTTAGGAGCAAATTTTGAACGATGATGCTTATCAAGAATGTAGCATTTTGAGCCAAATACTCAAAAGTATCCAACTTGGGGTTTGTTACAAGTGAGTAGTTGGTATGTTGTCTTGCCGAGAAGCTTGTGAAGATATAGTCGATTCGCAGCATGACAAGATGTCTCAACCGCTTCCGCCCAAAAGTGTCTTGGTGTCTTGTATTCATCAAGCATCATTCTCGCCATATCGATAAGTGTCTGGTTCTTCCTCTCAACAACTTCATTTTGTTGAGGCGTGTATGTAGCCGAGAACTCATGTGAAATCCCCTCTTCGTCAATAAAGGTATCCACATTTGCGTTCTTGAACTCCGTTCCATTATCACTCCGAACCTTCTTGATCTTAACTTCAAATTGGTTTTGGGCCTTCTTGGCGAAGTTCTTGAAGATCTTTTGGACCTGAGATTGGTCATCAAGAAAGAACACCCACATAAATCTTGAAAAGTCGTCAACAATGACCAAACCGAACGAGTTACCACCGAGACTCTTGTAGGCATTGGGACTAAAAAGATCCATATGAAGTAGCTCGAGTGGTCTTATGGTGTTCATGATGTTCTTCACGGGATGACTTCCTCCAACCTGTTTTCCTGCTTGACATGCACTGCAAAGTCTATCCTTTCCAAATATGACATCTTTAACACCAAGGATATGATCGCCTTAATAAGCATATCAAGATTTTGCATGCCCACATGACCTAACCTTCTATGCCATAACCATCCTTTAGAAGATTTAGCAATTAAGCAAGTACGAGGTTGGGCTCTCTTAGTGAAATCAACAATGTATAGATCACCTCTACGATACTTGGCAATCTAATTCGGTGAATAGAACATTGAAACTAAAGTTGGCTAGTATAGATACAGAAAGGAGATTGTAACCAAGAGATTCAACGAGCATAACATTTTGGATAGAGCTATCATTGGATATGGCCAACTTACCAAGGCCAAGTACCTTACACTTGGAGTTTTCTCCAAAAGTGACATACTTGCCTGGACCATCATTATTAGCAAGCTCGCGGGACATGTCTTTATCCCTAGTCATGTGATCAGTCCACTATCAAGAATCCACTCTTTTCCTCCGGCCATATAGTCATGAAGATTAGCCATGAGACCAAAATGCCTCATAGACTCCTCAAGGTCGGCATCACTATCTTTGTCTTCATCATAATAACCATGCCCAACATCATCATCCATGTGATCATCACCTAGGTCAAGTGATTTGTTAGATTTATGACCATGAGAATGTTCAAGTTTATGAATTCTAATTGTCTCCGAAATGATGCTACTAATGACTCCAACATTTCCTCTGGCACACATAAGATCACGGAGCTCAAATAGACATTCATCAAACTTAGATCACTAGGTTCCATATTTTGAAAAGCAATAGACTTTTGAAGAATCTCATCTAGATTTTCAAGGAGTAATCCGGAAAGCATTCTTTAAGGTAATTCCATATAGTATATGCACATTCAAAAGTAGGCAAGCACACAAGCAAATTTCTAGACAATCCTCTATTGATAAGATCAATAGTCCTAAGATTGCGAGCCATGTCAAGATACTCATCGGGGGTAGGATGCAAAGGATCAATGGGAGGCACATAAGGGCTAGTAATATACTTTTTCAAATTATATTCATTGAAAATCACAAGCATTTCATTTTTCCAAGAACCATTAGACTCCCCATCAAGAATAGGAACTCTATGTCCAATACTCTCGAATGTAGACTCATCCATCTTCCTCCAATGGTGATTAAACCAAAGCAATGGAGACCAAACCAATTGAAAGGGTCGAGAAGAGGGGTATAGAGGGGGGTGATTACACCCTTAACAAGTAAAGTGGCAGTTTTTAATTTCTTCAAGTTAAGGTTGAGTTTACCACAAGTTAAAGCACTCTCAATACATTTCAAGCAAGCATGACAAGAGTATGCAGCGGAAAGAGTAAAGCATGCATGTTGCAAGAAAGTAAAGGGATGGGATTGGAGTTTGCAAACGCAATGGAGACACGGAGATTTTTGGCATGGTTCGGATAGGTGGTGCTATCGTACGTCCACATTGATGGAGACTTCAACCAACAAGGGTAACGGCTGCGTGAGTCCATGGAGGGCTCCACCCACGAAGGGTCCACGAAGAAGCAACCTTGTTTATCCCACTATGGCCATCGCCCATGAAGGACTTGCCTCACTCGGGTAGATCTTCATGAAGTAGGCGATCTCCTTGCCATTACAAACTTCTTGGTTCAACTTGTTGGGGAACGCAATATTCAAATTTGTTCCTACAATCATGCAAGATCTATCTAGGAGATGCATAGCAACGACGGGGGAGAGTGTGTCTACGTACCCTCGTAGACCGAAAGCGGAAGCGTTAAGTAACGCGGTTGATGTAGTCAAACGTCTTCGCGATCCAACCGATCAAGTACCGAACGCACGACACCTCCGCGATCTGCACACGTTCAACTCGGTGACGTCCCTCATACTCTTGATCCAGCTAAGGCCAAGGAGTTGCGTCAGCACGACGGCATTTTGACGGTGATGATGAAGTTACCAATGTAGGGTTTCGCCTAAGCACTACGACAATATGACCTAGGTGGAAAACTGTGGAGAGGGGCACCGCACACGGCTAAAGATCAAGTTGTGTGTCTATGGAGTGACCCCCTCCCCCGTACATAAAGGACGGGAGGAGGAGAAGGGCCGGTGAGGGAATCCTGGATTAGGGGGTCTCCGGACAGCCAGACTATATCCTTTGGCCGGACTATTGGACTATGAAGATACAAGATTGAAGACTTCATCCCGTGTCTGGATGGGACATTACTTGGCGTGGAAGGCAAGCTTGGCAATACGGATATGTGGATCTCCTCCCTTTTAACCGACTCTGTGTAACCCTAGCCCCCTGCGGTGTCTATATAAACTGGAGGGTTTAGTCCGTAGGACAACAACAATCATACCATAGGCTAGCTTCTAGGGTTTAGCCTCTTCGATCTCATGGTAGATCAACTCTTGTAATACTCATATCATCAAGATCAATCAAGCAGGACGTAGGGTATTACCTCCATCAAGAGGGCCCGAACCTGGGTAAACATCGTGTCCCCTGCCTCCTGTTACCATCCACCTTAGATGCATAGTTCGGGACCCCCTGCCCGAGATCCGCCGGTTTTGACACCGACATTGGTGCTTTCATTAAGAGTTCCACTGTGTCGTCACCATAAGGCTTGATGGCTCCTTCGATCATCGGTAACGATGTAGTCCAGGGTGAGGCTTTTCTCCCCGGGCAGATCTTCGTATTCGGCGGCTTCACACTGCGGGCCAACTCGCTTGGCCATTTGGAGCAGATCGAGAGATATGCCCCTGGCCATCAGGTCAGGTTCGGAAACCTAAATTACACTGCCGACATCTGCGGAGACTTGATCTTCTACGGATTTGAGCCCATGTCAGGTGTGCTGCATGATCACAACGAGCATGATTTAGCTCTGCCGTCAGACAGTGTACGGGAGATCACACCTACAACTACTCCGGCCTTCAATCCGGAGCAAATTGCGCCATCCGACGACGGAGGGATAGACCCCGCCTCGGAGGCCGCACTCTTAGTGGCGATGGAGCCGGATACTAACTTCACCCCTTACGAGAGTCGTGTTGCCGAACCACTGGATTCGTCTCCGGCCACGGACTCCGAGCCGCCTGCATCCATGCCTATCGAATCCGATTAGGCGCCGATCATGGAGTTCACCTCCGTGGATATCTTTCAGCACTCACCTTTCGGCGACGTGCTAAATTCATTAAGGTCTCTCTCCTTGTTAGGAGATCCTTGGCCGAACTATGTCCGGCTAGAATGGGATGCGGATGACGAAGGAATTCGCTGCCCACCCATCACCCACTTAGTAGCCTCTGTCGACGATTTAACCGACATGGTCGATTTCGACTCTGTAAACATAGACGGCATGGATGACGATGCAGGAGAGGAACAGGAACTAGTGCCCACACGGCACTGGACAGCCACATCATCACATGACATATACATGGTGGATACACCAAAGAAAACAATGACGAGGAACGGGAGGAGACAGCGGAGGATGACTCCTCCAAGAAGCAAACAAAGTGTCGGCATAGGCACCGCTCCAAATCCCGCCTCAGCAAAAACAGCGATAACAGCGCAAAAGAAAATAACACTCCAATCGACTCCAGAGGAAACGACGACCACATTGCTCCGGCGGCAGAGCGCGATGAAGCTGCAAACGGCGAACATAGTACGGATCTGACGTCCGAACACGGCAACGCCGAGGATAAACCTCATCAAACCCCCTCTGGGGAGGAAAATAGTCCGGACAAAGATGCACACATCATCCCGGAAACACACTTGGAGGAAGAGAACCTCCGCAGAAGGCTTATTGCCATAGCGAGGAGTCTAAAAAAGCAGAAGCAAAGGCTTAAGGCCGAACAAAATACGCTCAACAGCAGGTGGAACAAAGTGCTCGACAACGAAGAAAAGTATGGTGGACGTTACCACACAAAAAGCTATCCAAAGCGCAAGCTATTACCCGAATTCGACGATGAGGCCTTAGAGCCCATACAGCTGAAAAATAAAAACGGCCAACCAGCCAGATCAACCACCTTGTGACCACGATAGAGTGGCTCACAAAGTCGCACATAAGTCAACACACGATCTACATGAGGACTTGTGCCAAAAATCCAGTATGACCAGATCCATCTATGGATCTAGGAAGCGTGCTCTGGCACAAAATCAAAACCGAATACTACAACCATCCGAACGCCATGATACATCCAAATACAGGGGTGTCGCACACCCCCTATGTTTCACCGATGAGGTGCTGGACCATGAATTCCCAGAAGGATTCAAACCAGTGAACATAGAGGCGTACGACGGGACCACAGACCCTAGGGTCTGGATTGAGGACATTATCCTCCATATCCATATGGCTCACGGAGACGATCTCCATGCCATCAAGTACTTGCCCCTCAAGCTTAAAGGACCAGCTTAGCACTGGCTGAAAAGCCTCCCCGAAAACTCAACTGGAAGTTGGGAGGAGCTCGAGGACGCTTTTCGGACTAATTTTCAAGGGACCTATGTCCGACCTCCGGATGCAGACGATTTAAGTAATATAATTCAACAGCCCGGAGAGTTAGCCTGAAAGCTTTGGAACAGGTTTCTCATTAAGAAGAACCAAATCGACGACTGTCCGGATGCCGAAGCCTTAGCAGCTTTCAAACACAGTGTCCGAGACGAATGGCTCGCCAGACACCTCGGCCAAGAAAAACCGAGAACAATGGCAGCCCTGACAAGCCTCATGACCCGCTTTTGCGTGCACGAAGATAGCTGGTTAGCCCGCAGTAGCACCAGCGACCCAAGCACATCTGAAGTCAGGGTGGCAATGGAAAACCATGACGTATTAAAAACAAGCATCGAAATAAAGAAGACAGCCCAGATAATACGGCGGTTAACGCCGGATTCAGGGGCTCAAGACCAGGTCAGCGGAAAAAGCCTTTCAAAGGCAGCAGAGATGGACTGTCTAGCCTAAACAAAATTCTCGACAAACTATGTCACATTCATGGCACCTCTGATAAACCTGCAAATCACACCCACAGAGAATGCTGGGTCTTCAAGCAGGCCGGTAAGCTAAACGCCGAACACAAGGGGGGGGAGACACCAAGCGAAGATGAGGACGAACCTCGCCAGCAAAGCACTGGAGGACAGAAAAAATTCCCACTAGAGGTTAAAACAGTAAACATGATCCATGCGATGAAGAGGAGAAGCAAACATCCACTCCGAAACACACGCGCCGTAGAGCCCGTCACCCCTAAGTTCAACCCCTGGTTGGCCTGCCCGATCACCTTTGATCGCAGGGATCACACGACAAGCATCCATCATGAAGGATTGGCTGCCTTGGTGTTAGACCCAATAATAAAGGGATACCATCTCGCACGAGTCCTTATGGATGGCGGCAGTGGTCTAAATCTGATATATCAGGACACAGTCTGCAAAATGGGGATAGACCGGACAAAAATCAGCCGCAGCAATACTACCTTCAAGGGAGTAATACTAGGCTAAGAGGCCCGCTGCACGGGCTCTCTATTACTAGAGGTTGTATTTGGTTCTTCTGACAACTTCCAAAGTGGAAAGTTAACTTTCTACATCGCTCCATTCTGAAGTGGCTATCAAGCACTACTCGGAAGACATGGTCAAAAAAAGCACTACTCGGAAGAGTGTCTTTCGCTCATTTTAATGCAGTACCGCATTACGCTTCTCTCAAGCTTAAGATGCCCGGTCCACGTGGCACCATCACAGTTAGTGGAAATATTGAGCGTTCTCCATGCGCGGAAGAATGTGCGGCGACTTTAACAGCCGAGCACTAGACGGCCTCACCAACCAGAATAAATGACAGGTCGTCAAGACCACGGACACGGTTAGACAAGTCCGGCGCATCACTACATATACATGAGATTGGTTTGATGGTTAAACCCTCATGGACGGTACCAGGGGCTTCCCGCGTGTAATCAGGGCTAGTTCGGCTCAACTTGACTCATCTTGAATTTTAATGGTTTATTGATAATAACCAATTTTCTTGCACGACAACTTTCACCTAAGTTCTTCTCTTTTACAGATGACAATCGTGCTACACCCATCCAGGACACGGCACAATGGAGACACATGCGCAGACGTGCAGCATGGACCCGCTCAAAGGTTTCTTTTTAGATTAAGACCCTGCGTAAACCTTTCTTACTATTTCTTGTTCACATCCTCTGGATACTCAATACAACCAAGAAGGATGCTGACGTTATTGGCATGTGGCCACGTCAGGATATTGCACGTACCTGGACACTCGGGGTTTATTATTAAGGGCATTGTTCAGCCTAGCATATGTTATACAGACCGAATACCTTAGGGAGTGTTCGGCGTCGCGAGTTTGGCCTTATATGCATCAGCTCCAAATCATGTCTTTGGTCAAATGTTGGGTTTACCCGGCTCCCATGTTTTGGTACCTTATGTTCCGCTATATCGGCTAAGGTAGCATTGAGAGAACTACTGCGATTGTGCCCTAGTTCATCCGGATGAGCACCTCAGTAGAGAAAGCCGAAAACTGACTGTCATGATAAAGCGCAAGACTGGTCAACCACTCGATGACTTTGCGGAATCTTCGGGATTCCTCCGCATTAACGAAGGGCCTTTTCCCGGTCATGTACGTACGCGCCCCGTATTCGGATGAGCGTAGAGGTACCAGGGGCTATCTAGTAGTCCCGCAGTCAAACTCCTATGGCTAAGTGAAAGTGTTAAAGCAATATAGTCCGATTGCCTCGTTCGCTGCGCTACCACCTCCTTAATGGACCAAGACGTTGGATCAAGTGTGAATACGCGTTTTTTGCGAAAACCCCCGCATTATATGCGTGGGGGTTGAAGCCAACGACTGCAAACTTTCAGGTTATATACATATATACATAAACGGCCGCACAGGAGGCATCATAATACTTTCAGGCAAAAGTATAAACACAGCCTTCATAATTCAATAAAACATCGTTTTTACAATGGGAATACATGTCAGTAGAATATAATATTCTTCGAGCACTAAGCCTCTATCGAACGAGCGCCTTCAAGGACTTCTTCAAAGTAGTGCTCGACAGCTACTCGGCCCATGGCCAAACCCTGTGTTGCAATAGTGGTGGCCTCCATCTCTGCCCAGTATGTCTTGACACGGGTAAGCTCCATCCGCGCACCCTCTATGCACGCCGACCTCTTCATAGCGTTGATGTGCAGCACAGCACCAAGGAATTGTTGCACTAAACTAAAGTAACTATTCGGCCTTGGCCCTTCCGACCATAGATGATCACAACAGACCTCATGGCAAGTCTGGACAACCTATGGAGCTCGGCCCACTCGGCCATTCGCTCATTCAACAGCAGAGGATGCACTGGAACATGGAACTGTGACCAGAACAGCTTTTCCACTTCATGATCTTTTTGATCCTTGAAGTACTCGGCCGCATCAGCAGC
This sequence comes from Triticum monococcum, assembly GCA_034509565.1. NCBI lineage: Eukaryota > Viridiplantae > Streptophyta > Magnoliopsida > Poales > Poaceae > Triticum > Triticum monococcum. The sequence continues at coordinate 476,054,621 of CM067846.1, forward strand.
ACTTGCTGCCAAATCCACGTATGCGTCCGCAGAACTGCATAGTTGATCAAGAGGGGCATACTTCAGATCTCTGAACTTAGTCCGCAACAAAAAGGGCTTCCCAGCCACGATATCTCCAGCTTGACGCAGGTCCTCCTTCATCACTCGGATTTTGGATCGGGGCTTCCTTGGCTGCTACCATGGCCTTCTCCAGGTCCGTCGCCCCCGCTCGGCTTTCTTTTTCAAGAAGCTGGTAATGTTCGGCGGCATATTTCAACTCAACGGCCATCTTGGCCATTCTTTCCTTGTTCTGGAAATGCGCGGCCTGTTCGGCCCTCAGCTCTTCGACCGCCTTTAGAGCGGCCGCATCGCTATTTGTGGCTTGTTCCTTGGCTCAGGCAAGTTCCGCCCGAAGGGTCTCCACGGTGGCAGCTCCATCTGCAGTCACAACATATTAAAGATATTGGCATCATGCTCCTCTTACTATATGTTGATACCGGAGAAATCACATACCCTATGCCTCATCGAGCCGCTTGTTCAGAAGCATGATGTCGGCATCTGCCGCATCAAGCTACCACTTCAGCTCGGCAAACTCAACAGTCCGGCTAGCCACCGGACCTTCAGCCACCTGCACATGAAGGCAGTCTGATTATTACCTGGGACTATGATCCTCTATTTGCCGCCATTCTCGACGGCAACCAGAGTCTCAGGGGCTACTATCTGCATAGGGCACACCTAACATGTGCGGTATTGTCAAAATCATACACGATTTCATGTACCTCAAAGCCTTTCAGCAGACTCATAAAAGCTTCATGCAACCCGCTTTCGGCGGATGAAATCCTTTCAATCACCGTACCCATTAGCGTACGATGCGCTTCTGAGATGGCCGCTTGCTCCAGAAGATCCTTCAGTGCGTCCGACCGCACATTGTACGGTTCCGGATTCTCTCTGTTGCTCTCTTTAGGAGCCGAATACTGAGGACTTTGGGTGGCCAAAGGATTACCCTCTGGCCTTGGCGGATCATTAGAAACCCTTTGCGATGACACTTCAGGGTCGCCCGCCTCATGAGGTGGGTGGCAGGGGGAGGTGTTTAGCTCTCCATCATCTCCGGAAGAAGATCCCCGGAAGACGAACTCTGTCGAGAAGGGCTACATATATGCTTCGGTTATTATCTTCAGAAGTAATGTAAGATATTTTTACTATTAAGTACCCTTTTACTTACAGCTCAGTAGAGGGTTGATCCCCTTGCGGACACTGTGCGGCAAGGATACCCTCCGAGGCAGGACCCTCTGGCGAAGATTTCTTCCCCCGTTTGGAAACCTTTGTTTCCGGGTCTTCAGAGGTGGTCCTCTTCCTTCCTTGGGGAGAGGGGGTTTCAGATTCTTCTCCTTGGTTATCCTCCTTCGCGGAGGCGCTAATTCCCCCAGTTCGGATGAATGATGAGTGAGGCCTGCTTTCAGCCACTTTATCCCCCCCCCCCTTCATCTTCCCTTGAGGGCGCCTGATAAGGCGCCGGCTCGAGCATTCTGGCCAATACTGGATTGGTCGAGCCTTCGGGAAGGGGGGCCGAACACCTGATCATCTTCGCCTTTGTTACCCAGTCTTGGTCAAAGAGCGACTTTTCATAATGATGTTATGATAAATAAAAAGACAGCGTGTTCGGCCACGGGTTTACTTACTTCGGTATCTGGGCGATTGCAGCTCAGACCCGCATCCTCAGTGGTGTCCGGACACTTTATTTGTGTTCCGAAGAACAATTTGTACATCTCTTAGAGCGTCATGCCGAGGAAGTGCTGACTAGTTCACGGTCCTTCCGGGTTGAACTCCCACATACGGAGGGGTCGACATTTGCAAGGCGGGACCCGACGAACTAGCATGACTTGCATTACCGAGACCAGGCTGACATCTGTCTCGAGGAGATCTCGGATGTGACTCTGCAATATCGACACATCATTTACTGGCCCCTAGTCCAGCCCCTTGTTGATCCATGACGTAAGTTGTGGTGCGGGGCCCGAGCGAAAGGCAGGCGCGGCTACCCACTTGGCACTCCGGGGAGCTGTGATATAAAACCACTCCCGTTGCTATAAACCGGACACCTCTGGGAAGGAACCCTCTGGCCATGGAACATCAGCACTTTTGCTTATCATGGCACCTCCGCACTCTATGTGTCGCCCCTCGATCTTCTTCGGCTTCACATTGAAAGTCTTGAGCCACAGGCCGAAGTGTGGGATAATGCGGAGGAAGGCCTCACACACGACGATGAACGACAAGATGTGAAGGAGGGAATCCAGGGCCAGGTCATGGAAATCCAGCCCATAATAGAACATGAGCCCCCTAACAAAGGGATCCAGAGCAAGGCCTAGCCCTTGGAGGAAGTGATAGATGAATACAACGCTCTCGTCGGGTTCGGGAGTGGGAATGACCTGCCCTCAAGCAAGAAGCCTGTGCGAGATTTCGAGGGTCAAATACCTGGCCTCTCTTAGCTTCTTGTTGTCTTCCTCTGTGACAGAGGAAGGCATCCACCAACCTTTGAGGTTGGATCCGGACATGGTTGAAGGTCCGAAGCGCCTGACCTGAGCCTTGGGTGTTGGAACTCGAGGCGGGGGAAGGATTCGATTGAGCATGGGAGGGAGAAAAGGACAGGCCTTGGCCTCTTTATAAAGAGGATGAATATCAAGCGTCCTCCTCATGGCCGTTCGGGACTTGCCTAAAATCGAGGAGTCATACGAACGGGCACGATTGGGTTACCCACGTCCATATTGATGAGAATCCCGTAATAAGGGGGACACGATCTCTGCTTTGACAAGATGTGTCAGGAAAACCACCTCGCGATATGTGCAGTGCTGGTTGAGAAAAACGGTTCGAATAAAGACCGGGCCATGGCATAATGTCATGTTGCTAAACGTGTCAGCAGATTAGATTTGTGGAAATATTATTCTCTCTATGGTGGTATGTGGAACTTGTTTTGCAGAGCCGGACACTATCCTTGTGTTCAAAATCTTCTATGGAGTATTCAGAGGAGGAACCCGCCTTGCAATGCCGAAGGCAAATCTTTGCGCCGGACTCATCGTCATTGAAGCCTGGTTCAGGGGCTACTTAGGGAATCCTGGATTAGGGGGTCTCCAGACAGCCGAACTGTTGGACTATGAAGATACAAGATTTAAGACTGTGTCCCGTGTCCGGATGGGACTTTCCTTGGCATGGAAGGCAAGCTTGGCAATACGGATATGTGGATCTCCTCCCTTGTAATCGACTCTGTGTAACCCTAGCCCCCTCCTGTGTCTATATAAAGTGGAGGGTTTAGTCCGTAGGACAACAACAATCATACCATAGGCTAGCTTCTAGGGTTTAGCCTCTTCGATCTCGTGGTAGATCAACTCTTGTAATACTCATATCATCAAGATCAATCAAGCAAGACGTAGGGCATTACCTCCATCAAGAGGGCCCAAACCTGGGTAAACATCGTGTCCCCTGCCTCCTATAACCATCCGCCTTAGACGCACAGTTTGGGACCCCCTACCCGAGATCTGCTGGTTTTGACACCGACAGTCGGCCTCAAGGGGCGCACCCAAGGGGCAGATTCCTACTGCTAGTAGGAGTAGGTTCCCCCTTTCCTAGTCCAAGTAGGAGAAGAAGGAAGGAGAGGAAGAAGAGAAGGAAAGGGGGGCTGGCCCCCTTAGCCCTAGTCCAATTCGGTTTGGGCTAGGGGGGCGCCACCTCTTGGCCTGCCTCCTCTCTTCCACCACTAGGCCCAATAACTTCCTGGAGTGGGGTTCCGGTAACCCCTGGTACTCCGAAACTTATCTGAATGTAACCTTCCAATATATGAATCTTTATGTCTCAGCCATTTCGAGACTCCTCGTCATGTCTGTGATCTCATCCGGGACTCCAAACAACCTTCGGTACATCAAATTGCATAACTCATAATACATATTGTCATCGAACGTTAAGCGTGCGGACCCTACGGGTTCGTGAACTATGTAAACATGATCGAGACACATCTCCGGTCAATAACCAATAGCGGGACCTGGATGCTCACATTGGTTCCTACATATTCTACGAAGATCTTTATCGGCCAAACTGCATAACAACATACGTTGTTCCCTTTGTCATCGGTATGTTACTTACCCGAGATTCGATCGTTAGTATCATCATACCTAGTTTAGTCTCATCACCGGCAAGTCTCTTTACTCATTTCGTAATGCATCATCCCGTGACTAACTCATTAGTCATATTGCTTGCAAGGCTCATAGTGATGTGCATTACCGAGAGGGCCCAAAGATACCACTCTGATACACAGAGTGACAAATCCTAATCTCGATCTATGCCAACTCAACAAACACCATCGGAGACACCTATAGAGCATCTTTATAATCACCCAATTACGTTGTGATGTTTGATAGCACACAAGGTGTTCCTCCGGTATTCGGGAGTTGCATAATCTCATAGTTTGAGGAACATGTATAAGTCATGAAGAAAGCAATAGCAATAAACTAAACGATCATAGTGCTAAGCTAACGGATGGGTCTTGTCCATCACATCATTCTCTAATGATGTGATCCCGTTCATCAAATGAAAACACATGTCTATGGCTAGGAAACTTAACCATCTTTGATTAACGAGCTAGTCAAGTAGAGGCATACTAGGGACACTTTGTTTGTCTATGTATTCACACATGTACTAAGTTTCCGTATAATACAATTCTAGCATGAATAATAAACATTTATCATGATATAAGGAAATATAAATAACAACTTTATTATTGCCTCTAGGGCATATTTCCTTCAGTCTCCCACTTGCACTAGAGTCAATAATCTAGTTCACATCGTCATGTGATTTCACACCAATAGTTCACATCTTTATGTGATTAGTTCACATCTTCATGTGACTAATACCCAAAGGGTTTACTAGAGTCAATAATCTAATTCACATCGCTATGTGATTAACACCCAAAGAGTGATCATGTTTTGCTTGTGAGAGAAGTTTAGTCTACGGGTCTGCAACATTCAGACCCATATGTATTTTGCAAATTTCTATGTCTACAATACTCTGCACGGAGCTACTCTAGTTAATTGCTCCCACTTTCAATATGTATCTAGATCGAGACTTAGAGTCATCTAGATCGGTGTCAAAATCTTGCATCGATGTAAGTATTTACGACGAACTCTTTTATCACGTCCATAACCAAGAAATATTTCCTTAGTCTTCTAAGGATAATTTTGACCGTTGTCCAGTGATATACTCCTAGATCACTATTGTACTCCCTTACCAAAATCTTGCTAAGGTATACAATAGGTCTGGTACATGGCATAGCATACTTTACAGAACCTATGACTGAGGCATAGGGAATGACTTTTCATTCTCTTTCTATTTTCTGCCGTGGTCGGGTTTTGAGTCTTTTACTCAACTTCACACCTTGCAACACAGGCAAGAACTCCTTTGACTGTTCCATTTTGAACTACTTCAAAAACTTGTCAAGGTATGTAATCATTGAAAAAATTATCAAGCATCTTTGATCTATCTCTATAGATCTTGATGCCCAATATGTAATCAGCTTCACCGAGGTCTTTCATTGAAAAATTCTTATTCAAGTATCATTTTATGCTATCCAGAAATTCAGTATCATTTCCGATCAACAATATGTCATCCACATATAATATCAGAAATGCTACAGAGCTCCCACTCACTTTCTTGTAAATACAGGCTTCTCCAAAAGTCTGTATAAAACTATATGCTTTGATCAACTCATCAAAGCGTATATTCTAGCTCCGAGATGCTTGCACCAGTCCATAGATGAATCGCAGGAGCTTGCACACTTTGTTAGCACCTTTAGGACTGACAAAACCTTCTGGTTGCATCATATGCAAATCTTCTTTAATAAATCCATTAAGGAATGTAGTTTTGATATCCATTTGCCAGATTTCGTAAAATGCGGGAACTGCTAACATGATCGGATAGACATTTAAGCATCGATACGAGTGAGAAAATCTCATCATAGTCAACACCTTGAACTTGCTGAAAACCTTTTGCGACAATTCGAGCTTTGTAGATAGTAACACTACTATCCGCGTCCGTCTTCCTCTTGAAGATCCATTTATTCTGAATGGATCACCGATCATCAGGCAAGTCAATCAAAGTCCATACTTTGTTCTCATACATGGATCCCATCTCAGATTTCATGGCCTTAAGCCATTTCGCAGAATCTAGGCTCATCATCGCTTCCTCATAGTTTGTAGGTTCGTCATGGTCTAGTAACATGACTTCCAGAATAGGATTACCGTACCACTCTGGTGCGGAACGTACTCTGGTTGACCTACGAGGTTCGGTAGTAACTTGATCTGGAGTTTCATGATCATCATCATTAACTTCCTCACTAATTGGTGTAGGTATCACTGGAACTGATTTCTATGATGAACTACTTTCCAATTCTAGAGAAGGTACAATTACCTCATCAAGTTCTACTTTCCTCCCACTCACTTCTTTCGAGAGAAACTCCTTCTCTAAAAAGGATCCACTCTTAGCAACAAAGATCTTGCCTTTGGATCTGTGATAGAAGGTGTACCAAACAGTTTCTTTTGGGTATCATATGAAGACACACTTCTTTGATTCGGGTTTGAGCTTATCAGGCTGAAACTTTTTCACATAAGCATCGCAACCCCAAACTTTAAGAAATGATAGCTTAGGTTTCTTGCTAAACCACGGTTCATACGGTGTCATCTCAACAGATTTTAGACGGTGCCTTATTTAATGTGAATGCATCTATCTCTAATGCATAACCCCAAAACGATAGTGGTAAATCGGTAAGAGACATCATAGATCGTACCATATCTAATAAAGTACGGGTATGACGTTCGGACACACCATTACATTGTGGTGTTCCAGGTGGCGTGAGTTGCGAAACTATTCGACATTGTTTCAATTGAAGGGCAAACTCGTAACTCAAATATTTCGTCTCCGCGATCAGATCGTAGAAACTTTATTTTCTTGTTATGATGATTCTCCACTTCACTCTAAAATTCTTTGAACTTTTCAAACGTTTCAGACTTGTGTTTCATTAAGTAGATAGACTCATATCTGCTCAAATCATTTGTGAAGGTCAGAAAATAATGATACCCGCCGTGAGCCTCAACACTCATTGGATCGCATACATCAGTGTGTATTATTTCTAATAAGTCTGTTGCTCGCTCCATTGTTCTGGAGAACGGAGTCTTAGTCATCTTGCCCATGAGGCATGGTTCGCAAGCATCAAGTGATTCCAAAAGCCCACCAACATGGAGTTTCTTCATGCGCTTTACACCAATATGACCTAAACGACAGTGCCAGTAGTGTGTTGCACTATCATTATCAACTTTGCATCGGAAAGGATCGATATAGTTGACTAGAGGGGGGTGAATTAACAATTTTTAGATTTTCTTTACCAATTTAAACTTTGCACCAAAACAGGTTGTCCAGATATGCAACTAGGTGAGCAAACTATATGAAGCAACAACAATAAGTACACAAGCAAGGAAGGGATGTAACACAAGATAAGCTTGCACGAGTAAAGGGACGAGATAACCAAGAGTGGAGCCAGTGACAACAAGGATGTGTTACCAAAGTTCCTTCCCTTTGAGAGGAAGTACGTCTCCGTTGGAGCGGTGTGGAGGCACAATGCTCCCCAAGAAGCCACTAGGGCCACCGTATTCTCCTCACGCCCTCACATAATGCGAGATGCCGTGATTCCACTATTGGTGCCCTTGAAGGTGGCGACCGGACCTTTACAAACAAGGTTGGGGCAATCTCCACAACTTAATTGGAGGCTCCCAACGACACCACGAAGCTTCACCACAATGGAATATGGATCCGCGGTGACCTCAACCGTCTAGGGTGCTCAAACACCCAAGAGTAACAAGATCCGCAAGGGATTAGTGGGGGAATCAAATTTCTCTTGGTGGAAGTGTAGATCGAGGCCTTCTCAACCAATCCCTAGAAAATCAACAAGTTTGATTGGCTAGGGAGAGAGATCAGGCGAAAATGGAGCTGAGAGCAACAATGGAGCTTGGGGGTGGAAGAGGTTGTCAACTCGGAGAAGAAGACTCCCCTTTTGTAGTGAAAGAACAAATCCAAACGTTATCCACTAACTCAGCCCGCGACGAGCGGTACTACCGCACGATACAAGCGGTACTACCGCAAGGGCCCATGGAACTACCTTGAGGCACCGCAGTACTACCGTTGGTGCGGCAGGGCCTAAGACTAGCCCTGATGCGATAAGTCAGAGAGCGGTAGAACCGCTGGCGCAGTACTACTGCGCCCCCCTTGCGGTACTACTGCAAGGTAGGAATAGTCTAGGCTGGGAAGGCACAAACATATAAAAATACATCTGTGGCTACTTCCGCTGAGTTTCGACCTATGCAAAAATCCGACATGGTACTACCGCAAGCCTAGAGCGGTACTACGGCGCAGGACGCGGATGTAAAAAAATTACATCCGCCCCTACTTCCGCCCGTGCTGTTGTGCAGGCCTGAGGCCACGGTACTACCGCTTCAAAGAAGCGGTACTACCGTGAGCACCTACGGTACTACCGCGCCCATGGCCGGTACTACCGCAGGGGCCTGCGGTACTACCGCTTTGAGGAGCCGTACTACCGCATGCCCCAGTTCAGCAAAAGTAGGAGTCCTTCATTTTGCAGAGATACAGAGAAATGGAGGATGCTCCAAAGAGCCAAAGGAAAGGTGGTGCAGAAAGGAACAGACATGTACGTGATGATTCCACCGAAACCTTTCCAACACAGACCCCCTCTTAATAGTACGACTTTCCTACGACTCAAATCCACCGAAAAGAAACAAAGAGAAATGTCGTCTTCAATGAGCTTCGAGGGGCACTAAATCATCTTGTGCTTAGACATGATATATCTGAAATGCTCAATACACACGATTAGTCCGCAAAAGCATTGTCAGCAATCACCAAAACTACTAAGGGATAAATATGCCCTTACAATCTCCCTGTTTTTGGTGGATTGATGACAATACGGGATTTGCACATAGGGATATAAAATGAAGCATAGGCAAACCCAACATCTATAAAATATAGACGGGATCCCCCTAGATGTGTGCACACTAGAGAAGTGCTTTGGACTGCACGACACACATACTAGGATCAACACTCCCCCTATATTTTATAGACGAGGCATATCTTGCAATAAAATAACTAATATTAAGCGAGGCAAGATAATAGACATGAGCATAAAGTAACTGGCAAGATAGCATAAGCTCACGGGCTACTAAGCAAGAAAGACAATAAGATACGCTAGAGTGCATATGTCTTACACCATATGAAGAGGAAATACGACTCACGAGCAAACCAAAGCAAACGAGTTTCAACAGAACGAAAGCAAAGCGGCAAAGCGAGACAACGCATGACACGACACAAGACTTGCAAATCCTACACTCTCCCCCCTTTGGCATCGAGACACCAAAAAGGAAGAGAGGGCCCCTATGACAAAGGTGGTAGCTCAAGCTGGAGCAATCACTCGTCACGCTCCTCGTCGGTCTCGGCAGCGGGGATGGTCTCCTCCTCAGACTCAGTCCACTCGTAGCCCTGCTTCGCCATCCATTCGGCCTATGGCGTGATGTGTTTCTCGTACCCGCTGGATATCTCCTCGCCAAACGTCCTCAAGATCCTCTTGCCGTGGCGGTGACTCTCCTTGGAAGCAACATGGGTCATGTACTGCCCCTTGGCTTGCATACTGAACAAGGCCTTCATCTTGGCCTTCAGCTTCTTAGCCCATGAGGGCTCAATAGAGGGAGGAGCATACCTAGCAGAGTTGTCCTCATCCGCTTCCTCCTCCTCAATCTCATCCCCATCCACGTCCATCTGAGCAGCCTCTACCTCAGAACGGGTAGTGATGTCAGCCCACTGAGGCTTGATGCGGAGCTTAATGGGCTCGTAACGGATCCAGTCGGGGGCATCAAACTCATCATTGGATAGAGCTTCTCCCAAGTCTTCGAGATCAGGTGAAACAGGTAAGGACCATAGATGGGTACCTTACGGTTGAACACCACAAATTGTAGCTCACACCACATGATATGAGAGACATCAAGTGGTTGTGTCTGAGCACGACGCGCCTCCTCACAGATGAGCATCATATCCACGAGATAGGCATGTACCTTATCCTTGTCACCAATGTGTGGAAAGAGGGAGTTGCGGAAGATCCGATGCATGATGTCAAGGAATGGGTTCAGCACCCACGCCTTCTTGCCACTGGGAAGCTGCTTCTCAACATAGTATTGCTGAAGCTTTTCTTGTTGGCGGACTCGGGGTTGGCATGAGGGCAAACAGCAACGGGTGAGTTGAGCCCCTCATCACGAACCTGTAGCAGATCCATGAACTCCTTCCACTTAGCGGTCATCCATTGTCCATTGGTCATCCATGTCATGGTCCGTGCCTCATCAGTATGGAAGTTGACCGAGGCAAAGAACTGAGCCACAATCTCAGGGTCAAAGTCCAAGTGGAAAGTGATCAAGTCCTCAATACCAAACTACTCCACCAGGTCCAAAGCCTCACCAAAATATGCCTGGTGCTTATCCTGCCTCATATGATTCATGTTAATCCAGTGCATGTCCACATAGATGTTCTACTTGGCCTTGATCACATCCAGATAGACAAGATTCTGCTGCTTGGTCCAGAACAACTCATTCCCTCTGAAGTTTGCACGGGGATTAACATAGTGGTTGATCTTCCTTCGAGTGACAAACTCAGCTAGTGGCATCTCATCCATGCCCATTGATGGCTCCCTGGTCTTGGTGGTGGTGGTCTTGGTTCTGCGTTGGGGGGAATTGGAGCCCTCTGGAGCCTCATCTTGGTTGCGTAGGCGCTTCGAGCTTGTGTCGCGGACGGGGTTCGAATGACGGATATTGGAACCGGAGCCACCACCTATGACACACAACACAAGAACACGCAAGAGAAGCGAGAAGGATTAATGAAAAGACCATAGCAAAACAAATGAAACAAGTAGAAACAACATTGGGTAGTTGCTACAGGGAAGGTTCGACTTCAATGGTAGTATCGCACCATTGTGCGGAACTAAAACTTTACTGCTGCTCCAGTCGCGGTAGTACCGCACCGGGATGGCATGGTAGTACCGCGCCTGGAGCGGAAGTAAAATTTTACTTCCACGCCTCATGCGGTAGTACCGCTCCTGAGGAGCGGTAGTACCGTATGAGGCGAAAATGGCCAGAGCGGTAGTACCGCACGGGAGGTGTGGTAGTACCGCTCGGGGTCAGATCCAAGACGAAATAGATCTGAGAACAGCCGCGGCAATGGAGCAGTAGTGTGGTACTACGGTTGATCAAAACTACCATGTAGCAGCATACCAAATAGCATCTCTACGCATTACTACTCTCCTACATCCTACTCTTGCAAAGATTGGGCCTAAAATCTCAAGAACAACATGCATCTCCCCAAAAACCTAGAGAAAAAAACAACGAGGCAAAGAGAGAGGGATTTGGGGAGAAACCTTGTTCCATGGGCAAGAGGGCGTGGTGGACACGATCCCACCGCCACCGGATGGAATGCGAGGAGAGTGGCCGGAGATGGAGATCCGGCGAGGTCCTCCGGCGCCGTTCTTGGGCAGGAGAGAGAGAGAGAGAGACAACATGGGGAAAAGGAGTTGAATGGGTATGGGGGAGTTGGAACTCCCCCTGCCCGCTCTTTACCCCCACGCGCTCGCGACTGCGCGGTAGTACCTCCCGGGTGGAAGTACCGCACCAGGGGCGGTAGTAACGCTCTTCCAGCAGCAGTAAAAAAATACTGTCGTGCTGGTTGCGGTAGTATCATGCAAAGCTCCTGCGGTAGTACCGTGGCAACTGGCAAGCCACGGTAGTACCATAGACCCAAGAAAATGCAAGTTTCGCAAACAAGAGAGGAAACCAGCCTTTGCAATGCAACCTTCACACGAACGGACACACCAAAGAGCTAACACACGAGGCAACTCAAACACACGCTCGGCACGAAGAAAGAAAGGCAAAAGACAACAAGGACCAAACACGCGACACAACCTCTCCATAGAGAGGGTGGTGGCCGGAGCCACCTATGTTTGAGTTAATTGGTATGGCACTGTGAAGAATTATCCTTGGGCCCATGACCAAAACTCGTCTTTGAAGCACAAGTACCATCAAAAATGGATAATGTGAAAGAGTTGATCAATTTATGCATAGAGGGGGAGGGAGAGTTCATTGAGAGAACAACACTCCCCCTATGTCCATGCCTACACCTAAACAAGATAACAAGTTGAGAATGGTGGGGTGTGCAAGGGTTCAAGCCACATTGCTCAAATCAATGATATTTAGCTCATGCCTTAGCTCGCGAAATCTTGCTTCATCCAAGGGCTTCGTGAAGATATCTACAAGGTTATCATGAGTGTTGACATAGTTGAGCTCGATCTCCCCTCGCCTAATGTGATCCTGGATGAAGTGATACCGAATCAAAATGTGCTTCGTCTTGAAGTGTTGCACTGGGTTGAGAGAAATCTTGATGGCACTTTCATTGTTACACCAAAGAGGCACTTCGTCACAAATGACACCCTAATCCTTTAAAGTTTGCCTCATCCATAGAAGTTGTGCACAACAACTACCAGCGGCCACATACTCCGCTTCGGTGGATGAGAGAGACACACAACTTTGCTTCTTAGAAGACCAACTCACCAGAGAGCAACCAAGGGATTGGCACCCTCCGAAAGTAGACTTCCTATCCACTTTGTCTCCCGCCCAATCGGAGTCCGAATAGCCTACAAGGTTGAAGCTCGCTCCTCTTGGGTACCATAAGCCAAAGTTTGGGGTATGAGAGAAATATCGAAAGATTCGCTTGACTTCCACAAAGTGGCTTTCCTTAGGTGCGGCTTGGAACCGTGCACAAATTCTCGCACTCAACATGATATCCGGTCTAGATGCACAAAGGTAAAGCAAGGAGCCAATCATGGAGCGATATACCTTTTGATCCACTGCTTTACCATTGGGATCTATGTCAAGTTGGCATTTGACGGGCATTGGAGTGGAAGTTGTGTCGGTGTCAAAACTGGCGGATCTCGGGTAGGGGGTCCTGAACTATGCGTCTAAGGCGGATGGTAACAGGAGGCAGGGGACACGATGTTTTACCTAGGTTTGGGCCCTCTTGATGGAGGTAAAACCCTACGTCCTGCTTGATTTATTCTTGATGATATGAGTATTACAAGAGTTGATCTACCACGAGATCGAAGAGGCTAAACCCTAGAAGCTAGCCTATGGTATGATTGTATGTTGTCCTACGGACTAAAACCCTCCGGTTTATATAAACACCAGAGGGGGCTAAGGTTACACAAGGTCGGTTACAAAGAAGGAGATATCCATATCCGTACTACCTAGCTTGCCTTCCACGCCAAGTAGAGTCCCATCCGGACACGAGACGAAGTCTTCAATCTTGTATCTTCATAGTCCAACAGTCCGGCCAAAGGATATAATCCGGATGTCCGGATACCCCCTAATCCAGGACTCCCTCAGTAGCCCCCGAACCAGGCTTCAATGACGATGAGTCCGGCGCGCAGTGTTGTCTTCAGCATTGCAAGGCGGGTTCTTCTCCATATTTCGAACGTTGTAAAGTAGTGTCTGGTCCCATAAATGTTTGGACCTCTTGGCTTATGTGCCCAATAAGGGCTATCTCCCATGCGTCGAATGAATACGAGGCGCCAGGGCGTCTTTACATTTGCCCCCCTAGCTAGATAAATAAATTGCCTATTAAAGGGATGGGGATTCTTAGATCCGATCCATACCATCCTCCCCAGCGAGAATCCGTCAGAGTGCATTTCGGAAAGATCCATTCCAGCATGGCCGACCTCCGCAGCTCCTCCTCCTGCCCCCGTAGCCATAAGCCCGGTGATTGGGAGAGGTGTTCAGTCCCACACAGTCGATTAGTCGAACTGCAGACTAAGGGATTTCTCCCTCCGGCGTATATGGTGCCCGTTCGAGCTGGGCTTGCCACCTACAATGGCGGGGAGCAAGCGGAGAGCTTTCCCTGTCCCTCTATGGGGGAGCGGGTCTGCCTTGTTCCTTATTTATTAAGGGGACTCGGATTTCCAATTCAGCCGTTCCTCCGCGGGCTCCTGGAGTTCTACGGCCTCCAATTACACAATTTCACCCCTGCCTCCATTCTACACATCGCCGGCTATGTTGCTCTCTGCGAGTTGTTCCTGGGCTGCGAGGCTCACTTCAAGCTGTGGAAAAGGCTATTTTGCCTCGTCCCTCGCACACAGAGGGGGGGCACTTTATCAAGTGGGTGGAGCCGAAATATGGCGCATCGCCGGTACCGGATACCTGTCCGGTACCCCAAAGAAGTCGTCCGAAGGCTAGCCTTTGGAATGGTTTTATATGGAGGACGTTCCCCTTCCGGACCCTGTTCGGCGGGGTCTTCCTGAGTTCAGCAATGCCCCTCTAAAGAAACGCCAAAGTTGGCGCCCACGGAGTCCCCCAGGTGGAAGACAATGGAGAAGTCCTCTACCTGATGAACCGGATGAAAGCACTGGCTCAATCAGGATTGACAGTAATCAAAGTTATGTCGATTTGCATAATGCGGGGAGTGCAACCACTTCAATATCGTGGGCACCCATTGTGGTGTTTTAAGGGGGCGGATGATGCCACCCGCTGCGGGTGTAAGGGTCCGGACAATGCTGCCGCTTTAGCAAAAATTCTGTCTGAATTGTTCAAGGGAGAGGAAGAGGAGTTCATCCACATCAAGCCACGGGATGGATTCTCAATGTACAATCCTCCAAGCTGGGTAAGTTATATCTCCTTACTCCCATTTTTCCCGCATTCTTTGTCGTAATATTCACCTTGCCACTTTGCGGCAGGAACTGCGAAAGGCCATAAAGGAGGTCAACAGCCCTTCTCCACAACCCGAGGACCCTGACCGGGCCCTTGACTCCGGACTCGAAGAAGATCCGGTTATATTCGTGGAGCTGATAGACCGGCAATTCTATCAGTTAAGCTGCGATGATGCCATGGTGGCCAGTACAGCCGACTATCCCGGACTGCTTCCTGCATCGCACGTAAGAAAACCAAAAAATCCCAACTCCAAAAACTAGGATCCCCTATTAGACACTTCACCTACCATATGCATATGGCGTTTTTACAGGGAAGGCATTCGGGACGCCCTATCGAACCCGCAGCAACTCGCCAAAAAGAGGCAACGAGGCCGGGCAGGCCAAAAAGGAAGGCGGTCAGGACGGAGACGCTGGCGCAAAGGTATAATAGAAACCCCGCTCCGTGGTTGTCGTCTTTCTCAAAATGTAACGACGCCCGTGTTTCTTTAACAGAAAAATGCTCGCCGGAATATGTCCGGCGATGTTGCTAATCACGCTTCCACCAGTCGGGTGCCAGGACCGGACATAGAGGCGGAAGCCAACATGGGGTGGGCGCCGGATAATCCCCCGACAGAGGATGCGGATAGATTATCCGCTACAAACTCAGAAGTGGAAAGCGCCATGAATCATAGGCGCCGCCGGGCCATACTCCGTGACGCTTGTTTCTCACCAGAAGCATTTGATGCCTTCAATTCTGGAGAGGCGTACCTCCGTGCTGCTCAAGATGGTCTAGCCAGAGCCATGGATCAGTATGTAAAGGATGTACGGGTAAGTAAATCTAACGATTTATATGTATCAGTAGCCCCTGAGACTTGAAATAGTTAGCAGAACTGATTTAAGGATCATCTTTATTGTGCAGGTTCTTACAGAGAAGAATACTAGGCTGTCACAGGAGCTGGAGGAATGCAAGACCCAACTGCGGGACGCTATTGCCGCATTGAAGGAACCGAAAAAGTCTCCCGCTGGTAACATTTACTTTAAAGAATGATGGTTACCATATAGTGTGCAGCGTGGCTGCAGATCTAACAATAGATGTTGCAGATGAATCCGGAGAAAATCCGGAGGACCAGCATGTCGTGCGACAGCTAGAAGCTGGCAAACGCGTGATGACTGAGGTTAGGCGGGAGAAAAACAATCTCCAAGACGCCAATATCAAGCTGAGCATGGAACTAAAAGACGTTCAAGCCCAGCTTGCAGACTCCGAAAAGGAGAATAAGCGACTTCAGCGCGGCATTTTCAGTAAGTGCTTAAACGAATCCTTTTGAAGGAGTTCGGCAAAGAAGCCAACTAACGGCGTTATGTCTGTAGGTATGCTGACGGGTCGTCCCGCGGAGGAAATGCCTGGGTCTACGGGTGATCTTCTATCCGAGCTCTCACATTTGCACGAACAAGTTCGGTAGGTGATGCAAGGTGTTGCCCAGGCCTTGTGGCCATTCGTCTCCCTGCCAGAAGGCGTTGCAGAGCTTACGGAGAAGCTCAAGGGAGCACGGTGGTGCTTTCGATTATGGAAGATATCGGCCTGCCGTCAAGGTGCCAGAGAAGCCTGGGCCATGGTGAAGACGTGGTATACCAAGGCTGACCCAAATCACATGGCCGAGGTCGGACCTGTGGGACCCGACGGAAAAGAGATCCCCGTTAGCTTAGTTTATGGGCAAGTAGAATTAGCTGCAAAGTATTCCCAATAGGATTGTAGGCTAGACCGCCTGTTGGATGGTATAGAAGAGGAATTTAGTCGGTCTGCATGACTATGTAATTAAAGTGACATGTATAATGCCTTCTAGCCGGATTGTAGATCATTTATCATGGCGGTCCTTTTCGCTTCAACCTTAGGACCCGATAGTCCGGAGAATACCCTCTCAGTTATATAAGAACCGGGGTATGCGTGGAGACCAGGCGTAGGGGTTATTAGTGCTTGAACATACAAGTGCCCAACTAGTTATGTTATATGACATGGGTAGTAAGAAACATCTTCCAGGGAGAATAGTTCCGTTAAGGGTTCCTTTCCCTGGGTACGCATGCCCTAAAGTGCACGTCCGGACTGCGATGGGAAACGCAGGAAAAAACATCTGGGGGCACGTATGGAAAATAAATAAAAATCATCTTTTGTTCACCGACCGAATATTCCCTTAAGAACGCTAGCTTTCGGCTTCACCCAGTCTGAGGTACACATCCGGCTGACCCGACAGTAACAATCGCAGAGGTGCTCCCATTATGCCCTAGCCGAATTAACGGGAACGTAGGGCATAAATAGAAGAGCTAACCCAGCTTGGCCAAAACTTAAGTCATATTGATGCATATAATGGCGAAAAAAGGTACATGCGGAAGTATAACACATGTGCGGGGCATGAGGCCCAGATAAATATTTAAGCTTCTGTGAAAGAAGCCCCCGGGTATGATGAGTGCGGCTAGCACATCTATAATGTGCAAGCGAGGCACAAGTTGGCCCTTGAAGGCCTCGAGAAAGAATAAAGAAAGGAAGAAAAAAACAAAACAGATAATGTATATGCGAAAAATGGACAGAGGAAGGGGACGAACAGAGAGTCCGGCGCTAGGCGTAGAATCTTCGGAGCCTGGCCACGTTCCATGGGTTCGGCTCGAGTCGATTAGTCGATGCATCCCACAGTCGATATGCTCCACCGGTCAGAACTTGGTCAATAATGAAGGGACCTTCCCATTTGGGCTCGAGCTTGTTCTTTTTCTTATCCGGCAGGCATAGAACTAGTTCGCCAACGTTATAAGTTTTGGCCCGTACTTCTCTGCTTTGGTATCTGCGAGCATGTTGCTGATAAAATGCGGAACGGGCTTTTGCTACGTCGCGCTCCTCCTCCATGGTGTCCAGACTGTCCTGCCGATCGAGCTCGGCTTCTCTTTCTTCATACATGCGCACTCGAGGTGAGCCATGAATTATGTCACAGGGCAAGACTGCCTCTGCGTCGTACACCATAAAGAAGGGTGTATATCCGGTACTACAATTCAGCATGGTCCGCAGCCCCCAGAGTACGGAGTCGGGCTCCTCTACCCAGTGCGTGTTAGACTCCGTTAAGGAACGCACTAATCTGGGTTTAATGCCGCTCATTATAAGACCTTTTTCTCGCTCGCCGTTTGTTTGTGGGTGATAGACTGAAGCGTAATCGAGCTTAATGCCCATTTTGCTGCACCAGAGTTTTACCTCATCGGCCGTGAAGTTCGTGTCATTGTCAGTGATCATGTTGTGGGGGACGCCATAACGGTCTATGACCCCGGATATGAAGTCTATCACCGGTCTGGATTCGGCTGTTTTAACAGGTTTGGCCTCTATCCATTTGGTGAATTTATCCACCATGACCAGTAAGTATTTTTTTCTTGTGGGTTCCCCCTTTAAGGGGTCCAACCATGTCAAGCCCCCAGACCGCGAAGGGCCACGTAATGGGGATTATTTGGAGGGCGGTGCGTGGCATGTGGCTTTGATTTGCAAAGAGCTGGCAACTGGCGCAACGTTGGACCAAGTCATGTGCATCTGCCCGGGCCGTTGGCCAATAGAATCCTGTACGGAATGCCTTGCTTACAAGAGCCCGGGCTGCGGCGTGGTGACCGCCGAGTCCGACGTGAATTTCTGCCAAAAGGTTCCGCCCTTTCTCTTTGGAGATGCATCTTTGAAGGACTCCGATAGTGCTTTTTTTTGTATAATTCTCCCTCATGGACCCTGTAGGCCTTGGGTCGCCGCACGATGCAGTGTGCCTCATTTTGGTCCTCCGGAAGTTCCTGTCTAGTTAGGTAGGCCAGGAATGGTTCTGTCCATGGGGAAATGACGGCCATTATTACATGGGCTGAAGGTGTTATTTCGGTGGCGGAGCCTCCGATTGTGTTAGAGTGTTCGGTATCGGGTATTTTGGCCGGGTCCGGACTATTGTTACCGGTGTCCCCCTCCCATACTACGGATGGCTTGAACAGCCTCTCCAGAAATATGTTGGGGGGACCACATCACGTTTTGCGCCGATGCGGGCGAGGATATCCGCCGCCTGATTGTTTTCCCGAGCCACATGGTGAAATTCGAGCCCCTCGAACCGAGCTGACATTTTTAGGACGGCGTTTCGGTAAGCCACCATTTTTGGATCCTTGGCGTCAAAGTCTCCATTTATTTGGGATATTGCAAGGTTTGAATCCCCACACACCTCCAGGCGTTGAATGCCCATGGAGACTACCATCCGAAGACCATGCAACAGAGCTTCGTATTCGGCTGGGTTGTTGGAGTCTGTATACAATATTTGCAGTATGTACTGAACGGTATCTCCGGTTGGGGACATCAGGACGATGTCAGCCCCTAGACCAGCCAGCATTTTAGAACCGTCGAAGTGCATGATCCAATTGGAGTATGCGCCATACTCTTTAGGGAGTTCGGCCTCCGTTCATTCGGTGACAAAGTCGGCCAATACTTGCGACTTAATGGCTCGTCGAGGTTTGTATGTTATGTCGAACGGGAGGAGCTTAATGACCCATTTGGCAATCCGGTCTGTAGCGTCGCGGTTGTTTATAATATCATTAAGTGGCACTTCCGAGGCTACTGTAATTGAACACTCTTGAAAGTAGTGTCGTAGCTTCCGGGATGCCATGAATACCGCATAGGCTATCTTTTGATAATGTGGGTACCATGATTTGCATGGGGTGAGGACAGTGGATACATAGTATACCGGCTTTTGAAGAGGGAATTTATGTCTGTCAGCTTCTCATTCAACGACAAGCAATGCGCTTACAACTTGATGAGTTGCCGCAATGTACAACAGCATTGGTTCGCCGATGTTTGGCGCGGCCAAGATTTGGTTGGTTGCCAAAATGGCTTTTATTTCTTCCAATCCGGCTGTGGCAGCGTCCGTCCACTCGAAGTGTTCGGTGCGTCGAAGGAGGCGATACAAGGGTAAAGCCTTTTCTCCTAAGCGGGAGATAAAGCGGCTTAGAGACGCCACGCATCCAGTTAACTTCTGGATTGTTTGAGGTCTGTTGGGGTAACCAACTGTGGCAAAGCTCGGATTTTAGTCAGATTAGCTTCAATACCTCTACTTGAGACAATGAAACCCAGGAGCTTTCCGGCTGGTACACCGAAAACGCATTTCTCCGGATTGAGCTTGATGTCGTATGTTCGGAGGTTGTCGAATGTGAGCCTCAAGTCGTCTATCAAAGAGTCGACATGTTTGGTTTTGACGACCACATCGTCTACGTATGCCTCTACTATTTTGCCGATTTGTTTCTCCAGACATGTCTGAATCATACGATGATATGTTGCGCCGGCGTTTTTGAGCCCAAAAGGCATTGTGTTGAAACAGAAGGGACCGTATGGTGTGATGAATGTCGTTGCGGCTTGGTCGGACTCCGCCATCTTGATTTGGTGGTAACCGGAGTATGCGTCGAGGAAACACAATGACTCGTGTCCTGCGGTAGCGTCAATAATTTGATCGATGCGGGGGAGGGGGAAGGGATCCTTTGGGCAGGCTTTATTGAGGTCCTTGAAATCGACACAAAGGTGCCAGGATTTATCCTTCTTTGGTACCATCACCAGGTTTGCTAGCCAGTCCAGGTGTTTTATTTCTCTGATGAATCCGGCCTCCAATAACTTGGCTAGTTCCTCTCCCATGGCATGTCTCTTAGGTTCCTAGAAACGCCGAAGAGCTTGCTTGACCGGCTTGAATCCCTTTAGGATGTTGAGGCTATGCTCGGCCAGCCTGCGTGGGATTCCTGGCATGTCTGAGGGATGCCAGGAGAATATGTCCCAATTCTCGCGCAGGAACTCTCGTAGTGCGGCATCCACGGTGGGGTTTAACTGCGCCCCGATGGAGGCTGTTTTTGTAGGGTCCGTTGGGTGGACTTGGAATTTGACTATTTTATCCGCTGGTTTAAAAGAGGTGGACTTGGATCTCTTATCGAGTATCACGCCGTCCCTGTCCACTGTGGAGTGTAGCGTGGTTAATTCCTCGGCCAAGCATAGTCGGATGGTGAAGGTTCCTTCTCTTTGTTGCTTGACTTCGAACCTCTTGAGCATCACTTCGCTTGAATCTCTTGAGCATGTCTTGAGTGTATTTGGCTTGGTTGATGAAGGTTCCTTCTCTTTGTTGCTTGACTTCGAACCTAAGAAAGAACTTCAACTCTCCCATCATGGGCATCTTCAACTTTGAGGTCATGAGAACGGCAAATTCCTCATTGAAAGCATTGTTAGGAGAACCAAAGATAATGTCATCAACATATAGTTGGCACACAAACAACTACCCTTTGACCTTCTTAGTAAAAAGAGTGGGGTCGATTTTCCCAATTTCAAATGCACGATCTTGCAACAACTTGGTAAGGTGGTCATACCACGCACTTGGGGCTTGTTTAAGGCCATAGAGTGCCTTATCGAGCTGGTACACATGATCAGAGAAATAGGGATCCTCGAACCCGGGGGTTGTTTGACATACACCAACTCATTAATAGGACCATTAAGAAAAGCACTCTTCACATCCATTTGTTGCAACTTGAAGTTATGATGAGAGGCATAAGCAATCAACATACGAATAGAGTCAAGGCGAGCAATGGGAGCAAAGGTTTCACCGTAGTCGATACCCTCGACTTGGGATTAGCCTTGTGCTACCAAGTGAGCCTTGTTGCGGACAACAATTCCATGATCATCTTGCTTGTTCTTGAATATCCACTTGGTTCCAATGACATTATGGTTCCCCGTTGGCCTCGACACCAATCTCCACACCTTGTTGTGCTCGAAGTTGTTGAGTTCTTCATGCATGGCATTAAGCCAATCCGGATCTTCGAGCGCCTCATAGACCTTTTGGGGTTCAACACAAGAGACAAACGCGTGATGTTCACAATAGTTTGACAATTTTCTATGAGTGCTTACCCCCTTTCACATGCTTCCAAGCACATTTGTCATGAGATGACCCTTGGTAGAGAGCTTGGATGCAATCTTGGCGGCACGACGCTCCAATTCCTCCTCTGGAGTGAGTTGAGGAGCGGTTACTTAATCATCTTGAGCATCGTCTTGAGCTTGTTCTTGATCTTGAGCTTGCTCTTGCTCTTGAACTTGCTCGGAGGAGAGAACTTGACCTTGGGCATCACTTGGTGTTTCAACACCATCTTGAGCTTGATCTTGCCCTTGGTCTTGTTCATGAGGTTGAGGGCCTTCACCTTGTTCTTCGGAAGCATGTGGGCCTTGGGTTGGTGATGGTTCCACTTGAGTGGAACATTGTCCTTCTCCTTCGGCCACAAGGGGTTCCTCAATGGGTAGTGTCAGTGTCAAAACCAGCGGATCTCGGGTAGGGGGTCCCAAACTGTGCGTCTAGGCTGGATGGTAACAGGAGGCAGGGGGCACAATGTTTTACCCAGGTTCGGGCCCTCTTGATGGAGGTAAAACCCTACATCCTGCTTGATTAATATTGATGATATGGGTAGTACAAGAGTAGATCTACCACGAGATCAGAGAGGCTAAACCCTAGAAGCTAGCCTATGGTATGATTGTATGTTGTGGTTGTTGTCCTATGAACTAAAACCCTTCGGTTTATATAGACACCGGAGAGGGTTAGGTTACATAAGGTCGGTTACAAAGGAGGAGATATCCATATCCGTATTGCCTAGCTTGCCTTCCACGCCAAGTAGAGTCCCATCCGGACACGAGACGAAGTCTTCAATCTTGTATCTTCATAGTCTAACAGTCCGGCCAATGGAGATAGTCCGGCTGTCCGGAGACCCCCTAATCCAGGACTCCCTTAGTAGCCCCTGAACCAGGCTTCAATGACGATGAGTCCAGCGCGCAGTATTGTCTTCGGCATTGCAAGGCGGGTTCCTTCTCCGAATACATCACAGAAGAATTTGAATACGAGGATAGTGTCCGACCCTGCAAAATAAGTTCCACATTCCACCGTAGAGAGAATAATATTTTCGCAGATCTAATTTGCTGACTTGTCTTAACAATATGACGTCATGTCATGGCCCGATGATTATTCGAACCGTTCCCTTTAACCAGCCCCGCACATAACGCGAGGCAGTTTTTCGACACGTCTTGTCAAAGTAGAGATCGTGTCCCCTTATTGCGGGATTCTCATCAATACGGGCGTGGGTAACCCAACCGCGCCATCAATTGCGGCGCTTGGGGGTAAGCGAGTTTTACCAGGCAAGTGGGGACGCTTAGCTTCGTCCGCCCATATAAAGGGATAAGGATTCACCTTTATATCCACGCCTTCTTCCTCCTTTGCTCATCCATTTTTGCACACTCGAGCTCTAGCGCCCAAGCCCACACTTCCCACCTCAACCTTCTCCAATCATGTCCGGAGCGGGAGGCGGGTGGATGGTCTCCTCCGTCATGGAGGGAGACATCAAGAAACTGAGGAGAGCCGGATACCTGCCCGACGACATCGCGGACCGGCCCCCAAATGAGGGGCAGCTCATCCCCACCCCCAGGCCCCATGAGAGGGTAGTATTCCTCACCCATTTCATCCGCGGACTGGGATTCCCTCTCCATCCATTCGTCCGGGGGCTCATGTTCTATTATGGCCTGGATTTCCACGATCTGGCCCCGAACTTCATCCTCAACATCTCGGTGTTTATTGTCGTGTGCGAGGCCTTCCTCCGCATCCAGCCCCACTTCGGCTTATGGCTGAAGACCTTCAATGTCAAGCCGAAGGTGGTGGGCGGCCGACAGGCGGAGTGCAGAGGCGCCATTGTGGGCAAGATGCCCAACGTAACATGGCTCGAGGGCTCCTTTATGGAAACCATAAAGGGGTGGCAATCGGGGTGGTTCTACATCACCAAGCCGCGCGACCCTGTATGGGCGGCGGCCCCCGAGTTCCGATCTGGCATCCCCATGTGGCTCACCTCCTAGAAAGAGAAGGGTCTGTCCTGGGGTAGTTCGGAAGAGCTAACAGAACTCCAAACATGTATTCAAAACATGGTGAACAAGAAGCTCAAGCTTGTCATCATAGTCCAAGTTATGCTCATCCACCGGATCCTCCCGTGCCAACAACGGGAGTTCAACTTGTGGGAGTTCGACCTGGTGCAGCACCGAACTCTGAACAGGCTCTTCGACACGACTCATGAAGATGCCTGCAGGGTGCTGTTCAAAAATGCCGAGGTCCCCCCTCCTATTACTGAGGATCGCGGATTCAGCGCGAAGCGCCAAGCCAGTGCGGTAAGCTGCTTTACCTTTCACAGGATACTTATTTTTTTATAGATTGACTCTATGCGGGATCTAAACTCCCATACTTTTGACAAGACTGTCAGAAGATGGCCAGACAGATTGACTGTCCGGCTCCTTTACCCGAAGGCCCCGCAGACGCTCTTCTGACGAAGATATTGACTCCGGCCCCTTATACGGTGCCAGAGAAGACCAAGAAGGCCAAGGGAACCCGAAAGAGTTCCCGGCGCCAGGCGTCATTGGACTCACTGTCCGATGACTCTATGGCGCACTCTTCGCCCGAAGATGAGGAAGAAGAAGAAGAAGAAGAAGAAGAAGATGCTCCCCCACCGACTGGGGGAGACAAGAAAAGGAAGGTCGCCCCAACTGGGGGGACCGAAGGGTCCAAGAAGGGAAGGACTCTCCTTCCGGACAGCTCCACCGCCACCGACGAAGGCGAAGACGAGTGGTTGCCCAGGGCCAAGCCCCCGGGGAGATCGTAAGTATTCGGATACCAGAGTACCTATAGGATTCCTTTGTCGCACTGCTTTCCCTAACACCGGACACAATTATGCAGGCCGCCATGAGCCAGTATCGATGTATCGTCGGACAGCTCCTTGGGCTTGTCGGACATGGATAGCGATCCAGTCCCGACCGCCACCTCCCCTCATCCTGCCAACGACGCCGAGGTGTTGTCTCAAGAGGCACCGGATCGAGGGGAGACAGTCCCGGAGGCGCCTCAAGGCGACCTTCCGGACTCCGGGAGCCAAGGGGACAGGGCCCCTGAGAGCTCTGAGTTCGGCCCTCGGCCGAACACCGCGCCGGAACCTCCAGCGGTTCCAGGCTCGGGCATGCGCCCTCCTTCTAAGAGGGGCAAGACACCTGTGCCAGTGACCTCTGTCCATCCAGAGGCGCCGGACAATCTGCTGGAAGCGCTTCGCAGTGCTTCCATCAACGAGGAGCATCGCACTATCATGAGTGCGGTGATCCAGAAGGTTCAGTCCGCCAAGAGCGGATTGACTGAAACCTGCGTCAGCCTTCTAACAGGCTTCGAGGTAAGTGTTTTAAAATGTAGTAGAAATATTACCGCATAGACAGTAGCCCCTGATGCTTTGTTCGGTGTTCACAAAGAAAAGCCGAACAGAGGGTCAAATAATATCGCAGGAGTCTAACGTAAGTGTGTCAATATGCATATGCAGGCTTCGCTGCTGGCGTCCGCCGCACTGACTGCGGAGGTCGCCGTACTAAAGCAGGACCTTGAGGGGTCCAGGAAAGAGCTCGGCCTTGCCAAGAGGCAGCTCGAGGAGAACAAGGGTAAGTAATACCCTGTCTATAGATATGTATATATATATAAGAGGATGCGGTTGCAAAATGAAAGGATCATCGTATGTTTGCCAGGGGCCACAACCGAGGTGGCGACCCTGAAGCAAGCGCTAACCAAGGCCGAAGATAAAGCGGCCAAGGAGCGCACCGAGTGAGAGAAGTACGAGGCTCGGGTGGGCGAGGTGCAGCAAGAGCTCCAGGCTCTCGTGGCGAAGCACGAGGCATTGGAACTTAACTCAAAGACGCGGGAGTCTGAGCTTGCCGCAGCCCTCGAGAGTGTAAAAAGTGCCAAGGCCGAAGCCCAAAAGGCCCTCCAAGAGATCGACGCGATGAAGAAGATAGTAGCGGATAAGACTTTCTATATGCAAAGCAAGCATGTAAAAGTAAATTACCGATTACTTACCCGGATCCGGAGCTCTTCAGGAGCATTCGCAGATTTGCCCCACAGTGTGTCTGATGCCGCACAATTTTACCAGGCCGAGGATGGAAGCTCGGCGGAGAAGCTGTTCTGGTCTCAGTATGCTGAGGCCGGACATCCGGTGCCAAAGAGCGACCAGCTGAAGCAGATGGTCGAGCTACATAAGGCGGCCGATCAGGCCATGAAGAGCTTTATAGTCCGGCCGTGGCCAGGCGACGCCCTTCCGAACAGCTTCTTTGGCCTGGTGAGGCGGCTTGTGGATGCCCGCCCGTGGCTGGAGGTTGTCAAGCGATCTGTCTGCATTGAAGGTGCATGCCGGGCTTTCGCCCATGTGAAATTGCAGTGGGTCAAGCTATACGCCGTGAAGCTGATCAAGGAGGGGCCGCCGGAGGGCAAGGAACACCGCCACCCCGAGATGTACTACGAGGGTGTTCTGCCGGGTGCCCGTCTCATCACGGACGAGTGTTCAAAAGATGTAATATTTGAATGAGACTTGCTCATTTTATCCTGTATGTATGAAAACTTGTTTCATATGCGTTATGCAACGCTTGTTGGAATTTAAAATATTACCTTCTGTTTGGCTGTTTATACAATCTGAGAGATGGCTAGTCCTCGGCTTTTGCCCCCATGCCACGAGTGCTGGGGTGTTCAGGATAAACCTGAGCACTCTTGTTCCCATGTTTGGGTCCTTCGAGGGAGGTGCTCAGCACAGCGAACGAGGCAACCAGACTAATAATGCTTTATCACTCTCACTTATCCATAGAATTCTATAATTTTAAATTTCGGAGAAGCCCCTGGTATTCCGAAGGCCGAATTCGGGGCGCGATACACGCCTTTAAGCCGGACAGGGCCGGCCCCTCACTCTAAGCGGCATAAGTCTTTAGGGACTTGAAAACCTCGCCGAACAGCGACCAGTCTCTCGCCTTATCATGACAGTCAGTTTTAGCTTTCTCTACTGAGGTGCTGAACCCAGCAGAACCGGGGCACAATCGCAGTAGTTCTCCTAGCGCTACCTTAGCCGATAGAGTGGAACGTAAGGTACCAAAACATAGGAGCCGGGCAAACCCAACATTTGACCAAAGACATGATTCGGAGCTGATGCATATAATGCTATAAGTTCGGGGTTCCGCACTTGTGAAAGTGTTCGGACTTTTCACACCGCATTGTGGGGTACGTAAGCCCCTGGTGTATTGGTCGTACCATAGTGTACGGTTGCAAGGCGTCATTAATGAACACATAGATATATATATAACAAGAATGCAACAATAGTCGTAATGTCATGCATTGTTTATTAAAAAATTGCGTTAAAGCAGAGTGATACAGATAGTGCGATAAGCAAAGAGTAGGACTATGTCCCTTCCAAGGGCAAGCTGAGGAATGATATTAAATTGAATATTTCACTCGTTACTATAATCAACCTGGGAACTCCGTGGTATAACGTAGATTTCTACCTCCTTGGTTGCTGCATCATGTGTTCGGAAATAGTGCTGCCAGACAGTGTTTCGAGAGATTAAGGTCCTGAAAGAAAAAGAAAATTAACCAACCGGGAAGCCCCTAGTGCGGTTTAGGCCATGTCTTGGCGCGTGCCGCAGTTGTGCCCCCCTCCCCACCTGTGCCCATGGTATTTTTAATGCAAAATTATGTACGCGCGGCACGAGTTTCGCAGCTGGGCTGGGATTGGGGTGGCCGCCGTATTCCTTACACAAGCTCAGATCGCGCCAGGCGGTCTATTTGCTGATTGCCCCAACGCGCTTGAAGGTGTCCGGGCTGTGAAGCGTCGAACTGGTTGATTGCCTTGAGAGGCTGCTTTACGTTTCTGCTGCGAGGGCTGCGGTGTGCTCCTCTATTCGAGAGAGCGCTCTGTGTTTCCATTGACTGTAATAACTCCGCGAGGTCCTAGCATCTTGAGCTTGAGGTATGCATAATGCGGTACTGCATTGAATCTAGCAAATGCGGTTCACCCGAGCAGCGTGTGATAACCACTGCGGAACGGGACTATATCGAAGATTAACTCTTCGCTTCGGAAGTTATCCGGGGATCCGAAGACCACTTCCAGTGTAATTGAGCATGTGCAATGGGCCTCTACACCTGGAATGACGCCCTTAAAGGTCGTTTTTGTGGGTTTGATCCTTGAGGGGTCTATACCCATTTTGCGCACTGTGTCCTGATAAAGTAGGTTCAGGCTGCTGCCGCCATCCATAAGGACTCGAGTGAGGTGAAATCCGTCAATGATTGGGTCTAGGACCAGTGCAGCGAATCCACCATGACGGATACTAGTGGGGTGGTCCCTGCGATCGAAGGTGATCGGGTAGGAGGGCCAAGGGTTGAACTTTGGGGCGACTGGCTCCAGCGCATATACGTCCCTGAGTGCACGCTTCCGCTCCCTCTTGGGGATGTGAGTTGCGTATATCATGTTCACCGTCCGCACTTGCGGGGGAAACCTCTTCTGTCCTCCAGTGTGCGGCTGTCGGGGCTCCTCCTCGTCATCATTATGCGGCCCCTTGTCCTTGTTTTCGGCATTTAACTTGCCGGCCTGCTTGAACACCCAACAATCCCTGTTGGTGTGATTGGCTGGCTTGTCTGGGGTGCCGTGTATTTGACACGAGCGATCGAGTATACGGTCCAAGCTGGACGGACCCGGCGTACTTTGTTTGAATGGCTTTTTCCGCTGACCGGGTTTAGAGCCTCTGAATCCGGCAATGACTGTCGTATCCTCAGTATTTTCGCTGTTAATGTGGCGCTTATGTTTGTTGCGACGTGACCTGCTATTGCCATCCTTGGTATCTGAGGTACCATGGTTCTTTGATATGTTATTACTGCGAGCCAGCCAGCTGTCTTCTCCCGCACAAAAGCGGGTCATGAGCATCGTGGGAGCTGCCATAGATTTCGGCTTTTCCTAACCAAGGTGCCAGGCTAGCCACTCGTCTCAGATGATGTCTTTGAAAGCCGCTAAGGCCTCCGCATCCGGACAGTCGACGATTTGATTTTTCTTTGTAAGGAACTGAGTCCAGAATTGCCTGGCCGACTCTTCTGGCTGATGAATTATGTGGCTCAAGTCATCGGCGTCT
This sequence comes from Triticum monococcum, assembly GCA_034509565.1. Taxonomy (NCBI): domain Eukaryota; kingdom Viridiplantae; phylum Streptophyta; class Magnoliopsida; order Poales; family Poaceae; genus Triticum; species Triticum monococcum. Next base: position 476,083,399 of record CM067846.1, read on the forward strand.
GGTGGTCGCACATAAGTGCCCTGAAAGTTGTTGAGGAATGTGGCTTCCAGATCTTCCCAACAGCTAATGGAGTCCGCTGGCAAGCTGTTAAGCCAATGCCGCGCTGGTCCTTTGAGCTTTAGTGGGAGGTATTTGATGGCATGTAAGTCATCCCCGCGGGCCATGTGGATGTGGAGGAGGAAATCCTCAATCCATACCGTGGGATCTGTTGTGTCGTCGTATGATTCAATATTTACAGGTTTGAAACCTTCTGGGAATTGACGTTCCATTACTTCGTCTGTGAAGCATAAGGGGTGTGTGGTGCCTCTGTATTGGGCTATATCGTGACGCAGCTTGAATGGGTCTTGCCCATTGTGTTCGGCCCGGCCGGATTTGCTTTTACTGTATCCGGCGTGACGTTTATCGTATCGCAGAGTGGTGCACCGTCGTGATCCGTAGATCGATCTTGCATGCTTTGCTTTGTCCTCCAATATGTCTCATAGGTCTGGCGTACCTCCCCATGCCTTTTTATTTGAATGGCGTCGGGGTGGAGGCTGAGCTTTTGGCTGGAATGCCTCTCTATCACGGCCACGAGGTGGCCGATCACCCGTATCATATGCTTCTTCCTCCAGTCGGGGTAGTAACCTGCACTTTGGGTAATTCTTGGAGGGGCGCTCGAGTTTATATTCCTCGGCCGTGAGGACTTCAGTCCATCTGTCAGCTAGCAGATCTTGATCAGCTTGAAGCTGCGGCTGCTTTTTCCTCAGGCTATTTGCCATGGCCATAAGCCGGCGCTTGAAGCGCTCTTGTTTGATGGGATCCTCTGGTACGGTGAATTCACCGTTGCCGAGGCTTGCCTCGTCTTCGGAGGGGGCATGTAATTGTCATCCTCCTCCTCTCCGTCTGCCGCTCTCTCAGGAGGGCTGGCTTCTCCATCCTCCTGCTCTAAATCATGCTGGAGGGGATTGTTGTTGTCTTCGGCACTATCCGGAGTGTTATTATCTCCTATGCCGGTATCACCACTTTTGCTTTGGCAGGACTTAGAGCGGCGCCGCTGACGTCGGCGCTTGGGTTGCTTCTTGGAGGGGTCATCCTCCGCTATCTCGTCGCCATTGCCTTCATTGGGTGTATCCACCATGTATATGTCATATGACGAGGTAGCTTTCCAGTGCCCTATAGGCGCTGGTTCATGTTCGTCTCCTACATCGTCGTCCATACCGTCGATGTCTTCGGAGTCGAAGTCGAGCATGTAGGTTAAGTCATCGACAGTGGCTACGAAGTGGGTGGTGGGTGGGCGTCGAATTTCTTCGTCATCCGCATCCCAATCCTGTTGGCCATAGTCCGACCAGGGCTCTCCTGACAAAGAGAGAGACCTTAGTGAATTCAGAATGTCGCCGAAGGGCGAGTGCTGAAAGATATCCGCGACAGTGAATTCCATGATCGGCGCCCAATCGGATTCGATTGGCAGGGGCGCGGGCGGTTCGGAGTCAGAAAAAGAGTCCGGCACCCTGGAGTCACGGGTTGCGCAAAGGGTTAGGCTGGTGTTCGGCTCGATCGGCATTGGGACTGCAGCCCCTAAGGCGGTGTCTAACCACCCGTCCTCGATTGGCGCAGTTGGCTCCGAGCTAAGGGTCGGAGCTGATGCGGGCGCGGCCTCTGGGGTACTGCTCGGCGGCACAGCTAGGTCATACCCATCATGACAGTGCGGCACACCCAGCTGTGGCTCGGATCTGTCGAAGATCAAGTCTCCGCGGATGTCGGCCGTGTAGTTCAAACTTCCAAATCTGACCTGATGGCCAGGGGCGTAGCTTTCAATCTGCTCCAGATGGCCAAGCGAATTAGCCCGCAGTGCAAAGCCGCCGAATACGAAGATCTGTCCGGGGAGAAAAGTCTCACCCTGGACCACATCGCTATCGATGATAGTAGGAGCCATCAAGCTTAACGGCGACGACACAGAGGAACTCTCAATGAAAGCACCAATGTCGGTGTCAAAACCGGCGGATCTCGGGTAGGGGGTCCCGAACTGTGCGTCTAGGCTGGATGGTAACAGGAGGCAGGGGACACAATGTTTTACCCAGGTTTGGGCCCTCTTGATGGAGGTAAAACCCTACGTCCTGCTTGATTAATATTTATGATATGGGTAGTACAAGAGTAGATCTACCACGAGATCAGAGAGGCTAAACCCTAGAAGCTAGCCTATGGTATGATTGTATGTTGTGGTTGTTGTCCTACGGACTAAAACCCTTCGGTTTATATAGACACCGGAGAGGGTTAGGGTTACATAAGGTCAGTTACAAAGGAGGAGATATCCATATCCATATTGCCTAGCTTGCCTTCCACGCCAAGTAGAGTCCCATCCGGACACGAGACGAAGTCTTCAATCTTGTATCTTCATAGTCTAACAGTCCGGCCAATGGAGATAGTCCGGCTATCCGGAGACCCCCTAATCCAGGACTCCCTCAGGTAGGATAAAACCAACACCCATTCTTCTTATGGCTTCGGGAGGAATTTCATCACCTACATCACAAGTGCCATTTTGCTCCACTTGGGAGCCGTTATTCTCATAAAACTCCACATTACACGTCTCCTCAATAAGTCTCGTGGACTTACTGAGGACACGGTAAGCATGAGAGTTTGTAGCATAACCAACAAATATGCCCTCTTGAGCTCTAGCCTCAAATTTAGACAAACGAACACCTTTCTTGAGAATGAAACACTTACACCCAAACACCCAAAATTACTTGAGGTTGGGCTTGTTATCGGTGAGTATCTCATATGGAGTCTTGTTCAAGCCTTTGCGGAGATAGAGCCCATTGGATGCATGACACGGGGTGTTGATGGCTTCTGACCAAAAGTTGTATGGCGACTTGAACTCCGCCATCATGGTCCTTGCCGCATCCATCAACGTCCGGTTCTTCCTCTCCGCTACACCATTTTGTTGAGGAGTGTAAGGTGCGGAATATTGATGCTTGATCCCCTCATCACTAAGAAACTCATCCAAGGTGTAGTTCTTGAACTCGGTGCCGTTGTCACTTCTTATTGTCAAGATCTTTGCATTGTGTTGGCGTTGAGCTTCATTTGCAAAGTCAATTATGGTTTGTTGGGTCTCACTCGTCCTCTTGAAGAAGTACACCCAAGTGTATCTTGAATAGTCATCCACAATCACCAAGCAATACTTTCTACCCCCAAGATTGTCAAAGGATGGAGGCCCAAAGAGATCCAAGTGAAGGAGCTCCAAAGGCCTCTTTGAGTAAATGATAGTCGTGGGAGGGTGAGCCTTCTCATGTAGCTTTCCTTCAATGCAAGCACTGCAAGCACGGTCTTTGGAAAAACTAAAATTTGTTAGTCCACGGACATGGCCTAAACGGCGATGCCAAAGCCATCCCACGTCAACTTTAGCCATTAGGCATGTCGCGTTCTTAGTGGGTCGCTCCGAAAAGTTAATCACATAGAGACCATTCTTGACATGCCCAACAAAGGCTACTTTAAGATTCTTGCTCCACAGAGGGCCACGGTATCAATATCAAAGAAAGTGGCAAAGCCCATGATTGCAAGTTGACAAACGGAAAGTAAATTGTATGCAAGGGACTCGACAAGCATGACCTTCTCGGTCGAGAGATCATGAGAAATGACAACCTTGCCAAGTCCCAATACCTTAGAGGACGAGGCATCACCCCACTCGACATTGGTGGGCATAGATGGAATCTTGTGCACGTCCACCACCAAGTCCTTGCTTCCGGTCATATGATTAGTGGCTCCACTATCGAGCAACCATGGTCCCCCACCGGAAGCAAACACCTACAAGAGATCAATGCTTGGTTTTAGGTACCCATTTTGTAATGGGTCCTTTGATGTTAGTGACAAGGGTCTTAGGAAGCCAAATAGACCATTCAACGTACTCATAAGGAGAACCAACAAATTTAGCATAAACATGCCCATCACTAGCACTGCATAACACATAGGAAGGGTTTCTAAGTGCATCTAGTGCCCGTTAGTGATTTTGGTGTATTGAAGACTTATAGGTTAAGGGACTAATGTGTTTGAGTGTACACAGGTATATAAGTCTATGCGAAGTTTGATATTTACAGAGAAAGTCGACCCCTAAAATGAGGTTCTTCAACTAAAGACTTTGGATTTCTGAAGACTTTCTGAAGACTTTGAAAGTGAAGAAATTGGTGCAATCCTGAAGACTTGGTGTTCATTTGAGGAACATGAAGCGTGAAGACTTTTGTTTTCGTAGTTTCATTTTCTCTTTCTTGATTCATAGGAAACACCGTCCTGTTAAAGGGGGTCGAGGAAATACTAAGGAAAAAATTCCATATGATGCTCAACTCAAAATCCTACACCTACCAATCCCTTCGAGTGAAGCCATTGGAAATCTCATACAGTTCAGTCATATTCTTCAGTGATAGAGACTAAGTTCTTCTGGTCTCTGAGGACTTTGTTCTGACTGAGGAGTTAGGAATTCGCCAGTGCGGATTGCCTACACAGTGAGGAACATGATAGCCCGGAGGATTTTGCTACTCAAAATTTCGATCGTTGCTGTGCCATGCGCCAGCTGTCCCAAAATATCTACCCACCTAATGGTCATATCATTGAACGGCATTTATGTCTTATCATGTCGGGCTACTCCCTAGGCTATAAATAGCCGCCCCCTACAACCACTAGCTGGTTGGCTGCTCCGAGAGAAACTGACACTTGTCATTTGAGAGCATCCCATCCTCCGAGGACTTTGAGCGAAAATCATCAAGTGAGGAAAACCCAAACCCAAACACCTACAAACCCTAAGTGATTGAGCATCACTGAAGAGATTGATCCTGCGAGGATCCGACGCCTGTTACCTTTGAAGATTGTGCTTCTTCCAGACGGTTAGGCGTCAAGGTCTAGAGCATCCAAGAGGAATTGTGGATCGCCGAGTGACCAAGTTTGTGAAGATTCGGAAGTCACCTGAAGACTTACCACGAGTGATTGGGCGAGGTCTATGTGACCTTAGCTCAAGGAGAATATGGTGAGGACTGTGTGTCCGGGACTGTGTGTCCTCAGGTTTAAATACCTAGCCGCTCCAACCAGATGTACAACTAAGATAGTAGTTGGAACTGGTCTACCAAATCATTGTATTCACCAAGCTCACTGGTTCTATTTCCTCAACTCTTTCATTTCCTCATAACTGTGTTGAGTGCTTGTTCGTATCTGTGTTTGAAGACTTTGACTGAAGACTTTCTCAATTTCCTCAGTTCAATTTCTTCACTCTGTCTTCATCCTGTGTTATCCTATGTTTACGCTTTTTGTACTCTGTGCTTGTCTTCATTTCATCATGATGACTATGCTTGTGTTCTATTATGTTTACTTTTGAGTACTTATTCCACTGCTAGTAGTTCTTCGCTAAGGAATTTCCTCACCTGTAAATTCCTCATTGAAGAATTCATAAAAATTGCCTATTCACCCCCGCCCCTCTAGTCGATATAACGCACTTTCAATTGGTATCAGAGCAAGGTACTCCCTTGTTCTGTGTGATTTTGGTTTAACCACCTGGAGTTTTAGTTATGTCGACCACAAGAATGAAGATTGTGTCATGCCCCATCTTTGATGGTCACGAGTATCCCAAGTGGAAGGCCATGATGAAGAAGCGCCTCATGGCGATGAACAGCGAGCTGTGGACCGTCACTGAGATTGGTCTGACTGATCTGTGCAAGATGGCGGAAGTTGATGACATTCGCAAGTACACTCTTCTAAACCTCACGGCAAAGGATGTCATCTGCTCCTGTATGTCTCAAAACCAATTCAGAAATATCATGCATCTTGATCATGCAAAGCTTATCTGGGACCGTCTCTCTGAGGTCTATGAAGGTCATTGAACTCGTCATGATCCTTGGTTTGAGGACTTCAAGGAATCTCTCAAAGCGATGACATTCGAATCAGAATCATCATCTTCTGCATCATGCCTTATGGCAAAAGATGCTAAGGTAACTGAATGCTATCTATCTGAATCCAGTGATGATGAATCTGGTGATGAATTTGGACCCAGCTATGTCAAACTTGCTTCCCTTGCCACTAAACAACAAAGACCTTTGGAAAAAGTTCAATACATGCTAAATAAGAGTGATGATATGTTGGGAGAAGAAATGGATCAATCCAAAGCTTTGGCTGAGAGTCTTCAGAGGCTTCAGTCTAAGTTTGACACCCTTCAAGGTCATCATAACACTCTCTTATCTGATCATGAGAAGCTTTCATATGAATTTCTTCAAAGAAAGCGAGATCTTGAAAAACTAAGAGTGAGTTATGAAGATCTTCAGAACGAGCGCGATTCATTACTTGCTCAACAAATCAGCGCTTCTCAGGAAGAATTTGTTCCTCCATGCTTGAAGTGCATTGAACATGAATCTGCTAATTCTTCACCTGAATGTTCAAATGTTGCTGATGTTTCAAATTCTTCACCTGCCTATGCTACCACTAATTCCTCATCTGAGGACATTGCTAGTATCACTAAAGATGCAGGGCTGAAGGAATTGTACATGACAGGCATGTACAAAAGCCTTAAAGGGCATCGGACTCTTTGTGATGTGCTTAAAAAGTAGATCCTCAACAGGAACCCTAGGAAAGAGGGTATTGCCTTTGAGAGGAAACTCAATGCTGATGGTACATATTGGAAGCCTGAGCAGTACCCCAACACCTCATGGGTTGTTGCAAAGGGACCTCCAGTTGATCCATCTAACTTATCTGGCTTTGCATGTGAATCTCCTCATTTTGATGATGAGTCATTTGACTCCAACTATAAACTGTTCAAAAATCAGAATGGTGAAATATTTGCTAGATATGTTGGCACTAACTGCAGGAACGGTCCTCCTATGAAGAAAATCTAGGTTCCCAAAAGGTGCCTTGAAAGTATTCAAGTGAATGTCCTCAGGACACCACTTGTGAAGAATAGGAACCCCAGATCAAGTTCTTCATATGGACCAAATTCCTCAAAAGGATCAAAGTCCTCATATGAATATCATCGTGCTAACAACTTTGTTTCCCAGGGAAGAGCTAAGGGCTATGAATATGAGCATTATTCTTCTAATCATTATGTTCATAAGTCCTCGAAGAATTTATCTGCTTATTCATATGCTTATCCTAACCCCTCATATGTGAAACGAAATGGACTGGCTTCTATGCCACCTTTCTCGTATGGAGCTCGCAGAGTGATGAACTCTTTGCCACCCCTTCAGATGTGGGTGGTGAAGAAAAAGAACCAATCTCTTCTGCAGGGTCAGGTCTCCAGACGTACATAATCGTCTGAAGAATTTGCTGGAGACCTGAGTGTGCCTAAAAGGACGCAGGCTAATCATGAAGAAATGAACTTTCATTTCTCACGTCCTCATACTGCTTTATCTGTTCTACTACTTGATGAAATTGATCTGATGAATTGTGATGCCATATTCTTCACTGATGAAGTATATGAAGTTCATAAGCTACACTAATTCATCTGCAGGATGATCAACCCAAAGCCACTGAGTGGGTCCTCAATAGTGGATGTACAAATCATATGACTGGTGACAAGAATCTATTGATGGATGCTCCCTTATCACCATCACATCTGAAGTATATCATCTTTGCTTACAAAGGCAAAAGTCGGGTATTGGGTCTAGGTAAGGTTGCGATCTCAAAGGATCAACACATGGACAAAGTCATGCTTGTCGAGACCTTAGGATACAACCTCATGTCTGTCTCAATGCTTTGCGATCTTGATATGGTAGTTGTCTTTGGCAAGTATTGTTGTGTTGTGATCATGGAAGCTGACAATTCCAAAGTCTTCGAAGGCTTTAGGAGAGGAGACTTGTATATTGTTGATTTCTCTATAGGACCACAACCAGCCGTGTGCCTACTTGCAAAAGCTTCAGAAGGTTGGCTCTGGCATCGACGACTTGGTCATGCAGGCATGAGGAATTTGCACACGCTTGCAAAGAAGAAGCATGTCATTGGCATTGAGAATGTCAAATTCCTCAAGGATCACTTATGCGGAGCCTGTGAAGCTGGAAAGATGACCAAGGCCAAGCATCCAGCGAAGACAATCGTGACTACCACTCGACCATTTGAATTGCTTCATATGGATCTTTTTGGCCCTAATCATTATTCTGCTGTTACAAATGATGCGTCTCTATATGGCTTTGTTATTGTTGATGATTACTCTCGTTACACATGGGTACACATTGTCACTTACAAACATGAAGTGCGGGAAATCTTCAAACGATTTTCCTCGAGGGCTTCAACCAACTTTGGTGTGAAGATCAAGCACATCAGAAGTGACAATGGAACTGAGTTCAAGAATTATGGTCTTGATGACTATCTTGATGAACTTGGTATCACTCATGAGCTATCTGCTCCTTATACTCCTCAGCAGAATGGCGTCATGGAGCGCAAGAATAGAACTCTTGTTGAGATGGCTCGCACTATGCTTGATGAATAAAAGACACCTCGTCGTTTCTGGATTGATGCAATTGATACTGGGTGCCACATCATCAACAGAGTATATCTTCATAAATTCTTCAAAAAGACTGCCTATGAACTCCTCACTAACAAGAAACCCAATGTAAGTTATTTCGAAGTCTTTGGTGCTAAATGTTGGATTAGAGATCCTTATCACAACTCAAAATTTACACCGAAAGCACATGAAGGTTTCATGCTTGGTTACGGAAAGGACTCGCACACCTATAGAGTCTTCAACAACGTTCTTCACAAGGTTGTTGAAACAGTAGATGTGCGGTTCAATGAAACTAATGGCTCGCAGGGAGAGCACCTACCTTCTGTGATAGATGAACCAGCACCTGAGGAAGCTATCAAGTTCAAGGCAACTGAGGATGTCATTCCTACTGAAGAATCTGCTGAAGAATTCATTCCAGAACATGAAGAACGTCGAGCTAATGCACCTGAAGAAAATACTGAAGAAAATGGTGCTGAAGAAAATGCTGATCAAATTCCTCAACGACAACCAGCTCATCCTCGCATTGCAAAAGAAGTGCAAGTTGAAAAGATCATCAATGACATTAAAGCGCCAGGTCCTCTCACACGCTCAAAAGCTTCACATTTATCTAACTTTTGTGGGCACTATGCTTTTGTCTTTATCACAAAGCCCACTAAGGTAGATGAAGCATTTCTGGAGCCTGAGTGGATTCAGGCCATGCAAGAAGAATTACATTAGTTCGAGCTCAACATCGTCTGGGAACTGGTCAAACATCCAGATCCTCGCAAGCACAATATCATTGGCACAAAATGGATCTATCGCAACAAGCAAGACGAAAATGGCCTTGTGGTAGGGAATAAGGCACGGCTTGTAGCTCAAGGCTACACACAGGTTGAAGGAATTGATTTCGATGAAACTTTTGCACCTGTTGCTAGACTTGAGGCTATTCGCATATTACTTGCTTATGCTAACCATCATGATATCACTCTATATAAAATGGATGTGAAAAGTGCATTCCTCAATGGTAAGCTTGAGGAAGAAGTATATGTTGCTCAACCCCCAGGTTTTGAAGATCCAAAGCATCCTGACAAAGTCTTCATACTCAATAAGGCCCTCTATGGCCTCAAGCAGGCCCCACAGGCGTGGTATGATACTTTGAAGGAATTCCTTATGAAGAAAGGCTTCAAACCCGGTTCACTCGATCCTACTCTTTTCACTAAATCTTATGATGGTGAATTGTTTGTGTGCCAAATATATGTTGATGATATTATCTTTGGTTGTACTGACCAACGTTATAGTGATGAATTTGCCTATATGATGAGTGAAGAATATCAAATGTCTATGATGGGAGAATTGAAATTCTTCTTAGGTCTTCAAATTCGTCAACAACGCAATGGCATATTCATATCTCAGGAGAAATACCTCAAGGATGTACCGAGGAAATTTGGCATGCAAGATTGCAAAGGCGTCAAAATTCCTATGCCCACAAATGGCCATCTGTGCACTGATGAAAATGGTATCGACTTCGATCATAAGGTATACCACTCCATGATTGGTTCTTTATTGTAATTATGTGCATCTAGGCCTGATATTATGCTTAGTGTTTGCATGTGTGCCCGATTTCAAGCTACACCGAAGGAATCACACCATAAGGCTGTGAAGCATATTCTTCGATATCTAGCTCACACACCAACACTTGGATTATGGTACCCCAAAGGCTCGGCTTTTGATCTCATTGGATATTCTGACTCTGACTATGCTGGTGATCGTGTGGACCGCAAGTCAATATCTGGTACATGTCATTTCCTCGGACGATCTTTGGTCTGTTGGTCCTCGAAGAAACAGAACAGTGTATCACTATCTACTGCTGAAGTTGAGTACATTGCCGCTGGTTCTTGCTGTGCTCAATTGCTATGGGTGAAGCAAAATCTCAAGGACTACGGCGTCAACATGAAGAATGTGCCTCTCTACTATGACAATGAGAATGCCATCAAGATTGCTCATAACCCAGTTCAGCACTCGAAGAAAAAGCACATTCAGATTCGTCATCATTTTCTTCGTGATCATGTGTTGAAGGGCGACGTTTCTATTGAGCATGTGAAGACTGAAGAACAGCTAGCCAATATCTTCACAAAGCCCTTGGATGAGAAGAGATTTAGCAAGTTGCGGTGTGAGATAAATATCTTAGAATCTTCGAATGTTCTTTGAAAAGGACACTCATCCTAACACTTATGCAAAATTGATGACTTAGATGTGCAACACATGAAGAAATGTTTTTCTTCAATCAATGAAGAATAACAATCTAAGTGTGAAGAAATTAACGAAGAATTTGATTCTCAGAACCCTATGACAATTGTACACGGTGTCTGAAATCATTATTATTATACGGTGGGTCATGCCACCACCAAAAGTTGAAAATCCTCAATTTGAGTTTTTTTGTGTTGAAATTCCTCAGTTGTTCAAATTCTTCAACTTTGCATTGTTTTCGTCGTTTTTCTTCATTGGCTATTTCTTCAAGTTGGTTTTCCTGCTAAGTGAATGTGATCGGACCCTTCCCCCTCTATGCTATGCTCAACCCAGTCTGTTCACAAATTCTTCATGTGCGTTCTATTTGAAACTCGTTCAAAATCTTCACTGTGTCCTTGTCAGCTGAAGAAATTGCGAACGGAACTTTAAAACCTATCTTATCTAAATTTTCGGCTTTGCCGCTCAAACCGTTCTGCATCCCACGATATACTTATCTATCCACCCACGATCGCACACGATCTCCACTTCTCAGTACGTGGGAGACACATGTCAAGCGAATGAGAAGGGTCAGGGGCATATCCGTCCAATTTCTTTGGGCGAACAGTTTTTCACCATGGCTATAAATACCCCCTTCCCCTTCCTCACTTCCTTTACTCCGCTCGATCTCTCTCCAGCTCAAGCTTCTCAAACCCTAGCACCGCCGCTACATCATCATCGCCGGTGAGGAAAAGCTTCACTGCCTCGACCTCATCGCCGTCATACTCGCGCCGGCCGCGGAAATCTTCACTCCGCCGCTGCCGTAGCTGTCTTCCTCCGCCAAGTTAGGGCGTGGAAGATCTGCACTGATGAACTTCACATCTCCACATACCAGTTCGTCGTGTTCTTCGTCTACGGTAATTAAAAGTTACTTTTAATGCCCTCTTTGATTCAAATGTTTTCTTCAAAATCCTCAAAGGTGTTTTTCTTCATATCTTCACACACTAAAACACCTCACATGTCATCTATTCTTGATTCGTTTCTCTAAGCTATGTTTTTCTTCAAGATTCCTCAAATGTGTGGATTTTCAATCTATACATCTCTGGAACCTAAGACAAAGAACGCTTAGTGAAATTCTTCAAGACTCATCTGGTCAAATTCCTCAAACTTGTTCTTTATAAAAAACCTTCTGAGAACGCATATGACCTCTCCAAATTCCTCGCGACTATACTATGTTCACAGGTACTCATGTCAGCTGCTGAATCACTAGGTTCTCATCAACTTAACTCATTGGCAGCGTTCCTCGAAGAAAAGTTGCATACCTCCTCAGAGAATTCAATTGTTCAAATTCCTCAACTGAAGAAAATGGCTGATGGTAAGAAGCCACAGAAAGGAGGAAAGAGGCCTAAGGTCAACACTGCCTTTGAAATACCTGAGGACATCTATGCTGGATACTGCACACCCCCTGGGGAAGATAAAAATCAGCGCAAAAGTGCGCATTCAAAAGATTGAGAGGAGATGGGCAAGAGAGTGGAGGGAGTACAGATATGTCACTCCCAAATATATGAAGAAATTTGCACTAAATCCTCCATGCCCAAGACCTCCGTCGGGACATGGCCAAATAGCTGATCCCACCAGCCTCAAGCGCGGTGAGGACTATCCTGATGAATGGGCCAAGCGCCAGGCCAAGTTGGTCAAACAAGCAAAAGATGCAGTGAGGAAATTCAACGAAGACTCTGCTGCCGCTGCTGCTGTTGAGGCCTCTGTAAAGCCGAAGAAGGCCATGCCAAAGAAGCCTGCTCACAAGCCCAGTGCTTCACCAGCAATGCCCTCACGGCCGAGTTCCTCAGCTATGCCCTCACGGCCAGATTCCTCAAAGCCCTCGCGGCAAATTCCTCACGCTGCTCATGCTCCTACAAAATCTTCAGCTCCTCCGCCAAAATCTTCAGCTGCCCCGACCAAATCCTCAGCACCTGTGCATCTCACCACGTGCCAAAGGACCACAGGCATATCTATTGCCTTAGGAGCCTCTGCAAGTTCCTCAGCTGCTCCCTCTCTTCTGAAGAAGAAGACTACTGCTGGACGAGGTCCTCGACCAAGTCCTCACAAGAAACAAGTTGCTTTCCAAGTGCCCTCTAATGATGATGAAGCCGATGATGAAGAACTTGCCGAAATCATTGGAGACAGGCAAGTCAGGGCCGCTAGAGCCAAGGGCACAAGTGTGCCTCTACTTTTGGATCCAAAGTTGATCCTCGAATACATTGATGTTTGGCACAAGGACCCCAACACTCCCATGCCTGACTTCAAGCTGACTCCTGGCCAAAGTCATATGTTGACTCACTTCATACAAGAAGAGAAATGGAAGTTTGAGAAGGCCGGGCAAATCAAGAAAGCGCAGTACAAGAAGGAGCGCTATCTGAAGAAAAATGTTGTCCCTATGACAACTGAAGAACTTGTCACTATTCAAACTAAGATCAAGAAACTCAGTGATGAATTTGACGCACACCGCGCTGATTGGCTTGGAGCCAAGGTTCGTTTTGTGAGACTTGCTGATAACTTCACCTCAAATGTTGCAGCCCCAAAGCAACAGGAAATTCCTCAGGCTGAAGCATCTGCTCAGCCGACTAAAGAAAATGCCAGCACCGCTGATGACAATCAGGTTGCTGAAGCAAATATGAGTTCCAGGGCTGGTGACTGCATTCCAGCCGCTGAAGAAATTGCCAGGGCATCCACTAGTGGTGCGCCTGAAGAAAATGAAGAAGTCAGGGCAACTGCATCAGTTGTACCTGAAAAAATTCAACCCAATTCCTCTGCTCCTCCTGCACCTACACCAACTCCAATCCTTCCATCTGCATCAGATGTGAAGAAGACTAAGGCTGCAGAGCGTGCAACAGTGAGGAAAAGGAAGGCATCAACTTCATCAGATTCTTCAGCCTCGAAGAAGATGAAGCCACTGACAAGCTCGTTTGCAAACCTGAAGATATCAACACCTGGGTCTTGGACTGGATGACCGAAAATACTCACTATAAGGCACCGGCCTCTGAATTGCTTCATGCCCTGCCCATCAGTCCACCCAGTGAAGGAGCTCGCTGCCTGTATCATCAACCAGAACTCATAGCTCATTACATGAAGTGTTAATGAAGCCTTTGAAGCCTGGTCAAGCCCCAAGGACCAAATTCCTCGTGAAGGATTTACTCTATGTGCCCAGAACCGTCTATCGCATTCTAGTGAGGACAATGAGTCCCATCAAAGGCCACGACTCATCTGATGAGGAAATAGTTGGCATCATGAAGAATCTGCTATTCAACATCATTCATAGCATTCCTATCAACTATCACGATTTCTTCATGAGGACTATGGCAAATGCTGCACTTTCTCCGTTTGAGCTGAAACCTTATGCACCTTGGATTATGAGATTCCTCAGGACAAGGTCTTCACTCAACTACAAGGCTGATTTTCAGAATCACCTTAGCTATCTGCCCCCGATTGAAGTCCTCAAATAGGCTTTTACTTCAACTTATGAAAAGGGCAAGGCTCCTGCAGTCATTGATGAAGGCATTCGTCCATTGGATGGTCAGTTTCGTAAAGCTGCATCTTATTCCACCAATGATGACTCTGCCACACATGACTCTTCTGCCAATGCACCCAAGTCTACTCCTCAAGCCATTGCTCCTCGTGTGATGACTGACCGAGAGCTTCTGCTTAGTCTTCACCGGAAGGTGGATCGAAACCATAAATGGGTTAAGCGTCAGTTTGGTTCATTTCTTCACAACATGACTGCTACACACAATGCAGTGAAGAAAAACCATTACTACCTCCATGAAGTCTTCGGTCGCACCTGGGCCATTCTATCACATCTGTATGGTGAAAGATCTCAAGAAAATGGGTCTCAAGGAAGATTTTGACTGGTCTGTACCTCCACCGAAGAAATTCAAGAAGGTCAAGGTTCCTTCTTTGGTGTCTAGCTCATATTCTTCATCACGCGATACCGACGAGTACAAAGACTTGGACGACACTGCGGCAGGCCCTTCCACGACAAACGACCCCAACAATGCTGGCGCTCCTTCATCAACTTGATATTCTTCAAGGGCGTTAGTCCTCATTTTTGATCCTTTTGGTCATTCGATGACAAAGGGGGAGAATTTTGAGTTAGTCTTCAAGCGGGTCTGTCTATATGGGCGTTTTTTTTGCTAAGTTACAACTCTCGTTCTTCTGAAACTTTATTGGATCGAGTTGTAAACTTAAATCCGATGGTGCTCTAATACGTTTGGTGTTTCTTTCTGCATGCTTATTCCTCATATATGTTAATGCACGCATGCTAAATTACATCAGTCACCATATTTCATCATGCATTTCAAATTCCTCATTATGATATGTCAAATGTGTGTATGAATTACAAGATATAGGGGGAGATTTCCATGATTTTACTCTTCAAGTGTGCAATGCTTCAAAAGCAAATTCCTCATCATGCACATCTTCAGGGGGAGTTCTTATATATCTTGCAATCAAATTCCTCAATATCAGTATTTCCACTTCATATGTTTATCCCCGTTGAAAACTTAACCTATATTGTCATCAATCACCAAAAAGGGGGAGATTGTGAGTGCATCTAGTCCCCTTAGTGATTTTGGTGTATTGAAGACTTATAGGTTAAGGGACTAATGTGTTTTTGAGTGTACACAGGTCTATAAGTCTATGAGGAGTTTGATATTTACAGAGAAAGTCGACCCCTAAAAATGAGGTTCTTCAACTGAAGACTTTGGATTTCTGAAGACTTTGAAAGTGAAAAAATTCGTGCAATCCTGAAGACTTGGTATTCATTCGAGGAACATGAAGCGTGAAGACTTTTGTTTTCGTAGTTTCATTTTCTATTTCTTGAGTCATAGGAAACACCGTACTGTTAAAGGGGGTCGAGGAAATACTAAGGAAAAATTTCCATGTGATGCTCAACTCAAAATCCTACACCTACCAATCTCGTCGAGTGAAGCCATTGTAAATCTCATACAGTTCGGTCATATTCTTCAGTGACAGAGACTAAGTTCTTCTAGTCTCTAAGGAATTTGTTTTGACTGAGGAGTTAGGAATTCGCTAGTGCGGATTGCCTACACAGTGAGGAACATGATAGCCCTGAGGATTTTGCTAATCAAAATTCCGATCGTTGTTGTGCCATGCGCCAGCTGTCCCAAAATATCTACCCACCTAACGGTCATATCATTGAAGGGCATTTATGTCTTATCATGTCGGGCTGCTCCCTAGGCTATAAATAGCCGCCCCCTACAACCACTAGCTGGTTGGCTGCTCCGAGAGAAACTGACACTTGTCATTTGAGAGCATCCCATCCTCCGAGGACTTTGAGCGAAAATCATCAAGTGAGGAAACCCCAAACCCAAACACCTACAAACCCCAAGTGATTGAGCATCACTGAAGAGATTGATCCTACGTGGATCCGACGCTTGTTACCTTTGAAGACTATGCTTCTTCCAGACGGTTAGGCGTCAAGGTCTAGAGCATCCAAGAGGAATTGTGGATCACCGAGTGACCAAGTTTGTGAAGGTTCGGAAGTCACCTGAAGACTTACCACGAGTGATTGGGCGAGGTCTGTGTGACCTTAGCTCAAGGAGAATATAGTGAGGACCGTGTGTCCTCAGGTTTAAATACCTAGCCGCTCGAACTAGATGTACAACTGAGACAACAGTTGGAACTGGTCTACCAAATCATTGTCTTCACCAAGCTCACTGGTTCTATTTCCTCAACTCTTTCATTTCCTCACAACTGTGTTGAGTGCTTGTTTGTATCTGTGTTTGAAGACTTTGACTGAAGACTTTCTCAATTTCCTCAGTTCAATTTCTTCAGTCTGTCTTCATCATGTGTTATCCTGTGTTTACGCTTTCTGTACTCTGTGCTTGTCTTCATTTCATCATGATGACTATGCTTGTGTTCTGTTATGTTTACTTTTGAGTACTTATTCCGCTGGTAGTAGTTCTTCTCTAAGGAATTTCCTCACCTGCAAATTCCTCATTGAAGAATTCATAAAAAACGCTTATTCACCCCCCCCCCTCTAGTCGATATAACGCACTTTCAGGGTTAAAGTTGTCGGCTTTGTTGGATGGGGTGGCTTTGCCATTCTTGACACCACCACCCTTCAAATTGTTCTTATTCTCCTTAGATGCAACCTCTCCCTCCTTCACAAAAGTTTGCTTGAGAGGAGGAGGTCGTTTGGCCTTGTCATTCTTCTTCTTGTTCTTGGACTTGGGTGCGAACCCAATCCCTTCCTTGGCCACAACTTCCTTTTGATTGCTCAAAAGGTCGTTGAGGTTCTTCTCACCTTGTATGCACGACACTAGGCCTTTCTCAAGTTGCTCCTTCAAATTTGCATTCTCCTCAACAAGATGCACATGCTCACAACAATGGTTAGTAGCCTTTGCATTATCAATTAAAACCATATGAGGAAAAGTGGCTTTCTCCTTGGTTAGGAGTTGATCATGAGACTCTTTGAGGATAGCATGAGCACCCTTCAAGGCCTTGTGAGCCTTGTAAAGTAAATCAAACTCCTCTTTGAGTCTAGCAAGATCAATCCCAAGTTTGGCCTTATCGGAGTTTAGCACACGAGATACAACAAGGGCATGATCAAGATCTTTCTTCAATTTAGCATGGTCATCGTTGTGTGACTCCTCAAGAGCCAAACGATGACCGCGCTCTTCCTCAAGAGCATTGGAGAGATCTGAAATCTCACCGGCATAGTCACGACTATGCTCCTCCATCTTAGAAATGGTATCTTCGTGAGCGTCGATCATGTCATTAGCTTCACCAAGTTGTTCCAAGAGAGCAACGAAGTGCTTCTTGGATTTACCCTTGAGCTTACTCATAAAAGACTCAAATTCATTTTCCTCCATATTAGACCCCTCACTTTCATCAATGCAATCCGTGAAAGAAGGATTAGTAATGTTGGTACTTTTGATGTTGGGGGTTAGGGCATCTCCAGCCGTTCGGCCCCCCAGGACGCCTAAATAGAGCGGTCTGGGGGCGTACCGGCGCTAGTTCGGCCCCTGGGGGCGACCTAGCGCCCAGTCACGCCCCCACGCGCCGGCCCCTGGATGCAGGAAATTTAAACTTGGTCGTTCCCGCTCACAAAAGACGCCGCAAATCCGGCGATCGGACGTAGTCTGCGTTACAAAAAACAGGGTTCGCGTGCGCAATGATTCACTCGGCGGGGTCGGCTCCAGGCGTTGGCGGAGTCGGCGTGCGCGGGCTCGGCGGTGTCGGAGCTGCTTCGGTGCTGGGCTGTGTCGGCGCGGCTTCGGCACTGCTGGGCGGCGACGTAGAGGCGTCGTTTGGGATTGGCGTCCGGGTGGTCGTGGGCGTCGTCGGCGTCATCAGCGTTGCCGTCGGCAGCTCGTTCAGGATGAGGCCACGCTGCACCAGGTACCATGCCTTGAGCTTCTCGTCGTTGCTCTGGAGCATGTCCGCCCCGCTCATCAGAAAGGCCATGTCGGTGTTCCTCTTCTTCGCGGCGACGTTCGTCCGGAGCAGGTCGAGTTTGATGGCGTTGTTCTTCATCAACGACGACCACCGCGCCTCGGTCTTCTCTTCGCGCAGGACGGCCCGGGCCTGCGCGTCGGCGAGGCAATGCTCGATGGACTCCTGCACTCGCGCGGTTGCCGCGTCGGCGTTTTTCCCCTTCTTCGCCAACTTGTGGCCGTCCGGCCGCCCCTCTGACGCGCCCGGAGTCGGCGCGTCCGGCTTGTATGTCTTCTTGGCCTTGTCGAGGGCACGCCGGACTTCCGCCCACTTCTCGCACTTGTCAATGCGCTTGTAGATGTGGAGGTGCTTGAAGTCGGTGTCTTGGTTGTCGCCCCAATACATGGCGAACATACGCAGCAGCTGATCCTCAACGCTGGCGCCGCTCTCCGGGCGAGCCGCGACCTCCTCGACGATTCCATGCCATTTGTTGCACGCCAACTGGACACGGCCCCAATGGTTCGCCATCGCCTTGGAGCCGCGCTGCATGTACACGCCTTTGAAGTAGGGGTCGACGAGCTTCCGTTCGTCGAACTCGGCCTTGATGCGGTCCCAGTACGTCTCCAAGCTATGGTTCGCGCCGGTGGTCGGGTCGAGGCAGATGACTTTCCATGCTTCGGCGAGGCATTCCTCCTCCTTGGACGTCCACTTGATGCGCGGTTCGCCTGACCTGGCCGCCCGCTTCTTCTTCTTCTGGCGCCCCTTCGCCGGAACAGGAGCCGGCTCATCCTCCTCCTCCTCATCCGGTTCCTGCGCGTCCTCGCCGTAGACGTAGCCAAGCTCGGCCTCCATGTCGCCACTGAGATCCACTACCTCGTCCTGGGTGGCGAACCCAGGAGAGGCGGCGGCCGCGGTCGATCCTGTCGCGATGATGTCGTCCATGTCGGCTCCCGTGTCGTCGGCGTCGCCGAGGTGTGAGAAGGGCAAAGGTCCACGGTAGAGATGGGGCATCGGCGTGGACGCGTAGGAAGCGGGCGGCGAGTAGTTGTATGGAGGGTACTGCACACCGACGAAGGCGGGCGAGGGTGTGCGCGTAGCGGGGTGACCATGAGGGAAGGGCACGTTCGGGTTGAACCCACCGTGCGCGTCGCCATCGGCGTAGCCGGGCGACGATGAACCCCATGGAGATCCGGCGCCTTGCTGTCCCCAGGGCGCGTACTGGGCGTGGCTAACGACGGGTGGATTCATCCCCGCCTGGTCGACCGATGAGGAATACGCCACCAAGCGCGCCGCATTGTCGCGGGCCTTCTTGGCAATGGCTATGTTCCGCCTGTCGGCGGTGACTACTTCGCGCCGCTGGACTTCCACCCTCCACTCGGCGTTCGACATGCCCGGCGGCTTCGATGGCGGCGCCCTCGGCTTCCTCTGCTTCGCCTGGACCACGGCGCCAGTCGCGTTTGCCGCCGCGCGCGGCATGGTGTACTTCTTCGGCGGCATGGCGGTGACTGGAAGGCGAGTGGGAGGGGTTTGGCGGGAGGAAGGGGGAGAATGGCGGGAGGAAGGCGAGCGAGCGGGAGAGATGCGAGGGAAAAGCGTCAACAAACGGTGGGAAAATGCCCTCAGGTCGCTTCCAGGGCAGGCCCACGTGCCTTTTTCGCTTGCGCCGGCTCCCCAAGCGCCCCCCAGGGCGTCGGGTTCGGCCTGGGTCCGCCGGCACCAGTTTTGGCCCGAGCCGGCGAAAAACGGCCTTCTGGGGGCGCGACTGGGGCCTTTTTTTTGGCGCCGGCGCGGCAAAATCGCCTGGGGAGGCCCTGTTGGGGGCGCGGCTGGAGATGCCCTTACCTTGTTGGTGGCTTTAGCCATGAGGCACTTGGCGGTGATGTTCTCATTGGGTGAGTCGAAGAGAGACACCTGTGGAGTTGTCGCAATGGCAACGGAGGCCATGGCAACCGACTCACCGTCTTCATCATCATCATTGTACTCTTCTTGTGCCACCAACCCCTTGGGAGGAGTCTTCTTGGTGAAGTTGCTCTTGTTGGGGAAGGACTTGGCCTTGTCTTTTCAGATGAGCTTGCCACCATTGTCTTCCCTCTCTCATATGGGAACTCCGCAACAAAGTGGCTCACATTGCCACAATTATAGCAAGTCCTCACTCGTTGCTTGCTCTTCGCGCCACTTGAGTTGTTCTTGTTGAAGTTGGCCCTCGTGTTCTTCTTGCTCCAAAATTGCCTTGAAGCGAGAGCCATGTGCTCATGATAAGAATATTTTGTATCTTCGCGATTGCTCTCCTCTTCTTCCTCTTCATCCTCTTCTTCCACACTAACTTTGGCCTTCAAAGCAAGGTTGGGCTTCTTAGCTCCTTGAGAACGCAACACCGCATTGTCGGCGGTCTTATCCAAGATCCTCATTGCCACAAACTCATCCAACACCTCAACTGAGGACAAGGTGTGGAAGTCCGGCCTTTGACGGATGACGGAAGACATGGCCTTGTGGTAAGGCATCATGGCCTTGAGGAACTTGCGCTTGATCCACCTTACTTCCATGATCTCGGAGTGAGACCGTGAGAGTGGTTAACCTCTGGTAAAGCTCACGAGGTTCTTCATATTCATTCATTGCAAACTCATCGGCTTCATCTTGCACCACTTCATAGTTGGAGCGTTGAATGCTTGCGCTTCCCTTGTAAAGGGAGACAACATGGTGCCATGCTTCCTTGGCCATGGTGAAAGGTCAGAGACGTGCAAGATCTTCGGAAGGAATTGCATCTTGAATGATGAAGAGAGCATTCTCGTCGAATTGATGATCTGCGGCTTCTCTAGGGGTGAAGTTGCTTGGGTCATGCGGATAAAAAACATTGCTCAATGATTCTCCAAAGGTTAGTATTACCATGATTTAAATGACGTTTAAAGCGATATACCCAAGCGTCAAAATCCTCATTTTTCACAATCTTAGGAGGAGAGCCGGCATGATCTAAATGAGTGGAGGGAATAGTTCCTCCATAAGTAATGGGAGGTTCCACATGGGCAAAGATGCCACTACCATTTCTATCACTAGACAATGGAACTTTCTCACTAGTAGCTTCCCCTTTGTCAGAGTTAGCATCCGTCACCTTGTTAGTGGGATCGACCACTTCCAACGGTGCAGTGGATAATTTGAGACCATCAAGAAAGTCCATAAGCATGCCTTTGACCTCAGCCTTCATGGAGGTTTTCAATGTGTCCAAAGCCACATAAAACTCCTCACGTGAGACCAAGGTTTCCCCAATCGGCCGTAGACGAGGACGGAATCACACCGGGGTGCTCCTCCTCACCGTCTACGGTGTCAACCATACTCTTCGGATGACAAAGTCCTTAATAAAGAGACGAGGCTCTGATACCAATTGAAAGGATCAATATAGTTGACTAGATGGGGGGTGAATAGGCAACTAACAATTTTTAGCTTTTCTTTACCAATTTAAACTTTGCATCAAAATAGGTTGTCTAGATACGCAACTAGGTGAGCAACCTATATGATGCAACAACAATAAGTACACAAGCAAGCAAGGGATGTAACACAAGATAAGCTTGCACGAGTAAAGAGACAAGATAACCAAGAGTGGAGCCGGTGACGACGAGGATGTGTTACCGAAGTTCCTTCCCTTTGAGAGGAAGTACGTCTCCGTTGGAGCAGTGGGAGGCACAATGCTCCCCAATAAGCCACTAGGGCCACCATATTCTTCTCACACCCTCACACAATGCAAGATGTCGTGATTCCACTATTGGTGCCCTTGAAGGCAGCGACCGGACCTTTACAAACAAGGCTCGGGCAATCTCCACAACTTAATTGGAGGCTGCCAATGACACCACGAAGCTTCACCACAATGGAATATGGCTCCACGGTGACCTCAACCGTCTAGGGTGCTCAAACACCCAAGAGTAACAAGATCCGCAAGGGATTAGTGGGGGAATCAAATTTATCTTGGTGGAAGTGTAGATCAAGGCCTTCTCAACCAATCCCTAGAAAATCAACAAGTTTGATTGGCTAGGGAGAGAGATCGGGCGAAAATGGAGCTTGGGGTGGAAGAGGTTGTCAACTCGGAGAAGAAGACTCCCCTTTTATAGTGAAATAACAAATCCAACTGTTATCCACTAACTTAGCCCGCGGCGAGCGGTACTACTGCACGATACAAACGGTACTGCCGCAAGGGCCCGCGGTACTACCGCGAGGCACCGCGGTACTACCGTTGGCGCGGCAGGGCCTAAGACTAGTCCTGATGCGATAAGGCAGAGAGCGGTAGAACCGCTGGCGTGGTACTACCGCGCCCCCCTTGCGGTACTACCACAAGGCAGGAATAGTCTACGCTGGGAAGACACGGACATATTAAAATACATCCGTGGCTACTTCCGCTGTGTTTCGATCTATGCAAAAATCCGACACGGTACTACCGCAAGCCTGGAGCGGTACTACCGCACAAGGCGCGGATATAAAAAATTACATTCGCCCCTAGTTCCACTGGTGCTGCTGTGCAGGCCTGAGGCCACGGTACTAGCGCTTCAAAGAAGCGGTACTACCGTGAGCACCTGCGGTACTACCGTGCCCATGGCCGGTACTACCGCAGGGGCCTGCGGTACTACCGCTCTGAGGAGCAGTACTACTGCATGCCCCAGTTCAGCAACAGTAGGAGTCCTTCATTTTTTGCAGAGATACGGAGAAACGGAGGATGCTCCAAAGAGCCAAAGGAAAGGTGGTGCAGAAAGGAATAGACATGTACATGATGATTCCACCCAAACCTTTCCAACGCGGACCCCCTCTTAATAGTACGGCTTTCCTACGACTCAAATCCACCAAAAAGAAACGAAGAGAAACACCGTCTTCAATGAGCTTCGAGGGGCACCAAATTGTCTTGTGCTTAGACATGATATATCTGAAATTCTCAATACACACGATTAGTCCACAAAAGCATTGTCATCAATCACTAAAACTACTAAGGGATAAATATGCCCTTACATCATCTTTTGGCATCAATATTATGAATATGTGTATTACTACGATTGAGATTCAATAAACCATTCACCTTGGGTGTATGACCGCAGAAGGTTTTATTCATGTAAACAGAATAACAATTATTCTTTGACTTAAATGAATAACCGTATTGCCATAAACATGATCCAATCATATTATGCTCAACGCAAACACCAAATAACATTTATTTTAGGTTCAACACTAATCCCGAAGGTAAAGGGAGTGTGCGATGGTGATCTTATCAACCTTGGAATTACTTCCAACACACATCGTCAACTTGCCCTCAACTAGTATTTGTTCATTTTGTAACTCCTGTTTCAAGTTACTAATCATAGCAACTGAACCAGTATCAAATACCCAGGGGCTAATATGAACACTAGTAAAGTACACATCAATAACATGTATATCATATATACTTTTGTTCACTTTGCCATCATTCTTATCCGCCAAGTATTTGGGGCAGTTCCTCTTCTAGTGACCATTTCCTTTGCAGTAGAAGCACTGAGTTTCAGGCTTGGATCTAGCTTTGGGCTTCTTCATGGGAGTGGCAACTTGCTTGCCATTCTTCTTGAAGTTCCCTTTCTTTCCCTTGCCCTTTTACTTGAAACTAGTGGTCTTGTCAACCATCAACACTTGAGTGCTTTTCTTGATTCCTACCTTCGCCCATTTCAGCATCGCGAAGAGCTCGGGAATCGTTTTTACATCATCCCTTGCATATTATAGTTCATCACTGAGTTCCAGTAACTTGGTGATAGTGACTAGAGAACTCTGTCAATCACTATCTTATCTGGAAGATTAACTCCCACTTGATTCAAGCAATTGTAGTACCCAGACAATCTGAGTACATGCTCACTGGTTTAGCTATTCTCCTCCATCTTGTAGGAAATGTACTGTCAGAGGTCTCATACCTCTTGACACGGGCATGAGTCTGAAATACTAATTTCAACCTCTTGGAACACCTTATATGCTCTGTGGCGTTCAAAATGTTTTTTGAAGTCCCAATTCTAAGCCGTAAAGCATGGCACACTAAACTATCAAGTAGTCATCATACCGAGCTTGCCAAACGTTCATAACATCTGTCTCTGCTCCTGCAATAGGTCCATCACCTAGCGATGCATCAAGGACATAATTCTTCTGTGCAGCAATGAGGATAATCCTCAGATCACGAAGCTAGTCCGCATTATTGCTACTAACATCTTTCAACATAGTTTTCTCTAGGAACATATCATAAATAAAACGGGGAAGCTATATGCGAGCAATTGATCTACAACATAGATATGCAAATACTATCAGGACTAAGTTCATGATAAATTTAAGTTCAATTAATCATATTACTTAAAAACTCCCACTTAGAGAGACATCCCTCTAATCATCTACGTGATAACGTGATCCATATCAACTAAACCATGTCTGATCATCACGTGAGATGGAGTAGTTTTCAATGGTGAACATCACTATGTTGATCATATCTACTATATGATTCACGCTCGACCTTTCGGTGTTAGTGTTCCGAGGCTATATCTGTATATGCTAGGCTCGTCAAGTTTAACCCGAGTATTCTGTGTGTGCAAAACTGGCTTGCACCCATTGTATGTGAACGTAGAGCTTATCACACCCAATCATCACGTGGTGTCTCGGCACGACGAACTATAGCAACGGTGCATACTTAGGGAGAACACTTATACCTTGAAATTTAGTGAGAGATCATCTTATAATGTTACCGCCGAACTAAGAAAAATAAGATGCATAAAGGATAAACATCACATGCAATCAAATAAGCGACATGATATGGCCATCATCATCTTGTGACTTTGATCTCCATCTCCAAAGCACCGTCATGATCACCATCGTCACGGGCTTGACACCTTGATCTCCATCGAAGCATCGTTGTCGTCTCGCCAACTATTGCTTCTACAACTATCGCTACTGCTTAGTGATAAAGTAAAGCAATTACATGGTGAATGCATTTCATACAATAAAGCGACAACCATATGGCTCCTGCTAGTTGCTGATAACTGTTACAAAACATGATCATCTCATACAACAATTTATATATCATCACATCTTGACCATATCACATCATAGCAAGCCCTGCAAAACCAAGTTAGACATCCTCTACTTTGTTGTTGCAAGTTTTACGTGGCTGCTACGGGCTTCTAGCAAGAACCGTTCTTACCTACGCATCAAAACCACAATGATTTTTCGTCAAGTGTGCTGTTTTAACCTTCAATAAGGACCGGGCGTAGTCAAACTCGATTCAACTAAAGCTGGAGAAACAGACACCCACTAGCCACTTGTGTGCGAAGCATGGCGGTAGAACAAGTCTCATGAATGCGGTCATATAATGTCGGTCTGGGCCGCTTCATCCAATAATACCGCCAAATCAAAGTATGACATGCTGGTAAGCAGTATGACTATTATGGCCCACAACTCTTTGTGTTCTACTCGTGCATATAACATCTATGCATAGACCTGGCTCAGATGCCACTGTTGGGGGACGCAGTATTTCAAAAAAAATCCTACGATCACGCAAGATCTATCTAGGATATGCATAGCAACAAGGGGGGAGTGTGTATACATACCCTCGTAGACTGAAAGCGGAAGCGTTAAGTAACGCAGTTGATGTAGTCGAACGTCTTCGCGATCCAACTGATCAAGTACCGAACGCACGGCACCTCCGTGATCTGCACACGTTCAGCTCGGTGACGTCCCTCGTACTCTTGATCCAGCTGAGGCCGAGGGTGAGTTGCGTCAGCATGACGGCGTTTTGACGGTGATGATGAAGTTACCGACGCAGGGCTTCGCCTAAGCACTATGAAAATATGACTGAGGTGGAAAACTGTGGAGGGGGCACCGCACACGGCTACAGATCAACTTGTGTGTCTATGGGGTGCCCCCTCCCCCGTATATAAAGGAGGGGAGGAGGAGGGCCAGCCTCAAGGGGCGCGCCCAAGGGGGGGATTCCTACTCCTGGTAGGAGTAGGTTTCCCCCTTTCCTAGTCCAAGTAGGAGAAGAAGGAAGGAGAGGAAGAAGAGAAGGAAAGGGGGGTCGGCCCCCTTAGCCCTAGTCCAATTCGGTTTGGGCTAGGGGGCGCCACCTCTTGGCCTGCCTCCTCTCTTCCACCACTAGGCCCATAAAGCCCAATAACTTCCCGGAGGGGGTTCCAGTAACCCCCGGTACTCCGAAACTTATCCGAAACGACCCAAACCATTCCGATGTCCGAATGTAACCTTCCAATATATGAATCATCCGGGACTCCGAACAACCTTCAGTGCATCAAATCAAATAACTCATAATACATATCGTCATCGGACGTTAAGCGTGCGAACCCTACGGGTTAGAGAACTATGTAGACATGACTGAGACATGTCTCCCATCAATAACCAATAGCGGAACCTGGATGCTCATATTGGTTCCTACATATTCTACGAAGATCTTTATCGGTCAAACCGCATAACAACATATGTTGTTCCCTTTGTCATCGGTATGTTACTTGTCCAAGATTCGATCGTTGGTATCATCTTACCTAGTTCAATATCGTCACCGACAAGTCTCTTTACTCGTTCTGTAATGCATCATCCCGTGACTAACTCATTAGTCACATTGCTTGCAAGGCTCATAGTGATGTGCATTACCAAGAGGGCCCAAAGATACCTCTCTGATACACAGAGTGACAAATCCTAATCTCGATCTATGCCAACTCAACAAACACCATCAGAGACACCTGTGGAGCATCTTTATAATCACTTAGTTACGTTTTTACGTTTGATAGCACACAAGGTGTTCCTCTGGTATTCGGGAGTTGCATAATCTCATAGTCTGAGGAACATTTATAAGTCATGAAGAAAGTAATAGCAATAAACTAAACGATCATAGTGCTAAGCTAACTGATGGGTCTTGTCCATCACATCATTCTCTAATGATGTGATCCCATTCATCAAATGACAACACATGTCTATGGCTAGGAAACTTAACCATCTTTGATTAACGAGCTAGTCAAGTAGAGGCACACTAGGGACACTTTGTTTGTCTATGTATTCACACATGTACTAAGTTCCGGTTAATACAATTCTAGCATGAATAATAAACATTTATCATGATATAAGGAAATATAAATAACAACTTTATTATTGCCTCTAGGGAATATTTCCTTCACAACTCCACATCTTGACGGAGGCTCCCAAGAGACACCTAACCAATCTAGGAGACACCACTCTCCAAAAGCTAATAGACGGTGTGTTGATGATGAACTCCTTGCTCCTATGCTTCAAATGATAGTCTCCCCAACACTCAACTCTCTCTCTCTCTCTCTCTCTCTCTCTCTCTCTCTTAGATTTGGCTATGGTGGAAAGGTGATTTGAGTGGAAGGCAACTCGGGGGAGGCTAGAAATCAAGATTCTTGTGGTAGGATTGGAATATCCTGATCTCAACACATGAGTAGGTGTTTCTCTCTCGGAAAATGTATGGTGGAAGTGTAGGCACGTTCTTATGGCTCTCTCACAAATGGAGCAGGGGTGGAGGGGTATATATAGCCTCCACACAAAATCCAACCGTTACACACATTTGACTCATCTTGGTGGGACCGAATAGCTAAACTCGGTGGCACTGATTTGTTCAAAAATGTGAATGTTAGGAATCTTGGTGGGACTGACTGGAACAACTCGGTGGGACTGATGTGCTAGGGCTTAGGGAAAACATCATCTCAATGGCACCGATTGCATCAACTCGGTGAGACCGAAGTGAAGCAATAAGACAACAGAGAATCTGTCAAGCCAACTCGGTGAGACCGATTACATAACTCGGTGAGACCGAAATAAATGCAACAAGACACAGAGTGTTGGCAAGGCCATCTCGGTGAGACCGAGATTCGTATCAGTGAGACCGAACTGTTAGGGTTTTTGGCTGTGGCTATGTCATATGAACTCGGTGGCGCCGGATAGAAAGAATCGGTGGGGCCGAGTTGGAGTTTAGGATTTTGACATATTTGGATGGAGAAAGTGGCTGAGAGTTTTGGAGAAATATCACTAAGCATTTGAGCAAGCAAGCCATTAAACAACACCTCACCCCCTTTTAATAGTATTTTCTTTCCTATGGACTCGGTGTGATCTTGGATCACTAAAATAAAGATGAAGAGTCTTGAGCTTTTGCCAATATTTGTCCTTAGCATTTTGAAGGGGTTCCACATCCTCTTGTCCATGCCACGCCATTGTTTAACTTGTCTGAAATACACTAGATAGAGAAATTAGTCCAACAAGAAATATGTTGACATTAATTACCAAAATCACCCAGGGAGCACTTGTGCTTTCAGGTTTCCAGGTAATCATGAGATGAAAGATATAGAGTTAGCTAGAAAGAAATTGAAACAAAACCGGGAAGAGATTGTGAAAACAGACTAACGGACGACCTTCCATACGAGTAGAAGCACTCGTATGGCTGGTCGTTTGGCCTGTCGCCGAGACCTTTTTGTCTTTTTTATTACCTGTTACGGCGACGATCATGCAACCGCTCAAAGGCGCGTACGGTCGTTTGAATGGTCATCTTTTGTTTTGTTGGCAAACGCTTCATGGGGAGAACTTAAACGACTGCTCGAACGGGCATGGGCGCCCGTATGAAACCTCGTCCTTCCCCTTGTACCCTGTGTCATATTTGTCATAAGAAGAGAAGTAGTTTCATCATAAGCATCATGCATAGCAGAAGTGGCATCATCAACAACATGCGACATATCGGAATCAATAGCAAGTGTAGGTGTCGCAGGTTTACTCAAAACAGAAGGAGAATCAAGTGCAGAGCTAGATGGCAGTTCCTTACCTCCCCTCATAGTTGAGGGAAAAATCTTAGTTCTTTGATCTTTCAAATTCCTCATAGTGATAAACAGATATAAATCCCAAGTGACTCAGAGAATAGAGCTATGCTCCCCGGCAACGGCGCTAGAAAAAGGTCTTGATAAGCCACAAGTATAGGGAATCGCAACAGTTTTCAAGTGTAGAGTATTCAACCCAAATTTATTGATTCAACACAAGGGGAGCCAAAGAATATTCTCAAGTATTAGCAGCTGAGTTGTCAATTCAACCACACCTAAAAGACTTAATATCTGTAGCAAAGTATTTAGTAGCAAAGTAGTATGGAAGTAGCGGTAATGGTGGCAAAAGTAACAATAGCAGTTCTGTAGCAATCGTAACAGTGGCAACAGAAAAGTAACGAAGCAAAGATCAATATGAAACAAGCTCGTAGGCAATGGATCAATGATGGATAATTATGTCGGATGGCATTCATCATGCAACAGTTATAACATAGGGTGGCACAGAACTAGCTCCAATTCATCAATATAATGTAGGAATGTATTCCGAATATAGTCATACGTGCTTATGGAAAAGAACTTGCATGACATATTTTGTCCTACCCTCCCGTGGCAGCGGGGTCCTATTGGAAACTAAGGGATATTAAGGCCTCCTTTTAATAGAGTGCCGGACCAAAGCATTAGCACTTAGTGAATACATGAACTCCTCAAACTACGGTCATCACCAGGAAGTGTCCCGACTATTGTCACTCCGGGGTTGCCGGATGATAACACGTAGTAGGTGACTATGACTTTCAAGATAGGATCAAGAACACAAATATATTCATGAAAACATAATAGGTTCAGATCTGAAATCATGGCACTTGGACCCTAGTGACAAGCATTAGGCATAGCAAAGTCATAGCAACATCAATCTTAGAACATAGTGGATATTAGGCGTCAAACCCTAACAAAACTAACTCGATTGCATGGTAGATCTCATCTAACACATCACCGTCCAGCTAGATACTGGAAACAACAAGTTATTGGTTAACGGAGGAGAGTAACCAATAACCCTCTCTATGTGAAGGTGCAAAACTCTAAGAACTGTAAGGCAGGTTGACAACAAGATATAATGTGTTTCTGTTAGATATATGTAGCAAGATGTTGCCCTACAGAGCATTCTTGAAAGAAAACACATATATGAGCCCCGAATGTTAGACGTTGCAGTCTATGAGACTTGGTGTTCTCTGCTAAGCTCTCAAAGATACCATAGAGTATGATGTATATTCTCCACCCGCGGGGTAGGCTACTAGCAGCCATATACTAGTTATGACTTAGAGTGAAACGTGTTGCACAAAACTCGTAAATTCAAGGCATAGTCCATTGTGAAGTTGTAAATGGGTGTAACTTAAAGCTCTACGTATAAGTTCAACTTAAAATTCTCTATTGGAACACTAGCATATTAAACAAGAAGCGAAATGGGGAAACTCTCTAAATGGACATTTTAGATCTGGGGGTGTTAGAATAATGGGCTTGTCCCATGTAATTTTCTTAAATTCCCAAAAGAAAAATTCAAAAGTTCATTCATAAAATGAAAAGTGGAGGGTCTAAAGTTTCGCCCCACCCCGAAAGTTGATGAGATGTGAGACCTCTTTATATTGTGGGTTCTCTCCACTCTAGTAAGTGATGTTTTGAGGATAGAAAAAGAAGACCACACGCACGCTCGCCTCGTCTAGCCTGGCTCGGGCTCGGGCCGAGGCCAGGGCGATGGAGGTAGGCGTGTGACATGCATGTGAATGGTCCGCCGAAATCCAGTTCATGGTCTTGTAGGAGCGCGGTTTTTTTTATGTCTTGACAAACGGGTTGATGTTTACTTGTTCAATAAATTCAAGACTTGGAAACCAACTCGATTTGAGATCATGGTCTTGACACGATACCGCCTTGGTCCTCCTATATATACCGCTTATCGGCCATGGGCAAAGACACACTGAAACAAGCTAGGGTTTCGCCTCATCTTGCAACTTGCGCTGCCATCGTAGTCTACTCCATCCCGAACACCGACGTGCAGGAGAGTAAGTCTCCAAAATCATCTGTCATTGTGATCTTACACTGGGAGAGGACGAATTGGTTTTTTGGAAAGAGCTTTGCGCGACTACTCAAGCTTGTCACCACGGATCACCTTCCATTCAAGTCGGGCAGCGTCATGTACTAACATCTCCAACGTAATCTGCTTAATACGGTCTTCACCAACAACGTCGTCAACAACATCACTCCAGGATCTATGACTACTAACGAACATGAAGGAAATATGCCCTAGAGGCAATAATAATGTTATTATTTTATTTCCTTATATCATGATAAATGTTTATTATTCATGCTAGAATTGTATTATCCGGAAACATAATACTTGTGTGAATACATAGACAAACCAAACGTCACTAGTATGCCTCTACTTGACTAGCTCGTTAATCGAAGATGGTTATGTTTCCTAACCATAGACATGAGTTGTCATTTGATTAATGGGATCACATCATTAGGAGAATGATATGATTGACATGACCCATTCCATTAGCTTAGCACCCGATCGTTTAGTATGTTGCTGTTGCTTTCTTCATGACTTATACATGTTCCTATGACTATGAGATTATGCAACTCCCGTTTACCGAAGGAACACTTTGTGTGCTACCAAACGTCACAACGTAACTGGGTGATTATAAAGGAGCTCTACAGGTGTCTCCAAAGGTGAATGTTGGGTTGGCGTATTTCGAGATTAGGATTTGTCACTCCGATTATCGGAGAGGTATCTCTGGGCCCTCTCGGTGATGCACATCACATAAGCCTTGCAAGCATTACAACTAATGAGTTAGTTGCAAGATGATGTATTACGAAACGAGTAAAGAGACTTGCCGGTAACGAGATTGAACTAGGTATGGAGATACCGACGATCGAATCTCGGGCAAGTAACATACCGATGACAAAGGGAACAACGTATGTTGTTATGCGGTCTGACCGATAAAGATCTTCGTAGAATATGTAGGAGCCAATATGAGCATCTAGGTTCCGCTATTGGTTATTGACCGGAGAAGTGTCTCGGTCATGTCTACATTGTTCTCGAACCCGTATGGTCCGCACGCTTAAGGTTTCGATGACAGTTATATTATGAGTTTATGCATTTTGATGTACCGAAGTTTGTTCAGAGTCCCGGATGTGATCACGGACATGAGGAGGAGTCTCGAAATGGTCGAGACATAAAGATTGATATATTGGAAGCCTATATTTGGATATCGGAAGTGTTCCGGGTGAAATCGGGATTTTACCGGAGTACCGGGAGGTTACCTGAACCCCCCGGGAGGTATATGGGCCTTAGTGGGCTTTAGTGGAAGAGAGGAGAGGTGGCCAGGGCTGGGCCGCGCGCCCCTCCCCCCCCCCCTAGTCCGAATAGGACAAGGAGAGGGGGGCGGCGCCCCCCCCCCCTTCCTTCTCTCTCTCCTCTTTCCCCCTCCCGAATCCTATTCCAACTAGGAAAGGGGGGGATCCTACTCCCGGTGGGAGTAGGACTCCTCCTGGCGCGCCCTCCTCTTGGCTGGCCGCACCTCCCCTTGCTCCTTTATATACGGGGGCAGGGGGCACCCCTAGACACACAAGTTGATCCATGTGATCATATTCTTAGCCGTGTGCGGTGCCCCCTTCCACCATAATCCTCGATAATATTGTAGTGGTGCTTAGGCGAAGCCCTGCAACGGTAGTACATCAAGATCGTCACCACGCCGTCGTGCTGACGGAACTCTCCCCCGACACTTTGCTGGATCGGAGTCCGGGGATCGTCATCGAGCTGAACGTGTGCTAGAACTCGGAGGTGTCGTAGTTTTGGTGCTTGATCGGTCGGGCCGTGAAGACGTACGACTACA
Organism: Triticum monococcum; assembly: GCA_034509565.1. NCBI lineage: Eukaryota > Viridiplantae > Streptophyta > Magnoliopsida > Poales > Poaceae > Triticum > Triticum monococcum. Next base: position 476,116,185 of record CM067846.1, read on the forward strand.
TCAACCGCGTTGTGCTAACGCTTCCGCTGTCGGTCTACAAGGGTACGTAGATCACACTCTCCCCTCTCGTTGCTATGCATCACCATGATCTTGCGTGTGCGTAGGAATTTTTTTGAAATTACTACGTTACCCAACAGAACAATACGTGTGTTGTGATATGTTCATGCCTCTAATTATGGTTGTCATTGTGCATGTTTTTCTGTTCATCTAGTATGCTAGACTGTTGCATGCTAATTATTGTTATAGTCACGAATTATTTACTGCAATTAATCACAGATTTGTTTAATATTCTAACATCTTCTCCATGCCGCCTTGGTCCCATCATTTCCTTCGTCTGGTGGCCTCATCGGAGGCAAGAGGACTGGAGACCTATATGTTTTTTTCTTTTGCTTGGGTTTATTTCCCTGACGACATCGATGAGGTGGTGGCGACTATGGCCTATTGGAATAAGGTCTCCTCATGCCTCGACGACATCCAATCCAACGCTGACGAATGGCCTATGAGAGTTTGTGTCCCCATGTCTGTTGGCTCTCTTCAGATCTTGGCAGTAGGTGTGTCTATTAAGGAGTCATTGCTTGACTAGTGGTGAGGTGAATTCGACATCTTTTTCCGTGTGATTTTGTGGCATGATCTGATTTTTCTAACTCCCTGGACCGGTGGTGATGGATTGCAAAGCATATACTACTTAGGGTGATGCTTCAACCAATGCCTCTTCAACGATTTCTAGATCTCGTCTCATGGGGTGAGTAATACCTGGTATGGCGAGGGCGTTTGCAGATGTCCCTTTTCTTTGTTGTTGATTAAGTGCAATTTTCAATCTTCGACGGGTGGCGTACAATTGAAGAAAGAAGAAGACTAATATGATTTTCAATATAATTTTAATCTTTACTGGCGGTTTCTTTCCATTGCATTGTTTTTTTATATACTCCCTCTATTTCATAATATAGTGTGTATAGATTTTTTGTAAAGTCAAATTGTACAATCTTTGACCAAGTCCATTGAAAAAACTATTTATATCCACAGCACCAAATATACGAAATATGAAACTATTTCTTATAGTGAATCTAATGATACATGATTGACATTCTAAATGTAAATGTTTTTCTTCAGGACCTCGGCCAAAGTATATGAAGTTTGGTTTTTTAGAAAATATGTATGCACTACATTATAAAAGACATGGAGTATATAATTAACAGACCTAAGATACTCTTTAGGTGTCTTTTCTTTGTGAAAAAAATGCACAAGGGTTGTGGGAATAACAGCTGTGCTTTTCATATATTATAATGAACTTGAACTCTGTACAAGAGCTGTGGGAATAACAACTGTTTCCTTGTAAATGGGCTATTTGGAGATGTAGATCCAACTAGTGTCATAGGTCAAGTAGCTCGTTAGAGCTACCCCTCAAAAAAAAAAGTAGCTCGTTAGAGCCTGCGCGCTGCTGGCCAGCTGCTGCAGCATGTGACGGGCAAGATTTTTTAGCGGGAATAGAGGACGGGCGCCCATGGTATTGAGGATTCTATCCGTGTATCGAGGACGGTGAGAGCCTGCGAGCCATGTTTTTGTTTCGGTTTTTTTTCAGGTTTTGTTAATTTACGTAGCAAACGTTTAGACCTGAAGGATGATGATATCCTTTGCATGAATGAAATTGGGAGGTATGCTCCTCAATTCGGAAACAGAAAGAAAGTCCACCTTCGGTGATCACTCAGGTGTTTGACATTCGAAACTTGTGTCCCCTCTGACTTTCAGTGATCATTAGGGTGTTTGACGTTCGAAACGTGTGTCCCCTGCTCCACTCTTTGCTTGTGCCGACTCTTGGAACCCGGAAATGCCACAGCAGCAAATTCTTCTTTACGACCACCAGTTTGCACGGATAATTTAATTAATTAATTTAACAATAATTAAGAGCATATTCGTCGTTGTTTGCGTGCACTGCGTTCCTTAATGGAGACCAGTCGTTGACCTACCGACAAACAGGGGACGGTTGCTTTTGCTTGCCTCGGCTCGTCGGGCAAACCCCATGCGTCAAGGAATGGTGAAACTCGAGTAATGATGAAACTGCGTCATCGCCTCGTTGCTTCAAGCAACAGATATCCAGGAAAAATACAAGCAACGACGTTAATAGACGGGGAAAGGGAAATCATGTGTTACGGTTGAACCATGCACAGCTACATAGGGCAAAGCATCGCAGCGAGGATACATCCAACAACAGTGCATCTCACTATTCGGTACCCTTATCGCATCATATCACAGTGCTGTGACGGGACACCGCTGCCACGGATATCCAAAACAAAATGATGAACAGCTCAATGATCAACACTGGTGTGCCCCGCAGAACAAAAGAAAACTAGTAACATCACAGCCACTAGTATAAAGGGAAAGGGGAAAACGTGAGCGCCACTCAGATGATAATAATTAAACCGGGAAATGGCAGAATCTTTGCAGGCCAATGATTTGTTTTTGCACGCATTAGTACTAATATGAAAAATTAAAGCTGAAGTCGCATCACGCATTATTGCAAAATAACAAATCCCTGCCAAGTGCCAACGGTCACAAAAGGCAGGGCCTACGAAACATCAACACATGCAAAAGCAAAGGGATAACATGCTTCGTGCAGAAGAATTTATTATAAATATAGTAATAGTGCACCGCAACTAGTGTGAAGATAAACAATAATTATATGCACACGGAATCCAGACAAAGCGAGTCCTCCAGAGATGCCTGGCTTATATAGGCGGGCAACTGCGGGGGAGGCAACACAAAGCAAAGCAAAGCAAAGCAGTCCAGTGAAGAAAAGCCATAGCACAGAAGCCAAGCAGAGATCAACCAACAATGCTGACACTTCTTGAATTGGGGATCTGGATCCTCCCGGTGACGCGCATCTTCACGCCATGCAGGCGCCTGGTTCTCCTACTTGACAACCTCCAGCAGCTGAAGGCGAGCATCATGCGCACAAGGTCATCGTCTCCAGCCATTTGGAGTCGCCTGGCGAGGCTGCAGACGATAACCATCACATTGTGAAGGAAACCTGGGACTTGATCCTCAGCTGGAGATGTTCGAAACACCAATTTCATCAGGTGGGCGGCCCTTGCTAGCATTTCCTTGCCCCTGGAGTGGGGTGAACAACTCCCCTTGTCCATAGATACTCTGTTTTTTAGCCTTCTCTTGAAACCAAATGTATTGTCCCTCTCTGCATGTAAGATGGAGATAAATAAAGAAGCAAGTGACACTACTCTCTTGTGCATTTACACTCTTTGTCCAAGTTGCCCAAGCAAATAGCTTATCTGGAGGTCACATTTACAACGCAAAATGATCGATATCCATCGGTGGAAATCCAGACTGTGCTCGTTTTAACCCTTGTAACATACTTTTTGCAGTCTCCTTTTCCTGCAAATATTGAACGCGATACAATTGTACCAAATCAGAATCAATAGGAAAACACAGCAAGCATATATTGGTGATATATGATGATATTCTATTTTTCACTAGCAAACGATGCACTCAAGTGTGATCTGAGCAAATATGCACTATGTTAATAAAACAAACTAAAGCGGGTGCAGCCTAATTAGGTTGAAGTTGGTTTCAATTGCATATTTGCACACTAACATGATCCTTCGTTAACTCATTTGCTAATGCCGATCTCAAGATTTCACCATTTTGTTTCCTTTTATCTGTTTTTCTTTTCAATTAGGCTGAAGCAAAGTGTACAAATAACTTACTGGGCCAGTGTAATCCAAGAGTCTTGTGCAATAGTGTTCTGCTTCCTCAAACCTGCCCATGCTCTTGCAATGCTTCGCAAGAAAAAGCAAGGCTTCAACAAAATTCTGGCCCTGCCTTTCCTCAACTTCCATTCTATCTAAATCCTTCTTGTAGTAAAATGCAGCCTCCTCAGCTTGCCCAAGCATACTGTGCAACTTTGCCAATTGGTGAAGTGCTATTCCTTCAGTGTCATTAGTATTTGCAGCCCTCTCATAGCACTTGATGGCTTCTTCAATCATTTGAAGCGGATCACTCTCATAGCACTGAGCCATAGCAATCCAAAGGCGTGCATCGTTAGGTTGCAGGTGGGATGATTTTCGGAAATAGTATAGTGCATAAAATGGCATTCCCATCATCTCATAGATCTGACCAAGACCATACCAAGCACGGTAATCTCTAGGATTTATATCAACAGCTCTTCTGTAGGCATCAATTGCAGCAGGCGTATTTTTTAGCTCAACAAACTCATGTCCCATGAGAGTCCAAGCTGAGAGGTACTTGCGGTTAAGCTTCAGCGCCCTTTGGAAATACAAAACTGACTTCTCATGCTGCCCCTTCAAACTGTAGTAATTTGCAATTATGCAGCAAGATTCAGGGCGATATTTATCTGTCAGAAACACCCTGTGAGCAAGGAAGCTCAAAGCAGTCAAGCTTTCTTTTGCATACAATAAATTTGAGTAAATGTCCATAGAATCCACACGAAAAGGATCAGTTCTGAGGAGTTCTTCAAAAATCATGTCAGCTTCATCCAGGTCCCTCATACTATACTGAACGGTTGCTATTTGAGCCTGAATGTAGTCGCTGCAACGGAAGACCCCCATCAAGCGCTCATATCTTTTCAAAGCTTCTTCATGCATCTTTAATTCCAGATGTGCACTAGCGATGAAAAAATCTTTCATCCAGTGATTCTTCAGATTTAAGTTGTTCAGAATGTCACTGCTAGTGCACAAAGACTGTATCTCTAACCAAGCACACCAATTCCAAGGGTAGCTATTGACAGATTCTACCAGAACTGTTCTAGCCAGACCTTCACAGCCTTTATCGCGTAGAACAATGCCATACAAGTACAGACCAAAGGAATCAATAGCACCAGTTCTGCGATGTGTTGAGAGCTCTCTCTCCAATGCAACAAGTTCCTGATTAACAACGTTGCTCTTCCCCAAAGATCCTTCAAGCTCTATTGTCTCTTCCTCTTTTCGCTTCTCTCCAGCCTAAATTGCAGAGCAAATAACAATGTTCATCAGGCATATCAAATAATAAAATGCTGATTAAACTATATGGAGAAAACAGACAGTTTCTGCAAGGGAAAGTAGGCTACAAGAAAAGAGGGGAGAAAACTCAGCCTTAAATGGACATGGCCAGCGGCCCATCGTTCCATAGGCCAAAAGTATAAAAAGTCAGTGTGTCGCAGGCAATCTTACTAAAACACTGACACATAGTATGATGCTGGAGCACATTTCTCATTACAATTTGGAATCCCATGCGTATTTGGCAAACGAAAGCCAAATAATATGTTACATAAGCAATTTCTGAGCTTCCTTACGGAAGAACCGTTGTATTATCACAAAAAAGTCGCGTATGTAAATATACAGTATCTATCATCACAACGAGTACTTAACATACAAAGAGCTAGCCAATCATCTTCCAAACACCTAGAGAAAAAACCACTAGATAGACAAAAGAACAAAGTAATAGATATGAACAAGAAATGAGTAGATATTTTTGGGATGTCTGGTCATCCAATCTGAACTTTCATCAACGAGGCAAAAATAAGAAACCAGAGGCTCCACAGAATTTATTCCAGCTTCATTACACCATGACAAAACAACTGAAGCACCTACTAGTCTACTGCTAGCATCTCTTCTTCAACGAAGTGTTCCATTGCCCAACAATATTAATGACCAGACTATGCACAAAGGACCACAGAGCACCAAAAAATTCACCATCAATAACAGCAAATATTGAGGATTCCAGTTATTGACTTATTGTCTTCACCAAAATCCAGGTAAATCTTCTATTACTCCAATTGCACAAGAAGGAGCCCTAACGAGCACCCACAAAACTTCCTACAAAATGCCATTTCCTCAATTGGAAACTCAGAATAATAACCAAGCCTGACCTTTAATGTACCAGGTCCAGTGAAGCATTTCATCAAACAGCACACGCCCTACCCCAAATCTGCACACTGGCACGAGTCTGCTCGAAAGAATAAACAGGACGTATCATGTCTTACCATGTAGAGCGCGTAGCACCGCAGGAACACGGCCTTGCGCCCGACCTGGGAGCGCAGCACGTGAGCGGCGCGCCGGTACTCCCGGCAGTCGAAGTAGGTCTTCGCGAGCAGGTACTTGTCGGCCCCTGCGTCGAACGCGTCGTCGTCCGGGATGGGCGTGCTCACGTACGAGACGCCGGCGAGCGGCGTCCCAGCCTCGGAGGCGGCGCCGCCGCCCGGTCGCATGCGGCGCCGGAAGCTGGACCCGCCGCTGCGGTGCAGATGCAGCAGCCGCCCGCCGGGGGCGGCGCCCGAGGAGGACGGGGTGTCCATTGCCGTCGACTGGGACGGCGTCGCGTCCGGCTCGATGCCGACGAGCAGCTCGGCGGCCCTGCAGATGGGAGAAGGCTGTTAGGGTTAGGGTTTTGACTTTCGGGGGTCCTACGGGATTTTCGGGCGGCGTACCATTTCGCGGCGGAGTAGAGGCAACGGTCGCCGAGCTGGCGAGCGGCGGCTCGGAGCTCGACGCGGTAGTTCTCCTTGGCGGCGGCCATACGCCGGTGTGGGGAGGCGGGGTGGCTAATTTAGAGCGGATCGGCGCAGTGAGAGCGCAAACTTTTTGAAACTGCGACGAGAGAGGGGAGAATTTGCGATGCGGCGGGTCTGAAGTTTTGGCATTTGAGGGAGATCTTTGGTTGGGCTGGGCTAGGTGGCTAGTTGGGCCTGAGTGGATGAAACAACGGCATGTCAGATCATCTTTAGCCATTTCCCCTAAAAAAGTTTCCCGTTAAAAGTTTTTTTTACAAAAGGTGGATTTTATTGGCTAAAAATGAAGTATAGAATGGATACAAACAAAGTGAGTGCACACCCGGCCTCTACATAAATAGGATAGCCCACACCGACATGAAAAAAACACGCCGACAAATAGTAAAGTCATATAAAACCAAATTATGCCTAAGCGAGGGGGAAAGAATAAAAAAACTAAAGCAATCAAATATGTGATCGACAAACTACAACCATGGCCGCACCATTCATCTCATGACACCATAAGGATAACAAGATTCTTCAAGAACAAAGCCTTCATGAATGGAGTGGTGCTCAATCACCGTCACTGGACCCAACCGCCAAAGGTAACATTATAGATTTTCACCCTGAAGAATTGGTCCAAGCATATACCTTTTTTCAAAGAACATCAGCTTTATTAATCACAAAACAACATTGAATGATGCCTCCCATAAATGAATAACAAAACTAAATGTGTAAGGTTTGACTTTTTTTACAGCTTTTTGAATTTTTTACCATTGAGACCATTGATACCTTTGCAGTTTAGATTTTTCTTAATCATGGCACGCTTCAAATTGTAACTATAGTATACGTAGGATCTGCACCTCTCGTGATATTGTGTTGCATTTGGAGTATTCCCTTTTTTCCTATAAATATGTCATATGCATTGTAGCATGCCTCCATTATCAAATTGTATCTTCCAAAGATAAACTGTGTACTTGGCCTCTCACACTGACCTTACTATAGTATGTGGTTCTCATTTTGGTTTTTCTTTGTTGTGACATTCCTTCACATGTTGTGAGTGCAAGTCAAGTTAATTAAGGGCCTCCTATAAGTTTAGAATGTTCATAACAGAGAAGATGATGCTAATTTGGAACATCGTGATACATTGGTATTTATGAAATATTCATGCTGATATATTATTATTTTTGGATGTTTTACAATCATTTTATAGTAATTTGATATTATTTTTTGAGACTAACCTATTGACCCAGTGCCCAGTGCCAGTTGCTGTTTTTTGCTTCTTTTTTACATCGCAAGAAATCAATATCAAACGGAGTCCAAACATCGCGGAACTTTTTGGAGATTTTTTATGGACCGAAACACCCAGGATGGGCCAAAGCTGCACCTGGGGGTGCCCCGGGGGAGGTGATATGTCTCCAACGTATCTACTTTTCCAAACACTTTTGACCTTATTTTAGACTCTAACTTGCATGATTTGAATGGAACTAACCCGGACTGACGCTGTTTTCAGCAGAATTGCCATGGTGTTATTTTTATGCAGAAATAAAAGTTCTCGGAATGACTTGAAACTTCACGGAGAATATTTTTGGAATTTATAAAAAAATACTGGCGAAAGAATCAACACCAAGGGCCCACACACTGTCCACGAGGGTGGGGGCGCGCCCCCTGTCTCGTGGGCCCCCTGAGGCTCCACCGACCTCAACTCAAACTCTATATATTCACGTTCGGGAAGAAAAAAATCAAGGAGAAAGATTCATCGCGTTTTACGATACGGAGCCGCCGCCAAGCCCTAATCTCTCTCGGGAGGGCTGATCTAGAGTCCGTTCGGGGCTTCAAAGAGGGGAATCCATCACCATCGTCATTATCAACCTTCCTCCATCGCCAATTTCATGATGCTCGCCGCCATGCGTGAGTAATTCCATCGTAGGCTTGCTGGACAGTGATGGGTTGGATGAGAATTATCATGTAATCGAGTTAGTTTTGTGAGGGTCCGATCCCTAGTATCCATTATGTTCTGAGATTGATGTTGCTATGACTTCGCTATGCTTAATGCTTGTCACTAGGGCCCGAGTGCCATGATTTCAGATCTGAACCTATTATGTTTTCATGAATATATTGAGTTCTTGATCCTATTTTGCAAGTCAATAGTCACATACTATGTATTATGATCCGGTAACCCCGAAGTGACAATAATCGGGACCACTCCCGGCGATGACCGTAGTTTGAGGAGTTCATGTATTCACTAAGTGTTAATGCTTTGGTCCGGTGCTCTATTAAAAGGAGGCCTTAATATCCCTTAGTTTCCAATAGGACCCCGCTTCCACGGGAGGGTAGGACAAAAGATGTCATGCAAGTTCTTTTCCATAAGCACGTATGACTATATTCAGAATACATGACTACATTACATTGATGAACTGGAGCTAGTTCTGTGTCACCTTATGTTATAACTATTGCATGAGGAATCGCATCCGACATAATTATCCATCATTGATCCATTACCTACGAGCTTTTCACATATTGATCTTTGCTTAGTTACTTTTTCGTTGCCACTGTTACAATGACTACAAAAACTGCTACTGTTACTTTTGCCACCGTTACCGCTACTTCCATATTACTTTGCTACTAAATACTTTGTTGTAGATATTAAGTCTTTCAGGTGCGGTTGAATTGACAATCAACTGTTAATACTTGAGAATATTCTTTGGCTCCCCTTGTGTCGAATCAAAAAAATTGGGTTGAATACTCTACCCTCGAAAACTGTTGTGATCCCTATACTTGTGATGATGATGAAGATTCTCCCCCTAAATATGAATTGTCTATTGTGCCTGAGGGTTATGTTATGGATGAAGAAATCGCTAGAGACTTTTTAGCTTGCAATGATAGATATGATCTTAAGAAACTGTTAGCTAAGCTGAAAGAAAAATCTTTGAATGCTAGAATGAAATATGACCCTGCTTTTGCTACTTCACCTATCTGCATTTCCGATGGGGATTATGATTTCTCTATTGACCCTGAGTTAATTAATTTGGTCGAATCCGGTCCTTTTTATGGCTATGAATCTGAAATTGTTGTGGCACATCTTACTAAATTGAATGATATAGCCACCATGTTCACTAATGAGGAGAAAATTAATTACTACTATATCCTTAAGTTATTTGTGTTCTCAATAAAGGGTGATGCTAAAACATGGTTTAATTCTCTTGATCCTGGTTGTGTGCGTAGTCCCCAGGATATGATTTATTACTTCTCTGCTAAATATTTCCCCGCTCATACGAAACAAGTTGCCTCAAGGGAAATATTTAATTTTGTGCAAATTGAATAAGAGAGTCTCCCACAAGCTTGGGGGGGCTTCTACGATTAATTAATGCTTTGCCCGATCATCCTCTCAAGAGAAATGAAATACTTGATATCTTTTATAATGGACTAACCGATGCTTCCAGAGACCACCTGGATAGTTGTGCTGGTTGTGTTTTCAGGGAAAGAATTGTTGATCAAGCTGAATTGCTATTAAATAATATGTTCAGTAATGAAAATGATTGGACACTTCCTGAACCAACTCCGAAGAAAAGGGGTATTCTATTTCTCAGTCCTGAAGATATGTAAGAGGCAAAGAAATCTATGAAATAAAAAGGTATTAAAGTTGAAGATGTTAAGAATTTACCACCTATTGAAGAAATACATGGTCTTGATAACCCGACACAGGTAGTAAAGGTAAATTCTCTCTATAGATTTGATAAGGGTGAAATCCCATCTATTAAGTCTGCTAGCCAATGCTTGGATTAGTTTGATAATTTTATTGTTAAACAAGAAAACTTCAATGCTTATGTTGGTACACAATTGAAACGTAATGCTTATATGATTGAACACTTGAGTGATTACATGTCTAGAGTTAAAGGTGAACTTAAACTTATTAGTAAACATGCTTCTATGGTTACCACTCAAGTAGAACAAGTACTTAAAGCTCGGAATGATTTGCTCAATGAATTAGATAATAAGAAAAATGAAAATCCTGTTAGAGTTGTGACTAGAGGGGGTAAATGACTCGGGAATCTTTGTATCCTGAGGGCCACCCTAAGAGAATTGAGCAAGATTCTCATAGAACTAATGTAGATGCACCTAGTTCTTCCAAGAAGAACAAAAAGGAAAATGATAGGACTTTGCATGCTTCTAGTGAACCTATTGTTGACACATCTGAGAATCCCAATGATATTTCTATTTCTGATGCTGAAACACAATCTGGTAATGAACATGAACCTAGTGATAATATTAATGATGATGTTCATGTTGATGCTCAACCTAGCAATAACAATGATGTAGAAATTAAACCTGTTGTTGATCTTGATAACCCACAATCAAAGAATCAATGTTATGATAAGAGAGACTTTGTTGCTAGGAGGCACGGTAAAGAAAGAGAACCATGGGTTCAGAAACCCATGCCTTTTCCTCCTAAACCATCCAAGAAAAAGGATGATGAGGATTTTCAGCGCTTTGCTAAAATGATTAGACCTATCTTTTTGCGTATGTGTTTGACTGATATGCTTAAAATGAATCCTTATGCTAAGTATATGAAAGATATTGTCACAAATAAAAGAAAGATACCGGAAGCTGCAATTTCCACCATGCTTGCTAATTATACTTTTAAGGGTGGATTACCAAAGAAACTAGGAGATCCAGGAGTACCAACTATACCATGCTCCATTAAAAGAAACTATGTAAAAACTGCTTTATGTGATCTTGGAGCCGGTGTTAGTGTCATGACTCTCTCTTTATATCGTAGACTTGATTTGAATAAGTTTACACCTACTGAAATATCTGTCGGATTTCGGGTTCCGGCAAAACCCTTGAGGTTCAAACACTGGGGTGCACACAAAGATCCCCCCTCTCTAGCTCGCACGCATCATGATCTCACGACCTAGCTCGATGGACCCAAAGAACACGAGACACAAGAGTTTATACTGGTTCGGGCCACCGATGTGGTGTAATACCCTACTCCGGTGTGGTGTGGTGGATTGCCTCTTGGGCTAAGGATGAACAGTTACAAGGGAAGAACAACCTTGAGTTGATGCTATCTCAGATCAGGATCAGAATCCCCTCCCTACTATGGTGGCTAGTCCTATATATAGAGGCCCGGGTCCTCTTCCCAAATATTAGGTGGGAAGGGATCCCACAACGGCCTATTTGAAGGGGGGCAGCTAGTACAAGCTATCCTGACAAAAGTAGTCTTCGCCTGCCAAAGGCTCTGTTGGTGACGCCGTCTTGGGCTCCACGATGACCTCCTTCCTGCTGTCCTGCTGGTCTTGGTCTTGTTGTACCGATATGGAAACCTTTGTCTGATGCCTCGGGACTCCTCGCCTACGCTTGCCCCTTTAGCACCAAAGAGGAAACGAGGAGACTGCGCGCGCTGGCGCCAGCCTGGCGCCCGCCTGGCTCCAGTCATCATGGCTTGCGTCACACAAACCTCGCGAGGTATCCCTTGCCTTGATCTCTCCGCCCCTCGTGAGCCGGCCTGGTGAGGCCGCCCTTGAGGAGGACTTGCGTCGTTCGCCCCGCGAGGCTTGGCCCCTCGCGAGGGTCTTGAGTGTTTAGTGGTGAAGATGGGCCATACAGGGCCGCTGGTGGAGCCACGCCGCGGGCCGCAGGCAGGCAAGTCTAGGGACCCCCGTTCCCAGAACACCGACAGTAGCCCCCGGGCCCATGGCGCGCTCGGGCTCGGCTTCGAGGCGAAGCCAAAGTGCAAGTGCGGAGTGCCACGGTCCCCAATAGCCTGCGACCATGGTTAACGCATGGCGATTGATTGGACGTGGGTGTCTCCGCTTCCCCATGCTGCCTCTGTAACTGCCCGACTTGACGAGTCCTTGCTGCATGAAGAAAAAGGTCATTATTACCTTAGATCGTGGAGGTCGGCGGTTGGCCTCCCCTTGGCTTGGGAAGAGGGGGGCGGAGCCTCCATCACCCATATCTCCCTTTGCTTCTCCCGCTCCTTCTTCTTCCTTGCTTCACTGCTTGCTGCATCGACCATGGCGTCGATACGGAGGTTCTCGACCAAGGAGAAGGGCAAGACTCCCCTTAACGAGCCCGAGCCACTTCTTCCAAAGAAGAGGATGTCTCATTGTCGCGACATCGTCGTGAGGCCGGAAGTGTCGCGGCCATGGCACGAGCGGTTGCCTCCGGGGTATCCGTTGCCCTTGTACGCCCAAGCTAAGGGCTCCGGAGGGAGGAGCGACGAGCGCCGCCGCCCGCGCCAGGGCCGTGGTCATCGCGCCGTCGCCCCAGGGGTCCATGCCGCGGACTCCTCGCGTGAGTTCGTGCTGTGGGCGGCGATGCCTCCGAGCACTTGGATTCGCTTCCACAGTTCTTCGCCGTCGAGATGCCACCGAGAGGTCCCCTTGAGCTTTGGCTGCAGCATGCCGACTACGACGCCCCGGCGACTGGAGCGGGGGTTGAAGCCATCTCCTCTGGGGGGATCTTCATGACTTGTGGCCGCGGCGAGGTCGCCCGAGTCTGCCGTGCGGAAGGCACCGTCGACATCCACTTCAGGTACAACAGCGCCTCCACGATATTATTCAAGGTCTTCGACGAGGAAGGCTGCCGCTTGGAGTGCTGCCCTGAGGGGGGTCATCAGGACGGCGCAGCGGCCAACGCTGAGCCTGCCGCTAGGCTCGGCAACAGCTCCTACAGCGACAGTGGTGACTCCTGGTGGTCCAGCAACTCTCCCGAGCTCGCCGAGACTCCGGAGACAAGTGATGACAGCTATGTGCCCCCGAGCTCCCCCGGGCCCGGAGCAAGGTTGCAGCGTCTGACGCCGCCATCGCTGATCTGGATGGGGTTGGCGCCGGCCTCTAGAGGCCCACTGTTGATGATGGCATCGACGATGTTCGGCGTGTGTAGATAGAGCTCCTAGGAACTCCTTTCTTTCTTGTTCGATGCGAGGAATTAAAACGGACCCCATGGGGGCGTGTAAAGGGTATGTGATGTCTTTTGTTGATATTATCCTCTTTATGAAAATTTGCGAGCACATGTCCTGCCGAGGCTCGGTCTCCCCTTTCCAGTTCCACGGCAGCTTGGTGCTCTACGCTGACAGGTCCCGGTCCCTAGGCAGGCTACAACCATCGCTGGTATGCCAGGTCGCGATGCCATGGTCAAGGCCAGGAGATGAGCGGCCCGAGGTCCAGTAAGAGCTCCTGAGGCATGATGCTCAAGAGGTCCCCTTTAGCGCGCAAGCAGCTACTTGAGGATGAGAAAGGGAGGCGACGTTGCCGCAACAGGGCAGCGGAAGGCGAGGGTCTTATGCCATAGTGCTGGGTTGATTCAGGCGCGAGACTTATCTTGGCTTTCCGGAGCTGGTTCCTCATGTTGCGCCAGACTCGTGCGTCGGACGCTGATGGGTAGCTAGGTTAGGCCCGTGCGAGCCTCTCCCTCTTCTCCATGCTCTTCTGTGTGCCCTACGTCCTCAGGTCCCGGCCCTCGAGCGAGCTCAGCCGCCGCTGGTATCCAGGTCGCGATGCCGTGGTCAAGGACAGGGGTGAGGGCTGGAGAGCCAGTAAGAGCTCCTGAGGCGCGATGCTCAGGAGCCCCCCTTTTAACACGCAAGCGAATCGCATGTGAGAAGAGAGAGAGCCCGTGGTACCGCCCGCTGTAGTCCTCAGGAGGTTCCTACGAGTTAGCGTGAGGAAGGGCACAAATTGCCATGGTGATTGCCAGTCCGCCACTGGTTGCTTCGCAAGGAGGTGAAGGCACTGAGGGTCTGGTGAGGTGACGTGCGCGGGCGTGCCGCGAGCAAGAGCTCGACCGCTCAGATTTTTCAGCATTGCAGGGACGGACCCGAGCACAAGCGCCGTGCCGGCATGAGAGGTTCCCGTGGTGGGCGATAATCAAGCAGGCAGTGATGACCATAGATAGATTATGCATGAAAAGCAAACCGCCTTAGGTAAATGCAAGAATGATACACGCCACTGGGTCGGACCCGAGCGGCCTGGGGATGATGCAGCCCGAGGGGCGCCCCTAGCAGGGTGAACTAAAGATGCAAGCGGATACATGTCGCAGGGACAAACCCACGCGACCTGGGAATGATGCAGCCCAGGGGGCACTCCCAGCTAAATAAACTTGGAAAATGTCACCTGGTTTGGTTGTCGAAGGAGTGTTGGGGTAGCTTAAGGCACGTGGCAAGGAAGTCGTTCCTCACGAGCTGTCGAGACCCAGAGCCTCGGGAGGCTCTGGAGGCTCAGGTGGCCTCCTAAGGACCGTCTCCATCTCCGCCAGGACTGCATGATGCCTGGCCTCCTGACCTGCCAAGATGCTCTACAGGTTGCGCTGGAAGGTGGCTGCCACGCTTGGCAGTCCGAACGGCATGCGAACGTAGATGTGAGGTGGGCCCTCACACCATCCAACACGCGAATGCCAGAAGCGCTCCTGAGATGCGGCCCTGTTGAGCCCTGGGATGTCGATGTAGACGCGTAGCTCTCCACCCTCGCTTGGGTGGGGAGCAGCGCCAAGTGGGCGGCGGTCGCCGCGTATTGCTCTTGCTTCCTGAAGCTCCTGAGTGGTCTTGGTGATGAACTCGTGAGAGCCGGGCGCTCCTCGCCCGGTGTCCTCCTGAGGGAAACATGCCGCGAAGCACGCCTCCATGTGGTGCACGGGCGCCTTCCTCATGATGTGGGCTAGGTCTGAGGCCCTCCAAAAGAGAGCCCCCGAGCCCTGCCCGAGGAGGGCGCCGAGCATGCCTCCCTATGCGAGGGAGGGAGGCGCGCCAGGCGCAGGCACTGATCCTGAGGCCCAGTGCGGAGTAGCTGCTTCTTCTTCTTGGGGTTGGCCTCAGGAGGGTACTGCACATATGCGCTGCCGGGGTCTTCGACTGCTGCAGCTTGGAAGGCGCGCTCGAGGGAGCACACCACGTCTCTTTCTTTGTAGGGGACTGTGATGATTCCACCGCTTCCCGACATCTCGAGGACGTTGTAGCCATGGTGGGTGACTGCCATGAATTTGGCCAACGCTGGATACCCGAGGATGGCGTTGTACGACAGGCGGATGTGGGCGACGTCGAAGTCGACAAGCTCTGTGCGGTAGTTTTCGCACTGACCGAAGGTGACAAGGAGATGAACTTGCCCTATCGGGGTGGCGGAGCCGTCAATCACTCCTGAGAAAGGCTTGGTGGGCTGGAGCTGATCGTATGGCACTTGAAAGCTGTCGAACGTCTCGACGGACAGGACACCGAGCCCTGCATCACCGTCGATGAGGGCCTTGGCGACTTGGACATTGCTGATGACAGGTGAACAGAGCATCAGGAGGACGCCAGCGGTTGCCGTGCATTTGAGCTGGTCCGCCGAGCTAATGGTGGTGGCGTACTTGGACCATCTGAGTGGGCGCGTAGCCTCGAGCTTGGGGAGGGCTGCATTCACCTCGTGAGAGAACTGCTTGAAGATACGCTGGGAAGCTGGGGCCTGAGCGCCACCCAAGATGCAGGCGATGGCGCGCGGCTCCTGGAAGCCCCCAGCCCCTTCATCCTGCTGATGGTTATCGTTCCTCCTTGGTGGTGGCGGCAGCGGAGGGAGACCAGGGTTGCCCTAAGGACGATCCTCACGAGGCTGGTCCCTCCAGGCGCCCTCACGAGGCTGGTCTTGCCAGCCCTGGCGAGGGCCGCGGTCGTCCCAACATCCTCCTCCTCGGCCACCTCCTTGGCCGTAGCCCCGGTCGTTGCAATAGGGGCGTCGACCGAAGCGTCCATCTCGAATGGCCCTGAGCTCTTAACAATTGTTGGTGTTGTGGCTGCGCACGTTGTGGAAGGTGCAGAACGTACGGCTGCCCTTGGACAACTCGGGGAGGTCTCGGCTGCGCTTGGTATCTGGCTCTGCCGCAAGTACGACCACCCCTTTGTGCTTCACGTCCTTGACCTTGGCCTTCTTCTCCTTTGGATCCGCAGCAGGGAGCTCGAGGAGGGAGGGACGCCCCTCCTCAGCTCTTGCACACTTGGTTGCTATGTTGAATAGCTCCAAAGTCGTGCATAGCTCCTCATGGATGACAAGCTCCTCCTTCATCTTGATGTTGTGGACGCCATCGGAAAACGCTGAGATGATGGCCTCGTCCATCACCTTGGGAATCTTGAGGCGCACGTTGTTGAAGCACTGGATGTACTTCTGCAGGGTCTCTCCCGACTGTTGCTTGATGCGGCGCAGGTCACCCGCGGCTGGGGGGCGGTCGCGAGTGCCCTGGAAGTTGGCGCAAAGCTGTCGCGCATCTGATCCTAGGAGGAGATTGAGCCCGGGGGCAGGTTTAGGAGCCATGAGCGGGCACCGTCCTTGAGAGCCATGGGAAACCAGTTCGCCATGACCTTTTTGTCGCCGTTGGCCACCTCGATGCTCAGCTCGTAGAGCTACAAGAACTCCGCAGGGTCGGGGGTGCCGTCGTAGCGAGGAAGCAGATCCGGCTTGAACTTGCCCGGCCAGACGACGCTACGCAGCTCAGGAGTGAAGGCGCGGCAGCCTGCCGTGGCCACCGGGACCCGTCGGGGAGGCGGAGCTTGATCTTGGTGTCCCTGCGCTGCCACGGCAAGTGGCGCATGGCCATGCCGTGGCAAGCGATCCTGACGTGGCGGTGCTGGGAGCGGTGGAGCGTTTTCTTGTGGACTAGGGATCTCTTGGCAACTTCTTTCTTCGTGCGTGGGCACACGGCGCGGTGGATCACGCCGCGGGACCGTGCATCTTGGAGCGAGGACACCGTGTTGACGCGGAGGAGGCGGAGGCGCTCCATGAGCCGCACGTCTCGGCGCGAGGGCGCCATCCTAGTGCGGGGGGGGGGGGGGGGCGGAGGCGCTCCATGAGCCACATCGCCCACAGCCGGGGCGAGCGAGGCAGCGAGAGGGATGGTGCAGGAGAGCCCCCCGCGGTGCTAATGAGCTCGGCGATGCGGTCCAACCAGTCCTCATAGAGGTCGTCGACCGGGCGGTAGCGCAAGAGCTCGCGTGTCATGAGCAGCGCGGCCTGCGCGTCCGTGGGGGCACGGCGAGCGTGAGACGATGAGCCGGCCGGAGTCAGCGATAGGGTGGCGGTGCGTCCGTTTTGCCGCATGGAGGGGTGCAGCGAGGAAGCTTGCTGCTCGTTTGCCACCAGGCCGGTGGCGGCATTGGCGGAGGGTGATGGAGAACGACGGGGAGGTCCACCGATAGGGGCTGTCTGAGCGACGCGGATGGCGAGGGCGGCCCGGCGCTCAGCGCGAGCGCGACGAGCGTCGGCCATGAACTTGGTGGAGTGGCCAAGCGCGGATTGACGAAGAGGAAAGCTTAAGCGCACCCTACCTGGCGCGCCAAATGTCGGATTTCGGGTTCCGGCAAAACCCTTGAGGTTCGAACACTGGGGTGTGCACAAAGATCTCTCCCTCTCTAGCTCGCATGCATCATGATCTCACGGCCTAGCTCGACGGACCCAAAGAACATGAGACACAAGAGTTTATACTGGTTCGGGCCACCGATGTGGTGTAATACCCTACTCTAGTGTGGTGTGGTGGATTGCCTCTTGGGCTGAGGATGAACAGTTACAAGGGAAGAATAACCTCCTGAGGTGAGGTGTTCTTGTGCTTGGTGAATTGATGCTATCTCGGATCAGAATCAGAATCCCCTCCCTACTGTGGTGGCTAGTCCTATATATAGAGGCCCGGGTCCTCTTCCCAAATATTAGGCGGGAAGAGATCCCACAAGGGCCAATTTGAAGGGGGACAGCTAGTACAAGCTATCCTGACAAAAGTAGTCTTTGCCTGCCAAAGGCTCTGGTGGTGACGCCGTCTTGGGCTCCACAGTGACCTCCGTCCTGCTGTTTTGCTGGTCTTGGTCTTGTTGCACCGATATGGAAACCTTTGCCTGATGCCTCAGGACTCCTCGCCTGCGCTTGCCCCTTTAGCACCAAAGAGGAAACGAGGACACTGCACGCGCTGACGCCCGCCTGGCTCCAGTCGTCATGGCTTGCGTCACACAAACCTCGCGAGGTGTCCCTTGCCTTGATCTGTCCACCCCTCGCGAGCCGGCCTGGTGAGGCCACCCCTGAGGAGCTCTTGCATCGTCCGCCCCGCGAGGCTTGGCCTCTCGTGAGGGTCTTGAGTGTTTGCTGGTGAAGATGGGTCGTATAGGGTCGCTGGTGGAGCCACGCCACGAGCCGCAGGCAGGCAAGTCTGGGGACCCCCGTTCCTAGAACGCCGACAATATCTTTGCAAATGGCTGATAAATCAACTGCTATACCTGTCGGTATTTGTGAGGACGTGCCTGTTGTGGTTGCAAACGTTACTATTTTAACGGACTTTGTTATTCTTGATATTCCCGAGGACAATAGTATGTCTATTATCCTTGGTAGACCCTTTTTGAATACCGCAGAGGCTGTTATTGGTTGCAACAAAGGAAATGCCGCTTTTCATGTTAATGGTAATGAGCATACGGTACACTTTCCGAGGAAACAACCTCAAGTCCACAATATCAATTCTATTGGAAAAATTCCAACAATTACTATTGTAGGTTTTGAATTTCCTCTTCCTACTATCAAGAAGAAATATGATATTTTTATTATTGGGAATGTGCGTATCCCCATTGAGGTAACTTAGTGTTATTCGAAAATTCTCTGGTTTCATGCGATTCAGAAAGAGTTTGTTAACAAGACTTGATCAACCTTGTTAGTGGATTCCTTTTGATGAGCATGAATGGATGAAGTTAGAAAGCACAACTCTCTGTACCCTTCTTTTACTTTATGTTATTTAGATTAAATAAAGCAAAAATAGTATTTTTTCTGTCTATTTTCTGAATTATCCTTGCAATAAAAAATACCACAAAATAAAAGTTCTCGAAATGTCATAAAAAATTATATGATTTTTTCTAGAATATTTAAGAATATTTGACACTGAGAACACACCTGGGGGCCACACCACCTGGCCACGAGGGTCCAGGGCGCGCCCACCCCGCTGGGGCGCGTCCCCTACCTCGTGGACCCCACGTGGGCCCCCTCCACTTATTCCAGCACCCACACACTTCGTCTTCCTCCAGAAAAAAAAAATCCTCCCATAGCTAACCCGAGTTCTAGCTCATCTTGGTGCCATTTTTGATCTCCTAGCTCAAAGCTCCATTCACGAAACTGCTTTGGGGGGTTGTTCTTCGGTATGTGACTCCTCCAATGGTCCAATTAGTTTTTGTTCTAGTGCTTTATTTATTGCAAATTTTTACTGCTTAGGTGACCCTGTTCTTGAGTTTGCATGTCAAAATTATGTGGTCAAAAGTAGTTTTAATGCATGATATAGTCCCTAGGCACTTGTGGGAGTAGTTGCTATCAATCTTGTTGAGTTTGGTTCACTTTTATTTTGAGTCACTAAAAATTTCAGAAATTTTTTAGAGGAAGAAATATGTTTAGAAAATGTACCAAGGTGGTTCCTCAAGGAAGCAAGGCCCAAGGCTCGCGATACGTGAGCCGGACAATGAACTACCAAGATAAGCTCAAGTGTGGCCTTGTGAATGGTCGTCAGAGGAGTTCATGGTCCAGGCAGACATCAAGGATGAATTTGACACGTATGTGCGTAATGCTGATCTTGAGGGCTTCGTGTCAGATAAGTGCCGGCAATACCACTATCTAACTGATTCCTTTGTGAGAAGTTTTAAATTTATATCCTCGCGCAATTCTCACACTGTTTTATTTGATCTTTATGATAAATCATATACCATGGACCTAGGAGATTTTAATATTGCTTGTAAACTCCCGCAGTGAGGCAATGTTAGTGAACCTCGCAAATCTAAATATAAAGACTTTCTTGCTAGTATTACTTTGGGGGAATCTAGAGAAATCACACAAGCTACCATAGGGAGCATTCATTTCCCTTCCATACATTATTTTGCTCTCTTCATTGGTAGATGCATTAACGGTAAAGACGAGGCTTGTCACATGTGCGTTCCAGATCTCAGTGTCCTCAAGAGTGCGGTATTAGGTGATAAACAATATAACTTGGCGGCTATTGTTGCACGTAGGTTGCATCATAATAGTATAAGTGGAGATTTGTTTGGTGGAATTTATGCAACTCATGTGGCTAACTATCTTGATATACCCATACATGGAAATGATATAGAATTACCTCCTGCTTACCTAGATTATAATGCCATGGTTCGCCATCAGTTTGTTGAGAGGAACAATCAGTTCCTCCAGTACCGACTAATCTTTGACAGACGGCGCACCATCCATGTTGCTCTCCCTGCTCCTACTTTCTTTGACTTTCAGGCAAAAAGGAGATATGTTATAACCAGGGAGGAGGCGAACGAGTACGAGAGGAGGACAGAGGCAGCTCGCCTCCAAGCTACAGCTCGTCAGGCGGTAGCTGCTGCATCACAGTACGACCCCGGTTACAACTTTGGATATCCACCAGGCCAGCCGTGGCCATAGACCAACTTAGGCCAAAAGCCTAAGCTTGGGGGAGTACGTATTCCTTACCGACATTACATTCATGTTCACACACTCATGCCAGTTGTTGGTGCTCATACTTTTTCATTGAACTATCCATGCTAGTTTATTTTCTTTTCCAGCATTCTTCTTGTGTGTTTGAAAAACATTAAGAAAAACCAAAAAAATTAGTTGTAGCTTTTAGCTAGTTTACTTTCCATGCTTGTAGTAGTAGTAATCAAAAGAAAACCCAAAAAGATTTCTCGTTCTTCTTTTGCTTGTTGGGAGCTTTCCCGTGTGAATAGTTTTGTTTCTTTTCTTTTGTTTGGGGTCGAGAGGAGAAGACCATGATGAAAATGTTGAGTGGCTCTCATATGCATTATTGTTGATTTAACCAAGAGCCCATATTATCTTGTCTTCTCCTGTGTATTAAATGCTTGTAGATTCCAGCTTAGTCCAATGCACATGCACTATTATTATTATCCACACCATTCGGTCGTGCAAGTGAAGGCAGTAATGACGATATATGATGGTCTCATTGAGATGAGAGAAGCTGGTATGAACTCGACCTATCTTTTTTTTATAAATATGATTAGTTCATCATTCTTGATTCAGCCTATTATGAATGAAACATGTTTGCAATGATAATTAGAGATTATATTTGCTCATACGTACCATGCTTAATTAGCTAGGAGTTTATATACCTTGCGTGCCAACATGCTATTAAAATGGTTGTGATGTGGTATGATAGGGTGGTATCCTCCTTTGAACGATTCGAGTGGCTTGACTTGGCACATGTTCACGCATGTAGTTGAAACAAAATCAACATAGCCTCCATGATATTTATGTTCATGGTGAATCATATCCTACTCATGCTTGCACTCAGTGTTGATTAATTTTAATGCATGTTCATGACTGTTATCGCTCTCTAGTTGGTCGCTTCCCAGTCTCTTTCTAGCCTTCACTTGTACAAAGCGGGAATACTGCTTGTGCATCCACTTCCATAAACCCCAAAAGTTATTCCATATGAGTCCACCATACCTTCCTATATGCAGTATCTACCTGTCATTCCAAGTAAACTTGTATGTGCCAAACTCTAAACCTTCAAATGAAATTCTATTTTGTATGCTCGAATAGCTCATCTATCAACTAGGGTTGTCTATATCTTCCATGCTAGGTGGGTTATTCTCACGAGGAGTGGACTCCGCTCCTCATTCACAAGAAAATGGCTGGTAACCGGGATGCCCAGTCACATGCTTAAATTAAAATAATTGCAAACAAAACTCCCCCAGGATTATTGTTAGTTGGAGGCACCCGTTGTTTCGGACAAGCCATGGATTAATGTTTGTTGGTGGTGGGGAGTATAAACTTTACCATTCTGTTTGGGAACCGCCTATAATGTGTGTAGCATGGAAGATATCAAGATCTCTCGGTTGTTATGTTGACAATGAAAGTATACCACTCAAAATATTATTTATCTCTATTTCAAAAATCGAGCTTTGGCACCTCTACAAATCCCTGCTTCCCTCTGAGAAGGGCATATCTATTTACTTTTATGTTGAATCACCACCCTCTTATTAGAAAGCACCAGTTGGAGAGCACTGCTGTCATTTGCATGCATTACTATTAGTTTACATTGGGTATGACCGTGACTGGATCTCTTTTACCATGAATTACAATGTTTAGTCAGTCCTTGAACTTCAAAGGTGCTCTGCATTTATGTTTTGCGGTCTTAGAAAGGGCTAGCGAGATACCATCTTGTTATATCATATTATGATTGTTTTGAGAAAGTGTTGTCATCCGAGATTTAGTTGTAACATCCCAAATTTTCAATTTGGAATATTATACATTAGATCATCATTGCATACCATATTTTATTTTGCATTTTGGTTGATCCTAGAAATTCTACGCAACTCAATGACCCACGGAGAGGGTTGGGGATTTCGTTATTTTCATATTTGAGTTTTCTCAAATTTTGAGAATAGGATCATTTGATTTTATTTTTTTATCATCAATTATTTCTATTACAAAAATATGAGAGAGGGAATAAAATGACTTTCCCAAAATAAAGAAATATAGAGGATTTAATAATAAAATCAAATAAGATTTTATTTCGGAGTTTTTCGGTGTTTTATTTGAATTTAGAAAAAATGTGCATTTTTCAAAATTGCATTTAGGTTCAAAATAAATGTTCACCTTGTGCGGCTTGATTTTATAAGCCCGTGAAAATTTATTTCGGAATTTTTGGAGTCCGTTTAGTATTTTTATTTCTTATGCGCGTAATTATTTAAAAAAATCGAATCGACCTAACGGGCCGTGTCCGACTAGGACTCCGGCCTGACTAGGATATATAAACCGGGGGGGGGGAGGCCCAGCCGCAGCCAAACCCTAGCCGAGCCGCCGCCCACTCCCGCCGCCGCCGCACGCTCGCCGAGGTTCGCCGCCGCCTCGAAATCCGCGCCGTTTTTTTTATGTTTTTCGAAAAACCATTCGGTTTTTCCATCGGTTTTTTTAGATTCGGTTTTTTTAAATAGATTGGTTTTTTGGTTTATTTAATTTAGCGAGCGTTCGTCGTTTTTCTTTTTCTCGGATTAAATCCGCGATTTTTCTGATCGCGATTCCTGATCCGATTTTCGTTTTAGTATATCTTTTCGCTCGTTTATCGAAATCAGGCGATTCAAGCGCTTAGAGTTTCGTCTCGAAACCCTCTATCTGTTTAATCAACTTAAACACGTTTTTGCTACTATAAAATTTGCCCTAGATCCAGATTAGTAGAACGAAGTTGTTTCTTTCGCCGTTTGACTTTCGTTGCTTCGTTCGATTTGATTCTTTTTGCCAACCGGAGTTCTTAAGTTGAACCTTCTGGTTAGATCTCTTATTTGAGTTTTACCTGTGCATTAGATGAGTACTTATTGTATACTTGTTTGTTTGTCTGCGATAGAATACCCGGAGTGCGCCGCTTGTTACTTCGAATCGCTAGGTTTCGTGGATCATCAGCAATGCAAGTAACACTTTAATCATACCTTTTCTACTACCCAGTTCTATTACATTAGATCAATCCTCACACATTGCATGATTAGGATCTAAATAAATTGTGGGATGGGAAGTAGTTGAGGTAGTACCTATTACCTGTTTATTATCAAACCTTTGGGAGTTACTTCTACGTTTGCTTATTATGCCATGCTATGCTAGTAGACGTGGATTGGGTGAGTGATATCCATGAAAGATGTGAGTTTGTTAATTAATGGTTTATCTAAGGTGGCGACTTAAACACACATCTGGGTGGACTGAGGCACCTGGGTATTCCAGGACTTGCCCATTTTCTTTTGGACCGCCACCCAGGCTCAAAGGGATCATGAGACTATTCATACTAGAAACTTCTGTGTGCAGCCACAAGCTATTATGGGCTCTAGCATAGTTAACTAAGTCATGCGAACTCTTACAGTGGTAGACTAGCAGATGTAGGGGATGTAGGTGGTATGGTCTACCCGATCGTAAGGTGCTAGCGCTTCTGAAAGACTATGTCTCGGTCATCCGTCTTCTCAAACACCATGTAGTGCGAGAAACCAAACGGAGGTGATCGAGTCTTGTGGGGAAAAGTGCGCAAACCTCTACAGAGTGTAATAAACTAATCATGGTTAGTCGTGTCCCCGGTTATGGACATCTTGAGTATCTAGTACCTAGATTTTCATGTGAATCTCAACATGTTACTCTAAATTAATTTTGTTGGGTTTTGTTTAAAGATGATGCTTAATTGGGATTGAGAATGCTGTCAACCATTCTCAATGTTTAACAACTACCATGATAGTTAAATAAATTTATTCCTTTGAAGTAGGGAAAAATTGGCTTTATGCAAAACTGTAACCATAGCACTTTCCACCAGCCAAATATGCATATAGTATAGCTGTTTCATTCCATTATTCTCTATGTGTTACATTGCCAGCATATTCCATGTGCTGACCCGTTTTCGGGCTGCAACGTTAATGTTGCAGACTTTTCAGATGACGATTAAGGAGTTTTAGGTCGTGGTTCTATGCTCAGTGATGTCGTTGGAGTTGATGGACTCACTTATCTTCCAAGCCTTCCGCTGTAATCATTATTAGATGGCCTTAAGCCATATTTAATGTAATAGTTTCTCTATGGAGACACTCGATGTAATAAGTGTGTGATTGCTACTCTGTTATAAATCCTCTGAGTACTATGTGGTGTCAGCATTACTGATCCATGGATGACAACGGAGCACAGAGATCAGACTGTTTGAGGTCTGGTCGCTACATTAGTATTATTGCTCGCTAGTCGATTATGCCATTGATATGAGTAAACATGAGACCTAAATATTATTGTGAATATGGTTAGTTCATAATCTTTGCTGAAAACTTGAATGTTGGCTTTACATATTTACAGCAACAAGATCAAACATAGTTTGTAAAAGTTTTCTTTATCACTTTCAGTTTGTCAACTGAATTGCTTTTGGACAAGCAAAGGTTTAAGCTTGGGGGAGTTGATACATCTCCATCGTATCTACTTTTCCAAACACCTTTGACCTTGTTTTGGACTCTAACTTGCATGATTTGAATGGAACTACGGACTGGCGCTGTTTTCAACAGAATTGCCGTGGTGTTATTTTTGTGCAGAAATAAAAGTTCTCGGAATGACCTGAAACTTCATGGAGAATATTTTTGGAATTTATAAAAAATAGTGGCGAAAGAATCAACACCAGGGGGCCCACACCCTATCCACGAGGGTCGGGGCACGCCCACCTGTCTCGTGGGCCCCCTAAGGCTCCACCGACCTCAACTCAAACTCTATATATTCACGTTCGGGGAGAAAAAAATCAAGGAGAAAGATTCATCGCGTTTTACGATATGGAGCCGCCGCCAAGCCCTAATCTCTCTCAGGAGGGCTGATCTGGAGTCCGTTCAGGGCTTCCGAGAGGGGAATCCATCGCCATCGTCATCATCAACCTTCCTCCATCACCAAATTCATGATGCTGACCGCCGTGCGTGAGTAATTCCATCATAGGCTTGCTAGACAGGGATGGGTTGGATGAGATTTATCTTGTAATCGAGTTAGTTTTGTTAGGGTTTGATCCCTAGTATCCATTATGTTCTGAGATTGATGTTGCTATGACTTTGCTATGCTTAATGCTTGTCACTAGGGCACGAGTGCCATGATTTCAGATCTGAACCTATTATGTTTTCATGAATATATGTGAGTTCTTGATCCTATTTTGCAAGTCAATAGTCACCTACTATGTGTTATGATCCGGTAACCCCGAAGTGACAATAATCGGGAACACTCCCGATGATGACCGTAGTTTGAGGAGTTCATGTATTCACTAAGTGTTAATGCTTTGGTCCGGTACTCTATTAAAAGGAGGCCTTAATATCCCTTAGTTTCCAATAGGACCCCGCTGTCATGGGAGGGTAGGACAAAAGATGTCATGCAAGTTCTTTTCCATAAGCACGTATGACTATATTCGGAATACATGCCTACATTACATTGATGAACTGGAGCTAGTTCTGTGTCACCCTATGTTATAATGGCTGCATGAGGAATCGCATCCGACATAATTATCCATCACTGATCCATTGCCTACAAGCTTTTCACATATTGATCTTTGCTTAGTTACTTTTCTGTTGCCACTGTCACAATCACTACAAAAACTGCTACTGTTACTTTTGCCACCGTTACCGCTACTTCCATATTACTTTGCTACTAAATACTTTGCTACAGATATTAAGTCTTTCAGGTGTGGTTGAATTGACAACTCAACTGTTAATACTTGAGAATATTCTTTGGCTCCCCTTGTGTCGAATCAATAAATTTGGGTTGAATACTCTACCCTCGAAAATGGTTGCGATCCCCTATACTTGTGGGTTATCAGGGGGCACAACCCACTAGGGCATGCCCAGGTGGGTTGTGCCCACCTCGGTGGCCTCCCGCACCCCCTCTTTACCCAATAATTTCCCCAAAAATTCCAAAAACCTCGAGGGTTAACCTAGATCAGAAGTTCCACTGCCGCAAGGCTCTGTAGCCACCGAAAACCAATCTAGACCCTTTTCGGCACCCTGTCGAAGGGGGGAATCATCTCCGGTGGCCATCTTCATCATCCCAGCGGCCACCACGATGAGGAGGGAGTAGTCCACCCTCGGGGCTGAGGGTTTGTAGGAGTAGCTATGTGTTTAATCTCTCTCTCTCTCTCTCTCGTGTTCTTGAGATGTCACGATCTTGATGTATCGCGGGCTTTGTTAATATAGTCGGATCATATGGTGTTTTCCCCTCTCTATATTATTGTGATGAATTGAGTTTTTCCCTTTGAGATTTCGTTGTTATCGGATTGAATACTTTTATGAATTTGAGAACACTTGATATATGTCTTGCAATTGAATATTCATGGTGACAATGGGGTATCATATTGATTCACTTGATATATGTTTTGGCACTCAACTCGCGGATTCTCGAGGTGACAGTGGGGTAATCTATGCATAGGGGTTGATGCATGTTCTTGTCTTTGTTTCTCCGGTAGAAATCTTGGGGCACTCTTTGAAGTTCTTTGTGTTGGATTGAATATTATGAATCTGAATTTGCTTTGGTATTATTTTAGTACGAACTCTAGGATAGATTGATCGGAAAGAATAGCTTCGAGGTGGTTTCGTACCCTACAAACAATTCCGACTTATGTTCTCCGCTAGATAGGAACTTTGCAGTGATTCTTCGTTGCACATTGAGGGACGGTTATATGATCCAATTATATTAGCACTGTCGGGAGATTGCACTAGCGAAAGTACAGACCCTAGGCCTCATTTTCAAGCATTGCAATACCGTTTTTGTGCCCGTTTACTATTTGCTACATTGCTGTTTTTATGTATTCATATTATAAAAAATATTTTTACAATCCATATTACACATTTATCACCATCTCTTCGCCGAACTAGTGCATCTATACAATTTGCCATTGTATTGGGTGTGTTGGGGACACAAGAGATTTCTTTTATTTGGTTGCAGGTTCGTTTGAGAGATACCTATCTTCATCCTACACCTCTCACGGATTGATAAACCTTAGGTCATCCACTTGAGGGAAAATTGCTACTGTCCTACAAAACTCTACGCTTGGAGGTCGAACACATGTCTACAAGAATAAAGTTGCGTAGTAGACATCAAGCTCTTTTCTAGCGCCATTGCCGGGGAGGTGAGTGCTTGAAGGTATATCTTTAGATCTTGCAACTAAATCTTTTAGTTTCTTGTTTTATCACTAGTTTGGTTAAAAAACAAAACTACAAAAAAATGGAATTGAGGTTGCATCATGTTATTGGTCATCTTTATAATATCTTTCTTGAAAATGATGGTTCGGAAAATTGTGCTCAATTGTTAGAAGAAGAAGTTAATAAAATGTTTGGAACAAAATATTTGAATGATGAGCATGATTGCAATGTTGTTAGTATGGATTCTTTGAATATCCAAAATGCTAATGATGATTGCACTAGTTATGAGAAAAATGTTTCTTATATGCATGTCAATTTTTGCAGAGTGAATTGGGAATGCTATTGCACACCAAAAAGGGAAGATAGATTTTGTAATAAGCATAAATCTTTAGAAACAAAAAAGTTGCAAGAGAGGCTAGATGATTGTGCTGAAAGATTTAATATTTTTGCCATCCTTGTGAACTTTGCAATGAACATGGTAATTTAAATCTCCAATGCAAATTGTTTCATGATCAAATCGTATCCAAAAATTGTGATAACTTCATTACCCTTGAGCATCATAAAGAGCTTAGTATTCTTTTGGGGTATGAAGAAATGAAACGTATAACTAAGGGTATTCCAAAATTTAATCTCGAGCTTGATTTTAATCTAGAGGAAATTTATATGTTTTGTGCGGTAAATTGCATTGAGAATCCTTATATTGCCAACTATCTAAAGACAAGAAAACAAATAGAATATGAAGAGAGTACTAATGAAAGGGAAAATATGTCCCAATACCCTCCTAGTGTTTATTATAATGAATCACGTAACGAGGAGGAGCTTCCTATCCAACCAATCTCATCAATAAGAAGCTTTAAAAAATTAATTAAACCCACACATGATGTGGTGAAGAAGAAGAAAGGAAAAAGAAAGAATAGAGGTAAAAAGGTATCTCTCCCAAATAATGTTGCTCCTATTATTGTTGTGCCTCATGAAAATGAATCAAAAATATTTGTGGAAGATGCTGCACTTGATGATGATTTTGTTATGCCTATTGCTTCTTGTGATGATTATGATTGGGAAGATAATGATACTTCTTATAATCTTGGAAATCTTTTTGGCACCAACTTGGGAAATTATGACGATAGCAATTGTTATACCGTTGGTGCTATTCATACTATTAATGATGAGAATGATTAGGCTTATGATATGCCAAGCCACAAGCTTGGGGATGCTATGTTTGATGAGAATGACATGTTTGAGAACTTATTTGCTGCAATTAATGTATGTCCTAAGCTTGGGGATTCTATGCTTAACGAAGATGATCTTTTTAGTCCCCTTACTTTCAATGATCAAATTTGCTATGATGATTGCATGCCTCCTACTTATGATGATTATTGTGATGATACTTATCTTATAAAAAGTAGTGATAATTATTGTCATAATTTTGAATATCCTTTTACTGAGCATTACTCTCTTAATGTGGGCAAAATTCTTAGTATTCAAGTTTCATATGATACTCCCACTATTGTGAATGAGAATAAAATTGCTTATATGGAGAGTAATAAATTTTCTATGCTTTTGGATCATGAAAAGAATGCTTTATGTGATGGTTATATTGATGAATCCATTCATGATTCTACTAAAAATTATTATTAGAAAGGAACTTATGCTTCATGATGCTCTCTTTGTGTTTTAATTCTTATCTTTTATGCGAGCATCATTGAAATCATCATGCCTAGCTAAAAGGCATTAAAGAAAAGCGCTTGTTGGGAGACAACCCAACACTTTTACCTACTATTTTTGTGTGTTCACATAATTAGGCTACTGTAGTAATCATGTTTTGTAGCTTTCGTTTCAATAAAGTGCCAAGTAAAGCCTTTGGGATGGTCTATGGTGATAGTTGATTTGATCTTGCTGAAAAACAGAAACTTTTGCGCTCAGGAAAATAATTCTCATTTTTAATAGAAGCGCGATAAAATGCTGATTATTTTTGTAGAAGATTAATAGACAATTACCCAGGTTTTCCTATTTTTTCAGAATTTTTGGAGTAGCAGAAATATGGTTGGAGTACAGATTACTACAGACTATTCTGTTTTTGACAGATTCTATTTTCAATGCATTGTTTTTGACATGATTTCGGATATGAATCCTTTATGTTTTCATGAATATATTTGTATTCTTGATCCTATCTTGCAAGTTCTATGCGCCCATTACGTGTTATGATCCGCATACCCCAACGTGACAATAATTGGGATTATTTCTGGTGATTACCGTAGTTTGAGGAGTTCATGTATTCAATATTGTGACGCCCACGATTCAGTCGTACACTAATCAAACACGCAAATGTGTACGATCAAGATGAGGGACTTACGGGAAGATATCACAACACAACTCTAGACACAAATTAAAATAATACGAGCTTCATATTACAAGCCAGGGTCCTCGAGGGATCGAATACAGAAGCTCGAATACAAACATGTTAGTGGAAGCAACAATATCTGAGTACATGCATAAGTTAAACAAGACTGCCTTAAGAAGGCTAGCACAAAAGCAACAACGGTCGAAGAGGCAAGGCCTCCTGCCTGGGACCTCCTAACTACTCCTGGTCATCGGCGGTCTCCATGTAGTAGTAGTTGACGGGGTGGCGTCTGGCTCCTGGGATCCACCATCTGATCGCAACAACCGGCTATAGGGGAAAAGAGGTAGCAAAGCAATCGTGAGTACTCATCCAAAGTACTCGAAAGACTTACATCAGAACTATACTAAGTATGCATCAGTATCAAAGGAATGGGCTGTATCTGTGGACTGAACTGCAGAATGCCATAATATAAGGGGGAACCTGATACGTCTCCGTTGTATCTACCTTTCCAAACACTTTTGCCCTTGTTTTGGACTCTAACTTGTATGATTTGAATGGAACTAACCCAGACTGACGATGTTTTCAGCAAGATTACCATGATGTCGTTTTATGTGCAGAAAACAAATATTCTCGGAATGACCTGAAACTCCACGGGAGGTCTTAGAAAAAATATTAAAAAATCCTCGCCAAATATGAAGACCAGGGGGCCCACACCCTTTCCACGAGGGTGGGGGGCGCCCTCCCCCTAGGGCGCGCCCCCTACCTCATGGGCCCCCTGTTGACCCTCCGACGCCAACTCCAACTCTATATATTTGCTTTTGGAGAAAAAAAATCAGAGAGAAGAAATCATTGCATTTTATGATACGGAGCCGCCGCCAAGCCCTAAAACTCTCGGGAGGGCTGATCTGGAGTCCGTTCGGGGCTCCGGAGAGGGGGATTCGTCGCCGTCGTCATCATCAACCATCCTCCATCACCAATTTCATGATGCTCACCGCCGTGCATGAGTAATTGCATCGTAGGCTTGCTGGACGGTGATGGGTTGGATGAGATTTATCATGTAATCGAGGTAATTTTGTTAGGGTTTGATCCCTAGTATCCATTATGTTCTGAGATTGATGTTGCTATGACTTTGCTATGCTTAATGCTTGTCACTAGGGCCCGAGTGCCATGATTTCAGATCTGAACCTATTATGTTTTCATGAATATATGTGAGTTCTTGATCCTATCTTGCAAGTCTATAGTCACCTACTATGTGTTATGATCCGGCAACCCCGAAGTGACAATAATCGGGACCACTCCCGGTGATGACCATAGTTTGAGGAGTTCATGTATTCACTATGTGCTAATGCTTTGTTCCGGTTCTCTATTAAAAGGAGGCCTTAATATCCCTTAATTTCCAATAGGACCCCGCTGCCACAGGAGGGTAGGACAAAAGATGTCATGCAAGTTCTTTTCCATAAGCACGTATGACTATATACGGAATACATGCCTACATTACATTGATGAATTGGAGCTAGTTCTGTGTCACCCTATGTTATGACTATTACATGATGAACCGCATCCGGCATAATTATCCATCACTGATCCGGTGCCTATGAGTTTTCCATATACTGGTTTACGCTTATTTACTTTTTCGTTGCTACTGTTACAATCACTACAAAATACCAAAAACATTACTTTTGTTGTCTTTACTTTTGTTGCCGCTACCACCACTATCATATTACTTTGCTACTAAACACTTTGCTACAGATACTAAGTTTCTAGGTGTGGTTGAATTGACAACTTAGCTACTAATACTTGAGAATATTCTTTGGCTCCCCTTGTGTCGAATCAATAAATTTGGGTTGAATACTCTACCCTCGAAAGCTGTTGCGATCCCCTATACTTGTGGGTTATCAAGATAAATTTCTGGCGCCGTTGCCGGGGAGCATAGCTCTATTCTTTGAGTCACTTGGGATTTATATCTGCTGGACACTATGAAGAACTTGAGAGATCCAAAAACCAAGATCTATCCCTCAACTACGAGGGGAGGTAAGGAACTGCCATCTAGCTCTGTACTTGATTCACCTTCTGTTATGAGTAAGTTTGCGACACCTACATCTGCTTCTGCTATTCGTTCTGATATGTCACATGTTATTGATGATGCCACTTCTGCTATGCATGATACTTATGATGAAACTGCTTCTATGCCTGATACTACTGCGCCCCTTGGTGAATTCCTTGATGAACAAATTGCTAGGGCTAGAGAAAAAGAAATTGTTGAATCTGAATACGATGATGATAGTGATGATGAAAATATGCCTGTTATTCCTGAGGGCTATCTTTTTGATATGGAATCTTCTGCTGCTATTTCTGCTTGCAAAGATAGATATGAGCTTAAGAGGTTATTAATTAAATGGAACAAAGAATCACTAAGAGATAGAATGAGACCCGACCCTGCTTTTGCTACTTCACCTATATGTGTTCCTGATAAAGATTATGAATTCTCTGTCGATCCTGATATAATTACTTTGGTTGAATCTAATCCGTTTTATGGCTATGAATCTGAAACTGTTGTGGCACATCTTACTAAGTTAAATGATATAGCTGCCCTGTTCACTAATAATGAGATATCACGTTACCTCTATTTACTCAAAATATTTCCGTTCTCATTAAAGGGCGATGCTAAGATATGGTTTAATTCTCTTGATCCTGGTTGTGTGCGTAGTCCCCAGGATATGATTTATTACTTCTCTGCTAAATATTTCCCTGCTCATAAGAAACAAGCTGCTTTGAGGGAAATATACAACTCTGTGCAAATTAAAGAAGAGAGTCTCCCACAAGCTTGGGGGAGGCTTCTCAAGTTACTTAATGCTTTGCCTGATCATCCTCTTAAGAAACCTGAAAATACTTGATATCTTTTATAATGGACTAACCGATGCTTCCAGAGATCACCTGGATAGTTGTGCTAGTTCTCTTTTCAGGGAAAGAACACCAGATGAAGCTGAAATTCTATTGAATAATATGTTGACAAATGAAAATAATTGGGCACCTCCTGAGCCAGCTCCTGATCCAACTCCTGCTCCAATTACTGAGCCTATTCCTAAACCAACTCCGAAGAAGAGAGGTGTTCTATTTCTCAGCCCCGAAGATATGCAAGAGGCAAAGAAATCTATGAAAGAAAAAGGTATTAAAGCTGAAGACGTTAAGAATTTACCTCCTATTGAAGAAATACATGGTCTTAATTCACCGCCTGTTGAAGAAACATATGATCTCAATTATTTATTCACTGAAGAACCTCCTGATCCCGATATCCCGACACAGGTAGTAAATGTAAATTCTCTCTATAGATATGATAAAGCTGAAGTCCCTCCTACTAAAATTGCTAGTCAGTGCTTGGATGAGTTTGATAACTTTATGTATAAGCAAGACGACTTCAATGCTTATTTTGGTAGACAATTAAAAGAAAATGCTTATATTATTAGACGCTTGGGTGATTATATGGCTGATATTAAAGGTGAACTTAAACTTATTAGCAAACATGCTTCTATGGTTACCACTCAAGTAGAACAAGTACTTAAGGCTCAAAAAGAAGTGCTTGATGAAATGAATAGTAAGAAAAATGATTATGCTGTTAGAGTGGCTACTAGAACTGGTAGAATGACTCAGGAACCATTGTATCCTGAAGGCCACCCTAAGAGAATCGAGCAAGATTCTCAAAGAAATAATATTGATGTTCCTAGTTCTTCTAAAAAGAAGAAGAAGAAAAATGATAGAACTGTGCAAACTTCTAGTGAACCTATTGCTGAACCACCTGATAATCCAAATGATATATCTATGTCTGATGCTGAAACACAATCTGGTAATGAACATGAACCTAGTAAAAATATTAATGATGATGTTCATGATGATGCTCAACCTAGTAATGACAATGATGTAGAAATTGAACCTGCTGTTGATCTTGATAACCCATAATCAAAGAATCAACATTATGATAAAAGAGACTTTGTTGCTAGGAAACATGGTAAAGAAAGGGAACCTTGGGTTCAGAAACCCATGCCTTTTCCTCCGAAACCATCCAAGAAAAAGGATGATGAGGATTTTGAGCGCTTTGCTGAAATGATTAGGCCTATCTTTTTGCGTATGAGATTAACTGATGTGCTCAAAACAAATCCTTATGCTAAATATATGAAAGATATCATTACTAATAAAAGAAAGATACCGGAAGCTGAGATTTCCACCATGCTTGCTAATTATACTTTTAAGGGTGGAATACCAAAGAAACTTGGAGACCCCGGAGTACCTACTATACCTTGCTCCATTAAAAGAAATTATATTAAAACTGCTTTATGTGATCTTGGAGCCGGTGTTAGTGTTATGCCTCTCTCTTTATATCGTAGACTTGACTTGAATAAGCTGACACCTACTAAAATATTTTTGCAAATGGCTGATAAATCAACTGCTATACCTGTCGGTATTTGTGAGGATGTGCCCGTTGTGGTTGCAAACATTACTATTTTAACGGACTTTGTTATACTTGATATTCCCGAGGATGATAGTATGTCTATTATTCTTGGAAGACCTTTTCTTAATACTGCAGGGGCTGTTATTGATTGCAACAAAGGCAATGTCACTTTTCATGTTAATGGTAATGAGCATACGGTACACTTTCCGAGGAAACAACCTCAAGTTCATAGTATCAACTCTATTGGAAAAATTCCATCGATTATATTTGGAGGTTTTGAATTTCCTCTTCCTACTGTCAAAAAGAAATATGATATTCTTATTATTGGGGATGTGCATATCACCGTTGAGCTAACTTAGTGTTATTCGAAATTTCCCCGGTTTCATGATTATCGGAATGAGTTTGTTAACAAGACTTGATCAACCTTGTTAGTGGATTCTTTTTGATGAGCATGAGATGGATGAAACTAGAAGCACAAACTTCTGTACCCTCTCTATACTTTCTATTATTTATATTAAATAAAGTAAAAATAGTATTTTTCTGTCTGTTATCTAATTATCCGTGCAATATAAAAATATCCCGAAAATAAAAGTCCTCAGAATGCCATGCCAATTTAATATGATTTTTCGGGAATATTTGAGGATTTACTGTGCAAAAATTACCACGGGAGGAGCTGCCACCTGGCCACGAGGGTGGTAGGCGCGCCCCCCTATAGGGCGCTCCCCCTGCCTCGTGGGCCCACGGTGGCCCTCCTCCACTTATCCCAGCACCCATCTTCTTCCTCTATCTCACACAAACTCGAAAAACCAACTAAAGCACGAGTTCCAGCCACTTTTGCTGCGATTTTTGATCTCCTTGCTCAAAGCACCTCATGCAAAACTGCTTGGGGAGATTGTTCCTTGGTATGTGACTCCTCCATTGGTCCAATTAGTTTTTGTTCTAGTGCTTTATTCTTTGCAAATTTGTGCTGCATAGGTGACCATGTTCTTGAGCTTGCATGTCAAATTTATATGGTTCCAAGTAGTTTTAATGCCTGATATAGGCTCTAGGCACTTGTAGGAGTAGTTGCTATCAGTTTTATTGAGTTTGGTTTACTTTTATTTTTGAAGTTACTAAAAATTTCAGATTGTTTCAGAAAAATGACGAGGAGATTATTGAGGGGCTCATCAAGCCAAAGCTCAAAGAAAAAGGCACCGAAGCCTAAGTATAATTTGCCAGGTACCACGGAGATTCGGGCGTGTGAATGGCCTTCTGAAGATTTCTTGAGAGCAGCCAGTATCTATGAAGATTTTCATGAATTGGCCAACAATGCAGGCCTCACCGCTTTCCTCCACGACCAATGCGATCAGTATCTCTTACTCACAAATACCTTTGTGCAAAACTTTTATTTTCATCCTAGGAACTCTCCACCTATGGTGGAATTTCATTTATATGATGAGCCTAAGGAGATGCCACTTTTTGATTTCTGTCGGATTTGTTTAGTCCCTTTTGAGGGCAAGACAGAAGAACCACATCATGATGATGTGGCTAGGTTTATTGATAATATCACTGTAGGAGAAACCAGGAAGGTTTCCGATGCACGAATCACTAGCATACATTTTCCTGTTTTGCGTTACTTTGCATTATTTGCTAGTCGTTGTTTAATTGGACGCGGAAACTCTGGAAACCTTAGTATCCCTGATTTAATTATACTGCTCCAAGGTTTATATAGTGGTAACACTTTTAGTTTGGGCGGTATTATTGCTAGATAGTTAAATATGAACCGTACTAAGGGTCCCATCTTTGGAGGCATTTATGCTACACGCCTAGCCGCACATTTTAACATACCTATTAAGCATGCTGAGAAGGAAGAAAAAGTGCTACCCCATGTTTATCTAGATCATAAAAGTATGGTGGCACATGATTTTATTGTTAAAAATAGGGCAGGGGAGCTTAGATATCAATTGTTCTTTAATAAACATCATCCTGAGACTATTACCTTGCCTGCTCCTTCTTTGTTTGATTTGACTGCAGGCACGTACCTTGTTCCGTTGGCAGCTATTCACGCCTATCGGAACCCTGCACCAGCTGAGGAGCCAGAGCCGGAACCACAATTTGATCCTTCACGACAGTCTAACTATTAGTGGGATCCGGAGATGATTGCCAGCCAGTGGCAATCAGAGCCTTCTTCTTCTTCATCACAGTACGACCCCAACAACTATTATTATGGATATCCGCCAGGCCAGCCGTGGCCATAGACCAACTTAGGCCAAAAGCCTAAGCTTGGGGGAGTACGTATTTCTCACCGACATTACATTTATGTTCACACACACTCATTACTAGATGTCGGTGCTCATACTTTTTCATTGTAATATCTATGCTAGTTTATTTTATTTTTCCTGATTTCTTCTTGTGTGTTTAGTAAGCCTTAAGAAAAACCAAAAAAAATTAGTAGTAGTTTATTTTTCTGCTGTAGTAGTAATAATTAAAAATAAAACCCAAAAATATTTCCCGTTCTTCTTTTGCTTGTTGGGAGCTTTCCCGTGTAAATAGTTTTATTTCTTTCCTTTTCTTTGGGGGTCAGTAGGAGAAGACCATAATTAAATTGTTGAAGTGGCTCTTATATGCATTATTATTGATTTAACCAAGATCCCATATTGCCTTGTCTTCTCCTGTTTATTGAATGCTCGCAGATTCCATCTTAGTCCAATGCACGTGCACTCTTATTATTATTCACACCGTTCGGTCGTGCAAGTGAAAGGCAATTATGATGATATATGATGGACTGACTGAGATGAGAAAAGCTGGTATGAACTCGACCTCTTTTGTTTTTGTAAATATGATGAGTCCTGCGTTCTTGATTCAGCTTATTATGAATAAACATGTTTGCAATGACAATTAGAGATCATAGTTGCTTGTGCCATACTTGATTAGCTATGAGTTATAATGATTTACCTTGTATGCCAACATGCTATTGAGATGATTATGATGTGGTATGATGGGGTGGTATCCTCCTTTGAATGATTTAAGTGACTTGACTTGGCACATGTTCACGCATGTAGTTGAAACAAAATCAACATAGCCTTCATGATATTTATGTTCATGGTGGATTATATCCTACTCATGCTTGCATCCAATGTTTATTAATTTTAATGCATGTACATGGCTGTTGTCGCTCTCTGGTTGGTCGCTTCCCAGTCTTTTGCTAGCCTTCACTTGTACTAAGCGGGAATACTGCTTGTGCACCCAATCCCTTAAACCCCAAAGTTATTCCAGATGAGTCCACTATACCTTCCTATATGCGGTATCTACCCGTCGTTCCAAGTAAATTTGTATGTGCCAAACTCTAAACCTTCGAATAAACATTCTGTTTTGTATGCTCGAATAGCTGATGTATCAACAAAGGCTGTCCTTATCTTCCGTGTTAGGCGGGTTATTCTCAAGAGGAGTGGACTCCGCTCCTCACTCACGAGAAAATGGCTAGTCACCGGGATGCCCAGTCCCATGCTTTATGCAAACTAAATCAAAATTAATTGCAAACAAAACTCCCCCTGGGACCTGATGTATGTTGGAGGCACTCGTTATTTCGAGCAAGCCATGGATTGATGCTTGTTGGTGGAGGGGGGGGGGGTATAAACTTTACCATTCTGTTTGGGAACCGCCTATAATGTGTTTAGCATGGAAGATATCGCCATCTCTTAGTTGCTACGTTGACAATGAAAGTATACCGCTCAAAATATAATTTATCTCTATTTCAAAACCGAGCTTTGGCACCTCTACAAATCCCTGCTTTCCTCTGCGAAGGGCCTACCCATTTACTTTTATGCTGAGTCATCACCCTCTTATTAAAAAGCACTAGCTGGAGAGCACAACCGTCATTTGCATTCATCACTGTTAATTTATATTGGGTGTGACTATGATTGGATCTCTTTTACCATGAATTAGAATGTCTAGTCAGTCCTTGATCTTTAAAGGTGCTCTGCATTTATGTTTTGCGTCTCAGAAAGGGCTAGCGAGATACCATCTTGTTATATCATATTATGATTGTTTTGAGAAAGTGTTGTCATCCGAGATTTATTATTATGACTTGCTAGTTGATCATGCTATTGATACGAGTAACTATGAGACCTGAGAATTATTGCAAATGTGGCTAGTTATGATCTATGCTGAAAACTTGAATGCTGGCTTGACATAGTTACAACAACAAGAGCAAACAAAGTTTGTAAAAGTTTTTCTTTCTTTCTTTCAGTTTGTCAACTGAATTGCTTGAGGACAAGCAAGGGTTTAAGCTTGGGGGAGTTGATACGTCTCCGTCGTATCTACTTTTCCAAACACTTTTGCCCTTGTTCTGGACTCTAACTTGTATGATTTGAATGGAACTAACCCGGACTGACGTTGTTTTCAGTAGAATTACCATGATGTTGTTTTATGTGCAGAAAAAAATATTCTCGGAATGACCTGAAACTCCACGGGAGGTCTTAGAAAAAATAATAAAAAATCCTCGCCAAATATGAAGACCAGGGGGCCACACCCTTTCCACGAGGGTGGGGGGCGCCCCCCTAGGGCGTGCCCCCTACCTCGTGGGCCCCCTGTTGACCCTCCGACGCCAACTCCAACTCTATATATTTGCTTTCAGAGAGAAAAAAATCAGAGAGAAGAAATCATCGCGTTTTACGATACGGAGCCGCCGCCAAGCCCTAAAACCTCTCGGGAGGGCTGATCTGGAGTCCGTTCGGGGCTCCGGAGAGGGGGATTCGTCGCCGTCGTCATCATCAACCATCCTCCATCACCAATTTCATGATGCTCACCGCCGTGCGTGAATAATTGCATCGTAGGCTTGCTGGATGGTGATGGGTTGGATGAGATTTATCATGTAATCGAGTTAGTTTTGTTAGGGTTTGATCCCTAGTATCCATTATGTTCTGAGATTGATGTTGCTATGACTTTGCTATGCTTAATGCTTGTCACTAGGGCCCGAGTGCCATGATTTCAGATCTGAACCTATTATGTTTTCATGAATATATGTGAGTTCTTGATCCTATCTTGCAAGTCTATAGTCACCTACTATGTGTTATGATCCGGCAACCCCGAAGTGACAATAATCGGGACCACTCCCAGTGATGACGATAGTTTGAGGAGTTCATGTATTCACTATGTGCTAATGCTTTGTTCCGGTTCTCTATTAAAAGGAGGCCTTAATATCCCTTAGTTTCCAATAGGATCCCGCTGCCACGGGAGGGTAGGACAAAAGATGTCATGCAAGTTCTTTTCCATAAGCACGTATGACTATATACGGAATACATGCCTACATTACATTGATGAATTGGAGCTAGTTCTGTGTCACCCTATGTTATGACTGTTACATGATGAACCGCATCCGGCATAATTATCCATCACTGATCCGGTGCCTACGAGTTTTCCATATACTGGTTTACGCTTATTTACTTTTCCGTTGCTACTGTTACAATCACTACAAAATACCAAAAACATTACTTTTGATGTCTTTACTTTTGTTGCCGCTACCACCACTATCATATTACTTTGCTACTAAACACTTTGCTGCAGATACTAAGTTTCTAGGTGTGGTTGAATTGACAACTCAGCTGCTAATACTTGAGAAAATTCTTTGGCTCCCCTTGTGTCGAATCAATAAATTTGGGTTGAATACTCTACCCTCGAAAGCTGTTGCGATCCCCTATACTTGTGGGTTATCAGAACCTAGCCTATCGAAGACTAGCATGTTCAAGCATCTTGCAGCACTCAGAAGAGTAAAGAATAGCATTTTATAATTAACAAGCAAGTTGTAGTATTAATGCCCAGAGATCCTTCCTCGACTCCCTGCGAGAAAGTAATCCCGGAGCCACATCTCCATCACATATCTCAAGTATCCCTTTCTAGTTGTAATAGATCAGGATACCATTCCGAGCATCCATTGCCGTGGACATGACTATTCGAATAGATAATCTTCCCTGCATGGGTGCACCACATTTCCCAACAGACATGATTACTCTGGCCGAACACACTTTACTAGGTCAATGCCCGGCCTCAGAAGATCAACACGTCGCAGCCCTACCTAGGCTCAATAGAGAGGTCCCCGTCGGTCTACATCCTAAGTGCTTCAGGGTCTTGGGCCCATCGCCCATTGCACTCCAGGTCGTTGCGTGCAAGGTGGATACCAGTGCCACCTCGGATGGTCGACACGATCAGACCGTGCCACAATGCCGAACTGGACGTCTGACAGAGCTTCGGCTAATACTAAGATGCCGAGTGCCCATATCTGTTCCTGCGTGGTGGTTAGTGCGTATAGGCCAGTGGCCAACTCAGAACAAATACCCAATTTTGTTAGTGCATTAAAAATTAAAAGAAGTGACGGCTGTCGGGACAAGTTCGGAGCTACCACCCCCTCCTGGGTGATACCGCTAAACAGCCAGCCGCCACCGTAACATCTTGCAGGTGCTCTCCGGGCCCGCCCGACTTTCACAGGTATCTCTCGCGGGTGCTCACTCACTATTAGGGAAAACCTTATACATAGAAGCTTACCAGTAGTGATGGTCAAAAACTTGCGCTACTGCTATGTACCAGTAGAGCGTTGTGTACAAGACCACTACTATTATGTAAGTAGCAATAGCGCGTACCACGAAAAAAGCGCTACTACTATAACTGCCACACCGTTGCCGGCAGGCTAGGTATAGTAGTAGCGTTGGTACATAGCCAGTGCTACTACTATTGGTCTTAGCAGTAGCGCTCTTCGTGGGAACGCGCTACTGCTATGGGTGACTTATCCCCAAATTTTCCTCCCCCGCGCCCCGACCATCTTCTTCCTCCCCTTACTCCCCGCTGCCTCGCTCCTCCGCCACCACCACATTGCCGTCGCCACCACATCGCCGCCGCCGTCCTTGGTATGCCCTCCTCCCTCCTCTTCCCACCACGCCCTCCTCCCTCCTCCTCCGGCTGCCTCCTCCTCCCTCCTCCTCCGTTTGCCTCCTCCTCCGGCTGCCTCCTCCTCCCTCCTCCTCTTCGTCTCTCCTCCCTCCTCCTCCGGCCTCCCCTT
Organism: Triticum monococcum; assembly: GCA_034509565.1. Lineage (NCBI taxonomy): Eukaryota > Viridiplantae > Streptophyta > Magnoliopsida > Poales > Poaceae > Triticum > Triticum monococcum. Next base: position 476,158,088 of record CM067846.1, read on the forward strand.
CTCCCACCGCCCTCCTCCCCCTCCTCCTCTCTCCTCCCCCCACCCCCTGCTCCCTCCTCCCTCCCTCATCTCTCCTCACTCTGTGCTTGCATAGAGTAGAGTTTTTTTAGTAAATTAGTAAATTTTCAAACTAGCTAGGTTAACTAGGTTGGCTAGCTAGGTTAACTAGTTTAATTAGGTTAATTATCTAGATTAAATAGCTAGGTTAACTAACTAGGTTATTTATAGTAAGTGCTTAATACAACTAGTTTATTTATAGTGAGTGCTTAATAGAACTAGTTTATTTATAGTAACTACTTAATAGAATTACTTTATTTATAGTAAGTGCTTAATAGGATTAGTTTATTTATAGTAAGTAGTTAATATATTTTGTTTATGCAGAAATCAAGTTTGCCCCTGCCTCATCCCCGCAGTCGTCCCCATCATCGACCCCTTAAGATCTCTAGGTGAGAAGAGCCAAATGATAATGCTATATAGTTGCCATGTCATTGATGTCGATGATGATGCATTCTGAATATAGAGGATGTCTTGGTGTTCTTGTTTGCAATGTGCCTTCGAGTGGCCTAGGTTTTGCCGGAATGTTGATTCGTTTCTGTCCCGTCAAATTTCAGGCGCTCGATATGTCCTGTCTTTAGCAAAGGTCATGCCGAATTTTTTCATGAATTTTCGCATGACTTGTGCTACAATGTAGGGCATATTGAGTGCTTGTGATTTGCCAGAACGGGAATTCAATGATATTTCGGCAAAACATAGGGCAGTTTTTCTATGTCATTGCTCGATATATGGAACAGGTTGACTTTAGTTCTGTTTCGGCTCCTTGTGTGTCTTTCAGTGAGGGAGAGTGTCCACCATATATATATTTGAGTGTGGAAGAATGTTGGCTGTTGTTGTGGGGGTTGCTTCTCCTTCTTCTCTTTGTGCTAGACCTTTGTTACACACTAGGGGAAGAAGGAGTAGTGATACGTCTCCAACGTATCTATAATTTTTGATTGCTCCATGCTACATTATCTACTATTTTGGACATTATTGGGCTTTATTATCCACTTTTATATTATTTTTGGGACTAACCTATTAACCGGAGGCCCAGCCTAGAATTGCTGTTTTATTTTTTCTATTTTAGGGTTTCAAAGAAAAGGAATATCAAACGGAGTCCAAACGGAATGAAACCATCGGGAACGTGATTTTCTCACCGAACATGATCCAGGAGACTTGGACCCTACGTCAAGAAACAAAGGAGGAGGCCACGAGGTAGGGGGGCGCGCCTACCCCCCCAAGCGCGCCCTCCACCCTCGTGGGCCCCCTATTGCTCCACCGACGTACTCGTTCATCCTATATATACCTACGTACCCCCAAACGATCAGATACAGAGCCAAAACCCTAATTCCACCGCCATAACTTTCTATATCCACGAGATCCCATCTCGGGGCCTGTTCCGGAGCTCCGCCGGAGGGGGCATCCATCACGGAGGGCTTCTACATCAACACCACAGCCCCTCCGATGAAGTGTGAGTAGTTTACCTCAGACCTTCGGGTCCATAGTTATGAGCTAGATGGCTTCTTCTCTCTTTTTGGATCTCAATACAATGTTCTCCCCCTCTCTTGTGGAGATCTATTCGATGTAATCTTCTTTTTGCAGTGTGTTTGTTGAGACCGATGAATTGTGGGTTTATGATCAAGATTATCTATGAACAATATTTGAATCTTCTCTAAATTCTTTTATGTATGATTGGTTATCTTTGCAAGTCTCTTCGAATTATTAGTTTGGTTTGGCCTACTAGATTGATTTTTCTTGCAATGGGAGAAGTGCTTAGCTTTGGGTTCAATCTTGCGGTGTCCTTTCCCAGGGACAGTAGGGGCAGCAAGGCACGTATTGTATTGTTTCCATAGAGGATAACAAGATGGTTTTTTTATCATATTGCATGAATTTGTCCCTCTACATCATGTCATCTTGCTTAAGGCGTTACTCTGTTTTCATGAACTTAATACTCTAGATGCATGCTGGATAGCGATCGATGAGTGGAGTAATAGTAGTAGATGCAGGCAGGAGTCGGTCTACTTGTCTTGGACGTGATGCTTATATACATGATCATACCTAGATACTCTCATAACTATGCTCAATTCTGTCAATTGCTCAACAGTAATTCGTTCACCCACCGTAAAATACTTATGCTCTTGAGAGAAGCCACTAGTGAAACCTATGGCCCCCGGGTCTATCTTCATCATATTAATCTTCCAATACTTAGTTATTTCCTTTGATTTTTACTTTGCTTTTATTTTACTTTGCATCTTTATCACAAAAATACCAAAAACTTTATCTTATCATATCTATCAGATCTCACTCTCGTAAGTGACCGTGAAGGGATTGACAACCCCTTATCGGCGTTGGTTGCGAGGAGTTATTTGCTTTGTGCAGGTACAAGGGACTCGCGCGTAGCCTCCTACTAGATTGATACCTTGGTTCTCAAAAACTAAGGGAAATACTTATGCTACTTTGCTGCATCATCCTTTCCTCTTCAAGGAAATCCAACACAGTGCTCAAGAGGTAGCAAGAAGATTTCTGGCGCCGTTGCCGGGGAGGTTCGCGCAAGTGAAGATTTGACTCCCGACAACGAGCCATTTCTGGCGCCGTTGCCGGGGAGTCTACGCAAAAGTCAAACATACCAAGTACCCATCACAACCCTTATCTCCCGCATTACATTACTTGCCATTTGCCTCCCGTTTTCCTCTCCCCCACTTCACCCTTGCCGTTTTATTCACCCTCTCTCTCTTTATCCTCCATATCTTTCTCTGTTTGCCTCTTTTTGCCCGCTTGCTTTTTTTCTTGTGTGTTGGTTTGCCTGCCTGTCTCGATGGCTCTTCCCCGATTTGGTGATCTTCACCTTAAAAGGTTAGAAGAAATCGAAAACAATGTCTGGAGTTTTATGGTCTTGCAATTTGAGCATAATAGTTTCTTTAGAAACGAGCTTAAGGAACAAAAAAGTTTTATGAGTTTTATGAATAAAGAGCTCGATGATATGTATAAAGAATTTGATGGTTTAAGATCCCAAATTGCTCGTCTTGAGAAATTGACTGCTGAAATTTCGGACAAGGAGGCTACCTTAGTTAATAGGATGGCTGCTAAACCGGATTTTTATGAGAATAAAGATGAAGATCTAAAAGTTATTGATGTCTCCCCTATTAAATATTTGTTTTGCAATATGAATCTTAATAATGATGGGACTGAATATGATCCACCTTTACCTAGAAGGCGTTCCAAAAATTCAGAGTTTTTAGATCTTGATGCTAAATTTGATGAAAGTGGGACTGAAGAAATTAAAACCCTAGATGTTGCTAAACCCACTATTTTGGATTTCAAGGAATTTAATTATGAAAATTGCTCTTTGATTGATTGTTTTTCCTTGTTGCAATCTGTGCTAAATTCTCCTCATGCTTATAGTCAGAATAAAGCGTTTACTAAACATATCGTTGATGCCTTGATGCAATCTTATGAAGAAAAAATTGAGTTGGAAGTTTCTATCCCTAGAAAACTTTATGATGAGTGGGAAGCAACTATTAAAATTAAGATTAAAGATCATGAGTTCTATGCTTTATGTGATTTTGGTGCTAGTGTTTCCATGATTCCAAAAACTTTGTGTGATTTGTTAGGTTTCCGTGATTTTGATGATTGCTCTTTAAACTTGCACCTTGCGGATTCCACTATTAAGAAACCAATGGGAAGAATCAATGATGTTCTTATTGTCACAAATAGGAATTATGTGCCCGTAGATTTTATTGTTCTTGACATAGATTGCAATCCTTCATGTCCTATTATTCTTGGTAGACCTTTCCTTAGAACGATTGGTGCAATTATTTATATGAAGCAAGGAAATATTAGATTCCAATTTCCGTTAAGGAAAGGCATGGAACACTTTCCTAGAAAGAAAATTAAATTACCTTATGAATCTATTATGAGAGCCACTTATGGATTGCCTACCAAAGATGGCAATACCTAGATCTATCCTTGCTTTTTATGCCTAGCTAGGGGCATTAAACGATAGCGCTTGTTGGGAGGCAACCCAATTTTATTTTTATTCCTTGATTTTTGCTCCTGTGTAGTAATAAATAATTTACCTAGCCTCTGTTTTGGTTGTGTTTTTTATGTTTAATTAGTGTTTGTGCCAAGTAGAACCATTGGGAAGACTTGGGAAAAGTATTGATATCTTGCTGTAAAAAACAGAAACTTTAGCACTCACGAGAACTGCTGTCATTTTTATTTGAAGAGTGCTATTTAGTTAATTATTTTGGAAGATGATTAATAGATAAATTCCTCACGTCCAGAAATTTATTTTATAATTTTTGGGGTTCCAGATCTTGCGCTAGCTACAGATTACTACAGACTGTTCTGTTTTTGACAGATTCTGTTTTTCGTGTGTTGTTTGCTTATTTTGATGAATCTATGGCTAGTAAAATAGTTTATAATCCATAGAGAAGTTGTAATACAGTAGGTTTAACACCAATATAAATAAATAATGAGTTCATTACAGTTCCTTGAAGTGGTCTTTTGTTTTCTTTCGCTAACGGAGCTCACGAGATTTTCTACTCTAAGTTTTGTGTTGTGAAGTTTTCAAGTTTTGGGTAAAGATTTGATGGATTATGGAACAATGAGTGGCAAGAGCCTAAGCTTGGGGATTCCCATGGCACCCCCAATATAACCTAAGGACACCTAAAAGCCAAAGCTTGGGGATTCCCCGGAAGGCATCCCCTCTTTCGTCTACTTCTATCGGTAACTTTACTTGGAGCTATATTTTTATTCACCACATGATATGTGTTTTGCTTGGAGCGTCTTGTATGATTTGAGTCTTTGCTTTTTAGTTTACCACAATCATCCTTGCTGTACACACCTTTTGAGAGAGCCATACATGATTTGGAATTTGTTAGAATACTCTATGTGCTTCACTTATATCTTTTGAGTTATATAGTTTTGCTCTAGTACCTCACTTATATCTTTTAGAGCACGGTGGTGGATTTGTTTTATAGAAACTATTGATCTCTAATGCTTCACTTAGATTATTTTGAGAGTCTTAAGTAGCATGGTAATTTTATTAAATAATCCTAATATGCTAGGTATTCAAGATTAGTAAAAAATTTCTTATGAGTGTTTTGAATACTAAGAGAAGTTTGATGCTTGATGGTTGTTTTGAGATATGGAGGTAATAATATCAAAGTCGTGCTAGTTGAGTAGTTGTGAATTTGAGAAATGCTTGTGTTGAAGTTTGCAAGTCCCGTAACATGCACATATGGTAAACGTTATGTAACAAATTTGAAACATGAGGTGTTCTTTGATTGTCCTCCTTATGAGTGGCGGTCGGGGACGAGCGATGGTCTTCTCCTACCAATCTACCCCCCTAGGAGCATGCGCGTAGTGCTTGGTTTTTGATGACTTGTAGATTTTTGCAATAAGTATGTGAGTTCTTTATGACTAATGTTGAGTTCATGGATTATACGCACTCTCACCCTTCCATCATTGCTAGCCTCTTCGGTACCGTGCATTGCCCTTTCTCACATTGAGAGTTGGTGCAAACTTCGCCGGTGCATCCAAACCCCATGATATGATACACTCTTTCACACATAAACCTCCTTATATCTTCCTCAAAACAGCCACCATACCTACCTATTATGGCATTTCCATAGCCATTCCGAGATATATTGCCATGCAACTTTCCACCATTCCGTTCATCATGACACATTCATCATTGTCATATTGCTTAGCATGATCATGTAGTTGACATAGTATTTGTGGCAAAGCCACCGTTCATAATTCTTTCATACATGTCACTCTTGGTTCATTGCATATCCCGGTACACCGCCGGAGGCATTCATATAGAGTCGTCTTTTGTTCTAGCATCGAGTTGTAATCATTGAGTTGTAAATAAATAGAAGTGTGATGATCATCATTTTCTAGAGCATTATCCCAAGTGAGGAATTAAAAAAGATAAAGGCCTAAAAAAAGAGAAGGCCCAAAAAATGAGAGAAAAAGAGAGAAGGGACAATGTTACTATCCTTTGCCACACTTGTGCTTCAAAGTAGCACCATAATCTTCATGATAGAGAGTCTTTTGTTTTGTCACTTTCATATACTAGTGGGAATTTTTCATTATAGAACTTGGCTTGTATATTCCAACAATGGGCCTCCTCAAGTGCCCTAGGTCTTCGTGAGCAAGCAAGTTGGATGCACACACACTTAGTTCCTTTTGTTGGGCTTTCATACATTTATAGCTCTAGTGCATCCGTTGCATGGCAATCCCTACTCCTTGCATTAACATCAATCGATGGGCATGTCCATAGCCCATTGATTAGCCTCGTTGATGTGAGACTTTCTCCTTTTTGTCTTCTCCACATAACCCCCATCATCATATTCTATTCCACCCATAGTGCTATGTCCATGGCTCGCGCTCATATATTGCGTGAAAGTTTATAGGTTTGAGATTACTAAAGTATGAAACAATTGCTTGGCTTGTCATCGGGGTTGTGCATGATGAGAGCATTCTTGTGTGACGAAAATGGAGCATGACTAAACTATATGATTTTGTAGGGATGAACTTTCTTTGGCCATGTTATTTTGAGAAGACATAATTGCTTAGTTAGTATGCTTGAAGTATTATTATTTTTTATGTCAATATGAACTTTTTTCTTGAATCTTTCGGATATGAACATTCATACCACAATTAAGAAGAATTACATTAAAATTATTCCAAGTAGCACTCCGCATAAAAAATTCTGTTTTTATCATTTACCTACTTGAGGACGAGCAGGAATTAAGCTTGGGGATGCTTGATATGTCTCCAACGTATCTATAATTTTTTATTGCTCCATGCTACATCATCTACTGTTTTGGACATTATTGGGCTTTATTATCCACTTTTATATTATTTTTGGGACTAACCTATTAACCGGAGGCCCAGCCTAGGATTGCTGTTTTTTTGCCTATTTTAGGGTTTCAAAGAAAAGGAATATCAAACGGAGTCCAAACGGAATGAAACCTTCGGGAACGTGATTTTCTCACCGAACATGATCCAGGAGACTTAGACCCTACGTCAAGAAACAAAGGAGGAGGCCATGAGGTAGGGGGGCACCTACCCCCTAGGCGCGCCCTCCACCCTCGTGGCCCCCATGTTGCTCCACCGACGTACTCCTTCCTCCTATATATACCTACGTACCCCCAAACGATTAGATACGGAGCCAAAACCCTAATTCCACCGTTGTAACTTTTTGTATCCACGAGATCCCATCATGGGGCCTGTTTCGGAGCTCCGCCGGAGGGGGCATCCATCACGGAGGGCTTCTACATCAACACCATAGCCCCTCTGATGAAGTGTGAGTAGTTTACCTCAGACCTTCGGGTCCATAGTTATTAGCTAGATGGATTCTTCTCTCTTTTTGGATCTCAATACAATGTTCTCCCCCTCTCTTGTGGAGATCTATTCGATGTAATCTTCTTTTTGCGGTGTGTTTGTTGAGACCGATGAATTGTGGGTTTACGATCAAGATTATCCATGAACAATATTTGAATCTTCTCTAAATTCTTTTATGTATGATTGGTTATCTTTGCAAGTCTCTTCGAATTATCAGTTTGGTTTGGCCTACTAGATTGATTTTTCTTGCAATAGGAGAAGTGCTTAGCTTTGGGTTCAATCTTGTGGTGTCATTTCCCAGTGAAAGTAGGGGCAGCAAGGCACGTATTATATTTTTGCCATCGAGGATAACAAGATGGGGTTTTCATCATATTGCATGAATTTATCCCTCTACATCATGTCATCTTGCTTAAGGCGTTACTCTGTTTTCATGAACTTAATACTCTAGATGCATGATGGATAGCGGTCGATGAGTGGAGTAATAGTAGTAGATGCAGGCAGGAGTCGGTCTACTTGTCTTGGACGTGATGCCTATATACATGATCATACCTAGATACTCTCATAACTATGCTCAATTCTGTCAATTGCTCAACAGTAATTCGTCACCCACCGTAAAATACTTATGCTCTTGAGAGAAGCCACTAGTGAAACCTATGGCCCCCAGGTCTATCTTCATCATATTAACCTTCCAATACTTAGTTATTTCCTTTGCTTTTATTTTACTTTGCATCTTTATCACAAAAATACCAAAAACATTATCTTATCATATCTATCAGATCTCACTCTCGTAAGTGACTGTGAAGGAACTGACAACCCCTTATCGCGTTGGTTGCGAGGAGTTATTTGCTTTGTGAAGGTACGAGGGACTCGCGCGTAGCCTCCTACTGGATTGATACCTTGGTTCTCAAAAACCGAGGGAAGTACTTACGCTACTTTACTGCATCATCCTTTCCTCTTAAAGGAAATCCAATGCAGTGCTCAAGAGGTAGCAAGTAGCGACCATCATCGATGGTCGAAACGGTGAGGGAGTGTCCACCATATATGAGAGAAGAAGAATGCGACTGTGGTCATGGGGGTCGCTTCTCTTTTCATTTCCTTGTGCTAGATATTTGTAATGCACTAGGGAAAGGAAGAGTAGCGACCATCACCGATGGTCGCAATATCAGAGAGGGAGTGTCCACCATATACATGAGATGAGAGTTCAGGAAGGTAGACTTGATAGACCTAAAGTCAACCCGTTGCATATTGAGTAATAGTGATCTATGTGTTGAGTTTCTAGGTAGTTGCCTCTGATTGATTTACAATTAATGTTTCAACTATCAATATAGGAAATGTCCGATGACGAAAAGGATTTCAGTATGTGCGAATACTGCGAAGACGAGCATGGCCTGTGCGACATGCCTCACCTAGTTGGTGGTAGGCGCTTTAGCATCAAGCTGGATAAGACCTTCGAGGTGGATACAATAAGTCACAACGACAAGTCTTTTTCATAATTAAGCATGACTTCTGCTTCTTTTGCTTCAACTTATATTTTTAATTTTTTACTATTCTACTAGCGTATCCCCTGCCATGCAAGAATTTATGTCTTGGATAAGATTGGTTTCAGTACTATGGAAAGTATGGAGGTAAAGAGAGTTCACTTGAGGACCGAGCATGTTATACTTTTGCCACAAAATTATACAATGGAGACACCTACACCTATTTTGAATCCAAAAATTGGAGAGCACTATGCAAGGCTTATGCATTTGAGCCTGATATGCTTATCACCTTTGATATTCGTCCAGAAGATGATATTGAAGGTAATATCAACATCTGGGTCGATGTGCAGACGCCTCCAGTTCTACCATTATCTTAGTTTCTCAACCATATTTACTAAGTAATTTATATTGTTTATTTAAGAATAGTTGACAACTAATTTCTATTGACAGCTTATTTCCATTCAAGCAAACCTGTCTAGCGCTTGGTAGACAACACCTACTACTGTCTCGGGGCTGAACTAAACTGCGAGGAGATTGTCATTATGTTTCATGGCTTAAGGATCTTGGTACTGTCAAGACAGGTTATTTTCCTGGACTCCGAGATATTAGTACTCAAAACGCGCGATCACTAGTGTGCGTATTGAACTACAGTCACATCTATTTAGGAAAGATGGTAAGATTTTTACTATTTGTTCTCAGTGCATCTTTTGCATACATTATTTTTAAGCTAAACCTCATTGCTAAGTATGTTACTATGATGTTCTTCAACAGGGACTCCCGATGATAGTTGTGCCTCATTGGATCGAGGCTAAAGATCGCATGACAATGGTTAGCTTACGACCAAGACATTCTACATTACACATGAGTGCATTTAGGATTTCTCGAAGCGAGCAACTCTTAATAGTCAAAGACTGGAGCAAAATTGTGAAGGATCACAGCAAAGAAGTACTAGGGGCAGCAATCAAAAGCGCGGCCCACAATTAGGAGACAGGTTCATCTGCGTGCTCCAATATGATGAAGCAGGAGTGCTACACATGTTCTATGCTATTTGTTGGGGAACGCAGTATTTCACAAATTTCCCACGATCACGCAAGATCTATCTAGGAGATGCATAACAACGAGATGGGCAGAGTGTGTCCACGTACCCTCGTAGACCGAAAGTGAAAGCGTTTAGTAATGTGGTTGATGTAGTCGAATGTCTTCATGATCCAACCGATCGAAGTACCGAATGTACGGCACCTCCGTGTTTAGCACATGTTCAGCATGATGACGTCCCTCGAGCTCTTGATCCAGTTGAGGATGAGGGAGAGTTCCGTCAGCACGAGGGCGTGGCGACGGTGATGATGAAGTTACCAGTGTAGCGCTCGGCCTAAGCACTACGACGATATGACCGAGGTGGTAAATTGTGGAGGGGGGCACCGCACATGGCTAAGAGATGTCTGTTGTGCCTTCGGGGTGCCCCTGCCTCCGTATATAAAGGGGGCAGGAGGAGGTTGGTGGCCTAGGGGGGCGCGCAATAAGGGGGAGTCCTACTTGGACTCCTATTCCAAGTAGGATTCGCCCCCCACCTTCCTTCCACCGATGAGGGAAAAGGGGAAGGGAGAGAGACGGAGAAGGAAAGAGGGGGGCCGCCCCCTCCCCTAGTCCAATTCGGTTTGGGCAAGGGGGGCACCCCTCTCGCGTGGCCTTTCTCCTCTCCTCCAATAAGGCCCAATAGGCCCAATACTTCTCCCCCCCCCGGGGGGGGGGGAGGTTCCGGTAACCTCTCGGTCCTTCGGAAAAATGCCCAAACCACTCAGAACCATTCCGATGTCCAAATGCAACCTTCCAATATATGAATCATACCTCTCGACCATTTCAAGACTCCTTGTCATGTCCATGATCTCATCCGGGACTCTAAACAAACTTTGGTCATCAAATCACACAACTCATAATATAAATCGTCATCTAACGTTAAGCGTGCGGACCCTACGGGTTCGAGAACTATGTAGACATGACCGAGACACATCTCCGGTCAATAACCAATAGCGGAACTTGGATGCTCATATTGTCTCCTACATATTCTACAAAGATCTTTATCAATCAAACCGCATAACAACATACGTCATTCCCTTTGTCATCGGTATGTTACTTGCCCGAGATTCGATCGTCGATTTCATCATACCTAGTTCAATCTCGTTACCGTCAAGTCTCTTTACTCATTTCGTAATGCAACATCCCACAACTAACTCATTAGTCACATTGCTTGCAAGGCTCATAGTGATGTGCATTACCGAGACGGCCCAGATATACCTCTCCAATACACGGAGTGACAAATCCTAATCTCGATCTATGCCAACTCAACAAACACCATCGGAGACACCTGTAGAGCATCTTTATAATCACCCAGTTACGTTGTGATGTTTGATAGCACACAAGGTGTTCCTCCAGTATTCGGGAGTTGCATAATCTCATAGTGAGAGGAACATGTATAAGTCATGAAGAAAGCAATAGCAATAAAATTAAACAATAATAATGCTAAGCTAACGAATGGGTCTTGTCCATCACATCATTATCTAATGATTTGACCCTGTTCATCAAATGACAACACATGTCTATGGTTAGGAAACTTAACCATCTTTGATTAATGAGCTAGTCAAGTAGAGGCATACTAGGGACACTCTGTTTTGTCTATGTATTCACACATGTAATAAGTTTCCGGTTAATACAATTCTAGCATGAATAATAACACATCTATCACGATATAAGGAAATATAAATAACAACTTTATTATTGCCTCTAGGGCATATTTGCTTCAATCTCCCACTTGCACTAGAGTCAATAATCTAGTTCACATCGTCATGTGATTTAACACCAAATGTTCACATCTTTATGTGATTAGTTCACATCGCCATGTGACTAACACCCAAAGGGTTTACTAGAGTCAATAATCTAGTTCACATCGCTATGTGATTACAGCCAAAGAGTACTAAGGCGTGATCATGTTTTGCTTGTGAGAGAAGTTTAGTCAATGAGTCTGTCACATTCAGAGTCGTATGTATTTTGCAAATTTTCTATGTCTACAATGCTCTGCATGGAGCTACTCTAGCTAATTGCTCCCACTTTCAATAAAGCATTCTTTTCATGACACAAAAGCATAGAAAACTTATTACTCTCCACATAAGCAAATTTATTCTCATCAATAGTAGTGGGAACAAACTCAACAAAATAACTATCATGAGAGTGAAAATCAAAATCATGATGATAAGTTTCGGGGTTATCATTATTCTTTATAGCATACATGTCATCACCATAATCATCATAGATAGCAACTTTGTTCTCATACTCAATTGGAACCTCTTCCGAAATAGTGGATTCATCACTAAATAAAGTCATGACCTCTCCGAATCCACTTTCATAATTATCACAATAAGATTCAACACCCTCCAAAATAGTGGGATCATTACTTCCTAAAGTTGACCGTCTTCCAAACCCACTTTCATCAATATAATCATCATAAATAGGAGGCATGCTTTCATCATAATAAATTTTCTCATCAAAACTTGGGGGACTAAAAATATCACTTCATCAAATCTAGCACCCCCAAGCTTACGGCTTTGCATATCATTAGCGTCATGGATATTCAAAAAATTCAGACTAACAACATTGCAATCATGCTCATCATTCAAATATTTTGTGCCAAACATTTTATTGACTTCTTCTTCTAACAATTGAGCACAATTTTACGAACCATCATTTTCAAGAAAGACATTATAAAGATGATCAATAATATGATGCAACCTAAATTCCATTTTTTGTAGTTTTCTTTTATAAACCGAACTAGTGATAAAAGAAGAAACTAAAAGATTCAACTGCAAGATATAAAGATATACCTTCAAGCACTCACCTCCCCGGCAACGGCGCCAGAAAAGAGCTTGATGTCTACTACGCAACTTTATTCTTGTAGACACGTGTTGGGCCTTCAAGCGCAAAGTTTTGTAGGACAGTAGCAATTTTCCCTCAAGTGGATGACCTAAGGTTTATCAATCCGTGAGAGGTGTAGGATGAAGATGGTTTCTCTCAAACGACCTTGCAACCAAATACAAGAAATCTCTTGTGTCCCCAACACACCCAATACAATGGCAAATTGTATAGGTGCACTAGTTCGGCGAAGAGATGGTGATAAAAGTGTAATATGGATGGTAGAAATATATTTTTATAATCTAAATAAATAAAAACATCAATGTAGCAAATAGTAAATGGGCACAAAAATGGTGTTTCAATGCTTAAAAACAAGGCCTAGGGTCCGTACTTTCACTAGTGCAATCTCCCAACAATGCTAACATAGTTGGATCATATGATTATCCCTCAAAGTGTAACGAAGAATCACTCCCGAGTTCCTATTAGCAGAGAACAAAAGATAGGAATTGTTTGTAGGGTACGAAACCTCCTCAAAGCTATTCTTTCCGTTTGATCTATTCAAGAGTTCGTACTAAAATAACGCAAAGCTATTTTTTCCATTCGATCTATCCTAGAGTTCGTACTAGAATAACACCAAAGCATATTCATATTCACAATACTCAATCCACACAAAGAACTACAAGGAGAATCCAAAGTTTCCGTCGGAGAAAAGATAACAAAAACTTGCATCAACCCCTATGCATACATTACCCCAATATCACCGCGGGAATCCGTGAGTTGAATGCCACAACATATATCAAGTGAATCAATAAGATACCCCAATTGTCACCTCAAGTATTCATACCACAAGACATATATCATGTGTTCTCATCTCTGAATATTCAATCCAACAAGACAAAACTTCAAAGGGTAAAGATTCAATTCATCACAACAAGAGTATAGAGGGGAGAAACATCATATGATCCATCTATGCTGACAAAGCCCATGATATAGATCACGAGAGAGAGATAAAAGACATAGCTACTGGTACAAACCCTCAACCCCGAGGGTGGACTACTCCCTCCTCATCGTGGTGGCTGCCGGGATGATGAAGATGGCCACCGGAGATGATTCCCCCCTCCGGCAGGGTGCCGGAACGGGTCTAGATTGGTTTTCGGTGGCTACGGAGCCCTGCAACGGCGGAACTTCTGATCTAGGTTAACCCCGAGGGGTTTCGGAATATTTGCGAATTTATAGTGTAAAGAAGGGGTACAGGAGGCCACCGAGGTGGGCACAACCCACCTGGGTGCGCCAGGGGGGCCTGGCGCACCCTGGTGGGTTGTGCCCCCCTCGGGGCACCCCCCAGGTGCTGCTCTGGCCCATCGGGAGTCTTCTGGCCCATAAAAATCCACAAAAAGTTTCGCAGTGTTTGGACTTCGTTTGATATTGATTTTCTGCGATGTAAAAAACATGCAAAAAACTGCAACTAGCACTTGGCACTATGTCAATAGGTTAGTCCCAAAAATGATATAAAATGACTATAAAATGATTATAAAACATCTAAGAATGATAAAATAACAGCATGAATACTTCATAAATTATAGATACGTTGGAGATGTATCAGCACAAGGCTTCGCCTAAGAACTACGACGATATGACCGAGGTGGTAAACTGTGGAGGGGGCACCGCACACGACTAAGAGATGTCTGTTGTGCCTTTGGGGTGCCCCCCGCCTCCATATATAAAGGGGGAGGAGGAGGTGGCCTGCCTAGGGGGGGGGGGCGCCATAAGGGGGGAGTTCTACTTGGAGTCCTAGTCCAAGTAGGATTCACCCCCTCCTTCCTTCCATCGGAGAGGGAAAATGGGGAAGGGAGAGAGAGGGAGAAGGAAAGAGGGGGGCTGCCCCCTACCCTAGTCCAATTCAGTTTGGGAAGGGGGGCCCCCTCTCATGTGGCCTTTCTCCTCTCCTCCAATAAGGCCCAATACTTCTCCCGGGGGGTTCCGGTAACCACCCGGTTCTCCGGAAAAATGCCCGAACCACTCAGAATCATTCCGATGTCCAAATGCAACCTTCCAATATATGAATCTTTACCTCTCGACCATTTCAAGACTCCTCGTCATGTCTGTGATATCATCCGGGACTCCGAACAAACTTCGGTCATCAAACCACACAACTCATAATACAAATCGCCATCGAACGTTAAGCGTGCGGACCCTACGGGTTCGAGAACTATGTAGACATGACCGAGACACATCTCCAGTCAATAACTAATAGCGGAACCTAGATGCTCATATTGGCTCCTACATATTCTACGAAGATCTTTATCGGTAAAATTGCATAACAACATACGTCATTCCCTTTGTCATCGGTATGTTACTTGCCCGAGATTCGACATCGGTATCATCATACCTAGTTCAATCTCATTACCGGCAAGTCTCTTTACTCGTTCCGTCATGCAACATCCCGTAACTAACTCATTAGTCACATTGCTTGCAAGGCTCATAGTGATGTGCATTACCGAGAGGGCCCAAAGATACCTCTCCGATACACGGAGTGACAAATCCTAATCTCGATCTATGCCAACTCAACAAACACCATCGGAGACACCTGTAGAGCATCTTTATAATCATCTAGTTATGTTGTGACGTTTGATGGCACACAAGGTGTTCCTCCGGTATTCGGGAGTTGCATAATCTCATAGTGAGAGGAACATGTATAAGTCATGAAGAAAGCAATAGCAATAAAACTAAACGATCATAATGCTAAGCTAATAGATGGGTCTTGTCCATCACATCATTCTCTAATGATGTGACCCCGTTCATCAAATGAAAACACATGTCTATGGTTAGGAAACTTAACCATCTTTGATTAATGAGCTAGTCAAGTAGAGGCATACTAGGGACACTCTGTTTTGTCTATGTATTCGCACATGTATTAAGTTTCCGATTAATACAATTCTAGCATGAATAATAAAAATTTACCATGATATAAGGAAATATAAATAACAACTTTATTATTGCCTCTAGGGCATATTTCCTTCACTATTTTACCTCAGATAGAGCAGCGGGAGCGATTAGCTAGCTAGAATGAGTTTGAAGATGATGATGTGCTAAACTATGACTATGATGATTAAATATCTAGTGTTGGTGGTAATGACTATGATGATTATTATTAGCTAGTGTTGGTGGTGATTAGATAGCTACATTATGGCTTTGATGATTAAATAGTGTTGGTGGTAATGACTATGATGATTATTAGCTAGTGTTGTTGGTGATGATATGATGCAAGAGTTTTTATATTAATATGATGATGATGATGTTGATCATGATGATTTGTTATTATAATCATGATTAGTTATTATATCATGGAACGCGAATTAGATTCATGTGGATGGATCAAAAGTGATGAAAGTTGAATTAGTAGGATCGTCGTCCTAATTCAACTTTTGATTCATCCAAATGAATCTAATCCATGTTTATTCCTCACAATGATGTATTAATTCATCATCGACATAATGATATAACACCCTCTTAATTTGTACTGTATCAAAATTTGTATAACGACATATAGATACACTAAAAGTAAAAAAACAGGATAGTGGTAGCGCGGTTGAGCAGAAAACACTACTACTAGTTAGATTAGCAATAGCGCTTGTATGGACAACGCTATTGCTAAGTAGCTATAGCAGTAGCGCTTGTAGGAACACGCTGCTGCTAAGGGTTAGTTGTAGCTGTACCCGCGTTACTGATAGCCCTTAGACCCACGCTACTGCTAGGCTTTTCCCTAGTAGTGACTGGGCCTACCCGACTTTAACAAGGGTCTGAACTCTGAAGTAAAGTCAATGTAACCGTCTGTCCGAAACATCAAGGGGGGAAACCTAGGAATCACCCTCGACAGATTCCACTCGATGTAATCATCAAGGTGAACGTAGGAGGAATCACCCTCGAGATTCACACTTGAGGGGTTGCATGACAGAGTCATCATCGGGAGTGGTGAAGGAGGAATCACCCTCAAAGACCATGGTCGATTAGCTAAACTACAGAGTTATCATCACAAGTGCGTTATGAAGTATCACCCTCGGCACTCGATAGTAGCTCTGCAGAGCCGAGCAACTAAGGGGGTGATGTGATGTGTTGGTCTCTGGATGTCGATCACATTGATTGAGTCATCGCTCAACAAGCCCGGGTAACTGGGACAAGGAGAGGGGTCATTGATGGATCACCAACCAACCTATACTAAGCAGTTTAGGATAAGCACGTAAGGTACAATAGTAGGTTACAAAAGCAGGCTATGCATTAGAATAGGAGCAATCAATAACAGTAGCAAAATCTAATGCAAGCATGAGAGAGAAGGAACTGGGCGATATTGGAATGATCAAGGGGGGCTTTGCTTGCCTGGAAGCTCTGCTGAAAGGAGAGAAGGGTCATTGTCGGTGTCAAAACCGGACGATCTCGGGTAGGGGGTACCGAATTGTGCGTCTGAGGATCGAAGGTAATAGGGGATAAAGGGGACATGATGTTTACCTAGGTTCGGGCCCTCTCAATGGAGGTAAAACCCTACTTCCTTCTTGATTGACTTTGACGAGTATAGGGTTTACAAGAGTTGATCTACCTCAAGATCGTAATGGCTAAACCCTAGATGTCTAGCCTATATGAATTCTGATTGTCCCTACGGACTAAACCCTCCGGTTTATATAGACACCGGAGGGGCCTAGGGTTGTACAGAGTCGGTTTACAAAAGAAGGAATCTATACATCCGGACGCCAATCTTGTCGTCTATGCAAAGGAGAATCCCATCCGGACACGGGGGAAAGGCTTTTACTCTTTATATTCATGGCCCATCAGTACGACCCATAATACATGGGCCGGATACCTAAGGACCCCTTAATCCAGGACTCCCTCAGTAGCCTCGAACTAGCCTTCAATGACGACCAAGTATCCGGATTCTGTCTTCGGCTTTGCAAGGCGGGTTCTTCATATCGCGGCTCATTTTGAATTACGAAGGAAGTTCTTTTGCCTTGTTCCCCGCCATCGAGGAGGTTCCATATTTGAAGTGGGCGGTGCCGAAGTATGGCGTATAGCTGGATCCGGATACCTCATAGGAACTCCCAAAGAGGTATACCTGCAATGGTCTTCGGAATGGTTCTACATAGAGGACGTTCCACTGCCGGATCCAGTTCGGCGCGGCCTCCCTGAATTTTCCAGTGCTCCTTTAAAGAAGCGCCTCAACTAGCGTCCCCGAAGCCCCAAGGAAGAGGACAGTGCGGAGATAAAGAGGTTGGTTGGCAAAGTTAGGTTGCTAGACCATACCGAACTCTCGATAGTTGAGGTCATGGTGATTGCAATAAAGAGGTGCGTTCAACCTCTCCAATCCAGAGTAAATCCCTTATGGTGTTACAACGGAGAAGATGACGCGTCCCGTTATAGACGGAAGGGTCCAGATACCCCGGCCGAACTGGCCACAATGTTGGCCGAGCTGTATAAGGGTGAGAAAGAAGATTTTCTCCGGTTAAAATGCCAGGAGGGCTATTCCATGTACACTCCTATCGAATGGGTAAGATTTCGATCGTTCGTGTTTATTTTATTGCCGTTACAGACCCTCGCCAAACTTGCCCTTCGTTGCCACTAATAGTCATGGAGGAAGATGATCGAGGACGTCCACTATCCCGCTCCCTAGCCAGAGGATCACAAACGTGAAAAAGACCCCGGCTTTTGCGAGGACCCGGACATATATATAGAGTTCGGCGACGGGGTGTTTTATTAAGCGAGCCTTGACGGCTCAGAAGTGGCTATCACCGTCGACTACCCCCCGCCTCTATTCCTTCTATATAGTGAGTATTCGGAGGGTTATTAAAAGGAAATCCTTATCTGCATTTTTATCTGTTTATACTGATCCGGATTTTAATAGGATCAGAGCTCTAGGGACCGTGCCTCCTCAAGGGCGACCCCTACGCAAGGCCATTGTTCAAAACGGAAAGGATCCGGGAGTGCCACATAGGCCCCACTGTCTTCCAAGAGGTAAGCTTGTTTAAAACATGCCTAGGCGTTAGCCCAAATTGTTAAAAGTTTCCTTTTATCCTTGACATTAGGAGGAGTACGCGGCAGATGGTGGGAAAACGCCCGATTAGTCGAATGGCTACGGATCCGGCGCTGGATTCGCCAACTAGGGCGCGAGCCGATGCAATGCCAGTTCTGCCTTCTCAAGAATATTCGGATGACATATCCGTCACGAATTGCGAAATGGAGAGCGTGATGAATCATCGTTGATTAAAAGAGGCTACGCAGGCTTTGGCCTTTTCCGAACAAGAGTTTACCGCACTCATTTTGGTGGATGCATATCTCCGAGCCGCTCGAGACGGACTTGCCGGAGTCATTCAGCTATTCTCGAAGGATATACTGGTAAAAGTTAACACAGTTTTTGATAGTCATATGCCAGTAGCCCCGAGACTTGAAGCGACGAGGTTAACCAATTTGAGGATCGCTATAACCCACAGGTTCTCAAAGAGAAAAATACCGCGCTATCCCAGGAGCTAGAAGCGAATCAGACATAGTTAAGTGTTGTCACCGCCGAGTTGGCGTAAAAGAAAAAGGTCGCAATGAGTGCATCCGGGAGGAATAAACATGATGGGGAAAAGACAAACTATCCGAAGAGATACAAAGCTTAAAGGCTCAGTTATCGGCCGCTCAGAAGGAAAATGAGAAGCAGAAAGGCGGCATGTTCAGTATGTCTTCCTCTCTTATTTAGAACCATCCTAGGTGCTCATGTGTAATCCCTTAATCCGGAGTGTCATGACTCTATTGCCGCATGCCTATTGACTGGTCGACCGGAGGAAGAAGTATCCGGATTTCAAGGCGACGTGCTAAAGGAACTGTCCGTGGTACATGCTCGGGCCCGAAGAGCCATGAAATGTATGGTGAAGGCTTTATGGCCATCTGATACCCCTCGAAAAAGTATGGAGGGCCTAACATACCTGTTCAAAGGTGCCCGGTGCCGGTTCAAGCTATGGAAGACATCCGCCTGCCACGAAGGCGCACGAGAAGCCTGGGCCATGGTGAAGACACGTTTCACCAAACTGAATCCAAATCATATGGCCCGAGTGGGACCACAAGGATCAGACGGGAAAGAAATTCCCGTGAATTTGGTCTATGACCAAGTAATGGTAGTTGCAAAGTATTCACAGGAAGACTGCAAATTAGATAGTCTTATAGATGGAATAGAGAAGGAATAGGTTTATCTATCAATCAACCTGTACCTTTATCCGGACATGTAAAGAGTTTGTCATCGCAGGCTTTTGGCTTTAATCTCCGAACCCAAAAAATGGTGGAGTGTTTCCGGATACCTTTCAAAAAGAAGCATGCATTATGTCCTGAAACTAGGCAACCCAGTCATTGTGCTCAAACAGACAAAAATTTTTAGTTCGGGATGTATGTTACATTACATATGTAAGAAACATCTTCCAAGGAAAATAGTTTCGTTAAGGGTTCCTTTCCTTGGGCTGGCATACTGCAATTACGCGTGTCGCAGTGTTGGAGTGGTTACTATAATGTAAAAATCTATTGTTTGATTGCCGACGCCTTATTCTCTTAAGAACGCTAGCTTCCGGCTTCACCCGTCTGAGGTACATGTCCGGTGACCCGGTTGTAACAATTGCAGAGGTGCCCCCTTTACGCCCTAGCCGAACAATCAGGAACATAGGGCATAAACACAGGAGCTAGGCAACCCAGCTTGGCAAAAACTTAAGTCATAGGGGTGCATAATGGAAAAAAGGATATATATCAGCAAACGACACTTATATTGTGAGCTCCAGGCTCGGAATAATAATAAGCTTCGATTAAAGAAGCCCCTAGTCATGGTGGAATATATACATTTAAGGATGTGTATCCCTCAAGGTGTTTGACTTATCCGGACACATCATTGTAATCGTACGAAAACGAGAAAACAAAAAATATAGAAGGAGAGAAAAAGGAACAAAAAGGAAGTATGGCTGAACTTATGCGTAGAATCTTTGGAGCCGAGCAGCGTTCCATGGATTCGTGTCAAGGCGATTATCCTATGCATTACGAAGGCGGTAGGCTCCTCCTGTGAGAACTTCATCGATAATGAAGGGATCCTCCCATTTTGGTTTGAGTTTGTCCTTTTTCTTCTCTAGGAGGCGTAAGACGAGTTCACCGATATTACAAGTCTTGGCCCGCACTTCTCTGCTTTGGTATCTCTAAGCCTGTTGTTGATAGAATGCGGAACGGGCTTTTGCAACATCGCGCTCCTCCTCCAGGCCATCTAGGTTGTCTTGCCGATCAAGCTCAGCTTCTCTCTATTCAAACATGTGCACTTGAGGTGAGTCATGAATAATGTCACAGGGCAAAACAGCCTCTGTGCCGTACACCATGAAGAAGGGTGTGTATCCGGTCATTTGATTGGGCATTGTCCGTGTTGGGGATCATTGCAGAAATTAAAAAAATTATATGCATCACCAAGATCAATCTATGGAGATACTAGCAACGAGAGAGAGAGAGAGAGAGAGAGAGAGAGAGAGAGAGAGGAGTGCATCTTCATACCCTTGAAGATCGCGAGACAAAAGCGTTACAAGAACGCGGATGAAGGAGTCATACTCGCAGCGATTCAGATCGTGGTTGATTCCGATCTAAGCGCCGAACAACGGCGCCTCCGCGTCCAACACATGTGCAGCATGGGGACGTCTCCTCCTTCTTGATCCAGCAAGGGGGAAGGAGAAGTTGGGGAAGAACTCCGGCAACACAATGGCGTGGTGGTGGAGCTTGCAGTTCTCCGGCAGGGCTTCACCAAGCTCAACGGAGGAGGACGGGGTGTTGGACAGGGGGAGGGCTGCGCCTTGGATGAGGTGTTGCTGCCCTCCCTCCTCACCTCTATTTATAGGGGAAGGGGGAAGGGGGCCGGCCCCTCTAGATGAGATCTAGAGGGGGGCAGCGGCCAAGGGGAGGGGGCTTGCCCCCCAAGCCAAGGGGGCGCCCCCTTTAGGGTTTCCCCTCAGCCCTAGGCGCATGGGCCCTAGGGGGGATGGCGCCCAACCCACTTAGGGGTTGGTTCCCTTCCACATACAGACCATAGAGCCCTCCGGGGCAGGTGGACCCCCGGAACCCCTTCAGTGGTCCCGGTACAATACCGACAAACCCCCGAATACTTCCGGTGACCGTATGATGACTTACCATATATAAATCTTCACCTCCGGACCATTCCGAAACTCCTCGTGACGTCCCGGATCTCATCCGGGACTCCTAACAATAACAACATTCAGTAACCACATACTAATTCCCATAACAACTCTAGCGTCACCGAACCTTAAGTGTGTAGACCCTACGGGTTCGGGAACCATGTAGAGATGAGCGAGACATCTCTCCGGCCAAGAACCAACAGCAGGATCTGGATACCCATTTTGGCTCCCACATGTTCCACAGTGATCTCATCGGATGAACCACGATGTCGAGGATTCAATCAATCCCGTATACAATTACCTTTGTCCATCGGCATGTTACTTGCCCGAGATTCGATCGTCGGTATCCCAATACCTTGTTCAATCTCGTTATCGGCAAGTCTCTTTACTCGTTACGTAATGCATGATCCCGTGACTAACTCCTTAGTCACTCTGAGATCATTATGATGATGCATTATCGAGTGGGCCCAGAGATACCTCTCCGTCATACAGAGTGACAAATCCCAGTCTCGATTCGTGCCAACCCAACAAACACTTTTGAAGATACCCGTAGTGCACCTTTATAGCCACCCAGTTACGTTGTGATGTTTGGCACACCCAAAGCATTCCTAGAGTATCCGGGAGTTGCACAATCTCATGGTCTAAGGAAAAGATACTTGACATTAGAAAAGCTTTAGCAGACGAACTACATGACCTTGTGCTATGCTTAGGATTGGGTCTTGTCCATCACATCATTCCCCTAATGATGTGATCCCGTTATCAATGACATCCAATGTCCATGGTCAGGAAACCACAACCATCTATTAATCAACGAGCTAGTCAACTAGAGGCTTACTAGGGACATATTACGATCTATGTATTCACACATGTATTACGGTTTCCGGTTAATACAATTATAGCATGAACAATAGACAATTATCATGAACAAGGAAATATAATAATAACCACTTTATTATTGCCTCTAGGGCATATTTCCAACAGTCTCCCACTTGCACTATTGTCAATAATCTAGTTACATTGTTATGAATCAAACACCCATAGAGTTCTGGTGTTGATCATGTTTTGCTCGTGGAAGAGGTTTAGTCAACGGATCTGCGACATTTAGGTCCGTATGCACTTTACAAATATCTATGTCTCCATCTTGAACATTTTCACAAATGGAGTTGAAGCAACGCTTGATATGCCTGGTCTTCTTGTGAAACCTGGGCTCCTTGGCAAGGGCAATAGCTCCAGTGTTGTCACAGAAGAGAGTCATCGGGCCCGATGAGGGAGTCCTGGACTAAAGGGTCCTCGGGCGTCCGGCCTGTTAGCCATGGGCCAGACTGATGGGCTGTGAAGATGCAAAGACCGAAGACTACACCCGTGTCTGGATGGGACTCTCCTCGCGTGGAAGGCAAGCTTGGCGACCGAATATGTAGATTCCTTTCTTTGTAACCGACCTTGTGTAACCCTAGATCCTCCCGGTGTCTATATATACCGGAGGACTTAGTCCGGAGAGGGAGAGACATTATCATAACCATACAAGCTAGGACTCTAGGGTTTAGCCATTATGATCTCGTGGTAGATCAACTCTTGTAATACTCATATTCATCAAGATCAATCAAGTAGGACGTAGGGTATTACCTCCATAGAGAGGGCCCGAACATTGGTATAACATTGTGTCCCCTGTCTCCTGTTACCATCGACCTTAGATGCACAGTTCGGGACCCCCTACCCGAGATCCACCGGTTTTGACACCAACATTGGTGTTTTTATTGAGAGTTCCACTGTGCCGTCATCAAGAGGTTCGATGGCTCCTTCAACCATTGAAAGTGCAACTATCCCTGGGTGGTTTTGGTAATTCCTAACAACATATAGCTCATTAAGCTAATGCTACTTGAAGATAAATATTTCAGGAAAAGCTCAATGATTGGCATGGCATGGATTAGAAAGTGGACCCTCAAAATGCTAAGGACAAAAGATTGGCTCAAGCTCGAAGCACAAGACTCTACATTTTACTTTTAGTGATCCAAGATCACATTGAGTCCATAGGAAAAGCCAATACTATTAAAAGGGGGTGAGGTGTTTCTTAATGAGTTGCTTGCTCAAAATGCTTAGTGATATGCTCCAAAAACCCTCAACCACTTTCTCATATCCACATATGTCCCAAACCAAAAGTCAAACTCGGCCCCACTGAAATCTTCTATCCGGCGCCACCGAGTTCACTTGACATAGCTACTGCCAGAAACCGTAGTCACTTCGGTCTCACCGATAGGGATCTCGGTGTCACCGAGATGGGATTGCAAACTCTCTATTTCCCTTCGTAACGTTTCGGTCCAACCGAGATGAGCGATCGGTCCCACCAAGATTGCAATGCAAACTCTTTGTTTCCCCTTCGTAACGTTTCGGTCTAACCGAGATGAGCGAATCGGTCCCACCGAGTTTGCCTGACCAACTCTCTGTTTGCCTATTACCAAAATCGGTCCCACCGAGTTTGTGTAATCGGTCTCACCGAGATTACGTTATGCCCTAACCCTAATGGAATCGGTCCCACTGAGTTGACATGTCGGTCCCACCGAAATGCCTAACGGTCACATTATGAACCAAATCGGTCCGACCGAGTTTATGATTCGGTCCCACCGAGTTTGGTGATTTGTGTGTAACGGTTAGATTTTGTGTGGAGGCTATATATACCCCTCCACCTCCTCTTCATTTGTAGAGAGAGCCATCAGAATATGCCTACACTTCCAACATACATTTTCTGAGAGAGAACCACCTACACTTGTGTTGAGGTCAAGATATTCCATTCCAACCACATAAATCTTGATCTCTAGCCTTACCCAAGTTGCTTTCCACTCAAATAATCTTTCTACCAAATCCAATCCTATGAGAGGGAGTTGAGTGTTGAGGAGACTATCACTTGAAGCACAAGAGCAAGGAGTTCATCATCAACACACCATCTATTACCTTTTGGAGAGTGGTGTCTCCTAGATTGGTTAGGTGTCACTTGGGAGCCTCCGTCAAGATTGTGGAGTTGAACCAAGGAGTTTGTACGGGCAAGGAGATCGCCTACTTCGTGAAGATCTACCCTAGTGAGGCAAGTCCTTCGTGGGCCATGGCCATGGTGGGATAGACAAGGTTGCTTCTTCGTGGACCCTTCATGGGTGGAGCCCTTCGTGGAGTCGCGCAACGATTAGGCTTCGTGGGTTGAAGTCTCCATCAACGTGGATGTACAATAGCACCACCTATTGGAACCACGCCAAAAATCTCCGTCTCAACATTGCGTTTGCTCCCTCCAAACTCCCCCTTTACCTTCATATGCAATTGTTTTACATTCCGCAGCTATACTCTTAGAATTGCATGTGTAGGTTGATTAATTGTTTGTGCTAAGTCGCTAAAATCTGCCAAGACTTAAAATTGGGAAAAGGCTAGATTTTTATTTGGTCAAGTAGTCTAATCACCCCCCTCTAGACATACTTTCGATCCTACAACCATCTACAACAATGCTACCCAAGGGGGAGTTTTCCTCCCCGGATAGATCTTCGTGTTCGGCGGCTTCGCTCCTCGGGCCAACTCACTTGGCCATCTGGAGCAGATCTAAAGCTATGCCCCTGGCCATCATGTCAGATTTGGGAGCTTGAACTAGGTTGCGGACATCCGTGGGGAGTTGATCTTCGCCGGATTTGAGACCGCGACTACCACTCCTAGCCATCCCGAGGGACATGACCTAAATCTGTCATCGAACCACATCCAGGAGACAACTCCCATAACCGCTCTGGCCTTAGATCCGGCGCAGACTGCGCCATCCAAGGACAGGAAGCTCAACCCCGCCACGGAGGCCACCGATTCCATGGCGTTGGAACCGCACATAGACTTGATCTCACACGACACTGTGCCAGCTGAACTCCGGACTCGTTTCCGGCTGTAAGTTTCGAACCATGTGAGCCCGTGGGCGCTGAACTTGATCGTTTATCAATCTTCGAATTCAGCGCCGCAGACATCTTCCAGCACTCGCCTTTGGGCGACATGCTAAACTCATTAAAGAACTTGTCCTTGGCGGAGGACTCACAGCCGAACTATATCCGGTTCGAACTAGGGGCTAACGATGGAGAATTTTGCTGCCCACCCGCCACCCACTTCATAGCCACGATCGAGGATTTAACTGACACACTTGATTACGACTCCGAGGAGATCGACGGTATGGACAACGATGCCGGAGAAGAAGAGGCCCAGAACCCGCCATTCACCGCACGCTGGACAGCCACTTCTCATATGATGTATACATGGTGGATGCACCAAAGGAGAACAGCGGCGCTGATAAGGACGATCCCGTTGAGGATAAACCTTCTGAAATACAATCCAAGCGCCGGCGTCAGCGGCGCCGCTCTAAGTCATAGCAACACTAGCACAGGAGAAGACACTCCAGAAGGTGCCGAAGACAACGAAGACCCCGTTGCAACAGCTAATGAACAAGATGAACGGGATGATGGGTAGGTTAGCCCTGGTAAACAGGCCACACACGAAGACTCAGAGGATGGAAGTTATCTTCCGCTCTCCGAGGATGAGGTGAGCCTCGGCATCGATGATTTCATCGTGCCAGAGGAACCTCTCGAGCAGGAGCGCTTCAAATGCCAGCTAATAGCCACTGCAAGGAGCCTGAAAAAGAAGCAGCAGCAGCTTCAAGCTGACCAAGATCTTCTCAATGATAAATGGACCGATGTCCTAGCAGCCGAAGAATACGGCCTCAAGCGCCCAACCAAGAGCTACCCAAAGCGCAAATTGCTACCTCAGTTTGACGAGGAGGTGCCAAAATACATACCACCATCGTACAATGTGGCTGACCGACCACCACGTGGTCGGGACAAAACGCCAACTCACGCCGAACACTAGCCCGCCCCGCCTCATCGCACAGGTAGGGGTAAATTAGCCCACGACCATACATATGACCTCCGGCAAAACCTGAACAATAAAGCAGGACATACCAGATCAATCTATGGATCTCGAGGACGTGCCTCGGCACGCAACGACGGCCACCTATTCGGATGTGAAAAACTTAGTCATGCGCGGGCTGAAAACTGCAGACGGACTCCATCAGAGCTACGTCGCGATACGACCCGATATAGAGGCGCCGCACACCCTCATTGCTTCACTGATGAGGTCATGGATCATGAATTCCCATAAGGGTTCAAACCCGTGAATATAGAATCATACGATGAAACCACGGACCCCGCGGTGTGGATCAAAGACTTCATTCTCCACATTCATATGGCCCGCAGCGATGACCTCCACGCCATCAAATACCTCCCTTTAGAACTCAAGGGGCCAACTCGGCATTGGCTCAACAGTCTGCCTGCAAATCTATTGGCAGCTAGGAGGACTTGGAAGAGGTCTTCCTCGATAACTTCCAAGGTACATATGTTCGACCGCCGGACGCTGATGACTTAAGCCATATAGTTCAATAGCCCGAAGAGCCCGCTAGGAAATTCGGGACCAGGTTCTTAACTAAAAAGAACCAAATCGTCGATTGTCCGGATGCCGAAGCCCTAGCAGCCTTCAAACACCGCGACGAATGGCTCGCTCGCCACCTCGGCCAAGAAAAGCCAAAATCCATGGCGGCCCTCACGGCACTCATGCCCTGCTTTTGTGCGGGTGAGGACAGTTGGTTGGCCCGTAGCAAAAACAATGCAAGCGATGCCGGCACCCCTGAAGTTAAAAATAACAAAGACAAGTCTCGACGCACCAGATACAAGCGTTGAAACAACAGTGATAACACCGAAGACATGGCGGTCAATGCCGGATTCAGTGGCTCTAAGTCCGGCCAGTGGAAGAAACCGTTCCAAAAGAACAATTCAGGCCCATCCAGCTTGGACCGCATACTTGATCGTCCGTGCCAGATTCATGGCACCCCGAACAAACCACCCAATCATACAAATAGAGATTGCTGGGTTTCAAATAGGCCAGCAAATTAAACGCCAAGAATAGTTAAAGGGAACGCAAAGCGAGGACGATGACGAAGAGCCCCGGCAACCAAACACGGGGGGACAGAAGAAGTTTCCCCCTCAGGTCAAAACGGTGAACATGATATACACTACCCACATCCCTAAGAGGGAGCGCAAGCATGCGCTCAGGGACGTTTACGCGATAGAGCCAGTCGCCCCAAAATTTAATCCATGGTCATCATGCCCGATCACTTTTGATCACCGGGATCATCCAAGCAGTATCCGTCACGGTGGCCCAGCCACACTAGTCCCAGACCCAACAATCGATGGGTTCCACCTGACTTGCGTCCTTATGGATGGAAGTAGCAGCCTCAATCTGCTCTATCAGGGTACAACACGAAAAATGGGCATTAACCCATCATGGATCAAGCCCACCAGGACTACCTTCAAAGGAGTCATACCAGGTGTAGAAGCCCGCTGTACGGGCTCAATTAGACTAGAGGTTGTCTTCGAATCTCCGGACAACTTCCGAAGCAAGGAGTTAATCTTTGATATCGCCCCCTTCCGCAGCGGCTATCATGCACAGCTCGGACGAACTGTGTTTGCTCGATTCAACGCAGTGCCATTGTAACGCCCACGATGCGGCTATATCTCCCACGTGTCGAAGCACGATTTAGAGGCATAACCGCATTGTAAGAAATGTCGCAAGTGGGGTAAACTTCACACAACCCATGTACCGAATAAGAAAAGAGGTACATAGTTGGCTTACACTCGCCACGTCACACAATAGCATAAATATATCATTACATTCATCCAGATACAATCAAGGTCCGACTACGGAACCCAAAATAAAGACAACCCCAAATGCATAATGTCCCCGATCGCCCCAACTGGGCTCCACTACTGATCGTCTGGAAAGGAAACGTAGTATCGTCCTGAGCCTCATCGAACTCCCACTTGAGCTCAGCCGCATCTCCTGGAACGGTATCATCGGTCCCTACATCAGGTTTTGGAAGTAATCTGTGAGTCACGGGGACTCAGCAATCTCACACCCTCGCGATCAAGACTATTTAAGCTTATAGGTAGGGTAAAAGGTATGAGGTGGAGCTGCAACAAGCACTAGCATATATGGTGGCTAACATACGCAAAAGAGAGCAAGAAGAGAAGGCAAGGCACGATCGAGGAACTATGATCAAGAAGTGATCCTAGAACAACCTACGTTCAAACATAACACGAGACCGTGTTCTCTTCCCGTACTCCGCCGAAAAGAGACCGTCACGGCCACACACTCTGTTGATTCATTTTTAATTAAGTTTAAATTTCAGGTTTTCTACAACCGGACATTAACAAATTCCCATCTACCCATAACCGTGGGCACGACTTTCGAAAGTTCAAATCCCTGCAGGGGAGTCCCAACTTAGCCCATCACAAGCTCTCACGACCAACGAAGGATATTCCTTCTCCCAAGACAATCCAATTAGACTCGGAATCCCGGTTACAAGACATCTCGACGATGGTAAAACTAAACCAACAAAGCCACCCGAATGTGCCGATAAATCCTGATAGGAGCTGCACATATCTCGTTCTCAGGGCACAACAGATGAGACTAGCTATGAGTAAAAACCAACACTCAAGTTTCCCCGAGGTGGCCCCGCAGGCAGCTCAGTTTGGACCAACACTCAGAGGAGCACTGGCCCGGGGGTTTAAAATAAAGATGACCCTTGAGTCCGCGGAACCCAAGGGAAAAGGGGGTAGGTGGTGAATGGTAAAACCAAAGTTGGGCTTTGCTGGAGGAGTTTTATTCAAGGCAAACTGTCAAGGGGTTCCCATCATAACACAACCATGTAAGGAACGCAAAATCAAGGAACATAACACCAGTATGATGGAAACTAGGGCGGCAAGAGTGGAACAAAACACCAGGCATAAGGCCGAGCCTTCCACCCTTTACCAAGTATATAGATGCATTAAAGTAGACAAGATATAAGAATGATATTCCAACAATAAACATGTTCCAACAAGGAACAAACTCCAATCTTCACCTGCAACTAGCAACGCTATAAGAGGGGCTGAGCAAAGCGGTAACATAGCCAAACAACAGTTTGCTAGGACAAGGTGGGTTAGAGGTTTGACATGGCAATATGGGAGGCATGATAAGCAAGTGGTAGGTATCGTAGCATAGGCATAGCAATAGAGCGAGCATCTAGCAAGCAAAGATAGAAGTGATTTTGAGGGTATGGTCATCTTGCCTGCAAAGTTCTCCAAGTTGACATTAGCTAGATCCTCGTAAGCGTACTCAACTGGTTCCTCGATCACGTACTTGTCTACTGGCTCTACCCAAGCAAGAACACAAGCAAAGGGAGACACAATCAACCACGGTGCAATGCACAAGCAACATGATACAAAACATGGCATGATATGCGGGAAGTGATATGCGATGCATATGCATGCTTCGGAAAGGAAAGATTGAACCTGGCCTCAACTTGGAAAACCAAGAGTGCCACTGGAAAGATGAGTTGATTTCGGTCGAAATCGATATAAAAATCACCGGAATCAGATGCACGGTTTGCAAATGGCAAGCAAAACAATAATGGCGCAAAGCTGCGATTAACAACATGAGGCCATCTAAATGCAACAAGAACAACAAGCTACTGCACTCTAACATAGCAACAAATCACATGGCAGTGATCCACTCAAGATGCTTGACAAAAGATGAACTTTGAGCTACGGCTAAATCACACAATAGCAGGTTCAAACAAGCATGGCAAAAGTGCAAAAGATATCAGGTTACAGACTTGGTGAAATTAACAACATGTCAGGAATTTTAACATCGGGAAGCAATGTTTAGAGCGAGATATCAACATGCTACAGGAACATATCATGGCAAAGCAAGGCATGGCATGAAGCTACTCAAAGCATACAACAAAAGTCCCTTACTGACCATAAGCCAAAAGGGATCAGAAAATACAATGGCAACCATGTGAACATAGCAAGTTTCGTTAACAGATTCAGACTTAGTAGAAAACTAGAACATGACAAAACAGATTCACATAGGCATGTTTACGAGCTCGATGCACTCACCACAAGGAATTGCATGACAAACTAAGCATACACCCAGCAAGTAGACATGTCATAGAAGCTAAACATGGTAAGAACAACCTCATAGCATGCACGGATAGACTACAACAACCTCGGCAAAATCGCTTAACATGTAAACAATCTGCCAGGAACATTTTATAGCAAAAGTAGAGCTCGATTGAGTCAAGTTAGGTTGCTCCATAATTGCAAAAAAAGACATGGATGGATAGAGCATAACATTATCTCAAAAACATCCTTACTTAACATGCTCAAAAGAGGCATGGATCACTCTGTAGCAACATGAATACGTGGCATAAAAATATTATCAGGGAAAAGACTTAGAGGATTTCTAAGTCTCTGAAATCAGCAACATCACAAGAACTACGTTGCATGCTTGTGCTAGTCACCACAAAGATCACAAAAATACATGGCATACACCCCTGTAAAGGTGGCATGGCATACTTCAAAACACATGTAGGGCTCAAGATCATAGGAGGCACACATTAAACATGGCAAAAATGACAAATGTCCAAACATTGATAAGAATCTGAAACTAACAACACATAGCACTCTTGCAACAGCATTTAGGGCATCAAGATGAACTCAAATGAACATGGTGCAATGGAATGAAATGAAGTGCTCGTCGAGATGAACAATTTGATATGTTACACACCCAAAATGGAGCCACTGATGCAGAGTTATGACATGATGAAATATGCAAAAATTACTGGGACTTGGGGCAAAAATTAGCTCAACCCTCAAGTTTCCAGATCTGGAATCGGGCACATGGATCGAGGACGACTGGAGCTTCTCTCTGGAACAGTGCTCGGGGGTCGCCGGAGGAGATGCCGGCGTCGGGGAGGAGGCCAGCCGGGGCACCGGCGGTCGGCGGCGCGGCGACGAAGTGCGACGAGGGGCGGCGCGCGACGGCCGACCAGATTCATGCGGCGGCGAGGAGCAGCGCCAGACGGTGAGGAGGTGCGGCGGCGCTCCGGCGGGATCGGGTGGCGCGGCGAAGGAGCGGCGTCTCGGGCGTGCGGCGGCGGGAACGAGCCAGGGGGGCCGCGCGCGTGCTTCGGCCGGCTGGCGGCGGAGGGAGGCGGCCGGTGCCACGTGGCGCACGGGGAGTGGTGGCGGCGATTGTGTCCGACGCGGCCCGGACGTGTCCGGCGCGTGGAAGGACGAGGGAGCTAGGGTTAGGGGTGGATTGACCCGGGATTTTTGGGGGGAGATGCCTTTATATAGGTAGAGGGTGCTAGGAGGCTCCAAATGGAGCATGATTTGCGGCCACGCGATCGTGATCGAACGACCTAGATGATGGAGGGGGTTTAGGTGGGTTTTGGGCCACTTTGGAGAGGTGTTGGGCTGCAACACACACGAAGCCCTTTCGGTTCCTCGGTTAACCGTTCGAGTATCAAACGAAGTCCAAATGGCACGAAACTTGACAGGCGGTCTATCGGTAGCATACCAAGGCTGCTTGGCAAGTCTCGGTTCAATCCGAGAACGTTTAACACCCGCACACGAAAAGAGGTAAAAGGGAACATCGGAGGATGTAGGAGCGCTGGAATGCAAAACGAACAATGGGGAAAATGCTCGGATGCATGAGACGAACACGTATGCTAATTGATGCACATGATGACATGATATGAGATGCATGACAAAGACAAAAGCAACACGGAGACAAAACCCAACAACGAGGAAAAAATATCATAACTTAGTGCCAAAAATGCCAAGAGTTGGAAACAAATATGGCATGTTACATATGGGGCGTTACAACACTCCACCACTACGAAAGGATCTCGTCCCGAGATCTAGGACTGGAAAAACTCCGGATATTCGAAACAGAGGTGGTCCTCGCATTCCCAGGTGGCTTCACGGTGGGAATGATGTGACCACTTCACTTTCCGGAATTTGATAGACTTGTTTGCGAGTCTTGCGCTCAGTTTCTTCAAGAATAGCAACGGGGTGCTCATGATAAGACAAGTCTTCTTGGAGATCAATCTCTTCAAAGTTGATGGTGCGGTCAGGAGTCTTGAAACACTTGCGAAGCTGAGACACATGAAAGACGTCATGCACATTTGCAAAGTTGGATGGAAGCTCAAGTTGATAGGCGAGATCGCCTCTTTTGCCAATGATCTTGAAAGGACCCACGTATCTAGGGGCAAGCTTCCCTTTGATACGGAAGCGACGAGTACCTTTCATTGGAGAGACGTGGAGGTACCCATGGTCTCCGATCTCGAAAGCCAAGTCACGATGCTTGCTATCATAGTAACTCTTCTGGCGCGATTGCGTGGCTTTGAGATTTTCACGAATGACTTTGCACATTTCTTCAGCCTCTGTGATCAAGTCATTGCCAAGAAGTTGACGTTCACCAGACTCTGACCAGTTAAGAGGAGTACGACACTTCCTGCCATAGAGAATCTCGAATGGGGACTTGCCCGAACTCGCTTGAAAGCTGTTGTTGTAGGATAACTCGGCATATGGAAGACAATCTTCCCACTTCATACCGAAAGAAATGACACAAGCCCTGAGAATATCTTCAAGAATTTGATTGACCCTCTCAACTTGGCCACTAGTTTGAGGATGAAAAGCTGTGCTGAAGCGAATGTTGGTGCCCATGGCCTTCTGAAAAGAATCCCAGAACTTGGAGGTAAATATGCTTCCACGATCTGAAGATATCAACTACAGAATGCCGTGCAGAGAGACAATCCTAGAGGTATATAGCTTTGCCAACTGAGCTGCTGTGATAGACTCTTTGATAGGAAGAAAATGAGCCACTTTGGTGAGCTTGTCGATGACAACAAAGATAGCATCATTGCCACGCTTGGACTTTGGAAATCCAGTCACGAAGTCCATCTCAATATGGTCAAACTTCCATTCTGGAATGGCAAGAGGCTGGAGGCGACCAGCTGGTCGTTGGTGTTCTGCTTTCACTCTTCTGCAGACATCACATTCATTCACGAACTGAGAAATCTCACGCTTCATTCGAGTCCACTAATACGACTGCTTGAGGTCATGTTACATCTTTGTACTTCCAGGGTGAATAGAGAGGAGTGAACTATGAGCCTCATTCATAATGACTTTACGAAGGCCACCCTTAGGAACAACAATGCGATCCTCGAAGAATAGAGTATCCTTGTCATC
The DNA here is from genome assembly GCA_034509565.1 of Triticum monococcum. NCBI lineage: Eukaryota > Viridiplantae > Streptophyta > Magnoliopsida > Poales > Poaceae > Triticum > Triticum monococcum. The sequence continues at coordinate 476,192,159 of CM067846.1, forward strand.
AAGGCGATAGCACTTTTACTTGGGTTGACTCTTGGCAATCCCAATCTTCACCTTCTTCACCATAGCATCAAGAAGTTGAGCCTCACGAATCTGATCTTCCAAAGTAGGAGATACTTGGAGGTTGGCAATGAATCCTTGAGGAACAACTTGGAGATTAAGTTTGAGGAAAGCTTCACAAAGCTCTGGTTGGTAGGGCTTGAGAATCAAACTGTTGCAGTAAGCCTTCCTGCTCAATGCGTCAGCAATTACATTGGCCTTGCCTGGAGTATATTCAATAATCGGATTATACTCTTGAATCATTTCGACCCAACGAGTCTGCCTGAGGTTGAGGTTGGGCTGAGTGAAGATGTACTTGAGACTCTTATGACCAGTGAAGATGTCCACTTTCCTTCCCAACAAGAGATGTCTCCATGTTAAAAGAGCATGGACAACTGGCGCCAACTCGAGGTCATGAGTGGGGTAGTTCTTTTCGTTGGGCTTCAACTGGCGAGAGCTATAGGCTACAACTTTCTTCTCTTGCATCAACACTGCACCGAGACCTTGAAGGGAAGCATCACAGAAGACCTCGAACGGTTTGGATTCATCAGGAGGAGTCAGAACTAGAGCAATGACTAACTTCTCTTTGAGGGTGTTGAAAGCGATGTCACAATCAAGCGACCAGACATACTTCACATGCTTCTGGAGAAGGTTGGAAAGAGGCTTCGCGATCTTTGAGAAGTTCTCAATGAACCTTCGACAATAGCTTGCGAGCCCAAGGAAGCTGCGGAGTTGCTTCACATTCTGAGGCGGTTCCCAATTCACAATTGTAGACACCTTCTCAGGATTAACAGCTATGCCCTTGGCGGAGATGATATGCCCAAGGTAGAGAACCTCATCGAGCCAAAACTCGCACTTTGAAAACTTCGCATAGAATTGATGTTCTCTGAGTTTATCCAACACCAATCTCAAATGCTTGGCATGATCGTCCTTGTTCTTGGAAAAGACCAAAATGTCATCGTGGTAGACCAAGACGAAGTCATTTGTATAGGTGTTGAAGATGAAGTTCATCATGCGAGAGAATGTTGGAGGAGCATTGACAAGGCCGAAAGACATGACAGTGTATTCATATGAACCATAGCTTGTTCTGAATGCTGTCTTAGGGATATCTTCTTCACGAATGCGAATCTGATGATAGCCCATACGGAGGTCAAGCTTGGAGAATACTTGAGAACCTTTGAGTTGTTCGAAAAGTTCATTGATGTTGGGAAGTGGGTACTTGTTCTTTATGGTCTTCTTGTTCAATGGACGGTAGTCGACACAAAATTGGTCTGTTCCATCCTTCTTCTTGACGAAAAGAACACCACAACCCCATGGAGAAGAACTTGGTCGGATGAGACCCATACGCTCTTGAATATCGAGTTGTTTCTTCAGCTCCTTCAGCTCTTGAGGTCCAAGCTTGTAAGGATGTTTGCGAACAGGTTCTGTGTCAGGCTCAAGATCGATGACGAATTCAACTGGCTGGTGAGGAGGCATTCTTGGAAGCTCTTCTGGAAAGACGTCTTGATATTCACAAACGACTGGAATCTGAGAAATAGCATCCAGCTCGCCCTTCTCATTGAGAGAAAACAGTCGAATGGTATTATCACGAGCGGCAAAGACGATTACATCCTCAGACGAATGTGTCAATTGAATCTGCGTGGCAGCACAATCAAGCTGAGCCTTGTGCTTAGAAAGCCAATCCATTCCAAGAATAAGGTCAATATCCGAGTTACCAAGGACCATTGGAGAAGCCAAAAACTTGAAGTCGCCCATCATGATAGAAACATCCGGAACCATCATGCTAGAACTCAAACGCTTAGCCGGAGAAACAACTTGCAATGCTTTAGGTAATGCCTTACTGCCAAAGTTGTGCTCCGATGCAAAATGGAATGACATGAAAGAATGCGATGCACCAGAGTCAAAAAGAACTTTTGCAGGAATATCGTTAACAGGAAGGTTACCCATGATGACATCTGACGAGTCCTCTGCCTGAGCTGCGTTCATCATGTTGACCTTGGTATGCTTGGAATTATGCTTGACCACTGCGGTGCTAGCAGATCTCACAGAAGGAGGAAGACGCCTCTGATTGAAGCATTTGTTGGCATAGTGACCCTTCTGCTGGCACTTGTTGCACGTGACCTCCGAGAGCGGGCGGTGATACGGAGCACTTGATCTTGGAGCATGAGACGAAGTCTTGTTCTGAAAGCCTGGGTTGGGTGGGTGGGAAGATCCATTGCCACCTTTGCTCTTTTGCTGATAAGGCTGACGGAACGGAGGAGGAGGTGGCAACCAATACTTTGCTGCTTAGTTACCACTTGAGTTGAGGAAGAAGGAGTTGCATCCCTGACTCGTTTCTTGGAAGCATCGCACTTGAGCTGAGCAGTCTCTTGTTTCAGTGCCATGTTGTAAAACTCATCGTACTTCTTCGGCTCAAAAAGCACGAGAGCTAGTTGGAGATCTTCTCTGAGGCCACCTATGAACTGATAAATCATGCTCTTCTCGTCAGGGACGTCTTGCTTAGCGAAACGAGCGAGCTTCTGGAACATGATGTTATACTGGTAAATAGACAAGCTGCCTTGCTTCAGATTGCGGAACTCCTCACGCTTGCTCTCAACAACACTCTGAGGAATGTGGTGAGCTTTGAAGTCTTGACGGAATTCATACCAGGTAATCACACGACCTCCTCTGGAATCTTTGTATTGCTGATACCACTCTGCAGCTTGGTCTTTGAGTTGGAATGAAGCAAACTTGACAAAGTCCTCATGCCTGACGTTGCTGCACTCGAAATGCTTGCAGATATCCGCGAGCCAATCATCAGCGTCTGTTGCCTCAACACAGTTACTAAAGGTCTTAGGCTGGTTAGTGAGGAACTGGTTGAGTGTAGCAAACTGATTCTGATTGTTGGCATTGGTAGCGGCCATCACAGCTTGCCATGCCTCCGGAGGTGGAGGTGGTGGCGGCGGTTCGGGATTCTGACGCGTTGGAGGAGCCATCCTGAAGAGGGTGACATCCGTTAGCATCTTGAAAGACATATATTCAAGCTGAATCAAATGGATTGAAATTGCAACATATAGTCTTAACATTCGAACAAGAATGAATGAATGCATTCCAAATTAAATGGTCACACTTCCATAAATTGAGAAGCCACTTAGATAGAGGTAGATGAATAAAACAACAAGGTACGGACATGAACAAATACTTGGTGAGGATTACCCAATCACAAACCAAATATTTGCGGAAGAAATACTAGAGCTACGAGAATTCCCACCTATGAAACTCCCGAAATTCTCCCGGTTATGCAATCAGGTGTTGGGGATACAGGGGAAGCATAATATCTCACCCAAAGCTAGCAAATCCTACATCCAGCTGTATCCATCCTTTAACACATAACCAAGAAACCTTCGGAAATCATTTACCTCAACCTTCGAAAAGCATCCGTTATACGAGTTATGGCAATACTCCCGAACTCCCGCCCCAGTACTGGGTGGCTTCGAGGTTATCTCACCAACAACTGCATAAAAGAGATTTTCGATGTCGGCGAAACTAAGGTATTCCAGAACTGCAACGATAAAATTGTGACGACAACACCTCGGAGCTCAACTCCCCGGGACACTGCCACAACCCCTAAATGTCAGGAGGCACCAAGAACAATGTTCTCGTCACAAAACCATCGGAACGATTCCAAGATACCCGTGTGATCCTAATTTTTTTTAGTGAAATTTGAGAAGAGAAGAGTCAAAACTCTATGTCAGGATGCCTCACCAGAGCGACGAAGGGACTGAGGAGTAAAAAGAATACTACTCTCTAATATATATAATCCTAAATGACTCAAAACATTTTTCTAGACTCAACAACGCCAGCGATTCGATCGAACAGGGGGCTCCTAAGTCGGGGAATGCTCAGATTACCAACTTGTAACGCCCACGATGCGACTATATCTCCCATGTGTCGAAGCACGACTTAGAGGCATAACCGCATTGTAAGCAATGTCGCAAGTGGGGTAAACTTCACACAACCCATGTACTAAATAAGAAAAGAGGTACATAGTTGGCTTACACTCACCACATCACACAATAGCATAAATATATCATTACATTCATCCAGATAAAATCAAGGTCCGACTACGGAACCCAAAATAAAGACAACCCCAAATGCATAATGTCCCCGATCGCCCCAACTGGGCTCCACTACTGGTCGTTTGGAAAGGAAACGTAGTATCATCCTGAGTCCTCATCGAACTCCCATTTGAGCTTAGTCGCATCTCCTGGAACGATATCATCGGTCCCTGCATCTGGTTTTGGAAGTAATCTGTGAGTCACGGGGACTCAGCAATCTCACACCCTCGCGATCAAGACTATTTAAGCTTATAGCTAGGGTAAAAGGTATGAGGTGGAGATGCAGCAAGCACTAGCATATATTGTGGCTAACATACGCAAAAGAGAGCGAGAAGAGAAGGCAAGGCACGATCGAGAAACTATGATCAAGAAGTGATCCTAGAACAACCTACGTTCAAACATAACACGAGACTGTGTTCTCTTCCCGGACTCCGCCGAAAAGAGACCGTCATGGCCACACACTATGTTGATTCATTTTTAATTAAGTTTAAATTTTAGGTTTTCTACAACCGGACATTAACAAATTTCCATCTGCCCATAACCGCGGGCACGGCTTTCGAAAGTTCAAATCCCTGCAGGGGAGTCCCAACTTAGCCCATCACAAGCTCTCACGGCCAACGAAGGATATTCCTTCTCCCAAGACAATCCGATCAGACTCGGAATCCCGGTAACAAGACATCTTGACAATGGTAAAACTAAACCAGCAAAGCCACCCGAATGTGCCGACAAATCCTGATAGGAGCTACACATATATCGTTCTCAGGGCACAACGGATGAGACTAGCTACAAGTAAAAACCAACCCTCAAGTTTCCCTGAGGTGGCCCCGCAAGCAGCTCAGCTTGGATCAACACTCAGAGGAGCACTGGCCCGGGGGTTTAAAATAAAGATGACCCTTGAGTCTGCGGAACCCAAGGGAAAAGGGGCTAGGTGGCAAATAGTAAAACCAAAGTTGGGCTTTGCTGGAGGAGTTTTATTCAAGGCGAATTGTCAAGGGGTTCCCACTATAACCCAACCGTGTAAGGAACGCAAAATCAAGGAACATAACACCGGTATGACGGAAACTAGGGCGGCAAGAGTGGAACAAAACACCAGGCATATGGCCGAGCCTTCCACCCTTTACCAAGTATATAGATGCATTAAAGTAGACAAGATATAATAATGATATCCCAACAATAAACATGTTCCAACAAGGAACAAACTCCAATCTTCACCTACAACTAGCAACTCTATAAAAGGGGTTGAGCAAAGTGGTAACATAGCCAAACAACGGTTTGCTAGGACAAGGTGGGTTAGAGCTTTGACATGGCAATATGGGAGGCATGATAAGCAAGTGGTAGGTATCGTAGCATAGGCATAGCAATAGAGCGAGCATCTAGCAAGCAAAGATAGAAGTGATTTCGAGGGTATGGTCATCTTGCCTGCAAAGTTCTCCGAGTTGACGTTAGCTGGATCCTCGTAAGCGTACTCAACTGGTTCCTCGATCACGTACTCATCTGCCGGCTCTACCCAAGCAAGAACACAAGCAAAGGGAGACACAATCAACCACGGTGCAATGCACAAGCAACATGATGCAAAACATGGCATGATATGCGGGAAGTGATGTGCGATGCATATGCATGCTTCGGAAAGGAAAGATTGAACCTGGCCTCAACTTGGAAAACCAAGAGTGCCGCTGGAAAGATGAGTTGATTTCGGTCGAAATCGATATAAAGATCACCGGAATCGGATGCACGGTTTGCAAATGGCAGGCAAAACAATAATGGCGCAAAGCTGCGATTAACAGCACGAGGCCATCTAAATGCAACAAGAACAACAAGCTACTGCACTCTAACATAGCAACAAATCACATGGCAGTGATCCACTCAAGATTCTTGACAAAAGATGAACACTGGGCTACGGCTAAATCACACAATAGCAGGTTCAAACAAGCATGGCAAAAGTGCAAAAGATATCAGGTTACAGACTTAGTGAAATTAACAACATGTCAGGAATTTTAACACCAGGAAGCAATGTTTAGAGCGAGATATCAACATGCTACATGAACATATCATGGCAAAACAAGGCATGGCATGAAGCTACTCAAAGAATACAAGAAAAGTCCCTTACTGACTATAAGCCAAAATGGATCAGAAAATACAATGGCAACCATATGAACATAGCAAGTTTCGTTAACAGATTCAGACTTAGCAGAAAACTGGAACATGGCAAAACAGATTCACGTAGGCATGTTTACGAGCTCGATGCACTCACCACAAGGCATTGCATGACAAACTAAGCATACACCCAGCAAGTAGACATGTCATAGAAGCTAAACATGGTAAGAACAACCTCATAGCATGCACGGATAGACTACAACAACCTCGGCAAAATCGCTTAACATGTAAACAATCTGCCAGGAACATTTTATAGCAAAAGTAGAGCTCGATTGAGTCAAGTTAGGGTGCTCCATAATTGCAAAAAAAGACATGGATCGATAGAGCATAACATTATCTCAAAAACATCCTTACTTAACATGCTCAAAAGAGGCATGGATCACTCTGTAGCAACATGAATACGTGGCATAAAAATATTATTAGGGAAAAGACTTAGAGGATTTCTAAGTCTCTGAAATCAGCAACATCACGAGAACTACGTTGCATGCTTGTGCTAGTCACCACAAAGATCACAAAAATACATGGCATACACCCCTGTAAAGATGGCATGGCATACTTCAAAACACATGTAGGGCTCAAGATCATAGGAGGCACACATTAAACATGGCAAAAATGACAAATGTCCAAACACTGATAAGAATCTGAAACTAACAACACATAGCACTCTTGCAACAGCATTTAGGGCATCAAGATGAACTCAAATGAACATGGTGCAATGGAATGAAATGAAGTGCTCGTCGAGACGAACAATTCGATATGTTACACACCCAAAACGGAGCCACTGATGTAGAGTTATGACATGATGAAATATGCAAAAATTACTGGGACTTGGGGCAAAAATTAGCTCAACCCTCAAGTTTCCAGATCTGGAATCGGGCACGTGGATCGAGGACGACCGGAGCTTCTCGCCAGAACAGTGCTCGGGGGTCGCCGGAGGAGATGCCGGCGTCGGGGAGGAGGCCAGCCGGGGCAGCGGAGGTCGCCGGAGGCGGTCGGTGGCGCGGCGACGAGGGGCAGCGCGTGGCCGACCAGCCGGATTCGTGCGGCGGCGGGGCGGCGAGGAGCGGTGCCGGACGGTGAGGAGGTGCGGCGGCGCTCCGGCGGGATCGGGCGGCGCGGTGAAGGAGCGGCGTCTCGGACGCGCGATGGTGGGAACGGGCCAGGGGGGGCGTGCGGGCTTCGGCGGGCTGAGGCGGAGGGAGGCGGCCGGTGCCACATGGTGCACGGGGAGTGGTGGCGGCGATTGTGTCCGGCGCGGCCCGGACGTGTCCAGCGCGCGGAAGGACGAGGTAGCTTGGTTTAGGGGTGGATTGACCCGGGATTTTCGGGGGGAGATGCCTTTATATAGGTAGAGGGTGCTAGGAGGCTCCAAATTGAGCACGGCTTGCGGCCACGCGATCGTGATCGAATGACCTAGATGATGGAGGGGGTTTTGGTGGGTTTTGGGCCACTTTGGAGAGGTGTTGGGCTGCAACACACACGAGGCCTTTTTGGTTCCTCGGTTAACCGTTGGAGTATCAAACGAAGTCCAAATGGCACGAAACTTGACAGGCAGTCTACCAGTAGCATACCATGGCCGCTTGGCAAGTCTCGGTCCAATCCGAGAACGTTTAACACCCGCACACGAAAAGAGGTAAAAGGCACCGGAGGACATAGGAGCGCCGGAATGCAAAATGGACAACGGGGAAAATGCTCGGATGCATGAGACGAACACGTATGCTAATTGATGCACATGATGACATGATATGAGATGCATGACAAAGACCAAAGCAACACGGAGACAAAACCCAACAACGAGGAAAAAATATCATAACTTAGTGCCGAAAATGGCAAGAGTTGGAAACAAATATGACATGTTACATATGGGGCATTACAGCCACACTATGCTTATCTCAAGCTCAAGATGCCCGATCCACGCGGCATCATAACGGTCAACGGAAATACGGAATGCTCCCTCCGTACAGAAGAGCACACAGCTGCCTTAGCAGCAGAAGTACAAAGCGACCTTCTCAAGCAGAACCTTAATTCGGCTGCCGAGCCCACGGACACCGTTAAGAGGGTCCGAACTACTCTGCAGCAGGAGAGCTCGGCTCGTTAGGAGCTCGACTGGCAATCCGGACACCGTCTCAGTCCCGATAAAGTGGTGGCATGCGTGCCGCACGTACATAACTATGCACTCAAAATCCCATGGGCATCGACGGAGGCATAGCTAGCTTGTGGTCCATAGTACAGCTCAACTGACATCGGATACACACATACTTTCAATTTTACTTGTTTTCTTTTCAGGTCTCAATCCCACAGGCCCCATCTGGTGGTCTGGTCATCGGTCCTCTTGAAGGATAAACACACCAAGACGGCGAGAAACGCAGGCATATGGGGGACTTTTTAGGTGATTCCATTAACGATAACTCTACCTGTTTTTCAGGACCGACATGCAACTCTCCCTAGGTTTCGGCATGTCAAACAGCCTGTTGCTTATCGCACTACCTATATCAATGCGCCTTGACGTACTAATTAAATTACAAATGAGAATAGTTTGCGGCTGGAGCTTTAGGACCCCAGCTTTTTACCTTTGTACCTTTTCTGTTTTCTTTTTTTTTCCTTTTTTAGCTCCCCTGTGGATAACCCTATCAGGTAGCACCCGTACACTTTGGTACGTTTCATGTTCGCCAGGGGCTGCACAGCACCCCACACTATGGCAACAAAAGTCCGAACACTTTTTATAAGTATAGTTCAGCACCCCAAATTTAGCATTATATGCATTGGCTCCGAATCATGTCTTTGGTCAATAGTTGGGTTTCCTGGCTCCTGTGCTTGCTATCTTATGTTCCTGTAACACCCTCGATGCGGCTATATCTCCCACGTGTCGAGGCACGACTCAGAGGCATAATCGCATTGAAGGCATATGTCGCAATTTAGGCAATCATCACAAACATCCCATGCAATATAGATAAATAAAAGGGATAACATAGTTGGCTTACACTCGCCACATCAATCAAGTACATAAATAACATACATCATCCAAACACTCATGGCCCGACTACGGCGCCAAAATGAAAGATAACCCAACAAGCGACATGGTCCCGATCACCCCAACTGGGGACCACTACTAATCATCAGGAAAAGAAACATAGTAACGCTGAGAGTCCTTGTCGTACTCCCACTTGAGCTCAAGCGCGCCATCTAGAGCTGTATCATCAGTCCCTACATCTGGTGTAATAGTAATCTGTGAGTCACAGGGACTCAGCAATCTCGCACCCTCGCGATCAAGACTATTTAAGCTTAATAGGTAAGGCAAGGTAAATATGTGGAGCTGCAGCAAGCGACTAGCATATATGGTGGCTAACCTATTCACAAAAGAGAGCGACAAGAGAAGGCAAAGCGCGAACGCACAACTAAAGAGGGCAATCCTACGGCAAACATTACTCCAACACTGTGTCCACTTCCCGGACTCCGCCGAGAAGAGGCCATCACGGTAACAAACTCAGTTGATTCATTTTAATTAAGTTAATGTTTAAGTTATCTACAACCGGACATTAACAAATTCCCATCTACCCATAACCGCGGGCACGGCTTTCGAAAGTTCAAATCCCTGCAGGGGAGTCCCAACTTAGCCCATGACAAGCTCTCACGGTCAACGAAGGAATAGACCTCCTCCCGAGACGTTCCGATTAGACTCGGTATCTCGGTTCTTCAAGACATTTCGACAGGTTAAAACAAGACCAGCAACACCGCCCGAATGTGCCGACAAATCCCGATAGGAGCTGCACATATCTCGTTCTCAGGGCACACTCAGATGAGCGCTCCATACAACTAAAACCAAACCTCGAGTTTCCCCGAGGGGGCGCTGCACAGGACTCTAGCTCGGACCAACACTCAGAGGAGCACTGGCCCGGGGGGTTCAAAATAAGATGACCCTCGGGCTCCGGAAACCCAAGGGAAAAAGAGGCTAGGTGGCAAATGTAAAACCAAGGTTGGGCATTGCGAGAAAAGCTTTAATCAAGACGAACTATCAAGGGGTTGCCATTATAACCCAATCGCGTAAGGAACGCAAAATCCGGGAACATAACACCGATATGACGGAAACTAGGGCGGCAAGACTGGAACAAAACACTAGGCGAGAGGCCGAGCCTTCCACCCTTTACCAAGTATATAGATGCATTAAGATAACATGGCAATATAATGATATCCCAACAAGTAAATAAATGTTCCAACAAGGAACGGTCTCCAAACTTCACCTGCAACTAGCAACGCTATAAGAGGGGCTGAGCAAAGCGGTAACATAGCCAATCAATGGTTTGCTAGGACAATGGTGGGTTAGAGGCTGAACATGGCAATTTGGTAGGCTTGAAAGCAAGTGGTAGGCATCGTAGCATTGGCATAGCAAAAGAGCGAGCAATCTAGCAAAGCAAAGATAGTAGTGATTTCGAGGGTATGATCATCTTGCCTGCAAAGTTGTCAGAGTTGACTGGATCCTCGAAAGCAAACTCAACAGGCTCCGCGTTAGCGAACTCGTCTCCCGGCTCTACCCAAACAAGATAAACAAATGACAAGGACACAATCAACCACGTGCAAGGATCAAACAATATGATGCAAACATGGTATGCTATGCGGGATGCGATGCGGGATGCATATGGAAGATATGACAGGAAATGCATGAACCTGGCCTCAACTTGGAAAACCAAGTGTTCCACTGGAAAGATGAGATGAAATCGCTTGAAAACGATATAAAGAACGCCGGAATCGGAGTTATGGTTTGGAAATGGCAAGCGATTCAAATATGACACCGGTCTGCGATTTACAGCAAGTAGCCCTCTAAATGCAATGAGATGAACATGCTACATCACTTAAACATGGCAACAAAATACATGGCAGGGATGCATTCAAGATGCTTAACAAAAGTCTAGCACTAAGCTATGGCCAATTCATCCATTAACAGGTTCAAACAAGCATGGCAAAAATGCAAATGGTAAACAGATCTCAGACTTAGTGAAATTAACACTTGTCTGGAATTTCAGATCAGCTAGCACTCTTCGGAGCAACAAAACTATATGATACAGGACCTGAACATGACAAAGTAAAGCATGGCATGGAGATACTCAAAGAGCTTAACAAAAGTCCCTTAGTGACCTTGAGCCAAAAGGGATCACAAAATACATTTGCAAGCATGTGAACATAGCAAAAACATAATCAGTTTTCAGACTTAGTGAAAACTGGGACATGCTGAAAACAGATATCAAGTAGGCATGTTTACGAGCTCGATGCACTCACTACGGAGCAAGTTATGATAAGCTAAGCATACATCTATCAAGAACACACAAAATGCAGGCTAGACATGGCAAGAACAATAGCATAGCATGCATGGATCAACTATAACATCATCGGCAAAATTGTAAACAAGTTGACAATCTGCCGAGATTCACAAAGTAGCAAAAGTAGAGCTCGATTGACTCAAGCTACTATGCTCCATATATGCAAACAAAGACATGGATGGACAGAGCACTACAAGATTAACAAAACATCCTTACTGATCATCCTCAAAAGAGGCACGGATCACTAGGAAACAACATGAACATATGGCATCATGAGATAAACAGGACAAGGGCTTAGTGGAATTGCTAAGTCCCTGAAAACAGAATTACCAAGTGCCTCACTTTGCAAGCTTGCACTAGTCACTACACACATCACAAAAATACATGGGTTGCACCTCTGGAAAGATGACAAAACCCTTAACAAAACATATGTAGAGCTCATGGGCATATCATGCACACAATAATCATGGCAAAAATGACAAAAGTCTAACATGGAGTAGCAGATCTGACAATTAACTCATGTAGCCTCCTTCTAACAACATTTCGGGCATCAAGATGAACTCAAATGAAAATGATGCAATGGAATGAAATGATGTACTCTCAGAGACGAACATTTTGATATGCTATATGCATGAATCGGAGCTACGAATGCAAAGTTACGAGGCTGTGAAGAAGGGCACATGGATCTGCGATTTCAGGACTTAGAAGAAAAAGAATCTCCGAGATCTAGGGTTTACTGTTCATGCACGCGAACCGAGGCGGCGGCGCACTGTTCACCGGCGAGCTCGAGGGGGCGGCGGAAGGCGAGGGAGAGGAAGATCCGGCCACTCCAGGCCGGATCCGGCGGCGGTGAGGGCTCCGGCCACTTCGAGGAGCCGAGGAGGCGCGGGGCTCCAGGCGGCGGGGTACTCCGGTGCAAGGGCGGCGATGTCGCGCGGCGGCCGGCGATGTGGCGGTGCGGTCCGGCCGGGTGGAGCGCGGCGCCGGACTCGGAGGAGAAGGGCGGCGAGGAGGCGATCGAAGCGGCGGGGCGCGCGTGGGCCGCGGGGGACGGGCCCGAGCGGGCCGGCGGCGGCCGGTGGAGGCGGGACACGTGGCAGGACGCCACTGGTGCGGAGGCGCCGGCGCAGAGTGTGCGGCACGGGCGGACAATGTCCGGCGCGTCGGAGGGGACTTTTTAGGGTTTCGGGGAGAGAGGGGATCCGAATTTCGGGGGGTGTATATATAGGCATAGAGGGAGCTAGGAGAGTCCAAATTGAGAACGGTTTTAGGCCACGTGATCGTGATCGAACGCTCTAGCTGATGGAGCAGAGTTAGGTGGGTTTTGGGCCAAATTGGAGGGGTGTTGGGCTGCAACACACACGAGGCCTTTTCGGTCCCTCGGTTAACCGTTGGAGCATCAAACGAAGTCCAAATGATACGAAACTTGACAGGCGGTCTACCGGTAGTAAACCAAGGCCGCATGGAAAGTCTCGGTCCAATACGGAAATGTTTAATCCCCACACACGAAAGAAAACTAGAAATGACCACCGGAGGAGAACGAAGCGCCGGAATGCACAACGGACAACGGGGAAAATGCTCGGATGCATGAGACGAACACGTATGCAAATGCAATGCACATGATGACATGATATGGGATGCATGACAACGATAATAACACATGGAGACAAAGACCCGAACCCGAGAAAATAAAATAACTTAAGGCCGGAAACGACAAGAGTTGGATTACATATTGGGTAAATCATATCCGGGGTGTTACAACACCCCACCACTACGAAAGGATCTCGTCCCGAGATCTAGGACTGAAAGGATGCTGGGTACTCAGAACGGAGGTGATCCTCGCATTCCCAGGTAGCTTCACGGTCGGAATGGTGTGCCCACTTGACTTTGAGGAACTTGATTGACTTGTTGCGAGTCTTGCGTTCAGTCTCTTCAAGGATAGCAACTGGGTGCTCATGATAAGAGAGATCTTCTTGGAGCTCAATGTCCTCGAAGTTGATGGTGCAGTCAGGAGTCTTGAAGCACTTTTGGAGCTGAGAGGCATGGAACACATCATGTACATTTGCAAAGTTTGAAGGAAGCTTGAGTTGATAGGCGAGGTCGCCTCTCTTGCTGACAATCTTGAAAGGTCCCACGTATCTGGGGGCAAGCTTCCCTTTGATACCGAAGCGACGAGTCCCTTTCATAGGAGAGACGCGGAGGTAAACATGATCTCCGGTCTCGAAAGCCAAATCATGGTGCTTACTATCATAATATCTCTTCTGCCGGGATTGGGCTGCTTTGAGGTTATCTCGAATGACTTTGCACATTTTTTTGCCTCTGTGATTAAGTCATTTCCCAAAAGCTGACGTTCACCGGTTTCAGACCAGTTGAGAGGGGTACGGCACTTCCTGCCATACAGAATTTCAAATGGGGCAGTGCCCGAACTTGCTCGAAAACTGTTGTTGTAGGAGAATTCAGCATAAGGAAGACAATCCTCCCACTTCATGCCGAACGAGATCACACAAGCCCTGAGCATATCTTCAAGAATCTGGTTGACATGCTTGACTTGACCGCTTGTTTGGAGATGGAAAGCTGTGCTGAAGCGGATGTTGGTGCCCATGGCCTTCTGAAAAGAATCCCAAAATTTGGAGGTAAAGATGCTGCCACGGTCTGAAGAGATCACCTGAGGAATACCATGCAGAGAGACAATTCGAGAGGTATAGAGTTCCGCCAATTGAGCTGCAGTGATCGACTCTTTGATAGGCAGAAAATGAGCCACTTTAGTGAGTTTGTCGATGACAACAAATATAGCATCATTGCCACGCTTGGACTTTGGAAACCCAGTCACAAAGTCCATTTCAATGTGGTCAAACTTCCATTCTGGAAGGGCAAGAGGTTGGAGGAGACCCGCTGGCCTTTGGTGTTCTGCCTTCACTCTTCTGCAGACATCACATTCATTCACGAACTGAGCAATCTCGCGCTTCATTCGAGTCCACCAATAAGCCTGCTTGAGATCCTGATACATCTTCGTGCTCCCAGGGTGGATGGAGAGGAGAGAATTGTGAGCCTCGTTCATGATCACTTTATGAAGTTCACCTTTGGGCACAACAATATGATTCTCGAAGAAGAGAGTATCCTTGTCATCAAGGCGGTAGCACTTGTACTTGGGTTGACTCTTGGCAATCCCAATCTTCACCTTTTTCACCATAGCATCAAGAAGCTGGGCTTGGCGAATCTGGTCTTCCAAGGTAGGAGATACTTGAAGGTTGGCGAGGAAACCTTGAGGAACAACTTGCAGATTAAGTTTGCGGAAAGCTTCACAAAGCTCGGGTCGATAAGGCTTGAGAATCAGACTATTGCAGTAAGCCTTTCTGCTCAATGCGTCAGCAATCACATTGGCCTTGCCTGGAGTATACTCGATACTCGAATTATACTCTTGAATCATTTCGACCCATCGAGTTTGCCTAAGGTTGAGATTAGGCTGAGTGAAAATGTACTTGAGACTCTTGTGATCAGTGAAAATGTCCACTTTTCTTCCCAATAGCAGATGTCTCCAAGTCAAAAGAGCATGCACAACTGCCGCCAACTCGAGATCATGAGTGGGGTAGTTCTTCTCATTAGGCTTCAACTGGCGAGAGGTATAAGCAACAACTTTCTTCTCTTGCATCAATACTGCACCGAGACCTTGGAGAGAGGCATCACAAAGGACCTTGTACGGCTTGGATTCATCTGGCAGAGTCAGAACTGGAGCTGTGATCAATTTCTCTTTCAAAGTGTTGAAAGCAATGTCACACTCCGGAGACCAAACGTACTTGACGTGCTTCTGGAGAAGATTTGAGAGAGGCTTCACGATCTTAGAAAAGTTTTCAACGAATCTTCGACAGTAGCTTGCGAGACCGAGGAAGCTACGGAGTTGCTTCACATTCTGAGGAGGTTCCCAATTCACAATTGCAGACACCTTCTCAGGATTCACGGCAATGCCCTTGGCAGAGATGATATGACCAAGATAAAGAACCTCATCGAGCCAAAATTCACACTTGGAGAACTTGGCGTAGAACTGGTGTTCCCTCAGCTTGTCGAGCACCAAACGCAAGTGCTTGTTATGATCTGCCTTGTTCTTCGAGAAAACCAGAATGTCGTTGAGATAGACCAAAATGAATTCATTGGTGTAGGCGCTGAAGATGAAGTTCATCATGCGAGAGAAAGTCGGAGGAGCGTTGACGAGGCCAAAAGACATGACAGTGTATTCATATGAACCATAGCTTGTCCTGAAAGCCGTCTTGGGAATATCTTGCTCACGGATTCGAATCTGATGATAACCGATACAGAGATCAAGCTTGGAGAATACTTGGGCACCTTTGAGTTGTTCGAACAGCTCGTTGATGTTGGGAAGTGGGTATTTGTTCTTGATGGTCTTCTTGTTCAATGGACGGTAATCAACACAAAGTCGGTCCGTTCCATCCTTCTTCTTCACAAAAAGAACACCACAACCCCACGGAGAAGAACTAGGCCGGATGAGACCCATTCTTTCTTGAACATCGAGTTGCTTCTTCAGCTCCTTCAACTCTTCAGGTCCGAGCTTATAAGGACGTTTGCAAACAGGTTCCGTACCAGGCTCAAGATCAATAACAAATTCAACTGGCCGGTGCGGAGGCATTCCTGGAAGCTCTTCTGGAAAGACGTCTTGATATTCGCAAACAACTGGGATCTGCGAGATAGCATCCAGTTCACCCTTCTCATTGAGATAAAACAGACGGATTGTATTATCCCGAGCGGCAAAGACAATTACATCCTCAGACGAATGAGTCAATTGAATCTGCCTGGCTGCACAATCAAGATGCGCCTTGTTCTTAGAAAGCCAATCCATTCCGAGAATAAGATCAATATCCGAGTCACCAAGAACAATTGGGGAAGAAAGGAACTTGTAGTCGCCCAAGGTGATAGTAACTTCTGGAATGCAGGTGTTAGCTGTCATCTGCTTGCCCGGTGACACAATTTGCAAGGCACTTTGCAGATACTGATAATCGCACTCATACTTTGATGCAAAAGGTTTGGAAATGAAACAATGCGATGCACCCGTGTCAAAAAGAACTTTTGCAGGAATATCATTAACATGAAGGTTACCCATGATGACATCTGACGAATCCTCTGCCTGAGCTGCATTCATCAAATTGACCTTGGCGTGCTTGGGGTTATGCTTGACCACAGCTGTACTTGCCGATCTGACAGGAGGAGGAGGAGGAGGAAGACGCCTCTGGTTGAAACACTTGTTGGCATAGTGACCCTTCTGTTGGCATTTGTTGCATGTGACCTCTGAAAGCAGACGGTGGTACGGAGCACTCGATCTTGGAGCTTGAGACGAAGTCTTGTTCTGAAAGCCAGGGTTGGGTGGGTGGGAAGAACCACTGCCACCTTTGCTCTTCTGATACGGCTGACGGAACAGAGGAGGAGGAAGCCAATACTTCTGCTGCTTGGCCACTTGAGTAGAGGAAGAAGGAGTAGTGTCTCTAACTCGCTTCTTGGAAGCATCACACCTCAGTTGAGCGGCCTCTTGCTTTAGTGCCATGTTGTAGAACTCATCGTACCTCAAGGGCTCAAAGAGGACAAGAGCTAGCTGAATTTCTTCCCTGAGACCACCCCTGAACTGGTATATCATGCTCTTCTCATCAGGTACGTCCTGCTTGGCAAAGCGGGCGAGCTTCTGGAACAACTTGTTGTAGTCATAGACAGACAAAGAGCCTTGCTTCAGGTTGCGGAATTCTTCACGCTTACTTTCAGTCACACTCTAAGGGATGTGATGAGCTCGGAAATCTTGACGGAATTCATCCCAAGTGATCACACATCCACCTCTGGAATCTTTGTACTGCTGGAACCACTCTGCAGCTTGATCTTTGAGTTGGAAGGAAGCGAACTTGACAAAATCTTCAGGCCTGACGTTACTGCACTCAAAATGCTTGGACAGATCCACAAGCCAATCGTCAGCATCGGTTGCCTCAACACAATTGCTGAAAGTCTTTGGCCCGTTAGCAAGGAACTGGTTGAGTGTAGCAAAGTGATTCTAATTGTTGCCTTGGTTCCCTTGGTTGCCTTGATTGCGCTCTTGAAGAATTTGCATGATCAACTGCGTGTTTGCATTGGTTGCGGCCATCACAGCTTGCCATGCCTCCGGAGGAGGTGGAGGTGGTGGCGGATCAGGATTCGGAGTCGCGCGCGTTGGAGGAGCCATCCTGAAGAGGTTGACATCCATTAGCACATTGACAGACAAATATTGAAGTTGAATCCAACGGAATGAAAATTGCAACATAAAGTCTTCACATCCGAACAAAATGAACGAATGCATTCCTCTTTAAATGGTCACATATCCATAAATTGTGAAGCCATGTAGAATTATGTAGAAGAAGTAAATGAACAAGATACGGATCAAGAATGAATAATCGGTAAGAAATCCCCATCTCAAACCAATATTCCTGGAAGAAGAACTAGAGCTACAAGAATTCCCACCTATGAAACTCCCGAACCTTTCCGGTTATGCAATCAGGTGTTGGGGATACAGGGGAGGCATAATATCTCACCCAAACTAGAAAATCCTACATCCAGCTGTGTCCATCCTTCAACACATAACCAAGAAAAACTTCGGAAACCATCTACCTCAACCTTCGAAAAGCATCCGTTATACAAGTTATGGCGATACTCCCGAACTCCCGCCCCAGTACTGGGTGGCGCCGAGGTTATCTCACCAACGAACTGCATAAAAGAGATTTTCGATGTCGGCGTACTAAAACTCAGGTATTCCAGAATTGCAACGATAAAATTATGATGACAACACCTTAGAGCTCAACTCCCCGGGACACTTCCACTTAGCCCCTGACAGGAGGCACCAAGACAATGTTCTCATCATAATACCATCGGAACGATTCCAAGATACCCGCGTGATCCTAATTTTTTTTAGTGAAATTTGAGAAGAGGAGAGTCAAAACTCTATGTCAGGATGCCTTACCAGAGCGATGAGGAGACTGGGAAGTAAAAAGAATTCCTAAACTCTCCGATATATAATTCCTAAATGACTCAAAAAAAATTTCTAGACACAACTCGGCCGCTAAAAACGATCAAACAGTGGGGGCTCCTAAGGTCGGGGAAGGCTCTGATTACCAACTTGTAACACCCTCGATGCGACTATATCTCCCATGTGTCGAGGCATGACTCAGAGGTATAATCACATTGAAGGCATATGTCGCAAGTCAGGCAATCATCACAAACATCCCATGTAATATAGATAAATAAAAGGGATAACATAGTTGGCTTACACTCGCCACGTCAATCAAGTACATAAATAACATACATCATCCAAACACTCATGGCCCGACTACGGCGCCAAAATGAAAGATAACCCAACAAGCGACATGGTCCCGATCACCCCAACTGGGCACCACTACTGATCATCAGGAAAAGAAACATAGTAGCACTAAGAGTCCTCGTCGTACTCCCACTTGAGCTCAAGCACGCCATCTGGAGCTATATCATCAGTCCCTGCATCTGGTGTAATAGTAATCTGTGAGTCACAGGGACTCAGCAATCTCGCACCCTCGCGATCAAGACTATTTAAGCTTAATAGGTAATGCAAGGTAAATATGTGGAGCTGCAGCAAGCGACTAGCATATATGGTGGCTAACCTATTCGCAAAAGAGAGCGAGAAGAGAAGGCAAAGCGCGAACGCACAACTAAAGATGGCAATCCTGCGGCAAACATTACTCCAACACTGTGTCCACTTCCCAGACTCCGCTGAGAAGAGGCCATCACGGTAACAAACTCAGTTGATTCATTTTAATTAAGTTAATGTTTAAGTTATCTATAACCGGACATTAACAAATTCCCATCTGGCCATAACCGCGGGCACGGCTTTCGAAAGTTCAAATCCCTGCAGGGGAGTCCCAACTTAGCCCATGACAAGCTCTCACGGTCAACGAAGGAATAGACCTCCTCCCGAGACGTTCCGATTAGACTCGGTATCTCGGTTCTTCAAGACATTTCGACAGGTTAAAACAAGACCAGCAACACCGCCCGAATGTGCCGACAAATCCCGATAGGAGCTGCACATATCTCGTTCTCAGGGCACACTCAGATGAGCGCTCCATACAACTAAAACCAAACCTTGAGTTTCCCCGAGGGGGCACTGCACAGGACTCTAGTTCGGACCAACACTCAGAGGAGCACTGGCCCGGGGGGTTCAAAATAAGATGACCCTCGGGCTCCGGAAACCCAAGGGAAAAAGAGGCTAGGTGGCAAATGGTAAAACCAATGTTGGGCATTGCTGGAAAAGCTTTAATCAAGACGAACTATCAAGGGGTTCCCATTATAACCCAACCGCGTAAGGAACGCAAAATCCGGGAACATAACACCGATATGACGGAAACTAGGGCGGCAAGACTGGAACAAAACACTAGGCGAGAGGCCGAGCCTTCCACCCTTTACCAAGTATATAGATGCATTAAGATAACATGGCAATATAATGATATCCCAACAAGTAAATAAATGTTCCAACAAGGAACAGTCTCCAAACTTCACCTGCAACTAGCAACGCTATAAGAGGGGCTGAGCAAAGCGGTAACATAGCCAATCAACGGTTTGCTAGGACAATGGTGGGTTAGAGGCTGAACATGGGAATTTGGTAGGCTTAAAAGCAAGTGGTAGGCATCGTAGCATTGGCATAGCAAAAGAGCGAGCAATCTAGCAAAGCAAAGATAGTAGTGATTTCGAGGGTATGATCATCTTGCCTGCAAAGTTGTCAGAGTTGACTGGATCCTCGAAAGCAAACTCAACAGGCTCCTCGTTAGCGAACTCGTCTCCCGGCTCTACCCAAACAAGACAAACAAACAACAAGGACACAATCAACCACGTGCAAGGATCAAACAATATGATGCAAACATGGTATGCTATGCGGGATGCGATGTGGGATGCATATGCAAGATATGACAAGAAATGCATGAACCTGGCCTCAACTTGGAAAACCAAGTGTGCCACTGGAAAGATGAGATGAAATCGCTTGAAAACGATATAAAGAACGCCGGAATCGGAGTTACGGTTTGGAAATGGCAAGCGATTCAAATATGACACCGGTCTGCGATTTACAGCAAGTAGCCCTCTAAATGCAATGAGATGAACATGCTACAGCACTCAAACATGGCAACAAAATACATGGCAGGGATGCATTCAAGATGCTTAACAAAAGTCTAGCACTGAGCTATGGCCAATTCATCCATTAACAGGTTCAAACAAGCATGGCAAAAATGCAAATGGTAAACAGATCTCAGACTTTGTGAAATTAACACTTGTCTGGAATTTCATATCAGGTAGCACTCTTCGGAGCAACAAAACTATATGATACAGGACCTGAACATGACAAAGTAAAGCATGGCATGGAGATACTCAAAGAGCTTAACAAAAGTCCCTTAGTGACCTTGAGCCAAAAGGGATCACAAAATACATTTGCAAGCATGTGAACATAGCAAAAACATAATCTGTTTTCAGACTTAGTGAAAACTGGGACATGCTGAAAACAGATATCAAGTAGGCATGTTTACGAGCTCGAGGCACTCACTACGGAGCAAGTCATGATAAGCTAAGCATACATCTATCAAGAACACACAAAATGCAAGCTAGACATGGCAAGAACAATAGCATAGCATGCACGGATCAACTATAACATCACCGGCAAAATTGCAAACAAGTTGACAATCTGCCCAGATTCACAAAGTAGCAAAAGTAGAGCTCGATTGACTCAAGCTACAGTGTTCCATATATGCAAACAAAGACATGGATGGACAGAGCACTACAAGATTAACAAAACATCCTTACTGATCATCCTCAAAAGAGGCACGGATCACTAGGAAACAACATGAACATATGGCATCATGAGATAAACAGGACAAGGGCTTACTGGAATTGCTAAGTCCCTGAAAACAGAATTACCAAGTGCCTCACTTTGCAAGCTTGCACTAGTCACTACACACATCACAAAAATACATGGGTTGCACCTCTGGAAAGATGACAAAACCCTTAACAAAACATATGTAGAGCTCATGGGCATATCATGCACACAATAATCATGGCAAAAATGACAAAAGTCTAACATGGAGTAGCAGATCTAACAATTAACTCATGTAGCCTCCTTCTAACAGCATTTCGGGCATCAAGATGAACTCAAATGAAAATGATGCAATGGAATGAAATGATGTACTCTCAGAGACGAACATTTTGATATGCTATATGCATGAATCGGAGCTACGGATGCAAAGTTATGAGGCTGTGAAGAAGGGCACATGGATCTGCGATTTCAGGACTTTGAAGAAAAGAATCTCCGAGATCTAGGGTTTACTGTTCACGCACGTGAACCGAGGCGGCGGCGCACTGTTCATCGCCGAGCTCGAGGGGGCGGCGAAGGCGAGGGAGAGGAAGATCCGGCCACTCCAGGCCGGATCCGGCGGCGGTGAGGGCTCCGGCCACTACGGAGGAGCCGAGGAGGCGCGGGGCTCCAGGCGGCGGGGTACTCCGGTGCAGGGGCGGCGATGTCGCGTGGCGGCCGGCGATGTGGCGGCGCGGTCCGGCCGGGCGGAGCGCGGCGGCGGACTCGGAGGAGAAGGGCGGCGGGGAGGCGGTCGAAGCGGCGGGGCGCGCGTGGGCCGCGGGGGCCGGGGACGGGCCCGAGCGGGCCGGCGGCGGCCGGTGGAGGCGGGACACGTGGCAGGACGCCACTAGTGCGGAGGCGGCGGCGCGGAGTGTCCCGGCGCGGGCGGACAATGTCTGGCGCGTCGGAGGGGACTTTTTAGGGTTTCGGGGAGAGAGGGGATCCGAATTTCGGGGGGTGTATATATAGGCATAGAGGGAGCTAGGAGAGTCCAAATTGAGCACGGTTTTCGGCCACGCGATCGTGATCGAACGCTCTAGCTGATGGAGCAGAGTTAGGTGGGTTTTCAGCCAAATTGGAGGGGTGTTGGGCTGCAACACACACGAGGCCTTTTCGGTCCCTCGGTTAACCGTTGGAGCATCAAACGAAGTCCAAATGATACGAAACTTGACAGGCGGTCTACCGGTAAACCAAGGCCGCATGGCAAGTCTCGGTCCAATACGGAAATGTTTAATCCCCACACACGAAAGAAAACTAGAAATGACCACCGGAGGAGAACGAAGCGCCGGAATGCACAACGGACAACGGGGAAAATGCTCGGATGCATGAGACGAACACGTATGCAAATGCAATGCACATGATGACATGATATGAGATGCATGACAATGATAACAACACACGGAGACAAAGACCCGAACCCGAGAAAATAAAATAACTTAAGGCCGGAAACGGCAAGAGTTGGATTACATATTGGGTAAATCATATCCGGGGTGTTACAGTTCCGCTATATTGGCTAAGGTAGTAAAGGGAGAACTAATGCGATTGTGCCTTGGTTTATCCAAAGGAGCACCTCAATAGAGAAAGCCGAAAACTGACTGTCATGATGCGGCGAGAGCTGGTCAGCTGTTTGGAGGTTACAAATCGTTGGAGATTTCTTCCGCATTACGCGAAGGATCGGTACTTCCCGATCAGACGCTTATAGCACTCTAGTTCGGATACTAGGGGTTGCGCCCATGTTTTTATTGTAAAACTCCTATGGCTAAGTGAGGGCGTTCAAGCCGCATAGTCTGGTTGCCTGGTTCATTGCGCTAAACAACTCCTTCAAGTACCATATAAGTGGATCAAGATTGTTTAGATTCCATCCCGAACACCCACGTACTACCTACAGGAGGAAAAAATTAAAACATAACAAGCATTATATTACATAACATCATTGATTCATGTTACAGGACAGCATAATACGAATATTCTCATGGGAATATAACATCCTTCGCACATTGCTCCGCCAAAAGGACGGATCCCTCCAGGACACCATCAAAATATAGCTCGGGGCGGTGGTGCTCCTTGCCCTCAGGCGGCCCCTCGGTCATCAGCTTCTTGGCATCCATCTTCGCCCAGTGCATCTTGACACGGGCAAATGCCATCCGGGCACCTTCAATACATACCGATCGCTTTATGACCTCAAGCCATCGGCAGGCACTAACAAGCCGCTTCACAAGTCCGAAGTAGCTGCTGGGTATCGACACGGTAGGCCATAGTCGGACTGTCAGGTCCTTCATGGCTAGCTCGGCCGCCTTATGCAGCTCGACCAGCTGTTTCAGCTGGTCGCTGAAGGGCACCGGATGTTCTGGTCCAAGATATTGAGACCAGAATAGCTTCTCCGTAGAACTCCCTTCTTCAGCCCGATAGAACTCAACAGCATCCGATACGCTGCGCGGCAAATCCACAAACGCCCCTGGAGAGCTCCAAATTCGGGTAAGTAAAAGGAACGTTTCCTTCACAGACTTGCTTTGCATAATGAAAGCCTTACCCTCCGCGATCTTCTTGGCCGCCTAGATTTCCTGAAGGGCGCTCTGGGCTTCGGCTTGAGCCTCTTGTGCACTCTAGAATGCCTTCGCAAGTTCGACGCTTGCGTCTTAGAATCACGCTCCAAGAACTCGTACTTCTTGACGGCTGATACGTCTCCAACGTATCTATAATTTTTGATTGCTCCATGCTATATTATCTACTGTTTTGGACTATATTGGGATTTATTTTCCACTTTTATATTGTTTTTGGGACTAACCTATTAACCCGAGGCCCAGCCCAGAATTGTTGTTTTTTTCCTATTTCAGTGTTTCGAAGAAACGGAATATCAAACGGAGTCCAAACGGAATAAAATCTTTGGGAACGTGATTTTCTCACTAAACGTGATCCATGAGACTTGGACCCTGCTCCAAGGAACAAAAGAGGCGGTCACGAGGGTGGGGGGCGCACCCCCCTGCCTCATGGGCCCCTCGTTGCTCCTCCGGCGTACTTCTTCCTCCTATATATACACATGTACCCCCAAACGATCAGAAGAGGAGCCAAAAACCTAATTCCACCGCTGCAACTTTCTATATCCACGAGATCCCATCTTGGGGCCTGTTCCGGAGCTCCGCCAGAAGAGGGCCGTCATCACGGAGGGCTTCTACATCATCATAGCCTCTCCGATGAAGTGTGAGTAGTTTACCTCAGACCTTCGAGTCCATAGTTAGTAGCTAGATGGCTTCTTCTCTTTCTTTGAATCTCAATACAAAGTCCCCCCCTCTCTTGTGGAGATATATTCGATGTAATCTTCTTTTTGCGGCGTGTTTGTTGAGATCGATGAATTGTGGGTTTATGATCAAGTCTATCTATGAATAATATTTGAATCTTCTCTGAATTCTTTTATGTATGATTGGTTATCTTTGCAAGTCTCTTCGAATTATCTGTTTGGTTTGGCCAACTAGATTGGTAGTTCTTTCCATGGGAGAAGTGCTTAGCTTTGGGTTCGATCTTGCGGTGTCCTTACCCAGTGACAAAAGGGGCAGCAAGGCACGTATTGCATCATTGCCATCGAGGATAACAATATGGGGTTTATTTCATATTGCATGAATTTATCTCTCTACATCATGTCATCTTGCTTAAGGCGTTACTCTGTTTTTAACTTAATACTCTAGATGCATGCTGGATAGCAGTCGATGAGTGGAGTAATAGTAGTAGATGCAGAATCGTTTCGATCTACTTGTCACGGACGTGATGCCTATATACATGATCATGCCTAGATATTCTCATAACTATGCTCAATTCTGTCAATTGCTCAACAGTAATTTGTTCACCCACCGTAGAATACTTATGCTCTTGAGAGAAGCCACTAGTGAAACCTATGGCCCCCGGTTCTATTCTCATCATATCAATCTCCATCACTTTAATCTTGCTTTGCTTTTACTTTTTACTTTGCATCTTTATACCAAAAATACCAAAAATATTATATCTATCAGATCTCACTCTCGTAAGTGAACGTGAAGGGATTGACAACCCCTAGTCGCGTTGGTTGCGAGTAGCTATCGCTTTGTGCAGGTACAAGGGACTTGAGCGTGGCCTCCTACTGGATTGATACCTTGGTTCTCAAAAACTGAGGGAAATACTTACGCTACTCTGCTGCATCATCCCTTCCTCTTCGGGTGAAACCAACGCAAGCTCAAGACGTAGCAAGAAGGATTTCTGGCGCCGTTGCCGGGGAGTCTACGCAAAAAGTCAACATACCAAGTACCCATCACAATCCCTATCTCTCGCATTACATTATTTGCCATTTGCCTGTCGTTTTCCTCTCCCCCCAATTCACCCTTGCCGTTTTATTCGCCCTCTCTCGCTCTCTATCCTCCCTCTCTATTTGCCTCTTGTTTGCTCATGTGCTAGTTTGCTTGCTTGTCGTTATGTCTGAAATTGGGGAAGTTATCGCCAATATGGGCGATAACAATACCATGGAAAATTCTGATGCTCCTGCTAAAGAACCTACCATCTTTCATACAAAAAAATTCCGTGTTGGTAGTGGTAATATTATTGGAAAAGGAGTTATTCAAGATTTCTTTACTTGTGGCGGTGCTTTACCTTCTATGGGTAGTTCTATCCTTCACAGAACTAGTAGTCTTGCGAATGCTATTGCCATGCTTGTAGTTGAACTTGAAAGACAATTCATGCACATACATCCTTCCATACAAAGGATTTTTCTGGAATTTTCTAATATTGGGCATTCTTCTGTTAAGCGTGCCGCTACTATCTTTTTGGCGCATGAGTTTAGGTTCATAATAAGAGAAGTCAAAGAAATCTTTGCGCATTATAGGGTGGACGCTTGCCGTCCTCCCATAGAAACTATCCTCTTTGATCAAGAAGAAATAATGCGTTTTCAATCTCTAGATTATGTCGCTTTCAATGAAAATCTTAGAAGAAGGGTTCCTACCAATGTTTTAGTTGATAGAATTTCTGAACTTAATGATGATTTGGCTATTCAAAATAATGAACTAGGATATTCTCTTGAATATAGGCTTACAAAGTTCTGTCAAAAGAATGCTTATAATGATGAATTGGTTGTGCATTATGAAGGACCAAAGGAGGAACCTATACCTCCCAAGGTTGATCTTGGGGACTTTTGTCCCGTTAAATTTAGTCCTTTTGATTACTTTTGCTTGCCTCAAAGAAAACTTGCTGTCGAACGTAGAGAATATGAAATGAGTTTTAATAATCTATCTTACTATTATGGCAGTACTTAGATCTATCCTCGCTTTTATTCCTAGCTAGGGGCGTTAAACGATAGCGCTTGTTGGGAGGCAACCCAATTTTATTTTTACTCCTTGCTTTTTGCTCCTGCTTAGTAATAAATAAATTATTTAGCCTCTGTTTTGGTTGTGTTTTTTGTGTTTAATTAGTGTTTGTGCCAAGTAGAACAGTTGGGAAGACTTGGGGAAAGTCTTGTTGAACTTGCTGTAAAAAACAGAAACTTTAGCGCTCATGAGAACTGCTGTCATTTTTATTGGAAGAGTGATGTTTAGTTAATTATTTTTGCATATGATTAATAGATAAATTCCTCACGTTCAGAAATTTATTTTAGAATTTTTGGAGTTACAGATATTGCGCTAGATACAGATTACTACAGACTGTTCTGTTTTGATAGATTCTGTTTTTCGTGTGTTGTTTGCTTATTTTGATGAATGTATGGCTAGTAAAATAGTTTGTAATCCATAGAGAAGTTGGAATACAGTAGGTTTAACACCAATATAAATAAATAATGAGTTCATTACAGTTCCTTGAAGTGGTCTTTTGTTTTCTTTCGCTAACGGAGCTGACGAGTTTTCTATTTTGAGTTTTGTGTTGTGAAGTTTTCAAGTTTTGGGTGAATTCTTTTGATGGATCATGGAACAAGGAGTGGCAAGAGCCTAAGCTTGGGGATGCCCATGGCACCCCCAAGATAATCCAAGGACACCAAAAAAGTCAAAGCTTGGGGGTGCCCCGGAAGGCATCCCCTCTTTCCACCACTTCCATCGGTAATTTACTTGGAGCTATATTTTTATTCACCAACATGATATGTGTTTTGCTTGGAGCGTCTTGTATTATTTGTGTCTTTGTGTCTTAGTATGCCACAATCATCCTTGCTGTACACACCTTTTGAGAGAGCCATACATGAATTAAAATTTGATAGAATACTCTGTGTGCTTCACTTATATCTTTTGAGCTAGATAATTTTGCTCTATGTGCTTCACTTATATCTTTTGAGCTAAGTAGTTTTGCTCTATGTGCTTCACTTATATCTTTTGAGCCATGTAGTTTTGCTCTATGTGCTTCACTTATATCTTTTGAGCGTTATAATTTTGCTCTATGTGCTTCACTTAGATCTTTTAGATCACGGTGGTGATTTGTTTTAAAGAAACTATTGATCTCTCATGCTTCACTTAAATTGTTTTGAGAGTCTCTTAATAGCATGGTAATTTGCTTAATAATAATATGCTTGGTATTCAAGATTTGTGAAACTTTCTTTTGAGTGTGTTGGATACTAAGAAAAGATTGAAACATGATAATTGTTTTGAGATATGGAGGTGATAATATTAAAGTCATGCTAGTTGAGTAGTTGTGAATTTAAAGAATACTTGTGTTAAAGTTTGTGATTCCCGTAGCATGCACGTATGGTGAACCATTATGTGATGAAGTCGGAGCATGATTTATTTATTGATTGTCTTCCTTATGAGTGGCGGTCGGGGACGAGCGATGGTCTTTTCCTACCAATCTATCCCTTAGGAGCATGCGCATAATACTTTGCTTTGATAACTTCTAGATTTTTGCAATAAGTATATGAGTTCTTTATGACTAATGTTGAGTCCATGGATTATACGCACTCTCACCCTTCCACCTTTGCTAGCCTCCCTAATACCGCGCACTTTTTGCCGGTATCATACACCTACCATATACCTTCCTCAAAACAGCCACCATACCTACCTATCATGGCATTTCCATAGCCATTCCGAGATATATTGCCATGCAACTTTCCACCATCTAGTTCATCATGACACACTCCATCATTGTCATATTGCATATCCCGGTACACCACCAGATGCATTCACATAGAGTCATATTTTGTTCTAAGTATTGAGTTGTAATCATTAAGTTATAAGAAAAATAAAATTGTGATGATCATCATTATTAGAGCATTGTCCCAGTGAGGAAAGAATGATGGAGAGTATGATTCCCCCATAAGTCGGGATGAGACTCCGGACGAAAAATAAATAAAAAAAGAGGCCAAAGAAGCCCAAGTAAAAAGAGGCCATGAAAAAAGAGAAAAGGCCCAAACAAAAAATATATAAATAAAAAATGAGAGAAAAAGAGAGAAGTGACAATGTTACTATCATTTTACCACACTTGTGCTTCAAAGTAGCACCATTATCTTCATAGTAGAGAGTCTCTCATGTTATCACTTTCATATACTAGTGGGAATTTTTCATTATAGAACTTGGCTTGTATATTCCAATAATGGGCTTCCTCAAATTGCCCTAGGTCTTCATGAGCAAGCAAGTTGGTTGCACACCCACTTAGTTTCTTTTTGAGCTTTCATATACTTATAACTCTAGTGCATCCGTTGCATGGCAATCCCTACTCACTCACATTGATATCTATTGATGGGCATCTCCATAGCCCGTTGATACGCCTAGTTGATGTGAGACTATCTTCTCCTTTTTGTCTTCTCCACAACCACCATTCTATTCCACCTATAGTGCTATATCCATGGCTCACGCTCATGTATTGCGTGAAGATTGAAAAAGTTTTGGAAAAGTTAGAGTAAGAAACAATTGATTGGCTTGTCATTGGGGTTGTGCATGATTTAAATACTTTGTGTGGTGAAGATGGAGCATAGCCAGACTATATGATTTTGTAGGGACAACTTTCTTTGGCCATGTTATTTTGAGAAGACATAATTGCTTTGTTAGTATGCTTGAAGTATTATTATTTTTGATGTCAATATAAACTTTTGTCTTGAATCTTTCTAATCTGAATATTCATACCACAATTAAGAAGATTTGCATTGAAATTATGCCAAGTAGCACTCCGCATCAAAAATTCTGTTTTTATCATTTACCTACTCGAGGACGAGCAGGAATTAAGCTTGGGGATGCCTGATACGTCTGCAACGTATCTATAATTTTTGATGCTATATTATCTACTGTTTTGGACTATATTGGGCTTTATTTTCCACTTTTATATTATTTTGGGACTAACCTATTAACCGGAGGCCCAGCCCAGAATTGATGTTTTTTGCCTATTTTAGTGTTTCGAAGAAACGGAATATCAAACGGAGTCCAAACGGAATAAAATCTTCGAGAACGTGATTTTCTCACCGAACATGATCCAGGAGACTTGGACCCTGCTCCAAGGAACAAAAGAGGCGGTCACGAGGGTGGGGGGCGCGCCCCCCTGCCTCATGGGCCCCTCGTTGCTCCTCCGGCGTACTTCTTCCTCCTATATATACACACGTACCCCCAAATGATCAGAAGAGGAGCCAAAAACCTAATTCCATCGCCGCAACTTTCTGTATCTACGAGATCCCATCTTGGGGCCTGTTCCGGAGCTCCGCCGGAAGAGGGCCATCATCACGGAGGGCTTCTACATCATCATAGCCTCTCCGATGAAGTGTGAGTAGTTTATCTCAGACCTTCGGGTCAATAGTTAGTAGCTAGATGGCTTCTTCTCTCTCTTTGAATCTCAATACAAAGTTCTCCCCCTCTCTTGTGGAGATCTATTCGATGTAATCTTCTTTTTGCGGTGTTTTTGTTGAGGCCGATGAATTGTGGGTTTATGATCAAGTCTATCTATGAATAATATTTGAATCTTCTCTGAATTCCTTTATGTATGATTGGTTATCTTTGCAAGTCTCTTCGAATTATCCGTTTTGTTTGGCCAACTAGATTGGTAGTTCTTGCCATGGGAGAAGTGCTTAGCTTTGGGTTCGATCTTGCGATGTCCTTACCCAATGACAGAAGGGGCAGCAAGGCACGTATTGCATCGTTGCCATCGAGGATAACAAGATGGGGTTTATTTCATATTGCATGAATTTATCTCTCTACATCATGTCATCTTGCTTAAGGCGTTACTCTGTTTTTAACTTAATACTCTAGATGCATGCTGGATAGCGGTCGATGAGTGGAGTAATAGTAGTAGAGGCAAAATCGTTTCGATCTACTTTTCACGGACGTGATGCCTAT
This sequence comes from Triticum monococcum, assembly GCA_034509565.1. Classification (NCBI taxonomy): domain Eukaryota; kingdom Viridiplantae; phylum Streptophyta; class Magnoliopsida; order Poales; family Poaceae; genus Triticum; species Triticum monococcum. The sequence goes on from CM067846.1 coordinate 476,222,886, forward strand.
ATACATGATCATGCCTAGATATTCTCATAACTATGCTCAATTCTGTCAATTGCTCAACAGTAATTTGTTCACCCACCGTAGAATACTTATGCTCTTGAGAGAAGCCACTAGTGAAACATATGGCCCCCGGGTCTATTCTCATCATATCAATCTCCATCACTTTAATCTTGCTTTGATTTTTTACTTTGCTTTTACTTTTTACTTTGCATCTTTATACCAAAAATACCAAAAATATTATATCTATCAGATCTCACTCTCGTAAGTGACCGTGAAGGGATTGACAACCCCTAATCGCGTTGGTTGCGAGTAGCTATCGCTTTGTGCAGGTATGAGGGACTTGAGCATGGCCTCCTACTGGATTGATACCTTGGTTCTCAAAAACTGAGGGAAATACTTACGCTACTCTGCTGCATCATCCCTTCCTCTTCGGGGAAAACCAATGCAAGCTCAAGAGGTAGCAACGGCGTCCTGGAGCTATTGCTGGACCTCGCTGACCCGGGCCTCGTGTTTCTCGAGTGCGGCGTGCTCCTTGGCCACTTTGTCCTCAGCCTCGGCTAACGCCTTCTTGAGGGCCGCCACCTCGGTCGTGTCCCCTATTATAATTTATGACACTTTAGTCAGCACGAAACATTCATCCTTCCTAAATACACGCGCAGGTCACTGCATTCCTTGGTTGTCCTCCAGCTGCTTCTTCATGAGGCCGAGCACTTCTTCGGCCCGCCCCAGGCTCTGCTTCAGGCCGGAGACCTCCGCAGTATGAGAGGCAGCAGCCAGCAGCGACGCCTGCTTATTCACATAGACATCTTATGTTAGACTCCTGCAAAAATTATTTTGATCCTCTATTCGGCTTGTTTTTTTTTGAACACCGAACAGAGCATCAGGGGCTACTGTCTACACTGTGATGTCCTTTCGACAATTACATCACTTACCTCAAAGTATGTTAAAAGGCTAGCGCAGGCTTCAGTCAGTCCACTTTTGTCAGACTGAACCTCCTCGATTACCATGCCCATAAGGACACGGTGCTCATCCATAATGGAAGCGCCTCACAGCGCTTCGAGCAGATTATCTGGTGCCCCGGGTCGGACAGGGGTCACTGGTGGAATATGCATACCCCCTTCTTTCGAAGGACGTTGTGTGCCGGATTAGGGAGCCGCATCACTCTCCGGAATTGAGTCTGGCTGAGGCCAGACTGAACACGGCCCTCCTCACCACCAGTCTCCATGGGGATCGGCTCCCGCTGGTGTCCGGCGACGGAGGCATCAGCTTCTGGCGCCTCCTGAGCCTCTCCTGGGCCCGGGAAAGTCCTTCAGGACAACACCTGCGCGTCGTCCTTGGCATTGGGGGAGTGAGCGGGCGGCGGTGACACGCTGGCCATCTCCTTTGAATCTAGCGAACCCTCTGTCGAGGATCGCAGAGAGCTGTCGCGGGCTGGACTATGATGGCATAATTTAAACATATTAATATTACAAAATGGAAAGGCCAGGCATTTGGATGTCCATAAGGTTTTTGGTACTTACGAGGCGGACCAAGGCTTGGTCCGGGGCATTCGCTCCAGACCGCTATCGACATCCCATGCGGAGTTATCCGCAAGGGAGCCCTTCCCCCTCTTGGGCGCCTTCGCCTCCAAATTTGGGGAGGCCCCCTTTTCTCCCCCCCAGGGGGGAGTCGCTCTCTTCCTCCTCCTCGTCGTCGTCTTTGGCGGCCGAAGAGTGAGTCCCATCTTTGGACGTCACGTTCAAAGCACCTTTTCGGCGAAGGCCACTCCGAACCCCCTTGGCCGTTTTCTTGGCCTTCTTCTCCGGCACATCATAAGGCGCCGGAAATAGCATCTTCGTCAGAAGCAGGGTTTCTTGGTCTTCGGGCAGCGGAGCCGGACAGTTAATCTGCCCTGCTATGTCGATCCAGGCCTAAAAAATTGATAGGAAGGCTTAGACTCCTCAAAATATGCCGATAAAGGCTATACCTCGAAACATGAAAAACTTACCGAATTAGCCTGGCGTTTTAAGCTGAGCCCGCGATCCTCAGTCGTAGGCGGTGGTGTTTCGCTGGCCTTGAAGGGCACTTTCCAGATGTCTTCGTGCGTCATGCCGAAGAGCTGTAGTAGCGTCTAGTGCTTGGATGGATCGAACTCCCACAAATAGCAAGTCCGGCGTTGGCACGGAAGGATCCGGCGAATGAGTATAGCTTGGATCACGTTGACAAGTTTGATTTTCTTGGTTATCATGTTCTGGATGCATGTTTGGAGCCCAATTAGCTCGTCCGAAGAACCCCGGTTTAGGCCCTTCTCTTGCTAGGATTTAAGCCGCAACGGAGCTCCAGATCGAAATTCGGGGGCCACTACCCAGTTGGTGTCGCGCGGCTCGATGATGTAGAACCACCCCGACTGCCACCCCTTCACCGTCTCCACAAAGGAGCCTTCAGGCCATGTGATGTTGGGCATCTTGCCCACCATGGTGCCTCCGCACTCTGCTTGTTGGCCTCTCACCACCTTTGGCTTTACATTGAAGGTCTTCAGCCATAGGCCGAAGTGAGGTGGGATACAGAGAAAGGCCTCGCAAACGACTATAAATGTTGGGATGTTGAGGATAAAGTTGGGGGCTAGATCATGGAAGTCCAGCCCGTAGTAAAACATCAGTCCGCGGACAAACAGGTGGAGAGGGAATCCCAGCCCACGGATGAAATGTGTGAGAAACACCACCCTCTCATGGTGCTCTGGGGTGGGGACGATCTATCCCTCGGCCGGGAGACGGTGAACGATCTCCTTGGCCAGGTATCCGGCCTCTCGGAGCTCCTTGATGTCTTTCTTCTTAATAGAGGAGGCCATCCACTTGCCACCAGCTCCGGATCCAGACATGGTTGGAGTGCTTTCTCCAGTGGGGGAAGCTAGAGCTTGGGCGCTGGAGCTTAAGAATGGTGGGCAGAGGAAGGAGAAGGCAGGGGTGAGTGAGGATGAATCCTTATCCCCTTATAAAGGCCGCGAATGTCAAACGCCTTCCTACCCGCCTTAAAACTTGCCTATTCCCAAGGGCTGTGTAAATGGCACGGTTGGGTTACCCACGTCCGTATTGATGAGAATCCTGTAATAAGGGGACACGATCTCTACTTTCACAAGACGTGCCAATGGCAACCGCGTCTCGAAACATGGAGTGGCAGACGAAAAACGGTTCGAAATTATGACCGAACAGATGTGATGCCATGTTACGAAAAGTTGTCAGTAGATTGGACTCGTGTAAAATTATATTCTCTCTATAGTTGTGTGTGTGGTGCGTGTTACAGGTCCGGACACGTCGATACGACCGAAGACTATTTTGGAGTTCAGAAGGAGGAACCCGCCTTGCAATGCCGAAGACAGGCCTACGCGCGGGATACCTTGTCATTGAAGCCAGGTTCAGAGGCTACTGAGGGAGTCCTGGACTAAGGGGTCCTCGGGCGTCCGGCCTGTTAGCCATGGGCCGGACTGATGGGATGTGAAGATGCGAAGACCGAAGACTACACCCGTGTCCAGATGGGACTCTCCTTGCGTGGAAGGCAAGCTTAGCGACCGAATATGTAGATTCCTTTCTTTGTAACCGACCTTGTGTAACCCTAGATCCTCCCGGTGTCTATATAAACCGTAGGACTTAGTCCAGAGAGGGAGAGACATTATCATAACCATACAAGCTAGGCCTCTAGGGTTTAGCCATTACGATCTCATGGTAGATCAACTCTTGTAATACTCATATTCATCAAGATCAATCAAGCAGGACGTAGGGTATTACCTCCATAGAGAGGGCCCGAACCTGGGTAAAACATTGTGTCCCCTGTCTCCTATTACCATCGACCTTAGACGCACAGTTCGGGACCCCCTACCTGAGATTTGTCGATTTTGACACCGACACCCGACGCATTGGGAATAACTCCTAGGTCGGTACTGAACTCCTTCGTCCAGATTCCTTCATGTGCTTCCTCTGAGGTTGCCATGTACTCCTCTTCACATTGTAGATCCCGCCACGACGCTTTGCTTGCAACTGCACCAGTCGACTGCCCCACCATTCAAAATATACACGTATCCGGTTTGTGACATGGAGTCATCCAGATCTGTGTCGAAGCTAGCATTGATGTAACCCTTTACAACGAGCTCTTCGTCACCTCCATAAACAATAAAAATATCCTTAGTCCTTTTCAGGTACTTCAAGATGTTCTTGACCGCTGTCCAGTGTTCCATGCCAGGATTACTTTGGTACCTTCCTACCAAACTTACGGCAAGGTTCACATCAGGTCTGGTACACAGCATGGCATACATAATAGACCCTATGGCGGAGGCATAGGGATGACACTCATCTTTTCTCTATCTTCTGCCGTGGTCGGGCATTGAGCCATGCTCAATCTCACACCTTGCAATACAGGCAAGAACCCCTTCTTGGACTGATCCATATTGAACTTCTTCAATATCTTGTCAAGGTATGTGCTTTGTGAAAGACCAATGAGGCGTCTCGATCTATCTCTATAGATCTTGATGCCTAATATGTAAGCAGCTTCTCCAAGGTCCTTCATTGAAAAACACTTATTCAAGTAGGCCTTTATGCTTTCCAAGAATTCTATATCATTTCCCATCAATAGTATGTCATCCACATATAATATGAGAAATGCTACAGAGCTCCCACTCACTTTCTTGTAAACACAGGCTTCTCCATAAGTCTGTGTAAACCCAAACACTTTGATCATCTCATCAAGGTGAATGTTCCAACTCCGAGATGCTTACACCAGCCCATAGATTGAGCATTGGAGCTTGCATACCTTGTCAGCATTCTTAGGATCGACAAAACCTTCCGGCTGCACCATATACAATTCTTCCTTAAGGAAACCATTAAGGAATGCCGTTTTGACGTCCATCTGCCATATCCCATAATCATAGAATGTGGCAATTGCTAACACAATTCGGACGGACTTCAGCTTCGCTACGGGCGAGAAGGTCTCATCGTAGTCAATGCCTTGAACTTGTCGATAACCCTTAGTGACAAGTCGAGCCTTATAGATGGTCACATTACCATCCACGTCTGTCTTCTTCTTAAAGATCCATTTATTTTCTATGGCTCGCCGATCATCAGGCAAGTCTGTCAAAGTCCATACTTCCTTTTCATACATGGATCCTATCTCGGATTTCATGTCTTCAAGCCATTTGTTGGAATCCGGGCCCGCCATCGCTTCTTCATAGTTCGAAGGTTCACCAATGTCTAACAATATGATTTCCCGGATAGGGTTGCCATACCACTCTGGTGCGGAACGTGTCCTTGTGGACCTACGAAGTTCAGTACCAACTTGATCCGAAGTTTCATGATCATCATCATTAACTTCCTCTCTAGTCGGTGCACGCACCACATAAACATCTTCCTGAGCTATGCTACTCTCTGGTTCAAGAGGCAATTGAAGGAAATATGCCCTAGAGGCAATAATAAAGTTATTATTTATTTCCTTATATCATGATAAATGTTTATTATTCATGCTAGAATTGTATTAACCGGAAACATGATACATGTGTGAATACATAGACAAACAGAGTGTCACTAGTATGCCTCTACTTGACTAGCTCGTTGATCAAAGATAGTTATGTTTCCTAGCCATAGACAAAGAGTTGTCATTTGATTAACGGGATCACATCATTAGGAGAATGATGTGATTGACTTGACCCATTCCATTAGCTCAGCACTTGATCGTCTAGTTTGTTGCTATTGCTTTCTTCATGACTTATACATGTTCCTATGACTATGAGATTATGCAACTCCCGTTTACCGGAGGAACACTTTGTGTGCTACCAAATGTCACAACGTAACTGGGTGATTATAAAGGTTCTCTACAGGTGTCTCTGAAGGTACTTGTTGGGTTGGCGTATTTTGAGATTAGGATTTGTCACTCCGATTGTCGGAGAGGTATCTCTGGGCCCACTCGGTAATACACATCACTTAAGCCTTGCAAGCATTGCAACTAATGAGTTAGTTGTGGGATGATGTGTTACGGAACGAGTAAAGAGACTTGCCAGTAACGAGATTGAACTAGGTATTGAGATACCGATGATCGAATCTCGGGCAAATAACATACCGATGACAAAAGGAACAACGTATGTTGTTATGCGGTTTGACCGATAAAGATCTTCATAGAATATGTAGGAACCAATATGAGCATTCAGGTTCCGCTATTGGTTATTGACCGGAGACGTGTCTCGATCATGTCTATAGTTCTCGAACCCGTAGGGTCCGCACGCTTAAAGTTTGATGACAGTTATATTATGAGTTTATGGTTTTTGATGTACCGAAGGTAGTTCTAAGTCCCGGATGTGATCACGGACATAACGAGGAGTCTCGAAATGGTAGAGACATAAAGATCAATATATTGGATGACTATGTTCGGACACCGGAATGGTTTCGGGGAGTTTCGGGCATATACCGGAGTACCGAGGGGTTACCGGAACCCCCCGGGGAGACTAATGGGCCTATTGGGCCCTAATGGAGAAGAGGAGGGGCGGCCAAAGGGCAGCCGCGCGCCCCCTCCCCCCAGTCTGAATTGGACAAGGAGGGGGCGGCGCCCCCCTTTCCTTTCCCCTCTCTCTCCTTCCCTCGCCTCTCCTACTCCCACATGGAAAAGGGGGAGTCCTACTCCCGGTGGGAGTAGGACTCCTCATGGGGCGCGCCTAGGGTGACCGCCCCCCTCCTCGTCCTCCAGTCCTTTATATATGGGGAGGGAGGCACCCCTTGGAGACACAACAATTGATCTCTTGGATCTTTTAGCCGTGTGCGGTGCCCTTCTCCACCATAGTCCACCTCGATAATATCGTAGCGGTGCTTAGGCGAAGCCCTGCGATGGTAGAACATCAACATCGTCACCACGCCATCGTGCTAACGGAACTCTCCCTCAAAGCTCGGCTAGATCGGAGTTTGAGGGACGTCATCGAGTTGAACGTGTGCAGAACTCGGAGGTGTCGTGCGTTCAGTACTTGATCGGTCGGATCATGAAGACGTACGACTACATCAACCGCGTTGTGCTAACGCTTCCGCTTTCGGTCTACGAGGGTACATGGACACACTCTCCCCTCTCGTTGCTATGCATCACCATGATCTTGCCTGTGCGTAGGAAAATTTTGAAATTACTACGTTCCCAACAGCAATACCTCATCAAGGTCTACTTTCCTCCCACTTACTTCTTTCGAGAGAAACTCTTTCTCTAGAAAGGATCCATTCTTGGCAACAAAGACCTTGCCTTCGGATCTGAGGTAGAAGGTATACCAAATAGTTTCCTTAAGGTATCCTATGAAGACGCATTTTTCTGATTTGGGTTCGAGCTTTTCAGGTTGAAGTTTCTTGACATAAGCATCGCATCCCCAAACTTTTAGAAACGACAGCTTAGGTTTCTTCCCAAACCATAATTCATACGGTGTCGTCTCAACGGATTTCGACGGAGCCCTATTTAAAGTTAATGCGGCAGTCTCTAAAGCATAACCCCAAAATGATAGCAGTAGGTCGGTAAGAGACATCATAGATCGCACCATGTCCAACAGAGTACGATTACGACGTTCAGACACACCATTATGCTGAGGTGTTCCAGGCGGCATGAGTTGTGAAACAATTCCACATTTCCTTAAGTGTGTGCCAAATTCGTGACTCAAATATTCTCCCCCACGATCTGATCGTAAGAACTTTATTTTCCTGTCATGTTGATTCTCTACCTCACTCTGAAATTCCTTGAACTTTTCAAAGGTCTTAGACCCGTGTTTCATTAAGTAGACATACCCATATCTACTTAAGTCATCAGTGAGGGTGAGAATATAACGATAGCCACCGCGAGCCTCAACGCTCATTGGACCACACAAATCAGTATGTATGATTTCCAATAAGTTGGTTGCTCGCTCCATTGTTCTGTAGAACGGAGTCTTGGTCATTTTTCCCATGAGGCATGGTCCGCACGTGTCAAATGATTCATAATCAAGAGACTCCAAAAGTCCATCTGCATGGAGTTTCTTCATGCGTTTGACACCAATGTGACCAAGGCGGCAGTGCCACAAGTATGTGGGACTATCATTATCAACCTTACATCTTTTGGCATTCACACTATGAACATGTGTAACATCACGTTCGAGATTCAATAAGAATAAACCATTGACCAATGGGGCATGACCATAAAACATATCTCTCATATAAATAGAACAACCATTATTCTCATATTTAAATGAGTAGCCATCTCGCATTAAAGGAGATCCAGATACAATGTTCATGCTCAAAGCTGGCACTAAATAACAATTATTGAGGTTGAGTACTAATCCTGTAGGTAAATGTAGAGGTAGCGTGCTGACGGCGATGACATCGACCTTGGAAGCATTCCCGACACGCATCGTCACCTCGTCCTTTGCCAGTCTCCACTTATTCCGCAGCTCCTGTTTTGAGTTACAAATATGAGCAACCGCACCGGTATCAAATACCCAGGAGCTACTACGAGTGCTGGTAAGGTACACATCAATAACATGTATAGCATACATACCTTTGGTATTGCAGGCCTTCTTGTCCGCTAAGTACTTAGGGCAGTTCCGCTTCCAGTGACCATTTCCCTTGCAATAAAAGCACTGAGTCTCGGGCTTGGGTCCATTCTTTGGTTTCTTCCCGGCAACTAATTTACCGGGCGCGGCAACTCCCTTGCCGTCCTTCTTGATGTTCTTCTTACCCTTGCCCTTCTTGAAACTAGTGGTCTTATTCACCAGCAACACTTGATGTTCCTTTTTGATCTCCACCTCCGCTGATTTCAGCATTGAATATAACTCAGGAATGGACTTCTCCATCCCTTGCATATGTGGGAGCGACTAGAGGATCCTGTCAATGACCGAGTCATCTGGGAGATTAACTCCCAGCTGAGACAAACGGTTGTGTAACCTGGACATAGTGAGTATATGCTCACTGACAGAACTGTTTTCCTCCATCTTACAAATGTAGAACTTGTCGGAGACTTCATATCTCTCGACCCGGGCATGATCTTGGAAAACAATTTTCAGCTCTTGGAACATCTCATATGCTCCGTGCTGCTCAAAATTCTTTTGGAGCCCCGGTTCTAAGATGTAAAGCATGCCGCACTGAACCAGGGAGTAATCATCACTACGCGACTGCCAGGCATTCATAACGTCTTGAGTTGCTGGGAAAATGGGTGCGTCACCTAACGGTGCTTCAAGGACATATGCTTTCTTGGCAGCTATGAGGATGATCCTTAAGTTCCGGACCCAATCCGTATAGTTGCTACCATCATCTTTCAGCTTGGTTTTCTCTAGGAACGCGTTGAAGTTGAGGGCAACATTAGCGTGGGCCATTTGATCTACAAGACATATTGCAGAGATTTTAGACTATGTTCATGATAATTAAGTTCATCTAATCAAATTATTTAATGAACTCCCACTCAGACAGACATCCCTCTAGTCATCTAAGTGATACATGATCCGAATCGACTAGGCCATGTCTGATCATCACGTGAGACGGAGTAGTCATCAACGGTGAACATCTCCATGTTGATCGTATCTGCTATACGACTCATGTTTGACCTTTCGGTCTCTCATGTTTCGAGGCCATGTCTGTACATGTTAGGCTCGTCAAGTCAACCTAAGTGTTTTGCATGTGTAAATCTGGCTTACACTCGTTGCATTCGAACGTTAGAATCTATCACACCCAATCATCACGTGGTGCTTTGAAATAGCGAACCTTCACAACAGTGCACAGTTAGGGGGACACTTTCTTGAAATTTTCGAGAGGGATCATCTTATTTAAGCTACTGCCATTCTAAGTAAATAAGATGTATAAACATGATAAACATCACATGCAATCAAATAGTGACATGATATGGCCAATATCATTTTGCTCCTTTTGATCTCCATCTTCGGGGCGCCATGATCATCATCATCACCGGCATGACACCATGATCTCCATCATCATGATCTCCATCATCGTGTCCTCATGAAGTTGTCTCGCCAACTGTTACTTCTACTACTATGGCTAACGTTTAGCAATAAAGTAAAGTATTTACATGGCATTTTCATTGACACTCAGGTCATACAATAAATCAAGACAACTCCTATGGCTCCTGCCGGTTGTCATACTCATCGACATGCAAGTCGTGATTCCTATTACAAGAACATGATCAATCTCATACATCACATATATCATTCATCACATCCTTTTGGCCATATCACATCACGCGACATATGCTGCAAGAACAAGTTAGACGTCCTCTAATTGTTGTTGCAAGTTTTTGCGTGGCTGCTATAGGTTTCTAGCAAGAATGTTTATTACCTACGCCAAAATCACAACGTGATATGCCAATTCTATTTACCCTTCATAAGGACCCTTTTCATCGAATCCGATCCGACTAAAGTGGGAGAGACAGACACCCGCTAGCCACCTTATGCAACTAGTGCATGTCAGTCGGTGGAACCTGTCTCACGTAAGTGTACGTGTAAGGTCGGTCCGGGCTGCTTCATCCCACGATGCCACCGAATCAAGATAAGACTAGTAACGACAAGTAAATTGACATAATAGATGCCCACAACATCTTGTGTTCTACTCGTGCATAGAAACTACGCATAGACCTAGCTCATGATGCCACTGTTGGGGATCGTTGCAGAAATTAAAAAAATTCTATGCATCACCAAGATCAACCTATGGAGAGACTAGCAACGAGAGAGATAGGAGTGCATCTTCATACCCTTGAAGATCGCTAGACAGAAGCGTTACAAGAACGCGGATGAAGGAGTCGTACTCGCAGCGATTCAGATCATGGTTGATTCCGATCTAAGCGTCGAACAACGGCACCTCCATGTTCAACACACGTGCAGCACGGGGACGTCTCCTCCTTCTTGACCCAGCAAGGGGGAAGGAGAAGTTGGGGAAGAACTCTGGCAGCACGACGGCGTGGTGGTGGAGCTTGCAGTTCTCCGGCAGGGCTTCGCCAAGCTCAACAAAGGAGGAGGGGGTGTTGGAGAGGGGGAGGGCTGCACCTTGGATGAGGTGTTGCTGCCCTCCCTCCTCCCCTCTATTTATAGGGAGAAGGGGGAAGGGGGTCGGCCCCTGTAGATGAGATCTAGAGGGGGCGGCGGCCAAGGGGAGGGGGCTTGCCCCCCAAGCCAAGGGGGGCACCCCCTTTAGGGTTTCCCCTCAACCCTAGGCGCATGGGCCCTAGGGGGGATGGCGCACAGCCCACTTAGGGGCTGGTTCCCTTCCACATACAGCCCATAGGGCCCTCCGGGGCAGGTGGACCCTCCCGGTGGACCCCCGGAACCCCTTCGGCGGTCTCGGTACAATATCGGCAAACCCCCGAATACTTCCGGTGACCGTATGATGACTTCCCATATATAAATCTTCACCTCCGAACCATTCAGAAACTCCTCGTGACGTCCGGGATCTCATCTGGGACTCCGAACAACATTCGGTAACCACATACTAATTCCCATAACAACTCTAGCGTCACCAGACCTTAAGTGTGTAGACCCTACGGGTTCGGGAACCATGTAGACATGACCGAGACATCTCTCCGGCCAATAACCAACAGCGGGATATGGATACCCATGTTGGCTCCCACATGTTCCACGATGATCTCATCGGATGAACTACGATGTCGAGGATTCAATTAATCCCGTATACAATTCCCTTTGTCCATCGGCATGTTACTTACCCGAGATTCGATCATCGGTATCCCAATACCTTGTTCAATCTCGTTATCGGCAAGTCTCTTTACTCATTATGTAATGCATGATCCCGTGACTAACTCCTTAGTCACTCTGAGCTCATTATGATGATGCATTACCGAGTGGGCCCAGAGATACCTCTCCGTCATACGGAGTGACAAATCCCAGTCTCGATTCATGCCAACCCAACAGACACTTTCGGAGATACCCGTAGTGCACCTTTATAGCCACCCAGTTACGTTGTGACGTTTGGCACACCCAAAGCATTCCAACAGTATCCGGGAATTGCACAATCTCATGGTCTAAGGAAAAGATACTTGACAATAGAAAAGCTTTAGCGGACGAACTACACGACCTTGTGCTATGCTTAGGATTGGGTCTTGTCCATCACATCATTCTCCTAATGATGTGATCCCGTTATCAACAACATCCAATGTCCATGCTCAGGAAACTACGACCATCTATTGATCAACGAGCTAGTCAACTAGAGGCTTACTAGGGACATATTATGATCTATGTATTCACACATGTATTACGGTTTTCGGTTAATACAATTATAGCATGAACAATAGACAATTATCATGAACAAGGAAATATAATAATAACCACTTTATTATTCCCTCTAGGGCATATTTCCAACAGTCCGCAGTCCCGAGAGTACGGAATCAAGTTCCTCGACCCAGTGTTCATCTGACTCCCATAGGGATCGCACTAGTCTGGGTTTAATGCCGCTCATTATCACGCCATTAGCCCGTTCGACCTGACCGTTTGTTTGAGGATGATATACAGAGGCGTAATCGAGCTTAATGCCCAGATTAGCACACCAGTTTTTCACCTCATCGACTGTGAAGTTGGAGCCATTATCAGTAATAGTGCCGTGCGGGAAACCGTAACTGTGTACAATGCCGGATATAAAGTCGATCACCGGCCCAACTTCAGCTGTTTTGACTGGTTTGGCCTCTATCCACTTAGTGAATTTATCCACCATAACCAACAAATATTTCTTCTTGTGGCTTCCCCCTTTGAGGGGTCCAACCATATCGAGCCCCCAGACCGCGAAAGGCTAAGTAATGGGGATTGTTTTTATGGCAGTGGGTGGCATATGACTTTGATTGGCAAATAGCTGGCACCCGACACAGCGTTGTACAAGGGCATGCGCATCTTCTCGGGCCATGGGCCAAAAGAAACCTATTCGGAAGGCCTTACTTACGAGATCCCGAGCTGCAGCGTGGTGTCCACCGAGACCAGCATGTATTTCGGCCAAGAGCTACTGCCCCTCCTCTTCAGAGATACATCTTTGAAGAATTCCAGTAGTACTTTCTTGTAGAGTTCTCCTTCATGAACTTTGTAGGCTTTCGAGCGTAGGACTATGCGATGGGCCTCGTTCTGGTCATCTGGGAGCTCCCGCTTATTAAGGTAGGCTAGGAAGGGTTCGGTCCATGGAGCAATGACAACCATGATTTCATGGGCGAAAGGTGTCATTTCAGTGTCCGAGCCCCCGATGATATCAGGATTTTGTTCGGCATCTGAGGGTATGGTCGGCTCCGGACTGGTATTACCTCTCCCGTCCTGCCATACCACGGATGGCTTGAAGAGCCTTTCCATGAAGGTGTTAGGTGGGATGGGGTCATGTTTAGCGCCCATTTGAGCAAGGATGTCCACTGCCTGATTACTTTCTCGAACAACATGATGAAACTCGAGCCCCTTGAACCAAGCTGATATTTTGAGTACGGCGTTGCGGTATGCTGCCATCTTTGGATCTTTTGCATCAAAATCTCCATTTATTTGGTATATTGTGAGGTTCAAGTCCCCACGCACCTCGAGGCATTGTATACCCATTCAAACAACCATTTGGCGACCATGCAATAGTGCCTCATATTCGACTGCATTGTTGGAGTTCATATACATGATTTGTAACACGTAACGGACTTTGTCCCTGTAGGGGACGTTAGGATGACACCGGCCCCCAATCCGACTAACATTTTAGAGCCGTTGAAGTACGTCACCCAGTTAGAGTATTTGTTGTACTCTAGCTTGGCTTCTGTCCATTCGGCGATAAAGTTGGCCAACACCTAAGATTTAATAGCTCGGTGTGGCTTGTATGTTATTTCAAATGGCAAGAGCTCAATTGCCCATTTGGCAATGCGGCCAGTGGCGTCCTGATTATTTATGATGTCATTGAGTGGAACTTCAGAAGCCACCGTGATCGAACACTCTTGAAAGTAGTGCCGCAGCTTCCGGGATGCCATGAAGACCGCATACGCTATCTTTTGATAGTGTGGGTATCGAGATTTGCATGGTGTTAGAACTGCCGATACATAGTACACTGGTTTCTGGAGAGGGAATTTATGTTCCTCCTACTGTCGTTCGACAACGAGTACCGCACTCACTACCTGGTGAGTCACAGATATGTAGAGCAACATGGGTTCGTCAACACTTGGTGTGGCGAGGATTGGGTTGCTTGCTAACAAAGCTTTTATTTCTTCCAATCCGGCTGTAGCCATGTCCGTCCACTCGAAGTGGTCGGTGTGTCAGAGTAACCGATAAATCGGTAGTGCCTTTTCTCCCAACCTGGAGATAAAGCGGCTCAGGGCTGCCACACACCCCGCTAATTTTTGGACTTGCTTTAAGTCTGTTGGCGTTGTCAATTGTGACAAGGCTCGGATTTTTGCTCGGTTCGCTTCAATTTCTCTATTGGAAATGATGAACCCGAGTAGTTTTCCGGTTGGGACGCCGAAGACGCATTTTTCCGGATTGAGCCGTATGTCATATGTTCGGAGGTTGTCAAATGTGAGTCATAGATCGTCCACCAATGATTCCACATGTTTAGTTTTGATGACGACATCATCTACGTATGCCTCCATTGTCTTGCCAATTTAATTTTCCAGACATGTTTGAATCATGTGTTGGTAAGTGGCACCAGCGTTTTTGAGCCTAAAAGGCATAGTGTTGAAGCAGAAAGGCCCATAGGTGGTAATGAATGTTGTTGCAGCCTGGTCAGACTCCTTCATCTTAATTTGATGGTATCTAGAATATGCGTCGAGGAAACACAATGAGTCGTGTCCTACAGTTGCGTCAATGCGGGGTAGTGGGAAGGGGTCCTTAGGTAAAGCCTTATTAAGGTCCTTGAAATCAACACAAAGGCGCCAGGATTTATCCTTCTTTGGCACCATGACTAGGTTTGCCAGCCAGTCCGGGTGTTTGATCTCTCTAATAAACCTGGCTTCAAGTAGCTTGGCTAGCTCCTCCCCCATAGCTTGTCGTTTGGGTTCGGAAAATCATCGCAGCATTTTCTTGACTGGTTTGAACCCCTTTATTATGTTGAGGCTGTGTTTGGCCAATCTTCGTGGGACTCCTGGCATATTCGAAGGGTGCCAGGCAAAGATGTCCCAATTTTCACGCAGGAATGCTCGCAAGGCGACGTCGACCGTCGGATCCAGGTGTGCTCTAATGGAGGTTGTTTTGTTAGGATCCGTCGGGTGCACTTGAAATTTACTATTTCGTCGGCTGGTTTGAAAGAAGTGGACTTGGGCCTCTTATCGAGGATTACATCGTCCTTGTCCACTGTGGACTGCAGCGTGGTTAGCTCCTCGGTCGCAAGGGCCTCAGATAGTGCCTCAAGGGCCAAGGATGCAATTTTGTTTTTGGCGCGGAGTGCTATGTTCGGATCACTGGTAATGGTGATAACTCCGTTGGGCCCTAGCATTTTGAGCTTCATGTACCCGTAATGGGGTATTGCTTGAAAGCGTGTGAAGGCGTCACGCCCCAACAGGGCGTGATATCCGTTGTTGAAAGGTGCCACGTGGAAGAGTAACTCTTCGGACCTGTAGTTCTCCGGTGTGCCGAATACTACATCAAGTTTGATTTTCCCCGAGCATCGTGCTTCTTGACTGGGGATAATGCCTCGAAAGGTGGTACTTCTTTGCTCGATGCGACTCTTGTCCATTTGCATTTTATTGAGCGTGTCCTCGTAGATGAGGTTTAGTCTGTTGCCGCCGTCCATGAGCACCTTAGTGAGCCTAAAAACATCCACAATTGGGTTTAAGACCAAGGCGACAGGTGCTCGGACTGACCTGGCCCTTGGTTTGTCGTCGACAGTAAAAGCTATTGCCGTATCGTTCCAAGGATTTATTGCGGCTACTTGGTTGACTTCGGCAAGGTCGCGAAGCACCCTCTTTGTAACGCCCCGAGACCGATGCGCCAGGTGTCTTCCAGTTATTCGCTGTTGTTGCCATGTCATTCACTTGCGTGTTGCATCTTGCCATGTCATCATGTGCATTGCATCAACATGTTTTCAAACTTGCATCTGTCCGGGTTTCCCCAGTTCCGTCCGTTGTCCGTTCTGAGCCCAGACACACTCGCACGCGCCCGCGGCACGTCCGAATATTATTTTATAAGTGACTGGAAAATGTTCTCGGAATGGGATGAGAGTTGGTGTGCGGTCTTATTATAGTGTACATAGACTGCCTGCCAAATTTCATTGCATTCAGAGTTCGTTTGACGCCCCAACGGATAACTATAGCAGCATTATAGTCGGGCAAACGTCGGACATTTTCGGTCACCGGAAACAGTCGCCGGGTCTTTCTCTCTCTCTCTCTCTCTCTCTCTCTCTCTCTTTCTCTTCCCTCAGCTCAAGACCGTCTACACAGTCCACTGCCTACCGCCAAGCCCAACCTAACCTCTCTTGTCAGACCACGGCCCTCCTCGCGCGCGCGTCCGAAAGTTATCCCGGACCCGACCCGGGCAGTCGTCACCGTTGTGTCCGGATCATCCCCAAACATCTACAAAACGTCTCCGTTTTGTTAATTGGGCCCCATAACCTATTTATTCGCGACTGTCTGATTATGATCGGAGGGACGAGGTAGCCCCTAACCTAATCCGTAATGTATATATACTCCACTCCTAGTGCTATTTGGACAAAACCCTAAAATCGAGGGCACTTGTCCCATCTTTCCCTTTCGGCCGCCGCCACTCTCTCATCGGGATCCTCCCCGATCTACCCACCTCCTCTCCCTTGAATTCCCCATCTAGCCAATCCTGCATCCTTTCTCGTTCTCCATCCAACCAACCGATTCATCCATCCAGCCGCCACCTGGCCTCACCCAAGCAGCAGCGCGGCACCGAAGCAGCACCCAAGGCTCCCGCGCCTCCGCTTCTTCTCCCCAAGGACCAGCAGAGCTCACCAGCCTCCTACACCTCGCGTCACCGCCGACGAGCTTCATCTAAGATGAGCACCGCCGCCTCCCTTCTTCTTCTCCTTCCCGGTGCTTCATCGTTCCTCTCGATCTCTCTCATCCCTCTCTGTTTTTCTTTTTCAACAGGAGCTCCCGCAAGACGCCAGGAACGAGACCCCATGATCGGCTTCAACCAAATCGCGCCACCGCGCCAAGTACCTCAGTCTGCGTCACTGGAGTCAAGTCACCGCCGGCCTTCGCGTCGAGCTCTGCCATCGGAGATCTGTGCCCTGCTTTCCATTCCCTCACCACGACGCCCCTCCTCCGGCTCGACCCCGTTCGTCGAGCTCCATGCCGTGCCGGAGTTCTGCCGCTTCCCTTCCCTGCAATGCCGCAGGCCTCATTGCCGGAGTCCCATGCGACGTCGTGCCAGTTGACCGGATCCACTGCTGTGCCTTCCTTTCGAGGGAGATGAGCGTCGCGACCTGGAGCCTGCGTCCCTCCCTCGCGTTGACTGCGGCCTCGATCTGAGCCAGCGTGGACGAGTGCCAGGACCCAGCTTCCCCTGCCTCGCTCACCTGCATCCACCTCGCCCTCGCGAGCTCATCCACCGAAGCACCACCTCGCCGGAGAACGTCGTCACGCACCTCGATCTGCCCGTTCCCGCCGTTTTCCGCTGACCCCGTCGCCGGAACTCCTGCCATCGTCCTCTGCATCACCATGGGTGTGCTGCTACTTCTGTCTTCAGAACGAGCAGAGCAGCTCGCCCGACCCCTCGCCCGTTGGCCGATCCGGCTGGGTCACAGCCACCCTAAGCCCAGCGCCCCCCTTCCGGCCTCACCTCACCACCGACCGGCCCAAGGCCCACTATGAGCAGCTCCCTCAACCCCTCCTCTCTGTTCAGCCCAGCAGTGCACCAGATTTGACCCGTGGTGTTTTTTTTCCGCTGCTGCGAATTTGTCTATTTATCCAGAAGTTTACAGTTTTATAGAAAAGCCCTTGTTGATCATGCATTTAATAATTCCACAACCGTGCATCGGATTAAAATGTTTTATATATGAAACTTGCTTAAAATTATGTGTAGATTAATAATATGCCACTTTCTTGCCATGTTAAAATGTTTAAAATGTTGTTTGGTTAAATTTTCCCCTATGCCATGTTAAAATGATCTATTTCATAACTAATTAACCGTAGCTCGGTTTTAAATAATCTTTATATGTAAATGGGGTAGAAAAGTGCATAGATTATCTTAACTTTGCATGTTTAACAACTCTAAAATATGGTTTAGGGCAAAACAGTACCAAACCTAAAATATGCACATGAGGAGTTTCCGGACTTGTTGTTTTGTTGTTCCGGCCTCATTTAAACTTGCCTAGATGGGTAGTTTCATTATGCTTCAACTCTTGCCATGCTAACAACATTTAATATTGTTGAGTACACAAACGAGATCGAACTAAATAAGTCATGTGGTGTTTCGTCAATATGCAACGGAGTTGCATATTGTGCTCCACTTAATTTGTAGGATTGTTTGTGCACTTTGCCATGCCATGCTTCACTAAACCGGACATGCATTATACTTGATTCTGCATCATGCCATGTTCATGTCTTGGTTGTTTACTATGTTGTTTGCTTTCTTTCCGGTGTACTTCTTCTCGGTAATCCGGTAACGTCGTGTTGTGAGGATTCATTCGACTACGTCCGTTTGTCTTCTTCATGGACTCGTTCTTCTTCCTTTTGGGATCTCAGGCAAGATGACCATACCCTCGAAATCACTTCTATCTTTGCTTGCTAGTTGCTCGCTCTTTTGCTATGCCTATGCTGCGATACCTACCATTTGCTTATCATGCCTCCCATATTGCCATGAGCCTCTAACCCACCTTGTCCTAGCAAATCGTTGTTTGGCTATGTTACCGCTTTGCTCAGCCCCTCTTATAGCGTTGCTAGTTGCAGGTGAAGATGAAGGTTGTTCCTTGTTGGAACATGGATATTTGTTGGGATATCACAATATCTCTTATTTAATTAATGCATCTATATTCTTGGTAAAGGGTGGAAGGCTCGGCCTTATGCTTGGTGTTTTGTTCCACTCTTGTCGCCCTAGTTTCCGTCATACCGGTGTTATGTTCCTTGATTTTGCGTTGCTTACGCGGTTGGGTTATAATGGGAACCCCTTGACAGTTCGCCTTGAATAAAACTCTTCCAGCAATGCCCAACATTGGTTTTACCATTTGCCACCTAGCCTTTTCTTTCCCTTGGGTAGGCCTGCCCAAGGGTCATCTTTATTTAACCCCCCCCCCTGGGACAGTGCTCCTCTGAGTGTTGGTCCAAACTAGAGCCCTGTACAGCGCCCCCTCGGGGAAACTCGAGGTTTGGTTTTAGTTGTACGGAGCGCTCATCTGAGTGTGCCCTGAGAATGAGATATGTGCAGCTCCTATCGGGATTTGTCGGCACATTCGGGCGGTGTTGCTGGACTTGTTTTACCATTGTCGAGATGTCTTGTAACCGGGACTCCGAGTCTGATCGGGTCTTCCTGGGAGAAGGAATATCCTTCGTTGACCATGAGAGCTTGTGATGGGCTAAGTTGGGACACCCCTGCAGGGTTATGAACTTTCGAAAGTCGTGCCCGCGGTTATGGGCAGATGGGAATTTGTTCATGTCCGGTTGTAGAGAACCTGAAACTTAATTTAATTAAAATGCATCAACCGCGTGTGTAGCCGTGATGGTCTCTTCTCGGCGGGGTCCAGGAAGTGAACACGGCGTTGGAGTTATGCTTGACGTAGGTTGTTCTAGGATCACTTCTTGATCATAGTTTCTTGACCGTGCTTTGCCTTCTCTTCTCGCTCTCATTTGCGTATGTTAGCCACCATATATGCTAGTGCTTGCTGCAGCTCCACCTCATACCTTTTACCCTACCCATAAGCTTAAATAGTCTTGATCACGAGGGTGTGAGATTGCTAAGTCCCCGTGACTCACATATTACTTCCAAAACCAGTTTGCAGGTGCCGATGATATCGTGCAAATGACGCAACCGAGCTCAAGGAGGAGCTCGATGAAGACCTTGTTCGTAGTGTTGTTCCATTCCAGTTGATCAGTAGTGGAGCCCAGTTGGGACGATCGGGGATCTGTGTAGCATTTGGGGCAGTCTTCTTTTATTTTTGGTTCCGTAGTCGGACCTTGAGTGTACTTGGATGAATGTAATGTTATTAATGCTATTTGTGTGACGTGGTGATGTAAGCCAACTATGTATCTCTTTCCCTTATGTATTACATGGGTTGTGTGAAGATTACCTCACTTGCGACAATGCTTTCAATGCGGTTATGCCTCTAAGTCGTGCTTCGATACGTGGGAGATATAGCCGCATCGAGGGCGTTACAAGTTGGTAATCAGAGCCTTCCCCGACCTTAGGAGCCCCCTGCTTGATCGAATCGCTGGTGTTGTTGAGTCTAGAAAAATGTTTTGAGTCATTTAGGATTATATATATCGGAGAGTAGGATTCTTTTTACTCCTCAGTCCCTTTGTCGCTCTGGTGAGGCATCCTGACGTAGAGTTTTGACTCTTCTCTTCTCAAATTTCAATATAAAAAATTTACGATCACGCGGGTATCTTGGAATTGTTCCGATGGTTTTGTGACGAGAACATTGTTCTTGGTGCCTCCTGACATTTAGGGGTTGTGGCAGTGTCTCGGGGAGTTGAGCTCCGAGGAGTTGTCGTCACAATTTTATCGTTGCAGTTCTGGAATACCTGAGTTTCGCCGACATTGAAAATCTCTTTTATGCAGTTGTTGGTGAGATAACCTCTATGCCACCCAGTACTGGGGCAGGAGTTCGGGAGTATTGCCATAACTCGTATAATGGATGCTTTTCGAAGGTTGAGGTAAATGATTTCCGAAGGTTTCTTGGTTATGTGTTGAAGGATGGATACAGCTGGATGTAGGATTTGCTAGTTTTGGGTGAGATATTATGCTTCCCCTGTATCCCCAACCCCTGATTGCATAACCGGAAAGTTTGGGGAGTTTATAAGTGGGAATTCAAGTAGCTCTTAGGATATCTTTTTGACAGATGTATGATATGAAATTGGGGTTCGACGTCTAGTGGTCTGCCTATCCACGGTTGGTTTTATAGTGGTCTCATTGTGTCTTAAAGAGTCCTCGGCTATGTTGACTCGGGGACGCTTCGTATGTCATGTGCACTGCCTTGTACATGATGGTGCTGTACGATCAAGCCCGTGTAGGCCCCACCACGAAAACTTCGGACGAAATCTCTATCATATGTTTGTTCCGGCTTATTCCGCAAGCCAATCCTTTGTTTTATTTTGAGTTGTGGTATTCGAGTTGCTTCGAAGTCAAGTGTTGATTCCATACCTTTCATAAACGGTGTTCTCATACTCCGATGTGAATACTAATCCATCCTAATAATCGAGATTGTCATGTTAATCCTTTCCAACCGGTGTGATTCTCTTCAAGATGATCCTATCATTTCAACATCAGCAAGATCAATTATAAGTTCTTCTCAACGGTGTTCATTTCATTCGTCCAAAGCTGCCTTTGTTTTTTCCCACCCACTCACCCTTGTTTTATTCAAGGACTCATATATCTTAATCAAGTATCCATCTTATGGATGTGAAGTCTCTTCATTCCTTTCTTTCAGTGTTCTTATCCGGTGATTCTCATGAAGACTCTAACGAAGCTTCAAGTTCATTATTCTAAATTCTTTTCTTCTCCGGTGGATTCAATTCAAGCTTTTTTGATCATATCCTTTCCTCGTTTCAAATACCTTCTCATGCCGGTGCACCTCATATTCATTCATTTCTTGCTATTCATTTGTTCCGGAGTGCTGAGGATTTCTCAAAGATTTGAGTTTCCATTCTCAATTCGTTCAAGCTTTTGCGAGGTTGTTATCTCACTCAAGCCATTTAATTCAACCGGTGATTTCTCTTTTAAATCGTTCTATGGTGTATCTTTTGAGTGGGCCCTAACCCACAGGTCTTTTCCCAGGATCTTACCTGACTGTTCTAATTTTTACCAGAGCTGTTGTCAAACCTTTCGAAGTTTGACGTAAGAATGAATTATCATCAGTCAAATGCCTTCTCCTAGATCTTTCACAATTCTTTTCATCATTGGCTCAACCTCTTCACTTTTGATTCTTCCGGAGTGCCTAAACGATTCATGGTTATGTTTCTCATCGTCATTCTCTGCATTTGAAGACTGAAGAAGATTTTTCTCTCAATCTTGCTCCATTCTCTTCAAGATTCGTGATTCCAGCTTGTTGCCATCCTCTCATAATTGTATTCGATTGTGAGAATTCTTTTCACCCATCCGGAGTAATTCAGGAGTCTTTTTCAGTTTGATTCTCCGGAGCCCATCATCTCAGAATTATTCATTCTCAGCTTTCAGCTCTCGTTATCTAAATCTTACCGGTGCATCATTCAAATTTCTCTAATCACCTCGGGATCTCTTCGTTCACTTGTATCTAAATTCTCTCAAGTATCCTCGTTCATTTCATAATTCTTCCCGGTGTTCCTTTATCTTCCCTTCGGTCATTTTAATTCTTACGGTGGTTCGTGCAAGAGTTCTCGTCATTCGTTATCATATCAATTCATTCGTTCTTTCCAATCCTACCGGTGGTTCGTTGAAGACCTTCTCAAGTTTGCGCTACGAGAATAAGTAGTATGCCAAATCCATTGCTTGTCATCAATTGAAATTGGTGAAGGATACGCATAATGTAGTTCTTATTCTTTCTTCATCAAGTAAATTCAATTCCTTATTCCGGAGGTTCTCCATATCACATTCTCGGTTCGAAATGCTTTATCTTTTCTTTTCCCGGAGTTCCAAGCTCTCTCAATTTTCTCATCATGAAGATCCATCTAATCATTGCAAGTCTTAACCTTGTGTTTTCAACTTCTCTTTCATTTCGTTTGATCATTTCTTTTATTACCGGAGTTCGTCGGGGAGGCTCTACATGGTGGTTCATCAAGGATTTCTTTCATTATTCAATTGTCCTCAAGATTTTCCCTCGAAGTTAAGATCCGCCAAGCTATACTCTCAAATAAACATGGTGTTCAACACATGTCTTGTTTTGAGGAGTTTTATCTTTCTTCATCTTGCAATCCGGAGTGCTATTCTTTCAACCGTATCATTGGAGGTGGTATTATGTCATTCTTGATAATTTGAGTTCATGTTTCATGATTCACATGTTGTTAAGAATGAGGTACTTTAAATCCACCAACCTCTTCGTTGGAGTTATCTGGTGTCATGTTTCACCTAAAGCCTTCCCTAAGGATTGTTGCTATCTATGGTGCTTATAAATGACCCAAGTTCTTCTTTTATCCTCCCGGTGAAATAAGTTTCTCGTCTCCTTATTGATATAAATCCAATCTATCGTTTCCGTTAGTGGTAGAATTTCACATCATAGTTTTGAGATGTTCTTCATAAGCCCACAACAAGCTTACTCTTTCGTTGTTGGTTTTCCCAACAACTCCATTTGACCCTTCTCCTAAGGATGCCTTTTCAAGCTCTTTTGTGGCAGAGGTTGGCATTTTTTCTTCTCCATTCTTTTATTTCAATTAACTTTCTTCTATTCTTTCATTTCTTCCGGAGGCATTGTGTTGTTGCTCTTTTCTCTCATCATCTCGGATGGTGAGGATCGTGTTCTTTTTGTGCTTATCCATTTAACCGGAGTGTCGTGCCCTCTTTTCAAGTTCTATCATCTTATCAAGTTTTACCTCCCTTTTCAACCGGAGTGCCGTCTGAAATCGTTCTTACCCTTTGTGCCATTCTTTCAATAGTTCCGGAGGCAGTGTGTTGTTGATTTCATCAAGTATCCTCTCACCTTGTCAAGTTCTTGTTAATTCTTTCCATTTACAGTCGAAGTGTTTTCCAAATTATATCAGTCTTATTCCTTCTCTATCTTGTTTTAACCAGTGTGTTGCGTCTATCATTCCTCTTCTAACCGGAGTCTCATCCAATTGCTTTCTTATTGCAAAGCTCATATTCTTTACCTTCCATTTCCAACCGGAGTGTTGTCGTAGTTGATCCTTATCGTTCCTTGTGCATCTCGTTCTACCGGAGTGTTTGCATGTACTTCTTGTCCATTGCAATCCTTGTCTTTTGTCTTTCAACCTACAAGGTTCTCGTAATGTTCCTTGTTATTATTTTTTTCTAACGGAGTGTTTTCAACTTCGATCATCTCCGTTGTTTTTATTTTCTCAAAATGGTTTAACCTCTTAAGGTTCCTTGGTTTCACTCGTTTGTCAAAGAAGCAACTTAGTTTTACCTCTTCTCTTCCTCTTCTGTTTTCCCTCCGGTGCCATCCTAGATCTCGGGACGAGATCCTCTCATAGTGGTGGAGTGTTGTAACGCCCTGAGACTGATGCGCCAGGTGTCTTCCAGTTATTCGCTGTTGTCGCCATGTCATTCGCTTGCATGTTGCATCTTGCCATGTCATCATGTGCATTGCATCATCATGTTTTCAAACTTGCATCCGTTCGGGTTTCCCCAGTTTCGTCTGTTGTCCGTTCTGAGCCCAGACACACTCGCACGCGCCCGCGGCACGTCCGAATATTATTTTATAAGTGGCCGGAAAATGTTCTCAGAATGGGATGAGAGTTGGCGTGCGGTCTTATTATAGTGTATATAGACCGCCTGTCAAATTTCATCGCATTCGGAGTTCGTTTGACGCCCCAACGGATAACTATAGCGGCATTATAGTCGGGCAAACGTCGGACGTTTTCGGTCTCCGGAAACAGTCACCGGGTCTTTCTCTCTCTCTCTCTCTCTCTCTCTCTCTCTCTCTCTCTCTCTCTCTCTCTTCTCTCCCTCTCTCTCTTCCCTCAGCTGGAGACCGTCTACACAGTCCACTGCCTACCGCCAAGCCCAACCTAACCTCTCTCGTCAGACCGCGGCCCTCCTCGTGCGCGCGTCCGAAAGTTGTCCCGGACCCAACCCGGGCAGTCGTCACCGTTGTGTCCGGATCATCCCCAAACATCTACAAAACGTCTTCGTCTTGTTAATTGGGCCCCCTAACCTATTTATTCGTGATCGTCCGATTACGATCGGAAGGACGAGGTAGCCCCTAACCTAATCCGTGATGTATATATACTCCACTCCTAGTGCTATTTGGACAAAACCCTAAAATCGAGGGCACTTGTCCCATCTTTCCCTTTCGTCCGCCGCCACTCTCTCATCGGGATCCTCCTCGATCCACCCACATCCTCTCCCTTGAATTCCCCATCTAGCCAATCCCGCATCCTTTCTTGTTCTCCATCCAACCAACCGATTCGTCCATCCAGCCGCCGCCTTGCCTCACCCAAGCAGCAGCGCGGCACCGAAGCAGCACCTGAGGCTCCCGCGCCTCCGCTTGTTCTCCCCGAGGACCAGCAGAGCTCACCAGCCTCCTACACCTCGCGTCGCCGCCGACGAGCTTCATCTGAGATGAGCACCGCCGCCTACCTTCTTCTTCTCCTTCCCGGTGCTTCGTCGTTCCTCTCGATCTCTCTCATCCCTCTCTGTTTTTCTTCTTCAACAGGAGCTCCCGCAAGACGCCAGGAACGAGACCCCATGATTGGCTTCAACCAAATCGCGCCACCGCGCCAAGTACCTCAGCCCCGCGTCACCGGAGTCAAGTTACCGCCGGCCTCCGCGTCGAGCTCCGCCATCGGAGATCCATGCCCTGCCTTCCATTCCCACACCACGACGCCCCTCCTTCGGCTCGACCCCGTTTGCCCAGCTCCATGCCGCGCCGGAGTTCCGCCGCTTCCCTTCCCTGCAACACCGCAGGCCTCGTCGCCGGAGTCCCGTGCGTCGTCGTGCCAGTTGACCGGATCCGCTGCTGCGCCTTCCTTTCGAGGGAGATGAGCGTCGCGACCTGGAGCCTGCGTCCCTCCCTCGCGTTGACTATGGCCTCGATCCGAGCCAGCGTGGATGAGTGCCAGGACCCAGCTTCCCCTGCCTCGCTCACCTGCATCCACCTCGCCCTCGCGAGCACGTCCACCGGAGCGCCACCTTGCCGGAGAACGTCGTCACGCACCTGGATCCGCCCGTTCCCGCCGTTTTCCGCCGACCCCGTTGTCGGAACTCCTGCCATCGTCCTCTGCATCACCATGGGTGTGCTGCTACTTCTGTCTTCAGAACGAGCAGAGCAGCTCGCCCGACCCCTCGCCCGTTGACCAATCCGGCTGGGTCACAGCCACCCTAGGCCCAGCGCCCCCCCCCTTCCGGCCTCACCTCACCACTGACCGATCCAAGGCCCGCTGTGAGCAGCTCCCTCAGCCCCTCCTCTCTGTTCAGCCCAGCAGTGCACCAGATTCGGCCCGTAGTGTTTTTTCCGCTGCTACGAATTTGTCTATTTATCCAGAGGTGTACAGTTTGATAGAAAAGCCCTTGTTGATCATGCATTTAATAATTCCACAACCGTGCATCGGATTGAAATGTTTTATATATGAAACTTGCTTAAAATTATGTGTAGATTAATAATATGCCACTTTCTTGCCATGTTAAAATGTTTAAAATGTTGTTTGGTTAAATTTGCCCCTATGCCATGTTAAAATGATTTATTTCATAACTAATTAACCGTAGCTCAGTTTTAAATAATCTTTATATGTAAATGGGCTAGAAAAGTGCATAGATTATCTTGGTGGCATCACTTTGCATGTTTAACAACTCTAAAATATGGTTTAGGGCAGAACAGTACCAAATCTAAAATATGCACATGAGGAGTTTCCGGACTTGTTGTTTTGTTGTTCCGGCCTCATTTAAACTTGCCTAGATGGGTAGTTTCATTATGCTTCAACTCTTGCCATGCTAACAACATTTAATATTGTTGAGTACATAAACGAGATCGAACTAAATAAGTCATGTGGTGTTTCGTCAATATGCAACGGAGTTGCATATTGTGCTCCACTTAATTTGTAGGATTGTTTGTGCACTTTGCCATGCCATGCTTCATTAAACAGGACATGCATCATACTTGATTCTGCATCATGCCATGTTCATGTGTTGGTTCTTTACTATGTTGTTTGCTTTCTTTTCGGTGTACTTCTTCTCGGTAATCTGGTAACGTCGTGTTGTGAGGATTCGTTCGACTAGGTCCGTGTGTCTTCTTCATGGACTCGTTCTTCTTCCTTTCGGGATCTCAGGCAAGATGACCATACCCTCGAAATCACTTCTATCTTTGCTTGCTAGTTGCTCGCTCTTTTGCTACGCCTATGCTGCGATACCTACCATTTGCTTATCATGCCTCCCATATTGCCATGAGCCTCTAACCCACCTTGTCCTAGCAAACTGTTGTTTGGCTATGTTACCGCTTTGCTCATCCCCTCTTATGGCGTTGCTAGTTGCAGGTGAAGATGAAGGTAGTTCCTTGTTGGAACATGGATATTTGTTGGGATATCACAATATCTCTTATTTAATTAATGCATCTATACACTTGGTAAAGGGTGGAAGGCTCGGACTTATGCCTGGTGTTTTGTTCCACTCTTGCCGCCCTAGTTTCCGTCATACCGGTGTTATGTTCCTTGATTTTGTGTTCCTTACGCGGTTGGGTTATAACGGGAACCCCTTGACAGTTCGCCTTGAATAAAACTCTTCCAGCAATGCCCAACATTGGTTTTACCATTCGCCACCTAGCCTTTTGTTTCCCTTGGGTAGGCCTGCCCAAGGGTCATCTTTATTTAAACCCCCTTGGGCCAGTGCTCCTCTGAGTGTTGGTCCAAACTAGAGCCATGTGCAGCGCCCCCTCGGGGAAACTCGAGGTTTGGTTTTAGTTGTACGGAGCTCTCATCTGAGTGTGCCCTGAGAACGAGATATGTGCAGCTCCTATCGGGATTTGTCGGCACATTCGGGCGGTGTTGCTGGACTTGTTTTACCATTGTCGAGATGTCTTGTAACCGGGATTCCGAGTCTGATCGGGTCTTCCTAGGAGAAGGAATATCCTTCGTTGATTGTGAGAGCTTATGATGGGCTAAGTTGGGACACCCCTGCAGGGTTATGAACTTTCGAAAGTCGTGCCCGCTGTTATTGGCAGATGGGAATTTGTTAATGTCTGGTTGTAGAGAACCTGAAACTTAATTTAATTAAAATGCATCAACCGCGTATGTAGCCATGATGGTCTCTTCTTGGCGGGGTCTGGGAAGTGAACACGGCGTTGGAGTTATGCTTGACGTAGGTTGTTCTAGGATCACTTCTTGATCATAGTTTCTCGACCGTGATTTGCCTTCTCTTCTCGCTCTCATTTGCATATGTTAGCCACCATATATGCTAGTGTTTGCTGCAGCTCCACCTCATACCTTTTACCCTACCCATAAGCTTAAATAGTCTTGATCGCGAGGGTGTGAGATTGCTGAGTCCCCATGACTCACAGATTACTTCCAAAACCAGTTTGTAGGTGCCGGTGATATCGTGCAGATGACGCAACCGAGCTCAAGGAGGAGCTCGATGAAGACCTTGTTCATAGTGTTGTTCCGTTCTAGTTGATCAGTAGTGGAGCCCAGTTGGGATGATCGGGGATCTGTGTAGCATTTGGGGTAGTCTTCTTTTATTTTTGGTTCCGTAGTCGGACCTTGAGTGTACTTGGATGAATGTAATGTTATTAATGCTATTTGTGTGACGTGGCGAGTGTAAGCCAACTATGTATCTCTTTCCCTTATGTATTACATGGGTTGTGTGAAGATTACCTCACTTGCGACAATGCTTTCAATGCGGTTATGCCTCTAAGTCGAGCTTCGACACATGGGAGATATGGCCGCATCGAGGGCGTTACACTCTTGCGCTGATATTTTGAAGAAAAAGTCTCGAAGACCGTAAAGACATTTAGATCGTCGTCTTCCGAAGAGTACGTCTCCGGGGTGGTTATTGGTGAGGATGGCCTCACTGCTCTTAGCCACTTGCCGGAGCACCCAACATGCCCGAAGGTCATGTGTTGGTTCGGTATTCGGCGTAGTGTGTATCTGACAGGGCTTGTTGAGTAGTTCGTCAAGGACAGTTCTATGTCCTGTGAAGGATTTGATTCTCTTGTCAATGAGGTGATGATTGGGTGGCCCGTAAGGGTGCATCCTTTTAGCCCATCCGGTGGGCTGCTTAAAGGCAGGAGGATCCCATAGGGCTGTCTGGGCTTTCCAAGCGCTTTCCATTGCACAGTACTTCTGTACTATGTGTGCCAAATCTGCAAAGTGCAGTATGCAATGGAGGTTGAGGGCATTGAGGATTCCCTTGTACATATAGTTGCGGCAAAAAACTGAAACCGCATCGCCGTCGCAATAATTTTAATCTTGTTTTTAACAAGGAGGAACCTGGCCCAGAATTGATGGACCGTTTCCTGAGGCTGCTGTCGTACGTACATTAGGTCACATGCGTCTGGGGGACCTGAATTGCTTGGGGAATATTGCTTGTGGTGGGTGGGCGGGTTAAAATCTGAACCCTTACCCGTCATCGGATCTGGAGATTGAAGAATCTTCGAGGTCACTAATCCAGGATCTGGAGGGTCCTGGAGACTTTCGGGCTTGACGCCTGATTCCATGTTTGGAGGACATACATTCTCTTCCCGAAGATGGTTATCCGGCACACAGGGCTCAGAAATCCAAACATAGCTTGTTCTTAACTTGGGGGGAGAAGTATCCTCGGCTTGCTCCTCCACGACCGCTACCAGATGGGTGATCGGCGGGGACTTGATTTCCCTCTGATTGGGTTTAAGCCCAATCCGATCGTAATCCATTGCGACTCCCAGGGCGGTGATGCGATCTGCCCGTTCATTCAAGGATGAGATATCTGTCGGATCCATCTTCTCAGATTGTTCGAGGCTGATGCGGAGGTGATGATTGGCAGTCGCGGGGCTGCCTTTGGCTTAACGGCCAAGCGGGCGCCTATGGTGAAGCCATCGAGCTAGAGGACCTGTCCTGGAGCCAGGGTCCTTCCAGCGGTGATGTTGTCATTAATGACAAGACGATCCATCGATCCTTCCATCGATGATACAGAGGAACTCTCAACATAAGCACCAATGTCGATGTCAAAACCGTCTGATCTCGGGTAGGGGGTCCCGAACTATGCGTCTGAGGATCGAAGGTAACAGGGGACAAAGGGGACACGATGTTTACCCAGGTTTGGGCCCTCTCGATGGAGGTAAAACCCTACTTCCTGCTTGATTGACTTTGACGGGTATAGGGGTTATAAGAATTGATCTACCTCGAGATCGTAATGGCTAAACCCTAGATGTCTAGCCTATATGAATTCTGATTGTCCCTATGGGCTAAACCCTCCGGTTTATATAGACACCGGAGGGGCCTAGGGTTGTACAGAGTCGGTTTACAAAAGAAGGAATCTATACATCCGGACTCCAATCTTGCCATCCACGCAAAGGAGAATCCCATTCGGACACGGGGGAAAGCCTTTTACCCTTTATCTTCACGGCCCATCAGTATGACCCATAATACACGGGCCGGATACCCGAGGACCCCTTAATCCAGGACTCCCTCAGTCGTTGGTGACGTAGTTGATCACAAGGGCATCAGCAGTGGTCTTGGGGTCTACCGGAGAGAAGAGGGGGAAGAAATAGTAAATACAAAGCACACAGATGCATGACATGGCTACACACAAAGCTAGGGGTGTTCTAACGCAGCGTTACTTGATATCGACGAAGGGGGGTAACATCCGGGAATGTTTTCCCGAAGTTTAGCATTTTCGGACAAGTGAAACTAAGGGGGGCTGTTCCATGTTTGCTATGCTAGGGACGTGTGGCGGATGAACGGACCACGTATATGGATTCGTCACATTTTTCTGAGCAACTTTCATGTATAATACTTTTTCATCTGACTTACGGTTTATTTTCTATGAATTTCTAAAGTTTTAGCAATATTCTGAAATTATTATTAATTCGAAAATACATGCTAAAATGCTAGGGGCACCTAGCACAGGGTACACAAAAGTTGTGTACCCAGTGGCTGATAGGTGGGCCAGGGGGTCCCAGTTGACCAGTCAACATTTGACTAGTCAACAGGGGTGAGCCCTCCCTGTCATAGACTCATTAGCGAATTAACACTTAATTAGGTAGTTCACTAAGCTAATTATGTTAATTAATTAACTTATTAAATGATTAAATTTTATTATTATTTATTTTATTTCTAAAACTTTTTTATCTTTTTAGGGGAGGGCCCCAGCTGCCAGTGGCACAGAAGGCCACTGGAGTGGGCGTAACAGGTGCGGGCTACAGGCAATACCCTGGGCGGAAGTCGAACCTGCCCGGGTGCGGGCGAGGCCGACGGGGCCCCGGCAGGCGGCGAGGTCGGGAGAGGGGCGGCTAGCGAGGAAGGGACGTGATACGTCTCCAACGTATCTATAATTTTTTATTGTTCCATGCTATTATATTATCTGTTTTGGATGTTTAATGGGCTTTAATATGCTCTTTTATATCATTTTTGGGACTAACCTATTAACCGAAGGCCCAGTGCAAGTTGCTGTTTTTCCTATTTCAGTGTTTCGCAGAAAAGGAATATCAAACAAAATCCAAATGGAACGAAACCTTCGCGAGGATCTTTTTTGGAACGAACGCAATCCAGGAGACTTGGAGTGGAGGTCAAGGAAGCAACGAGGCGGCCACGAGGTAGGGAGGCGCGCCCAGGGGGTAAGCGTTCCCCCACCCTCATGGGCCCCTTGTAGCTCCACCGACCTACTTATTTCTCCTATATATACTCTTATACCCTGAAAACATCCAGGGGAGCCACGAAACCACTATTCCACGGCCGTAACCTTCTATACCCGTGAGATCCCATCTGGGGACCTTTTTTGACGATGTGCCGGAGGGGGATTCGATCACTGAGGGCTTCTACATCAACACCATAGCCTCTCCGATGATGTGTGAGTAGTTTACCATAGACCTTCGGGTCCATAGTTATTAGCTAGATGGCTTCTTCTCTCTCTTTGGTTCTCAATACAAAGTTCTCCTCGATGTTCTTGGAGATCTATTCGATGTAATACTTTTTGCGGTGTGTTTTGCCGAGATCCGATGAATTGTGGGTTTATGATCAAGATTATCTATGAACAATATTTGATTCTTCTCTGAATTCTTATATGCATGATTTGATATCTTTGCAAGTCTCTTCTAATTATCGGTTTAGTTTGGCCTACTAGATTGATCTTTCTTGCAATGGGAGAAGTGCTTAGCTTTGGGTTCAATCTTGCGGTGCTCGATTCCAGCGATAGAAAGGGAACCGACACGTATTGTATTGTTGCCATCGAGGATAAAAAGATGGGTTTTATATCATATTGCTTGAGTTTATCCCTCTACATCATGTCATCTTGCCTAATGCGTTACTCTGTTCGTATGAACTTAATACTATAGATGCATGTTGGATAGGGGTCGATGTGTGGAGTAATAGTAGTGAAAGCAGAATCGTTTCGGTCTACTTGACACGGACGTGATGCCTATGTTCGTGATCATGCCTAGATATTCTCATAACTATGCACTTTTCTATCAATTGCTCGGCAGTAATTTGTTCACCCACCGTAATATATGCTATCTTGAGAGAAGCCACTAGTGAAACCTATGGCCCCCGAGTCTAATTTAAATCATATAAGTTTCCGATCTATAATTCTAGTTTATTATTTATTTTTCAATCTTTACTTTTCAATCTATACAACAAAATACCAAAAATATTTATCTTATTATCTTTACCAGATCTCACTTTTGCAAGTGACCGTGAAGGGATTGACAACCCCTTTATCGCGTTGGTTGCAAGGTTCTTGATTGTTTGTGCAGGTACTAGGCGATTTGCGTGTAGTCTCCTACTGGATTGATACCTTGGTTCTCAAAAACTAAGGGAAATACTTACGCTACTTTGCTGCATCACCCTTTCCTCTTCAAGGGAAAACCAACGCATGCTCAAGAGGTAGCAAGAAGGATTTCTGGCGCCGTTGCCGGGGAGATCTACGCCAAGTCAAGACATACCAAGTACCCATCACAAATTGTTATCCCTCGCATTACATTATTTGCCATTTGCCTCTCGTTTTCCTCTCCCCCACTTCACATTTGCCATTTTATTCGCCCTTTTTCCGTCCACTTCTTTCCGCTTGCTTCTTGTGTGTCCGTGTGTTAGATCGTTTGTTTTGCCATCATGGACAGTCCTTCTATCATTGTTAGTACTCCCGATAATCAAGTTCTTAATTTTAAACAAAGGGAGGGAGAAAATCTAAAAGATGCTTGGTATAGAATTTGCAATGCTTAGAATAGATCCACTAGGAAGCAATCTACTTCTGTTCTTCTTCGCATTTTTTATGTAGGCATCACTCCTTGGAACAAATATATTCTTGATACCATTACCGGAGGGAATTTCTTGGGTAGACATACTTTTGATTCTTATAATGCTATGATAGATTTGTTTGGCCCACCACCTCTTTTGGTTAATGGAACTATTTTAACTTTGGAACATGTGATGCAAAGGCTTGAAATTATCGAAAATAAAGTTGCCACTGTAGAGTTGATCAAGAATTTGGGTAAAAAGATCCACAACCAAATTACCCAATATGGATCTAAGGTAGGAGTTACTCTGAAAATTTTGAGAGAAAAAGAACCCTTAGTTAATGAAAAGATAGATCAAGATTCCACTAGAATTGCTAAACTTGAGGATATTATTACCAACTTAGGGTCTGCCTTTTCTGCCGTGAGAAACACTTCAAACCCTCCTCCTACCAAAGTTGCCAATTTTATGTATGTTCCTAAAAATAAGGGTGAATCTTCTAGTAAGGAGGACGCGTATCTCAAATCAATAAGTGTTAACCCCAATTTTTTCGCTATCATTAAGGAACCTTTTGCTACAAATGAATTTCTTAATTTCTTGCCTAAGAGTTTGATCATCAATAAAACGAAGGGAACTCCTAAGGGTTATAAGTGTTCAATTGAGGAATTGCATACCAAGGATGACAATACCTAGATCTATTCTTGTTTTTATGCCTAGCTAGGGGCGTTAAACGATAGCGCTTGTTGGGAGGCAACCCAATTTTATTTTTGTTCCTTGCCTTTTTGTTCCTTTTTAGTAATAAATGAATCATATACCCTCTGTTATGATTGTGTTTTTATGTTTTAATTAGTGTTTGTTCCAAGTAAAGCCTTTAGGATCTTCTTGTGTGATTGTTATTTGATCTTGCTGTAAAAAACAGAAAGTATGCACTCACGAGAATAATTTTAGTTTTTTACCAGAGAGCGATAAAATATGAATTCCAACTTCAGTAGATCAATATGAAAATTATTTAGCACTTCCTAATTTTTCAGAATTTTTGGAGTTACATAAGTATTCGAAACTTCCAGATTACTACAGACAGTTCTGTTTTTGACAGATTCTTTTTTCATGTGTTGTTTGCTTATTTTGATGAATCTATGGCTAGTATCGGGGGGTATGAACCATAGAGAATTTGGAATACAGTAGGTTTAACACTAATATAAATAAATAATGAGTTCATTACAGTACTTTAAAGTGGTGGTTTGTTTTCTTGTACTAACGGAGCTCATGAGATTTTCTGTTGAGTTTTGTGTTGTGAAGTTTTCAAGTTTTTGGGTAAACATTTGATGGATTTTGGAATAAGGAGTGGCAAGATCCTAAGCTTGGGGATGCCCAAGGCACCCCAAGGTAAAATTCAAGGACAACCAAAAGCCTAAGCTTGGGGATGCCCCGGAAGGCATCCCCTCTTTCGTCTTCGTCTATCGGTAACTTTACTTGAGGCTATATTTTTATTCACCACATGATATGTGTTTTGCTTGGAGCGTCTTGTATGATTTGAGTCTTTTATTTTTAGTTATCACAATCATCCTTGCTATACACACCTTTTGGAGAGACATACATGAATCAAAATTTATTAGAATACTCTATGTGCTTCACTTACATCTTTTGAGCTATATAATTTTGCTCTAGTGCTTCACTTATACCTTTTTAGAGCACGGTGGTGATTTTATTTTATAGAAATTATTGATCTCTCATGCTTCACTTATATTATTTTGAGAGTCTTTTAGAACAGCATGGTAATTTGCTTTGTCTATAAAATTAGTCTTAATATGATAGGCATCCTGGATGGGTATAATAAAAACTTTCATATAAAATGCATTAAATACTATGAGAAGTTTGATACTTGATAGTTGTTTTGAGATATAAAGATGCTAATATTAGAGTTGTGCTAGTTGAGTAATTGTGCAATTGAGAAATACTTGTGTTGAAGTTTGCAAGTCCCATAGCATGCACGTATGGTGAACGTTGTGTGACAAATTTGAAGCATGAGGTGTTCTTTGATTGCTTTCCTTATGAGTGGCGGTCGGGGACAAGCGATGGTCTTTTCCTACCAATCTATCCCCCTAGGAGCATGCGCGTAGTGCTTGGTTTTGATGACTTTTAGACTTTCGCAATAAGTATGTGAGTTCTTTATGACTAATGTTGAGTCCATGGATTATACGCACTCTCACCCTTCCATCATTGCTAGCCTCTTCGGTACCGTGCATTGCCCTTTATCACCTCGAGAGTTGGTGCAAACTTCGCCAGTACATCCAAACCCCGTGATATGATACGCTCTATCACACATAATCCTCCTTATATCTTCCTCAAAACAGCCACCATACCTACCTATTATGGCATTTCCATAGCCATTCCGAGATATATTGCCATGCAACTTTCCACCGTTCCGTTTATTATGACACGCTCCACCATTGTCATATTGCTTTCATGATCATGAAGTTGACATTGTATTTGTGGCAAAGCCACCTTCATAATTCTTTCATACATGTCACTCTTGATTCATTGCACATCCCGGTACACCGCCGGAGGCATTCACATAGAGTCATATTTTGTTCTAAGTATCGAGTTGTAATTCTTGAGTTGTAAGTAAATAAAAGTGTGATGATTTTCATTATTAGAGCATTGTCCCATATGAGGAAAGGATGATGGAGACTATGATTGATAACCCACAAGTATAGGGGATCACAACAGTTTTCGAGGGTAGAGTATTCAACCCAAATTTATTGATTCGACACAAGGGGAGCCAAAGAATATTCTCAAGTATTAGCAGCTGAGTATTCAATTCAACCACACCTGGAAACTTAATATCTGCAGCAAAGTGTTTAGTAGCAAAGTAATATGATAGTAGTGGTGACGGTAGCAAAAGGTAACGATAGCAAAAGTAATATTTTTGGTGTTTTGTAGTGATGATAGCAATAGCAATGGAAAAGTAAATAAGAGAAGAACAGTATATGGAAAGCTCGTAAGCAATGGATCGGTGATAGAGAATTATGCCGGATGTGGTTCATCATGTGACAGTCATAACCTAGGGTGACACAGAACTAGCTCCAATTCATCAATGTAATGTAGGCATGTATTCCGAATATAGTCATACGTGCTTATGGAAAAGAACTTGCATGACATCTTTTGTCCTACCCTCCCGTGGCAGCGGGGTCCTAGTGGAAACTAAGGGATATTAAGGCCTCCTTTTAATAGAGTACCGGACCAAAGCATTAACACATAGTGAATACATGAACTCCTCAAACTACGGTCATCATCGGAAGTGGTCCTGATTATTGTCACTTCGGGGTTGCCGGATCATAACACAGTGTAGGTGACTATAGACTTGCAAGATAGAATCAAGAACTCTCATATATTCATGAAAACATAATAGGTTTAGACCTTAAATCATGGCACTCGGGCCCTAGTGAGAAGCATTAAGCATAGCAAAGTCATAGCAACATCAATTTCAGAACATAGTGGATACTAGGGATCAAACCCTAACAAAACTAACTCGATTACATGATAAATCTCATCCAACCAACCACCGTCCAGCAAGCCTACGATGGAATTACTCACGCACGACAGTGAGCATCATGAAATTGGTGATGGAGGATGGTTGATGATGACGATGGCGACGGGTTCCCCTCTACGGAGCCCCAAACGGACTCTAGATCAGCCCTCCCGAGAGAGTTTAGGGCTTGGGGGCGGCTCTGTATCGTAAAACACGATGAATCTTTCTCCTTGATTTTTTTCTCTCCGAACACGAATATATAGAGTTGGAGTTGAGGTTGGAGGAGCTCCAGGAGGCCCACGAGGTAGGGGGACACGCCCCCACCCTCGTGGCTAGGGTGTGGGCCCCCTGGTCTTGATCTTTTGCCAGTATTTTTTATTATTTCCAAAAATAGTCTCCATGAAGTTTCAGGCCATTCCGAGAATTTTTGTTTCTGCACATAAATAACAGCATGGCAATTCTGCTGAAAACATCGTCAGTCCGGGTTAGTTCCATTCAAATCATGTAAGTTAGAGTCCAAAACAAGGGCAAAAGTGTTTGCAAAAGTAGATACGACGGAGACGTATCAACTCCCCCAAGCTTAAACCTTTGCTTGTCCTCAAGCAATTTAGTTGACAAACTGAAAGTGATAAAGAAAAACTTTTACAAAGTCTGTTTGCTCTTGTTGTTGTAAATATATAAAGCCAGCATTCAAGTTTTCAGCAAAGATTATAAACTAACCATATTCACAATAATGCTTAGGTCTCAAGTTTACTCATATCAATGGCATAATCAACTAGCGAGCAATAATAATAAATCTCGGATGACAACACTTTCTCAAAACAATCATAATATGATATAACAGGATGGTATCTCACTAGCCCTTTCTGAGACCGCAAAACATAAATGCAGAGCACCTTTAAAGATCAAGGACTGACTAGACATTGTAATTCATGGTAAAAGAGATCTAGTCAAGTCATACTCAATGTAAACTAACGGTAATGAATGCAAATGACAGTGGTGCTCTCCAACTGGTGCTTTTTAATAAGAGGATGATGACTCAACATAAAAGTAAATAGATAGGCCCTTCGCAGAGGGAAGCAGGGATTTGTAGAGGTGCCAAAGCTTGATTTTGAAATAGAGATGAATAATATATTGAGCGGTATACTTTCATTGTCAACATAACAACCAAGAGATGGCGATATCTTCCATGCTACACACATTATAGGCGGTTCCCAAATAGAATGGTAAAGTTTATACTCCCCCTCCACCAACAAGCATCAATCCATGGCTTGCTCGAAACAGCGAGTGCCTCCAACTAACAAGAGTCCCAGGGGAAGTTTTGTTTGCAATTATTTTGATTTGATTTGCATAAAGCATGGGACTGGGCATCCTGGTGAACAGCCATTTTCTCGTGAGTGAGGAGCGGAATCCACTCCTCTTGAGAATAACCCGCCTAACATGGAAGATACGGACAACCCTAGTTGATACATGAGCTATTCGAGCATACAAAACATGATATTTATTTGAAGGTTTAGAGTTTGGCACATGCAAATTTACTTGGAACGGCAGGTAGATACCGTATATAGGTAGGTATGGTGGACTCATATGGAACAACTTTGGGGTTGATGGGATTGGATGCACAAGCAGTATTCCCATTTAGTACAAGTGAAGGCTACCAAAATACTGGGAAGCGACCAACTAGAGAGCGACAACAGCCATGAACATGCATTAAAGTTAATGAACATTGAGTGCAAGCATGAGTAGGATATAATCCACCATGAACATAAATATCGTGAAGGCTATGTTGATTTTGTTTCAACTACATGCGTGAACATGTTCCAAGTCAAGTCACTTAAATCATTCAGAGGAGGATACCACCCTATCATACCACATCACAACCATTTTAATAGCATGTTAGCACGCAAGGTAAACCATTATAAGCTCCTAGCTGATTAAGCATGGCATAAGAAACTATGATCTCTAATTTTCATCGCAAACATGTTTATTCATAATAGGCTGAATCAGGAACGATGAACTAATCATATTTACAAAAACAAGAGAGGTCGAGTTCATATCAGCTTCTCCCGTCTCAATCAGTTCATCATATATCATCATAATTGCCTTTCACTTGCACGACCAAATGATGTGGATAATAATAATAGTGCATGTGCATTGGACTAAGCTGGAATCTGCAAGCATTCAATAAACAGGAGAAGACAAGGCAATATGGGCTCTTTTGTCCGATCAAAAATAATGCATATAAGAGCCACTTCAACAATTTAATCATGATCTTCTCCTATCGACCCCCAAAGAGAAGAAAAGAAATAAAACTATATACACGGGAAAGCTCCCAACAAGCAAAAGAAGAACAAGAAATCTTTTGGGTTTCCTTTTTTAATTACTACTACAAGCATGGAAAGTAAACTAATTAAAAGCTACAACTAATTTTTTTTGTTTTTCTTAAGGTTTATTAAACACACAAGAAGAAAGCAATAAAAAGGAAATAAACTAGCATGGATAATACAGTGAAAAAGTATGAGCACCGACATCTAGCAATGAGTGTGTGATCATGAATGTAATGTCGGTGAGAAATATGTACTCCCCCAAGCTTAGGCTTTTGGCCTAAGTTGGTCTATGGCCACGGTTGGCCTGGCGGATATCGAAAGTAATAGTTGGGGTCGTACTGCGAAGAAGAAGACTCTGATTGCCACTGGTTGGCAATCATCTCCGGATCCCACTGGTAATTAGACTGTCGTGGAGGATCAAATTGTGGTTCCGACTCTGGCTCTGTGGCTGATGTAGGGTTCCGTTAGGCGTGAATAGCCTCCGGCGAGACGAGGTACTGGCCTGTAGACAAATCAAACAAGGAAGGAGCAGGCAAGGTGATAGTCTCAGGATGACGTTTATCAAAGAACAATTTGTATTTAAGCTCCCCTTCCCTATTCTTTACAATAAAATCATGCGCTACCATACTCTTATAATCTAAATAAACAGTAGGCAGCAATTTTTCTTCTTTTTCATAGTGCCTAATAGGTATGTTATAGTATGCAGCAAGGCGTGAAGCATAGATACCTCCAAAGATGGGGCCCTTTGTATGGTTCAGACTTAACCGTTTAGCAATAAAAGCACCCATACTAACAGAGTTGTCATGGAATAAACCATGGACCAAAATAAAAATATTAGGAACACTAAGGTTTCCACAGTTTCCGCGACCAATTAAGCAACGACTAGCAAATATTGCAAAGTAGCGTAAAACAGGAAAATGTATGCTAGTGATTCTTGCACCAAAAACTTTCCTAGTTTCCCCTACAGTGATAGTGTCAATAAACCCATCCACATCTCTACGATGTGGTTCCTCTAAGCTACCCTCGAAAGGTATTTTGCAAACCCTACAAAATTCATATAGTGACATCTTCTTAACCACATCATATAAATGAAACTCTACTGAAGGAGGTGATTCCCTAGGATAATAGTAGAAGTTTTGCACAAAAGTATTGGTGAGTAAGACATACTATTCGTGTTGGTCACGGAGGAAGTCGGTGAGGCATGCATTCTTAGCCCATTCATAAAAATCATCATAAATCCCGACTGCTCTCAAGAAATCATCAGAAGGCCATTCACACGGCCGAACCTCCATGGTGCGAGGCAGATTATATTTGGGCCTCTCTGCTTCCTCATTTTGCTTTACCTTCGAGCTTTGGCTCCATGAGCCCCTCAAAAATCTCTTCATTATTTTCTGAAAAATTCTGAAATTTTTAGTAACTTCAAATAAAAGTAAACCAAACTCAACAAAATTGATAGCAGCTACCCCTACAAGTGCCTAGAGCCTATATCATGCATTAGAACCACTTGGAACCATATAAATTTGACATGCAAGCTCAAGAACATGGTCACCTAGGCAGCACAAATTTGCAATGAATAAAGCACTAGGACAAAAACTAATTGGACCAATGGAGGAGTCACATACCAAGGAACAATCCCCCAAAGCAGTTTTGTGAGAGGTGCTTTAATCAAGGAGATCGAAAATCGCAGAAAAAGAGGTTAGAACTCGTGCTTGAGCTGGATAATGGTGTTTGTGGGAGGAAGAAGAAGTGTGTGGGTGCAGGAATAAGTGGAGGAGGGCCACCGTGGGCCCACGAGGTAGGGGAGCACCCAGGGGGGTAGGGCACACCCTCCACCCTCGTGGCCAGGTGGATGCCCCCCTGTTGTGTTCTCAATGCCAAATATTCTCAAATATTTCAGAAAAAAACATATTTAAATTTCAGGGCATTTGGAGAACTTTTATTTTCGAGGTATTTTATATTGCACGGACAATTCAGATAACATACATAAAATACTATTTTTAATTTATTTAATATAAATAACAAAAAGTGAAAGGAGGGCACAGAAGGTTGTGCTTTCTAACTTCATCCATCTCATGATCATCAAAAGGAATCCATTGACAAGGTTGATCAAGTCTTGTTAACAAACTCATTCCAAATAACATGGAATCGAAGATATTTCGAATAACACTATGTTACCTCAACGGGGATATGCACATCCCCAACAATAAGAATATCATATTTCTTCTTGACAGTAGGAATAGGGAATTCAAAACCTCCAAAGATAATCGATGGATTTTTTCCAATAGAATTGATACCGTGGACTTGAGGTTGTTTCCTCGGAAAGTGTACCATATGCTCATTAACATTAACATGAAAAGTGACATTGCCTTTGTTACAATCAATAACAGCCCCTGCAGTATTCAAAAAGGGTCTTCCAAGAATAATAGACATACTATCGTCCTCGGGAATATCAAGAATAACAAAGTCTGTTAAAATAGTAACGTTTGCAACTACAACATGCACATCCTCACAAATACCGACAGGTATAGCAGTTGGTTTATCAGCCATTTGCAAAGATATTTCAGTCGGTGTCAACTTATTCAAATCAAGTCTACTATATAAAGAGAGAGGCATAACACTAACACCAGCTCCAAGATCACATAAAGTAGTTTTAACATAATTCCTTTTAATGGAGCATGGTATAGTGGGTACTCCTGGATCTCCTAACTTCTTAGGTATTCCACCCTTAAAAGTGTAATTAGCAAGCATGGTGGAAATTTCAGCTTCCGATATCTTTCTTTTATTAGTAACAATTTCTTTCATGTACTTAGCATAAGGATTCATTTTGAGCATATCAGTTAATCGCATACGCAAAAAGATAGGTCTAATCATTTCAGCAAAGCACTCAAAATCCTCATCTTCCTTTTTCTTGGATGGTTTGGGAGGAAAAGGCATGGGTTTTTGAACCCACAGTTCTCTTTCTTTACCATGTTTCCTAGCAACAAAGTCTCTCTTATCATAACGTTGATTCTTTGATTGTGGGTTATCAAGATCAACAGCAGGTTCAATTTCTATATCATTATCATTGCTAGGTTGAGCATCATCATGAACATTATCATTAACATTATCACTAGTTTCAGGTTCACTACTAGATTGTGTTTCAGCATCAGAAATAGAAATATCATTTGGATTCTCGGGTGTTTCAGCAATAGGTTCACTAGAAGCATGCAAAGTCCTATCATTTTTATTTTTCTTCCTTTTAGAAGGACTAGGTGCATCTATAATATTTCTCTGAGAATCTTGCTCAATTCTCTTAGGATGGCCCTCAAGATACAAAGGTTCCTGAGTCATTTTACCACCTCTAGTCATAACTCTAACAACATTATCATTTTTCTTACTATTCAATTCATTGAGCAAATCATTCTGAGTTTTAAGTACTTGTTCTACTTGAGTGGTAACCATAGAAGCATGTTTACTAATAAGTTTAAGTTCACCTTTAACATTAGCCATATAATCACCCAAGTGTTCAAGCATATCAGCATTGCGTTTTAATTCTCTACCAAAATAAGCATTGAAGTTTTCTTGCTTAACCATAAATTTATCAAACTCATCTAAGCATGGGCTAGCAAACTTGGTGAATGGGATTTCAGCTTTATCATATCTATGGAGAGAATTTACCTTTACTACCTGTGTCGGGTTATCAAGACCATGTGTTTCTTCAATAGGCAGTAAATTAAGACCATGTATTTCTTCAATTGGCGGTAAATTAAGACCATGTATTTCTTTAACAGGAGGTAAATTCTCAACATCTTCAGCTTTAATACCCTTTTCTTTCATGGATTTCTTTGCCTCTTGCATATCTTCAGGACTGAGAAATAGAACACCCATTTTCTTCGGAGTTGGTTTAGGAATAGGCTCAGGGGCTGGCTCAGGAAGTGTCCAATTATTTTCATTGGTCAACATGTTATTTAATAAAATTTCAGCTTCATCTGGTGTTCTTTCCCTAAAAACAGAACTAGCACAACTATCCAGGTAATCTCTGGAAGCATCGGTTAGTCCATTATAAAAGATATCAAGTATTTCATTTTTCTTAAGAGGATGATCAGGAAAAGCATTAAGTAATTGGAGAAGCCTCCCCCAAGCTTGTGGGAGACTCTCTTCTTCAATTTGCACAAAATTATATATATCCCTTAAGGCAGCTTGTTTCTTATGAGCAGGGAAATATTTAGCAGAGAAGTAATAAATCATATCCTAGGGACTACGCACACAACCAGGATCAAGAGAATTAAACCATATCTTAGCATCACCCTTTAGTGAGAACGAAAATATTTTAAGGATATAAAAGTAGCGAGTTCTCTCATCATTAGTGAACAGGGTGGCTATATCATTTAATTTAGTAAGATGTGCCACCACAGTTTCAGATTCATAGCCATAAAAAGGATCAGATTCAACCAAAGTAATTATCTCAGGATCAATAGAGAATTCATAATCTTTATCAGTAACAAAGATAGGTGAAGTAGCATAAGCAGGATGATATTTCATTCTAGCATTCAGAGTTTTTTGTTTAAGCTTAGCTAATAATTTCTTAAGATCACTTCTATCATTGCAAGCAAGAAAGTCTCTTTTAGTTTCTTCATCCATAACATAGACCTCAGGCACAACAGGTAATTCATATTTATTAGGAGAGCCTTCATAATCACTTTCATCAGTATTATCAGTTTCAATAATTTCATTCTCTCTAGCCCTAGCAAGTTGTTCATCAAGAAATTCACCGAGTGGCACAGTAGTATCAGGCATAGAAGTAGTTTCATCATAAGTATCATGCATAGCAGAAGTGGCATCATCAATAATATGCGACATATCAGAATTAATAGCAGAAGCAGGTTTACGTGTCGCAAGCTTACTCAAAACAGAAGGTGAATCAAGTGCAGAGCTAGATGGCAGTTCCTTACCTCCCCTCGTAGTTGAGGGATAAATCTTGGTTCTTGGATCTTTCAAGTTCTTCATAATGATAAGCAGATATTAATCCCAAGTGACTCAAAGAATAGAGCTATGCTTCCCGGCAACGGCGCCAGAAAATAGTCTTGATAACCCACAAGTATATGGGATCGCAATAGTTTTCGAGGGTAGAGTATTCAACCCAAATTTATTGATTCGACACAAGGGGAGCCAAAGAATATTCTCAAGTATTAGCACCTGAGTTGTCAATTCAACCACACCTGGAAACTTAATATCTGCAGCAAAGTGTTTAGTAGCAAAGTAATATGATAGTAGTGGTAACGGTAGCAAAAGGTAACGATAACAAAAGTTAATTTTTTTGGTGTTTTGTAGTGATGATAGCAATAGCAACGGAAAAGTAAATAAGCGAAGAACACTATATGGAAAGCTCGTAGGCAATGGATCGGTGATATAGAATTATGCCGGATGTGGTTCATCATGTGACAGTCATAACCTAGGGTGACACAGAACTAGCTCCAATTCATCAATGTAATGTAGGTATGTATTCCGAATATAGTCATACGTGCTTATGGAAAATAACTTGCATGACATCTTCTGTCCTACCCTCCCGTGGCAGCAGGGTCCTAGTGGAAACTAAGGGATATTAAGGTCTCCTTTTAATAGAGTACCGGACCAAAGCATTAACACATAGTGAATACATGAACTCCTCAAACTACGGTCATCACCGGAAGTGGTCCCGATTATTGTCACTTCGGGGTTGCCGGGTCATAACACATAGTACGTGACTATAGACTTGCAAGATAGGATCAAGAACTCTCATATATT
This sequence comes from Triticum monococcum, assembly GCA_034509565.1. Classification (NCBI taxonomy): domain Eukaryota; kingdom Viridiplantae; phylum Streptophyta; class Magnoliopsida; order Poales; family Poaceae; genus Triticum; species Triticum monococcum. The sequence continues at coordinate 476,267,580 of CM067846.1, forward strand.
CATGAAAACACAATATGTTCAGATCTGAAATCATTGCACTCGGGTCCTAGTGGCAAGCATTAAGCATAGCAAAGTCATAGCAACATCAATCTCAAAACATAATGGATACTAGGGATCAAACCCTAACAAAACTAACTGGATTACATGATAAATCTCATCCAATCCATCACCGTCCATCAAGCCTACGATGGAATTACTCACGCACGGCGGTGAGCATCATGAAATTGGTGATGGAGGATGGTTGATGATGACAATGGCGACGGATTCCCCTCTCCGAAGCCCCGAACGGACTCCAGATCAGCCCTCCCGAGAGAGTTTAGGGCTTGGCGGCGGCTCCATATCGTAAAACGCGATGAATCTTTCTCCCTGATTTTTTCTCTCCGAACACGAATATGTAGAGTTGGAGTTGAGGTCAGAGGAGCTCCAGGGGCCCCACGAGGTAGGGGGCGCGCCCAGGGGGGCAGGCGTGCCCCCCACCCTCATGGCTAGGGTGTGGGCCCCCTGGTCTTGATCTTTTGCCAGTATTTTTTATTATTTCCAAAAATAGTCTCCGTGAAGTTTCAGGTCATTCCGAGAACTTTTGTTTCTGCACATAAATAACACCATGGCAATTCTGCTAAAAACAGCGTCAGTCCGGGTTAGTTCCATTCAAATCATGTAAGTTAGAGTCCAAAACAAGGGCAAAATTGTTTGGAAAAGTAGATATGGCGGAGACGTATCAATGATTCCCCCACAAGTTGGGATGAGATTCCAGATGAAAAAAAGAGGCCATAAAAAGAAGAGAAAAAGGCCCAAATAAAAAATGAGAGAAAAAGAGAGAAGGGGCAATGTTACTATCATTTTTCCACACTTGCGCTTCAAAGTAGCACCATGATCTTCATGATAGAGAGTCTCTTATTTTGTCACTTTCATATACTAGTGGGAATTTTTCATTATAGGACTTGGCATGTATATTCCAATGATGGGCTTCCTCAAAATGCCCTAGGTCTTCGTGAGCAAGCAAGTTGGATGCACACCTACTTAGTTTCTTTTCTTGAGCTTTCATATATTTATAGCTCTAGCGCATCCGTTGCATGGCAATCCCTACTCCTTGCATTGACATCAATTGATGGGCGTCTCAATAGCCCGTTGATTAGCCGCGTCAATGTGAGACTTTCTCATTTTTGTCTTCTCACATAACCTCCATCATCATATTTTATTCCACCCATAGTGCTATGGCCATGGCTCACGCTCATATATTGCGTGAAAGTTGAAAGAGTTTGAAAAGGCTAAGTATGAAACAATTGCTTGGCTTGTCATCGAGGTTGTGCATGATGGGAGAATTTTGTGTGACGAAAATGAAGCATGGCCAAACTATATGATTTTGTAGGGATAAGCTTTCTTTTGCTATGTTATATTGATAAGACATAATTGCTTGGTTAGCATGCTTGAAGTATTATTATTTTTATGTCAATATTAAACTTTTGTCTAGAATATTTTGGATCTAAACATTCATGCCGCAATAAAGATAATTACATTGAAAATTATATTAGGTAGCATTCCACATCAAAAATTCTGTTTTTATCATTTACCTACTCGAGGACGAGCAGGAATTAAGCTTGGGGATGCTGATACGTCTCCAACGTATCTATAATTTTTTTTATTGTTTCATGCTATTATATTATCTGTTTTGGATGTTTAATGGGCTTTAATATGCTCTTTTATATCATTTTTGGGACTAACCTACTAACCGAAGGCCCAATGCAAGTTGCTGTTTTTTGCCTATTTCAGTGTTTCGCAGAAAAGAAATATCAAACGGAACGAAACCTTCGCGAGGATCTTTTTTGGAACAAACGCAAATCCAGCAGACTTGGAGTGGAGGTCAAGGAAGCAACAAGGCGGCCACGAGGTACGGAGGCGCACCCACGGGGTAGGCGCACCCCGCCCTCGTGGGCCCCTCGTAGCTCAACCGACCTACTTCTTTCGCCTATATATACTCTTATACCCTGAAAACATCCAGGGGAGACACGAAACCACTTTTCCATGGCCGCAACTTTCTGTACCCGTGAGATCCCATCTAGGGACCTTTTCCGGCGATCTGCCGGAGGGGGATTCGATCACGAAGGGCTTCTACATCAACACCATAGCCTCTCCGATGATGTGTGAGTAGTTTACCACAGACCTTCGGGTCCATAGTTATTAGCTAGATGGCTTCTTCTCTCTCTTTGGTTCTCAATACAAAGTTCTCCTCGATGTTCTTGGAGACCTATTCGATGTAATACTTTTTGCAGTGTGTTTGTCGATATCCGATGAATTGTGGGTTTATGATCAAGATTATCTATGAACAATATTTGATTCTTCTCTGAATTGTTATATGCATGATTTTATATCTTTGCAAGTCTCTTCGAATTATCGGTTTAGTTTGGCCTACTAGATTGATCTTTCTTGCAATGGGAGAAGTGCTTAGCTTTGGGTTCAATCTTGCGGTGCTCGATTCCAGTGACAGAAAGGGAACCGACACGTATTGTATTGTTGCCATCGAGGATAAAAAGATGCGGTTTATATCATATTACTTGAGTTTATCCCTCTACATCATGTCATCTTGCCTAATGTGTTACTCTGTTCATATGAACTTAATACTCTAGATGCATACTGGATAGCGGTCGATGTGTGGAGTAATAGTAGTAGATGCAGAATCATTTTTGTCTACTTGACACGGGCGTGATGCCTATGATCATGATCATGCCTAGATATTCTCATAACTATGCGCTTTTCTATCAATTGGTCGGCAGTAATTTGTTCACCCATCGTAATATATGCTATCTTGAGAGAAGCCACTAGTGAAACCTATGGCCCCCGGTTCTACTTTACATCATATAAGTTTCCGATCTATAATTCTAGTTTATTATTTATTTTGTAATCTTTACTTTTCAATTTATACAAAAAAATACCAAAAATATTTATCTTATTATCTTTATTAGATCTCACTTTTGCAAGTGGCCGTGAAGGGATTGACAATCCCTTTATCGCGTTGGATGCAAGGTTCTTGATTTTTTGTGCAGGTACTAGGCGATTTGCGTGTAGTTTCCTGCTGGATTGACACCTTGGTTCTCAAAAACTGAGGGAAATACTTACGCTACTTTACTGCATCACCCTTTCCTCTTTAAGGGAAAACCAACGCATGCTCAAGAGGCAGCAGGCCGCAACCGCGCGAGCAGCAAGCACACCGGCCTGGGCGCGCGCGCATGAGCAGGGCGCGGGTGGCGCGTGGGTTGGGCATGGGCGCGGCGGGAGCAGCTGTGGGCGGCAAGCTTCACCTTCAAGCGGGAGCAGCAGCGGCGTAGCGAGCACCAGTGGCAGCGGCACGGGCGAGCGCACGCGGGAGGGCGCAGGCCACGGCAGGCAACGACGAGGTGCGGGCAAGGAGGCGGCGTAGCAAAAACGGGTTGCAGCGGGCGGATGCGGCGAGCGAGCGAGGCGAGCCGCGGGGTGGGCGCAGTGGCGCGACCGCGGGGCGAGCGATGGAGGCACGGGCACGACAAGGCAATAGCAGCAACACTAGACGGGGTTGCAGTGGGGGAGCGCAGCGGCTGGCAGTAGGAAGCGGGTGAGGGCCGGCGGGTGTGGCAGGGTGCTGTCGGGGGCGGGCGAGCTGGCCTGCAGGCGAAGGAGGTAGCAGCTCGCAGCAGCAGGCAATCACGGGCGGGATGGGACGGCCCGAGAGCGGCAGCGCGGCTCCAGTCATCGCACGGGTGCGGTGCAGGGGAAGAGGTAGGACGTGGGGCTACGCGGGCGCGGGAGGGGTTGGCCTTGACGTGCGCGGGGAGCGACGTGCGCAAGCGGGCGCCGACGTGTGCGAGGCCAGGCGCGCGGCCAGAACAACCCAGGGGCCAGAGAGCGCGGCGGGGCAGCAGAGGGGCCGTGCGACCGCGAGCTCGGGTGTGGGGTTTCGCGGGCGAATGGAAGCACGAGGGGGTTAGGGGAGAAAGGGAAGCTCACGGGGCCCTGTAGTCGTGCGAAAGCGAGCTCGGGGAGAGCCGGGAGACGTCGGAGCAGCGAGGGCGACGCCGACGGCGATAGGGACGAGCGCGGTGGCCTCGACGTCCACGGGCACGGCGACGTCAACGGGGGAGGGTGAACGGGGGCGTGAGGAAGGAGAGTGGGGTTAGGGTTTGGCAGGGCGAGGGCTTAAGTAGCCGGGGCGGCTCGCCGGAGGGGGAGTCGATCACGAAGGGCTTATATATCATCCTTGCAGCCTTTTTGATGGTGCGTGAGTAGTTCACCATAGACCTACGGTCCGTAGCTAGTAGCTAGATGGCTTGTTCTCTCTTTAATCTTCAGTACAATGTTCTTGGAGTTCTATTTGATGTAATCTTCTCTTCTGGTGTGTTTGTTGGAATCCGATGAATTGTCGGTCTATGATAAGGTTATTCATGAATATTAATTGAGTCTTCTCTGAACTTTATTATGCATGATCATTATAGATTTGTATTTCTCTCTGATCTATCCATTTAGTTTGGCCAATTAATTTGATTTATCTTGCAATGAGAGAGGTGCTTTATGATGAGTTCAATCTTGCGGTGCTCTATATCCCAGTGATAGAAAGAGACAAGACACATATTTGTATTGTTGCCATTAAGCATAAAACGATGGGGTTTATTCATATTGATTGGTTGTACTTTGTCTACATCATGTCATCTTGCTTAAGGTGTTACTCTGCTTTATACTTAATACCATAGATACATGCTGGATAATGGTCGATTGATGAAGTAATAGTCGTAAATACGGGCAGGAATCGGTCTACTTGTCTCGGACGTGATGCCTATATATATAATCATCGCCTTGTATATCGTCATAACTATGCGATTTTCTATCAATTGCCCAACAGTAGTCTGTTCACCCACCGTATGCTATGTGTTCGAGAAAAAAGCCTTCAGTGAAAACTCTGACCCCAGATCTATTTTAATCATATATAAAAGCGCAAAAATACGTTGGTACAATTTTATTTCTTTTATATTGTTTTGCAATTTACTTTATTATCTACCATTATAAAATTTGATCCTTACAAGTAGCCACCGAGGGGATTGATAACCCCCTTGTTTGTGTTGGGTGCAAGTTTTTGTTTTTATGTGTGCAGGTGCTGTTAACAAGGTTCTGTGTAGTTCTTCTATTGGATTGATAACCTTAATTCTTAACTGAAGAAAATACTTATTTTTACTGTACTGCTTCATAGCGAGACTTAACATGCTCTCGCATAAGGCGCCTCCCTAAATGGGCCAGCCTAGTTGTGCGGGAGGCCATGACCTTGTTTTTTTCATGTTTTTTGTTTTTGTTTTTTATTATCTTATTTCTTTAATTTCATTTATACTTTCAAATATTCTAAATAAATATATTACACAAAAAATTTCCCATAAAAATATTTAAAAATTTTAATCAAGCATTTGAATTTTTAAATGTGTATAAAGCAAATGGACAAAAACGTATACAGACCATATACAATGTGCGCGAAAAAAAATTTATCATCTATTTAAAAAATGTTAATCGAGCATTTGAAAAAAAGCTAATCACGTATTTCAATATTTTTAATCAAGCATTTAAAATTTGTTATAGAAGAAATGTTGACCATGTATTCGAAAAATGTTTAAGATGTATTCAAAAAATGTTAATCGAGCATTTGAAAAATGTAAAATATGTTGATCATGTATAAAAAAAGTTAGTCAAGCATTTGAAAAATGTAAAATGTGTATAGAAAAATGTGATCATGTATACAAAAAAGTTAATCTTGTATTGTATTAAATAATTATTAAAATTGTATTTAAAAATGTTAATCAAGAATTTTCAAAATGTTAAATGTGTATAGAAAAAATGTTGACCATTTATGAAAAAATAATTAATCTTGCATTTAAAAATATTAATCAAGAATTTGGAAAGGTATTGAATGCATATAGAACAAAAGTTGACCATGCATTAAGAAAACTCATGTATTTGAAAAATGTTAATGAAGCATTTGAAAATGCTAAACATATGTCTAGAAAAAATATTGACCTTGTATTAAATAAGGTTAATATTTTATTTAAAATAATAATCAAGCATTTAAAAATGTTTAAAAACATATATAGAAAAAATGTTGACCACGCATTGAAAAATCGAAAAAGGAAAAAGGAAAACCAATCAAAACCAAGAAACAAAGGAATAACCAATAAATAAAACTAAAAAATGAAGAAAAGAAAAAAAACCAATGAGAACCAAGAAAGAAGCAACGAAAGATGGAGAAAAAAGAAAGGAAAAAACTAGTGAAAATCGTGAAAGAAACAAAGAAAACTGTTGAAAAAACAAAAAAATAACATTTAGAAAACCAGAAGAAATAGAGAAAATGGAAAGAAAAACTAAAATAAAATAAAAAAGGGGAAGAAACTAGTACATCAATCACCACTAGCGATTTGATTTTCTTGATCTGAAACAGCGAAAGAAAAAAAAACAGACCGGCCATGAAAGAAAAACGGGCCGGCCATGAACGAGATATAGCCTTTGCCAGTGTGGAGGCGGGAGGGGTCTCATTTCGCCTCTACCTGGCTTTTTCGGGCCATACGATTTGATAGCCCATTGCTACAGTACTTATTAATTGCAACACACCTGCGTCCTCTGCATCCGTGCTATTTCCACGACGTCTGCCACGCGCCTGAGCCCGTAACTGCCACCAACGCGCGCTCGACGAGAGGAGAGACAGAGATGGCGCAGGTCTGGGCGGTGTTCCTGGCCGTGGGGTCGCTCGCCATCGGCATGCTCGGCGTGCTCGGCGTCTGGCTCTGCTACCTGTTCCAGGCCGTGGCGTTTGGCCCGCCCCCCGCCCCGCCGCCCGAGACGCCGGAGACGGTCGACGACGACGACGACAAGAACGGGCTATCAGAGGCGGAGCTGAGGCAGCTGGGCGGGGTCGTCCAGGCGGCGACCCCGAACGGCGAGGAGGAGGAGGAGGAGGTGCTCTGCCCTATCTGCCTCGACGCCATGGAGCCCGGCCGCGCCGTGCGCGTCCTCCCCGGCTGCAACCGCGCCTTCCACCAGGACTGCGTCGACCGGTGGCTGGCCATCTCGCCGCGCTGCCCCGTGTGCAACATCTGGGCCACGCCGCAGTCGCCGCGGGCCTCGCCGGCGGCGGCCAAGACTGCTCCGGGTCCAGGGTGCTGACATGGGCGCGGCGCGCGCGCGTTCTTGGTTCTTGACGATTCTTGGTCTGCCTCTGAACCTATGATTACGAGGCCTTCTTGACCAACTCTAGTTAGTTTTCTTGCTCTTGTGAGTCCTTGTCTGCTAGTACATGGTTGTGTATAGGATTCTTGGACGGGAGACTGCATGTAGTTACTGCGATTCTAGAAAGAAATGAGTAGGCTTTTTGCAGATTTGGGTCTTTTTTCTTCTACCAGATCGTCACATTTGGCCGCATTGGGTCTGTTTGATGAACGAGAAGCAGTAAATGCTGTGAATGAAGATAACAAATTATGATGTTTGATAGCATATCGATCCTAGTGATCCGACGTTCTTCAATTCGGATTTTGTCGATTTTGATTCTTCCTTTGAGCTGTCGGTTGAAAACATACTGCAAACGTGTGTTTCAGAATCTGAAGCGGATACTAACATTTGCAGCCTGAGATTACAATTTACAGTGCTAGCGTTATGCCTTCATGGTTCTTTAATCAGAAGATCAGCGGTTACTCTTCTGCTTAAGTTAATTTGCAATTAATTTTCAGATCAAATGCTCCATAGTTGGATTCTTGTTTCCTGTTCTGTCGGTTGAAAACATACTGCAAACGTGTGTTTCAGAATCTGTGGCATATTGTTATCTTGTGATATGTGTGTGAATTATGAGTACTAGCAGAGCTTGAAGCTTAAATTTCCTTTACATAATGTATGGTGTTTTGCCCTTTCCTCAAATGTCATTTTTTGTTCAGAATTTGGCATCACTATCTGTGGCTCGTTAGGTATGGTCAGATGCTTCAGAATTTAATTTACTTGTGTGAATGAGTCATGGAGCTCATAAGCTCTTAGAAGGCAATGCTCAAGTTTCTTGGTTTTGGACTTGTTGCTGCTTTGCCAGACTGCCCTCCCATGCTATTCTTTCAGTCTAATAAGCTAATCCGCGGCCTGCTGTGTTAGGCTAACGACGTAGGTTTCTCTAGTTCAGATAAACGAACGCTTGTTCAGCTAAGTGTACTGGGTACTGAAAATGGGAATTTCAGATGCTTTTTAGTCAGGTATTTGATCACCAATGGTACAGTTCATACAGTCATACTTCTTTATGATGTATTCTGTTACACTAACCAATGTCCTCACTAATCGGCTTGAAGTAGGGCTTGTTTTTTACTCCTTCCGTCCTGTAATGTAAGACGTTCCTGAGTGGTTGTTCTTATCATTCAGAAATCAAGACGATCACTTTTAACCAATATACAAAGTGGATGTGGCGGTTTGAGTTAAAAATCTCTCGAATTATGAGCGACCTTTGTCGTCCTTGAACTTTCGTGTTAGCATGTGAACTTTGCAAAGCATTGTGTGACGATGATCCGGCGCTTGTATTATTCATGGAGGGTGAGTATGGTTCATTGTTTTTTTGGAATAGCTCACCACTCATGCCGAATGGTCATCAGAGGGTGTTACATTTCTTGGTAATTATCCATATCCAGTACTCTTTCAGTGGAGATGTGTGTTTAGCCTGTATTAAGATATTTCTGGTAATCTTTACAACGAAGTCCATGACCCAGTGGCATGGCTATAATTCAACATCAGCAGTCTTAACGCACTCACGGCAACCTTATATCCTAGGCCCATAAGGACAAGCAATTGCATACTCATGATTCAAACTCGGATGAAATCATTACGCGAAAGTGAAAGAGTTTAGAATAGAGTGCACCAAACGGTACGTACATGTACATCCCACTAGGCACTAGCAACATTCCACTAACTAGGAGACGGGAGTTGGATAGTACACGTACAATGGTTGGTGCTTGCTAGAGGGGGTCCATGTCAGCAGAGTGCGTGCACTCTTCCTGAACAGAAGCTCTCCACCGGTGACTCCCAACTCCAAAAGCAAACACCAGATGCTCAAGAGACCGATGGTTGAGAAGAGTGGATAGACACCTGACATGTCACTCTCCTCATAAGCTTGCTGAGCTGAACTCAACTCTATAGAGAGGGAGAAGATGATCGAGGGTCCTTGTGTTCGCCGGGGAAGGATGGCAGGCCCGGTCCAGAGCATCACCCGAGCGGAGATCAACCGTTTCTGGAGGAGAAAGAAGCTGGAGGAAGAGGAACGCCGGCTCGATGACGAGAAGGAGGCTGCAAGGATCAAACTCAAGACTCTCAAGGCAAGTATACTTTTACCCCTCATCGTCGGTCAAGAATACTCTGTTGATAATTTGATGATCCCATTTCATTTACTACCTAGTTTATACTTAACAGCATACCCTCTTTTAATCGAAAAAAAAGAGAAAAGTATATTTTTCGTCCCTTAATTCTTGGCGGAGTCTAGATTTGGTCCCTCAACTTCAAAACCGGACAACTTGTACCCTTAACTTCTGAAACCGGATAAGATTCATCCCTGGTCACGATTTTGACCGGTTTTGGTGCTGTCCCATCCCGGTTTTGACCGTTCCGACTCAAATTTGCCTACCTTTTCCAAGTCCATGTAATGTTTTTAAATTCGGTTACTTTTTTCAAATACGTGAACCTTTTTAAAATTTGTGTGAATTTTTTAAAATCTGCATACTTTTCCAAGTTCATGTACTTTTTCAAATATGTGTTTTTTTATAGTTCATTTAGTTTTTTAAGTTCATTTAAATTTTTAAAATTGATGTATCTTTTCATATTCGAGGACATTTTTTGAAAGAGTTCATGAATTTGAAAAATTTATGCGAACTTGAAAAAAGTACACGGATATGGACTTCTTTTACGCAAAAATATGTGGATTTCAAAAATTATTTCAACTTGAAACAAGTACATGAATTTCAAACAAAGTTCATGGATCATAAAAGGAACACGGATTTGAAAAAAAAATGCGGACATGGAAAAGCATATGGATTTCAAATAAGTATGTGAATTTCAAAAATAGTTCATGGCTTTTGAAAAATACTTGGATTTGATAAAATTACACAAACTTGGAAAAAATACGGGGATTTGGAAAAAGTACGTGAATGTTAAAAAATCACGGACTTGAAAAAAGTACGCGAATTTCAGAATAGTCCGCTGATTTGAAAAAAGTATGTTTATTTTTGAAAAATATACGCGACCTTGAAAAAACTACGAGGAGTTGAAAAGTGTATGTGAATTTCAAAAAGTTCATGGATATAAAAAGATTACACGAATATTAGTGAGCACCGGTCAAAACCGGGGTGAGTCAACACCAAAACCAGTCAAAACTGAGTCCAGGGACGAACTTTGTCCAGTTTCGATAGTTGGGGGTGTAAGTTGTCCGGTTTTGAAGTTGAGGGACCAAATCTAGATTTCACCAGGAGTTGAGAGACAAAAAGTATACTTTTCTCAAAAAAAAAAACAGCATAAGCTCTGTAAACCTTAGTATGACATTATTATACAGGTAGTGCATGGAAAGAATATTGTATGACAGTGTCATTTCGATACCTTTGTGTTTGTATAATTAATTTGGATTGCTCAAACTCTGTTAAGAGCAGCAAGAAGATTACATGCTTTTTGTACAAAGGATAGACGGGATTATAGACGAGAAAGCAGAGACAAGCGAGATGATGGAGGAGGGAGAGATCGCCAGGAACATTGAGATACAAATTGGCATCAAGCATTGGTAAGCTATTCTTTTTTCTTCGTTCTAATGGTGATCTTGACATGGAGGGCACACCTTTACAAATTACAACGTCTGGCCATATTTCCGTAACCGATGCAAAACAGAAACTATGGAAGTACATACTAACTTATGAAAGTTTGGAAGTGCAGGTGGAGGAAGAGCAGCTGCGCATATCTAAATGAACCAGCAGTAGCATGTAACGCCCCAGATATTACTTTCCCAATTTGTACTTCAACTCTTGCCGTTTCCAGCATTAAGTTATATTTATCTCTCGGGTTCGGGTCTTTGTCTCCGTGTGTTGTTTTCCTTTTCGTGCATTTCATATCATGCCATCACGTGCATTGCATTTGCATACAAGTTCATCTCATGCATTCGAGCATTTTCCCCGTTGTCCGTTTTGCATTCCGGCGCTTCGTTCTCCTCCGGTGGCCATTTCTAACTTTCTTTCGTGTGTGGGGATTAAACATTTCCGGATTGGACCGAGACTTGCCATGCGGCCTTGGTTTACTACCGGTAGACTGCCTGTCAAGTTTCGGGTCATTTGAACTTCGTTTGATACTCCAACGGTTAACCGAGGGACCGAAAAGGCATCGTGTGTGTTGCAGCCCAACACCCCTCCAATTTGGCCCAAAACCCACCAAACTCTGCTCCATCGTCTCGGTCGTTCGATCACGATCGCGTGGGCGAAAACCGCACCTCATTTGGACTCTCCTAGCTCCATCTATGCCTATAAATACCCCCTTCATTCGGATCTCTTCTTCTCCCCCGTCCAAACCCTACTCCAAAAAAAACACATCGCGCCGGCCGGACACGTCCGTCCCCGGCCGGACAAAGTCGCGCCGCCGCCCCGCACCAGTGGCGTAACGCCACGTGGCGCCGCCGCCCGTCCCACCGCGCGGCCCGGCGAGCCCGCCGCGGGCCCTCCCGGGCCAGATCCACCGTCGCCCGCGGCCTCTCTCCTTCCCTGACGCCGTTGCCGCTCCTTCCCCGCCGGCCACCGCCGCCATTGCAGGGCCACCGAGCTCCCTCGCCGGCGGACTCGGCGCCCGAGGCCCCGGCGACCTCCGTGGCCCGCGCCCTCGCCCGCGCGCCGCCTCTCCCTCTCTCGCCGGCGCTCCGGCGAGCTCCATCTTCCTCCCCGCTCCGGCCGGCTCTTCCTCCGGTGAAGCTCCGGCGTGAACAGTGCCCAAGTTCGGCGACCTCGAAGTCCGTGCCCGCGGGATCCCGATCTGGATCCAGATCTGATTTTCGAGCGGTTGACTTTTATCCCCGAAACCCTAGTTTTTCATGCCTACTTTCACTGCTCATAACTTTGCATCCGTAGCTCCGTTTTGGACATATGATATATCAAAATCTTCGTCTCGACAAGTACATCATTTCAATCCATTGCATCATTTGCATTTGAGTTCATCTTTATGCCCAAAATGCTGTTAGAAGGAGGCATCATGAGTTAAATTGCAGATCCGTTAGCTCATCATTGACTTTTGTCATTTTTGCCATGATTATTGTGTACATGATATGCCTGTGCCCCTTTGGGATGAATTGTTAAGCATTTTGTCTTCTTTCCAGAGGTGCCACCCATGCATTTTTAGGATGTGTGTGGTGACTTGTGCAAGCTTGCAAAGAGGGGTACCTGAGATTGCTGATTTCAGGGACTTAGTGATTTTCACTAAGTCTGGGATATTTTAGTTCATGATGCCATATGTTCGGCTTGTTTCCTAGTGATCCGTGCCCCTTTTGAGTATGATCAGTAAGGGACATTTGTTAATCTTATTATGCTCTATCCATACATGTCTTTACTTGCTATGTTGGAGTGCTTTAGGTTGAGTCATTCGAGCTCAACTTTTGCATAGTTGTGTATTTGGCCAGATCGTCAACTCTTTTGCGATTTTGCCGGTGCTATTGTTAGTGATCCATGCATGCTATGCTATTGTTCTTGCCATGTCTAGCTAGAATTTTGTGCCTTCGTTATGGATATGTGCTTGCCTTGCCATGACTTGCACCGTAGTGAGTGCATCGAGCTCGTTTACATGCCTCCGTGAGTTATAATTTCAGCATGTCTCAGTTTTCACTAAGTCTGAAAACTGATTGTGTTTCATCTATGTTCGTGTGCTCGCTAGGGTATTTTGTGAACCCTTTTGACCCCAGGTCACTTTGGGTGTTTTGTTAAGCTTGTTGAGTAGCTCCATGCCATGCTCTTACTTGTCATGTTCAGGTTATGTTTCATGTTGTTTTGCTGCTCCGAAGAGAGCATCGTGGTCTGAAATTTCAGACTAGTGTTAATTAAACTAAGTCTGAAATCTGTTTTGCTTATTCAGTTTTGCCATGCTTGTTTGAACCTCTTAATGGATGAATTTGACCGTGGCTCAGTCCTAGTGATTTGTTAAGCATCTTGTGTAAATCCCTGCCATGTATTTTGTTTTCATGTTTGGTGGCTGTAGCATGTTCATTTCGTTGCATTTAGGAGCCTACTTGCTGTAAATCGCAGATCGGTTCGTTTCGTAAAACGCTTGCCATTTCCAAACCGTAGCTCCGATTCCTATGATCTTTATATCTTTTTTAGGTGATTTCTTCTCCTCTATCCAGTGGCACACTTGGTTTTCCAAGTTGAGGCCAGGTTCATGCATTTCCTGTCACGTCTTGCATTTTGCATCCCGCATCGCATCCCGCATATCATACCATCTTTGCATATTATTGGTTGCCCTTGCACGTGGTTGATTGTATCCTTGTTGCTTGTTTGTGTTGTTGGGTAGAGCCGGGAGACGAGTTCGCTAACGAGGAGCCCGTTGAGTTTGCTTTTGAGGATCTAGTCAACTCTAACAACTGTGCAGGCAAGATGATCATACCCTCGAAATCACTACTATCTTTGCTATGTTAGTTTGCTCGCTCTTTTGCTTTGCCAATGCTACGATGCTTACCACTTGTTTGTCAGCCTCCCAATTGCCATGATTGAGCCTCTAACCCACCATTGTCCTAGCAAACCGTTGATTGGCTATGTTACCGCTTTGCTCAGCCCCTTCTTATAGCGTTGCTAGTTGCAGGTGAAGATTGGAGCCGTTCCTTATTGGAGCCTTTATTTACTTGTTGGGATATCATTATATTGCTATGTTATCTTAATTCATCTATATACTTGGTAAAGGGTGGAAGGTTCGGCCTCTCGCCTAGTGTTTTGTTCCACTCTTGCCGCCCTAGTTTCCGTCATATCGGTGTTATGTTCCCGGATTTTTGCGTCCCTTACGCGGTTGGGCTATAATGGGAACCCCTTGATAGTTCGCCTTGATTAAAGCTTTTCCAGCAATGCCCAACATTGGTTTTACCATTTGCCACCTACCCCCTTTTTCCCTTGGGTTTCCGGAGCCCGAGGGTCATCTTTATTTTAGCCCCCCACGGGCCAGTGCTCCTCTGAGTGTTGGTCCGAAATGAGCTGCCTGCGGGGCCACCTCGGGGAAACTTGAGGGTTGGTTTTACTCGTAGCTAGTCTCATCTGAGTGTGCCCTGAGAAAGAGATATGTGCAGCTCCTATCGGGATTTGTCGGCACATTCGGGCGGTGTTGCTGGACTTGTTTTGACCTGTCGAATCATCTTGTTGTACCGAGATACCGAGTCTGATCGGTGTGTCTTGGGTGGAGGTCTATTCCTTCGTTGACCGTGAGAGCTTGTTATGGGCTAAGTTGGGACCCCCCTGCAGGGATTGATCTTTCGAAAGCCGTGCCCGCGGTTATGGGCAGATGGGAATTTGTTAATGTCCGGTTGTAGATAACTTGAACCTTAATTAATTAAAATGAATCAACTGAGTGTGTTACCGTGATGGCCTCTTCTCGGCGGAGTCCGGGAAGTGGACACGGTGTTGGAGTTATGTTTGCGCAGGTTGCTCTCTAGTTTCTCGCTCGTGCTTTGCCTCCTCTTCTCGCTCTCTTTTGCGAATAAGTTAGCCACCATATATGCTAGTCGCTTGCTGCAGCTCCACTTATACATTACCCCTTTCCTACCTATTAAGCTTAAATAGTCTTGATCGCGAGGGTGCGAGATTGCTGAGTCCCTGTGGCTCACAGATTACTATTACACCAGATGCAGGGACAGATGATACAGCTCCAGATGGCGCGCTCGAGCTCAAGTGGGAGTACGACGAGGACTCTCAGCGTTACTATGTGTCTTTTCCTGATGATCAGTAGTGGTGCCTATTCGGGGTTAGATTCAGGACCTTGTCGCATGTTGGGGGTCTTTTCTATTTTGGTGCCGTAGTCGGGCCATGAGTGATTTGTATGATGGATGTTATTTATGTACTTTGATGTGATGTGGCGAGTGTAAGCCAACTATGTTCTTCCCCTTTATATTATTTATGTACATGGGATGTGTGATGATTTCCCGACTTGCGACATTGCTTTCAATGCGGCTATGCCTCTAAGCCGTGCCTCGACACGTGGGAGATATAGTCGCATCGAGGGCGTTACAAGTTGGTAATCAGAGCCTTCCCCGACCTTAGGAGCCCCCATTGCTTGATCGTTTTAGCAGCCGAGTTGTGTCTAGAAAAATGTTTTGAGTCCTTAGGAATTATATATCGGAGAGCTTAGGAATTCTTTTTACTTCCCAGTCTCCTCATCGCTCTGGTAAGGCATCCTGACGTAGAGTTTAGACTCTTCTCTTCTCAAATTTCACAAAAAAAATTAGGATGACGCGAGTATCTTGGATTTGTTCCGATGGCTTATGATGAGAATACTGTCTTGGTGCCTCCTGTCAGGGGTTTAGTGGAAGTGTCCCGGGGAGTTGAGCTCTGAGGTGTTGTCATCATAATTTTATCGTTGCAATTCTGGTATACTTGAGATATGTGCGCGACATCGAAAATCTCCTTTATGCAGTTCGTTGGTGAGATAACCTCGACGCCACCCAGTACTGGGGCGGGAGTTCGGGAGTATCGCCATAACTTGTATAACGGATGCTTTTAGAAGGTTGAGGTAGATGGTTTCCCAAGGTTTCTTGGTTATGTGTTGAAGGATGGATACAGCTGGATGTAGGATTTGCTAGCTTGGGTGAGATATTATGCTTCCCCTGTATCCCCAACACCTGATGGCATAACCGGAAAGTTTCGGGAGTTTCATAGGTGGGAATTCAAGTAGCTCTTAGGATATCTTTCCGACAGATGTATGATATGAAATTGGGGTTCGACGTCTAGTGGTTCACCTATTCACGGTCGATTTTACAGTGGTCTCGTTGTGTCTTAAAGTGTCCTTGGCTATGCTGACTCGGGGACGCTTCGTATGTCATGTGCACTGCCTTGTACATGATGGTGTTGTACGATCGAGCCCGTGTAGGTCCCACCACGAAAACTTCGGACGAAATTTCTATCATATATTTGTTCCGGCTTATTCCGCAAGCCAACCCTTGGTTTTTATTTTCAGTTGTGGCATTCGAGTTGCTTCGACGTCATATGTTGATTCCATCCCTCGTTGATGTACCTCTTCTACCTGATTCTTCGTGGTTTCGCAATTTAGGAATATGTGACCACTTCAAGAGAAGTGCATTCGTTCATTTTGTTCGGATGTGAAGACTTTTGTTGCAATTTTCATTCCATTGGATTCAGCTTCAATATTTGTCTATTTGTGTGCTAATGGTGGTCAACCTCTTCAGGATGGCTCCTCCAACGCGCACGACTCCGAACCCTGATCCGCCACCACCTCCACCGCCTCCGGAGGCTTGGCAAGCTGTGATGGCTGCTACTAATGCAAATACACAGTTGATCATGCAAATCCTCCAAGAGCGGAATCAAGGCAGTCAAGGGAATCAAGGCAACAAGCAGAACCATTTTGCTACTCTGAACCAGTTCCTCGCAAATGGTCCAAAGACGTTCAGCAACTGTGTTGAGGCTACCGATGCTGACGATTGGCTAGTCGATCTGGGCAAGCATTTTGAATGCAGCAACGTCATGAAGGAAATATGCCCTAGAGGCAATAATAAAGTTATTATTTATTTCCTTATATCATGATAAATGTTTATTATTCATGCTAGAATTGTATTAACCGGAAACATAATACATGTGTGAATACATAGACCAACAGAGTGTCACTAGTATGCCTCTACTTGACTAGCTCGTTAATCAAAGATGGTTATGTTTCCTAACCATGAACAAAGAGTTGTTATTTGATTAACGAGGTCACATCATTAGTTGAATGATCTGATTGACATGACCCATTCCATTAGCTTAGCACCCGATCGTTTAGTATGTTGCTATTGCTTTCTTCATGACTTATACATGTTCCTATAACTATGAGATTATGCAACTCCCGTTTACCGGAGGAACACTTTGGATACTACCAAACGTCACAACGTAACTGGGTGATTATAAAGGAGTACTACAGGTGTCTCCAATGGTAGATGTTGGGTTGGCGTATTTCGAGATTAGGGTTTGTCACTCCGATTGTCGGAGAGGTATCTCTGGGCCCTCTCGGTAATGCACATCACATAAGCCTTGCAAGCACTGCAACTAATATGTTAGTTGTGAGATGATGTATTACGGAACGAGTAAAGAGACTTGCCAGTAACGAGATTGAACTAGGTATTGGATACCGACGATCGAATCTCGGGCAAGTAACATACCGATGACAAAGGGAACAACGTATGTTGTTATGCGGTCTGACCGATAAAGATCTTCGTAGAATATGTAGGAGCCAATATGGGCATCCAGGTCCCGCTATTGGTTATTGACCGGAGACGTGTCTCGGTCATGTCTACATTGTTCTCGAACCGTAGGGTCCGCACGCTTAACGTTACGATGACAGTTATTATGAGTTTATGCATTTTGATGTACCGAAGGTTGTTCGGAGTCCCGGATGAGATCACGGACATGACGAGGAGTCTCGAAATGGTCGAGACGTAAAGATTGATATATTGGAAGCCTATGTTTGGACATAGGAAGTGTTCCGGGTGAAATCGGGATTTTACCGGAATACCGGGAGGGTTACCGGAACCCCCCGGGAGACTAATGGGCCTATTGGGCCTTAGTGGAAAAAGAGAAAAGGGGCAGCCCATAAGCTGGCCGGCGCCCCCCCTTTCCCCAAGTCCTAGTAGGACTAGGAGAAGGGGCCGGCCCCTCCCCTCTCTCTCCTTTCCCCCCGAGAGTCCTAATTGGATTAGGATTGGAGGGAGGAGTCCTACTCCCGGTGGGAGTAGGACTCCCCTGCGCCTCCCTCTCCCTGGCCGGCCGCCCCCCCCCTTCTCCAACCTTTATATACGGGGGCAGGGGACACCCCAAGACACACAAGTTGATCCTTGAGATCGTTCCTTAGCCGTGTGCGGTGCCCCTGCCACCAAATTCCACCTCGATCGTACCGTTACAGTGCTTAGGCGAAGCCCTGCGTCGGTAGTACATCAAGATCGTCACCACGCCGTCGTGCTGACGGAATTCTTCCTCGACGCTTTGCTGGATCGGAGCCCGAGGAACGTCATCGAGCTGAACGTGTGCTAAGAACTCGGAGGTGCCGGAGTAACGGTGCTTGGATCGGTCGGATCGAGAAGAAGACGTACGACTACTTCCTCTACATTGTGTGATTGCTTCCGCAGTCGGTCTGCGTTGGTACGTAGACAACACTCTCCCCCTCGTTGCTATGCATCACCATGATCTTGCGTGTGCGTAGGAAAATTTTCGAAATTACTGCGTTCCCCAACAGTGGCATCCGAGCCTAGGTTTTATGGTTTGATGTTATTTGCACGAGTAGAACACAAGTGAGTTGTGGGCGATACAAGTCATACTGCCTACCAGCATGTCATACTTTGGTTCGGCGGTATTGTTGGGTGAGACGATCCGGACCAACCTTACGCGTACTCTTACGCTAGACCGGTTCCCTCGACGTGCTTTGCACACAGATGGCTTGCGGAAGACTGTCTCTCCAACTTTAGTTGAACCAAGTGTGACTACGCCCGGTCCTTGAGAAGGTTAAAACGGAGTCTATTTGACGAACTATCATTGTGGTTTTGATGCGTAGGTGAGATGAGTTCTTACTTAAGCCCGTAGCAGCCACGTAAAACTTGCAAAGTAGAGGATGTCTAACTTGTTTTTGCAGGGTATGTTGTGATGTGATATGGTCAAGGCATGATGCTGATTTTATTGTATGAGATGATCATGTTTTGTAACCGAGTTATCGGCAACTGGCAGGAGCCATATGGTTGTCGCTTTATTGTATGCAATGCAATCGCGATGTAATGCTTTACTTTATTACTAAACGGTAGTGATAGTCGTGGAAGCATAAGATTGGCGAGACGACAACGATGCTACGATGGAGATCAAGGTGTCGCGCCGGTGACGATGGTGATCATGACGGTGCTTCGGAGATGGAGATCACAAGCACAAGATGATGATGGCCATATCATATCACTTATATTGATTGCATGTGATGTTTATCCTTTTATGCATCTTATCTTGCTTTGATTGACGGTAGCATTATAAGATGATCTCTCACTAAATTATCAAGAAGTGTTCTCCCTGAGTATGCACCGTTGCCAAAGTTCGTCGTGCCCAGACACCACGTGATGATCGGGTGTGATAAGCTCTACGTCCAAATACAACGGGTGCAAAACAGTTGCACACGCAGAATACTCAGGTTATACTTGACGAGCCAAGCATATACATATATGGCCTCGGAACACGGAGACCGAAAGGTCGAGCGTGAATCATATAGTAGATATGATCAACATAACGATGTTCACCATTGAAAACTACTCCATCTCACGTGATGATCGGTTATGGTTTAGTTGATTTGGATCACGTGATCACTTAGAAGATTAGAGGGATGTCTATCTAAGTGGGAGTTCCTAAGTAATTTGATTAACTGAACTTAAACTTATCATGAACTTAGTACCTGATAGTATCTTGCTTGTTTATGTTGATTGTAGATAGATGGCTCGTGCTATTGTTCCGTTGAATTTTAATGCGTTCCTTGAGAAAGCAAAGTTGAAAGATGATGGTAGCAATTACACGGACTGGGTCCGTAACCTGAGGATCATCCTCATTGCTGCACAGAAGAATTACGTCCTGGAAGCACCGCTGGGTGACAGGCCTGCTGCTGGAGCAACGCCAGATGTTATGAACGTCTGGCAGAGCAAAGCTGATGACTACTCGATAGTTCAGTGTGCCATGCTTTACGGCTTAGAATCGGGACTTCAACGACGTTTTGAACATCATGGAGCATATGAGATGTTCCAGGAGTTGAAGTTAATATTTCAAGCAAATGCCCGAATTGAGAGATATGAAGTCTCCAATAAGTTCTATAGCTGCAAGATGGAGGAGAACAGTTCTGTCAGTGAGCATATACTCAAAATGTCTGGGTATAATAATCACTTGATTCAGATGGGAGTTAATCTTCCAGATGATTGCGTCATTGACAGAATTCTCCAATCACTGCCACCAAGCTACAAGAGCTTCGTGATGAACTATAATATGCAAGGGATGAACAAGACTATTCCCGAGCTCTTCGCAATGCTGAAAGCTGCGGAGGTAGAAATCAAGAAGGAGCATCAAGTGTTGATGGTTAGCAAAACCACTAGTTTCAAGAAAAAGGGCAAAGGGAAGAAGAAGGGAAACTTCAAGAAGAACAGCAAGCAAGTTGCTGCTCAGGAGAAGAAATCCAAGTCTGGACCTAAGCCTGAAACTGAGTGCTTCTACTGCAAGCAGACTGGTCACTAGAAGCGGAACTGCCCCAAGTATTTGGCGGATAAGAAGGATGGCAAAGTGAGCAAAGGTATATGTGATATACATGTTATTGATGTGTACCTTACTAGAGCTCGCAGTAGCACCTGGGTATTTGATACTGGTTCTGTTGCTAATATTTGCAACTCGAAACAGGGACTACAGAATAAGCGGACGCTAGCAAAGGACGAGGTGACGATGCGCGTGGGAAACGGTTCCAAAGTCGATGTGATCGCGGTCGGCACGCTACCTCTACATCTACCTTCGGGATTAATATTAGACCTAAATAATTGTTATTTGGTGCCAGCGTTGAGCATGAACATTATATCTGGATCTTGTTTAATGCGAGACGGTTATTCATTTAAATCAGAGAATAATGGTTGTTCTATTTATATGAATAATATCTTTTATGGTCATGCACCTTTGAAGAGTGGTCTATTCTTGTTGAATCTCGAAGATAGTGATACACATATTCATAATGTAGAAGCCAAAAGATGCAAAGTTAATAATGATAGTGCAACTTATTTGTGGCACTGCCGTTTAGGTCATATCGGTGTAAAGCGCATGAAGAAACTCCATACTGATGGGCTTTTGGAACCACTTGATTATGAATCACTTGGTACTTGCGAACCGTGCCTCATAGGCAAGATGACTAAAACACCGTTCTCCGGTAATATGGAGAGAGCAACAGATTTATTGGAAATCATACATACCGATGTATGTGGTCCGATGAATATTGAGGCTCGTGGCGGATATCGTTATTTTCTCACCTTCACGGATGATTTAAGCAGATATGGGTATATCTACTTAATGAAACATAAGTCTGAAACATTTGAAAAGTTCAAAGAATTTCAGAGTGAGGTTGAAAATCATCGTAACAAGAAAATAAAGTTTCTACGATCTGATCGTGGAGGAGAATATTTGAGTTACGAGTTTGGTGTACATTTGAAAAATTGTGGAATAGTTTCGCAACTCATGCCACCCGGAACACCACAACGTAATGGTGTGTCCGAACGTCGTAATCGTACTTTACTAGATATGGTGCGATCTATGATGTCTCTTACTGATTTACCGCTATCGTTTTGGGGTTATGCTTTAGAGACGGCCGCATTCACGTTAAACAGGGCACCATCAAAATCTGTTGAGACGACACCTTATGAACTATGGTTTGGCAAGAAACCAAAGTTGTCGTTTCTTAAAGTTTGGGGCTGCGATGCTTATGTGAAAAAGCTTCAACCTGATAAGCTCGAACCCAAATCGGAGAAATGTGTCTTCATAGGATATCCAAAGGAAACTATTGGATACACCTTCTATCACAGATCCGAAGGCAAGACTTTTGTTGCTAAATTCGGAAACTTTCTAGAGAAGGAGTTTCTCTCGAAAGAAGTGAGTGGGAGGAAAGTAGAACTTGACGAGGTAACTGTACCTGCTCCCTTATTGGAAAATAGTACATCACAGAAAACTGTTTCTGCGACACCTATACCAATCAGTGAGGAAGCTAATGATGATGATCATGAAGCTTCAGAACAAGATACTACTGAACCACGTAGATCAACCAGAGTGAGATCCGCACCAGAGTGGTACGGTAATCCAGTTCTGGAAGTCATGATGCTAGATCATGATGAACCTACGAACTATGAAGAAGCGATGGTGAGCCCAGATTCCGCAAAGTGGCTTGAGGCCATGAAATCTGAGATGGGATCCATGTATGAAAACAAAGTATGGACTTTGGTTGACTTGCCCGATGATCGGCAAGCAATTGAGAATAAATGGATCTTCAAGAAAAAGACTGACGCTGACGGTAATATTACTGTCTATAAAGCTCGACTTGTCGCGAAAGGTTTTCGACAAGTTCAAGGAGTTGACTACGATGAGACCTTCTCACCCGTAGCGATGCTTAAGTCCGTCAGAATTATGTTAGCAATTGCCGCATTTTATGATTATGAAATATGGCAGATGGATGTCAAAACTGCATTCCTGAATGGATTTCTGGAAGAAGAGTTGTATATGATACAACCAGAAGGTTTTGTCGATCCAAAGGGAGCTAACAAAGTATGCAAACTCCAGCGATCCATTTATGGACTGGTGCAAGCATCTCGGAGTTGGAATAAACGCTTTGATAGTGTGATCAAAGCATTTGGCTTTATACAGACTTTTGGAGAAGCCTGTATTTACAAGAAAGTGAGTGGGAGCTCTGTAGCATTTCTAATATTATATGTGGATGACATATTGCTGATTGGAAATGATATAGAATTTCTGGATAGCATAAAGGGATACTTGAATAAAAGTTTTTCGATGAAAGACCTCGGGGAAGCTGCTTACATATTAGGCATAAAGATCTATAGAGATAGATCAAAACGCTTAATTGGACTTTCACAAAGCACATACCTTGACAAGATTTTGAAGAAGTTCAAAATGGATCAAGCAAAGAAAGGGTTCTTGCCTGTGTTACAAGGTATGAAGTTGAGTCAGACTCAATGCCCGACCACTGCAGAAGATAGAGAGAAAATGAAAGATGTTCCCTATGCTTCATCCATAGGCTCTATCATGTATGCAATGCTGTGTACCAGACCTGATGTGTGCCTTGCTATAAGTTTAGCAGGGAGGTACCAAAGTAATCCAGGAATGGATCACTGGACAGCGGTCAAGAACATCCTGAAATACCTGAAAAGGACTAAGGATATGTTTCTCGTATATGGAGGTGACAAAGAGCTCACCGTAAGAGGTTACGTTGATGCAAGCTTTGACACTGATCCGGACGATTCTAAATCGCAAACCGGATACGTGTTTACTTTAAACGGTGGAGCTGTCAGTTGGTGCAGTTCTAAACAAAGCGTCGTAGCGGGATCTACATGTGAAGCGGAGTACATAGCTGCTTCGGAAGCAGCGAACGAAGGAGTCTGGATGAAGGAGTTCATATCCGATCTAGGTGTCATACCTAGTGCATCGGGTCCAATGAAAATCTTCTGTGACAATACTGGTGCAATTGCCTTGGCAAAGGAATCCAGATTTCACAAAAGAACCAAACACATCAAGAGACGCTTCAACTCCATCCGGGATTTAGTCCAGGTGGGAGACATAGAGATTTGCAAGATACATACGGATCTGAGCGTTGCAGACCCGTTGACTAAGCCTCTTCCACGAGCAAAACATGATCAGCACCAAGGCTCCATGGGTGTTAGAATCATTACAGTGTAATCTAGATTATTGACTCTAGTGCAAGTGGGAGACTGAAGGAAATATGCCCTAGAGGCAATAATAAAGTTATTATTTATTTCCTTATATCATGATAAATGTTTATTATTCATGCTAGAATTGTATTAACCGGAAACATAATACATGTGTGAATACATAGACCAACAGAGTGTCACTAGTATGCCTCTACTTGACTAGCTCGTTAATCAAAGATGGTTATGTTTCCTAACCATGAACAAAGAGTTGTTATTTGATTAACGAGGTCACATCATTAGTTGAATGATCTGATTGACATGACCCATTCCATTAGCTTAGCACCCGATCGTTTAGTATGTTGCTATTGCTTTCTTCATGACTTATACATGTTCCTATAACTATGAGATTATGCAACTCCCGTTTACCGGAGGAACACTTTGGGTACTACCAAACGTCACAACGTAACTGGGTGATTATAAAGGAGTACTACAGGTGTCTCCAATGGTAGATGTTGGGTTGGCGTATTTCGAGATTAGGGTTTGTCACTCCGATTGTCGGAGAGGTATCTCTGGGCCCTCTCGGTAATGCACATCACATAAGCCTTGCAAGCACTGCAACTAATATGTTAGTTGTGAGATGATGTATTACGGAACGAGTAAAGAGACTTGCCAGTAACGAGATTGAACTAGGTATTGGATACCGACGATCGAATCTCGGGCAAGTAACATACCGATGACAAAGGGAACAACGTATGTTGTTATGCGGTCTGACCGATAAAGATCTTCGTAGAATATGTAGGAGCCAAGATGGGCATCCAGGTCCCGCTATTGGTTATTGACCGGAGACGTGTCTCGGTCATGTCTACATTGTTCTCGAACCGTAGGGTCCGCACGCTTAACGTTACGATGACAGTTATTATGAGTTTATGCATTTTGATGTACCGAAGGTTGTTCGGAGTCCCGGGTGAGATCACGGACATGACGAGGAGTCTCGAAATGGTCGAGACGTAAAGATTGATATATTGGAAGCCTATGTTTGGACATAGGAAGTGTTCCGGGTGAAATCGGGATTTTACCGGAATACCGGGAGGGTTACCGGAACCCCCCGGGAGACTAATGGGCCTATTGGGCCTTAGTGGAAAAAGAGAAAAGGGGCAGCCCATAAGCTGGCCGGCGCCCCCCCTTTCCCCAAGTCCTAGTAGGACTAGGAGAAGGGGCCGGCCCCTCCCCTCTCTCTCCTTTCCCCCCGAGAGTCCTAATTGGATTAGGATTGGAGGGAGGAGTCCTACTCCCGGTGGGAGTAGGACTCCCCTGCGCCTCCCTCTCCCTGGCCGGCCGGCCCCCCCTTCTCCAACCTTTATATACGGGGGCAGGGGACACCCCAAGACACACAAGTTGATCCTTGAGATCGTTCCTTAGCCGTGTGCGGTGCCCCCTGCCACCAAATTCCACCTTGATCGTACCGTTACAGTGCTTAGGCGAAGCCTTGCGTCGGTAGTACATCAAGATCGTCACCACGCCGTCGTGCTGACGGAACTCTTCCTCGACGCTTTGCTGGATCGGAGCCCGAGGAACGTCATCGAGCTGAACGTGTGCTAAGAACTCGGAGGTGCCGGAGTAACGGTGCTTGGATCGGTCGGATCGGGAAGAAGACGTACGACTACTTCCTCTACGTTGTGTATCGCTTCCGCAGTCGGTCTGCGTTGGTACGTAGACAACACTCTCCCCCTCGTTGCTATGCATCACCATGATCTTGCGTGTGCGTAGGAAAATTTTCGAAATTACTGCGTTCCCCAACACGTCAGACCTGAAGATTTCGTCAAGTTCGCTTCTTTCCAGCTCAAAGATCAGGCTGCAGAGTGGTTCCAGCAGTACCATGATTCTAGAGGTGGACGTTTGATCACTTGGGATGATTTCCGTCGTGATTTCCGAGCTCATCACATCCCTGACAGTGTGACGGAAAGCAAATGTGAAGAATTCCGCAATCTGAAGCAAGGCTCTTTGTCTGTCTATGACTACAACAAGTTGTTCCAGAAGCTCGCCCGTTTTGCCAAGCAGGATGTTCCTGATGAGAAGAGCATGATCTATCAGTTCAGGGGTGGTCTCCGTGAAGAAATTCAGCTCGCTCTTCTCCTCTTTGAGCCGCTGAGATACGATGAGTTCTACAACATGGCACTGAAGCAAGAGGCTGCTCAGTTGAGGTGTGATGCTTCCAGGAAGCGAGTCAGAGACACTACGCCTTCTTCCTCTACTCAAGTGGCCAAGCAGCAGAAGTATTGGCTTCCTCCTCCTCCGTTCCGCCAGCCGTATCAGCAGAAGAGCAAAGGTGGCAGTGATTCATCCCACCCACCCAACCCAGGCTTTCAGAACAAGACTTCGTCTCAAGCTCCAAGATCGAGTGCTCCGTACCACCGTCCACTCTTAGAGGTCACGTGCAACAAGTGCCAACAGAAGGGTCACTACGCCAACAAGTGTTTCAACCAGAGGCGTCTTCCTCCTCCTCCTCCTCCTGTCAGATCGGCAAGTACAGCAGTGGTCAAGCATAATCCTAAGCACGCCAAGGTCAATATGGTGAACGCAGCTCAGGCAGAGGATTCATCAGATGTGATCATGGGTAACCTTCCTGTTAATGATATTCCTGCAAAAGTTCTTTTTGACTCTGGTGCATCGCATTCCTTCATGTCATTCCCATTTGCATCGGAGAACAATTTTAGCACTAAGGCATTACCTAGAGCTATGCAAGTCGTCTCTCCAGCTAAGCGTCTGAGTTCTACTATGATGATTCCGGATATTTCTATCATGATGGGTGATTTCAAGTTTCTGGCTTCTCCAATGGTTCTTGGTAATTCTGATATCGATCTTATTCTTGGGATGGACTGGCTCTCTAAACACAAGGCTCACCTCGATTATGCAGCCAGGCAGATTCAACTGACTCATTCGTCTGAGGATGTCATTGTCTTTGCTGCTCGGGATAATACAATCCGGTTGTTTTCTCTCAATGAGAAGGGTGAATTGGATGCTATTTCGCAGATTCCGGTTGTTTGTGAGTATCAAGACGTCTTCCCAGAAGAACTCCCAGGCATGCCTCCGCACCGGCCGGTTGAATTTGTTATTGAACTTGAGCCCGGTACGGAACCTGTGTGCAAACGTCCCTACAAGCTCGGCCCCGAAGAGTTGAAGGAGTTGAAGAAACAACTCGATGTTCAAGAAAGAATGGGTCTCATTCGGCCTAGTACTTCTTCGTGGGGTTGTGGTGTTCTTTTTGTGAAGAAGAAGGATGGAACGGACCGACTTTGTGTTGATTATCGTCCATTGAACAAGAAGACCATCAAGAACAAATACCCACTTCCCAACATTAATGAGCTGTTCGAACAACTCAAGGGTGCCCAAGTATTCTCCAAGCTGGATCTTCGTATGGGTTATCATCAAATTCGCATTCGTGAGCAAGATATTCCCAAGACGGCGTTCAGAACAAGCTATGGGTCATATGAATACACTGTCATGTCTTTTGGCCTCGCTAACGCTCCTCCGACGTTCTCTCGCATGATGAACTTCATCTTCAACCCCTATACCAATGACTTCGTTTTGGTCTATCTCGACGACATTCTGATTTTCTCGAAGAACAAGGAAGATCATGCCAAGCACTTGCGTTTGGTTCTTGACAAGCTCAGGGAACATCAGTTCTACGCCAAGTTCTCCAAGTGTGAATTTTGGCTCGATGAGGTGCTTTATCTTGGGCATATTATCTCTGCCAAGGGCATTTTCCGTGGATCCTGAGAAGGTGTCTGCAATTGTTAATTGGGAACCTCCTCAGAACGTGAAGCAACTCCGTAGCTTCCTCAGTCTCGCAAGCTATTGTCGAAGATTCGTGGAAAACTTTTCCAAGATCGCGAAGCCTCTCTCAAATCTTCTTTAGAAGCATGTCAAGTACGTTTGGTCTCCGGAGTGTGATATTGCTTTCAACGCTTTGAAAGAGAAATTGATCACTGCTCCAGTTCTGACTCCGCCTGATGAAACCAAGCCGTACGAGGTCTTTTGTGATGCCTCTCTCCAAGGTCTCGGTGCTGTACTGATGCAAGAGAAGAAAGTTGTTTCTTATACCTCTCGCCAGTTGAAGCCTAATGAGAAGAACTACCCCACTCATGATCTCGAGTTGGCGGCAGTTGTGCATGCTTTGTTGACTTGGAGACATCTTCTATTGGGAAGAAAAGTGGACATTTTCATTGATCACAAGAGTCTCAAGTACATCTTCACTCAGCCTAATCTCAACCTCAGGCAGACTTGATGGGTCGAAATGATTCAAGAGTACAAACCGAGTATCGAGTATACTCCAGGCAAGGCCAATGTGATTGCTGACGCTTTGAGCAGAAAAGCATATTGCAACAGTCTGATTCTCAAGCCTTATCAACCCGAGCTTTGTGAAGCTTTCCGCAAACTTAATCTGCAAATTGTTCCTCAAGGTTTCCTCGCCAACCTTGAAGTCTCCCCTACCTTGGAAGACCAGATTCGCCAAGCCCAGCTTCTTGATACTATGGTGAAAAAGGTGAAGATTGGTATTGCAAAGAGTCAGTCCAAGTACAAGTGCTACCGACTTGATGACAAGGACACTCTCTTCTTCGAGGATCGAATTGTTGTGCCCAAAGGTGAACTTCGTAAAGTGATCATGAACGAGGCTCACAACTCTCTCCTCTCCATCCACCCTGGTAGCACGAAGATGTATCAGGATCTGAAGCAAACTTATTGGTGGACTCGAATGAAGCGCGAGATTGCTCAATTCGTGAATGAATGTGATGTGTGCAGAAGAGTGAAGGCAGAACACCAAAGGCCAGCAGGTCTCCTCCAACCTCTTGCCATTCCAGAATGGAAGTTTGACCATATTGAAATGGACTTCGTGACTGGGTTTCCAAAGTCCAAGCGTGGCAATGATGCTATATTCGTTGTCATCGACAAGCTCACCAAAGTGGCTCACTTTCTGCCTATCAAAGAGTCGATCACTGCAGCTCAATTGGCGGAACTCTATACCTCTCGAATTGTCTCTCTGCACGGTATTCCTCAAGTGATATCTTCAGACCGTGGCAGCATCTTTACCTCCAAGTTTTGGGATTCTTTTCAGAAGGCCATGGGTACCAACACCCGCTTCAGCACTGCTTTCTATCCTCAAACAAGCGGTCAAGTCGAGCGTGTCAATCAGATTCTTGAAGATATGCTCAGGGCTTGCGTTATCTCCTTCGGCATGAAGTGGGAGGATTGTCTTCCTTATGCTGAATTCTCATACAACAACAGTTTTCAAGCAAGTTCGGGCAAGGCCCCATTTGAAATCCTGTATGGTAGGAAATGCCGTACACCTCTCAACTGGTCTGAAACCGGTGAACGTCAGCTGCTGGGTAATGACCTAATCACAGAGGCAGAAGAAATGTGCAAGGTCATTCGTGATAACCTCAAAGCAGCCCAATCCCGCCAGAAGAGCCACTATGATAGCAAGCACCGTGATTTGGCTTTCGAGATCGGAGATCATGTTTACCTCCGCGTCTCTCCTATGAAAGGGACTCGTCGCTTCGGTATCAAGGGGAAGCTTGCCCCCAGATACGTCGGACCTTTCAAGATTGTCAGCAAGAGAGGCGACCTCGCCTATCAACTCGAGCTTCCTTCAAACTTTGCTAATGTTCATGATGTGTTCCATGTCTCCCAACTCCAAAAGTGCTTCAAGACGCTTGAGCGCACCGTCAACTTCGAGGACATTGAGCTCCAAGAAGATCTCTCCTACCGTGAGCACCCAGTTGCAATCCTTGAAGAGACTGAACGCAGGACTCGCAACAAGTCAATCAAATTTCTCAAAGTCAAGTGGTCACACCATTCCGACCGTGAAGCTACCTGGGAATGCGAGGATCACCTCCGTTCTGAGTACCCGGAGTTCTTTCAGTCCTAGATCTCGGGACGAGATCTTTTTGTAGTGGTGGAGTGTTGTAACGCCCCAGATATTACTTTCCCAATTTGTACTCCAACTCTTGCCGTTTCCGGCATTAAGTTATATTTATCTCTCGGGTTCGGGTCTTTGTCTCCGTGTGTTGTTTTCGTTTTGGTGCATCTCATATCATGCCATCATGTGCATTGCATTTGCATACATGTTCATCTCATGCATTCGAGCATTTTCCCCGTTGTCCGTTTTGCATTCCGGAGCTTCGTTCTACTCCGGTGGCCATTTCTAACTTTCTTTCGTGTGTGGGGATTAAACATTTCCGGATTGGACCGAGACTTGCCATGCGGCCTTGGTTTACTACCGGTAGACCGCCTGTCAAGTTTCGGGTCATTTGGACTTCGTTTGATACTCCAACGGTTAACCGAGGGACCGAAAAGGCCTCGTGTGTGTTGCAGCCCAACACCCCTCCAATTTGGCCCAAAACCCACCAAACTCTGCTCCATCGTCTCGGTCGTTCGATCACGATCGCGTGGGCGAAAACCGCACCTCATTTGGACTCTACTAGCTCCCTCTATGCCTATAAATACCCCCTCCATTCGGATCTCTTCTTCTCCCCCGTCCAAACCCTACTCCAAAAAAAACACCTCGCGCCGGCCGGACACGTCCATCCCCGGCCGGACAAAGTCGCGCCGCCGCCCCGCACCAGTGGCGTAACGCCACATGGCGCCGCCGCCAGTCCCACCGCGCGGCCCGGCGAGCCCGTCGCGGGCCCTCCCGGGCCAGATCCACCGCCGCCCGCGGCCTCTCTCCTTCCCCGACGCCGTTGCCGCTCCTTCCCCGCCGGCCACCGCCGCCATTGCAGGGCCACCGAGCTCCCTCGCCGGCGGACTCGGCGCCCGAGGCCCCGGCGACCTCCGTGGCCCGCGCCCTCGCCCGCGCGCCGCCTCTCCCTCTCTCGCCGGCGCTCCGGCGAGCTCCATCTTCCTCCCCGCTCCGGCCGGCTCTTCCTCCGGTGAAGCTCCGGCGTGAACAGTGCCCAAGTCCGGCGACCTCGAAGTCCGTGCCCGCGGGATCCCGATCTGGATCCAGATCTGATTTTCGAGCGGTTGACTTTTATCCCCGAAACCCTAGTTTTTCATGCCTACTTTCACTGCTCATAACTTTGCATCCGTAGCTCCGTTTTGGACATATGATATATCAAAATCTTCGTCTCGACGAGTACATCATTTCAATCCATTGCATCATTTGCATTTGAGTTCATCTTGATGCCCAAAATGCTGTTAAAAGGAGGCATCGTGAGTTAAATTGCAGATCCGTTAGCTCATCATTGACTTTTGTCATTTTTGCCATGATTATTGTGTGCATGATATGCCTGTGCCCCTTTGGGATGAATTGTTAAGCATTTTGTCTTCTTTCCAGAGGTGCCACCCATGCATTTTTAGGATGTGTGTGGTGACTTGTGCAAGCTTGCAAAGAGGGGTACCTGAGATTGCTGATTTCAGGGACTTAGTGATTTTCACTAAGTCTGGGATATTTTAGTTCATGATGCCATATGTTCGGCTTGTTTCCTAGTGATCCGTGCCCCTTTTGAGTATGATCAGTAAGGGACATTTGTTAATCTTATTATGCTCTATCCATACATGTCTTTACTTGCTATTTTGGAGTGCTTTAGGTTGAGTCATTCGAGCTCAACTTTTGCATAGTTGTGTATTTGACCAGATCGTCAACTCTTTTGCGATTTTGCCGGTGCTATTGTTAGTGATCCATGCATACTATGCTATTGTTCTTGCCATGTCTAGCTAGAATTTTGTGCCTTCGTTATGGATATGTGCTTGCCTTGCCATGACTTGCACCGTAGTGAATGCATTGAGCTCGTTTACATGCCTCCGTGAGTTATAATTTCAGCATGTCTCAGTTTTCACTAAGTCTGAAAACTGATTGTGTTTCATCTATGTTCGTGTGCTCGCTAGGGTATTTTGTGAACCCTTTTGACCCCAGGTCACTTTGGGTGTTTTGTTAAGCTTGTTGAGTAGCTCCATGCCATGCTCTTACTTGTCATGTTCAGGTTATGTTTCATGTTGTTTTGCTGCTCCGAAGAGAGCATCGTGGTCTGAAATTTCAGACTAGTGTTAATTAAACTAAGTCTGAAATCTGTTTTGCTTATTCAGTTTTGCCATGCTTGTTTGAACCTCTTAATGGATGAATTTGACCGTGGCTCAGTCCTAGTGATTTGTTAAGCATCTTGTGTAAATCCCTGCCATGTATTTTGTTTTCATGTTTGGTGGCTGTAGCATGTTCATTTCGTTGCATTTAGGAGCCTACTTGCTGTAAATCGCAGATCGGTTCGTTTCGTAAAACGCTTGCCATTTCCAAACCGTAGCTCCGATTCCTATGATCTTTATATCTTTTTTAGGTGATTTCTTCTCCTCTATCCAGTGGCACACTTGGTTTTCCAAGTTGAGGCCAGGTTCATGCATTTCCTGTCACGTCTTGCATTTTGCATCCCGCATCGCATCCCGCATATCATACCATCTTTGCATATTATTGGTTGCCCTTGCACGTGGTTGATTGTATCCTTGTTGCTTGTTTGTGTTGTTGGGTAGAGCCGGGAGACGAGTTCGCTAACGAGGAGCCCGTTGAGTTTGCTTTTGAGGATCTAGTCAACTCTAACAACTGTGCAGGCAAGATGATCATACCCTCGAAATCACTACTATCTTTGCTATGTTAGTTTGCTCGCTCTTTTGCTTTGCCAATGCTACGATGCTTACCACTTGTTTGTCAGCCTCCCAATTGCCATGATTGAGCCTCTAACCCACCATTGTCCTAGCAAACCGTTGATTGGCTATGTTACCGCTTTGCTCAGCCCCTTCTTATAGCGTTGCTAGTTGCAGGTGAAGATTGGAGCCGTTCCTTATTGGAGCCTTTATTTACTTGTTGGGATATCATTATATTGCTATGTTATCTTAATTCATCTATATACTTGGTAAAGGGTGGAAGGTTCGGCCTCTCGCCTAGTGTTTTGTTCCACTCTTGCCGCCCTAGTTTCCGTCATATCGGTGTTATGTTCCCGGATTTTTGCGTCCCTTACGCGGTTGGGCTATAATGGGAACCCCTTGATAGTTCGCCTTGATTAAAGCTTTTCCAGCAATGCCCAACATTGGTTTTACCATTTGCCACCTACCCCCTTTTTCCCTTGGGTTTCCGGAGCCCGAGGGTCATCTTTATTTTAGCCCCCCACGGGCCAGTGCTCCTCTGAGTGTTGGTCCGAAATGAGCTGCCTGCGGGGCCACCTCGGGGAAACTTGAGGGTTGGTTTTACTCGTAGCTAGTCTCATCTGAGTGTGCCCTGAGAAAGAGATATGTGCAGCTCCTATCGGGATTTGTCGGCACATTCGGGCGGTGTTGCTGGACTTGTTTTGACCCGTCGAATCATCTTGTTGTACCGAGATACCGAGTCTGATCGATGTGTCTTGGGTGGAGGTCTATTCCTTCGTTGACCGTGAGAGCTTGTTATGGGCTAAGTTGGGACCCCCCTGCAGGGATTGATCTTTCGAAAGCCGTGCCCGCGGTTATGGGCAGATGGGAATTTGTTAATGTCCGGTTGTAGATAACTTGAACCTTAATTAATTAAAATGAATCAACTGAGTGTGTTACCGTGATGGCCTCTTCTCGGCGGAGTCCGGGAATTGGACACGGTGTTGGAGTTATGTTTGCGCAGGTTGCTCTCTAGTTTCTCGCTCGTGCTTTGCCTCCTCTTCTCGCTCTCTTTTGCGAATAAGTTAGCCACCATATATGCTAGTCGCTTGCTGCAGCTCCACTTATACATTACCCCTTTCCTACCTATTAAGCTTAAATAGTCTTGATCGCGAGGGTGCGAGATTGCTAAGTCCCTGTGGCTCACAGATTACTATTACACCAGATGCAGGGACAGATGATACAGCTCCAGATGGCGCGCTCGAGCTCAAGTGGGAGTACGACGAGGACTCTCAGCGTTACTATGTGTCTTTTCCTGATGACCAGTAATGGTGCATATTCGGGGTTAGATTCAGGGCCTTGTCGCATGTTGGGGGTCTTTTCTATTTTGGCGCCGTAGTCGGGCCATGAGTGATTTGTATGATGGATGTTATTTATATACTTTGATGTGACGTGGCGAGTGTAAGCCAACTATGTTCTTCCCCTTTATATTATTTATGTACATGGGATGTGTGATGATTTCCCGACTTGCGACATTGCTTTCAATGCGGCTATGCCTCTAAGCCGTGCCTCGACACGTAGGAGATATAGTCACATCGAGGGCGTTACATAGCATCCGTTGATGATAACAGCAGTTGGAAGGCGAACACCGGATATATTCCGCAGAAGATACAATTTAGGTGCTCCCAGCCAGCACTTTTACCAGATGAACGTGGGTGCTTTTGGGATCTTCTAAATGCTGGTGCCAAGGATAAAATGTGAGCCATTAGGATGCATTTTCCTTATGCGTCTCAATATGATTTGAGTCAGATAATAAGTTTAATGGAAAGGGTACTTTTGAGTAACAAAGAGCAGCCTTATCATTTCACATATTTGGGGATGCAGTGAATTTTAATGAAGCTCTTCTATGTTGCATAGACTACAAGAACTTGTTGGTCCTCAAAGCATCATACAAGCTAATTGACTAGAATGCATATTCTGCCCATGATATGGACACTCAAAATATCCATTAGCAGTAGAATGCAAGTTCTAACATATATGAGTCGTGATTTATTTGAATCACTGCCCTTCGATGACAGCCATTATATGCAGGATAAGCGTGCACATATGCGTGTTTGAAGCTCAGAGCCCCAAATTATGATATATATAGTACTCTCCAACAAATTACTGAACTGATGGGGTTTGTGCTAGTATGTGAAATCAAGCAAATAACCATGAACAAAAACAAAATGACAATACACCATTTGCAATCTAAACATACTGCCGCCGTAACAAAATAAGTGGTTTAAGTTCAAATTTGAACTAAAACCACAACATTTATTTTGAAACAGAGGGAGTAGTAATTTTGAGTTCTTGGCCATACAGGAACGTATGAGAGAACAGTAGAACACAGAAGCTAACCAGAAAGACTGCCAAAAGAAATTAGAAGAATGAATGGCACAAGAGCATCATGAACTTGTTACCAATCAGAGAAAAAATTGCTTATGCAATAACCCCAAGGAAATATTTGACTCTCATCCAGGATTACCCTTCAAGCTGAACGAAGTACAATAAAAAAAAGGAAGTTTCATTCCAGGTGTAGTACTTAAAACAAAATAAAGAAGGTAAATGTGGAATTAGCAGAAGGGCGGAACACACAGATAGAGCAAAACATTAATATAACATGTACTTTTTTGCAGTTCTAAGGTATAACTCAACAAAGATCAGAAGTATGTGAGCATTCAGCACTATGCAAGGAATCCAATTAAAATAAGTAATTTCCGGATTTTGTTGTATCCTCTTACGGCAACATGATGCCAAATACACTAATTTATGCATGTACGATACAATATATGCAGTAGAAGCTAGAATTTCCCAGTCTGATAATGGTACAAAGAACAACAAAACCAACTGCCATCGTTGCAGAAGATTCCCAGCATTGCATCCCTTGATAAGCAGATTTCACAGGTAAAGCGGTACAATATTTCTGAATATGGAAATACTTCGCATACACAGCAGGCTTGTAAATACGATAACATAACTGAAGAGCACGAGAGGCCTAGGCCACACCAGCATACAACCATACAACCTCTCTGGCATCTGACTTCAATCGAAAGAACACAAATACACCACACACAGGAAACACTCATCAGGCTATTAAATTACAAATAAGAGAGGGTTGTCGTGATAAATTGCAGGTTCAATCCCAGTGTTTTACAAGAAAAGTAATCGGGACCTTGTTTTGTAACTCTCCACAAGTGCATTCTCTATCGCTGCCCATCTAACCTGATCTGCATTCTCAAATAAAAGGTTACACAGATTTTGCACAAAAAGTCCAGCACGCCTAGTTTTCAGCTTCTGCTGTCTGTGAAAACTGAACCAAGTCAAACAATTGTTTCCATGAATTCAATGGAGATAACTGAATATTGAAACAGTGCCCATGATACAGCTCAAATTATCCGTTTCCTGTCATGTCAAGCATCTCATCAAGACCCTTCAATCTCTGTAGTCCTTCACTAATTAAAAACTTAATCTTTTGCTTATCATCACAATTGCGATTTTTTTCAATCTCCGCCCGTACTGTCTGCCTCAACTCATCTGGACAAAGAACGGCAAACATAATTAGCAAACTTCAACGATAACAGCACACGGCAGATAAAAGAGCAAGGTTTAAACATGACAGACCACGAGCATGTTCAGGGGCTCGGCGAGTCATACGCAGTGCCTGCCTATAAAATTTGAGGACACGCGCACGCAAAATGAAAGCCCGTAAATCCATGAATTGAGCCATCGGAGAACACCTTACTTAATAGAAAGCAGTGATCATGCCATTTGGATCCCCCTGACACACTGAATATTCAACAAGAATGGATAAATAAGCAGTAAGTTATAGTACTTATAATGGTATTTGGGCACTTGCGTGATGTACAATTAGTCATTTGTGTCAGATAAATCCTAAGAAAAGTTTAAAATATTCACCAATAAAAATTAAACAAGTATACTGTATACACAGATATGCTACTGCTTCTACAACAGAAATATTATAAATTGCATCACCAGGCATTACCCATTCTAGAATGGCAATTATGCATCGATAATATATTTTGATGTTCTCAAGAATAACTCCCGAGAGTGCCTATGCTCTTCAGGAATGAAAATCAGCTGATAATGACCAGCCACTCAAACTTGTGCACCATGTCCAACTCGACACGCGGCAAAGAGTAAAAATGCACAGGCTACACTCGGGGAAATAGCATTATGTTATTGACACTCAATAGCCTATCTGGAACAACACATTTCCATGGTACTGTCACGGTCTTATTTTTGCTTGTTCAACAACCATGATCACAGATTTACCTACACGGCCCAGAAATAAGTATGAGTCGGCGACTCGGAAAGCAACTCGTCTGGGACATATTTCAACCAGCACCTAGTGCTCACACATACAGATGGGTTATTTCAATGGACAACTGATAACTGCTCGTGTCACTCCAAAAGGAACTCCCACCAGCCTCTAGACAATCCAAAGTCCATTCAGGTCACTCAAACGTCTGGCCATCGTAATGCCCAGTGGCAGACGCAGAATTTCCAGAGAAAGTATAAGTTTACAAATGGAAATCAATGTCCATGGAGCAATTAAAGTACGAATTGGTTATACTATTGGGAATCAACAGGAAGGGTTAAAAGGGACAAGTTAAGGGGGGGAGGGGGGATTAAGGAGGGCTGCCTCGCTGCCGGCCGCCGCCGCGGCCGGAGTCGCTGTCGATTGCTGGGCTGGAGAGGGGGGCGGCTCTGTCGGTAGCAGCTTACAGAGAGGGGAGGGGGGGGGGGGGGGGGGGGGGGGGGAGAAGAATGGAGAGAGGATGGAGGGAAGCACCTCGATGGAGGACGCCGCCTGGTCGCTTGAGAGGGCACCGCTGCTCCCCGGGGCGAAGAACCAGAGAGGAAGCCGGATCGAGCTATGGCGGATCCGGTGACCGGCGTCGGGAGGTCGACGCACCTACACGTCCAGCCGCGCTGCTCTGCATCCAAGCCGGGCCATGTATTTTCTTTTAGGGGTACCAAGCCGGGCCATGATGAGTAGAGAGATGGGCCGAACCGAACTGCGGTATAGGCCCATAAGACCAGGTTTAGATCATCTGAATTGAAACATTTCTCCAAGTCCCCCCAAAAAAATATTCCTCTAAAAAAGAATCTGAATTGAAACATTTCTCCAAGTCCCCCCAAAAAAACATTCCTCTAAAAAAGAATCTGAATTGAAAGGTTACCTGAAAACATCTTATATTTTGAGACGAATGTAGTAGCAACGAAGTTGGAAAGAGATGGTTAGGCGGCCGATGACATATCCCCCTCCGCCGGTGAAGGGGAGGAGGGGCAGCGTTTAGGCCGTCGTCGACAGCGAGGGAGGAGACCCACTGCCGGCCGCACCGTTATCTCTGGCCAAGCGCCGGCGCGGGAGGTCCTCCGATCCCTTCGTCGTTGCATGTGGGCGGATCCGGCCTCCCGCCGCCCACCTATCCACATCCCGACGACCTTCAGGTATATCTTCGTTCGAAACCGCCTTAGCTCTACTTCCCCAGCTCGCTACGTTGCTGCATGTGCATCATTTTCTACCTCTCGGCCCCTCTCGATCGGATGGTCCAACGTCACATATTTTTTCTTCTGCTATTATTAGAGGTAAAGCTACTTCATGGAGTCGAATCTTGTACTCCCTCCGTCCGAAAATACTTGTCATTGAAATGGATGTATCTAGATGTATTTTAGTTCTAGACACATCCATTTTGATGACAAGTAATTCCGGACGGAGGGAATACTTGGTTCAAACAAGAAATAAAGTGGGGGTGGGGGAATTTAGTATGTACATCGGACTTGGTACAAACAGAAAGGAAAGGGGGTGAAAGTAGTACAGACTGGTCATCCAATCGGTCTCTTGGTCGAAAAGGGAAATATAGGGGTAACGCTGTACACAGTGGTATGACCAGGACTAGATTTGCTATCCACACATAGGAGTAGGTGGCTAAAGTGAACAAAAATGGGACCAACCCAGATATGTTTCTTGGATGTCTGTTTCTCGGGGCAACAAACTGTGAATCACCACTTTATGCCCCTGTTTACGTACATGGTGCTGAACTGCTGGTGCACCCACTGTCCCATGCCCTTATACCAAATATTTAGGCTCCGTTAAAAATAAAGGGGCAGAAAACATAAGTCTTGATGAAAATAGAGGAATAGGAAAGGAATGTAGGTATAAAACTATGGAACAACGAATCGCAGGAAACTCTCAAAGAGAATGTGTTTAGATGGACTACAAAATGTACATATTTATTTTTTTAGAGTAGCATGCTTGGCAGTATGAGATGTTATTTGTTTATTCAGCTGCACAGTGACTACTCTTGTCCTCACCTCACGTACCACACATAGGTTGATTTTTTATTCCCGCAACACAGCACAGCAACCTGTCTAACGCATGGCAGTGAGCGCCTGCCCCGGGCTTCCGCCCAAAAAATGAGCAGCGCGTGAATCTTTCTAATCCTATGGAATCAGTACTACCAAACCAGCTTTCCTATGAAACACTATTCACCTTTCCCATGTTCCGAACGGTTGGAAGGGAAAGAATACCGTAGGAATTGTGTTCCTACGAAAATCCTGCACCAAACCTATGAACCGAACGCAGCCTTAGCTGTTCATAATCTAATGTCCCTGGTAAAAATGAAGCCATGCCACTGTTATAAGCCATGACAAGTTTAGCCAAATGTTTTTGCATGTAATTGTTTGAGACTCTGATTGTTTCCTCTATGCTTTTTTGTGCAAACAGGGATATCCAATTCACCTGGTTGCTGTTGTGACCTTTTGGTGCACTGCACAAAACTCTTCTTAAAAGAAGTGACTTTTGTGCTGTTTAACTGGAATGTCAGAATGGAACAGTTGGTTCATTTTGGTGGAACTGCACAAAGGGAGATCTGTGTTCCAATCATCATCATCCATATTGGCGCCATAACCTTCCTTTAGGTAAGAATGATATTTAATGCATGTGTTCATCTCTATTTTCCGACTGCCATGAGAAAATAATGTTGTTTTTTACTAGTACACTTGTACTCCCTCACTGACAAAACCAATTCTGAATTAGAAGGCCAATCATGTACTTGGTTTCACCAACTGGTGAGGAGAAAGAGAAACAAAGTATGAAGAGGAAGAAGAAGAAGAATAAACAGTGCCAAGGCGATCTTGCTGAAGCCAGAGGCCTCAGTCGAGGCCATTCAAGGGCTCCGGCAACGACTACCTTACATGTGAGACGATCCTCCAGGGAGCTCTTCCACTTCTGCTGTCTCACTTAATTAATTAGGAGTACTTAAGTACCACTAATTTATTACTGCCTAATTTTCCTATTGGAGTTAAACAAATCTTTAGTAGGACCCTATGCTGAATCATGTATGTGTGTATGTTTGTCTATGGAGGTGAATCGTGTGGTGGAGCAGGGAGGGAATATTATTAGTGTCATGACATAATAGTGCTATTGTTTTGCATGTCAATTTATTGCCATTGGTTCAATGAGGCAATGTTTTGCGTATTGTCCATCATGAATTTGATGCTACTGTTTGAGTAATATGCTAATGTCTTCCTATCCTTTTTCACTAAGCTAATGAAGGTTTCATCTTGTTCCTACTTGTGCAAACAGGGATCATGTTGTGCCAATCATACATTTTAGTGGAACTACACAAGACAATACAATGAACTGTATCACAGCCAGTGCTTTAACTCTGCTGGAAGTTCTTGATAATATTTCGATATAATCTCAGCACTGGTAAACAAGAGTGATTTCAACCATACATTTGAAGTGCACAAAAATATATACTATTGTGTGATTCCAGTGAGTGCT
Source organism: Triticum monococcum (assembly GCA_034509565.1). Taxonomy (NCBI): domain Eukaryota; kingdom Viridiplantae; phylum Streptophyta; class Magnoliopsida; order Poales; family Poaceae; genus Triticum; species Triticum monococcum. The sequence continues at coordinate 476,307,674 of CM067846.1, forward strand.
TTATCATCTCTTATGGGACTACACGAATAAGCTTTTTTTCTCAGGTTGGTACGGGCCTAAGGCCTTCATCCATATTAGTTTGCTGTCATCTCTATTTGTATCGTGCTACTGTCATGAGAAACTGTTGGAGAACGTTGCAGAAAACAAAAAATTTCCTACGGTTTCACCAAGATCCATCTATGAGTTCATCTAGCAACGAGTGATCGGATGCATCTACATACCTTTGTAGATCACAAGCGGAAGCGTTCAAAGAACGGGGATGAGGTAGTCGTACACGACGTGATCCAAATCACCGGATATCCTAGCGCCGAACGGACGGCACCTCCGCGTTCAACACACGTACGGTCAGTGTAACATCTCCTTCTTCTTGATCCAGCAAGAGGGAAGAAGAGGTTGAGGAAGATGGCTCCAGCAGCAGCACGACGACGTGGTGATGGTGGAGCTGCAGTACTCCGTCAGGGCTTCGCCAAGCACTATGGAGGAGGAGGAGGTGTTGGAGAGGGAGAAGGAGGCAACCAAAGGCGTGGATGAAAAGCCCTCCTTCCCCCACTATATATAGGAGGGCCTAGGGGGGGCGCCGGCCCTAGGAGATCCAATCTCCTAGGGGGGCGGCGGCCAAGGGAGGTTTCCCTCCCCCCAAGGCACCTAGGGGTGCCTTCCACTTGTGGGACTCTTCCCCTTTTGGAACCCTAGGCGCATGGGCCTCTTGGGGTTGGTGACCTTGGCCCATGTAGGCCAAGGCGCACCCCCTACAGCCCATGTGGCCCCCCGGGGCAGGTGGCCCCACCCGGTGGACCCCCGGGACCCTTCCGGTGGTCCCGGTACAATACCGGTGACCCCGAAACTTGTCCCGATGGCCGAAACAACACTTCCTATATATAATTCTTTACCTCCGGACCACTCCGGAACTCCTCGTGACGTCCGGGATCTCATCCGGGACTCCGAACAACATTTGGGTTACTGCATATACATATCCCTACAACCCTAGCGTCACCGAACCTTAAGTGTGTAGACCCTACGGGTTCAGGAGACATGTAGACATGACCAAGACGACTCTCCGGTCAATAACCAACAGCGGGATCTGGATACCCATATTGGCTCCCACATACTCCACGATGATCTCATCGGATGAACCACGATGTCAAGGATTCAAGCAACCCCGTATACAATACCTTTTGTCAATCGGTATGTTACTTGCCCGAGATTCGATCGTCGGTATCCCAATACCTCGTTCAATCTCGTTACCGGCTAGTCACTTTACTCGTACCGTAATGCATGATCCCGTGACCAGACACTTGGTCACTTTGAGCTCATAATGATGATGCATTACCGAGTGGGCCCAGTGATACCTCTCCGTCATACGGAGTGACAAATCCCAGTCTTGATCCGTGTCAACCCAACAGACACTTTCGGAGATACCCGTAGTATACCTTTATAGTCACCCAGTTACGTTGTGACGTTTGGTATACCAAAGCACTCCTACGGTATCCGGGAGTTACATGATCTCATGGTCTAAGGAAAAGATACTTGACATTGGAAAAACTCTAGCAAACGTGCTATACGATCTTTATGCTATGTTTAGGATTGGGTCTTGTCCATCACATCATTCTCCTAATGATGTGATCTCTTTATCAATGACATCCAATGTCCATAGTCAGGAAACCATGACTATCTATTGATCAACGAGCTAGTCAACTAGAGGCTTACTAGGGACATGTTGGTGTCTGTTATTCACACATGTATTACGATTTCCGGATAATACAATTATAGCATGAATAAAGACAATTATCATGAACAAGGAAATATAATAATAATGCTTTTATTATTGCCTCTAGGGCATATTTCCAACAGTCTCCCACTTGCACTAGAGTCAATAATCTAGTTACATTGTGATGAATCAAACACCCATGGAATTCTGGTGTTGATCATGTTTTGCCCTAGGGAGAGGTTTGGTCAACGGATCTGCTACATTCAGGTCCGTATGTACTTTACAAATATCTATGTCTCCATCATGAACATTTTCACGAATGGAGTTGAAGCGACGCTTGATGTGCCTTGTCTTCTTGTGAAACCTGGGCTCCTTGGCAAGTGCAATAGCTCCAGTGTTGTCACAGAAGAGCTTGATCGGCCCCGACGCATTGGGTATGACTCCTAGGTCGGTGATGAACTCCTTCACCCAGATTGCTTCATGTGCTGCCTCCGAGGCTGCCATGTACTCCGCTTCACATGTAGATCCCGCCACGACGCTCTGCTTGCAACTGCACCAACTTACTGCCCCACCATTCAAAATATACACGTATCCGGTCTGTGACTTAGAGTCATCCAGATCTGTGTCGAAGCTAGCGTCGACGTAACCCTTTACGACGAGCTCTTCGTCACCTCCATAAACGAGAAACATTTCCTTAGTCCTTTTTAGGTACTTCAGGATATTCTTGACCGCTGTCCAGTGTTCCTTGCCGGGATTACTTTGGTACCTTCCTACCAAACTTACGGCAAGGTTTACATCAGGTCTGGTACACAGCATGGCATACATAATAGAACCTATGGCTGAGGCATAGGGGATGACACTCATCTCTTCTATACCTTCTGCCGTGGTCGGACATTGAGCTGAGCTCAATTTCATACCTTGTAACACAGGCAAGAACCCCTTCTTAGATTGATCCATATTGAACTTCTTCAATATCTTATCAAGGTATCTGCTTTGTGAAAGACCTATGAGGCGTCTTGATCTATCTATATAGATCTTGATGCCTAATATATAAGCAGCTTCTCCAAGGTCCTTCATTGAAAAACTCTTATTCAAGTAGGCCTTAATGCTGTCCAAGAGTTCTATATCATTTTCCATCAAAAGTATGTCATCTACATATAATATGAGAAATGCTACAGAGCTCCCACTCACTTTCTTGTAAACGCAGGCTTCTCCATAAGTCTGTGTAAACCCAAACGCTTTGATCATCTCATCAAAGCGAATGTTCCAACTCCGAGATGCTTGCACCAGCCCATAAATCGAGCGTCGGAGCTTGCACACCTTGTCAGCATTCTTAGGATCGATAAAACCTTCCGGCTGCATCATATACAATTCTTCCTTAAGGAAACCATTAAGGAATGCCGTTTTGACGTCCATTTGCCATATCTAATAATCGTAGAATGCGGCAATTGCTAACATGATTCGGACGGACTTTAGCTTCGCTACCAGTGAGAAAGTCTCATCGTAGTCAACCCCTTGAACTTGTCGATAACCCTTAGCGACAAGCCGAGCTTTATGGATGGTCACATTACCATCCGCGTCTGTCTTCTTCTTAAAGATCCATTTATTTTCTATGGCCCGCCGATCATCGGGCAAGTCAGTCAAAGTCCATACTTTTTTTTCATACATGGATCCTATCTCGGATTTCATGGCTTCTAGCCATTTGTCGGAATCCGGGCCCGCCATCGCTTCTTCATAGTTCGAAGGTTCACCATTGTCTAACAACATGATTTCCAAGACAGGGTTGCCGTACCACTCTGGTGCGGAACGTGTCCTTGTGGACCTTCGAAGTTCAGTAGCAACTTGATCTGAAGTTTCATGATCATCATCATTAACTTCCTCTCTAGTCGGTGCAGGCACCTCAGGAACATTTTCTTGAGTTGCGCCATTTTCCGGTTCAAGAGGTAATACTTCATCAAGTTCTACTTTCCTCCCACTTACTTCTTTCGAGAGAAACTCCTTCTCTAGAAAGGATCCATTCTTTGCAACAAAGATCTTGCCTTCGGATCTGAGGTAGAAGGTATACCCAACAGTTTCTTTAGGGTATCCTATGAAGACGCATTTTTCCGACTTGGGTTCGAGCTTTTCAGGTTGAAGTTTCTTGACATAAGCATCGCATCCCCAAACTTTTAGAAACGACAACTTAGGTTTCTTCCCAAACCATAATTCAAACGGTGTCGTCTCAACGGATTTCGACGGAGCCCTATTTAAAGTGAATGCGGCAGTCTCTAAAGCATAGCCCCAAAAAGATAGCGGTAAATTGGTAAGAGACATCATAGATCGTACCATATCTAATAGAGTGCGATTACGACGTTCGGACACACCATTACGTTGAGGTGTTCCAAGCAGCGTGAGTTGTGAAACTATTCCACATTTTCTTAAGTGTGTGCCAAATTCGTGACTCAAGTATTCTCCTCCGCGATCTGATCGTAGAAACTTGATTTCCCTGTCACGTTGATTCTCAACCTCACTCTGAAATTCCTTGAACTTTTCAAAGGTTTCAGACTTGTGTTTCATTAAGTAGATATACCCATATCTACTGAAGTCATCAGTGAGGGTGAGAACATAACGATAGCCACCGCGAGCCTCAACACTCATTGGACCGCACACATCAGTATGTATGATTTCCAATAAGTTGGTTGCTCGCTCCATTGTTCCTGAGAACGGAGTCTTGGTCATTTTACCCATGAGGCATGGTTCGCACGTGTCAAATGATTCATAATCAAGAGACTCTAAAAGTCCATCTGCATCGGGCTTCTTCATGCGTTTGACACCTATGTGACCAAGGCGGCAGTGCCACAAGTATGTGGGACTATCATTATCAACCTTACATCTTTTGGTACTCACACTATGAATATGTGTAGCATTACGCTCGAGATTCATTAAGAATAAACCATTCACCATAGGAGCATGACCATAAAACATATCTCTCATATAAATAGAACAACCATTATTCTCGGATTTAAATGAGTAGCCATCTCGAATTAAACGAGATCCCGATACAATGTTCATGCTCAAAGCTGGCACTAAATAACAATTATTAAGGTTTAAAACTAATCCCGAAGGTAAATGAAGAGGCAGCGTGCCGACGGCGATCACATCGACCTTGGAACCATTCCCGACGCGCATCGTCACCTCGTCCTTCGCCAGTCTCCGCTTATTCCGAAGCTCCTGCTTTGAGTTACAAATGTGAGCAACTGCACCGGTATCAAATACCCAGGAGCTACTACGAGTACTGGTAAGGTACACATCAATTACATGTATATCACATATACCTTTTGTTTTGCCGGCCTTCTTGTCCGCTAAGTATTTGGGGCAGTTTCGCTTCTAGTGACCACTTCCCTTGCAATAAAAGCACTCAGTCTCGGGCTTGGGTCCATTCTTTGGCTTGCCGGGCGCGGCAACTCCCTTGCCGTCCTTCTTGAAGTTCTTTTTACCCTTGCCCTTCTTGAACTTAGTGGTTTTATTGACCATCAACACTTGATGTTCCTTCTTGACTTCTCCCTCTGCTGATTTCAGCATAGCAAATACTTCAGGAATGGTCTTTTCCATCCCCTGCATATTGAAGTTCATCACACAGCTCTTGTAGCTCGGTGGAAGCGACTGAAGGATTCTGTCAATGACCGCGTCATCCGGGAGATTGACTCCCAGCTGAGTCAAGCGGTTATGTAACCCAGACATAGTGAGTATGTGCTCACTGACAGAACTATTTTCCTCCATCTTACAGCTGAAGAATTTGTCGGAGACTTCATATCTCTCAACCCGGGCATGAGCTTGAAAAACCATTTTCAGCTCTTCGAACATCTCATATGCTCCATGTCTCTCAAAATGCTTTTGGAGCCCCGGCTCTAAGCTGTAAAGCATGCCGCACTGAACGAGGGAGTAGTCATCGGTACGTGCCTGCCAAGCGTTCATAACGTCTTGTTCTGCAGGGAGAATAGGTGCGTCACCCAGCGGTGCTTGTAGGACATAATCTTTCTTGGCAGCTATGAGGATGATCCTCAGGTTCCGGACCCAGTCTGTATAGTTGCTACCATCGTCTTTCAGCTTGGTTTTCTCTAGGAACACGTTGAAGTTGAGGACAACGTTGGCCATTTGATCTACAAGACATATTGTAAATATTTAGACTAAGTTCATGATAATTAAGTTCATCTAATCAAATTATTCAATGAACTCCCACTTAGATAGACATCCCTCTTCTAGTCATCTAAGTATAACATGATCCGAGTCAACTAGGCCGTGTCCGATCATCATGTGAGACGGACTAGTCAACGTCGGCAAACATCTTCATGTTGATCGTATCTTCTATACGACTCATGCTCGACCTTTCGGTCTTCTGTGTTCCGAGGCCATGTCTATACACATGCTAGGCTCGTCAAGTCAACCTAAGTGTTTGCATGTGTAAATCTGTCTTACACCCGTTGTATGTGAACGTTAGAATCTATCACACCCGATCATCACGTTGTGCTTCGAAACAACGAACTGTCGCAACGGTGCACAGTTAGGGGGAACACTTTCTTGAAATTATTATGAGGGATCATCTTATTTACTACCGTCGTTCTAAGTAAACAAGATGCTAAACATGATAAACATCACATGTAATCAAATAATAATAGTGACATGATATGGCCAATATCACATAGCTCCTTTGATCTCTATCTTGGGGCTCCATGATCATCTTGTCACCGGCTTGACACCATGATCTCCATCATCATGATCTCCATCATCGTGTCTCCATGAAGTTGCTCACCAACTATTACTTCTACTACTATGGCTAACGTGTTTAGCTATAAAGTAAAGTAATTTACATGGCGTTTCTCAATGACACGCAGGTCATATAAAAAATAAAGACAACTCCTATGGCTCCTGCCAGTTGTCATACTCATCGACATGCAAGTCGTGATTCCTATTACAATAGCATGAACATCTCATACATCACATATAGATCATTCATCATTCATCACAACCTTGGCCATATCATATCACAAAGCACTTGCTGCAAAAACAAGTTAGACGTCCTCTAATTGTTGTTGCAAGTTTTACGTGGCTGAATTAGGGTTCTAGCAAGAACGTTTTCTTACCTACGTGAAAGCCACAACGTGATTTGCCAACTTCTATTTACCCTTCTTAGGACCCTTTTCATCGAATCCGCTCCAACTAAAGTAGGAGAGACAGTCACCCGCCAGCCACCTTATGCAACTAGTGCATGTTTGTCGGTGGAACCGGTCTCACGTAAGCGTACGTGTAAGGTTGGTCCGGGCCGCTTCATCCCACAATACCGTTGAAGCAAGATAAGACTAGTAGCGGCAAGAAAGTTGACAACATCTACGCCCACAACCAATTGTGTTCTACTCGCGCAAGAAGAACTACGCACAGACCTAGCTCATGATGCCACTGTTGGAGAACGTTGTAGAAAACAAAATTTTTCCTATGGTTTCACCAAGATCCATCTATGAGTTCATCTAGCAACGAGTGATCGGATGCATCTACATACCTTTATAGATCGCGAGCGGAAGCATTCAAAGAACGGGGATGAGGTAGTCGTACACGACGTGATCCAAATCACCGGAGATCCTAGCGCCGAACGGACGGCACCTCCGCGTTCAACACACGTACGGTCAGCGTAACGTCTCCTTCTTCTTGATCCAGCAAGAGGGAAGAAGAGGTTGAGGAAGATGGCTCCAGCAGCAGCACGACGGCGTGGTGATGGTGGAGCTGCAGTACTCCGTCAGGGCTTCGCCAAGCACTATGGAGGAGGAGGAGGTGTTGGAGAGGGAGAAGGAGGCAACCAAAGGCGTGGATGAAAAGCCCTCCTTCCCCCACTATATATAGGAGGGCCTAGGGGGGCCCCGGACCTAGGAGATCCAATCTCCTAGGGGGGTGGCGGCCAAGGGAGGTTTCCCTCCCCCCAAGGCACCTAGGGGTGCCTTCCACTTGTGGGACTCTTCCCCTTTTGGAACCCTAGGCGCATGGGCCTCTTGGGGCTGGTGCCCTTGGCCCATGTAGGCCAAGGCGCACCCCCTACAGCCCATGTGGCCCCCCGGGGCTGGTGGCCCCACTCGGTGGACCCCCGGGACCCTTCCGGTGGTCCCGGTACAATACCGGTGACCCCGAAACTTGTCCCGATGGCCGAAACAGCACTTCCTATATATAATTCTTTACCTCCAGACCATTCCGGAACTCCTCGTGACGTCCGGGATCTCATCCGGGACTCCGAACAACATTCGGGTTACTGCATATACATATCCCTACAACCCTAGCATCACCGAACCTTAAGTGTGTAGACCCTACGGGTTCGGGAGACATGCAGACATGACCAAGACGACTCTCCGGTCAATAACCAACAGCGGGATCTGGATACCCATGTTGGCTCCCACATACTCCACGATGATCTCATCGGATGAACCACGATGTCAAGGATTCAAGCAACCCCGTATACAATACCTTTTGTCAATCGGTATGTTACTTGCCCGAGATTCGATCGTCGGTATCCCAATACCTCGTTCAATCTCGTTACCGGCTAGTCACTTTACTCGTACCGTAATGCATGATCCCATGACCAGACACTTGGTCACTTTGAGCTCATAATGATGATGCATTACCGAGTGGGCCCAGTGATACCTCTCCGTCATACGGAGTGACAAGTCCCAGTCTTGATCCGTGTCAACCCAACAGACACTTTCGGAGATACCCGTAGTATACCTTTATAGTCACCCAGTTACGTTGTGACGTTTGGTATACCCAAAGCACTCCTACGGTATCCGGGAGTTACACGATCTCATGGTCTAAGGAAAAGATACTTGACATTGGAAAAACTCTAGCAAACGAACTATACGATCTTTATGCTATGTTTAGGATTGGGTCTTGTCCATCACATCATTCTCCTAATGATGTGATCTCGTTATCAATGACATCCAATGTCCATAGTCAGGAAACCATGACTATCTGTTGATCAACGAGCTAGTCAACTAGAGGCTTACTAGGGACATGTTGGTGTCTGTTATTCACACATGTATTACGATTTCCGAATAATACAATTATAGCATGAATAAAGACAATTATCATGAACAAGGAAATATAATAATAATGCTTTTATTATTGCCTCTAGGGCATATTTCCAACAGAAACTCCTTTATCTTTGCACGTTAAAGTTTTGCAACCTATGATAAATGCCAATGCTTTGAGTGTTGAGTTGAGCTAATTGGCACTGATTAAATAAACTAATACCTCTCTTTAAGCAAGACTACTATGTTGCTAACTTTACCCATTAAGATAATGAGGGTGCTTCTATTTGTTAGTGTATGTTTCATCAACTAGTCCCACTATTATAGTAATCTCACTCTCTCAATATATGTGCCAACAGGGTTGCTTGATTTTGGTGGAACTGCATAAAAACTTTGGGTGCTTCATTGCCTCGACAGCTTCCGTCCTTTCCTGTCAGTCGCTAATCTCCGCTTGCTTTCTTCCTTTGCTGTCAGTCGCTTGGCTTATCTCGGCTTCGAGTCAAAGGAAATAGTAATTGATATGCTACCTCACATAGGTTGGTACTGGTCTTTATCCTGATTATTGTGCCTGTCATATGTATTGGTAATTTGGTATTGTGCTACTGTTTGCCGATTTCATAAAGGAGTAATTTGGAGCCTGAACTCGCAGGCAAATCATTACATCGGGTGATTTCAGTAGAACTGCACAAAATGATCAGATGGACAGGTACTTATGCTGCTGCTATGTACTCCAAAGTTCACTCAAACAAGTATCGATGTTGACAAGAAGTGCATATATTCATTCGAGTATCAACCGGCGTCAACCAATTGTCAAACTCCAAGTATTAGGAGAGTGAACGCCAAAAATATTGCTTGGTGCATAGCCCAGAAAAACGCAGTCCAGTCTTTGGTCCCAACTTGTGCCTTTTGGTTATCGGCACATATGGTAGCAAACTATATGGCATAGAGTCTAAAGATTCCAGACAAGTTGGTTAACGCGTATATTCATCTGGCACTTAATCAGTCTGCACGCCAAGGATGCTCCATTTCAGTTGAACTGCACAAAAAATTTGGGTGGTTCATTTTCTCAACCGCCTTCTTTCTCGTCTGCAATGTAGAATTTTGGCGAGATACAGGACCAAGATGAGCCAGTAAACTAGTTGGATGAAAGTAGTGGCCAAGTTGCACAAACCTTCCTCAGCACGAGGCCACTATTTGAGGATAAACCTACATGCAAAGTTCAGATTGTCTGTGCTGCCTCTTATGTACTCGAAAGTTTACTCGTACAAGAACTAATTTTAGCAAGAAGTACCTCCGATTGAACACCATTTACCAGTCTGTACCCTAGGTAATTAAAGTTCGTCCATGAATCATATCGGCTGTGATCTAAATCATTTGGATGCATAAACATACTGAACATGTGTATATCTGAATCTTTTTGTGAATTATGTATGAATATTGTCGTGCGATCTATCAATCATTTGGATGCATAGATATGCTGAGCTTGTGTATATATGAATCTTTTGAGTTGTTGATACTTGATAGTGAATGTTGGCTATGAATATGAATGTGTCCTGTGAACCTGAGTTTGATATGAATGTTTACCTTTTCTGTTGTATTTGTGTGTGAACTTGTTAGTATGCCTATTGTGGGGTATAAAACGCAGGTCTCTTATAAAAGTAATGGTGTGTCCAATTTATGTTTTCCCTTCTAACCACATTATATATATTTCTATTATTACTATTATCATATATTTTATAGAGACTTATATATACATTATAAAAAGATCCCACATGTTCTTAACTTATAAAAGTAAATATTTAACGGAAGTTGGCAAGGAAAATTCTGGTTGTTTTTGACTCACACGCAAGAAAAATCCTGGTGATTGCGTACAAAAGCTTGCGAAGATTTTAAGGACCAATTTAATAATAACGCGCTCATTTTTATTTTGAGAAATAACTCGCTAATTTCTTAAAAAAAATTATATATATATATATATAATGTGCCTCTCCAGTTTATTCTTTGATATTAATTGCTTCTTCTGACATAACATTATATATATAACGAGCCCACCTAATACATGTATTTCAACGAAGTGCAAATGGGCTGGGATTTCTTAGAAAATATAAATGGGCCTGATTGACGCGAAATTATTTGTTCACCCGGCCCAGCAAATGGACTGTACATTATAGAAAACATGGGTTAAATATATGCCACATTTTTGAAGGCTGACATGTGGGCCAATAGGTCGAAGCCTACGAAGAGCGTTGTCAACTTGGTCAACAAATGATTGTGTCATCAACAGCCATTGGATTTATATCCAACGGCCGGCATGCACCTTCAATCTCTCGTCTTCTTCCTCCAGCGTCGTCCGGACCATCGGGTCCGGCCTCCGGCGGCTAGCGGCTCTGCTTAGCACGCATCGCTGTGAAGCGCTACCCCACCGCCGGCCAGACTATCCCTCCACCCCTCGACACCTCCTGTTATTCTCCACAGACTACAGCCCCACGCCGCAACAGAACCAGTTATAACCCTTCTCCTCCTCTCAATCTGTGACTCCACTGCCGCGTTTTCCCATCTCCAAGTCGTTCCCATCCGGGGCCTCGCCGTCGTCCACCGCCTCGCTGTGTTCGGTGCGGCGTGGTCAACAAACGAGAGTCATCGGAAGAGGACTGTACGTGGAGAGCCTGACGGCTGGGACCCACGAGGTCCATGGTCGCACGCAAGGAAAGTTCCTCCTTATTAAGATGAAAAAAATGTTTACTCCACCTGACAGCTGGGACCCATCGGCTATATCTTCGCACGGAAGGAAGTGCCTCCTTGTTTTGCAAAAAAAATTATTCATCCCGTTGACAGCTGGGACCCGTCAGATTTGGTGACTGACTTGTGGGCCTACTAAGCAGACATGTACGCACGGCTTTGTCAACTTAATCAACAAATGATTCTAGCAGCTGGACCATTGGATGTTAATCCAATAGCCGTGCTCCTTCTTCAACCTTTATTCTTGCTCCTGTCTCCCATGGGCGGCACCGCGGCTGTGCTGCCGCGCACCCGAACCAGTGAGTTTCCCACTCCTCTCCATCTGCGACTCCATCTGCGACTCCACTGCCCCGTCTTCCCCATCTCCGGGTCGTTCCAGTCTGGGTGCACTCGGCATGGTGTGGTCAACGTGGTCAACAACCGAGAGTCATCGGAACATGACTGTATGTCAGAGGCTGACAGTGGGGACGCACCACGCCCATGGACGCATGCATGCAATGGAACACGACGAGGTCAACGTGGTCAAGGAACGACTTCCATCGGAAGTATACTGTACGTGGAGAGTCTCAGCTGGGTCCACGGCCGCAGCAAGTAAGTGCCTCCTTATTATGCGGAAAATAATGATTCCTCCAACTGACAGTAGGGACCCACTGGACGGGCCATCGTATTTTGTGAAAAAAAACGTTTGCTCCCTGACTGCTGGGACCCACCTGACGGGCCACCGTATTTCGCGAAAAACGTCCCCCCGCAGTCAGCTCGGACCCACCGGAAGTGCCTCCTTATTACGCACAAAAAAATAAATACTCCCCCGGCTAGCTGGGACCCACCTTGGTGGGAGGCTGACTTGTGGGCCTACTAAGTTGACGAGGATGAAGGGCTTTGTCAACTTAGTCAATATGAACGATTCTAGCTCCAGTGACCATACGATGTCCATCCAACGGCCGTAGTGCTTCTTCAACCTATGGTCTTCTTGCTCCAGCCGCCAAAAGCAGCGCCGGTCGTGACGCATGCTCTTGCCTCCCGTGGCCGGCTGTGCTGCCGCGGAGGCCTCATCGCCCCCTACTATTCCCACCGCTGGCCAGGCCTTGCGGCGACGGCAGCCTCACACCGCAGACGAACCAGTGAACCCTCGTACTCCTCTTCGCGCGGGATTCCACTGCCGCGTCTTCCCCGGCTCTGCGTCGTCCCCTTCCTAGGCCTCACCGTCGTCCACCGCCGTGGTGCTCTCCGCGCGGCATGGTCAACGTGGTCAAGAAACGACTTCCATTGGAAGAGTACTGTACGTGGAGAGGCTGACAGCTGGGTCCACGGCCACAGCCCAGTTTTTTTGTGATTTGCCAAGTAAGTCGCTTTTGTCAGGCCTGTTGGGCTGCAAATCTTTCAAGACGAGGAGAGCTTTCATTCGGCTAGCCGAGAAAATGGCCCATCAGTAATGAGAAATGGGTTGTACATTTTTAAAACACATCAAACCGACAATTAGTTTCAAATATCTTTTTTCATTTCGAGATTTTAAATTACATTAATTTTTATGCATGGAGAATTTGTTGGACTTTATATTGATATACATTTATTTTTCAAAATCAGTTTGAATGTGAGTCGAAATTTCGGGATTAAAAATAGTTCAGACCACACCGAAATATGCAAAATTTCGTATAATTTTTTAACCGTGGCCACAATATGGGTTGTAATGCTAACAAAAAGAATATGGGCTCCAAAAAAACCTTAATAGTTAGCAAATGGGCTGTAAATTATTAGAAATAATGACAGATGGGCTGTATGCTGTTTTCCACAAATTTGAGGCTTTCCTAAAAAAAGGTTGACGCACAAGCAGTGACTGTTGGATGGCCATCCAACGCCCGTCGTGTTTTTTCAAGCTCTGCTCTTCCTGCTCCAGCCGCTCAAACAAGCGCCGGCGGGACTGCCTGCTCCCTCCTCCCCGCGGCTGGCTCTGCTGCTGCACAGGCCTCACCGCCCCACTGTACTCCCATCCTTGGCCTAGCCATCCCTGTACTCACCCACACCTGCTGTTATTCTCCGGCGACGGCAGACGAACCAGTAAAGCCTCCTACAGTCGTACTCCCCTCCGCGTGGGAAACAACTGCCGAGTCTTCCCTGCCTCCGTATCGTTCCCTTCCTAGGCCTCGCCGTCGTCCACCACCCTGGTGCTCTCGGCGCGGCCTGGTCAACATGGTCAACGACCGACATGCATCTGAAGTGGACTGTACGTGGAGAGGCCGACAACTGGGTCCACGGCCGCATGCAAGGAAATGCCTCCTTATTACGCGCAAAATAATGATTCCTCCACCTGACATCAGGGACCCACCGAAAGGGCCTCTGTATTTCGCGAAAAAACATTACCGCCGCTGACAGCTTGGACCCACCAGCTATATCTTCGCACGCAAGGAAGTGCCTCCTTATTACGCATAAAAAAAAAGAATACTCCCCATGTTAGCTGGGACCCAGTATAGTGGTAGGCTGACTTGTGGGCCTACTAAGTTGACGGGGACGAAGGGCTTTGTCAACTTAGTCAATATGCACGATTCTAGCTCCAGTGACCGTACGATGTCCATCCAACGGTCGTAGTGCTTCTTCAACCTCTGGTCTTCTTGCTCCAGCCGCCCAAACCAGCGCCGGTCGTGCCTCGTGCTCCTGCCTCCCATGGCCGGCTGCAATGCGGCGGAGGCCTCACCGCCCCTACTACTCCCACCGCTGGCCAGGCCATCCCTCTACTCACCCACACCCCCTGTTATTCTGCGGCGACGACAGCCTCACACCGCAGCGAACCAGTGAACCCTCGTACTCCTCTACGCGTGGGCATCCACTGTCGTGTCTTCCCCGGCTCCATGTCGTCCCCTTCCTAGGCCTCGCCGTCGTCCACCGCCCTGGTGCTCTCGGCGCGGCGTGGTCAACGTGGTCAAGGAACGACTTCCATCGGATGTGGACTGTATGTGGAGAGGCTAACAGCTGGGTCCACGGCCGCAGCAAGGAAGTGCCTCCTTATTACGTGCAAAATAATTATTCCTCCACCTGACAGCGGGGACCCACCGAACGTGCCACCATATTTCACGAAAAAACGTTTGCCCCTGACTGCTGGGACCCACCAGCTACATCTTCGCACGCAAGGAAGTGCGTCCGGGCAAAAAAATGATTCGCCCCCCTGACTGCTAGGACCCACCAGCTACATCTTCGCAGGCAAGGAAGTGCCTGACAGTCGGGACCCACCTGGTCGAAGCGTACGTAGCGTTGTCATTCTGGTCGCGAACGCGTACGTACATATATACTGGTGATGTAGAGGCGAGCACGTGTCGTAGTAGAGGCGCGTACGTGTCGTAGTAGAGGCACACATGTAGCATGTACATGTACGTACAACGGCCAGGGTGCAAGAAAGAAAATACGGCCACGTATTTGTACATACGGGCGGGGTCTCGAACGCCTACTCGCGCATACATACGGCCAAGGCTCGTGTACATGGCTGGGTCGGAATGAGAAACAGCATTGTCGTCGTGTTCATGGGGAGGCAACGGAATGCGTCGTGTTCATAGGGAGGCAACAGAATGCGTCGTGTTCATGGGGAGGCAATGGAATGCGTCGTGTTCATCGGGAGGCAACGGAACGCGTGGGAGCCAACCGGCTGGGTCGGAACGGAATGCGTGGTCGTGTTCATCGGGAGGGCTTGGACGGAACAGGCGATGGAAACGAGCCCTGACGTACCGCACAACGGAGGAAACGGACCTCCTACGTTCGGAATGGGGTCCTATTGATCGGGAGGGGTGTGGCATACCGCAAAACGGAGGAAACAGACCTTCTACGGTCGAAAAGGGGGTCTTGTTGATCGGGAGGGGTGTGGCGTACCGCAAAACGGACGAAACAGACCTCCTATGGTCGATACGGGGGTCCTGTTAATCGAGAGGGGTGTGGCGTACCGCAAAACGGACGAAACGAACCTCCTACGGTCGAAACGGGGGTCCTGTTCATTGGGAGGGGTGTGGTGTACCGCAAAACGGGACTCCACGGGATACTGTTCATCTTCACCGTCGACCTCCTCCAGCCTCCACGGGCTACCGTCGACCTCCTCCAGCCTCCACCGTGCGCTACTCCACCGGCTACTGTTCAACCACCCCTCCACGGGCACCCCTCCACCATCTACTATTCATCCAGCCCTCCACACCACGGGGTCCTGTTCAACCACCCCTCCACCGTCTACTGTTCATCCAGCCCTCCACCACACCACGGGGTCCTGTTCATCCAGAGGCAACGCCACCGCTCACTGTTCATCCAACCCCCCCCCCCCCCCCCCCGCAATGCTCATTGTTCATCCCAGAGGCAGCATCGATCGGCTTCGGTTAGCAGCAGTAGCGAAGGAATCGCTCGATCGGGTTCAGTTAACAGCCATCGATCGATCGCTCGGGTTCAGTAACGCGTAGTCTGCAGTGCAATCACTCGGGTTCAGTTAGAGCCCAATGCCTCGCTCGGGTTCAGTTAGAGCCAACGCCTTGCACACACGCGCGTACGTGTACGAGAGAAACGCGCATCGCTCGGCCCCCGACCTCCCACCGTAACCGGGAACTCCTCGAAATTTTCCTCGCCCTCGCTTCTACCATGGTTTTTTCCATCATGGACGACCCAAGGAATGTCATCCAGCTGCGTCTCCGGCCCGCCCAGGATGAAAAGCCCATTTTCTGTCATGATTTTTTGTCATAGAAGTAGGAGCCCACCACATCTATGATGATAGCGGGTTTTGTCACAATTATCATCATAGAAGTGTCATATGTATGACAGAAAAAAAATTCGTTCGGCCCAAAATGTCACGGATGTGTCTTTTTTTTGTAGTGAAGGGGTTGGACTGGGGATCAGTTGACGAGGTGCGGACTCTGCAAAGTTGCATCGGAAGCCTTATTGAGAAGGATATCGATATTGTCAACCTTATTCAGGTAATGCTGGTCCGCCGGACCCCGCCGAGCCAGCGACGGCCTCTCCGCTTGTGGGAGTTTAACCCAGAAGGGCCACAGACTCTTCAGCACTTCTTCGGCACTACGCACGAAGGAATGTGGAAATTATTCTCCGGGAGACGAAAATAAGGGCCGGACACCACCGAAGATACCGGCTTAGACTGTAACCATCCGGACACCCCGGTAAGTACTCGTCCGTCGAACACCTCATAATCAGATATTCTGTGGTAAGACACTGAGCAAACCATCTTTTTCTAGGGCTGGATAAAGAAAGTGGAATGGATTAGGTGTCCAGCCCCTCTTCCCGAAGACTCAGCATACCCTGTGTTAACAAGGATGCTGGCACCGGCACCGTATCAGGCGCCGGCAGGGGAGGGCAAGGTGGAGAGTGAGAAGACCCGGGTGACCTTTGTTTCAGAGGTAAATTAGATACCGAGTCTAGAGAAATCGACATTTCCTCACCCTAAGACGAAGGCGAAAGAGAAGCCAGTATCCCTTCTCCCTTCAGGAAGAAAAGGGCCGCCTCCGAAGGTTGGGAGGGGCGGTCTCCTAAGAGAGGCAAGATGCTACCATCGAGCGGCTCGGGATGGGAAGGCGACGCCAGTGAACAGCTCCGTCTTGAGGACAAGCCCTCAACCAAATGGTAAGTGAATCCAGGGTGCTTTGATAGCGTCCCGCTTCTTTCCTGTTATCGAAGAGATACGTAACGTGCCTATGTATTTTTACAGTTCGGCACAGAGTTTTTCTGGGCAATCCTCTTCTTCTGGAGATCTCCTCCCAGGGATGATGGAAAGCGAGACGCCTCCCCCGACCTCCTCTCCCAATAAGGCAGACGACTCCGAAGTGTCATCTCGGAGGGTTCTTCTTGATCAACAAGAGGTGCAGGGGATGAAGGAGGCAGTACCCGAAGGTGGACCTCCAGTCGTTCGGGATTCGGGGACCAATAATGAAGGCCCTGGACTGTTTGGTTTTCAGCCAACGATGATTCTGGAGATGGGTGAACGGGTTCCTTCAAAGGATGGTTGCGCTCCTTCAGCAGCTTCCGGAGACCCGGCGGCGCCGGATATCTTGAGGGATATGTTGCGAAAAGCATCTGTCTCAGGGGAAGACCGTACCTTGATGGGTACGGTGGTTGAGAAGATTCTGTCCGCGAAGAGCGGATTGAATGAAGCCTTCATGAGACTGCTAAGAGGCTGCGAGTTTTGTAATGTAATATTTTCAACTATATTTTATTTGCAAAGATGCACCTGTGTATAGGTAGTAGCCCTTGAGACTCGGGTTGGCTTCCCATGGGAGGCGAACGGAGGATCAAGAAGAAATACTCAAGGACTAATCTGATTAACTAGAACACAGGCTGCTTCCCCCTGGCTACTTCCCAAACTACGGATATTGCCGAGATGCAGTGGAAGCTTGTGTGGCAGGGGATGCCATTGCGTTAATCAATATGTGTCTTGACGAGTCGCAAGGTATGTATATGGGGCAGTCCCTTCACATACATTCCTATGATATAAGCATGACGCTGAAGGTTATATACTGGAATATGCATGGCTGCAGATGTGCTGCCGCCATTGAAACTCTTTGGGCAGAACTGGCCCGGGCCAAGGAGCAGGCCCGGTTTAGTAATGCGGCTGCCGAAAAGGCATCAACTGAGTTAAAGGCCAAATAAGCTGCTCGGCGCCAAGACGAGGAGAAGATATCCACGATGGCGCTCGAATTAAAAAATGTTGCTAGCCGCTGTGAACTTCTTGAGAAGGAAAATGAAGCCAAAATGGCTGAACTTGACAGGGCCTTACAAGAGGCGAGAGAAGCGCGGTCTGAATCCAGAGCAGCCCGTGAGGAGATTCGGCAAGCTGGGGAGATTTGCGGCCGGTAAGTTCTTTTTGCTATAGACTAAGTTCGGCGATCTGAACTATGCTCAGCTTAACCAAGTGTGGAGTTCTCCGGACGAGTTTTAAGACTTGCCGAAGAGTTCTTCCGATGCGACGCAGTTTTACCAAGCACGAGAGGGGTATGCAACGGAGAAGCTTTTCTGGTCACAATTTGGCGCATCGAAGCGCCCTCTGTTGCTAAATGAACAGATGTCCCAATGGGCCGAGCTTCATAGGATATCCGACTCTGCCATGAAGAATGTCATAATCCGGTTTTGGCCAACTGAGCATGTTCCGAACAGCTACTTCGGCTTGGTGCATCGGCTTGTTGATGCGGTGCCATGTATCGACGCTGTGAAGCGGTCGGTGTGCACTGAGGGTGCGCGGATGGCCTTTGCCCGAGTCAAGACATTCTGGGGGAAGATGAAGGCCATCGAAGTTGCGGCGAAGAGTCCACACAAGGGCAAGGACCGTTACGCACTGGAGCATTATTTTGAAGACGTCTTAGAGGCCGCCTGCTTAATAGAGGGTCAATGCTCGAAAGACATAATATTCGAGTGAGGTGTATGTGAATTGTAAAAGACAATTTTATAGTTAATCTATTTTTATGTTCTGCTCAAAAGCTTGTGTTCCTCCTGTGCGGCCGTTTTAATATAATCTGAAAGTTTTCCAGTCATTGGATTCAGCCCCCTCGTAGGAAGTACGGGGGTGTTCGAAAAAGCATGTGATCACTCTTGACCCAACGTCTTGTTCCATGAAGGAGGTGATAATGCGGTGAACCAGGAAATCATACTATAGGGCGTTAACACTTTCACTTAGCCATAGGAGTTTTATAGGGGGGGGGCTATGATATAGCCTCTGGTATGTGTACAACTTATTCCAATATGGTGCGTTACATATATGACCTGAAGAAAAAAGGGTCCTTCGTGTGATACGGAGGGAATCACGACAGATTCTAATAAGTCATCGAGTGGTTGACTAGCTCTCGCAGCATCATGACAGTCGGTTTTTGGCTTTCTTTACTGAGGTTCTTGACCAGATGAACTGGAAGCACAATCGCAGTAGTTCTCCCTTTACTACCCTAGCTGATAGAGCGGAACGTAAGGTAGCAAGCACAGGAGCCGGACAACCCAACCATTGACCTAAGACATGATTCGGAGCTGATGCATATAAGGCCAAACTCATGATGCCGAAGTACACTGTAAAGCTGTTCGAACTTTGTTGGCAACTCATTTGTTCCCATACCGAGCCCCTGGCAGGTTATGCCGAGGTATATCTGTGAAACAACCATAGGAGCCATATTCATTGGCGAAAATACACGAATGATTAATTCGGATAATGTTTACTGGGACATGAGCGATATGCCAATGATTACTTTATATATATATAAAGACCACAACCCCGGCTATTTGACATGCCCGGGGTCGAAGGCGGAGGAAAAAGGCATATTACAGGCTCAAAATAAAGAGTGCGGTCTACAAAAAGTTATTTTGGACCTCCTGTCGCACGTCTGCGCCGCCTGTCCTCGGCGAGGGGAATCCTTGACGGAAGTAGCCCCTTAGGTGAGCGTACGGATCCGAACTCCGATAGAGTCAGTTTTAGATGTTTGTCCTTTGAGTCACCTGTTTTTGAGAGATAATGAAGAAAGAAATAAAAAAGAAAGTAGATAAAAAATGTTACGGGAATGCTTGCAGGCTTGTTCGTATTGTGCTTCCGCCAATGCCCGTGGTATCTTGAGTGCGTAGTGATGTATGCGCGGTACAAATTTTGCGGGTATATGAGGTGGGCGGTGGAAGCCGAACTGCTATTTCCGCTCTGGGATTGGTCAATCCTTGGGGGGAAATTGCTTCTGACCCCCGGTATTTGGTTGGTGAACCTCTCCGTCGTCCCTATTGCCTGGCGGCCTCCTCCCCTTGTGTTCGGCGTTGAGCTTGCCTGCCTTCTTGAAGACCCAACAGCTTCTATTGGTATGATTAGCTGGTTTATCGGGGTGGCCGTGAATCTGGCAGGGTCGGTCCAATATCCTGTCTAGGTTGGATGCTTCATCTCGGTTCACCTTGAATGGCTTTTTCCGTTGACCGGATTTGGGATTGCTGAATCCGGCGTTGACCGATGTGTCGCGTGATCTTTCATTATCATTGCGACTGTTGTGTTTGCTTCGTCGTGGCTTGCCATTGCCGTCTCGGATTTCGGAAGTGCCCGAGTCACTGGCGTTGTTGCTTCTACGAGCGAGCCAGCTGTCTTCTCCCACGCAAAAGCGGGTCATTAGAGCGGTAAGAGCTGTCATGGAATTAGGTACTTCTTGACCGAGGTGGCGTGCAAGCCATTCATCCCGAAAGCTGTGTTTGAAGGCCGCAATGGCTTCCGCGTCCGGACAGTCAACGATTTGGTTCTTTTTAACTAAAAACCTAGTCCAGAGCTTCCTGGCTGACTCTTCGGGCTGCTGGACAATGTGACTTAAGTCATCGACATCTGGTGGCCGGACATATGTTTCTTTGAAGTTGTCGCGAAAGGCGTCTTCCAAATCTTCCCAGCTGCCAATAGAATTTTTCGGCAGACTGTTTAACCAGTACCAAGCTGGTCCTTTGAGTTTTAGTGGCAGGTATTTGATGGTGTGAAGGTCATCTCCACGGGCCATGTTGATATGGAGGAGGAAGTTCTCGATCCATACTGCAGGATCCGTTGTTCCGTCGTATGATTCGATATTCATGGGTTTGAACCCGTCTGGGAATTCATGCTCCATTACTTCGTCTGTGAAGCAAAGAGGGTGTGCGGCGCCTCTATGTTGGGCCACACTGCGACATACCTCCGATGGAGTCCATTTGCGGTTTTCGGCCCGGGCGTGGCTAGGTTTGTCACGTTCGAATAGGATGCCATCATCGCGTGTCGAGGCACGTCCTCACGATCCGTAGATCGATCTTACATGTCCTGCTCTACTTTCCAAGTCCTTTCGAAGGTCGTATGTACAACCCCTAGCTATTTTATTCTTGCCTTTACAGCGAGGTAGGGCGATCTGGTGTTCGGCTTGAGTTGCTACTTTATCCGGACCAAGTTGTGATTGGCCTGCCGCATTGTGCGATGATGGTACGGGCTCAAGTGCCTCGTCATCGAACTGAGGTAGCAATCTACACTTCGGGTAGCTTTTGGCTGGGCCACTAAGGCCGTATTCTTTAGCGGCCAGGACTTCGGTCCATCTATCATTGAGCACATCTTGGTCCGCTTGAAGCTGCAACTGCTTCTTTTTCAGGCTTCTTGCAGTGGCTATTAGCCTGCGTTTGAAGCACTCCTGCTCGATAGGTTCTTCAGGCACAATGAAATCCTCGTTGCCGAGGCTCTCCTCTTCCTCGGAGAGCGGAAGATAATTACTGTCCTCCGAGTCTCTGTGTATGGCCTATTCATCAGGGCTAACTTGCCCATTTTCCTGTTCCTCCTGTTCGGAGGTTACCTTGATGGGATCTTCGTTGTTTTCAGCATCGTCCGAAGTATTTTTTTTTCGGTGCCTCTATTGCAGTCTTTGGAACGACGTGACTTAGAGCAGCATCGAGGAAGCTGGCGCTTGGGCTGTCTCTCAGGACATTTATCCTCAACTGGATCCTCTTTGTCATCGTCGTTAGTTTTTTCAGGCGTGTCCACCATGTATACGTCATAGGAGGGAGTGGCCGTCCGTCGTCCAATGAATGGAGGGTTTTGTTCTTGCTCCTTGTCGGCATCATCTTCTGTAGTGATGATGTCTTCAGAGCCGTAGTCAAGCATGTCGGTTACGTCCTCGACAGTGGCTATGAAGTGGGTGGCGGGTGGGAAGCAAAATTCTCCATCATCAGCCTCTAGTTTGAACCGTACATAGTTTGACTGTGAGTCCCCCACCAAGGACAAGTTTTTTAATGAGTTCAGCACATCACCCAAGGGTGAGTGCTGGAAGATGTCTGCAGCGCTGAACTCGAAGATCGATAAGCGATCAAGTTCGATATCCGCGGACTCGCATGGTTCGGAACTTATACCCGGAGAAGAGTCCGGAGTTCCGGTGACACGAGTATTGCATGAGGTTAAGTCCATGTGCGCCTCCAACACCGGAGAATCTGTGGCCTCTATGGTGGGGTTGAACCTCCAATCCTTGGATGCCGCAGTGTGCTCTGGATCTAAGGCCGGAGTGGTCACAGGAGCTATCTCCTGGATGCAATCTGACGACAGATTTAGGTCCTGTTCGTCAAGGTGACCGGGAGCGGTCGCCGCGGTCTCAAATCCGGCGAAGATCAAATATCCACGGATGTCCGCAACGTAGTTCAAACTCCCAAATCTGACCTGATGGCCAGGGGCGTAGCTATCGATCTGCTCCAGTTGGCCAAACGAGTTGGCCCGCAGTGCGAAGCCGCCGAACACAAAGATCTGCCCAGGGAGGAAGGTTTCTCCTTGGACAGCGTCACTATCGATGATTGAAGGGGCCATCAAACCTTTCGTCGACAGCACAGTGGAACTCTCAATGAAAGCACCAATGTCGGTGTCAAAACCGGCGGATCTCGGGTTGGGGGTCCCGAACTGTGCGTCTAAGGTCGATGGTAACAGGAGACAGGGGGCACGATGTCTACCCAGGTTCGGGCCCTCTCTATGGAGTTAATACCCTACTTCCTACTTGATTGATCTTGATGGATATGAGTATTACAAGAGTTGATCTACCACGAGATCGTAATGGCTAAACCCTAGAAGTCTAGCCTGTATGACTATGGTAATGAGTATCTCTCCTTTCTGGACTAAGTCCTTCAGTTTATATAGGCACCGGGAGGATCTAGGGTCACACAAGGTCGGTTACAAAGGAAAGGAATCTACATACTCAGTCTCCAAGCTTGCCTTCCACGCCAAGGAGAGTCCCATCCGGACACAGGCGCAGTCTTCGGTCTTCATGTCTTCACAGCCCATTAGTCTGGCTCATGGCTAACAGGTCGGACACCCGAGGACCCCTTAGTCCAGGACTCCCTCAGTCGGGTTCCCTCAAGTCCATTTCACGGAATTCTTCTTTGCTTGCAGTGAATGCAATCTCAATTGCCAAAGCGTGTCTGCAAGCATATTCCCGGTCTTGCAGCTCATCAAGCATCCTCTCTTTCTCGTTCACAAGCTTTCGGAAAGCTTTTTTCTCCTTAGCATCAGAAGGTTCCTCGATAACGTGATACTTCCTTCGTGGCCGCATTTGCCTCATCACAACTCTTCAACCATGCTTCACATTCCCTCTTCAAGCAACGGTGTCGCTCCGACATGACCTTCTCACACGCTATGTTCATAGTCATGGATCGAATGTCCACCCTACATGAATATACGTGTTTAAGATGACATAGACCAAAACACAAAATAAATTTAATGGAGTACAACACTTGGTTACTTGATATGACATACAACACCAAGTTCTTAATGAGTTCAAATGTTAAGGGTACAAGTCATAGGAGTTCATCAAGCAAAGGGTACATGTCATTACAGTCCAAATGACAAAGATTACATAGCCTCATGCAATTCTATTTGGCGTACGGTCCCGGGTTGCAACAAATAACATCATTTCTTTCTTTGACCCATGCCCAACGAGAAGCCCGCTTCTCGTCTGACGAGAATGGTTGGCGAACTAACCAATCAATGACCTGTTCATGATTTCCCCTTTCTATCTCAGCATATTCTCCCCTTGTCGCACAGAATGCCGCCGCCATTCACCTTCTCGAGGACCGCAACGAGGTCGCTAAGCACCTCCGCCAATGCCAACGGGTAGAGTCCGCTGGCCATCGAGACTAGTGCTCGGATCTCCATCTCAGGGTCAACACCTGAGCTACTGGATGCATGCGGCCCCATAAACTGAGACCGCTTGGAGACGGACGGGCCGGGTCGGAAGCGGCGATGTCCTCGTCCATGAGATTCACGACCCCATAAGCTTGGAAAGAATTTTGCAAAACCCATATAAGTATATTTCTTGCAAACTAAAAATAATAATCTCTAGCAAATTAAAATTAGAACTGCATGTTGGTCGCATATTTACTGTATGATGAAATTTCAGTTCTTTGTAACTGTTATTCTGATATCAGCACAGAGACCTGAAAAGAAGTTTCAATTTCCATATAGCTGAGAATTTCAAATTTTAATAGCAACAATGCAGCTGTATGGATTGAACTCCTCCTCAAAGTATATATGCATTTAGATTTAGTTATACATGTTCATTCCAGCTAACTTTTATCCAGATTGCTTAGGACATTGTTATCCAAACAGTTGATGGAAAGAATTTAGCACAATACTACAAAACACAGGAGCTAGCATAGAGTTTTGTAAGGGGCATATCTATGTTTCTTCTCAACGGTAGTGGTCGCCTAACTTACTTTACAAAATGGGACAAGGATAATGGAAGGATGGCCCTATGCCCTTTATTCATGGAATGATACTAATCAATACTCATCTACTGCATAAGTTTCTTCATGGTCTTTTAGACTATAATCCTGATTTTTTTGCCTTCCTAAATCCTAATCCTGTAGGGTCATTGCTGTCTGCTACATGGTCTAGATGAGCATAAGACTTGTGATTACTGAGATCAATCGTAGAATGAAAAGCATATAAGATCACCTGTTTGTCGGTGTATTGGCAAAGGACCTAACAGCGGTGGTGGAACTAGACTGCCGCGATGCCGGCGGTGGTGCCCCTTGTGCCTTCTCCATGTGAGAACGGCCGACAGCGTGCTGCAGGTAGCCTGCGGAGGGGTGGGCCAGGAGGAGGCGGGCAAAACCTGGCAGTAGGCGGTGTAGAGGAGCAGGAGGCCGCGAGGAATGGGGCAGGGTTGAGGCGGCGGAGGGGATCTCGAGAGGGTTGCAACGGAGGACAAGACGCCCACGAAGTGCAGAGAGGGAGGAGATGGCCGCGATGCAGGATGTGCAGGCGGGGAGCGGGCATTGTGCAAGTCGACAAGAGATAGCGGGAGGACAAACGAGTAGGGATGGCTTCCACAAATCCGCCGCACGCTGGCTTTCGGCTCACCTTTGGAAATATTTCGGGATCTGACCCTTTTGCCTACCGCCAGGTGGGGGTGGCGGTAGGTTTGCACGTCCTACCGCCATGGGCTCTGGCGGTAGTTCCCTTGACGGCAACTCGTAGCCTTCGGCTCGTGCTGACATGGAAAAGGGCCTACCGCAATGGGCTCTGGCGGTAGGGTACTGAAGCCTACCGCCAGCACCTTTGATGGTAGGGTCCTGGGTGATGGATAAGGTGGATAAGGGGCTGGGTTGTGTGCCCTAATTCCTATGAACTTCCAACTAACGCCTATGACCTTCCACCGGTATGCTAGAGAAGTAACATGTTACTCCAAAATGTGTGTCAACACTAACATCCATTTTATATGCAGTCACCGCCTCCTCTATGCAAGTACTTCACCTGGATAGATCATGAAGTGCCAAAAGATGTCCAAAAGGACCAATATGAAGATTGTCTTCGGCGCCAGTGGCTGTTCGAAGAAAGGTTTCAAAGAGGATTGGAGGAAGAGCGTCATCAGAAAGAGAGGGTGGAGCGGAAGCAACGCGAGGAGGAGAGGGCACGCCAAACGAAGCTTGCTCGTGAAGAGAGGACAAGAAAGCTTGCAAAGGCTGGCAAGGCACAAGAGTAGGATGAGGCACGTGACAAGAAGGGGAAATGGCCCTGTATGACTCAGTAAAGCCTTCGCTTTGGTGGACTCGTCGTGTAACCGGATGAAGCCATGCCAAATTTATCATGAACTATGTAGTACTAAGGCATGAAGCCATGTGTCGTGAATGAATTTCCATTTGTATCGAATTTGGCATGGAGATGTTTGCAAGGTGTTGTGAGAACTTTAGTTTGTCAGCAATTTCTGTGATTTGTCAGCAATCTATGTGATGAGTTTTATTTATAAATTGTTGTGCTGAGATGACGGATAGAACATAGGAAGGCCTCTGTTTTTAAGCCTACCGCCACACACCCTGGCGGTAGGTTGCTGGACCCTACCGCCAGAGCCCATGGCGGTAGGGGGGCATAGTTTCTGTGATGAAAAAAATCAACCCCTTGGCGGTAGGCTCAAACCCTACCGCCAGAGTGTGTGGCGGTAGGTTGCTGGATCCTACCGCCAGAGCACATGGCGGTAGGGGCGGCAAAGTTTCTATGACAATAAAAAACACCACCTTGGCGGTAGGGTAAGCCTACGACCAGAGCCAGTGGTGGTAGGGTTTGACCCTACCGCCAAGGTGGTGATTTTTCTCATCACAGAAACTTTGCCGCCCCTACCGCCATGGGCTCTGGCGGTAGGATCCTGCAACCTACCGCCACAGGCTCTGGCGGTAGGGTAAAAAATAGAGGAAGTTCTCTGTTATGCCCCTTCTATCAAATATTAGAATGATATACCCACTTCTATCCACTTCTATCAAATAATAGGATGATCCGCAAGCACATACATAACTCAACTCAACATAGTTCATTACATACACGAATAACACATGTTCAAACTAATTAAAACATGACCCGGTTCGGATGACATCGGTTGAAACTAATAGCTCAAGCTCAACGACACATTTTCTAAATAGATAACATATTTCTCAAACTTATCAGACGTTCAATTTGATCGTCACGCGCTTGATTATGCTAAAGTTTAAAATCGGTGGATCATGCCCAATGACCCAACACACCATTCGTTTCACGGAACCAGGTCCATGCAGCACGGCGAGGCGGATTCTCTAACACGCCTTGTTTAATTGCCCATCCTATGACCTGGCCGTGTTTCCCCAAGTCCATCTCACAGAATTCTTCTTTGCTTGCAGTGAACGCAATCTCAATTGCCAAAGCGTGTCTGCAAGCATATTGCCGGTCTTGCAGCTCATCAAGCATCCTCTCTTTCTCGTTCACAAGCTTTCGAAAAGCTTTTTTCTCCTTAGCATCAGAAGGTTCCTCGATAACATGATACTTGCCAAAATCCTTCATGGCCGCATTTACCTCATCACAACTCTTCAACCATGCTTCACATTCCCTCTTCAAGCAACGGTGTCGCTCCGACATGACCTTCTCACATGCTATGTTCATAGTCATGGATCGAATGTCCATCCTACATGAATATACAGGTTTAAGATGACATAGACCAAAACACAAAATAGATTTAATGGAGTACAACACTTGGTTACTTGATATGACATACAACACCAAGTTCTTAATGAGTTCAAATGTTAAGGGTACAAGTCATAGGAGTTCACCAAGCAAAGGGTACATGTCATTACAGTCCAAATGACAAAGATTACATAGCCTCATGCAATTCTATTTGGCGTATGGTCCCGGGTTGCAACAAATAAAATCATTTCTTTCTTTAACCCATGCCCAAAGAGAAGCCCGCTTCTCGTACGACGAGAATGGTTGGCGAACTAACCAATCAATTTCCTAGTCATGATTTCCCCTTTCTATCTCAGCATATTCTCCCCTTGTCGCACACAATGTCGCCGGCATTCACCTTCTGGAGGACCGCAGCGAGGCCGCTAAGCGCCTCCGCCCGTCCCAACGGGTAGACTCCGTTGGCCATCGAGACTAGTGCTCGGATCTCCATCTCAAGGTCAACACCTGAGCTACTGGATGCATGTGGCCCTATAAACCGAGCCCGCTTGGAGACGGACGGGTCGGGTTCGAAAGCGGCGAGGTCCTCGTCCATGAGATTCATGACCCCATAAGCTTGGAAAGAATTTTGCAAAACCCATATAAGTATATTTCTTGCAAAATAAAACTAATAATCTCTAGCAAGTTAAAATTAGAACTGCATGCTGGTCGCATATTTACTGTATGATTATATTTTCAGGTCTTTGTAACTGTTATTCTGATATCAGCACAGAGACCTGAAAAGGAGTATCAATTTCCATATAGCTCAGAATTTAAAATTTTAATAGCAACAATGCAGCTGTATGGATTGAACTCCTCCTCAAAGTATATATGCATTTAGATTTAGTTATACATGTTCATTCCAGCTAACTTTTATCCAGATTGCTTAGGACATTGTTATCCAAACAGTTGATGGAAAGAATTTAGCACAATACTACAAAACATAGGAGCTAGCATAGAGTTTTGTAAGGGGAATGTCTATGTTTCTTCTCAACGGTAGTGGCCGCCTAACTTACTTTACAAAATGGACAAGGATGATGGAAGGATGGCCATGTGCCCTTTATTCATGGAATGATACTAATCAATACTCATCTACTGCATAAGTTTCTTCATGGTCTTTTAGACTATAATCCTGATTTTTTTGCCTTCCTAAATCCTAATCCTGTGGGGGCATTGCTGTCTCCTACATGGTCTAAATGTGCATAGGCCTTGTGATACTAGGATCAACCGTATAATCAAAAGCATATAAGATCACCTGTTCGCTCGCTCCCGCCCCGTGCCCCCCTGCTGCTTGCCGTCCGTCGCCCATGCAGCCACTCGTTGCTTCATGATCTTTTAGACTATAATCCTGTAGGGGCATTGCTGTCTGCTACATGGTCTAAATGTGCATAGGCCTTGTGATACTAAGATCAACCATATAATCAAAAGCATATAAGATCACATGTTCGCTCGCTCCCGCCCCGTGCCCCCTGTTGCTTGCCGTCCGTCGCCCACGCAGCCACTCGCTGCTTCAGCTGTACGCGCGCCCGCGGCCAATCCTGCTGCTCCCTGGTCGCGCGGCCACCGACGCTTCCCGCGCGCCCCCACACGTCGGCTCGCTGCTGCTCCGCCGTCGCTACTGCACTTGCCCAGCTGCTGCTCGTCGCCTTGCGACCGCACGCCTCCCCGCGCCATCTCGTCCTCATGCCCGCTCGCCGTGCTAAAGCCACAGCTACCGCATGCGCCTGCCGCCATTGCGTCCCACTGCGCTGCCGCTACCCTGCTTCCCCCTGCTCATTGTCCACCCTCGCCCGCCGCCCGCTCGCCCATCCGCCACCGCTCGCTGCTCGCTGCGCCTCCCCGGCCATGGCCGCCGGCCCCCTCCTACTCCCCGCGCGCCGCCGGAGCCCCGCCTTTGCCCGCTGGCCGCGCCCAGCCACCCCGCGGCCGCCACCTCCCCTCCGCCCCGTCGCCCTGTTCCGGCCGATGCCCATGCAGCCCCTGGCCACCAGCATCCGTGCCCGGCTCCCCCTCGTCGCCTCGTCGGGTTCGGCCTCCGCCCGGGGCACCGCCCGTTAGCCACGCCCTGAAAGGCCCCCGGGCCACTTCCAACGGGGTCCCACGCCCATGTTTATTTATAAAAAAAGAAGAAACAGATGTAAAAAATATATTAATAAAAAATAATTAATCTATTAGTTAAATGGTTAATTAAGTTAATTAATTGAACTTAATTAGCCTAATCTCCTAGTTTAGTTAACTAAAGTATTAGACTAGACTAAAACCGTCAATGATAGGGGGCCCACCCTCCTGTTGACCAGTGAAACGTTGACTGGTCAACTAGGACCCCCTGGCCCACATGTCTGCCACAGGTACACTTCTGTGAACACTTGTGGGTGCACATAGCATTTAGCTATTTAATTTCAAATTAATAATTATTTCAAAATATTATTAAAACTTTGAAAATTCGTAGGAAATAATCCATAACTCGGATGAAAAAGATTTATACATGAAAGTTGCTCAGAAAAATATGACGAATCCGAATGCGCTCTCCATTAATCTATCACGTGCCGCTAGCATAGAGAACATGCAACCGTTCCCCTCCGATTCATCTATCCAAAAATGCCAAACTTCGGGCAAACTTTCTGGATGTTATCCCCCTTCGCCGGTATCGTGTAGCACTACGATAGGTCACCCCTAACACCGCTTATCGTCATGTAATGCATATGTTTGCTTGTATTTACTGTTTCTTCCCCTCTTCTCTCCGGTAGACCCCGAGACCGCTGTTGATGCCCATATGATCGACTATGGCACCGACGATCCTACTTCCCTTTTCATCAGAGCTTCCAGGCAAGCAAACCCCCCTCGATCATTCCGATATCGCCCACAGATGTGGCTTGAAGCTACGTCGGTATTTCCCCAAAGAGGAAGGGATGATGCAGCACAGCAACAGTAGGTATTTCCCTCAGTTATTAGACCAAGGTTATCGAACCAATAGGAGAACCAAGCAAGACAACGTAAACAACACTTGCACACAAATAACAACTACTTGCAACCCGACGTGTAAAAGGGGTCGTCTATCCCTTTTGGGTAGTGGCGCCTCAAGATAGGCAAACGGACGTGAATAAATTGTAGTAGATTGATAAATGGAACGCCAAATAAAATAAATAAGAATAAAACGCAGCAAGGTATTCTTGTGTTTTTGGTTTAGTAGATCCAAAAATAAAAGGCAAATAAAAGTAGATCGCGAAGGCAAATAATGTCAGAAAGAGACCTGGGGGGCAGTAGGTTTCACTAGTGGCTTCTCTCGAGAAAAATATCAAATGGTGGGTAAACAAATTACTGTTGGGCAATTGATAGAACTTCAAATAATCATGACGATATCCAGGCAATGATCATTACATAGGCATCATGTCCAAGATTAGTAGACCGACTCCTGCCTGCATCTACTACTATTACTCCACACATCGACCGCTATCCAGCATGCATCTAGTGTATTAAGTTCATGAAGAAACGGAGTAATGCAATAAGAACGATGACATGATGCAGACAAGATCTATCTATGTAGAGATAGACCCCATCATTTTATCCTTAGTAGCAACGATACATACGTGTTAGTTCCCCTTCTGTCACTGGGATCAATCACCGGAAGATCGAACCCACTACAAAGCACATCTTCCCATTGCAAGATAAATAGATCAAGTTGGCCAAACAAAACCCAAATATCGGAGAATAAATATGAGGCTATAAGCAATCATGCATAAAATATCAAAGAAACACAAATAACTTTCATGGATATAAAAAGATAGATCTGATCATAAACTCAAAGTTCATCCAATCCCAACAAACACACCGCAAAAAGAGTTACATCATATGGATCTCCAAGAGACCATTGTATTGAGAATCAAATGAGAGAGAGAAAGCCATCTAGGTACTTACTATGGACTCAAAGGTCTACAAAGAACTACTCACGCATCATCGGAGAGGCACCAATGGAGGTGGTGAACCCCATCCGTGATGGCGTCTAGATTGGATCTGGTGGTTCTAGACTCTGCGGCGGCTGGAATTGATTTTTGTCGACTCCCCTAGGGTTTCTGGAATATTGGGGCATATATAGAGCAAAGAGGCGGTCCGGGGGGCACCCGACGTGGGCACAACCCACCAGGGCATGCCTGGGCCTCCTGGCACCCTGGTGGGTTGTGCTCTCCTCGGAGCCCCCCCCCCAGGTGCAGCCTTGGCCCATTAGGTGTCTTCTGGTCCATAAAGAATCTTCGTAAAGTTTTGTTGCATTTGGACTCCGTTTGGTATTGATTTTCTGCGATGTAAAAAAACATGCAAAAAACAACAACTAGCACTTGGCACTACGTCAATAGGTTAGTACCAAAAAATGATATAAAATGACTATAAAATGATTATAAAATATCCAAGATTGATAATATAATAGCATGGAACAATCAAAAATTATAGATACATTGGAGACGTATCAGCATCCCCAAGCTTAACTCCTACTCGTCCTCGAGTAGGTAAGTGATAAAAACATAATTTTTGATGTGGAATGCTGCCTAACATGTCATATCATATTTCTTTTCTTTATAGCATGGACATTTGGACTTTTATATTGTTCAAAGCAATAGTCTAGTTTTTACATGATAACTTAAATACTCAAGCATATCAATAAGCAACCATGTCTTTCAAAATATCAATGCTAAAATAAGTTATCCCTAGCCCATCATGCTCAATCATTGATCCATTCATGAAACACACTCGCATATTAACTACACCCAATGCTCAAGTATGATCATAGTGCCTCCTAGTTAGTGCTTTTATAAGAGAAGATGGAGACTCAAATTAAAAATAAAAATTACATAAAGTAAAAGAAAGGCCCTTCGTAGAGGGAAATAGGGATTTGTAGAGGTCCAGAGCTCAAAGTGAAAAACTTAGAGATACAAACATTTTGGGGGGTGTATCCTTCCCACCAACGAAAACGACTGAGGGTTCCCAACACTTTCCATGCTAGATATATCATAGGCGGTTCCCAAACAGAAAATAGAGTTATTCCTTTTTCCACCATACTTACACTTTCCATGGCTAGTTGTATCCACGGTTGCCTTCCATACCAACACTTTCAAAGGAATTTATTATTTGACAACATAAATTAAATTCATTTTTAATTTCGGGACTGGGCATCCCTAATACCTTTGCCTTACTCTCGTGCAATGACAAGTGAATAAACACTCATCGTAAGAATAACACATCTAGCATGGAAAATATTAGCCACCCCTCACCGCTTTGCGAATGAAACGAACACATAAGAAGAGAAGTTCATTTTTAAATTGGAGATGGCACATACAAATTTTCTTAGAACGACAAAAGAATACCGCATATAGGTAGATATGGTGGACTCATGTGGCAAAACTGGTTTAAAGGTTTTTGGATGCACAAGTAGTGATCATACTTAGTGCAAAATGAAGGTTAGCAAAAGATTGAGAAGCGACCAACCAAGAAACGAATAATCTCATAAGTGAGCATTAAGCATAATTAACACCGAATAATGCACCACAAGTAGGATATAATTTCATTGCATAATTATTGACTTTCGTGCTTGCATAGGGAATCACAAACCTTAACACCAATATTCTTACTAAAGCATAATTACTCATCAACATGACTCATATATCACATCATCATATCTCAAAACTATTACTAAGAATCAAGTTTATTTTGTCCAATGATCTTCATGAAAGTTTTTATTATATCCTTCTTGGATATCTATCACTTTGGAACTAATTTTCATGTGTTGCTTATGACAAGCTCAAACAAATATAAGTGAAGATCATGAGCATAATTTTTCTTTCTCTCAAATTAATTTAAGTGAAGCAAGATAGAATTTCTTGAAAATTTTACTAACTTCAAATAAATCTAGGTGAATCAAGAGAGCACTTCTTCAAAAATAATAAAGCACACCGTGCTCAAAAAGATATAAGTGAAGTACTAGAGCAAGTCCATAGCTCATAAAAAATTTAATTGAAGCAGAGAGAACAATTCTAACAAGTCATGACATAATTTTGGCTCTCTCAAATAGGTGTGTCCAGCAAGGAATCAAGAAAGAAAGCAAAGACTCATATCATAAAAGACGCTCCAAGCAAAACACATTGTATGTGACGAATAAAAATATAGCTTCGAGTAAAATACCGATGGTCGTTAGAAGAAAGAGGGGATGCCACTCAGGGCATCCCCAAGCTTAGTTGCTTGCTCTCTTTTGGATAATAGCTTTGGATGCTAGGGCATCCCAAAGCTTAGGCTCTTCTTACTCCTTATTCCTTCATCCATTGTAATATAACCCAAAACTTGAAAACTTCAACCACACAAAAATGAACAAAACCTTCGTGAGATCCGTTAGTAAAAGAAAGAAAATCACTACTATAAGTACTGTATCAAACCAATTCATATTTTGTTCTTGCATTATATCTACTGTATTTCAACTTTTCTATGGCAAAAACTCATCAAAGAAAACCATAGAGCCATCAAAACAAGCACACAATGCAAAGAAAACAGAATCTGTCAAAACAGAACAGTCTGTAGCAATCTGACTATTTCGAATACTTATGAAACTCCAAAAATTCTGAAAAAATTAGGAAGTCCTGAAAAAATTGTATATTGATCTGCTTCAAAATGAATGGGTATTTTATCGCTCTCTGGTTAAAAATGAAAATTATTTTCGTGTGCGCAAAAGTTTCTATTTTTCAGCAACATCAAACAACTATCACCCAAGAAGATCCTAACGGCTTTACTTGGCACAAACACTAACTAAAACACAAAAAACACAATCATAATAGTAGCATAATTGTGCAAACACTCAAGAACAGAAATCAAAAAGCAAAAATAAATTTTATTCATTGGGTTGCCTCCCAACAAGCGCTCTAGTTTTACGCCCTTAGCCAGGCATGAAGCAAGGATCTAAGTTTTGTCATCTTTGTTTCGAGATCCATAAGATGCCCTCATGATTGATTCATATGGTGGCCTAATTCTTGTTCTAGGTAAATGGGAACTTAATATTGCCTTCTTTCATATCAACCACGACACCGATAGTGCGTAAAAACGGTCTACCAAGAATAATTGGACAAGGCGGATTGCAATCAATATCAAGAACAATAAAATCTATGGGCACATAATTAGTATTTGCAAGAATAAGAACATCATTAATTCTTCCCATAGGCTTTTTAATTGTAGAATCCGCCAAGTGCAAATTTAAAGAACATGATTCAATATCGGTAAGACCAAGCACATCACATAAAGATTTCGGAATAATAGAAACACTAGCACCCAAGTTACACAAAGAAAAACACTCATAATTTTTAATCTTGAATTTGATAGTAGGTTTCCATTCATCATGTAATTTTCTAGGAATTGAAACTTCTAATTCCAACTTTTCTTCTAAAGCTTTCATCATAGCATCAATAATATGTTTAGTAAAAGCTTTATTTTGTTCATAACCATGGGGTGAATTTATAATGGATTGCAACAAAGAAATACAATCAATCAAAGAGCAACTATCATAATTAAAGTCTTTGTAATCCAAAAGAGTGGGCACATCACTAGCTAAAGTTTTGACCTCTTCAAACCCACTTTTATCAATTTTCTCAACAAGTTTTTCATCCTCTGAATCATCGGGGTGCCTTCTAACTAAAGTTGACTCTTCTCCAGTCCATTTTTCATCAATCTTAACTTTACTAAACAAGGAATAAATAGAAGAAACACCAATCATTTTAAGATCTTCATCACTTTTACGGAAATAATCACTAGAAAATGCTTTTCCTAAAAATTCTCTTTTAGCTCTAAGCATAGCGGTTCTTTTCTTACTTTCATCCATAGAAACGTAAAGAGCTTTAATTTATTACTCAACTTTAGGCATGATTTTTTCATCATGAGCAATTCTATTAATGCTTCTAGACAAATTATCAATCTTATTCAACTTTTCTTGTATGGTAGTGTTGAAAACCTTTTGCGTGTTGATAAATTATTTAATATTATTATCAAGATCGGAGGTGTTCCTATTATTATTATAAGATTGATTTCCATAGGAATTACCATAATTATTAGAGGAATTGCTAGGAAAGGGCCTAGGATTAAAATTAGCTCTATAAGCATTGTTGTTGAAATTATTTCAAGAGATAAAATTCACATCTACGGCATCACTATTTTTCTCAATCAAAGTAGACAAATGCATATCATTAAAATCAATAGGAACAATTTTACTAGCAATCAATTTCATAAGAGCATCAACTTCTTCACTCAAAGAAGAAATTTCTTCAACCGAATTAACTTTTTTACTAGTAGGAGCTCTTTCGGTATGCCATTGCGAATAATTTGCCATAATATTATTAAGAAATTTGGTGGCTTCACCCAAAGTAATTTCCATAAAAGTACCACCCGCGGTGGAATCTAAAAGATTACGAGAAACAAAATTCAATCCCGCATAAAAATTTTGTATGATCGTCCAAAGATTTAACACATGAGTTGGGCAATTCCTTAGTATCATTTTCATCCTTTCCCAATATTGTGCAACATGCTCATGTGCAAGTTTCTTGAAACTCATGATCTGGGTTCTAAGGGAAATAATTTTTGGGGGCGGAAAATACTTAGTGATAGAAGCATCTTTGCACTTATTCCAAGAATTGATACTATTGCGAGGCAAAGAAGAGAACTAATTTTTTGCAGAATCATGCAAAGAAAACGGAAATAATTTCATCTTCACAACATCATTGTCCACATCTTTTTTCTTTTGCATATCGCATAATTCCACGAAGGTATTAAGATGGGGCGTGACATCCTCATTAGGAGTATCGAAAAATTGATCTTTCATAACAAGATTCAACA
Organism: Triticum monococcum; assembly: GCA_034509565.1. Taxonomy (NCBI): domain Eukaryota; kingdom Viridiplantae; phylum Streptophyta; class Magnoliopsida; order Poales; family Poaceae; genus Triticum; species Triticum monococcum. Next base: position 476,343,924 of record CM067846.1, read on the forward strand.
AAGTAGTATTAATATCACAAGACTCCGCACTAGTGGCGGGAGGAGCAATCAGAGGGCCAATAAAATCATTGTTGTTGGTATATGAGAAATCACACAATTTGGTGTTCTCTTGAGTCATGATGACTACACAACAAGATTGCACTCAAAAACAGATCCGGCAAAAAAAACGGCGAACGAAAAAGAGGGGCGAATAAAACGGCAAATTTTTGTGAAGTGGGGGAGAGGAAAACGAGAGGCAAATGGAAAATAATGTAAATTGCGAGGAGATGAGATTTGTGATTAGGAACCTGATATATGTTGAAGATCCTCCCCGGCAATGGCACCAGAAATTCCTTTTTATGTCGCTTGAAGCTATGCCAGTATTTCCCCAAAGAGGAAGGGGTGATGCAGCACAACGGCGGTAGGTATTTCCCTCAGTTATGAGACCAAGGTTATCGAACCAATAGGATAACCAAGCAACACAATGTAAACAGCACCTGAACACAAATAACAACTACTCGCAACCCGACGTGTAAAAGGGGTTGTCAATCCCTTTCGGGAAGCGGCGCCTCAAGATAGGTAAACATACGTGAATAAATTATAGTAGATTGATAGATCGAATGCCAAATAAAATAAATAAGAATAAAACACAGCAAGGTATTTTTGTTTTTTTAGTAGATCTGGAAATAAAAGGCAAATAGAAGTAGACCGCGAAGGCAAATAATATGAGACAGAGACCCGGGGCCGTGGGTTCACTAGGGGCTTCTCTCGAGAAAAATAGCAAATAGTGGGTAAACAAATTATTGTTGGGCAATTGATAGAACTTCAAATAGTCATGACGATATCCAGACAATGATCATTACATAGGCATCACATCCAAGATTAGTAGACCGACTCCTGCCTGCATCTACTACTATTAATCCACAAATCAAACGCTTTCAAGCATGCATCTAGTGTATTAAGGTCATGAAGAAACAGAGTAATGCAATAAGAATGATGACATGATGTACACAAGATCTATCTATGTAGAGATAGACCCCATCGTTTTATCCTTAGTAGCAATGATACATACGTGTCAGTTCCCCTTCTGTCAGTGGGATCAAGCACCGTAAAATCGAACCCACTAAAAAGCACCTCTTCCCATTGCAAGATAAATAGATCAAGTTGTCCAAACAAAACCCAAATATCAAAGAAGAAAATACGAGGCTATAAGCAATCGTGCATAAAAGAGTTCAAAAAAACTCAAATAACTTTCATGGATATAAAAAGATAGATTTGATCATAAAGTCAAAGTTCATCTGATACCAACAGACACACCGCAAAAAGAGTTACATCATACGGATCTCCAAGAGACCATTATATTGAGAATCAAATGAGAGAGAGGAAGCCATCTAGCTACTAACTACGGACCCGAAGGTCTACAAAGAACTACTCACGCATCATCGGAGAGGCACCAATGGAGGTGGTGAACCCCATCCATGATGGTTTCTAGATTGGATCTGGTGGTTCTGGACTCTGCAGCGGCTGGAATTGATTTTCGTCGACTCCCTAGGGTTTCTGGAATATTGGGGTATTTATAGAGTAAAGAGGCGGTCGGGGGGCACCCGAGGTGGGCGCGCCCTGGTGGGTCGTGCTCTCCTCGGAGCACCCTGATACGTCTCCAATGTATCTATAATTTTTGATCGCTCCATGCTATATTATCTACTGTTTTGGACTATATTGGGCTTTATTTTCCACTTTTATATTATTTTTGGGACTAACCTATTAACCGGAGGCCCATCCCAGAATTGCTGTTTTTTGCCTATTTTAGTGTTTCGAAGAAACGGAATATCAAACGGAGTCCAAACGGAATGAAACCTTTGGGAACGTGATTTTCTCACCGAACGTGATCCAGGAGACTTGGACCCTACGCCAAGGCATCAGAGAGGCGGTCACGAGGGTGGGGCCCCCCCCTAGAGCGTGCCCCCTGCCTCATGGGCCCCTCGGAGCTCCATTGACGTACTTCTTCCTCCTATATATACCTATGTAGCCCCAAACAAACAGGGACGGAGCCAAAAAAACCTAATTCCACCGCCGCAACTTTCTGTATCCACGAGATCCCATCTTGGGCCTGTTCCGGAGCTCCGTCGGAGAGGGCCGTAATCACGGAGGGCTTCTATATCATCATAGCCTCTCTGATGAAGTGTGAGTAGTTTACCTCAGACCTTCGGGTCCATAGTTAGTAGCTAGATGGCTTCTTCTCTCTTTTTGGATCTCAATACAAAGTTCTCCCCCTCTCTTGTGGAGATCTATTCGATATAATATTGTTTTTGCGATGTGTTTGTTGAGATCGATGAATTGTGGGTTTATGATCAAGTATATCTATGAATAATATTTGAATCTTCTCTGAATTCTTTTATGTATGATTAGTTATCTTTGCAAGTCTCTTCGAATTATCCGTTTGGTTTGGCCAACTAGATTGGTAGTTCTTGCCGTGGGAGAAGTGCTTAGCTTTGGGTTCGATCTTGCGGTGTCCTTTCCCAGTGACAGAAGGGGCAGCAAGGCACGTATTGCATCATTGCCATAGAGGATAACAAGATGGGGTTTATTTCATATTGCATGAATTTATCTCTCTACATCATGTCATCTTGCTTAAAGTGTTACTCTGTTTTTAACTTAATACTCTAGATGCATGCTGGATAGCGGTCGATGAGTGGATTAATAGTAGTAGATGCAGAATCGTTTCGGTCTACTTGTCACGGACGTGATGCCTATATACATGATCATGCCTAGATATTCTCATAACTATGCTCAGTTCTGTCAATTGCTCAACAGTAATTCGTTCAACCACCGTAGAATACCTATGCTCCTGAGAGAAGCCACTAGTGAAACCTATGGCCCCCAGGTCTATTCTCATCATATCAATCTCTATCACTTTAATCTTGCTTTGCTTTTTTACTTTGATTTTTTACTTTTCACTTTGCATCTTTATACCAAAAATATTATATCTATCAGATCTCACTCTCGTAAGTGACCGTGAAGGGATTGACAACCCCTAATCGCGTTGGTTGCGAGTAGCTATCGTTTTGTGCAGGTACGCGGGACTTGAGCGTGGCCTCCTACTGGATCGATACCTTGGTTCTCAAAAACCAAGGGAAATACTTACGCTACTCTGCTGCATCATCCTTTCCTCTTCGGAGAAATTCAACGCAAGCTCAAGAGGTAGCACACCCCCCAGGCGCAACCTTGGCCCATTTGGTGTCTTCTGGTCCATAAAAAATCTTCGTAAAGTTTCGTTGCATTTGGATTCCGTTTGGTATTGATTTTCTACGATGTAAAAACATGCAAAAACACCAACTGGCACTTGGCACTATGTCAATAGGTTAGTACCAAAAAATGATATAAAATAACTATAAAATGATTATAAAACATCCAAGATTGATAATATAACAACATGGAACAATCAAAAATTATAGATACGTTGGAGACGTATCACCCACACCATTCTCTCTCATGCTTGCATTATATTTTGCTACTGTTATTGATTGCTCCTATTCTAATGCATAGCTTGCTTTTGTAATCTGTTGTTGTACCTTACCTGCATATCTTAAACTGCTTAGTATGACCGATGACTCGATCAACGTGATCGACGACCAAAGCCCGACACTTCACATCACTTCACCCCCTTTAGTTGTACGACTCTGCAGAGCTACTATCGAGTGCCGAGAGTGATACCTCGTAACGCACTCCTGATGATAACTCTGTAGTGTAGCTATTCGGTCATGGTCATCGAGGGTGATTCCTCCTCCACCACTCCCAATACGACTCTGTCGTGCAACCCCTTAAGTGTGAAACTTGAGGGTGATTCCTCCTAAGTTCACCTTAACGATTACATCAAGTGGAATCCCTCGAGGGTTATTCCTCGGGTTTCCCCCCTTGATGGTTTGGGCACACTGTTATCTTGACTTTACTTGAGACCTTTGTGAAAGTCGTGCGGGCCTAGTGAGCACTCGCGAGAGATATTTGTGAAAGTTGGGCGGGCCCGGAGAGCACCCGAGATGTTACGGTGGCGGCTGGCTGTTTAGCGGTATCACCCAGGAGGGGTGGTAGCTCCGGACTTGTCTCGACAGCCGTCAGTTCTTTTAATTGTTAATGCACTAACAGGTTTGGGTATTTGTTCTGAGTTGTCCTCTAGCCTTTATGCACTAACCACCATGCGAGAATAGTTATGGGCCTCGGCGTCGTAGTATCAGCCGAAGCTTTGTCAGACGTCCAGTTCAGCATTGTGTGCATGTCGGGCCAGTGCCATCCATGATGAGGTGGTGCTCGTCCCGTTTCATCGCACAACGACCCGGAGTGCAACGGGCAATGGCGCCAAGACCCCGGAGTGCTCAGGATGTAGAATGGTGGGGACCTCTCTGCTGAGCCTAGGTAGGGCTGCGACGTGTTGATCTGCCGAGGCCGGGCATTGACTCAGAAAAGTGTGTCCGGCTAGAGTAATCAAGCATGTTGGGTAACATGGTGCACCCCTGCAGGGAAGATTATCTATTCGAATACCGTGTCCACGGTAACGGACGACTTGTATCCTGATCTATTACAACTAGAAATGGATACTTGAGATATGTGATGGATATGTGGCTCTAGGGTTGTTGGGGAAGGTAGCATGCAATTTCAAAAAAATTCCTACGAACACGCAAGATCTATCTAGGAGATGCATAGCAATGAGAGGGGAGAATGTGTCCACATACCCTCAGAGACCGAAAGCATAAGCGTTAGGTTAACGCAGTTGATGTAGTCGAGTGTCTTCGCGATCCAACAGATCTAGTATCGAACGTACGGCACCTCTGAGTTCAGCACACGTTCAGCTCGATGACGCCCCTCAAACTCTTGATCCAGCAAAGTGTTGAGGGAGAGTTTCTTCAGCACGACGGTGTGGTGACGGTGATGGTGATGTGATCCGCGCAAGGCTTCGCTTAAGCACTACGACAATATGACCGGAGGAGAAAACTGTGGAGGGGGGCACTGCACATGGCTAAGAAACAACTGTTGTGCTTTGGGGTGCCCCCTGCCCCCGTTTATAAAGGAGGAGAGGGAGGAAGCCGGCCACAAGGGGGGCGCCCCATGGGGGGCGACTAGGACTCTAGTCGTCCCCCCTTCCTTTCTTTCGGAGGGGGAAAGGGAAGGAGAGGGAGAGGGGAAAGGAAAGGGGGGCCGCGCCCCCTCCCCTTGTCCAATTCGGACAGCCCAGGAGGGCGCCACCCCCTGCGGGCTCCCTCTCTCTCTCCCCCTATGGCCCATGTAGGCCCATTACTTCCCCGGGGGGGGTTCCGGTAACCTCTCGGTACTCCGAAAAATACCGAAACATTCCGGAACCATTCCGTTGTCAGAATACCATCGTCCAATATATGAATATTTACCCCTCGACCATTTCAAGACTCCTTGTCATGTCCGTGATCTCATCCGGGACTCCAAACAATCTTCGGTTACCAAAACACATAACTCATAATACAAATTGTCATCAAATGTTAAGCGGTCGAACCCTACGGGTTCGAGAATTATGTAGACATGACCGAGACAGATCTCCAATCAATAACCAGCAGCGGAACCTGGATGCTCATATTGGTTCCTACATATTCTATGAAGATCTTTATCGGTCAAACCGCAATGACAACATATGTGATTCCCTTTGTCATTGGTATGTTACTTGCCCGAGATTCGACCGTCGGTATCCTCATACCTAGTTCAATCTCGTTACCGACAAGTCTCTTTACTCATTCTATCATGCATCATCCCGCAACTAACTCATTAGTCACATTGCTTGCAAGGCTTATCATGATGTGCATTACCGAGAGGGCCCAGAGATACCTCTCCGATACTCGAAGTGACAAATCCTAATCTCGATCTATGCCAACCCAACAAACACCTTCGGAGACACCTGTAGAGCATCTTTGTAATCACCCAGTTACCTTGTGACGTTTGATAGCACACAAGGTGTTCCTCCGATATTCGGGAGTTGCATAACCTCATAATCAAAGGAATATGTATAAGTCATGAAGAAAGCATTAGCAATAAAACTTATCGATCATTATGCTAAGCTAACGGATGGGTCTTGTCCATCACATCATTCTCCTAATGATGTGATCCCGTTCATCAAATGACAACACATGTCTATGGCTAGGAAACTTAACCATCTTTGATTAACGAGCTAGTCTAGTAGAGGCTTACTAGGGACACTGTGTTTTGTCTATGTATCCACACATGTATCAAGTTTCAGCTTAATACAATTCTAGCATGAATAATAAACATTTATCATGATATAAGGAAATATAAATAACAACTTTATTATTGCCTCTAGGGCATATTTCCTTCAGGGATTGCTTTCTCGCAGGGAGTCGAGGAAGGATCTCTGGGCATTAATATTACAACATGCTTGTTTAATATTAAAATACTATTCTTTACTCTTCTACATGCTGCAAGATGTTTGAAGATGCTAGTCCTTGATAGGGTAGACTTTCCCCTCTCTTCTGGCATTCTACAGTGCAATCCACATATACAGCCTCATTCCTTTGATACTGATGCATACTTAGTATAGTTTTGATGTTAGTCTTTGTGAGTACTTTGGATGAGTACTCACGATCGCTTTGCTACCTCTTTTTCCCCTATACCTGGTTGCTGCGATTAGATGGTGGATCCTAGGAGCCAGATGCCACCCCCGCCGACTACTACTACCCCGAGGGTGCCTACTACTACATGGAGACCACCAACGACTAGGAGTAGTTAGGAGGTCCCAGGCAGGAGGCCTTTCCTCTTCGATCGTTGTTGCTTTTGTGTTTGCCTTCTTAAGGCACTCTTGTCTAACCTTATGTTTGTACTCAAATATTGTTGCTTCCACTAACTCTTGTGTATTCGAGCTTCTATATTCGAGCCCTCGAGGCCCCTGGCTTGTACTATTTTAATTTGTGTCTAGAGTTGTGTTGTGATATCTTCCCATGAGTCCCTGATCTTGATCGTACACATTTGCGTGTATGATTAGTGTATGGTCAAATAGGGGGCGTCACAATAAGTTTCTTGATGATGACGCATGTCCTCTTCAACAAGGTAGTGGTCTCCTCGTGTTGCTTCGCCCTCAGTAGGTCGCGCTCGGTGCAGAGCTTCGCCTTGTCCTTCCTTAGTCCTCGGATGACATCGGTAGCATTATCAAACGAGGCATTCATCTTGTCCTGTAGCTTTGCCCAGCCAGAGATCCAATCCATCAGGTTATCGAGCATAGCGCGCATGCGCCTATCAGAGTCCTCGCCTGCCTATAGACTCACTGAAGCCAGAGGAGGAGGTCGAGGGAGAGGAGGACGCGAAGGCGATGGTGGAGCAGGATGCCACCATGGAGGACAGACAGCCGGAGGAGGAGGGCGCGCAACCGGAGGAGGATGTGGCCATGGAGGCGGAGAGGCAGATCCGGCGCTTGCGGGCTTCGGCATGCCCGAGGTGCTGGCGGAGTACGAGCTGGCACAGGTGGAGGAGCCGGCATAGCAGGTGGACATCCTCGACTCCATCCGATCAGAGGTGAAGGTGGAGTCCAACTGTCGCTTCCTCTGTTAGCGGGCGTAGGAGATCAACAAGGTGTTCGCTGGTCTGGAGGAGCCGGAGTTGAGGCACGCGACCATCTACCTGGAGCCCCGGCAAGGAGATGTCACACCCTGATTTTTTGCCCTTTCTTTCTATTTTGATTTTCTAAGGATTTTGTTTGAAATTTCTTTTTTCGTGGCTATGTGGTCTAGAAACTCGGGAATATCACCTCTTCTCAGTCTCCAAAGTGGCTTGTCATCCTCATAACCAACCCAAGATCATGTCATTTTCATCCTAGCCCAAATCTCAATATCCTTTTTATTGGGAATATTCTTTTTCTATTAAAGGAATAATCCTTTTTCCCTAGGTTGTGAAGCAACCTACCTTTCTGTCGTGTTTTTGACTCCCACAAAATTATCACAAATCCTTTGGGACATATCTTTCAAAGGTATGTCAAAATCCTTCCTTGTCATGTTCAAACATAATTCACAAATATTCCTTTCCTATTCTGCCCTAAGTGACTTTTTGAGAAGGAAGTGTCATTTACCTTTGCTTGTTTGCCCCCAAACTTTTTTGGCACTCTTTCCTATCCATATCATTGCCTCCTGTCAAAATTCAACTCAATTTGCCGAGTGAATATTCCTAAGCAATTTTTCAAAGTTTCTGTTTAAGCAGAGGCCTTGTGAAGGAAGTACAATCCAAATGAGCTGAAATTTTGCAAGATCCTCAGTATTCTCAAATAATGGCTCTCCTCCAAATTTGAGCTCATGTCATCACTCTATGTGAGCTCAACATCAAATCTTGGTTTCTCGTCCGATTTTCAGATTGTGAAGCAACTATACTTTATATTTCTTCATTATTGCTGAACATTTACCAGGACATGCTCGTACACATATAACATATCTCCACCAAATTTTGGCTCATTTTATCTATCCAATTTCCCTCAGCTATTTTTTTAGATTATGTTCAAAGAGGTGCATTATGAAGGAAGTACCACTATGGCTTGTCCAAATGGTATGAAATTATTATGTCACCTTCATATGCCTAAATCATCATTCCATGCCCATTTTCAGCCCAAGGCAACACTCTATATGAGTGCCACTTCATGATTCATTTTCTGGACCAGATTTGATAGTTGCAAAGCAACTATATTAAATATGGGTCCTAATCTTCTCCAAATTAATAGGAATGTAGTTTTTCCTATCCTAAACCTCCCAAGACATCAAGTTTGTCCCTTAGCACTTCCATATTGATCATAGTGATGCAGTCAAGTTTGCTACTGCAAACTTCAGGTGATCACTCCCATCTAACCACAGTGCCCCTGATCGAGTAATCACCACAGAAATGATCTATGTTGGAAGGACAACACACTCAACACGGTCGGCCGAGCTTAGTCATCGTGCATGCATTGGTGCAGTGGCGGAGGACTCCAATGGGCAGGGTATGGCGGCTGCCATACATTAATTTTTGAGCAAAAATAATCTATACCTATGCATCAATCGGCTCGGCTGTCTCTCGTTGGTTTGACCGCTGGTAGAAAACGCTAAAAAGAGAAAGAGGGTGGCCGCTAGCCTGATGGGCCAGGTGGTCAGTTTCCATTGAGCGCGGCAGGCACGGAGCAGAGACGCGCATGAACTCCGCACGAGAGGCACAAAACAAAGCCAAGCTGCTAGTGCGACGGCGGCGGCTGGCCGTTGAAAGCTTCATTAAATTGATCTATATACAAGTATATGTTTTAGGTAGTTTTTCAATACCCAAAAAAAGTGACTGACATGAAGAAAAGTTTCCTCAACCGGCCAACCCAGCAAAACTTCACGCACCTGAGATATAGCACAACGGATTGAAATATGACTACATTTTAATTGTCTTTGGCATAGTTAAAAAAAGCACACTTAAGCGAGCGCCTAAGCTCCAGGCGATAGCAAAACGTCTAGCGCATAATTATGCATAAGCATGCGCTTTGATCAGTAAGATGGTGGCAAAACACATAATTAAGGTCTAGCGCTTTTTAAACTATGTTATTTAGTTATTATTCGTTTGTAGTGTGTATCGACATTTTTGATTTGCATCAAAAAAATATTTTTTCTTAAGACTTTGCCACATCTTAATTTTTTTCGTCCTCTGCCTCTGCGTTTGTGCACGCGGTGACCGCACGAGCAGGCGGTGACCGCGCTACTGGCATAATAGTGCGCGCTCTGCCGCGGTTGGCCGCGTCTTCTAGTCCTGGCCCCTCCTCTGCTCATCGTTCTCGTGTGCATGGGCATGTACAACAGCTCCCTCGTGCTCGTGCGGTCACCTCCCTGCCCCTGCCCCATCCTATCACGACGTCGTTAGGTCGCCGTCGAGCGCGCTCGTGATCTGCTACCCCTGTCGTCACCATGTACGCTTGCCTGCGCTCTCCCGAGTCTTCTCGAGCTCGCTCGAGTTCTCCTGCTCCCCCGTGAAGCCTCTGGACATGCCTCCCCTCCCTCCCCGTGGCTCTGCTTGCGCCAGCGCGACGGCACACGCATCACCACGGCTGAGCTCACCCCTGGCTCAGCCGAGCTATAAATAGGTCACCCCGTACTTCTCCGAGCTCCCCAGCAGCGTCCTCATCCTCCCAGAACCCCGCCCAACCACTCCACCGAGCTCAAGGAGCCCCATGTTCCCCTCCATTGCCGCCATGGCCGCCAGCATCCTCCTCCTAAATCCGCTCAACGTAGAGATTCTCCCTCCACTAAACCACCAACAGAGGCCTCCACAACCACCCCGGAGCCAGCCCTGCACCTCTCCTACTCCTCCGATGGCCTCTGGTCGTGAGTCCTCCGGCTCCCGACGCCTTCCTCCGCCACGGCCGAAGCCCTCCTTGCTCCAGGGCTCTCCGGTGGGCGAGTTCCCTCCATGCGGGTGCGGCCCTCTCCGCTGAGCGCTCCGGTGGTCCGAGCTCCACCGGAGCCGGCCGGGTGAGCGCCGGCAACCGCAACCTCCCTCTGCTCCATGGGCGATCGAGATGAAGACGACGACGCCCCGCCCAGCTGGCCAGGCGGGCCCCGCCTCCCCCTCGGCCCCACTTGTCGGCCTTTGGTTGTTGAGGCCCAGGCGCATAAGTGGAAGCGCACTATGTTAGATCCGTCTCCCCCTCTCAAAAGCGTACTTCCATTGTTATTTAGGCATGAATGTATTTTCCACCCCCGAAAGCGTATTTCCTTTGTACTACGGCTGAAAGTATGTTTTCCTTTGCAGAAAGCGTGTTTTGACTGAATGTGTTTTCAGTTTTTCCAGTCAGGGACCTGTTGGTGAAGTTTCTTTTACAGATTGGTCCCTAGACTTCAAATGTCTATATCTCCACGGCCGTAGCTCCGAATCAGGTGAATCCAAAGCCCACATCTTCGTCTCCTCAAGCCCATTCTGTTGGTACCATTTTCACTATGTGTTCCATACTGTAAATGACCATATTACCCTTGCCCTTATCTAGCCCCTTCTGAGAAAGAACTGTTTCCGACAAATCTTTCCGCGATCCTTGCGCACTTCTTCCCGGTGAGCTCTTCATTCCACGACAGCCATTTGCATAATGGTCTTGTAGTAGCCATGGTTTCCTACTTGAAAATAATAAATTGTTTGTGCATGTTAATATTTTTTGAACCTTTACTCCTATAAAAATACGAGTTGATCATGATGGTGTGTCTGCCTTCAGGCTATATATATCGTCTGATCTGAAATATAAGGTTGAGATTGAGACTGAGGCGTATTGTGCCCAACCAATCTCCAAAACACGAATAGTCCAGATATTTCTCCTTTTCTCCGGGGAAACAGATTATTCTAGAACCTCTCCAAACCTCTAGACTATTCATGATATATGCAATTATATACTGATTCACTACAAGCGTGAGATTATTAACACTAACAATTTAACATGTGTATATGGACGTATTAAAAAAGAAAATTCTAGCCACGAGTAGGAGTCGCCCTCCCACTTCTCAGGAAGATGACAGTTTTCAGTCAGTGGCTCAACTCAATGACATCCATGACCAACACAAGAGGAGGGGGCTCGAAGTCCGGTGTTTGCTCCGTAGTGAAGCATCAGTGACTAGATTATGCATACACCGTGCAACATACGGGCTTTTTGCTATCACTATATAAAGGGTCGCCATGCTCCGATAGAAGAACATCACAAACTTTTGCTATCACTATATATGCTCGTGAATCCATGCTTATCTTTATGATATGATCATTTTGCATCTATTATTTAAATGGTTACTTGCTAGTATTATTATCATGTTCTTTTCTGGTAAATATTCCCAATGCTAGTGGTCATGCTATGTTCATATGTAGTGTTGTTATTATAATTGTGATCATTGCTATGCCATGCTCATGTGCATCCAGGAGGGTAAATGATTTGTTGTTGCTGATATGTTAAATAGTGATGTTGCTCACTCATGCTCATGTTGATATCCTGCTCATATGCATTGTTAGTCCATCATGTTATTGTGACTCGGCTCATTACATTAAAGTTAAACCGGACTTTAATACAACTTGAACATCTGTTGGCTGAGTCATAGTGCCATCGAATCGAGTTGACCAGTGCAGCCACACTTGCCTTATGGGGGGGGGGGGGGTTGATTGGGTTTATTGTCACGCATCTCGCCGGTGCCTCCAACTAGGAAAGGTTATACGTGTGCGCTACCCTGATCAGGTAGGCCGGTATAAGCCTTGTGTGCCCGATTTGTTTGCGTGATTTTGTCCCCGTTTGGGACCATTTATGTTTTGCCACGACGGTGGTCGTTGGGTGTCACGAGGTGACATCGAGGCCACCCATGACTTAGCCCAAAAGGGGAGTTGGTCGGAGTGGCCGGGAGAGTGTCATGCAATAGACCGGTTTTGTCGGAACGCTGTTGGTCCACCCGAATGGGAGTACGAGGCTTGGGTTCCATGGTGTCGGTACAGTGTACTAACCTCTGTAGAGTGTATAATCTATCGATAGCCGCGCCCACAGATATGGGCCCAGTTCGTAGTAGGTTACACTATGGGTCAACAGTAATAAAAATTCGAATAATAACAACCCAGGTTCAATGAGGAAAGAAGTTGGTTGATCTTTATGTGATCGTGAGAGGATCACAGTGGTATCGTGGATACCGAAGCTGGTTGATGTTTGTGGTGTTATGCGATAATCACGGGTAAGGATCAAGCTCCTTGTGGTCAGGAAATGATTACTACGGTATTGTTAATACCGAGCTTAATTTGATCCTGATGTGATCGTGTGATGTCCACGATGGTAAGTGGTACATGTGGTGGTTACAAGGTAACCACGAACAGAGTAAGTTGAATCATGATAGTTTAAACATGATGCATGCTAATATCATCATGCTCATAAGTTCATGCTATGTTCATCTCATATGGTTTTAGTTGTGCTATGGTTAACATGCTCATGCCTTGTTCATGTTGTTCTAGCAGTATCATGCTTATCATGGATGATTAACGTGTAAATGTCATGTTGTTGCTTGTCTTGATTGCTTTTGGTTGTTGTGAGCTTGCGAGTACATTTAAAGTACTCACCTGGTGTGTCATCCAGTTTGCAGGTCATGCTGTGTTTTCTTGACTGCCAAGGATCCCGAGTTTGCGAGCTAGGATAAGCGTTCTAGCCAGAGCCCCTGCGGAGTGAAATCCATCGCTTTCGTCATCGTTCCGCTACTAGAAGTTATTCTGCTGCTAAGAGTTGTTCTACTGCTAGCATAGAGCAACCTGAGCAGGCATAGTGTCGCCATGCGGACGTAATTTGTTGTGATATCGGAACCCTTGTATCTGTATCATTTGTAATGAAAAGTTGATTTGTTCTATGCCAAGCAGTGCCGTATTTCAAAAGACTTAATCTTTGGGCTGGAATACGGGGTGTTCCGGTCTCTCTAAGCCGGGGTGCCACAGGAGATTGTCGACATCCCCAACAACGACGGGGAGTAGGCTAGCTTAGGTTTGTCTACATAGTAGGTACATTTTCTTTTGCATGTTTTGTATGGATTTAAGGTGCTTATCAAACTAGAGAATACCCCACGCATTGTTGTGGAATTTTGTATGCTGCATTGGTTTAGGATTAAATAGGAAGAGGAATGGTTTTGGAAGTAAAGCAACATTATATTGCAGCCAGGTCAGAAGGTCAAGGAAAGAAAACTGGAATTAGCGAACATATGCAGCAATCAATCGTAGACCTTGGTAACTAATTTCAAAATACACATATATACACATAGAGTCCTTGTTAGATGTCATGATGCAAAGGAAGCTGAAGCTCCAAGTGCTTCTATGGAGCTTGCCTTGATGTGGGTCGTGTGGGTGTGCCCATCACCATTTAAAGTAACTGCTGGTTTGTTTCTGTTCTAAAGAACGAAAGACAGGACATGTCGTGGCTTGGTGCTATTTGTAGTGATATGGGGTGCAAAATTCCAGCATTTTCCAATTATATTTTTCTTGAGATCAGAAGAGATCACATCTTTGTAGCCCATGAGATTGCGTCTTATATCCGCCATATTGGTACCTGAGGTGTGTGGAGCTCCTAGGAAATGGACCAGATCTCTCATGTAGTTGCTACAGACTGTACTTATACTGCTACGGTTTCTGAATTAAGATCCCTTTTGCCTTCATGCCTTCAAAAGGGAAAACAAAAAAAAATCACATGTACCTGATGGGCTGCACAACCTCTATGTTTAACGTAGATTTATTAGCATGTAGAAGGCTCACTTGATAAAACATATGGAACTGTAATTAATCTGAAAGTGTAAGGAAAACAGTTTACATGTTGTATATGGTGAGGAGATAATTTTGTAACTTTTTTGGATCCAAATTCGCAAAAATGCAATAATTTTGTAACTATTTTGGATCCAAATTGGCAAAAATGCAATGCTTACAATTGACTAACTATACAACGAAGTATATACCGAGAAGTATTTTTTGGAGAAGTAACATATGTTTGAGTGATACTTGACCATGGCTCAAGTACAGAGTTGTGCAGCACTACTATATGCTTATGAATTAAAGAAAACCTGAGAGCAAGGTGTGGATAGCTGATTGATAACTATGAATCAATGAAACAAAATGTGGATTAGGAACATACCTGTTGAACTTATTTTATTCCAAAAATGCAAATTATGAACAGCTATAGCAGAGACTGAGGGATTCTAAAATTTACATATACACATTTTGACACGTAAGCCTACTTGGGCTTTCATCAAACGCCTTGTGACACCCTCTTTATTGCGAGAAAGCCTTGTAGATAGTGAGACGGAGATACAAAAAATTGCCGTCATAGATAATGTGAAAGCGACCAAAACTTCTCTCAAGAACATCATCTAGGCAAATCCAAACTGCACATAGCTATACACGGCCAGCGGCACCACGTAGTGCTCGGCGCTCCAAAACAGTAGGCTTGGCTAAAAACATCCCATGGAGAAGGATCCAGCATTATGGCGGCAATGGCCCTGGCTGTTTCCTGTGATGGCTGATGTGTTAGGTTGTTAGCCAAGACACTGACTTGTTGCACATAAAAAATATTAGAATTGAGAAATATAAACGGATTTGTATATGTGGAGAGATACCTATCTAGTTACTTTGTACGGCAGTGATAGCAAGATCCTACAATCAGAAAATCCTGAAATAAACATAGGCTAGTGCTAATTGATCGGGCTTTCTTAGTGGGCATGAGGATGAAGCTTACCAAATAGCAGTACAACTTAGAAATAGTGGGTGCGGGATAAGCATAATATAATAGTAGAAGGCTAAACTAAAAGCAATTGCTTAAAAATTGAAAGCAGAAAACCAGTGAAGCATGAAATAATTAAGAAGAGAAAATGATAAAAACACACTTGGGCTATTGAATTGGTACTGTAAGCCAGGAGATTTGGTAATGATCATCCCCGTAAGAAAAACATGAAGTGAACAGTCTTCCATACTTTTCAAGGAGAAGGTGGGCCGCAATTGATTAGACCATGCTATTAGTAACTTGATGAAGAAACAACCAATGTACTAGAATCAAGCGTTTTAAGATAGAATATGGTAAAACAAAAAAAAACAAATTTAGTGAGGTTGTGGGAATTGCCTTTCCTGCTATTTCTCCAACTCTCCTTTGACATATGCATGAGATTGTGTTGGTTCTCGGGTGAAGCACCCTGTAATTCTAAAGGAAACTCGAGGTCGATCCAACGCTGGTGCGAGCCATGGCTGCCAATGGAGGCCCTACCCTGCATTACCATCAGCACATACCTTGAAGGCTGAAAAGAAAGGTGTCCACCGGTTGGGCACTTGGCCGACGCGGCATCCACTCCATGGTTGAGTCGTCGGGCAGAGCATCCTTCCAGGAGAGACTCTATCGGCCGGTCTGATTCCACCCACAAACATAGGCCACCAAGGACAGCGGTAAGGACAACGGGGTGGGGGTGAAGGAGGAGTGGAGGCAGCGGGCAGCACCGGCAGAGGCAGAGGAGAGGTGTCGCGGACCGGAGACGGACTACACGCAAAGATCTGTTGCCGATGGCTTTCTTCCCTGTTTGCGAATTGACAACTTCGATGGTAATTTAGGACTCGAAACAGAGCGGCGACATGCAAGTCTAGATGCCTAATAGAAATTAGTTAAATGAAAAAATAATTGATGATGTGGTTAGGTTGGGAAAATAACCTATGCGACCCGGGTCGTAGGAAGCCAATCATGAGACCCTCCCTTGCAGGCGACGCGTGGTTGCATGAATCTCAAAGCAACAGCCAGTGGCAATACCTTCTCGTTCCCAATTTTCTTGTTTGCAAACCCAATTCAATCTCGAAGGCCCCCAACTTCCAGCCGCGGGTGCGCCACATCGCCGCCGGCGTGCTGCTCGACGCCAAGCACACCACCCCAGATCGACGCGATCCATCCCCGTTTGCGGCCCAGCTCCTGGTCACTTCCCCAGCTACTTCTTCCCGCTGGCCATGGCGATGCTCTTGGGCGCCTCCACTCGCACCGACCCCGGCGTACTACGCGGGCTGCACGCGCCCCTTGGCTACGGCCAAGCTTCTCGCGTGCTGGTGTGTTACTCTCCTTCCATGGCCGCCCTCCTCGGCTTGGCTCCGCCGGATGTGCCCTAGCTACTGTAAGTTGACCTGCTCGCTGAATCTTGCAAATAACTTCAAGTTCAGAGCATGTCGGCTCGTCCGTTGGTGAGCAGAGGAGTTACGCCTCAAGGCGAGCTGCCAGGGTGCCAAGGAACGCCGGGTAGAGCACCGGAGGTGACGGTGCGGAGTCGGCGGGGGCAGTGGCGGCTGCCACGGTGAGCGAGCAGGAGAAAGAAAAGGGGAATTGGATTTGGCAGGGCAGCTGGAAGTTAGGATTCACGATTTTTAGAGGGAACTGGCGAACGTGCTTTGAGATTCGATTTTGCCATGTGTCAACAGTTGGAGAGGGTCTCACCATCGCTCCGTGCGACCTAGCTCGCATAGGATTACTAGTAGAATGCCCGTGCGTTGCTACGGACTACAATGCATTAAAATGAATCAAACAAATAATTAACCTCATCTTCAAGGCCAAAGCTTATTTCTCCCTCGTACACCCGGCCATGTTTGGACATCAAACGGGCTCCCCAAAATCCGACATGTACAGTCCGGGCTCCACCAATCTAGCCTATATGTGAGAAAGAAACATGTTTGTCCGAACTATTCACCATGTTGTCTCGGGAGGTCCCACAAAACCCTCACCCCACGACACGCTTATTCTTTTACCTACCAGGCCCGTCCCTTCCCGCTCGGTCTCCCGTCGTAGCGGGACATTCTTCTTTCACACCGGATGGCCACAAACTTGCAGACCTCAGACTTCTCTCTTCGATAACATTTCCTCTCACCACAATCTCCTCTCGGCTCCTGCAGTAGGTTGGGGCCATGGGGCATCCTCCCACGTAAGGTGAATAAGAGATACAGATATCTACATACACAACGGTAGAGGTAGATGCTAATGTAGCTAACCGGTGTCAGTCCGCATCTTCAGCTCAGGTCCTCACGTGAACACTTCCTTTTGTCCAGCCTCACCTGATGATTTTCTCATGCTCTCTGAAGCAAACAACGCCATATTCTCATTGATTAGCACTTTAGGGGATTAGTGAGTGATTTAAGAGCTGAACGAGAAGCTAGCATGACATAGTTGATTGGTTGTAGTACATCAATGACTTTCCTCGACAATTAAGCATCCATATACGTTAGTACTACTGAAGGCTGACCTCGACATAAACATGTCCATTACAGTTGCTAGGTTCTGCCAGAATCCAAAGTCATAGTCTTTCTCTTGGATCTAACCAAGGGTTGAACTGCAGTGCAATGTCACGCTATAGGCACAGTTCACGATGTTGCTTCCCTCTACTTCCTTCCCTTCCGGTCCACATTGCTCCCTCATTATCTTCTTTCTGGCTTTCTGCCACCACTGCCATCTGCATAGCCTTCATTCTACTTTGGGATAAGTATATTTTTCGTCCCTCAACTATTCTAATAGTTTAGAAATAGTCCTTCAACTCTAAAACCAATAAAATCTAGTCCTACAATTGTTAAAACCGGATATTTTTTGTCCCTCAAACTGCTTTGGATGGTTTTGTGCTGACATGGTATGGTTTTGACCGTTGACCTCGCCACCTCATTGTCCACCTCACCTTCGTCTTCTTCCCCTCTCTATCTCTCTCTCTGCCCACGGGAGCACCTCGCCACGGCCCACGTGCGTCTGCTCCGGCCGCGGCCTCTGGCAGCCGTGGGCCCGTGGCCTCGACTCTATACAACCATGCTCCTCCGCCTCGCCCATCTTGCACAAACGTAGTTAGCTCCGATTGATACAGCAAGAGGCACACGTTTAGAGCAGCAATCAACTTGAACAATCCACCAGTGCGAAGCTAGCTAAGCTAATTGATTTACCACCAGCCAGAATCGCACCACTCCCACGCACGCAGCCAACCGGCTGGAAACACAACACACACACACACACAAAGGCTGGCTATGAATGCCAAAGGCTCGTCTACATACTGGTTGTCAGCACCGCAACGGCATTCGACGGTCCCGCGAGCCACGCAGACGTGCTCAGCCTGCTTCTGCTGCACACGCCGGAGCCCGAGGTGGCATGCACAATGGCGTCCGGCATGTGCTCACCGTAGATGTGCCGACACTGGCTTCCAGGGCGTGGTCACCGTGCCCTACTTCGACGAGAGATAGGGAAGGACGAGATGACGATGACGAAGGAAGCTGTGCATAGGTCTTCCAAGGCGTGGCCTCGCCCTTCTTCTTTCTCTTCGTCTTCCTTTTTTCCCATCTAGTGGGCATTCCGTCGAACAGTTGCCATGCGCCAGCGTCGAGCTCCGGCCCATGGCCTGCTGCGCTCCGGTGCATGACGCAAACGCACCTGCCGGAGGTGGAGGAGCTCAGGGCTTGCACGCACTCCGCGGTGGCGGCATAGGCCGTCCAACCCGGGACGAGCACGCCGTCCACAAGGCCGGCGCTTCGGTTGTCATACTCATGTTGTGCGTCCTCAGTGACGACGTCCACTGTTCCACCGTAGCCCCCGTCGTTCTCCGTGTCGGAGTCGCTCCAGGCGAGAAGCCTCTTGTCCCAGTCCATGCCCCTCTCAGCGAAGGCGAAGGAGAAGTGCACGTGCTTTCCACCACACAAAGCACGCGGAGGTGGCGGCCGGAGCAGACGCAGGCAGTGAAGTGCTCCGGTAGGCATAGAATGAGAGGGGGAAGAAGACCAAGCTGAGGTGGACAATGAGGTGGCGAAGTCAATGGTCAAAACTATGCCATGTCAGCACAAAACCACCTGAAGCAACTCAAGGGACCAAAAAGATTCGGTTTTAAAAATTGAAGGATGAGATTTTGCTGATATTAGAGTTGAGGGACCATTTCTAGACTATTAAGAAAATTAAGAGACGAAAAATATACTTTTTCCTTCTACTTTTCTTCAAGGTTTCGTGTGAAAAGTATGAGGACGCTGGCACACACTACAAATAAAATTCTCAATAATTAAGTGTCGTCTCCGGGGTACCAACATCAAGTATTTTCTACGAACTTCGCTCCTAAATATAAGACATTTTTGCAGTTCAAGGGTGTATTTGGTAACAAAAAAACATGAAATCAAATCAGAGCATCCAAAATGGAAGCCTATCATAAATTATTGAAGAATCCAAATCACTGCCATGATTCCACATGGAACTGATCAAAGTGTCGACATATCTATCATAAAGTGTTTCATTTCTGTCATACAAAAATTAAAATAGCTCAACAAATGAAGTCAGAAGCTGAACAATGGAAATTAGTTAAGATATTAGCGACAAGAACCTTTCTGTTTAGTAGCAAGATTTAATAATCAAATGATCAGTTTCATATGCATTATCAAAATTTTAGAACATGTTCTTCCTATACGTGACAGTACACTTAGTACAAAATTCAGTAACCTTTTAGAAACTTCAACTATCAATCCTAAAATTCAATATTACCTAATAACCTGAACTTCGACAATGATTTTTTAGAACATCATCAATAAGAAAACCATCTTCAATCTTTGACAAATCCCTAAACTTATTCCATCACGAGTCATGTTGCTCCTCCTAGATATAAGTAGACATGAGAGGAGCACTTTCACCTAGATCGATTCCATGGGCGTTTGGGTAGTCATGTGGACCTAACATGGTCACACGGTCAAATTAGATATGACAGGGATTTTTCTTTCAAGAATAAGATGTTCGTGCTTTTATTGAGCTCAGACCAAGAGGAAATTGCAGCCAATAGGAAGAGAACAAAGAAGCTCTTGTATGCACACACCTGAGATTCAAGAATGCTCATTTCCTTACTCCAGCCCACATAATTTGTTCTTAGAATCCTGCTTGAAAACACGAGCTATACTTATTCTTCTCAATATGAACGGAAGATAATACCAAACGACAACTTTAACCTGAATATCCGGGCTGGAACAAAACAACGCTTGTCTAGTTAACACACTCGTACAATAACTGAACACTGTAAAAGAGTGACAAAATATCTCTCTCAAAAACACAACCCATACCTGAATAATCATCGCGAAGTACATATCTCTCCAGAAAGAGGTCATGTCACCAACGGACATCTGTTACTCGTTCTGCATAGCAAAAGTCACAAACATACAAATGATTATCACATTCACTTCTGACTACAATATGTTGAAACGACCGAGAGAGAGAACTCACCACATTTTTTTGTAACAAAAACATCATTACATCCCAGTCAGCACAATTTGTTTGTTTGTTTGTTTGTTTGTTTGTTTGTTTGTTTGTTTGTTGAGTTCTACCACATAAAGCTAATAACCAACATATAATCTAGTTTTGTTTCACCTTTAATAGTAAAGGGAGAACCTAGACGAGAAATAATTTGGTGTGGAAGATGATGCCGCATATCATAGTAGCTAGCAGGAATGTCGCATGCTTTCATCCAAGTCATCTATACTCATAAGGCTTGGGGATGATGGATGAGCATGTGGTATAATCCTCCCCCCCTTTAAAACACATGGTTAAAACTAAAATATATCGGAAAGAACTATGGATATTAGATACGATAATCTAGCATGACAAACTGGGCACACAAAAAATACAATTCACAATACACCACAATAACTATATTTTTATAAAGCGAATATATTAATATCGTGAAAATACTAATTACACCTAGCTTCTGCATCAACAAGATATCAAAAGACCACAAACGAGATAGTGGTTTCACTTGTATTAAGCAGAAAATGGTGTTACATAGTTACATGCTTGAGAAACCGTACTTGAGATGGACGTACATGACTATTGCTAGCAACAGTGCTGCTGTTTTTTGTACAATATGAAGAAAAGCTCTATTGATAGAAACACGAGGCAAAACAACCTTTCTTTGTTACTCCAACTAAAGAAGTAGGAAGAGTATATAAACGGCATGGCATATCTAACCAATAATCGATGAATTGCGTTGTTGTGGGACAGTAGCACAATGCCGATGCTAGTGATGTACTTGATTGTTGTTGCTCAACACCAGGTAAGCTGAGCGAAATGGAGGTTTCCTCTTTGCAATACCAAATATATTGCAATAATAAATGCCGATAACGTTAGGGGAACATCCATGCGGCCGTAGTACCTATGCAAATATACAAGAGAAACATCAGAACTCGAAGTTCTAGCCATATTAACAGGAACTGACAACCAAATGTAGCAGTCATTCCCTCTTAAGCAACCCCTCCCCACCTCAATTACATGTGCACACAAAGAAAAGCATATAGCGTAAAATATTATGATAATCTGAAACAATGTGATGAAGCTCTTATCTAGTAAAAATGCTACGAAGTGAGCTGAAGCAATCAAGCAACATCTATAAGCTGATACCTCAGAAGTATACTTAAATGCACTGATACTTCTGACTCAATAAATTGAGTAATAAGATGGGGAATTCAATGATGAAATGGTAATCCGTGAGGCCTGATTCTCACCGTGTCTAGTGATCCCACGATCAGAATGGTAAGTATTTGCATCAAGCTAAAGCTACAACTTCCAGTCTGAAGGTTCCAATGTCGACATTTGAGTTAATAGCTACCTTCTTGCCTCTAAATCAAGAATTCCCAACCAATTTAAAGAGTGAGTGAGCCAACACAATATTTACTGGTGGCTGTCATCTCAAGAACCCAGGTATGCACTATGACCACTTCACAACGACTCCGAGCATACCTAGCACATTTATACCAAAAATTGTGACTAAATACCACATAAATTACAGTAATCACAACAAAGTTCTAGTACACTGCAGTATAAAAAACAACAAATGTGGGGCTTCCTTACAACATAAGGATGGGCATGAGAGCGCAGATGCGGAGCAGAAGTGGGACACGTAGTGCGTTGGAGGGGTGCCGCCGCCAACGGCGGTGCCACGGACGAGCCTGAATTGAAGTACTCGTGGTCACCGGGACGGACTACGACGGTCATGGCGGCGGTGAACACCCAGCAGCAGGTGACCACGCCGTCGCCCACGCTGCTGGACTCGTCTTCCTTGTCGACCTCCCATTGGCCGCCATCCACGCTATCAGGACGCGCAGCACCCCCGACCTTGGGCGCTGTACATGGCGTCGATGGCGGCCATATTTCGAGGGGCGGGGGCGACACGTGGAAAGGCCACGCCCTGATCTTCCGTATTCTGTCAAAAGGGTACGCTAATAGGGTGACCCTGCTCGCGGACCACATTACCCACCCCAACCAGATGGCCTTCATCCAAGGTCGATATATTCTGGATGGGGTGCTAGTTCTCCATGAAGTACTCCATGAGGTCCGGTCCAGACACCTCAAGGCTGTCTTCCTGAAGATCGATTTTCATAAGGCTTACGACACTGTTAGCTGGCCCTTCCTTCGGGAAGTTCTCCTTTGGAAAGGCTTTGATGACCGGTGGATCTCTAGGGTAATGCAGATGGTCTCCTGTGGTCGCACTGCCGTGAACATCAACGGTGAGATTGGCCCCTACTTCCCCACTCTATGTGGGGTGAGGCAGGGCGACCCTTTCTCCCCGTTCCCGTTCAATATGGTGGTGGACGCACTGGCTGCCATCCTGGACAAGGCTAAGGCGGCGGGCCATATTCGGGGGCTCGCGCCCCACTTGGCCGATGGTACCGGCATCTCCCTGCTCCAGTACGCTGACGACACCATCATCATGGTCGAAGGGTCGGACGCAGACATCGCTAACCTTAAGTTCCTCCTCCTCTGCTTCCAACAAATGTCTGGCCTCAAGATCAACTTCGACAAGAGTGATGTGATGGTGATGGGCTACTCTCCGGCTGAGGCTCGGGACATTGCCAACCGCCTGAATTGCCGCCTTGGGTCCCTTCCCACCACTTACCTGGGAACGCCCATTAGTGACTCTCGGCTTACTCTTGCTGATCTGCATCCGACGGTTGCCAAGTTGCAGACGCGCATTGAGCCTTGGCAGGGTCGGTGGTTATCAAAGGAGGCCTGGACGATTCTCATCAACTCCCTGCTCTCCAGTCTCCTATTGTTCCTCATGAGCTTCTACAACCTTCACGAGACCCTTCACCACGAGATCGCCAAGATCCAATCCCACTTCTATTGGGCCGGGGACAATAACAAGCAGAAATACCATATGGTTAGTTGGCCCGACATCGGTAAGCCTCAGGAGCAAGGTGGCCTCGGTATCATGTGCTCGAAGCACATGAATATCGCGCTCCTTTCTCGTTGGCTTTGGCGCATCTCGCAAGGTCATGGTGGGCTGTGGCTAGACATCATCCAGAATAAATACCTACGTGGCCAGCCTTTGGCCTTCTGTCAGCGGTCTGGGGGATTCCAATTTTGGCAGTCTGTCATCCAGTTGCTTCCCGTCCTCAGTATTGGGACCTCCATAG
Organism: Triticum monococcum; assembly: GCA_034509565.1. Classification (NCBI taxonomy): domain Eukaryota; kingdom Viridiplantae; phylum Streptophyta; class Magnoliopsida; order Poales; family Poaceae; genus Triticum; species Triticum monococcum. Next base: position 476,367,804 of record CM067846.1, read on the forward strand.
CGGTCGGATCGGGCTCTGCGACCATGTTCTGGTTTGACTGCTGGGCGGGTGACTCCCCCTTCGTAGCTCGGTTCCCCGATCTCTTCTCCATTGCTGTCATCCCGACGATCTCCGTCGAACGGGCCCTTATTGACTTAGGGCGCCTCGCGTTCCGGAGGCCATTTGGGCCTCCGGAAGCTGCTGCTTGGCAGGAGCTTCTTGATTGCATCGCCCTCCATGAGCCGGATGTCGATGCTGGCTCGGACGAGGTTCGGTGGCGCCTTGAACCATCGGGTCAATTCTCCACCAAGTCCCTCTACACAGCCATCGCCCCTCCTTTGTGTCGCCCCCCTCCTAGCTGTATGGCCCATTCGCGTTCCTCTGAAGATCCGGATCTTCATGTGGCAGTGGATCCGCGGTCGGCTCCCGTCTGGGATTGAGGTCCGCAAGCGCAATGGTCCGGGCTCCGGCCTTTGCCCGATTTGCAGTACTCCCAAGGACTCAAACCATATCTTCTTCAACTGTGTTTCTGCCCAGTTTGTGTGGAGTTGCTTTAGAGAGGCGATGGGTGGTAACTGGTGCCACACCAACTTCCCTGACCTCCTCGACGAACTCCAGAACTCCCCCTGCCCACTCGCCACATTAGGTGGCTGGAGATTGGAGCTCTCGCGTGGACCATCTGGACGATTCGCAATAAGCTTGTGATTCAGCACACTCTGCTTTGACGGGCTACTAACGCTCTCTTCAAACTGTCTGGTTTCTTACAGCTCGGGCGGCTGCTTAGCCGCCCTCGGGATCGGGACGCCATCTCCGCCTTCATCGCCGACATTCATTCGATGGCCGTCCGCCTGTCGCCGCCCCCCCCTCCGCCTCCTCCAGAGCCTGATTAGATGCTTGGCGAGCGCTCGCCTTGGCTTCGGCCTTTTTTATGTGTTTTTTCTGGGCTTGTTCAGCTGTGCCCTCAGCAGTACCTTCGGATCTGGGTGTGTTTCTTGGGTGTGTGTTCTGTACTAGACCTTGTATGTGTGCTCTGGGCGGTTTGCTTTATTTATAAAGCGGGGCGAAAGCCTTTTTCGGTAAAGGACACGCCCGCCGTGGCATTCATATAGATCATGGAGTGGTGGTGGCACATGGTGAGAAGGAGCAGAAAGGTTGCGGCCGGCAAGCGGCGGGGCATGGGTGCGGCGGCATGGTGGGCGATTGTGAGGAGGAGTAGGGAGAAGAGACCAGGTGGGGATCGCAAGACGCGTGGTCGTGAGTGAAAGTCGGTCCCTCTATCGACCGATTAGGAAAGTTAGGATTTGAAATTGAATGTCCCAAAACTGAATTATTGTATGGTAACGTGCTATCAATTTCTGCCTATTTTGTAACATGTCTGGTTAGGAAAGTTTGAAAATATTAGGATTTTTTTAATAGGAGATGGAAAAAACCAACGGGAGGAGATGATGGTGGGAGGAAAGATGGAAATAAATCAGACGAAATAAAACCGTGGAGGTGAGGCTACCAATAAGACATTAGAAGTAGAGATTTTCTTTTCAAAATTTTATTAAAGATTGATCATGACTTATTCCTTTCCATATAAAAGTTATCAAATACTACGAAAATTGATCTTACTAAAGACTGATCATGATTTATTCCTTTCCATACAAAAGTTACCAACTACTATCGAAAATTGATCTTATTAGCAGATAAAATCGGTTTAAATAGACCGTAAATAATATCCGATATAAATGTGTTGGTGGGATAAAAAAATGGTGTCTGGACCCCGATTCTAGGTCACAACGATCTAGCCTGTAACACCTCATATCACTTTGCGGCCTCACGCACGGTATTTCCACGGGTGTCGCCTTACCATGGCCCAGGACCATTTGCGCCTTTTCGGACACGTATATGATAGTGTCGCTAGCATCCATATGACAAAGAACCCGGGCCGACATGACTAGTCGTGAACCCAAAGTGGCACTAACTTACGAAGATAGACATTCATGAATCAACATCGAGCATGTCGGTCAGCAGCGTGTGAATCCGGGCTGTAGCACTGGGCTAACAGGACTCCGGGAACCCGGGCTGTAGCAGGCTCGGCTGGACTCCGGATGTCGCCGCGTGACATTTCCCCGAAGGGATAGACACAGGAACGAAGTGGATCACATGCCGGCCAGTCAAGTGTTCCGGAGCAGTAGTGCTGGGCTAGCAGGACTCCGGTGAACCGGGCTGTAGCAGACTATTATGGCTCATGGAAGCACAAGACTACGTTTCCCCATAAGAGAGGCTACCAAGGATGAACAACTAGGTTGTCGGATCCCACACATACCAAGCATTTCAATCATACACACAATATGCTCGATATGTGTAAATACAACATGGCATCACAACATAACTCTACAACTCAAGTATTTATTCAATAAGCTCCCAGGAGCGAGATACTACAAACATGGGTCTCATGACCAAACATTCAGAGCATACAAGTCAAAGCACATGCGGAAGCTTAACTTGTCTGAGTACAGACAACTAAAAATGAAGAAGGCCGAGGAGTCTGACTATCTACAAGACCCTCCCAAGGGTACAAGATCGTAGCTGAGGTAACAAGCTAAACGTCGAAGTCCACGTGGAACTACTAGCGAGACTGAAGTCTCTCTGCAAAACATAAATTAAGCAAACGTGAGTACAATTGTACTCAACAAGACTTACATCAGAACTAACTACATATGCATCATTATCAACAAAAGGGATGGTGGGGTTTAACTGCAGCAAGCCAGCTTGACTCGGTGGTTATCCTAAACTACGACTGCAAGTAACTCCTCTGAGGTGGCGCACACGAGTCCACATATTCACCATATCAATACTCCACTATGGATCCGCTCCCGTCTCCCTACGAGAAGGCCATCCATAGCACTCACGCTTATCTTGCCCATTTTAGAGTATCCACTTTCACTTGTCTATGAACTATGCAAGGGGTCCAAGTTTCCATATCCGAGGAATCCGGCTATTCAAATAGATAATGATAACCCTACAGGGGTGTACTTCTTCACGCATGCTCTCGCCACTTACCACCATGTACACATCGTGCATCTCGGCAACCTTCAAGCGCAAGCCTGGCGAGGGAGTCGGCCACGACCTGACTAACCAACAAGTCTCTAGTCCAGGTTTATCGCCTATTCGGGTTCCATCCGCAAGGAGATCTGACCGGGGTGTTGCTCACGGCCCCAAACGATGTGAGCAGGGTTCCCAAGCCCACCATCTGGGTGCCACTTGGTACACCGTGCCACTGTGCCTAGTTTGTCCCAAGCCCACCTATACCGGGTGCCACTTGGTAGACTACTAACACTACCTACAAACACTAAAAACTAGTTGCAACTCCTGGACAAAGATCATGTTGATTAATAAGTCGAGAGGGGAACCTAAGCATTCCAATGCGTGGTAGTAGATATTCATGGATCACAAACACAGAACTCAGTTCATGAGGACGGCTGCAATGAGACAACCCACCATGTACTCCTTTACCAAATCGTGTTCACACACTTAGCTCTCAACGGTAGGACATGTTCACCACATTCCAATTCATCCCCGATGAATCAGACCTGACTCAACTCTAAGCAGTAGCAGGCATGACATACAAGCACGAATGAGTAGGCACATCAGGGCTCAAACAACTCCTACTCATGCTAGTGGGTTTCATCTATTTACTGTGGCAATGACAGGTCATGCAGAGGAAAAGGGGTTCAACTACCGCAGCATGTAACAGTTGAATCGTTGTTGTCCTAATGCAGTAAAAGAGAGCAGGAGCGAGAGAGTGGGATTGTATCGGAATGAACAAGGGGTTTTTGCTTGCCTGGCACTTCTGAAGATAGTATAGTTCTTCATCGGTGTCATCGATCACATCGTCGAAACCACGTCTATCGAGAGGGGACAAACACCGGCAACTGAGAAAGAACACAATCAATGCAATGCCACAATATGATGCATGATCATGACATGGCAATATGCTGTGATTTGAGCTAATGCATCTAGCTATGATTTAAATGAAGTTGGTTTGAATACATGATTCAAATTCCAACTCCATATATGATTATTTAAATTCCCTTTATTTGTTTTGTCCAAAACAGAGGACAAACATTGTTCAAACATGCATGAAAATGGTACAGATGGATTCCTTAAATTTTTCTAATAATTTTTCATATATAATTTATTTCATTTGGAGTTACGGTTGATTTTCTATGATTTTTAGAAGTTTATAGCATTTTCTGGAATTTATAATTATTTTCTGATTTATTTAATTCTAGAAAAAGCTTTACTGCGTCAGCACTACGTCAAGGTGATGTCAGCAGGTCAACTAGACAGGTCCTAGTCAAACCTGACTAGTGGGGTCCACTGATCAGTGACACAATGCTGTCCAGGGTCAATGACAGGTGGGTCCGGTCAAACACCACGTCAGCAAAGTCAATGCTGACGCATCAAGTGGGTCCGTTAGCTCCTGAATCGACGTCGAGGATCCATAGTGGCCGGCGCTGGAAACGACGATGCTGGCGACGTTGTGGTGCGTCCTTCGTTCCTAGGCTCGGTGGAGAGGATGAGGAAGATGACCCGGAGCTCTTGGACACACTGGATGGGCGAGGGAGGGTCGGTGGCCGCGGCGAACGGTGTCGGTGGCGACGAGCTCCGCTCGGTGGTGCTCGGGGGAGAGGGGCAGACGAGGGAGAGACACGGGAGGGAGTGAGAGGGCGCCAAGGGGTCGCGTAGCATCCTCAGGGCGATGGGGAGACAGGCAGGGAGGCAGGAGGTGGCCGGCGCGTGCTGGTGCGCGGCGAGCACACACCCTCCTGCCTACTGGCAGGAGGTTGAAGACGGTGGCCAGCGCTGGGCTGGGGTCGGCTACACTCATGGGCCAGGTAAGTTACAGGACTGGGCCTCAGGTACGGTCAGGTAAGTTTATGCCTCTGTTTTATTTCTGTTTTTCTATTTTTGTCATTCTGTTTTGATTTAGTTCAAAGACCAAACCATTTTGTAGCTTCTGAAAATAATTATGGGGTTAGATATGAAATATCCAGAACCACATAAAAAGTTCCAGAATTATTGGACTTACATTTAATATATAACAAATATAAATCCAATGCAAATAATTATTAGATTAACTCAAATGCCCAAAACAAATATTTCTGAGCTTCCAAAAATATTGGCTTGAATTTTACCTCTTGCCAATAATTTCGGAGAGAAACAGGAACATTTTCTTGGACTCATTGAAATGATTTTAATGTTGATCATTTTTAAAAGGTTTCCAAGGCTTTGAAAATTCCTCAACTCAAATTTCACTTGAATTTAAACATGATGACATGAAGATCAAGCAAAGACAACAGGGGCTGAGCTAGGGCTGTGACAACTCACCCCCACTAAACAACAATCTCGTCCCGAGATTCAAGACGTGAGGTAAGAAGACATAGGGGACACAAGGCTAACACGATCTTCATGATCCAACTTCCCTTCTCTAATATGTTGAATCATTGCTTCAAATTGATCTTGACATCCTTGCTTTCAATATCTTCATCCAACTACGATGACAGAAGAGAGGAAACTCTATAGAATTCGATCTTCACAAGGATCGACCGATACACGATCAACTCATGGAATGAGACACAGAACACCTCTTGACCTGAGACGTCGAAACACACATCAGGAGGGATGGAAGGACAAATGACGGAGGTTCAATTTTGGTAAGTAACAATTCCATGCTCGGTCACAACATAGCGAGGAGTTAACTGCCATGATTCCATAATGGGGCACCTGAGCGGAGGTGACTCGTAGAATTATTCTCTTAAGTGGCAAAAATAATTACTTTTGATACAAAGATCATTGAGACTCTTTATTCCAGCCTAAGGCAATCACAAACAATCATGTGAAGGAGCTTGAGGAAATGGCATACTCATACTAGAATGGATGATGTGAACTACCTTGTTGAAGACAACGCAATGGATGATTTTTGCTTATCACCGGAAATGGATGGGATCCATGGTAGGACCACTTTTGGAGATGATCCGGAACAGCAATTACCGAGAGGGCAGCCCATGGGAAATTGGTACAATGGCGATGCAAGCTGGGAACAAAATGCAAATGCTAGGAATGATCCAACCATCATATCTGCCTGAGATTCAGATCTGGTTGGTAACGGAATATTCCAGACGTCATTCTTGGAAAAGAAAGTTTGCAACACAAACCGATGAGATGACATTGTGAGATTCTCAAGGAAATGAACTATGGTAGTAATCTCCAAAACATGAGCCGGTTCTGCTACATACCTGTGAACACGCTGTCCAAGACAAGCATGACCACATAGTAGTCTTATAATAAAACACTACCGAGTCCAGGTGGGGAACCATCATCGAGGATATCGAAGTCCTTATATAAGCCCCTGGTCTTAAGAAGGAGCTTCTTTTCCTTGAACAAATCAAGCAGTGGCTTGGGGTACTAGGAGATGCACATGGAATGGAGGTAGCGAGCCTGTCAAACCATAGCATACTTCGCACGTGTATGACTGACTTGGGATGATTCCAGAGGAAGCAACATTGACTTTCTCGAATTCACGGCGGCAACTTGCATCAAATGCACATGTATTCGAGGAAGTCACTTCTTTCATCCGAACATATGCTTCATGAACGGGACATGAAGATAATGCTTATAAAAGTTTCCAATACTACTTTGATGTTCGACATGAATCATGGACAAGATAAAAATGTTGTCAATGGGCTCAACAACAGTTCATCCAGGTTCCCATGAAGATGGAATTCCACGACTATGTGAACAAGGTGATAGCATTGGTCAGACCAAAGGATGTAATGGTGTATGCCCGAGGAATCAACCTCGAGTAAGACAACATTACGAACATCATTGGTTCTGATTTGATTTGAGGATAGCCCACTCCCAAATCAAAGTTTGGACAAGACAATAGATCCAACAACTGATCATGAGGACCAATCGATGAAGATATTGTTGGAAATATGCCCTAGAGGCAATAATAAAAGCATTATTATTATATTTCCTTGTTCGTGATAATTGTCTTTATTCATGCTATAATTGTGTTATCCGGAAATCGTAATACAAGTGTGAATAACAGACACCAACATGTCCCTAGTAAGCCTCTAGTTGACTAGCTCGTTGATCAACAGATAGTCATGGTTTCCTGACTATAGACATTGGATGTCATTGATAACGGGATCACATCATTAGGAGAATGATGTGATGGACAAGACCCAATCCTAAACATAGCATAAAGATCGTGTAGTTCGTTTGCTAGAGTTTTTCCAATGTCAAGTATCTTTTCCTTAGACCATGAGATCGTGTAACTCCCGGATACCGTAGGAGTGCTTTGGGTATACCAAACGTCACAACGTAACTGGGTGACTATAAAGGTATACTACGGGTATCTCCGAAAGTGTCTGTTGGGTTGACACGGATCAAGACTGGGATTTGTCACTCCGTATGATGGAGAGGTATCACTGGGCCCACTCGGTAATGCATCATCATATTGAGCTCAAAGTGACCAAGTGTCTGGTCACGGGATCATGCATTACGGTACGAGTAAAGTGACTTGCCGGTAACGAGATTGAACGAGGTATTGGGATACCGACGATCGAATCTCGGGCAAGTAACATACCGACAGACAAAGGGAATTGTATACGGGGTTGATTGAATCCTCGACATCGTGGTTCATCGGATGAGATCATCGTGGAGCATGTGGGAGCCAACATGGGTATCTAGATCCCGCTGTTGGTTATTGACCGGAGAGTCGTCTCGGTCATGTCTGCTTGTCTCCCGAACCCGTAGGGTCTACACACTTAAGGTTCGGTGACGCTAGGGTTGTGAAGATATGTATATGCAGTAACCCGAATGTTGTTCGGAGTCCCGGATGAGATCCCGGAGGTCACGAGGAGTTCCGGAATGGTCCGGAGGTAAAGAATTATATATAGGAAGTGCTGTTTCGGCCATCGGGACAAGTTTCGGGGTTATCGGTATTGTACCGGGACCACCGGAGGGGTCCCGGGGGCCCACCGGGTGGGTCCACCTGTCCCGGGGGGGCACATGGGCTGTAGGGGGTGCGCCTTGGCCTAGATGGGCCAAGGGCACCAGCCCCAAAAGCCCATGCGCCTAGGGTTCCACATAAGGGAAGAGTCCCAATGGTGGAAGGCACCTCTAGGTGCCTTGGGGGGGGGGGGGGGGAGGGAAACCTCCCCTTGGCCGCCGCACCTAGGAGATTGGATCTCCTAGGCTGGCGCACCCCCCCCCTTGGCCCTTCTATATATAGTGGGGGAGAGGAGGGACTTCATACACTAGCCCCTGGCGCCTCCCTCTCTCGCCGTTACGTCTCTCTCTCGTAGTACAGGCGAAGCCCTGCTACTGTGACGCCCTGCATCCACCACCACGCCGTCATGCTGCTGGATCTTCATCAACCTCTCCTTTCCCCTTGCTGGATCAAGAAGGAGGAGACGTCTCCCGTCCCGTACGTGTGTTGAACGCGGAGGTGCCGTCCGTTCGGCGCTTGGTCATCGGTGATTTGGATCACGTCGTGTTCGACAACATCAACCCCGTTCTTTGAACGCTTCCGCTCGCGATCTACAAAGGTATGTAGATGCAATCTGAATACTCGTTGCTAGATGAACTCATAGATGGATCTTGGTGAAACCGTAGGAAATTTTTTGTTTTCTGCGACGTTCCCCAACAGTGGCATCATGAGCTAGGTCTATGTGTAGTTCTTCTTACGCGAGTAGAACACAATTTGTTGTGGGCGTAGATTTGTCAACTTTCTTGCCGCTACTAGTCTTTTCTTGCTGCAGCGGTATTGTGGGATGAAGCGGCCCGGACCAACCTTACACGTACGCTTACGTGAGACCGGTTCCACCGACTAACATGCACTAGTTGCATAAGGTGGCTGGCGGGTGTCTGTCTCTCCCACTTTAGTTGGAGCGGATTCGATGAACAGGGTCCTTATGAAGGGTAAATAGAAGTTGACAAATCACGTTGTGGCTTTCACGTAGGTAAGAAAACGTTCTTGCTAGAACCCTAATTCAGCCACGTAAAACTTGCAACAACAATTAGAGGACGTATAACTTGTTTTTGCAGCAAGTGGTTTGTGATATGATATGGCCAAAGTTGTGATGAATGATGAATGATCTATATGTGATGTATGATATGTTCATGCTATTGTAATAGGAATCACGACTTGCATGTCGATGAGTATGACAACCGGCAAGAGCCATAGGAGTTGTCTTTATTTTTTGTATGACCTGCGTGTCATTGAGAAACGCCATGTAAATTACTTTACTTTATTGCTAAACGTGTTAGCCATAGTAGTAGAAGTAATAGTTGGCGAGCAACTTCATGGAGACACGATGATGGAGATCATGGTGTCAAGCCGGTGACAAGATGATCATGGAGCCCCAAGATGGAGATCAAAGGAGCTATGTGATATTGGCCATATCATGTCACGTTTATTATTTGATTGCATGTGATGTTTATCATGTTTTGCATCTTGTTTACTTAGAACGACGGTAGTAAATAAGATGATCCCTCATATTAATTTCAAGAAGTGTTCCCCCTAACTGTGCACCGTTGCGACAGTTCGCTGTTTCAAAACACCACGTGATGATCGGGTGTTTTATTCAGACGTTCACATACAACGGGTGTAAGAAAGATTTACACATGCAAACACTTAGGTTGACTTGACGAGCCTAGCATGTACAGACATGGCCTCGGAACACAGAAGACCGAAAGGTCGAGCATGAGTCGTATAGAAGATACGATCAACATGGAAATGTTCACCGACGTTGACTAGTCCGTCTCACGTGATGATCGGACACGGCCTAGTTGACTCGGATCATGTTATACTTAGATGACTGGAGGGATGTCTATCTAAGTGGGAGTTCATTATATAATTTGATTAGATGAACTTAATTATCATGAACTTAGTGTAAAATATTTTACAATATGTCTTGTAGATCAAACGGCCCACGTAGTCCTCAACTTCAACGCATTCCTAGAGAAAACCAAGCTGAAAGACGATGGCAGCAACTATACGGACTGGGTCCGGAACCTGAGGATCATCCTCATAGCTGCCAAGAAAGATTACGTCCTACAAGCACCGCTAGGTGAAGCTCCCGTCCCACAGAACCAAGACGTTATGAATGCTTGGCAGACACGTGTTGACGACTACTCCCTCGTTCAGTGCGGCATGCTTTACAGTTTAGAGCCGGGGCTCCAAAAGCGTTTTGAGAGACATGGAGCATATGAGATGTTCGAAGAGCTGAAAATGGTTTTTCAAGCTCATGCCCGGATCGAGAGATATGAAGTCTCCGATAAATTCTTCAGCTGTAAGATGGAGGAAAATAGTTCTGTCAGTGAGCACATACTCACTATGTCTGGGTTACAGAACCGCTTGTCTCAGCTGGGAGTTAATCTCCCGGATGATGCGGTCATTGACAGAATCCTCCAGTCGCTTCCACCAAGCTACAAGAGCTTTGTGATGAACTTCAACATGCAGGGGATGCAAAAGACCATTCCTGAGTTGTTTGCAATGCTGAAATCAGCAGAGGTAGAAGTCAAGAAGGAACATCAAGTGTTGATGGTCAATAAAACCACTAAGTTCAAGAAAGGCAAGGGTAAAAAGAACTTCAAGAAGGACGGCAAGGAAGTTGCCGCGCCCGGCAAGCAAGCTGCCGGGAAGAAGCCAAAGAATGGACCCAAGCCCGAGACTGAGTGCTTTTATTGCAAGGGAAGCGGTCACTGGAAGCGGAACTGCCCCAAATACTTAGCAGGCAAGAAGGCCGGCAAAACAAAAGGTATATGTGATATACATGTAATTGATGTGTACCTTACTAGTGTCCGTAGTAGCTCCTGGGTATTTGATACCGGTGCAGTTGCTCACATTTGTAACTCAAAGCAGGGGCTGCGGAATAAGCGCAAACTGGCAAAGAACGAGGTGACGATGCGCGTCGGGAATGGTTCCAGGTCAATGTGATCGCCGTCGGCACGCTACCTCTATATTTACCTTCAGGATTAGTTTTAAACCTTAATAATTGTTATTTAGTGCCAGCTTTGAGCATGAACATTGTATCGGGATCTTGTTTAATTCGAGATGGCTACTCATTTAAATCCGAGAATAATGGTTGTTCCATTTATATGAGAGATATGTTTTATGGTCATGCTCCTATGGTGAATGGTTTATTCTTTATGAATCTCAAACATAATGCTACACATGTTCATAATGTGAGTACCAAAAGATGCAAGGTTGATAATGATAGTCCCACATACTTGTGGCACTGCCGCCTTGGTCACATAGGTGTCAAACGCATGAAGAAGCTCCATGCAGATGGACTTTTAGAGTCTCTTGATTATGAATCATTTGACACGTGTGAACCATGCCTTATGGGTAAAATGACCAAGACTCCGTTCTCAGGAACAATGGAGCGAGCAACCAACTTATTGGAAATCATACATACTGATGTGTGCGGTCCAATGAGTGTTGAGGCTCGCGGTGGCTATCGTTATGTTCTCACCCTCACTGATTATTTGAGTAGATATGGATATGTTTACTTAATGAAACACAAGTCTGAAACCTTTGAAAAGTTCAAGGAATTTCAGAGTGAGGTTGAGAATTAACGTGACAGGAAAATCAAGTTTCTACGATCAGATCGTGGAGGAGAATACTTGAGTCACGAATTTGGCACACACTTAAGAAAATGTGGAATAGTTTCACAACTCACGCCGCCTTCTTACCGATTTACCACTATCTTTTTGGGGCTATGCTTTAGAGACTGCCGCATTCACTTTAAATAGGGCTCCATCGAAATCCGTTGAGACGACACCGTATGAATTATGGTTTGGAAAGAAACCTAAGCTGTCGTTTCTAAAAGTTTGGGGATGCGATGCTTATGTCAAGAAACTTCAACCTGAAAAGCTCGAACCCAAGTCGGAAAAATGCGTCTTCATAGGATACCCAAAAGAAACTATTGGGTATACCTTCTACCTCAGATCCGAAGGCAAGATCTTTGTTGCCAAGAATGGGTCCTTTCTAGAGAAGGAGTTTCTCTCGAAAGAAGTAAGTGGGAGGAAAGTAGAACTTGATGAAGTATTACCTCTTGAACCGGAAAATGGCGCAACTCAAGAAAATGTTCCTGAGGTGCCAGCACCGACTAGAGAGGAAGTTAATGATAATGATCAAGATACTTCTGATCAAGCTCCTACTGAAATTCGAAGGTCCACAAGGACACGTTCCGCACCAGAATGGTACGGCAACCCTGTCTTGGAAATCATGTTGTTAGACAACGGTGAACCTTCGAACTATGAAGAAGCGATGGCGGGCCCGGATTCCGACAAATGGCTAGAAGCCATGAAATCCGACATAGGATCCATGTATGAAAACGAAGTATGGACTTTGACTGACTTGCCCGTTGAACGGCGAGCCATAGAAAATAAATGGATCTTTAAGAAGAAGACAGACGCGGATGGTAATGTGACCATCTATAAAGCTCGGCTTGTCACTAAGGGTTATCGACAAGTTCAAGGGGTTGACTACGATGAGACTTTCTCACCGGTAGCGAAGCTAAAGTCCGTCCGAATCATGTTAGCAATTGCCGCATTCTACGATTATGAGATATGGCAAATGGACGTCAAAACGGCATTCCTTAATGGTTTCCTTAAGGAAGAATTGTATATGATGCAGCCGGAAGGTTTTGTCAATCCTAAGAATGCTAACAAGGTGTGTAAGCTCCAACGCTCGATTTATGGGCTGGTGCAAGCATCTCGGAGTTGGAACATTCGCTTTGATGAGATGATCAAAGCGTTTGGGTTTACGCAGACTTATGGAGAAGCCTGCATTTACAAGAAAGTGAGTGGAAGCTCTGTAGCATTTCTCATATTATATGTAGATGACATACTTTTGATGGGAAATGTTATAGAACTCTTGGACAACATCAAGGCCTACTTGAATAAGAGTTTTTCAATGAAGGACCTTGGAGAAGCTGCTTATATATTAGGCATCAAAATCTATAGAGATAGATCGAGACGCCTCATAGGTCTTTCACAAAGCACATACCTTGATAAGATATTAAAGAAGTTCAATATGGACCAGTCTAAGAAGGGGTTCTTGCCTGTGTTGCAAGGTGTGAAATTGAGCTTAGCTCAAAGTCCGACCACGGCAGAAGATATAGAAGAGATGAGTGTCATCCCCTATGCCTCAGCCATAGGTTCTATTATGTATGCCATGCTATGTACCAGACCTGATGTAAACCTTGCCGTAAGTTTGGTAGGAAGGTACCAAAGTAATCCCGGCAAGGAACACTGGACAGCGGTCAAGAATATCCTGAAGTACCTGAAAAGGACTAAGGAAATGTTTCTCGTTTATGGGGGTGACGAAGAGCTCGTCGTAAAGGGTTACGTCGACGCTAGCTTTGACACAGATCTGGATGACTCTAAGTCACAAACCGGATACGTGTATATTTTGAATGGTGGGGCAGTAAGCTGGTGCAGTTGCAAGCAGAGCGTCATGGCGGGATCTACATGTGAAGCGGAGTACATGGCAGCCTCGGAGGCAGCACATGAAGCAATTTGGGTGAAGGAGTTCATCACCGACCTCGGAGTCATACCCAATGCGTCGGGGCCGATCAAGCTCTTCTGTGACAACACTGGAGCTATTGCACTTGCCAAGGAGCCCAGGTTTCACAAGAAGACAAGGCACATCAAGCGTCGCTTCAACTCCATTCGTGAAAATGTTCAAGATGGAGACATAGAGATTTGTAAAGTACATACGGACCTGAACGTAGCAGATCCGTTGACTAAACCTCTCCCTAGGGCAAAACATGATCAACACCAGAATTCCATGGGTGTTCGATTCATCACAATGTAACTAGATTATTGACTCTAGTGCAAGTGGGAGACTGTTGGAAATATGCCCTAGAGGCAATAATAAAAGCATTATTATTATATTTCCTTGTTCGTGATAATTGTCTTTATTCATGCTATAATTGTGTTATCCGGAAATCGTAATACAAGTGTGAATAACAAACACCAACATGTCCCTAGTAAGCCTCTAGTTGACTAGCTCGTTGATCAACAGATAGTCATGGTTTCCTGACTATAGACATTGGATGTCATTGATAATGGGATCACATCATTAGGAGAATGATGTGATGGACAAGACCCAATCCTAAACATAGCATAAAGATCATGTAGTTCGTTTGCTAGAGTTTTTCCAATGTCAAGTATCTTTTCCTTAGACCATGAGATCGTGTAACACCCGGATACCGTAGGAGTGCTTTGGGTATACCAAACGTCACAATGTAACTGGGTGACTATAAAGGTATGCTACGGGTATCTCCGAAAGTGTCTGTTGGGTTGACACGGATCAAGACTGGGATTTGTCACTCCGTATGACGGAGAGGTATCACTGGGCCCACTCGGTAATGCATCATCATATTGAGCTCAAAGTGACCAAGTGTCTGGTCACGGGATCATGCATTACGGTACGAGTAAAGTGACTTGCCGGTAACGAGATTGAACGAGGTATTGGGATACCGACGATCGAATCTCGGGCAAGTAACATACCGACAGACAAAGGGAATTGTATACGGGGTTGATTGAATCCTCGACATCGTGGTTCATCCGATGAGATCATCGTGGAGCATGTGGGAGCCAACATGGGTATCCAGATCCCGCTGTTGGTTATTGACCGAAGAGTCGTCTCGGTCATGTCTGCTTGTCTCCCGAACCCGTAGGGTCTACACACTTAAGGTTCGGTGACGCTAGGGTTGTGAAGATATGTATATGCAGTAACCCGAATGTTGTTCGGAGTCCCGGATGAGATCCCAGACGTCACGAGGAGTTCCGGAATGGTCTGGAGGTAAAGAATTATATATAGGAAGTGCTGTTTCGGCCATCGGGACAAGTTTCGAGGTTATCGGTATTGTACCGGGACCACCGGAGGGGTCCCGGGGGCCCACCGGGTGGGGCCACCTGTCCCGGGGGGGCACATGGGCTGTAGGAGGTGCGCCTTGGCCTAGATGGGCCAAGGGCACCAGCCCCAAAAGCCCATGCGCCTAGGGTTCCACATAAGGGAAGAGTCCCAATGATGGAAGGCACCTCTAGGTGCCTTGGGGGGGAGGGAAACCTCCCCTTGGCCGCCGCACCTAGGAGATTGGATCTCCTAGGCTGGCGCACCACCCCCCCTTGGCCCTCCTATATATAGTGGGGGAGAGGAGGGACTTCATACACTAGCCCCTGGCGCCTCCCTCTCTCCCCGTTACGTCTCTCTCTCGTAGTACAGGCGAAGCCCTGCTACTGTGACGCCCTGCATCCACCACCACGCCGTCGTGCTGCTGGATCTTCATCAACCTCTCCTTTTCCCTTGCTGGATCAAGGAGGAGACATCTCCCGTCCCGTACGTGTGTTGAACGCGGAGGTGCCGTCCGATCGGCGCTTGGTCATCGGTGATTTGGATCACGTCGTGTTCGACAACATCAACCCCGTTCTTTGAACGCTTCCGCTCGCGATCTACAAAGGTATGTAGATGCAATCTGAATACTCGTTGCTAGATGAACTCATAGATGGATCTTGGTGAAACCGTAGGAAATTTTTTGTTTTCTGCGACGTTCCCCAACAGATATCATCTTTCTTCAACACACACATACACACAAAAGATATCCATTAACACGAACTAAGTCAGTCAAGCTTTATCTTCCAACTCTCCAAGCTGTTGTTTAGCTTAACCAACTAGCTCAGGATATCCAACACAACTTCTTGGGAAAGAGTGGTTTATTGGTAAACCAACTTGATCACGAACTCACCATATCGGTTAGGGAATGACCTGGTGATACTTCCGTGAAGATATTCGGAAAATCACAAACCACCGATATGACTCTAAGCTCGAGAACAATCTTGCTTTTCAGGGCAAGACAATATGATCGAAAGAGTGAGGGATTGACACAATCCCAACTCATGGATCGAAGAGTGCACCAGAAATAAGGACTAGGTAGCACGATCAATCTTAGGATGATGATTTAATAATCAACAGTCTAAGAATGAGAATATTGTCCATTTACTACAAAGCAATAAGTTGCTCGGAGTATTGATTTCACACATCACAATTCACTTGTCGGCATTTTGGTTACAACAACACAGGACCGAGGAATGAATAATGATGGCGAGAAGTATCACTGCGTCAAGAATTCATAAGAGGTGGTGCAATTCTCATGACATTCTTGAAATAAAGATGGTAACACTCCAAGGTAAAACAGAGCAAAAGCTGGATTGTCATTTTGATCCATGGCATACAACTACTTTGACCCAATCCTAGAAATGGATAAGGTACTGGAGTTTGTTTCTCCTAGTCATTCCAGAATAGAATGGCTTGACACACCACAAGAATATGAGGTATCGATTTGCATGAATGCACACATATTCTTAACTATCAATTGACAGACGAGGGCCAGAAAATAACTAACAAGGGACAACTCAAAGGAACATATAACTTTCTGAGTTGTGGATGCATAGATTAGTATGTCGAACGAGTTCAACATATTTCTTCCAGATAACCCATGCAGAAAGGTAGAACTGGCAGAATCACAATTATGAATGGAGAACTGCTCAGGAGTACTCTAATGGTGATCTTTTGGTTCAAAGAACTTCTGCCTTAATGGTTCATGGTATTTGGAAGAAGGAAATACCACGAACCTCGAGGACTATCGCAAAGGTTACTAATAACCTAAAGGAACTAGCAAACAATATCAACAGGAAGTGAACCGAGTGATTCTTGGGTCAAGAACACATGAGTAGAATACTACTACTAAATGGCATCACGGGATGCTTTCAAGAATGATGGCCAGAATCATCACACTGGGGATACGAAAGCATTGCTAAATTCTCGAGGACACCTAGGGTCATAATACTAACTCCAACATACACATCAAGGCAATGGAGTACCTCAACACACTGATTAGTGTGCTTAATCTGGTCCATAAATACAACGGGAACATGGAGGAAAGATTTGCAAGTGCATCAGACTGTTTAGAAACCTGGGATGACTCGGACAGCATAACGGATGTAAATTCTCAAAAAGATTTGAGACATCCTGCAAAATGGTGGCATAACCACTCAACATCACAATATCAAGGTTCTGAGGCCAACTATGAACATATGGAAGTAGTAGGAGCTGAACTGAGGCTTGAACTCAACAATCCTAGGCAACTACGGTTTAGTAACACGTCATCCTGAGAGATAGAAGAGAAGCCTAGTTCTTAACCCTGTAGAAAAGATAAGATGACTCAGATCAGAAGGTCATGAGGATAAGGAGTAAAAAGAGCCTTACGTTCCCTTCCACAATCAATTCCCTTATATAACTAAAGCATTTCTAGACACGACTTCGACCAGCTAGGCTTGGTAATCCTATAGGTAGTCAGGCTCTGATACCAAAGCTGTCAGGACCCCGATTCTAGGTCACATCGATCTAGCCTGTAACACCTCATATCACTTTGCGGCCTCACGCACGGTATTCCCACGGGTGTTGCCTTACCATGGCCCGGGACCGTTTGCGCCTTTTGGCACACGTATATGATAGTGTCGCTAGCATCCATATGACAAAGAACCCAGGCCGACATGACTAGTCGTGAACCCAAAGTGGCACTAACTTACGGAGACAGGCATTCATGAATCAACATCGAGCATGTCGGTCAGCAGCGTGCGAATCCGGGCTGTAGCACTGGGCTAACAGGACTTCGGGAACCCGGGCTGTAGCAGGCTAGGCAGGACTCTGGATGTCACCGCGTGACATTTCCCTGAAGGGATAGACACAGGAATGAAGTGGATCACATGCCGGCCAGTCAAGTGTTCCGGAGCAGTAGTGCTGGGCTAGCAGGACTCCGGTGAACCGGGCTGTAGCGGACTACTATGGCTCATGGAAGCACAAGACTACGTTTCCCCGTAAGAAAGGCTACCAAGGATAAACAACTAGGTTGTCGGATCCCACACATACCAAGCATTTCAATCATACACACAATATGCTCGATATGTGTAAATACAACATGGCATCACAACATAACTCTACGACTCAAGTATTTATTCAATAAGCTCCGAGGAGCGAGATATTACAAACATGGGTCTCATGACCAAACATTCAGAGCATACAAGTCAAAGCACATGCGGAAGCTTAACTTGTCTGAGTATAGACAACTAAAAATGAAGAAGGCTGAGGAGTCTGACTATCTACAAGACCCTCCCAAGGGTACAAGATCATAGCTGAGGTAACAAGCTAAACGTCGAAGTCCACGTGGAACTACTAGCGAGACTGAAGTCTCTCTGCAAAACATAAATTAAGAAGACGTGAGTACAATTGTACTCAGCAAGACTTACATCAGAACTAACTACATATGCATCATTATCAACAAAAGGGATGGTGGGGTTTAACTGCAGCAAGCCAGCTTGACTCGGTGGTTATCCTAAACTACGACTGCAAGTAACTCCTCTGAGGTGGCGCACACGAGTCCACATATTCACCATATCAATACTCCACTATGGATCCGCTCCCGTCTCCCTACGAGAAGGCCATCCATAGCACTCACGCTTATCTTGCGCATTTTAGAGTATCCACTTTCACTTGTCTATGAACTATGCAAGGGATCCAAGTTTCCATATCCGAGGAATCCGGCTATTCAAATAGATAATGATAACCCTGTAGGGGTGTACTTCTTCACGCATGCTCTCGCCACTTACCACCATGTACACATCGTGTATCTCGGCAACCTTCAAGCGGAAGCCTGGCGAGGGAGTCGGCCACGACCTGACTAACCAACAAGTCTCTAGTCCAGGTTTATCGCCTATTCGGGTTCCATCCGCAAGGAGATCTGGCCGGGGTGTCGCTCACGGCCCCAAACGATGTGAGCAGGGTTCCCAAGCCCACCATCCGGGTGCCACTTGGTACACCATGCCACTGTGCATAGTCTGTCCCAAGCCCACCTGTACCGGGTGCCACTTGGTAGACTACTAACACTACCTACAAACACTAGAAACTAGTTGCAACTCCTGGACAGACATCATGTTGATTAATAAGTCGAGAGGGGAACTTAAGCATTCCAATGTGTGGTAGTAGTTGTTCATGGATCACAAACACAAAACTCAGTTCATGAGGACGACTGCAATGAGACAACCCACCATGTACTCCTACATGGCCTCTTGTTGGGGAACGTAGTAATTTCAAAAAAATTCATACGCACACGCAAGATCATGGTGATGCACAGCAACGAGAGGGGAGAGTGTTGTCTACGTACCCACGCAGACCGACTGCGGAAGCGTTGACACAACGTAGAGGAAGTAGTCGTACGTCTTCCCGATCCGACCGATCCAAGCACCGTTACTCCAGCACCTACGAGTTCTTAGCACACGTACAGCTCGATAACGATCCCCGGGCTCCGATCCAGCAAAGCATCGGGGAGGAGTTCCGTCAGCATGACGGCGTGGTGACGATCTTGATGTTCTACCGACGCAGGGCTTCGCCTAAGCACTACAATGATATGATCGAGGTGGAATATGGTGGCAGGGGGCACCGCACACGGCTAAGGAACGATCTCAATGATCAACTTGTGTGTCTAGAGGTGCTCCCTGCCTCCGTATATAAAGGAGCCAAGGGCGAGGGGGCCACCGGCCAGGAGGAGGGCGCAGGAGGAGTCCTACTCCTACCGGGAGCAGGACTCCCCCCAATCCTAGTTGGACTAGGATTCCCCGTGGGGGAAAGAGAGAGAGGAGGGCGGCCACCTCTCCTAGTCCTAATAGGACTAGGGGAGGGGGGAGGCACGCGGCCACCTTGGGCTGCCCCTTTCTCCTTTCCACTAAAGCCCATTAAGGCCCATATGGCTCCCGGGGGGTTCCGATAACCTCCCGGTACTCCGGTAAAATCCCGATTTCACCCGGAACACTTCCGACATCCAAATATAGGCTTCCAATATATCAATCTTTATGTCTCGACCATTTCGAGACTCCTCGTCATGTCCGTGATCACACCCGGGACTCCGAACCAACTTCGGTACATCAAAATGCATAAACTCATAATAACTGTCATCGTAACGTTTAAGCGTGCGGACCCTACGGTTCGAGAACAATGAAGACAAGACTGAGACACATCTCCGGTCAATAAGCAATAGCGGGACCTGGATGCCCATATTGGCTCCTACATATTCTATGAAGATATTTATTGGTCAGACCGGATAACAACATACGTTGTTCCCTTTATCATCGGTATGTTACTTGCCCGAGATTCGATCGTCGATATCCAATACCTAGTTCAATCTCGTTACCGGCAAGTCTCTTTACTCGTTCTGTAACACATCATCTCGCAACTAACTCATTAGTTGAAATGCTTGCAAGGCTTATGTGATGTGCATTACCGAGAGGGCCCAGAGTTACCTCTCCGACAATCGGAGTGACAAATCCTAATCTCGAAATACGCCAACCCAACATGTACCTTTGGAGACACCTGTAGAGCACCTTTATAATCACCCAGTTACGTTGTGACGTTTGGTAGCACACAAAGTGTTCCTCCGGCACACGGGAGTTACATAATCTCATAGTCATAGGAACATGTATAAGTCATGAAGAAAGCAATAGCAACATACTAAACGATCGGGTGCTAAGCTAATGGAATGGGTCATGTCAATCAGATCATTCAACCAATGATGTGACTTCGTTAATCAAGTAACAACACCTTGTTCATGGTTGGGAAACATAACCATCTTTGATTAACGAGCTAGTCAAGTAGAGGCATACTAGTGACACTCTGTTTGTCTATGTATTCACACATGTATTATGTTTCCGATTAATACAATTCTAGCATGAATAATAAACATTTATCATGAAATAAGGAAATAAATAATAACTTTATTATTGCCTCTAGGGCATATTTCCTTCACCTCTCATCGCTACCTTTACCAAATCGTGTTCACACACTTAGCTCTCAACGGTAGGACATGTTCACCACATTCCAATTCATCCCCGATGAATCAGACCCGACTCAACTCTAAGTAGTAGCAGGCATGACATAAAAGCAGGAATGAGTAGGCACATCAGGGCTCAAACAACTCCTACTCATGCTAGTGGGTTTCATCTATTTACCGTGGCAATGATAGGTCATGCAGAGGAAAAGGGGTTCAACTACCGCAGCATGTAACAGTTGAATCGTTGTTGTCCTAATGCAGTAAAAGAGAGTAGGAGCGAGAGAGTGGGATTGTATCGGATTGAACAAGGGGGTTTTGCTTGCCTGGCACTTCTGAAGATAGTATAGTTCTTCATCGGTGTCATCGATCACATCGTTGGAACCACGTCTATCGAGAGGGTACAAACACCGGCAACTGAGAAAGAACACAATCAATGTAATGCCACAATATGATGCATGATCATGACATGGCAATATGCTGTGATTTGAGCTAATGCATCTAGCTATGATTTAAATGAAGTTGGTTTGAATACATGATTCAAATTCCAACTCCATATATGATTATTTAAATGCCCTTTATTTGTTTTGTCCAAAACAGAGGACAAACATTGTTCAAACATGCATGAAAATGGTACGGATGGATTCCCTCAATTTTTCTGATAATTTTTCATATATAATTTATTTCATTTGGAGTTACGATTGATTTTCTATGATTTTTAGAAGTTTATAGCATTTTCTGGAATTTCTAATTATTTTCTGATTTATTTTAATTCCAGAAAAAGCTTTACTGCGTCAGCACTACATCAAGGTGATGTCAGCAGGTCAACTAGACGGGTCCTGGTCAAACCTGACCAGTGGGGTCCACTGGTCTGTGACACAATGCTGTCCAGGGTCAATGAGAGGTGGGTCCAGTCAAACGCCATGTCAGCAAAGTCAATGCTGACACATGGGTCCACTGGATTAGATTAACTCTAACTAATTTGGTTAGCCGGTTAATTGAACCTGTGGGGTCTGGCTGTCAGTGTCTGGGGGTTAACTAAACAAGGTAATTAAGCCCTAATGGCGTGGTTAGGCAGCGGCTAATCGTCGGCGACCATAGGCCATGGCGGAGGCGTCGGGTTTGCTCCTTCGGCGACCAAACGAGTGGCGGAGGGGCTCTGCGTGGAGCTGGTGCTCATCCGCATCCAACGGAGCAAGCAGTAGTTGCTGGGGTGGTCTACGACGCTGACGGCATCGAGCTTTGTGGCGGCCGGAGCTCGGGCAACGGCGGAGATGGCGCTACATGCGGCAGTGGGTCAAGCCAAGGGCACCAGTGGGTTGCTGAGGGAGTCCTGGGTTAGGGGGTGTTCGGATAGCCGAACTATACCTTCAGCCGGACTCCTGGACTATGAAGATACAAGATTGAAGACTCTGTCCCGTGTCCGGAAGGGACTTTCCTTGGTGTGGAAGGCAAGCTTGGCGATACGGATGTTCAGATCTCCTACCATTGTAACCGACTCTATGTAACCCTAACCCTCTCCGGTGTCTATATAAACCGGAGGGTTTTAGTCCGTAGGACAACATACACATCAACAATCATAGCATAGGCTAGCTTTTAGGGTTTAGCCTCTCTGATCTCGTGGTAGATCTACTCTTGTACTACCCATATCATCAATATTAATCAAGCAGGACGTAGGTTTTTACCTCCATCGAGAGGGCCCGAACCTGGGTAAAACTTCGTGTCCCTGGCCTCCTATTACCATCCGGCCTAGACGCATAGTTCGGGACCCCCTGCCCGAGATCCACCGGTTTTGACACCGACATTGGTGCTTTAATTGAGAGTTCCTCTGTGCCGTCACCGTCAGGCCCGATGGCTCCTACGATCATCAATGGCGATGCAGTCCAGGGTGAGACCTTTCTCCCAGGACAGTTCTTCGTCTTTGGCAGCTTCGCACTGCGGGCCAATTAACTTGGCCATCTAGAGTAGATCGAAAGCTACGCCCCTGGCCGTCAGGTCAGATTCGGAAGTTTAAACTACACGGCTGACATCCGCGGGGACTTGATCTTCGACGGATTCGAACCACTGCCGAGCACACCACACTGTCATGATGAGCATGATCTAACTCTGCCGCCGAACGGTGCCCTAGAGGCCACACCCGCACCGGCTCCGACCCTTAGTTCGGAGTCAACTGCGCCGATGGAGGAAGGGCGGTTGGACGCCACCTCGGGGGCTGCGATCCAAACGGTGATTGAGCCGAACACCAGCCCCGTACTCTGCGAGGCTCGTGACTCCAAGGAGCCGGACTCCTCTCCGGACTCCGAACCCTCCGCGCCCCTGCCAGTCGAATCCGATTGGGCGCCGATCATGGAGTTCACTACCGCAGACATCTTTCAGCAGTCGCCTTTCGGTGACATCCTGAAGTCACTGAAGTCTCTCTCTTTATCAGGAGAGCCCTGGCCGGACTACGGTCAGCAAGGTTGGGGTACGGACGATGAAGAAATTCAAAATCCACCCACCACCCACTTTGTAGCCACTATCGACGACTTAACCGACATGCTCGACTTCGACTCGAAAGACATCGATGGTATGGACGCCGACGAAGGAGATGATGAAGAACCAGCGCCTACTAGGCCCTGGAAAGCTACCTCGTCATATGACATATACATGGTGGACACCCCAAAAGAGGGAGAGGGCGATGGAATAGCGGAGGATGACCCCTCCAAGAAACAGCCCAAGCGCCGGTGTCAGCGGCGCCGCTCAAAATCCCGCCAACACAAAAATGGTGATTCCACCATGGGAGATAATAATACTCCGGAGAGTGCCGAAGAAAACCCCCTCCAGCAAGGTTTAGCACAGGAGGATGGAGAAACCAGCCATCATGAGAGAGCGGCAGACAGAGAGGTCGAGGACGATAATTATATGCCTCCCTCCGAAGACGAGGCAAGCCTCGACGACGACGAATTCGTCGTGCCAGAGGATCCCGTTGAGCAAAAGCGTTTCCAACGCAGGCTTATGGCCACGGCAAGAAGCCTCAAGAAAAAATAGCAACAGCTCAGAGCTGATCAAGATTTGCTGGTTGACAGATGGACTAAAGTCCTTGCGGCCGAAGAGCATAAACTCGAACGCCCCTCCAAGAGTTACCCAAAGCGCAAGTTGCTACCCCGATTAGAGGAGGAAGCACTTGATGCGGCCGAACGGCCACCTCGTGGCCGCGACAGAGAGGCCTCTCGGCCCTCCACTCAAGCCGCACCCTGTACCAAGGCACGGGACTATGCGCCGGACTTACGAGATATGTTGGAGGACAAGGCAAGGCAAACAAGATCGATCTACGGATCGCGTGGGCGCCCCACGGCTCGAGACGGTAACCGTCACACCAGCCACAAATTCGGCAGGGCCGATCACAGTAGACAAAGCTCATTGGAGCTACGTCATGATATCGCCCAGTACAGAGGCGCCGCACACCCACTGTGCTTTACAGACGAAATGATGGATCATCAAATCCCCGAGGGTTTCAAACCCGTAAACATTGAATCATATGATGGCACAACAGACCCTGCGGTATGGATCGAGGATTATCTCCTTCATATCCACATGGCCCGCGGCGACGATTTTCACGCCATCAAATACCTCCCACTCAAGCTTAAAGGACCAGCTCGACATTGGCTCAACAGCTTGCCAACAAGATCAATCAGTTGTTGGGAGGACCTGGAAGCCGCATTCCTCGATAATTTCCAGGGCACTTATGTGCGACCCCCAAATGCCGATGACCTAAGTCACGCAATCCAGCTACCAGAGGAATCGGCCAGACAATTCTGGACACGGTTCCTAACAAAGAAAAATCAAATAGTCGACTGTACGGACGCTGAGGCCCTAGCAGCCTTCAAGCACAATATCCGTGACGAGTGGCTGGCCCGGCACCTCGGACAGGAAAAGCCGAAATCTATGGCAGCACTCACGACACTCATGACCTGCTTTTGCGCGGGAGAAGACAGCTGGCTCGCTCGTAGCAACAATATGACCAAGAACCCTGGTAGTTCGGACACCAGGGACATTAGTGGCAGGTCGCGTCGCAACAAGCAGAAGCACCACATTAACAGCGACAATGCTGAGGATACGGCAGTTAATGCCGGATTCAGAGGCTCTAAATCCGGTCAGCGGAAGAAGCCATTCAAAAGGAATCCTAGGGGCCCGTACAGCTTGGACCGAATACTCGACCGCTTGTGCCAAATACATGGCACCCCCGAAAAGCCGGCCAATCACACCAACAGGGATTGTTGGGTGTTCAAGCAAGCAGGCAAGCTAAGCGCCGACAATGAAGACAAGGGGCTGCATAGCGATGACGACAAGGAGCCCCGGCCGCCGAACAACAATGGACAGAAGGGTTTTCCCCCACAAGTGCGGACGGTGAACATGATATACGCCACCCACATCCTCAAAAGGGAGCGGAAGCGCGCGTTAAGGGACGTATACGCGGTAGAGCCAGTCGCCCCAAAGTTCAACCCATGGTCCTCCTGCCCGATCACCTTTGATCGAAGAGACCATCCCATTAGCATCCGTCATGGCGGATTTGCCGCATTAGTTCTAGACCCAATTATTGACGGATTTCATCTCACTAGAGTCCTCATGGACGGCGGCAGCAGCCTGAACCTGCTTTACCAGGATACAGTGCGAAAAATGGGCATCGATCCCTCGAGGATTAAGCCCACCAAAACGACCTTTAAAGGCGTAATACCAGGTGTAGAGGCCAACTGTACAGGCTCAGTCACACTTGAAGTGGTCTTCGGATCCCCGGATAATTTCTGAAGCGAGGAATTGATCTTTGACATAATCCCATTCCGCAGTGGCTATCATGCACTGCTCGGACGAACGGCATTCGCCAAATTCAATGCGGTACCGCACTATGCATACCTTAAGCTCAAGATGCCAGGCCCTCGTGGAGTGATTATGGTCAATGGAAACACCGAGCGCTCCCTTCGAACGGAGGAGCACACGGCGGCCCTTGCAGCGGAAGTACAAAGCAGCCTCTCCAGTCAGTTCTCCAGTCCGGCCATTAAACGTCCGGACACCGTCAAGCGCACCCGGAGTAACCTACAACAAGACCGCCTGGCACATTCCGAGCAGGCGTAGCAATGCGGCCCCAACCCCAACCCTCGCAAAAAGGCGACGCCAGTACTTCGCGTCCATAACTACGCTATGGAAATACCATGGGCATAGGGGGAGGGGCACCATCACGGCACGCCCAAATCATGGCTTAAACCGCACTAGGTGTTGGGAACGTAGTAATTTCAAAAAAATTCCTACGCACACGCAAGACCATGGAGATGCACAACAACGAGAGGGGAGAGTGTTGTCTACGTACCCACGCAGACCGACTGCGGAAGCGTTAACACAACGTAGAGGAAGTAGTCGTACGTCTTCCCGATCCGACCGATCCAAGCACCGTTACTCCGGCACCTCCGAGTTCTTAGCACACGTACAGCTCGATGACGCTCCCCGGGCTCCGATCCAGCAAAGCTTCGGGGATGAGTTCCGTCAGCACAACGGTGTGGTGACGATGATGATGTTCTACCGACGCAGGGCTTCGCCTAAGCACTACAATGATATGATCGAGGTGGAATATGGTGGCACGGGGCACCGCACACGGCTAAGGAACGATCACGTGGATCAACTTGTGTGTCTAGAGGTGCCCCCTGCCCCCGTATATAAAGGAGCAAGGGGAGGAGGCCGGCCGGCCAGGTGTGGCGCGCCAAGGAGGAGTCCTCCTCCTAGTAGGAGTAGGACTCCTACTAGGAGGGGGAAAGAGGTGGAGTGGGAGAAGGAAAGGGGGGCGCCGCCCCCCTCTCCTAGTCCAATTCGGACCAGGGAGGAGGTGGCGCGCAGCCCACCTCTTGCAGCCCCTCTCTCTCCACTAAGGCCCATATGGCCCAATACTTCTCCCGGTAGGGTTCCGGTAACCCTCCGGCTCTCTGGTTTTCTCCGAAATCACCCGAAACACTTCTGGTGTCCGAATATAGCCGTCCAATATATCAATCTTTATGTCTCGACCATTTCGAGACTCCTTGTCATGTCTATGATCACATCCGGGACTCTGAACTAACTTCGGTACATCAAAATGCATAAACTCATAATAACTGTCATCGTAACGTTAAGCGTGCGGACCCTACGGTTCGAGAACAATGTAGACATGACTGAGACAGATCTCCGGTCAATAACCAATAGCGGGACCTGGATGCCCATATTGGCTCCTACATATTCTACGAAGATCTTTATCGGTCAGACCGCATAACAACATACGTTGTTCCCTTTGTCATCGGTATGTTACTTGCCCGAGATTCGATCGTCGGTATCCAATACCTAGTTCAATCTCATTACCGGCAAGTCTCTTTACTCGTTCTGTAATACATCATTCCGCAACTAACTCATTAGTTGCAATGCTTGCAAGGCTTATGTGATGTGCATTACCGAGAGGGCCCAGAGATACCTCTCCGACAATCGGAGTGACAAATCCTAATCTCGAAATACGCCAACCCAACATCTACCTTTGGAGACACCTGTAGAGCTCCTTTATAATCACCCAGTTACGTTGTGACGTTTGGTAGCACACAGAGTGTTCCTCCGGTAAACGGGAGTTGCATAATCTCATAGTCATAGGAACATGTATAAGTCATGAAGAAAGCAATAGCAACATACTAAACGATCGGGTGCTAAGCTAATGGAATGGGTCATGTCAATCAGATCATTCTACTAATGATGTGACCTCGTTAATCAAATAACAACACTTTGTTCATGGTTAGGAAACATAACCATCTTTGATTAACGAGCTAGTCAAGTAGAGGCATACTAGTGACACTAAGTTTGTCTATGTATTCACACATGTATTATGTTTCCGGTTAATACAATTCTAGCATGAATAATAAATATTTATCATGATATAAGGAAATAAATAATAACTTTATTATTGCCTCTAGGGCATATTTCCTTCAGTCTCCCACTTGCACTAGAGTCAATAATCTAGATTACACCGTAATGATTCTAACACCCATGGAGCCTTGGTGCTGATCATGTTTTGCTCGTGGAAGAGGCTTAGTCAATGGTTCTGCAACATTTAGATCCGTATGTATCTTGCAAATCTCTATGTCTCCCACCTGGACTAGATCCCAGATGGAATTGAAGCGTCTCTTGATGTGCTTGGTTCTCTTGTGAAATCTGGATTCCTTTGCCAAGGCAATTGCACCAGTATTGTCACAAAAGATTTTCATTGGACCCGATGCACTAGGTATGACACCTAGATCGGATATGAACTCCTTCATCGAGACTCCTTCGTTCGCTGCTTCCGAAGCAGCTATGTACTCCGCTTCACATGTAGATCCCGCTACGACGCTTTGTTTAGAACTGCACCAACTTACAGCTCCACCGTTTAATGTAAACACGTATCTGGTTTGCGATTTAGAATCGTCCGAATCAGTGTCAAAGCTTGCATCAACGTAACCTTTTACGGTGAGCTCTTTGTTACCTCCATATACGAGAAACATATCCTTAGTCCTTTTCAGGTATTTCAGGATGTTCTTGACCGCTGTCCAGTGATCCACTCCTGGATTACTTTGGTACCTCCCTGCTAAGGTTATAGCAAGGCACACATCAGGTCTGGTACACAGCATTGCATACATGATAGAGCCTATGGCTGAAGCATAGGGAACATCTTTCATTTTCTCTCTATCTTCTGCAGTGGTCGGGCATTGAGTCTGACTCAACTTCACACCTTGTAACACAGGCAAGAACCCTTTCTTTGCTTGATCCATTTTGAACTTCTTCAAAACCTTGTCAAGGTATGTGCTTTGTGAAAGTCCAATTAAGCGTCTTGATCTATCTCTATAGATCTTTATGCCTAATATGTAAGCAGCTTCACCGAGGTCTTTCATTAAAAAACTCTTATTCAAGTATGCCTTTATGCTATCCAGAAATTCTATATCATTTCCAATCAGTAATATGTCATCCACATATAATATCAGAAATGCTACAGAGCTCCCACTCACTTTCTTGTAAATACAGGCTTCTCCGAAAGTCTATATAAAACCAAATGCTTTGATCACACTATCAAAGCGTTTATTCCAACTCCGAGAGGCTTGCACCAGTCCATAAATAGATCGTTGGAGCTTGCACACTTTGTTAGCTCCCTTTGGATTGACAAAACCTTCTAGTTGCATCATATACAACTCTTCTTCCAGAAATCCATTCAGGAATGCAGTTTTGACATCCATCTGCCAAATTTCATAATCATAAAATGCGGCAATTGCTAACATGATTCTGACAGACTTAAGCATCGCTACGGGTGAGAAGGTCTCATCGTAGTCAACCCCTTGAACTTGTCGAAAACCTTTTGCGACAAGTCGAGCTTTGTAGACAGTAACATTACCGTCAGTGTTAGTCTTCTTCTTGAAGATCCATTTATTCTCAATTGCTTGCCGATCATCGGGCAAGTCAACCAAAGTCCATACTTTGTTCTCATACATGGATCCCATCTCAGATTTCATGGCTTCAAGCCATTTTGCGGAATCTGGGCTCACCATCGCTTCTTCATAGTTCGTAGGTTCATCATGATCTAGTAGCATGACTTCCAGAACTGGATTACCGTACCACTCTGGCGCGGATCTCACTCTGGTTGATCTACGAGGTTCAGTAGTATCTTGTTCCGAAGTTTCATGATCATTATCATTAACTTCCTCACTTATTGGTGTAGGTGTCGCAGAAACAGTTTTCTATGATGTACTACTTTCCAACAAGGGAGCAAGTATAGTTACCTCGTCAAGTTCTACTTTCCTCCCACTCACTTCTTTCGAGAGAAACTCCTTCTCAAGAAAGTTTCCGAATTTAGCAATAAAAGTCTTGCCTTCAGATTTGTGATAGAAGGTGTATCCAATAGTTTCCTTTGGATATCCTATGAAGACACATTTCTCCGATTTGGGTTCGAGCTTATCAGGTTGAAGCTTTTTCACATAAGCATCGCAGCCCCAAACTTTAAGAAACGACAACTTTGGTTTCTTGCCAAACCACAGTTCATAAGGCGTCGTCTCAACGGATTTTGATGGTGCCCTATTTAACGTGAATGCGGCCGTCTCTAGAGCGTATCCCCAAAACGATAGCGGTAAATTAGTAAGAGACATCATAGATCGCACCATATCTAGTAAAGTACGATTACAATGTTCGGACACACCATTACGCTGTGGTGTTCCGGGTGGCGTGAGTTGCGAAACTATTCCACAATTTTTCAAATGTACACCAAACTCGTAACTCAAATATTCTCCTCCACGATCGGATCGTAGAAACTTTATTTTCTTGTTACGATGATTTTCAACTTCACTCTGAAATTCTTTGAACTTTTCAAACGTTTCAGACTTATGTTTCATTAAGTAGATATACCCATATCTGCTTAAGTCATCTGTGAAGGTGAGAAAATAACGATATCCGCCACGAGCCTCAATATTCATTGGACCACATACATCTGTATGTATGATTTCCAACAAATCTGTTGCTCTCTCCATAGTACCGGAGAACGGTGTTTTAGTCATCTTGCCCATGAAGCACGCTTCGCAAGTACCAAGTGATTCATAATCAAGTGGTTCCAAAAGTCCATCAGTATGGAGTTTCTTCATGCGCTTTACACCGATATGACCTAAACGGCAGTGCCACAAATAAGTTGCACTATCATTATCAACTCTGCATCTTTTGGCTTCTACATTATGAATATGTGTATCACTACTATCGAGATTCAATAAGAATAGACCACTCTTCAAGTGTGCATGACCATAAAAGATATTATTCATATAAATAGAACAACCATTATTCTCTGATTTAAATGAATAACCGTCTCGCATTAAACAAGATCTACATATAATGTTCATGCTCAACGTTGGCACCAAATAACAATTATTTAGGTCTAATACTAATCCCGGAGGTAGATGTAGAGGTAGCGTGCCGACCGCGATCACATCGACTTTGGAACCGTTTCCCACGCGCATTGTCACCTCGTCCTTAGCCAATCTTCGCTTAATCCGTAGTCCCTGTGTCGAGTTGCAAATATTAGCAACAGAACCAGTATCAAATACCCAGGTGCTACTGTGAGCATTAGTAAGGTACACATCAATAACATGTATATCACATATACCTTTGTTCACCTTGCCATCCTTCTTATCCGCCAAATACTTGGGGTAGTTCCGCTTCCAGTGACCAGTCTGCTTGCAGTAGAAGCACTCAGTTTCAGGCTTAGGTCCAGACTTGGGTTTCTTCTCTTGAGCAGCAACTTGCTTGCCGTTCTTCTTGAAGTTCCCCTTCTTCTTCCCTTTGCCCTTTTTCTTGAATCTAGTGGTCTTGTTAACCATCAACACTTGATGCTCCTTTTTGATTTCTACCTCCGCAGCTTTCAGCATTGCGAAGAGCTCGGGAATAGTCTTGTTCATCCCTTGCATATTATAGTTCATCACGAAGCTCTTATAGCTTGGTGGCAGTGATTGGAGAATTCTGTCAATGACGCAATCATCTGGAAGATTAACTCCCATCTGAATCAAAGCAAGATAAGATGCATAAAAGATAAACATCACATGCAATCAATATATAAGTGATATGATATGGCCATCATCATCTTGTGCCTGTGATCTCCATCTCCGAAGCACCGTCATGATCACCATCATCACCGGCGCGACACCTTGATCTACATCGTAGCATCGTTGCTGTCTCGCCAATATTATGCTTCCATGACTATCGCTACCACTTAGTGATAAAGTAAAGCATTACATCGCGATTGCATTGCATACAATAAAGCGACAACCATATGGCTCCTGCCAGTTGCCGATAACTCGGTTACAAAACATGATCATCTCATACAATAAAATTTAGCATCATGTCTTGGCCATATCACATCACAACATGCCCTCCAAAAAACAAGTTAGACGTCCTCTACTTTGTTGTTGCAAGTTTTACGTGGCTGCTACGGGCTTAAGCAAGAACCAATCTCACCTACGCATCAAAACCACAACGATAGTTTGTCAAATAGACTCCATTTTAACCTTCGCAAGGACCGGGCACAGCCACACTCGGTTCAACTAAAGTTGGAGAAACAGTCACCCGCAAGCCACCTTTGTGCAAAGCACGTCGGGAGAACCGGTCTCGCGTAAGCGTACGTGTAATGTCGGTCCGGGCCGCTTCATCCAACAATACCGCCGAACCAAAGTATGACATGCTGGTAGGCAGTATGACTTATATCGCCCACAACTCACTTGTGTTCTACTCGTGCATATAACATCAAACCATAAAACCTAGGCTCGGATGCCACTGTTGGGAACGTAGTAATTTCAAAAAAATTCCTACGCACAAGCAAGACCATGGTGATGCACAGCAACGAGAGGGGAGAGTGTTGTCTACGTACCCACGCAGACCGACTGCGGAAGCGTTAACACAACATAGAGGAAGTAGTCGTACGTCTTCCTGATCCGACCGATCCAAGCACCGTTACTCCGGCACCTCCGAGTTCTTAGCACACGTACAGCTCGATGACGCTCCTCGGGCTCCGATCCAGCAAAGCTTCGGGGATGAGTTCTGTCAGCACAATGGCGTGGTGACGATGATGATGTTCTACCGACGCAGGGCTTCGCCTAAGCACTACAACGATATGATCGAGGTGGAATATGGTGGCAGGGGGCACCGCACATGGCTAAGGAACGATCACGTGGATCAACTTGTGTGTCTAGAGGTGCCCCCCTGCCCCCGTATATAAAGGAGCAAGGGGAGGAGGCCGGCCGGCCAGGTGTGGCGCGCCAAGGAGGAGTCCTCCTCCTAGTAGGAGTAGGACTCCTACTAGGAGGGGGAAAGAGGTGGAGTGGGAGAAGGAAAGGGGGGGCGCCGCCCCCCTCTCCTAGTCCAATTCGGACCAGGGAGGAGGTGGCGCGCGGCCCACCTCTTGCAGCCCCTCTCTCTCCACTAAGGCCCATATGGCCCAATACTTCTCCCGGTAGGGTTCCGGTAACCCTCCGGCTCTCCGGTTTTCTCCGAAATCACCCGAAACACTTCCGGTGTCCGAATATAGCCGTCCAATATATCAATCTTTATGTCTCGACCATTTCGAGACTCCTCGTCATGTCCGTGATCACATCCGGGACTCCGAACTAACTTCGGTACATCAAAATGCATAAACTCATAATAACTGTCATCGTAACGTTAAGCGTGCGGACCCTACGGTTCGAGAACAATGTAGACATGACTGAGACAGATCTCCGGTCAATAACCAATAGCGGGACCTGGATGCCCATATTGGCTCCTACATATTCTACGAAGATCTTTATCGGTCAGACCGCATAACAACATACGTTGTTCCCTTTGTCATCCGTATGTTACTTGCCCGAGATTCGATCGTCGGTATCCAATACCTAGTTCAATCTCGTTACCGGCAAGTCTCTTTACTCGTTCTGTAATACATCATTCCGCAACTAACTCATTAGTTGCAATGCTTGCAAGTCTTATGTGATGTGCATTACCGAGAGGGCCCAGAGATACCTCTCCGACAATCGGAGTGACAAATCCTAATCTCGAAATACGCCAACCCAACATCTACCTTTGGAGACACCTGTAGAGCTCCTTTATAATCACCCAATTACGTTGTGACATTTGGTAGCACACAAAGTGTTCCTCCGGTAAATGGGAGTTGCATAATCTCATAGTCATAGGAACATGTATAAGTCATGAAGAAAGCAATAGCAACATACTAAGCGATCGGGTGCTAAGCTAATGGAATGGGTCATGTCAATCAGATCATTCTACTAATGATGTGACCTTGTTAATCAAATAACAACACTTTGTTCATGGTTAGGAAACATAACCATCTTTGATTAACGAGCTAGTCAAGTAGAGGCATACTAGTGACACTAAGTTTGTCTATGTATTCACACATGTATTATGTTTCCGGTTAATACAATTCTAGCATGAATAATAAACATTTATCATGATATAAGGAAATAAATAATAACTTTATTATTGCCTCTAGGGCATATTTCCTTCACCAGGGGCTGCCGATTTTTTACTTTTCTCTTACTTCCAGGACTCTACTCTTCGGAAGGCCTGGCAGTTCAATTGCCGCACAAACGATGCAAGGACTAGGGAAGCAGACAAGCCATGCCGCATTACGGAAATCCCAGGTGGTCTCTATCACGAGCAGTATACCTGTTTCGCATACTATTCCGCAGCTTACCCCTGGAGCAGACATGTTAAATAGTCCAACTTTTCGTTTATCACATTACTTGTATCGTTCTCCTTTGATCGCAGCTATTTTTAATAAACAATGCATAGCTTTTGTCTATTTTTGCATTATCTTTTTATAAATAAATGTTCCTTAACGACATGTTGCACCCGTACAACTTGGTACGGCCAAAATACGCCAGGGGCTTTTAGCACCCCTCAATATGGTGTGAGAAGTCCGAACACTTTCACAAGTGCGGCAGCCCGAACTTATAGCACTATATGCATCGGCTCCGAATTATGTCTTGGGTCAATAGTTGGGTTTGCCCGGCTCCTATGTTTTGATGCCTTACGTTCCGCTATATCGGCTAAGGTAGCACTAGGAGAACCACTGCGATTGTGCCCCGGTTCAGCTGGGTCGAGCACCTCAGTGGAGAAAGCTAAAACTGACTGTCATGATGAAGCGAGAGCTGGTCGCTGTTCGAGAGGTTTTTCGAGTCCCTAAAGACTTATGCCGCTTAGGGCGAGGAGCCGGCTCTGTCCGGCCAAGGCGTGGATAGCGCCCCGAACTCGGTCTTCCGAATACTAGGGGCTTCGCCGAAATTTAAAATTATAGAATTCTATTGCTAAGTGAGAGTGTTCACGCATTATAGTCCGATTGCCTCGTTCGTTGGGCTGAGCGCCTCCCTCGAAGGACCCAAATATGGGAAAAAGAGCGCCCAGGTTTATCCCCGAACACCCCAGCACTAGCGGTAAGGGGGCAGAAGCCGACGACTCGCCATCTCTTAGTATTGATAAACAGCCGCATAGAAGGTAATATTTTAAATTCAAGCAGCATTGCTTAGCGCATATGAACAAGTTTTCAGCGCATAGGATAACACGAGCGGGTTTTACTCAAAAAATACATCCTTGGTACATTCATCCGCCACAAGGCGGGCACCCTTCAAAACATCCTTATAGTAATTCTCGGGCTTGTGATGCTCTTTCCCCGGCGGTGGCCCATCCTTCACAAGCTTCTCCGCATCCAGCTTGCCCCAGTGCACCTTAGCATGGGCAAGGGCCCTACGGGAACCTTCAATGCAGACAGAGCGCTTGATGTCTTCAAGCCTCAGACAGGCCTCCACCAGCCGCCGCACCAGCCCGAAATAGCTCCCAGGCAGAGCCTCTCCAAGCCACAGCCGAACTATGAGGCCCTTCATGGCCTGTTCGGCCGCCTTGTGGAGCTCGACCAGTTGCTTCAGCTGGTCGCTCAGGGGCACGGGGTGTCCGGCCTCAGCATACTGAGACCAGAACACCTTCTCCGTCGAGCTGCCCTCCTCAGCTCGATAGAACGCGGCGGCATCGGACACACTCCGGGGAAGATCTACGAACGCGCCAGGAGAACTCCAGATTCGGGTAAGTAAGAAGTAACTCACACTTATGTGTTTGCTTTGCATAAAGAATGCCTTACCCGCCGCTATCTTCTTCACCTCATCCAACTCCTAGAGGGTCTTCTGGGATTCGGCCTTGGCAGACTTGGCACTTTCAATAGCCGCCGCGAGCTCGGGCGCTCGCGTCCTTGAGTCACGCTCCAAACTCTCATGTTTTTCCATGAGAGCCTGGAGCTCTTGCCGCACCTTGCCAACCTCGGCCTCATACTTCTCCCGCTCGGTGCGCTCCGAGGCTGCCCTCTTCTCGGCCTCGTCCAGCGCTTGCTTAAGGGTCGCCACCTCAGACGTGGCCCCTACAATAGCCACGATAATCCTGTCACTTTTCGCAATTGCACCTTTGTATATATTTAAACAAGGTATTTCTTACCTTCATTGTCCTCGAGCTGCTTATTGGCACGCCCGAGCTCTTGCTCGGACCGCTCGAGGTCCTGCTTTAGCGTGTCCACTTCCGCAGTCAGTGTGGCGGACGCCAGCAGGGAAGCCTGCACACGCATATTGACTCCTTTTTGTTAGACTCCTGCGAATTTTAATTGATTCTCTATTCGGCTTTTCTTCCCGAACGCCAAACAGAGCATCAGGGGCTACTGTCTAAGCGGTAATATTATTTACACATTCTTTACTTACCTCAAATCCTGTTAAAAGGCTAGTACAAGCTTCAGTCAGTCCGCTTTTGGCGGACTGAACCTTATGGATCACCGCACTCATAATAGTGTGGTGCCCCTCGTCGATGGAAGCGCCTTGGAGCGCTTCCAACATATTGTCCGGCGCCTCCGGTTGGACGGACATCATCGGCACGGCGGGCTTGCTCCTCTTGGAAGGAGGTTGCCCGCCGGAGTCTGGAACCTTTGAAGGTTCCGGAGCGGTGTCCGGCCTAGGGCCGGACTTGGAGCCCTAGGGGGTTTCATCCCCCTTACTCCTGGAGTCCGGGAGGTCGCCTCGCGGCGCCTCCAGGACCACCTCCTCCCGGATTGGAACCTATTGGGACAACACCTCGGTGTCGTCCGTAGGGCGGGAGGAGGAAGCCATCGGAAGCGAGTTCACCTCCGACGAGTCCAGTGAGCCGCTCGACGACGCGTCGAGCCGGTCTTTGGGTGGGCTGCACAAGCATATTCGACATAAGGGAAAGCTGTGCAATAAACGAATATTATGAATTACTCCGGTATCCGGATACTTACGATTTTGCTAGGGGCTTGGCCCTGGGCTGCCACTCATCTCCGCTATCGTCGGCGTCGGCAGAGTAGTCCGGAGGAAGGGTTTTCCCCTTCTTGGACCCTCCGGCCTCCTCAGAGAGGGCGGCCTTCCTTTTCTTCCCTTCCCCCGCTAGAGGGGGAGGGGTCTCTTCTTCCTCCTCCTCGTCTTCATGGGAGGAGTGCGTCTTGGATTCGTCGGATGATGAATCCGACACCTCCGGGCGTCGGGCGCTCTTTCGAGTCCCCGTGGCCTTCTTCTTGACCTTCTTCTCCGGCACCACATAGGGTGCCGGAACCAGCAGCTTTGCCAAGTGAGCGTCCGCTGGGCCTTCGGGCAAAGGAGCCGGACAATTGATC
This sequence comes from Triticum monococcum, assembly GCA_034509565.1. NCBI lineage: Eukaryota > Viridiplantae > Streptophyta > Magnoliopsida > Poales > Poaceae > Triticum > Triticum monococcum. Next base: position 476,404,914 of record CM067846.1, read on the forward strand.
TGTCCGGACGTCACCTGCCAATCCTGTCAAAGGTAAGGGAGTTTAGATCCCGCATAGAGTCAAACTATGAAAATTTGACACCCTGTAAAAGGAAAAAACAACTTACCGCGAGAGCGTGACGCTGCGCACTGAATCCGCGATCCTCAGTAGCGGATGCGGGAGCCTCGGCGCCCTTGAAAAGCACCTTCCAGGCATCTTCGTACGTTGTGTCGAAGAGCCTGTTTAGAGTCTGGTGCCGTGCCGGGTCGAACTCCCACAGGTTGAAAGCCCGTTGTTGGCATGGGAGGATCAAGCGGATGAGCATAACCTGGACTACGTTGACAAGTCTGAGCTTCTTGTCCACCAGGGTTTTGACGCATGTTTGGAGTCCGGTCAGCTCTCCCTTTTTACCCCATGACAGGCCCGTCTCTTTCCAGGACGTGAGCCGCGTTGGGGGTCCGGACCGGAACTCGGGGGGGGGACCCATTCGGCGTCGCGCGGTTCGGTGGAGACGAGACTACCAACTGAGCCCTCGAAACCACCCCGATTGCCACCCCTTCAGGGTCTCCACAAAGGAGCCCTCGAGCCACAGGACGTTGGCCATCTTGCCAACCATGCCACCGCCGCACTCCGCCTGGTTGCCACGCACGACCTTCGGCTTGACGTTGAAAGTCTTAAGCCATAGGCCAAAATGGGGGCGGATGCGGAGGAACGCCTCGCACATGACGATGAACGCCGAAATGTCGAGGACGAAGTTCGGGGCCAGCTCGTGGAAATCCAAGCCGTAGTAGAACATGAGCCCCCGGACAAATGGATGTAGAGGGAAGCCCAGTCCGCGGAGGAAATGGGGGAGGAATACCACCCTCTCATGGGGCCTGGGAGTGGGGATGAGCTGCCCCTTTTCAGGAAGCCGGTGCGTGATGTCGCTAGCCAGATATCCGGCCTTCCTCAACTTTTTGACGTGTCCCTTCGTGACGGAGGAGACCATCCACTTGCCTCCCGCTCCGGACATGACTGGAGAAGGTTGAGGTGGTAGTGCGGACTTGGGCGCTAGAGCTCGAGTGCGCAAGAATGGATAGGCAAAGGAGGAAGAAGGCGTGGGTGAAAAGGTGGATCCTTATCCCCTTATATGGGTGGACGCAACTACGTGTCCCCACCAGCCTGGTAAAACTCGCTTATCTCCAAGCGCCGTAATCAATGGCGCGGTTGGGTTACCCACGCCCGTATTGATGAGAATCCCGGAATAAGGGGACACGATCTCTGCTTTAACAAGACGTGCCAAGGAAACCGCCTCACATAACGCGCTAAGATGGGACAGTAAAACGGTTCGAATAAAAGCTTGGCCGTGGTGTGATGTCACACTACGGAGTACGTCAGCAGATTAGATTTGTGTAAATATTATTCTCTCTATGGCAATATGTGGAAACTTATTTTGCAGAGCCGGACACTATCTTTGTGTTCAAAATCTTCTATGAAGTACTTGGAGGAGGAACCCGCCTTGCAATGCCGAAGACAATCTGCGCGCCGGACTCGTCGTTATTGAAGCCTGGTTCAGGGGCTACTGAGGGAGTCCTGGATTAGGGGGTGTTCGGATAGCCGAACTATACCTTCAGCCGGACTCCTGGACTATGAAGATACAAGATTGAAGACTCCGTCTCGTGTCCGGAAGGGACTTTCCTTGGCGTGGAAGGCAAGCTTGGCGATATGGATGTTCAGATCTCCTACCATTGTAACCGACTCTATGTAACCCTAACCCTCTCCAGTGTCTATATAAACCGGAGGGTTTTAGTCCGTAGGACAACATACACATCAACAATCATACCATAGGCTAGCTTCTAAGGTTTAGCCTCTCTGATCTCGTGGTAGATCCACTCTTGTACTACCCATATCATCAATATTAATCAAGCAGGACGTAGGGTTTTACCTCCATCGAGAGGGCCCGAACCTGGGTAAAACTTCGTGTCCCTTGCCTCCTGTTACCATCCGGACTAGACGCACAGTTCGGGACCCCCTACCCGAGATCCGCCAGTTTTGACATCGACAGTTACCCTCGCTCGCCCGCATCCAGAGGAGCAGGTGGGTGGCTGTGGGGGCACCGGAGCTCACCGGAACGGAGCTCGCAGTGGTGGCCGGAGTTCGGTGAAGATGGACAGGGCGCTACGGTGCACGGGAGGAAGAGTGGTTAGGTGCTCTGGGTTCCTGGGAACGCGCTAAGGACGACAGCGTGCTCGGACGCGACGTGTGTGTGTGCTCTAGCCACGGCGACCTCGTGGCCGGCGATGATGAGCTCTGGCTCGACGGAGCCCGCGGTTAGAGGAAGAAATCGGCATCGGGGAGAGGGAGGTTCAGTGCGGAGGCTCACAGCGAGTCCAACGAGCGCGAGGGCGAGGTCGGGGATGCCCGGTAGCTCCTGAATCGACGGCGAGGATCCACAGTGGCCGGCGATGGAAACGACGATGCTGGCGACGTTGTGGTGCGTCCTTCGTTCCAAGGCTCGGTGGAGAGGATGAGGAAGGCGACCCAGAGCTCTTGGACACACTGGATGCGCGAGGGAGGGTCGGTGGCCGCGGCGAACGGTGTCAGTGGCGACGAGCTCCGCTCGGTGGTGCTGCTCGGGGGAGAGGGGCAGACGAGGAAGAGACACGGGAGGAAGTGAGAGGGCGCCAAGGGCTCACGTGGCATCCTTAGGGCGATGGGGAGACAGGCAGGGAGGCAGGAGGTGGCCGGCGCGTGCCGGCGCGCGGCGAGCACACGCCTTCCTGCCTACTGGCAGGAGGTTGAAGACGGTGGCCAGCGCTAGGCTGGGGTCGGCTGCACTCCTGGGCCAGGTAAGTTACAGGAGTGGGCCTCAGGTACGGTCAGGTAAGTTTATGCCTCTGGTTTATTTCTGTTTTTCTATTTTTGTCATTCTGTTTTGATTAGTTCAAAGACCAAACCATTTTGTAGCTTCTGAAAATAATTATGGGGTGAGATATGAAATATCCAGAACCACATAAAAAGTTTCAGAATTATTGGACTTACATTTAATATATAACAAATATAAATCCAATGCAAATAATTATTAGATTAATTCAAATGCCCAAAACAAATATTTCTGAGCTTCCAAAAATATTGGCTTGAATTTTACCTCTTGCCAATAATTTCAAAGAGAAACAGGAACATTTTCTTGGACTCATTGAAATGATTTTAATGTTGATCATTTTTAAAAGGTTTCTGAGGCTTTGAAAATTCCTCAACTCAAATTTCACCTGAATTTAAACATGATGACATGAAGATCAAGCAAAGACAACAGGGGCTGAGCTAGGGCTGTGACAAACGGTGTGGAAGGATTAACCGGAGTGAGGCGAGACTACCAACTGCTTCATTATGAATAGAGATTGATCTTACTAAAGATTGATCATGATTTATTCCTTTCCATACAAAAGTTACCAAATACTATCGAAAATTGATCGTATTAGCAGATAAAATCAGTTTAAATAGATCGTAAATAATATCCAATTTAAATGTGTTGGTGGGATAAAAACGGTATGGAAGGATTAACCGAAGTGAGGCGAGACTACCAACTGCTCCATTAGGAATAGAGATTTTCTGTTAGGTTGCATGTCAAGAGAAATAAAATAATGATATTAACTATTTAAATATTATAGATTACAGATATGAGAAAAGTCCACCCTCTTAACTTCAAGCTGAACGGGGTCTCCGACCTTTGCGTTCTTGACGTGAGCATATCCAAGGCGACTAGGGTTTAGCCTAGCTGCCGCCGGCCGCCTCTTTAGCGGCGGCGCGTGTGCCGGCGTCGAGGCGGCCGACGCGTGTGCCGGCGTCTCTTTCCCAGGACGGTGCCTGTGTTGCTGTGGCTGGTCTCTCGTTCTCTGCTCTGAGCCTCCTAGTGCTTATGCCCTATGGGGTCGTGAGTAGATGATTGGTTGATCCTTCGTATTCTGCATGAGGAGCATACATGTATGGGTCCTGATGCTTTGCGGATAGAAGTTATGATGCGGTGCAGATTTGCTTTTCCCCTCTCGTTTAGGGTTTTGTCCCTTGCGGCGGCGAACCTCTGCGTAGAGATCTTTCCCCCCCTCGCCTCTCTCTCCCAGTGTCGTGTGCTCGGGCTGATCAAGGGATGCCCCTGTGGCTCTGCCCGACCTTTGCGGACTCGCTCAGGGGAAGGTGACTGGAGTATCAAAGTTTTTTCTGTTGGGATTTTGAAGCTATGGCTCATGGCAGTGGAGGCTGATTTTTCTGCTGCAGACGTCAAGGATCTAGAGGCCATGTTTCAGCAATTTGACCCAAAGAAGTCTTGTACAGAGGATAGTAGTAACAAAATAAAAAAAATTGTCGTCATCGGCGGGCACCTCCGTGGTGCGCCGCCGGGACAAATGAATCTTCTTAGTTGGAACTATCGGGCGGCGGGGAACTCCCAGACAGTTCGAGACCTAAGTGCTTTGATACAAGCACACTCTCCCATGTTGGTTTTCTTGTGTGAAACCAGATAGTCCAAAGTAAAAATGAAGAGATACAGATCAAGACTAGGACTAAAAGGATTTGAGGCAGTGGATAGCAATGAAAATAGTGGAGGTCTAGCACTGTTTTGGCATGAATCATTGATTGTACATATCTTGCTTGCAAATGAGCGTTGTATTGAGGTTACAACCACCGTGGTGGTTCACTGGAGTTTATGGTGAACCCCGAGTGGAGGATAGACACTTAATGTGGACATTATTGCAGAATATCAGTACACAATCAAACCTGCCATGGTTACTAGCTGGCAATTTCAATGAATGCATGTGGAATTTTGAACATTTTTCTTCGAACCCAAGACCCGCAGGACAAATGCAGGCATTCAGAGATGTTCTAGAGATTTGTGAGCTTGCTCACTTGGGGTTTGCGGGTGTCCCGTACACCTACGATAACATGAGACTTGCAACTGCAAATGTTCGGGTAAGATTGGATCGGGCGATAGCTTCACCACCTTGGGGAAATATCTTTGATAATGTGCGTGTTCAACATCTTGCTTCACCATGTTCTGATCATGTCCCGGTGCTGGTGGTTTGTGAACCTTTAGTGGATCAGCGTACAAGGCCAAGACTAAGGCAATATGAAATCATGTGGGACAGGGAGCCACACCTACAGGAACTACTCCCTTCGTTCCTAAATATTTGTTTTTCTAGACATTTCAACACGTGATTACATACGGAACAAAATAAGTAAATCTACACTCTAAAATATGTCTACATATATCCGTATGTGGTAGTCATTTGAAATGTCTAGAAAGATAAATATTTAGGAACGGAGGGAGTAATAGGTAAAACATGGACTGAGGCCGGAACAAAACAATCTTTGGGTCACGTGCATGCTGCACTTCGAGGTACTATGAAGCGGCTGTGTTCATGGAGCAAAGAGGTGTTTGGTAATGTTAATGAACAGATTGAAAAATCTCGAACACAGTTAGAAGAGCTTATGTCAATGAACGCTGATTGTCCAGAGACCCGTAAGTTGACGGATAGAATGAACGAGCTCTTGTATAAGGAAGAATTGATGCGGAAAATGCGAATGGAGGCCGAGCATCAGGCAGGCCGCTATCTTGGCCGTCCCACCACCACGGGGATCTGTGCTGCCAGAGTATTTGCCCTGTATTCTATTTATTTTTGTGTTGTATTGAGCCAGGGAGGTCCCACTCACGTGCAAAGGCATCTAGGCTTCGAGTATGCTCCTGACATGTGTGCACAGCATGGCGAGCACAGACCTGTACGTCCTGCTGCATGCGCAGTCCGCGGAGACCTGTACGTCATGGTGCATGCATCGCGTGGAGCATTGGTGGCCAGCGGAGACCACCAATTCTTCAAGGGCGGACGTGGAGCATTGCCCATCCTTCATTAAGCTAGGTTAAACTGCTTCATGTTAATGTGATCTCTCCGGCTGCACTAACAAAACACGCTAAGGTTAAGACTGTTTTGTGTTTAAAAACTAGTATTACGATTAATCTGGGAATCGATTTTAACTGTCTGACACGCTAGTAAATCGACACAGCTTACATGAGCTCGTCAATTAAGTATTTGATAGAGCAGACAGTTTTTAAACAACCGTTTAGTTTTGACTTATCACGCCACAGCAGCAGGGTCATGCCCATTGTACGTTTGGCATTAGCGAGCTCACTTTACACGGCCGCACGCTCGGGTGGAGCAGCTTTGCGCCGCGCAGTCTGGTTCACTTTATCCCGTCTTGTCACATCTGTGAATTTACTATACCCTCACATCACCACAGACATGCACGCAACTATGAATGAATTTGGACCAGAAGTTAGAAGCACACGTGGTCGAACTGACCGGTAGCCTCGAGGTTGATAATTACTCGCAATGCAATTAACATGTCCAGACAGTGATCTAAATGATCTTGTATTAGTTTATAGAAGGAGTACTCAAGTTTTGACGGTTTCATGAACACATTAGCATTTTAGAAATTACAATCATTTTAATGAACATATTTTTTTGACGTCAATGCCTTATCATTACCACTGACTTATTTCTGTTGTCGCTGATGTACGTTAGTAAAGCTAATGTGAATTACAAATATTACATACCCATTCAAACTAAAACGATTCATGAAATCAAAATACTCATGGATCAACGAAATTCTTGTATTACTCACATTTATCGTAGTCAAGACAATGCAAGCCATTTGTTGGCATCTTTTGGTAGAACTACGGGTCGTACCATGGTGTGGCTTGGATCTGGACCTGATGAGGTCGTCAAACTCTGTAATTCTACTGGTAGCTCGGCTACGTGAGTAATACAAGTAATTTCCCGCAAAATAAAAAAAAACTGAAACGAAACTGAGAGGAGCAAAATCAACCAAAGATCATACTCTTGTTTTTTTTTCTATTTGTGTGTCTAACATAGCAGGTACTTCTGTTTGGTTGAGGTCTGTTCCTCAAGAAATTTGTGTGCTGACTCAAAACGATTGTAATCATCATGATTAAGCAATGCATTTTTTCCCGCAAAAAAAAACATAACAGGTACGAAATGAACTGAATGTCAGCAAGTTGATTGGCTTCCCTTCAAAGGAACCATTGGCAGTTGACACCAAACTGTCTCAGGCCATCACTGCTGCCAAAACGAGTATGCCCCCATGGTGTGAGCAAGCTACTCCAATACAGGTCTGCAGGAGTACCAAAGCATACTAAGATACCAATCACGCAAGATCAAATCGTTGGAGCTCAAAAAGTGCATTCGTACTGACTTGTGGTGCTCAATCCAAATCACCAATCACGAGAGAAGCTTGGTATACTGTTACGTGAGCAGAATGCCCCAACATATCAAAGATGCGCAAATTGTTAGATCAATGTTGATTTCACGGACAAGCTCATGCAATGTTTAGCTGAAAACTGCACATGCTGCAACAGGGTTCCACAATATTAAGTTCATAGGAAACAATCCATTATCATTGTTTTTGATCGGCGACAAAACATTATACCAACAATTATTCTGTAACACATCCCATGACAGTATTTCAGCAACAACAACAAATCATCAGTTCGCAAGTGCTACAACAATGGATCAATGTTCACACAACCAGTCTGGAAAATAGCTTTAAAATATGGTAACAGAGTTTCGCTACCGTGGTAGTCCATGGATGCTTGGCTCCAACCGATCGGTTGGTTTACCGCCGACATTCTGCTGATGGCCCAACATGCAACATTTCGAGCACTTTGGTAATTGCTTCGAAGCTTTAGACACATCCCCTCTGTCTGAAAATTACAGGTTAATAAGCAGAGCAGTTATAATTAAAAAAAATCATACTAGTGTACTGAGTTTGGTTCCATGTTTTACGCACCTTAAGCAGCGCATGGCAGCAAACAATCCCAGCATGTTCAAAGTATTTTAAAAACTCTCATCGTCATTTAATTCTATCTTGAACGACAAACACTAATAGTTATAGTTTAGCATTAGTTATGCACAGAAAATTTGTTCAAAGATTCAGGATTCTGTGAAACCAAGCAAATAAATTATGGTAAAACCATTACGATTGACAACCAACAGAACCAAAAACCTAAACACAGCCACCTTGCCTCTAGAAAATCCTCAAACCGAACCTCATGTGTGAAATCACCCCAGGTACATTGATGAACATTTTTCCCAAACAACCATCATCAAAGTTTTACTCCAAACCAATCATCTCCCAATCAAAACAATCCTTTGAATTGCACTGGATCAAAACTCATGAAACAGAAATGGTTATACTGAATCCAACATCACTAACACCTATATCTGCAACCTGCAGTGTTCCATTGCCTCTAAAAAGTAACCAACAACCTAGACACAACCAACTTGCCTCTAAACAATCCTTAGAACAAAACTCATGTTTTAAATCAGCCCAAGTACAATGATGAACATTATTGTCCCACTCAACCATCCGCAAAAGTTTTACTCCAAATTCACCACATACCAATAAAAGAAATCATGTGGCTTCCTCTGTATCGAAACTCATCAAATAAATATGGTCATTCTGAACCCAACATCACTAAGCCCCAAACTCCAAGCTACAAATGTCCCATTCGGTCATGTACATGCTACCCTCAAGTAAAAAAAAGTCATCTACTCCGACTAACCCATTTACACCATAACGCTGCCTGTGGCATGGGGAAAAGATCAAACAAGCATACTGCTCATCCAAACAAATCTGTCCCAATTCGCACTGAAACTAAATTTATATGTGCCAAACCAAGCTCATTGAATATACATACTGCTCATCCAATAATTAAATCATGTGTCCTCAAATGAAACCAAGCTCATTGAATATACATTGCAAGCTACATGATGAATCCAGACCAACTCCAGCATTTTTCCCTTTTGGAGCCACATACTAGATCTAGAAATCAACGATTTCCACTAGATTTAGTTTTCATAGGCTCACGTATAACGGCCTGTCCACATTTCTCGGAAAGTACATACTTTGTTAGCTATACCAACTAGCAATAACAAACCATAGATATACAGCACGCAATTATACTTTGGCGGAGATCACATATCCAAGACATGCCTAACAACACATATTTTGACTACACCTGATCCTATGAACCATTTATTCCAGTCGACAACACGCCCAACAACACACATTTGCATACGGCATCGATCACATATCCAAAACATCACACGCCCATCCGATCAAATCCTGTACTCCTACTGAAAAAAATCCCAGATGACAAAAAAAGTACCAGAACTACTCCAACCATGTGCCTTCTTCCAACGAACACCAAGCTCATCAAAAGTAAACATTTCAGCCTACATACTTAATCAGGACCCAATCCAACTCTATTAAACTTTTACCCACAAACTGTACCAGAAAACATCAACAATTTCCACCTCCAAATGGACCGAAACTAGCAGGCATCCCAACTGAAACTAAAACGAATCATGTGCAGACCTTCAGTTTCCACCAAAAATAAGGTGACAAGTACAGCTACGACCCACAATAATTCTGATGAGCAGCTGCAAACTAATATGAGGAAAAACCTACATCCGTTTTTATTACTAACCTCCGTGTCCAGCCGCTCATAGCTTCGGAGCACACCTCGTACCTGTCTCCATCTCCAGCTTGTCGCAGTTGTACTTCGCCGCCCTTGTCGATCTCTAAAGCTGGTGCACTCATGGAATCATGGGACTCCACTGAGAAAACAGAACCATTCCACCCGACAGGCAGGGGTACACCCCTGCGAGAATCAAATCCAGCCGCATTAGGAGAAGTTTTCAATCCAACACGATCGAATCTACACGCAATTGATGGAAGAAAGAACTCAGCGCCGCAAAATCAACATACCCGTAGAGCTCGAGGCCGTCGGTGGACATAGCCGGAACAGAATCGCCGCCGTGCGCTAGTGTAGAAGAACAGAGTGGAGCCGCCGCCGTGCACGTGTGTGGAAGAACAGAGTGGCCGCCGTTGTGGGCGTGTGTGGAAGAGAAGGGAATGGCGAGCAACCCTGTCCCGTTGCTCCATGTGATCCACAAACGTCCTAGGGCCCATTTACATGTGCTGTTTTAAAAGACAACCCTGTACCAAACTGCCGGTCCAGCCAAACCAGTGCTCACGCGGGCCGGGGAACAGCAGCGGTTGGTGGGCCGAACACGTATACGCCTATGCGAATATAGGTGCATCACGGACCGTATTTCGCGGACTAGGCCTGCCAGGCTGCTGTAACGACATGACTGATTCAGAATCCCAAAGCCCACACTAACGGACCAGATTGCGGCCTGCCTGTAGCCCGGCCACCAAAAGCCCTCACTCAGAATTGATGTGGCTTCAGCGCTCACGTATTTCTTGACTAAAAGATGGTGATCGAAATACCAAAAAAATTCATGCAAAGGCAGTATGGAGAGCACGAAAAGATAGAATAACGAAGATTCAAGATCTGAATGGTAATACTTTTACTGAGAAGAAAGAGATGGGTAAGGTGGCGACCAAGTATTTTGAGAGTATTTTCACGCCTAACCAGTACCTTGACCCAGCATCCATTGTAGATCTTCTCACGACTTTGGTGGGGGACTTGGAAAATCAGGCTCTTTGTGATGAGTTTACAGATAAAGAGATTACTGACGCGGTCTTTCAGATTGGACCACTAAAGGCGCGGGGCCCGGATGGATTTCCGGCACATATCTTTCAACGCAATTGGGCTACAGTAAAATACGATATTATTGCAGCAGTGAAAGAGTTTTTCAGTATTGGAATTATGCCCCCAGGGGTAAACAATACTATCATTGTTATGATTCCTAAGATAGCAAATCCTATCAAAGTCACCGACTTTAGGCCCATTAGTCTTTGTAATGTGATTTACAAAGTTGTCCCAAAATGCCTGGTTAATAGGCTCAGGCCACTCTTGGATAATATTATATCTCCGGCTCATAGTGCTTTTATATCAGGACGCATGATCACTGACAATGCTTTGGTGGCCTTTGAGTGTGCTCATTTTATAAAGCAAGAAAAAGATCCCACGAAGAGCTATTGTGCATATAAACTTGACTTATCAAAGGTGTATGACAGGGTTGACTGGGAGTACCTTAGGCAAATGATGCAAAAGATTGGCTTTGCTCATCGTTGGGTTGATTGGATAATGACTTGTGTAACCTCATTGAGATACTATGTAAAATTTAATGGAGCTATCTTGGATTCATTTGCACCGACATGTGGCCTTTGGCAAGGTGACCCATTATCCCCATACTTATTTCTTTTTGTTGCTGATGGGTTATCTGCTCTTATCAACAAGGGAATTAACTCTTGTGATTTATCTCCACTGAAAATAACAAGAGGAGCTCCTGGTGTATCTCATCTTCTTTTTGTGGATGACACATTATTATTTTTCAAAGCTTGTGATCAGCAAGCATCTCATGTCAGAAGTACTCTAGAGGCTTATGGACTTGCTACAGGACAAATGATAAACCCAGATAAATGTTCACTCTTGTTTGGTAATTCTTGTCCCGAGCATGTACAGGATTCAGTCAAGGCTATTCTACATGTTACAGCTGCTGCGTTTGAGGAAAAGTACTTGGGCTTGCCAACTCCAGATGGTAGGATGTCTAAAGAAAAATTTCAAAACCTGCAAGTTAAACTTACCAAGAGATTATTTACTTTTGATGGGCACCCAACCCAAGCTGGTAAGGAATTACTGATTAAATCAGTTGCTCAGTCCATTCCCACCTACATCATGAATGTGTTTAAACTCCCTTTGAAGTAATGTGATGATTTGAATTGGATGGTGCGGAATTATTTTTGGGGTTCAGAGGATGTCAAAAGGAAAACCCACTGGTATGCTTGGACTAAAATGACTAGGCCAAATGGACATGGAGGTCTAGGTTTCAGAGATTTTCGCCTATTTAACCAAGCTTTGCTTGCGAGGCAGGCATGGCGTCTCCTGGTCTTTCCAGATAGCATGTGTGTGCGGGTCTTAAAAGCAAAATATTATCCCAACGGGTGCCTGGAGGACACTGTTTTCTTGGGTAATCCTTCTTCCACTTGGCAAGCTATTAGTCATGGTCTTGATTTATTAAAGAAAGGTCTTGTTTGGAGAACTGCAAATGGGCAAAATGTTCGAATATGGCGTGAAAGATGGATAGCTCATGTTCCCACGGGTGGCCTAATATCACAAAAAGGGAGATGTCATTTCCGTTGGGTTTCAGAGCTTCTGGACCATGATGGAGGTTGGGACGATGTTAAATTGCGGCAATTTTTCTCCCTGTAGACATTATGGAAATCAAAAAGATCCGGCCTTTGTTAGACTTAAACACGATTTAGTGCACGGCACGTGTACATGTCCGAGCTGGACAGGAGTAGTAATCCGAGTAGGATTGATGCTTGGGTTTGTACGTGTATATAAGTACACCCAGCCCCTTGTAATTGATCAACCCGTGAGGCAATAAAAAAATCACCAGGAACGTCACATTCCTGTGGCAATCAGCCAGGTTTGCCGTGCGTGAGTACTGCTAGTACTGGATCGATCCGTTAATCGATTAGCTAGCTACTAGTTGTTCTGCCTGTACGTGGTTCCGTCTCAGACGTGTTTCGCTTCGACCAAGTGCACCGGTCAACAGGGAATTGTTCAAGAGTTAGTCAGCTTTGCTTTGTTGTCGTTCGTCGTCGGTCGTCGCCGTCGCCGGAAAGTACTCGGCGTCAGCTTTTAGTAACGGAGGATCATGTCGGACGACGAGAAGAACAAGCAGCTGGCGGAGTACTCCGGTGCGGCTAAAGTAATTGCTGCTCCGGCGAGTTCGTCGTATCCACGGTTTGATCGCGAGAACTTCGGGGTCTGGAAGGCCCTCATGGAGTGTGGTCTCCGCGCCAACGAGCTATGGGACGCGGTGGATCCCGGAGGCGACGCGTTCAAGAAGGAGCGAGCCGAGCACCGGAAGGATCGGCAGGCGGCGTCAGCGATTTACTCGGTGATGCCGATGGATGTCCTCCAGCACCTGATCGCCAAAGAAACGGCGAAGGAGGTGTGGGATACGCTGAAACTCATGTTCGAGGGACACACCCGCGTCAAGCAAGCCAATCTCCAAACTCTCCTAAGGAACTACGAGACATTGGTCATGGGCGACGATGAGTCTGTGGACGTGTTCGCTTCACGGGTAGTAACTCTCGTCAATCGGATTCGCGCGCTTGGAGAAAACCTCACGGAGACCTCGGTTGTCCGGCGATTTTTGCGCGCGGCCCCTCCCCGGTACCTGCAAATTGTCACGGCGATCGAGCAGTGCGTCGATCTCGAGACTCTCTCCATCGACGATCTTGTCGGACGGTACAAGGCTCACGATGAGCGGATGCGGTACAGTCTTGGGGACGGGAGGAACGACGAGCTTGTGATGCTCACAAGGGCGCAGTGGGTTGCTTTGTCAAAGGGAAAGCAAGGTGGATCCACTAGCAACAGCAAAAAGAAGGGGAAGCAGCGTTCGGCGAGAAAGAACTTCGCCGACTCGGACGACGACTCAGACGACGAGGCTGCACCGCCACCGAGGAGAAAGTTTGACATCAGAAAAGTGAGATGTTATAACTGTGGTCTACTCGGTCACTTCAAGGTTGACTGCGAGGAAGCACCGAAGCAGAAGGCGCTGATAGCCCAGCAAGGAGATGATGGTGACATGATGTTGATGTGTAAACTGGTGGACGAGGAGGATCCAGACTCTCAAGCATTGACTAAAGAAATTGTCGAGCTTGCGGAAGAAAAAGTTTGCCATCAAGATTATGGTTTGGAAACTCGTGTCGAAGCTACAGATGCGGGGAGTGATTCCGAAACTTATGTCAGTGCTATGGACGTAAGTGCCAATTTTGCTGGAGCGGATGCGGCGATAGCTGCGTGTGCTCGTCCATGGAGAAGTACTCTTTGTGCGGCGCCTCCGAAAGAGGCCAGCTGTGGTCGAAAGAGCAGTTCAGAAATTTTGAGAATAGACGAAGTTGTGGCGCCAGGAGACCATGACACAAGGCGGGCCGGTGTGGTTCAACCAGTAAAATACAACGCGCGACGAGCTGAGCGTTGCGCATACATGGTGTCAGACAGTGCAACAGCGAGTTACGTGGACGACGCGACTCGCGGTGCATCCGACCTGGCGATTCCAGGAGCTAGTGGCATTGCAAGCATCGAAACATGCAGCAAGATAGCGAGCTCGCAGAAGTCGGCGGCAAATGCAGTAGCGTGCGTAGGCAGCAGCAGCGCGCCATGCAACTCACGTAAGTTGGCAGTCGAATCAAGGCCAGCGGCTACAGTATCCAAGGACAGCAACGCGGCGAGTTCTCAGCCCGGAGCGCTAGCAGTCAACACGCAAAATAGCCCAGAAAAAGAGGTGGCTTGGGCACCACCACGAGGCTCATGCAGGACAACGTGGAGGTGGAGGCCTTCTAAAGGCTGCTGTGGCAGCAGCCCGTCCAACAGGCCAGGATGGCCGGAACGGACGGCACCAGGGAGCCTGGCTTTAGAAGTCACACGTGCTGCACTTGGAGGTGCAGCAAGTGGAGTTGCACTCGAAGATGGGCCAGCAAAATTGTACGTAAAGGAAGAGGCACCACCATCTACATACGAACATCTTGGACCGGTATTCAACCTGCATTCGAAGAAATATCTTCAAACAATAGACCCGGAAAAAGTGAATCGGAGTGGGCGACAGTGTCTAGCAAACGCCGAGGAACCGGCGAAATTTGTGGACACAAATACGAAGGAGTGTTGGCGTCATGCTATGAAAGAAGAGTTGGGGTCAATCCACGACAACAATGCATGGGAGCTTGTGGATCTTCCCAACAACCAAAAAGTCATGGATCTCAAGTGGGAATTTATGGTCAAGAGAGATGTCGAAGTGTGCATGAAGCACAAAGCGAGGCTTGTGGCCAAAGGGTATGTGCAAGAGGAAAGTATGGACTTCGAAGAAGTGTTCGTTCCCATTGCAAAGATGGAGTCGGTGAGATTACTCATCGCTCTCGCGGCTCGGGAATCATGGAAAGTACATCACTTGGATGTAAAATCCGCGTTTTCGGACGGCGAGATAGAAGGAGATGTGTATGTTAATCAACCACCGGGTTTCATCAAAGAGGGAGAGGAGCACAAGGTACTGAAGTTACACAAAATCTTGTATGGGCTATGGCAAAGACCTCGGGAGTGGAACATCAAATTTGATCGGACATTGGTTTCTCTTGAATTTGAGAAAGCCCCACTAGAGCATGCAATGTACAAGAGAGGTAAAGGAAGGGATCGTCTACTAGTTGGCATCTACGTCGACGACCTATTAATTACCGGAGCAGATGAAGAGTTGATTGCAAAGTTCAAGCTACAGATGAAAGAGCTTTTCAAGATGGATGATCTCGGTCTTTTGAGCTACTACCCCAGGATAGAGGTACATCAAAAGCCGGAGGGGATCACACTATGCGAGGAGGCATACGCAAGGAAGATACTTGAAAATTGTGGTATGAAATATTGCAATCCAATTGACGCTCCAATGAAACCTCGTCTTGAGATGAACAAGAAGAGTAAAGCACCCGCAGGTAATGCGATAGAGTATATTGCAGCTGCCACTGCGGCGTGTGAAGGTGTGTGGCTAGGGCGGCTACACGGTGATCTCATGGATCGAGATCCGGAACAAGTGGTGCTTAATGTTGATAGCAAGTCTGAAACTTTTCTACGGGAGGATCCAGTGCGGCGTGATAGGAGCAAGCACATTGATACGGTGTATCACTACATAAAGGACTGCGTAGAAGAAGGTAAGATGAAGGTCAACTACATTCGCACCGATGATCAACTCGCGGATATGCTAACCAAGGCTTTGGATAGAGAGAAGTTCTTGAAAATGCGAAGAAGAATCGGCGTCGGAGCTGTGACGCGACCACGTCGTGTTTAGGGGGGTGATTGTTAGACTTAAACACGATTTAGTGCACGGCACGTGTACATGTCCGAGCTGGACAGGAGTACTAATCCGAGTAGGATTGATGCTTGGGTTTGTACGTGTATATAAGTACACCCAGCCCCTTGTAATTGATCAACCCGTGAGGCAATAAAAAAATCACCAGGAACGTCACATTCCTGTGGCAATCAGCCAGGTTTGCCGTGCGTGAGTACTGCTAGTACTGGATCGATCCGTTAATCGATTAGCTAGCTACTAGTTGTTCTGCCTGTACGTGGTTCCGTCTCAGACGTGTTTCGCTTCGACCAAGTGCACCGGTCAACAGGGAATTGTTCAAGAGTTAGTCAGCTTTGCTTTGTTGTCGTTCGTCGTCGGTCGTCGCCGTCGCCGGAAAGTACTCGGCGTCAGGTCTGGGCCAACAGCCTTCCCCAAGGCTTGGTTCCGACTTTCTTGGATGGGCACCTGAAAAAAGTGGACAATTCTCCATCGAAAGCGCTTATAGGCTGGCTTATGAGGAACTCCACAGTGCATCGATTAGTTCTTCGAGTACCAACTCACAAGGGGGGCGAGAAATATGGAAAGCTATTTGGTCTGCACCACTTGCCTGATTTGCGGTCTGGAGGAGGAAGATACCTTCCATGTCTTCTACTCCTGCCCTAATGTGCGACAACTATGGAATGCACTGCTCGTGGATTGGGCACTACCAACTTTACAATCCATTAGTACGACCGAGGAAGACTGGTTCTCGGTGTTTTTCTGCAATCTCAATGAAGAAATGAGAGTACGTGTCCTGCTATTGTTTTGGAGGATGTGGTATGTTAGGAACGAGATTGTGCATTCAAAACCATGCCAGCTCCCCCAGTTGATGTGTCTAAGAGGTTTTTGAGCAGCTACCTTGACACTCTCTACTCCATTAGTGCAGACCCGTTTGATTCAATCAAAGGAAAATCAGTCACCACCATGTGTTTCCCACATGTGGATCCAGCATGCAATAATAGGCCACAACCTGCTGATATTTTGTGGTCGCGACCTGTGATTGGCGAAAATAAATTAAATGTTGATGGTTCCTTCCTCAACAATGAAGCAGGAGCAGGTATGGTTCTGAGAGACCATGAGGGTTCGTTTGTCTTCAGTGCATGCAGGCAAATATTTTCATGCAATGATGCCCTGGAATCTGAACGTCTAGCCCTTCAGGAAGGTATAGCTTTGGCACTGCAGTGGTGTTCCCTGTCACTAGATATTGAAAGTGATTGTCTCGAGGCAGTCATGATGATCAAGAGTAGTGTAGGCAACAGATCGAAGTACGCTTTTTTGGTCGAGGATATCAAAAGAAGCATGGAAGAACGAGATTCTTGTATTATTTATATTCGCCGTAGCCAAAATGAATCTAGTCACTTTATGGCAAACTTTGGGAGATCCGAATGCCGCACTATTGTTTGGCTTGGATCAGGCCCTCCCGGCGCTTTAGAAGTTTTTGAATTTGATTGTAATCTTTAAGTTTTTGGAGTAATACAAGAATTTATTTGCAAAAAAAAGATTACAGATGTGAGGTATTCGAATGCAGAGCGGTCCGGGCACATCGCGTGCGTTTTACGGCCTGGATTTGGCGTTTGCGGCTGTCATGCATGTTATCCAAAACGGTCGATACATATAGTAGGAGATAATAAGGGCCTGTTTGGTTTCAAATAAGTCACCAACTTGTAAGTCGTAAAGTGAAAAAAAGTGACTTATTTTGCCAAACAGACCCAACTTATAAGTCACCCCAACTTATAAGTCATAAGTTGCTCCACCCCAACTTAAAACTTATAAGTCACCCCCTTTTATGTGGGTCCCATCACCTTTACATAAAAAATAAGGTGGAAAGGGTGGTCAGGTGACTTATAAATCAGGTGACAACCAAACATGCGTGACTTATAAGTCACTGGTTTTAAGTCACCTGACTTATAAGTCAGGTGACTTATTCGAACCAAACAGGACCTAAGGGCATCTCCAGCCGTTGGCCCCCCAGGGGGCGCCTAAAATCGCCGCCAGGGGGTGAGCCGGCGCAAAAATTGGGCCTGGGGGCGAGTTGGTCCCCAGCCGCCGGCCCCAGGGCCGCCCCCAGGCACGTTTTAAAATAAAAGAAGTTCGGCTTAAACACGATAAATTTCGGCCAAACACGATAAATTTCGGCACACTTCGGCGAAGTTCGCGGATTTTCATTACATAGCACATATACATAAACTAATCTAAAGGAAAAACTGGCTGAAATCGCCGCCGTCGCTGCCATCGTCGTCGTCGGCCTTCTCCTCCTTGACGCGGGCGCCCCTGCTGGACCCCTGCCCGGCGTCGCCATGGCGGACTGGTGGCGGCGCATCATCGTCGTCGTCGTCGCTGTCGTAGATGACGACGACTCCGCCTTCGTTGCGGCCGCGTCGACGCTCCACGAAGCGAAGCAGGGCGGCGCACTGGCGCTCCTTCGCCTTCTCCAGGCGCTCCTTCTCCATCGCTATGGAGTCCCTGCGCGCCCATTCCAGGGCCGCGTCGTCGTCGTGGAGCTCCGCCGTCACCGGCGCGGCCGGCTCCTTTTTCACCGGCGCGAGCCCCGGCTCCGTCTTTGGCTTGACGAAACGCGGAGGAGGAGCTGACGAGTAGGCGCGCCGGCCGCCCTCGTTGATGACGATGCCGGCGATGCGAGTGCGACGGCCGAGCGGCGTCTCCGCCGCGGGCTCGGCCTTGACGCCGAGCAGGGCCGGAGTGTCGGAGGAGTGCGACGAAGATCGGGAGGAGGAAGAAGAGGAGGAGGACCCGAACCTCCTTGGCGCCCATGGCCCGGCGCGTCGGTGCTGCGCCGGGGCGGCCGCCCTCGCCGGGTACGCCAACGGCGGGTCGTTGCCGCGCTCGAGGTACGTCAGCACGCCTTCGAGTGTGCGGCCGGGGACGCCCCACCACAGGTGGCGCCCCTCGCTGTTCTGCCGGTCGCCGACCACCAGCGCGCCGTTGGTGGACGCCAAGCGCTGCTGCTGGCGGCGCTCGAAATACGCCGCCCAAGCCGCGTGGTTGTCGGCGGCGTACTGGGGGAGGGAGAGTTGGGCGTCGGTGAGGGAGGCGCGCACGACCTCGACTTCCTCAGCGAAGTACTTCGGCTTCGCCACGGCGTCGGGCAACGGGGGAATGAGCACTCCCCCGGCGCTGGGTCTCCACCCCGTCGGCCCGGCGCGCATGTCCGGCGGCGCCGGGATGTTCGCTTGGAACAGGAGCCAGGACTCCTGTTCGCGGAGCGAACGGCGGCCGAAGCCGCTGGCCGCCGCCTCGTCTCCGGGGAAGCGTTCCGCCATGGCGACGGGCTCGGGAGAGGTAGAGAGATAGAGGGAGGGGCTGGGCAGCGGCGCTCGGGAGAGGGAGAGGCTGGGCGGCGGCAAGGGGCGGGGCTGGTCTGGGCACAGGTGAGTGCAGGCCACCGGCTATATAGCCGCGCCGCATCCGTGTGTACGCGTGCAAGGGAGGAGAGGCGTCGGCGCGCCGTCTCATGACGCGCCGCCCGTAAGGAATCAATGGCAAGGCTGACCGGCGGCAGTTTTGTCATTGATTCCCCGCGGGAACCGAGGCCGTTGGGGGAAGACGAGGCGCCGTGTCGCTGACGCGGCTGGCCCGCAGCTTTTTCGCGCCAAAAGAGCTCGCCCCGGCGCCCCCGGGCGCCCCCCAGCGCGCCAGGTTCAGCCTGGGTCCGCCGGCGCTGTTTTCGACCCAGGCCGGCAAAAATCGAGCTCTTGAGGGCGCGACTAGGCCGTTTTTTAGCGCCGGCGCGAAAAAATTGCCTGAGAAGGCCTTCCTCAGGGCGCGGCTGGGATGCCCTAACATACAGGGATCTGACTGCGGATCCGAGAAAATTTGGTTCTGGGAGTCCGACTTTCGAAATGTCCAGCAAGACGTACTTATACAGTAGTATACTAAGCGTTGGACCAACACACTACTAACTGTCCCTGACTCGGACACGGCTTGAACGCTCGATCGCAAGACGACTTGCCATATCAGGTGTCCACCATGTAAGGCGAGCGTATCCAGGAGAAAGAGCGTATCGCCTGATCGAGTCTGCACTCGCAATGGCGTCCCTTGCGTTGATGCCGAGCTGGTTCCGCCGCCGCGCGCACGTCCCGTCCCCAGAGGAAGCGCGCGAGATCCCCGGGAATTACCAGGGAGACAGGCGCATTGTGGTCAGTGAAGTCTACAATGAACGGACAAGTTTCAGTAAAAGCTTCCACGCTGAAATAGGCAATTTGCAGAGCGAGGGTTCACTCCCCCCACCCCCAGCGAGCGGAAGTGCCGGCGGCCACTCCGGCCCCGGCAGCCACCCTCTCTGATCGCATGGCGAGCCGTGTCCAGCTCTCCGGCTCTCCTTCCGGCAGATCGTGCCCTCCGTCTGTCTCGGGGCCGCTTCGTTTACCCCAGATCCAGCCCGCCGCTCCCACCCCCAGGCTGCGCTCCCTCATCGTCGCGCCGCCGCTGCGGGCTGACCCCATACCGGCTCCTGACGGAGCACCGTGGCAGCGCGTCAGAGGCCAGAAGGAGCGCCGGTCCCCGGGGGTCAACCCTAGCCAGATGGGCCTGCTCTGCGCGCGACCGCCGCGCTCGAGGCTCCCTGCTTTGCTACATGTATGCTGCTACAATTGCGGCGAGGATGACGGGCACATCTCAAGGCACTGCACCAACCCACCAAGTGTGTCAGATGCGGCGGCCGCAACCACACCTCCCGTGGATGCACTCGCCCGCGGAGCCCCTCCGACTCGCCGCCGGCACGGGCTACCCCTGCCTTGCGCCTTCAGGGGCCGGGCGCGTCGTCGGCTCCCCTGCCTCCCCCTTCCCCAGGACCGCCGCCGTCGGGGACCGTCCGGCTACTCCCCCCCCCCCCCCTCGCCCACGGTGCTCCCGCCGCCATCGCCTGGCCTTCCTCCAGTGGTCGCGGCCAGCCTGGACAGGGCGTGGTCGGATGTGGTTCGATCTCGATGTGGATTGGTGGAAAGCGTGGTCGGCCCCTAGTTCTCGGCACCTTTCGATGGGGTGGTCGAGACGCCGCCGGCGCACGACGAAAGAGTGGACTGCTGCTTCCTCGAGGCCGGTGAAGATCTGCATGCTCTGGAAGTGGAGTTGGAGCGAGCGGTGGTGGTCTCCGTTTCCAGCCATGGTCCAAGGCTGGATCTTGCGGAGGTGGCGTCTGCGCTCCATGTGGAGTTCGACATCGGCCCCCAGGACATGTCCGTCCGTGCTTTCTTCCCGGAGGATTTTCTGGTTCTTTGCCGGAACAGAGTGATTCGGGACCAAATGCTCAACAAGGGCCAGGCCACGGCGAACGCTGTCACGCTCTTCCTCCGGCCATGGCGTAGGCAGGAGCATGCTACTGGCATTGGCATGCCATACCTCGTTCAGTTGGCTCTCGTGGGCGTGCCGGCGAACGCGTGGACCAGGAGAGTGGCGCGGGAAGTCCTGCGAGGGATTGTGCTGGTCGTCAAGGTGGCCGACTGCACGGCTAGGCAGAACAACATGTCACGTTTCCGCGTCTGGCTACGGACGGATGAACCGGCCCGGATTCCTCCCCGGGGCATCCTTGTGGTGGAAGAGTCACACCGTCG
Source organism: Triticum monococcum (assembly GCA_034509565.1). Classification (NCBI taxonomy): domain Eukaryota; kingdom Viridiplantae; phylum Streptophyta; class Magnoliopsida; order Poales; family Poaceae; genus Triticum; species Triticum monococcum. The sequence continues at coordinate 476,426,362 of CM067846.1, forward strand.
GCATGCGCGTGGCAGAGTGGAGGGCATTGACGCCCTGTGGTACCTGATGAAGCTATGTACCTAGGGTAGGGTCATGGATCTGTCCAAGATACCCTCCCCAAGGACATCTCTAAAAGAACCAGAAGCAGTCGAAGAGAAATCATCATCCACTCGACCCAAAAGCTATGTTCCACTCGACAGTCTTGAAGACACTCGACCATACGAACAACCACTCGACCACCAGAAGATGTGAAGCCACTCACTCCGCAACGGTCGGGATTTAAGTCATAGCTTTAATAATCATTTATAGCACTTTACTTCGGACGTTACCAGTAACGCTCCTCCTTTATGAACATTGAACCCTATGTAACATAGGGGAGATGGGGTCCTGACGCACTCTATATAAGCCCCCCCTCCTCTGGGACAGGGGTTCGCACCCCCTGTAACTCACATGCATAGATCCAGTCGACCGCCTCCGGGCTCCGAGACGTAGGGCTGTTACTTCCTCCAAGAAGGGCCTGAACTCGTAAAACTCGCGTGCACAACTCCTCCATACCTAGGATCTTACCTCTACATTCCTACCCCCCATTCTACTGTCAGACTTAGAACCACGACAGTTGGCGCCCATCGTGGGGCAGGTGTCTTAGCGACTTTTTGGAGAAGTTGCAATTTTTCCGATCACCTTCATCATGGTTTCAGGCGGAGGTTTGGCTGAGGGCCGCGAGATCCGTCTCGGCGCACTCGTGTTTGTCGTCGACGACTCCGCTTGGCTTCAGGAGGCTCCACTCGACGTCGATGCAATCCCCGTCCACGGGGCGACGCACTTTCGCGCGTGCGTCCGCAGCGTCCTCCTGCGGCAGCCGTCAACCCAGTATCGACCGGTTCCTATGGCTTCCCCCTCCCTGCGGCCCGCCGGAGCAAACGTTCTGGTCGGTCGAGGCTTCAGCGGTGGGTGAAGCATGCGGTGGCTCATCAGTCGGCCACCCCTCAAGTTGCGGCAATCGAGCCCGACGAAACCCTCTACGGCTTGTTCGATCTGTCGACTGGCTCCATAGAGACCGCATCCGAGTGCGATAGTAGCGACCCCGCGGCAGAAGTTTTGATTGTCAATGGACCACGCAGTCCTCCTGGCTTCACCCGTGAAGACGGAGGCGATGGGAACGGCGATCCGTCGCGCGTTCATGAAGAGTACCGCCCCGAACCCCGCTCCTCGCAGCGGAGAGAAGAACTTCGCCGCCGGAACATGGATGCACTTCACACTCCTATCGTTGGAGAAACCCCTAAAGCCCAGGCCTTGGAGGAGGCGCGACTGGCCAACTTGGTTGAGCGCACTCGACTGGAGAATCTCCAGCGCGCACTTGACGAGCGTGCTCCTGAATCCAGTCGATGTCAACTCTTTCCGCCTCCGACTCAAGTATACCGAACTCCGATCCAGAATCTCGCAGCTGCAGCCCGGATAGCGGAATCGATCCAACCTTCCCAATCAGAAGCGGGTCGAGGTCTGGTGCAGATTTGAGCTTTGCTCCGTGCAGCAGGAGAGCAGAATACAATAGTATCTTAGTCGCGGAATAGGATCCATAGTAGGTCCGTAGTTGCAGACACAGTCCAATCGGCTCACAGCCCAAGATCGCCCCCAAGGCGTGAGGGACATGGAGACCGACGAGATCAGTATAGAAACCATGAGCATTATGATCACCGAGTTGATCGCGATGATCGTCGTCGAGTGCCCACACCTCCCCCAAGGAGTGGGTCGTACGTGCCTCGGCAACATGATGACAGACGCCCTCACAGTATGGGGCGAGGGGTTCCAGTCGACCCCAGAGAGCCGGGCTTTGATGCGAGATCTATTCTCGTTCAGGGCTTGGTCAACAGAAACAGAGCTCACCGAGAGGGTCGTGGCAGAGATGTACCAACCAGCAGCAGGGTGCATGTCTCAGGTCCGGAGTGCTTCAGCAGGGCCATCAGGGCTGCAGTGATTCCTCCCAACTTCAGGTTGGCGACTGGAGTCAGTAAGTTCACTGGTGAGTCCAAGCCTGATACTTGGCTTGAAGACTACCGAGTGGCTGTCCAGATTGGTGGCGGCAATGATGAAGTGGCCATGAAACACCTTCCTCTGATGCTGGAGGGCTCGGCTAGAGCATGGCTGAATCAGTTAGCACCAAGCAGTATTTATACTTGGGAAGATCTTGCCCGAGTATTTGTCAGAACGTTCGAAGGGATTTGCAAACGGCCGGCAGGGCTGACCGAATTACAGTGTTGCATGCAGAAACCGAATGAGTCTTTGAGGGATTATATCCAGAGATGGATCAATTGCATCACACGGTGGAGAATGTGTCTGATCACCAGGCAATTTGTGCCTTTAAAGAAGGTGTCAAGTATCGGAATTGAATATGAAGTTCGGTCGAACAGGAGATATGACTCTGACTCGGATGATGGAAATTGCCACCAAGTATGCCAACGATGAAGAAGAAGACCGACTCCGGAGTGGCAAGCACAAAACAGTCGCCCATGAAACCAGAGGAGGTAACTCCAGTCGGAAACAGAAGCGCAAGGCCGAGCCAGCCGCCCCTGGTGAAGCCTTAGCTGTGACTCAAGGAAAGTTCAAGGGGAAGCCCAAGGGGCCATGGAACCCCAAGAAAGTAAAAGATCAAGATGGAAATGATGTGCTGGATTTGCCATGCCACATCCTGTGATAGCCTGACTTATTAGGGATGGTAGACTACTCATATCAATAAGGAATTCCTTCTTTTCCGGGAGCCCATTCGGAAAGAACTCCAAAGTTAAGCGTGCTCAGCTTGGATTAGTTTCAGGATGGGTGACCGACCGGGAAGTTGCTCCCGGGTGCGCACGAGTGAGGACAAAGTGCGCAGAAAAGACCACCAGCGGGTGTGTCCGGGGCGTTACAAGTTGGTATCAGAGCCGACCCTCGCGGTTACACGGATGTTTGCGGACAGGTGCGCGGTCATGTTGTGCATGACGTTTGTGACCCGTCGTGGCACACGGCATGGCACATGTGCCGGACTGGAAGCACAGACGTTTGTGCCAAGAGGGAACGCTCCTGTGGCCCGACGAGGACGTCGGTTCCTCTGAGTGGGGGTGTATGTGATAGCATGGCTTATTAGGGATGGTAGACTACTCATACCAATAAGGAATTCCTTCTTTTCCGGGAGCCCATTCGAAAAGAACTCCAAAGTTAAGCGTGCTTAGCTTGGAGTAGTTTCAGGATGGGTGACCGACGGGGAAGTTGCTCCCGGGTGCGCACGAGTGAGGACAAAGTGCGCAGAAAAGACTAGTATTGATCTATGAGGCCAGTCTAGATCCCGCCAGGAGTAATGACCACCGGCGGGTGTGTCCGGGGCGTTACACATCCACACTAAAAAAGATGAAGAGGGTAATTTCATTTAACCGAAGCATACCACTCGACGGTGTCGACTCCTAATCCAACAGTTCCGAGAGAAACAACCCAAGGAAAAGGAGAAGGAAGCAGACAAGGTTGAGGATGAGGAAGAGGATGATGATGGTTATCCCCACGTGAATTCCACCTTGATGATTTTCGCTGACGTTGAGAGTAAAGTCGATTGAAACTCATCAACAGAGAAGTGAACATGGTTGCTCCGGTGACACCCAGTTATTTAAAGTGGTCCCAAACTGCCATTACATTCGACCAGTCCGATCACCCAGCGCACATAGCCACCCCTCGGAGGCAAGCGTTGGTGGTCGACCCAGTAGTCAAAGGCACCCGACTGACAAAGGTTCTGATGGATGGTGGCAATGGCCTGAATATACTACATGCAGAGACATTAAAAGGAATGGGCATTCCGATGTGCACACTCAGTAAGAGTAATATGAGTTTCCATGGGGTCATTCCAAGCAAGAAGGCCGCATCACTTGGCCAGATTGCTCTCGACGTGGTTTTCAGTGGTTCCAAGAATTACCGCAAAGAAAAGTTGTGTAGGATCGAAAGTATGTCTAGAGGGGGGTGATTAGACTACTTGACCAATTAAAAACTTAGCCTTTTCCCAATTTTAGTTCTTGGCAGATTTTAGCTATCTTAGAGCAAGTCAAGCAATCATCACACAATTCAAGCAAGCATGCAAAGAGTTTATTGGCAGCGGAAAGTAAAGCATGCAACTTGCAAGAATGTAAAGGTAAGGGTTTGGAGGATTCAAACGCAATTGGAGACACGGATGTTTTCCCATGGTTCGGATAGGTGGTGCTATCCTACATCCACATTGATGGAGACTTCAACCCACGGAGGGTAACGGTTGCGCGAGTCCACGGAGGGCTCCACCCACGAAGGGTCCACGAAGAAGCAACCTTGTCTATTCCACCATGGCCATCGCCCACGAAGGACTTGCCTCACTAGCGGTAGATCTTCACGAAGTAGGCGATCTCCTTGCCCTTACAAACTCCTTGGTTCAACTCCACAATCTTGTCGGAGGCTCCCAAGTGACACCTAGCCAATCTAGGAGACACCACTCTCCAAGAAGTAACAAATGGTGTGTTGATGATGAACTCCTTGCTCTTGTGCTTCAAATGATAGTCTCCCCAACACTCAACTCTCTCTCATAGGATTTGGATCTGGTGGAAAGAAGATTTGAGTGGAAAGCAACTTGGGGAAGGCTAGAGATCAAGATTCATATGGTAGGAATGGAATATCTTGGTCTCAACACATGAGTAGGTGGTTCTTTCTCAGAACATATGAGTAGGAATGGAATATGTGTTCTGATGGCTCTCTCTTCGAATGAAGAGGTGGTGGAGGGGTATATATAGCCTCCACACAAAATCCAACCGTTACACACAGTTTTCCAATCTCGGTGGGACCGAATCATCAAACTCGGTCGGACCGAAATGGTAAACCTAGTGACCGTTAGGAATTTCGGTGGGACTGAGATGCAACTCGGTAGGACCGATTCGGTTAGGGTTTGGGCATAACGTAATCTCGGTGAGACCGATCGCACAAACTCGGTGAGACCAAGTTCGGCAATTAGCTAACCAGAGAGTTGGTCAGGCAAACTCGGTGGGACCGACTTGCTCTTTCGGTGAGACCGAAAAGTTACAAGAAGGAAACATAGAGTTTACCTTGCATTCTCGGTGGGACCGATTCCCTCTTTCGGTGAGACCAAAAAGTTACGAAAGGGAAACAGAGAGTTTGCAAGCCCATCTTGGTGAGACCGAGAACCTTATCGGTAGGACCGAATTTCTAGGGTTTGGCAGTGGCAAATGACAAGTGAAACTCGGTGGCGCCGGATTGACAGAATCGGTATGACCGAGTTTGGCTTAGGGTTTAGGTCATTTGTGGATATGGAAAGGTGGTTGAGGATTTTGGAGCATATCACTAAGCACATAGAGCAAGAGGCTCATTAAGCAACAACTCATCCCTCCTTGATAGTATTGGCTTTTCCTAAAGACTCAATGTGATCTTGGATCACTAAAATATAAAATGAAGAGTCTTGAACTTTTGAGCTTGAGCCAATTCTTGTCCTTAGCATTTTGAGGGTTCCACTTTCACATCCATGCCATGCCAATCATTGAGCTTTCCTGAAATAATCATCTTGGAATAGCATTAGCTCAATGAGCTATATGTTGTTATGAATTACCAAAACCACCTAGGGATAGTTGCACTTTCAATCTCCTCCTTTTTGGTAATTGATGACAACATATAGATCAAAGCTTCGACAAATGATAATAAGCATGAAATATATCGTCGCTTTGAGAAGTATGTGACAAATAAGAGCTCCCCCTAAATTTGTGCATATTTAAAATTTGCTTTGGACTGCAAATGCACATGGAGTTAGAATCATGGGTTACTCTTCCATGTCACATACATCTTGGTGGAGCGCTCAAAAATGATAAGATTGAAATACATGCACTCATCACCAAGAATAGTGAATGATCACAAATAATAGATAGAATGATAATATTTAGCAAGCATTAAGCAACCATTAAGTGTAGCTTATGATCAAACACATGATCATCGATGTCTCACGAACATAAGAACGTAGTATCTCACACACAAGCAAACAAAGTTCGAAAAACCACCAAATAAAACAAGAAAGAATAAAAGCAACACTCTCTCTCTCGAAGCCTATGATCTATACATCTTCTCCCCCTTTGGCAACAAGTTACCAAAAAGTTCCTAGAAAATGCATAGTGCTAAGTCGACACTCAGGCTTGATCTTCAGGTGGTGGTGGAGTCCGGAGCACGCCAAGGACGAAGCCTTCAGTAGAAGTGGTCGGAGTCGAGGCTATGGTGGATGCTGGAGCTGGTGGAACGAAGGCTGTGGCTGGTGCAGACATTGTGGCTCTAGTGTCAGCAACTGGCAGTGCAGACGACCTCGGACCTCGTGGCACCCTCGCAAAAGCATCAGTCGTGGTCCTGCCTCTCCTCTCGTTCATGTCCTCCTGAAGCTGCTCCACGGTGGTCTGTATTTCTGTCACCTTGATGTCCATGTCATAGAATCTCTGTTCCATGATCCTCTCTAGGCTCGCCTGGTTCTGAGTCAGGGTGGCAAGTCCTTCCTCAATACGCAGGGTGGACGCTATCAGGTAACCGAGCTGCTCTTGTTTGGTCTTCAAGAAGTAATCAGATGCCTCCGCTTGAGTAGGCATCCTGGCAGCTTTTTCCTTCCTCGCCTTCTCCTTCTGAGCTTGTGCATGTGCAGATGAGGGTTCATTCTCAGTCATAACCACTTGGTTATCCTCGAAATCTTGACGGATGGGCAGGTGTTCCTTATCCAATAAATACACGCCCGTGCCCATCTTGGAGTTGATGAGCTCCTGAATCTGTGGGGCATACCCACAACTCCTCTTCTGGTCTGCAGCTGTCCTCTTGATTGTTTCCACAATGAGACTCATGACCTTGAATTTCTGAGGCATGTCAAAAACATGAAGCAGGTTGATTGCGTGACCTCTGATCATCTTGTGATCTCCAGATTTGGGCAGAAGGGTGTGCCTAAGGATCCAGTTGATCGTAGGCAATCCTGAGAGCAGATAGTGCACTGAGCCAAACTTGAACGTGTCAAGCGCTTCATTCGGGATCTCCTTGTACATATTGGACATGGAGTTGTGATCCATCTTTTTCTTGGCATAAATGTCCAAATCATCAGCTTGCTCCTCTAGGGCATTGATCAACTTCGCCCATTCTTCCACAGTGGATTGGTACCTCGTACCCTCAGACATCCATGTGATCCTGCCATCCGGATAAAAGTGTGTTGTGGAGTAGAATTGCATGATCAGCTCCTCGTTCCACTTTGTGAGCTTCTGCCCAACAAAGTCTGCAACTCCACAAGCACTAAAGCTGTCAAATACACCGGGGTAGTGCTCTTCATTGTCCTTGATGTAGGTCCAGTTGACCCATCTCATGTCACAAACGATCGGCTTCTTGTCAAGCAAAACAGTCTCATAGAAATCTTGCTGCTCCTTTGTATGAAATCTGTAATCCACGGCAGTCCTTCTCCTAGAAGCATACGGATCTACTTCTCTCCATTTCCTCAGCCCTGAATCTCTCCTGAGCTTCATATCCTCAGCCACAGGATGAGCATCGTTGAGGTCTGGGATCTTGGGCTTGAGCTTCCTAAGGACACTTTCTTCCTCTTCTTCGATTGCTTCAGGCATTGGGGCCTTGTTCTTTTCTGTAGCTGGGATGCTTCGTGTGTTTCTCTTTGGCGCACTCTTAGGCTTAGATGCAGCCTTAGGTGCTTCCTTGGGCTTGGATGCAGCCGTTCCTGACCTTATAGCATCTCCCATGAGTTTGGCTGCCTTGGGTGCTGGTGCAGCGACCTCTTCTTCTTCTTCCTCCTCATCTACCATGATGGAGGCCTTCCCAAGCACTCTGGCTACAGTCTTCTTGACTCTCTCTTTCCTTTTCTTGCCCTCAGCAGCAATGGGCTCAGTGGGAGCAGGCTTCACAGTTGAAGCCCTAGCCTTTGACATGGGTTGCCTGCCTGCTGGCCTTTTGATCTTCAGCCCTGGCTTGGTTCCTTGAGCTGGTTCAGCTCTCTTTGATGTGGCCTCTTCCTCTGCCACATAGTCTTCATCCTCAGAATCAGACGTTCTCTTCTTTCTTTGATGTGTGGCAGCCTTAGGCAGATTGCTGGGGGTGCTCCTACTGCCGTCATCAGAAGAGCTTGAGGGGCTAGTGCCCTCACTCATCACAACTTGCTGCTCAGACACATTCTGACTGTCACTTTGATCAGACATGTTGCAAACTGACTGCTAACCCCGTGAATAGATTATGGATAAGATAGAGTGGATGAGCATCAAAAAAAGCAGAGATTTTTGCAAAAGATTAATTCAAAAACTTAGTTTTAGTTTTCCACAGAAAGCATCTCGGATCTACCGATTTTCAAACTCGGTGACACCGAAGCAGTTTTGGCACCAGAACTGGTGAACTCGGTCAGACCGAGTCACAGTTCGGTGGCACCGAGACTGCTAGGGTTTCACAGAATTTCAAAATCAGTCGCACCGATAAGTTATTCTCGGTCAGACCGAGTTTCACTTGTGCAATGGCAAAAGCCAGATCGGTGGGACCGAGTTTTTCAACTCGGTGGGTCCGAGATGGTTTCGGCGGAAACCTAACCCTAAATTTTTTGAATTAAACCTATTCTACGAGATCATTGACTGGATAGGAGTGTTGCAATCATGGCAAGAATCATAATGATCACAATGTGCTAGGAATCGGAGTGGAGAATAGCACAAAGATCGAGTCCATACCCTAGTTCGGCGGAGACTCGCTACGGCGGCAACGGCGGGGCAGAAATCGGTTGATGGCGGCAGAGACCAGCGACTGGAGGCTGCTGGCGGCGAGAAGACGATCCGGAGACCACGAAGGCAGAGCAGGCTATCGCGCGGGCGAAGAGGTTTCGGAGAAATTTCCAAAATTTTGCCCGTCACTATATATAGCCCGACCCTGTCGGTGTGACCGAGTGGAACAACTCGGTGGCACCGAGATGCAAAACTGTGTGCAGTTATTGCAACTCGGTGTGACCGAAAAGTTCAAATCGGTTGCACCGAGATCGAAAACCTAGATCAACTTAATGAACTCGGTAGGACCGAAAATGGAGTATCGGTCAGACCGAGATTCATAAAGAGGTTTTGGAAGTTTAAGTCTATGACGAATCGGGGACTCCGAGCGCTCTTCACATAGAGTGGTTCGAATCTGACTTGATCAAGTTTTGTGATGCAGCATGAATAGAGTTTGAGACGAGAAAAGCATAGATAGCTAGAGGAGGTTCTTAGGCATTCTTGTCCATCCACTTGGCAATAGAAGAAAGCCAAACAATCAAAACAACAAGTGGATGTCCTCGAATGAGTAAAATATGCAACCAACATGCTCACACAATAAGATGGCAAATGAAATATGTGGCAAAGCATGCACAACCAATTCTAGCATCTATCAAGCAATTTGCGATGACTAGGTCATCTATATATGAGTATATTGACTTAGGAGTCAAGTGAGAACACTTGATCATAGGTCATACTCATCATTTAAGCTCAAGTGGGGTTACCACTTTTACATAAAGCATTGTTGTATTCACATCTTTAGAGTTGATTTAGCTCAAGTCTTAGAGTAAAGCTCCCCCTAGATGTGATATCTCCCCTAAGAGGGATGAACTAACCTTGGGTTTTGTCGATGATGACCTCATGTAGATGTTGAAGATGTGGATGCTCAATGTTGATGTAGATCACTTGGAGCTATCCATTTGAGTGAATTGCACTTTCAATACCTACATGGGTTAGTCCCACAAGGAACAAACAAGGATATCCATAGACATAGAGTGATGTACACACAAGATGATGTCCATGAAAACTTTAGGTTACCTTATCCCTTGTCTTACCAACAAGAGGGTTTGTGACTCCTTGAACTAGTGCAACATTTGGAAGTTGATTGCACTTGTTCTTGCCAAAATGATAAGAGTGAAGTATGTTGGCGGAGTCACCCTCAAGAACTCTCTAGTTCTTCTTCTTTTGGATCCACACCATCTTGATGGGAATCCTTGGAGTTGTAGTCGTACTTGATATAGTGGAACTTGAAGTAGTCTTGGGAATCCACTTGACTAAGGTCTTGGGAGCTTCTTCAAATGCATCAATCTCCTCTTGAAGCTTGTCCTTGCCTTTTTGCTTGTAGTCTTGTGGTGGAAGATCATCTTGAGCTTGTGTCCCCTTAAAAGAAGTGTCATACTTCTCTTATTGAGGAACAAACTTTGTCTTGGGGTATTGATCTTCTTCCCATTCGACTCCATTGGCATTGAACTTTCGTTCAAAACCAACACCTTGATTCTTCCGGTGCATTCCTTGCTTGCGCACAATTTTCTCGAATTGCTTACTTCCGGCAAGTCTCTTGTAAACACCTTTCTCTATAATTCCCTTCAATAAGCTATTTTCTTGCTCAAGTGTAACTTGGATAAGAGAATCATTAGTGGAATCAAGAGAACTACTAGAAGTGTAACATCCCAAAATTCTAAATTTTGGAATGTTATAAACAAATAGATAGATTTGATTGATTATTTGATTGATTGTCTGAAAGTGAGTGAATTCGAAACTTTTTGAAAGTTAAATGATAGGGGATAAAAGGACTTTCCCAAACTTTCATATTTGCTTTTTGATCTCCGTAAATTCAAATTCTTTTCACCACGAAACCCTGGAGAGAAGTAGACATGAATTCTTCCATTTATTTAAATGACAAGGGGTGCTGAAAACATTTGAATTTCATTTGGAAAAATATTTCCAATTCTGCAACTCTATGCAACTCAATGATTTTCACGAGAGAAGATAAAATGACTTCTTCAAATTATATGAAATATGAGTTGGGAGTTTTCTCAAATTTTGAAAAAAGGGTCGTTTGATTTATTTATTTTATCTTCAAATATTTTTCCGATGTCAAATTATATGAGAGGGAATAATATGACTTTCCCAAAATTTAGGAAAAATGAAGATTTAATAAATAGATCAAATTTTGTTTTCCGGTGTTTCTTGCGCGTGTTTATCTGGATAGGGAAAAATGCGCGCTTTAAAAAAATTGTATTTTAGGCCCGGAGAAAAGTTCATTTTATTCGACTCATTTTTAGGAATCGGGAAAAATTTACTTTATCAGATTTAGAGTTCGTTTAGATCTCTATTTATTTTTTTTCTTCGAGCGCGGAACTGTTTTTAAAAAAAAGTCCCAGCGACTTGGGCCTAAGGCCCAAGCCACCGCACCGCCAGCGGCCGGCCAGGCCGAAGGCCATCGCTAGCGCCGCCACGCCCAGGCGCAGGAGGCCAGGGAGCCGCCGTTCCTTTAGATTTCTAGTAGAATTCATCTACGTTCGTTTTTTTTCTACATCTCTTTCCTCTTTTCTATTCCTATTCCTAGTCTATTTTTTGTCCTCTCCTCCAAGTTTCCTCACCCCTCCCCAATATAATGCCCAAACACCCCTCCCCTCTAAACACATCAAATCCAAGGCCCCAAAGCCCCAAGCACACCGCGCCTTGCGTCACGCACCGCGCCGCCCTAGTGCCCCGCCGCTGCCGCGCCACCGACCACACCCGCGCCGCCGCACCACCGCGCCCTACACCACGCCGCGCCCAACGCCGCCACCCCGCGCCCTAGTGCCCCGCCGCTGCCGCGCCGCCGCCGCCCTGCGTCACCGCCACCGCCGCCGGAGCCCCCGTTCGCCGGAGACTTCGCCGGAGGTACCGTGCCGCGTCTCTTCTTTTCCCTCGGATCGGTTTTCTTCTAAATCGTTCCGTTTCTTCCGATTCGTTTTTTTTCGGTTCTTTGCTAAACCGTTCCGGTTTTCTAGATCAGTTTTTCGTTCCGATTTCTTTTCCGAAATCCCTAGATCGGTTTTCGTTCTTCTTTCGGACCGTTCGTCTCAACGAACGTGATCACCGGATTCTTCTAGGTTAACGAACGTTCGTTCGTTTAACCGTTCTTCGTTTTCTTTCTCCTCGGATTTATTCCGCATTCTTTCCGATCGCGATCTCAGATCCGATCTTCTTTCTAGTCTTTCTTTTCGCTCGTTTATCGGAATCAGGTGATTCAAGCGCCTGGAGTTTCGTCTCGAAACCGCCGTTCCGTCTAATCAACTTGAACAAGCTTTTGCTACAGTAAAATTTGACCTAGTTTCAGCTTGCTAGAACCGAGTTGTTTTCTTCCGTCGTTTGTTTTCCGTCGTTTGTCGGTTCTTTCTTTCTTTGCAACCTGAGTTCTTAAGTTGAACTTTCTGGTTCGTTCTCTTGTTCGAGTTTTACCTGTGCATTAGATGAGTACTTATTATGTGGTTACTATTGCTTGCTTACGATAGATCGATCGGAGTGTGACGAGTAGATCTATCAAGAGTTTTGAGTGCGCATCATCTTCATCAACATTGCAGGCAAGTTCACACTTTGATCATACCTTTTCTACAACCCAGTTTTATTGCATTAGATCCATCCCCACACATTGCATGTTTAGGATCTAACTAAATTGTGGGATGGGAAGTAGATGAGGTAGTACCTATTACCTGTTATTATGAAACCTTGGGAGTTACTTCTACGTTTGCTTATTATGCCATGTTATGCTAGTAGACGTGGATTGGGTGAGTGATATCCATGACAGATGTGAGATTGATAATTTTAATGGTTTATCTAAGGTGGCAACTTAAACACACATCTGGGTGGATTGAGGCACCTGATGTCTTTCAGGACTTGCCTGTTTTTTTTGGACCGCCACCCAGGCTCAAAAGGGTCATAAGACTATTCATACTAGAAACTTCCGTGTGCAGCCACAAGCCATTATGGGCTCTCGCATAGTTCACTAAGTCGTGCGAACTCTTACAGGGTAGACTAGCAGATGTAGGGGAAGTAGGTGTACCGGTCTATCCAACGTAAGGTGCTAGCGCTTCTGAAAGACTGTGTCTCGGTCATCCGTTTCTCAAACACCATGTAGTGCGAGAAATCCAACGGAGGCGATCGAGTCTTGTGGGGAAAAGTGCGCAAACCTCTGCAGAGTATAATAAACTAATCATGATTAGCCGTGTCCCCGGTTATGGACAATCTTGAGTATCTAGTACTTGAATATCATGTGAATCTCATCATGTTACTTCAATTAAATTATTGGGTTTTAATGATTACTTTTAATTGGGATTGAGAATGCTGTCAACCATTCTCAATGTTTAACAACCACCATGATAGCTAAATAAAATTTATTCCTTTGTAGTAGGGAAAAATTGGCTTTTCGCAAAAACCTTATAACCATAGAGCTTATCCACCAGCCAAATATGCATGTAGTGATAGCCTTTATTCATCATTCTCTATGGTGTGAATTTGCCAGTGCATTCAATGTACTGACCCGTTTTTCGGGCTGCAACGTCTCATGTTGCAGGTTTCTTACGACGAGTAAGTGATACGTTAGGGTTATGATTTCTACACTCAACTTTGCCGTTGGTGTTGATGGGAATCCACAACCTTATTTCTTCCGCTATATGGATTGAGGTAATAGTATTTACGTTACTTTATACATGTGATTTACCTCTGTTATAAATCCTTCGAGTACTGTGTGTGTCAGCATACTGATCCAGGGATGACACATAAGCACAGAGACTTGATCCATTCGGGTCGGGTCGCTACAAGATGGTATCAGAGCACATGTTGACTGTAGGACGTGACCCTAGAAACTGGCAAGCCCATAGCAAGATTTTCTCTACAATTTTCCCTTTCAAAAAGACCGTTTACCTCTCTTCTCTTCTGAGCTTATTCAAAAATTCCCTTTAGTGAGACCACACCCCTTTTCCCTTTTGACCACACGAAGATTCGACCGATAAGACCACTCCAAGAAGTACAAGATATTGGACAACTAAGACCATTCAGAAGGAAGAAGATTTTACCATGCATGGAAACTAACAACGGTTGAAGACTCCGAAGACTAGGAGAATCTGAAGGCTCTAAAGAATCCCTAGATTTGTATGACCTAGGAAGGCCATCCTTATGGAACTTGGCAGACTATGGAAGCTGTCAATACCCGAGATCAAGGTGTATCGGAGAAAGACTGGAACATGGAGCATAGGACTCAAAGTTTGTCAAGAAAACCCTAAGGCGGGAGATATCAACTATGGAATGAAAGCTCATGGAAATGACAAGAGCAGGAACATGGTTATCCGTGATGTCATCGCCCGCTGATGCTACTGTCACCGTGCTGAGTTGAGGATGCATTTCTTCAAGATGGAATTGATGGAAGAAGGCTGATGGAGCACCTATTAGTAAGATAAAGTTTTAACCTTAGTCGGTGTATCACCAGGATCTGGAGTAGTACATCAAGAAGTTAAGGTGGAGCTCCATGAAGCCGTATTAGACAAGGAGCATTTCATGAAGAACTTAGGACCCAGAAGTTGAAGTAGCCAAGCTGGAGGAGCTACAACCTCGAGATACCGGAGATTTGTCAGGAACTGAAGGACAGTATGACCATGGCTCATGCCAAGGATGTTGAAACCAGAAGTTTGGAACGCAACTCCAGAACATTGAAGGACGTCACGAGAGACTTCGCGTCAACAGAGTTGATCTGGCAAAAGAACTTGAGAAAGACAAGCACGACGAGAAGAAGCCGTTGGAGGCATGAACAAAACTGGAAGAGTTTGACGACGTTGACCTTTAGAAGACCAAACCCCTGTTATATACCTACGTTAGATGCGATGATTGTGAGCTGTCATTTGTTTGATGTTTTTCCGACAGCCACAATAAAATTTGTCTTTCAAAACTTTGTTTGTATTGTGTGTATCCCTCTCTATCTTTCTTATCTCACCCCAAAACCCATGAACCTAATAGAGGATGAATGGAGATGAGCTTGTATTTTCGGGACCGATGAGTCAATTGGAGACAGACCGATGGATTCAGAACATGGAGGATCATATGGAGAGTAACCCTATAGTTCGAAATGATATGACCCAGCATGCTCTTCAGTGTTTTGAAAGAGGTGCTGCTACTTGGTGGAAGATGTACCAAACGATCAATGGATGGCAAGGAGTAACCACTTGGAAAGAATTAAAGTTGACTCTGCCAAAGTCTCGGCTTGTTTCCCAGAAGTTGAAGTCTTATGGAAAGGATATGAGGAAACCATGTGCATGCAAGATTTGTGGAGAAATAGGACACAACCATAAAGAACACAAGGATGAATGTCCTAACTGTGAAGGAAGTCACCCAGCTGAAGAATGCCCAACTAGGCAGATCACTTATTTCTTGTGTGAAGGGACTACCCACTACCCTGCTCAGTGTCACATTTACCCCTTTGTACAAAGAACCATCCAGCAGAAGGAAGAAGCATTGAAAGGAGCCCTTATGGAAAGTTTAGAAGAACCTGCGATGAAGGAAGAGGTGAAGGACACACCAAAAGAGGAACCAATTAAACCCTGCACCAAGTCATGCTATTCATGTGGAGAAGAAGGACACATCTCCCAAAATTGTTTGAATGGGGATCTAGTAGAATTCCCGACAAAGGAAGTAGAATATGACCCACAGGAAATAGAAGCTCTGATTGGAATGGAAAAGTCCATGAAGAGAAAACGATTGGAGCCCAGGAGGAACCTGAGTCATATCATCTGTTATAGGTGCAAGGAGTCAGGGCACTACCTCAACAGTTGCCCAAAAAGGAAACCTCGATACTTGTCAGAAGTAATATGTTTCCGTTGTAATGAAGCAGGGCACTTTGCCGGAGATTGTCCGAAGGAGCAGGTTACTTGTGATAAATAGTTGAGTTTGTGACAGAAGAAATATAGTAGTAGTAGTGAGAACATTTTTCCTTTATATTGAGGTGTTGAGTTGAGGCATGTAATGGAAAAACAGGAGATTGTAATAATTTGAGAAATCAATAAAGTTAGCAGTGTTGGTACTGATTTGGATTTTATGAGTTACTCTATGAGGAAAGATGTTGACCATTTTCGAGGATATGAGAAATATGGTCTATGGAAGATTTGTGCATTTTAAGGGTGGTAGTACCTTGTAAGAACCCTTGACCCCTGAAAAAGATAAGGATACTCCACTGAGTGGATTTCGGACAAAAGGAATACGAGTTTTGTCTCGATATGAGTGATACCCCAAGAGTGTGTGGGATGAAGATGGAGACCGCCAGTTGTTTGGACCAAATGTGATCAAGGAGTCAGAAGAGAAGGTTAAGTTGATTTGAGATAGACTGAAAGTAGCTCAGTCCAGGCAGAAGAGTTAGATAGACTCAAAAAACTCAAGGAGGTAGTCTATGAAATTGGAGACAGAGCATATCTACGCGTGTCCCCTATGCGAGGAGTTAAACGTATTGGAGTTAAGGGATAGTTAGCCCCGAGATTTGTAGGATCATACCGAGTTTTGGAGCGTATGGGAAAAGTGGCGAACAAGTTGGAGTCACCCGAAGGACTGCCAGGAGTTCATGATGTGTTTCACGTTTCCCAGTTGAAGAAGTGCCATGCAGAGATGGCCAATATTCCCATGTAAGGACGCTTGACCCTGGAAAGGATAATGATGTTCCACGAAGTGAATATGGACTTCATAAGTATAAGTTTTTATCTCAGTATGAGGGATGTCACACGAGGGTGAATAGATAAATCACTATTGGATATAAAGGAGGTATGATGTCGGAAATATGGGTCAATGGAAACTCCATGATGAGTTTGAGTAATCATGTCCTAGTTGATGCCAACAGAAGGAAGGAAGACAGTACAATTGGATGGATTTAAGAATACTAGGAAGCTGGAAGTTGGAATAACGATCAGTTGCCCGATGATAAGTTTAAGGACTACAAGTGATGAGATGGGCCATAACCCACAGGCCCCAGGACCTGCCAAGAAGCAAGCACATTCTTGCTGAAGGAAAAACCCTGGAAGAAGTTATGATTTTATCGACAGACGATTTTATAGGAGTAACGCAAAACCTGAGAGTTGTGAAGAAACGTTAGATGTTTGTCTGGCTTGCAGAATCTATGGATATATCCGAACTTGGTTCGTCGACAAGAGAAATCTGCAATGCTTATGAGGATGACCGAGTGTTAGTATGCGAGATTCGCTAAACTGTATACATGGTAATGATTTGGGTGCGGGATGGATTGATCACCATACCGACTTACTCTTATTACTCGCCTTGCTATATGGGATGGTAAATCTGAGTGACTTACCTACAGTAGAGAGACGGCGATATTAAACCTTGTTTAAACCTTAGAATGGTATAGGTAGTTTTCCCTTGTAGAAGGCAAGCTTTTGCCAACCGTAGGTTATAAGGGAGGATCAACCAAGACCCATTTCCTGCAGGAGAAACCATAAATTGTTGACCACCATGAGATATCGATAGTTGTTTAGTTTGGCGCCAGACCCGTCAGCTAAGAAGACCCAATCTCGGAATAACCTTACCAAGATGAAAGGACAAAAGAATTGAGGAAAAGGTTACGCCACTACCAAAAAAGCCAGAGAAGGAAATTTTCTCGAGGATCTGAGAAGACCGACACTGTCAAGAATAAGGATGGACTATATGAGATTCGATGGAGCTGTAACCATGCTTCTAAGGGTGGTAGCACCCCAGACATCGTGTGATGATCGATGGATTTTGACGAGACCCCAAACCCTAACCTTTTCTTTCTAGCCTCTCCGAATCTCGAGGGCGAGATTCAATTTAAGGGTGGTAGGTTTGTAACATCCCAAAATTCTAAATTTTGGAATGTTATAAACAAATAGATAGATTTGATTGATTGTCTGAAAGTGAGTGAATTCGAAACTTTTTGAAAGTTAAATGAGAGGGGATAAAAGGACTTTCTCAAACTTTCATATTTGCTTTTTGATCTCCGTAAATTCAAATTCTTTTCACCACGAAACCCTGGAGAGAAGATGACATGAATTCTTCCATTTATTTAAATGACAAGGGGTGCTGAAAACATTTGAATTTCATTTGGAAAAATATTTCCAATTCTGCAACTCTATGCAACTCAATGATTTTCACGAGAGAAGATAAAATGACTTCTTCAAATTATATGAAATATGAGTTGGGAGTTTTCTCAAATTTTGAAAAAAAGGGTCGTTTGATTTATTTATTTTATCTTCAAATATTTTTCCGATGTCAAATTATATGAGAGGGAATAATATGACTTTTCCAAAATTTAGGAAAAATGAAGATTTAATAAATAGATCAAATTTTGTTTTCCGGTGTTTCTTGCGCGTGTTTATCTGGATAGGGAAAAATGCGCGCTTTAAAAAAATTGTATTTTAGGCCCGGAGAAAAGTTCATTTTGTTCGACTCATTTTTAAGAGTCGGGGAAAATTTACTTTATTAGATTTGGAGTTCGTTTAGATTTCTATTTATTTTTTTTTCTTCGAGCGCGGAACTGTTTTTAAAAAAAAGTCCCAGCGACTTGGGCCTAAGGCCCAAGCCACCGCACCGCCAGCGGCCGGCCAGGCCGAAGGCCATCGCTAGCGCCGCCACGCCCAGGCGCAGGAGGCCAGGGAGCCGCCGTTCCTTTAGATTTCTAGTAGAATTCATCTACGTTCGTTTTTTTTAGATCTCTTTCCTCTTTTCTATTTTTATTCCTAGTCTATTTCTTGTCCTCTCCTCCAAGTTTCCTCACCCCTCCCCAATATAAATACCCAAACACCCCTCCCCTCTAAACACATCAAATCCAAGGCCCCAAAGCCCCAAGCACACCGCGTCCTGCGTCACGCACCGCGCCGCCCTAGTGCCCCGCCGCTGCCGCGCCACCCACCACACCCGCGCCGCCGCACCACCGCGCCCTACACCACGCCGCGCCCAACGCCGCCACCCCGCGCCCTAGTGCCCCGCCGCTGCCGCGCCGCCGCTGCCCTGCGTCACCGCCACCGCCGCCGGAGCCCCCGTTCGCCGGAGACTTCGCCGGAGGTACCGCGCCGCGTCTCTTCTTTTCCCTCGGATCGGTTTTCTTCTAGATCGTTCCGTTTCTTCCGATTCGTTTTCTTTTCGGTTCTTCGCTAAACCGTTCCGGTTTTCTAGATCAGTTTTTCGTTCCGATTTCTTTTCCGAAAACCCTAGACCGGTTTTCGTTCTTATTTCGGACCGTTCGTCTCAACGAACTTGATCACCGGATTCTTCTAGGTTAACGAACGTCCGTTCGTTTAACCGTTCTTCGTTTTCTTTCTCGTCGAATTTATTCCGCGTTCTCTTCGATCGCGATCTCAGATCCGATCTTCTTTCTAGTCTTTCTTTTCGCTCGTTTATCGGAATCAGGTGATTCAAGCGCCTGGAGTTTCGTCTCGAAACCGCCGTTCCGTCTAATCAACTTGAATAAGCTTTTGCTACAGTAAAATTTGACCTAGTTTCAACTTGCTAGAACCGAGTTGTTTTCTTCCGTCGTTTGTTTTCCGTCGTTTGTCGGTTCTTTCTTTCTTTGCAACCGGAGTTCTTAAGTTGAACTTTCTGGTTCGTTCTCTTGTTCGAGTTTTACCTGTGCATTAGATGAGTACTTATTGTGTGGTTACTATTGCTTGCTTACGGTAGATCGACCGGAGTGTGACGAGTAGATCTATCAAGAGTTTTAAGTGCGCATCATCTTCATCAACATTGCAGGCAAGTTCACACTTTGATCATACCTTTTCTACAACCCAGTTTTATTGCATTAGATCCATCCCCACACATTGCATGTTTAGGATCTTACTAAATTGTGGGATGGGAAGTAGATGAGGTAGTACCTATTACCTGCTATTATGAAACCTTGGGAGTTACTTCTACGTTTGCTTATTATGCCATGTTATGCTAGTAGACGTGAATTGGGTGAGTGATATCCATGACAGATGTGAGATTGATAATTTTAATGGTTTATCTAAGGTGGCAACTTAAACACACATCTGGGTGGATTGAGGCACCTGATGTCTATCAGGACTTGCCTGTTTTTTTTGGACCGCCACCCAGGCTCAAAGGGGTCATAAGACTATTCATACTAGAAACTTCCGTGTGCAGCCACAAGCCATTATGGGCTCTCGCATAGTTCACTAAGTCGTGCGAACTCTTACAGGGTAGACTAGCAGATGTAGGGGAAGTAGGTGTACCGGTCTATCCAACGTAAGGTGCTAGCGCTTCTGAAAGACTGTGTCTCGGTCATCCGTTTCTCAAACACCATGTAGTGCGAGAAATCCAACGGAGGCGATCGAGTCTTGTGGGGAAAAGTGCGCAAACCTCTGCAGAGTATAATAAACTAATCATGATTAGCCGTGTCCCCGGTTATGGACAATCTTGAGTATCTAGTACTTGAATATCATGTGAATCTCATCATGTTACTTTAATTAAATTATTGGGTTTTAATGATTACTTTTAATTGGGATTGAGAATGCTGTCAACCATTCTCAATGTTTAACAACCACCATGATAGCTAAATAAAATTTATTCCTTTGTAGTAGGGAAAAATTGGCTTTTCGCAAAAACCTTATAACCATAGAGCTTATCCACCAGCCAAATATGCATGTAGTGATAGCCTTTATTCATCATTCTCTATGGTGTGAATTTGCCAGTACATTCAATGTACTGACCCGTTTTTCGGGTTGCAACGTCTCATGTTGCAGGTTTCTTATGACAAGTAAGTGATACGTTAGGGTTATGATTTCTACACTCAACTTTGCCGTTGGTGTTGATGGGAATCCACAACCTTGTTGCTTCCGCTATATGGATTGAGGTAATAGTATTTACGTTACTTTATTCATGTGATTTACCTCTGTTATAAATCTTTCGAGTACTGTGTGTGTCAGCATACTGATCCAGGGATGACACATAAGCACAGAGACTTGATCCATTCGGGTCGGGTCGCTACAAGAAGCAACAATATTGGATTTAGCATGATCATTGTTACTACTAGAGGAAGAATCTTTCTTATTCTTGTTACTAGTCTTGACTTGAGGCATGTAAGTGGATAATAGTAAATGCTTGGCAATGTAAGAAGAACTATTCTTGCAGAGATCATCATTGATTGCTTTTAAGAACTCATGCTCTTTCTCAAGATTGAGCTTTTCAAAGCGTAATTTCTCATGAGCTCTTAAAAGTTCTCGATGATCTTCGAAGATAGTTTCATGAGCTAACTTAAGAGTGTTTAGTTCTTTAGTTAGAGCCTCAATCTTCTCCTTATCATTGTCATTCGTTTTAGCATGATTAATTGATGTTTCATCATAGTACTCATCACTAGAGTTGTCAACAAGCAAATCATCATCACCTAACAAGTCATCTTCATCACTATTAAAGTCAACATACTCGGGGTGTGTTACCTTAGGACCTTTGGCCATGAAGCATCTTCCAATTCCTTCATTTGGGGAGTCAAATATGTCGTAGGAGTTGGTTGACACAAGTGCTAGACCGGCAACACCTTCATCTTGAGTATCTTCGGAGTCGGAGTGATAACTTCTCTCGGAGTGGCTGTCGGAGTCGGAGCCGGATACCCATTCACCAACATGAGCTTGATGTCTTCGTTTTGTATAGCTCCTTGATGATTTTTCCTTCCTTTCCGAGTCCTTGCTTCTCCTTGAGTATCTTCGTTCATAACGATCATCTCTACTCCTTCTCTCTCTTGGTGGAGATTCTTTGCTTCTTCTTTTTGGAGAATCTTCTCTTCTCTTGTAGGGAGCCGTACACTCATTGGAATAGTGTCCGGGTCTTCCACAATTATAGCAGTTTCGCTCTCGACTAGAAGATCTTTTGTCATTGTAGGACCTTGACTTGAAGCTTCTATCTTTGCTTCTACTCTTGTAGAACTTGTTGAAGTTCTTCACCATTAAGCTCAATTCTTCATTGAAGTTTTGTTTCTCACTTGATGATGTGGGGGCTTCACATGACGCTTTGTAGGCACCACTTGATTTATTGTGAAGTTCCTCTTTATCCTTGAGTGACATCTCATGAGCAACAATCCTTCCAATCACTTCCATTGGCTTGAGATCTTTGTAGTTGGGCATCATTTGGATTAATGTGCACATGGTATCATATTTCCCATCCAAGGCTCTTAGGATCTCCTTAATGATGAATCTATCGGTCATCTCTTCACTTCCTAAGACGGCAATCTCATTTGTGATGAGAGCAAGCCTAGAGTACATTTCAGCGACACCTTCACCATCCTTCATCTTGAACTTGTCAAGTTGACTTTGGAGCACATCCAACTTGGATTCCTTGACGGAGTCGGTACCTTCATGCATATCAATCAAAGTATCCCAAATTTCCTTTGCATTCTCAAGGCGGCTGATTTTGTTGAATTCTTCGGGGCACAATCCGTTGAAGAGAATATCACAAGCTTGAGCATTGTATTGCAACATCTTCAACTCATCCGCGGTAGCTTCACGGTTTGGTTCCCTCCCATTGAAGAACTCACCTTGCAAACCAACACAAACAATAGCCCATACGGCGGGGTTATGTCCAAGAATATGCATTTTCATTTTATGCTTCCAACTAGCAAAGTTAGTGCCATCAAAGTAAGGACCTCTACGGTGATAATTTCCCTTGCTAGACGCCATACTCTCCTAGGTTGTGAAACCAAGGCTATGACCACCAAAAGCTATGGAGATCAAGGCAAATGGAGACCAAAGCTCTGATACCACTTGTAGGATCGAAAGTATGTCTAGATGGGGGGTGATTAGACTACTTGACCAATTAAAAACTTAGCCTTTTCCCAATTTTAGTTCTTGGCAGATTTTAGCTATCTTAGAGCAAGTCAAGCAATCATCACACAATTCAAGCAAGCATGCAAAGAGTTTATTGGCAGCGGAAAGTAAAGCATGCAACTTGCAAGAATGTAAAGGTAAGGGTTTGGAGGATTCAAACGCAATTGGAGACACGGATGTTTTCTCATGGTTCGGATAGGTGGTGCTATCCTACATCCACGTTGATGGAGACTTCAACCCACGGAGGGTAACGGTTGCACGAGTCCACGGAGGGCTCCACCCACGAAGGGTCCACGAAGAAGCAACCTTGTCTATTCCACCATGGCCATCGCCCACAAAGGACTTGCCTCACTAGCGGTAGATCTTCACGAAGTAGGCGATCTCCTTGCCCTTACAAACTCCTTGGTTCAACTCCACAATCTTGTCGGAGACTCCCAAGTGACACCTAGCCAATCTAGGAGACACCACTCTCCAAGAAGTAACAAATGGTGTGTTGATGATGAAATCCTTGCTCTTGTGCTTCAAATGATAGTCTCCCCAACACTCAACTCTCTCTCATAGGATTTGGATCTGGTGGAAAGAAGATTTGAGTGAAAAGCAACTTGGGGAAGGCTAGAGATCAAGATTCATATGGTAGGATTGGAATATCTTGGTTTCAACACATGAGTAGGTGGTTCTTTCTCAGAACATATGAGTAGGAATGGAATATGTGTTCTGATGGCTCTCTCTTCGAATGAAGAGGTGGTGGAGGGGTATATATAGCCTCCACACAAAATCCAACCGTTACACACAGTTTTCCAATCTCGGTGGGACCGAATCATCAAACTCGGTCGGACCGAAATGGTAAACCTAGTGACCGTTAGGAATTTCGGTGGGACTGAGATGCAACTCGGTAGGACCGATTCGGTTAGGGTTTGGGCATAACGTAATCTCGGTGAGACCGATCGCACAAACTTGGTGAGACCGAGTTCGGCAATTAGCTAACCAGAGAGTTGGTCAGGCAAACTCGGTGGGACCGACTTGCTCTTTCGGTGAGACCTAAAAGTTACAAGAAGGAAATATAGAGTTTACCTTGCATTCTCGGTGGGACCGATTCGCTCTTTCGGTGAGACCGAAAAGTTACGAAAGAGAAACAGAGAGTTTGCAAGCCCATCTCGGTGAGACCGAGAACCTTATCGGTAGGAGCGAATTTCTAGGGTTTGGCAGTGGCAAATGACAAGTGAAACTCGGTGGCGCCGGATTGACAGAATCGGTATGACCGAGTTTGGCTTAGGGTTTAGGTCATTTGTGGATATGGAAAGGTGGTTGAGGATTTTGGAGCATATCACTAAGCACATAGAGCAAGAGGCTCATTAAGCAACACCTCATCCCTCCTTGATAGTATTGGCTTTTCCTAAAGACTCAATGTGATCTTGGATCACTAAAATATAAAATGAAGAGTCTTGAACTTTTGAGCTTGAGCCAATTCTTGTCCTTAGCATTTTGAGGGTTCCACTTTCACATCCATGCCATGCCAATCATTGAGCTTTCCTGGAATAATCATCTTGGAATAGCATTAGCTCAATGAGCTATATGTTGTTATGAATTACCAAAACCACCTAGGGATAGTTGCACTTTCAAGTTGACATTTGAAGTTGTGGATTTTCATAGTGCCTATCATGCTATTCTGGGCAGGCCAGCTTATTCACGTTTTATGGCTCGACGATGTTACGTGTACCCCAAATTGAAGATGCCTGGTCCCAAAGAGGTGATCACTATCACTGGTAATCGGAAGAAGGCAGAAGAGTGCTTCCATAAGGGTTCAAAGATCGCCGGTGCACAGATGGTCGTGGTAGAATTGCAAGAATATCAGAAAAATGCAGATCCGAGTGATTTGTTTCGAGCCAAGAAGCCCGCCACAGATTCAGCATTCCAGTCGTCTGGCGAAACAAAGTCGATTCACATTCACCCGACAGACCCCAATGCTGCTCCGACTCACATTTCAACCACTCTCGACTCCAAATAGGAAGAAGCGTGCATCTAGTTCCTCCGTGAGAACTGGGACATCTTTGCATGGAAACCTTCGGACATGCCAGGTGTTCCCAGGGGACTGGCTGAGCATCGTTTGCGAGTCGACCCAAAAGTGAAACCAGTCAAAGAACATCTTCGACGGTCCACCATACAGAAGAGGAAGGCAATCGGTGAAGAGGTGGCTCGGCTTTTGGCAGCTGAGTTTATCCATTAGATTTACGACTCCGAGTGGTTAGCTAATGTTGTCATGGTCACAAAGAAGGACGACTCACTTCGCATTGCATTGACTTCAAGCATATCAATTGGGCCTGCCCGAAAGATCACTTTCCTATCCCTCGCATGGACCAGATAGTCGACTCGACTGCAGGGTGCGAGCGTTTGTCCTTTTTGGACGCCTACTCCGGGTACCACCAGATCCGTCTGTACGGACCCGACGAGATAAAAACAGCTTTCATCACCCTATTTGGGTGCTTCTGTTATGTCACTATGCCATTCGGTTTGAAAAATGCTGGAGCCACATTCATGCGGATGATTCAGAAGTGTCTGCTCACTCAGATCAGTCGAAATGTGGAAGCATACATGGATGACATTGTGGTCAAGTCATGTAAAGGTTCTGACCTATTGACCGACCTTGCTGAAACCTTTGCCAACCTCAAAAGGTATGATATCAAGCTTAATCCATCAAAGTGCACGTTTGGAGTTCCGGGTGGAAAATTACTCGGTTTTCTCGTTTCCGAACGAGGGATCGATGCTAACCCAGAAAAAGTGGGTTCTATACTCCGGATGAAACGCCCTGTGCGTGTGCATGATGTCCAGAAGCTTACTGGTTGCTTGGCCGCCCTAAGTCGATTCATTTCTCGCCTCGGTGAAAAGGCATTGCCTCTTTACCGACTTATGAAGAAATCAGATAAGTTCGAGTGGACTCCTGAAGCTGATGCAGCATTTGCAGAGCTAAAAGCCCTTCTCCCCACCCAACCGGTGCTTGCTGCCCCAATCAGCAAAGAGCCTTTACTGCTTTATATAGCAGCCACTGGACAAGTCGTCAGTATAGTACTTACGGTCGAGCGGGAAGAAGAGGGAAAAGCCTATAAAGTTCAGCGCCCAGTTTATTATATTTCTGAAGTTCTGACTCCGTCAAATCATAGATATCCGCACTATCAAAAGCTCATTTATGGGATTTACATGACCACGAAGAAGGTTGCACACTATTTTTCTGATCACTCTGTTACAGTCGTCAGCGACGCTCCATTGTCAGAGATTCTGCACAACAGAGATGCAACTGGTCGAGTGGCAAAATGGGCGATTGAACTCCTTCCCTTAGATATCAAGTTTGAGGCAAATAAGGCTATTAAGTCCCAAGCAATAGCAGATTTCCTCGCCGAGTGGATTGAACAACAACTGCCGACTCAAGTTCACTCGGAGCACTGGACCATGTTCTTTGACGGATCCAACATGCTGAATGGTTCCGGTGCTGGGGTGGTTTTGGTATCCCCCCGAGGAGACAAGCTCACATATGTCCTCTAGATTCACTTTGATTCCTCCAATAATGAAGCTGAATATGAAGCACTCCTGTATGGGTTGCGTATGGCCATCTCACTCGGCGTCCGTCGCCTTATGGTCTATGGCGACTCAGATCTGGTAGTCAATCAAGTGATGAAGGAGTGGGACGTCAGAAGCCCAGCCATGACTGGTTACTGCAATGCAGTGAGGAAGCTGGAAAAGAAGTCTGAGGGGTTAGAGCTCCATCACATACCCCGACTGAAAAATCAAGCAGTCGATGACTTGGCAAAGATAGGTTCCAAGAGAGAAGGCATTCCCAGCAATGTGTTTTTGGAGCATATTCACACACCGACAGTTCAGGAAGATCCTTTTACTAAAGAGCCCCCGCAGCCTAGGAGTGCCACAGATCCGACTGAAGTCGAGGTCCCAGCCGTGGTCGACCTGATCATGGAGGTTCTGGCCATTACTCTTGACTGGACAGTGCCGTACATTGCGTACATCCTTAGGAAAGAACTCCTAGAGGACGAGGAAGAGGCTCGACAGATCGTCCGTCGATCCAAGGCCTTTACTGTGATAAGAGGACAACTGTTCAGGGAAAGCGTGACTGGAGTCGGACAGAAATGCATAACGCCAGGAGAAGTTCGAATGATCCTCAATGACATCCACTCGGGGACCTATGGTCACCATGCGTCCTCTCAGGCCATCGTGGCTAAAGCATACCGAGCCGGATTCTATTGGCCACGAGCAAATGAAATGGCGAAAGATATAGTCGACAAATGTGAAGGCTGCCAGTTTTACTCTGACATGTCTCACAAGCCAGCGTCAGCCCTGAAGACCATTCCCCTCGTCTGGCCCTTTGCTGTTTGGGGATTGGATATTGTTGGACCTCTAAGAACTGGTAGGAGCGGATTCACTCATGTGCTCATAGCAGTCGACAAGTTTACCAAATGGATCGAAGCTAAACCTATCAAGAACCTTGAAGCCGGCACCGCTGTCGGTTTTATCATAGAATTGACATTCAGATATGGAGTTCCACACATCATCATCACATACAACGGGTCGAACTTCAATTCTGATGAGTTTAGAGCTTTCTGCGCTTCTCAAGGCACCTGGGTCGACTATGCTTCAGTCGCTCACCCGCAGTCGAACGGACAAGCGGAAAGATCCAATGGCCTAATTCTCAAAGGATTGAAACCCCGACTGATGCGTGATCTCAAACACGCAGCAGGTGCTTGGGTCGATGAACTTCCGTCAGTTCTGTGGGGATTGAGGACAACTCCCAATCGGTCAACTGGACGAACTCCTTTCTTCTTGGTCTATGGAGCTGAAGCTGTTCTGCCAAGTGACCTGCTCCACAATGCACCCCGATTCAAGCTCTTCTCCAAAGAAGAAGCAGAGCAGGCCCGACAGGATTCAGTCGATCTCTTAGAGGAGGAAAGAGAGATGGCCTTGATCCGGTCGACCATTTATTAACAAGACTTGCGTTGATTCCACGCCAGAAACGTGAGGAGCCGAACCTTTCAAGAGGGAGACCTGGTTCTTCGAGTGGATCAACAGAAACCACACAAGCTCGCCCAGGCATGGGAAGGCCCCTTCATCATCACTAAAGTTCTCCACAATGGAGCATACCATCTTTACAGTGTTGAGCATCAGAAAGACGAGCCACGGGCTTGGAACGCGGAGCTGCTCGGCGGATTTTATACTTAAGCACTCATTCGAATAAAATGTAATAAGAAGTACCTTTGTAATTTGTTTGTCAAAGACAAGAGCTTTTCAGTCTTCTCGCATGATTGTTGTTGCTTTTATTTACCTCTGAAATCCCCCAGTGGGTGGGCTTAGCCGTGAATCCATTCCGCCTAAGTTCGAAAGAAAATCCTATCGAGTGATGGGTAAGCCTCTCACTTGGGAGGCTTAGCCGCGAATACGTTTTGCCTAAGTTTGTAAAATCCTACCGAGTGATGGGTAAGCCTCTCACTCGGGAGGCTTAGCCGCGAATCCGTTTCGCCTAAGTTTGTAAAATCCTACCGAGTGGAGAGCAATCCTCCCACTCGGGGGCTTAGCTGCAGTCTAGTACTCGCCTAAGTTCTCCCACTCAGAGGCTTAGCTGTAGTCCAGTACTCGCCTAAGTTTGTAAAATCCTACCGAGTGGAGATCAATCCTCCCACTCGGGGGCTTAGCTGCAGTCCAGTACTCGCCTAAGTTCTCCCACTCGGAGGCTTAGCTGCAGTCCAGTACTCGCCTAAGTTTGTAAAATCCTACCGAGTGGAGAGCAATCCTCCCACTCGGGGGCTTAGCTGCAGTCTAGTACTCGCCTAAGTTCTCCCACTCGGAGGCTTAGCTACAGTCCAGTACTCGCCTAAGTTTGTAAAATCCTACCGAGTGGAGAGCAATCCTCCCACTCGGGGGCTTAGCTGCAGTCTAGTACTCGCCTAAGTTCTCCCACTTGGGGGCTTAGCTGCAGTCCAGTACTCGCCTAAGTTTGTAAAATCATACCGAGTGGAGAGGAATCCTCCCACTCGGGGGCTAGTTGCAGTCTAGTACGTGCCTAAGTTCTCCCACTCGGAGGCTTAGCTGCAGTCCAGTACTCGCCTAATTTTGTAAAATCCTACCGAGTGGAGAGCAATCCTCCCACTCGGGGGCTTAGCTATAGTCTAGTACTCGCCTAAGTTCTCCCACTCGAAGGCTTAGCTGCAGTCCAGTACTCGCCTAAGTTTATAAAATCCTACCGAGTGGAGAGCAACTCTCCCACTCGGGGGCTTAGCTGCAGTCCAGTACTCGCCTAAGTTTAAAAAATCCTATTGAGTGGAGAGCAACCCTCCCACTCGGAGGCTTAGCTGCAGTCTATTTCTCGCCTAAGTTCGAAGCTACACCACAAGTACAACATGCGCTCCATCCCTATCCGCAAGGATGACGAGGTGCAGGTCGACTGCAACCTTCTCCTTCGGAGCTACGCCACAAGTACAATGTGGGCTCCATCCCTATCCGCAAGGACGACGAGGTGCAGGTCGACTGCAACCTTCTCCTTCGGAGCTACTCCACGAGTACAATGTGCGTTCCATCCCTATCCGCAAGGACGGCGAGGTGCAGGTCGACTGCAACCTTCTCCTTCGGGACTACGCCACAAGTCCAATGTGCGCTCCATCCCTATCCGCAAGGACGACGAAGTGCAGGTCGACTGGAGTCGCCACCTCAGAGCTGCATCTCCAGCGCAAAGACTATTCCGAGTAGAGAACAAAGTCCACTTGAAGGCAAAACGCAAGCATATTCAGAAATAAACCAAATTCGGATAAATCCTAAAGTTCCAAGCAGCAAACCAAAAGTATTCGAGCATCAAGCCCGAAGGAGTTTAACGGTTACAGCAATCACTCGGCATTCCGAGGCAAATTTAAGGCAGATTCAAGTCTCATAAGTTTGTTCACTCGGCAGGAGGAGGGCTGGCAGGCTCGACGAATTCGTCCAAGTCGATCCCATCCGCGATCCGAGTGGCAGCAGCGATGAAAGTCTCCATGAAGGACTGGAAGTCATGCTTTTTGGTGTTAGCGACCTTGATCACCACCAGCTTGTCTTCACGAGCTTCCTTGCAGTGGACTCGCACCAAGGACAGTGCCACGTCAGCACCACACCGGGCGGAGGACTTCTTCCATTCTTGCACTCGGTCAGGGATCTCGTTGAGTCGAGCCATCGGGGATTCCAGGTCATTTTGAAGCGTTGCCCTTGGCCAGAGCAATGAGTCGACTCGTGAGACTGCTTCCTTCAGACGCGCGAGATAGCTTGTGACGCCGGCGACACGAGACTCCAGTCGGAGCACGTTCATTGCAGTTTCGTCGCTAACTGGAGAAGCGATAGGGTCCAGACCCGTCTCGACCTTTCCAGTTTCCTTGTCAAAGTCTTGGCAGAATTCTGCAGTCAAAAAATTGGTGAGTCGACTGGACAAGGTTCGTTTGCAAGCATCAACACAATCGGGTTGAAAGGAGTACCTTCCAGCATCAGATAGAGCTTCTTGGCGAGAGTTCTCAGATAAGCTTCCGTGTCATTCCTCTTGTGGACCGCAGACTCCAGCTTTTCATTCAGGACAATTTTATCCTTCTTCAGACGACTCACTTCTCGGTTGGACTCATTGAGGCAGGACATCAGTTTGTTCACCTGCCCTTCTAGCGCTCTGACTGAAGCCAGCTTCTGGTCGGCAAGGGCAGTTTTATCTTGGGCTTCTTTCTGCGCTGTGGTGAGGTCCGAGTCCTTCTTCTCCAGAGCCAACTTCATTTTCTCTGCAAAAGAAGCAATCGAATCAAACAAGAGATTGAAGAAATACATTGAAAGACAGTCGACGGAAGTTACCTTCCATACCAGCAGCTTCATCTTGAGCTTTCTTCAGATTCTGCTGGGCCAATTCCAAGTCGAGGTTGAGTTGCCTCTGATTCTCCTCAAGTTCAGCAAACTTGGAAATGAGAGTACAAGACTTCTGCAGAAGGCAAAAGACGTGTCAATCGACAAGATCAAAGGTTGTTTACTTCCGAGTGGATAAAACCTAAAAAGGTCACTTAAGACCCCCAGCCGACTGCACGCAGTCGACTATGGTCTCGGGGACTACACCCAGCGGGTGCACTTGGCGTGCCCCCGCTGATCCAGACCCCACTCGACCGGTCCGCCCGGGTCGAGTAAAAAAAATTCAGACCCCGGCCGACTGCCAGCGGTCGACCGCGGTCTCGGGGACTACAACCAGTGGGTGCACTTAACGTGCCCCCACTGGTTCAGATCCCATTCGACCGGTCCGCCCGGGTCGAGTGGAAGAAAAGAAAGGAAAAAGAACTCAGACCCCAGTCGACTGCCAGCAGTCGACTGCGGTCTCGGGGACTACACCCAGTGGGTGCACTTAGCATGCCCCCACCGGTTCAGATCCTACTCGCCCAGACCGAGTGGAAGAGCGCAAACACCAAAGACAACAAAACACCCAGCGGGTGTACAGATTCGACACAAACAACAGGAGATTGTATAGAAGAAAAATTTTCGGGTAGCATATCCTGATAGAACAAGATCAGTTGAAAGTTTACTTACCTGGACATTGGCCCGGAGGGCAGCACCGGCGTCGTAAGCGGCCTGGCTATTCTCGTGCACCATCTTCATCTGCTCCATCATCACGTTAGCCTGACGGATGGCTTCCGCAGCCACATCCGACTGGATTTCCGA
Organism: Triticum monococcum; assembly: GCA_034509565.1. Taxonomy (NCBI): domain Eukaryota; kingdom Viridiplantae; phylum Streptophyta; class Magnoliopsida; order Poales; family Poaceae; genus Triticum; species Triticum monococcum. Next base: position 476,457,618 of record CM067846.1, read on the forward strand.
GATAGGGTAGCTGGTGAAGAAGAGGGCAGATGACCCAGGTGCAGCAGCTTTGACGTCTGAGGCGTGAGATGGGACGACTGAAGGAATCACCGGTACAGTCGACGGTGCGGGGCGCTCAATTGACAAGGGTACAATGAAGGTTACACAGGCCCCGCCCGCGTCTTCAAATTGATGGACATTTGGTGTTGTCGTTGATCCCTGCTGAGACGCCTTACCAGCTGCCACCTTTTTATTCTTCCTGGGCCTAGGAGCCACATCTTCATCATCATCCTCACGCGGCTGTGGCTCGGTCTCGTTCCCTGGGAGCCGCGCCGGTTTGTGGGGGATCAGTCCCCCCCCTCCACTAGGTCGTCGAGGTCGTCTTGGCTGATCTCGAGCGGATCCAATCGCCATGGATCCAGCCCGGCGGCAGGCCGGATCTTGACGAGGATCCGCCCCGACTGGTCCTCTTGCCCTTCGCCTTCGCAGTCGCCTTCTTCGCGCGCTCCAGCGCCACCGTCTTCTCTTTTCCCATGGCGGCGGATCGAGTTCGAGCGAGGTTTTGATGCAGAGAGCGGAAGCGTGCGCGGCGGAGAGGTCTGAGGAAGAAGAAAGAGAATGGAAGCGCACGGTGCGAAGACCCGGTCCGGTACCTTTTATAAGGTCATTCCCCGAGTGACTGACTGGTGGGCCCAGACGATCTAAACAAATCCTGCAACAGTCGCGTGCGCAATACGTGGTGAAAAAGGTGGCGCGGAGATCGAGGCGACCTGCCTAATCCGTCCCAATTACCACGGCCTCACCCGTCCGACGCGCTTCCCAAAATTCAAATCCCGTGAAATCTGCGGAGAGCAGAGCAGCTTGTCAAACTGAAAACGTCCTCCACATTACCATTCGGAATTCTACCGTGAAGATTCACTTGACAAAAACCAAGAATGGACCAAGGCGACTGAAAAAGAAGTTGATGTTGTCTCCTCAGTTCATGGCTCCAGAACAAGTTATACTCACAACACGAAGAATGAGTCGAAAGAGTTCTCAACTCCTTCCCCACTCAAACCCTGATCCATTCGGGGGCTAATGACGAAGCTATGTACCTAGGGTAGGGTCATGGATCTTTCCAAGATACCCTCCCTGAGTACATCTCTAAAAGAACCAGAAGCAGTCAAAGAGAAATCATCATCCACTCAACCCAAAAGCTATGTTCCACTCGACAGTCTTGAAGACACTCGACCATACGAACAACCACTCGACCACCAGAAGATGTGAAGCCACTCACTCCGCAACGGTCGGGATTTAAGTCATAGCTTTAATAATCATTTATAGCACTTTACTTCAGACGTTACCAGTAACGCTCCTCCTTTATGAACATTGAACCCTGTGTAACGGAGGGGAGCTGGGGTCCTAGCGCACTCTATATAAGCCACCTCCCTCCTCTGGGACAGGGGTTCGCACCCCCTGTAACTCACACGCATATATCCAGTCAACCGCCTCCGGGCTCTGAGACGTACGGCTGTTACTTCCTCTGAGAAGGGCCTGAAATCGTAAAACTCGCGTGTACAACTCCTCCATAGCTAGGATCTTGCCTCTACATTCCTACCCCCCATTCTACTGTCAGACTTAGAACCACGACAGTATCCGGTGGACATCATACAGGAAGCATCACTGCTCCAGCCTGAGTCGGAGTTCACGTCGACCAGCACGCCCCCGCCTCCCCCTCCGGCGGATGACGAGGCCGAGGACCAGGGCGGCCGGGCGGATCCTTCACATGCCCCGCCTCCCCCTCCGGCGGATGACGAGGCCGAGGACCAGGGCGGCCGGGCGGATCCTTCACATGGAAGGCAGGGCGGCGGCCCGCCGCGCCAGCCTAGAAGAGATGGCTCGGCTGGTTCAATCCAGTCTTCGCTGGTGATTGCTGTTGGGAAACGTAGTAATTTCAAAAAAATTCCTACGCACACGCAAGATCATGGTGATGCACAGCAACGAGAGGGGAGAGTGTTGTCTACGTACCCACGCAGACCGACTGCGGAAGCGTTGACACAACGTAGAGGAAGTAGTCGTACGTCTTCCCGATCCGACCGATCCAAGCACCGTTACTCCGGCACCTCCGAGTTCTTAGCACACGTACAGCTCGATGACGATCCCCGGGCTCCGATCCAGCAAAGCGTCGGGGAGGAGTTCCGTCAGCACGACGGCGTGATGACGATCTTGATGTTCTACCGACGCAGGGCTTCGCCTAAGCACTACAACGATATGATCGAGGTGGAATATGATGGCAAGGGGCACCGCACACGGCTAAGGAATGATCTCAATGATCAACTTGTGTGTCTAGAGGTGCCCCCTGCCTCCGTATATAAAGGAGCCAAGGGGGAGGGGGCCGCCGGCCAGGAGGAGGGCGCAGGAGGAGTCCTACTCCTACCGGGAGTAGGACTCCCCTCCCCCCCCCAATCCTAGTTGGACTAGGATTCCCCGAGGGGGAAAGAGAGAGAGGGGGGTCGGCCATCTCTCCTAGTCCTAATAGGACTAGGGGAGGGGGGAGGCGCGCGGACACCTTGGGCTGCCCCTTTCTCGTTTCCACTAAAGCCCATTAAGGCCCATATGGCTCCGGGGGGTTCCGGTAACCTCCCGGTACTCCGGTAAAATCCCGATTTCACCCGGAACACTTCCGAGATCCAAATATAGGCTTCCAATATATCAATCTTTATGTCTCGACCATTTCGAGACTCCTCGTCATGTCCATGATCACATCCGGGACTCCGAACTAACTTCGGTACATCAAAATGCATAAACTCATAATAACTGTCATCGTAACGTTAAGCGTGCGGACCCTACGGTTCGAGAACAATGTAGACATGACTGAGACACATCTCCGGTCAATAACCAATAGCGGGACCTGGATGCCCATATTGGCTCCTACATATTCTACGAAGATCTTTATTGGTCAGACCGCATAACAACATACGTTGTTCCCTTTGTCATCGGTATGTTACTTGCCCGAGATTCGATCGTCGGTATCCAATACCTAGTTCAATCTCGTTACCGGCAAGTCTCTTTACTCGTTCCGTAACACATCATCTCGCAACTAACTCATTAGTTGAAATGCTTGCAAGGCTTATGTGATGTGCATTATCGAGAGGGTCTAGAGATACCTCTCCGACAATCGGAGTGACAAATCCTAATCTCGAAATACGCCAACCCAACATGTACCTTTGGAGACACTTGTAGAGCACCTTTATAATCACCCAGTTACATTGTGATGTTTGGTAGCACACAAAGTGTTCCTCCGGCACACGGGAGTTACATAATCTCATAGTCATAGGAACATGTATAAGTCATGAAGAAAGCAATAGCAACATACTAAACGATCGGGTGCTAAGCTAATGAAATGGGTCATGTCAATCAGATCATTCAACCAATGATGTGACTTCGTTAATCAAGTAACAACACCTTGTTCATGGTTAGGAAACATAACCATCTTTGATTAACGAGCTAGTCAAGTAGAGGCATACTAGTGACACTAAGTTTGTCTATGTATTCACACATGTATTATGTTTCTGGTTAATACAATTCTACCATGAATAATAAACATTTATCATGATATAAGGAAATAAATAATAACTTTATTATTGCCTCTAGGGCATATTTCCTTCAGTCTCCCACTTGCACTAGAGTCAATAATCTAGTTCACATCGTCATGTGATTTAACAGCAATAGTTCACATCACCATGTGATTAACACCCATAGTTCACATCGCCATGTGACCAACACCCAAAGGGTTTACTGGATTCAGTAATCTAGTTCACATCGCTATGTGATTAACACCCAAAGAGTACTAAGGTGTGGTCATGTTTTGCTTGTGAGAGAATCTTAGTCAACGGGTCTGCCACATTCAGATCCACATGTATTTTGCAAATTTCTATGTCAACAATGCTCTGCATGGAGCTACTCTAGGTAATTGCTCCCACTTTCAATATGTATCTAGACCGAGACTTAGAGTCATCTAGATTAGTGTCAAAACTTGCATCGGCGTAACCCTTTACGACGAACCTTTTGTCACGTCCATAATCGAGAAACATATCCTTATTTCACTAAGGATAATTCTGACCGCTGTCCAGTGATCTACTCCTAGATCACTATTGTACTCCCTTGCCAAATCAGTGCAGGGTATACAATAGATCTGGTATACAGCATGACATACTTTATAGAACCTATGGCCAAGGCATAGGGAATGACTTTCATTCTCTTTCTATCTTTTGCCGTGGTCGGGCTTTGAGTCTTACTCAACTTCACAACTTGTAATACAGGCAAGAACTCTTTCTTTGACTGCTCCATTTTGAACTACTTCAAAATCTTGTCAAGGTATGTATTTATTGAAAAAACTTATCAAGCATCTTGATCTATCTCTATAGATCTTGATGCTTAATATGTAAGCAGCTTCACCGAAGTCTTTCTTTGAAAAACTCCTTTCAAACACTCCTTTATGCTTTACAGAATAATTCTACATTATTTCCGATCAACAATATGTCATTCACATATACTTTATCAGAAATGCTGTAGTGCTCCCACTCACTTTCTTGTAAATACAGGCTTCACCGCAAGTCTGTATAAAACTATATGCTTTGATCAACTTATCAAAGCGTGTATTCCAACTCTGAGATGCTTGCACCAGTCCATAGATGAATTGCTGGAGCTTGCATATTTTGTTAGCACCTTTAGGATTGACAAAACCTACTGGTTGTATCATATACAACTCTTCTTTAAGAAATCCATTAAGGAATGCAGTTTTGTTTATCCATTTGCCAGATTTCATAAAATGCGGCAATTGCTAACATGATTCGGACAGAGTTAAGCATAGATACGAGTGAGAAACTCTCATCGTAGTCAACACTTTGAACTTGTCGAAAACCTTTTGCGACAATTCTAGCTTTGTAGATAGTAACACTACTATCAACGTCCGTCTTCCTCTTGAAGATCCATTTATTTTCTATGGCTTGCCGATCATCGGGCAAGTCAACCAAAGTCCATACTTTGTTTTCATACATGAATCCTATCTCAGATTTCATGGCCTCAAGCCATTTTGCGGAATCTGGGCTCATCATCGCTTCCTCATAGTTCGCAAGTTCGCCATGGTCTAGTAACATGACTTCCAGAACAGGATTACTGTACCACTCTGGTGCGGATCTCACTCTGGTTTACCTATGAGATTCGGTAGTAACTTAATCTGAAGTTTTATGATCATCATCATTAGCTTCCTCACTAATTGGTGTAGTAGTTACAGGAACAGATTTCTGTGATGAACTACTTTCCAATAAGGGAGAAGGTACAATTACCTTATCAAGTTCTACTTTCCTCCCACTCACTTCTTTCGAGAAAAACTCCTTCTCTAGAAAGGATCCATTATAAGCAACGAATGTCTTGCCTTAGGATCTGTGATAGAAGGTGTACCCAACAGTCTCCTTTTGGGTATCCTATGAAGACATATTTCTCTGATTTGGTTTTGAGCTTATCAGGATGAAACTTTTTCACATAAGCATCACAACCCCAAACTTTAAGAAACGAAAACTTTGGTTTCTTGCTAAACCACAGTTCAGATTGTGTCGTCTTAACGGACTTAGATGGTGCCCCTTTTTTAACGTGAATGCAGTTGTCTTTAATGCATAACCTCAAAAACGATAGTGGTAAATCGGTAAGAAACATCATAGATTTGCACTATATCTAATAAAGTACGGCTATGACGTTCGGACACACCATTATGCTATGGTGTTCCGGGTGGCATGAATTTGTGAAACTATTCCACATTGTTCTAATTGAAGACCAAACTCGTAACTCAAATATTTGTCTCCTGTGGTCAGATCGTAGAAGCCTTATTTTCTTGTTACGATGATTCTCCACTTCACTCTGAAATTCTTTGAACTTTTCAAATGTTTCAGACTTATGTTTCATCAAGTAGATATACTTATATCTGCTCAAATCATCTGTGAAGATCAGAAAATAATGATACATATCGCGAGCCTCAATATTCATCGGACCACATACATCAGTATGTATGATTTCCAACAAATCTGTTGCTCGCTCCATTGTTCCGAAGAACAGAGTCTTAGTCATCTTGCCCATGAGGCATGGTTCGCAAGCATCAACTGATTCATAATCAACTGATTCCAAAAGCCCATCAGCATGGAGTTTCTTCATGCGCTTTACACCAATATGATCTAAACGGCAGTGCTACAAATAAGTTGCACTATCATTATTAACTTTGCATCTTTTGGTTTCAATATTATGATTATGTGTATCCCTACGATCGAGATCCAACGAACTATTTTGATTGGGTGTGTAACCATATAAGGTTTTATTCATGTAAACAGAACAACAATTTATTCTCTTACTTAAATGAATAACCGTATTACAATAAACATGATCAAATCATATTCATGCTCAACGTAAACACCAAATAACACTTATTTAGGTTCAACACTAATCCCGAATTTATAGGGAGTGTGCGATGATGATCATATCAATCTTGGAACCACTTCCAACACACATCGTCACTTCACCCTTAACTAGTCTCTGTTTATTCTGCAACTCCCGTTTCGAGTTACTAATCTTAGCAACTGAACTACTATCAAATACTGAGGGGTTGCTATAAACACAAGGAAAGTACACATCAATAACATGTATATCAAATATACTTATGTTCACTTTGCCATCCTTCTTATCTGCCAATCACTTGGGGTAGTTCCGCTTCCAGTGACCAGTCCCTTTGCAGTAGAAGCACTCAGTCTCAGGCTTAGGTCCAGACTTGGGCTTCTTCACTTGAGCAGCAACTTGCTTGCTGTTCTTGAAGTTCCCCTTCTTCCCTCTGCCCTTTTCTTGAAACTAGTGGTCTTGTCTACCATCAACACTTGATGTTTTTCTTGATTTCTACCTTCATCGATTTCATCATCATGAAAAGCTTGGGAGTCATTTTCGTCATCCCTTGCATACTATAGTTCATCACGAAGTTCTACTAACTTGGTCATGGTGACTAGAGAATTCTGTCAATCACTATCTTATCTGGAAGATTAACTCCCACTTGATTCAAGCGATTGTAGTACCCAGACAATCTGAGCACATGCTCACTAGTTGAGCGATTCTCCTCCATCTTTTAGCTATAGAACTTGTTGGAGACTTTGTATCTCTCAACTCGGGTATTTGCTTGAAATATTATCTTCAACTCCTGGAACATCTCATATGGTCCATGACGTTCAAAACGTCTTTGAAGTCCCGATTCTAAGCCATTAAGCATGGTGCACTAAACTATCAAGTAGTCATCATATTGAGCTAGCCAAACGTTCATAACGTCTGCATCTGCTCCTGTAATAGGTTTGTCACCTAGCGGTGCATCAAGGACATAATTCTTATGTGCAGCAATGAGGATAAACCTCAGATCACGGATCCAATCCGCATCATTGCTACTAACATATTTCAATACAATTTTCTCTAGGAACATATCAAAATAAACACAGGGAAGCAACAACGCGAGCTATTGATCTACAACATGATTTACAAAATACTACCAGGACTAAGTTCATGATAAATTTAAGTTCAATTAATCATATTACTTAAGAACTCCCACTTAGATAGACATCCCTCTAATCCTCTAAGTGATCACGTGATCCAAATCAACTAAACCATGTCCGATCATCACGTGAGATGGAGTAGTTTCAATGGTGAACATCACTATGTTGATCATATCTACTATATGATTCACGCTAGACCTTTCGGTCTCCGTGTTCCGAGGCCATATCTGTATATGCTTGGCTCGTCAAGTATAACCTGAGTATTCCACGTGTGCAACTGTTTTGCACCCGTTGTATTTGAACGTAGAGCCTATCACACCCGATCATCACGTGGTGTCTCAGCACGAAGAACTTTCGCAACGGTGCATACTCAAGGAGAACACTTCTTGATAATTTAGTGAGAGATCATCTTATAATGCTACCGTCAACCAAAGCAAGATAAGATGCATAAAAGATAAACATCACATGCAATCAATATAAGTGATATGATATGCCCATCATCATCTTGTGCCTGTGATCTCCATCTCCGAAGCACCGTCATGATCACCATCGTCACCGGCACGACACCTTGATCTCCATCGTAGCATCGTTGTCGTCTCGCCAATCTTATGCTTCCACGACTATCGCTACCGCTTAGTGATAAAGTAAAGCATTACATCGCGATTGCATTGCATACAATAAAGCGACAACCATATGGCTCCTGCCAGTTGCCGATAACTCAGTTACAAAACATGATCATCTCATACAATAAAATTTAGCATCATGTCTTGACCATATCACATCACAACATGCCCTGAAAAAACAAGTTAGACGTCCTCTACTTTGTTGTTGCAAGTTTTACGTGGCTGCTACGGACTTAAGCAAGAACCAATCTCACCTACGCATCAAAACCACAACGATAGTTTGTCAAATAGACTCCGTTTTAACCTTCGCAAGGACCGGGCGTAGCCACACTCGGTTCAACTAAAGTTGGAGAGACAGTCGCCCGCAAGCCACCTGTGTGCAAAGCACGTCGGGGGAACCGGTCTCGCGTAAGCGTACGCGTAATGTTGGTCCGGGTCGTCTCGTCCAACAATACCGCCGAACCAAAGTATGACATGCTGGTAGGCAGTATGACTTATATCGCCCACAACTCACTTGTGTTCTACTCGTGCAAATAACATCAAACCATAAAACCTAGGCTCGGATGCCACTGTTGGGAAACGTAGTAATTTCAAAAAAATTCCTACGCACACGCAAGATCATGGTGATGCACAGCAACGAGAGGGAAGAGTGTTGTCTACGTACCCACGCAGACCGACTGCGGAAGCGTTGACACAACATAGAGGAATTAGTCGTACGTCTTCCCGATCCGACCGATCCAAGCACCGTTACTCCGGCACCTCCGAGTTCTTAGCACACGTACAGCTCGATGACGATCCCCGGGCTCCGATCCAGCAAAGCGTCGGGGAGTTCCGTCAGCACGACGGCGTGATGACGATCTTGATGTTCTACCGACGCAGGGCTTCGCCTAAGCACTACAACGATATGATCGAGGTGGAATATGGTGGCAGGGGGCACCGCACACGGCTAAGGAATGATCTCAATGATCAACTTGTGTGTCTAGAGGTGCCCCCTGCCTCCGTATATAAAGGAGCCAAGGGGGAGGGGGCCGCTGGCCAGGAGGAGGGCGCAGGAGGAGTCCTACTCCTACCGGGAGTAGGACTCCCCCCCCCCCTAATCCTAGTTGGACTAGGATTCCCCGAGGGGGAAAGAGAGAGAGGGGGGCCGACCATCTCTCCTAGTCCTAATAGGACTAGGGGAGGGGGGAGGCGCGCGGCCACCTTGGGCTGCCCCTTTCTCCTTTCCACTAAAGCCCATTAAGGCCCATATGGCTCCGGGGGGTTCCGGTAACCTCCCGGTACTCCGGTAAAATCCCGATTTCACCCGGAACACTTCCGATATCCAAATATAGGCTTCCAATATATCAATCTTTATGTCTCGACCATTTCGAGACTCCTCGTCATGTCCATGATCACATCCGGGACTCCGAACTAACTTCGGTACATCAAAATGCATAAACTCATAATAACTGTCATCGTAACGTTAAGCATGCGGACCCTACGGTTCGAGAACAATGTAGACATGACTGAGACACATCTCCGGTCAATAACCAATGGCGGGACCTGGATGCCCATATTGGCTCCTACATATTCTACGAAGATCTTTATCGGTCAGACCGCATAACAACATACGTTGTTCCCTTTGTCATCGGTATGTTACTTGCCCGAGATTCGATCGTCGGTATCCAATACCTAGTTCAATCTCGTTACCGGCAAGTCTCTTTACTCGTTCTGTAACACATCATCTCGCAACTAACTCATTAGTTGAAATGCTTGCAAGGCTTATGTGATGTGCATTACCGAGAGGGCCCAGAGATACCTCTCCGACAATCGGAGTGACAAATCCTAATCTCAAAATACGCCAACCCAACATGTACCTTTGGAGACACCTGTAGAGCACCTTTATAATCACCCAGTTACGTTGTGACGTTTGGTAGCACACAAAGTGTTCCTCCGGCACACGGGAGTTACATAATCCCATAGTCATAGGAACATGTATAAGTCATGAAGAAAGCAATAGCAACATACTAAACGATCGGGTGCTAAGCTAATGAAATGGGTCATGTCAATCAGATCATTCAACCAATGATGTGACTTCGTTAATCAAATAACAACACATTGTTCATGGTTAGAAAACATAACCATCTTTGATCAACGAGCTAGTCAAGTAGAGGCATACTAGTGACACTAAGTTTGTCTATGTATTCACACATGTATTATGTTTTTGGTTAATACAATTCTAGCATGAATAATAAACATTTATCATGATATAAGAAAATAAATAATAACTTTATTATTGCCTCTAGGGCATATTTCCTTCAATTGCCTCCCCGGTGCAGTCGCGTGCTCATGACTTGCCGGCGATCGGTGTCCCTTCCTCACCGCCGACGGTCGCAGATCAGTTGGCGTTGCAGTCCTCAAACGCGGGGAACGGGCGGTCAAACCAGGGAGCGGACCGGTGGAAAGAGAAAGTGGATTCCCTGCGGAAAGTGCTAGCGGTCGTGTGAGAGACGGACACGTGGAAAGTTCGGACGGGCTGGGGCAGGGTAGAGCTGCCGGCGTCGTCTTGTGGCTCCAGAACCATCTCGCGCCAGCTCGATCTGCCTGGAACGGATTCCGACCTATCGCCTGCCTCGGTTAACCAGCCCAACAGCAGGATAAGGTGGACCGCATCGGCACTGGCGATTGTGGTTGGCCAGCCCCATCCCACGACGCCGAATGAACAAGAGCGTGTGGGCACAAGCTGCACCATTCCCATTGGCTCCTGGGATCTGCTGCTGTCGGGCGACCAAGTGGAGGACCTCACCCGTCTGCCGCGACATGAGATTACTTTAGGGGATTTGAATGCATGTGGGGACATGCTGGATGGGCTGGAATATTCAAGTGCGCCGGAATGCCAAAGCGGGACACGCGGCAACCAGCGACTGGCGGTGCATGGCCAGGCATGCAGAGAGGATGGGACTACGTTCTGCGTCACGTTATCGGCCACGTCTGGTTCCCCTTGCCAGTTGCATGCGGAAGAAGAGGAGAAGACGCCAATACAGGAAACGGCGCAGGCCCCTATCCAGGAAGCGGTGGAGCAGTTCTGTTTGGCAATGCAAAGGACGCCAACCCCTGTGCTGGCCAGGCCTCCTGAGTGTATGAAAGACCAAGGAGGAAACAGCAGGCGATTTCCAGCCCAAGAAGGAGCCTGCGTCTGGCGAAGGGTCCGGGTTGTCGCATGGCAGGCTCCAAGCAGCAGCGCGTCCTGATACGTAGGCTGTGTTTGGCTAATGAGGTGGAGGTTATCTCAGAGGACGCACTACATATGTATGCCAGCCTCTTCTCCAAGCCGTTGAGTGACAGTCACATTGCAGCGATTATGGCCCTCTTTGGCTAGGAAGCGTCGGCCCTACCACTGCAAGAGGAGGACCTTCAGGCAGATGCATGTCAGTGACGTGCGGTGGCACGCGGATGGTGGGTTGGTTCCATGGATACGCAGCCTTACAAACTCCTAGTGTGGAACGTGCGTGGATTGAACTCATCGGCGCGTCGGAATGCTATATTCCAGGTGGTGCAAACTGCAGGTCCGGCCATTGTTTGCTTCCAAGAAACAAAGGTCGAAAATATGTCTGTGGAAATCGTTAGGCATTGCCTTTGCAATAAATTCGAAAACTTTTACTACCTGCCGACGGTGGGAACTCGTGGAGGGATCTTAATCGCGTGGGACGAGACGGTGGTGACGCTATCAAACCCACACCGCACAACGAATACGCTTTCGGCTCTGGTCAAGCCAAATAGTGGGGGCCATTGGTGGACGACGGGAGTGTATGGCCCGCAGGCGGATGATGCTAAGATCGAATTTATGCAGGAACTGGTGGACGTTCGCGATTTGCACGCATGCCCGTGGGCTATAGTGGGAGACTTCAACTTGCTGGTAAATTCTTAGGATAAGAACAATGACGCGGTGAACCGCAGGATGCTGGCTCGTTTCAGGGAGAAAACCAACAGACTTGAGGTTAAGGAGTTATACCTCAATGGTCGCAAGTACACTTGGTCAAATGAACGACAACGGCCTACGATGGAGAAAATCGATCATGTATTCACGACAAACTGTTGGGATGATTTACACCCCGCGGCCTTGCTCACGGCACTGGGATTGGCGGTTTCAGATCACTGCCCCTTGCTAGTGGATCTCAATGCGGATGTGGCGTATGGCAAGCGCTTCAGGTTTGAAGCGTTCTGGCCAAAAGCCGAGGGTTTCTTCGAAATGGTGGAAACAACGTGGACCTCGGTTGGCTCGGCTGGCAATGCATTCATAGCACTCGATAACAAGTTTAGGGCAATGGCAAAGGCGTTGCAAAGATGGAGTGACAAGTGGATAGGCAACATCAGGCTCCAACTTGCGATTGCACTGGAGGTTATCAGTCGTCTAGACATGGCAATGGACTCAAGGTTACTCACGGAGAAGGAGCATGGACTGCGTAAGATGCTGAAGAAGAAGCTCTTGGGATTATGTTCGCTACAACGCTCTATTGCACGTCAGCGGTCAAGAATACTACAACTCGAGGAAGGGGAGGCGAACACCGCATTTTTCCACCACCAAGCAAATCACAGGCTGCGGAAGAACCTAATGCTTTCCATCCAAGCGGATGGACATGTGTACACGGGGCATGAAGAGATCGCAAGGACGGTGGATGCATACTACTCAAACCTCATTGGATCAGCTAGCGAGAGAAAACAAGCACTCAACTTGGAGGCCTTGGGGTTTCTGCCCAGAGACATGACGAGACTTGAGGAGTCTTTCTCAGTGCAAGAGGTGGATAAGGTGATCAAGTGTATGCCGATGGACAAGGCGCCCGGGCCTGACGGGTTCACAGGACGTTTCTACGCAATCTGCTGGCATATCATAAGAGCGGACTTCATGAGGGCGCTGGAGGAGTTTCATGGTGGAAATATGCAAGGGTTACATGCAATTAACAAGGCCACAGTCTCGCTCCTTCCGAAGAAGATAGGAGCCATCGATATCAAAGGTTACATGCCAGTTAGCCTCAATCATGGTGCGGTCAAGATATTCGACAAAATCCTTGCCACACGCCTTGCGGACGACTTGCCTCACCTCGTGGGCAAACATCAGAGCGCTTTTATGCGGGGAAGATCTTTACATGATAATTTCATGCTCGTTCAAGGCACGGCACGCAGATTACATACTTTGAAGGATCCCACACTATTGTTGAAGCTAGACATATCTAAAGCCTTTGACTCAGTACAATGGCCCTTCCTGCTAGAAGTATTGGCTCACATGGGATTCAGACCAAGGTGGATGGCGTGGATCTGTGGACTGCTTGCAACATCATCTACTAAGATTACTATGAACGGGATACCGGGGAAACGATCTTCAACTGCCAAGGATTGCGCCAGGGGAGCCCGCTGTCACCCATGCTGTTCATTTTATGCATGGACCCCTACACTGTCTCCTTGAACTTGCAACCACCGCGGGTTTACTTTCTCCCTTGGCCAGGACAGGGTTGCGGCATAGAGTGTCGATGTACGCGGATGATGTCATGGTTTTTCTCAAGCCAACGGAAAGGGACCTCCGGACGTGTGCCTCGGTCCTGGACCTGTTTGCCAACGCGTCAGTGCTCAGAATCAACTTGCGGAAAAGCCTGGCCCTGCCGATCAGATGTTCGCCGGAGGACATGGAGCTTGCTTCGGGGCTGTTGGGATGTGAGCAAGGAACGTTCCCCTGCAGATATCTGGGGTTGCCACTGTCGATAAGGAAGCAAACCGCGGAACAGTTTCAGGATATGGTGGATCAGATGGCCGCGAGGCTGCCATCTTGGAAGGCACGATCACTACCAAAGAGCAGTCGGTTGCTCCTTATTCAGTCGGTGCTACGTGCCATTCCTGTGCACTCCATGCTTGCATGGGTTTGCCAACGAAAATGATAAAGGCGATGATCAAAATCTGCAGAAGCTTTCTATGGTATGGGAAAGAAGACAGCGGAGGTGGAAAGTGCGCAGTTGCTTGGGAAACCTTATGCCGACCCAAGTGGGCAGGTGGACTCGGAGTTACGAACCTCAGGTGGATGAATATCGCACTCCAAGCGAAGTGGCTCTGGTTGCAACGCGCTGACAGGACTAGACCATGGGCAGAGTTCAAATTCTTAGTGTCGGACGAGGCAAGGGGATTGTTCCAAGCGGCGGCCAAAGTGACGGTGGGTAATGGACACACAACGCTCTTCTGGGAGGATAGATGGCTCAACGGATACAGGATGGAGGAGCTGGCACCGCTCATATATGACATGGTGTCAAAACGGACGAGGGACGTGAGAACGGTGGCAGAGGCTATACAGGATGCAACTTGGGCGCGAGATGTTGGCCCGAACATGGACGACACGGCACTACTACAGTTCCTAGAGGTGTGGCCGCAAGTACATAGCGTGGCTCTTGACCCACAGCAGCCGGATCAGCTCAAGTGGTCATGGGAGAAAGATGGTGAATTCTCGGCAAGATCAGCTTATGCGACCAATTTCGCGGCCCTTCAATGCTCACCGATGGCAACCTACACATGGGTGTCGAGGACGCCCCTGCGCTGCCGATTTTTGCATGGTTGGCTCTAAGGGATAGAGTGTGGACCTCCGATAGACTGGCAAGACGCGGACTACCACATCAAGACACATGCCCCTTCTGCAATCAAAATGATGAAACAATTAATCATCTTATGACACAATGAGTTTTTGCGAAGGAGGTCTGGACCAAGGTGGGTCAGGCAGTTGGCATGATTGGTAATCTTAGCTTTGTCTTGGATATTTTTCACCCTTTCTCCTCGATCGTGCGCATGGATATTTTCACAAACCAACTTTTTTTAGGTCAATAACAAAAAAAAGAATCAACTAAGGATTCAGTGGAAATGAATGAATCAACATGGAGTAGATGAAAGCCGGTTATACGAGATCGCGAGTGCAGTTGCTGGGCATGTATATGTAATTGTATAAGAAGAAAAGAAGTCACAGCGAACGCAAGAACCAGACACCAGCAGTACTTTCGACTATGAGAACCCACAGCAAACCAAACCCTTACATATACATACGCCGCGAAGTAAACATACCGTAGCAACAGCAACACATCTTAGTGGTCGGGTAACTGCTTTGTTCCTGCTTACTGCTACCAAAATATCAGCGCAGCCAAATTCTTTACCCAGAGTTCTTGCTAGTACTATATCGGCTATGAGATAACGTTTCTTCTGGTCACATGCCATAGAAAAATTCTCCATTCTTAAAGAAAACAACTAATCAGAGTTTGATCTGATACTACAGTGAAACAACTAATCATATGAAACTCCTCATTAGTCACTACTGGTATTTTAACTGCCTTCGCATATTACTTGATCACAGTTGATGTTAGAACACAATGGTGCAGTCGATCAAAGGGGGCATGCTGAAGAACTTGGTGCAAATGACCACTATCATTTCGACCATTGCCTTTGCTCGGTTTCAGCACTAACAAAGTAGACATCCAATTCATCACATAGTTGCACTACACAATCTCTTGGCCCTCCATGTCCTTCCTGGTGAGTGCCCATACTTCCAAATGGGCATTCAATTAC
This sequence comes from Triticum monococcum, assembly GCA_034509565.1. Classification (NCBI taxonomy): domain Eukaryota; kingdom Viridiplantae; phylum Streptophyta; class Magnoliopsida; order Poales; family Poaceae; genus Triticum; species Triticum monococcum. Next base: position 476,473,339 of record CM067846.1, read on the forward strand.
CAAGCATGCCCTCAGAACAAATGAACATGCCATTGGGGTAGCATAGAAAGGAATGACTCTGGAGCAGCTCTTCATCTTATCATTGCCCTCAAAACAAGACAAGTCTAAGAAGACATGTTGGACGGACTGACCAGCAACCATGCGGAGCCATATTCTATCATGACTAGAGGTATTGCACAGAGACATGTCAAACGCCACGCCCACGGGTAATCCATAAACATATGATAACGGATTTTCAGAATCTGTATCCCGGACTTGCAGCACAGCAGTTGTAGCATTAAGCATTTCAAAATCTCTTGCTGGTTTTAGATCAAAGATTTCAAGAAAGGTGCAAATGTTGACAATAGGAGTGCCGTCGATAAAGTTATCATCAAACACTTTCTTAACTTCTTTGCTGAAGTCGGAAAGCTCATAGGATCCATCGGCACACAGACCATCAATGTGATTAATTATCCAATGCAACTTATCTAGCACTAATTTTGAACATGTTCCAAACTCGGACAGTCTACATAAAATAGCTAACAAAGCAAACTCCAAAACTTGAACCTCCAGTTCTCTATTCAATCCAGCATAACAACATTTCATCCTTCTCACAGATGTATCCAACTTCTCGAGCAAAATATCAAGTGATGTGGGGCCAAAAGCATGAGAATCATCCAACTGAATGAACCACCATATTTCAACAATGAGCTGTACTGCATCAAGATAGTCGCATACAAAGCTCAACACCGCACTAGTTGATCCAGAAGAATTTGCAGCTAAGCTATTGACTTCTTCTTTGCATGTTCTACAATAAAGACAGTCAAAAGAAGTTGAAGTAATCACAAACAATAGCATGAAAGATTGGTTGCATGGGAAAGAACGGAATATAGTAAGTCATACCTCAGAGTACTTTGAACTTCTCCTATACTGCACGGCTTTATCATAACCCAGGCTCCTTTAACTGTTTCTAATATGATCCTTGTCGATTGCTTTATCACGACTTCATCTAAGTACTTGGTTGTTTTTCCAGTCGTTTCTACCTGTGCATGAGTTCCTCCCACAGTTTCAACACTGAAACATTCATAATCTCCACCTTCTGCAGACACTAACTTCTTTTCCCAAAACTGCATTCCAGCTTGACGATACAAATAGGATAAGAGTGAATCCTGTTCATCTTCGGCTAGTGCACATGAGATCATCCCAAATAGGGGAATTGCATGTGAAAATATAACTGTGGGTATATCCAGTTTTTTGTCTTTATCATCATAAGCAGCCGAGACAGAAACCATTAACAATGCTTTGATTCTAGGTTTATCCAAGATCAGCTCTCCATCAGATGCCATATTGATCTATGTCATAGATAATATAGCATTAAGGGATATAACAAAACTTCATAAAAAATCCAAAAGAAATGCTACTATACTCAATGTAGCAAATGAAGATATTACTCTACCTACGCATAAAGACAAGTCCGAAGTCCTTGTATGTTAAGAATAACAAAAGGCTAAAGTGAGAAAATATGGTTGGTCAGTGGAATTAATATTCAAATTCTTTTCACCACATTGTTAGCTTATGCTCATTCCTTAAACAGTTGGGCCTAAGGAGGATAAGCTGGAACTTAAATAAAGCTGATTTTAATATGTTAAAAGGTATTTGCAAACCAAGTGTGTGTGCATGGCTGCTAGGTGTTCTTTTTTGCTATTGGATCTAAAGAGAAGTGAGACTGTACCTCACATACTAAACACACCGTCTCAGGTCATAATACCCCTAAGCGTGTTTGGTTGGGGGTAATTAGAGCTAAGGAATGGGAATTGAAGGGGTACGAGACTTCAAATCTATTGTTTGGTTAGGGGGATTGGGAGTTCATAAGGGAATAGTCATGGGACTTGAGACTCCAACTTCCACCGTTATTAACAGGGGAGGGGGTGGGAGTTGGAAGGGAATTGTTTTAGTGAGTCAATCTTAACCCTTCATCATAACTTGCGTTAATTTCCCTTGTCAATTCCCACGAACCAAACACGACAATACAGTTTCTCCTCAAACTCTCACACATATTTCCATCATGCGCCAGACAGGGGATTGGGAATAAAACGACTCATCCCATGTCTAATCTCAATACAACTCCCTACACTAAACTCTCATTCCCCGTCCCAAATTTTGCCAAACACGCTGTAAAGAGAAAGGAAATTACGTGTGCCAGAAATTATTCAATGATAATGCAGTTGAGAAAGACACATAATGTTAATCTGCAAACTGCTGTCAGCATTTCTTTGAATCAGTAAGATCCCTAAACTAGTAGCGTTGTGATGCATCCTCTGTTCATCTGATTTGGCTCGCACTTCACATTGATTTGGGGCAGTTTGAGCACAGAATAATATAGGTATGTTCCTCACTGACAACCCTGCCTATTGTTTTAATAGATTGTAGGCAATGTGATATCTAGACAGACAAACCATTATGATGTGCAAAGGTGTATGAGGCTATGAGCAAGCAGCGGCGTGTTTCTCCTTACAAGTAGGTTCTGTTTTAGGCTTTTATTGAATAATAGATATGGTTTTGTGATCTATGGTCTTAATTACAAAAGCATGCTAGCATATGGAAGAATGGATATTCTATTTGTTGCTCTTACTGATTTGGCTACAAAGAGGAGATCATCTGGAGTGTATCTATCTGCTGTGCACTCAGACACTATCATTATCACCCTACTAACAGATTACCATTTATAGATGATGCTCTATCGGTGATTTTGACTTTTCAAAGGAGTTTCCCTACAAACTCAGTGATTACGTGGCATACATATGCAACTTCTGTTCTGATAGAACTATTTCTCATTTTTCTGTGAAACTACTAGGTACCCATCTTGGTTGAACTTCGTGGAATTTTGCAAAATTTGCTTACTGAGTTAGATTGCCCATATCAAGCAAGTTGCAGTAATTTATTTGAATTTTTTTTACCAATGCTCCATTCTTATAGTATACTAAGATATGCATAGACTTTTTTCACACACCTTGTGTCCGGTTTATGATATTTGTACTCCACAGAGAAATCTGCATGTCCACGCTTGATATCACCCCCCACCCTGCTGTGACGCTGAGCCACCGGTCACGTGGAAGAAGTCAAGAAGAAGGGAGTGAAAGTAGAGACTGGGAGGGGTAGGTTAGAAATGCAAGCCACTTTGATACTTAGATGAAAACATGATGGATTGTTCGCAGACTAATAATTAGCCATCAAAATGGAAGTTCCCTTTTGATGCAAACAATGGTTTAACATTTATTTCTTCATAGAAAGTTTCCTGCAGATTGCAATGCCATTGGTGCCTCTGAAGCTAATTAAATGTACATGAATTGATTTTCATGCTAATGTGAAAATGAGGCATAATCTGCTTACTTTAATGTAGCATGTAGGTCAAAAACAACATGACTCCTTGATTAGAGGATGTGTCTGTGCAAACTAGTTCCATTGCGATGTTATCATACTTCATTAATACCTACAATTAAAATGTTATCATTATACTTGCGTCTATAAATACATATGGTTTGGTCGTTATTATTTAAATCTCAAAAGTTCTTGGTTCATATCCTGCTTGTTTACTCTTGGTTTTCTTTTTTCCTTCTTCCTTGATAGATACGTGACTCTGTACTCTGTATAGAAGTTGTGTCTATATAACATATGTCTCCCTATGAAATTTAACCATGTGTTTGAATGGACAGGATCTGGTCTACTAAGATAGTATAAGATGGAACAGAAAGAATCTAATTACCAAAGCTTAAAATAATTCCATATCTTCTGCAGTTACTGCAGCCCAATCTTCAAGGGATTATTTTTCCAATGTTTGACTATATTGACATATCATTATGTTCTAATATTTTAATACGAAAATATTGGTTTTCTCTCTCTCGATCAGTAGCTGGATGTAGTGTGCAACCTATGTAATAGATATGTTATGTGCAACCTTTGTGATAGACTTGGCTATTCACGTTCCTACAACTATTACTTTTTCTCATCCAGTTGGTAGAGATACAGAAGACCTATAAAATGAGTTACCATCATGGCTTATAGTTAGTACGTGACCATATCCTCGCAAATTTTTGTTTCTTGGCCTTGATGTAAAACTGTAAAAAGTGGCGGGTCAGCCCATGGCCGGCGCAGCTAAAGAGATATTTGGAGAAAGACGACAACCCAAATAAAGAAGATACAATGTTGGAGAAATGGAACACTCTGGTGCACTCTTGAGGAAGGTTTTAAGGGAAGTCAAACAAAAGGAACTATGCTGCTCGCTGCAACAGTATCAAATATCAACCTTCTGAATGCTGAAAGACAATGTCTCTTTGACAGCAAGGGGGCCTTTGAGGGGAGGAAGCCTAATTTTTGTAGTTGTTTCCATGCTAAACTGTAAGCAACTCTCGTTGTAGAACTCAAGTCTCAGCTCCAATGATATTTTATCATCTAACGAAAGGAATCTCAGCTGGTGCGAAGCCTGCTATACTGTCTACTATGATCTTTATTTTACAAAATAAATGAGCTACCAGGACCGCTCAAACAATCTGCTAACAGTGATCACATGGCAACGCGGCCACAAATAATCTGACAGAGTGAGTCAAGCCGTGCCTTGGGAAACACGTACAATATTGTGGTCTCAAACTGTGGTTTTAGTCTTACATTGATAGCAGAAAGTCAAAAAATGGGAATACATTCTCAAATGAGGGAATATACTTCTTTCCCTCACGAAACCTAGAAAAACAAATGGTAAGAACTTATGATAAACTATGTGTAGTCTTCTAAATGTTGTAGACAAGTGTTAGATATCAGCAAACAACTGTAATGACATTATATATTTTCCGGTCTATAAAAACCTGCAGTAACTCAAATTTGTACTCGCCAAACAATGTTATAGATTTTTCTCCTTTTTGTTTTATTGACTTGCACTTTGTTGATTGTTGCCATCTCAGCTGGAGGGGTAATGCTTCATGCACCAGCCGGTTCACCCAAAAGTCCAAACTAATTGAGAAGGTTGGGCAAACCAGGTATACTTCAACAGGAGGTACCATCTTTTGTCACAGGTTTGGGCATCATCGAGTGGCCGATCCCATGCACTATCAAGCAACCAGACTTTGATGTTCACATCAGTGAGAAGCCCACATAATCAGGTGTATCTTATAGGATAGGTATTACACAGGGCTTCAAACATTTGGCTCACGAGGATAATGTATATTAATGTGATCTTCTAAAAATATATGTAAATTAAATATGCTCTTTTCCTTTCAGATTCAGTTGTCCTAAATCAAACTGTAAATATACAACACATCCTTAAAGTATTACTTGGCTAAAAAAGAAATCTACAGTTGGGGATGAGTAGACTTCATCGTTACAAATTACTTAGCAACCTGCAAATATAGATGCATTCTTTGTTATTATTTAAGGTTCATAGCTTGGAATATTCTCAAATTACATACGACTGACAGAAAATAAGAACATGGGTACACGCTACCGAACTTGAGATGGTACCTCCTTTCTAGTATATACCGAACTTGAAAGAACCACGGAAACAGAAAGAATCAGTACAGCAGCAATACTGAAAGTGAAAATATACATTTTATATAGAACATTAGCATGTAGATAAAATTGGAAGTAAGCAATGGAGAAACACCTCTTTGGCTAAATGTTTGGCTATATTGGCTGAAAAGCTCCCATGATTCTTGCCAATGGAAAACAGAACGCCATATATATCTTGATCCTGCATATAATAAATACGGTCGCAACATAGAAGAAAAGAGTCAGTTACCACAAAATTGAAGTCATAGGCTCAAAGCCTCAAATAATTATAGAGTAAGCAATATTCTATACGCTGAATGAAACTCAAATTAACATTTAGCAGGATAATTAAGGCTTTGTGTTACATTGACTACACGAATAATTCATCTAGAAAATGTTCAAGCAAAGATCAGAATAGCAAGGGAGAGCTAATTGCGAAGCATGGTGATTGTTCTGCACTAACATACCTCCGGATTTTTCTTCAGACCCGCAATGAGACCATCAAGTGCAGATTTAAACATTTGAAGTTTAGGCAGATTCACTGACCCTAGGATCTTGCGTGCTGCATTTCGAACTACGACATTGGCATCCATCAATATGCCAAGGAACTGCAAAAGCAACAGGAGGCATAAGATTACCAAATTTAGCATCTAGCATAGTTAACTACAAATAAAGAACCAATTCATACATCTAGCTTACATGAGATACATTATACTGATAATTAGTACCATGTGCATGTGCTTCTCCTGCATGCTCAAACATCCATATGTTGCCATATCAAACAGTGTCTGCAAAGTTTGCAGTCTAACTGCTTCTTTATCATCATTCATCATGTCCATCAACAAGTCCAAGGCCTTCTGTGCATATTGGTTTGAAAGCTTTGCAAGAGCTCCCACCGTTTTACATGCAATTGTTCGGACCTGTAGGGAGAACATGTAGAACAATAAACAAAAGACACGGGACGTTAAGGGGAATTATGTGGTATAAGAGAATGACCTGACCTGATAGAATTCATCTTCAACCCCATGCGCAAATATGCCAGCAGCACAGGGGAATGATAATTTAGGTGGTAGTTTTTTCCCTTTGATGCTAGAGGCACTCCCAGTGTCAGTTTTTATGATCTTCTTAGACAGCGACTGAAGCAAAACACCTTCAGATACTCTCTGCATTTTGGCAAGTGCGTTGAATGCTTCAATTCTTACTTCTGTACACATGTCCCTAGCCATGGAGCTAAGCTGAATAGAGAAGTCCAAAGGGGAAACAAAACAGTTATCATTACAGTGGTCAATGGAGTAAAACTTGCAAGTTACAAATATTAAATGCATAAGCATGATTAGATGCATCTTTCTTATTGTGTGCATCACAAACTGCATGTTTCAGTAGTAAATCTCATTTGCCATGAGTACTTTCACCTTGTCAAAAGGATTTCTGGTAATAAGAACAGAAAGGTAAATTGCCGAAAATACAGGTCTAGTAAAAAACAAGAATATCGCTCCCAGTATCAGTTATGGGCATGTCGTATAACTATTCATTCCAAACTTTAGTAGCCTGGAATTGACATATAGAAACAGAAGTATTAGGCTAAATAAAAATGTCGGTATCACATTAACATTAGACCCACACTCAGCTAGTTGATCCTACCGTTCATGAACACCAAATCCAGCGGGAAGTGCAACCATACCTGTAGGAAAACCCAGTCCATTTGGTCACCATCACCACCCAACTCCTCTCTCATGGCAAACTTCTCCGCACAAAGGCCAACCTATCCACCGAAGACAGGAGATCTCCTCAATTCCTCATATGCAACTCTCAAAAGCATGCAGTAGCACAAAAGAAAACATGCGTACCCATAAATGACAAAATCTCACCAATCGCACAGCGGCCAACCTGATACCCTCGTCCTCGTCCCTCAGCAATTTCTCCGCGCAAGCGTAGCAGCACTCCACAACCCCGCCGCCGGCATTCACCTTCTTGAGGACCGCAGCGAGGCCGCTGAGCGCCTCCGCCCGTGCCAACGGGTAGAGTCCGCTGGCCATCGAGACTAGTGCTTGGATCTCCATCTCAGGGTCAGCGCCTGAGCTACTGGATGCGTGCGGCCCCATAAACCGAGCCCGCTTGGCGACGGGCGGGCCGGGTTCGGAAGCGGCAAGACCCTCGTCCATGAGATTCACGGCCCCATAAGCTTGGAAAGAATTTTGCAAAACCCATATAAGTATATTTCTTGCAAACTAAAACTAATAATCTCTAGCAAGTTAAAATTAGAACTGCATGCTGGTCGCATATTTACTGTATGATTAAATTTTTAGGTCTTTGTAACTGTTATTCCGATATCAGCACAGAGACCTGAAAAGAAGTATCAATTTCCATATAGCTGAGAATTTAAAAATTAAATAGCAACAATGCAGCTGTATGGATTGAACTCCTCCTCAAAGTATATATGCATTTAGATTTAGTTACACATGTTCATTCCAGCTAACTTTTATCCAGATTGCTTAGGACATTGTTATCCAAACAGTTGATGGAAAGAATTTAGCATAATACTACAAAACACAGGAGCTAGCATGGAGTTTTGTAAGGGGCATATCTACGTTTTCTTCTCAACAGTAGTGGCCACCTAACTTACTTTACAAAATGGGACAAGGATAATGGAAGGATGGCCTTGTGCCCTTTATTCATGGAATGGTACTAATCAATACTCATCTGCTGCATAAGTTTCTTCATGGTTTTTTAGACTATAATCCTGACATTTTTTTGCGTTCCTAAATCCTAATCCTGTAGGGGATTGCTGTCTGCTACATGGCCTAGATGAGCATAGGCCTTGTCAACGGCATAGCCAGGATTGGCTGACGCCCCGGGCCAAAATTGAAGGGAAAAAATTCTCAAAAACTACCCCAGTTTTAAGGCATTCAAAAGCAACGCTCATTTGCAACTGATAAAAATCTGAACACATTATTTAATAGTGCTTCATCTGATAATGTAACACATAACAGAAGACAATATAAAGGATAAATAATACAATAGAGGGTACCCAATCAACGAGTTGTCCTAGTTCTTTTGTTCATCTTATCTTCCAGTAAATTGCAACACAAATTAGGAAAACAGTTTCTACTGCAACAATTAAGCAATCAAGCCATCAAGGTGTATTTTGAAGCATCAAGTTGAATGGAGCTAATTGATGCATTAACTCAGAGAACAAAATATTCAAAAGACCTGCTGTGTGCTTTGACAAAGGAAGTTAGGATTTGGGAGTGGGCAGAGGACAGAAGAGTACCTGGTTGGCTGAACGGTGGCGGGAGGCCGGAGGCGGGGCGAGGTCGCCGGACGGCCGGATGGTGACGGGAGGCCGGAGGCGGGGCGTCGCTGGACGAGAGGCCGGGCGAGGTCGCGCACGAGCAGCGGAGTGCAGCAGGTGAAGCCGTGCGAGCGGGGTCGCCGCCTCGCCGGACGAGCAGATGAACTGGACGGGGTTAGACGGAGCGCCGGATTTGACGAGCGGCGGCCGGTGGCTCGCTGCCTGGCTCGATGCGTAGGGTTCCTCTCTCGTCTCTGCCTCTCTGGGTTTTTTTCTTTTTTTTGAAACACTTTTTTTTTTGAAGACACGTCTCTACCTCTCTGGTGAACATCTCGAGAGGGTTGCGGCAGAGGACAAGACGCCCGCGAACTGCGGAGAGGGAGGAGATGGCCGCGACGCAGGAGGCGCGGGCGGGGAGCGGGCGCGGCGCAAGACGGCAGGAGATAGCGAGAGGACGGAGTAGGGATGGCTTCCGCAAATCAGCCGTGCGCTGGCTTCCGGCTCCTCATGCAGAAGCAGAACTACGGGTGTTTTTCTGGGGGGAGGGGGGGGGGGGGTTGTAGAAGCCGGAGCCGCACCAAAGGGCCTTTTCATGGGCCGGCTCCACACAGCAATGGCTCAGAAGCCGCAGCTGCTATTTCGGGCTGGAGCTCCTCGCAGCCGGCTCCAACCTGGCCTTTTACTGTTTTACCCTCCCGCAAATCTCCACAATACAACAATAATGCCACAAAACAGTTCGCCCATTGTTTCCTTCGTCGTCCCGAGCCGCCCCTCAGCCAAGGGTTCCTTTGACCCGGCCACCACCCGCACGATCTCCGGCCATCGAAGTTCTCTCCCTCCTTTAGCGGTGGATCGTGTTGAATATATGAGCAAATTACTACGAGATTTAGTTCGAATAAACAGTAAATAAATCGTGACGATAATAACAGGGAATGAACTGATCATGCGGACTAGCAAAGTAGATGAATAGATCGAATCTAAGGCACAAACTAGAAATAAGAATTCTAGTAGGATCTCAAACAAGGAGGACAAAATCACATACAGTGTTGCAGGAGCGGGACAGCCTGCATTGATGTTCGCCCATATCGTTGATGAAGAGGTTGCTGAGATCGGGGAAGAAATTGTCGTCGGAGCATGGTTCTTTATACCTGTTTGTGCCACTTAGTGATTTTTACCTAATTAATGCATGTGATGCTTTTGACCCGTTTGTGGTCGATGGTATGTTTTCAGCTGACAACTTTGGGTAAGTTGTATTAAAAATATGTAAGTTATTGCATAATCTGGAAAACAAAAATTTGGTGCAACATCTCGGCATCGCTCACCTACATACATCTTGTATTTCATGCATGGACATCACAACATGTATGGTAACCGAATCACCATTTCAACACGTATATTATTAAGGAAATTTGGCATTGTCTAGGGTTTCAGATAGCCGCTTTGTTTGTTGTCTCCGCTAGCTTATTTCTGGTCTCCTCAATCTCCTATTTTTGGCTTTGGTGATGAGTGCATATGATTGCTCTTTTTTCCTCTTCAAGAGGTCAACTACATCTTGGAGGGCTTTCTGCCTTTAGCAGGGCCACGAGAACATGAACACTTGTCGAATCCGATAGGCTTTGATCTAATCTGACATCATTTGAAAATTGCCACGTAGACAGATCTTAAATTTGATCTTGGGTCAACCATACTATCTTCCTAGCATGAACTGCATCTTGACATGAAAATTTTACAACAATGAACTATGGAAGACAGTCTAACTTTTACATGGTAAATAAAGAGCGCGAATCATAAAAGACAGACTAACTTTTACATGGTAAATGAAGAGCACATGCATTTTTTTATGCCACATATGAGTTCTAGAAGTCAACTAAGCAGTTCATACAAGTCATACAATTTTAGTTTGGTGCAAACCATACAAGTCACCTGTGGTTTGATTAGAATTTGAGCTATCAGTTTATTGTGTTTCTTTCTTCATGCGATGTGCATTTTTGAAATAATAATGCTTCAAATAATGTATCTTTATATAGATTTATTGTTCCATTCTATATCAACGCATGGACATTCAACAACTATTTAATAATTGGCAAATCTATAATACATAAATAGTTGATCCCCACTAACTCTAACTTTCTCAACATACAACCCTTCATATCACCAAATTTGCCACGTCATCATCCACTACAACTATTTTTTAGCACATGCATACACAAATTTATTTATTTTTTTCATCTCCAATGGTCTAGTGTACATGCATACTCTTTGTTCACACACAATTGCTTTTGCAATAATAGCTTTTGATTTGTGTCATTTCATTCCTATAAATTTTATCCAAAATTAATCTTTAAAATCTCGCAGCAATGTGCGGGGAAATCACCTAGTTGAACTAGTGCCCCAGACTCGCAAACGAGCAATGGAACTACTGCGTGACAAACTCTACTGCGCCACTGAATTACAAATAGGGAGCATAAAAGACATTCAAGCCTCAAGAACATCATCAGCCTGGTGAAATTTTAACAATTCAATATGGCTGACGTGCAATGTATTCACTATTTTTTATGAGTATGCATTGATCAATAGTTGACACTAGCAATTTAAGAAAAAACTCTAATAATTGCCCTTGACACCACTGAGTTCTTATTGCACACAAAATCTGATCTTACGGATGTAATCTCCAAAACGCAACACTAATTCATTAATCCATTGAATATTGTTAGAAAATATTTACCCCAACAACTCATCGCAGCCAATTTTCACATGCATGGTCGCACCATATTTACTACTACTCCATTCAACCTATACTCTAATCGCACATTAACTTCAGAATGGGCCCACTTCTTGAATATGCTCTCACATGTATGGCCAATATATGTTTGGGAAACACTTATAATCAGTAGTCTGATTGGAAGCAAATCGCCAGACATATCAACTGCCATTGATTCTTTTAAATCTCACGGTGAAGATACCGCTTAAAAAATGGCAAACTGCCTGCACAGGCCACGTAACCCACCCCTAATTTCTCGCCTGAATCCCTTCTCTCACGTCTCACCTGGCACGCAACGCCACTCAGCTCACGGAAAAGAATTCTATGAGACCAGGTCTCACGCGAGACCCATTATGATGGTTGACACGTGGCATTCACAAATCACAAAGCATCCCCCACCCCCACTTAAAATCAGGGGGGAGAGAGATTAGATGCTTTGTGATTTGTGAATGCCACGTGTCATCCATCAGGACGGGTCCCACCTGCTAACCGTGAGACCTGGTCTCATATAATTTTTCCCCCTCAGCTCACCGTCAACCGCATCGCCCCTCCATATTCGACCGCGCATCGCCCCCGAGCTCGCCGCACATCGTCACCTCCTCGTCGATGACCACAACTACCCCATCGTCCAGATCCGTTACTTTGTTCTCCCCACACCATCTTACCCCGAGGGGACAACGCAGGTGCGCCATCTAGTCCTGGCCATGGGCCGCCCGGCCCGACGCTGCTCCCGGGCCGGGCCTAGGCCTAGGTTTTGAGCCCGAAGACTAGGTCGGGCCGGGCCTGGGCCTGCTGTTTATGCCATTTACTGAAGAGGCCCGGCCCGAGGCCCGACATTTTTTTTGCTATGATGGGCTGGGCTCGGGCCTGAAAACTAGGCCTGACGGCCGAGCCGGGCCAGGCTCGGGCCTGAGTTTTCTACCTCGGGCTTGGTCAGGCCCGGCCCGAAGCCCGGCCCGGCCCGGAGGATGGCCAGGTCTAGCGCCATCTGTTAGAATTGTGTCGAATATTATTGTACAAGTTCGGTTACAGTTGGACTTGGAGTCGTACGGTGTGTAGACAGAGTAGGAGTCGTGTCCAAGTAGGACACTTGATCCTAGGCCTCTCATATATAGCGGGGGTAGACACACGATGTAACCTATGCCAACATAATAGCACGGGCACGAGGGGGAGCCGGCGGCGTGTGTCGGTGCCCGGGCGGCCGGGGTGCGGTATTGTGACGGTATCATGGGGAGGAGCGCCCGTAGTCATGCCCCGGGGATGTAGCCATGATGGTGAACCTCGTTAACAAATCTCGGTGTCGTGCTTTGTGTGATTGCTTGGTCCTCGGTAGATCGACGGAAAGCCTCGGATTTATTCTAACAAGTGGTATCATGAGCAAGGTTCGAAGAGGCCGTGGAAATTGATCTAGAGAAGCTGCGGCGGAGATCGGAAGTTGATTGTGTGGCTGAGAGATCGAAAGTTGCGGCCATAGACGGATAGCGATTGGTTTGATCGGGATCGGCGACATGATGCGATCTGCGCGGACGAAGGGCAATCGGAGAAGCACGCAGCGGCAGGAGTCCTGCGCCTCGGAGCGACGGCACTTCGCTAGCGCAGGCGCGTGGCCGGGCGGCAGCATGGTTTTGGTCAAGCCAGACCGAGCAGGCAGCGCAGAAGGTGGGCCAGCAGCCGAGGCGGCAACACTTCAGCGGCGGATTGATTCGTGACGGGGGTAACGCGTACATGCAGAACGCTAGGGCAGGCGGCCCTGGCTGTGTACTGCGCGAGGTGCGCGTCCAGGTGGATCAAAGCTCACAGGAGGCTGCGGTGCTGGTCGTGACGTAGAACGCCATGTGAGATTTGTTTGGTAAAAAAAAGCACGATGTCTACACAATGATACGAGCGTGCGTGTGTGTCATGTCCTTGGGCTGGAGACGCTTCTCTTTGCTGCTACAGGGTACATGAGATGCACTAGCAAATAGTGATGAGGGAAATAATTGTGCAAAGAATTCTTCGGGTCAGGTTTGCATGGAAGTTTTTTCTGTCAGGATTGCTGAGAGGGCTCGGAGATTATATGAAGTGGAGGACTGTGTCGTGCGGGATCATGCAAACACAGGGCGTCAATCAATGCACAGATGTGCGGGGCGGAGACGACGCAGGGTGGAGCATGGTTGCAGTCGAACATACATGGCTGGGTCGGACTGGACTGTCTGACGGATCGACGGGGATGTCGGTCAAAGTAGAAGACGGCGGTGATTTCAGCGACGACGACATAGGAGCGTGATGCTGATGGTGGCCGACTTCTGGGGCGTGGAAACACGTGGTGCAGGCCTGAGGGCTTGTGCGGCTTCGACAGACTATGTCGCGGGGTTGATTCAAGACGGTGCACATGAGAGCTTGAAGTCAATAGGGTGCGGGAGGGTGGCACGTACAACCACCATGGAGTCATGTTGAAGGTGGAGTTGGAGTTTGATGGATGACTTCACTCTGAGCTGATGGAGGGGCTACGGCGTAAGAATTCGGAGAGTCGAAGCCTATTTCAGCGGGATAGCGAGAGACACGTGGATCGGACTGGGTACCAGTGGTCTGATGGAGGCGTGATACTCGGCATCGGTCGGTGATGATCGATGGTTCTCTGCAGTGGGAGTTGAGATAGTGGGGGCTAGCTACCCGGGAGACTCGACCAGGACAGCAGAGGCTCGACGCGATGATAGCGGCAAGGCGTGCGGTAAGCACGGGACACAGCGACAGGCCAGGGCACCGGTGGTCAGATATGTTGTTAGACAAAGTGTGCAGGGGTGCTGAAGCAGTGTTGACGAGTACCAGATTCAAGTTGGTGACTGGGTCTGTCGGTGCTAGTTGATGGACAGGAGTTGACCATAGAGAGTCTGAGAAAGTGGCGGAAAGTCTGAAATTGTCGAAAGCTGGGAGAGTACATGGCCGTATATTCTGCGGTGTTCAGTGCACATGGCAAAGTGCAGATGACAAGTACAGAAGGAGGCGGAGTGCTATAGCTATGGGACATGTCAGAGACTGTCCGGAAAAAAGGGTGAGACAACTGCGAATTTGACTCAGGGTGACACAAGGCGACGGTGAAATTCCTTCAAGTTTCAGACAGACGGTCAACAAAGAGCGGTGATGTTGAGTTCATGTAACTCTTATATGTGGCGTCCAATATGTGAGTTGTTCACTTTCATGCAGACAATGGTCGGTGTGTGATGGTGTTGAGAGGATACTCCGGAAGTTGGGAGCACAAAGTAGAGTATTGAGGAACTTAATTTTGCTCGAGTATTGACTGTGGGGAAGACGAGAAGGGACTACAGTTGCAGGTGGAGTCATGTGGAGTCTGGGAGTAGCAGCGGTGCTCATGGCGTATCTCAAGTCCAATGTACATGAAGGTTTGACGCACGGATGAATCCAAGATGATGGAGAATATTCGCCAATGTGGAGTTTGTTAGAATTGTGTCGAATATTATTGTACAAGGTAGGTTACAGTTGGACTTGGTTTTGTACTGTGTGTAGACAGGGTAGGAGTTATGTCCTAATAGGACACATGTATCCTAGAACTCTCATATATATCAGGGGTAGACACACGATGTAACCTATGCCAATATAATAGCACGGGCACGCGGGGGAGCCGGCGGCGTGTGCCGGCGCCCGGACGGCCGGGGTGCGGTATTGTGACGGTGTCACGGGGAGGAGCGCCCGTAGTCAAGCCCCGGGGATGTAGCCATATCGGTGAACCTCGTTAACAAATCTCGGTGTCGTGCTTGTGTGATTGCTTGGTCCTCAGTAGATTGACAATGGCCTCGGATTTATTCTAACACCATCCCACCATCAGGGGCTCGATCGCCCCATCTCTCTTCTATGGTTGGTGCTTCGCTAGGTCACCCTACGGCTAAATCAGTTGTCGGAGTAGCACGGGCCAGCCGGAGAACCTGCAGTAGCCTCCGACATCCTCCTCACCCCCATTTGAAGTGCCCAATCATATAATCAATTGGAAGGCATTTTGTACTGAGGTAACTAAAGGTTACTACATGAACATCTGGAAATAGTTTCGATGTGGTATGTTCTTTCCTAGAAATTGAACAACGTTCCTACATCTCAGATTCATATAGTGGTGAAATTTGTTCCAGGTAATAAGCAGTGACAATATGTGAAACATGGCTTCTAAGATAATATTTCTGTGGTAATATGAAGTCATCCTATGCACGAAAACTGGGCAGAGGTTACTAAAACTTATATCGTGTTTTCTGTAGGGAGGTTAGTTTGTACCTTTTGTCTGTGTTCATGAGATTACTAAAATAAACAATCCAAAAAAAGAGATTACTGCCATGAATTGGTTATCCTGATTGGGTCCATTTGGTTGCTGTCGAAAATGGGCTACTTGTAGGAAAAAATAGACAATTCTGAGTCTTCATTAACATATAAAACCTGATGCTGCTTCTTCTACGCATAATATCTGATGACATGTCCTTCAAAAACTTCATCAGTTTAGCTTTATTATTCACCAATCCTTAATGATGTCCCCCAACCCAAGTACAGATTTCCAGGTACAGTTTTTCCGAATATAAGAAAAATGACATAGCTACATCTGCTTTCTTGGGTTGTTGCTTCATGCTCTGGCAGTAATATTGTAATTTTCATCGTGTACGCTACTATCATACTATGTCGAAATTTTGACATAGCTATGTCTGCTATCTTGGGCTCTGATATTGTACCCAACATGTTTCTGAGTTTAAGTTATCTTGCATCAATATTTCCATCCTATTCTCTATTTTATTCCTTATCCAATTTTTAGTAGACAAGTGCTTACAGCTTATTCTTGCGTATATTGTCCTGCTACAATAATCGTTTTTACTAGTTTTTTTACATGCTTCCTATATATGAAGCATCCAAAGTGTACTACAATTTTTTTCGTTTTTTACATGCTTATCTATATATGAAAGATTGGTTGCATGGGAAAGAACGGAATATAGTAAGTCATACCTTAGAGTACTTTGAACTTCTCCTATACTGCACGGCTTTATCATAACCCAGGCTCCTTTAACTGTTTCTAATATGATCCTTGTCGATTGCTTTATCACGACTTCATCTAAGTACTTGGTTGTTTTTTTAGTCGTTTCTACCTGTGCATGAGTTCCACAGTTTCAACACTGAAACATTCATAATCTCCACCTTCTGCAGACACTAACTTATTTTCCCAAAAATGCATTCCAGCTTGACGATACAAATAGGATAAGAGTGAATCTTGTTCATCTTCGGCTAGTGCACACGAGATCATCCCAAATAGGGGAATTGCATGCGAAAATATAACTATGGGTATATCCATTTTTTGTCTTTATCATCATAAGCAGCCGAGACAGAAACCATTAACAATGCTTTGATTCTAGGTTTATCCAGGATCATCTCTCCATCAGATGCCATATTGATCTATGTCATAGATAATATAGCATTAAGGGATATAACAAAACTTCATAAAAAATCCAAAAGAAATGCTACTATACTCAATGTAGCAAATGAAGATATTACTCTACCTACGCATAAAAACAAGTCTAAAGTCCCTGTATGTTAAGAATAACAAAAAGCTAAAGTGAGAAAATATGGTTGGTCAGTGGAATTAATATTCAAATTCTTTTCACCACATTGTTTGCTTATGCTCATTCCTCAAACAGTTGGGCC
Organism: Triticum monococcum; assembly: GCA_034509565.1. Lineage (NCBI taxonomy): Eukaryota > Viridiplantae > Streptophyta > Magnoliopsida > Poales > Poaceae > Triticum > Triticum monococcum. The sequence continues at coordinate 476,490,570 of CM067846.1, forward strand.
TAAGGAGGATAAGATGGAACTTAAATAAAACTGATTTTAATATGTTAAAAGTTATTTGCAAACCAAGTGTGTGTGCATGGCATGCTGCTAGGTGTTCTTTTTTGTTATTGGATCTAAAGAGAAGTGAGATTGTACCTCACATACTAAACACACCATCTCAGGTCATAATACCCCGAAGCGTGTTTGGTTGGGGGTAATTAGAGCTAAGGAATGAGAATTGAAGGGGTACGAGACTTCAAATCTATTGTTTGGTTAGGGGGGTTGGGAGTTCATAAGGGAATAGTCATGGGACTTGAGACTCCAACTTCCACCGTTTATTAACATGGGAGGGGTGGGAGTTGGAAGGGAATTGTTTTAGTGAGTCAACCTTAACCCTTCATCATAACTTGTGTTAATTTTCCTTGTCAATTCCCACGAACCAAACACGAGAATACAGTTTCTCCTCAAACTCTCACACATAATTTCCATCATGCGCCAAACAGGGGATTAGGGATATTACTATCAGTTGAGACCCGCCCAGGAGGGGTCGGGTCAGCCCCAATGGCGGGTTACGCAAGAAGCCTAGTAAACATTCAAGATTGTAGTTTATTAAGTTTTATAGAAGGCCCAAAGGCCTGAAGGTGGTTTACGGCCTGAAATTATGAACCGCCATATGTAAGGAAAGACTTGTAAAGAAAGGCATGTAAAGGAAGTCACCGAGCCGGACACGATTATGAGCCGGCCGGGACTCTGTAGGCCACCAGGCGTCAACCCATGTATATAAGGGGACGACCCGGTGGCGGCTGAGGGCAAGAAACAACAAATCGATAACCAAGCTGGCGAGTTGAGCCTCTTGGAGATCGAAACCCTAGCAATACCAAACCCAACTAGACGTAGGCTTTTACCTTCATCGTAAGGGGCCGAACTAGCATAAAAACTCTCTCGTGTCCTTTGTCCCGATGAACCCCTTTAAGCTTCCTAGTGCAATGGCCCTACGACTAAGTCCTTGCTCTAGGACATCTGCCGTGACAATTCCATGACAGTTGGCGCCCACCGTGGGGCCAGCACACGGTGGATTTGAGTTCTTGAAGGGCAGCTTCAAAGGGCTCAAGGGATACGCTGTGGGCCGGATGACCAAGAGTTGTCGCGGCAAGCTCTACATCGATGACGAAGGCTGGGGCCCCGAGGCCGGCTCAATCGAGTACGGGTACCGGGCCCCCTTCGGCGGAATTCACGTTTTCATCGGCCGGATCGGCGAGTCGGGCCCTGAGCTGGACGTCCACACCAACCTCACCGAAACGGCTCAGCGTGCAAGGACCACCCGTGTTCACTGTCGTGAAGCATGCCTTCGTAGGCTACATCCACGGCGGTGAATACTCTGAAGGATCGGTGGAGGGCAGTGAGACGGCCGTCTGTTCTGACACTGCATCATCAACGGGCGAGACGGACTCTTTGTACCAGCTACAAGACGGCATGCTCAGGGGCTGTTCAGATGGCAACAGTATTCCGGACCCCCTTGAGCCGCCGAATTGGGCCGGCGCCTTCATGGCAGGGACACAGCCTCGACAGAACTCTACTGCAGCGGCAGCAACAGCTACCGGGTCGGCTGCAGCCGGGTCAGGAGACCCCGCGCGCCCCCCGGCTCAGATTCTAATGGACCTCACGGATAAGCTGACAACTCTGTTAACCGCCGTGGTAGAGCCGGTGGATAAAGCCCAACACGACACAGAGGTGGCACACGTGCGTGAGGAGATGGTGCAAGCTAAGGAAAATCTAGCCGCAGAGGAAACCCGGATGGCAGCAGAACGAGCGGCTTTGGATGCTCGTGCTCAACAACTTCAAGCGGAGACTTTCCAGCTCTCGGTGGACCTTAACGCATCAAACGAGGTCATGAGGAGGAGGCATCAGAAAACTCAATCACGTCTGCCTCTAACGCTTGATCCGAGGAACCTGTTCCATACACCCGGGGCCGGGGGGAGCAACCCGCCGGAGGCAAACTGGATCACGACACCCGGCGCACCGGTTCAGCCACGTGCCATGAAGCCACCACGTATAATTACCTCTCCACCTCATTATGTGCCAACACCGCTAGGTCACTTCTCCAACCCTTTGGAAAACCTCATCGCAGTGTCGGCTCATTTGGTGGCTCTCCCAATGGAAGGCGGCTCGCCAGCAGCAATTGAAACACAAAGGGTAAGAGAACTTCAAACGGCTCTGGCGCAGCAGGATGCGTACTCCTACAGTCGAGACATGATCCACTCAACTCCTCGCCCAAGCCGGGGCCCGAGTTACAGTATGCATATGGAGTCCGCAGATATGTCAAGCAATGCTCAACGCCACAACCGGCCATACAGGCATGAGCCGGTGCGGGCTGGAGCCCTTAACTTGGCGGATCAGGAGAGGATTCGTCAAGAGGCGGAACGAGCAGCTCAAATGGAAGCAGATCAGGCGGCTCATCAAACCTTTCTGGCTTATCCATCAAACCTTGGTTGAGGCAGGAGTGGCCACAAGAACCGGAGGCGTGCCTTGCTTGGTGCCGGCCATACGCAATGAGCGTTTGCCAAAGGACTTCAAGGGGCCTCGTAAAGTGCCTAATTACACGGCTGACCTCCAGCCGGGGGCTTGGATTGAGAGTTACGAGATGACTATGGAATTATTGAAGGTCAGCGATGCTGCAATGGCCAAGTATTTCACCATGATGTTAGATGGAACAGCTCGTACTTGGTTAAAGGGATTGCCACCCAATTCTATCGGCTCATGGGCGGAGTTGAAAGCCCAGTTCATCCAGAACTTTAAGTACACGTGTAAGCAACCTATGTCGATTGTGGACCTGACCAGTTGCAAGAAAGAGGATGGTGAATCCACAACCCATTGGGTGCGCCAGGTCAAGGAGATAATACATTCATCTGATAAGATGGATGCCGGCTCAGCGGTTTTAATGTTGGAGAAAAATTGCCGTTTTGAACCTCTGAAGCAGAAGCTGGGGTGGCTCAAGCGTGACTGTAATGACATGGGAATGTTGATGGCGGCTCTTGTCAAGTATGCTGATTCTGATACTACCAAGGACCTGGTGTTTGACGAAGAAAAGGCAACGAAGGGAAAGAAGAACGGCAACGGCAAGGGTCACCAACATAACCCGGCAAATCAGGGAGGTAATAAATGTAAGGCTGATGAGTTTGTTGCTAATAGTAATGCACAGGGTGGTAATCAACGGTGCAAGGGCAGACAGCCCCCTCGGTCGGGCGGGTCAGGTCCCACCCTTGAGCAGTTGTTAAATGAACCTTGTCCAAAGCAGGGCACCCGGGAGAAGCCAGTCACCCACCTGTGGAAAGATTGTACGATCATGAAGGCGTTTAAAAATTCAAACACGTTTGATGGAGGTCACGACCCAGGTGGCGGTTCAGGAGGAGGCGGTTTTCACGGCCCGGACGCCGGTTCAGGCGGAGGAGGTTTTCGCGGTCAAGGTTATCCTGGTCACTAAGGAGGATATAATCAGCAACCCGGCCCAGGTAATCAATAACAGCAATCCGGTTATCAAAGCAACCCAAAGCAGCTGAGTAGTGGGCAATACCATGTTTTTACCACCAGTTTATGTAAGAGGGACCAGAAGCTTCACAAGAGGGCCGTCAATGCCGTTGAGCCGGCGATTCCACGTTATCTACGTTGGTCCGAGCAGCCTATTGTGTGGAGCAGAGAGGATCACCCACTCCGGGTTGATAATCCAGGTCACTTGGCTTTGGTAGTGGCACCTTAGGTTGGTGGATACAAGTTTACTAAGGTACCCATGGATGGAGGCAGCAGCATCAACATCCTCTATTATGAGACATTTCGTCGGATGGGATTGACTGATAAAAATCTTAAACAATCCAACACTATTTTTCACGGTGTGGTACCTGGTAAGTCGACATACCCAGTTGGTAAGATTGAGCTGGAAGTAGCCTTTGGGGATGAGTATGACTCCAGAGCAGAAAAATTAACCTTTGAGGTGGTTAAGATCAAGAGCCCATATCATGCTCTGTTTGGGCGGCCGGCTTATGCCAAGTTCATGGCTCGGCCGTGTTACGTGTATTTACAACTCAAGATGATGGGTCATAAGGGCACCATTACAGTACATGGGAGCCGGAAGATAGCCTTGGAGTGTGAAGAAGGTGATGCTGCCTGTGTTGAATCTGTTTGTGCAACAGAGGAGTTAAATTTTTACAAGGATCATGTTGACCCGGCAGACATGACGTCATTAAAGAAACCAACAACAGAGCATGAGCCGGTGTTGAAATTCAAATCAGCTGATGACACTAAGATGGTTGACTTTGTGCCTGGCGACTCATCCAAACAGTTCATCATCAACGCAAACTTGGATCCAAAATAGGAAAGCGCGCTCATCGAGTTCATCCGTGAGAACCGGGACATCTTTGCATGGCAACCTTCAGACATGCCGGGTGTCCCGAGGGAACTCGCTGAGCACACTCTTAATATTGGTCCAAAGTTCAAACCTGTTAGACAGTTTCTCCGACAGTTTAATGAAGAAAGGCGCAAGGCCATTGGAGAAGAGGTGGCCCGGCTCTTGGCGTCCGGGGTCATCGTAGAGGTCTTTCACCCAGAGTGGTTAGCTAACCCGGTGCTCGTGCTAAAAAAGAATGGCACCTGGCGTATGTGTGTAGTTTACACCAATCTGAACAAAGCTTGTCCGGCTGATCCTTTTGCTCTCCCCCGTATTGATCAGATCGTTGATGCTACGGCGGGTTGTGCATGTTTGAGTTTCTTGGATGCTTATTCCGGTTATCATCAGATTAAGATGGCGGTCAAGGATCAGGAGAAGACAACTTTTATTACTCCTTTTGGAGCTTTTTGCTATGTGTCTATGCCCTTTGGGCTTAAGAGTGCCCAGGCGACTTACCGGCGGTGTGTGTGCAGAATTGTCTTCACGATCAAATTGGGCGCAATGTTCATGCTTACGTGGATGATATAGTGGTAAAATCCAGGAAGGAGGAAACCTTGGTCACAGATCTGAAAGAGACTTTCGATAATCTCCGGATCTACAAAATGATGCTTAACCCGGCCAAGTGTGTTTTTGGAGTCCCAACTGGCAAACTCTTGGGTTTTCTGGTGTCCAACCGAGGTATTGAAGCTAACCCGGAGAAAATCAAAGCAATTACGTCTTTAGCCAAACCAACGTGCATCAATGACGTTCAGCGGCTGGCGGGTCGTGTTGCGGCCTTGAGCCGGTTCATAAGCCGCTTAGGGAAGAAGGCAATGCCTTTGTATTAGATGATGAAGAAAACATATGCTTTTATTTGGAGTGATGCTGCAAATACTGCTTTTGAGGATCTGAAGGCACAGCTTGCTGAGCCGCCAGTTCTTGCTGCTCCAGTTGAAAAAGAGCCGCTGTTATTATATGTGGCCGCCAACTCACGGGCTGTTAGTGTGGCTATTGTGGTGGAGCGCAAGGAGGCTGGCAAGGAACATCCGGTTCAACGGCCGGTTTACTACGTCAGTGAGGTGTTGATTGAATCCAAGCAACGATATCTGCATTGGCAGAAACTTGTATATGGGGTATTCATGGCAAGCCGGAAGCTTAAACATTATTTCCAGGGTCACCCGATCACTGTGGTTAGCTTTGCTCCTTTGGGAGACACCATTCAAAACAGAGAAGCCACTGGGCAAGTCGCCAAGTGGGCAATTGAGCTTGGGTCTCATGGGTTGAAGCATGTGCCACGTACTGCGATCAAATCTCAAGCACTGGTTGATTTCATCAATGACTGGACAGAGATGCAGATGCCAGAAGAGAAACCAGACAACACATATTGGACTATTCATTTTGATGGGTCCAGACAGTTGGAAGGCTCGGGGGCTGGAGTTGTGTTAACTTCTCCGCGAGGTGACAAATTTTGTTATGTGTTACGGTTGATGTTTCCTTGCACTAACAACGCAGCAGAGTATGAAGCCTTACTCCATGGTCTTCGAGTAGCGAAAGAGATGAGTCTAAGCCGGGTCAGATGTCTTGGCGACTCAGATCTAGTGGCTCAACAGGTATCTGGCAAGTGGGATTCCAAGGACCCTCTCATGGCGGCTTATCGTCGGGAGGTTGATGCCGTTGTAGGACATTTTAAAGGTTATTAGGTGGAGCACATTAACCGTCGAAAGAACGAAGCGGCTGATGCCTTAAGCCGGTTGGGGTCTCAGCGTAAGCCGGTGCCACTGATACGTCTCCAACGTATCTATAATTTTTGATTGCTCCATGCTACTTTATCTACTGTTTTGGACTATATTGGGCTTTATTGTCCACTTTTATATTTTTTTGGGACTAACCTATTAACCGGAGGCCCAGCCCAGAATTGCTGGTTTTTTTGCCTATTTCAGTATTTCAAGGAAACAAAATATCAAACGGAGTCCAAACGGAATGAAACCTTCGGGAACGTGATCTTCTCACCGAACGTGATCCAGGAGACTTGGACCCTACTCTAAGAAGTTTCCAGGGAGGTCACGAGGGTGGAGGGCGCCCCCCTGGGCGCGCCCCCCTGCCTCATGGGCCCCTCGGAGCTCCACCGACGTGCTTCTTCCGCCTATATATCTCCATATACCCTAAAAACATCCGTGAGCATAATAGATCGAGAGTTCCGCCGCCAGAAGCCTCCGTAGCCACCGAAAACCAATCTAGACCCGTTCCGGCACCCTGCCGGAGGGGGAAATCCTTCTCCGGTGGCCATATTCATCATCCCGGTGCTCTCCATGACGAGGAGGGAGTAGTTCTCCCTCGGGGCTGAGGGTATGTACCAGTAGCTATGTGTTTGATCTCTCTCTCTCTCTCTCTCTCGTGTTCTTGAGATGATACGATCTTGATGTATCGCGAGCTTTGCTATTATAGTTGGATCTTATGTTTCTCCTCCCCCTCTTCTCTCTTGTAATGAATTGAGTTTTCCCCTTGAAGTAATCTTATCGGATTGAGTCTTTAAAGACTTGAGAACACTTGATGTATGTCTTGCCGTGGATATCTGTGGTGACAATGGGATACCACGTGCCACTTGATGTATGTTTTGGTGACCAACTTGCGGGTTTCGTGACATTGGGAACCTATGCATAGGGGTTGGCACACGTTTTCGTCATGATTCTCCGGGAGAACTTTGGGGCACTCTTTGAGGTCCTTTGTGTTGGATGAATAGTTGAATCTGAGATTGTGTGACACATATCGTATAATCATACCCACGGATACTTGAGGTGACATTGGAGTATCTAGGTGACATTAGGGTTTTGATTGATTTGTGTCTTAAGGTGTTATTCTAGTACGAACTCTAGGGCTGTTTGTGACACCTATAGGAATAGCCCAACGGATTGATTGGAAAGAATAACTTTGAGGTGGTTTCGTACCCTACCATAATCTCTTCGTTCGTTCTCCGCTATTAGTGACTTTGGAGTGACTCTTTGTTGCATGTTGAGGGATAGTTATGTGATCCAATTATGTTAGTATTGTTGAGGGAACTTACACTAGTGAAAGTATGAACCATAGGCCTTATTTCCTATCATTGCAATACCGTTTACGCTCACTTTTACCATTAGTTACCTTGCTGTTTTTATAATTTCAGATTACAAATACCTTTATCTACCATCCATATTGCACTTGTATCACCATCTCTTCGCCGAACTAGTGCACCTATACAATTTACCATTGTATTGGGTGTGTTGGGGACACAAGAGACTCTTTGTTATTTGGTTGCAGGGTTGCTTGAGAGAGACCATCTTCATCCTACGCCTCCTACGGACTGATAAACCTTAGGTCATCCACTTGAGGGAAATTTGCTACTGTCCTACAAACCTCTGCACTTGGAGGCCCAGCAACGTCTACAAGAAGAAGGTTGTGTAGTAGACATCAGCCACCTAACACCTTTTTGGATGTTTTGCATAACCCCTCTGTCAAGTTGCCCACAGAAGAAGATTTAGCTGTTCCTGACCCGGAGGCGTAGTTGTTGGCGGCTCTTCATGTCATCCCAGATTGGACAGTACCGTTTTTGGCTTACATGACCCGGGGAGAGTTGCCAGCTGATGAGACTCTGGCTCAACAGATAACCCGGCGGTCTAAGTCAATGTTGATTTCAGATGGAGAATTATACCATCGCAGTGTCTCTGGAGCGTATCAGCGGTGCGTTTCCCCCGAAGAAGGTCAATAAATACTTCGTGAGATCCATGAAGGCGATTGTGGTCATCACGCCAGGTCAAAATCTCTGGTGGCCAAGGCTTTTCGTCACGGCTTTTACTGGTTGACGGCTCACGCTGATGCAGAAGATCTGGTCAGTAGATGTGATGGATGTCAAAAGTTTGCACGACGGGCGCATGTGCCGGCTCAGGAGCTCCGAATGATCCCAATCACTTGGCCGTTTGCCGTATGGGGGCTTGACATGGTGGAGCCTTTCAAAAGGTCCAAGGATAAAAAGACACATCTCTTGGTGGCAGTTGATAAATTCACTAAGTGGATTGAGGCGGAGCCAGTGAGTAAGTGTGACGCGGCCACGGCGGTTCAGTTCATGAAAAAGGTGATTTTCCGTTTTGGTTTTCCACACAGCATTATCACTGACAATGGCACTAATCTATCCTAAGGGGCTATGGAGGAGTTTTGTCAACGTGAACACATCCGGCTCGATGTTTTTTCTGTAGCTCATCCTCAATCCAATGGTCAAGCTGAGAGAGCCAATCAAGAAATTTTGAAAGGTATAAGACCCCGGCTTATGGTTCCCTTACAGCGAACACCGGGTTGTTGGGTAGAGGAATTACCCTCGGTGTTATGGAGTATCAACACCACACCTAACAGGTCGACAGGTTACACACCTTTCTTCATGGTTGATGGAGCAGAAGCAGTGTTGCCTAGTGGCATCCGTCATGAATCACCCCGTGTGGCGACTTATGTTGAAGCTAATAATGAGCAAGCAAGACAGGATGCACTTGATTGTTGGATGAAGAAAGAGACTTAGCAGCGGCCCGGTCAGCAATTTATCAACAGGACCTGCGCCGATATCACAGCCGCCGGGTTAAGTCCAGGACTTTTCAGGAAGGCGACTTGGTGCTCCGGCTCATCCAGGATCTATCAGATGCACACAAGTTATCCCCACCTTGGGAAGGACCCTTTGTGGTCAGTAAGAACTTAAACAATGGGTCATATTACCTCATTGACGTTCGGGAGCACACAGAGTCACGTAAGTCGGAGGAGGAGACCTGCCGGCCGTGTAACATTGCTCAACTTCAGCCATACTACACCTGAGCTACCGGCTCTCATCATGTACATACTTTAACATTGTATATACCGTGTTAAGCAATAAAGTAAGACCATCGGTCTCTTTTCTTTTCAAAGATTATGCATCTTTGTTATTTCTTATTTTTCAAATGATTATTAAGGAGCTGATCATATTTGAATCAAGTTTAACCTTTTTGGTCCAGCTTATGATCGTATCCGAATCTAGCTGCAATCTCATGGTCACTTGGGGGCTTCCTGTTCAAACATAGGTCGTATTCGAACCAAAGAGAACATAGCTGTCATAACCCTCTTGATCGACTCAAGGCCAAACTCACTTGGGGGCTTCTTGATCGTATTCGAATCATAGCTTAACCCCTTTTGAGTTCGACTTGGATCGTATTTGAATCAGGGTCGTTAAAAACCTCTCAAGGTCATTTGGGGGCTTCCTGTTCAAACATAGGTCGTATTCGAACCAAAGAGAACATAGCTGTTGGTACCCTCTTGATCGGTAATGCAGCAGGTAAAAGATGGACAGTGCTGAAGAGTTAGTTTCATCCTGATCAAAAGGAGACCCATCCTCCTTCACGGTGGGATAGTCTCTTGCCATGTCCGCCGGGTCTAGGTCTGGCACCCAAGCCTTGGAGTGGCTCAGGGCAGTCAAAGCTCCGGCTCGTGCGCGGGAGCGTTTTACTTCTTGAAACCTAGCAGGAAGGATGGACAGTTTCTTCAGGACGTCGCTGAGCCGGTTGGGTCCTTGATTAGCAGGAGAGATGGCGGCCAAAGCCCGCTGTGCACCAATATACAGTTGTTCAACCAAAGTATATACTACCTTCAGTTTAATCAACGGGTCTTGGCTCAGATTTTTGCTTCAAGGACCTGCATAAATTTTACACGCAAAGTTAGTTGGCGGATTATACTCCGGATCAGCAAACAGCACATAAAAGTTAAAATCAGACAGCTTAGCAAAATAGCAGCTACCATTTGAGACACCCGACCCTTTAATCCGTTCAACTCTATTGAAATCTCTTCAAAGGCGTTTTCGGCTTTCTCGACACGTTGAGTCAGAAGTGTTTTTTCTTCTTCCCAAGTTTTCTTCTTGGCAGCGAAGCTGGTCTTCAAATTTTCCATCGCAGATAGACTTATTCGCAGTTTGGAGTTAGCAGATTTGATTTCTGCCTCCTGACTCGCTAGCTGGGTCTTCGCGTCGGCCAATTGAGAGGCATTCTGCAGAACATTCAGATGAGTCAAGATTTGGTTTCAAATTCAAAAATCAAGATTCAAGTCTCAAGTACTTTACAAAAAACCACTTGACACTTGGGGGCTAATGTATGCCAAATCAAATTTCTACGACTCTGCAGACGTATTTAAGTCCCAAGTACCTTACAAAGTAACAACACTTGGCACTTGGGGGCTAATGTATGCAGTTCAGCAAGTTTTTCAAAGGTTAAGCCAGAATATTAAGTCTTTTGAATACAGAACCAAACAATTTAAAGTACCGGTTCATTTATTATCAAAATGAACCGGCCCTTGGGGACTATAGGTGAAGCTTTCATATATTAAAGTCAAGAAAAGTTTCAAAGATGAATATCTCGGCCTATATTTTAAAGTCTACAGGTCATTCCGGTTCTCTCATAATCTGAAGACTTGGGGGTTGAAGGAATACAGATAAGCCAGAAAAACGTACCTCATATTTTAACTGCAGCTGCTTGACCATTTCAATCTCAGAGTCACGACTAGAGTGTACATCGTTGAGATAGCCGGACAAAATGTCATTGGCATTGAGATGGTCATAATTGGCAACATCAAAGCGAACTTTTTGCCTCTTCAAAGCCTCTTGTTTTGCTATACATCGAGCCAGCACGGTTGGGTTCCCTGGTTCAATGAAGCGGCTCCCAGTAATCTGAACATCTGGTGCAGACAAAGACGGCGGGTTGGCTGAGCTTGACGGTCCGGTTGTGGAAGGCTTCACAGTAGTCTCGTCAAATGACGGCTCAGGAGGATTTGCTTCGGTGTCAACAGGTGGGTCTTCTGGAGCATCGGTTAATGGAGAAGATGGCCTAGCCGGGTCAGATGCCAGCACCGGCGGGTCTTCCGCTGGCTTAGCTACCTTCGCTTTCTTGGATTTAGCTTGGCCACTAAGAAAAAATGTTGCAGGGTTGTCAGTATAAAGACACAATTGAACAAACCCGAAAGAAAGGAGGATTTATGATTACCCGGGAGCAGTCTTGAAAGCTGGGAATTGCATCTGCGATGAGTCGCCAGAAGAGCGAGACACCTCCTGAAAGTATAAAATAGAGTTAAAAGAAATACAAGGAGAAGGATCCATTAAACAGAGTTAAAGACAGAAATAAGTAAACCTCATTCGGACGTTTCCGAGGAGTTTGCTAAAGAACGACAGCCGGTTCATCTTCAATCCCAGCTTGACGGTGGCTTTCATGTTGCTGCTTTTTCAAACGAAAGTTGGGATCCAAGTAAGCTAATGGGTTATAAACCTTACTTTACGGATCACTCGTCGAACTTTGTGTCTTGGTAAGGGCTTTGAGTCGGAGGAAATGATAGTTACCTCTACTTTCCCGGCCTGACTGGCCCCAGTGTCATCCTGATAATGATCAGTGTTAATAAGATTGTTAAAAAATTGGCCAAGGGAATCAAGGGCTACCTCCGAGTCAGATGTATCATCAAGCTTCATCAGATCTTCAGCAGTACTCTTTTTCTTCTTTTTTGACCTCCGGGTCGTTTTCTTGGCGTTTATGGCGGCGGCTTTCGCTTTATTCGCCGCCTCGTGGTCATACTTAACTTTCCAGAAGTCAGAATTGGCCTACAGACAGGTAAAAACAAGGTGAAGAGTCAGGCAAGTATTAAAACAATACGGCTGGAGAAGCACAAAAAAGATAAATCATGACATCCTTACTTCTGGAACCGGGTTAAGCCGACAGAAGGGGTTTAACCCAACGACACTGCAATCTTCATATTTCCCGTTCACCAGAAGAGTTGACATTGAGACAATATCTTCCTCTGTCAATTGAACGGGGCTGTGACGAAGGGAGTCATCCGGGCCTCCACCATACTCATACATCAGCTTTGACCGGCGGCTCAAGGGGATGAGCCGCCATGAGATCCAGCAGCGGGTCAGATCAACTCCAGTTAACCCGTTCCCCAACAGAGCGTTGATCATTTTGATGGATGGAAGCAGCCTCTTGCGTTCAGCGATAGTCAGCTTATCAGGAAGCGCGAACTTGGAGTCAAGGCGATCAGGGCGATAACCCGGCAGTGGGAGAACTACGAAGAAGCTACGAAGAACAAGCAGGAGCTTGGAAACCCTAATGAAGATCTGAGACACGAAGGAAAGGAAACTTACGGTTGCAGGTCTATTGCGGAGGTCGCCGCGGGTTCTATGGATCGCTTCAGGTCGATGTAGTGGCCAGAGTCGACGAAGGAGGTGAGGCGCGGTGGCGGCGAAGCTCGAGCAGCGGCATGGACGCGAGAGGAAGAAGACAGAGAGAGAGAAGAATGAGGAAGGCCCGGGCGAGCCTATTTATAAGGAAAGATGCGAACAGACGGGCACGAAAATCAACGGAGAACCGAATAATGGTTATCCAGCTATATAGGCGACTCAATTCTCGGGAAACATTAAAGATAAAAGATCCATTGGAAGATGACGTCATGAAAGTTTTTTGCGTTTTCAAGAGATGACGTCACGACGGGTTACAAGGAAATTTCAGTAAAGATAAGATGGATTTTTTGCTAAGTATGGAAGATTGACAAAGAACAAAGTTCAAGGTCAACCTGGGGCCTAATGTTGGGGATATTACTATCAGTTGAGACCCGCCCAGGAGGGGCCGGGTCAGCCCCAATGGCGGGTTACGCAAGAAGCCAAGTACACACTCAAGATTGTAGTTTATTAAGTTTTATAGAAGGCCCAAAGGCCTGAAGGCGGTTTAAGGCCTGAAATTATGAACCGCCATATGTAAGGAAAGACTTGTAAAGAAAGTCATGTAAAGGAAGTCACCGAGCCGGACACGATTATGAGCCGGCCGGGACTCTATAGGCCACCAGGCGTCAACCCATGTATATAAGGGGACGACCCGGTGGCGGCTGAGGGCAAGAAACAACAAATCGATAACCAAGCCGGCGAGTTGAGCCTCTTGGAGATCGAAACCCTAGCAATACCAAACCCAACTAGACGCAGGCTTTTACCTTCATCGTAAGGGGCTGAACAAGTATAACAACTCTCTTGTGTTCTTTGTCCCGATTAACCCCTTTAAGCTTCCTAGTGCGATGGCCCTACGACGAAGTCCTTGCTCTAGGACATCTGCCGTGACAATTCCACAACACATTCCCCTTCCCAAATTTCGCCAAACACGCTGTAAAGGGAAAGGAAATTATGTGTGCCAAAAATTATTCAATGATAATGCAGTTGAGAAAGACACATCATGTTAATCTGCAAACTGCTGTCAGCATTTCTTTGAATCAGTGAGATCCCTAAACTAGTAGTGTTGTGATGCATCCTCTGTTCATCTGATTTGGCTCGCAGTTCATGTTGATTTGGGGCAGTTTGGGCACAGAATAATGTAGGCATGTTCCGCACCGACAACCCTGCCTATTGTATTAATATATTGTAGGCAATGTGATCTCTAGACAGACAAACCATTATGATGTCCAAAAGGTGTATGAGGCTATGAACAAGCAGCGGTGTGTTTCTCCTTACAAGTAGTCCCTGTTTTAGGCTTTTATTGCATAATAGATATGGTTTTGTGATCTATGGTATTAATTACAAAAGCATGCTAGCATATGGAAGAATGGATATTCTGTTTGTTGCTCTTATTGATTTGGCTACAAAGAGGAGATCATCTGGAGTGTATCTATCTGCTGTGGACTCAGACACTTTCATTATCAGCCTACTAACAGATTACCATTTATAGATGATGCTTTATTGGTGATTTTTACTTTTCAAAGAAGTTTCCCTACAAACTCAGTGATTACGTGGAATACATATGCAATTTCTATTTCTCATTTTTCTGTGAAACTACTAGGTACCCATCTTTGTTGAACTTCGTGGAATTTTGCAAAATTTGCTTACTGAGTTAGATTGGCCATATCAAGCAAGTTAGAGTAATTTATTTGATTTTTTTACCAATGCTCCATTCTTATAGTATACTAAGATATGCATAGATACTTTTTTCACACACCTTGTGTCCGGTTTATGATATTTGTACTCCACAGAGAAATCTGCATGTCCACGCTTGATATCACCCCCCACCCTGCTGTGACGCTGAGCCACTGATCACGTGGAAGAAGTCAAGAAGAAGAGAGTGAAAGGAGAGACTGGGAGGGGTAGGTTAGAAATGCAAGCCACTTTGATACTTAGATGAAAACATGATGGATTGTTCGCGGACTAATATTTGGCCATCAAAATGGAAGTTCCCTTTTGATGCAAACAATGGTTTCACATTTATTTCTTCATAGAAAGTTTCCTGCAGATTGCAATGCCATTGGTGCCCCTGAAGGTAAATAAATGTACATGAATTGATGTCCATGCTAATGTGAAAATGAGGCATAATCTGCTTATTTTAATGTTGCATGTAGGTCAAAAACAACATGATTCCTTGATTAGAGGATGAGTCTGTGCAAACTAGTTCCATTGTGATGTTATCATACTTCATTAATACCTACAATTAAAATGTTATCATTATACTTGCATCTATAAATACATATGGTTTGGTCGTTATTATTTAAATCTCAAAAGTTCTTGGTTCATTTCCTGCTTGTCCATTGTTGGTTTTCTTTTTTCCTTCTTCCTTGATAGATACCTGACTGTAGTCTATATAGAAGTTGTGTCTATATAACATATGTCTCCCTATGAAATTTAACCATGTGTTTGAATGGACAAGATCTGGTCTACTAAGATAGTATAAGATGGAACAGAAAGAATCTAATTACCAAAGATGAAAATAATTCCATATCTTCTGCAGTTACTACAGCCCAATCTTCAAGGGATTATTTTTCCAATGTTTGACTATATTGACATATCATTATGTTCTAATATTTTAATATGAAAATATTGGTTTTCTCTCTCTCGATCAGTAGCTGGATGTAGTGTGCAACCTATGTAATAGATATGTTATGTGCAACCTTTGTGATTGTAACACCCACGATGCGGCTATATCTCCCACGTGTCGGAGCATGACTTAGAGGCATAACCGCATTGTAGGCAATGTCGCAAGAGGGGTAATCTTTACACATCCCATGTACTGAATAAGAAAGAGGTACATAGTTGGCTTACAATCGCCACTTCACACAATAACATAAATATATCATTACAATCATCCAGATACAATCAAGGTCCGACTACGGAACCAAAATAAAGACAACACCATATGCATAATGTCCCCGATCGCCCCAACTGGGATCCACTACTGATCGTCTGGCAAGGAAACGTAGTATCGTCCTGAGTCCTCATCGAACTCCCACTTGAGCTGAGTCGCATCCCCTGTAACGGTATCATCGGTCCCTGCATCTGGTTTTGGAAGTAATATGTGAGTCACGGGGACTCAGCAATCTCACACCCTCGCGATCAAGACTATTTAAGCTTATAGGTAGGGAAAGGTATGAGGTGGAGCTACAGCAAGCACTAGCATATATGGTGGCTAACATACGCAAATGAGAGCGAGAAGAGAAAGGCAAGGCACGGTCGAGAATCTATGATCAAGAAGTGATCCTAGAACAACCTACGTTCAAGCATAACACGAGACCGTGTTCTCTTCCCGGACCCTGCCGAAAAGAGACCATCACGGCTACACACTCTGTTGATCCATTTTAATTAAGTTAAGTTTCAGGTTTTCTACAACCGGACATTAACAAATTCCCATCTGCCCATAACCGCGAGTACGACTTTCGAAAGTTCAAAACCCTGCAGGGGTGTCCCAACTTAGCCCATCACAAGCTCTCACAGTCAATGAAGGATATTCCTTCTCCCAGGACGCCCCGATTAGACTCGGAATCCCGGTTACAAGACATCTCGACAATGGTAAAACTAAACCAGCAAAGCCACCCGAATGTGCCGACAAATCCCGATAGGAGCTGCACATATCTCGTTCTCAGGGCACACCGGATGAGACATCCTATGAGTAAAACCAACCCTCAAGTTACCCCGAGGTGGCCCCGCAGTCTACTCAGTTTGGACCAACACTCAGAGGAGCACTGGCCCGGGGGGGGGGGGGTTTAAAATAAAGATGACCCTTGAGTCCGCGAAACCCAAGGAAAAAAAGGCTAGGTGGCAAATGGTAAAACCAAGGTTGGGCCTTGCTGGAGGCGTTTTATTCAAGGCGAGCTGTCAAGGGGTTCCCATTATAACCCAACCGTGTAAGGAATGCAAAATCAAGGAACATAACACCGATATGACGGAAACTAGGGCGACAAGAGTGGAACAAAACACCAGGCATAAGGCCGAGCCTTCCACCCTTTACCAAGTATATAGATGCATTAAAGTAGACAAGATATAATAGTGATATCCCAACAATAAACATGTTCCAACAAGGAACAAACTCCAATCTTCACTTGCAACTAGCGACGCTATAAGAGGGGCTGAGCAAAGCGGTAACATAGCCAAACAACGGTTTGCTAGGACAAGGTGGGTTAGAGGTTTTACATGGCAATATGGGAGGCATTATAAAGCATGTGGTAGGTATCGTAGCATAGGCATAGCAATAGAGCGAGCAACTAGCAAGCAAAGATAGTAGTGATTCCGAGGGTATGGTCGTCTTGCCTGCAAAGTTCTCCGAGTTGATGAAAACTTGATCCTCGTAAGCGTACTCAACGGGTTCCTCGATCACGTACTCGTCTCCCGGCTCTACCCAAAGCAAGAACACAAGCAAAGGGAACCACGATCAACCACGGGGCAATGCGCAAGCAACATGACGCAACACATGGCATGATATGCGGGATGTGATATGCAATGTATATGCATACTTCAGAAAAGAAAGATTGAATCAGACCTCAACTTGGAAAACCAAGAGTGCCGCTAGAAATATGAGTTGATTTTGGTCGGAATCGATATAAAGATCACCGGAACTGGATGCACGGTTTGCAAATGGCAAGCAAGACAATAATGGCACCAATTTGCGATTAATAGCACGATGCCATCTAAATGCATCAAGAAAAATAAGCTACTGCACTCTAACATAGCAACAAAGCACATGGCAGTGATCCACTCAAGATGCTTGACAAAAGATGAACACTGAGCTACGGCTAATTCACAAAATAGCAGGTTCAAACAAGCATGGTAAAAATGCAAAAGATATCAGGTTCACAGACTTAGAGAAAATAACATGTCAGGATTTAACATCAGGAAGCAATGTTTAGAGCAAGATAACAACATGCTACAGGAACATATCATGGCAAAGCAAGGCATGTCATGAAACTACACAAAGCATACAACAAAAGTCCCTTACTGACCATAAGCCAAAAGGGATCAGAAAATACAATGGCAACCGTGTAAACATAGCAAGTTTCGTTAACAGAATCAGACTTAGCAGAAAACTGGAACATGGTAAAAACAGAGTTACGTAGGCATGTTTGCGAGCTCGATGCACTCACCACAAGGCATTGCATGACAACCTAAGCATACACCCAGCAAGAAGACATGATCAAGAAGCTAACCATGGCAAGAACAATCACATAGCATGCATGGATCAACTACAACAACCTTGGCAAAATTGATTAACACGTAAACAATCTGCCAGGAACATTTTATAGCAAAAGTAGAGCAAGATTGAGTCATGCTAGGGTGCTCCATAATTGTAAACAAAGACATGGATGGATAGAGCATAACAATATCTCAAAAACATCCTTACTGAACATGCTCAAAAGAGGCATGGATCACTCTGTAGCAACATGAATACATGACAGAAAAATATCATCAGGGAAATGACTTTGAAGAATTCTAAGTCCCTGAAATCAGCAACATCATGAGAGCTACTTTGCATGCTTGTGCTAGTCACCACAATGATCACAAAAATACATGGCATATGCCCCTGTAAATATGGCATGGCATACAACAAAACACATGTGGGGCTCAAGATCATAGGAGGCACACATTAATCATGGCAAAACTGACAAATGTCCATAATCTGGTAAGAATCAGAAACTAACATCACATAGCTCTCTTGCAACATCATTTAGGGCATCAAGATGGACTGAAATGAACATGGTGCAATGGAATGAAATGAAGTGCACATCGAGACAAACAATTTGATATGCTACACGCGTGAAACGGAGCTACGGATGCAAAGTTACTAGTGGTTGGGGCGCACCTTGGTGCGCCACCTGAGCGGAAGCTCTGCGGCGCCAGATAGGTGGCGCCCCTTCCACTTTCTTGTCTATACCAAGTGATGTTACTCTATCAGACTAAAGGTACAGTAATGTGAAGTATTGGACATGCAAATTCATAACTGGAAATAATGCAGGAGCAAAGAGGGATCATCAAGACATCAGTTGCATGCGAAGAAAATATAGATATCTTATATGAATTGCAAATATGATGAATAGTTCACAATAGGATCCATTACAGATACGGTAAGATGGTTCAAAACTCAGGCAACGGCGTCCAAAAGTAGAGCCACAGTTGCTCAATGAAGCATATGTAACAGGTCTAAGAGAGAACAGTAGGAACATACATGGAATGTCGTGCCTGCTGTCTGAAGTAGAAGGCAAATGTCACCTTCTTTGATGTTGGTGTCACGACGAAGCTCTGGCCAATTTGTTGTGATGGTGGCCTTCTTGGCAGTTCTTTCAATGAGGCAGGAAATGATGGAGACATCACCATCCGCAAGTTTCCTTGGGATATGTCTTCGCAACCCGAAAGCACTGCATCATACAGAAAGTGAATGAGAAGTAAAGGGCAGTGTAATGCTAGATAAAAGGATGTGTTTGTGCAGGTACCACAAATTCAGGAAAAAGACATCCAGAGGATGTAAAGCATCAGGATGCAACTACCCTTAGAGGTTTGGGTAACATTTTCAAATCTCAATTATAATCATTTCAAAGTTTCAATTCAATCAACATCAAGACTCGTGAGTATAACTTAATATAAGTTGCACTCACTTTTTGGTACATTTCGTAATCAACCACACTACATATATCAAGAGCTTTGTACATCACCATACTCTAGGTAGAAAGATGAGAAAGGCGGGTTAATGATTCAAAAATATTAAACAAATAACTAAAACTACAATATGTACCAAGCAATAACACAAGCATACTATTAGGAATGAATATCAAACATGAGCAATGGAGATACACATTATTTGCTTATATGGTCATCACAACAAAAATATTTTCTAGTGCTTATGTTTAGAACTATTTGTAGACCTGCATCATCACATTTGTTTATGATACTCAAGAAGTTAATCAAATGTACTACAATACATTTAGAAGCAATCTGCTAACTTTTAAGAACTGGGGACAACAAAAGGAGTACATGATAACCACTTGGTGCTGCTATTTTCATGGTATTGTCTAAGCTAGTATGAAAAGTATTTGTCCTAAAAAAATCAATGCACAAGGATGATAACTTTACCACATCAGCATGTGAGAAAAGAGCAAGCATAGCTTGTGTAATGCACTGCTTAGCTCCATTGGACGCTAGCACCTGATCTGGGCTATAGGTTAGACCATTCTCCTCTGCATATCGATAAACAAACAACAAGGAAGTCAGTTAGACTACTTATTCAATATGGCTATTCCAAAAATGAGAAATTCATCTACGTGCACGCACCCTGAAGCTTGTTGTTGATAGCCTTCGTCAGCTCCATACTCTCGGCATTAGGGGGGTACCTTGTCTAACTTGCTACAACTACAACACACATGCATGTAGAATGTATTACCCTACAATCTACTCTCAAGTCTCAATGATACAAAGGGAAACCTGAGGCATAAGAATCCCATCCTCGCTGACAACATTACATTCCCTTTTTGGTTCAGTTTTTCGTACTCGCACTAACGAAGGATATACACTCCAGCAGTTATTAATAAACGACATTTCAGATGGTATAGTCTGCAAATGCAACTTTCAAGATTACACTTCACATGAATAAGTTAATAAAAATGATGAATTATGAAATAATCAACACCATGTGGGCGAAATAAATCAATGGCACGATCAGTTTCCCATTTTTTGCAAAGTGAAGAAATGACAACATTGTAAAACACTACACCAGACCTTGCTGCGGCATCTCGGATACTGTCAAGTGTCAAACATCTGAATAAATCATGGTGCTTATACTTTAATGTATACCCAAGTCCTTTGTTAACTTGGTAAATAAAATAAAATAAACCTTGTGCTAAAAACTATTGACTTTTTATGTACCCAAAATGGAAAACAAAAAAGGGCTAGCAGTCATGAGTTCACAACACATCACGCCTAGTTGTCTAAATGTTTATATCACAAAACACTATAGAAGTGTGTTGTTATGAAGAAGTAAATGGAATCACAAAAGCAAAAGCACAAGTGCTTGACAGCTTCATCTATCCATGAGTGATTGCAAAGTTGCCGCACTCCAATATACGAGACAAGAGAGATCTACAAAAAAAATGACAGTACATAACTTGCTTCTGAACTTAACGTTGTAGACCATAGATCTAATTTGGAAGTCCAAAGTCTAAACAAAATAGTCAAAAGGAAGAAATGGCTATACAAAAATGGTACATACATAATTTGCTTATCCAGTACAGAGATCCCCTTAAAATAGCAAATGGCCTCGTATTGCAAACTAACCTTTCTTATGTAGTACAGAAAATTCATGGGAAAATAATATTTACCAAATACATAAACCTAGACTACACTATGAGATCAACATGAGCATCGTATGGATGATCCCAGTTATGAGAGCACAACAACATACATTCAAAAATTACCATTCATAGTAATTGGGAACCATTGAAGATAGTAAATCACCTCATGACATACTTGAGCAACGGGTATAAATCTACTATAGTCAAGGAGAAGGAGTAATGTAGGTGCCCATACAGTGATCGCAACCTTCCACGCGATTTAGAACAGAAGAATCTATCCATGTAGATGACAAGAGTACTAATCAAAGGGAGACGAAAGGCAATCTGTAAGATATAATTCCCAAATCACATAGCAAACAAATGTTGCATGATTAGTTTAGTTAACCCCTTACCATCACACATCTCTACTTGTCTTCCTCGCCATCTCCATTATCACATCCCATGCGATCGAACAAACCATTTAGCAGAGACATCTGCAGTGTTGAAGCATTAGATCTCTGGAAACACCTGGGAAGAGTAATAAATATGCAATTGTTTTTTCCAACTGTATAATTGACAACTAAGCAGACCAAAAGACTACTATGGATTATGGAATCTCAAGTACCGAAATTATTGCCATGAATTGCAGACAAGAATGCCAAACATTGCAAAACACATTATCTAATTAAATATTATGGCTGGTCAGTGTGTCATGTGTTAAATTGAATTAGCATGGCATATTAAGAAGTCCTGTAACTGTACTGAAAGTGCAACTATCCCTGGGTGGTTTTGGTAATTCCTAACAACATATAGCTCATTGAGCTAACATTATTCCAAAATTAATATTTCAGGAAAAGCTCAATGAATGGCATGGCATGGATGAGGAAAGTGGATCCCTCAAAATTCTAAGGACAAAAAGTTTGGCTCAAGCTTGAAGCTCAAGACTCTACATTTTATATTTTAGTGATCCAAGATCACAATGAGTCTATAGGAAAAGCCAATACTATCAAGGAGGGATGAGGTGTTGCTTAATGGCTTGCTTGCTCAAAATGCTTAGTGATATGCTCCAAAACCCTCAACTACCTTCCCACATCCACATATGACCTAAACCAAAAGTCAAACTCGGCCCCACCAATTCTTTCTATCCGGCGCCACCAAGTTTCAAATGTCATAGCCACTGCCACAAACCCTAGGCAAATCGGTCTCACCGATAGGGATCTCGGTCTCACCGAGATGGGATTGTAATCTCTCTGTTTCCCTTCGTAACGTTTCGGTCTTACCGAGATGAGCGATCGGTCCCACCGAGATTTCAATGTAAACTCTCTGTTTCCCTTTTGTAACATTTCGGTCTCGCCGAGATGAGCGAATCGGTCCCATCGAGTTTACCTGACCAACTCTCTGGTTAGCTTATTACCAAAATCGGTCCCACCGAGTTTGTGTAATCGGTCACACCGAGATTACGTTATGCCCTAACCCTAACCATATCGGTCCTACCGAGTTGCATCTCGGTCCTGTTGGGGAACGTAGTAATTTCAAAAAAATTCCTACGCACACGCAAGATCATGGTGATGCATAGCAACGAGAGGGGAGAGTGTTGTTTACGTACCCTCGTAGACCGATAGCGGAAGCGTTATGACAATGCGGTTGATGTAGTTGTACGTCTTCACGGCCTGACCGATCAAGAACCGAAACTACGGCACCTCCGAGTTCTAGCACACGTTCAGCTCGATGACGATCCCCGGACTCCGATCCGGCAAAGTGTCGGGGAAGAGTTCCGTCAGCACGACGGCGTGGTGACGATCTTGATGTACTAATGTCGCAGGGCTTCGCCTAAGCACTGCTACAATATTATCGAGGACTATGGTGGAAGGGGGCACCGCACACGGCTAAGAATATGATCACGTGGATCAACTTGTGTGTCTATGGGGTGCCCCCTGCCCCCGTATATAAAGGAGCAAGGGGGAGGCCGGCCGGCCCTTGTGGGGCGCCAAGGAGGAGTAGGATTCCTACTCCTAGTTGGAGTAGGTTTCCACCTTTCCTAGTCCAACTAGGAGAAGGGGGGAAAGGGGGGAAGAGGGGAAGGAAGGGATAGAGGGGCCGCGCCCCAAACCCCTTGTCCAATTCGGACTGGGCTTGGGAGGGGCGTGCGCCACCTCCTGGTCCTTCCCACTAAGGCCCATTGCTTCTTCCTCATATTCCCATAACTCCCCGGTACCTCCGAAAATACCCGAACCACTCGGAACCTTTCCGATGTCCGAATATAGTCGTCCAATATATCGATCTTTACGTCTCGACCATTTCGAGACTCCTCGTCATGTCCCCGATCTCATCCGGGACTCCGAACTCCTTCGGTACATCAAAACTCATAAACTCATAATATAACTGTCATCGAAACCTTAAGCGTGCGGACCCTACGGGTTCGAGAACAATGTAGACATGACCGAGACATGTCTCCGGTTAATAACCAATAGCGGAAGCTGGATGCTCATATTGGCTCCTACATATTCTACGAAGATCTTTATTGGTCAGACCGCATAACAACATACGTTGTTCCCTTTGTCATCGGTATGTTACTTGCCCGAGATTCGATCGTCGGTATCTCAATACCTAGTTCAATCTCCTTACTGGCAAGTCTCTTTACTCGTTCCATAATACATCATCTCGCAACTAACTCATTAGTTGTAATGCTTGCAAGGCTTAAGTGATGTGCATTACCGAGAGGGCCCAGAGATACCTCTCCGACAATCGGAGTGACAAATCCTAATCTCGAAATACGCCAACCCAACATGTACCTTTGGAGACACCTGTAGAGCTCCTTTATAATCACCCAGTTACGTTGTGACGTTTGATAGCACACAAAGTGTTCCTCCGGCAAACGGGAGTTGCATAATCTCATAGTCATAGGAACATGTATAAGTCATGAAGAAAGCAATAGCAACATACTAAACGATCGGGTGCTAAGCTAATGGAATGGGTCATGTCAATCAGATCATTCACCTAATGATGTGATCCCGTTAATCAAATAACAACTCTTTGTCCATGGTTAGGAAACATAACCATCTTTGATTAACGAGCTAGTCAAGTAGAGGCATACTAGTGACACTTTGTTTGTCTATGTATTCACACATGTATTATGTTTCCGGTTAATACAATTCTAGCATGAATAATAAACATTTATCATGAAATAAGGAAATAAATAATAACTTTATTATTGCCTCTAGGGCATATTTCCTTCAGTCTCCCACTTGCACTAGAGTCAATAATCTAGATCACATCACCATGTGATTAACATCGATAGTTCACATCATCATGTGATTAACACCCATAGTTCACATCGCCATGTGACCAACACCCAAAGGGTTTACTAGATTCAGTAATCTAGTTCACATCGCTTATGTGATTAACACCCAAAGAGTACTAAGGTGTGATCATGTTTTGCTTGTGAGAGAAGTTTAGTCTACGGTTCTGCCATATTCAGATCCGTATGTATTTTGCAAATTTCTATGTCAACGATGCTCTGCATGGAGCTACTCTTAGCTAATTGCTCCCACTTTCAATACGTATCCAGATTGAGACTTGGAGTCATCTAGATCAGTGTCAAAATTTGCATCGACGTAACCTTTTACGACGAACCCTTTTTGTCACGTCCATAATTGAGAAACATATCCTTATTCCACTAAGGATAATTTTGACCGCTGTCTAGTGATCTACTCCTAGATCACTATTGTACTCCCTTGCCAAAATCAGTGTAGGGTATACAATAGATTTGGTACACAGCATGGCATACTTTATAGAACCTATGGCCAAGGCATAGGGAATGACTTTCATTCTCTTTCTATCTTCTGTCGTGGTCGTGTTTTGAGTCTTACTCAATTTCACACCTTGTAACAGAGGCAAGAACTCTTTCTTTGACTGTTCCATTTTGAACTACTTCAAAATCTTGTCAAGGTATGTACTCATTGAAAAAACTTATGAAGCGTTTTGATCTATCTCTATAGATCTTGATGCTCAATATGTAAGTAGCTTCACCGAGGTCTTTCTTTGAAAAACTCCTTTCAAATACTCCTTTATGCTTTGCAGAATAATTCTACATTATTTCCGATCAACAATATGTCATTCACATATACTTATCAGAAATGCTGTAGTGCTCCCACTCACTTTCTTGTAAATACAGGCTTCACCGCAAGTCTGTATAAAACTATATGCTTTGATCAACTTATCAAAGCGTGTATTCCAACTCCGAGATGCTTGCACCAGTCCATAGATGAATCGCTGGAGCTTGCATATTTTGTTAGCACCTTTAGGATTGACAAAACCTTCTGCTTGCATCATATACAACTCTTCTTTAATAAATCCATTAAGGAATGTAGTTTTGTTTATCCATTTGCCAGATTTCATAAAATGCGGCAATTGCTAACATGATTCAGACAGACTTAAGCATAGATACGAGTGAGAAACTCTCATCGTAGTCAACACCTTTAAACTTGTCGAAATTTTTTTGCGACAATTCTAGCTTTGTAGATAGTAACACTACTATCAGCGTCCGTCTTCCTCTTGAAGATCCATTTATTTTCTATGGCTTGCCGATCATCGGGCAAGTCAACCAAAGTCTACACTTTGTTCTCATACATGGATCCCATCTCAGATTTCATGGCCTCAAGCCATTTATCGGAATCTGGGCTCATCATCGCTTCCTCATAGTTTGTAGGTTCGTCATGGTCAAGTAACATGACCTCCAGAATAGGATTACCGTACCACTCTGGTGCAGATCTCACTATGATTTACCTACGAGATTTGGTAGTAACTTGATCTGAAGTTACATGATCATCATCATTGGCTTCCTCACTAATTGGTGTAGTAGTCACAGGAACAGATTTCTGTGATGAACTATTTTCCAATAAAGGAGAAGGTACAATTACCTTATCAAGTTTTCTACTTTCCTCCCACTCACTTCTTTCGAGAGAAACTCCTTCTCTAGAAAGGATCCATTCTTAGCAACGAATGTCTTGCCTTCGGATTTGTCATAGAAGGTGTACCCAACTGTCTCCTTTGGGTATCCTATGAAGACATATTTCTCCGATTTGAGTTTGAGCTTCTCGAGATGAAACTTTTTCACATAAGCATCGCAACTCCAAACTTTAAGAAACGACAGCTTAGGTTTCTTGCCAAACCATAGTTCACACGGTGTCGTCTCAATGGATTTAGATGGTGCCCTATTTAACGTGAATGTAGCTGTCTCTAATGTATAACCCCAAAACGATAGTGGTAGATCGGTAAGAGACATCATAGATCGCACTATATCTATAAAGTACGGCTATGACGTTCGGACACACCATTACACTATGGTGTTCCAGGTGGCGTGAGTAGTGAAACTATTTCACATTGTTTTAATTGAAGGCCAAACTCGTAACTCAAATATTTTACCTCTACGATCATATCGTAGAAACTTTTATTTTCTTGTCATGATGATTTTCCACTTCACTCTGAAATTCTTTGAACTGTTCAAATGTTTTAGACTTATGTTTCATCAAGTAGATATCCCCATATCTGCTCAAATCATTTGTGAAGGTCCGAAAATAATGATACCTGCTGCAAGCCTTAATATTCATCGGACCACATACATCAGTATGTATGTTTTCCAACAAATCTGTTGCTTGCTTCATTGTTCCGGAGAACGGCGTTTTAGTCATCTTGCCCATAAGGCATGGTTCGCAAGCATCAAGTGATTCATAATCAAGTGATTCCAAAAGCCCATCAGCATGGAGTTTCTTCATGCGCTTTACACCAATATGACTTAAACGGCAGTGCCACAAATAAGTTGCACTATCATTATTAACTTTGCATCTTTTGGTTTCAATATTATGAATGTGTGTATCACTATGATCGAGATCCAACGAACTTGTTTCATTGGGTGTATGACCATCGTAGGTTTTATTCATGTAAACAGAACAACAATTATTCTCTGACTTTAATGAATAACCGTATTGCACTAAAAATGATCAAATCATATTCATGCTCAACGCAAAAACCAAATAACACTTATTTAGGTTCAACACTAATCCCGAAAGTATAGGGGAGTGTGCGATGATGATCGTATCAATCTTGGAACTACTTCCAACACACATCGTCACTTCACCCTTAACTAGTCTCTGTTTATTCTGCAACTCCTGTTTCGAGTTACTACTCTTAGCAACTGATCCAGTATCAAATACTGAGGGGTTTCTATAAATACTAGTAAAGTACATATCAATAACATGTATATCAAATATACTTTTGTTCACTTTGCCATCCTTCTTATCAGCCAAATACTTGGGGCAGTTCTGCTTCCAGTGACCAGTTCCTTTACAGTAGAAGCACTTAGTCTCAGGCTTAGGACCAGACTTGGGCTTCTTCACTTGAGCAGCAACTTGCTTGCTGTTCTTCTTGAAGTTCCCCTTCTTCCCTTTGCCCTTTTCTTGAAACTCGTGGTCTTGTTAACCATCAACACTTGATGTTTTTCTTGATTTCTACCTTCGTCGATTTCAGCATCACGAAGAGCTTGGGAATTGTTTCCGTTATCCCTTGCATATTATAGTTCATCACGAAGTTCAACTAACTTGGTGATGGTGACTAGAGAATTCTGTCAATCACTATTTTATCTGAAAGATTAACTCCCACTTGATTCAAGTGATTGTAGTACCCAGACAATCTGAGCACATGCTCACTGCTTGAGCTATTCTCCTCCATCTTTTAGCTATAGAACTTGTTGGAGACTTCATATTTCTCAACTCGGGTATTTGCTTGAAATATTAACTTCAACTCCTGGAACATCTCATATGGTCCATGACGTTCAAAACGTCTTTGAAGTCCCGATTCTAAGCCGTTAAGCATGGTGAACTAAACTATCAAGTAGTCATCATATTGAGCTAGCCAAATGTTCATAACGTCTGCATCTGCTCCTGCAATAGGTCTGTCACCTAGCGGTGCATCAAGGACATAATTCTTCTGTGCAGCAATGAGGATAAACCTCAGATCACGGATCCAATCCGCATCATTGCTACTAAGATCTTTCAATACAATTTTCTCTAGGAACATATCAAAATAAACACAGGGAAGCAACAACGCGGGCTATTGAACTTGTGGGTAGCGATGGAGAAGGGCTCCCACCCACTCCCCGGCGATTGTCACCATCTCCGGTGATCTCCACTTCTAGCCACCAAAATTCCACTTCTCTCCACTAGATCTCTCCGGCGCCCTGAGATCTACCTCCTAGTACCCATCTCCATGGGTTCTGATGCTGGATCCACCCTTGGCTTGGATTTCTCCAAGGGCTTGGTTTTTGCGGATAAGGTTTTTCAATCTACTGGTTTTACGGTGCATCCCATGGATGACACGGGCTTCTTCACCATGGTAATCTCTTTTGGGAGGCATACTTTTCGTTTACATGAAGATTCAGTGGCAGCAGCAATTGAGGCGGCCATTGGGGGTTCTGCAATTGAGTTTATGGTCTTTCCGCTCAAGGATAAGGTTTTTGGCTTTCAAGTTTCCTGTAAGGAGGTGGCCATGATCGTGCTGAAGCTTCGTTCTTTCTCTTGTGATCACTTTAAATGTTACTTCCATCTTTGGGGTAATGGGGGTCCAAATTGGGGCCGCGAGTTTAAGCTTTGGAAATTGGAATGTGATGCAGAGTGGATACTTGTCAGTCCTTCCAAACATCGAGCTGCACTTGGCATGCTTGCAATGCATTCCAAGCCTCAAAAATCCTCGGTAAGATCTTCACATGGCCAAGCCAAGAAACTTTCTTTCTCAACGTTCCAGAGTTATCCTGCTTGCCGTGGGTATCGTTATCCAGCCACGCAGGACTGCATTCAAACCATCGAAGATGCGGGGTATACTCTCCCGGAGCATGAGAGGGTGGTCATCCATCCCCCGCCGCCGGTCAAACTCCGGTGGACGTCAACTGCTCCAGCCATATCTTTTGGTACGATTGGAAACCTCCCTCCTTACGCGGCTCGGCCGCCGTCTATCTCGGGCGGGAATCTTGCTACTTTGAATGTGGACGTGTCTCCCCATGTTGGGCCATCATCTACACGTGCCACGGATCAAGTTGGGCCGGTGTTACCTCCTGGGCCTTCCACTATTCCCTCTTCTCAACAAGCTGCAGTTGAGTTTGATAAGCTAGTTTCAGGTATGGTGGATGAAATTCTAACGTGTCAGAAATGTTTGCGCAAGGGCCATTTTGCTTCGGCGTGCACGTCTCGGTCACGCTGTAACTCTTGTTTGCGGATGGGGCATGTGGCAAGAGATTGCAACCGGTTTGCACAGATCTTGGGTCTGGTTTGGAAACCGAAACCCGGTAACGTTGCAACTTCCGAGGATCCCTCAGCTCCCACCGAGAATATCTCTCTGACGCAACTTTTACCAAACTTGGACTCCTCTTGCACTTCCGCATTAACTCTCTCGCCCCGTTCCATCAGCCCTGGCCCCAAAACACCATCATCTGCACCGCCTGAAACCCCACCTCTGCCGGAGTCCTCGCCGCCTGCTGCAAGCTCGGAGCGTGCCTCTCCGATGGCCAACTTCCACCTTGACCCTATGCTCTATGTGCCAGCCGGGCACCACGTTGTGGATGGCGGGGAGGCTCGGGTGCCGCGCACCTTTGTTACGCCACATACCCCAATTGTGCGTCGCCATGAGGAGTTCATGCTAGCTGAGGTAATGCCCATCCCCCCTCCTGATCAGATTGGGGCTGCTAGAGAGGAAGTTGTTCAGTGGCTGCAAGCTCATGGGATTTTGGTGCGGTCTGCTCAACCTTGGATTAGATCGGTGGGTCTTTTTGAGCTACGAGATGCTGCTGTTAGATTTTCCCTCCTCCAGATGCCGCCTCAGCCCCTGGGTAATGATCGTTTTGTCAGGTTCATGAAGCATGATGAGGTGAATCTTTTAGAGGTGTTCAGGGTTTCAGATAGGGTTTGCTTATGTTTTTGGGGATTCCACTAGATCTTCGCAATGAGAATGGTCTCCGGGCAGCAGTTAATACTTTTGGGAAGTTTCATCATTGGATTAGTGAGGATCCATATCTGGTGCGCTCTTTGGTCTTTGCCTCTTTCCCGGAGGATATTCTGGTACCCCGGGACGTGGTGTTCATGGAGTACGCAGCATGGGGTGGTGCCAGAGTGTCTTGGACGGCACCATTGTATATTCTGGGGGCCAACTTTGCTGAACAAATGCCACAAGATGAGGACTGGATGCCCATCAATGGCAACCCCCATCCTCAGCCTGGTGTGCCATTCCCAGAAATGCCACCTTTTGTCCTGCCCCCGTTCCCTGCTTTGGGGTGGAACGATGTGCCACCGCCGCCTGCTCCGGCCCAGGATCAACAGGACAATTGGGGCAACTGGGAGGAGCCTGCTGAAGAACCAGTTGTGGAGGACCAAGAGTCCATGGTTTTCGATGCTTCGGCACAGCAAAGTTCTACCCAGCCAAGTTCAGATGTGCAGCTCCAGGAGCCTCCTGCTATTATTGACCGAAGTGTTTCGGAGAACATTGCCGCAAACGTGGAAGATACCAGCAATTGGGCGATCATGGTTTATCAACCCCCAGTTGTTGTTGATGTTCAGGCCCTTGCTTCACCTGTCATTAAGGTTCCTTTTGGGCCTCCTCTGCCCCCAGAAATGATATGGAGGCGTTCTTTTGAGAACTTGCTGAATGCACCAGTGCCGTTTAAGATACCGCAACCTCTGATGCCTAAGCCTTTGTCGCCAGTTAAGAGAAGATGGAGCCTTGCTTTTTCAGTTTGACGATCTTCCTTTATTGACATGGAAACAGCCGGACCTGGTTAGGCCTGTGGCAAGAGCTCTCTTTGTGGACGAAGCGGATGAAACTACACCTGCTGTGGTCCCCACTTCACCTGTGCGCGCAAGATCAAGGAGGCCTCGCAAAACTATGGCGCCAACACCGCTGGTTGAAACGTCTGTTCGAAGATGTACCAGAAGTTCGGCCCAGCGCGATGGGTTTAAGCCCACTTTCCATGAGCTGGTTCTACAGCCCAAGAAGAAGAAGCCCAGGGCCAAGCCCATCGCTGCTGAGGAGCCCAGCACCACTGCATCTGAAGATGTCCCTCCTCCTACTCCAATCAGTCATCTGCAAGCCATTGGCAAGGAGTTAGGCATTGATGCAGCGCTGCTCACTGAGGATGCACTTATGGTGGATCCTACTGCCACAACCAACAAAGCCTCCAATGAATAGTGCGCTTTCCAACTGCTGGGTTTGGCAAGCCCCAAAATTTGCTCCCTGCATGTTGTTATTTTCAGAACTTTGGTTATGTAATAATGTTGGTTCAGACTCTAATGTGGCTTTTGGACACATGGCATTGAGTGCCATGTGCTTTGGGGAACTATTTATGGTCTTTATCTATGAATTCTCTTTGTAAAAGCTGGAATGTCAGGGGTTTAAATTCTGAAAGTAGGCAACGGGCTGTCAGGCAAAAGATTGATGAGAGTCACTGTGCAATTGCATGTTTGCAGGAAACTAAATGTGCTTCTTTTGACTCTCGTTCAGTTAAAGGTTTTTGTCCTAAACGATTTGACAGTTTTGCTTTCGCCCCTTCTTTGGGGGCCTCTGGTGGAATCATAGTTGTTTGGAACTCCTCTGTTTTTGAGGGGTCCTTACTGGAAATCCAGCATTTTGCAATAGTGATTGAGTTTGTTTCCAGACAAAATAATGAGAAGTGGACCCTTGTTGCTGTTTATGGTCCTTGTCGGGGAGAAGCCAGAGATAACTTTCTTAATTGGTTGTACCATCTCAATATTCCAGTTGATGAAAACTGGCTACTCCTTGGGGATTTCAATTTTTTGCGCTCACAGGATAACAGAAATTTGCCTGGAGGGGACCTGAATGACATGTTTCTCTTTAATGAGATCATAGGGCACTTGGGCCTTTTGGAATTACCCATCAAAGGCAGATCATACACTTGGTCTAATATGCAGGATAATCCCCTCCTTGAACAGTTAGACTGGTTTTTCACTTCTGTGGATTGGATATCTGACTATCCCATGACTGAGGTGAGGCCCCTGGCAAAAACTACATCTGACCATGTGCCATGTGTGGTTTCAATCAAAACTTCTATCCCCAAGTCTAACATTTTTAGATTTGAAAACTATTGGTTAGAACTTGAGGGTTTCATGGACTGTGTGGACTCTTCATGGCAAAGAACTTCTAGAAAGGGGCATATCACAGCTCGAATAGCTGACAAATTCAAATCCCTGAGAATGTGCCTCAAGAGATGGCAGATGAGCATTTCCAAGCTGAAAATGCTTGTCTGTAAATGTAATAAGGCTATTCTGTTACTAGATGAGCTGGAGGAGCTCAGACCATTGTACAGGCATGAATCCAATTTCAGAAGAGTGGTCAAAATTCATGTGGAAAAGGTACTACACCTTCAATGGCTTTATTGGAAAAAGAGATGTACCATCAGATATATAAAGGTGGGTGGAGAAAACACCAAGTTCTTTCATGCTATGGCTACTGAGAGGCATAGAAGAAATTCTATTGCTAGTTTAAAACTACCTGATGGCACAGTGGTTTCTGATCACTCTCAAATGGAGGGTGTTATCTGGAATTGTTTTAAAAACAGAATGGGCTCTTCAAGGGGTATCCACATGGGCTTTGATCTCTCCTCTTTAATTGTTCCAGTGGAGGGTTTAGATGTTCTCACTAAGCCCTTTGAGAAAGAGGAAATGGATAAGATTGTCAATATGCCAGTTTATAAAGCCCCAGGCCCAGATGGTTTTAATGGGCTTTTCTTCAAAATGTGCTGGCACATTATCTCTCTAGATTTTTATGAACTGGCACAGGCTTTTTATGATGGTACTGCTCATCTAGAGAACATCAATGATTCATATATCACATTGGTGCCTAAGAAACAGTCACCTGAGGAGGTGGGGAATTTCAGACCTATTTCTTTAACAGGCATGGGTCTTAAGTTCCTCTCCAAAATGGCAGCAAATAGGTTTCAAGAAGTAATAATGCAATGTATCCATAAGAACCAGTATGGATTTATAAAAAGCAGAAGTATCCATGACTGCATTGGATGGACCTTTGAGTACTTACATCAGTGTCATCAGTTCAAGAGGCCAATTGTCATACTTAAATTGGATTTTGAGAAAGCCTTTGATTCCCTGGAGCATGAGGCAATTGTCCAAATCTTGAGACATAAGGGTTTCAATGAAAAATGGATTCTTTGGATGAAACAACTTTTGTCTACAGGTACATCATCTGTTTTGCTAAATGGTGTTCCTGGTAGGAAATTCAAATGCAAAAAGGGGGTTAGGCAGGGTGACCCAGTTTCCCCTCTGCTCTTTGTATTAGCAGCTGACCTACTGCAGACTGTAATTAATGACATGTTCAGAAGAGGCATACTCCATCTCCCAATACCTTGTCATGACCAGGACTATCCTGTGATTCAATATGCTGATGATACCTTGATTATCTTGCCTGCTGACAAGGTACAGTTACTTGCTTTGAAAGACATGTTGCAAGTCTTCTCTGTGTCTACTGGGCTAGATGTCAATTATCATAAATCCTTTATCATTCCTATCAATGTAGACAATGCTGTCATGACAGATTTAGCTACTGCTTTTGGGTGTCAAATTGGGAAAATGCCTTTCACATATCTTGGATTGCCAGTAGGTACTACTAGGCCTAAAATGGTAGACTTCATGCCCCTGGCGGACTGCATGGAAAGAAGAATGACAGCTAGCTCTTCTTTTCTAAATCAGGGAGAGAGATTACAGTTTCTGAACTCTGCATTGTCTTCTATGCCCATCTTCTTTCTTTCTAGTTTGGCTGTCCCTGCTGGCATTCTAAAACAATTGGAAAGAATTCAGAGACAATGCCTTTGGAGGAAAAACAGGGGTGAACCTGCTCAGTCTCTGGCTGCTTGGGAACTTATTTGCAGGCCAAAAAACAAAGGAGTTCTGGGTATTCTAAACCTGGGTGTTCAGAATGTGGCACTACTGCTCAAACATGCAAATAACTTCCTCAATAAAAAGGATATACCTTGGGTGTCATTAATTTGGGACTCTTACTATCATGGTAGAGTACCCCAAGGTACTTCTGATTGTGGCTCCTTCTGGTGGAAGGATATATGCAAGGTCTTGCATAACTTCAGGGACTGTGCTTGGGTTCAGATAAATGAAGGAGACACTGCACTCATGTGGTCAGACAATTGGAAGCTTGATGATCAGGAATTACAGCTTCAATTCAGATTTCCTAGGCTTTTTTCATATGTCAAAGATCCCTGGATTTTTGTTAAGGATTTCTTGGACTCCCAAGACATGTATCACCACTTCTATCTTCCTTTGTCTGCTCAGGCTTTTGATGAGCTGGTTATTCTCCAATCTCTGTTGGAAAATCATGATAGAGACAATGGGTCTAAGGATATCTGGCTTTGGAATGGCACTGCCAAGGACTACTCCCCGAAGCTTTTTTACTCTCATGTGTTTGTGGCACAATCCTTCAACCCCCTAACAGCTTGGATCTGGAAGTCCTCTTGCACTATGAAAATAAAGGTCTCTGCTTGGATGCTCATTATGGACAGGCTAAATACCAAAGATATGGTAGAACGGAGGCATTGGCATTTGGAGGATGGAGTAAACTGTGTGCTCTGCCCTTTGCAGGCTAGGGAAACAAGAGATCATATGTTTTTCAATTGCAATTTTAGTATCAGGGTTTGGAACTATTTGCAAATTGATTGGTCATCAGGTGATTCGATGACGGAGTTGGCCATCAATGCCAAAAGGAGCTTTAGGAAACCTTTCTTCACTGAAGTGGTCTTTGTAGCTTGCTGGAATATATGGATCGTCAGAAATGCTAAGGTCTTTAGGCATGAGAGAGCTGGATTCAATAAATGGAGAGCAGCTTTTCTACATGATATTACTCTAATGCAATATAGGATTAAGCCTGCTTATAAGGATGATCTCCTTAAATGGATCTCTTTTCTACCTCCTTGAGGCTCCTTGTTTCTGCTCTTCCTTTCCTTCCTTTTTGTACTTTAGCTTGATTACCCCTTGTAATCCCTCTTGTACTTGTACTAGCTTTTCCTTGCTAATAAAGTTTCGACATGCTGTGGGGGTTTTTCCCTACAGTTACCAGTCAAAAAAAACGCGGGCTATTGATCTACAACATGATTTACAAAATACTACCAGGACTAAGTTCATGATAAATTTAAGTTCAATTAATCATATTACTTTAAGAACTCCCACTTAGATAGACATCTCTCTAATCCTCTAAGTGATCACGTGATCCAAATCAACTCAACCATGTCCGATCGTCACGTGAGATGGAGTAGTTTCATTGGTGAACATCACTATGTTGATCATATCTACTATAGGATTCACGCTCGACCTTTCGGTCTCCGTGTTCCGAGGCCATATCTGTATATGCTTGGCTCGTCAAGTATAACCTGAGTATTCCGCGTGTGCAACTGTTTTGCACCCGTTGTATTTGAACGTAGAGCCTATCATACCCGATCATCACGTGGTGTCTCAGCACGAAGAACTTTCGCAACGGTGCATACTCGGGGAGAATACTTCTTGATAATTAGTGAGAGATCATCTTAAAATGCTACCGTCAAACTAAGCAAAATAAGATGTATAAAAGATAAACATCACATGCAATCATAATATGTGACATGATATGGCCATCATCATCTTGTGCCTTTGATCTCCATCTCCAAAGCATTGTCATGATCTCCATCGTCACCGGCATGACACCATGATCTCCATCATCTTGATCTATATCAATGTGTCGTCACATGGTCGTCTCGCCAACAATTGCTCTTGCAACTATTGCTATCACATAGCGATAAAGTAAAGCAATTATTGGGCACTTGCATCTTATGCAATAGAGAGACAACCATAAGGATTTTGCCAGTTGCCGATAACTTCAACAAAACATGATCATCTCATACAACAACTTATATCTCATCACGTCTTGACCATATCACATCACAACATGCCCTGCAAAAACAAGTTAGAGGTCCTCTACTTTGTTGTTGCAAGTTTTACGTGGCTGCTACTGGGCTTAGCAAGAACCGTTCTTACCTACGCATCAAAACCACAACGATAATTTGTCAAGTTGGTGCTGTTTTAACCTTCGCAAGGACCGGGCGTAGCCACACTCGGTTCAACTAAAGTTGGAGAAACTGACACCCGCCAGCCACCTGTGTGCAAAGCACGGCGGTAGAACCAGTCTCGCGTAAGCGTACGCGTAATGTCGGTCTGGGCCGCTTCATCCAACAATACCACCGAACCAAAGTATGACATGCTGGTAAGCAGTATGACTTATATCGCCCACAACTCACTTGTGTTCTACTCGTGCATATAACATCAACACATAAAACCTAGGCTCGGATGCCACTATTGGGAACGTAGTAATTTCAAATAATTTCCTACGCACACGCAAGATCATGGTGATGCATAGCAACGAGAGGGGAGAGTGTTGTCTACGTACCCTCGTAGACCGATAGCGGAAGCGTTATGACAACGCTGTTGATGTAGTCGTACGTCTTCACGGCCCGACCGATCAAGCACCGAAACTACGGCACCTCCGAGTTCTAGCACACGTTCAGCTCGATGACGATCCCCGGACTCCGATCCAGCAAAGTGTCGGGGAAGAGTTCCGTCAGCACGACAGCGTGGTGACGATCTTGATGTACTAATGTCGCAGGGCTTCGCCTAAGCACTGCTACAATATTATCGAGGACTATGGTGGAAGGAGGCACCGCACACGGCTAAGAATATGATCACGTGGATCAACTTGTGTGTCTATGGGGTGCCCCTTGCCCCCGTATATAAAGGAGCAAGGGGGAGGCCGGCCGGCCCTTGTGGGGCGCCAAGGAGGAGTAGGATTCCTACTCCTAGTTGGAGTAGGTTTCCACCTTTCCTAGTCCAACTAGGAGAAGGGGGGAAAGGGGGGAAGAGGGGAAGGAAGGGAGAGAGGGGGCGCGCCCCAAACCCCTTGTCCAATTCGGACTGGGCTTGGGAGGGGCGTGCGCCACCTCCTGGTCCTTCCCACTAAGGCCCATTAAGGCCCATTGCTTCTTCCTCGTATTCCCGTAACTCCCCGGTACCTCCGGAAATACCCGAACCACTTGGAACCTTTTCGATGTCCGAATATAGTCGTCCAATATATCGATCTTTACGTCTCGACCATTTCAAGACTCCTCGTCATGTCCCCGACCTCATCCGGGACTCCGAACTCCTTTGGTACATCAAAACTCATAAAATCATAATATAACTATCATCGAAACCTTAAGCGTGCGGACCCTACGGGTTCGAGAACAATGTAGACATGACCGAGACACGTCTCCGGTCAATAACCAATAGCGGAACCTGGATGCTCATATTGGCTCCTACATATTCTACGAAGATCTTTATCGGTCAGACCGCATAACAACATACGTTGTTCCCTTTGTCATCGGTATGTTACTTGCCCGAGATTCGATCGTCGGTATCTCAATACCTAGTTCAATCTCGTTACCGGCAAGTCTCTTTACTCGTTCCATAATACATCATCTCGCAACTAACTCATTAGTTGTAATGCTTGCAAGGCTTATGTGATGTGCATTACCGAGAGGGCCCAGAGATACCTCTCCGACAATCGGAGTGACAAATCCTAATCTCGAAATACGCCAACCCAACATGTACCTTTGGAGACACCTGTAGAGCTCCTTTATAATCACCCAGTTACGTTGTGACGTTTGGTAGCACACAAAGTGTTCCTCCGGCAAACGGGAGTTGCATAATCTCATAGTCATAGGAACATGTATAAGTCATGAAGAAGGCAATAGCAACATACTAAACGATCGGGTGCTAAGCTAATGGAATGGGTCATGTCAATCAGATCATTCACCTAATGATGTGATCCTGTTAATCAAATAACAACTCTTTGTCCATGGTTAGGAAACATAACCATCTTTGATTAATGAGCTAGTCAAGTAGAGGCATACTAGTGACACTCTGTTTGTCTATGTATTCACACATGTATTATGTTTCCGGTTAATACAATTCTAGCATGAATAATAAACATTTATCATGAAATAAGGAAATAAATAATAACTTTATTATTGCCTCTAGGGCATATTTCCTTCAGGTCCCACCGAAAATCCTACCGGTCACTAGGTTTGCTGAATCGGTCCGACCGAGTTTAACCATTCGGTCCCACCGAGTTTGGCAATTTGTGTGTAACGGTTAGATTTTGTGTGGAGGCTATATATACCCCTCCACCCACTCTTCATTCATGGAGAGAGCCATCAGAACATACCTACACTTCCAATACACATTTTTTGAGAGAGAACCACCTACACTTGTGTTGAGGTCAAGATATTCCATTCCAACCATATGAATCTTGATCTCTAGCCTTCCCCAAGTTGCTTTCCACTCAAATCTTCTTTCCACCAAATCCAAATCCTGTGAGAGAAAGTTGAGTGTTGGGGAGACTATCATTTGAAGCGCAAGAGCAAGGAGTTCATCATCAACACACCATTTGTTAATTCTTGGAGAGTGGTGTCTCCTAGATTGGCTAGGTGTCACTTGGGAGCCTCCGACAAGATTGTGGAGTTTAACCAAGGAGTTTGTAAGGGCAAGGAGATCGCCTATTTCGTGAAGATCTACCGCTAGTGAGGCAAGTCCTTCGTGGGCGACGGCCGTGATGGAATAGACAAGGTTACTTC
This sequence comes from Triticum monococcum, assembly GCA_034509565.1. Lineage (NCBI taxonomy): Eukaryota > Viridiplantae > Streptophyta > Magnoliopsida > Poales > Poaceae > Triticum > Triticum monococcum. The sequence goes on from CM067846.1 coordinate 476,529,248, forward strand.
TTCATGGACCCTTCGTTGCTGGAGCCCTCCGTGGACTCGCACAACCGTTACCCTCCGTGGGTTGAAGTCTCCATCAACGTGGATGTACGATAGCACCACCTATCGGAACCACGACAAAAACATCCGTGTCTCCAATTGCGTTTGAATCCTCCAAACCCTTCCCTTTACATTCTTGCAAGTTGCATGCTTTACTTTCCGCTGCTCATATACTCTTTTGCATGCTTGCTTGAATTATGTGGAGTTTGCTTGACATTGTGCTAAGATAGCTAAAATTTGCCAAGAACTAAAATTGGGAAAAGGCTAGATTTTTATTTGGTCAAGTAGTCTAATCTCCCCCCTCTAGACATACTTTCGATCCTACAAGTGGTATCAGAGCTTTGGTCTCCATTTGCTTTGATTTCCATAGCTTTTAGTGATCATAGCCTTGGTTTCACAACCTAGGAGAGTATGGCGTCTAGCGAGGGAAATTATCACCATAGAGGTCCTTACTTTGATGGCACTAATGTTGCTAGTTGGAAGCATAAGATGAAAATGCATATTCTTGGACATAACCCCACCGTTTGGGCTATTGTGTGTATTGGCTTGCAAGGTGAATTCTTTGATGGGAAAGAACCAAACCATGAAGCTACCGCGGAAGAGTTGAAGATGCTGCAATACAATGCTCAAGCTTGTGATATCCTCTTCAACGGATTATGCCCCGAAGAATTCAACAAAATCAGTCGTCTTAAGAATGCAAATGAAATTTGGGATACTTTGATTGATATGCACGAAGGTACCGAATCCGTCAAGGAATCCAAATTGGCTGTGCTTCAAAGTCAACTTGACAAGTTCAAAATGAAGGATGGTGAAGGTGTCGCTGAAATGTACTCTAGGCTTGCTCTTATCACAAATGAGATTGCCGACTTAGGGAGTGAAGAGATGACCGATAGATTCATCATCAAGAAGATCCTAAGAGCCTTGGATGAAAAATATGATACCGTGTGCACATTGATCCAAATGATGCCCAATTACAAAGATCTCAAGCCAACGGAAGTCATCGGAAAAATTGTTGCTCATGAGATGTCACTCAAGGATAAAGAGGAACTTCACAACAAATCAAGTGGTGCTTACAAAGCCTCATGTGAAGCCCCCACATCATCGAGTGAGAAACAAACCTTCAATGAAGAATTGAGCTTAATGGTGAAGAACTTCAACAAGTTCTACAAGAGTAGAAGCAACGAGAGAAGCTCCAAGTCAAGGTCCTACAATGACAAAAGATCTTCTAGTCGAGAGCAAAATTGCTACAATTGTGGAAGGCTCGGACACTATTCCAATGAGTGTACGACCCCCTCCAAGAGAAGAGAAGATTATCCCAAGAGAAGAAGTAGAAGAGAAGAATCACCATCTAGAGAAAGAAGGAGTAGAGATGATCGTTATGAACGAAGACCCTCACGGAGAAGCAAGGATTCGGAAAAAAAGGACAAGTCATCAAGGAGCTACACAAAACGAAGACATCAAGCTCATGTTGGTGAATGGGTATCTGACTCCGACTCCGACAACCACTCCGAGAGAAGCTATCACTCCGACTCTGAATATACTCAAGATGAAGGTGTTGCCGGTCTAGCACTTGTGACAACCAACTCCTACGACATATTTGACTCACCAAATGAAGGAGTTGGAACATGCTTCATGGCTAAAGGCCCAAAGGTATCACACCCCGAGTATGTTGATTTCAATAGTGATGAAGATGACTTGTTAGGTGATGATGATTTACTTGTTGACAACTCTAGTGATGAATACTATGATGAAACATCAATTAATCATGCTAATCAAGATAAAACGAATGGCAATGATAAGGAAAAGATTGAGTCTCTAACTAAAGAACCAAACACTCTTAAGTTAGCTCATGAAACTATCTTAGGAGATCATCAAGAACTTTTAAGGACTCATGAGAAATTGCGCTTTGAAAAGCTCAACCTTGAGCAAGAGCATGAGTTCTTAAAAGCAATCAATGATGATCTTCGTAAGAAAAGTTCTTACTATTGCCAAGCGTTTACTCTTATCCACTTATATGCCTCAATTCAAGTCTAGTAACAAGAACAAGAAAGATTCTTCCTCTAGTAGTAACAATAATCATGCTAAATCCAATATTGTTGCTTCTAGTAGTTCTTTTGATTCCACTAATGATTCTCTTAGCCAAGTTACACCTGAGCAAGAAAATAGCTTATTGAAGGGAATTATAGAGAAAGATGTTTACAAGAGCCTTGCCGGAAGTAAGCAATTCGAGGAAATTGTACGCAAGCAAGGGAGGCACTGGAAGAATCAAGGTGTTGGTTTTGAACAAAAGTTCAATGCCAATGGAGTTGAGTGGGAAGAAGATCAATACCCCAAGACGAAGTTTGTTCCTCAACAAGAGAAGTATGATCCTACTTCTCTTAAAGGGACACAAGCTCAAGATGATCTTCCACCACAAGACCACAAGCAAAAAGGCAAGGACAAGCTTCAAGAGGAAATTGATGCATTTGAAGAAGCTCCTAAGGCCTTGGTCAAGTGGGTTCCCAAGACTACTTCAAGTTCCACTTCATCAAGTACAACTACAACACCGAGGATTCCCATCAAGATGGTGTGGATCCCGAAGAAGAAGAACTAGAGAGTTCTTGAGGGTGACTCCGCCAACATACTTCACTCTTATCATTTTGGCAAGAACAAGTGCAATCAACTTCCACATCTTGCACTAGTTCAAGGAGTCACAAACCCTCTTGTTGGTAAGACAAGGGACAAGGTAACCTAAAGTTTTCATGGACATCATCTTGTGTGTACATCACTCTATGTCTATGGATATCCTTGTTTGTTCCTTGTGGGACTAACCCATGTAGGTATTGAAAGTGCAATTCACTCAAATGGATAGCTCCAAATGATCTACATCAACATTGAGCATCCACATCTTCAACATCTACATGAAGTCATCATCGACAAAATCCAAGGTTAGTTCATCCCTCTTAGGGGGGATCTCACATCTAGGGGGGAGCTTTACTCTAAGAATTGAGCTAAAGCAACTCTAATGGTGTGAACACAACAAATGCTTTATGTAAAAGTGGTAACCCCACTTGTGCTTAAACGATGAGTATGACCTATGATCAAATGTTCTCATTTGACTCCTAAGTCAATATACTCATATATAGATGACCTAGTCATCGCCAATTGTTTGATAGATGCTAGAATTGGTTGTGCATGCTTTGCCACATATTTCAATTGCCATTTTATTATGTGAGCATGTTGATTGCATATTTTACTCATTCGAGGACATCCACTTGTTGTTTTGATTGATTGGTTTTCTTTTCTTTTGCCAAGTGGATGGACAAGAATGCCTAAGAACCCTCTCTAGCTATCTATACTTTTCTCGTCTCAAACTCTATTCATGCTACATCACAAAACTTGATCAAGTCAGATTCGAACCACTCTGTGTGAGGAGCGCTCGGAGTCCCCGATTCGTCATAGACTTAAACTTCCAAAACCTCTTTATGAATCTCGGTCTAACTGATACTCCATTTTCGGTCCTACCGAGTTCATTAAGTTGATCTAGGTTTTCAATCTCGGTGCAACCGATTTGAACCTTTCGGTCACATCGAGTTTCAGTAACTGCTTGCAGTTATGAATCTCGGTGCCACCGAGTTGTTCCACTCGGTCACACTGACAGGGTCGGGCTATTCACGGGCAAAATTTTGGAAATTTCTCCGAAACCCCTTCGCCCGCGTATAGCTCGCTCTGCCTCCTGGGTCTCCGGATCGTCCTCCTCCTCGCCAGCCGCCTCCTGTCGCTGGTCTCCGCCGCCGTCAACAGAATTCTTCCCCGCCGTTGCCGCTGTAGCGAGTTCATCGCCGAACTAGGGTATGGACTCGATCACAGTGCTATCCCCGTCCGATTCCTAGCACATTGTGTTCATTATGATTCTTACCACGATTGAAACGATCTTATCCAGTCAAAACACTCCGTAGATTAGAGTTGAATTGAAAAATTTAGGGTTAGGTTTCCGCCGAAACCATATCGGACCCACCGAGTTGTGGAACTCGGTACCACCGATTCGGCTCAGGCCATTGCACATGTAATTTTCGGTCTGACCGAGAATTGCAAATCGGTGTGACCGAGTTCAGGACTTTGTGAAACCCTAGCAGTCTCGGTGCCACCGAATTGTGACTCGGTCTGACCGAGTTCACTAGTTTAGGTTCCAACAGCTGCTTCGGTATCACCGAGTTTACAAGTCGGTTGATCCGAAATGCTTTCTGTGGAAAACTAAAACTAAGTTTTTGACTCTGGCTCGACCGCTGCCGGGCATATTTCAACCTCTACCACGTGCCGCCAGCGAGCTGGGTGACCATGGCGACACTATACATTGAAGGGCAAGCGGCTCACTGGCTTCAGGCATTTCGCCAGAGCCATCGCGGTCTTGGATGGGACGCGTTCTGCACGGCGATTCAAGAGGAGTTCGGCATCGACGAATTTGAGATGGAGATGCACAAATTGCTGCAACTCCGTCAGACCGGCACGGTCAGCGAGTATCGCAAGGAGTTCGATACATCCATGTATCATCTCCTCGCACTCGATCTATCCCTCAGCAACAAATTCTTCATCACCCAGTTCTTGCTGGGCCTCAAGGACGAGTTGCGCGCAGCAGTTCGGCTGCAGGCACCCAACAGCATCACGCGTGCGTCGATTCTCGCCCGCATACAAGAGGAGGAGTTGAACACGCCCAGGGCGTGAACACGACCGCAACCGCAGGGTCGCCCACCACCCGCGCCCGCACGTCCGTCGACCGCGCCACGCCAACAGCCCGACGACTACGCCCGCGAGCGACAACTCAAGGAGTTCCGGCGCGCCAACGGACTCTGTTTCAAGTGCGGAGACCGGTACACTCGTGATCACCGCTGCAACACACAAGCTCAACTCCTCACCATCCAAGTGGGCGCATACGGGGAGCTACTCACCGACGACACCGTGCACGCGCTCGATCTGCTCGACGCACCACAACAAGAAGCACCACCTCCAGAGTGTTGCATGATTTCCGCGCACGCGCTGGATGGCTTGGAGGCGCCCAGCACCATCCGCCTGCGCGTCCTGGTGGGCAACCAAGTGATGCTTCTTCTTCTGGACTCCGGGAGCACCCATAGCTTCGTCAACAAGTCCTTCGCCGACCGTGTTGGGGCCAAGACACAAGAGATCGCCACCTTGGATGTTCGGGTGGCCAACGGCGACCGGCTAACCTGTTCGCGCCAAGTCCCAGAGCTCCAGTGGTGGATGCAAGGCCACACGTTCTCCATACCGATGTACGAGCTTGACACCGGTGCCTACGACGGCATCCTGGGCATGGACTGGTTGGAGAAGAACAGCCCGATGACCTGCCACTGGCAGGAGAAGTTCATCTCCTTCCTCCACGAGGGCGAGACGGTCACTCTACAAGGTGTTCGACCCAAGTCGACACCCACTCTGGCAGCTGTTCAGCCGGCGGAACTGTGCAAGCTGATCGCCGGCAATGATATCTGGGCAATGGCAATGGTCGAGATGCAACCCCCAAAACCCAGGTCACGCAAGCCATCGCAGACGCCAATCAGCGATCTCCTGGACGAATTCGCGGACGTGTTCGCCACGCCCACCGGCCTGCCTCCACACAGGCAGTATGATCATGCGGTAACACTGGAGGACGGAGCCCAGCCAACAAACACGCGGCCCTACCGCTACTCTCCATTGCAAAAGGATGAGATCGAGCGGCAGGTGAAAGAAATGCTCGACGCCGGCGTGATCACCCACTCTGTCAGTCCATATGCCGCACCGGTGCTCCTTGTGAAGAAGAAGGACGGCACATGGCGCTTCTGCGTGGATTACGGGCGTCTCAATGACATAACTGTGAAGAACAAGTTTCCGCTGCCAGTCATCGACGAGCTTCTCGATGAGCTGGCTGGTGCGGCATACTTCTCCAAGCTTGACCTGCGCGCGGGCTACCATCAAATCCGGATGCGCGATGAGGACGAGCACAAGACGGCGTTCAAAACACATCACGGCCATTTTCAATTCAGGGTGATGCCATTTGGATTGACGAACGCCCCGGCCACGTTCCAATGCCTGATGAATGCTATATTCGCCAAGTATACATGTAAGTTCGTCATCGTTTTCCTTGATGACATTCTCGTTTTCAGTGAGACTCTGGAGCAACACATCGAGCATCTTCGCCTCGTCCTCAACTTGCTCCATGAGCACCAGCTGTACGCCAAGAGGTCCAAGTGCTCGTTCGCCCAAGACCACATCGATTATCTGGGGCACGTCATCTCCAAGCAGGGCGTGGCGACTGACGCGGAGAAGACGGATGCCATGGCGCAATGGCCGACCCCGACAAATGCCACTGAACTCCGCGGCTTCCTGGGGCTCACCGGGTACTACCGCAAGTTTGTGCCTCATTATGGGATCATCGCCAAGCCCCTCACGCAACAGCTCACCAAGAAAGGGTTCGAGTGGCCCGACTCGGCGCAGCGCGTGTTCGACACGCTCAAGAAGGCGATGGTGACCATGCCGGTGCTCGCGCTCCCTGACTTCGACAAGCCATTCTCCATCGAGACCGACGCCTGCGACACCGGCATTGGCGCGGTACTCGTCTAGGAGGGCCATCCCATCGCCTACTACAGCAAAGTGTTGGGTGTCAAAAGCTGTCAACATACGAGAAAGAGTTTCTGGCGGTAATGATGGCCGTGGATAAATGACGCTCCTACCTCCAGCGCGGGCCGTTCACCATCGTCACCGACCACAAGAGTTTGTGCACTCTGGGGGATCAACACCTGGTGACCGACATCCAGCGCCGCGCCATGTACAAGCTTGTCGGCCTCCAATTCAAGTTCCAGTACAAGCGCGGCAGCGACAACGATGCAGCGGACGCTCTCTCGCGCGTGGGCAGCCACTTCAGTGCCAACGCGCTCTCCCTGTGCCAGCCGGCGTGGATGCAGGAGGTGGCTAACTCCTACACCACCGATCCAGACGCTCAGGACCGGCTGCAACAGCTCGCGCTGCACAGCCCCGACGATGACGGGTATGAGCTGTATCGGGGTGTCATTCGTCGTCAGGGGCGACTGTGGATCGGTGCCAACACCGCACTGCGCACCAAACTGGTCAGCGCAATGCACGACAGTGCCGTGGGAGGCCACTCCGGTTCGACAGCCACCTACCAGCGCATCAAGAAACTCTTTGAGTGGAGGGGCATGAAACAGGACGTCGACGACTACGTGCGACAATGTCAGGTTTGCCAACCGGCCAAGCATGAGCTGCGCAAACCAGCAGGCAAACTGGCACCATTGCCCATCCCCATGGCCCCGTGGCGGGATGTGACGATGGATTTCGTTGAGGGCCTGCCCACGTCTGACGGATGCGATACCATCATGGTGGTGGTCGACCGCTTCACCAAGCTCGCGCATTTTGTGCCCTTGTGCCATCCGTTCACGGCCACTCAGGTGGCACGGGTGTTTTGGGACAACATCATCAAGCTCCACGGCATTCCTTCATCAATTGTGTCAGATCGCGACAAGGTGTTCACCAGTGCACTCTGGCGCGAGCTGTTCGCGGGCGCTGGCACCAAACTCCTGTACTCCACAGCGTACCACCCCCAGACAGACGGCCAGAGCGAGCGGGTGAATCAATGTCTGGAGATGTATCTGCGCTATGCTGTCCACGACACTCCGCGTCAGTGGCGTCGCTGGCTGCCGTCGGCTGAATTCTGGTACAACTCCTCTTTCCACTCGTCGATGGGCTGCTCTCCTTTCAAGGCATTGTACGGGGTTGAGGCTAATGAAGGGAGCATGGCCAGTTGGCCAGCAACTCAAGCAACCTTGCCGGATGGTGAACAGTGGGACTGGGCAGTGCATAAGGAAAACTTGCAAGCCCAGTTGACTCGAGCGCAGCAGAAATACAAGAAGTTTGCAGACAGGAATCGCACCGAGCGTGCCTTTCAGGTTGGGGAGCAAGTATTACTGAAGCTACAACCATATGTGCAGAAATCGGTAGTCAGCCACCCGTGCGCCAAGCTGGCATTCAAGTTCTTTGGACCCTTCACCATCAGCGCCAAAATTGGTCCCGCAGCATACAAGCTGGAGCTGCCACCTGACAGTCGCATTCACCCTGTGTTTCATGTGTCCCAACTGAAGCCGTTCACACCAAACTATATACCAGTGTTCTCAGAACTGTCCGCGACTGCAGACTTATCAGCAGTGGACTCCGAACCAGTCGAGATCCTGAACAGGAGGATGATGAAGAAAGGAGACGCCCCAGTGGTCCAAGTTCAAGTGGCATGGAACACAACTCCTCTGTCGACAACCTGGGAAGACTACGAGGTTCTTCGTCGGTGCTACCTGCAGGCAGCAATCTGGGAAGACCACAACGATGAAGAGGGGGCCGTTTCTCAAGGCGGGGAGAATGACACAACAGTGATGCGTACCACCGTGTGACCGCCAGTTGGCATGGACAGTTGTAACACCCTTGATGCGACTATATCTCCCACGTGTCGAGGCACGACTTAGAGGCATAATCGCATTGAAGGCAATGTCGCAAGTGAGGTAATCTTCACACAACCCATGTAATACAATAGGGGAAAAAGGTACATAGTTGGCTTACAATCGCCACTTCACACAATTACATGAATAAGCATTACATCAATCAAAACACTCATGGTCCGACTACGGAACCAAAACAAAAGAAGAACCCCAAATGCGACAAAGGTCCCCGATCGACCCCAACTGGGCTCCACTACTGATCAACTAGAACGAAACAACACAAATGAACAAGGTCTTCAACGAGCTCCTCCTGAGCTGGGTTGCGTCATCTGCACGGACTCATCGGCACCTGCAAACTGGTTTGGAAGTAATCTGTGAGCCACGGGGACTCAACAATCTCGCACCCTCGCGATCAAGACTATTTAAGCTTATGGGTAAGGTAAAGGTATGAGGTGGAGCTGCAGCAAGCGACTAGCATATATGGTGGCTAACATACGCAAATGAGAGCGAGAAGAGAAGGCAAAGCACGGTCGATAAAAGTATGATCAAGAAGTGATCCTGGACTACCTACGTCAAGCATAACTCCAACAACCGTGTTCACTTCCCGGACTCCGCCGGAAAGGGACCATCACGGTTACACACGCAGTTGATTCATTTTAATTAAGGTCAAGTTTAGGTTATCTACAACCGGACGCTAACAAATTCCCATCTGCCCATAACCGCGGGCACGGCTTTCGAAAGTTCAAATCCCAGCAGGGTGTCCCAACTTAGCCCATCACAAGCTCTCACGGTCAACGAAGGAATAGACCTCCACCCGAGACATTCCGATCAGACTCGGTATCCCAGTACAACAAGACATTTCGATAGGGTAAAACTAAACCAGCAACACCGCCCGAATGTGCCGACAAATCCCGATAGGAGCTGCACATATCTCTTTCTCAGGGCACACTCAGATGAGCGCTCCATACAACTAAAACCAAACCTCGAGTTTCCCCGAGGGGGCGCTGCACAGGACTCTAGTTTGGACCAACACTCAGAGGAGCACTGGCCCGAGGGGGGGGGGTAAAATAACGATGACCCTTGAGTCTGCAGAACCCAAGGGAAAGAAAAGGCTAGGTGGCAAATGGTAAAACCAATGTTGGGCATTGCTGGAGAAGCTTTACTTAAGGCGAACTGTCAAGGGGTTCCCATTATAGCCCAACCGCGTAAGGGACGCAAAATCCGGGAACATAACACCGATATGACGGAAACTAGGGCGGCAAGAGTGGAACAAAACACCAGGCATAAGGCCGAGCCTTCCACCCTTTACCAAGTATATAGATGCATTAATTAAATAAGATATATATGGTGATATCCCAACAAGTAAATAAATGTCCCAATAAGGAACGATCTCCATGTTCCAACAAGGAACAGACTTCAATCTTCACCTGCAACTAACAACGCTATAAGAGGGGCTGAGCAAAGCGGTAACATAGCCAATCAACGGTTTGCTAGGACAATGGTGGGTTAGAGGCTGAACATGGCAATTTGGGAGGCTGACAAGCAAGTGGTAGGCATCGTAGCAATGGCAAAGCAAAAGAGCGAGCAATCTAGCATAGCAAAGATAGTAGTGATTTCGAGGGTATGATCATCTTGCCTGAAATCCCGCAAGGAAGAAGAATGAGTCCATGAAGAAGACAAACGGACGTAGTCAAACGAATCCTCACAACACGACGTTACCGAAATCAACCCGAAGAAGCAACACCGGAAAAGAAGCACACAACATAGTAAACAACCACCACATAATCATGGCATGATGCACAATCGAGTATGATGCATGTCCGATTTAATGAAGCATGGCATGGCATGGCAAAATGCACAAACAATACTACAAGTTAAGTGGAGCTCAAAATGTCACGAGGTGCATATTGGCGGAACACCACATCAATTATTTAGTTCGATCTCGTTTATGTACCCAACAATATTAAATGTTGTTAAACATGGCAAGAGGGTGAAGCAAAGCAAAACTACCTATCTAGTCAAGGTTAAATGAGGCCGGAAGCAACGAACAACAATTCCGGAAAAATCCCCATAGCATAATTTAAGTTTGGTCCTGATCTGTCCTAAACACAATTTTAGAGTTGTTAAACATGCAAGATGAGGCCACCACGATAAACTAGGCAAAATTCTACCCCATTTACATATAAAGTTTATTTAAATCGGAGCTACGGTTATTTAGTTATGAATTAAACCGTATTAGCATGGCATAGGGGCAAATTAATGCAAACAACATTTTAAACATTTCAAACATAGGTGAAAGTTGGATATTATTAATCTACACAAAATTTTAAGCAAGTTTCATATATAAAGTATTTTAATATGATGCATCGTTTGTAAGTTATAATATGCATGAAGATGAAGGGCTTTTCTGTAAAACTGCAGCCTCCTGGATATTAGACAAATTCACAGGCGGGGAAAAAAATGATCATGGGCTGAATCTGGCAAGCCCAACAGCGAGGGAAAAAAATATAGAGGCGGGGCGCTGCGGGTACTACTCACCACGGGCTTCGGCCCGGTAGAAGGAGCGGCCTGGCAGGGGCGCTGGCGCGCTGGGCTGGGTGAAGCAGAGGGGCGCTGGCGCGCTGGGCTGGGTGAAGCAGAGGGGCGCTGGGCCTGGAGGCGCGCAGGAGGCAGGCCGGCGGGGAGGCGGCGCTGGGCCTCGCACCTGGGCCGGTGCGGAGGAGGCAGCCCACGCGGGAGGGAGCTCGTCCCCGACCTCCACCCGAGGCCGAGGCGAGCCATGGCGGCGGCGGCAAGGTCCGGTGATGACCCGAGGCGGCGGGCGAGGCAGATCCGGCAGGCAGGCACGGCGGGGTCCTTGCGGGAATGGGCGGATCCGGCCATGGGGAGCACGGATCTGGCCGCGGTGGTGCGACCAGGCGACGGACGAGGTGGCGGCGAGGAACTCCGGTGAGCCGGACGAGGTGGTGCAGAGGAACGGCGGCGAGGCTCCGGCGAGGGGAGGCCGGCCATGAGCAAGAAGGGGCAGATCCCGGCGCGTAATGACCGGATCTGGCGACAGCGGCGCCGGACGGGGCTCCAAGTCGCAGGGCGGCGCGCTCCGGCGAGGAGGGCGGATCCGGCGAGCAGGCGAGGTCGCCGGCGGAGAGGCGCTAGGCGGCGGAGGCAGCTGCGGGATCGGGCTCCTCCCGATCCAAGTGAGACGGCGGCGCTGTGCGGGAAGGCGCGGGCACCTCGGGCCCAGATCGGCCCGGGGCGGGCCTGAGATGGGCTTCAGCGGGTCCTGCGGGAGGAGGAGGGAGGCAGGGCAATGTGGCAGCGTCCCGTTGGCTGCAGTTGACCACGCGGTGGCGGCTGGCCACTAGGAGCGCGCCATGTGGCGCCGGCGAGGTGGCGGCGTGGGAAGAGGCCAAGGCGGCGGCGACAAGTGGAGGCCAGGGAGGGGTTCGGCGCTGAAATTGAGGAGAGGAGGTGGGAGGCGGCTAGAGGTAGGTGGGGGGGGGGGGCTAGGGATGCCCAAAATGGAAGGGGAAGGCCTATATATAGACAAGGGGGCTAGGTTAGGGGGATTTTTGTCCGTTTCGGAGCCGTTCGATCTCGATCGGACGACTCGGAGCGGAGGTGGTTTAGATAGGTGGGCTAGTGGGCTGTGAAGAGGGGTTGGGCTGAGATGAGAGGAGAGGAGTGCAGCCCGGCAACTGTTTCCGGAGACCGAAAACGTCCGACGTTTTGACCGACTACTATCGCCGCTATATTTTTCCGTTGGGGCGTCAAACGAACTCCGATTGCGATGAAACTTGACAGGCGGTCTGTCTACACTATAATAAGACCACACGTCAAATCTCATCTCATTCCGAGAACATTTTTCGGCCACTAATAAAATAATATTTCGGACGTGCCGCGGGCGCGTGCAAGTGTGGTTGGGCTCAGAACGGACAACGGAGAGAACTCGGAGAAACCGGACGAATGCAGGTTTTGAAAACATGATGATGCAATGCACATGATGACATGATAAGATGCAACACGCAAGCAAAAGACATGGCAACGACGGCGAATAACAGAACGACAGCTGGCACATCGGTCTCGGGGCGTTACAACACTCCACCACTACGAGAGGATCTCGTCCCGAGATCTTGAATGGCACCGGGGAAACAACGGAAGAGAAAGAGAAGATAGGTAAAACTAAGTTGCTTCTTTGACAAACGAGTGAAACCACGAACCTTGAAGATGTCGAACAAATTCGAGAAAAGAATACAACGAAGGTGAACAAAGTCGAAAAACACTCCGTTAGAAAGGAGGGACAAGGAACATTGCGAAACCTTGAGGTTGAAGGGAAGATATATATTGAAAACACTCCGGTTAAGGAAGGGGATCAAGGAAAACCAAAATTCGGGCAGCACTCTGGTTGAAAAGAAAAGGAATTGAATAAGGTCTTGATAAGATGAGAAGATACTTGAAAAGAGGACACAACACTCTTGTTAAATGGGCAATCAAGAAAAGGACACGATCCTGACAAAACAAGAAGATGGGTTGAAGAGAGCAACCTCACAATGCCTCCGGAACAAAAGAATAGAAGATAGATAATTGAAATAGGAGAATTGAGGAGAAAATGCCAACTTCTGCTACAAAAAGGTTGAGAAGGCATCTTTAGGAGAGGGGTTGAACGGAGTTGTTGGAAAAAAACCACCAACGAAAAGAATAAGGTTGATATGGTCTTATGGAATACATCTCAAATTATGAGGTGACAACCTGCCACTCACGGGAAAAGAATTGGATTGATAGGAACAAGGAGACGAGAAGGCTATATCACCGGGAGGATAAAAGAAGAACTTGGATCATTTATAAGCACCATAAATAACAACACTCCTCAGGGAAAGCTTTAGGTGAAATATAACCCAAGATAACTCCAATGAAGAGATCGATGGATTTAAAATACCTCATTTCTTAATAACATGTGAATCATGAACTCAAATTATCAAGAATGACATAATACCACCTCCAAAGATACGGTAGAAAGAAATGCACTCCGGATTACAATATGAAGAAAGCTTGAGCTTCTCTGGCAAGAAAGTTGATGAACGTTTCGAGAGGGAATTAAATCCTTGATGAACCATCATGTAGAGCCTCCATGAAGAACTCCGGTAATAAAAGATTGATCCAGAATAATTGAATGATGAAAAGAATATGATTGAAGCCTCGTAATGATTTAGATAGAGATCTCCGTGATAATATAATTGAAAGAGGTTAGAACTCCGGGAAAGAAAGATGAGCACTTGAACCCAAGAATTTAATCATCGAGAACAAACTCCGGTAAACAAAAGGTTGAACAAACGGAAGGAAAAAGAAGTTGAAAACACAAGGTGAATCCTTGCAATGATTAGATGGATCTCTGTGGCAATTAGAGCTTGGAACTCCGGGAAAGGAAAGATAAAACATCTCGAACTGAGAATATGATATGATGAAGAACTCCGGAAAAAGGAATTAAATCACTTGGATGGCACAAGAGTAAGAATTACATTATGCTTATCCTTCACCAATTAAAATTGATGACAAGCAATGGATTTGGCATATTACTTATCCTCGTATCAAGGATTAAGAGATATATACATAAACTTGAGAACGTCTTCAACGAAAACACCGGTAGGATTGGAACAACAAATGAATTAATATGACAACGAATGACGAGAACTCTTGAACGAACCACCGGTAAAATTAGGAGGGTGAGAGCTGAAATCTAGAGTTAATAAATCTTAGATGATTGGGCTCCTGATGAACAAACTGAAAAGACTCTTAAATTGCTCCGGATGGGTAAAAAGATTCTGACAATCGAAAACAATTACGAGAGGATGGCAACAAGCTAGAATCACGAATCTTGAAGAGAATGGATCAAAATGAGAGAAACTCTTCTTCGGTCTTCAAATGATAAGAAAGACGACGAGAAACACCATCGTGAAATATTGAGACACTCCGGAATAATCAAAACGAAGAGGTTGAGCCAAGGATGAAAAGAATTTGACAGATCTTGGAGAAATACATATGACTGATGACAACTCATACTTACGTCAAACTTCGAAAAGAATTTGAGGATAACTCCGGGAAAATAAGAAGAGGCAGGTAAGATCCTGGGAATAGACCTGTGGGTTAGGGCCCACTCAAAAGAAACACCGTTAGAATGATTAAAAGAGAGATTGCACCGGTTGAATTAAATGGCCAGAATGAAATAACATCCTCGAAAGAGTTTGAAAAGATTACGAAAGCAGAGTCGAAACACGAATCTTCGAGATATCTTGAGCACTCCGGAACAATAGAATGGCGAGAGGTGAAATGATAACGAGGTGCACCGGCATGAGAAAGCATTGAAACGAGGAAAAAGGTATGATCCACAAAGCTTGACTTGGAACCACCGGAGAAGAAAAAGAACGAAAGATGATGAACTTGAAGCTCCGTTAGAATCTTCGTGAGAATCACCGGATAAGAATATTGATAGAAAAGAATGGAGAGACTTCACAAGAATAAAAGGATACTTGATTAAGGAATCTGAATCCTTAAAGAAAAAGGGTGGGTGGGCGGGAAAAACAAAGGCAACTTGGAGATGGATGAAACAAACACCATTGAGAAGAAACTGATATTTGATCTTACAGACGTTGAAATGATCGGATCCACTTGAAGAGAAACACGCCGGTTGAAAAGAATTAACATGACAATCTCGATTATCATGAAGGATTAGTATTCACATAGGAGTATGCGAACACCGTTAGGAAAAGGTATGGAATCATCATTTGACTTCGAAGCAACTCGAATACCACAACTCAAAACAAAACAAAGGATTGGCTTGCAGAATAAGCCAGAACAAACATACGATAGAGATTTCGTCCGAAGTTTTCGTGGTGGGACCTACACGGGCTCGATTGTACAGTACCATCATGTACAAGGCAGTGCACATGACATACGAAGCGTCCCCGAGTCAGCATAGCCAAGGACTCTTTAAGACACAACGAGGCCACTGTAAAATCGACCGTGAATAGACGAACCACTAGACGTCGAACCCCAATGTCATATCATACATCTGTCGGAAAGAAATCCTAAGAGCTACTTGAATTCCCACTTATGAAACTCCCGAAATTTTCCGGTTATGCAATCAGGTGTTGAGGATACAGGGGAAGCATAATATGTCACCCAAGCTAGCAAATCCTACATCCAGCTGCATCCATCCTTCAACACATAACCAAGAAACCTTCGGAAACCATCTATCTCAACCTTCGAAAAGCATCCGTTATACAAGTTATGGCGATACTCCCGAACTCCCGCCCCAGTACTGGGTGGCGTCGAGGTTATCTCACCAACGAACTGCATAAAGGAGATTTTCGATGTCGCGCACATATCTCAAGTATACCAGAATTGCAACGATAAAATTATGATGACAACACCTCAGAGCTCAACTCCCCGGGACACTTCCACTAAACCCCTGACAGGAGGCACCAAGACAGTATTCTCATCATAAGCCATCGGAACAAATCCAAGATACTCGCGTGATCCTAAAAAAAAAATTTAGTGAAATTTGAGAAGAGAAGAGTCAAAACTCTACGTCAGGATGCCTCACCAGAGCGACGAAGGGACCGGGGAGTAAAAAGAATTCCTAAGCTCTCCGATATATATAATTCCCAAGGACTCAAAACATTTTTCTAGACACAACTCGGCCGCTAAAAACGATCAAGCAATGGGGGCTCCTAAGGTCGGGGAAGGCTCTGATACCAACTTGTAACACCCTTGATGCGACTATATCTCCCACGTGTCGAGGCACGACTTAGAGGCATAATCGCATTGAAGGCAATGTCGCAAGTGAGGTAATCTTCACACAACCCATGTAATACAATAGGGGGAAAAGGTACATAGTTGGCTTACAATCGCCACTTCACACAATTACATGAATAAGCATTACATCAATCAAATACACTCATGGTCCGACTACGGAACCAAAACAAAAGAAGAACCCCAAATGCGACAAAGGTCCCCGATCGACCCCAACTGGGCTCCACTACTGATCAACTAGAACGAAACAACACAAATGAACAAGGTCTTCAACGAGCTCCTCCTGAGCTGGGTTGCGTCATCTGCACGGACTCATCGGCACCTGCAAACTGGTTTGGAAGTAATCTGTGAGCCACGGGGACTCAGCAATCTCGCACCCTCGCGATCAAGACTATTTAAGCTTATGGGTAAGGTAAAGGTATGAGGTGGAGCTGCAGCAAGCGACTAGCATATATGGTGGCTAACATACGCAAATGAGAGCGAGAAGAGAAGGCAAAGCACGGTCGATAAAAGTATGATCAAGAAGTGATCCTGGACTACCTACGTCAAGCATAACTCCAACAACCGTGTTCACTTCCCGGACTCCGCCGGAAAGGGACCATCACGGTTACACACACAGTTGATTCATTTTAATTAAGGTCAAGTTTAGGTTATCTACAACCGGACACTAACAAATTCCCATCTGCCCATAACCGCGGGCACGGCTTTCGAAAGTTCAAATCCCTGCAGGGGTGTCCCAACTTAGCCCATCACAAGCTCTCACGGTCAACGAAGGAATAGACCTCCACCCGAGACATTCCGATCAGACTCGGTATCCCAGTACAACAAGACATTTCGACAGGGTAAAACTAAACCAGCAACACCGCCCGAATGTGCCGACAAATCCCGATAGGAGCTGCACATATCTCTTTCTCAGGGCACACTCAGATGAGCGCTCCATACAACTAAAACCAAACCTCGAGTTTCCCCGAGGGGGCGCTGCACAGGACTCTAGTTTGGACCAACACTCAGAGGAGCACTGGCCCGAGGGGGGGGGTAAAATAACAATGACCCTTGAGTCTGCAGAACCCAAGGGAAAGAAAAGGCTAGGTGGCAAATGGTAAAACCAATGTTGGGCATTGCTGGAGAAGCTTTACTTAAGGCGAACTGTCAAGGGGTTCCCATTATAGCCCAACCGCGTAAGGGACGCAAAATCCGGGAACATAACACCGATATGACGGAAACTAGGGCGGCAAGAGTGGAACAAAACACCAGGCATAAGGCCGAGCCTTCCACCCTTTACCAAGTATATAGATGCATTAATTAAATAAGATATATATGGTGATATCCCAACAAGTAAATAAATGTCCCAATAAGGAACGATCTCCATGTTCCAACAAGGAACAGACTTCAATCTTCACCTGCAACTAACAACGCTATAAGAGGGGCTGAGCAAAGCGGTAACATAGCCAATCAACGGTTTGCTAGGACAATGGTGGGTTAGAGGCTGAACATGGCAATTTGGGAGGCTGACAAGCAAGTGGTAGGCATCGTAGCAATGGCAAAGCAAAAGAGCGAGCAATCTAGCATAGCAAAGATAGTAGTGATTTCGAGGGTATGATCATCTTGCCTGAAATCCCGCAAGGAAGAAGAATGAGTCCATGAAGAAGACAAACGGACGTAGTCGAACGAATCCTCACAACACGACGTTACCGGAATCAACCCGAAGAAGCAACACCGGAAAAGAAGCACACAACATAGTAAACAACCACCACATAATCATGGCATGATGCACAATCGAGTATGATGCATGTCCGGTTTAATGAAGCATGGCATGGCATGGCAAAATGCACAAACAATACTACAAGTTAAGTGGAGCTCAAAATGTCACGAGGTGCATATTGACGGAACACCACGTCAATTATTTAGTTCGATCTCGTTTATGTACCCAACAATATTAAATGTTGTTAAACATGGCAAGAGGGTGAAGCAAAGCAAAACTACCTATCTAGTCAAGGTTAAATGAGGCCGGAAGCAACGAACAACAATTTCGGAAAAATCCCCATAGCATAATTTAAGGTTTGGTCCTGATCTGTCCTAAACACAATTTTAGAGTTGTTAAACATGCAAGATGAGGCCACCACGATAAACTAGGCAAAATTCTACCCCATTTACATATAAAGTTTATTTAAATCGGAGCTACGGTTATTTAGTTATGAATTAAACCGTATTAGCATGGCATAGGGGCAAATTAATGCAAACAACATTTTAAACATTTCAAACATAGGTGAAAGTTGGATATTATTAATCTACACAAAATTTTAAGCAAGTTTCATATATAAAGTATTTTAATATGATGCATCGTTTGTAAGTTATAATATGCATAAAGATGAAGGGCTTTTTTGTAAAACTGCAGCCTCCTGGATATTAGACAAATTCACAGGCGGGGAAAAAATGATCATGGGCTGAATCTGGCAAGCCCAACAGCGAGGGAAAAAAATATAGAGGCGGGGCGCTGCGGGTACTGCTCACCACGGGCTTCGACCCGGTAGAAGGAGCGGCCTGGCAGGGGCGCTGGCGCGCTGGGCTGGGTGAAGCAGAGGGGCGCTGGCGCGCTGGGCTGGGTGAAGCAGAGGGGCGCTGGGCCTGGAGGCGCGCAGGAGGCAGGCCGGCGGGGAGGCGGCGCTGGGCCTCGCACCTGGGCCGGTGCGGAGGAGGCAGCCCACGCGGGAGGGAGCTCGTCCCCGACCTCCACCCGAGGCCGAGGCGAGCCATGGTGGCGGCGGCAAGGTCCGGTGATGACCCGAGGCGGCGGGCGAGGCAGATCCGGCAGGCAGGCACGGCGGGGTCCTTGCGGGAATGGGCGGATCCGGCCATGGGGAGCACGGATCTGGCCGCGGTGGTGCGACCCGGCGACGGACGAGGTGGCGGCGAGGAACTCCGGTGAGCCGGACGAGGTGGTGCAGAGGAACGGCGACGAGGCTCCGGCGAGGGGAGGCCGGCCGTGAGCAAGAAGGGGCAGATCCCGGCGCGTAATGACCGGATCTGGCGACAGCGGCGCCGGACGGGGCTCCAAGTCGCAGGGCGGCGCGCTCCAGCGAGGAGGGCGGATCCGGCGAGCAGGCGAGGTCGCCGGCGGAGAGGCGCTAGGCGGCGGAGGCAGCTGCGGGATCGGGCTCCTCCCGATCCAAGCGAGACGGCGGCGCTGTGCGGGAAGGCGCGGGCACCTCGGGCCCAGATCGGCCCGGGGCGGGCCTGAGATGGGCTTCAGCGGGTCCTGCGGGAGGAGGAGGGAGGCAGGGCGATGTGGCAGCGTCCCGTTGGCTGCAGTTGACCACGCGGTGGCGGCTGGCCACTAGGAGCGCGCCATGTGGCGCCGGCGAGGTGGCGGCGCGGGAAGAGGCCAAGGCGGCGGCGACAAGTGGAGGCCAGGGAGGGGTTCGGCGCTGAAATTGAGGAGAGGAGGTGGAAGGCGGCTAGAGGTAGGTGGGGGGGGGGGCTAGGGATGCCCAAAATGGAAGGGGAAGGCCTATATATAGACAAGGGGGCTAGGTTAGGGGGATTTTTGTCCATTTCGGAGCCGTTCGATCTCGATCGGACGACTCGGAGCGGAGGTGGTTTAGGTAGGTGGGCTAGTGGGCTGTGAAGAGGGGTTGGGCTGAGATGAGAGGAGAGGAGTGCAGCCCGGCAACTGTTTCCGGAGACCGAAAACGTCCGACGTTTTGACCGGCTACTATCGCCGCTATATTTATCCGTTGGGGCGTCAAACGAACTCCGATTGCGATGAAACTTGACAGGCGGTCTGTCTACACTATAATAAGACCACACGTCAAATCTCATCTCATTCCGAGAACATTTTTCGGCCACTAATAAAATAATATTTCGGACGTGCCGCGGGCGCGTGCAAGTGTGGTTGGGCTCAGAACGGACAACGGAGAGAACTCGGAGAAACCGGACGAATGCAGGTTTTGAAAACATGATGATGCAATGCACATGATGACATGATAAGATGCAACACGCAAGCAAAAGACATGGCAACGACGGCGAATAACAGAACGATAGCTGGCACATCGGTCTCGGGGCGTTGCAACAGTTGTCATGCCAAGCGCGCGTGTGTGTGGGTCCACTTGTAAGCCGCAAGGGCCAGGGCTAGTAGGCGTGCGTGTGTACCTAATCCCTCGAGCGAGGCGTGTATCGGCAGGCTGGAGAAAGTGAACTGTTTCCCTCACCTACCCTCTCTTCTACTCATCCCCCTTCTCCAAGCTTCTCATCTCCTTCTTCCCCGATCCGATCTAGCCTACTCTGGTCGCCCCTAAACCAGATCGAGGCGTCACACCTTGATAGCTTTCTCACCTTGGGGATGGCTGCAGCGGCGAGACGGTGACAGGTAGGAGGAGGCGGAGGGGCGGTGGCGCACGTACAGGGGAGGAGAGGCGACACCACTGGATAGAGAGAGGGGGGCGAGGGTAGCGGCAACGCTAGAGTGGGAGGAGGAGGCGCTCGAGGCAGAGGGCATGGGAGGAGAAGGAGGCGCTCGAGGCGGAAGGTTTCTCTTGACAAGTTTTCCGTTCTTTCTCTTTTTCTTTTTACTCCTCTTTTTTTTCTTGCCCAACCAATGCTTGCGACGTGGCATGCACGAGAGGTCGCCCTTTTAGCGACTGTTAAAGGGTTTAATGATGCGATGAAGTTGCCTAAAAATAATAGGGACTTAGGGGAAAAAACAAGGTCAACCCTAGATTTCAGATCTGGATCTGGAGCACGCGGATCGAGGTTCGACGGGGAGCTCGCCGAAGTTACTGTAGATGTCGGAGATGGTGGACTTGCCGGATCCGGCGACGAGGAGCTCGCCGGTGGCCGGAGCTTGACGAGGACGGCGACAAGGCGCGGCGAGGTGGCCGGCGTTGGGCAGGGCGGTGGCGAGGCGATGCGGTGGGCGACGAGGCGGCGGTCGGTCAGCGCGGCGGCGCAACGAGGCTCGGGTGGCAGAGGAGGATGCGCGGGTCGCCGGCACGGAGAAAGACGGGCGGCGGAGTCGCGGGGACCGGGCGGCGGTCGCCTTGGGCCCCGGGGGCCCGATCCGGGCCTCGACGGGCCGGCGGTGATGTGGGGCACGGTCGCCACGTGGCGGCATGCAGTTGGATGGCGGAGAGCGGGCGGACGTGTCCGTCCGCGGCAATTTCGTTCGGCGGCGTGGAGGAGCGAGTTAGGGTTTGGACTGCGCGAAAATCCAGGGGAGACACATATTTATACCTAGAGGGAGCTAGAAGGCTCCAAATTGAGCACGGTTTTCGGCTATGTGATCGTGATTGAAGGACCGAGATGATGTAGGGGGTTTAGGTGGGTTTTGGGCCACTTTGGAGAAGTGTTGGGCTGCAACACACACGAGGCCTTTACGGTTCCTCGGTTAACCATTGGAGTACCAAACGAAGTCCAAATGGCATGAAACTTGACAGGCGGTCTACCGGTAGTAAACCAAGGCCGCTTGGCAAGTCTTGGTCCAATCCGAGAACGTTTAACACCTGCACACGAAAAGAGGCAAAAGGGGACACCGGAGGACGTAGGAGCGCCGGAATGCAAAACGGATAACGGGGGAAATGCTCAGATACATGAAAAGAACACGTATGCAAATGTGATGCACATGATGACATGATGTGAGATGCATGACAAGACAAAATGCAGAACGAATACGAAACCCAACAACGAGGAAATATCATAACTTAGTGCCGGAAATGGCAAGAGTTGGAATACAAATATGGCAAGTTACATACGGGGCATTACAACACTCCACCACTATGAAAGGATCTCGTTCCGAGATCTAGGACTGGAAAAACTCCGGGTATTCGGAACGGAGGTGGTCCTCGCGTTCCCAGGTGGCTTCACGGTCGGAATGATGTGACCACTTCACTTTCAGGAATTTGATAGACTTGTTGCGAGTCTTGCGCTCAGTTTCTTCAAGAATAGCAATGGGATGCTCATGATAAGACATTTCTTCTTGGAGATCAATCTCTTCGAAGTTGATGGTGCGGTCAGGAGTCTTGAAACACTTGCGAAGCTGAGACACGTGAAACACGTGCACGTTTGCAAAGTTGGATGGAAGCTCAAGTTGATAGGCGAGGTCGCCTCTTTTGCCAATGATCTTGAAAGGACCCACGTATCTAGGGGAAAGCTTTCCTTTGATACCGAAGCGACGAGTACCTTTCATTGGAGAGATGCGGAGGTAGAAATGATCTCCGATCTCGAAAGCCAAGTCATGATGCTTGCTATCATAGTAACTCTTCTAGAATGATTGCACGGCTTTGAGATTTTCACGAATGACTTTGCACATTTCTTCAGCCTCTGTGATCAAGTCATTGCCAATAAGTTGGTGTTCACCAGTGTCTGACCAGTTAAGAGGAGTACGACACTTTCTGTCATAGAGAATCTCGAATGGGGCCTTGCCCGAACTCGCTTGGAAGCTGTTTTTGTAGGAGAACTCGGCATATGGAAGACAATCTTCCCACTTCATACCGAAAGAAATGACACATGCCCTGAGCATATCTTCAAGAATTTGATTGACTCGCTTGACTTGGCCACTAGTTTGAGGATGAAAGGCTGTGCTGAAGCAAATGTTGGTGCCCATGGCCTTCTGAAAAGAATCCCAGAACTTAGAAGTGAAGATGCTTCCACGATCTGAAGATATCAACTGCGGAATGCCGTGCAGAGAGACAATCCTGGAGGTATATAGCTCTGCCAACTGAGCTGCTGTGATAGATTCTTTGATAGGAAGAAAATGAGCCACTTTGGTGAGCTTGTCGATGACAACAAAGATAGCATCATTGCCACGCTTGGACTTGGGAAATCCAGTCACGAAGTCCATCTCAATATGGTCAAACTTCCATTCTGGAATGGCAAGAGGTTGGAGGAGACTAGCTGGTCGTTGGTGTTCTACTTTCACTCTTCTGCAGACATCACATTCATTCACGAACTAAGCAATCTCGCGCTTCATTCGAGTCCACCAATACGACTGCTTGAGGTCATGGTACATCTTTGTACTTCCAGGGTGAATAGAGAGGAGTGAATTGTGAGCCTCGTTCATAATGACTTTACGAAGGTCACCCTTAGGCACAACAATGCGATCCTCGAAGAATAGAGTATCCTTGTCATCAAGACGATAGCACTTGTACTTGGGTTGACTCTTGGAAATCCCAATCTTCACCTTCTTCGCCATTGCATCAAGAAGTTGAGCCTCACGAATCTGATCTTCCAAAGTAGGAGAGACTTGGAGGTTGGCGAGGAAACCTTGAGGAACAACTTGGAGATTAAGTTTGCGGAAAGCTTCACAAAGCTCCGGTTGATAGGGCTTGAGAATCAAGTTGTTGCAGTAAGCCTTCCTGCTCAATGCGTTAGCAATGGCATTGGCCTTGCCTAGAGTGTATTCAATACTCGGATTATACTCTTGAATCATCTCGACCCAACGAGTCTGCCTGAGGTTGAGGTTGGGCTAAGTGAATATATACTTGAGGCTCTTATTATCAGTGAAGATGTCCACTTTTCTTCCCAACAAGAGATGTCTCCATATTAAAAGAGCATGGACAACTGCCGCCAACTCGAGGTCATGAGTGGGGTAGTTCTTTTAGTTGGGCTTCAACTGGCGAGAGGTATAGGCCACAACTTTCTTTTCTTGCATTAACACAGCACCGAGACCTTGAAGGGAAGCATCACAGAAAACCTCGAATGGTTTGTATTCATCAGGAGGAGTCAGAACTAGAGCTGTGACTAACTTCTCTTTGAGGGTATTGAAAGCTACGTCACACTCGGGCGACCAGACATACTTCACATGCTTCTGGAGGAGGTTGGAAAGAGGCTTCGCAATCTTTGAGAAATTCTCAACGAACCTTCGACAATAGCTTGCGAGCCCAAGGAAGCTGCAGAGTTGCTTCACATTCTGAGGTGGTTCCTAATTCACAATTGCAGACACCTTCTCAGGATTAACAGCTATGCCGTTGGCAGAGATGATATGCCCAAGGTAGAGAACCTTATCGAGCCAAAACTCGCACTTTGAAAACTTCGCATAGAACTGATGTTCTCTGAGTTTATCCAGCACCAATCTCAAGTGCTTGGCATGATCCTCCTTGTTCTTGGAAAAGACCAAAATGTCATCGAGATAGACCAAGACGAAGTCATTTGTGTAGGCGTTGAAGATGAAGTTCATCATGCGAGAGAATGTTGGAGGAGCGTTGACAAGGCCGAAAGACATGATAGTGTATTCATATCAACCATAGCTTGTTCTGAATGCTGTCTTGGGGATGTCTTGTTCATGAATGCGAATCTGATGATAACCCATACGGAGGTCAAGCTTGGAGAATACTTGAGCCCCTTTGAGTTGTTCAAAAAGCTCATTGATGTTGGGAAGTGGGTACTTGTTCTTTATGGTCTTCTTGTTCAATGGACGGTAGTCGACACAAAGTCGGTCCGTTCCATCATTCTTCTTGACAAAAAGAACACCACAACCCATGGAGAAGAACTCGGTCGGATGAGACCCATATGCTCTTGAATATCGAGTTGTTTCTTCAGCTCCTTCAACTCTTCTGGTCCAAGCTTGTAAGGATGTTTGCAAACAGGTTCCGTGCCAGGTTCAAGATCAATGACGAATTCAACTGGCCGGTGAGGAGGCATTCCTGGAAGCTCTTCTGGAAATATGTCTTGATATTCACAAACGACTAGAATCTGAGATATGGCATCCAACTCGCCCTTCTCATTGAGAGAAAACAGTCGAATGGTATCATCACGAGCGGCAAAGACGATTACATCCTCAGACGAATGTGTCAATTGAATCTGCCTGGCAGCACAATCAAGCTGAGCCTTGTGCTTAGAAAGCCAGTCCATTCCGAGAATAAGATCAATATCCGAGTTACCAAGAACCACTGGAGAGGACAGAAATTTATAGTCTCCAAACTGGACAGAGACATCGGGAGCAACCAAACTAGAAGTCATAAGCTTTCCGGGAGAAACAACTTGCATGACTTTGGGCAAAACCTCTGTGTCAACATTGTGCTTCAATGCAAAAGGGAATGACAAGAAAGAATGCGATGCACCAGCATCAAAAAGAACTCTTGCAGGAATATCGTTAACAGGAAGGTTACCCATGATCACTTCTGACGAGTCCTCTGCCTGAGCTGCGTTCATGACCTTAGCATGCTTGGGATTATGCTTGACCACTGCATTGCTGGCAGATCTCACAGGAGGAGGAGGAAGACGCCTCTGATTGAAGCATTTGTTTGCATAGTGACCCTTCTGCTGACACTTGTTGCATGTGACCTCTGAAAGCGGATGTTGATATGGAGCACTTGATCTTGGAGCATGAGATGAAGTTTTCTTCTGATAGCCTGGGTTGGGTGGGTGGGAAGATCCATTGCCACCTTTGCTCTTCTGCTGATAAGGCTGACGGAACGGAGGAGGAGGAGGCAACCAATACTTTTGCTGCTTAGTTGCTAGTTGTGTTGAGGAAGAATGAGTTGCATCCCTGACTCTCTTCTTGGAAGCATCGCACTTGAGTTGAACAGCCTCTTGCTTCAGTGCCATATTGTATAATTCATCATACTTCTTCGGCTCAAAAAGCACGAGAGCTAGTTGCAGATCTTCTGTGAGGTCACCTATGAACTGATAAATCATGCTCTTCTCATCAGGGACGTGTTGCTTAGCGAAATGTGCGAGCTTCTGGAACATGATGTTGTACTGGTAAACAGACAAGCTGCCTTGCTTCAGATTGCGGAACTCCTCACGCTTGCTCTCAACAACACTCTGAGGAATGTAGTGAGCTCCGAAGTCTTGGCGGAAATCATCCCAGGTAATCACACGACCTCCTCTGGAATCTTTGTATTGCTGATACCACTCTGCAGCTTGGTCTTTGAGTTGGAACGAAGCAAACTTGACAAAGTCCTTAGGCCTGACGTTGCTGCACTCGAAATGTTTGCAGATATCCACGAGCCAATCATTAGCGTATGTTGCCTCGACACAGTTACCGAAGGTCTTTGGCTGGTTTGCGAGGAACTGGTTGAGTGTAGCAAACTGGTTTTGATTGTTGCCATTGCCTTTATTTCCTTGGTTGCGCTCTTGCAAGAGTTGCATAATCAGCTGCGTGTTGGCGTTGGTAGCGGCCATCACAGCTTGACATGCCTCTGGAGGTGGAGGTGTTGGCGGTGGATCCGGACTCTGATGCGTTGGAGGAGCCATCCTGAAGAGGGTGACATCCGTTAGCATCTTGAAAGACATATATTCAAGCTGAATCAAAAGGATCAAAATTGCAACATATAGCCTTAACATTTGAACAAGAATGAACGAATGAATTCCAAAATAAATGGTCACACTTCCATAAATTGATAAGCCACTTAGATAGAGGTAGATGAATAAAACAACAAGGTACGGACATGAGAAAATACTTGGTAAGGATTACCCAATCACAAACCAAATATCTGCAGAAGAAATACTAGAGCTACATGAATTCCCACCTATGAAACTCCCGAACTTTTCCGGTTATGAAATCAGGTGTTGGGGATACAGGGGAAGCATAATATCTCACCCAAAGCTAGCAAATCCTACATCCAGTTGTATCCATCCTTCAACACATAACCGAGAAACCTTCGGAAATCATTTACCTCAACCTTCTAAAAGCATCAGTTATACGAGTTATGGCAATACTCCCGAACTCCCGCCCCAGTACTGGGTGGCGTCGAGGTTATCTCACCAACAACAGCATAAAAGAGATTTTCGATGTCGGCGAAACTCAAGTATTCCAGAACTGTAACGATAAAATTGTGACGACAACACCTCGGAGCTCAACTCCCCGGGACACTGCCACAACCCCTAAATGTCAGGAGGCACCAAGAACAATGTTCTCGTCACAAAACCATCAGAACGATTCCAAGATACCCGCGTGATCCTAAATTTTTTTAGTGAAATTTGAGAAGAGAAGAGTCAAAACTCTACGTCAGGATGCCTCACCAGAGCGACGAAGGGACCGAGGAGTAAAAGAATCCTACTCTCCGATATATATATAATCCTAAAAGACTCAAAACATTTTTTAGACTCAACAACGCCAACGATTAGATCAAGCAGGGGGGCTCCTAAGTCGGGGAAGGCTCTGATACCAACTTGTAACACCCACGATGCGGCTATATCTCCCACGTGCCGGAGCACGACTTAGAGGCATAACCGCATTGTAGGCAATGTCGCAAGAGGGGTAATCTTTACACATCCCATGTACTGAATAAGAAAGAGGTACATAGTTGGCTTACAATCGCCACTTCACACAATAACATAAATATATCATTACAATCATCCAAATACAATCAAGGTTCGACTATGGAACCAAAATAAAGACAACCCCAAATGCATAATGTCCCCGATCGCCCCAACTAGGCTCCACTACTGATCGTCTGGAAAGGAAACGTAGTATCGTCCTGAGTCCTCATCGAACTCCCACTTGAGCTCAGTCGCATCTCCTGGAACGGTATCATCGGTCCCTGCATCTGGTTTTGGAAGTAATCTGTGAGTCACGGGGACTAAGAAATCGCACACCCTCGCGATCAAGACTATTTAAGCTTATAGGTAGGGAAAGGTATGAGGTGGAGCTGCATCAAGCACTAGCATATATGATGGCTAACATACGCAAATGAGAGCGAGAAGAGAAAGGCAAGGCACGGTCGAGAATCTATGATCAAGAAGTGATCCTAGAACAACCTACGTCCAAGCATAACATGAGACCGTGTTCTCTTCCCGGACTCTGCCGAAAAGAGACCATCACATCTACACACTCTGTTGATCCATTTTAATTAAGTTAAGTTTCAGGTTTTCTACAACCAGACATTAACAAATTCCCATCTTCCCATAACCGCGGGCACAACTTTTGAAAGTTCAAAACCCTGCAGGGGTGTCCCAACTTAACCCATAACAAGCTCTCCTGGTCAACGAAGGATATTCCTTCTCCCAGGACGCCACAATCAGACTCGGAATCCCGGTTACAAGACATCTCGACAATGGTAAAACTAAACCAGCAAAGCCACCCGAATGTGCCGACTAATCCCGATAGGAGCTGCACATATCTCGTTCTCAGGGCACACCGGATGAGACATCCTACGCGTAAAACCAACCCTCAAGTTACCTCGAGGTGACCCCGCAGTCTACTCAGTTCGGACCAACACTCAGAGGAGCACTGCCCCCCGGGGGGGTTAAAAATAAAGATGACCCTTGAGTCCGCGAAACCCAAGGAAAAAAAGGCTAGGTGGCAAATGGTAAAACCAAGGTTGGGCCTTGCTGGAGGAGTTTTATTCAAGGCGAACTGTCAAGGGGTTCCCATTATAACCCAACCGTGTAAAGAACGCAAAATCAAGGAACGTAACACTAGTATGACGGAAACTAGGGTGGCAAGAGTGGAACAAAACACCATGCATAAGGCCGAGCCTTCCACCCTTTACCAAGTATATAGATGCATTAAAGTAGACAAGATATAATAGTGATATCCCAATAATAAACATTTTGCAACAAGGAACAAACTCCAATCTTCACCCGCAACTAGTGACGCTATAAGAGGGGTTGAGCAAAGCGGTAACATAGCCAAACAACGGTTTGCTAGGACAAGGTGGGTTAGAGGTTTTGCATGTCAATATGGGAGGCATGATAAAGCATGTGGTAGGTATCGTAGCATAGGCATAGCAATAGAGCGAGCAACTAGCAAGCAAAGATATAAGTGATTTCGAGGGTATGGTCAGCTTGCCTGCAAAGTTCTCTGAGTTGACGATATCCTCGCAAATTTTTGTTTCTTGGCCTTGATGTAAAACTGTAAAAAGTGGCAGGTCAGCCATGGCTGGTGCAGCTAAAGAGATATTTGGAAAAAGATGACAACCCAAATAAATAAGATACAATGTTGGAGAAATGGAACACCCTGGTGCACTCTTGAGGAAGGTTTTAAGGGAAGTCAAACAAGAGGAACTATGCTGCTCGCTGCAACAGTATGAAATATCAACCTTCTGAATGCTGAAAGACAATGTCTCTTTGACAACAAGGGGGCCTTTGAGGGGAGGAAGCCTAGTGCTTTGATCTGATGTATTCCACTATTCTCAGAATTTTTGTAGTTGTTTCCATGCTACACTATAAGCACCTCTCGTTGTAGAACTCAAGTCTCTGCTCCAATGATATTTTATCATCTAATGAAAGGAATCTCAGCTGGTGTGATGCCTGCTATAATGTCTACTATGATTTCTATTTTACAAAATAAATGAGCTACCAGGACCGCTCAAACAATCTGCTAACAGTGATCACATGGCACCGCGGCCACAAATAATCTGACAGAGTGCGTCAAGCCATGCCTTGGGTATTCGCAAAATCCAAATTTTGGAAAAAAAACACGTACCATATTGTGGTCTCAAACTGTGGTTTTAGTCTTACATTGATAGCAGAAAGTCAAAAAATGGGAATGCATTCTCAAATGAGGAAGTATACTTCTCTCCCTCACGAAACCTAGAAAAACAAATGGTAAGAACTTATGATAAACTATGTGTAGTCTTATAAATGTTGTAGACAAGTGTTAGATATTAGCAAACAACTGTAATGACATTATATATTTTCTAGTCTATAAAAACCTATAGTAACTCAAATTTGTACTCGCCAAACAATGTTCATGAACACCAAATCCAGCGCGAAGTGCAAACCATACATGTAGGATAACCCAGTCCATTTGGTCACCATCACCACCCAACTCCTCTCTCATGGCAAACTTCTCCACACAAAGGCCAACCTATCCACTGAAGACAGGAGATCTCCTCAATTCCTCATATGTAACTCTCAAAAGCATACAGTAGCACAAAAGAAAACATAAGTACCCATAAATGACAAAATCTCACCAATCGCACAGCTGCCAACCTGATACCCTCATCCTCGTCCCTCAGCAATTTCTCCGTGCAAGCGTAGCAGCACTCCACAACCCCGCCGCCGGCATTCACCTTCTTGAGGACCGCAGCGAGGCCGCTGAGCACCTCCGCACGTGACAACGGGTAGAGTCTGCTGGCCATCGAGACTAGTGCTCGGATCTCCATCTCAGGGTCAGCACCTGAGCTACTGGATGCATGCGGCCCCATAAACTGAGCCCGCTTGGAGATGGTCGCGCTGGGTTCGGAAGCGGCGAGGCCCTCGTCCATGAGATTCATGACCCCATAAGCTTGGAAAGAATTTTGCAAAACCAATATAAGTATATTTCTTGCAAACTAAAACTAATAATCTCTAGCAAATTAAAATTAGAACTACATGCTGGTCGCATATTTACTGTATGATTAAATTTTCAGGTCTTTGTAACTATTATTCTGATATCAGCACAGAGACCTGAAAATAAGTATCAATTTCCATATAGTTGAGAATTAAAAAAACATAGCAACAATGCAGCTGTATGGATTGAACTCCTCCTCAAAGTATATATGCATTTAAATTTAGTTACACATGTTCAATCCATCTAACTTTTATCCAGATTGCTTAGGACATTGTTGTCCAAATAGCTGATGGAAAGAATTTAGCGCAATACTACAAAACACAGGAGGTAGCATAGAGTTTTGTAAGGGGCATATATATGTTTCTTCTCAACGGTAGTGACCGCCTAACTTACTTTACAATGGGACAAGGATAATAGAAGGATGGCCTTGTGCCCTTTATTCATGGAATGATACTAATCAATACTCATCTACTGCATAAGTTTCTTCAAGGTCTTTTAGACTATAATCCTAATTTTTTTGCCTTCCTAAATCCTAATCCTGTAGGGGCATTGCTGTCTGCTACATGGTCTAAATGAGCATAGGCATTGTGATTACTGAGATCAATCATAGAATCAAAAGCATATAAGATCACCAGTTCGTCGGTGTATTGGCAGAGGACCTACCAGCGGTGGTGGAACTGGACTGCCACGGTGCCGGCGATGGTGCCCCTTGTGCCTTGTAACACCCCCAGTGTCATGCTACAGTAATCCTATATGATTAAGCCTAATCTTTTGGCTAAAGATTGCTTAATCATCTTTGTTCAATATCTCTTTTCAACTCCCCTCCGAATTATAATTCAAATCATAAGTGAAACTTGAAGTTGCACAAAAGTTGCTGGAAAAATGTTCATCATTTAGCAAATATTCCAATACAATTTGGTGTAAATAAAAACAACATCACTCCTATGCTAAAATGGACACTAACAGTTATAACAGTGCCATCAACAATTTAAAATGCAAATTCAGTTATGAAAATTCCAAATGAATCTAAACCTCTCCCAAGAATAATTGTGACAGTGCCTAAAAATGCACTGGACTTTTATGATCCAGTCTCACCTTTTTTCTAAATCATTAGGGTCATAAATAAATCATTTTCCTTCTCTGGTTTTTATAGAAAAAATTAACAGGGAAAAGAAGAGGGGAGAGAGAGAGTAAAGGCCCCCCTCTCATTGGGCTTCGGCCCAGTAGGCCACCGGCCGGCCCAGCCGGCGCTCCCATATCCCCTCACCCCCCCCCCCCCCGCAGACCCTAACCCACACACCCACTCCCCCCCACTCGCACCCCCCCACTCTCCCTCTCTCCTGATCCAATCGGGATCGGGCGCGACCCCGCCGCTGATCGTCGACGCTGGCGTCCCGTGGCGCCCCCCATCGGAGAAACCCCCCTACCCTCGCCCAACGACTCGTCCTCCTCCCCGGACCCCTCCCACTTCTGCTGCTTCTGGATTGGGGAGGGGCTCGATCCCGCGCCACCCTGCGCCTCCGACGTCGGCGCCCATCCCCGGCGCTGCCTTGTTGTCGCTGTGCTCCGCCACCTCATCGGCGTTGCTCCATCGCCTCTCCCTCACCAATGCCAACGCGCCCCGTCGCCCCCTTCCCTGCTCGCAAGTGAGCGCCATCGTTCCCCTTCGCCCCCTTTCTTCTTGGGTCGCCACGGTCACCGCCCCCCACGCGCGGTCGACGCGCTTCGGCCGCGCGCGTTGCACGCTCACCGCGCCTCTCTCCCCGTTGCTCGCGCCCTGACCGCTCGCCGCGCGCCCGCCCACGCGGGGCCGCGCCCGTCGCCACTCATTGTTCCGGCCGGCCCGTGCTGGCCTCGCCCCGCCGCCTCTGCCCTGCGTGCCGTCGCGCCGCACACCGCCCTCGCCCGGCTCCATCACCCTGCCCCGCGTGGCCTCGCCTCCCCTCCCTGCCGTGCACACCCCCGACGCCCCACCGCGCCATGATGCGCCCGCCTCGTCGCCCCCAGCTCGCCGTCATGTGCCCGCGCCATTGCTGCAGCCTCGTCCCTACACCGCGCATGGCCGCCCCCTCCTTCCTCGGCGGCTGTGGCCGCCCGTTGCGGAGGCCGGCGACGCCTCGCCGTCCCTCCTGTTGGCCTGGGCGGGCGCCCATTCGGGCTGCCGCCCGTCGCCCCGCACCCGTTAGGCCCCCTCTGTGTCTATGACAGTGGGGCCCCACGCCCCAGAACGTTTTTTATATAAAAAGTTTTTAAAATAAATAAATAAATAAATAAATAAAATAATTAAGTTAATTAATCATGTTTAATTAATCTAATTAACTAGTTAGTTTCATTAAACCCTAATTAGTTTAAACAGTCAATGACGAACGGGACCCACACGTCAGTTGACCAGTCAACTCCTTTGTTGACTGCTGACATCAGCGTGAACTGTTCTGGATAATGTTGATTAAATTAATTAAATAAATCCTAAAAATGATTTAAATCTTTTAAAATTAATATAAAATAAACCGCAGCTCGGATGGAAAAACTTTGTACATGAAAGTTGCTCAGAACGACGAGACAAACCCGGATATGCAACCCATTCGTCCGCCACACGTCCCTAGCATAGCAAACCTGCAACCCCCCCCGTTTCATTTGTCCGAAAATGCCTAATTCCGGGAAACTTTCCCGGATGTTTTCCCCCTTCGCCAGTATCGCCTAGTACTGCGTTAGGTCACCCCTGGCACCGTGTTTTGCCTTGTTATATTTTTGTGATGCTTGTTTGCCCCGTATTTACTGTTTCTCCCCCCTCTTCTTCTCCGGTAGACCCCGAGACCGACGTTGATGCGACTGGGTACGACTACATCCCCGACGACCCCTCCTTGCCAGA
Source organism: Triticum monococcum (assembly GCA_034509565.1). Classification (NCBI taxonomy): domain Eukaryota; kingdom Viridiplantae; phylum Streptophyta; class Magnoliopsida; order Poales; family Poaceae; genus Triticum; species Triticum monococcum. The sequence goes on from CM067846.1 coordinate 476,562,642, forward strand.
GCAACCAGGCAAGCAAACCCTCCTTGAGCATTCCGATATCAGCCATTTCTTTCCCTCTCATGCTTGCATTAGAACTGCTACTAATTTCTATATGATCCTACTCTGATGCATAGCTTGTTGTTGTTACCTGCTTTCACACCTTACCTGCTTATCCTAAACTGCTTAGTATAGGTTGGTTAGAGATCCATCAGTGACCCCCACCTTGTCCCAGTTGCCCCACTTTATGTTCGATGACTTGATCAACGTGATCGACGTCCAGGCCCCGACACCGCACGTCACCCCCCCTAGTTGTACGACTCTACAGAGTTACCATCGAGTGCCGAGGGTGGAACCTCTTACATCACTCCTGATGAGATCTTTGTAGTGTAGCTATACAGTCAAGGTCATCGAGGGTGATTTCCTCCTTAGCCACTTCCGTTACGGCTCTGTCGTACAACCCCTCAAGTGTGAACCTCGAGGGTGGATCCTCTTATGTTCACATTGATGATAACTTTGAGTGGAATTCACCGGGGGTGATTCCTCGGGTTTTCCCCTTGGTGTTAGACACACAGTTACTATGGTTACTATGACTTTACCTTGAGCCATGTTACTAAAGACGGGTCGGCCCTGAGGGGTACCCGCACGAGCTTAATAGCGAGTGATGTGGAGTCGGGTTGACCTGGAACGTGCCCGCGAGATACTTACGAGGCGTGGCCAAGCATTCTTAGCCCTTGCCACAAGTACTCGAGACGGGGCGACGGGGTCACATCAATCGTGAGTCTCTGCTCGTTACCGCGTGCTCCTAATCCACTACGGTTTGGATATTTGATCCGAGGGGCCTTTGGCCTGATAGCACTAACCATCACGTGGGCATAGTATGGGCGTTCTGCGTCGTATGCATCAGCCGAAGCTTAATAGATGTCAGCGACTGAGCGGTGCGCGAAGGGTTGGACTGCGTAAGCTCCTGCCTTGTTGAAGGAGGTAGCTAGGCCTGCTCACCGGTCACGTTCGCAACGTGCAGGAGTTTCCGAGGAGATGGCCCATGACCCCTGGGGGCATAGATTTAGTCCGGCGTGCTGACCTCTCTATTAAGCCTAGGTCGGGTTGCGACATATTGTTTGGCTGAGGCCGGGCATGACCCAGGAAAGTGTGTCCGGCGGGAGTTAATCGAGCGTGGTGGGTAAGTTGGTGCACCCCTGCAGGGAAGAAAACATCTATCGATAGCCTGTCCTACGGTAATGGACACTTGGAGTTGTATCCCGATCGATACAACTAGAACTGGATACTTGTGATGAGAATTGGAATGAGTTGACACTTGGATAGTATGGCTCTGGGATTGCTTTCTCGCAGGGAGTTGAGAAAGGATCTCTGGCCGAGGTTGATAACACTTCTACTACTTTACTTTATGCTACTCTACCCCCTCCTGTTGCTGCAAGATGGTGGTTTCCAAAAGATGCTAGTCTTCGATAGGCTAGGCTTTCCCCTTCCCTTCTGGCATTCTGCAGTTTAGTCCACAGATACATCCCATTTCCTTTGATACACATGCATACTTAGTTTAGATCTGATGTAAGTCTTGCGAGTACTTTGGATGAGTACTCATGGTTGCTTTGCTACTTCTTTCTCCCCCATACCCAATTGTTGCGACCGGATGACGGATCCCAGTAGCCAGACGACGCCACTGATGACTACTACTACCCGGAGGATGCCTACTACTACGTGAAGACCGCACACGACTAGGAGTAGTTAGGAGGCTCCCAGGCAGGAGGCCTTGCCTTTTCGACCGCTGTTGCTTTTGTGCTAGCCTTCTTAAGGCAAACTTGTCTAACTTATGTCTGTACTCAGATATTGTTGCTTCCGCTGACTCTTGTGTATTCGAGCTTATGTATTCGAGCCCTCGAGGCCCCTGGCTTGTAATATAAAGCTTGTATTATTTTAATTTGTGTCTAGAGTTGTGTTGTGATATCTTCCCATGAGTCCTTGATCTTGATCATACACATTTGCGTGTATGATTAGTGTACGGTCAAATCGGGGCGTCACAAGTTGGTACTAGAGCCAACTGCCTGTTGGTAGCCCCCTTTCCAACTCCTTGGCCAAAGTTTAGTCTAGTCGTCCAAAACTGTTTTACCAACTTGGCTGTGTGGCTTATGGGCCCACGTCGCCATTGGGTGGTATTAGGATCTTTTGTTCCTCGTCTATACTCTGGGACTCTGATCTCTCTTTCATTCGAGTTAAACGATTTTGCTAACTCTAACATTAGGATCTCGTAACTACTTCCTCCCGGAGAGCCCCTTATTATAGATGATCGCCTGTTGCACTAGAAGATTCCGAAGATACTCTCCGATGTTATCCCGATAACTTGTGCTCATCGCGTTTGCAATTCCCTACCACCGATAAGACCCTTTGACTAACTGCATATCCTTGTCGCTCATACCTTCATCCCCAGTTGCTCTTGTTATTACAAGATACACTGAAATACTTGTCGTTGTTCCGAGAATCCTTTTGTGCCTACTGCCTTGCAGTTCCTTGTTGCCTGAATACACTGACAAATTAATCCTCACACCTATCGAGGATTTGTTTTTCCCCAGTTGTTCTTATCTTTCACAAAAGTCTTTGAAATACTATTTGATCTTTCAAAAATCCTCAGCAGCCTAATGTTGTTGAAATTCTTGTTTGCTTGCATTATGGTTAATTCCATAATTCTAGTAATCTTCGTTGACATCCTCTATCAATATCGTTTCGAGTCCCTTGATCCAATATGTCACGAATGCTCGTAATCCTCAGCAGCTCCTAGCATTCATCCTTCCGGCTCAGATGTCACTCCAAACATGAGCTTGTTCTTGTCAAATCAAACTTTGATTGATTGTCGATATGTATCAATTCAACTCAGTTATCTTTTGATCAGAGCCTTTGCTTCAGATCTTCTGAATTGAAAATCGTAATTCCTTTGTATTCAAGCTTTGAAGTTATCTAGTTATATCTATAACCCGATGCCTTTGCATTCTTTCTTCTTCTGGGTGAGTATCGATAGTCACATCAGATCTTTTATGGACCGCCATATCCTTGGTTGGATTATTCTCTGACAATGTCCTTCATATTCATTAAACTTGTGAGTTTTGCCCCGATACATAATGCCTTTAGTAAATTCTATCATCTACTTTTGTCAACCATGTTCTGCTTTCGAGCTGGTATATTTTAATCCTGAAGTTAGTGGTATATGCTCCTAAGATACCCCTACGGGTAGAACCTATGCCATCCCTAATCCGTGTGAACTCGAAAGAGATGTGAGTCATACTCTTCTGGTGCTTCACCAGATAAATCTTTCGCACTACAAATTCTTCAAAAACAAGGAGTGAATGAAAGGTTATGCATTGGAGAAGTGGGAGTCGACCTTGAACCTTTGTGTACATGCCCATAGACCCGATGTAGAACTTATCATGGAAGCTGCTCGTAAAAACAATTACCCCTTGTTATAAGTTCATCTGGTATCGGTGAATTGATCCTTCACAACCGTGGTTCTGACCATGATTGTTCTTCTTTGGTCCCATTTCTTGGACAAGTTGAATCACTAGTCTTCTGCAGGTCAATACGCCTGCCCAACCTCTATTATGATCTACCTTTGAGTATTACCCCTGGTATCTCGAGGATATCATGCCATTGCACTACATCTTATGAATTGTTGATGGAGTACTACCTTACCTTGTCTTTGTCACTTCAAGGGTTCTGGGTTGTTTGACAACCCAGAACACCGATAAGTGAATCGATTTCACACTTCGATTCAATAACTCCAAGTGGTTTTCGTTGCTTACGAGTTTAATAATCCTTCAAGTCATTCATAGCTTGATCGGCTATAACATTATCGTGCCAAATTTTAACTGTGCTACATGGTCCTTCTTCCCAGAGCACAACTTCCGACGATGAGCTAAGCCTACATCGACTTTCCTCATCATATCTTTTTGTCTTGAACAACAAGCTTGATTTTGAGTCTGTGTGGTACCCATGATTCCAATAACCTTTCACTTTCCTTTGACTTGATGTCATCGCCGATCGATCACATCTTCATGAAATCTCTCGACAAATGTGTCGTGATCATCAACATTCTGAGCTCTTACAGGATATCAATCGAATTCATGATGAGAAATACAATCCTTGCCCCTCGATGATTTATGTTATCATCGACAACATTCTTGCCTTCCCCAGCACAAACTTGTTCATATAATTTTGGTAATACATCCCTTTTGACATGTTGACGGATTGTTGTTGAGCCCATCGGCCACAACCTCATCTTTTTCTTGCGGAAATTGTATGACTTATTTTCTAAGTTGTGTCCGATGGATCCTTTATGTATCCGAAGTTTGACCTTTCCCTGATGACCATGTCAATGCTACCCCGAAGCATGATTATGGTACTGTAAACATCATTAAGAACATTGATGAGCAATGCTAATTGTTTCTTGATCACTTATCCAAACACTGTGGTATGGGTAATGTCATGAACATTCCTCTCCCCTTTACCCAAATGGTAATCTACTTACTATCTTCTTATGGATATCATGCTCTCCTTGTCCTTGGGAAGGATATACCCCTGAAATATGTGTTTAGACACATTTTTCCTTTCCATTGTTCTGCTTAACCTGATGATCACATTTTCCTATCCATTGGTTTGTTTGACCTTTCTGGTGATCTATATGATATAAGCAGAAATATTTCCCTCCTTATGTAAACACCTCGATGTACAAACTGTCAGTAAGACCCTGTTACTATTATGGACGACTTTCCGGTAGCCACCGATGGACGAGAACTTTGCCTATTGGTCCGCCTCGTTCAACGAGCAGGAGAATGGTTCTCTTCGTTCCTCGCCCTTGGTACCGACGATTGTTGCTGACATAACTGGCAGGCTACCCTCTGACATGCCTTGCTATCATGACCGTACAAAATGAATAGCGCCTTTCCTTCTTTTAGCCCACATGGTGGGTCCATAACCCACAGTTCCACATGATCAAACCTTGACTCTCCTGTACATCCCTGCTTTCAAAGTTATTCCACATATTGGCTTTGTGTGTTGTCATGAGCCACTGTCTGAGAGATGATCTATTCCCGATGCTCTGAACCCCCTTCTCACACTCCGTTCAGGTATCGATCATTTGTCCATTCATTTGTAACTTCTTATTGTACCTTCATACTTTGCTCTTGATGTCTATTAAGTTTCAACTCGAGAGATACTTCTACCTCATTCCCTGAATTGTTCACAAGATAATCAACCCTTTAAGGGCCAGTTCTCCGAAGTTACTCTTTACCTCCCCACTTAAATCTCGGGACGAGATTTCTTGTAGTGGAGGAGATTTGTAACACACCCAGTGTCATGCTACAGTAATCCTCTGTGATTAAGCCTAATATTTTGGCTAAAGAATGCTTAATCATCTTTGTTCAATATCTCTTTTCAACTCCCATCCGAATTCTAATTCAAATCATAAGTGAAACTTGAAGTTGCACAAAAGTTGCTGGAAAATGTTCATCATTTGGCAAATATTCCAATACAATTTGATGTAAATAAAAACAACACCACTCCTATGCTAAAATGGACACTAATAGTTATAATAGTGCCATTCCAGCAATTTAAAATGCAAATTCAGTTATGAAAATTCCAAATGAATCTAAACCTCTCCCAAGAATAATTGTGACAGTCCTAAAAATGCATTGGACTTTTATGATCCAGTTTCACTTTTTTTCTAAATCATTAGGGTCATAAATAAATCATTTTCCTTCTCTGGTTTTTACAGAAAAAAATTAACAGGGAAAAGCAGAGGGGAGAGAGAGAGAGTAAAGGCCCCCCCTCTCATTGGGCTTCGGCCCAGTAGGCCACCGGCCCAGCTACCGGCCGGCCCAGCCGGCGCTCCCATATCCCCACACCCCCCCCCCCCCCGCAGACCCTAACCCACGCACCCACTCCCCCCCACTCATGCCCCCCACTCTCCCTCTCCCCCGATCCAATCGGGATCGGGCGCGAATGGGTCCTTGATTTGTGTCTAGAGTTGTGTTGTGATATCTTCCCGTGAGTCCTTGATCTTGATCGTACACATTTGCGTGTATGATTAGTGTACGGTCAAATCGGGGGCGTCACATGCCTTCTCCACACTAGAACGGCCGACAGCGTGTTGTAGGTAGTCCGCGGAGAGGTGGGCCGGCAGGGGCGGGCAGAACCTGGCAGTAGGCCGCGTAGAGGAGCAGGAGGCCGCGAGGAATGGGGCAGGGCCGCAATGGCGAAGGGGATCTTGAGCGGGCTTCGGCAGAGGACAAGACGCCCGCAGAGTGCGGAGAGGGAGGAGATGGCTGCGATGCAAGATGCGCAGGCAGGGAGCAGGCGCAGCGCAAGACGGCAGGAGATAGCGGGAGGCTGGACGAGTAGGGATGGCTTCCGCAAATCCGCCGCGCGCTAGCTTCCGGCTCCCCTTTGGAAATATTTCGGGATCTGACCCTGTTGCCTACCACCAGGGGGTGGCGGTAGGTTTGCACGTCCTACCGCCATGGGCTCTGGCAGTAGGTCCCTTGGCGGCAACTGACGGCCGTCGGCTCGTGCTGACGTGGAAAAGGGCCTACCGCCATGGGCTTTGGCGGTAGGGTACTGAAGCCTACCACCAGCACCTCTGGCGGTAGGGTCCTGGGTGGTGGATAAGGTGGATAAGGGGCTGGTTTGTGGGCCCTAATGCCTACCTTCCAACTAACGCCTATGACCTTCCATCGGTATGCTAGAGAAGTAACATGTTACCCCAAAATGTGTGTCAACACTAACATCCATTTTATATGCACTCACCGCCTCCTCTATGTAAGTACTTCACTTGGATAGATCATGAAGTGCCAAAAGATGTCCAAAAGGACAAATATAAAGATTGTCATAGGCGCCAGTGGCTGTTCGAAGAAAGGTTTCAAAGAGGCTTGGAGGAAGAGTGTCGTCAGAAAGAGAGGATGGAGCGGAAGCAACGCGAGGAGGAGAGGGCACGCCAAACGAAGCTTGCTCGTGAGGAGAGGACAAGAAAGCTTGCAAAGGCTCGCAAGGCACAAGAGGAGGATGAGGCACATGACAAGAAGGGGAAATAGCCCCATATGACTCAGTAAAGCCTTCGCTTCGATGGACTCGTCATGTAACCGGATGAAGCCACGCCAAATTTATCATGAACTATGTAGTACTAAGGCATGAAGCCATGTTTAGTGAACTTGTCGTGAATGAATTTCCATTTGTATTGAATTTGGTGTGGAGATGTTTGCAAGGTGTCGTGAGAACTTTAGTTTGTCAGCAATTTGTGTGATTTGTCAGCAATCTATGTGATGATTTTTATTTATAAATTGTTGTGCCGAGATGACGGATAGAACAAAGGAAGGCCTCTGTTTTTAAAACTACCGCCACACATCCTGGCGGTAGGTTGCTGGACCCTACCGCCAGAGCCCATGGAGGTAGGGGGGCATAGTTTCTGTGATGGAAAAAATCAACCCCTTGGCGATAGGCTCAAACCCTTCCGCCAGAGCGTGTGGCAGTAGGTTGTTGGATCCTACCGCCAGAGCACATGGCGGTAGAGGGCAGCAAAGCTTCTATGAAGAGAAAAAACACCAGCTTGGGGGTACGGTAAGCCCACATAATCAGGTGTATCTTATAGGATAGGTATTACACAGGGCTTCCAACATTTGGCTCATGAGGATAATGTATATTAATATGATCATCCAAAAATATATATAAATCAAATATGCTCTTTGCCTTCCAGATCCAGTTGTCCTAAATCAAACTATAAATATGCAACAAATCCTTAAAGTATTACTTGGCTAAAAAATAAATCTACAGTTGGGATTGAGTAGACTTCATCGTTACAAATTACTTAGCAGCCTGCAAATATAGATGCATTCATTGTTATTATTTAAGGTTGATAGGTTGGAATATTCTCAAATTCCATACGACTGACAGAAAATAAGAACATGGGTACACACTACCAAACTTGAGATGGTACCTCCTTTCTATTATATACCGAACTTGAATGAACCGCGCAAACAGAAAGAATAAGTGCAGCAGCAATACTGAAAGTGAAAACATACATTTTATATAGAACATTAGCATGTAGACAAAATTGGAAGTAAGCAATGGAGAAACACCTCTTTGGCTAAATGTTTGGCTATATTGGCTGAAAAGCTACCATGATTCTTGCCGATGGAAAACAGAACGCCATATATATCTTGATCCTGCATATAATAAATACGGTCGCAACATAGAAGAAAAGAGCCAGTTACCACAAAATTGAAGTCATAGGCTCAAAGCCTCAAATAATTATGGAGTAAGCAATATTCTATACGCTGAATAAAACTCAAATTAACATTTAGCAGGATAATTAAGGCTCCATGTTACATTGACTACACGGATAATTCATCTAGAAAATGGTCAAGCAAAGATCGGAATAGCAAGGGAGAGATAATTGTGAAGCATGGTGATTGTTCTGTAATAACATACCTCCGGATTTTTCTTCAGACCTGCAATGAGACCATCAAGTGCAGATTTAAACATTTGAAGTTTAGGCAGATTCACTAGCCCTAGGATCTTGCGTGCTGCATTTCGAACTACAACATTGGCATCCATCAATATGCCAAGGAACTGCAAAAGCAACAGGAGGCATAAGGTTACCAAATTTAGCATCTAGCATAGTTAGTTACAAGTAAAGAACCAATTCATACATCTAGCTTACACGAGATACATTATATTGATAATTAGTACCATGTGCATGTGCTTCTCCTGCATGCTCAAACATCCATATGTTGCCATATCAAATAGTGCCTGCAAAGTTTGCAGTCTAACTGCTTCTGTATCATCATTCATCATGTCCATCAACAAGCCCAAGGCCTTCTGTGCATATTGGTTTGAAAGCTTTGCAAGAGCTCCCAGCGTTTTACAAGCAACTATTCGGACCTGTAGGGAGAACATATAGAACAATAAACAAAAGACACGGGACGTTAGGGGGAATTATGTGGTATAAGAGAATGACCTGGCTTGATAGAATTCATCTTCAACCCCATGCGCAAATATGCAAGCAGCACAAGGGAATGATGATTTAGGTGGTAGTTTTTTCCCATTGATGCTAGAGGCACTCCCAGTGTCAGTTTTTATGATCTTCTTAGACAGCGGCTGAAGCAAAACACCTTCACATACACTGTGGATTTTGGCAAGTGCGTTGAATGCTTCAATTCTTACTTTTGTACACCTGTCCCTGGCCATGGAGCTAAGCTGAATAGAGAAGTCCGAAGGGGAAACAAAGCAGTTATCTTTATAGTGGTTAGTGGAGTAAAACTTGTAAGTTACAAATATTAAATGCACAAGCATGATTAGATGCATCTTTCTTATTGTGTGCATCACAAACTGCATGTTTTAGTAGTAAATCTCATTTGCCATGAGTACTTTCACCTTGTCAAAAGAAGTTCTGGTGATAAGAACAGAAAGGTAAATTGCCGAAAATACAGGTCTTCTAAGTAAAAAACAAGAACATCGCTCCCAGTATCAGTTATGGGCATGTCGTATAACTATTCATTCCAAACTATACTAGCCTGGAATTGACATATAGAAACAGAAGTATTAGGCTAAATAAAAATGTCTGTATCACATTAACACTAGGCCCACACTCAGCTAGTTGATCCTACAGTTCATGATCCAACGCAAAGTGCAAACCATACCTGTAGGATAACCCAGTCCATTTGGTCACCATTAACACCCAACTCGTCTCTCATGGCAAACTTCTCCGCACAAAGGCCAACCTATCCACCAAAGACAGGAGATCTCCTCAATTCCTCATATGTAACTCTCAAAAGCATGCAGTAGCACAAAAGAAAACATAAGTACCCATAAATGACAAAATCTCACCAATCGCACAGCTGCCAACCTGATACCCTCGTCCTTGCCCCTCGGCAATTTCTCCGCGCAATCGTAGCAACACTCCACAACCCCGTCGCCGATATTCACCTTCTTAAGGACCGCAGCGAGGCCACTGAGCGCCTCCGCCCGTGACAACGGGTAGAGTCCATTGGCCATCGAGACTAGTGCTCGGATCTCCATCTCAGGGTCAGCACTTGAGCTACTGGATGCATGTGGCCCCATAAACCAAGCCCGTTTGGAGACGGACGGGCCGGGTTCGGAAGCGGCGAGGCCCTCGTTCATGAGATTCACGGCCCCATAAGCTTGGAAAGAATTTTGCAAAACCCATATAAGTATATTTCTTGCAAACTAAAACTAATAATCTCTAGCAAATTAAAATTAGAACTGCATGCTGGTCGCATATTGACTGTATGATTAAATTTTCAGGTCTTTGTAACTATTATTCTGATATCAATATAGAGACTTGAAAAGAAGTATCAATTTCCATATAGCTGAGAATTTAAAAAAATAGCAACAATGCAGCTATATGGATTGAACTCCTCCTCAAAGTATATATGCATTTACATTTAGTTACACATGTTCATTCCAGCTAACTTTTATCCAGATTGCTTAGGACATTGTTATCCAAACAGTTGATGGAAAGAATTTAGCGCAATACTACAAAACACAGGAGCTAGCATAGACCTTCCTAAAACCTAATATTGTAGGGGCATTGCTGTCTGCTACATCGTCTAAATGAGCATAGACCTTATGATTACTGAGATCAACCGTATAATCAAAAGCATATAAGATCACCAGTTCGTTGGTGTATTGGTAGAGGAACTACCAGCGATGGTGGAACTGGACTGTCGCGGTGCGGGCGGTGGTGACCCTTGTGCCTTCTCCATGCGAGAACGGCCGACAGCATGCTACAGGTAGGCCGCGGAGGGGTGGGCCGGGAGGGGGCGGGCAGAACCTGGCAATAGGCGACGTAGAGGAGCGGTAGTCCGCGAGGAATGGGGCAGGCCTGCGGCAGCGGAGGGGATCTTGAGAGGGCTGCGGTGGAGGACAAGACGCCCGCAGAGTGCGGAGAGGGAGGAGATGGCCGCGATGCAGGATGCGCAGGCGGGGAGCGGGCACGACGCAAGATGGCAGGAGATAGCCGGAGGACGAATGAGTAGGGATGGCTTCCGCAAATCCGCCGCACGCTGGCTTCCGGCTCCCCTTTGGAAATATTTCGGGATCTAACCCTTTTGCCTACCGCCAGGGGGGGTGGCGGTAGGTTTGCACGTCCTACCGCCATGGGCTTTGGCGGTAGGTCCCTTGACGGCAACTGACGGCCGTCGGCTCGTGCTGACATGGAAAAGGGCCTACCCCATGGGCTCTGGCGGTAGGGTATTGAAGCCTACCGCCAGCACCTGTAGCGGTAGGGTCCTGGGTGGTGGATAAGGTGGATAAGGGGTTGGTTTGTGGGCCCTAATGCCTATGACCTTCCAACTAACGCCTCTGACCTTCCATCGGTATGCTAGAGAAGTAACATATTACTCCAAAATGTGTGTCAACACTAATATCCAGTTATATGCACTCACCGCCTCCTCTATGCAAGTACTTCACCTGGGTAGATCATGAAGTGCCAAAAGATGTCCAAAAGGACCAATATGAAGATTATCTATGCAAGAGGCTTGGAGGAAGAGCGTCGTCAGAAAGAGATGATGGAGCGGAAGTAACGCGAGGAGGAGAGGGCACACCAAATGAAACTTGCTCGTGAGGAGAGGACAAGAAAGCTTGCAAAGGCTCGCAAGGCACAAGAGGAGGATGAGGCACGTGACTGATAACCCACAAGTATAGGGGATCGCAACAGCTTTCGAGGGTAGAGTATTCAACCCAAATTTATTGATTCGACACAAGGGGAGCCAAAGAATATTCTCAAGTATTAGCAACTGAGTTGTCATTTCAACCACACATGGAAACTTAGTATCTGCAGCAAAGTGTTTAGTAGCAAAGTAATATGATAGTGGCGGTAGCGGCAATAAAAATAATGACACCAAAAGTAATGTTTTTGGTATTCTGTAGTGATTGTAATAGTACCAGCGGGAAAGTAAATAAGCGAGAACCAGTATATGGAAAACTCGTAGGCACCGGATCAGTGATGGATAATTATGCCGGATGCGGTTCATCATGTAACAGTCATAACATAGGGTGACACAGAACTAGCTCCAATTCATCAATGTAATGTAGGCATGTATTCCGTATATAGTCATACGTGCTTATGGAAAAGAACTTGCATGACATCTTTTGTCCTACCCTCCCATGGCAGCGGGGTCCTATTGGAAACTAAGGGATATTAAGGCCTCCGTTTAATAGAGAACCGGAAAAAAGCATTAGCACATAGTGAATACATGAACTCCTCAAACTATGGTCATCACCGGAAGTGGTCCCGATTATTGTCACTCGGGGTTGCCGGATCATAACACATAGTAGGTGACTATAGACTTGCAAGATAGGATCAAGAACTCACATATATTCATGAAAACATAATAGGTTCAGATCTGAAATCATGGCACTCAGGCCCTAGTGACAAGCATTAAGCATAGCAAAGTCATAGCAACATCAATCTCAAAACATAATGGATACTAGGGATCAAACCCTAACAAAACTAACTCAATTACATGATAAATCTCATCCAACCCATCACCGTCCAGCAAGCCTACGATGCAATTACTCACGCACGGCGGTGAGCATCATGAAATTGGTGATGGAGGATGGTTGATGATGGCGACGGCGATGAATCCCCCTCTCCGGAGCCCCGAATGGACTCCAGATCAGCCCTCCCGAGAGGTTTTAGGGCTTGGCGGCGGCTCCGTATCGTAAAACGCGATGATTTCTTCTCTCTGATTTTTTTCTCATCGAAACTCAATATATGGAGGTGGAGTTGGCGTCGGAGGGTTTCCACGGGGCCCACGAGGTAGGGGGGCGCGCCCCCCACCCTCGTGAGAAGGGTGTGGGCCCCTGGTCTTCATTTTTGGCGAGGATTTTTTATTTTTTTTCTAAGATGTTCCGTGGAGTTTCAGGTCATTCCGAGAATATTTGTTTTCTGCACATAAAACAACACCATGGTAATTCTGCTGAAAACAGCGTCAGTCCGGGTTAGTTCCATTCAAATCATACAAGTTAGAGTCCAAAACAAGGGCAAAAGTGTTTAAAAAAGTAGATACGACGGAGACATATCAACTCCCCCAAGCTTAAACCCTTGCTTTGAAGGAAATATGCGCTAGAGGCAATAATAAAGTTATTATTTATTTCCTTATATCATGATAAATGTTTATTATTCATGCTAGAATTGTATTAACCGTAAACATAATACATGTGTGAATACATAGACAAACAGAGTGTCACTAGTATGCCTCTACTAGACTAGCTCGTTAATCAAAGATGGTTAAGTTTCCTAACCATGAACAAGGAGTTGTTATTTGATTAATGAGGTCACATCATAGTTGAATGATCTGATTGACATGACCCATTCCATTAGCTTAGCACCCGATCGTTTAGTATGTTGCTATTGCTTTCTTCATGACTTATACATGTTCCTATGACTATGAGATTATGCAACTCCCGTTTACCGTAGGAACACTTTGGGTACTACCAAACGTCACAACGTAACTGGGTGATTATAAAGGAGTACTACAGGTGTCTCCAAAGGTAGATGTTGGGTTGGCGTATTTCGAGATTAGGATTTGTCACTCCGATTGTCGGAGAGGTATCTCTGGGCCCTCTCGGTAATGCACATCACTTAAGCCTTGCAAGCATTGCAACTAATAAGTTAGTTGCGGGATGATGTATTACGGAACGAGTAAAGAGACTTGCCGGTAACGAGATTGAACTAGGTATTGGATACCGACGATCGAATCTTGGGCAAGTAACATACCGATGACAAAGGGAACAACGTATGTTGTTATGCGGTCTGACCGATAAAGATCTTCGTAGAATATGTAGGAGCCAATATGGGCATCCAGGTCCCGCTATTGGTTATTGACCGGAGACATGTCTCGGTCATGTCTACATTGTTCTCGAACCATAGGGTCCGCACGCTTAACGTTACGATGATAGTTATTATGAGTTTATGCATTTTGATGTACCGAAGGTTGTTCGGAGTCCCGGATGTGATCGCGGACATGACGAGGAGTCTCGAAATGGTCGAGACATAAAGATTGATATATTGGAAGCCTATATATGGATATCGGAAGTGTTCCGGGTGAAATCGGGATTTTACCGGAGTACCGAGAGGTTACCGGAACCCCCCGGGAACCATATGGGCCTTATTGGGCCTTAGTGGAAAGGTGAAAGGGGCAGCCCAAGGTGGGCTGCACGCCTCCCCCCTCCCCTAGTCCTATTAGGACTAGGAGAGGTGGCCGGCCCCCTTCTCTCTCTCTCTCGGAATCCTATTAGGAATAGGATTGAGGGGGGGGAGTCCTACTCCCGGTAGGAGTAGGACTCCTCCTGCGCCCTCCTCCTTGGCCGGCCAGCCCTCCCCCTTGGATCCTTTATATACGGGGGCAGGGGGCACCTCTAGACACACAAGTTGATCATTGAGATCGTTCCTTAGCCGTGTGCGGTGCCCCCTGCCACCATATTCCACCTCGATCATATCGTTGTAGTGCTTAGGCGAAGCCCTGTGTCGGTAGAACATCAAGATCGTCACCACGCCGTCGTGTTGACGGAACTCCTCCCCGAAGCTTTGCTGGATCGGAGCCCGGGGATCGTCATCGAGCTGTACATGTGCTAAGAACTCAGAGGTGCCGGAGTAACGGTGCTTGGATCGGTCGGATCAGGAAGAAGACGTACGACTACTTCCTCTACGTTGTGTCAATGCTTCCGTTGCTACGTACAAGGGTACGTAGATCAGACTCTCCCCCTCGTTGCTATGCATCACCATGATCTTGCGTGTGCGTAGGCAATTTTTTTGAAATTACTACATTCCCCAACAGTGGCATCCGAGCCTAGGTTTTATGGTTTGATGTTATTTGCACGAGTAGAACACAAGTGAGTTGTGGGCGATACAAGTCATACTGCCCAGCAGCATGTCATACTTTGGTTCGGCGGTATTGTTGGACGAGATGACCCGGACCAACCTTACGCGTACGCTTACGCGAGACCGGTTCCCTCGACGTGCTTTGCACATAGATGGCTTGCGGGCGACTGTCTCTCCAACTTTAGTTGAATCAAGTATGGCTATGCCCGGTCCTTGAGAAGGTTAAAACGGAGTCTATTTGACAAACTATCGTTGTGGTTTTGATGCGTAGGTGAGATGAGTTCTTGCTTAAGCCCGTAGCAGCCACGTAAAACTTGCAACAACAAAGTAGAAGACGTCTAACTTGTTTTTGCAGGGCATGTTGTGATGTGATATGGTCAAGGCTTGATGCTAAATTTTATTGTATGAGATGATCATGTTTTGTAACCAAGTTATCGGCAACTGGCAGGAGCCATATGGTTGTCGCTTTATTGTATGCAATGCAATCGTGATGTAATGCTTTACTTTATTACTAAGCGGTAGTGATAGTCGTGGAAGCATAAGATTGGCGAGACGACAACGATGCTACGATGGAGATCAAGGTGTCGCACCGGTGACGATGGTGATCATGACGGTGCTTCAGAGATGGAGATCACAAGCACAAAATGATGATGGCCATATCATATCACTTATATTGATTGCATGTGATGTTTATCCTTTTATGCATCTTATCTTGCTTTGATTGACGGTAGCATTATAAGACGATCTCTCACTAAATTATCAAGACGTGTTCTCCCTAAGTATGCACCGTTGCCAAAGTTCGTCGTGCCCAGTCACCACGTGATGATTGGGTGTGATAAGCTCTACGTCCATCTACAACGGGTGCAAGCCAGTTTTGCACACGCAGAATACTCAGGTTAAACTTGACGAGCCTAGCATATGCAGATATGGCCTCGGAACACAGAGACCGAAAGGTCGAGCATGAATCATATAGTAGATATGATCAACATAACGATGTTCACCATTGAAAACTACTCCCTCTCACGTGATGATCGGTTATGGTTTAGTTGATTTGGATCACGTAATCACTTAGAGGATTAGAGGGATGTCTATCTAAGTGGGAGTTCTTAAGTAATTTGACTAACTGAACTTAAACTTATCATGAACTTAGTACCTGATAGTATCTTGCTTGTTTATGTTGATTGTAGATAGATGGCTCGTGCTGTTGTTCCGTTGAATTTTAATGCGTTCCTTGAGAAAGCAAAGTTGAAAGATGATGGTAGCAATTACACGGACTGGGTCCGTAACTTGAGGATTATCCTCATTGCTGCTCAGAAGAATTACGTCCTGGAAGCACCGCTGGGTGCCAGGCCTGCTGCTGGAGCAACACCAGATGTTATGAACGTCTGGCAGAGCAAAGCTGATGACTACTCGATAGTTCAGTGTGCCATGCTTTACGGCTTAGAATCGGGACTTCAACGACATTTTGAACGTCATGGAGCATATGAGATGTTCCAGGAGTTGAAGTTAATATTTCAAGCAAATGCCCGGATTGAGAGATATGAAGTCTCCAATAAGTTCTATAGCTGCAAGATGGAGGAGAACAGTTCTGTCAGTGAGCATATACTCAAAATGTCTGGGTATAATAATCACGTGATTCAGATGGGAGTTAATCTTCCAGATGATTGCGTCATTGACAGAATTCTCCAATCACTGCCACCAAGCTATAAGAGCTTCGTGATGAACTATAATATGCAAGGGATGAACAAGACTATTCCCGAGCTCTTCGCGATGCTAAAATCTGCGGAGGTAGAAATCAAGAAGGAGCATCAAGTGTTGATGGTCAACAAGACCACTAGTTTCAAGAAAAAGGGCAAAGGGAAGAAGGAGGGGAACTTCAAGAAGAACAGCAAGCAAGTTGCTGCTCAGGAGAAGAAGCCCAAGTCTGGACCTAAGCCTGAAACTGAGTGCTTCTACTGCAAGCAGACTGGTCACTGGAAGCGGAACTGCCCCAAGTATTTGGCGGATAAGAAGGATGGCAAGGTGAACAAAGGTATATGTGATATACATGTTATTGATGTGTACCTTACTAGAGCTCGCAGTAGCCCCTGGGTATTTGATACTGGTTCTGTTGCTAATATTTGCAACTCGAAATAGGGACTACGGATTAAGCGAACACTGGCAAAGGACAAGGTGACGATGCGCGTGGGAAACGGTTCCAAAGTTGATGTGATCGCGGTCGGCACGCTACCTCTACATCTACCTTCGGGATTAATATTAGACCTAAATAATTGTTATTTGGTGCCAGCGTTAAGCATGAACATTATATCTGGATCTTGTTTGATGCGAGACGGTTATTCATTTAAATCAGAGAATAATGGTTGTTCTATTTATATGAGTAATATCTTTTATGGTCATGCACCTTTGAAGAGTGGTCTATTTTTGATGAATCTCGATAGTAGTAATACACATATTCATAATGTTGAAACCAAAAGATGCAGAGTTGATAATGATAGTGCAACTTATTTGTGGCACTGCCATTTAGGTCATATCGGTATAAAGCGCATGAAGAAACTCCATACTGATGGGCTTTTGGAACCACTTGATTATGAATCACTTGGTACTTGCGAACCGTGCCTCATGGGCAAGATGACTAAAACACCGTTCTCCGGTACTATGGAGAGAGCAACAGATTTGTTGGAAATCATACATACCGATGTATGTGGTCCGATGAATATTGAGGCTCGTGGCGGATATCGTTATTTTCTCACATTCACAGATGATTTAAGCAGATATGGATATATCTACTTAATGAAAATAAGTCTGAAACATTTGAAAAGTTCAAAGAATTTCAGAGTGAAGTTGAAAATCATCGTAACAAGAAAATAAAGTTTCTACGATCTGATCGTGGAGGAGAATATTTGAGTTACGAGTTTGGTGTACATTTGAAAAATTGTGGAATAGTTTCGCAACTCACGCCACCCGGAACACCACAGCGTAATGGTGTGTCCAAACGTCGTAATCGTACTTTACTAAATATGGTGCGATCTATGATGTCTCTTACTGATTTACCGCTATCATTTTGGGGTTATGCTTTAGAGACGGCCGCATTCACGTTAAATAGGGCACCATCAAAATCCGTTGAGACGACGCCTTATGAACTATGGTTTGGCAAGAAACCAAAGTTGTCGTTTCTTAAAGTTTGGGGCTGCGATGCTTATGTGAAAAAGCTTCAACCTGATAAGCTCGAACCCAAAGCGGAGAAATGTGTCTTCATAGGATACCCAAAGGAGACTGTTGGGTACACCTTCTATCACAGATCCGAAGGCAAGACATTCGTTGCTAAGAATGGATCATTTCTAGAGAAGGAGTTTCTCTCGAAAGAAGTGAGTGGGAGGAAAGTAGAACTTGACGAGGTAACTGTACCTGCTCCCTTATTGGAAAGTAGTACATCACAGAAAACTGTTTCTGCGACACCTATACCAATTAGTGAGGAAGCTAATGATGATGATCATAAAACTTCAGGACAAGATACTACTGAACCTCGTAGATCAACCAGAGTGAGATCCGCACCAGAGTGGTACGGTAATCCAATTCTGGAAGTCATGCTACTAGATCATGATGAACCTATGAACTATGAAGAAGCGATGGTGAGCCCAGATTCCGCAAAGTGGCTTGAAGCCATGAAATCTGAGATGGGATCCATGTATGAGAACAAAGTATGGACTTTGGTTGACTTGCCCGATGATCGGCAAGCAATTGAGAACAAATGGATCTTCAAGAAAAAGACTGACGCTGACGGTAATATTACTGTCTATAAAGCTCGACTTGTCGCAAAAGGTTTTCGACAAGTTCAAGGGGTTGACTACGATGAGACCTTCTCACCCGTAGCGATGCTTAAGTCTGTCAGAATCATGTTAGCAATTGCCGCATTTTATGATTATGAAATTTGGCAGATGGATGTCAAAACTGCATTCCTGAATGGATTTCTGGAAGAAGAGTTGTATATGATGCAACCGGAAGGTTTTGTCGATCCAAAGGGAGCTAACAAAGTGTGCAAGCTCCAGCGATCCATTTATGGACTGGTATAAGCCTCTCGGAGTTGGAATAAATGCTTTGATAGTGTGATCAAAGCATTTGGTTTTATACAGACTTTTGGAGAAGCCTGTATTTACAAGAAAGTGAGTGGGAGCTCTGTAGCATTTCTGATATTATATGTGGATGACATATTGCTGATTGGAAATGATATAGAATTTCTGGATAGCATAAAGGGATACTTGAATAAAGTTTTTCGATGAAAGACCTCGGGGAAGCGGCTTACATATTAGGCATAAAGATCTATAGAGATAGATCAAGACGCTTAATTGGACTTTCACAAAGCACATACCTTGACAAGATTTTGAAGAAGTACAAAATGGATCAAGCAAAGGAAGGGTTCTTGCCTGTGTTACAAGGTGTGAAGTTGAGTCAGACTCAATGGCCGACCACTGCAGAAGATAGAGAAAAAATGAAAGATGTTCCCTATGCTTCAGCCATAGGCTCTATCATGTATGCAATGCCGTGTACCAGACCTGATGTGTGCCTTGCTATAAGTTTAGCAGGGAGGTACCAAAGTAATCCATGAGTGGATCACTGGACAGCGGTCAAGAACATCCTGAAATACCTGAAAAGGACTAAGGATATGTTTCTCATGTATGGAGGTGACAAAGAGCTCACCGTAAGAGGTTACGTTGATGCAAGCTTTGACACAGATCCGGACGATTCTAAATCGCAAACCGGATACGTGTTTACTTTAAACGGTGGAGCTGTCAGTTGGTGCAGTTCTAAACAAAGCGTCGTAGCGGGATCTACATGTGAAGCGGAGTACATAGCTGCTTTGGAAGCAGCGAACGAAGGAGTCTGGATGAAGGAGTTCATATCCTATCTAGGTGTCATACCTAGTGCATCGGGTCCAATGAAAATCTTTTGTGACAATACTGGTGCAATTGCTTTGGCAAAGGAATCCAGATTTCACAAGAGAACCAAACACATCAAGAGACGCTTCAATTCCATCCGGGATCTAGTCCAGGTGGGAGACATAGAGATTTGCAAGATACATACAGATCTGAATGTTGCAGACCCGTCGACTAAGCCTCTTCCACGAGCAAAACATGATCAGCACCAAGGCTCCATGGGTGTTAGAATCATTACTGTGTAATCTAGATTATTGACTCTAGTGCAAGTGGGAGACTGAAGGAAATATGCCCTAGAGGCAATAATAAAGTTATTATTTATTTCCTTATATCATGATAAATGTTTATTATTCATGCTAGAATTGTATTAACCAGAAACATAATGCATGTGTGAATACATAGACAAACAGAGTGTCACTAGTATGCCTCTACTAGACTAGCTCGTTAATCAAAGATGGTTAAGTTTCCTAACCATGAACAAGGAGTTGTTATTTGATTAACGAGGTCACATCATTAGTTGAATGATCTGATTGACATGACCCATTCCATTAGCTTCGCACCCGATCGTTTAGTATGTTGATATTGCTTTCTTCATGACTTATACATGTTCCTATGACTATGAGATTATGCAACTCCCGTTTACCGGAGGAACACTTTGGGTACTACCAAACGTCACAACGTAACTGGGTGATTATAAAGGAGTACTACAGGTGTCTCCAAAGGTAGATGTTGGGTTGGCGTATTTCGAGATTAGGATTTGTCACTCCGATTGTCGGAGAGGTATCTCTGGGCCCTCTTGGTAATGCACATCACTTAAGCCTTGCAAGCATTGCAACGAATAAGTTAGTTGTGGGATGATGTATTACGGAACGAGTAAAGAGACTTGCCGGTAACGAGATTGAACTAGGTATTGGATACCGACGATCGAATCTCGGGCAAGTAACATACCGATGACAAAGGGAACAACGTATGTTGTTATGCGGTCTGACCGATAAAGATCATCGTAGAATATGTAGGAGCCAATATGGGCATCCAGGTCCCGCTATTGGTTATTGACCGGAGACGTGTCTCGGTCATGTCTACATTGTTCTCGAACCGTAGGGTCCGCACGCTTAACGTTACGATGACAGTTATTATGAGTTTATGCATTTTGATGTACCGAAGGTTGTTCGGAGTCCCGGATGTGATCACGGACATGACGAGGAGTCTCGAAATGGTCGAGACATAAAGATTGATATATTGGAAGCCTATATTTGGATATCGGAAGTGTTCCGGGTGAAATCGGGATTTTACCGGAGTACCAAGAGGTTACCGGAACCCCCCGGGAACCATATGGGCCTTATTGGGCCTTAGTGGAAAGGTGAAAGGGGCAGCCCAAGGTGGGCTGCGCGCCTCCCCCCTCCCCTAGTCCTATTAGGACTAGGAGAGGTGGCTGGCCCCCTTCTCTCTCTCTCTCTCTCTCTCTCGGAATCCTATTAGGAATAGGATTGAGGGGGCGAGTCCTACTCCCGGTAGGAGTAGGACTCCTCCTGCGCCCTCCTCCTTGGCCGGCCAGCCCTCCCCCTTGGATCCTTTATATACGGGGGCAGGGGGCACCTCTAGACACACAAGTTGATCATTGAGATCATTCCTTAGCCGTGTGCGGTGCCCCCTGCCACCATATTCCACCTCGATCATATCGTTGTAGTGCTTAGGCGAAGCCCAGCGTCGATAGAACATCAAGATCGTCACCACGCCGTCGTGCTGACGGAACTCCTCCCCGAAGCTTTGCTGGATCGGAGCCCGGGGATCGTCATCGAGCTGTACATGTGCTAAGAACTCGGAGGTGCCGGAGTAACGGTGCTTGGATCGGTCGGATCGGGAAGAAGACGTACGACTACTTCCTCTATGTTGTGTCAACGCTTCCGTTGCAATCTACAAGGGTACGTAGATCAGACTCTCCCCCTCGTTGCTATGCATCACCATGATCTTGCGTGTGCGTAGGAATTTTTTTGAAATTACTACGCTCCCCAACATGCTTGTCCTCAAGCAATTCAGTTGACAAACTGAAAGAAAGAAAGAAAAACTTTTACAAACTCTGTTTGCTCTTGTTGTTGTAACTATGTCAAGCCAGCATTCAAGTTTTCAGCATAGATCATAACTAACCACATTTGCAATAATTCTCAAGTCTCACAATTACTCATATCAATAGCATAATCAACTAGCAAGCTATAATAATAAATCTCGGATGACAACACTTTCTCAAAACAATCATAATATGATATAACAAGATGGTATCTCGCTAGCCCTTTCTGAGACCGCAAAACATAAATGCAGAGCACCTTTAAAGATCAAGGACTGAATAGACATTGTAATTCATGGTAAAAGAGATCCAATCATAGTCATACCCAATATAAATTAACAATGATGAATGCAAATGACAGCTGTGCTCTCCAGCTAGTGCTTTTTAATAGGAGGGTGATGACTCAACATAAAAGTAAATGGATAGGCCCTTCGCAGAGGGAAGCAGGGATTTGTAGAGGTGCCAGAGCTCGGTTTTGAAATAGAGATAAATTGTATTTTGAGCGGTATACTTTCATTGTCAACGTAACAACTAAGAGATGGCGATATCTTCCATGCTAAACACATTATAGGCGGTTCCCAAACAGAATGGTAAAGTTTATACTCCCCCTCCACCAACAAGCATCAATCCATGGCTTGCTCAAAACAACGAGTGCCTCCAACATACATCATGTCCCAGGGGGAGTTTTGTTTGCAATTAATTTTGATTTAGTTTGCATAAAGCATGGGACTGGGCATCCCGGTGACCAGCCATTTTCTCATGAGTGAGGAGCGGAGTCCACTCCTCTTGAGAATAACCCGCCTAACACGGAAGATAAGGACAGCCTTTGTAGATACATGAGCTATTCGAGCATACAAAATAGAATATTTTTTTGAAGGTTTAGAGTTTGGCACATACAAATTTACTTGGAACGGCAGGTAGATACCGCATATAGGAAGGTATAGTGGACTCATCTGGAATAACTTTGGGGTTTATGGGATTGGATGCACAAGCAGTATTCCCGCTTAGTACAAGTGAAGGCTAGCAAAAGACTGGGAAGCGACCAACTAGAGAGCGACAACAGCCATGTACATGCATTAAAATTAATAAACATTGGATGCAAGCATGAGTAGGATATAATCCACCATGAACATAAATATCGTGAAGGCTATGTTGATTTTGTTTCAACTACATGCGTGAACATGTGCCAAAGTCAAGTCACTTAAATCATTCAAAGGAGGATACCACCCCATCATACCACATCATAATCATCTCAATAGCATGTTGGCACACAAGGTAAACCATTATAACTCATAGCTAATCAAGCATGGCACAAGCAACTATGATCTCTAATTGTTATTGCAAACATGTTTATTCATAATAAGCTGAATCAAGAACGAGGGACTCATCATATTTACAAAAACAAAAGAGGTCGAGTTCATACCAGCTTTTCTCATCTCAGTCAGCCCATCATATATCATCATAATTGCCTTTCACTTCCACGACCGAACGGTGTGAATAATAATAAGAGTGTACGTGCATTGGACTAAGCTGGAATCTGCGAGCATTCAATAAACAGGAGAAGACAAGGCAATATGGGCTCTGGGTTAAATCAACAATAATGCATATAAGAGCCACTTCAACAATTTAATTATGGTCTTCTCCTACCGACCCCCAAATAAAAGAAAAGAAATAAAACTATTTACACGGGAAAGCTCCCAACAAGCAAAAGAAGAACGGGAAATATTTTCGGGTTTTCTTTTTAATTATTACTACTACAGCAGAAAAATAAACTACTACTAATTTTTTGGTTTTTCTTAAGGTTTAACAAACACACAAGAAGAAAACAAGAAAAAGAAAATGAACTAGCATGGATATTACGGTGAAAAAGTATGAGCACCGACATTTAGCAATGAGTGTGTGTGAACATAAATGTAATGTCGATGAGAAATACGTACTCCCCCAAGCTTAGGCTTTTGGCCTAAGTTGGTCTATGGCCACGGCTAGCCTGGCGGATATCCATAATAATAGTTGTTGGGGTCGTACTGTGACGAGGAGGAATAGTTGGGATCATACTGTGATGATGAAGAAGACTCTGACTGCCACTGGCTGACAGTCATCTCTGGATCCCAAGAATAAACAGATTGTCGTGGAGGCTCATCTTGTGGTTCCTGTTCCGGGGCTGGTGCAGGATCCTTGTAAGCTTGGACGGCAGCCCACGTAACGAGGTAGGGTCCTACAAAATTAAACAAAGAAGGAGCATGCAGGATAATAGTCTCAGGATGATGTTTGTTAAAGAACAATTGATACTTAAGCTCTCCTGCCCTATTCTTAACAATAAAATCATGTGCCACCATACTTTTATGATCTAGATAAACACGGGGCAGCACCTTTTCTTCCTTCTCAGCATGCCTAATAGGTATGTTAAAATGTGCAGCTAGGCATGTGGCATAGACGCCTCCAAAGATGGGACCCTTAGTACGGTTCATACTTAACCGTCTAGCAATAATACCGCCCATACTAAAAGTGTTATCACTATATAAATCGTGGTGCAGAATAATTATATCAAGGATACTAAGGTTTCCACTATTTCCACGTCCAATTAAACAACGACTAGCAAATAATGCAAATTAGCGTAAAACAGGAAAAATGTATGCTAGTGATTCGTGCATCGGAAACCTTTCTGGTTTCTCCTACAATGGTAGTATCAATAAACCCAACCACATCATCATGATGTGGTTCTTCTGTCTTTCCCTCAAAAGGGATTAAACAAATCTGACAGAAATCATAAAGTGACATCTCCTTATGCTCATCATATAAATGAAACTCCACCGTAGGTGGTGAGTTCCTAGAATGAAAATGAAAGTTTTGCACAAAAGTATTTGTGAGTAAGAGATACTGATCGCATTGGTCGTGGAGGAAAGTGGTGAGGCCTGCATTGTGAGCCAATTCATGAAAATCTTCATAGATACCGGCTGCTCTCAAGAAATCTTCAGACGGCCATTCACACGCCCGAATCTCCGCAGTGCGCGGCAAATTATACTTAGGCTTCGGTGCCTTTTCCTTTGAGCTTTGGCTCGACGAGCCCCTCAAAAATCTCCTCATTATTTTTCTGAAACAATCTGAAATTTTTAGTAACTTCAAACAAAAATGAACCAACTTCAATAATATTGATAGCAACTACTCCTACAAGTGCCTAGAGCCTATATCAAGCATTAGAACTACTTGGAACCATATAAATTTGACATGCAAGCTCAAGAACATGGTCACCTATGCAGCACAAATTTGCAAAGAATAAAGCACTAGAACAAAAACTAATTGGACCAATGGAGGAGTCACATACCAAGGAACAATCTCCTCAAGCAGCTTTGCGAGAGGTGCTTTGAGCAAGGAGATCGAAAATCATAGCAATAGTTGCTGGAAATCATGCTTGAGTTGGTTTTTCGGGTTTGTGTGAGACAGAGGAAGAAGATGGGTGCTGGGATAAGTGGAGGAGGGCCACCGTAGGCCCACGAGGCAGGGGCGCACCCACCACCCTCGTGGCCAGGTGGCAGCTCCTCCCGCGGTAATTTTTGCACAGTAAATTCTCAAATATTCCCAAAAAAATCATATTAAATTGGCATGTCATTCTGAGGACTTTTATTTTCAGGATATTTTTATATTGCATGGATAAGTCAGGAAACAAACAGAAAAATACTATTTTTACTTTATTTAATATAAATAACAGAAAGTATAGAGAGGGTACAGAAGTTTGTGCTTCTAGTTTCATCCATCTCATGCTCAGCAAAAACAATCCACTAACAAGGTTGATCAAGTCTTGTTAACAAACTCATTCCGAAAATCATGAAACCAGAGAAATTTCGAATAACACTAGGTTACCTCAACGGGGATATGCACATCCCCAATAATAAGAATATCATATTTCTTCTTGACAGTAGGAACAGGAAATTCAAAACCTCCAAATATAATCGATGGAATTTTTTCAATAGAGTTGATACTATGAACTTGAGGTTGTTTCCTCGGAAAGTGTACCGTATTCTCATTACCATTAACATGAAAAGTGACATTGCCTTTGTTGCAATTAATAACAGCCCCTGCAGTATTAAGAAAAGGTCTTCCAAGAATAATAGACATACTATCATCCTCGGGGATATCAAGAATAACAAAGTCCGTTAAAATAGTAACGTTTGCAACCACAACAGGCACATCCTCACAGAGACCGATAGGTATAGCAGTTGATTTATCAGCCATTTGCAAAGATATTTCAGTAGGTGTCAGCTTATTCAAGTCAAGTCTACGATATAAAGAGAGAGGCATAACACTAACACCGGCTCCAAGATCACATAAAGCAGTTTTAATATAATTCTTTTTAATGGAGCAAGGTATAGTAGGTACTCCGGGGTCTCCAAGTTTCTTTGGTATTCCACCCTTAAAAGTATAATTAGCAAGCATGGTGGAAATCTCAGCTTCCGGTATCTTTCTTTTATTAGTAATGATATCCTTCATATATTTAGCATAAGGATTTGTTTTGAGCACATCAGTTAATCTCATACGCAAAAAGATAGGCCTAATCATTTCAGCAAAGCGCTCAAAATACTCATCATCCTTTTTCTTGGATGCTTTCAGAGGAAAAGGCATGGGTTTCTGAACCCAAGGTTCCCTTTCTTTACCATGTTTCTTAGCAACAAAGTCTCTTTTATCATAACGTTGATTCTTTGATTGTGGGTTATCAAGATCAACAACAGGTTCAATTTCTACATCATTATCATTACTAGGTTGAGCCTCATCATGAACATCACCATTAATATTTTTACTAGGTTCATGTTCATTACCAGATTGTGTTTCAGTATCAGACATAGAAATATCATTTGGATTATCAGGTGGTTCAGCAATAGGTTCACTAGAAGTTTGCACAGTTCTATCATTTTTCTTCTTCTTTTTAGAAGAACTAGGAACATCAATATTATTTATTTGAGAATCTTGCTCGATTCTCTTAGGGTGGCCTTCAGGATACAAAGGCTCCTGACTCATTCTACCAGTTCTAGTAGCCACTCTAACAGCATAATCATTTTTCTTACTATTCATTTCATCAAGCACTTCTTTTTGAGCCTTAAGTACTTGTTCTACTTGAGTGGTAACCATAGAAGCATGTTTGCTAACAAGTTTAAGTTCACCTTTAATATTAGCCATATAATCACCCAAGTATTTAAGCATATCGGAATCATATTTCAATTGTCTACCAAAATAAGCATTGAAATTTTCTTGTTTGACAATAAAATTATCAAACTCATCAAAGCATTGCCTTGCAGCCTTATAGTGAGGGATATCACCTTCATCAAATCTATAGAGAGAATTTACCTTTACTACCTGTGTCGGGATATCGGGATCATGAGGTTCTTCAGTAAATAAATAATTAAGATCATATGTTTCTTCAACAGGCGGTGAATTAAGACCATGTATTTCTTCAATAGGAGGTAAATTCTTAACGTCTTCAGCTTTAATACCTTTTTATTTCATAGATTTCTTTGCCTCTTGCATATCTTCGGGACTGAGAAATAGAACACCTCTCTTCTTCGGAGTTGGTTTAGGAATAGACTCAGTAATTGGAGCAGGAGCTGGCTCAGGAGTTGGCTCAGGAGGTGCCCAATTATTTTCATTTGTCAACATATTATTCAATAGAATTTTAGCTTCATCCGGTGTTCTTTCCCTGAAAAGAGAACCAGCACAACTATCCAGGTAATTTCTGGAAGCATCGGTTAGTCCATTATAAAAAATATCAAGTATTTCAGGTTTCTTAAGAGGATGATCAGGCAAAGCATTAAGTAACTTGAGAAGCCTCCCCCAAGCTTGTGGGAGGCTCTCTTCTTTAATTTGCACGAACTTGTATATTTCCCTCAAAGCAGCTTGTTTCTTATGAGCAGGGAAATATTTAGCAAAGAAGTAATAAATCATATCCTAGGGACTATGCACACAACCAGGATCAAGAGAATTAAACCATATCTTAGCATCACCCTTTAATGAGAACGGAAATATTTTGAGTATATAAAAGTAACGCGATCTCTCATCATTAGTGAACAGGGCAGCTATATCATTTAACTTAGTAAGATGTGCCACAACAGTTTCAGATTCATAGCCATAAAACGGATCAGATTCAACCAAAGTAATTATATCAAGATCAACAGAGAATTCATAATCCTTATGAGGAACACATATAGGTGAAGTAGCAAAAGCAGGGTCGAGCCTCATTTTATCTCTAAGTGATTCTTTGTTCCATTTAATTAATAACCTCTTAAGCTCATATCTATCTTTGCAAGCTAAAATAGCAGCAGAAGATTCCATATCAAAAAGATAACCCTCAGGAATAACAAGCATATTTTCATCATCACTATCATCATCGTATTCAGCTTCAATAATTTCTTTTTCTCTAGCCCTAGCAATTTGTTCATCAAGAAATTCACCAAGGGGCACAGTAGTATCAGACATAGAAGCAGTTTCATCATAAGTATCATGCATAGCAGAAGTGGCATCATCAATAACATGTGACATATCAGAAAGAATAGCAGAAGCAGGTGTAGGTGTCGCAAACTTACTCATAACAGAAGGTGAATCAAGTGCAGAGCTAGATGGCAGTTCCTTACCTCCCCTAGTAGTTGAGGGATAGATCTTGGTTTTTGGATCTCTCAAGTTCTTCATAGTGTCCAGCAGATATAAATCCCAAGTGACTCAAAGAATAGAGCTATGCTCCCCGGCAACGGCGCCAGAAATTAGTCTTGATAACCCACAAGTATAGGGGATCGCAACAACTTTCGAGGGTAGAGTATTCAACCCAAATTTATTGATTCGACACAAGGGGAGCCAAAGAATATTCTCTAGTATTAGCAACTGAGTTGTCAATTCAACCACACCTGGAAACTTAGTATCTGCAGCAAAGTGTTTATTAGCAAAGTAATATGATAGTGGCGGTAGCGGCAACAAAAGTAAAGACATCAAAAGTAATGTTTTTGGTATTTTGTAGTGATTGTAACAGTAGCAGCAGGAAAGTAAATAAGCGAGAACCAGTATATGGAAAACTCATAGGCACCGGATCAGTGATGGATAATTATGCCGAATGCGGTTCATCATGTAACAGTCATAACATAGGGTGACACAGAACTAGCTCCAATTCATCAATGTAATGTAGGCATGTATTCCGTATATAGTCATACGTGCTTATGGAAAAGAACTTGCATGACATCTTTTGTCCTACCCTCCCATGGCAGCGGGGTCCTATAGGAAACTAAGGGATATTAAGGCCTCCTTTTAATAGAGAACCGGAACAAAGCATTCGCACATAGTGAATACATGAACTCCTCAAACTATGGTCATCACCGGGAGTGGTCCCGATTATTCTCACTTCGGGGTTGCCGGATCATAACACATAGTAGGTGACTATAGACTTGCAAGATAGGATCAAGAACTCACATATATTCATAAAAACATAATAGGTTCAGATCTGAAATCATGGCACTCGGGCCCTAGTGACAAGCATTAAGCATAGCAAAGTCATAGCAACATCAATCTCAGAACATAATGGATACTAGGGATCAAACCCTAACAAAACTAACTCGATTACATGATAAAACTCATCCAACCCATCACCGTCCAGCAAGCCTATGATGCAATTACTCATGCATGGCGATGAGCATCATGAAATTGGTGATGGAGGATGGTTGATGATGACGACAACGACGAATCCCCCTCTTCGGAGCCCCGAACGGACTCCAGATCAGCCCTCCCAAGAGGTTTTAGGGCTTTGTGGCGGCTCCGTATCGTAAAACGCGATGATTTCTTCTCTCTGATTTTTTTCTCATCGAAACTCAATATATGGAGGTGGAGTTGGCGTCGGAGGGTTTCCAGGGGGCCCACGAGGTAGGGGGCGCGCCCTAGGGGGGGCGCGCCCCCCACCCTCGCAAGAAGGGTGTGGGCCCCCTGGTCTTCATTTTTGGCGAGGATTTTTTATTGTTTTTTCTAACATGTTCCGTGGAGTTTCAGGTCATTCCGAGAATATTTGTTTTCTGCACATAAAACAACACCATGGTAATTCTGCTGAAAACAACGTCAGTCCGGATTAGTTCCATTCAAATCATACAATTAGAGTCCAAAACAAGGGCAAAAGTGTTTGGAAAAGTAGATACGACGGAGACATATCATTGAAAAGAAGGGGAAATGGCCCAGTATGACTCAGTAAAGCATTCACTTCGGTGGAATCATCATGTAACCGAATGAAGCCATGCCAAATTTATCATGAACTATGAAGTACTATGGCATGAAGCCATGTGTCATGAATGAATTTGCCATTTGTATTGAATTTGGTGTGGAGATGTTTGCAAGGTGTCTGAGAAATTTAGTTTGCCAGCAATCTATGTGATGTTTTTTATTTATAAACTGTTGTGCTGAGATGATGGATAGAATAGAGGAAGGCCTCTGTTTTTAAACCTACCGCCACATACCCTGGCGGTAGGTTGCTGGACCCTACCGCCAGAGCCCATGGCGGTAGGGGGGCATAGTTTCTATGACGGAAAAATCAACCCCTTGGCGGTAGGCTCAAACGCTACCGCCAGAGTCTATGGCGATAGGTTGCTGGATCCTACCGCCAAAGCACAAGACGATAGGGGGCGGCAATGTTTCTATGACGAGAAAAAACACCACCTTGGCGGTAGGGTAAGCTCACATAGTCAGGTGTATCTTATAGGATAGGTATTACACAGGGCTTCAAACATTTGGCTCACGAGGATAATGCATATTAATACGATCTTCTAAAAATATATATAAATTAAATATGCTCTTTGCCTCCCAGATTCAGTTTTCCTAAATCAAATTGTCAATATGCAACAAATCCTTAAAGTATTACTTGGCTAAAAAGAAACCTACAGTTGGGGTTGAGTAGGCTTCATCGCTACAAATTATTTAGCAGCCTGCAAATATAGATGGATTCATTGTTATTATTTAAGGTTGATAGCTTGGAATATTCTCAAATTCCATACGACTGACAGAAAATAAGAACATGGGTACACACTACCGAACTTGAGATGGTACGTCGTTTCTAGTATATACCGAACTTGAAAAACCGCACAAACAGAAAGAATAAGTGCAGCAGCAATACTGCAAGTGAAAACATACATTTTATATAGAACATTAGCATGTAGACAAAATTGGAAGTAAGCAATGGAGAAACACCTCTTTGGCTAAATGTTTGGCTATATTGGCTGAAAAGCTCCCATGATTCTTGCCAATGGAAAACAGAACGCCATATATATATATATATATATATCTTGATCCTGCATATAATAAATACGGTCGTAACATAGAAGAAAAGAGCCAGTTACCACAAAATTGAAGTCATAGGCTCAAAGCCTCAAATAATCATAGAGTAAGCAATATGCTATGCACTGAATAAAACTCAAATTAACATTTAGCAGGATAATTAAGGCTCCGTGTTACATTGACTACACGGATAATTCATCTAGAAAAAGGTCAAGCAAAGATCAGAATAGCAAGGGAGAGATAATTGTGGAGCATGGTGATTGTTTCGTACTAACATACCTCTGGATTTTTCTTCAGACCTGCAATGAGACCATCAAGTGCAGATTTAAACATTTGAAGTTTAGGCAGATTCACTGGCCCTAGGATCTTGCGTGCTGCATTTCGAACTACAACATTGGCATCCATCAATATGCCAAGGAACTGCAAAAGTAACAGGAGGCATAAGGTTACCAAATTTAGCATCCAGCACAGTTAATTACAAGTAAAGAACCAATTAATACATCTAGCTTACACGAGATACATTATATTGATAATTAGTACCATGTGCATGTGCTTCTCCTGCATGCTCAAACAGCCATATGTTGCCATATCAAACAGTGCCTGCAAAGTTTGCAGTCTAACTGCTTCTGTATCATCATTCATCATGTCCATCAACAAGCCCAAGGCCTTCTGCGCATATTGGTTTGAAAGCTTTGCAAGAGCTCCCAGTGTTTTACATGCAACTGTTCGGACCTGTAGGGAGAACATATAGAACAATAAACAAAATACACGAGACGTTAAGGGGAATTATGTGGTATAAGAGAATGACCTGACTTGATAGAATTCATCTTCAACCCCATGCGCAAATATGCAAGCAGCACAAGGGAATGATAATTTAGGTGGTAGTTTTTTCCCTATGATGCTAGATGCACTCCCAGTGTCAGTTTTTATGATCTTCTTAGACAGCGACTGAAGCAAAACACCTTCACATACTCTCTGGATTTTGGCAAGTGCGTTGAATGCTTCAATTCTTACTTCTGTACACATGTCCCTAGCCATGGAGCTAAGCTGAATAGAGAAGTCCAAAGGGGAAACAAAGCAGTTATCATTACAGTGGTTAGTGGAATAAAACTTGTAAGTTACAAATATTAAATGCACAAGCATGATTAGATGCATCTTTCTTATTGTGTGCATCACAAACTGCATGTTTTAGTAGTAAATCTCATTTGCCATGAGTAATTTCACCTTTTCAAAAGAATTTTTGGTGATAAGAACAGAAAGGTAAATTGCCGAAAATACAGGTCTTCTAAGTAAAAAAGAAGAACATCGCTCCCAGTATCAGTTATGGGCATGTCGTATAACTATTCATTCCAAACTATACTAGCCTGGAATTGACATATAGAAACAGAAGTATTAGGCTAAATAAAAATGTCCGTATCACATTAACACAAGCCCACACTCAGCTAGTTGATCCTACCGTTCATGAACACCGAATCAAGCGCGAAGTGCAAACCATACCTGTAGGATAACCCAGTCCATTTGGTCACCAGCACCACCCAACTCGTCTCTCATGGCAAACTTCTCCGCACAAAGGCCAACCTATCCACCGAAGACAGGAGATCCCCTCAATTCCTCATATGTAACTCTCAAAAGCATGCAGTAGCACAAAAGAAAACATAAGTACCCATAAATGACAAAATCTCACCAATCGCACAGCTGCCAACCTGATACCCTCGTCCTCGCCCCTCAGCAATTTCTTCGCGCAAGCGTAGCAACACTCCACAACCCCGCCAGCAACATTCACCTTCTTAAGGAACGTAGCGAGGCCACTGAGCGCCTCCGTCCGTGACAATGGGTAGAGTCCGTTGGCCATCGAGACTAGTGCTCAGATCTCCATCTCAGGGTCAGCACCTGAGCTACTGGATGCGTGCGGCCCCATAAACCAAGCCCACTTGGAGACGGACGGGCCGGGTTCGGAAGCGGCGAGGCCCTCGTTTATGAGATTCACGGCCCCATAATCTTGGAAAGAATTTTGCAAAACCCATATAAGTATATTTCTTGCAAACTAAAACTAATAATCTCTAGCAAATTAAAATTAGAACTGCATGCTGGTCGCATATTTACTGTATGATTAAATTTTCAGGTCTTTGTAACTGTTATTCTCATATCAATATAAAGACTTGAAAAGAAGTATCAATTTCCATATAGCTGAGAATTTAAAAAATAGCAACAATGTAGCTGTATGGATTGAACTCCTCCTCAAAGTATATTTGCATTTAGATTTAGTTACACATGTTCATTCCAGCTAACTTTTATCCAGACATTGTTATCCAAACAGTTGATGGAAAGAATTTAGCACAATACTACAAAACACAGGAGCTAGCATAGAGTTTTGTAAGGGGCATATCTATGTTTCTTCTCAACGGTAGTGGTCGCCTAACTTACTTTACAAAATGGGACAAGGATAATGGAAGGATGGCCATGTGCCCTTTATTCATGGAATGATACTAATCAGTACTCATCTACTACATAAGTTTCTTCATGGTCTTTTAGACTATAATCCTGATTTTTTTTGCCTTCCTAAGTCCTAATATTGTAGGGGAATTGATGTCTGCTACATCGTCTAAATGAGCATAGACCCTGTGATTACTGAGATCAACCGTATAATCAAAAGAATATAAGATCACCAGTTCGTTGGTGTATTGGCAGAGGAACTACCAGCGGTGGTGGAACTGGATTGTCGCGGTGCGGGCGGTGGTGCCCCTTGTGCCTTCTCCATGCGAGAACGGCAGACAGCATGCTGCAGGTAGGCCGCGGAGGGGTGGGCCGGGAGGGGGCGGGCAGAACCTGGCAATAGGCGGCGTAGAGGAGCGGTAGTCCGCGAGGAATGGGGTAGGGCCGCGGCGGTGGAGGGGATCTCGAGAGGGCTGCGGCGGAGGACAAGACACCCGCAGAGTGCGGAGAGGGAGGATATGGCCGCGATGTAGGATGCGCAGGCGGGGAGCGGGCGCGGCGCAAGACGGCAGGAGATAGCAGGAGGACAGACGAGTAGGGATGGCTTCCGCAAATCCGCCGCACGCTGGCTTCCGGCTCCCCTTTGGAAATATTTCGGGATCTAACCCTTTTGCCTACCGCCAGGGGGGTGGCGGTAGCTTTGCACGTCCTACCGCCATGGGCTCTGGCGGTAGGTCCCTTGACAGCGACTGACGGCCGTTGGCTCGTGCTGACATGGAAAAGGGCCTACCACCATGGGCTCTGGCGGTAGGGTATTGAAGCTGGTTTATGGGCCCTAATGCCTATGACCTTCCAACTAATGCCTATGACCTTCCACCGGTATGCTAGAGAAGTAACATGTTACTCCAAAATGTGTGTCAATACTAACATCCATTTTATATGCACTCACCGCCTCCTCTATGCAAGTACTTCACCTGGATAGATCATGAAGTGCCAAAAGATGTCCAAAAGGACCAATGTGAAGATTATCTTAGGCGCCAGCGGCTGTTCGAAGAAAGGTTTCAAAGAGGCTTGGAGGAAGAGTGTCGTCAAAAAGAGAGGATTGAGCGGAAGTAACACGAGGAGGAGAGGGCACACCAAATGAAGCTTGCTCGTGAGGAGAGGACAAGAAAGCTTGCAAAGGCTCGCAAGGCACAAGAGGAGGATGGGGCACGTGACAAGAAGGGGAAATGGCCCCGTATGACTCAGTAAAGCATTCGCTTCGGTGGAATCGTCATGTAACCGGATGAAGCCATGCCAAATTTATCATGAACTATGTAGTACTAAGGCATGAAGCCATGTGTCGTGAACTTGTCGTGAATGAATTTTCCATTTGTATTGAATTTGGTGTGGAGATGTTTGCAAGGTGTCTGAGAAATTTAGTTTGTCAGCAATTTGTGTGATTTGTCAGCAATCTATGTGATGATTTTTGTTTATAAACTGTTGTGCTGAGATGATGGATAGAACAGAGGAAGGCCTGTGTTTTTAAACCTACCGCCACATACCCTGGCAGTAGGTTGCTGGACCCTACCGCCAGAGCCCTTGGCGGTAGGGGGGCATAGTTTCTGTGACGGAAAAACCAACCCCTTGGCGGTAGGCTCAAACCCTACCGCCAGAGCCTGTGGCGGTAGGTTGCTGGATCCTACCGCCAAAGCACATGACGATAGGGGGCGGCAAAGTTTCTATGACAAGAAAAAACACCACCTTGGCGGTAGGGTAAGCTCACATAGTCAGGTGTATCTTATAGGATAGGTATTACACAGGGCTTCAAACATTTGGCTCACAAGGATAATGTATATTAATACGATCTTCTAAATATATATATAAATTAAATATGCTCTTTGCCTTCCAGATTCAGTTGTCCTAAATCAAACTATAAGTATGCAACAAATCCTTAAAGTATTACTTGGCTAAAAAGAAGTCTACAGTTGGGGTTGAGTAGGCTTCATCGTTACAAATTACTTAGCAGCCTGCAAATATAGATGCATTCA
Source organism: Triticum monococcum (assembly GCA_034509565.1). NCBI lineage: Eukaryota > Viridiplantae > Streptophyta > Magnoliopsida > Poales > Poaceae > Triticum > Triticum monococcum. Next base: position 476,598,261 of record CM067846.1, read on the forward strand.
TTATTATTATTTAAGGTTGATAGCTTGGAATATTCTCAAATTCCATAGGACTGACAAAAAATAAGAACATGGGTACACCCTACCGAACTTGAGATGGTACCTCCTTTCTAGTATATACCGAACTTGAAAGAACCGCGCAAACATAAAGAATCAGTGCAGCAGCAATACTGAAAGTGAAAACATACATTTTATATAGAACATTAGCATGTAGACAAAATTGGAAGTAAGCAATGGAGAAACACCTCTTTGGCTAAATGTTTGGCTATATTGGCTGAAAAGCTCCCATGATTCTTGCCAATGGAAAACAGAATGCCATATATATCTTGATCCTACATATAATAAATACGGTCGCAACATAGAAGAAAAGAGTCAGTTACCACAAAATTGAAGTCATAGGCTCAAAGCCATAAATATTTATAGAGTAAGCAATATTCTATACGCTGAATGAAACTCATATTAACATTTAGCAGGATAATTGAGACTCCGTGTTACATTGACTACACGAATAATTCATCTAGAAAATGTTCAAGCAAAGATCAGAATAGCAAGGGAGATATAATTGTGAAGCATGGCGATTGTTCTGCACTAACATACCTCCAGATTTTTCTCCAGACCTGCAATGAGACCATCAAGTGCAGATTTAAACATTTGAAGTTTAGGCAGATTCACTGGCCCTAGGATCTTGCGTGCTGCATTTCGAACTATGACATTGACATCCATCAATATGCCAAGGAACTGCAAAAGCAACAGGAGGCATAAGGTTACCAAATTTAGCATCTAGCAAAGTTAATTACAAATAAAGAACCAATTCATACATCTAGCTTACACAAGATACATTATATTGATAATTAGTACCATGTGCATGTGCTTCTCCTGCATGCTCAAACATCCATATGTTGCCATATCAAACAGTGTCTGCAAAGTTTGCAATCAAACTGCTTCTGTATCATCATTCATCATGTCCATCAACAAGTCCAAGGCCTTCTGTGCATATTGATTTGAAAGCTTTGCAAGAGCTCCCAGCATTTTACATGGAACTGTTCGGACCTGTAGGGAGAACATATAGAGAAATAAACAAAAGACACGGGACATTAAGGGGAATTATGTGGTATAAGAGAATGACCTGACCTGATAGAATTCATATTCACCCCCATGTGTAGATATGCCAGCAGCATAGGGGAATGATAATTTAGGTGGTAGTTTTTTCCCTTTGATGCTAGAGGCACTCCCAGTGTCAGTTTTTATGATCTTCTTAGACAACGACTGAAGCAAAACACATTCAGATACTCTCTGGATTTTGGCAAGTGCGTTGAATGCTTCAATTCTTACTTCTGTACACATGTCCGTGGCCATGGAGCTAAGCTGAATAGAGAAGTCCAAAGGGGAAACAAAGGAGTTATCATTTTTGTGGTCAGTGGAGTAAAACTTGTAAGTTACAAATATTAAATGCACAAGCATGATTAGATGCATCTTTCTTATTGTGTGCATCACAAACTACATGTTTCAGTAGTAAATCTCATTTGCCATGAGTACTTTCACCTTGTCAAAAGGATTTCTAGTGATAAGAACAAAAAGCTGAATTGCCGAAAATGCAAGTCTTCTAAGTAAAAAAGAAGAACATCGCTCCCAGTATCAGTTATGGGCATGTCGTATAACCATTCATTCCAAACTTTAGTAGCCTGGAATTGACGTATAGAAACAGAAGTATTAGGCTAAATAAAAATGTCGGTATCACATTAACACAAGCCCACACTCAGCTAGTTGATCCTACCATTCATGAACACAAAATCCAGCGCGAAGTGCAAACCATACCTGTAGGATAACCCAGTCCATTTGGTCACCATCACCACCCAACTCCTCTCTCATGGCAAACTTCTCCGCACAAAGGCGAACCTATCCACCGAAGACAGGAGATCTGCTCAATTCCTCATATGTAACTCTCAAAAGCATACAACAGCACAAAAGAAAACATAAGTACCCATAAATGACAAAATCTCACCAATCGCACAGCTGCCAACCTGATACCCTCATCCTCGTCCCTCAGCAATTTCTTCGTGCAAGCGTAGCAGCACTCCACAACCCCGCCACCGGCATTCACCTTCTTGAGGACCGCAGCGAGGCTGCTGAGCACCTCCGCCCGTGACAACGGGTAGAGTCCGTTGGCCATTGAGACTAGTGCTCGGATATCCATCTCTGGGTCAGCACCTGAGCTACCGGATGCGTGCGGCCCCATAAACCGAGCTCGCTTGGAGACGGACATGTCGGGTTCGGAAGCGGCGAGGCCCTCGTCGATGAGATTCATGACCCCATAAGCTTGGAAAGCATTTTGCAAAACCATATAAGTATATTTCTTGCAAACTAAAACTAATAATCTCTAGCAAATTAAAATTAGAACTGCATGCTGGTCGCGTATTTACTGTATGATTAAATTTTCAGGTCTTTGTAACTGTTATTCTGATATCAGCACAAAGACCTGAAAAGAAGTATCAATTTCCATATAGCTGAGAATTTAAAAAAACATAGCAACAATGCAGCTGTATGGATTGAACTCCTCCTCAAAGTATATATGCATTTAGATTTAGTTACACATGTTCATTCCAACTAACTTTTATCCAGATTGCTTAGGACATTGTTATCCAAACAGTTGATGGAAATAATTTAGCGCAATACTACAAAACACAGGAGCTAGCAGAGAGTTTTGTAAGGGGCATATCTATGTTTATTCTCAACGGTAGTGGCCGCCTAACTTACTTTATAAAATGGGACAAGGATAATGGAAGGATGGCCTTGTGCCCTTTATTCATGGAATGATACTAATCAATACTCATCTACTGCATAAGTTTCTTCATGGTCTTTTAGACTATAATCCTGATTTTTTTGCCTTACTAAATCCTAATCCTGTAGGGGCATTGCTGTCTGCTACATGGTCTAAATGAGCATAGGCCTTGTGATTACTGAGATCAACCGTAGAATCAAAATCATATATGATCACCAGTTCGTCGGTGTATTGGTAGAGGACCTACCAGCGGTGGTGGAACTGGACTGCCGCGGTGCCGGCGGTGGTGCCCATTGTGCCTTCTCCATGCGAGAACGGCCGACAGCGTGCTGTCGGTAGGCCGCGAAGGGGTGGGCCGGGAGTGGGCGGGCAGAACCTGGCAGTGCGCAGCATAGAGGAGCAGGAGGCCGCGAGGAATGGGGCAGGGCCGCGACGGCATTGGGGATCTCGAGAGGGCTGCGGCGGAGGACAAGACGCCCGCGGAGTGCAGAAAGGGAGGAGATGGCCGTGATGCAGGATGCGCGGGCGGGTTGCGGGCGCGGCGCAAGATGGCAGGAGATAGTGGGAGGACGGACGAGTAGGGATGGCTTCCGCAAATCCGCCGCACACTGGCTTCCGGTTCCCCTTTGGAAATATTTCGGGATCTGACCCTATTGCCTACGACGAGGGGGTGGCGGTAGGTTTGCACGTCCTACCGCCATGGGCTCTGGCGGTATGTCCATTGACGGCGACTGACGGCCGTCGGCTCGTGCTGACGTGGAAAAGGGCCTGCCGCCATGGGCTGTGGCGGTAGGGTCCTGGGTGGTGGATAAGGTGGATAAGGGGCTGGTTTGTGGGCCCTAATGCCCATGACCTTCCAACTAACACCTATGACCTTCCACCGGTATGCTAGAGAAGTAACATCTTACTCCAAAATGTGTGTCAACACTAACATCCATCTTATATGCACTCACCGCCTCCTCTATGCAAGTACTTACCTGGATAGATCATGAAGTGACAAAAGATGTCCAAAAGGACAAATATGAAGATTGTCTTAGGCGCTAGCGGCTGTTTGAAGAAAGGTTTCAAAGAGGCTTGGAGGAAGAGCGTCGTCAGAAAGAGAGGATGGAGCGTAAGCAACGCGAGGAGGAGAGGGCACACCAAACGAATCTTTCTCGTGAGGAGAGGACAAGAAAGCTTGCAAAGGCTCACAAGGCACAAGAGGAGGATGAGGCATGTGACAAGAAGGGGAAATGGCCCCGTACGACTCAGTAAAGCCTTCGCTTCGGTGGACTCGTCATGTAACCGGATGAAGCATGCCAAATTTATCATGAACTATGTAGTACTAAGGCATGAAGCCATGTGTCGTGAACATTTAGTGAATGAATTTGCCATTTGTATTGAATTTGGTGTGGAGATGTTTGCAAGTTGTCGTGAGAACTTTAGTTTGTCAGCAATTTGTGTGATTTGTCAGCAATCTATGTGATTATTTTTATATATAAACCGTTGCGCTGAGATGACGAATAGAATAGAGGAAGGCCTCTATTTTTAAACCTACCGCCACACACCCTGGAGGTAGGTTGCTGGACCCTACCGCCAGAGCCCATGGCGGTAGGGGGGCACAGTTTCTATGACGAAAAAAATCAACCCCTTGGCGGTAGGCTCAAACCCTACAGCTAGAGCCTGTTGTGGTAGGTTGCTGGATCCTACTGCCAGAGCACATGGCGGTAGGGCGGCAAAGTTTCTATGATGAGAAAAAACACCACCTTGGCGGTAGGGTAAGCCTACGGCCAGAGCCCCTACCGCCATGGGATCTGGCGGTAGGATCCTCCAACCTACTGCCACAGGCTTTGGCGGTAGGGTAAAACACAGAGGAAGTTCTCTGTTCTGCCCCTTCTGTCAAATATTAGAATGATATACCCACTTCTATCCACTTCTATCAAATAATAGGATGATTCGCAAGCACATACGTAACTCAACTCAACATAGTTCATTACATCCACGAATAACACATGTTCACACTAATTAAAACATGACCCGGTTCGAATGACATCGGTTGAAACTAATAGCTCAAGCTCAACGACACATTTTCTAAAGAGATAACATATTTCTCATACTTATCATACGTTCAATTTGATCGTCACGCGCTTGATTACGCTTCAGTTGAAAATCGGTGGATCCTGCCCAATGACCCAACACACCATTCGTTTCACGGAACCAGGCCCATGCAGCACGGCGAGCCGGATTCTCTGACACGCCTTGTTTGATTGCCCATCCTATGACCTGGTCGGGTTTCCTCAAGTCCATCTCACAGAATTCTTCTTTGCTTGTAGTGAACGCAATCTCAATTGCCAAAGCGTGTCTGCAAGCATATTCCCAGTCTTGCAGCTCATCAAGCATCCTCTCTTTCTCGTTCACAAGCTTTCGGAAGGCTTTTTTCTCCTTAGCATCAGAAGGTTCCTCGATAACGTGATACTTGCTGAAATCCATCATGGCTGCATTTGCCTCATCACAACTCTTCTACCATGCTTCACATTCCCTCTTCAAGCAACGGTTTCACTCCGACATGACCTTCTCACATGCTATGTTCGTAGTCATGGATCGAATGTCCATCCTACATGAATATACGGGTTTAAGATGACATAGACCAAAACACAAAATAAATTTAATGGAGTACAACACTAGGTTACTTAATATGACATACAACACCAAATTCTTAATGAGTTCAAATGTTAAGGGTACAAGTCATAGGAGTTCACCAAGCAAAGGGTACATGTCATTATAGTCCAAATGGCAAAGATTACATAGCCTCATGCAATTCTATTTGGCGTATGGTCCCGGGTTGCAACAAATAACATTATTTCTTTCTTTGACCCATGCCCAACGAGAAGCCCGCTTCTCGTCTGACGAGAATGGTTGGTGAACTAACCAATCAATGACCTGATCATGATTTCCCATGTCTATCTCAGCATATTCTCCCCTTGTTGAACACAATGCCGCCAGCATTCACCTTCGCGAGGACCGCAGAGAGGTCGTTGAGCGCCTCCGCCCGTGCCAACGGGTAGAGTCCACTGGCCATCGAGACTAGTGCTCGGATCTCCATCTCAGGGTCAGCACCTGAGCTACTGGATGTGTGCGGCCCCATAAACCGAGACCTGTTGGAGACGGACGGGCCGGGTTCGGAAGCGGCGAGGCCCTCGTCCATGAGATTCATGACCCCATAAGCTTGGAAAGAATTTTGCAAAACCCATATAAGTATATTTTTTCAAACTAAAACTAATAATATTTAGCAAATTAAAATTAGAACAGAATGCTGGTCGCATATTTACTATATGATTAACTTTTCACGTCTTTGTAACTGTTATTCTGATATTAGCACAGAGACCTGAAAAGAAGTATCAATTACCACATAGCTGAGAATTTTTTTTTAAAAATAGCAACAATCCGGTTGTATGGATTGAACTCCTCCTCAAAGTATATATGCACTTAGATTTAGTTACGCATGTTCATTCCAGCTAACTTTTATCTAGATTGCTTAGGACATTGTTATCCAAACAGTTGATGGAAAGAATTTAGCGCAATACTACAAAACAGAGGAGCTAGCATAGAGTTTTGTAAGGGGCATATCTATATTTCTTCTCAACGGTAGTGGCCGCCTAACTTACTTTACAAAATGGTACAAGGATAATGGAAGGATGGCACTGTGCCCTTTATTCATGGAATGATACTAATCAATACTCATCTACTGCATAAGTTTCTTCATGGTCTTTTAGACTAAAACCCTAATTTTTTTGCCTTCCTAAATCCTAATCCTATAGGGGCATTGTTGTCTGCTACAAGGTCTAAATAAGCACAGGCCTTGTGATTACTGAGATCAACCGTAGAATCAAAAGCATATAAGATGACCAGTTCGTCGATGTATAGGCAGAGGACCGACCAACGGTGGTGGAACTGGACTGCCGTGGTGCCGGCGGTGGTGCCCCTTGTGCCTTCTCCATGCGAGAACGGCCGACAGCATGCTGCTGGTAGGCTGCGGAGGGGTGGGCCGGGAGGGGGCGGGCAGAACCTGGCAGTAGGCGGCATAGAGGAGTAGGAGGCCCTAAGGAATGGGGCAGGACCGCGGCGGTGGATGGGATCTCGACAGGCCTGCGGAGGAGGACAAGACGCCCGCAGAGTGCGGAGAGGGAGCAGATGGCAGCGATGCAGGATGCGCGGGCGGGAGCGGGCACCGCCCATGACGGCAGGAGATAGCGGGAGGACGAACGAGTAGGGATGACTTCCACAAATCCGCCGCGCACTGGCTTCCGGCTCCCCTTTGGAAATATTTCGGGATCTGACCCTTTTTCCTACCACCAGGGGAGTGGCGGTAGGTTTGCACATCCTACCGCCATGGGCTCTGGCGGTAGGTCCCTTGACGGTGACTAGCGTCCGTCGATTCATATTGACGTGGAAAAGGGCCTACTGCCATGGGCTCTGGCGGTAGGGACCAGGGTGGAGGATAAGGTGGATAAGGGGCTGGTTTGTGGGCCCTAATGCCCATGACCTTCCAACTAACGCCTATGACCTTCCACCGGTATGCTAGAGAAGTAACATCTTACTCCAAAATGTGTGTCAACACTAACATCCATCTTATATGCACTCACCGCCTCCTCTATGCAAGTACTTACCTGGATAGATCATGAAGTGACAAAAGATGTCCAAAAGGACAAATATGAAGATTGTCTTAGGCGCTAGCGGCTGTTTGAAGAAAGGTTTCAAAGAGGCTTAGAGGAAGAGCGTCGTCAGAAAGAGAGGATGGAGCGGAAGCAACGCGAGGAGGAGAGGGCACGCCAAACGAAGCTTGCTTGTGAGGAGAGGACAAGAAATCTTGCAAAGGCTCTCGCAAGGCACAAAAGGAGTATGAGGCACGTGACAAGAAGGGGAAATGGCCCTGTATGACTCAGTAAAGCCTTCACTTCGGTGGACTCATCATGTAACCGGATGAAGCCATGCCAAATTTATCATGAACTATGTAGTACTAAGGCATGAAGCCATGTGCCGTGAACTTGTCGTGAATGAATTTGCCATTTGTATTGAATTTGGTGTGGAGATGTTTGCAAGGTGTCTTGAGAACTTTAGTTTATTAGCAATTTGTGTGATTTCTCAGCAATCTATGTGATGATTTTTATTTATAACCTGTTGTGCTGAGATGACGGACAGAACAGAGGAAGGCCTCTGTTTTTAAGCCTACCGCCACACACCCTGGCGGTAGGTTGATGGACCCTACCGCCAAAGCCCATGGCGGTAGGGGGCATAGTTTCTGTGATGAAAAAATCAACCCCTTGGCGGTAGGCTCAAACCCTACCACCAGAGCCTATGGCGGTAAGTTGCTGGATCCTGCCACGAGAGCACATGGTGGTAGGGGCGACAAAGTTTCTATGATGAGAAAAAACACCACCTTATCGGTAGGGTAATCCTACGGCCAGAGCCGGTGGCGTTAGGGTTTGACCCTACTGCCAAGGTGGTGATTTTTCTCATCATAGAAACTTTGCCACCCCTACTGCCATGGGCTCTGGCGGTAGGATCCTGAAACCTACGGCCACAGGCTCTGGCGGTAGGGTAAAAACTGAGGAAGTTCTCTGTTCTACCCCTTCTATCAAATATTAGAATGATATACCCACTTCTATCCACTTCTATCAAATAATAGGATGATCCGCAAGCACATACATAACTTAACTCAACATAGTTCATTACATCCACGAATAACACATGCTCAAACTAATTAAAACATGACCCGGTTCGGATGACATCGGTTGAAACTAATAGCTCAAGCTCAACGACACATTTTCTAAAGAGATAACATATTTCTCATACTTATCAGACGTTCAATTTGATCGGCACGCGCTTGATTATGCTTTAGTTGCAAATCGGTGGATCCTGCCCAATGACCCAACACACGATTCGTTTCACGAAACCAGGCCCATGCAGCACGGTGGGCCAGATTCTCTGACACGCCTTGTTTGATTGCCCATCCTATGACCTGGCCGGGTTTCCTCAAGTCCATCTCACAGGATTCTTCTTTGCTTGCAGTGAACGCAATCTCAATTGCCAAAGCGTGTCTGCAAGCTTATTCCTAGTCTTGCAGCTCATCAAGCATCCTCTCTTTCTCGTTCACAAGCTTTCGGAAAGGTTTTTTCTCGTTAGCATCAGAAGGTTCCTCGATAACGTGATACTTGCTGAAATCCTTCATGGCTGCATTTGCCTCATCACAACTCTTCAACCATGCTTCGCATTTCCTCTTCAAGCAAAGGTGTCACTCCGACATGACCTTCTCACATGCTATGTTTATAGTCATGGACCGAATGTCCATCCTACATAAATATACGGGTTTAAGATGACACGGACCAAAACACAAAATAAATTTAATGGAGTAAAACACTTGGTTACTTGATATGACATACAACACCAAGTTCTTAATGAGTTCAAATGTTAAGGGTACAAGTCATAGGAGTTCACCAAGCAAAGGGTACATGTCATTACAGTCCAAATGACAAAGATTACATAGCCTCATGCAATTCTATCTAGCGTACGGTCCCGGCTTGCAAAAAATAACATCATTTATTTCTTTGACCCATGCCCAACGAGAAGCCCGCTTCTCGTCCGAAGAGAATGGTTGGCGAACTAACCAATCAATGACCTAGTAATGATTTCCCATGTCTATCTCATCATATTCTCCCCTTGTCGCACACAATGCCGTCGGCATTCACCTTCTCGAGGACCGCAGCGAGGCCGCTGAGCGCCTCCGCCCGTGCCAACGGGTTGAGTCCGCTGGCCATCGAGACTAGTGCTCGGATCTCCATCTCAGGGTTAGGACCTGATCTACTGAATATGTGCGGCCCCATAAACTGAGCGCGCTTGGATACGGACGGGCCGGGTTCGGAAGCGGCGAGGCCCTCGTCCATGAGATTCACGACCCCATAAGCTTGGGAAGAATTTTGCAAAACCCATATAAGAATATTTCTTGCAAACTAAAATTAATAATCTCTAGCAAATTAAAATTAGAACTGCATGCTGGTCGCATATTTACTGTATGATTAAATTTTCAGGTCTTTGTAACTGTTATTCTGATATCAGCACAGAGACCTGAAAAGAAGTATCAATTTCCATATAGTTGAGAATTTTATAAAAAATAGCAACAATGCAGTTGTATGGATTGAACTCCTCCTCAAAGTATATATGCATTTCGATTTAGTTACACATGTTCATTCCAGCTAACTTTTATCCAGATTACTTAGGACATTGTTATCCAAACAGTTGATGGAAACAATTTAGCGCAATACTACAAAACACAGGAGCTAGCATAGAGTTTTGTAAGGGACATATCAATGTTTCTTCTCAATGGTAGTGGTCGCCTAACTTACTTTACAAAATGGGACAAGGATAATGGAAGGATGACCCTGTGCCCTTTATTCATGGAATGATACTAATCAATACTCATCTACTGCATAGGTTTCTTCATGGTCTTTTAGACTATAATCCTGATTTTTTGCCTTCCTAAATCCTAATCCTGTAGGGGCATTGATGTCTGCTACATGGTCTAAATGAGCGTAGGCCTTGTGATTACTGAGATCAACCGTAGAATGAAAACATATAATATCACCGGTTCATCAGTGTATTGGCAGAGGACCTACCAGCGGTGGTGGAACTAGACTATCGCGGTGCCGATGGTGGTGCCCCTTGTGCCTTCTCCATGCGAGAACGGCCGACAGTGTGCTATAGGTAGGCCACGGAGGGTGGGCCGGGAGGGGGCGGGCAGAACCTGGCAGTAGGTGGCGTAGAGGAGCAGGAGGCCGCGAGGAATGAGGCAGGGCCGCACTGGCGGAGGGGATCTCGTGAGGGCTGCGGCGGAGGACAAGACGTCCGCGGAGTGCGGAGAGGGAGGAGATTGCCACGATGCAGGACCGCAGGTGGGGAGCGGGCACGACGCAAGACGGCAGGAGATAGTGGGAGGACGGATGAGTAGGGATGGATTCCGCAAATCTACCGCGCGCTGGCTTCCGGCCCCCCTTTGGAACTATTTCGGGATCTGACCCTTTTGCCTACCGCCAGGGGGGTGGCGGTAGGTTTGCACATCCTACCGCCATGGGCTCTGGCGGTAGGTCCCTTGATGGCGACTAACGGCCGTCGGCTCATGCTGACGTGGAAAATTCCCTACCTCCATGGGCTCTGGCGGTAGGGTACTGAAGCCTACCGCCAGCACCTCTGGCGGTAGGGTCCTGGGTGGTGGATAAAGTGGATAAGGGTCTGGTTTGTGGGCTCTAATGCCTATGACCTTCCAACTAACGCCTATGACCTTCCACCGGTATGCTAGAGAAGTAACATCTTACTCCAAAATGTGTGTCAACACTAACATCCATCTTATATGCACTCACCGCCTCCTCTATGCAAGTACTTCACCTGGATAGATCATGAAGTGACAAAAGATGTCCAAAAGGACAAATATGAAGATTGTCTTAGGCGCTAGCGGCTGTTTGAAGAAAGGTTTCAAAGAGGCTTGGAGGAAGAGCGTCGTCAGAAAGAGAGGATGGAGCGGAAGCAACGCGAGGAGGAGAGGGCACGCCAAACGAATCTTTCTTGTGAAGAGAGGACAAGAAATCTTGCAAAGGCTCACAAGGCACAAGAGGAGGATGAGGCACGTGGAAAGAAAGGGAAATGCCCCCGTATTACTCAGTAAAGCCTTCGCTTCGGTGGACTCGTCATGTAACCGGATGAACCGATGCCAAATTTATCTCTAACTACATAGTACTAAGGCATGAAGCCATGTGTCGTGAACTTGTCGTGAATGAATTTGGCATTTGTATTAAATTTGGTGTGGAGATGTTTGCAAGGTGTCGTGAGAACTTTAGTTTGTCAGCAATTTTTGCGATTTGTCATCAATTTATGTGATGATTTTTATTTATAAACTGTTGTGCTGAGATGGCGGATAGAACAAAGGAAGGCCTCTGTTTTCAAACCTACCGCCACACACCCTGGCGGTAGGTTACTGGACCGTACCGCCAGAGCCCATGGCAGTAAGGGGGCATAGTTTCTGTGATGAAAAAAATCAACCCCTTGGCAGTAGGCTCAAACCCTTCCGCTAGAGCCTGTGGCGGTAGGTTGCTGGATCCTGCCGCCAGAGCACATGGCGGTAGGGGGCAGCAAAGTTCCTATGACGAGAAAAAACACCACCTTGGCGGTAGGGTAAGCCTACGTCCAGAGCCAGTGGCGGTAGGGTTTGACCCTACAGCCAAGATGGTGATTTTTCTGTTCATAGAAACTTTGCCGCCCCTACGACCAGGGGCTCTGGCAGTAGGATCCTGCAACCTACCGCCAAAGCTTTGGCAGTAGGGTAAAAAACAGAGGAAGTTCTCTGTTGTACCCCTTCTGTCAAATATTACAATGATATACCCACTTCTATCCACTTCTATCAAATAATAGGATGATCCGCAAGCACATACATAACTCAACTCAACATAGTTCATTACATCCACGAATAACACATGTTCAAACTAATTAAAACATGACCCGGTTCAGATGACATCTGTTGAAACTAATAGCTCAAGCTCAACGACACATTTTCTAAACAGATAACATATTTCTCATAATTATCAGACGTTCAATTTGATCATCACGCGCTTGATTATGCTTCAGTTGAAAATCGGTGGATCCTGCCCAATGACCCAACACACCATTCGTTTCACGGAACCAGGCCCATGCAGCATAGCGGGTCGGATTCTCTGACACGCCTTGTTTGATTGCCCATCCTATGGCTTGGTCGGGTTTCCTCAAGTCCATCTCACGGAATTCTTCTTTGTTTGGAGTGAGCGCAATCTCAATTGCCAAAGCGTGTATGCAAGCATATTCCCAGTCTTGCAGCTCATCAAGCATCCTCTCTTTCTCGTTCACAAGCTTTCGGAAAGCTTTTTTCTCCTTAGCATCAGAAGGTTCCTCGATAACGTGATACTTGCTGAAATCCTTCATGGCTGCATTTGGCTGATCACAACTCTTCAACCATGCTTCACATTCCCTCTTCAATCAATGGTGTCGCTCCAACATGACCTTCTCACACGCTATGTTCATAGTCATGGATCGAATGTCCATCCTACATGAATATACGGGTTTAAGATGACATAGACCAAAACACAAAATAAATTTAATGGAGTACAACACTTGGTTACTTGATACGACATACAACACCAAGTTCTTAATGAGTTCAAATGTTAAGGGTACAAGTCATAGGATTTCACCAAGCAAAGGGTACATGTCATTACAGTCCAAATGACAAAGATTACACAGCCTCATGCAATTCTATTTGGCGTACGATCCCGGGTTTTAACAAATAACATCATTTCTTTCTTTAACCCATGCCCAACGAGAAGACCGCTTCTCGTCCGAGGAGAATGGTTGGCGTACTAACCAATCAATGACCTAGTCATGATTTCCCATGTCTATCTCAGCATATTCTCTCCTTGCCGCACACAATGCCGCTGTCATTCACCTTCTCGAGGATCGCAGCGACGCCGCTGAGCGCCTCCGCCTATGCCAACGGGTTGAGTCCGCTGGCCATCGAGACTAGTGCTCGGATCTCCATCTCAGGGTCAGCACCTGAGCTACTGGATGCATGTGGCCCCATAAACCGAGCCCGCTTGGAGACGGACGGGCCGGGTTCGGAAGCGGCGAGGCCCTCTTCCATGAGATTCACGACCCCATAAGCTTGGAAAGAATTTTGCAAAACCCATATAAGTATATTTCTTGCAAACTAAAACTAATAATCTCTAGGAAATTAAAATTAGAACCGCATGCTGGCCGCATATTTACTATATGATTAAATTTTCAGGTCTTTGTAACTGTTATTTCGATATCAGCACAGACACCTGAAAAGAAGTATCAATTTCCATATAGGTGAGAATTTTTTTAAAAATAGCAACAATGCAGCTGTATGGATTGAACTCCTCCTATTTTTGTATCCGAGCTAATTGATCATACTGCTGTGAGATGGGAAAGGGAGAAGATTGTGGAGGTATGCCTTCTGATTGATGCCCTAGCCATTCTTAGCATACCCTTGTGTACTTGTGATATGGGTGATAGATGGGCTTGGAATTTTGAAAAGAATGGCACCTTCAGCGTCAGATCAGCCTATCAAATGATGATGGGAGCGGCTACTTGTCAATCGACTGACCCCAGAAACGGGTCAGTCGAATGACAAAACAAGCAATAGAGAAATTAGAAGAATGATTTGACTGACCCAAACTTGGGGTCAGTTGAAAAGTCCAGAAAGTGTTTGTTTCTGTATTTTCTGTCTTCTGGCCGCAGCCCATATCTAAAATGGGCCTGAACCCGCTAAGAAACTAACCCACTTAACAAGATCCACCTAACGCACACAACACTAGGTCTTCTTCCTCCTCTTTCTTCCCGAAACGAGAGGACTGAGCGGCCGCCATGGATGCTGAAACAAACCTGAGATGATCTGATCTCTTCTGACCTCCGTCTAGATCTTTTGCTAGCATTTCTTCCTCCCAAAACCCTTCATCTCCAGTCGCCTAGAGGTCCCAAGCTGAAGAAACAGAAAAATGATGAGTTCTCATATCATTCTGAGATCTCAGATCTATCAAGGAAAAGAGCAAAACCGAGAAGAGACAAACCCGGAGATGAATCTGCTACACGTATTTCAAAGGTAATAATGATAATCCCCCACCACTTCTTTGCTCAGGCATCATATTAGCTTCATGAAGATAAATTGGGCATCAGAACCCCTTTTACTAGATCGGGAAACAAACACAGAAAATAGTGAATGAGCTGGTGTGTTGTGTTGATTCCAAACATATGAGTAGAAAGTTGCACATTCAGAGAACTAAAGTTGCTTGTCCTGAAAAATGCAGCTACATGAATATAGTTGGGTCAATTTGTTTCTAATTCTCACAACAAATAGATTGCACTTCCTGAGTAGCAAAGGAACATTTTGATATGCAGTTTTAGTTATACCACGGCATCCTACATAGATATGTGAGCAAGTTATTTATGTTCAGTTAATCTAGAACATCCCCAGATATCAGAATTTCATATACAAAATGCATACACAAAAGATTAAAAATATTAGAATTGCATTTCTGAACTTATTTATTGTAGTTATTTATCCGAAGTTACTTCAGAACACACCCACAAATCAGAAATTCTTATTACAAAAATGCTAGTAGAAGATTCGTAGTAATTTACTTCATAATCTATAGTTAAAACAAAAGACCAACCAGAATAAAAAATTTAAATAGAATGCACCATGAAAGTTTGTGTTCATTCTGCATCAATGCATTTTCATTTTGAATGAACTAGATCGTGAAAACTACGCTTGCTGTTGTTAAATTTAAGGTGCAACTACCAAAAATAAGTTCATTGTGCAAAAGTGGAAACTAAGGTTCCACTTTCAGGTAAACGTACTGGGACAAGATATTTATCACCAAGGATATTATTACAGGGCAGAAAGATAAGAAGACAACACGGTTAGCAACAATTTCTCAAGCAAATTGTTTGTTTACATACTACATTTTTTAAGTTATTATTAATACAGAAATTACTCCTATAAATTTTTTCAGGTGCTGAAAAATTCAAATCAACATTTTCAACATCTACAATCAGTCGAAATTCAATTCATGTAACTCGAGAGGTTATTTTCTTATTTCTCAGCATAGAAAAAAAGAAAAGGAAGAACTAACATGTTGCTTTTTCCTTGTGTAGAACCCAGTAGTTGCGCACACCTATGGAGTACATAAAGACCAACTGTACGCTGCACAAAAGAAAGAACCAACTAAAGAGGCGAATTATAACAGTAATGCACAGAGCTCAAGAACAGCAAAATAAAATTATACACACTTTTGCAAGGTATCTAATGAAAAAGTGAATTGCAGGAATTAATTGAAGTTCAGTTTGGAAAGCAAAGTTGCCAACTGATTAATGAATTGCTAGCACCAAAAGGAGTCGCACAGTCGTACACACAACTTAGGAAACAGATGACTCTCATGAGTCATCTTCAAAGTGACAACATGACAATCCCTATAACAAGTTTCACTTCGCTCTTGACAACAGGCATCGATACTCAAGTATGTCTCCTTAAAAGTGGAATCTAAAATTAAAAAATTTCCATGGAGTTAAATATTACACAATATGTACATGACAAAACTTATATCGCAGATCACCACAAAACAGTAGATCCAATAACAAGCAACCATCATAATGAAGAAGAAGATGAAGATGCAGATAATGAGGATAGTTCTGGATGCAATAGTGAAGATTACCTCGACTGCAGTAGTAATGAGAATGAAACTGATGCATAGGAAGATTACCTGGAGCAAAATACAGTAAGTTGTGAGCAGTTGTCTGCGGATCATGAGTATTCAGAGTTGCGGCAAGTAGAGCAGAGTTGGCACAACCCTTCTTCAGTTGTTGTACAAGAAATGTTGATTAATCAAGAAGAACATATAGCAAAAATCAATGAGCCAACATTGCAAGGTCCTGATTATGCGGAAACAACTAATACAGATGGCACAAGTGGGAGTGACGAATCAGAGTTTGAAACAGAGCAACAACAATATGAAGAAGCACATATAAACAACTCTGGTCATAATATCAGTGATGAGTTGCCAGAGGCAGACCAACAAGAGGAGAGCATGCATGTATCAGGCAGTCATGACATTGTACACCAACATGATGAGGCCAACAATAAATCAAACAAAGATGATAATAAGTTATCTCAAGAAGATATTGATTTTTTTTCTTGAGAATGAGGTCATAGAGAAGGCATTGAAACTAAGCCAAGAAGATGAAAAGAATCTCATGCTAGCACTAAACATGGCATTTTGAAAGTGATGTTGATGCACACCGATTCAACAATGAATATACAGCTATCACAGGATTCTCTATACAGAAAGCTGCAAACTATCACTGCCAAAATAAAGATGCTCACAACAACAAAATGACAAGATTTACTATGAAGTGCAACAGGTCTGGTAAACCTAAAAACATGACAAAACCGATAGCAGCAGGAGCAAAAAGGAGGAAGTACAAAGGTGATAATAATGCACCTACCGTGCTTGAGAATAAAACAGATAGAAGAAGGAATTACACAATCAAAACGGGCTGTCAAGCTCAAATGGTTGTTACCTGGAAATTTGAGATCGAACAATGGGTGGTCACAAGGCATAATCATGAACTCCATCCACCAGGCTCATGCAGGTCAAGCTCATGAACAATGGCTGTCAAGCTCATGCAGGTCATTCAGCATAATCATGAACTCCATCCACCAGGGGAAGTCAGGTTCCTGAAATCACACAAGTATATCACTAAGCAAGAGAAAGACTTGATCAGGACTTGCAAGAGAGTAAATATACCAACTAGAAATATAATGGCAACCATGTCATTCTTCCGAGGAAGAGGACTATCTTCATTGCCTTACACGCCAAAACAGATTAGCAACATGGGCACAAAATGAGAAGAGAAAATGGTCTGAATGATATGATGCAAGTGGTATCATTTTTTGAATAGAAAAAGTCAGAAGATTGATGTCTACTACACAACCTTCTTCTTATAGACGTTGTTGGGCCTCCAAGTGCAGAGGTTTGTAGGACAGTAGCAAATTTCCCTCAAGTGGATGACCTAAGGTTTATCAGTCTGTGGGAGGCGTAGGATGAAGATGGTCTCTCTCAAGCAACCCTGCAACCAAATAACAAAGAGTCTCTTGTGTCCCCAACACACCTAATACAATGGTAAATTGTATAGGTGCACTAGTTCGGCGAAGAGATGGTGAAACAAGTGGTATATGGATAGTAGATAAAGGTATTTGAAATCTGAAATAATAAAAACAGCAAGGTAGCAAGTGATAAAAGTGAGTATAAATGGTATTGCAATGATAGGAAATAAGGCCTAGGGTTCATACTTTCGCTAGTGCAAGTTCCCTCAACAATAATATCATAATTGGATCACATAACTATCCCTAAACATGCAACAAAGAGTCACTCCAAAGTCACTAATGGCGGAGAACGAACGAAGAGATTATGGTAGGTGTCGGTGTCAAAACCGGCGGATCTCGGGTAGGGGGTCCCAAACTGTGCGTCTAGGTCGGATGGTAACAGGAGGCAGGGGACACGATGTTTTACCCAGGTTCGGGCCCTCTTGATGGAGGTAAAACCCTATGTCCTGCTTGATTAATATTGATGATATGGGTAGTACAAGAGTAGATCTACCACGAGATCAGAGAGGCTAAACCCTAGAAGCTAGCCTATGGTATGATTGTTGTTCGTCCTACGGACTAAAACTCTCCAGTTTATATAGACACCGGAGAGGGCTAGGGTTACACAGAGTCGGTTACAATGGTAGGAGATCTACATATCCGTATCGCCAAGCTTGCCTTCCATGCCAAGGAAAGTCCCTTCCAGACACGGGACGAAGTCTTCAATCTTGTATCTTCATAGTCCAGGAGTCCGGCCGAAGGTAAAGTCCGGCCATCCGGACACCCCCTAATCCAGGACTCCCTCAGTAGCCCCTGAACCAGGCTTCAATGACGATGAGTCCGGCGCGCAGATTGTCTTCGGCATTGCAAGGCGGGTTCTCCTCCAAATTCCGTGTACGTGTTGAATAGTGTCCGGTTTTTTGTAAATGTAGTGCTCCTTGGCTTCTACGCCCAATAATGGCCGTTTTCCACGTGTCAAACGAATACAAAAAGTCAGTGTGTTTTTTATATTTACACCCCTAGCCGCGTGAATGAGCCGCCTATTAAAGGGGACGAGGATTTAGATCCAAACCACACCTTCTCCCTTCCGTGAGTATTCATCAGAGCGTATCCGACAGAGGTCCATTCTACCATGGCCAGCCGCCGCAGCTCCTCCTCTCGCCCTTCCAGCCCTCAGCCTGGAGATTGGAAGAGGTGCTCCATCCCACACAGCGAGCTAGTGAAGCTCCAGACCAAGGGATTTCTCCCCCCCCCCCCGGCCTATATGGTCCCGGTTCGAGCCCGACTTGCCACCTATAATGGCGGAGAGCAAGCGGAGAGCGCCCCTAGTCCCTCCAAAGGAGAGCGGGTATGCCTTGCCCCTTACTTAATAAGAGGGCTTGGATTTCCAATTCATCCGTTTCTCCGGGGGCTTCTGGAGTTCTACGGCCTCCAGCTGCACAACCTCATGCCTGCCTCCATATTGCATATCGCGGGCTTCGTAGCCCTTTGCGAGCTGTTTTTGGGCTGCGAGGCTCATTTCGCGCTATGGAAAAGGCTATTCTGCCTTGTGCCCCGCTTTAAGGAGGGGTTGATATATCAAGTGGGCGGAGCCGAAGTGTGGCGCATCGTCGGGACCGGATATCTATCCAGAACCCCAAAGAAGGCGTCCGAGGACTGGCCTTCAGAATGGTTTTATATAGAGCACGTTCCGTTGCCGGATCCTGTCCGGATCGGCCTCACTAAGTTCGACAGTGCTCCCCTAAAGAAGCGCCTAAGCTGGCGTCCACGGAGCCCTCAGAGGGAAAGCGACAGGGACGTTATTTACCTGATGAGCCGGGTAAGATTGTTAGCTCATTCCGGACTGACCATGATCGGGGTCATGGGCGCATGCATCAGGTGAGGGGTGTGCCGCTTCAGTATAGAGGCCGCCCCATGTGGGACTTCAACGGGGAGGACGACGCCACCCGCTATGGTCGTAAGGGGCTGGATTCGGCTGCCGCTCTAATAAAGACCTTGTCCGCTTTGTACAAGAGAGAAGAGGAGGAATTTCTCCGCGTTAACCCACGGGGTGGATTTTCTATGTACAGTCCCCCGAGTTGGGTAAGTGGACACTTTTACTTGCCCATTCGTTTTATATTCCAATTGTTAAATTTTTAGTCTAATGACTTCAACGCAGGAACTGCGCCAGGCTGTTAAAAAAATAAACAGCCCTCCTCCACAACTCGAGGATCCGGGACGGTCCCTCGACCCGGCCTCTCAAGAGGATCCGGACTTATCTATGGAGCTGATTGATGGAGTGTTTCATCAATTGAGCAGGGACAACGCCTTGGTGGCCATTACGGCCGATTATCCAGGGCTACTCCCAGCCTCACAGGTAACTGAGACCGGAGTCTGAGCACTTTGAAAAGGGATCTGTCCTCGCGTGTTTTCGATTACCGTATGACAACCGTGTTTTGTAGGGGAGGTCCTTGAGACGGGAGGCCGAGCCTGCGGCGACTAGCCAACGAGGGGCGGCAAGGCCCCGCGAGCGGAAAAGAAGTGCGGTCCGGACTAAGGCACCGGCGCAAAGGTATAGCGCGCCGCCTTATTCCCAGGTGTTATTCCTACGAGGCATATTAACGCTCGTGCTCTCTTCAGGACGAAGATACCTCGCCGGACTACATCCGAAGAGGCTGCCAATCGCGCCTCCACCAGCCAGGCTCCAAAGCCTGGTCCGGAAGCGGAGGCGAACACGAGGCGCGCACCGGACGCTCCTCTAACGGAGGATGCGGACAGGCTGTCTGCCACCAACTCCGAGGTGGAGAGTGCCATGAACCATAGGCGTCGCCTGACAGTTCTTCGCGACGCTTGTTTCTCCCAAGAGGCATTGGATGCCTTCAATTCGGGAGACGCGTACCTCCGTGCCGCTCAAAATGGTCTAGCCAGAGCCACATAACAGTATGTGAAAGACATACAGGTAAGAAAATTTTGGTAATTATATATATGTGCCAGTAGCCCTCGAGACTTGAAACAGTTAGAATAACTGATTTAAGGATCATCTGTTATGCAGGTTCTTGCAGAAAAGAATACCCTGCTGTCCCAGGAGCTGGAAGAGTGCAAAGACCAACTTGAGGCCGCACTAGCCACGGCAGGAGGGCCCAAGGAGACCCCCTCTGGTAATATACGCTTCGAAAGATAAGTATTTTGCGAGGTGCGGCGTGGGTGCAAATATGACAAATGAAATTGCAGATGGCGCCGGATTAAATCCGGAAGTGCAACAACTCCGACGCCAGCTGAAGGCTGGTGAGAGCATGCTGACAAAGGTGAGGCGGGAGAAGAACGATCTCCAAGATGCCAACACCAAGCTGGGCGTTGAACTGAAGTAAGTTCGTGCCCAGCTGTTGGACTCCGTGAAGGAGAATCAGCGGCTTCGACGCCGCATATATAGTAAGTGCTTAAACGAACTTTGAAAAAAGAGTTCGGCGAGGAAGTCAACTAACAGAGTAATGTCTGTAGGTATGCTAACAGGTCGTCCTTCAGAGGAAATGCCCGCTTCTACGGGTGACCTTCTTCCCGAGCTCTCACAACTGCACGAGCGAGTTCGGTAGGTGATGCAAGGCGTCGCCCAGGCCTTGTGTCCATCCGTCTCCATGCCCGAAGGCCTTGGAGAGCTTGTGGAGAAGCTGAAGGGAGCGCGGCGGCGCTTCCGATTGTGGAAGATGTCGGCCTGCCGTCAAGGCACCAGGGAGGCCTGGGCCATGGTGAAGATGCGGTACACGAATGCTGATCCAAACCACATGGCCGAGGTCGGACCCGTAGGGCCCGATGGGAAGGAGATCCCTGTGAGCTTAGTATATGGCCAAGTAGAGTTGGCCGCAAAGTATTCCAAACAGGACTGTAAACTAGACAGCCTGTTAGATGGTATTGAAGAGGAATACAATCAGTCAGATTGACTATGTAATTTTAATTGACATGTGTAATGCCTTCTAGCCGGATTGTAGATCATTTGTCATGGCCGACCTTTTCGCTTCAACCTTGGGACCTGACGGTCCGGAGTGTGTCCGAATACCCTCGCGGTTATATAAGAATCGGGGTATGCATGGAGACCAGGCGTAGGGGTCATTAGTGCTTGAACAGACAAGTGCCCAACTAGTTATGTTATATTGCATGGTTAGTAAGAAACATCTTCTAGGGAGAATAGTTATGTTAGGGGTTCCTTTCCCTGGGAGGCATGCCCTAAAGTGCATGTCCATTCTGCGAAAAGAGGCACAGGAAAAACATCTGGGGGCGTATAGATAATAAAAAAAGATCATCTTTAGTTCACCGAGCGAATATTCCCTTAAGAATGCTAGCTTTCGGCTTCACCCAGTCTGAGGTACACATCCGGCTGACCCGGCAGTAACAATCGCAGAGGTGCTCCCTTTACCACCTAGCCGAACAATCGGGAACGTAGGGGTAAGCACAGGAGCCAGGCAACCCAGCTTGGCCAAAACTTAAGTCATATCGATGCATATCATGGCGAATAAAAGGTACATGCGGAAGTGTGACACATGTGTTGGGCATGAAGCCCGTATAAATAAGCTTCTATTTAAAGAAGCCCCCAGGTTTAATGAGCGCGGATAGCGCGTCATTTTATGAGCCTTTAAAGGCTATAAGAGAAAGAGAGAGGAGAAGGAGAGAAATGTAAGACAGAAAGTATGTAAAAAATGGACAGAGGAAGGAGACGAACACAGAGTTCGGCGCTAGGCATAGAATCTTCGTAGACGGGCTGCGTTCCATGGGTTCGTCTCGAGTCGGTTATCCGATGCATCTCGCAGGCGGTACGCTCCACCAGTCAAGACTTGGTCAATTATGAAGGGACCTTCCCACTTGGGCTTGAGTTTGTCCTTTTTCTTGTCCGGCAGGCATAGAACTAATTCGCCGACGTTGTAATTTTTGGCCCGTACTTCTCTGCTTTGGTATCTTCGAGCATGCTGTTGATAGAATGCGGAACGGGCTTTTGCCACTGTTGGGGATCGTAGCAGAATTTTAAAATTTTCTATGCATCACCAAGATCAATCTATGGAGTAATCTAGCAATGAGGGGAAGTAGAGTGCATCTACATACCCTTGTAGATCGCTAAGCGGAAGCGTTCAAGTGAACGGGGTTGATGGAGTCGTACTCGTCGTGATCCAAATCACCGATGATCCTAGTGCCGAACGGACGGCACCTTCGCGTTCAACACACGTACAGCCCGGTGACGTCTCCTATGCCTTGATCCAGCCAGGGGAGAAGGATAGGTTGGGGAAGACTCCATCCAGCAGCAGCACGACGGCGTGGTGGTGGTGGAGGAGTGCGGGACTCCAGTAGGGCTTCGCCAAGCACTACGAGAGACGAGGAGGAAGAGGGGTAGGGCTGCGCCAACAGGGGAAGGACTTCATGTGTTGGGCTGCCCCTTTGCCTCCACTATATATAGGGGGAGAGGGAGGGATGCGCCCCCACCTAGGGTTTCCACCCTAGGGGTGGCGGCAGCCCCAATCCCCATCTGGGGTGGCGGCAAAGTGGGGGGAGAGGGAGGCGCACCAGGCATGGGCCTTAGGGCCCATCTGCCCTTAGGGTTTGCCCCCTCTTCTCTCTAGGCGCATGGGCCTTGGTGGGGAGGCGCCCCAGCCCACCTAGGGGCTGGTCCCTTCTCACACTTGGCCCATGTATGCCTCCGGGGCCCGTGGCCCCTCCCGGTGGACCCCCGGACCCCTCCGGTGGTCCCGATACACTACCGGTGATGCCCGGAACACTTCCGGTGGCCAAAACCATACTTCCTATATATCAATCTTTACCTCTGGACCATTCCGGAACTCCTCGTGACGTCCGGGATCTCATCCGGGACTCCGAACAACATTCGATAACTGCGTACATACTTTCCCTATAACCTTAGCGTCATCGAACCTTAAGTGTGTAGACCCTACGGGCTCGGGAGTCATGCAGACATGGCCGACACAATTCTCCGGTCAATAACCAACGGCGGGATCTGGATACCCATGTTGGCTCCCACATGCTCCACGATGATCTCATCGGATGAACCACGATGTCGAGGATTCAATCAATCCGTATTCAATTCCCTTTGTCCAGCGGTACGATACCTGCCCGAGATTCGATCGTCGGTATCCCGATACCTTGTTCAATCTCGTTACCGGCAAGTCTCTTTACTCGTTCCATAACACATCATCCCGTGATCAACTCCTTGATCACATTGTGCACATTATGATGATGTCCTACCGAGTGGGCCCAGAGATACCTCTCCGTTTACACGGAGTGACAAATCCCAGTCTCGATTCGTGCCAACCCAACAGACACTTTCGGAGATACCTGTAGTGTACCTTTATAGCCACCCAGTTACGTTGTGATGTTTGGTACACCCAAAGCACTCCTGCGGTATCCGGGAGTTGCACAATCTCATGGTCTAAGGAAATGATACTTGACATTAGAAAAGCTTTAGCATACGAACTACACAATCTTTGTGCTAGGCGTAGGATTGGGTCTTGTCCATCACATCATTCTCCTAATGATGTGATCCCGTTATCAATGACATCCAATGTCCATGGTCAGGAAACCATAACCATCTATTGATCAACGAGCTAGTCAACTAGAGGCTTACTAGGGACATGGTGTTGTCTATGTATCCACACATGTATCTGAGTTTCCTATCAATACAATTCTAGCATGGATAATAAATGATTATCATGAACAATGAAATATAATAATAATAACTAATTTATTATTGCCTCTAGGGCATATTTCCAACAGTCTCCCACTTGCACTAGAGACAATAATCTAGTTCACATCGCCATGTGATCAACACTCACAGGTCACATCACCATGTGACCAACATCCAAGAGTCTACTAGACTCAATGATCTAGTTCACATCACTATGTGATAAACACTCAAAGAGTTCTGGGTTTGGTCATGTTATGCTTGTGAGAGAGGTTGTAGTCAACGGGTCTTGCCATATTCAGATCCCTATGTATTTCGCAAAACTTCATGTCATATCGTAGATGCTGCTACCACGTTCCACTTGGAGCTATTCCAAATTATTGCTCCATTATACGTATCCGGTATCTCTACTCAGAGCTACCCGGATAGGTGTTAAGCTTGCATCGACGTAACTCTTTACATCGAACTCTTTATCACCTCCATAACCGAGAAACATTTCCTTATTCATCTAAGGACAATTTTGACCGCTATCTGGTGATCCAGTCCTAGATCACCTTTGTACCCTCTTGCCAGACATGTGGCAAGGCACACATCAGGTGCGGTACTCAGCATGGCATACTGTATAGAGCCTATGACAAGAGCATAGGGGATGACCTTCGTCCTTCCTCTTTCTTCTACCGTGGTCAAGCTTTGAGTCTTACTCAACTTCACACCTTACAACTCAGGTAAGAACCCCTTCTTTGACAGATCTATTTTGAACTCCTTCAAAAACATGTCAAGGTGTGCGTTCTTTGAAAGTATCATCAGGCGTCTTGATCTATCTCTATAGATCTTGATGCCCAGTATGTAAGCAGCCTTATCTAGGTCTTCCTTTGAAAAAATACTCTTCAAACAACCATTTATGCTTTCCAGAAATTCTACATTATTTCGGATCAACAATATGTCATCCACATATACTTATCAGAAATGTTGTAGTGCTCCCACTCACTTTCTTGTAAATACAAGTTTCTAGCAAACATTGTATAAACCTAAAAGCTTTGATCACTCCATCAAAGCATATATTCCGATTCCGATATGCTTGCTCTAGTCCATAGAAGGATTGCTGGAGCCAGCATATCTTTTAGCATCCTTAGGATCGACAAAACCTTTTATTATATCACATACAACTTTTTCTTACGAAAACTGGTAAGAAAACTTGCTTTGACATCCATTTGTTAGATTTCATAATCGAAAAATACAGCTGATGCTAACATGATTCCGACGGACTTAAGCATCGCTACGGGTGAGAAATTCTCATTGTAGTCAACTCCTTGAAGTTGTGAAAAGACTCTTTCCCACAAGTCGAGCTTCATAGACGGTAACATTACCGCCCATGTCCGTCTTCTTCTTAAAGATCCATTTATCTCAATGGCTTGCTGATCATCGGGCAAGTCCACCAAAGTCCATACTTTGTTCTGATATATGGATCCTATCTCGGATTTCATGGCTTCTAACCATTTGTCGGAATACGGGCCCACCATCGCTTCTCCATAGCTCGTAGGTTCATTGTTGTCTAACAACATGATATCTAAGACAGGATATCGTTGTGGTTTTGATGCGTAGGTGAGATGAGTTCTTACTTAAGCCCGTAGCAGCCACGTAAAACTTGCAACAACAAAGTAGAGGACGTCTAACTTGTTTTTGCAGGGCATGTTGTGATGTGATATGGTCAAGGCATGATGCTAAATTTTATTGTATGAGATGATCATGTTTTGTAATCGAGTTATCGGCAACTGGCAGGAGCCATATGGTTGTCGCTTTATTGTATGCAATGCAATCGCGATGTAATGCTTTACTTTATTACTAAGCGGTAGTGATAGTCGTGGAAGCATAAGATTGGCGAGACGACAACGATGCTACGATGGAGACCAAGGTGTCGCGCCGGTGACGATGGTGATCATGATGGTGCTTCGGAGATGGAGATCACAAGCACAAGATGATGATGGCCATATCATATCACTTATATTGATTGCATGTGATGTTTATCCTTTTTATGCATCTTATCTTGCTTTGATTGACGGTAGCATTATAAGATGATCTCTCACTAAATTATCAAGAAGTGTTCTCCCTGAGTATGCACCGTTGCCAAAGTTCGTCGTGCCCAGACACCACGTGATGATCGGGTGTGATAAGCTCTACGTCCATCTACAATGGGTGCAAGCCAGTTTTGCACACGCAGAATACTCAGGTTAAACTTGACGAGCCTAGCATATGCAGATATGGCCTCGGAACACGGAGACCGAAAGGTCGAGCGTGAATCATATAGTAGATATGATCAACATAATGATGTTCACCATTGAAAACTACTCCATCTCACGTGATGATCGGTTATGGTTTAGTTGATTTGGATCACGTGATCACTTAGAGGATTAGAGGGATGTCTATCTAAGTGGGAGTTCTTAAGTAATATGATTAAATTGAACTTAAATTTATCATGAACTTAGTCCTGGTAGTATTTTGCAAATCATGTTGTAGATCAATAGCTCGCGTTGTTGCTTCCCTGTGTTTATTTTGATATGTTCCTAGAGAAAATTGTGTTGAAAGATGTTAGTAGCAATGATGCGGATTGGATCCGTGATCTGAGGTTTATCCTCATTGCTGCACAGAAGAATTATGTCCTTGATGCACCGCTAGGTGACAGACCTATTGCAGGAGCAGATGCAGACGTTATGAACGTTTGGCTAGCTCAATATGATGACTACTTGATAGTTTAGTGCACCATGCTTAACGGCTTAGAATCGGGACTTCAAAGACGTTTTGAACGTCATGGACCATATGAGATGTTCCAGGAGTTGAAGTTAATATTTCAAGCAAATACCCGAGTTGAGAGACATGAAGTCTCCAGCAAGTTCTATAGCTAAAAGATGGAGGAGAATCGCTCAACTAGTGAGCATGTACTCAGATTGTCTGGGTACTACAATCGCTTGAATCAAGTGGGAGTTAATCTTCCAGATAAGATTGTGATTGACAGAATTCTCTAGTCATCATCACTAAGTTAGTAGAACTTCGTGATGAACTATAATATGCAAGGGATAACGGAAACAACTCCCAAGCTCTTCGTGATGCTGAAATCAACGAAGGTAGAAATCAAGAAAAACATCAAGTGTTGATGGTTGACAAGACCACTAGTTTCAAGAAAAGGGCAATGGGAAGAAGGGGAACTTCAAGAAGAACGGCAAGCAAGTTGCTGCTCAAGTGAAGAAGCCCAAGTCTGATCCTAAGCCTGAGACTAAATACTTCTACTGCAAAGGGACTGGTCACTGGAAGCGGAACTACCCCAAGTGATTGGCGGATAAGAAGGATGGCAAAGTGAACATAAGTATATTTGATATACATGTTATTGATGTGTACTTTACTAGTGTTTATAGCAACCCCTTAGTATTTGATGCTAGTTCAGTTGCTAAGAGTAGTAACTCGAAACGGGAGTTGCAGAATAAACAGAGACTAGTTAAGGGTGAAATGACGATGTGTGTTGGAAGTGGTTCCAAGATTGATATGATCATCATCGCACACTCCCTATAATTTCAGGATTAGTGTTAAACCTAAATAAGTGTTATTTGGTGTTTGCGTTGAACATGAATATGATTTGATCATGTTTATTGTTATACGGTTATTCATTTAAGTAAGAGAATAAATTGTTGTTCTATTTACATGAATAAAACCTGATATGGTTACACACCCAATGAAAATAGTTCATTGGATCTCGATCTTAATAATACACATATTCATAATATTGAAACCAAAAGATGCAAAGTTAATAATGATAGTGCAACTTATTTGTGGCACTGCTGTTTAGGTCATATCGGTGTAAAGCGCATGAAGAAACTCCATACTGATGGGCTTTTGGAACCACTTGATTATGAATCACTTGGTACTTGCGAACCGTGCCTCATAGGCAAGATGACCAAAACACCGTTCTCCGGTACTATGGAGAGAGCAACAGATTTATTGGAAATCATACATACCGATGTATGTGGTCCGATGAATATTGAGGCTCGTGGCGGATATCGTTATTTTCTCACCTTCACAGATGATTTAAGCAGATATGGGTATATCTACTTGATGAAACATAAGTCTGAAACATTTGAAAAGTTCAAAGAATTTCAGAGTGAAGTGAAAAACCATCGTGACAAGAAAATAAAGTTTCTACGATCTGATCGCGGAGACAAATATTTGAGTTACGAGTTTGGTCTTCAGTTAAAACAATGTGAAATAGTTTCACTACTCACGCCACCTGGAACACCACAGCATAATGGTGTGTCCGAACGTCATAACCGTACTTTATTGGATATAGTGCAATATATGATGTTTCTTACCGATTTACCACTATCGTTTTTTGGGGTCATGCATTAAAGACAGCTGCATTCACATTAAATAGGGCACCATATAAATCCGTTGAGACGACACCGTGTGAACTATGGTTTGGCAAGAAACCTAAGCTGTCGTTTCTTAAAGTTTGGGGTTGCGATGCTTATATGAAAAAGTTTCATCCCGATAAGCTCAAAAACTCAAATCGGAGAAGTGCATCTTCATAGGATATCCAAAGGAAACTATTGGATACACCTTCTATCACAGATCCGAAGGCAAGACTTTTTGTTGCTAAATTCGGAAACTTTCTGGAGAAGGAGTTTCTCTCGAAAGAAGTGAGTAGGAAGAAAGTAGAACTTGCCTATGTTTGGACATCGGAAGTGTTCCGGGTGAAATCGGGATTTTACCGGAATACCGGGAGGGTTACCGGAACCCCCCGGGAGACTAATGGGCCTATTGGGCCTTAGTGGAAAAAGAGAAAAAGGGAAAAGCCCATGGCTGGCCGGCGCCCCCCCTTCCCCAAGTCCTAGTAGGACTAGGAGAAGTGGGCCGGCCCCCTCTCTCTTCTTTCCCCCCAAGAGTCCTAGTTGGAATAGGATTGGAGGGGAGGAGTCCTACTCCCGGTGGGAGTAGGACTCCCCCTGCGCCTCCTCTCTCTTGGCCGGCCAGCCCCTCCTCCAACCTATATATACGGGGGCAGGGGACACCCCAAGACACACAACTTGATCCTTGAGATCGTTCCTTAGCCGTGTGCGGTGCCCCCTGCCACCAAATTCCACCTCGATCGTACCGTTGTAGTGCTTAGGCGAAGCCCTGCGTCGGTAGTACATCAAGATCGTCACCACGCCGTCGTGCTGACGGAACTCCTCCCCGAAGCTTTGCTGGATCGGAGCCCGGGGATCGTCATCGAGCTGAACGTGTGCTAAGAACTCGGAGGTGCCGGAGTAACGGTGCTTGGATCGGTCGGATCGGGAAGAAGACGTACGACTACTTCCTCTACGTTGTGTGATCGCTTCCGCAGTCGGTCTGCGTTGGTACGTAGACAACACTCTCCCCTCTCGTTGCTGTGCATCACCATGATCTTGCGTGTGCGTAGGAAATTTTGAAATTACTGCGTTCCCCAACACTAAGCATCGCATCCCCAAACATTAAGAAACAACAACTTTGGTTTCTTGCCAAACCAATGTTCATATGATGTCGTCTCAACGAACTTAGATGGTGTCCTATCTAAAGTGAATGCAGCTGTCTCTAACGCATAACCTCAAAATGAAAACAGTAGATCGGTAAGAGACATCATAGATCGCACCATATCTCATAAGGTTCGACTACGACGTCCGGATACACCATTACCCTGTGGTGTTCCAGGTGGCTTCAACTGCGAAACAATTCCACAATGTCTTAAGTGATTGCCAAACTCATAACTCAGAAAATCCCCTTTTGATCAGATCGTAGGAACATGATCTTCTTTATTATGATGATTCTTAACTTCACTCTGAAATCGTTTGAACTTTTCAAACGTTTCAGACTTGTGCTTCATTAAGTAAATATACCTATATCTACTCAAATCGTTAGTGAAGATGAGAAAATAGCGATATCCACCGCACGCTTCAATTCTAATTGGATCACACGCATCAGCATGTATGATTTCCAACAAGTCACTTGCCCATTCCATTGTACCTGATAACGGGGTCTTAGTCATCCTGCCCAAGAGGCATGGCTCGCATGTGTCAAGCGATTCAAAATCAAGTGACTCCAAACATCCATTGATATGAAGTTTCTTCATGCATCTTACGCCAATATGACCTAAGCGGCAGTGCCACAAGAAACTGGTACTATCATTATTAACTCTACATCTTTTGGCGTGAACATGTGTATCACCACGACCGAGATTCAATGAACCATTCAGATGAAGGAAATATGCCCTAGATGCAATAATAAAGATATTATTTATTTCCTTATATCATGATAAATGTTTATTATTCATGCTAGAATTGTATTAACCGGAAACATAATACATGTGTGAATACATAGACAAACAAAGTGTCACTAGTATGCCTCTACTTGACTAGCTCGTTAATCAAAGATGGTTCTATTTCCTAACCATGGACAAAGAGTTGTCATTTGATTAACGGGATCACATCATTAGTTGAATGATCTGATTGACATGACCCATTCCACTAGCTTAGCACCCGCTCGTTTAGTATGTTGCTATTGCTTTCTTCATGACTTATACATGTTCCTATGACTATGAGATTATGTAACTCCCGTGTGCCGGAGGAACACTTTGTATGCTACCAAACGTCACAATGTAACTGGGTGATTATAAAGGTGCTCTACAGGTGTCTCCAAAGGTACATGTTGGGTTGACGTATTTTGAGATTAGGATTTGTCACTCCGATCATCGGAGAGGTATCTCTGGGCCCTCTCGGTAATGCACATCACTTAAGCCTTGCAAGCATTGCAACTAATGAGTTAGTTGCGGGATGATGTATTACGGAACGAGTAAAGAGACTTGCCGGTAACGAGATTGAACTAGGTATTGGATACCGACGATCGAATCTCGGGCAAGTAACATACCGATGACAAAGGGAACAACGTATGTTGTTATGCGGTCTGACCGATAAAGATCTTCGTAGAATATGTAGGAGCCAATATGGGCAAACAGGTCCCGCTATTGGTTATTGACCGGAGACGTGTCTCGGTCATGTCTACATTGTTCTCGAACCGTAGGGTCCGCACGCTTAAAGTTATGATGACAGTTTCATTATGAGTTTATGTATTTTGATGTACCGAAGGTTGTTCATAGTCCCGGATATGATCACGGACATAACGAGGAGTCTCGAAATGGTCGAGACATAAAGATTGATATATTGGACGGC
This sequence comes from Triticum monococcum, assembly GCA_034509565.1. NCBI lineage: Eukaryota > Viridiplantae > Streptophyta > Magnoliopsida > Poales > Poaceae > Triticum > Triticum monococcum. The sequence continues at coordinate 476,629,628 of CM067846.1, forward strand.
TATCTTCGGACACCGGAAGTGTTCCGGGGAAGCTTCGGATAAAACCGGAGAACCGGGGGGTTACCGGAACCCCCCGGGGGGTTAATGGGCCTCATGGGCCTAAAGTGGAGAAGAGGAAAGGCAGCCAAGGCAGGCCACGCGCCCCCTCTCCCCCTAGTCCGAATTGGACAAGGAGGGAGGGGCGGCGCCCCCCCCCTTTCCTTCCTCTCCTCTCTCCCTTCCTTCCCCCTCTCCTACTTGGACAAGGAAAGGGAGGGGAGTCCTACCCCCGGTAGGAGTAGGACTCCTCCTGCGCGCCTCCTACTAGGGCCGGCCGCACCCCCCTTGGCTCCTTTATATACGGGGGCAGGGGGCACCCTAGGACACACAAGTTGATCTTCGTGATCGTTCCTTAGCCGTGTGCGGTGCCCCCCTCCACAATATTACACCTCGATCATATTGTAGCGGTGCTTAGGCGAAGCCCTGCGACGGTTAAACATCAAGATCGTCACCACGTCGTCGTGCTGACGAAACTCCTCCCCGAAGCTTTGCTGGATCGGAGCCCGGGGTGCGTCATCGAGCTGTACGTGTGTCAAGAACTCGGAGGTGCCGGAGTAACAGTGCTTGGATCGGTTGGACCGGGAAGACGTACGACTACTTCCTCTACGTTGCGTCAACGCTTCCGCTTCGGTCTACGAGGGTACGTAGACAACACTCTCCCCTCTCATTGCTATGCATCACCATGATCTTGCGTGTGCGTAGGAAATTTTTCGAAATTACTACGTTCGCCAACAGTGGCATCCGAGCCTAGGTTTTATGGTTTGATGTTATATGCACGAGTAGAACACAAGTGAGTTGTGGGCGATATAAGTCATACTGCCTACCAGCATGTCATACTTTGGTTCGGCGGTATTGTTGGATGAAGCGACCCGGACCGACATTACGCGTACGCTTACGCGAGACTGGTTCTACCGCCGTGCTTTGCACACAGGTGGCTAGCGTGTGTCAGTTTCTCCAACTTTAGTTGAACCGAGTGTGGCTACGCCCGGTCCTTGCGAAGGTTAAAACAGCATCGACTTGACAAACTATCGTTGTGGTTTTGATGCGTAGGTAAGATTGGTTCTTGCTTAAGCCCGTAGCAGCCACGTAAAACTCGCAACAAACAAAGTAGAGGACGTCTAACTTGTTTTTGTTGGGGAACGTAGTAATTTCGAAAATTTTCCTACGCACACACAAGATCATGGTGATGCATAGCAACGAGGGGGAGAGTGTTGTCTACGTACCAACGCAGACCGACTGCGGAAGCGATCACACAACATAGAGGAAGTAGTCGTACGTCTTCTTCCCGATCCGACCGATCCAAGCACCGTTACTCCGGCACCTCCGAGTTCTTAGCACACGTTCAGCTCGATGACGATCCTCGGGCTCCGATCCAGCAAAGCGTCGAGGAAGAGTGCCGTCAGCACAACGGCGTGGTGACGATCTTGATGTACTACCGACGCAGGGCTTCGCCTAAGCACTACAACGGTATGATCGAGGTGGAATTTGGTGGCAGGGGGCACCGCACACGGCTAAGGAACGATCTCAAGGATCAACTTGTGTGTCTTGGGGTGTCCCCTGCCCCCGTATATAAAGGATGGAGGGAGGGAGGCTGGCCGGCCAAAGGAGGGAGGCGCAGGAGGAGTCCTACTCCTACCGGGAGTAGGACTCCCCCCTCCAATCCTAGTCCAACTAGGAATCCTTTAAAGGGGAGAGAGAGAGAGGTGGCCGGCCCCTCTCCTAGTCCTAATAGGACTAGGGAGAGGGGGGGAGGCGCAGCCCTATGTGGGCTGCCCTCTCACGTTTCCACTAAGGCCCATGTTGGCCCATTTGGCTCCCGGGGGGTTCCGGTAACCCTCCCGGTAATCCGGTAAAATCCCGATTTCACCCGGAACACTTCCGGTGTCCAAACATAGGCTTCCAATATATCAATCTTTACGTCTCGACCATTTCGAGACTCCTCGTCATGTCTCCGGTCAATAACCAATAGTGGGACCTGGATGCCCATATTGGCTCCCACATATTCTACGAAGATCTTTATCGGTCAGACCGCATAACAACATACGTTGTTCCCTTTGTCATCGGTATGTTACTTGCCCGAGATTCGATCGTCGGTATCCAATACCTAGTTCAATCTTGTTACTGGCAAGTCTCTTTACTCGTTCCGTAATACATCATCTCATAACTAACATCTTAGTTATTATGCTTGCAAGGCTTATGTGATGTGTATTACCGAGAGGGCCCAGAGATACCTCTCCGACAATCGGAGTGACAAACCCTAATCTCGAAATACGCCAACCCAACATCTACCATTGGAGACACCTGTAGTACTCCTTTATAATCACCCAGTTACGTTGTGACGTTTGGTAGTACCCAAAGTGTTCCTCCGGTAAACGGGAGTTGCATAATCTCATAGTTATAGGAACATGTATAAGTCATGAAGAAAGCAATAGCAACATACTAAACGATCGGGTGCTAAGCTAATGGAATGGGTCATGTCAATCAGATCATTCAACTAATGATGTGACCTCGTTAATCAAATAACAACTCTTTGTTCATGGTTAGGAAACATAACCATCTTTGATTAACGAGCTAGTCAAGTAGAGGCATACTAGTGACACTCTGTTTGTCTATGTATTCACACATGTATTATGTTTCCGGTTAATACAATTCTAGCATGAATAATAAACATTTATCATGATATAAGGAAATAAATAATAACTTTATTATTGCCTCTAGGGCATATTTCCTTCAGTCTCCCACTTGCACTAGAGTCAATAATCTAGATCACATCACCATGTGATTAACATAAATAGTTCACATCATCATGTGATTAACACCCATAGTTCACATTGCCATGTGACCAACACCCAAAGGGTTTACTAGATTCAGTAATCTAGTTCACATCGCTATGTGATTAACACCCAAAAGAGTACTAAGGTGTGATCATGTTTTGCTTGTGAGAGAATCTTAGTCAACGGGTCTGCCACATTCAGATCCACATGTATTTTGCAAATTTCTATGTCAACAATGCTCTGCATGGAGCTACTCTAGCTAATTGCTCCCACTTTCAATATGTATCTAGACCGAGACTTAGAGTCATCTAGCTTAGTGTCAAAACTTGCATCGGCGTAACCCTTTACGACGAACCTTTTTATCACGTCCATAATCGAGAAACATATCCTTATTTCACTAAGGATAATTCTGACCGCTGTCCAGTGATCTACTCCTAGATCACTATTGTACTCTCTTGCCAAATCAGTGCAGGGTATACAATAGATCTGGTATACAGCATGACATACTTCATAGAACCTATGGCCAAGGCATAGGGAATGACTTTCATTCTCTTTCTATCTTCTGCCGTGGTCGGGTTTTGAGTCTTACTCAACTTCACACCTTGTAATACAGGCAAGAACTCTTTCTTTGACTGATCCATTTTGAACTACTTCAAAATCTTGTCAAGGTATGTACTCATTGAAAAAACTTATCAAGCGTCTTGATCTATCTCTATAGATCTTGAAGCTCAATATGTAAGCAGCTTTACCGAAGTCTTTCTTTGAAAAACTCCTTTCAAACACTCCTTTTATGCTTTATAGAATAATTCTACATTATTTCCGATCAACAATATGTCATTCACATATACTTATCAGAAATGCTGTAGTCCTCCCACTCACTTTCTCGTAAATACAGGCTTCACCGCAAGTCTGTATAAAACTATATGCTTTGATCAACTCATCAAAGCGTATATTCCAACTCCGAGATGTTTGCACCAGTCCACAGATAGATCGCTGGAGCTTGCATATTTAGTTAACACCTTTAGGATCGACAAAACCTTCTAGTTGCATCGTATACAACTTTTCTTTAGCAAATCCATTAAGGAATGCAGTTTTGTTTATCCATTTGCCAGATTTCATAAAATGCGGCAATTGCTAACATGATTCGGACAGACTTAAGCATAGATACGAGTGAGAAAATCTCATCGTAGTCAACACCTTGAACTTGTCGAAAACCTTTTGCGACAATTCTAGCTTTGTAGATAGTAACACTACTATCAGCATCCGTCTTCCTCTTGAAGATCCATTTATTTTCTATGGCTTGCCGATCATCGGGCAAGTCAACCAAAGTCCATACTTTGTTCTCATACATGGATCATATCTCAGATTTCATGGCTTCAAGCCATTTTGCGGAATCTGGGCTCACCATCGCTTCTTCATAGTTCGTAGGATCATCATGATCTAGTAGCATGACTTCCAGAACAGGATTACCGTACCACTCTGGCGCGGATTTTACTCTGGTTGATCTACAAGGTTCAGTAGTGTCTTGTTCTGAAGTTTCATGATCATCATCATTAGCTTCCTCAATAACTGGTGTAGGTGTCACAGAAACATTTTTCTGTGATGTCCTACTTTCCAATAAGGGAGCAGGTACAGTTACCTTGTCAAGTTCTACTTTCCTCCCACTCACTTCTTTCGAGAGAAACTCCTTCTCCAGAAAGTTTCCGAATTTAGCAACAAAAGTCTTGCCTTCGGATCTGTGATAGAAGGTGTATCCAATAGTTTCCTTTGGATATCCTATGAATACGCACTTCTCCGATTTGAGTTTGAGCTTATCAGGATGAAACTTTTTCATATAAGCATCGCAACCCCAAACTTTAAGAAACGACAACTTTGGTTTCTTGCCAAACCATAGTTCATAAGGCGTCGTCTCGACGGATATAGATGGTGCCCCTTTCTTACGTGAATGCAGCTGTCTCTAATGCATGACCCCAAAAACAATAGTGGTAAATCGGTAAGAGACATCATAGATTGCACTATATCCAATAAAGTACGGTTATGACGTTCGGACACACCATTATGATGTGGTGTTCCAGGTGGCGTGAGTAGTGAAACTATTTCACATTGTTTTAACTGAAGGCCAAACTCGTAACTCAAATACTCTTCTCTACGATCAGATCATAGAAACTTTATTTTCTTGTTACGATGATTTTTCACTTCACTCTGAAATTCTTTGAACTTTTCAAATGTTTCAGACTTATGTTTCATCAAGTAGATATACTCATATCTGCTCAAATCATTTGTGAAGATCAGAAAATAATGATGCCTGTCGCGAGCCTCAATATTCATCGGACCACATACATCAGTATGTATGATTTCCAACAAATCTTTTCTCGCTCCATTGTTCCGGAGAACGGCGTTTTAGTCATCTTGCCCAAAAGGCATGGTTCGCAAGCATCAAGTGATTCATAATCAAGTGATTCCGAAAGCCCATCAGCATGGAGTTTCTTCATGTGCTTTATACCAATATGACCTAAACAGCAGTGCCACAAATAAGTTGCACTATCATTATTATCTTTGCATCTTTTGGTTTCAATATTATGAATATGTGTATTATTAAGATCGAGATCCAATGAACTATTTTCATTGGGTGTGTAACCATATAAGGTTTTATTCATGTAAACAGAACAACAATTTATTCTTTTACTTAAATGAATAACCGTATTACAATAAACATGATCAAATCATATTCATGCTCAACACAAACACCAAATAACACTTATTTAGTTTCAACACTAATCCCGAAAGTATAGGGGAGTGTGCGATGATGATCATATCAATCTTGGAACTACTTCCAACACATATCGTCACTTCACCCTTAACTAGTCTCTATTTATTTTGCAACTCCCGTTTCGAGTTACTAATCTTAGCAACTGAACTAGTATCAAATACTGAGGGTTTGCTATAAACACTAGTAAAGTACACATCAATAACATGTATATCAAATATACTTATGTTCACTTTGCCATCCTTCTTATCCGCCAATCACTTGGGGTAGTTCCGCTTCCAGTGACCAGTCCCTTTGCAGTAGAAGCACTTAGTCTCAGGCTTAGGATTAGACTTGGGCTTCTTCACTTGAGCAGCAACTTGCTTGCCGTTCTTCTTGAAGTTCCCCTTCTTTCCTTTGCCCTTTTTCTTGAAACTAGTGGTCTTGTCAACCATCAACACTTGATGTTTTTCTTTGATTTCTACCTTCGTTGATTTCAGCATCACGAAGAGCTTGGGAGTTGTCTTTGTTATCCCTTGCATATTATAGTTCATCACGAAGTTCTACTAACTTGGTCATGGTGACTAGAGAATTCTGTCAATCACTATCTTATCTGGAAGATTAACTCCCACTTGATTCAAGCGATTGTAGTACCCAGACAATCTGAGCACATGCTCACTAGTTGAGTGATTCTCCTCCATCTTTTAGCTATAGAACTTGTTGGAGACTTCATAACTCTCAACTCGGGTATTTTCTTGAAATATTAACTTCAACTCCTGGAACATCTCATATGGTCCATGACGTTCAAAACGTCTTTGAAGTCCCGATTCTAAGCTGTTAAGTATGGTGCACTAAACTATCAAGTAGTCATCATATTGAGCTAGCCAAACGTTCATAACGTCTGCATCTGCTCCTGCAATAGGTCTGTCACCTAGCGGTGCATCAAGGACATAATTCTTCTGTGCAGCAATGAGGATAAACCTCTGATCACGGATCCAATCCGCATCTTTGCTACTAACATCTTTCAACACAATTTTCTCTAGGAACATATCAAAATAAACATAGGGAAGCAACAACGCGAGCTATTGATCTACAACATAGATGTGCTAATACTACCAGGACTAAGTTCGTGATAAATTTAAGTTCAATTAATCATATTACTTAAGAACTCCCACTTAGATAGACATCCCTCTAATCCTCTAAGTGATCACGTGATCCAAATCAACTAAACCATAACCGATCATCACGTGAGATGGAGTAGTTTTCAATGGTGAACATCATTATGTTGATCATATCTACTATATGATTCACGCTCGACCTTTCGGTCTCCGTGTTCCGAGGCCATATCTGCATATGCTAGGCTCGTCAAGTTTAACCTGAGTATTCTGCGTGTGCAAAACTGGCTTGCACCCGTTGTAGATGGACGTAGAGCTTATCACACCCGATCATCACGTGGTGTCTGGGCACGACGAACTTTGGCAACGGTGCATACTCAAGGAGAACACTTCTTGATAATTTAGTGAGAGATCATCTTATAATGCTACCGTCAATCAAAGCAAGATAAGATGCATAAAAGGATAAACATCACATGCAATCAATATAAGTGATATGATATGGCCATCATCATCTTGTGCTTGTGATCTCCATCTCCGAAGCACCGTCATGATCACCATCGTCACCGGCGCGACACCTTGATCTCCATCGTAGCATCGTTGTCGTCTCGCCAATCTTATGCTTCCACGACTATCACTACCGCTTAGTAATAAAGTAAAGCATTACATCGCGATTTCATTGCATACAATAAAGCGACAACCATATGGCTCCTGCCAGTTGCCGATAACTCGGTTACAAAACATGATCATCTCATACAATAAAATCAGCATCATGCCTTGACCATATCACATCACAACATGCCCTGCAAAAACAAGTTAGACGTCCTCTACTTTGTTGTTGCAAGTTTTACGTGGCTGCTACGGGCTTAAGTAAGAACTCATCTCACCTACGCATCAAAACCACAACGATAGTTCGTCAAATAGACTCTGTTTTAACCTTCTCAAGGACCGGGCGTAGTCACACTCGGTTCAACTAAAGTTGGAGAGACAGTCTTCCGCAAGCCATCTATGTGCAAAGCACGTCGAGGGAACCGGTCTCGCGTAAGAGTACGCGTAAGGTTGGTCCGGATCGTCTCGTCCAACAATACCGCCGAACCAAAGTATGACATGCTGGTAGGCAGTATGACTTGTATCGCCCACAACTCACTTGTGTTCTACTCGTGCAAATAACATCAAACCATAAAACCTAGGCTCGGATGCCACTGTTGGGGAACGTAGTAATTTCGAAAATTTTCCTACGCACACGCAAGATCATGGTGATGCATACCAACGAGGGGGAGAGTGTTGTCTACGTACCAACGCAGACCGACTGCGGAAGCGATCACACAACGTAGAGGAAGTAGTCGTACGTCTTCTTCCCGATCCGACCGATCCAAGCACCGTTACTCCGGCACCTCCGAGTTCTTAGCACACGTTCTGCTCGATGACGATCCTCGGGCTCCGATCCAGCAAAGAGTCGAGGAAGTGTTCCGTCAGCACAACGGCGTGGTGACGATCTTGATGTACTACCGACGCAGGGCTTCGCCTAAGAACTACAACGGTATGATCGAGGTGGAATTTGGTGGCAGGGGGCACCGCACACGGCTAAGGAACGATCTCAAGGATCAACTTGTGTGTCTTGGGGTGTCCCCTTCCCCCGTATATAAAGGATGGAGGGAGGGAGGCTGGCCGGCCAAAGGAGGGAGGCGCAGGAGGAGTCCTACTCCTACCGGGAGTAGGACTCCCCCCTCCAATCATAGTCCAACTAGGAATCCTTTAAAGGGGAGAGAGAGAGAGGTGGCCGGCCCCTCTCCTAGTCCTAATAGGACTAGGGAGAGGGGGGAGGCGCTGCCCTATGTGGGCTGCCCTCTCACCTTTCCACTAAGGCCCATGTTGGCCCATTTGGCTCCCGGGGGGTTCCGGTAACCCTCCCGGTAATCCGGTAAAATCCCGATTTCACCCGGAACACTTCCGGTGTCCAAACATAGGCTTCCAATATATCAATCTTTACGTCTCGACCATTTCGAGACTCCTCGTCATGTCCGTGATCACATCCGGGACTCCGAACAACCTTCGGTACATCAAAATGCATAAACTCATAATAACTGTCATCGTAACGTTAAGCGTGCGGACCCTACGGTTCGAGAACAATGTAGACATGACCGAGACATGTCTCCGGTCAATAACCAATAGCGGGACCTGGATGCCCATATTGGCTCCCACATATTCTATGAAGATCTTTATCGGTCAGACCGCATAACAACATACGTTGTTCCCTTTGTCATCGGTATGTTACTTGCCCGAGATTCGATCGTCGGTATCCAATACCTAGTTCAATCTCATTACTGGCAAGTCTCTTTACTCATTCCGTAATACATCATCTCATAACTAACATCTTAGTTATTATGCTTGCAAGGCTTATGTGATGTGTATTACCGAGAGGGCCCAGAGATACCTCTCCGACAATCGGAGTGACAAACCCTAATCTCGAAATACGCCAACCCAACATCTACCATTGGAGACACCTGTAGTACTCCTTTATAATCACCCAGTTACGTTGTGACGTTTGGTAGTACCCAAAGTGTTCCTCCGGTAAACGGGAGTTGCATAATCTCATAGTTATAGGAACATGTATAAGTCATGAAGAAAGCAATAGCAACATACTAAATGATCGGGTGCTAAGCTAATGGAATGGGTCATGTCAATCAGATCATTCAACTAATGATGTGACCTCGTTAATCAAATAACAACTCTTTGTTCATGGTTAGGAAACATAACCATCTTTGATTAACGAGCTAGTCAAGTAGAGGCATACTAGTGACACTCTGTTTGTCTATGTATTCACACATGTATTATGTTTCCGGTTAATACAATTCTAGCATGAATAATAAACATTTATCATGATATAAGGAAATAAATAATAACTTTATTATTGCCTCTAGGGCATATTTCCTTCAGTTTTTGCAGGGCATGTTGTGATGTGATATGGTCAAGACATGATGCTAAATTTTATTGTATGAGATGACCATGTTTTGTAACTGAGTTATCGGCAACTAGCAGGAGCCATATGGTTGTCGCTTTATTGTATGCAATGCAATCACCCTGTAATGCTTTACTTTATCACTAAGCGGTAGCGATAGTCGTAGAAGCATAAGATTGGCGAGATGACAATGATGCTACGACAGAGATCAAGGTGTCGCGCCGGTGACGATGGTGATCATGACAGTGCTTCGGAGATGGAGATCACAAGCACAAGATGATGATGGCCATATCATATCACTTATATTGATTGCATGTGATGTTTGTCTTTTATGCATCTTATCTTGCTTTGATTGACGGTAGCATTACAAGATGATCTCTCACTAAATTATCAAGAAGTGTTCTCCCTGAGTATGCACCGTTGCCAAAGCTCGTCGTGCCCAGACACCACGTGATGATCGGGTGTGATAAGCTCTATGTCCATCTACAACGGGTGCAAGCCAGTCTTGCACACGTAGAATACTCAGGTTAAACTTGACGAGCCTAGCATATGCAGATATGGCCTCGGAACACGGAGACCGAAAGGTCGAGCGTGAATCATATAGTAGATATGATCAACATAATGATGTTCACCATTGAAAACTAATCCATTTCACGTGATGATCGGTTATTGTTTAGTTGATTTGGATCACATGATCACTTAGAAGATTAGAGGGATGTCTATCTAAGTGGGAGTTCTTAAGTAATATGATTAATTGAACTTAAATTTATCATGAACTTAGTACCTGATAGTATCTTGCTTATGTATGTTTGATTGTAGATAGGTGGCCCGTGTTGTTGTTCCGCTGAATTTTAATGCGTTCCTTGAGAAAGCAAAGTTGAAAGATGATGGTAGCAATTACACGGACTGGGTCCGTAACTTGAGGATTATCCTCATTGCTGCACAGAAGAATTACGTCCTGGAAGCACCGCTGGGTGCTAGGCCTGCTGCTGGAGCAACACCAGATGTTATGAACGTCTGGCAGAGCAAAGCTGATGACTACTCGATAGTTCAATGTGCCATGCTTTACGGCTTAGAATCGGGACTTCAATGACGTTTTGAACGTCATGGAGCATATGAGATGTTCCAGGAGTTGAAGTTAATATTTCAAGCAAATGCCCGGATTGAGAGATACGAAGTCTCCAATAAGTTCTATAGCTGCAAGATGGAGGAGAACAGTTCTGTCAGTGAGCATATACTCAAAATGTCTGGGTATAATAATCACTTGATTCAGATGGGAGTTAATCTTCCAGATGATTGCGTCATTGACAGAATTCTCCAATCACTGCCACCAAGCTACAAGAGCTTCGTGATGAACTATAATATGCAAGGGATGAATAAGACTATTCCCGAGCTCTTCGCAATGCTGAAAGCTGCGGAGGTAGAAATCAAAAAGGAGCATCAAGTGTTGATGGTCAACAAGACCACTAGTTTCAAGAAAAAGGGCAATGGGAAGAAGAAGGGGAACTTCAAGAAGAACAGCAAGCAAGTTGCTGCTCAAGAGAAGAAACCCAAGTCTGGACCTAAGCCTGAAACTGAGTGCTTCTACTGCAAGCAGACTGGTCACTGGAAGCGGAACTGCCCCAAGTATTTGGCGGATAAGAAGGATGGCAAGGTGAACAAAGGTATATATGATATACATGTTATTGGTGTGTACCTTACTAGAGCTCGCAATAGCACTTGGGTATTTGATACTGGTTTTGTTGCAAATATTTGCAGCTCGAAACAGGGACTACGGATTAAGCGAACACTGGCAAAGGACGAGGTGACGATGCGCGTGGGAAATGGTTCCAAAGTCGATGTGATCGCGGTCGGCACGCTACCTCTACATCTACCTTCGGGATTAGTATTAGACCTAAATAATTGTTATTTGGTGCCAGCGTTGAGCATGAACATTATATCTGGATCTTGTTTGATGCGAGACGGTTATTCATTTAAATCAGAGAATAATGGTTGTTCTATTTATATGAGTAATATCTTTTATGGTCATGCACCCTTGAAGAGTGGTCTATTTTTGATGAATCTCGATAGTAGTGATACACATATTCATAATGTTGAAACCAAAAGATGCAGAGTTGATAATGATAGTGCAACTTATTTGTGGCACTGCCGTTTAGGTCATATTGGTGTAAAGCGCATGAAGAAACTCCATACTGATGGACTTTTGGAACCACTTGATTATGAATCACTTGGTACTTGCGAACCGTGCCTCATGGGCAAGATGACTAAAACACCGTTCTCCGGTATTATGGAGAGAGCAACAGATTTGTTGGAAATCATACATACAGATGTATGTGATCCGATGAATATTGAGGCTCATGGCGGATATCGTTATTTTCTCACCTTCACAGATGACTTAAGCAGATATGGGTATATCTACTTAATGAAACATAAGTCTGAAACATGTGAAAAGTTCAAAGAATTTCAGAGTGAAGTAGAAAATCATCGTAACAAGAAAATAAATTTCTACGATCTGATCGTGGAGGAGAATATTTGAGTTATGAGTTTGGTGTACATTTGAAACAATGCAGAATAGTTTCGCAACTCACGCCACCCGGAACACCACAGCGTAATGGTGTGTCCGAACGTCGTAATCGTACTTTACTAGATATGGTGCGATCTATGATGTCTCTTACTGATTTACCGCTATCGTTTTGGGGTTATGCTTTAGAGACGGCTGCATTCACGTTAAATAGGGCACCATCGAAATCCGTTGAGACGACGCCTTATGAACTATGGTTTTGCAAGAAACCAAAGTTGTCGTTTCTTAAAGTTTGAGGCTGCGATGCTTATGTGAAAAAACTTCAACCTGATAAGCTCGAACCCAAATCGGAGAAATGTGTCTTCATAGGATACCCAAAGGAGACTGTTGGGTACACCTTCTATCACAGATCCGAAGGCAAGACATTCGTTGCTAAGAATGGATCCTTTCTAGAGAAGGAGTTTCTCTCAAAAGAAGTGAGTGGGAGGAAAGTATAACTTGATGAGGTAACTGTACCTGCTCCCTTATTGGAAAGTAATTCATCACAGAAATCGGTTTCTGCGACACCTACACCAATTGGTGAGGAATTTAATGATGATGATCATGAAATTTCAGATCAAGTTACTACTGAGCCTCGTAGGTCAACCAGAGTAAGATCCGCACCAGAGTGGTACGGTAATCCTTTTCTGGAAATCATGCTACTAGATCATGATGAACCTACGAACTATGAAGAAGCGATGGTGAGCCCAGATTCCGCAAAATGGCTTGAAGCCATGAAATCTGAGATGGGATCCATGTATGAAAACAAAGTATGGACTTTGGTTGACTTGCCCGATGATCGGCAAGCAATTGAGAATAAATGGATCTTCAAGAAGAAGACTGATGCTGACGGTAATATTACTGTCTACAAAGCTCGACTTGTCGCAAAAGGTTTTCGACAAGCTCAAGCGGTTGACTACGATGAGACCTTCTCACCCGTAGCGATGCTTAAGTCTATCCGAATCATGTTAGCAATTGCCGCATTTTATGATTATGAAATTTGGCAGATGGATGTCAAAACTGCGTTCCTGAATGGATTTCTGGAAGAAGAGTTGTGTATGATGCAACCGGGAGGTTTTGTTGATCCAAAGGGAGCTAACATAGTGTGCAAGCTCCGGTGATCCATTGATGGACTGGTGCAAGCCTCTCGGAGTTGGAATAAACGCTTTGATAGTGTGATCAAAGCATTTGGTTTTATACAGACTTTCGGAGAAGCCTGTATTTACAAGAAAGTGAGTGGGAGCTCTGTAGCATTTCTGATATTATATGTGGATGACATATTACTGATTGGAAATGATATAGAATTTCTAGATAGCATAAAGGGATACTTGAATAAGAGTTTTTCAATGAAAGACCTCGGTGAAGCTGCTTACATATTAGGAATAAAGATCTATAGAGATAGATCAAGACGCTTAATTGGACTTTCACAAAGCACATACCTTGACAAGATTTTGAACAAGTTCAAAATGGATCAAGCAAAGAATGGGTTCTTGCCTGTGTTACAAGGTGTGAAGTTGAGTCAGACTCAATGCCCGACCACTGCAGAAGATAGAGAGAAAATGAAAGATGTTCCCTATGCTTCAGCCATAGGCTCTATCATGTATGCAATGCTGTGTACCAGACCTGATGTGTGCCTTGCTATAAGTTTAGCAGGGAGGTACCAAAGTAATCCAGGAGTGGATCACTGGACAGCGGTCAAGAACATCCTGAAGTACCTGAAAAGGACTAAGGATATGTTTCTCGTATATGGAGGTGACAAAGAGCTCATCGTAAACGGTTACGTTGATGCAAGCTTTGACACTAATCCGAACGATTCTAAATCGCAAACCGGATACGTGTTTACATTAGATGGTGGAGCTGTCAGTTGGTGCAGTTCTAAACAAAGCGTCGTGGCGGGATCTACATGTGAAGCGGAGTACATAGCTGCTTCATAAGCAGCGAAAGAAGGGGTCTGGATGAAGGAGTTCATATCCGATCTAGGTGTCATACCTAGTGCATCGGGTCCAACTAAAATCTTTTGTGACAATACTGGTGCAATTGCCTTGGCAAAGGAATCCAGATTTCACAAAAGAACCAAGCACATCAAGAGACGCTTCAATTCCATCCGAGATCTAGTCCAGGTGGGAGACACAGAGATTTGCAAGATACATACGGATCTGAATGTAGCAGACCCGTTGACTAAGCCTCTTCCACGAGCAAAACATGATTAGCACCAAGTCTCCATGGGTGTTAGAATCATTACTGTGTAATCTAGATTATTGACTCTAGTGCAAGTGGGAGACTGAAGGAAATATGCCCTAGAGGCAATAATAAAGATATTATTTATTTCCTTATACCATGATAAATGTTTATTATTCATGCTAGAATTGTATTAACTGGAAACATAATACATGTGTGAATACATAGACAAACAAAGTGCCACTAGTATGCCTCTACTTGACTAGCTCGTTAATCAAAGATGGTTCTGTTTCCTAACCATGGACAAAGAGTTGTCATTTGATTAACGGGATCACATCATTAGTTGAATGATCTGATTGACATGTCCCATTCCACTAGCTTAGCACCCGCTCGTTTAGTATGTTGCTATTGCTTTCTTCATGACTTATACATGTTCCTATGACTATGAGATTATGTAACTCCCGTGTGCCGGAGGAACACTTTGTGTGCTACCAAACGTCACAACGTAACTGGGTGATTATAAAGGTGCTCTACAGGTGTCTCCAAAGGTACATGTTGGGTTGACGTATTTTGAGATTAGGATTTGTCACTCCGATTGTCGGAGAGGTATCTCTGGGCCCTCTCAGTAATGCACATCACTTAAGCCTTGCAAGCATTGCAACTAATGAGTTAGTTGCGGGATGATGTATTACGGAACGAGTAAAGAGACTTGCCGGTAACGAGATTGAACTAGGTATTGGATACCGACGATCGAATCTCGGGCAAGTAACATACCGATGACAAAGGGAACAACGTATGTTGTTATGCGGTCTGACCGATAAAGATCTTCGTAGAATATGTAGGAGCCAATATGGGCAAACAGGTCCCGCTATTGGTTATTGACCGGAGACGTGTCTCGGTCATGTCTACATTGTTCTCGAACCGTAGGGTCCGCACGCTTAAAGTTATGATGACAGTTTCATTATGAGTTTATGTATTTTGATGTACCGAAGGTTGTTCATAGTCCCGGATATGATCACGGACATAACGAGGAGTCTCGAAATGGTCGAGACATAAAGATTGATATATTGGACGGCTATCTTCGGACACCGGAAGTGTTCCGGGGAAGCTTCGGATAAAACCGGAGAACCGGGGGGTTACCGGAACCCCCCGGGGGGTTAATGGGCCTCATGGGCCTAAAGTGGAGAAGAGGAAAGGCAGCCAAGGCAGGCCACGCGCCCCCTCTCCCCCTAGTCCGAATTGGACAAGGAGGGAGGGGCGGCGCCCCCCCCCCTTTCCTTCCTCTCCTCTCTCCCTTCCTTCCCCCTCTCCTACTTGGACAAGGAAAGGGAGGGGAGTCCTACTCCCGGTAGGAGTAGGACTCCTCCTGCGCACCTCCTACTAGGGCCGGCCGCACCCCCCTTGGCTCCTTTATATACGGGGGCGGGGGGCACCCTAGGACACACAAGTTGATCTTCGTGATCGTTCCTTAGCCGTGTGCGGTGCCCCCCTCCATGATATTACACCTCGATCATATTGTAGCAGTGCTTAGGCGAAGCCCTGCGACGGTTAAACATCAAGATCATCACCACGTCGTCGTGCTGACGAAACTCCTCCCCGAAGCTTTGCTGGATCGGAGCCCGGGGTGCGTCATCGAGCTGTACGTGTGTCAAGAACTCGGAGGTGCCGGAGTAACGGTGCTTGGATCGGTTGGACCGGGAAGACGTACGACTACTTCCTCTACGTTGCGTCAACGCTTCCGCTTCGGTCTACGAGGGTACGTAGACAACACTCTCCCCTCTTGTTGCCATGCATCACCATGATCTTGCGTGTGCGTAGGAATTTTTTTGAAATTACTACGTTCCCCAACATCACATAGGGTGCATGACCATGAAAGGTATCATTCATGTAAACAGAATAACCATTATTCTCTAACTTAAATGAATGACTGTATTGCAATGAACATGATCTAATCATATTCATCCTCAACGTAGACACCTAATAACATTTATCTAGGTTCAATACTAATCCCGAAGGCAGATGGAGCGTCCGATGGTGATCTCATCAACTTTGGAAACACTTCCAACACACATCGTCACCTCGCCCTCAGCCAGTCTCCGTTTAGTCCGTAGCTTTTGCTTCAAGTCACCAATAATAGTAACTGAACCGGTATCCAATACCCAGGTGCTACCAGGAGTACTAGTGAGGTACACATTAATACCATGTATAAATTTTGTTAAAGTTGCCAGCCTTCTTATCTACCATGCATTTGGGGTAATTCCGCTACTAGTGACCGTTCCCTTTACAATAAAAGCACTTAGTCTTGGGTTTGGGTTTAACCTTGGGTTCCTTTACTGGAGTGGCAACTGTTTTGCCATCCATGAAGTTTCCCTTCTAGCCCTTGCCCTTCTTGAAACCAATGGTCTTGTCAAACCATCAACACTTGATGCTCCTTCTTGATTTCTACCTTTTGCGGTCTTAAGCACCGCGAACAGCTCCGGGATCAACTCCATCCCTTGCATGTCATAGTTCATCACAAAGATCTAGTAGCTTAGTGATAGTGGCTAGAGAACTCTATCAATCACTATCTTATCTGGAAGTTTAACTCCCACTTGATTTAAGTGATTGTAACACCCAGAAATTCTGAGCACATGCTCACTAGCTGAGCTATTCTCCTCCATATTGTTGGCAAAAGAACTTGTCAGAGGTCTCACACCTCTCAACACGGGCATGAGCCTGAAATCCCAATTTCAGCTCTTGGAACATCTCATATGTCTTATGGCGTTCAAAACGTCACTGGAATCCCGATTCTAAGCCGTAAAGTATGGTGCACTAAACTATCAAGTAGTCATCAGGATGTGTCTGTCAGGTGTTCACAACATCCACAGACGACGTTGTAGGGGTTTGCACATCGAGCGGTGCATCAAAGACGTAAGCCTTCTGTGTAGCAGTGAGGACACTCCTCGGACTACGGACCTAGTCCGCATCATTGCTTACAATATCTTTCAACTTGGTCTTTCTCTAGGAACGTATTGAAATAGGGAGCTACAACATGAGCTATTCATCTACAACATATTTGCAAAGACAATTTATACTATGTTCATGATAATTGAGTTCATCTAATCAAATTATTTAATGAACTCCCACTCAGATAGACATCCCTCTAGTCATCTAAGTGAAACATGATCCGAATCGACTAGGCCGTGTCCGATCATCACGTGAGACGGACTAGTCATCAACGGTGAACATCTTCATGTTGACCGTATCTTCTATACGACTCATGCTCGACCTTTCGGTCTTCCGTGTTCCGAGGCCATGTCTGTACATGCTAGGCTTGTCAAGTCAACCTAAGTGTATTGCGTGTGTAAATCTGGCTTACACCCGTTGTATTCGAACGTTAGAATCTATCACACCCGATCATCACGTGGTGCTTCGAAACAACGAACCTTCGCAACGGTGCACAGTTAGGGGGAACACTTTCTTGAAATTATTGCGAGGGATCATCTTATTTAAGCTACCGTCGTTCTAAGCAAATAAGATGTAAAACATGATAAACATCACATGCAATCAAATAGTGACATGATATGGCCAATATCATTTGCTCCTTTTGATCTCCATCTTCGGGGCTCCATGATCATCGTTGTCACCGGCATGACACCATGATCTCCATCATCGTGTATTCTTGAAGTTGTCTCGTCATCTATTACTTCTACTACCATGGCTAACGCTTTAGCAATAAGGTAAAGTAATTACATGACGTTTATGTTGACACGCAGGTCATAAATAAATTAAGACAACTCCTATGGCTCCTGCCGGTTTTCATACTCATCGACATGCAAGTCGTGATTCCTATTACAAGAACATGATCAATCTCATACATCACATATATCATTCATCACATCCTTTTGGCCATATCACATCACAAGGCATATGCTGCAAAAACAAGTTAGACGTCCTCTAATTGTTGTTGCAAGTTTTTACGTGGCTGCTATAGGTTTCTAGCAAGAACGTTTCTTACCTATGCGAAAACCACAACGTGATATGCCAATTTCTATTTACCCTTCATAAGGACCCTTTTCATCGAATCCGATCCGACTAAAGTGGGAGAGACAGACACCCGCTAGCCACCTTATGCAACTAGTGCATGTCAGTCGGTGGAACCAGTCTCACGTAAGCATACGTGTAAGGTCGGTCCGGGCCGCTTCATCCCACGATGTCGCCGAATCAAGATAAGACTAGTAATGGCAAGTAAATTGACAATATCGACGCCCACAACTACTTTGTGTTCTACTCGTGCATAGAAACTACGCATAGACCTAGCTCTGATACCACTATCGGGGATCGTAGCAGAATTTTAAAATTTTCTACGCATCACCAAGATCAATCTATGGAGTAATCTAGCAACGAGGGGAAGGAGAGTGCATCTACATACCCTTGTAGATCACTAAGCGGAAGCATTCAAGTGAACGGGGGTGATGGAGTCGTACTCCTCATGATCCAAATCACCGATGATCCTAGTGCCGAACGGACGGCACCTCCGCGTTCAACACACGTACAGCCCGGTGACGTCTCCTATGCCTTGATCCAGCAAGGGGGGAAGGGGAGGTTGGGGAAGACTCCATCCAGTAGCAGCACGACAGCGTGGTGGTGGTGGAGGAGCGCGGGACTCCAGTAGGGCTTCGCCAAGCACTACGAGAGACGAGGAGGAAGAGGGGTAGGGCTGCGCCAACAGGGGAAGGACTTCATGTGTTGGGCTGCCCCTTTGCCTCCACTTTATATAGGGGGAGAGGGAGGGCTGCGCCCCCACCTAGGGTTTCCACCCTAGGGGTGGCGGCAGCCCCAATCCCCATCTGGGGTGGCGGCCAAGTGGGGCGGAGAGGGAGGCGCACCAGGCATGGGCCTTAGGGCCCATCTGCCCTTAGGGTTTGCCCCCTCTTCTCTCTAGGCGCATGGGCCTTGGTGGGGAGGCGCCCCAGCCCACCTAGGGGCTGGTCCCTTCTCACACTTGGCCCATGTATGCCTCCGGGGCCCGTGGCCCCTCTCGGTGGACCCCCGGACCCCTCCGGTGGTCCCGGTACACTACCGGTGATGCCCGGAATACTTCCGGTGGCCAAAACCATACTTACTATATATCAATCTTTACCTCTGGACCATTACGGAACTCCTCGTGACGTCCGAGATCTCATCCGGGACTCCGAACAACATTCGGTAACCGCGTACATACTTTCCCTATAACCCTAGCGTCATCGAACCTTAAGTGTGTAGACCCTACGGGCTCGGGAGTCATGCTGACATGGCCGAGACAATTCTCCGGTCAATAACCAACAGCGGGATCTGGATACCCATGTTGGCTCCCACATGCTCCACGATGATCTCATCGGATGAACCACGATGTCGAGGATTCAATCAATCCCGTATTCAATTCCCTTTGTCCAGCAGTACGATACTTGCCCGAGATTCGATCGTCGGTATCCCGATACCTTGTTCAATCTCGTTACCGGCAAGTCTCTTTACTCGTTCCGTAACACATCATCCCATGATCAACTCCTTGATCACATTGTGGACATTATGATGATGTCCTACTGAGTGGGCCCAGAGATACCTCTCCGTTTACACGGAGTGCCAAATCCCAGTCTCAATTCGTGCCAACCCAACAGACACTTTCAGAGATACCTGTAGTGTACCTTTATAGCCACCCAGTTACGTTGTGACGTTTGGTACACCCAAAGCACTCCTACGGTATCCGGGAGTTGCACAATCTCATGGTCTAAGGAAATGATACTTGACATTAGAAAAGCTTTAGCATACGAACTACACGATCTTTGTGCTAGGCTTAGGATTGGGTCTTGTCCATCACATCATTCTCCTAATGATGTGATCCCGTTATCAACGACATCCAATGTCCATGGTCAGGAAACCATAACCATCTATTGATCAACGAGCTAGTCAACTAGAGGCTTACTAGGGACATGGTGTTGTCTATGTATCCACACATGTATCTGAGTATCCTATCAATACAATTCTAGCATGGATAATAAACGATTATCATGAACAATGAAATATAATAATAATAACTAATTTATTATTGCCTCTAGGGCATATTTCCAACAGCCACGTCTCGCTCTTCCTCCAAGGCGTCCAAACTGTCCTGCCGATCGAGCTTGGCTTCTCTTTCTTCGTACATGCGCACTCGAGGTGAGTCATGAATTATGTCGGAGGGCAAAACTGCCTCTGCACCGTACACCATGAAGAATGGTGTGTATCCGGTGGTGCGATTCGGCGTGGTCCGCAGCCCCTAGAGTACGGAGTCGAGCTCCTCTACCCAGTGCGTATTAGATTCCTTAAGGGACCGCACTAATCTGGGTTTGATGCCGCTCATGATAAGTCCATTTGCACGTTCGACCTGGCCGTTGGTTTGTGGGTGATAGACGGAAGCATAATCGAGCTTGATGCCCATGTTTTTGCACCAGAGTTTTACCTCATCGGCCGTAAAGTTCGTGCCGTTATCAGTGATGATGCTATGGGGGACGCCGTAACGGTGTACAACCCCGGATATAAAGTCTATCACCGGTCCGGATTCGGCCGTCTTAACAGGCTTGGCCTCTATCCATTTAGTGAACTTATCCACCATGACCAGTAAGTATTTTTTTCTTGTGGGTTCCGCCTTTAAGGGGTCCAACCATGTCAAGCCCCCAGACCATGAAGGGCCAAGTGATGGGGATAGTTTGGAGGGCGGTGGGTGGCATATGGCTTTGGTTTGCAAAAAGCTAGCAACCGACGCATCGTTGGACTAAGTCCTGGGCGTCTGCCCGGGCTGTCGGCCAATAAAAGCCTGTACGGAAGGCCTTGCTTACAAGGGACCGAGCTGCAGCGTGATGTCCGCCGAGTCCGGCATGAATTTCAGCCAGGAGGTTCCGCCCTTCCTCTTCGGAGATGCACCTTCGAAGGACTCCGGTAGTGCTTTTCTTATAAAGCTCTCCCTCATGGACTTTATAAGCTTTAGATCGCCGCACTATGCAGCGTGCCTCATTTTGGTCCTCAGGGAGTTCCTGCCTGGTAAGGTAGGCGAGGAATGGTTCTATCCACGGGGCGATGACGGCCATTATTATGTGGGCTGAAGGTGTTCTTTCGTTGGCAGAGCCTCCAATTGTGTCAGAGTGTTCGTTGTCGGGCAGTGCGGTTGGGTCCGGGTTGCTATTGCCAGGTTCCCCTTCCCATACTATGGACGGCTTGAACAGCCTTTCCAAGAAGATGTTGGGGGGGGGGACTACATCGCGTTTTGCACTGATGCGTGCCAGGACATCTGCCACCTGATTATTTTCCCGGGCTATATGGTGAAATTCGAGCCCTTCGAACCGAGCTGACATTTTTAGGACGGCGTTGCAATAAGCTGCCATTTTTGGATCCTTGGCATCAAAGTCTCCATTTATTTGGGATATTGTGAGGTTCGAGTCCCCGCGCACCTCTAGGCGTTGAATGCCCATGGATACTGCCATCCGGAGACCATGTAAAAGGGCCTCATATTCGGTTGCGTTGTTGGAGTCTGTGTACATTATCTGGAGTACATATTGAACTGTGTCTCCTGTGGGGGACGTCAAAACGACACCAGCCCCTAGACCGGCCAACATTTTGGAGCGGTCGAAGTGCATTACCCAGTTTGAATATGTGCCGTACTCTTTAGGGAGTTCGGCCTCCGTCCATTCTGCGACGAAGTCGGCCAAAACTTGCGACTTGATAGCTCGCCATGGCTTGTAAGTTATGTCAAACGGGAGGAGCTCAATGGCCCATTTTGCAATCCGGCCCGTCACGTCGTGGTTGTTTATAATATCGTTAAGTGGCACTTCCGAGGCTACTGTTATTGAACACTCTTGAAAGTAGTGTCGCAGCTTTCGGGATGCCATAAATACCGCGTACGCAATATTTTGATAATGCGGGTACCGTGACTTGCACGGAGTAAGGACAATGGACACATAATAGACCGGCTTTTGAAGGGGGGATTTGTGTCCGTCCGTTTCTCGTTCGACGATGAGCACTGCGCTTACGACCTGATGGGTTGCTGCAATGTATAATAGCATTGGTTCGCCAATGTTTGGCGCGGCCAGGACTGGGTTTGTTGCCAAGATGGCTTTTATTTCCTTGAGTCCGGCCATGGCTGCATCCGTCCACTCGAAGTGTTCGGTGCGCCGAAGGAGGCGGTAAAGGGGTAGGGCCTTTTCTCCTAAGCGGGAGATAAAGCGGCTTAGAGCCGCCACGCATCCGGTTAATTTTTGTATTTGTTTGAGGTCCTTCGGGATATCCAATTGTGACAGAGCTCGGATCTTGGCTGGATTTGCTTCAATTCCTCTACCGGATACAATGAAGCCCAAGAGCTTTCCGACTGGAACGCCGAAAACACATTTTTTCGGGTTGAGCTTGATGTCGTATGTTTGGAGGTTATCGAATGTTAGCCTCAATTCGTCTACTAGAGATTCGACATGTCTTGTTTTAACGACCACATCATCTACGTATGCCTCCACTGTTTTGCCGATCTGGTTTGCCAGACATGTCTGAATCATGCGCTGATATGTTGCGCCGGCGTTTTTTAGCCCGAAGGGCATTGTGTTGAAGCAGAATGGGCCGTATGGTGTGATGAATGCCGTTGCGGCTTGGTCTAACTCTGCCATCTTTATTTGATGGTAGTCGGAGTATGCGTCAAGGAAACACAACGAATTGTGTCCTGCGGTAGTGTCGATAATTTGATCGATGCGGGGGAGAGGGAAGAGATCCTTTGGGCAAGCCTTGTTAAGGTCTTTGAAATCAACACACGGGCGCCAGGATTTGTCCTTCTTTGGTACCATCACCAGATTTGCTAGCCAATCCGGATGTTTGATATCTTTGATGAATCCGGCCTCCAATAGCTTGGCTAGCTCCTCTCCCATGGCCTGTCTCTTAGGTTCGGAAAAACGCCGAAGAGACTGTTTGACTGGCTTGAATCCTTTTAGGATATTTAAGCTGTGTTTGGCCAGCCTGCGTGGGATTCCCGGCATGTCTGAAGGGTGCCAGGCGAAAATGTCCCAATTCTCTCGTAGGAACTCTCGCAGTGCGGCGTCTACATCAGGGTTTAACTGTACCCCGATGGAAGCTGTTTTATTGGGGTCTGTTGGATGGACCTGGAATTTGACTATTTCGTCCGCTGGTTTAAAGGAGGTGGACTTGGATCTTTTATCGAGTATCACATCATCCCTATTCACCATGGAGCGCAGCGCAGTTAGTTCCTCGGCCGCTAGGGCTTTGGATAGCGCTTCGAGGGCCAGTGCGGCTGTCTTGTTTTCGGCGCGGAGTGCTATGTCCAGATCACTAACGAGAGTGATGATTCCGTTAGGCCCGGGCATCTTGAGCTTCATGTACCCGTAATGGAGTACTGCTTGGAAGATTGTAAACGCTTCCCGCCCTAGCAGAGCATGATATCCGCTACTAAACGGGGCCACCTAGAACGTGACCTCTTTGGACCTGTAATTATCCGGCATGCCGAACACCACATCTAGTGTGATTTTTCGTGTACAGCGCGCTTCCCGACTGGGGATTATTCCTCTAAAGGTTGTGCTGCTTCGCTCAATGCGGTTCCAGTCTATTTCCATTTTTTGAAGGGTTTCCTCATAAATGAGGTTCAATCCGCTGCCGCCATCCATGAGTACCTTGGTAAGACGAAAGCCGTCCACTATTGGACTGAGGACCAATGCGGCTGGTGCTCGGGCTGTTCGGAATTTAGGTTCGTCACTGGCATTAAAAGTAATAGCCGTGTCACTCCATGGGTTTATCGTTGCTACTTGGTAGACTTCGGCAAGGCCACGGAGTGTTCTTTTTCGCATATTATTTGATGCGAAAGTCTGGAAGACTGTTAATACCGTACTGGTTTCTCTGGGGTGGCTTTATGTGGCTTCTGGAATTAGAAGATCTTCACCAATTTTTGCCACCTGCCGGAGTATCCAACATGCTCTAAGGCTGTGAGTTGGTGTGGCGTCCTCTGCACTGTGAATTTTACAGGGTCCATCAAGCCATCCTTCCAGTATGGTTCCGTGCCCTGTAGAGGGCTTTTGCTTTTCCGTATTGAACCCAGGTGTCTGACGAGGATGCACCCTTTTATTTCGGACCGGGTTTGTATTCAAGGCCGGATTGTCCCAAAATTTTGTTTCGGTTTTCCAGGCGCTTTCCATCGCACGGTACTTTCATACTATGGACGCCAAGTCAGCAAAGCGTGTAATATCACAACGACTTATGGCGTTGAGGATTCCCTTGTCCGTGCAATTATTGCAGAAGAATGAAATTGTGTCTTCCTCGCGGTAGTCCTTTATCCTGTTCATAACCAGGAGGAATCTGGCCCAGTAATGATGTACTGTTTCTTCGGGCTCTTGCCTAATTTGGGATAGATCGCTTAAGTATGGGTGGGTGGGTGGAATCAAATCCGAAACCTCACCCAATCTGAGACCCAGGGGCCAAGGAGTTTCCGAACTCGGACGTTGGGATTCTTGGATGCGGCCCAATGAATCTAGTCCGTCGCCTGACTTTAAGTCCAGGTCTTGAGTGATATCCTCCCCTTCGCGGATATCCGGCTTGGAGGGATCGAGAATCCAGACATAGCTAGTCCTTAAGATAGATGAAGGGTCGCCGCACTATCCCTCTACCACGGCAACGTGATGGGTGACCTGGGGAGAGTTAATCTCTCTCAGATCAGGTTTAGGCCCAATCTGGTCGTAATCCGTAGCAACTCCCAGGGCGGCGATGCGATCCAAGAGCTCGTTTAGTGAAGAGAGCTCCATTGGATCTAGTTGCTCGGCGAATTCCGAGCTGACGTGAAGATTGCTTTCGGTGACCCGAGAGGTCATCGTCAGCGCAGCAGCCGAACAGGCGGTCATAAGGAAACCGCCTAGCCGGAGAGTTTGGCCGACAGCCAAAGCTCCCTTAGCAACGGTGCCTTCTTTAAAGACGGGATGAGGCATCCTTCCTGATGGCGACGGCACAGAGGAACTCTCAATGAAAGCACCAATGTCGGTGTCAAAACCGGCGGATCTCGGGTAGGGGGTCCCGAACTGTGCGTCTAGGTCGGATGGTAACAGGAGGCAGGGGACACGATGTTTTACCCAGGTTCGGGCCCTCTTGATGGAGGTAAAACCCTACGTCATGCTTGATTAATATTGATGATATGGGTAGTACAAGAGTAGATCTACCACCAGATCAGAGAGGCTAAACCCTAGAAGCTAGCCTATGGTATGATTGTTGTTCGTCCTACGGACTAAAACTCTCCGGTTTATATAAACATCGGAGAGGGCTAGGGTTACACAGAGTCGATTACAATGGTAGGATATCTACATATCCGTATCACCAAGCTTGCCTTCCACGCCAAGGAAAGTCCCTTCCGGACACGGGACGAAGTCTTCAATCTTGTATCTTCATAGTCCAGGAGTCCGGCCGAAGGTATAGTCCGGCCATCCGGACACCCCCTAATCCAGGACTCCCTCAGTAGGGTACGAAATCACCTCAAAGTTATTCTTTCCAATCAATCTGTTGGGATATTCCTATAAGTGTCACAAATAGCCCTAGAGTTCGTACTAGAATAACACCTTAAGACACAAATCAACCAAAACCCTAATGTCACCTAGATACTCCAATGTCACCTTAAGTATCTGTGGGTATGATTATACAATATGCATCACACAATCTCAGATTCATCTATTCAACCAACACAAAGGACCTCAAAGAGTGCCCCAAAGTTCTACCGAAGAATCACGACGAAAACGTGTGCAACCCTATGCATAGGTTCATGGGCGGAACCCGCAAGTTGATCACTAAAACATACATCAAGTGAATCACGTGGTATCCAATTGTCACCACAAATACGCACGACAATACATACATCAAGTGTTCTCAAATCTTTAAAGACTCAATCCGATAAGATAACTTCAAAGGGGAAACTCAATCCATTACAAGAGAGTAGAGGGGGGAAGAAACATCATAAGATCCAAATATGATAGCAAAGCTCGCGATACATCAAGATCGTATCACCTCAAGAACACGAGAGAGAGAGAGAGATCAAACACATAGCTACTGGTACATACCCTCAGCCCCAAGGGAGAACTACTCCCTCCTCGTCATGGAGAGCACCGGGATGATGAAGATGGCCACCAGAGAAGGATTCCCCCCTCCGGCAGGGTGCCGGAACGGGTCTAGATTGGCTTTTGATGACTACGGAGGCTTCTGGCGGCGGAACTCCCAATCTATTGTGCTCACGGATGTTTTTAGGGTATATGGAGATATATAGGCGGAAGAAATACGTCAAGGGGGCCACGAGGGGCTCACGAGGGTGGAGGGCGCGCCCAGGGGGTGGGCGCGCCCCCCTGCCTCGTGACCTCCTCGCAGATCCCTCGACATGCACTCAAAGTCTTCTGGGCTTCTTTCCTTCCAAAAATGAGTTCTGTGAAGTTTCAGGTCAATTGGACTCCGTTTGGTTTTCCTTTTCTTCGAAACCCTAAAACAGGGTAAAAACAGAAACTGGCACTGGGTTCTGGGTTAATAGGTTAGTCCCAAAAATGATATAAAAGTGTATAATAAAGCCCATAAACATTCAAAACAGTAAATAATATAGCATGGAGCAATCAAAAATTATAGATACGTTGGAGACGTATCAGCATCCCCAAGCTTAATTCCTGCTTGTCCTCGAGTAGGTAAATGATAAAAACAGAATTTTGATGCGGAGTGCTACTTGGCATAATTTCAATGTAATTCTTCTTAATTGTGGATTATTTAAGAAAATTACCATGCTATTTAAGACTCTCAAAATGATATAAGTGAAGCATGAGAGTTCCTCTATTTCTTCAAAATAAAACTACCACCATGCTCTAAAAGATATAAGTGAAGCACTAGAGCAACGACAAACTACTCCGAAGATATAAGTGAAGATCAATGAGTAGTGGAATAATTATGCAACTATGTGAAGACTCTCTAACATTTAAGAATTTCAGATCTTGGTATTTTATTCAAACAACAAGCAAAGCAAAATAAAATGACATTCTAAGAATGGCAAACATCATGTGAAGAAGCAAAAACTTAGGATCAACCGAAACTAACTGATAGTTGTTGAAGAAGAAAGGTGGGATGCCAACCGGGGCATCCTCAAGCTTAGACGCTTGAGACTTCTTGAAATATTATCTTGGTATGCCTTGGTCATCCCCAAGATTGAGCTTTTGTGTCTCCTTAATTCCTCTCATATCACGGTCTCCCTAAATCTCAAAACCTTCATCCACACAAAACTCAACAAGGACTCGTGAGATAAGTTAGTATAAACCATTGCCAAAACCTTATCATACTCTACTGTAGCAAATCACTAAAATTATTATTCAACATTGCATACTAAATGCCTCTGCATATTTAATATTCCTATCCTCAAATAGAATCATTAAAGAAGCAAACATATGCAAACAATGCAAACATAACAGCAATCTGCCTAAACAGGATAGTCTGTAAAGAATGCTGCAACATCCATACTTCCCTAGCTCCAAAAATTATGAAAGAAAATTCCCACTGTAGTAAATTTATCAGATCTTAATATGCAAAAGGTTTCAACATTTTATCACATTCTGAATTTTCTAGGGAATTATTGCAACAGCGGTAAGCTTTCTGTTTTCAAACAGCAACATGTGGACTTCTAACATAGGCATAGTAAAGGCTATCAATGCCACTTTTATTGAAATAAAATATGCAAAACATTGTTCTAAATAACAGCAAGCAAATCCTAACAAAATGAATGGACGCTCCAAGCAAAACACATATCATGTGGCGAATAAAAATATAGCTCCAAGTAAAGTTACCGATGAACAAAGACGAAAGAGGGGATGCCTTCCGGGGCACCCCCAAGCTTAAGCTCTTGGCTATCTGAGGGAGTCCTGGATTAGGGGGTGTTCGGATAGCCGAACTATACCTTCAGCCGGACTCCTGGACTATGAAGACACAAGATTGAAGACTCCGTCCCGTGTCCGGAAGGGACTTTCCTTGGCGTGGAAGGCAAGCTTGGCGATACGGATGTTCAGATCTCCTACCATTGTAACCGACTCTATGTAACCCTAACCCTCTCCGGTGTCTATATAAACTAGAGGGTTTTAGTCCGTAGGACAACATACACATCAACAATCATACCATAGGCTAGCTTCTAGGGTTTAGCCTCTCTGATCTCGTGGTAGATCTACTCTTGTACTACCCATATCATCAAAATTAATCAAGCAGGACGTAGGGTTTTACCTCCATCAAGAGGGCCCGAACCTGGGTAAAACTTCATGTCCCTTGCCTCTTGTTACCATCCGGCCTAGACGCACAGTTCGGGACCCCCTACCCGAGATCCGCCGGTTTTGACATCGACATTGGTGCTTTCATTGAGAGTTCCTCTGTGTCATCGCCGTCAGGCTCGATGGCTCCTACGATCATCGATAGCAATGCAGTCCAGGGTGAGACCTTCCTCCCCGGATATATCATCGTCTTCGGCGGCTTCGCACTGCGGGCCAATTCACTTGGCCACCTGGAGTAGATCGAAAGCTACGCCCCTGGCCGTCAGGTCAGATTTGGAAGTTTAAACAACACGGCTGACATCCGCGGGGACTTGATCCTCGACGGATTTGAGCCACTCCCGAGCGTGCCGCACTGTCCCGACGAGCATGATCTAGCTCTGCCGCCGAACAGTGCCCTGGAGGCCGCAACCGCATCGGCTCCGATCCTTAATTCGGAGCCAACTGCGCCGATCGAGGATGGGCGGTTGGACGCCGCCTCGGGGGCTGTGATCCCAACGGCGATTGAGCCGAACACCAGGCCCGCACTCCGCGAGACTCATGACTCCAAGGAGCCAAACTCCTTTTCGGACTCCGAACCCTCCGCGCCCCGGCCAATCGAATCCGATTCGGCGCCGATCATGGAGTTTATTGCCGCGGACATCTTTCAGCACTCGCCTTTTGGCGATATTCTGAAGTCACTGAAGTCTCTCTCTTTATCAGGAGAGCCCTGGCCGGATTGCGGCCAGCAAGGTGGGGATTCGGACGATGAAGAAATTCAAAGCCCACCCACCACCCACTTTGTAGCCACTGTCCACGATTTAACCGACATGCTCGACTTCGGCTCAGAAGACATCGACGGTATGGACGCCGGTGAAGGAGATGGTGAAGAACCAACGCCTATTGGGCCCTAGAATGCCACCTCGTCATATGACGTATACATGGTGGACGCACCAAAAGATGACGACGACGAGCGGAAGGACGCACCGAAGGCTTGTTCCCTCGAAAAGCAGTCAAAGCGGCGACGCAAGCGCCGCCCCAAATCTCGCCTCGACAGAAATAGCGATCACACAGACCCAGCATTGGAGCAGGGCGAACCGCTGCCGGACAACGGCAATCCAGATAATCAAACCGAACAAACACATTCTATCAAGGATAATGGTCCGGATGACATAATGCCGGACAGACACCCGGAGCAGCAGACTGCCCGTAAAAGGCTTGTTGCCACCGCGAGGAGTCTGAAAAAGCAGAAGCAAAGGCTCAAGGCTGCGCAAGACACACTCCACATTAGATGGAGCAAAATACTCAACACAGCAGCGAGGTACGGCGACAATCGCCCCTCCAAGAGCTACCCAAAGCGGAAGCTGCTACCCGAATTCGATGAGGAGGCCGCAGACCTCCCACAACCAAATATCAAAGCAGCCACCTGGTCGGATAGACGACCCCTCTACCAACACAGAGCGGCATACAACACCACTCACAATACAACACGCGACCTAGGCGAGGGTTCGCACCCAAAGGACGGTGCAACAAGATCCATCTATGGACCACGCAAGCGCCCCCCAGCATACAATGCAACACAACAAGTATTCGAACAACGCGGCACACCCAGCTACAGGGGTGCCGCACACCCCCTGTGTTTCACCGAAGAGGTGCTGGACCATGAATTTCTAGGGGGATTCAAACCCGTAAACATAGAGGCATACGACGGAACAACAGACCCTGGGGTTTGGATTGAGGACTATATCCTTCATATCCATATGGCTCGAGGAGATGACCTCCACGCAATCAAATACTTACCCCTCAAGCTCAAAGGGCCAGCTCGTCACTGGCTCAAAGGCCTCCCCGAAAGCTCCATTGGAAGTTAGGAAGAGCTCAAAGACGCCTTTCGGGCAAATTTTCAAGGGACTTATGTCTGACCTCCAGATGCGAATGATCTGAGTCATATAACTCAGCAGCCCGGAGAGTCAGCCCGAAAGCTTTGGAACAGGTTTCTTACTAAAAAGAACCAGATTGTCGACTGTCCGGACGCCGAAGCCTTAGCGGCTTTCAAGCATAGCGTCCGTGACGAATGGCTCGCCAGACACCTCGGCCAAAATAAGTCGAGAACGATGGCCGCATTAACAAACCTCATGACCCGCTTTTGCACGGGTGAGGACAGCTGGCTAGCCAGATGCAGCACCAGCGACCCCAGTACATCGGAAGTTAGATATGGACACGGGAAATCACGGTGCAATAGTAATAACAAACATCGGAATAAAGAAGACAGCGCGAAGGGCACGGCAGTAAATGTCGGATTCAAAAGCTCTCGGCCAGGTCAAAAGCCGCCCACTACAGGCACCAGGGATGAACTGTCTAGCCTCAACAAAATTCTGGACCAAGTATGTCAGATCCACAGTACCCCGGGTAAACCTGCTAATCATACCCACAGAGAATGTTGGGTCTTCAAGTAGTCCGACAAGCTCAACACCGTACATAAGGGGGAGGACACACCAAGTGAAGACGAGGACGAGCCCCCCAAGCAAGACACGAGGGAACAAAAGAAATTCCCAGCAGAAGTCAAAATAGTAAACGTACTACACATGATCAAGGGAAAAAACAATGCGGCACCCCCAGGAAAATATACCCAAGTGCCTGTCACCTCGAAGTCCTGCCAATGGTCATCTCAACCGATCACTTTCGACCATCGTGATTACTCAGCAAGTATCCGACACGCAGGATGGGCTGCCTTGGTATTAGACCCAGTAATTGGCGGATATCACTTCACACGAGTCTTGATGGACGGCGGCAGCAGCCTAAACCTAATATACCAGGATACAATCCGCGGGATGGGGTTAGACCCAACACAAATTCGCCATAGCAATACTACCTTTAAAGGAGTAACGCCAGGCCTAGGGGCTCGTTGTACGGGCTCCCTCCTACTACAAGTTATATTCGGCTCCCCCGATAACTTCCGTCGCGAGCATTTAACTTTACACATCGCTCCGTTTCAAAGTGGCTATCAAGCACTTCTCGGACGCGAAGCTTTCGCTCGCTTTAATGCAATACCACACTACGCCTCTCTCACACTCAAGATGCTCGGTCCACGTGGCATCATTACAGTGCACGAAGATATCAAGTGCTCTCTGCGCGCCGAAGAGAGTGAGGCTGCCTTGGCAGCCAAACATTAAAGACGTCCGGACCAGCGATCGAGTCAGGCGCCGCTATTTACACCGAATAAGTGATCACACCCCTATTCGTCAATACAAGGGGCTCAACGCGTGCAGACAAGTGGCAATTTCTTATCATCTTCAATTATACATGGTTTCTTTAAAAACTATCTTTTTGCACGACAACTCTTTCACTTAACTTCCTCTCTTTTACAGACGATCATCGTGCTACACCCGTCCAGGATACGGCACAATGGAGACACAGGCGCAGACGTGCAGAAGGGACCCGCTCAAAGGATTCTTTTTAGATTAAGACCCTGCGTAAACCTTTTTTACTGTCTCTTGTTGATACATATCCACCGTTGTGAAGGATGCTGATGTCTTGGCATGTGGCCACGCCAGAACAATGCACATACCTGGACACAAGGGGCTTCTTACAAAGGCCATTATTTAGGCCCGGTTTATACCGCAAAGACCGAATACCTTAGGGAGTGTTCGGCGTTGCGAGTTTGGCCCTATATGCATTATCTCCGAATCATTGTCTTTGGTCAAATGTTGGGTTTGCCCGGCTCCTGTGTTTTGGTGCCTTATGTTCCGCTTTACCGGCTAAGGTAGCACCAGGAGAACTACTGCAATTGTGCCCTGGTTCATCCGGACAAGCACCTCAGTAGAGAAAGCCGAAAACCGACTGTCATGATATAGCGTGAGACTGGTCAACCACTCGATGACCTGTGGGAATGTTAGAATTCCTCCACCTTAACGAAGGGCCGTTTTCCGGCCAGGCATATACGCACCCCGAGATCGGGAGA
The DNA here is from genome assembly GCA_034509565.1 of Triticum monococcum. Taxonomy (NCBI): domain Eukaryota; kingdom Viridiplantae; phylum Streptophyta; class Magnoliopsida; order Poales; family Poaceae; genus Triticum; species Triticum monococcum. The sequence goes on from CM067846.1 coordinate 476,662,221, forward strand.
GTGCTGAGCCACCAGGGGCTATCTAGTAGCCCCACTGTCAAACTCCTATGGCTAAGTGAAAGTGTTAAAGCATTATAGTCCGGTTGCCTCGCTCGCTCCGCTATCACCTCCTTAATAGGACCAAGACGTTGGGTTAAGTGTGAACGCGTGTTTTTGCTAGCACCTCCGCATTATATGCATGGGGGTTGAAGCCGACGACTGCAATCTTTCAGGTTATACACACGTATACAAAAACGGCTGCCGAGGAGGCATCATATTACTTTCAGGCAAAAGTATAAAAACAGCCTTATAAAACTCTATAAAAGCATTTCGCTTACAATGAGATTACATATCACTCAAACATAATATTTTTTGAGCACTGGGTCTCTACCAAACGGGCACCTTTAAGAACTTCTTCAAAGTAGTGCTCAACAGCCTTTCGACCTATGGCCGAATCCCGCGTTGCAACATTGGTAGCATCCATCTCCGCCCAGTATGCCTTGACACGGGCAAAGGCCATCCGTGCGCCCTCTATGCACGCCGACCTCTTCATCGCATCAATGCGCGGCATCACATCGAGTAACTGCTGCACCAAGCTGAAATAACTGTTCGGTTTTGACCCTTCCGTCCATAACTGATCCACAACGGACCTCATGGAGAGTCCGGACAACCTATTTAGTTCGGCCCATTCGGCTAATTGGTCAGTCAATGAAAATGGACGCTCGGGAGTATGGAATTGTCTCCAAAACAGCTGGTCTACTCCATGGTCCATCTGACCCTGGAAGTACTTGGCCGCATCGACAACGCTCGCCGCCAAATCCATATACACATCCTCCGAGCTCCATAGCCGATCCAGGGGGGCATACCGTGGATCTCCGAACTTCCTCCGCAACATAAAGGATTTCCCAGCTACAATATCCTCGGCTTCCCGCAGCTCCTCCTTCTTTGCCCTCATAGCAGAGCGGAGGTCCTTTCTCGTCGCAGCAGCCTTCTCAAGGTCCGATGCCTTCGCCTGGTTTTCCTTTTCAAGAACCCGGCAATGGTCGGCGGCGGCTTTTAATTCTATGGCCATCTTGTCTCGGCTCTCGCCATGTGCGGCCTTCTCGGCTTGCAACTCTTCGGCCGCCTTTAAAGCAGCCGCATTACCCAACCTTGCTTGTTCCTTGGCTTGGGCAAGTTCTACCCGCAAGGCTTCAACAGTGGCAGCCCCATCTGCAGTCACAACATATTAAAGATACTGGCATCATGCTACTCTTCCTATGTGACGTTCACCAGATAATGACACTTACCCTGTGCCTCGTTAAGCCTTTTGTTAACAAGCTCGATGTCGGTGTCTGCTGCATCCAACTGCCGTTCTAAATGGGCAAAGTCGCTAGTCCGGCTAGCCACTAGAGCTTCCATCACCTGCACATTGAGGCAGTATGGTTATTACCTGGGAATATGATCCTCTGTTCGTCATCGTTTCCGACGACAACCAGAGTCTCAGGGGCTACTATCTACACAAGGCACACCTAGTATGTGCAGGACTATCATACATTATTTTACGTACCTCGAACCCTGTCAGTAGACTCATAAAAGCTTATGCAATCCGCTTTCGGCGGACGAGATTCTCTCCATCACCGTATTCATCAGCACATGGTGTTCATCTAAGATGGCCGCTCGCCCCACCAACTCCCTCAGAACATCCGACCGCACACTAGACGGTGCCGGACTCGTTTGTCTGCTCTCTGGGAGCCGGACACTGGGAACTTCGGGGGTCGACGGGATTATCTTCTGGCCTCACCGGACTCGGAGAGGCCCTCTGCGAAGACACTTCAGGGTCGCCCGTTTCCGGAGCGGAGGAGTCCGGAGGAGGCGTTTCGCTCTCCATCATCTCTGGAAGAAGATCCCCCGAAGACGAGCTCATTTGAGAGGGGCTAAGGCCCAAACTGCAAAGATACATGCAGCGGTTATCTTCTCAGAAGAAAAGACAACATATCTGTACTATTAAGGTATTTTGGGTCACTTACGACTCGTGGGAGAATTGATCCCCTCGCGGACTTTGTGCGGCAACGGCGCCCCCCAAGGTAGGACCCTCTGTGGGAGACTTCTTCCCCGTTTTGGAAGTTTCGGCTTCAGAATCCCCGGGCGCAGTTCTTTTCCTCTTCTGGTCGTCTTCCTTCATGGAGACGCTTGCTCCCTCGGCTAGAATGGGCAGCGTTGAGGGCCCGCGTCTGCCTGCATTACCCTCCATAGTATTTTCCTTTAAGGGCTCCGGGCAGGGTGCAGTCTGGAGCATCTTCTCCAATACCGGATGTTCCAAACCCTCAGGGAGGGGGGCCGAACACCAAATCAACTTCGCCTTTGTTAGCCAGTCCTGGTCAAAAAGCGAACTCTCAGAAATAACTTCGTAACAAAGGAGCGATAGTATGTTCGGCCGGAAGATGACTTACCTGTTCGGCGGCGCGGTTGCTACTCAGGCCCGCATCCTCGGTGATTTTCGGACACTCCACTTGAGGTCCGAAGAACGACTTGTACATCTCCTCGTGCGTCAGGCCAAGGAAATTTTGAATGGCGCACGGTCTCTCAGGATTAAACTCCCACAAGCGAAGAGGCCGGTGTTTGCAAGGCTGGACTTGGCAAACCAGCATAACTTGTGCTACCGCAACCAAACTGAAATCTCCATTAAAGAGATCTTGAATGCGGCTTTGCAGTATAGGCACGTCCTTGGCCGGACCCCAGCTCAATCCTCTGCTAGTCCATGACATTAGTTGTGGTGGAGGGCCCGGGTGGAAGACAGGGGCGGCCGCCCACTTGGCACTTCTAGGAGCCGTGATGTAGAACCACTCCTGTTGCCACAATTCAGACACCTCTGGAATGGAACCTTTGGGCCATGCAGCTCCCGTCATCTTGCATATTGAGGCAACTCCACACTCCGCATGTTGCCCCTCGATCATCTTCGGTTTTACTTCAAAGGTCTTGAGCCATGGGCCGAAGTGAGGGGTAACCCGGAGGAAGGCCTCGCACACAACAATAAGTGTCGTGATATGAAGAAAGGAGTCCGGAGCTAGATCATGGAAATCTAGCCCGTAGTAAAACATCAAGCCCCTGACAAAAGGATCCAATGCAAGGCCTAGACCTCGGAGGAAGTGGGAGATGAACACGACGCTCTCGTTGGGTTCGGGGGAGGGGACGGCCTGCCCCCGGGGAGGCAGCCAATGCAGAATCTCGGCAGTCAAATATCTGGCCTCCCTCAACTTTTTGACGTCTTCTTCCGTGATGGAAGAAGGCACCCATCTACCTTGAAGGCTAGATCCGGACATGACTGAAGGTTCGGAGCACCTAACCTGAACTTACGGCGTTTGAGCTTGAGGTGGGGGAAGGATTCGATTGAGCACAGGAGGGAAAAATAGAAGGCCTCGTCCCTTTATAAAGAGGGTGGATATCGAGCGTCCTCCCCGTGTCCGTTTGGACTTGCCTATGATCTAGGAGTCCTAGAAGCGGTTGGGTTACCCATGCCCGTATTGATGAGAATCCCGGAATAAGGGGACAAGATCTCTGCTTTAACAAGACGTGCCAAGGAAACAGCCTCGCATAACGCGCTAAGATGGGACAGTAAAACGGTTCAAATAGAAGCTTGGCCGTGGTGTGATGTCACACTATAGAGTACGTCAGCAAATTAGATTTGTGTAAATATTATTCTCTCTATGGCAATATGTGGAAACTTATTTTGCAGAGCCGGACACTATCTTTGTGTTCAAAATCTTCTATGAAGTACTTGGAGGAGGAACCCGCCTTGCAATGCCGAAGACAATCTGCGTGCTGGACTCGTCGTCATTGAAGCCTGCTTCAGGGGCTACCGAGGGAGGCCTGGATTAGGGGGTGTTCGGATAGCCGAACTATACCTTCAGCCGGACTCCTGGACTATGAAGATACAAGATTGAGGACTCCGTCCCGTGTCCAGAAGGGACTTTCCTTGGCATGGAAGGCAAGCTTGGCGATACGGATGTTCAGATCTCCTACCATTGTAACCGACTCTATGTAACCCTAACCCTCTCCGGTGTCTATATAAACCAGAGGGTTTTAGTCCGTAGGACAACATACACATCAACAATCATACCATAGGCTAGCTCCTAGGGTTTGGGCTCTCTGATCTCGTGGTAGATCTACTCTTGTGCTACCCATATCATCAATATTAATCAAGCAGGACGTAGGGTTTTACCTCCATCAAGAGGGCCCGAACCTGGGTAAAACTTCGTGTCCCTTGCCTCCTGTTACCATTCGGCCTAGACGCACAGTTCGGGACCCCCTACCCGAGATCCGCCAGTTTTGACACCGAAACTATCCTTGAATATTACCTTGGGGTGCCTTGGGCATCCCCAAGCTTAGGCTCTTGACACTCCTTATTCCATAGTCCATCGAATCCTTACCCAAAACTTGAAAACTTCACAACACAAAACTTAACAGAGAACTCGTAAGCTCCGTTAGTATAAGAAAATAAATCACCACTTCAAGATACTGTAATGAACTCATTCTTTATTTATATTCGTGTTAAAACTACTGTATTCCAACTTCTCTATGGTTTATAAACTATTTTACTAGCCATAGATTCATCAAAATAAGTAAACAACACATGAAAAACAGAATCTGTCAAAAACAGAACAGTCTGTAGTAATCTGAATCAAACGTATACTTCTGGAACTCATAAAATTCTCAAATAAATTTCTGGACCTGAGGAATTTATCTATTAATCATCTTCAAAAAGAATTAACTAAATAGCACTCTCCAAATAAAAATGGCAGCAATTCTCGTGAGCGCTAAAGTTTCTGTTTTTTACAACATGATCAACAAGACTTTCCCCAAGTCTTCCCAAAGGTTCTACTTGGCTCAAACACTAATTAAACACAAAAAACCACATCTAAACAGAGGCTAGATGAATTATTTATTACTAAACAGTAACAAAAGGTAAGGAACAAAAATAAAATTGGGTTGCCTCCCAACAAGCGCTATCGTTTAAAGCCCCTAGCTAGGCATGATGATTTCAATGGTGCTCAAAAAGATTAGAATTGAAACATAAAGAGAGCATCATGAAGAATAAGACTAGCACATTTAAGCCTAACCCACTTCCTATGCATAGGGATTTTGTGAGCAAACAACTTGTGGGAACAAGAATCAACTTGCATAGGAAGGTAAAACAAGCATAACTTCAAAATTTTAAGCACATAGAGAGGAAACTTGATACTATTGCAATTCCTACAAGCATATATTCCTCCCCCATAATAATTTTCAGTAGCATCATGAATGAAATTAACAATATAACCAGTAACTAAAGCATTCTTTCCATGATCTATAAGCATAGAAAATTTATTACTCTCCACATAAGCAAAATTCTTCTTATTCGAAATAGTGGGAGTATCATAGGAAACTTGAATACTATAAATTGTTTCCACATTAAAAGAGTAATGTTCAGAGAAGGGGTAATCATAACCATGACAAGTTTTATAAATATAATCACTACTTTTTATAGCATAAGTATCATCACAATAATCATCATAAGTAGGAGGCATGCTATCATCATTATAAACTTGCATATCAAAACTTGGGAGACTAAAAATATCATCTTCATTAATCATAGCATCCCCAAGCTTGGGCCTTTTCATATCATAAGCATAATCACTTTCATCATCAATATTATGGATAGCACCAATAGTATAGCAATTATCATATTCTTCCAAGCAAGTGCCAAAAAGATTTTCAAGATCATAAGAAGTATCATTATCTTCCACAATTATATTTTCATGAGGCACAATAATAATAGGAGCAGCATTATTTGGGAGAGATATCTTTTTACCTCTCTTCCTTTTTCTTTTCTTCTTCTTCACCACATCATGTGTGGGTTCAATCCTCTTTTTGGAGCTCCTTATTAATGAGATTGGTTGAATAGGAGGCTCCTCCTCGTTACCTGATTCATCATAAGAAATAATAGGAGGATATTGGGAAGTCTCTTCCCTTTCATTAGTATTCTCTTCATCTTCTATTTGTTTTCTTTTCTTTATGTAGTTGGCAATATAAGGATTTTCAATGCAATTCACCGCACAATACATATAAATTTTCTCTAGATCAAAATGAAGAACTTTATCAAGGGCAAATTTTGGAATATCCTTAGTTATATTGTTCATTTCTTCATAGCCCATAAGCACACTAAGTTCATTATAGTGTGCAAGGGAAATCAAGTCATCACAATTTTTGGACACGATTAGATCATGAAACAACTTGCATCAGATAATTAAATGACCACATTCATTACAAAGCTCACAAGTATGGCCAAGAAAATTTAAATTTTCAGCACAATCATCTAGCTCTTCTTGCAACAATTTAGTTTCTAAGTACTTCTGCTTCTTGCAATATCTATCTTCTGTATTTGGTGTGTACTTACAAACCCAATGCACTCCACAAAAATTGACATGTTTATAGGAGACATTTTCATCATAACTAGTGCAATCATCATTAGTGTCATGGATATTCAAAGAATTCGTACTACCAACATTGCAATCATGCTCATCATTCAAATATTTAGTTCCAAACATTCTAATGCATTCTTCTTCTAGCACTTGAGAACAATTTTCCTTTCCATCATACTCACGAAAGATATTAAAAAGATGAAGCGTATGAGGCAAACTTAATTCCATTTTTTATAGTTTTTTCTTTTATAGACTAAACTAGTGATAAAACAAGAAACTAAAAGACTCGATTGCAATATCTAAAGATATACCTTCAAGCGCTAACCTCCCCGGCAACGGCGCCAAAAAAGAGCTTGATGTCTACTACACAACCTTCTTCTTGTAGATGTTGTTGGGCCTCCAAGTGTAGAGGTTTGTAGGACAGTAGCAAATTTCCCTCAAGTGGATGACCTAAGGTTTATCAATCCGTGGGAGGCGTACGATGAAGATGGTCTCTCTCAAGCAACCCTGCAACCAAATAACAAAGAGTCTCTTGTGTCCCCAACACACCCAATACAATGGTAAATTGTATAGGTGCACTAGTTCGGCGAAGAGATGGTGAAACAAGTGGTATATGGATAGTAGATAAAGGTATTTGAAATCTGGAATAATAAAAACAGCAAGGTAGCAAGTGATAAAAGTGAGTATAAATGGTATTGCAATGATAGGAAATAAGGCCTAGGGTTCATACTTTCGCTAGTGCAAGTTCCCTCAACAATAATATCATAATTGGATCACATAACTATCCCTCAACATGCAACAAAGAGTAACTCGAAAGTCACTAATAGCGGAGAACGAACGAAGAGATTATGGTAGGGTACGAAACCACCTCAAAGTTATTCTTTCCAATCAAACCGTTGGGCTATTCCTATAAGTGTCACAAACAACCCTAGAGTTCGTACTAGAATAACACCTTAAGACACAAATCAACCAAAACCCTAATGTCCCCTAGATACTCCAATGTCACCTCAAGTATCCGTGGGTATGATTGTATGACATGCATCACACAATCTCAGATTCATCTATTCAACCAACACAAAGGACCTCAAAGAGTGCCCCAAAGTTCTACCGGAGAATCACGACGAAAACGTGTGCCAACCCCTATGCATAGGTTCATGGGCGGAATCCACAAATTGATCACCAAAACATACATAAAGTGAATCACGTGGTATCCCATTGTCACCACAGATATGCACGGCAAGACATACATCAAGTGTTCTCAAATCTTTAAAGACTCAATCCGATAAGATAACTTCAAAGGGGAAACTCAATCCATTACAAGAGAGTAGAGGGGGGAATAAACATCATAGGATCCAAATATGATAGCAAAACTCGCGATACATCAAGATCGTATCACCTCAAGAACATGAGAGAGAGAGAGAGAGATATCAAACACATAGCTACTGGTACATACCCTTAGCCCCGAGGGAGAACTACTCCATCCTCGTCATGGAGAGCACCGGGATGATGAAGATGGCCACCGGAGAAGGATTCCCCCCTTCGGCAGGGTGCCAGAACGGGTCTAGATTGGCTTTTGGTGACTACGGAGGCTTCTCGCGGCGGAACTCCCGATCTATTATGCTCACGGATGTTTTTAGGGTATATGGAGATATATAGGCGGAAGAAATACGTCAGGTGGGCACGCCCCCTGCCTCCTTACCTCCTCGCAGATCCCCCGACGTGCACTCCAAGTCTTCTGGGCTTCTTTCCTTCCAAAAATGAGTTCCATGAAGTTTCAGGTCAATTGGACTCCGTTTGGTTTTCCTTTTCTTCGAAACCCTAAAACAGGGTAAAACGGAAACTGGCACTGGGCTCTGGGTTAATAGGTTAGTACCAAAAATGATATAAAAGTGTATAATAAACCCATAAACATTCAAAACAGTAAATAATATAGCATGGAGCACCCAAAATTATAGATACGTTGGAGACGTATCAAAGATCCACTGTTTTTCTACTCATTCAGAATGAATCCAAAGAAGAATGTGATGCATATATTTTGGGCAGATGGCACTGGAATAAGGAACTATCAACAGTATGGTGATCTTCTCAGTTTTGACACAACCTACAAGACCAGCAAATACAATCTGAAATTTGCTCCATTTGTGGGAGTAAATGGTCATGGTGACAACTGCCTTTTTTGCATGTGGTTTCATTCAAGATGAGAATAAAGAAACATTCGAGTGGCTCTTCAACGCATTTCTGAAATGCATGGGAGGGAAAGCTCCTATATCTGTCATAATGGATCAAGACGCAACTATGAAAAAAGCAGTACCTAAATGATTTCCAAATTGCAAGCATAGGAACTGTTTGTTCCACATTCTCACAAAAATTCAGAACAAAGCTAGAAGGACATTTGGAAAGAACCAACACTTGAATGCTTAGTTTCATGACATAATCTGAAACTCCCAAACAATGCAATAATTTGAGCAACTATGGTCAGAAATGATTCAGCAGCACAATGTTGAGCATATCAAGTACTTTGCAATTATGTGAAGAAACAGGAAGAGATTCGTACTGGTCTACTTCAAGAATCACTTTTATCCATTTATCCAGACAATAGCCAGAAGCATAGGCACAAATGCTATATTCAAAGCAAATGTAGGTTCAACTCATAGTGTGATTGCTTTTATGGCAGAGTATGATAGAATATCACAAAGCATTGAAGAAAAAAGAAAAGAAAATGATTCTATAACAAGAAGAACTTCTCCAACAATGTGGAGTGACTAGACATTGGAAAAGCAGGCAGCAAGACTGTATAATAGAGGCATTTTCTACAAATTTCAGCAAGAGTTAATGAATTCAACTAAGTTTCACATGGTTGAAAATGAAATAAACAAGCAGTATGAGGTGTTCATGTCACCAACTCAAGAACTATTTGAGTATAACCCCAGAACTTTCATAGTCATGGTGGACAGAGACTCTAAAACTTTCACATGCATATGTGGAAAATTTGAAAAGGACGGCATACTATGTTGTCATGCACTCAAAGTGATGCAAGCATTGAACATTGATGAGGTAGCAAAAAAGTATTTCATTGATAGATTGAGACCTAAAGAAAAGAAATTAGAACAAGTAAGTGAACAAGTCACAAACCTCGAAGACTTGGATGATCAGATGGCTTTCTTCTCATTCTCAAGAAGGTTCACTGAGTTAGCTTCTCAAGCGTCAAAAAATCCTGCAAGGAGGAAAGTTTTGAGTGAGAAGATAACCAATTTAGAGACATTATCTGGCCATACCCTGCATGCCAGAAGGTGAGGAACCAAAGAGTTGTTCGTCAGAAGTAGCATCTGTCACTGCAGGAGTTTTAAGTTTGGGTAGCAATTCTGAAAGCACACTAAAGGATCCAGTATACACAAAACCAAAAGGAAGAATGAAGAAAACAGGAAGGAAAAAGAGCATAGTTGAGGAAATTCTAGCCAAACCAAAAATGACTTGCTCTGGATGTGGCAAACAAGGTCACAGGATAACTAGATGTAAGCCAACAGGAGAGGATGCAACATAGAAAATTAAGAAGAGAGGTAACGTACAACTTTTGTTCATAATTTTAGAGTTCAAAACCAGACAAATATACAAATCATAAAAATGTTTCTCATATATTTTCTTGATTCATAAATTACAGCTAGAAAGGACAGCACTGCATTAAATACAGATGATGAGAAGGCAAAGACGACGAAGAAGACTAAATGCATAGGTTCATCAAAATTATTTAAAAAATAGTCTTTTAAATGAAAATTCAGAAATATACAATGGTCTAATTGGAAGTTGTTTTCTTCTTATTCAAATTCAGAAAGAAAAGAAGGCAATGCAAAGTCCAAGAAAAAGTCCTTGTAAAGAAGTTTGGACTTGAAGACCTATGTGATTGAAGAGCTAGCTTAAAAGATTATAAACGAAAGTTGAGGCGAATGAAAAATCGCATACTGAAAATGACAATTTTTTTGGTGTGGACCTCTATGCAATGATGCTTGATGTAATTTATGAATTGCAAGTTGAGTTTCTCCAGAGTTATCTTTTACTGACCATTTATTAATAGTAGCTTGCGACATACATTTTTCAACTTGTGCGGTATGGAACAACCTAAAAATAAAAAATATCAAGCAAAAAGCAACACTGATATTGAAAACATTGATAATACAGTACTGATATCATAACAAGATTCACATGAAGTTGAAATGGCTAAATGTAGCAACTAAGTTTTTACTACACAAAAGCACAAGCAAGCACTACGCACAACTAAACTTGAAGCAGAAACAGTAAGCATCATCAAAATGCTAACGATTGTCTCTAAGGCAACTACTTCCATCATCACCATCATCTACTGGCAACTACTAACTGCTGGATTGACTTTTGTTGAAAGACTTCATGCAACAGAAATGCTTGCACCAGCTCCACCTCCATCATCACCATCGCCTCCAAAACCAGCAGCAAAACTACCACCAAAGCAGCTGAAATCAGGCTTGGAAATAGCACGTCCATCTCCTTCATCATCTTCATTATCATCATCCTTGCCTTTGGGTCCAGCTGCAATCATGATATTCCTTTGAAAGTAGCCATCCCAATCAGGAACACACTGCTCAATTATGGATACTCGACGAACAGACATCAGGGCTTATGGACCGCAATGAATATCGTTACCAGCAACAAGAAAGACATCAAAAGGATCCTTGAAAACAACTAGGACTGCATCCTTGACATAGTGGTCTGCAAATATGAAATTCATATGCCCAACCATGTAAAAAAAGCATGTCCAACACAGAACGCAGCTGAATGAGTGTTGGTGGTTACTATGCAGTAGACAACTCTGTCAGTATTCCCAAAAGGGATTTTGAGCTGAGCCCTGGTGACAACTGAAATCTTCATTGTTTTACAGCTGAGTTCCTTTTGTATCAAAAAATTCAGAAAAAATGAAAAATGAATTTGAAATTTAAATTTCATATGTTTAATCTAAAAGAAAAAAATAAGCATGACTTGAACATAAAACTCATAGTTGCATGGTCTGTATCAGTTCATGTAACAAAAAACTCCTAGATGCATAGTGTGTAGCAGATCACCGCTACCTCTTGAGCATGTGTTGGTTTTCCCTTGAAGAGGAAAGGGTGATGCAGCAAAGTAGCGTAAGTATTTCCCTCAATTTTTGAGAACCAAGGTATCAATCCAGTAGGAGACTACACGCAAATCCCCAAGTACCTGCATAAACAAATAAGAACCTTACAACCAACGCGATAAAGGGGTTGTCAATCCCTTCACGACCACTTGCAAAAGTGAGATCTGATACAGATAATAAGATAAATATTTTTGGTATTTTTATTGTATAGATTGGAAAATAAAGATTGCAAAATAAATAGTAAACTAGAATTGTAGATTGAAAACTTATATGATATGAAGTAGACTAAGGGGCCATAGGTTTCACTAGTGGCTTCTCTCAAAATAGCATATATTACGGTGGGTGAATAAATTACTGCCGAGCAATTGATAGAAAAGCGCATAGTTATGAGAATATCTAGGCATGATCATGGACATAGGCATCATGTCCATGTCAAGTAGACCGAAACGATTCTGCATCTACTACTATTACTCCACACATCGACCGTTGTCCAGCATGCATCTAGAGTATTAAGTTTATAAGAAAGGAGTAACGCATTAGGCAAGATGACATGATGTAGAGGGATAAACTCAAGCAATATGATATAAACCCCATCTTTTTATCCTTGATGGCAACAATACAATACGTGCCTTGCTGCCCCTACTGTCTCTGGGAAAGGACACCGCAAGATTGAACCCAAAGCTAAGCACTTCTCCCATTGCAAGAAAGATCAATCTAGTAGGCTAAACCAAACTGATAATTCGAAGAGACTTGCAAAGATATCAAATCATGCATATAAGAATTCAGAGAAGTATCAAATATTGTTCATAGATAATCTTGATCATAAAACCACAATTCATCGGATCTCGACAGACACACCGCAAAAGAATTACATTGAATAAATCTCCAAGAACATCGAGGAGAACTTTGTATTGAGATCCAAAGAGAGAGAAGAAGCCATCTAGCTAATAACTATGGACCCGAAGGTCTGCGGTAAACTACTCACACATCATCGGAGAGGCTATGGTGTTGATGTAGAAGCCCTCTATGATCGAATCCCCCTCCGGTAGATCACTGGAAAAGGTCCCAAGATGGGATCTCACGGGTACAGAAGGTTGCGGCGGTGTAAAACATGTTTCGTGGCTCTCTTGGATGTTTTTAGGGTATAATAGCATGGAACAATAAAGAATTATAGATACGTTGGAGACGTATCAATCACAAGCATGCGTTAGTATGAATAGTGTTTGTAGAATTCACTAGACACAAGCCTAAACGTCAACATTTCCATTCGAAATATGTTTTTTGTTACGACCATTTGTAAATAAAACATTAACAAACTAAGTAAATGAAGAAAAAGGTACAATTGATAGAAATTTAATGATCATAGTGTGGAGCACATTAGAAGTATGTGTAACTAAATTAAATTCAAGCACTGACAAAATGGATAACATTTATTGAGTAGAAACACTATGATCATTAAATTTTAAACACTATGAATACCTTAGTTCTGGCGATCTTCTTAGAACCAGAACTAGCCATTTCTTCATACTTGCACTTGGAAATATTTGGTCCTAGTTGAACCACCTAAAAAAGATAGGAAAAATTGTCAAGAACATAGAAAAAAGCTACAATAGTAGCATACATTATGAATCATCAGGGAACATGTTTGAGAATAAAATTTTCACAAGAATTGATGTAAAAAATTGCATACTGATATTAAACTGTAAGAGATCCAAAATAAACAGGAATGCATTTTTTATTACTATTATAATTGGCAGAAAAAATTTATCAAAGAAATTGCATGAATAAGCAGCACTGTCATTTAGTTGCAAGTGCCAAAAATAAAGCATATAATCCAAGAAGTAAAAATGGTTTGGGGGTACTAATTAATTAACAATATTGCATAACTAGAAAAATTGCATTTAAATGTTCACATTCTATATTAGAAGAAATGAAGAAATGGCTTGCATCGTATACATACAGGAAGTTAAATCATTGCTGAAAATTTCAATAAGAGGTTCCATGATGTCCATGCAAAACTTGCAGACGTTATCTACAAAAATCATTGATAATGTATGAAAAATGCACAAGTTATAAACTAATAGTTGAGCAATCACTTCAACAAGTAGCAAAAAAACTCTATCGATACCTCATCAACCTTCTTGGCAGCAGACTTGCCCGTGTTGGAAGCATGATGAGTCTAAATTTAGAAAGTAACAAATAATTCAGAAAAATCAATCAACTAAGAAAAAACAACAAACTAAAATTGCACATTAAACAAGAAACATGCATATATAATTTCATTTTTGCATGACCATTAAAGAGAAAATGCACACAATTGGTGGAGTTGAAAAATTATACATTATCTGAGACAAAGTTGCACAGAGAAATCTAATATGCAGACTAAATGAGGTAGATATAGCACACTGACATAGATTTCGACAAAGTATGTCCATCTAGATGGGAATAAAGAGTCTATGTATGTCATATCAGGGTTCATTGAATATTCGACAAAAAGTTGCACACCGTATTTATGAGAGGAAGACAATTACATAAAACATACTGAAATTCGCATCTACTATGCAGATGAAAAATAGTAAAACTTGGACAACAGCACAAACTGCAACAATTAAAATTGACCAAAATTAATGAATAAATGCGTTGAATGTTTAGAACTAAAATGTTATCAACATTATAGTGAAAAAAGAAAAAAGAAAATACCTTCTTCTTGGAGCCATCACCACCAGCAGCACGATCCATCTAACAAAAAGAGGGCAGACATTAAAAATGCAATCGAAGGTTTAATTAGAACTAAATGTTATCAAAAGAAGAGTGACAAGAAAAAGGAAAATACCTTCTTCTTGGAACCATCACCAGGACCAGCACAATCCATCGAACAAAAAAGAATGGCAGACATTTAAAATGCGAGACAATCAGCAAACATTATTTTAAAAAAAGACAGAAAATGGGAGGTACAACTTCATACCTTGTGCCCACTTCAACCCAGTACCTTCTATGAGTGTTTCTGGAAACAAGAAAGAAACAGAGAGAGATGGAAATCAAGAAAACAAAACTAAGAACAGAAGCTTGAAAGCACGAACAGAGAGATGTTAGAAAGACAAACCTTCAAACACACAACTCGCACCAGAACTAGAAAGAGGAAGAAGAAAGGGTCGGGACGCATATAGAGAAGGAGACCTAGAAAATGAGTAATATATAGGTATGGGGAGGAGGGTAAATGGCAGAGATGCAGAGAAATTACAAGCGACAGAGGTAGTGGGGGTAGTGGCCTCTCCGGTAGTTGGTTCCTCGGTATAAGTGGTGTGTAGTGGGGGTTAGTGGGTCCAGAGAAGTGGGGTTAGTTGGATAACTGGCATCAAACACGTGTCTACACAAAAAACAGGTGGCAACAAATAGAGGGAACAAAAATAAAGGGACCAAAGAATAAACCCACGCTAGAAAATAGAACTAGTTTTTAAGAAGAGAAAAATGATTAGACAATCTAGGAAATTGTTTTAAGTCATTAAAATTGTTTCTCCAACAGCAACAGTAAGCAATACTATAGAAAATTGTTTTAAATTAAGTCACAAAAATGCAGACAGTATTATTCATAAGAAATCAAGTATAAAAAAGGACAAAAATTAACACATATGAGGGAATAAAAATGTCCCAAATTTGTGGAAAAGAAAAAACTTAATGTAGGATCATATCATTGTTGTTCTTGTTTGATCTATATGGAAATCAAACAGCACAACATGATCCAGAAAGAAACTAAAATGGAAAATTTTAGAGCACAACACGATGTTATACAAAAAAATTGAAGTGACCACAAAGAAAATGATTTATATTCTAACAGGTCAGAAAGATACAAACATCTCATGGACTTTCAAAAAAAAAGCCATAACATCTCAAATCATTTCATCATCACAGTATACATGAGGAATCATTTACAAAAATGGCATAACACTTCGCACACATATAATTCCGATCATTTCTAAAAGAATTATTACACATGAATTAGCTACTGAAATTTTAAAATTGTTTTCATTCCATGTTTGAATCAACTCCATCCTCGAAAAAGTTACCTTGTTGGTGAAAATGCTTCAAATGCTACATTCTGAAAAACAGAAACTTTTACGCCCAGGAAAATAATTTTCGTTTTTAACAGAAGTGCGATAAAATACCGATTCTTTTTACAGAAGATTAATATACAAATTTCTCGCGTTGTCCTAATTTTTCAGAATTTTTTGAGTTACAGAAGTATTAGAAATGTCCAGATTGCTACAGATTGTTCTGTTTTCGGCAGATTCTGTTTTCTTTGTGTTGTGTGCTTGTTTTGATGATTCTATGGTTTCCTTTGAAGAGTTTTTGCCATAGAAAAGTTGGAATACAGTATATATAGTGCAAAAATAAAATATGAATGGTTTGCAACAGTACTTATAGTAGTGATTGGCCTTCTTAGATTAAAAAGAGACATCCAATTCACAGTAATACCAAACGCAACTAAAGTTTGTCTCAAAAACGGCCTCCGCGTCGCTCCTTAGAGGCGACACGGGGGGAACCCTAGAACTCCGCCGCCGGCCTCCCCCCGTCCCTCTCCTCCCCCTCGCCGCCGCCGGGAGCTGCTGCCGGGCAAAGCCCGGGCAGCGCCGGGGACTCTCCTCGGCGCGGCCCCTCTCCTTCCTGGCCATGGTGTGGCGCTCTCCGTCGGCTAAGCTTGGCGGCGTGGGGCGGCGAAGTTCCGACGGCGGCTTGACGCGGTGGCCGTGGTGGTGGGGCGTTCCCGCCTGATCCTGCTCGTCCCGATCTGGATCTGGCCGGCCCGGGTTCGTCCGCTGCTTCCTTCAGGCGCGGTGACGCCGGCCCTCCATGGCTGCTGGGCACTATGGTGGTGCAGGCGGCTGCAATGGTGGCTCGGTGTGGTGGTGGCCGTCGACAGTGCACAGCAGGAGGCGTGAAGGAGCGGTGGTCTTGGCGGGGACATGCAGTGATTCGGTGAGGCGGACTAGTGCGGTGGCGTATCTGGAGGCGACGTCGTGATCTACCGACCAGACCGGTGGCGGCGCTGTGATGGCCCGACTAGGATGGAGTTCTTGGCGAGCAGCAAGCGTCGAGCTACCTCTGGGCTGTGTGGCGAGCGGTGGTGCTCTCCTAGTAGTGCCAGCGTGGGAGTTTTCCTTGGCTAGGTGCTGGGTCGTCGCAAGGTTGTCCCTTGGAGCGGGTGATAGCCTTCGTCGGCGGTTCGGGCTCTTGCCGGAGGTGTTGGGTGGTTGTTGTCCCTCAGCTAGGTGGATGGTGTTTGTTGGGCCGCGCTTCTCTTTGTTGTGCGGTCTGTCGGCGGTCCCGGGCTTTGCAGATGCGACGGCGAGGTGTTGCGGTGGCGGCGGTGCGAAGCTATTTGACGGGCTGCCCAATTTCTTCGAGGTGCGGAGATGTGCGACGATTGGATGAAAATCTTGCATGGTTTTTGTCGGGCCGGCGGCGATGGCACCCGTGGGTGTCGTTCCCCTTCTTGGAGGCGTCGTCGAGGTGTGTTCGGCATTTCCCTCGCTCATGTGGAGTTGGTTGTTGTCTCCGGGCGAAAGTCTTGATTCGATAGGATCGACATGATGGCGGCGTCCTTGACGCCGCTCCTCTGTTGGGAGCATCATGTTTGGAGACACGGCTTGATTCTTCATTGCTTTCCTCCGGTGTTTGTCGTGGTCCTTTTTTGATCTTCAGCGACGCTATGTACGACCGTCATAGGTATGTCCAAGACGGTGTCTTTCTCGGAGCTGATCAAGTTCTGCCATTCACTTGCCATCTCCTCTTAGGCATACAGAGTGGATGATGCGTTGACAAGTGAAGTTCAGTGAGAGATCGTGGTCTTCGGAGGTGCCCGGCGTTGGTCGAGACGCGGTGTTGTTTTCAGTTAGGACAGACGCTTTTGCTTTGTAGTTTTGTTTAGCTGTTGGTGGTTGTATTGGTCTTACCAGAGTGTGTTTGTTCATGCTACGCTCATTGTTCGCAATGAGCGGTAGTATTCTTGTACTTACAATTCTGCTTTGTATAAAGCTAAGATACGCCTAAACATATTTTCGAAGAAAAAAAGTTTGTCTCAAAAAAGAAAAATGCAACTCAAGTATAGCAGCATTGTTATGAATACCTTGCGTTGTGAAGAGGAACCGCCTGAACATTGTAAAACACATGGTGCTTTCACCCGCAAAATAAAATAAAACATATGGTGCATTTCTGTCGTTTCCATTCTGGATCCACCACTTTTGCGGGGAGGAGCGTTCCGTACTTCCGTACCCAACAGCGGCCTATATACATATATAGTACATTATACATACATGAGTAGGGTGTTTTGGTAATCAAGCTTCATGGAGCCTTTTATTTTTGAAAAATTCAAAATTCAACCTTTTTGACTTCAAAAAATTCTGAAAATAAATATGCAACTATACATGGATGAGATGTATGTGTGTGTAAAAATTTAAGATGAAATACTTCGAAATGCGACCTATAGAAAAAAGACAAATTTCTGGACTTTAAGGATGAATAGTAACATGTGTTAAAAAACCTCAGATTTGTCTTTTTTGTACAGCCTTCATTTCAACGTATTTCATCCTAAAAATTTACACACATGTGTGTTATGCCTCCATATATATCTGTAATTTTTTTCAGATTTTTTTTAATTATAAAAATATGAATTTTCATAAATTTTGTGTTTTTCAAAAACCGGCCTTCATGGAGGCCGAGCTCCAAAAGGCATTTTCGATTATACATGCATCTTGTTGCTAGATTAGATCAGGAATAACGGATCCGTATAATAAAACGTTGTTGACCTACATGGAGTAAACTGCCAGCCTAGGAACGTAAGTAGGTTCGTTGAAGTAATCCGTGACGAGACCTCGGGGAGATATGTCAACGCGAGTATTAACCCTTACGTGCCCCGCTCCGGCTGCAACTCCCAAATGTTCCACTCCACCATCGATCTCGCTTCCACCCTCGAGAAAGCAGAGACGATCTTTCCACCCCCTACACGTATGCTTTCAACTGGGCCTGTGTGTGGGCTGTGGCAACGACGTCGAGACTCGAGGCAGGGCAGATCTGCCTGCTGGTCGATGCCGCGTCCCGTTGTCGCCTTGTCAGCCCAAGTCCACGCATCGCCTTGGCCTGCGTGAGGCCGAAGCAATGGTTGAGTAGTTAGCAGGGGTAGGAGGAGTGGGAGCGATCAGCGATGCCACGAATTATTACGTCGGAGCTGATATGTCAATGCCCCGTACAGGGGACGAAAAGCGGGGCATAATTGCTGAATTATTGTTCTTCGCCTGCCGGTGGTTCGTGTTCATCTTCGTGTAGCCTGCCCTGCATCTGCCTGCGTGTCTGAATCTTGCTGGTTCTGATGGGCCGAACGGTACTAATGCATCAAATCAAATCAGGTTGGTTTAATCAGCGGCTTGGACATGGAAATGGACTTGACTGCTGTTGATATTTCGCTGCATTTGGGGGGAAATTTGACAGTACGGTGTTTGTCGTGGGGTCAGTGAGCTGAGGATGGGACACGCCCTCGTGTGCCGGCGACACTCACGGGACTGCGGCTCTGCTCACATGTGTTCGTTTGGATTCTAGACTGGCGGGCAGCAGGTATGTTAATGTTTGTTGCTTTGCAGAGATAAGATGCTCACACAGAAAAGATTAAAGCTGTCACACCCGTCCGAATGGTTTCAGTCACGATTGTTAGCATGCTGCGAAGCGAAAATACTACTCCTCTGCAAAGTAAGTAATGATCTAAACGCTCTTATATTTCTTTA
Organism: Triticum monococcum; assembly: GCA_034509565.1. NCBI lineage: Eukaryota > Viridiplantae > Streptophyta > Magnoliopsida > Poales > Poaceae > Triticum > Triticum monococcum. The sequence continues at coordinate 476,681,552 of CM067846.1, forward strand.
TGAAGAAATTACAGTCTAATTTTGGTTTTAGAGCAAGAAAATATGGATTTACAGTAGGCTGCTTGACAAGTTATGCTCCATTTTGTCATGGGCGCGAAAATTCAGAAAAAAGAAACAGGTCTTGATCGCCCTATTTTGTGCGCGAAAAATACATAAACAAGGAGGAGAAAATGGCCCTCCGCAGCGGCGAACAGCAGCCACAGCATGGCAGAAGCCGCCTGCAACTACAGTAGTGGATAGCAGAAACAACAAGGGGAGCTCGTTTCTTTAATGTGACACACATCTGGCCATGTGCGATGGAATCTCGGCACCGCTTCTGCTTTGCTCAACTCCTAACGACCCGCTAATACTACCTTTTGATTATGTTCCATGCCCAACAGAAAGGCAAAAGAACACAGCAGCTCAAAAGGCACCCAAAGTAGCACAGTCCAGCCACGAACCCACAGTTTACAAATAGTTTAACCTGACAGCGGCAGCACTTGTTTTTACTCCTCAACTTTTCCACGCATAACAGACAGTGAAAGTATTTCAGATGAACTTTTGCACACATAGCAGATGGTGAAAGTATTTCAGATGAATGCAGCTCTTGCATTCTAGTCAGGTCACCTCTCATTTTTCGTCTGTCTCACACAATCTCCAAAATTTCACAGGGAAAAAATTGCACAAGCTGATGGAGGAGGAGGATTAAGCAGCAGAAGTTTAACCCTCATAGTCAAGGAACAGGAACGAATCAAGAGCACTGTGCACATACATCTACGAGTAGCATTTAGCAGGAGGTGATCAAAACCCAACCTTATAATTAGTAAAGTGATTAACCATCACCGACGGCGCCATCATCATCTACTAGACCGCTAGCGGTAACTCAGTAGACCTCCTCGGGGATGCTCTGGAGGCCGGGCTCCCACTCCCCGCTCGCCTGCATCCGCCTCGTCTCCTCCGCCGCCCTGCGCATGCTGCGCCGCCGGAGCGACTGCAGCCTCTGCTCGGCGTCCGTGCCGCCGCCCGCCGCGCGCTGGCGGCTGCGGCGATCAGCAGACGCCGCCGCGGCCGCCACCTCGCCGCCGGTGCCGAGGGCGGCCACCATCTTCTTGAGCTCGCGCTTGCTGACCACGATCTTGACGCGCACCGCGCCGCCCACCTCCTCCCGGGACAGGACGCGCCCCCCGTGGTGCAGCTGCTCGAGCGCCTCCGCGGCCGCCTTGGACTGGTGCCGCCCGGCCACCGCGTCCCTGGGGAAGAAGCACCTGGTCGCCATCGATCTCGCCGCGACGCGATGCGATCGTTGGCCGCCGCCGCCGCCGCCGCCGCCCGCAAGCAAACGAGCTCCGGTGCGGTGTCTGTCCGCCGGCCGGGCAAGCAGTGGTAGCGCTCAGTCCTTGCTCCTCCGACGTTCCTTGCAAGCCACAGCAGAAAGGCTAAAGCAATGGCAAAGTGAATGTGCGGGCTGTCGAGTAATGCGACATGCTAACATGCTTATATACTGGTTGGGCCGCATTAGGGGCCTTGCCTTTTGGTGAGCCGCGCAGCCCCAACTGTCTCCGAAGACACCACCCCAGGTCCCTGACCGGTGGGCCAGCGCCCAGGGGGACCCGTCCCGGCTCCCTCGCCACCTGTGATGAGTGCGTGTCTGTCCCATCCCATACCTTTCTTCTCCCAAAATCAATAGCACTGTCAATAGACTTACAGAATGGTAAACAAATGCCCTATCTTTTTTAAGACTCGAAACAATCATGGGACCGAGACTTATTGCCGTGGCAGTTGAGGAGAGAAATGGATGCCTCACATGGCCGTCCCTCTCGCAGTCATTGGGACGATCCATGGGGGGAGGCCCTTGCAAGTAACGTGTTATCACAACGCGATGGGGACTCCAACTCGACGACCCGTGGAGCCTACGGTCGTGTACGTTCTGGTTACGATGGCGCAGTTTGACACGGACGCCCCTGGCCACAACAATGACATCCCCATGTTCCCTCTTGCCATTCAGATAAGTTCGATCGTGATTGTGTGGTGGTAGTACGTGCATCCTCACATGTATGTGTACTGTGTAGTGTAGAGATGTATGTATGATCGCGTAGCACAGAGTCTGGAGGTGCTGACGAATTAGCGGTGCATGGTTTTGAAATGCAGGAGGCTCAACTCTGCAATGTTCGATCGATCGCAGTCTTTGGGGTGTTGCCATTGGTGTCCCTTTCAGGTGGTTCGGAACTGAATCCTCTCGTATGATGACCTGGCTGTGCTGACGGAAACGGTCGAGCCGACGGTCGCAAAAGACGTTGCTACTTGCTATACATATGATTTTCTCGAACTCGATCTGAATATAACATCTTCCACGCATTTCAAGCTAACTACTACTCATAACCGTCAGTTGGTTAACAACGGGCATCGGATCGGCCTCTCTTGGAAAAACAGGCCTACGCCTCAATGGGTACGTGGCCGCAATTGAACCTGGCAGCTGTCAGCTCCTGTTCGTTAATCAATGCGATTGTTTGGTTTGACATTGGTTGTTAGCTTGATTAATCCTATTCCTACGTGCCATGATGAGCCGCAATCATCACCAACGTACATCTATACTACTAAATCGACGCGGATCGATGGACGGTGAGCCAACCTCCATGATTGACTGCAAACCGCAACAGTAACGCGGAACCCGCCCGCGACGATCATGATTAAGATGCGCAGGTCCGAAAACCAGCGGGAGCGGACGCACGCATGACGCGATCCATCTATAGCTTGGTTAGACTAGATCCGTTGTCCGTAGCATGCCAAGTATGTGTGGTGTACAAACGACGAGATTGCATCACCAAACTAGGATACACCCTACGGCCGGGGTCGTTGAGCGACGAGCTAGCCGGTGACACGCATCCATGATTGATCCTTCAAGACAAAATGTTAATTTACAGATGAAGCCTCTCAGTGTGTGAAATGAATTCAACTGCTAATTGATTTTCTCTGTTCATGATTAATAAGTTAACAGACTTGTCAATGCGTAGTCTTTGGCAGTTTGGCTTTCTTCGGGAGGGCTTGAAAACTAGCTAGCTTTTGGCCTTTGGGGCTGTGTACAGTGCATTGCAGGCCATGTTTTGAGGAGGAAGTAACATGGGGCGGATGCAGCTAAGGCCTGTCGTAGCGGCCGTTTCTTTGTGTGCAAACCAAACCACTGCATAAACAAACACGCAGACAGATAAACAATCCCGTGGAGCTGACAAGGATAATAGCTTTCTTCACATGCACAAAAGCTAAGATCCTGTGCTGTATTTCGCGTGCTGTGGGACCGCGGCGTCGATCGCCCTGGCCCCACACGCCAGCCGCATCCCTTCTCAGGTGTGGGCAGCCTAAATACCTGATGCCCATATCATGGCCCGATTGGTTCGATCTTATCATGATAACTCGCTCTGCTGGCTGCTTGGTTTGCTAGAGGGAAGGTTCCTTCTACGTGATATACTATGAGCACTGTGGCAAAGCGCGGTTAAGTCGGGTAGCTAGCTAGCTCTGCGGCTGTTCTTGTTTGCTTGCGTCTGTAAGCCCGGAATACATGCAGCCAAGTACGTGAGGTGTCCACGCTACGGACAAAGTGCATGTGATTGCGCTGCTTTTCTGGTCAAAATTATGCGTCCATGCGTTTTCATGTTGTGGGCTAGTATCTCGGTCTCGCCGGAGTTTGCGTTGAGATCACTGTGTTCCGTGATGGATCTAGCCCGAAATGCGAATCGGACACTTGTTTGCTAAGCTTAAATATGAATCACCTAGGCTAGCTAAGTAGCCTAGCAAAGGTGCTGTGTTCCTTTGCAATGAAGGATGCAATATTTTACCACGTAGCACTGCTAGTTGGGTTGACCAAATTAGCGCCCATTTATTCAGCATGTAACCTTACAGTAAACAATGAGATAGATCGGCAATATATTAGTAGAACGGCTTTTGAGATCATAACATTTTTTAAAGTAATGCGATCAACATTGGCATACACGGCGGACACGTACGCATGGCTAAGTACGAAGCTCGTCGGTACCTGTACCACGAATTCTTGTTTATTGGAGGTAACATGTACTTCATGTCAAAAAAAGAGAGGTAACATGTACTTGATCGGTTGGGCGCAGTGCACATAATCAAGTATCAGGAAAAGCTCAAGAGAAAAAAAAAGAGGTTTTGGTAGTGACGTACTCGTGATGCTAGCATGACGTCCCGGAGCCGCTGATTTTTTTAAACGGAAAAATTGGTCACGATCAACGAATTATTTGGACGAGCGAGAAGGACGCGTGACATCCAGTACACAGCTTGGGCTACCCAAACAATGTCCGGCCGGGGCCACCGGATCAGCGACCCCCGTCCACCGCTCGCGCACGGGCCGATGGACCGTTCCTTCCGCGCGTGCGAGCCGGCGGATCGCGCCTCGACGGTCCGGATCAGGCCGACGCCGCTGCACGTCGAGGCTGGAGCCCTCTCCTCGGGAACGGATCAGGCCCACACGTCGACGGGCCGACGCCCGAGATGCGCCCACGCGTTGCCTCGGCCCGCCCGTATGCGAGAGACGTGTTAGCTGCCGCCGGCCGTTGCGTGTCGCGCTCTGTGACTGTGCGTGTCGCGTTGCCTCCTGTGACTGTGCGTTGTCCCCCGGAGACACGCTCGGTCGTTTTCAGGTAGGTCACATGCCGGGCTTAGCTGTGCGTCCGTCCATCCGAGCCTGTGGTGTGCACTGGCTGCGCCGCGATGCTGCCAGCTATCGGCACCGGCGGCAGCGGCTGCCGCGCGTTTTCTCTTCCGTACTTGCGGGCGCGTCATCGTCGACGCCGCTGCGCTGCGGGCTCGTCGTCGGCTTGCGCCGCTGCTTCCGCCGGGAAAGGGCGCCACCGGTCGCCGGTCGGCACGTGGGGTTTGCTTCGCGGGCGGGCGGGCATCCGCGGAGCCGGGCTGGGTTTCCGGTTGTCTTGTGCGTCGGGACGGTGCTCGATACAGTGGTGTGTAGTGTTCTGAACTTCTGATGCGCAAGTGATGGAAGAAACGAACGCCGTGGCGGTGGTTTGATGGTGATAGCTGGCTGCCGTGGACTAGCTTAGCGGTGGTCGCAAAGGTGACTGGATTGTTCGTTAAATTCCGGTACGGCTGATTGGGTCTTAATTCCGGGTTTGAAAGTGTTGGCCAACGTACGTTCGTTTTCTTAATATCGTGAATCAAATGGACTGAACGAGGAATGGACCAGAGTAGACGGCCAGCTTCTTGTATTGTATCAGCGGCGGCTGTTTTTTTCAGGGAATCTGCGGCTGCCGGCTAGGAGTAGAATGCGGAGTCGCCATGGGTGTCCTTCAACTCATGTCACAGTGTGACGTGGCGAGAATGAATAGGAACAATAATAAAGTGGTACACGAGTATTAGGCTAGTCATAGTGGAAGTAACTTAGATAGTAACATAATGCATTTTATTTTTTTCTATGTGGCATGTAGTTAATGAGAGAATAGGTGTTTAGACTGGTCGTAATATGATACTAGTGTATGATACCACTTTCGTAATGCATATATCATAATTTAGTATTTTAGGTTATTTTATTAATTGACTTGCATGACACAAAGTAGTACAACATTTAATATGATACGGTATCATGATATGATACCACATCCTTTTTTTCCTTATTTAAGTGTGTGTCATATCATCCAAAAAGTCTAGTTGGCATGCATGATACCGCTTAAGATACTTCCATTATGACCGGCCTTAGAGTAACATAATACTCCCTCCGTTTTTATTTAGTCTGCATATTAGGTTTCACCGAAGTCAAACTGCAAAGTTTGACCAAGTTTATAGAAAAATATATAAACATTTATCATAACAAATCTATACGATGTGAAAGTACATTCAATAATGAACCTAGTGGTATTGGATTTTTATTGTATATGTTAATATTTTTGTTTATAAACTTAGTCAAAGTTTATAAAGCTTGACTTTGACCAAAGCTAATATGCGAACTAAATAAAAACGGAGGGAGTATGTTACTGTAACATAGCGTTTCCCGAGAAAGGATGAGTCTACAAGCTAATAAATGAAGTCATCTACTCCCTCCGTTCTTAAATATAAGTCTTTTAGAGATTTCACTATGGACTAGATACGGATCAAAATGAGTGAATCTACACTCCAGAATATGTCCATATACATCCGTATGTAGTTTATACTAGAATCTCTAAAAAGACTTACATTTAGGAACAGAGGGAGTATGACATTACAACTATGTTACTTTGCATTATGGGGTAGTAATTTAGACTAGTTTCATATGCATGGCACTAGTCTAAGTTACTCCTCACTATGACCAGCCTTAGGGCATCTCCAACCCGAACCTCAAACCCTGTATCCGTCCCTGAGTTTTTAGAGTTCAAATGCCACAAACTTTTTAGAGTTTTTTTTTCTGTCAATAAGAGACCCTGGAAGCTTCGATAGGCCACGAGAAGACGAAGGAGTGGCCCACTAAGCACCAGGACACGCCCTGGTGGTTAGTGGGGCCCACAGGCCTCCGTTTGACCTACCTCCGCATCTATAAATACTCTAAAATCTGGGAATCTATCAGGGAGTCCACAAAATACTTTTTCCACTGCCGCAAGTTCCAGAACCACAAGATCCCATCTAGAGGCCTTTTCCAGCACTCTGCCAAAGGGGGAAACGATCACAGAGAGGTTCTTCATCATCCTTCTTGCCCCTCCGATGATGCGTGAGTAGTTTACCACGAACATATGGGTCCATAATTACTAGCTAGATGACTTCTTCTTTATTTTTGATGTTCAATACAATGTTCTCCTCGGTATTCTTGGAGATGTATTTGATGTGATGACTTTTTGCGGTGTGTTTGTTGGGATCCGATGAACTGATGATCAGATCTATCCATGAATATTATTTGAGTTTTCTCTAAACTCTTTTATGCATGATTGTTATAGCATCGTATTTCTTCTTTGATTTATTGGTTTTGTTTGGCCAACTACATTGATTTATCTTGCTGGGGGTGCATTGTTATGGGTTCGATCTTGCGGTGCTCAATCTCAGTGACAGAAAAAGACATGACACGCATGTACCGTTGCTATTAAGGGTAATAAGATGGGATTTTATTTCATCCGTGAGTTTATCTTGTCTACATCATGTCACCTTGCTTAAGGCCTTACTCCGTTATTTCATGAACTTAATACACTAGGTGGATAGCGGTCGACGTATGGAATAATAGTAGTAGATGCAGAATCATTTCGATCTACTTGTCTTAGATGTGATACCTATATACATGATCATTGCCTTCGATATTGTCATAATTATTTGTTTTTCTGTCAATTTCCCAACAGTAATTTGTCTACCCACCGTATGCTATTTTTATGAGAGAAGTCTCTAGTGAAAAAATGTCCCTCGGGTCTATTTTCTATCATATATTAAAACCAAAAATATCTTGCCGCAATTTTATTTTTATCTATCTATCAAAAACTATACTGTTTAACCTGCTCATAACCATTGAGGGATTGACACCCCCTCTACGCGTGGGTTTGCTAGTATTTGTTGTTTGTGCGTAAATGCTGTTTATATAGTGTTGCTTGGTTCACATACTGGATTGATAACCTTGGTTACATAACCGAGGAAAATACTTATCTCTACTGTACTGCATCATCCTCTCCTCTTCGAGAAAATTCCAACACAGCTCACAAGTAGCACCCCCCAACAGATCTGCTACAACCGCTAGCTCTTCCACGCTTGCCGCCAAGGCCGTCGCACCCTCATTAGCGCGTACCGCCGCCATTGCCGCGGGCTCCAGTGCATTTATGAGCCGCGTCTCCCCTGCGCCTTCCGCGATGGTGAGGGTGGTTCGAGTTTCTGAGGACATGTGTGATGCGAAGGATTTTTTGGAGGCGAGGACAGAGGACAGAAGAAGGCTAGATTTGGGGGCTGCGAGAGAAAAGAGATGATATTTATGGTGTCCCTAACCCTTGATGACAGTTGCTACAGTTGTTTCATGTGCGATTATGTGTGTACAAAAAACTTTGAAAATGCAAATGAGTTGTTTAAGATGGCTAGGAGCATCGCACATGATGCGTGATGCGAGTACTCGTGTGTGATGATTTGTAAGTTACACATACCTGTCCTTATGTTAACACGTGTGTGATAGCACGTGACAAAACATACAGTTGTGTGCTGGGAATTGTGTGCACCACTTAGTCTTCCTGCGCTCCAGATAAGAATTCCCGCGTAGCCACAGGGGTAAATTGTAAAACCCTCAATCCCCTAGCCAACTGCTAGCTATAAATAAGCACAACAATGGCCGGCGGCGTCGACTAACTACTGATCCCCTTGCTAGCTAGTTACCCACACATACTGGCATACCCAACGACTAACGACGGGATGCAGTTGGGCGATGACGGAGTCGAGACTGAAGGCACGATGGTCGGCTTGGCGGTCGACGGCAATGCCACCTCCTCTCCCAACAACGACCGGAGGAAGCAGGATACGCGGTACGAGTAAGCCGCCAGGTTAGCCCGGGTCGTCCTAAAAGCAAACAGGGATCGCCAGCGGGCGATACTGCTGGCTCGGTGCAGAGTGCGGCAGATGGTGCGGGCAGAGGAGCAGGAACTGCGACGACGCAAGGACAACTGCGGTAGTGGCGGCCGCCGCACGATGCGTGGGCTTATGTCCCTGATACGTTCATTTTGCATCATGTTTTCCTACTGTTATTTATGATGTTTTTATCCATAATAATGCTTTTTGGAGTAATTCTAATGCCTTTTCTCTCATAATATGCAAGGTACGCACAAATAGGGAGAATTTCGGCAGCTGGAAATCTTGACCTGGAAAAGCTATGTCAGGCCACCTATTCTGCACAACTCCAAACAAGCTAAAACTTCACGGAGATTTTTATCAAATATATGATGAATATTGGAGCAAAACCAGGTCACAGGAGCAAAACCAGATCACTACCCATAGGGGCCCTATAAGTGCATCTAGTGCCACCCCTAGTTGGTTTTGGAGTATTGACGACAAATCTAGTTGAGGGACTAATGTGTTTATGAGAATTGCAGGATAACACAGGTAGAAGTCCCTCATTGATTCGGTTTTCCTACCAGAGATGACCCCTAAAAATGTATGAAAACATTGATGTCAAAAGGTGGTATATGAGGATATTCACATTGAAGACTATGACAAGAGAAGACATCGCATGAAGCCTATGGAGCTCGAAGACTTAGATCTTTCGTAGTTCTTTTTCTTCTTCGTTGAGTCATAGGAACCACCGTACTGTTAAGTGGGGTCCAAGAGAACTAGTCAGAATGACTGAAGTGATGCTTAAACAAAACCTATGTCTTCGAGTGAAGACTATGAGAGCGAATCTTGTCCAGAGTCGGACGAGTCAGCTTTGCTTGTAGCCCAAGTAAAGTTGCCATGTGAGTTTGAAATCTAACCGTTGGAACACGTGTCAGTTCCTTAGTGACCCAGGGTCATTTCGGACAAAGCAGGTCGGGTTGCCTAGTGGCTATAAATAGCCCACCCCCTACAACCATAAACGGTTGGCTGCTCAGATTCAGAGTACGGCTTTTGTCGTTTGAGAGCAACCCACCTCGAAGCCTTTGAGAGAGAATTCCTTGCGAGGATAAAGCCCTAACCACCCAGAGCCAAAGAGAATTAGGCATCACTTAAGTCTTCTTGTCTGTGTGATCTGAAGACTTATTACACTTGAGGACTGTGAATCCTCCAGCCGGTTAGGCGTCGTGTTCTGAGCATCCAAGAGACATTGTGGATCGCCGGTGAACGAAGTCTGTGAAGGTTTGGGAGTCTACCTTGAAGACTTACCAGAGTGATTGGGCAAGTCTGTGTGACCTTAGCTCAAGGGGAATACGGTGAGGACTGGGTGTCCTGAGCTGCGTGTTCAGGACTGGGTGTCCGGGACTGTGTGTCCTCAGGTTTAAACACCTAGCCGCCCTAACCAGACGTACAATTGTCACAGCAACTGGAACTGGTCCAACAAATCATTGTCTTCAACGAGTCACTGGTTTCATCCTTCCCTTCCCTTTACTTACTGTTACTCCTTGTGAAGTCATTGTATGTTTGCACTATCTTTTGTCTTCACTGAGTGACTGCGTGTTCTGTTTGGCTTCATAATATCTTCCTACCTGATCCTTACTACATCGCTGCTATTAGTCATTGTGCTCCCACTCCATTGAATACTTGACTATGGTTTGCCTTGTGTAGTCTACCTTCCGCTGCATGGTAATAGGTTTATTTCTATCATTTGTCTTCGAAACTTCCACGTTTTGAAGACTTTCATAAAAATCGCCTATTCACCCCCTCTAGTCAATATAATGCACTTTCAATTGGTATCAGAGCAAGGTACTCCCTTGTTCTGTGTGATTCGGTTTAATCGCCTAGAGTTTTAGGTATGTCGACTACAGGGATAATTAATGTTTCCGCTGCATGCCCCGTCTTTGATGGAACTGAATATCCCTACTGGAAGAATAAGATGCGCATGCATCTTGAAGCCATTGACGTCGACCTATGGTATGTCGTCAAGAACGGCGTTCCCAAGGCTGGAGAAGGTGTCACTGCTCCTGATGTCAAGAAGTTCGTTCAACTGGACTCTACTGCCAAGAATATCATCTGTGGTCATCTGTACAAAGGACAGTATGGCCGTGTAAGTGCTTTGGAAACATCTAAGCTAGTCTGGGGCTGGCTCTCCAAGGTCAACGAAGGCGTCTCAACCCAGAGAGATCAGAGAATTAGTGTCCTTCGCAACCTCTTCAACCGCTTCAAGCAAAATGACAATGAGAATGTCCAGCTCATGTTTGATCGACTCACTGACATCACAAATGAGCTTCAAGCCCTCGACGCTACTGAGATCACCAAGCATGAAGTCGTCAAGACACTACTGAGATCAGTTGACAGTTCGTTTGACACCCTAGCCCTGATGATTCAAGAACGTCCTGATTTCAAGACACTCGATCCGTCCGACATACTTGAGAGGCTCAACACACATGAGTTTCAGATTTCTGAGAAAAGAAATATCTACGGTCAAAACTATGGGCGAACTCGTGCCTTAAAGGCAAAAGCTGTCTCCTCATCTGAAGAAGAATCTGACTGCAGTTCTGATGACCCTGAAGACATTGGAAAGGAACTTGCTATGCTTGTGAAGAAGTTCCAAAAATTCACCAAGAAGAAAGGCTTCAGAAAGTCTTCACGATCAAGCTCAAGGAATGATGAAGCTTCTGCTCATGACTACAAGAAGAAAACATGCCACAAGTGCAAGAAAACTGGCCACTTCATCTCTGAGTGTTCGCAGTGGGACAATGAGAACAAAAAGAAGAAGAAGAGTAAGAAATATGACTCTGACGACAAGAAGAAGAAGAAATACTCAAAGTCTTCTTCCAAGTCTTCCTCAAAGTCTTCATCACACAAGAAGAGCTCATCTGGCAAGGCACGTGCATTTGTTGGCAAGGAAATGGATTCAGAGGAGGAGTCTGCTTCTGAGGAGGCGGAGGTGGAGTCTGAGGAGGAGTCCGATTCTGGCGTTGCAAGTCTGGCTACAGCATACGTTGCCAAGTCCATCTTCAACACTGAAGACAATGACTTCATCACTGACACCGATGCAAATGACAAGGACTACTCCGCTCCTACCTACTGCTTCATGGCACGCGGTGCCAAGGTAAATACATGCACTACTCACTATCAAACATCTAGTGAAGATGACTCTGATTGTGGTTCAAGACCCAGCTACAAAACACTTGCTAAAATTGCAACTGAACAACAGAAAGCTATGGAACATATTCAAAAACTGTTAGACAAAAGCGATGATCTGTTAGGCGCTGAAATGACTCAATCTGAGTCCTTAATTGAAGACATAAAAAATCTTCACGTTAAGTATGAGGAACTTGAAAGTCGTCATAAAACACTCTCAACAACTCATGAAAAGCTTTCCTATGATTATCTTCATAGGAAGCAAGATCTTGAGAAATTGAGAGCGGCTCATGAAGATCTTCCAAAGGAAAATGAGTCACTTCGCGCCGAACAGATCAGTTCCGCTCAGGAAGGATTTGAACCACCATGTCTTAAATGCATTGAGCGAGATAATGCTACTTCTGTTGCTGAATGTTCTACTGCTGCTACCGTTGCAATATCTTCAACTATTGATGTGGTAACTAACCCCTCTGTTGAGGATACCACTGCTATTGCTGATGAGAATGCTAGGTTGAAGACATTGCTTGAAACAGGGATGTACAAAAGTCTCAAAGGGCATCAGACACTATGTGATGTCCTCAAAAGACAGATCCTAAACCGAAACCCTAGGAAAGAGGGTGTTGGGTTCGTAAGGAAAATGAATGCTGATGGCTCTTACTAGAAACCTGAGCAGTACCCCAAAACCACATGGGTTGCTGCGAAGGAACCTTCATCAGATCCATCCAATCTATCTGGCTTCACTTGTGCTAACCCCATAGTCATTGATGAATCCTTTGATGCAAACTATAAACTGTTTAAGAATCAGAATGGTGAAGTGTTTGCCAGGTACATTGGTACTAACTGCATGAATGGACCGCCTGTGAAGAAGATCTGGGTGCCCAAAAGGTGTTTGGAAAATCTTCCTGTGAATGTCGTCATGACACCACAGATGAAGAAGACTAACCCCAGACCACAGGCTTCATACAGCCCAAAGGCTTCATACAGACAAAGGACTCACCTGAGTCGCACTAACGCAAATGTTTTGCAGGGAAACCATACTCAGGCCTATGAATATGAGCGCGGTTCATCGAACCGCCATGTTCATAAGACCAAGAACTATTCTGCTTATTCTTATGAGTACTATTGTCCGCCTGCAAGACTTTTTGCTAGGGCTCCAAAGCCAAAGTTCTCAGACGCTGCACTTAGACTTATTGCTTCTAAGCCACCCTTGAAGATGTGGGTGGCTAAGAAAGCTTAACTCTCTTTTGCAGGGAAAGGTCTCCAGCAGAAAACCAAAATCTTCTAACACTATTGCTGGGGACCTTAAACATCTTGTAGGGCGCAAGATCAAATGCTCGAATGGTCTTACTATGTACTTCGTTCCTGAGTCGCTTGCTACTCTCCCTATTAGTCCTAATCTGGATCTAAGCTTTCATAACCCACTGGTTCGTCAAATGTTTTTGCTTCACAATTCTCTTCGTGAAGCCTATCCCCCTAACTGCACTGTAGGGTATGACACGAGCGTCTTCAGAATGGATTATTGATAGTGGGTGTACCAACCACATGACTGGCAAAAGAAGCCTTCTTATGGACTCAACCTTACGTCCATCCGACAAGAGTCACATCACATTTGTTGACACTGGTAAAAGTAAGGTATTGGGTCTAGGTAGAGTTGCAATCTCAAAGGATCAACACATGGATAAAGTCATGCTTGTTGAATCCCTTGGCTTCAACTTAATGTCTGTCTCAATGCTTTGCGATTTGAACATGATCGTAATATTTGGAAAATATCGTTGCCTTGTTCTAATGGAATCTGAGAAGTCTCTAGTGTTTGAAGGGTATCGGAAAGATGATTTGTACGTGGTAGATTTCTCATCAGGACCACAACTTGCCGTATGTCTTCTAGCAAAAGCTTCAGAATGTTGGCTCTGGCATCGAAGGCTAGGGCATGCTGGCATGAGGACCCTCCACACCCTTGCAAAGAAGAAGCATGTCATAGGCATCGAGGGCGTCAAGTTCAAGAAAGATCACTTATGCGGTGCCTGTGAAGCAGGAAAGATGACGAGGGCCAAACATCCCTCGAAGACAATCATGACTACTACTCGACCCTTCGAACTGCTCCACATGGATCTTTTCGGTCCCACTCATTACTCAACTCTTACTACTACTGCTTGTCTCTATGGCTTTGTCATTGTTGATGATTATTCTAGATATACTTGGGTGCACATAATCCTCTACAAGACTGAGGTGCAGGATGTCTTCAGACGCTTCGCCAATCGATTAATGAACAACTATGGCGCCAAGATAAAGCACATCAGAAGTGACAATGGCACTGAATTCAAGAACACTGGCCTTGATACATATCTTGATACCTTGGGCATCACACATGAATTCTCAGCCCCGTACACGCCACAGCAGAATGGCGTAGTCGAACGCAAGAACAGAACACTCATTGAGATGGCCCGAACGATGCTTGACGAATACAAGACTCCAAGAAAATTCTGGCCTGAAGCCATTGATACTGCATGCCATACAATCAATCGTGTTTATCTTCACAAGCTTCTGAACAAGACATCTTATGAGCTCCTTACTGGCAAGAAGCCAAATGTCAGTTACTTCAGAGTATTTGGCGCCAGGTGCTGGATCAAGGATCCACATCATACTTCAAAATTTGCACCAAAAGCACATGAGGGTTTTATGCTTGGATATGGAAAGGATTTGCACTCCTATAGAGTCTTCAATCTCTTTCATTATAAAGTGGTTGAAACAATGGATGTGCGGTTTGATGAGACTAACGGTTCACAAAGAGAGCACCTGCCAAATGTGCTAGATGAAGTTCCATCCAGTGAATCAATCAAGCTAATGGGAACTGGAGAAATCATACCTTCTGAAGCTCAACCTGAAGAAGAACTTATCATCTCCGCACCTGATCAACCTGAAGACAATGCTCAACCTGAAGACATTCCCTCTAACAACGACAATGATCAGAAAGAGCAAAATCTTCGCCTTGTACATCCTCGTGTTGCCAATGAAGTGCAGATTGAAAGAATAATTGATAACATCAATGCACCCGGTCCGCTCACTCGTTCAAGGGCAACTCAGCTAGCAAATTTCTGTGGGCACTTTGCATTCGTCTCAATAACAGAACCTAAGAAAGTTGAAGAAGCCTTCATGGAACCTGAATGGATTCAAGCTATGCAAGAAGAGCTTCAACAGTTTGAGCTGAATAATGTATGGGAACTGGTTAAGCGTCCTGATCCTCGGAAGCACAACATAATAGGCACCAAATGGATATGCCGCAACAAGCAAGATGAGCATGGTCAAGTTGTCAGAAACAAAGCTCGTCTCGTTGCTCAAGGATATACTCAAGTGGAAGGCATTGACTTTGATGAAACATTTGCTCCTGTGGCTAGACTTGAAGCCATACGCATACTGCTAGCCTATGCAAATCATCATAACATACTTCTATATCAAATGGATGTGAAGAGTGCCTTTCTCAATGGCAAGATTGAAGAAGAAGTGTATGTTGCACAACCGCCTGGCTTTGAAGATCCAAAACATCCTGACATGGTATACAAGCTCAAAAAGGCACTGTATGGCCTCAAACAAGCCCCTCAGGCCTGGTACGACACACTCAAATACTTCCTGAAGAGAAAAGGCTTCATACCTGGTTCCCTCGACCCCACTCTCTTCATGAAGACATATGATGGTGAACTGTTTGTGTGCCAAATATATGTGGATGACATTATCTTCGGCTGCACCAATCAGAAGTACAGTGAAGAGTTTGGATATATGATGCAAGAGCAATATCGGATGTCCATGATGGGAGAGCTGAAGTTCTTCCTCGGTCTTCAAATACGACAACAACACAATGGCATCTTAATATATCAAGAGAAGTATCTCAAAGATTGCCTGAAGAAGTTTGGTATGCAAGACTGCAAAGGTTTCACAACGCCAATGCCAGCCAAGCATCATCTGGGTCCTGACGACAATGGTAAAGAGTTCGATCAAAAGGTATACCGCTCCATGATTGGTTTTTTGCTTTATCTTTGTGCATCTAGGCCAGATATTATGCTTAGTGTTTGCATGTGTGCTCGATTTCAAGCAGCACCAAAGGAGTCGCATCACTTAGCTGTGAAGAGAATTCTTCGATATTTGGCTCACACCCCAACTCTAGGATTATGGTATCCAAAGGGCTTAGAGTTTGATCTGGTTGGATTCTCGGATGCTAATTATGCTGGTGACAAAGTGGATCGCAAGTCTACATCAGGCACATGTCATTTTCTGGGACGATCACTTGTATGTTGGTCTTCAAAGAAACTGAACTGTGTATCTCTCTCCACTGCTGAATCTGAATACATTGCTGCTGGATCTTGCTGCGCTCAGCTTCTGTGGATGAAGCAAACACTCAAGGACTATGGCATTCATCTGAAGCAAGTGCCACTCTACTGCGACAACGAAAGCGCCATCAAGATTGCCAACAACCCAGTTCAGCACTCGAAGACAAAGCACATTGAAATTCGTCATCACTTTCTCACAGATCATGTTGTGAAGGAAGATATTGATTGAAGGAAATATGCCCTAGAGGCAATAATAAAGTTATTATTTATTTCCTTATATCATGATAAATGTTTATTATTCATGCTAGAATTGTATTAACCGGAAACATAATACATGTGTGAATACATAGACCAACAGAGTGTCACTAGTATGCCTCTACTTGACTAGCTCATTAATCAAAGATGGTTATGTTTCCTAACCATGAACAAAGAGTTGTTATTTGATTAACGAGGTCACATCATTAGTCGAATGATCTGATTGACATGACCCATTCCATTAGCTTAGCACCCGATCGTTTAGTATGTTGCTATTGCTTTTCTTCATGACTTATACATGTTCCTATGACTATGAGATTATGCAACTCCCGTTTGCCGGAGGAACACTTTGGGTACTACCAAACGTCACAACGTAACTGGGTGATTATAAAGGAGTACTACAGGTGGCTCCAAAGGTAGATGTTGGGTTGGCGTATTTCGAGATTAGGATTTGTCACTCCGATTGTCGGAGAGGTATCTCTGGGCCCTCTCGGTAATGCACATCACTTAAGCCTTGCAAGCATTGCAACTAATGAGTTAGTTGCGGGATGATGTATTACGGAACGAGTAAAGAGACTTGCCGGTAACGAGATTGAACTAGGTATCGGATACCGACGATCGAATCTCGGGCAAGTAACATACCGATGACAAAGGGAACAACGTATGTTGTTATGCGGTCTGACCGATAAAGATCTTCGTAGAATATGTAGGAGCCAATATGGGCGTCCAGGTCCCGCTATTGGTTATTGACCGGAGACGTGTCTCGGTCATGTCTACAATGTTCTCGAACCGTAGGGTCCGCACGCTTAACGTTACGATGACAGTTATTATGAGTTTATGCATTTTGATGTACCGAAGGTTGTTCGGAGTCCCGGATGTGATCACGGACATGACGAGGAGTCTCGAAATGGTCGAGACGTAAAGCTTGATATATTGGAAGCCTATGTTTGGACATCGGAAGTGTTCCGGGTGAAATCGGGATTTTACCGGATTACCGGGAGGGTTACCGGAACCCCCTGGGAGCCAAATGGGCCTACATGGGCCATTGTGGAAAGGTGAAAGGGGCTGCCAAGGAGGGCTGCGCGCCTCCCCCCTCCCCTAGTCCTATTAGGACTAGGAGAGGTGGCCGGCCACCTCTCTCTCTTTCCCTCTCTCTTTTTCCCAAGGATTCCTAGTTGGAATAGGATTGGGGGGGAGTCCTACTCCCGGTAGGAGTAGGACTCCTCCTGCGCCTCCCTCCTTTGGCCGGCCAGCCTCCCCCCCTTCATCCTTTATATACGGGGGCAGGGGACACCCCAAGACACACAAGTTGATCCTTGAGATTGTTCCTTAGCCGTGTGCGGTGCCCCCTGCCACCAAATTCCACCTCGATCATACCGTTGCAGTGCTTAGGCGAAGCCCTGCGTCGGCAGTACATCAAGATCGTCACCACGCCGTCGTGCTGACGGAACTCTTCCTCGACGCTTTGCTGGATTGGAGCCCGAGGAACGTCATCGAGCTGAACGTGTGCTAAGAACTCGGAGGTGCCGGAGTAACGGTGCTTGGATCGGTCGGACCGGGAAGAAAACGTACGACTACTTCCTCTACGTTGTGTCAATGCTTCCGTTGCAATCTACAAGGGTACGTAGATCAGACTCTCCCCCTCGTTGCTATGCATCACCATGATCTTGCGTGTGCGTAGGAAATTTTTTGAAATTACTACATTCCCCAACAGTGGCATCCGAGCCTAGGTTTTTATGGTTTGATGTTATTTGCACGAGTAGAACACAAGTGAGTTGTGGGCGATACAAGTCATACTGCCTACCAGCATGTCATACTTTGGTTCGGCGGTATTATTGGATGAGACGATCCGGACCAACCTTACGCGTACTCTTACGCGAGACCGGTTCCCTCGACGTGCTTTGCACATAGATGGCTTGCGGAAGACTGTCTCTCCAACTTTAGTTGAACCAAGTGTGGCTACGCCCGGTCCTTGAGAAGGTTAAAACGGAGTCTATTTGACGAACTATCGTTGTGGTTTTGATGCGTAGGTGAGATGAGTTCTTACTTAAGCCCGTAGCAGCCACGTAAAACTTGCAACAACAAAGTAGAGGACGTCTAACTTGTTTTTGCAGGGCATGTTGTGATGTGATATGGTCAAGGCATGATGCTGATTTTATTGTATGAGATGATCATGTTTTGTAACCGAGTTATCGGCAACTGGCAGGAGCCATATGGTTGTCGCTTTATTGTATGCAATGCAATCGCGATGTAATGCTTTACTTTATTACTAAGTGGTAGTGATAGTCGTGGAAGCATAAGATTGGCGAGACGACAACGATGCTACGATGGAGATCAAGGTGTCGCGCCGGTGACGATGGTGATCATGATGGTGCTTCAGAGATTGAGATCACAAAGCACAATGCATGTGATGTTTATCTTTTTATACATCTTATCTTGCTTTGATTGACAGTAGCATTATAAGATGATCTCTCACTAAATTATCAAGAAGTGTTCTCCCTGAGTATGCACCGTTGCAAAAGTTCTTCGTGCTGAGACACCACGTGATGATCGGGTGTGATAGGCTCTACGTTCAAATACAACGGGTGCAAAACAGTTGCACACGCGGAATACTCAGGTTATACTTGACGAGCCAAGCATATACAGATATGGCCTCGGAACACGGAGACCGAAAGGTCGAGCGTGAATCATATAGTAGATATGATCAACATAATGATGTTCACCATTGAAAACTACTCCATATCACGTGATGATCGGTTATGGTTTAGTTGATTTGGATCACGTGATCACTTAGAGGATTAGAGGGATGTCTATCTAAGTGGGAGTTCTTAAGTAAATTTGATTAACTGAACTTAAATTTATCATGAACTTAGTACCTGATAGTATCTTGCTTGTTTATGTTGATTGTAGATAGATGGCTCGTGCTGTTGTTCCGTTGAATTTTAATGCGTTCCTTGAGAAAGCAAAGTTGAAAGATGATGGTAGCAATTACACGGACTGGGTCCGTAACTTGAGGATTATCCTCATTGCTGCACAGAAGAATTACGTCCTGGAAGCACCGCTGAGTGCCAGGCCTGCTGCTAGAGCAACACCAGAAGTTATGAACGTCTGGCAGAGCAAAGCTGATGACTACTCAATAGTTCAATGTGCCATGCTTTACGGCTTAGAACCGGGACTTCAACGACGTTTTGAACGTCATGGAGCATATGAGATGTTCCAGGAGTTGAAGTTAATATTTCAAGCAAATGCCCGGATTGAGAGATATGAAGTCTCCAATAAGTTCTATAGCTGCAAGATGGAGGAGAACAGTTCTATCAGTGAGCATATACTCAAAATGTCTGGGTATAATAATCACTTGATTCAATTGGGAGTTACACTTCTGGATGATTGCGTCATTGACAGAATTCTCCAATCACTGCCACCAAGCTACAAGAGCTTTGTGATGAACTATAATATGCAAGGGATGAACAAGACTATTCCCGAGCTCTTCGCAATGCTGAAAGCCGCGGAGGTAGAAATCAAGAAGGAGCATCAAGTGTTGATGGTTAACAAAACCACTAGTTTCAAGAAAAAGGGCAAAGGGAAGAAGAAGGGGAACTTCAAGAAGAACGGCAAGCAAGTTGCTGCTCAAGAGAAGAAACCCAAATCTGGACCTAAGCCTGAAACTGAGTGCTTCTACTGCAAGCAGACTGGTCACTGGAAGCGAAACTGCCCCAAGTATTTGGCGGATAAGAAGGATGGCAAGGTGAACAAAGGTATATGTGATATACATGTTATTGATGTGTACCTTACTAATGCTCGCAGTAGCACCTGGGTATTTGATACTGGTTCTGTTGCTAATATTTGCAACTCGAAACAGGGACTACAGAATAAGCGAACACTAGCAAAGGACGAGGTGACGATGCGCGTGGGAAACGGTTCCAAAGTCGATGTGATCGCGGTCGGCACGCTACCTCTACATCTACCTTCGGGATTAATATTAGACCTAAATAATTGTTATTTGGTGCCAGCGTTGAGCATGAACATTATATCTGGATCTTGTTTGATGCGAGACGGTTATTCATTTAAATCAGAGAATAATGGTTGTTCTATTTATATGAGTAATATCTTTTATGGTCATGCACCTTTGAAAAGTGGTCTATTTTTGATGAATCTCGATAGTAGTGATACACGTATTCATAATGTTGAAGCCAAAAGATGCAGAGTTGATAATGATAGTGCAACTTATTTGTGGCACTGCCGTTTAGGTCATATCGGTGTAAAGCGCATGAAGAAACTCCATACTGATGGGCTTTTGGAACCACTTGATTATGAACCACTTGGTACTTGCGAACCGTGCCTCATGGGCAAGATGACTAAAACACCGTTCTCCGGTACTATGGAGAGAGCAACAGATTTGTTGGAAATCATACATACCGATGCATGTGGTCCGATGAATATTGAGGCTCGTGGCGGATATCGTTATTTTCTCACTTTCACAGATGATTTAAGCAGATATGGGTATATCTACTTAATGAAACACAAATCTGAAACGTTTGAAAAGTTCAAAGAATTTCAGAGTGAAGTTGAAAATCATCGTAACAAGAAAATAAGGTTTCTACGATCTGATCGTGGAGGAGAATATTTGAGTTACGAGTTTGGTGTACATTTGAAAAATTGTGGAATAGTTTCGCAACTCACGCCACCCGGAACACCACAGTGTAATGGTGTGTCCGAACGTCGTAATCGTACTTTACTAGATATGGTGTGATCTATGATGTCTCTTACTGATTTACCGCTATCGTTTTGGGGTTATGCTTTAGAGACGGCCGCATTCACGTTAAATAGGGCACCATCAAAATCCGTTGAGACGACACCTTATGAACTGTGGTTTGGCAAGAAACCAAAGTTGTCATTTCTTAAAGTTTGGGGCGGCGATGCTTATGTGAAAAAGCTTCAACCTGATAAGCTCGAACCCAAATCGGAGAAATGTGTCTTCATAGGATAACCAAAGGAAACTATTGGATACACCTTCTATCACAGATCCGAAGGCAAGACTTTTGTTGCTAAATTCGGAAACTTTCTTGAGAAGGAGTTTCTCTCGAAAGAAGTGAGTGGGAGGAAAGTAGAACTTAACGAGGTAACTGTACCTACCCCGTTATTGGGAAATAGTACATCACAGAAAACTGTTTCTGTGAGACCTACACCAATAAGAGAGGAAGTTAATGATGATGATCATGAAACTTTAGATCAAGATACTACTGGACCTCGTAGATCAACCAGAGTAAGATCCGCACCAGAGTGGTACGGTAATCCTGTTCTGGAGGTCATGCTACTAGATCATGATGAACCTACGAACTATGAAGAAGCGATGGTGAGCCCAGATTCCGCAAAGTGGCTTGAAGCCATGAAATCTGAGATGGGATCCATGTATGAGAACAAAGTATGGACTTTGGTTGACTTGCCCGATGATCGGCAAGCAATTGAGAATAAATGGATCTTTAAGAAGAAGACTGACGCTGATGGTAATGTTACTGTCTACAAAGCTCGACTTGTCGCAAAAGGTTTTCGACAAGTTCAAGGAGTTGACTACGATGAGACTTTCTCACCCGTAGCGATGCTTAAGTCTGTCAGAATCATGTTAGCAATTGCCGCATTTTATGATTATGAAATTTGGCAAATGGATGTAAAAACTGCATTCCTGAATGGATTTCTGGAAGAAGAGTTGTATATGATGCAAGCGGAAGGTTTTGTCGATCCAAAGGGAGCTAACAAAGTGTGCAAACTCCAGCGATCAATTTATGGACTGGTGCAAGCATCTCGGAGTTGGAATAAACGCTTTGATAGTGTGATCAAAGCATTTGGTTTTATACAGACTTTTGGAGAAGCCTGTATTTACAAGAAAGTGAGTGGGAGCTCTGTAGCATTTCTGATATTATATGTGGATGACATATTACTGATTGGAAATGATATAGAATTTCTGGATAGCATAAAGGGATACTTGAATAAAAGTTTTTCAATGAAAGACCTCGGTGAAGCTGCTTACATATTAGGCATAAAGATCTATAGAGATAGATCAAGACGCTTAATTGGACTTTCACAAAGCACATACCTTGACAAGATTTTGAAGAAGTTCAAAATGGATCAAGCAAAGAAAGGGTTCTTGCCTGTGTTACAAGGTGTGAAGTTGAGTCAGACTCAATGCCCGACCACTGCAGAAGATAGAGAGAAAATGAAAGATGTTCCCTATGCTTCAGCCATAGGCTCTATCATGTATGCAATGCTGTGTACCAGACCTGATGTGTGCCTTGCTATAAGTATAGCAGGGAGGTACCAAAGTAATCCAGGAGTGGATCACTGGACAGCGGTCAAGAACATCCTGAAATACCTGAAAAGGACTAAGGATATGTTTCTCGTATATGGAGGTGACAAAGAGCTCACCGCAAGAGGTTACGTTGATGCAAGCTTTGACACTGATCCGGACGATTCTAAATCGCAAACCGGATACGTGTTTACTTTAAACGGTGGAGCTGTCAGTTGGTGCAGTTCTAAACAAAGCGTCGTAGCGGGATCTACATGTGCAGCGGAATACATAGCTGCTTCGGAAGCAGCGAACGAAGGAGTCTGGATGAAGGAGTTCATATCCGATCTAGGTGTCATACCTAGTGCATCGGGTCCAATGAAAATCTTTTGTGACAATACTGGTGCAATTGCTTTGGCAAAGGAATCCAGATTTCACAAAAGGACCAAACACATCAAGAGACGCTTCAATTCCATCCGGGATCTAGTCCAGGTGGGAGACATAGAGATTTGCAAGATACATACGGATCTGAATGTTGCAGACCCGTTGACTAAGCCTCTTTCACGAGCAAAACATGATCAGCACCAAGGCTCCATGGGTGTTAGAATCATTACTGTGTAATCTAGATTATTGACTCTAGTGCAAGTGGGAGACTGAAGGAAATATGCCCTAGAGGCAATAATAAAGTTATTATTTATTTCCTTATATCATGATAAATGTTTATTATTCATGCTAGAATTGTATTAACCGGAAACATAATACATGTGTGAATACATAGACCAACAGAGTGTCACTAGTATGCCTCTACTTGACTAGCTCGTTAATCAAAGATGGTTATGTTTCCTAACCATGAACAAAGAGTTGTTATTTGATTAACGAGGTCACATCATTAGTCGAATGATCTGATTGACATGACCCATTCCATTAGCTTAGCACCCGATCGTTTAGTATGTTGCTATTGCTTTTCTTCATGACTTATACATGTTCCTATGACTATGAGATTATGCAACTCCCGTTTGCCGGAGGAACACTTTGGGTACTACCAAACGTCACAACGTAACTGGGTGATTATAAAGGAGTACTACAGGTGGCTCCAAAGGTAGATGTTGGGTTGGCGTATTTCGAGATTAGGATTTGTCACTCCGATTGTCGGAGAGGTATCTCTAGGCCCTCTCGGTAATGCACATCACTTAAGCCTTGCAAGCATTGCAACTAATGAGTTAGTTGCGGGATGATGTATTACGGAACGAGTAAAGAGACTTGCCGGTAACGAGATTGAACTAGGTATCAGATACCGACGATCGAATCTCGGGCAAGTAACATACCGATGACAAAGGGAACAACGTATGTTGTTATGCGGTCTGACCGATAAAGATCTTCGTAGAATATGTAGGAGCCAATATGGGCATCCAGGTCCCGCTATTGGTTATTGACTGGAGACGTGTCTCGGTCATGTCTACAATGTTCTCGAACCGTAGGGTCCGCACGCTTAACGTTACGATGACAGTTATTATGAGTTTATGCATTTTGATGTACCGAAGGTTGTTTGGAGTCCCGGATGTGATCACGGACATGACGAGGAGTCTCGAAATGGTCGAGACGTAAAGATTGATATATTGGAAGCCTATGTTTGGACATCGGAAGTGTTCCGGGTGAAATCGGGATTTTACCGGATTACCGGGAGGGTTACCGGAACCCCCCGGGAGCCAAATGGGCCTACATGGGCCATTGTGGAAAGGTGAAAGGGGCTGCCAAGGAGGGCTGCGCGCCTCCCCCCCTCCCCTAGTCCTATTAGGACTAGGAGTGGTGGCCGGCCACCTCTCTCTCTTTCCCTCTCTCTTTTTCCCAAGGATTCCTAGTTGGAATAGGATTGGGGGGGGGAGGGAGTCCTACTCCCGGTAGGAGTAGGACTCCTCCTGCGCCTCCCTCCTTTGGCCGGCCAGCCTCCCCCCTTCATCCCTTATATACGGGGGCAGGGGACACCCCAAGACACACAAGTTGATCCTTGAGATCGTTCCTTAGCCGTGTGCGGTGCCCCCTGCCACCAAATTCCACCTTGATCATACCGTTGCAGTGCTTAGGCGAAGCCCTGCGTCGGCAGTACATCAAGATCGTCACCACGCCGTCGTGCTGACGGAACTCTTCCTCGACGCTTTGCTGGATCGGAGCCCGAGGAACGTCATCGAGCTGAACGTGTGCTAAGAACTCGGAGGTGCCGGAGTAACGGTGCTTGGATCGGTCGGACCGGGAAGAAAACGTACGACTACTTCCTCTACGTTGTGTCAACGCTTCCATTGCGATCTACAAGGGTACGTAGATCAGACTCTCCCCCTCGTTGCTATGCATCACCATGATCTTGCGTGTGCGTAGGAATTTTTTTGAAATTACTACGTTCCCCAACATTGATATCATACACATCAACACTGAAGAACAATTGGCAGATATCTTCACCAAGCCCTTGGATGAGAAGAGATTTTGCAAGTTACGGTGTGACCTAAATATCTTGGAATCCTCAAATGTCCTGTGATCAGGCACACATCCTAACACTTATGCATATTGATGACTTAGATGTGCAACACACGAAGTAAAGTATATCTTCCATAAATGAAGACATACATTCTAAGTGTGAATACATTAATGTGGAATTTGACTTCGGAGTGCCACGATAATTGTGCGCCGTGTCTGGGTCTAATACTTCCTATACGGTGGGTAACGCCACCACCAAATGTTCTGTTTGAAGTGTTTCACTCATGGCGTTACATTTGCTATGTCTTCACATTTGGTTTGGCTTCAATCTCAACATGTCTTCATGATTATCTTCACTATGTTGACTATATATATACTAGTGTTCTGTCCTCTACAACATTCACTTATAGCTATGTCTTCTTGTTGAATCTTTTAAACTAAGTGAATGTGATCGGACCCTAACCTCTCTATTCTTTCTATCTCAAACTCTATCTCTCCAAATCATATGCATTCTATTGAAACTGTCGAATGTCTTCTCTGCGTCCTAGTCAGCAGAAGATACAGAGGCAAACATTAAGTCCATTTTCAATGCTCATTCCTTCACCTGAAACCAGGAGAAGTGGGAACGACCACCCGACAATCCAGGCGTGCGTGGGACGTGGAACAACCCCCGATATGCTGCATGATGGCCATGTGTCCCTCAGATGTGAATCGCCAGGGGCACCTGTGTAATAACGCAGTGCCGCCCCTGTACCTGTAAATACAGGCCTCACCATAGTCATTATCTCTTCTTCCACTCTCGCACGAACCCTAGCGCCACCGCTAGCCCTCGACGACGCCGGCGACGAAGCACTTCGCTGCCGCAACCTCTCCGACGCCGTATTCATGCCGACCGCGGACATCGTTCTCTCCGCCGTCGCCGTAGGTGTCCTTCGTCGCCAAGTTAGGGCACAGAAGATCGAACTGCTCGGTCTCCTCTTCCACTCCGTCTAGCAGTTCTTCGTGTGGTAAATAAAACTTCCTTTTTATGGCCCCTTTGATCCTATAGCTTTATCACTTTCTACCACAAGCAGTTTCTATTCACACAAGTTGGATCTCTTTCATACTGCATCTCATAACATGCCTAGTATATTCACTTATGCTTCACAAAGTAATTAGATTCCTCACTTGTACTGATCTGTAGATTTGTACAAATCTGGAATCAACTC
Organism: Triticum monococcum; assembly: GCA_034509565.1. Taxonomy (NCBI): domain Eukaryota; kingdom Viridiplantae; phylum Streptophyta; class Magnoliopsida; order Poales; family Poaceae; genus Triticum; species Triticum monococcum. The sequence continues at coordinate 476,707,744 of CM067846.1, forward strand.
CTTATCTATGAGTGAATGTCTTCGCACGATGAGGTCAATGTCTTCTAAACTGATTTATCTTCAAAATCTTCTGAGAATGCACATGACCTCTTCCCCTTCCCTCGCACCTTAATGCTGTCACAGGTACATGTCGGTGGGAGAATCCCTTGGTTCTCATAGTCAGCATTCATTTGCAGAATTCTTACAGTATCACATAAATTCTCCCGAAGCCAGTTCATGTCTGTCCAGCAAGCGAAAGCCTTTGAAGCCTTTGAACGTACTGAAGCCTTTCAGTTTAAAGTTCATGGCTTCTGAGAAATCAGCAAGGAAGGGTGGCAGAAAGCGTCGTGGAGAAACATCAAGAGATCTCCCGGATGACCTCTCAGAACTGTACAAGACAGATCCTGAAGAGGATTGCAATCAGCGCAAGACACGAATCCAATGGATTCGACGCTATTGGGCAGAACAGTGGTTCAAGTACAGATTTGTGACAAAGGAATATGCTGAAAAGAATGCCATCAAGTGACCATGGGGAGACATCTCTACAAAAATCTTCAACCCAGGACCAGAGACGAAGCCATTGAACAAGGATTCTATCCCTGCATGGTTTGTGGACCACAGCCTGCGGATGCTGACCCATCGTCACTGCTATGGTGTCGTGATGACATTCTGTTCAAGCGCAACTTCCAGTTTGCCCAGAACTCAGCAAAGCAGAACAAGAAGACTTTGGGACTAGACTTCAACCCTGGTCCTTCTGCTCCAAGGGCTGACGGCACACGAGATGCAGAACCCAATGTCGTCGGTCCATTCTACAACCTTGAAGGTCTCATCACCCATATCTTGGTTCAAGGGACAGCCGTGAATGAGCCTGCAGATGACGCTGAATCAGATGAAGCGCCTGCAGCGCCGAAGCCAAAGAAGCAGCCTAAAACTTCAAAGCCTGCCTCTGCTCCAAAAATCTCACGGGCGAAGCCACTGGCAACTGCACCTCCTGAAGACAGTGTGCAGTCTGAAGATTTGTCATGCATCTCCAAGCCCCAGAAGGTCAAGATGCCTTTGCCACACACCGGCCAAGAACTGACAGCTGCTGCTGTTCTGTGTAATGATGCCATTGATCTGTCAAGTGATGAAGATCTTGCAGACGACGCTCTTGAGCAACTGATCAAGAGCAAAGAAGAAGCAGAAATCTTCAATAATCTGCCTCTCTTTGACGTGGCAATCATCCACAACTTCATTGATGAATGGTTTGACACGCCCAACATCAGCTTCCAAGATCTGCAACTGCCCATTGGCCTCAGTGTTGCCTTCCATGGCGCCATTGCTTCAGAGTTAGCTATCGCCCAACGCATTGTTGAACTGAAGCAGAAGATTGACTTTGAAAAATCTCAGTTCAAGAAGCATATGGCCAAGCTCAGTGTGCAAGAGGTGAAGAACTTCAAGATTATGCTGCACGAGCTCAAGGAAGCCTTTCTCAAGAAACGTGCAGAAGCTCAGGGCTCTCGTGAGCGCATGAAGGTCCTGGCTGACAGGTGTGTGCAAGCCTACAATGAGGCTGAGAAGCGCAAGGCCCTTGGGCATCCTGGCATCGACCCCAGGATGGCTGCAAAGAAGAAGAAGAAGCCCGCTATGGCTGAACCCGATGCACCAAGGCAGGAAGCAGTTCCCATTGTCTTCCCAATAAGCATGACTGGCTCGAAGCCAAAAGCCAGGTCTACTGCTTCAGAACTGAAGAAGACGAGGACTGCTGAGGCTGAAGCAAGGAAGAGGAAACATCCTGAAGCCTCTGCTACTGCCCCCTCCAAGAAGAAGAGAAAGACCAAGAAGGAACGGGCTGCTCCCATAGAGCCCTTGATTGTTGAACCCATTTCCATGGTTCACCCTGACGCTGAACCACAAGATCGTCAACTGACTGTCCATGAGCCTGCTTTCACAGAGGCTCATGAAGCTGAAGACTTTCCAGCAGCTGATCCTATCACTGCTGAAGACATTGGTCACCATGACCATGTTGAAGAAGATGCAGTCCTTCCTCAGCTCGAGCACCAACATGTATCATCGCCTGTGCTAACGCACAGTGAACTCATCAGCATTGGTCGTCCTCTGACGCCAATTGCTCAGGATGCTTCATGGGCTGACCGCCTACAAGAGGAAGAAGACTTTGAGGCCCAGCCAACACCAACTCCACAAGTGTCGCCCGCGTTGCGCAGGCTTCGCAAAGGTCCAAGGCCTCTAGTCTCTGCGTCTGAAGCTAAAACTGCTGAAGACATTCCGGCTGCATTAGCAGATGAATAAGAAGCCCCACAAGCTGCTACTCCCCTGTCCCACCAAGAAGCGGTTCTCGAGGAGAACGTGACTGTGACCGACCCTCCGGCTCGTCAAGTGGAGGTTGAAAATCTTGAGGCTGCCACCACCAACACCAATGAAGCCACTGACGTTGTCATGGCTGAAGCTAATGTGGAGGCCTCACTAACAAAAGCACCAGAAGTCAGCAAAGCCACCGATCCCACTGCTTCTGATCCTGCGCCTGCTGCTGGTCCTCAATTCGACTATCATGTTGAGCACAGGCCTCAGGTACAGAAGCCAATCCCAAGATTGCCCAGGTTCCCAGGTCCTGCATCAGCACCTGGATCCTTCAATATCAATGGCTTCAAAACAGACAACACTTTCTTCAATAGCTCCAGGAACCCCTACTCAAGGGAAAGAATATCATTTGATCAGTTCTAGAGCTATCCGCAGCGAAGCTATTACTCCTGCATTCTTTACAATCAAGGCCGCATCTTCCCACACAAGCGTCTTGACATTGAAGTAATAGCTGGTCTGCCCTGTCTGGAAGAAGCTCTGGATTGCTTCAAAGAGGTTGGATTACTACCATTCATCACCGACCAAGAGCATTGGAATGAAGAGTTGCTGCTCCAATTCTATGCCACACTTCACATCCGTGGGTACAACAGAGATCCGAAGACTTGGGTCCTAGAGTGGATGACAGGAAATGTTCATCACGAAGCCAAAGCCTTTGACATCATTGAGCTCACTGGTCTGCCCACTCCTGGCGATCTCTACGAACATGGCTGTCAGCTTCACAGTGAAGCTGTTGAGAGCATCTTTCAGAAGCCTGAACCTAACATGAGTCAGATGCTCGGTATGATGAAGCCATTGCCCCAAGATGCTGCATATCCCATGGAGTTCTTTGTTGAAGACCTTGAGTATCTGCCAAGGACTATTTATCACATCATAAGGAGAACTCTCTGGACAATCAAAGGACATTATCCACATGCCAAGCTGGAAGGTGCAATGAAGACTTTGGTCTTCTATATTCTTCATGGCAAATGCTTCAATGCATAGGACTTCTTCATTCGCCAACTTGCTGCCTCAGGCTCTGATCTTTTTGGCTTGAAGTTCTACGCCCCATGGGTAATGCGGCTGATCAAACTTCACTCTGCTATCTCATATCAGCCATCTGCTCGCAATCATCGGATCTTTCTGCCTGATGTGGATATGTCTATTGAAGCCATCTATCCTGAGCCTGCCAAGGAACCTCTAAGTCTTCAGAATACAGAGCATCAAAGTTTCTCTCAGAACATTGAAGGAGTTGAAGCCGTCACTCGTGTGTATCCTTCGGCTGGCACTACACGTGCACCACATCCTGCCCTTACTGAAGCCACTGATAGCACCATTGCCCAGCGACCCAAGAAGCGCACTCGTGTTCTCAATGACCGAGAGCTTCTTGTGGCTCTTCATCAGAAACAGGATAGGCATCATGACTGGCTAAAGCGTCAAATGCAAAGCCTCTTGGTGGATGTCAACCGCATTCGCAATCTTGCCACCAAGAATGCTTTTGTTGACCATGAAACCTCTCGACGCACATGGAAGGGGCTGACACTGATGTGCTCTGAAGATGATCTTCAAGAGGATGGCTTCTCGGAACGCTTCAAGTTTGACTCCACACCTCCTCGAAGGGCAGTGCTGCGACGAACTCCATCTCTTGAAGACTCTGAGTTCTCTTCCTCTGCGGCAACTGTGAATGCCAGAGTGATCGAGGATGAAGACGATGCCACTTCACCGCCACCTTCTTCAGCACGCTTCAACACTGCTCCAAGTTCCTCTGCACCGCCGAACACCACCGACGACCCTGCTGCTTCACCTACTCCCCGTGGGAATGAGTAGATGCTCTATGTCTTCGAACCTTTTTGGTCCTTACTGACAAAAGGGGGGGAAGCATATGAGTTTGATAGTCTTCAAGCGGGTCCATATGGGTGGGTGCTTTACATTTTGCTTCGTGTTTACAACTCTCGTTTTGATACATTTGGTTCTTTGAGCTGTAACACTTAAACTCGATGGTTGTCTGCTACTTATTTGCCACCTTGTGATGCGATGATAAATTCCGCATGTGCGACGATAAATTCCACACTTAGATCATTTTGCAGACGTCCATTTTCCATTATGCATGTCATTATCTTCACATACCTTCACATGCATAGTGGATTGTCATCATAAGTTGAAGAGGATCTCCACAAGCACAACCTGCCATGTGCATTTGCATTCCAAAAGCAAATTACTTATATGCACATCTTCAGGGGGAGCCCTTGCAACTTATGAAGACAATTCCTTATCCTTTACAATTTCACATATTATATTCCCCGTTGAAAACTTCAACTAGTTTGTCATCAATCACCAAAAAGGGGGAGATTGTAAGTGCATCTAGTGCCACCCCTAGTTGGTTTTGGAGTATTGACGACAAATCTAGTTGAGGGACTAATGTGTTTATGAGAATTGTAGGATAACACAGGTAGAAGTCCCTCATTGATTCGGTTTTCCTACCAGAGATGACCCCTAAAAATGTATGAAGACATTGATGTCAAAAGGTGGTATATGAGGATATTCACATTGAAGACTATGACAAGAGAAGACATCGCATGAAGCCTATGGAGCTCGAAGACTTAGATCTTTCGTAGTTCTTTTTCTTCTTCGTTGAGTCATAGGAACCACCGTACTGTTAAGTGGGGTCCAAGAGAACCAGTCAGAATGACTGAAGTGATGCTTAAACAAAACCTATGTCTTTGAGTGAAGACTATGAGAGCGAATCTTGTCCAGAGTCGGACGAGTCAGCTTTGCTTGTAGCCCAAGTAAAATTGCCATGTGAGTTTGAAATCTGACCGTTGGAACACGTGTCAGTTCCTTAGTGACCCAGGGTCATTTCGGACAAAGTAGGTCGGGTTGCCTAGTGGCTATAAATAGCCCACCCCCTACAACCATAAACGGTTGGCTGCTCAGATTCAGAGTACGGCTTTTGTCGTTTGAGAGCAACCCACCTCGAAGCCTTTGAGAGAGAATTCCTTGCAAGGATAAAGCCCTAACCACCCAGAGCCAAAGAGAATTAGGCATCACTTAAGTCTTCTTGTCTGTGTGATCTAAAGACTTATTACACTTGAGGACTGTGAATCCTCCAGCCGGTTAGGCGTCGCGTTCTGAGCATCCAAGAGACATTGTGGATCGCCGGTGAGTGAAGGTTTGGGAGTCTACCTTGAAGACTTACTATAGTGATTGGGCGAGGTCTGTGTGACCTTAGCTCAAGGGGAATACGGTTAGGACTGGGTGTCCTAAGCTGCGTGTTCAGGACTGGGTGTCTGGGACTGTGTGTCCTCAGGTTTAAATACCTAGCCGCCCTAACCAGACGTACAATTGTCACAGCAACTGGAACTGGTCCAACAAATCATTGTCTTCAACGAGTCACTGGTTTCATCCTTCCCTTCCCTTTACTTACTGTTACTCCTTGTGAAGTCATTGTATGTTTGCACTATCTTTTGTCTTCACTGAGTGACTGCGTGTTCTGTTTGGATTCATAATATCTTCCTACCTGATCCTTACTACATCGCTGCTATTAGTCATTATGCTCCCACTCCATTGAATACTTGACTATGGTTTGCCTTGTGTAGTCTACCTTCCGCTGCATGGTAATAGGTTTATTTCTATCGTTTGTCTTCGAAACTTCCATGTTTTGAAGACTTCAATAAAAATCGCCTATTCACCCCCCTCTAGTCGATATAACGCACTTTCAGGCCCCACCAGGTTGGCAAAACCCACCTGGGCGCGCCAGGGAGCCTAGGTGTGCCCTGATGGGTTGCGCTCAGCCAGGCCCAGCTCCGGTGCCCATCTTATGGTATATAAGTAATTTTTACCTATAAAAAAATAAGGAGAGTACTTTCGGGACGGAGCGCCGCCGTCTCGAGGCAGAACTTGGGTAGAAGCACTTTTGCCCTCCGGCGATGCAATTCCGCCGGGGGGAACTTCCCTCCCGGAGGGGGAAATCATCATCATCATCATCACCGACAACTCTCCCATCTCGGGGAGGACAATCTCCATCAACATATTCAACAACACCATATCCTCTCAAATCCTAGTTCATCTCTTGTGCTCAATCTTGTTACCGGAACTGTAGATTGGTGCTTGTCGGTGACTAGTAGTGTTGATTACATCTTGTAGTTGATTACTATATGGTTTATTTGGTGGAAGATTATATGTTTAGATCCAATATGCTATTTAATACCCCTCTGATCTTGAGCATGATTATCATTTGTGAGTAGTTACTTTTGTTCTTGAGGTCACAGGAGAAATCATGTTGCAAGTAATCATGTGAACTTGATATGTGTTCGATATTTTGATAGTATGTATGTTGTGATTCCCTTAGTGGTGTCATGTGAACATCGACTACATGACACTTCACCATATTTGGGCCTAAGGGAATGCATTGTGGTTTAGCAATTAGATGATGGGTTGCGAGAGTGACAGAAACTTAAACCTCAGTTTTGGCGCTATTCCGTAAGGGACCGATTGGATCCAAAAGTTTAATGCCATGGTTAGAATTTATTCTTAATACTTTTCTCCTAGTTGCGGATGCTTGCAGGAGGGTTAATCATAAGTAGGAGGTTTGTTCAAGTAAGAACAACACCTAAGCACCGGTCCACCCACATATCAAATTATCAAACTGAAGGAAATATGCCCTAGAGGCAATAATAAAAGTTATTATTTATTTCCTTATATCATGATAAATGTTTATTATTCATGCTAGAATTGTATTAACCGGAAACATAATACATGTGTGAATACATAGACAAACAGAGTGTCACTAGTATGCCTCTACTTGACTAGCTCGTTGATCAAAGATGGTTATGTTTCCTAGCCATAGACATGAGTTGGCATTTGATTAACGGGATCACATCATTAGGAGAATGATGTGATTGACTTGACCCATTTCGTTAGCTTAGCACTTGATCGTTCAGTTTGTTGCTATTGCTTTCTTCATAACTTATGTTCCTATGACTATGAGATTATGCAATTCCCGTTTACCGGAGGAACACTTTGTGTGCTACCAAACGTCACAACGTAACTGGGTGATTATAAAGGTGCTCTACAGGTGTCTCCAAAGGTACTTGTTGGGTTGGCATATTTCGAGATTAGGATTTGTCACTCCGATTGTCGGAGAGGTATCTCTGGGCCCTCTCGATAATACACATCACTCAAGCCTTGGAAGCATTGCAACTAATAAGTTAGTTGCGGGATGATGTATTACGGAACGAGTAAAGAGACTTTCCGGTAACGAGATTGAACTAGGTATTGATATACAGACGATCGAATCTCGGGCAAGTAACATACCGACGACAAAGGGAACAACATATGTTGTTATGCGGTCTGACCGATAAAGATCTTCATAGAATATGTAGGAGCCAATATGAGCATCCAGGTTCCGCTATTGGTTATTGACCGGAGACGTGTCTCGGTCATGTCTACATAGTTCTCGAACCCGTAGGGTCCGCACACTTAAAGTTCGGTGACGATCGTAATTAGGGTTTTTGTGTTTTGATGTACCGAAGGTTGTTCGGAGTCCCGGATGTGATCACGGACATGACGAGGAGTCTCGAAATGGTCGATACATAATGATTGATATATTGGAAGCCTATATTTGGATATCGGAAACGTTCGAGGTGAAATCGGGATTTTACCGGAGTACTGGGGGGTTACCGGAACCCCCCTGGGGGTTAATGGGCCTACATGGGCCCTAAGGGAGAAGAGGAGGGCCGGCCAGGGCAGGCCGCGCCCCCTCCCCCTAGTCCAAATAGGACAAGGAAGGGGGGCACCCCCCTTTCCTCTTTCCCCTTCCCCTTTCCTTCTCCAACAAGGCAAGAGGGGGGAGTCCTACTCCCACCGGGAGTAGGACTCCTGCAGGCGCACCCTAGGGACGGCCGCACCTCCCCCTATCCCTCCTTTATATACGGGGCAAGGGGGCACCCCAGGACACACAAGTTGATCTTCGTGATTGTTCCTTAGCCGTGTGCGGTGCCCCCTTCCACCATATTCCAGCTCGGTCATATCGTACCGGTGCTTAGATGAAGCCCTGCGTCAGTAGAATATCATCACCGTCATCACACCGTCGTGTTGACAAAACTCTCCCTCAACACTCGGCTGGATCTGAGCTCGAGGGACGTCACCGAGTTGAACGTGTGCAGAACTCAGAGGTGCCGTACGTTCGGTACTTGGATCGGTCAGATCGGGAAGACGTACGACTACTTCCTCTATGTTGTGTCAACGCTTCCGTTCCCGGTCTACGAGGGTACGTAGACAACACTCTCCCCTCTCGTTGCTATGCATCACCATGATCTTGCGTGTGCGTAGGAATTTTTTTGAAATTACTACGTTCCCCAACAGTGGCATCTGAGCCAGGTTCTATGCGTTGATGTTATGCATGAGTAGAACACAAGTGAGTTGTGGGCGATATAAGTCATACTGCTTACCAGCATGTCATACTTTGGTTTGGCGGTATTGTTGGATGAAGCGGCCCGGATCGACATTACGCGTACGCTTATGCGAGTCTGGTTCTACCGACGTGCTTTGCACACAGGTGGCTAGCGGGTGTTAGTTTCTCCAACTTCAGTTGAACCGAGTGTGGCTACGCCCGGTCCTTGCGAAGGTTAAAACAACACCAACTTGACAAACTATCATTGTGGTTTTGATGCGTAGGTAAGAACGGTTCTTGCTAAGCCCGTAGCAGCCACGTAAAACTTGCAACAACAAAGTAGAGGACATCTAACTTGTTTTTGCAGGGCATGTTGTGATGTGATATGGTCAAGACATGATGCTAAATTTTATTGTATGAGATGATCATGTTTTGTAACCGAGTTATCGGCAACTGGCATGAGCCATATGGTTGTCGCTTTATTGTATGCAATGCAATAGCACTGTAATGCTTTACTTTATCACTAAGCGGTAGCAATAGTCGTGGAAGCATAAGATTGGCGAGACGACAACGATGCTACGATGGAGATCAAGGTGTCGCGCCAGTGATGATGGTGATCATAACGGTACTTCGGAGATGGAGATCACAAGTACAAGATGATGATGGCCATATCATATCACTTATATTGATTGCATGTGATCTTTATCTTTTATGCATCTTATCTTGCTTTGATTGATGGTAGCATTATAAGATGACCCCTCACTAAATTATCAAAGTATAAGTGTTCTCCCTGAGTATGCACCGTTGCGAAAGTTCTTCGTGCTGAGACACCACGTGATGATCGGGTGTGATAGGCTCTACGTTCAAATACAACGGGTGCAAAATAGTTGCACACGCGGAATACTCAGGTTAAACTTGACGAGCCTAGCATATAATAGATATGGCCTCGGAACACGGAGACCGAAAGGTCGAGCGTGAATCATATAGTAGATATGATCAACATAGTGATGTTCACCATTGATACTACTCCATCTCACATGATGATCGGACATGGTTTAGTTGATTTGGATCACGTGATCACTTAGAGGATTAGAGGGATATCTTTCTAAGTGGGAGTTCTTAAGTAATATGATTAACTGAACTTAAATTTATCATGAACTTAGTACCTGATAGTATCTTGCTTGTTTATGTTTGATTGTAGATAGATGGCCCGTGTTGTTGTTCCGTTGAATTTTAATGTGTTCCTTGAGAAAGCAAAGTTGGAAGTTGATGGTAGCAATTACACGGACTGGATCCGTAACTTGAGGATTATCCTCATTGCTGCACAAAAGAATTACGTCCTGGAAGCACCGCTAAGTGCCAAGCCTGCTGCAGGAGCAACACCAGATGTTATGAACGTCTGGCAGAGCAAAGCTGATGACTACTCGATAGTTCAACGTGCCATGCTTTACGGCTTAGAACCGGGTCTTCAACGACGTTTTGAACATCATGGAGCATATGAGATGTTTCAGGAGTTGAAGTTAATATTTCAAGCATCCTGTTGATAGTGTCATTGACAGAGTTCTTCAATCACTACCACCAAGCTACAAAAGCTTCGTGATGAACTATAATATGCAAGGGATGAATAAGACTATTTCCGAGCTCTTCGCGTTGCTAAAAGCCGTGGAGGTAGAAATCAAGAAGGAGCATCAAGTGTTGATGGTCAATAAGACCACCAGTTTCAAGAAAAAGGGCAAAGGGAAGAAGAAGGGGAACTTCAAAAAGAACAGCAAACAAGTTGCTGCTCAGGAGAAGAAACCCAAGTCTGGACCTAAGCCTGAGACTAAGTGCTTCTACTGCAAGCAGACTGGTCACTGGAAATGGAACTGCCAAAAGTATTTGGCAGATAAGAAGGATGGCAAAGTGAACAAAGGTATATGTGATATACATGTTATTGATGTGTACCTTACTAATGCTTGCAGTAGCACCTAGGTATTTGATACTGGTTCTGTTGCTAACATTTGCAACTCGAAACAGGGGCTACGGATTAAGAGAAGATTGGCTAAGGACGAGGTGACGATGCGCGTGGGAAATGGTTCCAAAGTCGATGTGATCGCGGTCGGCACGCTACCTCTACATCTACCTTCAGGATTAGTATTAGACCTAAATAATTGTTATTTGGTGCCAGCGTTGAGCATTTACATTATATCTGGATCTTGTTTGATGCGAGACGATTATTCATTTAAATCCGAGAATAATGGTTGTTCTATTTATATGAGTAATATCTTTTATGGTCATGCACCCTTGAAGAGTGGTCTATTTTTTATGAATCTCGATAGTAGTGATACACATATTCATAATGTTGAAACCAAAAGATGCAGAGTTGATAATGATAATGCAACTTATTTGTGGCACTGCTGTTTAGGTCATATCAGTGTAAAGCGCATGAAGAAACTCCATACTGATGGACTTTTGGAACCACTTGATTATGAATCACTTGGTACTTGCGAACCGTGCCTCATGGGCAAGATGACTAAAACGCCGTTCTCCGTTAGTATGGAGAGAGCAACAGATTTGTTGGAAATCATACATACAGACGTATGTGGTCCAATGAATGTTGAGGCTCGTGGCGGATATCGTTATTTTCTCACCTTCACAGATGATTTAAGCAGATATGGGTATATCTACTTAATGAAGCATAAGTCTGAAACATTTGAAAAGTTCAAAGAATTTCAGAGTGAAGTTGAAATTCATCGTAACAAGAAAATATAGTTTCTATGATCTGATCATGGAGGAGAATATTTGAGTTACGAGTTTGGTCTACATTTGAAACAAAGCGGAATAGTTTCGCAACTCGCGCCACCCGGAACACCACAGCGTAATGGTGTGTCCGAACGTCGTAATGGTACTTTACTAGATATGGTGCGATCTATGATGTCTCTTACAACTTTACCGCTATCGTTTTGGGCTTATGCTTTAGGGATGGCCGCATTCACGTTAAATAGGGCACCATCAAAATCCGTTGAGACGACGCCTTATGAACTCTGGTTTGGCAAGAAACCAAAGTTGTCATTTCTGAAAGTTTGGGGCTGCGATGCTTATGTGAAAAAGCTTCAACCTGATAAGCTCGAACCCAAATCGGAGAAATGTGTCTTCATAGGATACCCAAAGGAGACTGTTGGGTACACCTTCTATCACAGATCCGAAGGCAAGACTTTTGTTGCTAAATTCGGAGTTTTTCTAGAGAAGGAGTTTCTCTCGAAAGAAGTGAGTGGGAGGAAAGTAGAACTAGATGAGGTAACTGTACCTGCTCCCTTATTGGAAAGTAGTACATCACAGAAACCGGTTTCTGTGATACCTATACCAATTAGTGAGGAAGCTAAAGATAATGATCATGAAACTTCAGATCAAGTTACTACCGAACCTCGTAGATCAACCAGAGTAAGATCCGCACCAGAGTGGTACGGTAATCCTGTTCTGGAAGTCATGCTACTAGATCATGATGAACCTACGAACTATGAAGAAGCGATGGTGAGCCCAGATTCCGCAAAATGGCTAGAAGCCATGAAATCTGAGATGGGATCCATGTATGAGAACAAAGTGTGGACTTTGGTTGACTTGCCCGTTGATCGGCAAGCAATTGAGAATAAATGGATCTTCAAGAAGAAGACTGACGCTTATGGTAATGTTACTGTCTACAAAGCTGGACTTGTTGCGAAGGGTTTTTGACAAGTTCAAGGGATTGACTACGATGAGACCTCTCCCCCGTAGCGATGCTTAAGTCTGTCCGAATCATGTTAGCGATTGCCGCATTTTATGATTATGAAATTTGGCAGATGGATGTCAAAACTGCATTCCTGAATGGATTTCTGGAAGAGATGTATATGATGCAACCAGAAGGTTTTGTCGATCCAAAGGGAGCTAACAAAGTGTGCAAGCTCCAGCGATCCATTTATGGACTGGTGCAAGCCTCTCGGAGTTCGAATAAACGCTTTGATGGTGTGATCAAAGCATTTGGTTTTGTACAGACTTTTGGAGAAGCCTGTATTTACAAGAAAGTGAGTGGGAGCTCTATAGCATTTCTGATATTATATGTGGATGACATATTATTGATTGGAAATGATATAGAATTTCTGGATAGCATAAAGGGATACTTGAATAAGAGTTTTTCAATGAAAGACCTCGGTGAAGCTACTTACATATTGGCATTAAGATCTATAGAGATAGATCAAGACGCTTAATTGGACTTTCACAAAGCACATACCTTGACAAAATTTTGAAGAAGTTCAAAATGGATCAAGCAAAGAAAGGGTTCTTGCCTGTGTTACAAGGTGTGAAGTTGAGTAAGACTCAATGTCCGACCACCGCAGAAGATAGAGAGAAAATGAAAGATGTTCCCTATGCTTCAGCCATAGGCTCTATCATGTATGCAATGCTGTGTACCAGACCTGATGTGTGCCTTGCTATAAGTCTAGCAGAGAGGTACCAAAGTAATCCAGGAGTGGATCACTGGACAACAGTCAAGAACATCCTGAAGTACCTGAAAAGGACTAAGGATATGTTTCTCGTATATGGAGGTGACAAAGAGCTCATCATAAATGATTATATTGATGCAAGCTTTGACACTGATCCGGACGATTCTAAATCGCAAAGCGGATACGTGTTTACATTGAACGGTGGAGCTGTCAGTTGGTGCAGTTCTAAACAAAGCGCCGGGGCGGGATCTACATGTGAAGCAGAGTACGTAGCTGTTTCGGAAGCAGCAAATGAAGGAGTCTGGATGAAGGAGTTCATATCCAATCTATGTGTCATACCTAGTGCATCGGGTCCAATGAAAATCTTTTGTGACAATACTGGTGCAATTGCCTTGGCAAAGGAATCCAGATTTCACAAGAGAACCAAGCACATCAGGAGACGCTTCAATTCCATTCAGGATTTAGTCGAAGTGGGAGACACAGAAATTTGCAAGATACATATGGATCTGAATGTTGCAGACCCGCTGACTAAGCCTCTTCCACGAGCAAAACATGATCAGCACCAAGGCTCCATGCGTTTTAGAATCATTACTATGTAATCTAGATTATTGACTCTAGTGCAAGTGGGAGACTGACGGAAATATGCCCTAGAGGCAATAATAAAAGTTATTATTTATTTCCTTATATCATGATAAATGTTTATTATTCATGCTAGAATTGTATTAACCGAAAACATAATACATGTGTGAATACATAGACAAACAGAGTGTCACTAGTATGCCTCTACTTGACTAGCTCATTGATCAAAGATGGTTATGTTTCCTAGCCATAGACATGAGTTGTCATTTGATTAACAGGATCACATCATTAGGAGAATGATGTGATTGACTTGACCCATTCCGTTAGCTTAGCACTTTATCGTTTAGTTTGTTGCTATTGCTTTCTTCATATCTTATACATGTTCCTATGACTATGAGATTATGCAACTCCCGTTTATCGGAGGAACACTTTGTGTGCTACCAAACGTCACAACTTAACCGGGTGATTATAAAGGTGCTCTACAGGTGTCTCCAAAGGTACTTGTTGGGTTGGCGTATTTCGAGATTAGGATTTGTCACTCCGATTGTCGGAGAGGTATCTCTGGGCCCTCTCGGTAATACACATCACTCAAGCCTTGCAAGCATTGCAACTAATAAGTTAGTTGTGGGATGATGTATTACAGAACGAGTAAAGAGACTTGCCGGTAACGAGATTGAACTAGGTATTGATATACCGACGATCGAATCTCAGGCAAGTAACATACCGATCACAAAGGGAACAACGTATGTTGTTATGCGGTCTGACCGATAAAGATCTTCGTAGAATATGTAGGAGCCAATATGAGCATCCAGGTTCCGCTATTGGTTATTGACCGGAGACGTGTCTCGGTCATGTCTACATAGTTCTCGAACCCGTAGGGTCCGCACGCTTAAAGTTCGATGACGATCATAATTAGGGTTTTGTGTTTTGATGTACCGAAGGTTGTTCGGAGTCCCGGATGTGATCACGGACATGACGAGGAGTCTCGAAATGGTCAAGACATAAAGATTGATGTATTGGAAGCCTATATTTGGATATCGGAAACGTTCCGGGTGAAATCGGGATTTTACCGGAGTACCGGGGGGTTACCGGAACTCACCCGGGGGTTAATGGGCCTACATGGGCCCTAAGGGAGAAGAGGAGGGCCGGCCAGGGCAGGCCACGCGCCCCCTCCCCCCTAGTCCGAATAGGACAAGGAAGGGGGGCAGCACCCCCCTTTCCTCTTTCCCCCTTCCCCTTTCCTTCTCCAACAAGGCAAGAGGGGGGAGTCCTACTCCCGGTGGGAGTTGGACTCCTCCAGGCGCACCCCTAGGGCCGGCCGCACCTCCCCCTCTCCCTCCTTTATATACGGGGGCAAGGGGGCACCCCAGGACACACAAGTTGATCTTCGTGATCGTTCCTTAGCCGTGTGCGGTGCCCCCTTCCACCATATTCCACCTCGGTCATATCGTAGCAGTGCTTAGGCGAAGCCCTGCGTCGGTAGAACATCATCACCGTCATCACACCAGCGTATTGACGAAACTCTCCCTCAACACTCGGCTGGATCGGAGCTCGAGGGACGTCACCGAGTTGAACCTGTGCAGAACTCGGAGGTGCCGTACGTTCGGTACTTGGATCGGTTGGATCGGAAAGACGTACGACTACTTCCTCTACGTTGTGTCAACGCTTCCGTTGCCGGTCTACGAGGGTACGTAGACAGCACTCTGCCCTCTCGTTGCTATGCATCACTATGATCTTGCGTGTGCATATGATTTTTTTTGAAATTACTACGTTCCCCAACACAAAGTACAGAACACGAATTAAGCCAACCTGATGAAAGTGACTAGATGAAATTCCGGTGTACCCTCAAGAACGCTTTGCTTACTAAAGAGACCATTTTGGCCTATCATTTGCCTCAAAAGGATTGGTCTACCTTGCTGTACTTTTGTTACTACTATCGTTACTTGCTCGTTACAAAATATCTTGCTATCAAACTAGTCTGCTACTTACAATTTCAGCACTTGCAGACATTACCTTGCTGAAAACCACTTGTCATTTCCTTCTGCTCTTCGTTAGGTTCGACACTCTTACTTATCGAAAAGAGCTACAATTGATCCCCTATACTTGTGCGTCATCAAGGCTATTTTATGGTGCCGTTGCCGGGGAGTGAAGCGCCTTTGGTAAGTGGAATTTGGTAAGGAAACATTTATATAGTGTGCTGAAATTTATTGTCACTTGTTACTATGGAAAACAATCCTTTGAGGGGTTTGTTCGGGGTATCTTCACCTTGACCGGAACCACAATTAGCTACCCCTCAACCTACTGCACCTGCTGAAAATATTGAATATGAAATTCCTTCGGGTATGATAGAACAACTGCTAGCTAATCCTTATGCAGGAAATGGAACCAAACATCCTGATATGCACTTGATATATGTAGAACAAATTAGTGGATTGTTCAAGCTTGCAGGTTTACCTGGAGATGAAGTTATAAAAAGGTTTTCTCTTTATATTTGAAGGGAAAATTATTGGCATGGTATAGGCTATGCGATGATATTGGATCTTGGAATTGGAATCGTTCGAAATTGGAGTTCCATCAAAATATTTATCCAATGCACCCAGATCATAGTGATCGGAATTATATATATAATTTTTGGCCTCGCGAAGGAGAAAGTATCACTTTAGCTTGGGGGAGGCTTAATTCAATGTTACATTCATGCCCCAATCATGAGCTCTCAAGAGAAATTATTATCCAGAACTTTTATGCTCGGCTTTCTCGTAATGATCAAACCATGCTCGATACCTCTTGTGCTGGTTCTTTTATGAAGAAGACTATTGAATTCCGGTGGGATCTTTTGGAAAGAATTAAATGCAACTCTGAAAATTGGGAACTCGACGAAGGTAAAGAGTCAGGTATTAAAATTAAGTATGATTGTGTTAAATCTTTTTTGGATACCGATTCTTTTCAAAAGTTTAGCACTAAATATGGACTTGATTCTGAGTGAATTATTTGCTACTCATGTTGATCACCATAAAGAGAAGTGGTTTAAATATGACCCACCTATTAAAGAAGAAATTAAAGAATTAGTGCCAGTTAAAGAAGAAACTATACTTTATAATGTTGATCCAGTTGTTCCTTCTGCTTATATTGAGAAACCACATTTCTCTGTTAGGATAAAGGAACACGCTAGAGTTTCAAGTGTGGTAAACAAAAGCTATATTAGAACACCTAAACCTGATGAACAAATTAAAGTAGAACCTAGTATTTCTATGGTTAAAGATCTCTTGGAAGAAGATGTAGATGGGCATGTTATTTACTTCTGTGAAGAAGCTGCTAGAACTGCCAAACCTAATAAAAAGGATAAACATAGACCTGTCGTTGGCACGCCCGTCGTCTCAATTAAAATAAGAGATAATTGTTATCATGGTTTATGTGACATAGGTGCTAGTGTGAATGCTATTCCTCACACTTTATATCAATATATTATGAATGACATAGCACCCGCAGAGATAGAAGACATAGATGTTACTATTAAACTTGCTAATAGAGACATTATCTCACCAATTGGGATTGTTAGAGATGTTGAAGTTTTGTGTGGGAAAATAAAATACCTTACTGATTTTCTTGTTCTTGGTTCCCCACAAAACGACTTTTGTCCCATTATCTTTGGTAGACCTTTCTTGAACACCATTAATGCTAGAATAGATTGTAAGAAACAAACTATCTGTGTTAGTTTTGGTGATGAGTCTCATGAGTTTAATTTTTCCAAGTTTAGTAGAAAGCTTCATGAAAAAGAATTGCCTAGTAAAGATGAATTAATTTGTCTTACTTCTGTTGTTGTGCCTCCTACTGATCCACTAGAACAATATTTGCTAGACCATGAAAATAATTTACATATGCATGAAAGAAATGAAATAGATAAGATTTTCTTTTAACAACATCCTCTGCTTAAACACAATTTGCCTATTGAAACTCTAGGAGGTCCTCTTCCACCTAAAGGTGGCCTTGTGTTTGAATTAAAACAATTGCCAGACACTTTGAAATGTGCGTATCTTGATGAAAAGAAGATATATCTTGTTATTATTAGTGCTAACCTTTCAGAACATGAAGAAGAAAGATTATTGAAAGTTCTAAGGAAGCACCGAGCTGCTATTGGATATACTCTTGATGATTTAAAGGGCATTAGTCACACTCTATGTTAGCACAAAATTAATATGGAACCTAATGCTAAACCCATTGTTGATCACCAACGTCGGTTAAATCCAAAAATTAAGGAAGTGGTAAGAACGGAAATATTAAAACTTCTGGAAGTAGGTATAATCTATCCTATAGCTGATAGTAGATGGGTAAGTCTTGTTCATTGTGTCCCTAAGAAAGGAGGTATAACTGTTGTTCCTAATGATAAGAGTGAACTTATTCCACAAAGAATTGTTACAGGCTATAGAATGATAATTGATTTTAGAAAATTAAACAAAGCAACTAGAAAAGATCATTACCATATGCCTTTTATTGATCAAATGCTTGAAGATTGTCTAAGCACACACATTTTTGCTTCCTTGATGGAAACTCTGGTTTTTCACAAATACCTGTTTCTCAACGTGATCAAGAAAAGACCACTTTTACTTGTCCCTTTGGAACCTATGCTTATAGACGTATGCCTTTTGGTTTATGTAATGCACCTGCTACTTTTCAAAGATGTATGACTGCTATATTCTCTGACTTTTGTGAAAAGATTTTTGAGGTTTTCATGGATGACTTCTCTGTTTATGGGAAGTCTTTTGATGATTTTTTAAGCAATCTTGATCGAGTTTTGTAGAGATGTGAACAAACAAATCTTATCTTGAATTGGGAGAAGTGCCACTTTATGGTTAATGAAGGCATTGTCTTGGGTCATACAATTTCTGAAAGAGGTATTGAAGTGGATAAAGCAAAGCTTGATGCAATTGAGAAAATGCCATGTCCTAAAGATATAAAAGGTATCCATAGTTTCTTAGGTCATGCTGGTTTGTGTAGGAGATTTATCAAAGACTTTTCTAAAATTTCTAGGCCTCTTACGAATCTTTTGCAAAAGGATATTCCTTTTGTTTTTGATGATGATTGTTTAGAAGCCTTTGAAACACTCAAGAAAGCCTTAATTTATGCACCTATTGTTCAACCACCTGATTGGAACTTGCCTTTTGAAATCATGTGTGATGCTAGTGATTATGCTGTTGGTGCTGGTCTAGGACAAATAGTTGATAAGAAACTGAATGTTATTCATTACGTTAGTAAAACTCTAGACAGTTCTCAATGAAACTATGCTACTACTGAAAAAGAATTCTTAGCAGTGGTGTTTGCTTGTGATAAATTTAGACCTTATATTGTTGATTCCAAAGTAATAGTTCACATCGATCATGCTGCTATTAAATATCTTATGGAAAAGAAAGATGCTAAACCTGGACTTATTCGGTGGGTTATCTTGTTAGAAGAATTTGATTTACATATGATTGATAGAAAAGGAGCTGAGAACCCCATATCTAATAATTTATCTAGGCTTGAAAATGTGCCTGATGACCCACTACCTATTGATGATAGTTTTCCTGATGAGCAGTTAGCTGCAATAAATGTTGCTCATAGTACTCCTTGGTATGCTGACTATGCTAATTACATTGTTGCTAAATATTTACCACCTAGCTTTACATATCAACAAAAGAAAAAAATTCGTCTATGATTTAAGACATTACTTTTGGGATGACCCACATCTTTATAAGTAAGGAGTGGATGGTATTATTAGACGTTGTGTACCTGAGCATGAACAGGGACAAATCCTACGGAAATGTCACTCTGAAGCTTATGGAGGGCATCATGCTGGAGATAGAAATGCTCACAAGGTATTGCAATCTGGATTTTATTGGCCTACGCTCTTCAAGGATGCCCGTAAGTTCATCTTATCTTGTGATGAATGTCAAAGAATAGGTAATATCGGTAAGCGTCAAGAAATGCCTATGAATTATTCACCTGCTGTTGAACCATTTGATGTTTGGGGATTTGATTACATGGGACCTTTTCCTTCCTCTAATGGGTACATGTTGGGGAGCATAGTAATTCAAAAAATTTCCTACATTCACGCAAGATCTATCTAGGAGATGCATAGCAACGAGACGGGAGAGTGTGTCCACGTACCCTCGTAGACCTAAAGCGGAAGCGTTTTGTAACGCGGTTGATGTAGTCGAATGTCTTCACGATCCAACCGATACAAGTACCGAACATACGACACCTCCGTGTTCAACACACGTTCAACACGATGATGTACCTCGAGCTCTTGATCTAGTAGAGGGTCGAGGGAGAGTTTTGTCAGAACGACGGTGTGGTGACGGTGTTGATGATGTGATCTGCGTAGGGCTTCGCCTAAGCACTACGACAATATGACCGAGGTGGTAAACTGTGGAGGGGGGCACCGCAGATGGCTAAGACAGTTGATGTTATCCCTTTGGGGTGCCCTCTGCCCACGTATATAAAGGAGGGGGGAGGAGGAGGCCAGCCAAGGGGGAGGCGCGCCAAAGGGGGGGTCGTACTAGAACTCTAAACCTAGTAGGATTCGCCCCCTTTCCTTCCAACGGAGAGGGGTAAAGGGGAAAGGAGAGAGAGGGAGAAGGAAAGAGGGGGGCCACGCCCCTCCCCTTGTCCAATTCAGATTGGGTCAAGGGTGGTGCGCCCCACCTCCTGTGTCCTGCCTCCTCTCCTCCACTATGGCCCATTAGGCCCAATAACTTTCCCGGGGGGTTCCGGTAACCTCCCGATATCTCGAAAAATCCCCGATCTTCTTTGGAACCATTCTGGTGTCCATATATAACCTTCCAATATATTAATATTTACCTCTCGACCATTTCGACACTCCTCATCATGTCTGTAATCTCATCCAGGACTTCGAACAAACTTAGGTCATCAAAAACACATAACTCATAATACAAATCGTCATCAAACGTTAAGCATGCGGACCCTACGGGTTTGAGAACTATGTAGACATGACCGAGACACATCTCTGGTCAATAACCAACAGTGGAACCTGGATGCTCATATTGGCTCCTACATATTCTACGAAGATCTTTATTGGTCAAACTGCATAACAACATACGTTATTCCCTTTGTCATCGGTATTTTACTTGCCCGAGATTCGATCGTCGGTATCATCATACCTAGTTCAATCTCGTTACCGGCAAGTCTCTTTACTCATTCCGTAATGCATTATCCCGCAACTAACTCATCAGTCACATTGCTTGCAAGGCTTATAGTGATGTGCATTATTGAGAGGGCCCAGAGATACCTCTCCGATACACGGAGTGACATATCCTAATCTCGATCTATGCCAACTCAACAAACACCTTCGGAGACACCTGTAGAGCATCTTTATAATCATCCAGTTACGTTGTGATGTTTGATAGCACACAAGGTGTTCCTCTGGTATTCGGGAGTTGCATAATCTCATAGTCAGAGGAATATGTATAAGTCCTGAAGAAAGCAATAGCAATAAAACTAGACGATGATAATGCTAAGCTAACAGATGGGTCTTGTCCATTACATCATTCTCTAATGATGTGATCCCGTTCATAAAATGACAACACATGTCTATGGTCAGGAAACTTAACCATCTTTGATTAACGAGCTAGTCAAGTAGAGGCATACTAGGGACACTCTGTTTGTCTATGTATTCACACATGACTAAGTTTACGGTTAATACAATTCTAGCATGAATAATAAACATTTATCATGATATAAGGAAATATAAATAACAACTTGATTATTGCCTCTAGGGCATATTTCCTTCGGTCTCCCACTTGCACTAGAGTCAATAATCTAGATCACATAGTAATGATTCTAACACCCATGGAGTCTTGGTGCTGATCATGTTTTGCTCATGAGAGAGGCTTAGTCAATGGGTCTGCAACATTCAGATCCATATGTATCTTGCAAATCTCTATGTCTCCCTCCTTGACTTGATCACGGATGGAATTGAAGCGTCTCTTGATGTGTTTGGTTCTCTTGTGAAATCTGGATTCCTTCGCCAAGGAAATTGCTTCAGTATTGTCATAAAAGATTTTCATTGGACCCGATGCACTAGGTATTACAACTAGATCGGATATGAACTCCTTCATCCACACTCCTTCATTTGCTGCTTCCGAAGCAGCTATGTACTCCGCTTCACACGTAGATCCCGCCACGATGCTCTGCTTGGAACTGCACCAACTTACAGCTCCAGCATTCAATATAAGTACGTATCCAGTTTGTGACTTAGAGTCATTGATACGTCTCCATCGTATCTACTTTTCCAAACACTTTTCCCTTGTTTTGGACTCTAACTTGCATGATTTGAATGGAACTAACCCGGACCAATGCTGTTTTCAGCAGAATTGCCATGGTGTTATTTTTGTGCAGAAATAAAAGTTCTTGGAATGGCCTAAAAATCAATGGAGAATATTTTTGAAATATATAAAAATACAGGCGAAAGAATCAAGGCCAGGGGGACCACACCCTGTCCACGAGGGTGGGGGGGCGCCTACCCCCTGGGCGCGCCCCCTGCCTCGTGGGCTCCCTGGTGCTCCACCGGCCTCAACTCCAACTCTATATATTCACGTTCGGGGAGAAAAAATGAGAGAGAAGGATTCATCGCGTTTTATGATACGGAGCCGCCGCCAAGCCCTAATCTCTCTCGGGAGGGCTGATCTGGAGTCCGTTCGGGGCTCCGAAGAGGGGAATCCGTCGCCATCATCATCATCAACCTTCCTCCATCACACCAATTTCATGATGCTCACCGCCATGCGTGAGTAATTCCACGGTGATGGGTTGAATGAGATTTATCATGTAATCGAGTTAGTTTTGCTAGGGTTTGATCCCTAGTATCCATTATGTTCTGAGATTGATGTTGCTATGACTTTGCTATGCTTAATGCTTATCACTAGGGACCGAGTGCCATGATTTCAGATCTGAACCTATTATGTTTTCATGAATATATGTGAGTTCTTGATCCTATCTTACAAGTCAATAGTCACCTATTATGTGTTATGATCCGTTAACCCCGAAGTGACAATAATTGGTATACTTACCGGTGACGACTATAGTTTGAGGAGTTCATGTATTCACTAAGTGTTAATGCTTTGGTTCGGTACTCTATTAAAAGGAGGCTTTAATATCCCTTAGTTTCCAATAGGACCCCGCTGCCACGGGAGGGTAGGACAAAAGATGTCATGCAAGTTCTTTTCCATAAGCACGTATGACTATATTCGGAATACATGCCTACATTACATTGATGAACTGGAGCTAGTTCTGTGTCACCCTATGTTATAACTGTTGCATGAGGAATCGCATCCGACATAATTATCCATCATTGATCTATTGCCGACGAGCTTTTCACATATTGATCTTTGCTTAGTTACTTTACCGTTCCCACTGTTACAATTACTACAAAATTGCTACTGTTACCTTTGCCATCGTTACCGTTACTTCCATACTACTTTTCTACTAAATACTTTTTTATAGATATTATGTTTTCCAGGTGTGGTTGAATTGACAACTCAGCTACTAATACTTGAGAATATTCTTTGGCTCCCCTTGTGTCGAATCAATAAATTTGGGTTGAATACTCTACCCTCGAAAACTGTTGCGACCCCCTATACTTGTGGGTTATCAAGACTATTTTCTGGCGCCGTTGCTGGGGAGCATAAGTCTATTCTTTGAGTCACTTGGGATTTATATCTATTGATCACTATGAAGAACTTGAAAGATGAAAGAACCAAGATTTATCCCTCAACTACGAGGGGACGTAAGGAGCTGCCATCTAGCTCTGCACTTGATTCACCTTCTATTATGAGTAAACTTGCGACACCTACTCCTGCTATTCATTCTGATATGTCGCATGTTATTGATGATGCCACTTCTGCTTTGCATGATACTTATGATGAAACTACTTCTATGCTTGATAATACTATACCACTAGGTGAATTTCTTGATGAACAACTTGCTAGGGCTAGAGAGAATGAAATTATTGAAACTGATAATATTGATGAAAGTGATGATGAAGATTCTCCCCTAGATATGAATTGCCTGTTGTGCCTGAGGGTTATGTTATGGATGAAGAA
This sequence comes from Triticum monococcum, assembly GCA_034509565.1. Lineage (NCBI taxonomy): Eukaryota > Viridiplantae > Streptophyta > Magnoliopsida > Poales > Poaceae > Triticum > Triticum monococcum. The sequence goes on from CM067846.1 coordinate 476,731,572, forward strand.
ACTGCTAGAGACTTTTTAGCTTGCAATGATAGATATGATCTTAAGTAATTATTAGCTAAGCTGAAAGAAAAGTCTTTGAATGCTAGAATGAAATATGACACTGCTTTTGCTACTTCACCTATCTGTATTTCTGATAAATATTATGATTTCTCTATCGACCCTGAGTTAAGTACTTTGGTTGAATCTGATCCTTTTTATGGCTATGAATCTGGAACTGTTGTGCACATCTTACTAAATTAAATGATATAGGCACCCTATTCACTAATGATGAGAAAACTCGCTACTATTATATCCTTAAGTTATTTCCGTTCTCATTAAAGGGTGATGCTAAAACATGGTTTAATTCTCTTGATCCTGGTTGTGTGCATAGTCCCCAGGATATGATTTATTACTTCTCTACAAAATATTTACCCGCTCATAAGAAACAAGCTGCCTTAAGGGAAATATATAATTTTGTGCAAATTGAAGAAGAGAGTCTCCCACAAGCTTGGGGGAGGCTTCTCCAATTACTTAATGCTTTGCCTGATCATCCTCTCAAGAAAAATGAAATACTTGGTATCTTTTATAATGGACTAACTGATGCTTCTAGAGACCACCTGGATAGTTGTGCTGGTTGTGTTTTCAGGGAAAGAACTGTTGATCAAGCTGAATTGCTATTGAATAATATGTTGAGTAATGAAAATGATTGGGCACTTCCTGAACCAACTCCTAAGCCAAGTCTGAAGAAAAGGGGTATTCTATTTCTCAGTCCTGAAGATATGCAAGAGGCAAAGAAATCTATGAAAGAAAAAGGTATTAAAGCTGAAGATGTTAAGAATTTACCACCTATTGAAGAAATACATGGTCTTGATAACCCGGCACATGTAGTAAAGGTAAATTCTCTCTATAGATTTGATGAAGGTGATATTCCTCGTTATAAGTCTACTAGCCAATGCTTAGATGAGTTTGATAATTTTATTGTTAAACAAGAAAACTTCGATGCTTATGTTGGTAGACAATTGAAACATAATGCTTATATGATTGAACACTTGAGTGATTATATGTCTAGAGTTAAAGGTGAACTTAAACTTATTAGTAAACATTCTTCAATGGTTACCACTCAAGTAGAACAAGTACTTAAGGCTCAGAATGATTTGCTCAATGAATTAAATAATAAGAAAAATGATAATGTTGTTAGAGTTGTGACTAGAGGGGGTAAAATGACTCAGGAACCTTTGTATCCTGAGGGCCACCCTAAGAGAATTGAGCAAGATTCTGAGAGAACTAATATTGATGCACCTAATTCTTCTAAGAAGAAGAAAAGGAAAAATGATAGGACTTTGCATGCTTCTAGTGAACCTGTTGTTGACACACCTGAGAATCCCAATGATATTTCTATTTGTGATGCTGAAACACAATATGGTAATGCACATGAACCTAGTGATAATATTAATGATGATGTTCCTGTTGATGCTCAACCTAGCAATGACAATGATGAAGAGATTGAACCTGCTGTTGATCTTGATAACCCACAATCAAAGAATCAACGTTATGATAAGAGAGACTTTGTTGCTAGGAAGCACGCTAAAGAAAGAGAACCATGGGTTCAGAAACCCATGCCTTTTCCTCCTAAACCATCCAAGAAAAAGGATGATGAGGATTTTGAGCGCTTTGCTGAAATGATTAGACCTATCTTTTTGCGTATGCGTTTGACTGAGATGCTTAAAATGAATCCTTATGCTAAGTACATGAAGGATATTGTTACAAATAAAAGAAAGATACCGGAAGCTGAAATTTCTACCATGCTTGCTAATTATACTTTTAAAGGTGGAATACCTAAGAAACTAGGAGATCCAGGAGTACCAACTATACCATGCTCCATTAAGAGAAACTATGTTAAAACTGCTTAATGTGATCTTGGAGCCGGTGTTAGTGTTATGCCTCTCTCTTTATATCGTAGACTTGATTTGAATAAATTGGCACCTACTGAAATATCTTTGCAAATGGCCGACAAATCAACTGCTATACATGTCCGTATTTGTGAGGATGTGCCTGTTGTGGTTGCAAACATTACTATTTTAACGAACTTTGTTATTCTTGATATTCCCGAGGACGATAGTATGTCTATTATTCTTGGTAGACCCTTTCTGAATACCGCAGGGGCTATTATTGATTGGAACAAAGATAATGTCACTTTTCATGTTAATGGTAATGAGCATACGGTACACTTTCCGAGGAAACAACCTCAAGTCCACAGTATAAATTCTATTGGAAAAACTTCAACGATTACTATTGGAGGTTTTGAATTTCCCCTTCCTACTGTCAAGAAGAAATATGATATTCTTATTGTGGGGGACATGCATATCCCTGTTGAGGTAACCTAGTGTTATTCGAAAATTCTCCGGTTTCATGCGATTCGGAATGTGTTTGTTAACAAGATTGATCAACCTTGTTAGTGGATTCCTTTTGATGAGCATGAGATGGATGAAGTTAGAAAGCACAACTCTATGTACCCTCTTTTTACTTTCTATTATTTAGATTAAATAAAGCAATAGTATTTTCTGCTTGTTTTCTGAATTATCCTTGCAATAAAAAATACCCCAAAATGAAATATGATTTTTTGTAGAACATTTAAGAATTATTGACACTAAGAACACACCAGAGGGGGCAACCACCTGGCCATGATGGTGCAGGGCGCGCCCTACCCCCTAGGCGCGCCCCTGCCTCGTGGGCCCCACGTGGCCCCCCTCCGCTTATTCTTGCACCCACACACTCCTTTCTCTAGAAAAAATCACCCACCAGCTCAAACCCGAGTTCTAGCTCATCTTGCTACCATTTTTGATCTCCTAGCTAAAAGCTCCATTCACAAAACTGCTTTGGGGGATTGTTCTTCGGTATGTGACTCCTCCAATGGTCCAATTAGTTTTTGTTCTAGTGCTTTATTTATTGCAAATTTTTGCTGCTTCGGTGACCCTGTTATTGAGCTTGCATGTAAAATTTCTTTGGTCCCGTAGGAGTAGTTGCTATCAATCTTGTTGAGTTTGATTCACTTTTATTTTGAGTCACTAAAAATTTCAGAAATTTTTCAAAGGAAGAAATATGTTTAGGAAAATGTACCAAGGTGGTTCCTCAAGGAAGCAAGGACCCAGGCCCGCGATACGTGAGCCAGACTATGAACTACCAAGAGAAGCTCAAGTGCGGCCTTGTGAATGGCCGTCATAAGATTTTATGGTCCAAGCAGGAATTAAGGAGGAATTTGACGCGTATGTGCGTGATGCTAAACTTGAGGGCTTCGTGTCAGATAAGTGCCCCCAATATTATCACCTAACCGATTCCTTTGTGAGAAGGTTTAAATTTACATCATCACGCAATTCTCACACCGTCCTATTTGATCTGTATGATAAATCCTATACCATGGACTTAGAAGATTTTAATACTGCTTGTAAACTCCCGCAGTGGGGTAATGTTAGTGAACCTCGCAAATCTGAATATAAAGACTTTCTTGCTAGTATCTCTATGGGGGAATCTAGAGAAATCACACAAGCTACCATAGGGAGCTTTCATTTTCCTGCCATACATTATTTCGCTCTTTTCGTGGGTAGATGCATTAATGGTAAAGATGAGGCTTGTCACATGTGCGTTCCAGATCGTTGTGTCCTTAAGAGTGCGGTATTAGGTGATAAACATTATAACTTGGGGGATATTGTTGCACGTAGATTGCATCTTAATAGTTTAAGTGGAGATTTATCTGGTGGAATTTATGCAACTCGTGTAGCTAACTATCTTGGTATACCCATACGTGGAAATGACATTGATTTGCCTCCTGCTTATCTAGATTTTAACGCTATGGTTCGCCATCAGTTTATTGAGAGGAATGAACAACCTCTCCAGTACCGACTAATCTTTGACAGGCATCACACTGTCCATGTTGCTCTCCCTGCTCCTGCTTTCTTTGACTTTCAGACAAAAGGGAGATATGTTACAACTAGGGAGGAGGCGAACGAGTACGAGAGGAGGACGGAGGCAGCTCACCTCCAAGCTGCAGCTCTTCAGGCAGTAGCCGCTGCATCTCAGTACACTGGAGAGGACCATTTTGATCCATGGGGGAGTACGTATCTCTCACCGACATTACATTCATGTTCACACACTCATGCCAGTTGTCAGTGCTCATACTTTTTCATTGTATCATCCATGCTAGTTTATTTTTTTAAGCTTTCTTCTTGTGTGTTTGAAAAACCTTAAGAAAAATCAAAAAAATGAGTTGTAGCTTTTAGCTAGTTTACTTTCCATGCCTGTATGGGCAGCAATTAAAAGAAAACCCCAAAATATTTCTCGTTCTTCTTTTGCTTGTTGGGAGCTTTCCCGTGTAAATAGTTTTATTTGTTTTCTTTGGGGGTTGAGAGGAGAAGACCATAATGAAAATGTTGAGTGGCTCTCATATGCATTATTGTTGATCTAACAAAGAGCCCATATTACCTTGTCTTCTCCCTTGTATTCTATGCTTGTAGATTCCAGCTTAGTCCAATGCACGTGCACTATTATTATTGTCCACACAGTTTGGTTGTGCAAGTGAAAGGCAATAATGACGATATATGGTGGACTGATTGAGATGAGAAAAGCTGGTATGAACTCGACCTATCTTGTTTTTATAAATATGATTAGTTCATCATTTCTAATTCAGCCTATTATGAATGAAACATGTTTGCAATGACAATTAGAGATTATAGTTGCTCATGACATGCTTAAGTAGCTAGGAGTTTATAATGGTTAACCTTGTGTGCCAACATGCTATTAAAATGGTTGTGATGTGGTATGATAGGGTGGTATCCTCCTTTGAACGATTTGAGTGGCTTGACTTGGCACATGTTCACATATGTAGTTGAAACAAAATCAACATAGCCTCCACGATATTTAAGTTCATGGTGAATTATATCCTACTCATGGTTGCATTCAGTGTTGATTAATTTTAATGCATGTTCATGACTGTTGTCGCTCTCTAGCTGGTCGCTTATCAGTCTCTTTCTAGCCTTCACTTGTACTAAGCGAGAATACTCCTTGTGCATCCAACTCCATAAACCCCAAAAGTTATTCCATATGAGTCCACCATACCTTCCTATATGCGGTATCTACTTGCCGTTCCAAGTAAATTTGTATGTGCCAAACTCTAAACCTTCAAATGAAATTATATTTTGTATGCTCGAATAGCTCATGTATAAACTAGGGTTGTCTATATCTTCCATGCTATGCGGGTTATTCTCAAGAGGAGTGGACTCCGCTCCTCACTCACGATAAAATGGCTGGTAACCAGGATGCCGAGTCCCATGCTCAAATCAAATCAAAATAATTGCAAACAAAACTCCCCCAGGATTGTTGTTAGTTGGAGGAACCCGTTGTTTTGGACAAGCCATGGATTGATGTTTGTTGGTGGTAGGGGGGGGGTATAAACTTTACCATTCTGTTTGGGAACCTCCTATAATGTGTGTAGCATGGAAGATATCAAGATATCTAGGTGACAATGAAAGTATACCATTCAAAATATTATTTATCTCTATTTCAAAACCGAGCTCTGGCACCTCTACAAATCCCTGCTTCCCTCTGCGAAGGGCTTGTCTATTTACTTTTATGTTGAGTCGTCATCTTCTTATTAAAAAGCACCAGTTGGAGAGCACCGCTGTCATTTGCATGCATTGCTATTAGTTTACATTGAGTATGACTGTGATTGGATCTCTTTTACCATGAATTACAATTTCCAGTCAGCCCTTGATCTTGAGAGATTCTCTGCATTTATGTTTTGCAGTCTCAGAAAGGGCTAGTGTGATACCATCTTGTTATATCATATTATGATTGTTTTGAGAAAGTGTTGTCATCCGAGATTTACTATTATTGCTCGCTAGTTGATTATGTCATTGATATGAGTAAACATGAGACCTAAATGTTATTGTGAATATAGTTAGCTCATAATCTTTGCTAAAAACTTAAATGCTAGCTTTACATATTTACAACAACAAGAGCAAACAGAGTTTGTAAATTTTTTTCTTTATCACCTTCAGTTTATCAACTGAATTGCTTGAGGACAAGCAAAGGTTTAAGCTTGGGGGAGTTGATACGTCTCCATTGTATCTACTTTTCTAAACTCTTTTGCCCTTGTTTTGGACTCTAACTTGCATGATTTGAATGGAACTAACCCAGACTGGCGCTGTTTTCAGCAGAATTGCCATGGTGTTATTTTTGTGAAGAAATAAAAGTTCTCGAAATGACCTAAAAATCAAAGGAGAATATTTTTCGAATATATAAAAAATACTGGCGAAATAATCAAGGCCAGGAGGCCCACACCCTGTCCATGAGGGTGGGGGGCGCGCCTACCCCCCTGGGCGCCCCCTGCCTCGTGGGCCCCCTGGTGCTCCACCGACCTCAACTCCAACTCTAAATATTCATGTTCGGGGAGAAAAAAATCAGAGAGAAGGATTCATCATGTTTCACGATACGAAGCCGCCGCCAAGCCCTAATCTCTCTTGGGAGGCTGATCTGGAGTCCGTTCGAGGCTCCAGAGAGGGGAATCCACCGCCATCGTCATCGTCAACCTTCCTCCATCACCAATTTCATGATGCTCACCGCCGTGCGTGAGTAATTCCATCGTAGGCTTGCTGGACGGTGATGGGTTGGATGAGATTTATCATGTAATCGAGTTAGTTTTGCTAGGGTTTGATCCCTAGTGTCCATTATGTTCTGAGATTGATGTTGCTATGACTTTGCTATGCTTAATGCTTGTCACTAGGGCCCGAGTGCCATGATTTCAGATCTGAACCTATTATGTTTTCATGAATATATGTGAGTTCTTGATCCTATCTTGCAAGTCAATAGTTACCTATTATGTGTTATGATCCGTTTACCCCGAAGTGACAATAATCGGGATACTTACCGGTGACAACCGTAGTTTGAGGAGTTCATGTATTCACTAAGTGTTAATGCTTTGGTCCGGTACTCTATTAAAAGGAGGCCTTAATATCCCTTAGTTTCCAATAGGACCCCCCTGCCACGAGAGGGTAGGACAAAAGATGTCATGCAAGTTCTTTTCCATAAGCACGTATGACTATATTCGGAATACATGCCTACATTACAACTCCGAGAAATACCCAAAATTTCTTATTCAAGTATCCTTTTATGCTATCCAGAAATCCTGTATTATTTCCAATCAACAATATGTCATCCACATATAATATTAGAAATGCTACAGAGCTCCCACTCACTTTCTTGTAAATACAGGCTTCTAAAAAAGTTTGTATAAAACCATATGCTTTGATCACACTATCAAAGCGTATATTCCAACTCCGAGAGGCTTGCACCAGCCCATAAATGGATCGCTGGAGCTTGCACACTTTGTTAGCACCTTTAGGATCGACAAAACCTTCTGGTTGCATCATATACACCTCTTCCTTAAGATATCCATTAAGGAATGCAGTTTTGACATCCATTTGCCAAATTTCATAATCATAAAATGCGGCAATTGCTAACATGATTCGGATAGACTTAAGCATCGCTACGGGTGAGAAGGTCTCATCATAGTCAACTCCTTGAACTTGTTGAAAACCTTTTGCAACAAGTCGAGCTTTGTAGACAGTAACATTACCGTCAGCTTCAGTCTTCTTCTTGAAGATCCATTTATTCTCTATTGCTTGCTAATCATCGGGCAAGTCAACCAAAGTCCACACTTTGTTCTCATACATGGATCCCATCTCAGATTTCATGGCCTCAAGCCATTTCGTGGAATCTGGCCTCATCATCGCTTCCTCATAGTTCATAGGTTCGTCATGGTCTAGTAACATGACCTCCAGAACAGGACTACTGTACCACTCTGGTGCGGATCATACTCTGGTTGACCTACGACGTTCGGTAGTAACTTGATCTGAAGTTTCATGATCATCATCATTAGGTTCCTCACTGATTGGTGTAGGAATCACTGGAACTGATTTATGTGATGAACTACTTTCCAATTCGGGAGACGGTACAATTACCTCATCAAGTTCTACTTTCCTCCCACTCACTTCTTTTGAGAGAAACTCCTTCTCTAGAAAGGATCCATTCCTAGCAACGAATATATTGCCTTCGGATATGTGATAGAAGGTGTACCCAACAGTCTCCTTTGGGTATCATATGACACATTTCTCCGATTTGGGTTCGAGCTTATCAGGTTGAAGATTTTTCGCATAAGCATCGCAACCCCAAACTTTAAGAAACGACATCCTAGGTTTCTTGCCAAACCACCGTTCATATGTTGTTGTCTCAACAGATTGGGATGGTGCCCTATTTAACGTGAATGTAGCTATCTCTAAAGCCTAACCCCAAAACGATAGCGATAAATCGGTAAGACACATCATAGATCGCGCCATATCTAATAAAGTACGGTTACGACGTTCGAACACACCATTAGGCTATGGTGTTCCAGGTGGTGTGAGTTGCGAAACTATTCCACATTGTTTCAAATGAAGACCAAACTCATAACTCAAATATTCACCTCCACGATCAGATCGTAGAAACTTTATTTTCTTGTTACGATGATTTTCCACTTCACTCTGAAATTCTTTGAACTTTTCAAAAGTTTCAGACTTATGCTTCATCAAGTAGATATACCCATATCTGCTTAAATCGTCTGTGAAGGTCAGAAAATAACGATACCCGCCGCGAGCCTCAACACTCATCGGATCGCATACATTAGTATGTATTATTTCCAATAAGTCAGTTGCTCGCTCCACTGTTCCGGAGAACGGAGTCTTAGTCATCTTGCCCATGAGGCATGGTTCGCAAGCATCAAGTGATTCATAATCAAGTGATTCCAAAAGCCCATTAGCACGGAGTTTCTTCATATGCTTTACACCAATATGACCTAAACGGCAGTGCCACAAATAAGTTGCACTATCATTATTAACCTTGCATCTTTTGGCTTCAATATTATGAATATGTGTATCACTACAATCGAGATTCAACAAAAATACACCACTCATCAAGGGTGCATGACCATAAAATATATTACTCATATAAATAGAACAACCATTATTCTCTGATTTAAATGAATATCCATCTCGCATCAAACAAGATCCAGATATAATGTTCATGCTCACGCTGGCACCAAATAACAATTATTTAGGTCTAAAACTAATCCCGACGGTAGATGTAGAGGTAGCGTGCCAACGGCGATCACATCGACTTTGGAACCATTTCCCACGCGCATCGTCACCTCGTCCTTAGCCAATCTTCGTTTAACCCGTAGCCCCTATTTCGAGTTGCAAATATGAGTAACAGAACCAGTATCAAATACCCAGGCACTACTACAAGCATTAGTAAGGTACACATCAATAACATGTATATCAGATATACCTTTCACTTTGCTATCCTTCTTATCCGCCAAATACTTGGGGAAATTCCGCTTCCAGTGACTAGTCCCTTTGCACTAGAAGCACTCAGTCTCAGGCTTAGGTCCGGACTTGGGCTTCTTCCCTCAAGCAGCAACTAGCTTTCTATTCTTCTTGAAGTTCCCCTTCTTCCCTTTGCCCTTTTTCTTGAAACTAGTGGTCTTGTTCACCATCAACCTTTGATGCTCCTTCTTGATTCCCACCTCCGCAACCTTTAGCATCGCGAAGAGCTCGGGAATTGTCTATTACATCCCTTGCATATTATAGTTCATCACGAAGCCTTTATAGCTTGGTGGCAGTGATTGAAGAACTCTGTCAATGACACGATCATCAGGAAGATTAACTCCCAGCTGAGTTAAGTGGTTATGGTACCCAGTCATTCTGAGTATGTGTTCACTGACAGAACTATTCTCCTCCATTTGCAGCTGTAGAACTTGTTGGAGACTTCATAACTCTTAACTCGGGCATTTGCTTGAAATATTAACTTCAACTCCTAGAACATCTCATATGCTCCATGATGTTCAAAACGTCTTTGAAGTCACGATTCTAAGACGTAAAGCACGGCACACTAAACTATCGAGTAGTCATCAACTTTGCTCTGCTAGACGTTCATAACGTCCGGAGTTGCTCCTGCAGCGGGTCTTGCACCTAGCGGTACTTCTAGGATGTAATTCTTCTATGCAGCAATGAGGATAATCCTCAAGTTACGGACCCAGTCCGTGTAGTTGCTACCATCATATTTCAACTTAGCTTTCTCTAGGAACACATTAAAATTCAAGGGAACGGTAGCACGAGCCATTGATCTACAACAACATAGATATTCAAAAACTATCAGGTACTAAGTTCATGATAAATTAAAGTTCAATTAATCATATTACTAAAGAACTCCCACTTAGACATACATCCCTCTGATCATCTAAATGATCACGTGATCCATATCAACTAAACCATGTCCGATCATCACGTGAGATGGAGTAGTTTTCAACGGTGAACATCACTATGTTGATCATATCTACTATATGATTCACGTTAGACCTTTCGGTCTCAGTGTTCCGAGACCATATCTGCATATGCTAGGCTCGTCAAGTTTAACTCGAGTATTCTGCATGTGCAAAACTGGCTTGCACCCGTTTTATGTGAACGTAGAGCTTATCACACCCGATCATCACGTGGTGTCTCGGCACACTGAACTGTAGCAACGGTGCATACTCAGGGAGAAAACTTATACCTTGAAATTTAGTGAGGGATCATCTTATAATGCTACCACCGTACTAAGCAAAATAAGATGCATAAAGGATAAACATCACATGCAATCAAAATATGTGACATGATATGGCCATCATCATCTTGTGCCTTTGATCTCCATCTCGAAAGCACCGTCATGATCTCCATCGTCACCGGCTTGACACCTTCATCTCCATTGTAGCATCGTTGTCGTCTTGCCAACTATTGCTTATACGACTATCACTACCGCTTAGTGATAAAGTAAAGTAATTACATGGCGATTGCATTTCATACAATAAAGCGACAACCATAAGGCTCCTGCCAGTTGCCGATAACTTCTACAAAACATGATCATCTCATACAACAATTTATATCTCATCACATCTTGACCATATCACATCACAACATGCCCTGCAAAAACAAGTTAGACGTCCTCTAGTTTGTTGTTCCAAGTTTTATGTGGCTGCTACGGGCTTCTAGCAAGAACTGTTCTTACCTACGCATCAAAACCACAACGAGTTTTTGTCAAGTGTGTTGTTTTAACCTTCAACAAGGACCGGCCGTAGTCAAACTCGATTCAACTAAAGTTGGAGAAACAGACACCCGGTAGAACCAGTCTCATGAATGTGGTCATGTAAAGTTGTGTGCAAAGCACGTCGGTAGAACCAGTCTCATGAACGCGGTCATGTAATGTCGGTCTGGGCCACTTCATCCAACAATACCGCCGAATCAAAGTAAGACGTTGGTGGTAAGTAGTATGACTATTATTGCCCACAACTCTTTGTGTTCTACTCGTGCATATATCATCTATGCATAGATCTGGCTCAGATGCCACTGTTGGGGAACGTAGTAATTCAAAAAAATTCTACGATCACGTGATACATCTCCAACGTATCTATAATTTTTTATTGTTCCATGCTATTATATTATCTGTTTTGGATATTTAATGGGCTTTAATATACCTTTTTATATTATTTTTGGGACTAACATACTAACCAAAGGCCCAGTGCAAATTGCTATTTTTTTGCCTATTTCAGTGTTTCGTAGAAAAGGAATATCAAACGGAATGAAACCTTCGGGAGAGTTATTTTTGGAACAAATGCAATCCAGGGGACTTGGAGTGGACGTCAAGAAAGAAGCGAGGAGGCCATGAGGCAGTAGGGCACACCCCAGGGGGGTGGGCATGCCCCCACCCTCGTGGGCCCCTCGCAGCTCCACCGACCTACTTCTTCCTCCTATATATACTCATATACCCTGAAAACATCCAGGAGCACCACGAAGCCCTATTTCCACTGCCGCAACCTTCTGTACCCATGAGATCCCATCTTGGGGCCTTTTTTGGCGCTCCACCGGAGGGGGAATCGATCACGGAGGGCTTCTACATCAACACCATAGCCTCTTCGATGATGTGTGAGTAGTTTACCACAGACCTTTGGGTCCATAGTTATTAGCTAGATGGCTTCTTCTCTCTCTTTGGATCTCAACACAAAGTTCTTGTCGATTCTCTTGGAGATCTATTTGATGTAATTCTTTTTGCGGTGTGTTTGTTGAGATCCGATGAATTGTGGGTTTATGATCAAGATTATCTATGAACAATATTTGATTCTTCTCTGAATTCTTTTATGCATGATTTAATATCTTTGCAAGTCTCTTGGAATTATCAGTTTGGTTTGGCCTACTAGATCGATCTTTCTTGCAATGTGAGAAGTGCTTAGCTTTGGGTTCAATCTTGCGGTGTCCTGTCCCAGTGACAGCAGGGGCAGCAAGGCACGTATTGTATTGTTGCCACCTAGGATAAATAGATGTGGTTTATATCATATTGCTTGAGTTTATCCCTCTACATCATGTCATCTTGCCTAATGCGTTACTATGTTCTTATGAACTTAATACTCCAGATGCATGCTCGATAGCGGTCGATGTGTGGAGTAATAGTAGTAGATGCAGAATCGTTTTGGTCTACTTTTCGCGGGCATGATGCTTATATACATGATCATGCCTAGATATTCTCATAACTATGCACTTTTCTATCAATTGCTCGACTGTAATTTGTTCACCCACCGTAGAATTTGCTATCTTAAGAGAAGCCACTAGTGAAACCTATGGCCCCGGGGTCTATTCTCCATCATATTAATCTCCCGTCAACTAGCCATTTCTATCGCCGTTTATTTTTCAATCTTTATTTTCCAATCTATACAACAAAAATACCAAAAATATTTATCTTATTTTCTCTACCAGATCTCACTTTCGTAAGTGACCGTGAAGGGGTTGACAACCCCTTTATCGCGTTGGTTGCAAGGTTCTTGTTTGTTTGTGTAGGTACGAGGGACTTGCGTGTAATCTCCTGCTGGATTGATACCCTGGTTCTCAAAACTAAGGGAAATACTTACGCTACTTTTATGCATCACCCTTTCCTCTTCAAGGGAAAACCAAACCATGCTCAAGAGGTAGTCTCGGTGTCAAAACCGGCGGATCTCGGGTAGGGGGTCCCGAATTGTGCGTCTAGGCTGGATGGTAACAGGAGGCAAGGGACACGAAGTTTTACCCAGGTTCGGGCCCTCTCGATGGAGGTAAAACCCTACGTCCTGCTTGATTAATATTGATGATATGGATAGTACAAGAGTAGATCTACCACGAGATCGGAGAGGCTAAACCGTAGAAGCTAGCCTATGGTATGATTGTTGTTGTATATCCCTATCGACTAGCCTGGCCTCGATTTATATAATGCACCAGAGGCCTAGGATAACAAGAGTCCTAGCTGAATATGCCGGTGGGGAGGAGTCCTTGTCTTGATCGCCAAGTCTTGTGGAATCTTCCTTGTATGCGGCAGCCATCCGAACTGGCCCATGAGTATACGACCATGGGGGTCCTCGGCCCAATCTAACAGATCGGGAGATGACGTGGTGAGTACCCCCTAGTCCAGGACACCGTCAGTAGCCCCCTGAACCGGTCTTCAAGTTAGGGACGCTCCTCGATTCTTCCGAACTTTTCTTCATCTTCGGTCGTCGGTCTTGAAAACTGGTTCAACAAATCTTCTCATCTTCGATCTTGAGGATCGCCGAAATGCATTCGACGAGTTTACACGTCGGGTATCCGAGGAGCCCCTTTAAGTTTCCGGCCTTTATCAATGCCTTGTTATTTTTGTGCCACACCTTGGGTTTGAAATTGTTCCTGGGTGGCAGCGTCCTCTTGCGTCCGAGCTCCAATGCCGGACTGCATTCGAGGTATCTTTTGCAGCCGAGCACCAACGCCGGACCGCTTCCAAGCTCTAATGCCGGAATGTATCCGAGCTCCAATGCCGGACTATGTATCCGAGCTCCAACGCCGGACTGTATCCGAGGTGTCGTAAATCACCTTGGTTCAAAGAGGTTTGAAGGAGTTTAGCCGAGATTAATGCCGGAAATTCCCTCTATGGAGCCAGCCACTAGAGCCCGAGCTTTATGCCGGACTGCTTCCGAGGTGGTACACCACCCCGAATGTGGGCCGATTTTTGTCAATATTTTTGATTGGTGCAATTTATTCTCTGCCGAGATATATAGCCAGTAGCCCTCAAGGTGGGTATCAATCTAAAACCCGAGATGCACCTGAAGGATGACGTAAGACCGCTGATCCCAGTAGCCGCTGAGACTCAGGTTGATTTGCAAAATCGGCCTGAGGATCAAGTCCTAGCTCGACAGAATACTTCGGGACACTAAAAGCGGCGTGCTCAGTCCTCGAGACTTAGGTTGGGTGCGGCCGACCAACCTGAGGATCAAAATCTCCCCGGAAACTATATTGCACATAAAATTTTCTGCATTGGACAGGCAATGAAGTAGCCCCCGAGACACTGGTCGGGTGGCAACACCAGATCAGGGGATCGATATTCCCCTTTAATATTTGTAAATAATAAGCCCGAAGGCCAGTAGCCCCCGAGCCTTAATGCGGGCACGGGTGGCCGAATTAAGGATTGATATCCATAGTAAAATCACAAATTATGTGTAATGACTCTATGTATCCAAGTACTTTACGTAATTAATGCTCCGATCCGCATTGTACAAAACTTTGTTGACCGACCATCGGCTTCTACCTCCTCGGCCAATAGCCGAGGAGTGTTTGTCCTACTATATAAAGCCTTTATGAGCGCAAAGATTTACAACAAACAAGGCAATCTGGCCATACGGTTTTATAAACAAAGATACGCAGAGAGATATGTTATATTACTGTTTAACAGAAGAAATGTCTTCCAAAGAAAATAGTCCCGCTATCGGTTCCTTTCTTTGGGTTGTCATGCTAAGCATGATCATGAAACCTTAACTCCAATGTAAGAGCAAAATATCGAGGATTTAGTTTGGGAGGCCAGTTAATAGCCCCCGGTAGTGTTCGGCGACAGTCGAGGTCAAGCCATAAACACTTCAGCCATTGTTATGAATGGCCCGTCATTCAACACCGTCATCGGATCGCTGACCAGTTTACGCTTATTGTGACAGTCAGTTTTCGGCTTTCTCCACTGAGGTGCTTTACCATGTGAGCTGGAAGCACAATCGCAGTGGTTCTCCCTTTGCACACCTAGCCGAACAAAGCGGAACATAGGAGGCAAGCGCAAGAGCCGGGCAACCCAACTATTGACGGAAGACACAATTCGAAACCGATGCATATATAGCAATATCGGAGAATGTTTTTGCCGAATCTCTAAAGGTGTCCGGCGTTGCACTGCGAGACTTGTGCTGAAAACACACAAATAGTTTAAAAGTGCCACAAGCTTGGAAAACAAAAAAACTTCAGTAAAAACTTGATGTCCAAACAAGATCAAGTGTTCGGTGCCAATCCGAAAATTGGCCTTAGAAAAAAAGTGCTTCTGTCGTGCTTTAACATGACACTCCTATCTCAAGACTTCAAGCAGGTCAGCCTACCGCTTCAACCTCCTATCCCGAAGGCGGAGTACTTCTCGTTAGGCCAGCTTAGCAAACTAAACTCAAGCGGCTTTGAGAGAGAAATTAGGCTCCCCGGCTAGTGACCACACACTCGTGTCGAAAAAAGGAGTGATAAATAATAATAATAATAATAATAATAATAATAATAATAATAATAAAACTTTGCAACGACTAAGAAGAAGAACACTTATCATAAAACGGCTCATATACATTTAAGAGCCCCCAAGTGACTTGGGTAAAAGAATGATTGCATGTACCGAAGTACTTATATCATATCTATGTTCAACCAAACTTTAAACGCGTCTTGACCGACCGTCGACTTCTCCCTCTTCGGTCAAGGACCGAAAAGTGTTATGTACTCCATCTGTCGAGAATATCGAAGGTGTTTCCAATAACCAGGCAATCAGGCCATAAGGCTGTAACAGACAAAGCGCGCTCAGGGAACTTATGTTATATTATTGCGAAGTGTAAGAAGCATCTTCGAAGAAAATAGTACCCCCACCGATACCTTTCTTCGGTGCTCATTATTACTATGAGGCTTGTGCAATAGATTTTTTGTACTCATGAGTTCCGTTGTGTGCTGACCATAATTGAAATAAATAAGAGCGCTAGCTTTTGGCTTCACCCAGTCTGAGGTCCGGCTCGGGTGACCCGATCGTGACAATCGCAGAGGTGCTCCCTTTACTCCCTAGCCGAACAATCGGGAATGTAGGGGTAAACACACGAGCGAGGCAATCCAGCTTGCAAATCGCTTAAGTCAATATGGTGCATATTGTGGCGTAATACACGAACAAGGAACGAAGCCATACAAGTATAATCATATGCAAGAAGAAAAGCTTCATGAAGGAAGCCCCCAAATGAATTGGGTATTTGAATTTATGCGTCACAAACAAAGTTTGGACAAGGAAATTTTTTATAAGCAACTTTTTTCCAAAAAAGTATAATGCTTGGTCGAACCGAACACAAGTTAGAAATTAAAGCTTTGAGCATGAAAGTGACTTAGCTGGTTAATGTGTTCGGTATTGATGACGCGGTCCGAGCTTGATGCGGGACAAGGTTCCATCCCCCAAGCCGGTCCCAAGGTGGCGGAGCGAAGAGCTTGATACGCCGAAGTGGTGACATAGCACGGTCAATGCAGACCGGTAGAGTGACGCCGAAGTCTCCGGATCATTTTCCTGTGCACAAAAAATAGTACAAACCGAAGATAATAGTAATAATGATAATTAAAAAAACGTTGCATAATAAATAATTTATGCAAAGTGAGTAATAAAAGAAATATGGCCTGGCGCCGAAGTCAATGTCGGTGCAGGGCATCGGCGTGATGCGGCGAAGGCGTGGCAAAGCCTGAATTCACAGGTCGGTCTGAGCTCCGGATGCGGCGTTCGCCGGACTATGTACGGAAACTGACCGAACCACCATGCGACTGTAGTTAATGCAGCCACCATTTGATAGACCTATGTACATATGATGGACAAACCAGAGTAATAATTCCTTGGGAAAAATGAACCAAACAAGCAAAAAATACTGGGATTAATAGCACCTGGTTTATTTGTTGTAGCAATCCGAAGAAAGGTGATTTCCAAAATTGGGACTCGATCCGCACACCCATTGCCTGATGGGCGATAAAACGAAGGCATGGCAGTGCTCGCAAAGGTTGGCTCGTCGAGGCAAAGCCCTCGGTCCAGCTAACGTGATGGAGCTGGTCGGCTAGTGACGTCGAAGTGTCCGGAGTAGGTTGATGAAGAGATGGCGAAGCCCCCAGTCCAGCCGAGATGTCGAAGCCTCGATGTCAGCCAATGAGTCGAAATAGGTCGGCGTGATGGACACCAGCTTGAAGAAGCAATAGTGCGGCCCTGCCGATGCAGGTCGTGACGTGGTCAATGCCGGCTTGATGAAGCGACCGTGCGGCGATGCCGGTATGCCCACTCCGTGTAATCCGTGGGGCGGCGATGTTGGTGATGATTTATCCTTCGCGATGCCGGACTCTTGTTTGGCTTGCCGAGATGATGATCCGAAGAAGTTGAGCTCGGCTCAACAAAGTGACAACGTGTCTAGCGCAGGTCGGCAGCCGTGGAGCAATATTCCCGGACTGATTTGACACCAGCATGATGTTGAAGATCATGTTCAAAAGATCTTAAAGTTAGTGGGATGTGTTCGGGAACAAAACACAATACCCCATACAAAACTTCCTTCAAAAGGGATGTTCGAAATCCCGTTCATAAAAAAGATGAACTCGGGTCGGATTCGTTTTTGTGCAGAAAACAGATCCGAAAAGTGATGCACTAATCGGAAGGTTTCGGGAGTTTGGACGGTCGGATCGAGCTGAAATTTTGAGAGGTGGTAGATATAGGAATTCCCCAGCCGATCAACGGTTGGATCTTCCAAAGGACGTCCGAGCTAGAAGCTGGACACCACGCCCTAAACTCATCTAGATTCGCGTCCAGATTTGACAGGACTCTGGTATATCGTGGATTGCCAGAGATTCCTCCATCGGAAGTCGATGAAATTTTCCAGGGTTGTTGTAGACTCAATTCCGCACAATTCCACCAAAGCGATCGTTAAAAAGACACTTGAGAAGGCGATGGTGGCGGACACAAGTTTGCTGTCCAGAAAAACAGCACGGTCGCCCGAGGGCAATGTTGACGTTGAGCCCCCGGGCTCCCTGGATGATTCCTCCATGATCCTGATTGAGATCGGAGTTGATGTTTATAAAGGCCCTCATCCGAACATGACGATCAGAGGTAGGGCGCAGTCCTTGGACAAACCAAGGTGACCAGTCAAGCTGGTGACGAAGATGCCGAAGTCGTAGTTGATCTGCAGGCGAGCCATCAACCTTTTGTCGAACACACAGCGGAACTCTCAATGAAAGCACCAATGTCAGTGTCAAAACCGGCGGATCTCGGGTAGGGGGTCCCAAACTGTGCGTCTAGTCCGGATGGTAACAGGAGGCAAGGGACATGAAGTTTTACCCAGGTTCGGGCCCTCTCGATGGAGGTAAAACCCTACGTCCTGCTTGATTAATATTGATGATATGGGTAGTACAAGAGTAGATCTACCACGAGATCGGAGAGGCTAAACCCTAGAAGCTAGCCTATGGTATGATTGTTGTTGTATATACCTATCGACTAGCCTCGCCTCGGTTTATATAATGCACCAGAGGCCTAGGATAACAAGAGTCCTAGCCGAATATGCCGGTGGGGAGGAGTCCTTGTCTTGATCGCCAAGTCTTGTGGAATCTTCCTTGTATGCGGCAGCTGTCCGAACTGGCCCATGAGTATACGGCCATGGGGGTCTTCGGCCCAATCTAACAGATCGGGAGATGACGTGGTGAGTACCCCCTAGTTCAGGACACCGTCAGGTAGCAAGAAGGATTTCTGGCCGTTGCTGGGGAGGCTTACACCAAGTCAAGTCAAGATTCGGCCTCCCGCCAACGAGCGATTTCTGGCGCCGTTGCCCGGGAGATGTACGCACAAGTCAAGACATACCAAGTACCCATCACAAACTCTTATCCCTCGCATTATATTATTTGCCATTTGCCTCTCGTTTTCCTCTCCCCCACGTCACCCTTGCCGATTTATTCGCCCTCTTCCGTTCACCTCTTTTTACTTGCTTTTTGTGTGCTTGTGTGTTGGATTGTTTGTCACGATGGCTCAAGACAATACAAAATTGTGTGATTTTTCCAATACCAACAATAATGATTTTATTAGCACTCCGATTGCTCCTCTTACCGATGTTGAATCTTGTGAGATTAATACTGTTTTGCTGAACCTTGTTATGAAAGATCTGTTTTCTGCCCTTTGTAGTGAAGATGCCGCTACCCGTCTAAACAGCTTTGTTGATTTGTGTGATATGCAAAATAATAAAGTGTGGATAATGATATTGTTAAATTGAAGCTATTTCCGTTTTCGCTTAGAAATCATGCTAAAACTTGGTTTTCGTCTTTGCCTAAAAATAGTATTGATTCATGGAATAAGTGCAAAGATACTTTTATCTCTAAGTATTTTCCTCCTGCTAAGATCATCTCTCTTAGAAACGACATTATGAATTTTAAGCAACTTGATCATGAGCATGTTGCACAAGCTTGGGAGAGGTTGAAATTAATGATATGTAATTGCCCTACACATGGATTAAACTTGTGGATGATCATACAATTTTTTTATGCTGGATTGAATTTTGCTTCTAGAAATCTTTTAGATTCGACTGCGGTAGGCACTTTTATGGAAATCACTTTAGGAGAAGCTAATAAAATCCTAGATAATATTATGGTTAATCATTCTCAATGGCACACCGAAAGATCTACTAGTAAAAAGGTTCATGCGATAGAAGAGATTAATATTTTGAGTGGAAAGATGGATGAACTTATGAAATTATTTGCTAATAAGAGTGTTTCTTCTGATCCTAATGATATGCCTTTGCCTACTTTGATTGAGAATAATAATGAATCTATGGATGTGAATTTTGTTGGTAGGAACAATTTTGGTAACAACGCGTATAGAGGAAACTTTAATCCTAGGTCGTTTCCTAGTAATTCCTCTAATAATTATGGTAATTCCTACAACAACTCTTATGGAAATTTTAATAAGATGCCCTCTGATTTTGAGACTAGTGTTAAAGAATTTCAATGCTTTGCTTGAAGAAAAATTGCCTAAGATAGATGAGTTGGCTAGGAACATGGATAGAATTTCTCTTGATGTTGATTCTTTGAAACTTATATCTATTACACCTAAGCATGATATCAATGAGTCTCTCAAATCTATGAGAATTTCCATTGATGAGTGCAAAGAAAGAACCGCTAGGATGCGTGCTAAAAAAGATTGCTTTATAAAAGCGTGTTCTTCTAGTTTTCACGATAATAAGGATGAAGATCTAAAAGTGATTGATGTGTCTCCTATTAAATATTTGTTTTGCAATATGAATCTTGATAATAATGGTACTGGATATGAGTCAACTTTAGCTAAAAGGTGTCCCAATGATTCGAAGTTTTCAGATCTTGATGCAAAAATTGGTAAAAGTGGGATTGAAGAGGTCAAGACTTTACATAGCAATGAACCCACTATTTTGGATTTCAAGAAATTTAATTATGATAATTGCTCTTTGATAGATTGTATTTCCTTGTTGCAATCCGTGTTGAATTCTCCTCATGCTTATAGTCAAAATAAAGCTTTTACCAAACATATCGTTGATGCTTTAATGCAATCCTATGAAGAAAAGCTTGAATTAGAAGTTTCTATCCCTAGAAAACTTTATGATGAGTGGGAACATACTATTAAAATTAAAAGTAAAGATCATGAATGCTTTGCTTTTTGTGATTTGGGTGCTAGTGTTTCCACGATTCCAAAAACTTTGTGTGATGTGTTAGGTTTTCGTGAATTTGATGATTGTTTGCATCTTGCGGATTCCACTATTAGGAAACCTATGGGAAGGATTAATGTTGTTCTTATTTTTGCAAATAGGAATTATTTGCCCGTAGATTTCAATGTTCTTGATATAGATTGCAATTCTACATGTCCTATTATTCTTGGTAGACCTTTCCTTAGAACGATTGGTGCAATTATTGATATGAAAGAAGGAAATATTAGATTCCAATTTCCGCTAAGGAAAAGCATGGAACACTTTCCTAGGAATAAAATTAAATTACCTTATTAATATATTATGAGAGCCACTTATGAATTGCATACCAAAGATGACAATACCTAGATCTATTATTGTTTTTATGCCTAGCTAGGGGCGTTAAACGATAGCGCTTGTTGGGAGGCAACCCAATTTTATTTTTTATTTCTTGTTTTTGTTATTTTTTAGTAAAAATAATTCATCTAGATTCCGTTTAGATGTGGTTTCATGTTTTTAGTTAGTGTTTGTGCCAAGTAGAACCTTTGGGAAGACTTGAGGTAAGTCCTTACGATCTTGCTGTAAAAAACAGAAACTTTAGCGCTCACGAGATTTGCTGCAACTTTTTACTGGAGAGTGCGATTAGGTTGTTTTTTTGAAGATGATTAACAGACAAATTCCTCACGTCCACCAAATTATTTAAGAATTTTTTGGGTTACAGAAGTATTCGAAACCCACAGATTACTACAGACTGTTCTGTTTTTGACAGATTCTGTTTTTCGTTTGTTGTTTGCTTATTTTGATGAATCTATGGCTAGTATCGGGGGTATGAACCATAGAGAAGTTGGAATACAGTAGGTTTAACACCAATATAAATAAATAATGAGTTAATTACAGTACCTGGAAGTGGTGGTTTGTTTTCTTATACTAACGGAGCTCATGAGATTTTCTGTTGAGTTTTGTGTTGTGAAGTTTTCAAGATTTGATGGATTTTGGAATAAGGAGTGGCAAGCCTAAGATTGGGTATTCCCAAGGCACCCCAAGGTAAAATTCAAGTACAACCAAAAGCCTAAGCTCGGGGATACCCCGGAAGGCATCCCCTCTTTCGTCTTCGTCCATCGGTAACTTTACTTGAGGCTATATTTTTATTCACCACATGATATGTGTTTTGCTTGGAGCGTCTTGTATGATTTGAGTCTTTGCTTTTTTACTTTACCATAATAATCCTTTATGTACACACCTTTTGGAGAGACACATATGAATCGGAATTTATTAGAATACTCTATGTGCTTCACTTATATCTTTTGAGCTAGATAATTTTGCTCTAGTGCTTCACTTATACCTTTTTGGGAGCACGGTGGTGGTTTTATTTTATAGAAATTATTGATCTCTCATGCTTCACTTTTATTATTTTGAGAGTCTTTTATAACAGCATGGTAATTTGCTTTGGCTATAAAATTAGTCCTAATATGATAGGCATCCAAGATGAGTATAATAAAAACTTTCATAAAAAGTGCATTGAATACTATGACAAGTTTGATACTTGATGATTGTTTTGAGATATGAAGATGGTGATATTAGAGTCATGCTAGTTGAGTAGTTGTGAATTTGAGAGATACTTGTGCTAAAGTTTGTGATTCCCGTAGCATGCACGTATGGTGAACCGTTATGTGATGAAGTCGGAGCGTGATTTATTTTTTTGATTGTCTTCCTGATGAGTGGCGGTCGGGGACGAGCGATGGTCTTTTCCTACCAATCTATCCCCTTGGAGCATGCGCGTAGTACTTTGTTTCGATAAATAATAGATTTTTGCAATAAGTATGTGAGTTCCTTATGACTAATGTTGAGTCCATGGATTATACGCACTCCCACCCTTCCACCATTGCGAGCCTCTCTAGTACCGCACAACTTTCGCCGGTACCATACACCCACCATATACCTTCCTCAAAAGCCACCATACCTACCTATTATGGCATTTCCATAGCCATTCCAAGATATATTGCCATGCAACTTACCACCATCCCATTTGTTATGACACGTTACGTCATTGTCATATTGCTTTGCATGATCATGTAGTTGACATCGTATTTGTGGCAAAGACACCTTTATAATTCTTTCATACATGTCACTCTTGATTCATTGCATATACCGGTACACCGCCGGAGGCATTCACATAGAGCCATATTTTGTTCTAGTATCGATTTGTAATTTTTGAGTTGTAAGTAAATAAAAGTGTGATGATCATCATTATTAGAGCATTGTCCCAAGTGAGGAAAGGATGATGGAGACTATGATTCTCCCACAAGTTGGGATGAGACTGCGGACGAAAAAAAGGAGGAAAAAGAGGCCATAAAAAGGGAAAGGCCCAAATAAAAAAATAAAAAAAATGAGAGAAAAAGGGAGAAGGGACAATGTTACTATCCTTTTACCACACTTGTGCTTCAAAGTAGCACCATGATCTTCATGATAGAGAGTCTGCTATGTTGTCACTTTCATGTACTAGTGGGAATTTTACATTACTAGAACAATGCCCGTGCATTGCAATGAGATATAAATATTCTAGTGCGTTACCTATTGATTTACTTGTCAATAATAATGTGATTGGGTAAATAAATGTTCATAAAATTCTGACAGTGAATTACCTTATATTTTGATTAGAAGTTTGGTAAGTAAATTAAAGTGAAATTGGTTCAGAAGGTATGTAAATTAAGGTGACTGATTGTCATATACTACATGGAAGGTTGGACGAAGAGGTGGTGGGAAGAAAGATGAAATGGCAACATTACGTTCTTTTTAAGTAGTAGAGATAAAACTTGGCTTGTATATTCCAATGATGGGCTTCCTCAAAATGCCCTAGGTCTTCGTGAGAAAGCGAGTTGGATGCACACCCACTTAGTTTCTTTTGTTGAGCTTTCATACACTAATAGCTCGAGTGATCCATTGCATGGCAATCCCTACTCACCCACATTGATATCTATTGATGGGCATCTCCATAGCCCGTTGATACGCCTAGTTGATGTGACACCATCTTCTCCTTTTTTGTCTTCTCCACAACCCCCATTCTATTCCACATATAGTGCTATGTCCATGGCTCACGCTCATATATTGTGTGAAGATTGAAAAAGTTTGAGAACATCAAAAGTATGAAACAATTGCTTGGCTTGTCATCGGGGTTGTGCATGATTTAAATACTTTGTGTGATGAAGATATAGCATAGCAGACTATATGATTTTGTAGGGATAACTTTCTTTGGCCATGTTATTTTGAGAAGACATGATTGCTTTGTTAGTATGCTTGAAGTATTATTATTTTTATGTCAATATTAAACTTTTATCTTGAATCTTTCGGATCTAAACATTCATGCCACAATAAAGAAAATTACATTGAGAATTATGCTAGGTAGCATTCCACATCAAAAATTTTGTTTTTATCATTTACCTACTTGAGGACGAGCATGAATTAAGCTTGGGGATGCTTGATACGTCTCCGACGTATCTATAATTTTTTATCGTTCCATGCTATTATATTATCAACCTTGGATGTTTTATATGCATTACTATGCTATTTTATATGATTTTTGGGACTAACCTATTAACCTAGAGCCCAGTGCCAGTTTATGTTTTTTCCTTGTTTTTAAGTATCATAGAAAAGGAAAATCAAACGGAGTCCAATTGACCTAAAACTTCATGGAGATCATTTTTGGACCAGAAGAAGCCCACAGAGTACCAGAGGTGGGCCAGAAGAGCCCAAAGGACACCACGAGGGTGGGGGCGAGCCCTACCCCTTGGGCGCGCCCCCTGCCTCGTGGGCCCCTCGTGGCTCCCCTGACCGACTTCTTTCTCCTATACATGTCCATATACCCTAAAAACATCAGGGAACATAATAGATCGGGAGTTCCGCCGCCAGAAGCCTCCGTAGCCACCGAAAACCAATCTAGACCCGTTCCGGCACCCTGCTGGAGGGGGGAATCCCTCTCCGGTGGCCATCTTCATCTTCCCGGCGCTCTCCATGACGAGGAGGGAGTAGTTCACCGTTGGGGCTGAGGGTATGTACCAGTAGATTTGCGTTTGATCTCTCTCTCTCTCTCATGTTCTTGAGTCGGCACGATCTTGATGTATCGCAAGCTTTGCTATTATAGTTGGATCTTATGATGTTTCTCCCCCTCTACTCTCTTGTGATGAATTGAGTTTTCCCTTTGAAGTTGTCTTATCAAATTGAGTCTTTAAGGATTTGAGAACACTTGATGTATGTCTTGCATGTGCTTATCTGTGGTGACAATGGGATATCATGTGATCCACTTGATGTATGTTTTGGTGATCAACTTGCGAGTTTCGTGACCTCGTGAACTTACGCATAGGGGTTGGCACACGTTTTCGTCCTTACTCTCTGGTAGAAACTTTGGGGCACTCTTTGAAGTTCTTTGTGTTGGTTGAATAGATGAATCTGAGATTGTGTGATGCATATCATATAATCATACCCACGGATACTTGAGGTGACATTGGAGTATCTAGGTGACATTAGGGTTTTGGTTGATTTGTGTCTTAAGGTGTTATTCTAGTACGAACTCTATGATAGATTGAACTGAAAGAATAGCTTCATGTTATTTTACTATGGACTCTTGAATAGATCGATCAGAAAGGATAACTTTGAGCTGGTTTCATACCCTACAACATAATCTCTTCGTTTGTTCTATGCTATTAGTGACTTTGGAGTGACTCTTTGTTGCATGTTGAGGGATAGTTATATGATCCAATTATGTTATTATTGTTGAGAGAACTTGCACTAGTGAAAGTATGAACCCTAGGCCTTGTTTCCTAGCATTGCAATACCGTTTTCGCTCACTTTTATCATTAGTTACCTTGCTGTTTTCATATTTTCAGATTACAAAAACCTATATCTACCATCCATATTGCACTTGTATCACCATCTCTTCGCCGAACTAGTGCACCTATACAATTTACCATTGTATTGGATGTGTTGGGGACACAAGAGACTCTTTGTTATTTGGTTGCAGGGTTGTTTGAGAGAGACCATCTTCATCCTACGCCTCCCACAGATTGATAAACCTTAGGTCATCCACTTGAGGGAAATTTGCTACTGTCCTACAAACCTCTGCACTTCGAGGCCCAACAACGTCTACAAGAAGAAGGTTGTGTAGTAGACATCAATGACCGAGACACATCTCCGGTCAATAACCAATAGCGTAACCTGGATGCTCATATTGGCTCCTACATATTCTATGAAGATCTTTATCGGTCAAACCGCATAACAACATACGTTATTCCGTTTATCATCGGTATGTTACTTGCCCGAGATTCGATCATCGGTATCATCATACCTAGTTCAATCTCATTACCAACAAGTCTCTTTACTTGTTACGTAATGCATCATCCCACAACTATCTTATTAGTCACATTGCTTGCAAGGCTTATAGTGATGTGCATTACCGAGAGGGCCTAGAGATACCTCTCCGATACATGGAGTGACAAATCCTAATGTCGATCTATGCCAACTCAACAAACACCTTCGGAGACACATGTAGAGCATCTTTATAATCACCCAGTTACGTTGTGACGTTTGATAGCACACAACGTGTTCCTCCTGTATTCGGGAGTTGCATAATCTCATAGTCAGAGGAATATGTATAAGTCATGAAGAAAGCAATAGCAATAAAACTAAACGATCATAATGCTAAGCTAACGAATGGGTCTTTTACATCACATGAGTCTCTAATGATGTGATCCCGCTCATCAAATGACAACACATGTCTATGGTCAGGAAACTTAACCATCTTTGATTAACGAGCTAGTCAAGTAGAGGCATACTAGGGACACTCTGTTTGTCTATGTATTCACACATGTACTAAGTTTCCGGTTAATACAATTCTAGCTTGAATAATAAACATTTATCATGATATAAGGAAATATAAGTAACAACTTTATTATTGCCTCTAGGGCATATTTCCTTCAGTATACACATATTTTGGTTGATGTTGACTATGTTACTTAATGGGTAGAAGCTATTCCAACGAGTAGTGCTAATCACAACACCTCTATTAAAATGGTTAAGGAAGTTATTTTCCCAAGGTTTGGGGTCCCTAGATATTTAATGACTGATGGCGCTTCACACTTTATTCATGGTGCTTTCTGTAAACTGCTTGCCAAGTATGATGTTAACCATAGAAATGCATCACCTTATCATCCTCAGTCTAGTGCTCAAGTTGAACTTAGCAATAGAGAAATAAAATTAATTTTGCAAAATATTGTCTATAGGTCCAGGAAGAATTGGTCTAAGAAATTAGATGATGCACTTTGGGCTTATAGAACAGCATATGAAAATCCTATGGGTATGTCTCCTTATAAAATGGTTTATGGAAAAGCTTGTCATTTGCCTCTTGAGTTAGAATGTAAAGCATATTTGGCTATCAAAGAGCTCAACTACGATTTCAAACTTGCTGGTGAAAAGAGGTTATTTGATATTAGCTCATTAAATGAATGGAGAACCCAAGCTTATGAAAATGCAAAATTATTCAAAGAAAAAGTTAAAAGATGGCATGACAAAAGAATCCAAAAATGTGAGTTTAAAGTTGGAGAATATGTTCTTTTGTACAACTCTCGTTTCAGATTCTTTGCAGGAAAACTCCTCCCAAAATGGGAAGGCCCCTACGTTATCGAGGAGGTTTATCGGTCTGGAGCGATCAAAATAAATAATGCCGAAGGTACTAACCCGAAGGTTGTCAATGGGCAACGAATAAAACATTATATCTCAGGTACGCCCATTAACGTTCAAAGTAATATTATCCAAACTATGACACCGGAAGAACACATAAAAGAGTCCTTCCAGAACACTCCACAATCGTGAAAATAAGGAGGTACGTGACACAGTAAGTAAACGGACTCCAAAAAATCCGCAAAAATATTTTTCGTCAGTTTTGGAATATTTAGAAAAATAGGAAAATAAGAAACTATTGGGAAGCGTACCCTGGTGGGCACAAGACACCAGGGTGCGCCAGGGTTGCCTCGCGCGCCCAGGTGGGTTGTGCCCACCTGGGACACCTTCCGGACTCTGTTTTTCTTCCGTTTGCTTGTCCCCCAAGATAAAAAAATCTATATATATTTCCCGAACCTGTTGATGACCGTATCGCAGAGAAATCACCTGTTCTCTTTTCTTGCTATTTTCTGTCAGATCTGTTGAGTCAGGTATCATGTCTTCTTCTTCCTCCAACAACGTGGAAGAGGATGCTTGGTTGATGAAGATCGAGCTGAAGAGAGAAGATTCCGCAGAAATCGTCAAGGGAGATGAGAGCAAGGAGGTTATCGTAGATCAGCCTCCGGTCTTCGGACAAGCACTGCCAGCCAAGGAGGAAGAGGAAGCTATCCTTAAATCTTACCTTGCTCACCTTACTCCGGCTAAGATTGAAGCCTTTCGCATCATTGAAATAGTCCGCATACAAAATAAGTATCTCACTCACGAAAATATTCTGCATCAAGAGCATATCATCCACCTCCGGAGCGTCATCCGTCGATTGGAGAATCTCTTGATCCTTAAGGATAGGATCGCTTCATCACCACCATCATCTTCTTCACCACCAAAGGAAAATTGAGTATTGGGTATGGTCACTCCCCTTGGCTTCCGCCAAGATTGAGGGAGGTGCCCCGGTATTGTATCATCCCACTATCTTTTTGCCTTTACTTATTTTTGTTCGATCTTTTGCTTTAGATGAATACAAGTTTAGTTCGATCTTTTCTTTTCGAGAGTTTGCTTAGTTATCTATCCTTGTAATCGTGTGTGAGATATAATAAAGTTTAGTTTGAGTTTTTGCTTTCCTTACTTTCATGTTGCAAATAAAAGTAAAAGAGAAAGGAAATAAATAAATAAAATAAAGGAAATAAATCAAAAAGATCATATACTAATCTTATGGTAGGTGATGACACCACATAAGGAAAAGTATAAGTAGAAAATTTTATTAGAGATTGACAAACATAGCGTTAGTCAATGATGCAACTCATGAAAGAATTAATAAGGGAAGAGAAGATTCACATATAAATATACTCTCCTACAAATCTTTTGTGATTGTGAGCCCTCATCAAAATATTATATGCCAAAATTGTTGACGTTGGACAAGGAAGACAACTTAATGGTTTATGTTTGTTTATATTCACATAGAAGTCATATTGTCATGGATCCTTTAACATGTGGTGCTTGCCCCTATCTTTGCTAGGCAAAAATTTCGCACTAAGTAGAGATACTACTTGTGCATCCAAAAACCCTTAAACCCGGATCTTATTTTCAAGTGTCCACCATACCTACCTAGGGATTGAGAAAGATCCCTCAAGTAAGTTGTCGTCGGTACAAAAGGGAAAATTGCTTCTAAAAGTGTGAGATCATTTAGTGTAAGGGAAAATTGAGCGTCGCACGAACTTGTGATGGCGAAAAATAAAAGCAACATACTTCATAATAAAGGTCGCTATCACAAGGGGCAATGCAACGTGACGTTCTTTTGCACTAAGGGGTTGAGCATACAAACAAATAAGCGCATGGCAACATCTGCTTCCCTCTGCGAAGGGCCTATCTTTTACTTTTATGTATTTACTTTTATGCAAAGAGTCAAAGTTTTCCTTCTATTCCTTTTTTATTTTTTCTCCTTTGGCAAGCATCAGGTGGTGAGGAAAGATCTAGGCACATATGTCCAGTTGAATATAGATAGCATGAGTTATTATTGTTGACATCACCCTTGAGGTGAATACGTTGGGAGGCGAAACTACAAGCCCCTATCTTTCTATGTGTCCGGTTGAAACGTTTTGCTCATGTGTACGCGGTGAGTGTTAGCAATCATAGAAGACTATATGATGGTTGAGTATGTGGACTTGCCTAAAGGCTCCGATACGTGAGCCTTCCTGAAAAGATGATGAATTGTAGTTGCAAAGTTGACTGAGAACATAGTTTGTTGGTTTTTAATAGAGCTTTTGCTTTATACTTAAATAGTGTGATCAATTATCACTTATCCATGAGAATTCTATGATAAAAGTTCTTTGATAAAAGTTTCATGTTTAAGTTTGTTGCTGTTATAATAATGAACATGATGCTTCTATGTCTGTATTTTGTTTTTATCGACAGCCCTCTCTCTAAGCATGTGGACATGTTTTTCGATTTTTGGGTTTCGCTTGAGGACAAGCGATGTCTAAGCTTGGGGGAGTTGATACGTCCATTTTGCATCATGTTTTCCTACTGTTATTTATGATGTTTTAATCCATAATAATGCTTTTTGGAGTAACTCTAATGCATTTTCTCTCATAATATGCAAGGTACACACAAAGAGGGAGAATTTCGGCAGTTGGAACTCTTGACCTGGAAAAGCTACGTCAGGCCACCTATTCTGCACAACTCCAAACAAGCTGAAACTCCACGAAGATTTTTTATCAAATATATGATGAATATTGGAGCAAATAACTACTAGAGGGGGCCCACCAGGTGGGCACAACCCACCTGGGCGCTCCAGAGAGCCCAGGCGCCCCCTGGTGGGTTGTGCTCACCCAGGCCCACCTCCGGTGCCCATCTTCTGGTATATAAGTAATTTTGACCTAGAAAAAATAAGGAGAGGACTTTCGGGATGGAGCACCGCCGTCTCGAGGCGGAACTTGGGAAAGAGCACTTTTGCCCTCCGGCGGAGCGATTCCGCCGGGGGAACTTCCCTCCCGGAGGGGGAAATCGTCGTCATCATCATCACCGACAACTCTCCCATCTTGGGGAGGGCAATCTCCATCAACATCTTCAACAACACCATCTCCTCTCAAACCCTAGTTCATCTCTTGTGTTCAATCTTGTTACCGGAACTATAGATTGGTGCTTGTCGGTGACTAGTAGTGTTGATTACATCTTGTAGTTGATTACTATATGGTTTATTTGGTGGAAGATTATATGTTCAGATCCAATATGCTATTTAATACCCCTCCGATCTTGAGCATGATTATCATTTGTGAGTAGTTACTTTTGTTCTTGAGGTCATAGGAGAAATCATGTTGCAAGTAATCATGTGAACTTGATATGTATTCGATATTTTGATAGTATGTATGTTGTGATTCCCTTAGTGGTGTCATGTGAACGTCGACTACATGACACTTCACCATATTTGGGCCTAAGGGAATGCATTGTGGGGTAGCAATTAGATGATGGGTTGCGAGAGTGACAGAAGCTTAAACCCAGTTTATCGCTATTCCATAAGGGGCCAATTTGATCCAAAAGTTAAATGCTATGGTTAGAATTTATTCTTAATACTTTTCTCATAGTTGCGGATGCTTCCGGGAGGGTTAATCATAAGTAGGAGGTTTGTCCAAGTAAGAACAACACCTAAGCACCGGTCCACCCACATATCAAATTATCAAAGTACCGAACACGAATTAAGCCAACATGATGAAAGTGACTAGATGAAATTCCCGTGTACCCTCAAGAACGCTTTGCTTACTATAAGAGATCGTTTGGGCCTGTCCTTTGCCTCAAAATGATTGGGCTACCTTGCTGCATTTTTGTTACTACTATAGTTACTTGCTCGTTACAAATTATCTTGCTATCAAACTACTCTACTACTTACAAGTTTAGCACTTGCAGACATTACCTTGCTGAAACCACTTGTCATTTCTTTCTGCTCCTCGTTGGGTTCGACACTCTTACTTATCGAAAAGAGCTACAATTGTTCCCCTATACTTGTGGGTCATCAGCCCCAGATGGAGGAGGGCACAACATCGGACGTCGCCTAGGCATTCCTGGGGGCCATGATGGCAGCCCTGGTGAGAGCCAATGTCGTCTCGCTGGATGTCGCCGGGGTAGACCCGGTGATCATGGTAGCCTGGTGAACGCTGCGCCCGAGGTAGTACAGGAGATCCTCGATATCGAGGCTGCCCCAGCCTTGGTCGATCCAGGTGTGTAGCTCATCGACTTTGGCGGCGTTCGCTCCCACCGAGCCCATGATTGAGACACTGATGGACGATGGCAGTTGTGCGTGCTGGGTCGGAATCAGGTGCACAATAGCTCTTTTGTGCGCGCGTGCTTCGTTATAGTCTTGTAAATTAGCGAGCTAATGGTTTGTAAATTACTAATCAAACTAGGCACCGGATCAATAATTTGAGCATATATGCTCGATTGATTTGTTCATGCATGTCAAATATGTCAATTGTCTGGGCTGGCTGATCTGTATATTATCTGAATTTGCAATATGGACAATTAATATGCAAATACCTTTTGGACATCTGTCTCAATCGTCATGTCGAAAACATGGACATCCTCTACTCTACCGGGCACATGCTTAAACTAAATGAACTGTGTATGATATTGTTGGGGAATGTAGTAATTTTAAAAAAATTCCTACGCACACGCAAGATCATGGTGATGCATAGCAACGAGAGGGGAGAGTGTCTTCCACGTACCCTCGTAGACCATAAGCGGAAGCGTTATGACAACGTGGTTGATGTAGTCGTACGTCTTCACGATCGACCGATCCTAGTACTGAACGTATGGCACCTCCGCGATTTGCACACGTTCATCTCGGTGACGTCCCACGCACTCATGATCCAGTAGAGCTTCGAGGGAGAGTTCCATCAGCACGACGGCGTGATGACGGTGTTGATGAAGCTACCGATGTAGGGCTTCTCCTAAGCACTGCTACGATATGACTGAGGTGGATTATGGTGGAGGGGGGCACCGCACACGGCTAAAAGATCAATGATCAACTTGTGTGTCTCCATGGGGTGCCCCCCTCCCCGTATATAAAGGAGTGGAGGAGGGGGAGGGCCGGCCCTCTACTATGGCGCGCCCTGGGGAGTCCTACTCCCACCGGGAGTAGGATTCCCCCCTTCCATGTAGTAGGAGTAGGAGGGAAGGAAAGAGAAAATAGAAGATAAGGAAGGAGGGGGTGTCGGTGTCAAAACCGACGGATCTCGGGTAGGGGGTCCCAAACTGTGCGTCTAAGGTTAATGGTAATAGGTGTCACACCCTAGCTAGATCATGCATTAGAGTGTGCATCATGTTTACCTTCATCAGAAAATTGAAATGGGGAAAGCAGAACCCCCAGCACCCCCCCCCCCTGAAATCAACTAGGGTTTACTAAAAATAAATTCAATGAACCTGAAATGCCCTTCTAAAATGCTCACCCTCTTTGCCTTGGGTTAGAACCCTTGGGAAAAATGGTGCACATAATTTTAGGTCAACAAAAGGGCATTGATTTAAATCATAAGTATTTGAATTTGGGCATTTAAATGCTATTAAATAATTCAAATGCTCAAATAATGTTGGAACTATTTTTTGGGCCACTGAAATAATTCAGCAAGTGTCCATGAATATTTTCAGGATTTTATAAAATGATTTAGTATTTAAACTAAATCAAAACAAAATAACAGAAATAGAAAACAGAAATAAATAAAAGAGGGAAAAGCCACTGGGCCACTTACCTGGACTACCTGGCCCATCTCCAGCTGGCGGCCCAGCCCACCCCCGCTGCCTCCTGTCGTCTCCCTCCTCAGACAGAAGGACGAGGGCGTGTGCCCGATGCTCGCCGGCACGCGCGCGCGCCACCTCCACCCTGCTGGCCACCTCCTGCTTCCCGACACCCCCTAGACGAGTGCCACGCCTCCCCTGGAACCCTCTCGCCCACTCTCTCTTCCCCATTCTCCCCCTGGCTCCCTCTCTCTTCCACCGAGCGGAGCTCGTCGCCGCCGTATGCGGTAGACGCAGCCCCCGTGCTCCCCTCGCCCTGACGCTGAGCACAGAAGCACCGCCGTGTCTTCCTCGTCCTCCCCACCGAGCTACGCGAGCCGGGAGAGCCTGGAACGTCACCACCACCGTCATCTTCAACCTCGGCCGCCCGAGCTCCTCGCCGGTCAATTCGCGCCGTCAAGGTCGCCCCCGAGCCCGCTAGCCACCCCTACGGCACCGCTGTGAGCTCCCTGTCCCTTTCCCCTTAGCCACGCCGTCGATTTCGCCCCGTAGCTGTTGCCCCGCAAGCACCCGAAGCTCGCCGCCGCTGAGCCTCGACGCCGTCGTGGCTACGGCCGTGCAAGCACGCGTCCGAGCGCACCACCGCCTTCTACGCGTCCCCAGGAGCCTAACGCACCCACCCGTTCGACCTGCCGTGCCCCCTAGTGCCAACCCCAACCTTACCCGAACTCCGGCGGCCGCAAAAGAGCTCGCCGCCGTCGTCTCCGGCCACCCCGAGCTCAACCACCACCACCAAGAGCTGCGGCTCGTTCCCAAGAGCTCGTAGACGCTCTCCGCGCACCAAATGGTGCCCCGTGGGCGATTTCCGCAGCGCGCCACCGCGTCTGGCCTCGCCGGCGGCTAAACGCCGGCAGGCTTTGACCCACTGACCGGGGAGGTTTGACCTGCTGACGTGGGTTGACTTCCCCCCTCTTTCACTGACATGCGGGCCCCGCCCGGCTAGTTACCCTGTTAGTGCTAACTAAATAGATTAGTTAATTAGGATAGTCACTGACTAGTGGGCCCCGCCTGTTAATTAGGCTAACTAAGCGCGGTTAGTGCACAGAGACACTGACCAGGGGGCCCCACCAGTCAGGTTTGACCTGGCTGGCGCCTTTGACTTGCTGACGTCATGCTGACGCAAGGCTGACGCAGTAACTCTTTTCTGGATTTAATTTTATATAGAAAATTCCAGAAAATTGCCTAAACTTCAAAAATTCATAGAAATTCAACCATAACTCCAAATGAGACAAATTATATATGAAAAATTATCAGAAAAATCCAAGCTATCCATTGGTACTGGTTTCATGCATGTCAGAACAAGTTAAACCTGCTGTTTATGCAATATAAGGTGATGCACTAATATGATCAAGTCAAATGAGCTAACACTTGAACCTTTGGTTCAAATAAGCAATTACCCTTCTGTTTTAGCTTGCATTAGGCCAAGACACATCCATATTGCCATGTCATAGCATGCATCATATTGTTGCATATCGTCATGTGTTGATAGTGTTCCGATGTGTTCTTCGTGGTAGGTTCTGCCTCCGAGGATATTCACGAGTATCCAAGTGAAGGGCAGTATCCCGTTACCACTCCATCAGGCAAGCAACCATTGATCATTCCGATACAAACCCATGTTCTCGCTCCTGCTCTTGTTTACTGCATTAAGACAACACGATTCAAACTGCTGTGTGCTACGGTAGTTGAACCCTTATCCTCTGCATGACCTGTCATTGCCACAGTAACTAGATGAAACCCACTAGCATGTGTAGGAGTTGATTGAGCCATGTTTTGTGATTCCTACCTTGCTATGCCTGCTATGCTTAGAGTTGTGTCAGGTCTGGTTCATCTGGGTGATGGGCTAGAGTGAAATGCTTGTGTCAGTAATATGTGGGATGTGTTGAACATGTTTTGGTAAAGGTATCGATGAGAGGCCATGTAGGAGTACATGGTGGGTTGTTTCATTGAGGCCGTCCATAAGAACTGAGATCTGTATGTGTGATTTAAGATGCAGTTACTACCATACATTGGGCCCGAAACAAATGGACCCTCTCGGCTTCTTAGCCACCCTAGTACTCTGTCCAGGAGTTGCAAATAGTTTCTGGTGTTTGTAGGATATGTGTTGGCGGCCGTGCGTAGCACTGACCCTAGGGGTGGGCTATGTTGCGGTAGATACACCGTGGCACGGTGTACCGAGCCACCCGTTTGGTGTCTCGGGAACCCTGTTCACATCGTTCGGGGCCGTATGTGGAAACCTCGGCCGGACTCCCTGCGGATGGAACCTGGATAGGCGATAACCTGGACTAGGGGCTTAGTTGTTTAGGTAGGCAGTGGCCGACACCCTCGCTGGGCTTCCGCTTGAATGTTGCCGAGTACATATCGTGTAGACGGCGGTAAGCGGTGAAAGCGTGTATGACGAAGTACACCCCTGCAGGGTATAAAACTATTCGAATAGCCGCGTCCGCGGTAAAGGACTACTTGGTTGCCTATACAGTTCATAGACAAGTTAATGGATACTACTAAAAGACTCAAGATAAGTGTGAGTACCGAGGATGGCCCTCTCGCAGGATACGAGGGAGGATCCACGGTGGAGTATTGTGATGGTGAGTAGTGGACTCGTGTGCGAAAACTATTTTGCTAAAAGGTTCCGTAGGATAGCTTAGCCAAGAGTCAAAGCTGGCTTGCTACATAAACCCCACCACCTTCTTGAGAATGAGCATGTATAGTAGATTCTGATGTAAGACTTGCTGAGTACCTTTGTACTCATGTTTGCTTATTTATTGTTTTCAGACGACAACACTGCCGCCTCCGATGGGTTTTACGTAGACCTTGACGTTGACGAGTGACTAGCCACCCAGGTGGTGATCCAGGCCATGGAGGGCCCTATGTAGATAGACAGGCTTCGAGAAGCCTTCTTTCTTTCTAGAGTCTGTACTCAGACTAGTTGCTTCCGCATGTGCTTGTGTATGACTTGAGTGTCGGGTCATGTGACCCCTACCTGTATGAATATGTTATGTATGGCTCCCTGGAGCCTTTTAAATAAAGTACTTGAGTTGTAGAGTTTTGTTGTGATGCCATGTTGTATGTACTCATATCGGGCATATTGTGTGTATGATTGAAACGCTTGGTATGAGTGGGATCCGACAATCTAGTTGTTTGTCCTTCGCAGCCTTTCTTATGGGGAAATGTAGTCTAGTGTTCCTCGAGCCATAGTAGTCCGCTACAGCCCGGTTCACCGGAGTCCTGCTAGCCCAGCACTACTGTTCAGGACACTTGACTGGCCGGCATGTGTTTCACTTCGTCCCTATGTCTGTCCCTTCGGGGAAATGTCACGCGGTGATCTCCGGAGTCCTGTCTAGCCTGCTACAGCCCGGGATCCCCGGAGTCCTGTTAGCCCAGTGCTACAGCCCGGAATCACTCGTTGATGACTGACATGTTCGATGTGATTCATGTATGCCTGTCTCCATAGGTCTGTGCCGCTTTGGGTTCACGACTAGCCATGTCGGCCCGGGTTCTCGGTCATATGGATGCTAGCGACATTGTCATATACGCGAGCCAAAAGGCGCAAACAGTCCCGGGCCATCGTAAGGTGACACCCGTGGGATACTGTGTGTGAGGCCGCAAAGTGATATGAGGTGTTACCGGCTAGATCGATGTGGCTTAGAATCGGGGTCCTGACAGCGTTGGCATCAGAGCCGGATTGCCTGTAGGTTCGTTGAGCCAAACTGGTCGATGTCGAGTCTAGAAATGCTTTAGTTATATGTAAGGGAATTGATTGTGGGAGGGAACGTAAGGTTCTTTTACTCCTTTACCCTATGCTTCTGATCTGAGTCATTCTCTTCTCATTCAACGTGGGTTAAGGACTAGGCTCTCTTCTTCTATCAGGTTCACGTGTTACTAATCCGTAGTAGTTTATAGGATTATTGCTACGAGTTCCAGTCCAGTTTCTACTATTTTAGTACGTTGCTATTTGAATCAAAACCTTGATATGATGCTGTTGAGCGGTATTGTGAACTGTTGTGGATGTCTCAAATCTTTTTCTGAGCATTTACAACCGTTATGCTGCCCAATTTTCCCTAGGAATTCTGATGTCTTTATCTTGTGGTTGTGCTTTCAGATGGCCAATCGTTCTCAAAATCAAGTGGTTCGCCTGACCAGGTGCCTCGACGTGCCCGGTCATACTGCTATGTTAGTCCGGGTCATGATCGAGACAGGATACCGTTGGTATCCCGAATACACTGTCGAAGAGCAGTTCCACGACTTTAATCAAAGCCAGTATTTCTGCACCGTCAGGATATTTCCTTCCTATCCTGGATCTACCGAGCCCCTTCACTGTTCCTATGGACTCGGAGTTACCGTTGAGATGGCTGTGCAGGATGCTGCCTACTCCATGATGACCATCTTGCGAGTCCGGACTGGCCTGCTTCGGAACACTGACTTCCGTTACATGCCAGCTTCACTTCCGGGAGCGCAGGGGTATCTTCAGGCTATCTATGCTGACTCCACTCAGGAGGACTCATTAACTCGTACCATCGCTGAGATGCTCGAAGATAAGGACCGAGAGAATCGGGCCTTGAGGCTGGAGCTTTTTAATACTCGTGCTGATCATTGGGCCACATTGACTCGGTTTGCACCTGCGGTGCAAGCTGGATGTATGGATACCAGGGATCTGTATCCTGTGAGATCAGCTCTGCTAGACATGGTGGATTGGCGTGATGTGGGAGGCATCACCCCACCCCGTGGTCCCCGCAGGCCACCGTTTGTTGGTCCAAGACCTCATCCTAGCCCCTATGGTCCACAGGCTCCTCAGGACCATCTGTTTCCGGATGATCACGTTGAACTTCCAGGCTATGGAGGTGACTTCTATGAGGACTACTACGGAGCTATCTGAGTTAGTAGTAGTACCACTAGTATTGTAGTAGTTGTATCCCCACTGTCCTGCGTGACTTGTGGAATACGACTTGGTGTGTAATCGATTCCGGAGGTGTAGACAAATAATGTATAGGGACTCGGAATGCCTCCGATGAGATGTAACGTCTACCTTCATAGTTGTACTGTAGCATGGGCTTGTACTAAACTATGTATGACGAGTATGACCGTTGGTGTATATATGGCAGTTTTATATTACCATGGCATACGAATGAGCATCTCTGCATTCCGTGTTATCCTTTACATTCTGCACTACCTTGTTAAGTTTGAGCCATCCTTGTCTAAACCGTTGTCTTGTTTCCTCCTAGGATGGTCAACACCCGCGGCAACCCTGCTGTCCCGGAGCGGGGGGAAGCCAGTGCAGCTAGAGGTGAAAATCTGCCTCACCCGCCTTCTCTGGCCGAAGTGATGCTGGAGGCGGAAAGGAACAAGCGTGAGACCAACCGCCTGCTGGAGCGGATTGAGCAGAACACTGCACGCCACCCATGAAATGACTTGGTGTCAATCAACGACTTTATCAAGCTGTACCCACCAAAGTTTAACCATTCCGTCGAGCCCCTCGACGCGGATGATTGGCTTCGCAGCATCACCCACAAGCTACGTTCTGCCAACGTAGCCGAATCCGACAAGGTTACCTATGCTGCCTATCATCTCGAGGGCCCCGCTAGCCATTGGTGGGAAAACTATGAAGCTATGCGCCCGGTCGGTAAAATTACTACCTGGGCTGAGTTCAGCGAGGCTTTCCGTGAGCATCACATTCCGGAAGGTCTCATGGATCGCAAGAGGGAGGAGTTCTGCAACTTCACCCAAGGAAGGCTGACTGTGGATGCATATAGTCGAGAGTTTGGGAACCTGGCACGCTATGCTCCTGAAGAGGTTTCTACTGACGCCAAGAAGCAGGCAAGGTTCCGCAAGGGACTTAGCCCCGAGCTTCGCCGCGATCTCCGTCTGCACGAGTGCACATCCTTTCAGAAGTTGGTCAATAAAGCTATCAGTGCTGAGACAGGCCAGACTGATTATGACGCTTCACGCAAGCACTCCCGTGATTTTGGGTCTTCATCCGGCTCTGGAGCTCAGAAGCGCCGGGTGTGGATTCCAAGCACCGCACTGCCACCCAGATTCACCCCGAGGCCATCCTTTGAGGCGCCTCGTCCCAACCAGCAATTTGCACCGCCCAAGCCCTATGGTGGCCCCGCTGCTAATGTTGCTCCACGCCCCACTGTGGTAACATGCTTCAAGTGTGGAGAACCGGGTCACTATAGTCGAGAGTGTCCCCGGAACAACCCAAATCAAGCTGGAAAGTCCGTTGGCCGTGGTAAGCCCGCGGGAAAGACTTTCTACGCCAAGCCGGCCACCACTGCACGTGGCCATGTCAATTATGTTTCAGCCGAAGAGGCTCATGAGGATCCCAACGTTGTCCTTGGTACGCTCCTTGTTAACTGCCATCCGGCATCTGTTCTTTTCGATACTGGAGCATCTCATTCATTCATATCCGATAATTATGCTCGGTTGCATAACACGACATTCTGTGACATGCCCACTTCCATGGTAATTCAAACTCCGGGTTCCAAATGGCAAACTTCTAGGGTAAGCCATGGGAACGAAATTCTTGTCGATAGGCTTGTCTTCCTTGCATCTTTAATAGCTCTCAAGTCCTCCGACATAAACATCATCTTGGGTATGGACTGGATGTCGGCTCATTATGCCAAGATCGATTGTGCCACTAGAACCGTTCAACTTACTCACCCCTCGGGCAAGACAGTTAATGTCTTAACTCGAGTGGCCAAGCGCCAACTTTACTCCCTAAATGCCAACCCTCTTCCAGACCTTGAGGACGTTCCGGTAGTCCGAGACTTCCCGGATGTGTTTCCGGAAGATCTGCCAGGTGTTCCACCTGACAGGGATGTCGAGTTTGTGATAGACCTTGTTCCAGGAACCGTTCCAATTGCTAGAAGACCCTACAAGATGGCACCCTTAGAACTAGCCGAGCTTAAGAACCAACTCGATGAGTCCTTGAACAAGGGGTTCATCCATCCTAGCTCCTCTCCTTGGGCTTGCC
Organism: Triticum monococcum; assembly: GCA_034509565.1. Lineage (NCBI taxonomy): Eukaryota > Viridiplantae > Streptophyta > Magnoliopsida > Poales > Poaceae > Triticum > Triticum monococcum. Next base: position 476,771,870 of record CM067846.1, read on the forward strand.
CCGTCCTCTTCGTCAAGAAGAAGGATGGAATGGGTCGAATGGTTGTGGATTACCGACCTGTCAATCTGGTCACCATCAAGAACAAATACCCGCTTCCCAGGATCAACGACCTGTATGACCAGCTCGCTGGATCCTCAGTCTTCTCCAAGATGGATTTGAGGTTGGGCTACCATCAAATCAAAATCAGAAACGGGGACATTCCCAAAACGGCCTTTGTTACTCGTTATGGCCAATACGAGTACACCGTCATGTCCTTCGGTTTAACCAATGCCCCGGCCACCTTCTCCCGGTTAATGAATTCGGTTTTCATGGAGTACTTGGACAACTTCGTCGTAGTATACCTTGATGACATACTCATCTACTCCAAGAATGAAGAGGAACATGCCGAACATCTAAGGCTGGTATTGATGAAACTTCGAGAGCATCGCCTTTATGCCAAATTCTCCAAGTGTGAATTTTGGTTGTCAGAAGTGACCTATCTAGGCCATGTAATCTCTGGTAAGGGTATTGCTGTCAATCCCGAGCGAGTTCAAGCCGTCCTTGATTGGACTCCACCTGAAACGGTCAAGCAAGTTCGGAGTTTCCTTGGCCTAGCGAGCTATTGCCGCCGCTTCGTCGAGAATTTCTCCAAGGTTGCTAAACCTCTAACTGAACTCCTCAAGAAAGATAAAAAGTTCGAGTGGACTCCACAGTGCGAGTTCAGCTTTCAGGAACTGAAAAGACGCATGACATCTGCTCCTGTACTGGTACCACCAGATTTCTCCAAGGACTTTATTATCTATTGCGACGCCTCGCGACAAGGACTAGGTTGCATACTCATGCAAGATCGTCAGGTAATTGCCTATGCTTCACGGCAATTACACCCACATGAGGAAAATTATCCCACACATGATCTAGAGCTTGCAGCTGTAGTCCATGCACTCAAAACCTGGCGACATTACCTTCTCGGTAATCGTTGCGAGATCTTCACCGATCACCAAAGCTTGAAATATATCTTCACCCAACCAGATTTGAATCTCAGGCAAAGACGTTGGGTCGAGTTGATCTCGGATTACGACTTAGGAATAAATTACACCCCTGGCAAAGCCAATGTCATGGCTGATGCACTAAGTCGTAAGTCCTACTGTAACAACCTGATGTTACAACAAAGTCAACCACTTCTCCATGAGGAATTTCGCAAGCTTAATCTTCACATTGTTCCTCAAGGATTCCTATCCACCCTGGTAGCGGAACCTACCCTTACGGATCAGGTCATCAAGGCACAGAAGGTAGGTCCGGGAATTTCCCGTATCAAGAGAAACGTTAAGAAAGGAGTCGTGAATTGTTTCTCCATTGATGATCAAGGTGTCGTATACTTTGGGAATCGCCTAGTGGTTCCAAAGGCGCGAAACCTGAGGCGACTGATCCTTAAGGAAGCTCATGAATCCCCTCTCACCATTCATCCCGGTAGTACTAAAATGTATCAAGACCTACGCCAAAGGTTTTGGTGGACTAGGATGAAGAGAGAAATCGCTCAATACATTGCCAATTGCGACGTTTGTCGTCGTGTTAAAGCAGAGCATCAACGGCCTGCTGGCACCCTTAAACCTTTGGCTATTCCTGAATGGAAATGGGATAAAATCAGTATGGATTTCATCACTGGGTTTCCCAGGACCAAGAGGGGGAATAATGCCATCTTCGTCGTGATCGGCCGTCTTTCTAAAGTAGCCCATTTTCTACCTGTTCGTGAGAGTATCACCGCTAGCCAGCTAGCTGACTTATACATCTCCCGGATAGTGTCTCTTCATCGTGTCCCATTGGAAATTAACTCAGACCGTGGAAGTCTCTTCACCTCTCGATTTTGGGAAAGTTTCCAAAATGCTATGGGAACTCATCTCTCCTTTAGCACCGCCTTCCATCCTCAATCAAGTGGTCAAGTAGAGCGAGTCAATCAAATTCTGGAAGATATGCTCCGAGCTTCTGTTATCTCGTTCGGAATGAGTTGGGAGAAATGCCTTCCATTCGCGGAGTTTGCTTATAACAATAGCTATCAAGCTAGTTTGGGCAAAGCTCCCTTCGAAGTTCTCTATGGACGAAAATGTCGAACGCCTCTTAACTGGTCAGAAACCGGGGAAAGACAACTCTTTGGCCCAGATATGATTCAGGAAGCAGAAGAGCAGGTTCGTGTTATTCGTGAGAAATTGAAAATAGCCCAATCTCGCCAACAGAGTTAATATGATCGTAAACATAAGCCTATGACATTTGAAGTTGACGAGAAGGCTTACCTTCGGGTTACCCCGTTAAAGGGAACCCATCGCTTCGGTATCAAAGGCAAATTGGCTCCTCGTTACATTGGACCCTTTCGCATTCTGGCCAAACGAGGAGAAGTTGCCTACCAATTGGAACTACCTCCGCATCTTTCCAGAGTTCACGATGTCTTCCACGTTTCGCAACTCAGGCGTTGCTTCGCGGATCCTATCCGTGGAGTGGACCACGAAACGCTTGATTTACAAGATAACCTTTCCTATCGGGAATACCCCGTTCGTATCCTTGATCAAGCCGAGCGTACCACTCGACGTCATAATATCAAGTTTCTCAAGGTTTAATGGTCACACCATTCCGAGGAAGAAGCCACTTGGGAAAGGGAGGATCGTCTTCGACTCGAGTACCCCACCTTCTTCCCAGATGATCCTAAATCTCGGGACGAGATTCTATTGAGTGGGGGTGAGTTGTCACACCCTAGCTAGATCATGCATTAGAGTGTGCATCATGTTTACCTTCATCAGAAAATTGAAATGGGGAAAGCAGAACCCCCAGCACCCCCCCCTGAAATCAACTAGGGTTTACTAAAAATAAATTCAATGAACCTGAAATGCCCTTCTAAAATGCTCACCCTCTTTGCCTTGGGTTAGAACCCTTGGGAAAAATGGTGCACATAATTTTAGGTCAACAAAAGGGCATTGATTTAAATCATAAGTATTTGAATTTGGGCATTTAAATGCTATTAAATAATTCAAATGCTCAAATAATGTTGGAACTATTTTTTGGGCCACTGAAATAATTCAGCAAGTGTCCATGAATATTTTCAGGATTTTATAAAATGATTTAGTATTTAAACTAAATCAAAACAAAATAACAGAAATAGAAAACAGAAATAAATAAAAGAGGGAAAAGCCACTGGGCCACTTACCTGGACTACCTGGCCCATCTCCAGCTGGCGGCCCAGCCCACCCCTGCTACCTCCTGTCGTCTCCCTCCTCGGACAGAAGGACGAGGGCGTGTGCCCGACGCTCGCCGGCACGTGCGCGCACCACCTCCACCCTGCTGGCCACCTCCTGCTTCCCAACACCCCCTAGACGAGCGCCACGCCTCCCCTGGAACCCTCTCGCCCACTCTCTCTTCCCCATTCTCCCCCCTTGGCTCCCTCTCTCTTCCACCGAGCGGAGCTCGTCGCCGCCGTATGCCGTAGACGCAGCCCCCGTGCTCCCCTCGCCCTGCCGCTGAGCCCAGAAGCACCGTCGTGTCTTCCTCGTCCTCCCCACCGAGCTACGCGAGCCGGGAGAGCCTGGAACGTCACCACCACCGTCATCTTCAACCTCGGCCGCCCGAGCTCCTCGCCGTCGATTCGCGCCGTCAAGGTCGCCCCCGAGCCCGCTAGCCACCCCTACGGCACCGCTGTGAGCTCCCGGTCCCTTTCCCCTTAGCCACGCCGTCGATTTTGCCCCGTAGCTGTTGCCCCGCGAGCACCCGAAGCTCGCCGCCGCTGAGCCTCGACGCCGTCGTGGCTACGGCCGTGCAAGCACGCGTCCGAGCGCACCACCGCCTTCTACGCGTCCCCAGGAGCCTAACGCACCCACCCGTTCGACCTGCCGTGCCCCCTAGTGCCAACCCCAACCTTACCCGAACTCCGACGGCCGCAAAAGAGCTCGCCGCCGTCGTCTCCGGCCACCCCGAGCTCAACCACCACCGCCAAGAGCTGCGGCTCGTTCCCAGGAGCTCGTAGACGCTCTCCGCGCACCAAATGGTGCCCCGTGGGCGATTTCCGCAGCGCGCCACCGCGTCTGGCCTCGCCGGCGGCTAAACGCCGGCAGGCTTTGACCCACTGACCGGGGAGGTTTGACCTACTGACGTGGGTTGACTTCCCCCCCTCTTTCACTGACATGCGGGCCCCGCCCGGCTAGTCACGCTGTTAGTGCTAACTAAATAGATTAGTTAATTAGGATAGTCACTGACTAGTGGGCCCCGCCTATTAATTAGGCTAACTAAGCGCGGTTAGTGCACAGAGACACTGACCAGGGGGGCCCACCAGTCAGGTTTGACCTGGCTGGCGCCTTTGACTTGCTGACGTCATGCTGACGCAAGGCTGACGCAGTAACTCTTTTCTGGATTTAATTTTATATAGAAAATTCCAGAAAATTGCCTAAACTTCAAAAATTCATAGAAATTCAACCATAACTCCAAATGAGACAAATTATATATGAAAAATTATCAGAAAAATCCAAGCTATCCATTGGTACTGGTTTCATGCATGTCAGAACAAGTTAAACCTGCTGCTTATGCAATATAAGGTGATGCACTAATATGATCAAGTCAAATGAGCTAACACTTGAACCTTTGGTTCAAATAAGCAATTACCCTTCTGTTTTAGCTTGCATTAGGCCAAGACACATCCATATTGCCATGTCATAGCATGCATCATATTGTTGCATATCGTCATGTGTTGATTGTGTTCCGATGTGTTCTTCGTGGTAGGTTCTGCCTCCGAGGATATTCACGAGTATCCAACTGAAGGGCAGTATCCCGTTACCACTCCATCAGGCAAGAAACCATTGATCATTCCGATACAAACCCATGTTCTCGCTCCTGCTCTTGTTTACTGCATTAAGACAACACGATTCAAACTGCTGTGTGCTACGGTAGTTGAACCCTTATCCTCTGCATGACCTGTCATTGCCACAGTAACTAGATGAAACCCACTAGCATGTGTAGGAGTTGATTGAGCCATGTTTTGTGATTCCTACCTTGCTATGCCTGCTATGCTTAGAGTTGTGTCAGGTCTGGTTCATCTGGGTGATGGGCTAGAGTGAAATGCTTGTGTCAGTAATATGTGGGATGTGTTGAACATGTTTTGGTAAAGGTATCGATGAGAGGCCATGTAGGAGTACATGGTGGGTTGTTTCATTGAGGCCGTCCATAAGAACTGAGATCTGTATGTGTGATTTAAGATGCAGTTACTACCATACATTGGGCCCGAAACAAATGGACCCTCTCGGCTTCTTAGCCACCCTAGTACTCTGTCCAGGAGTTGCAAATAGTTTCTGGTGTTTGTAGGATATGTGTTGGCGGCCGTGCGTAGCGCTGACCCTAGGGGTGGGCTATGTTGCGATAGATACACCGTGGCACGGTGTACCGAGCCACCCGTTTGGTGTCTCGGGAACCCTGTTCACATCGTTCGGGGCCGTATGTGGAAACCTCGGCCGGACTCCCTGCGGATGGAACCTGGATAGGTGATAACCTGGACTAGGGGCTTAGGTGTTTAGGTAGGCCGTGGCCGACACCCTCGCTGGGCTTCCGCTTGAAGGTTGCCGAGTACATATCGTGTAGACGGCGGTAAGCGGTGAAAGCGTGTATGACGAAGTACACCCCTGCAGGGTATAAAACTATTCGAATAGCCGCGTCCGCGGTAAAGGACTACTTGGTTGCCTATACAGTTCATAGACAAGTTAATGGATACTACTAAAAGACTCAAGATAAGTGTGAGTACCGAGGATGGCCCTCTCGCAGGATACGAGGGAGGATCCATGGTGGAGTATTGTGATGGTGAGTAGTGGACTCGTGTGCGAAAACTATTTTGCTAAAAGGTTCCGTAGGATAGCTTAGCCAAGAGTCAAAGCTGGCTTGCTGCATAAACCCCACCACCTTCTTGAGAATGAGCATGTATAGTAGGTTCTGATGTAAGACTTGCTGAGTACCTTTGTACTCATGTTTGCTTATTTATTGTTTTCAGACGACAACACTGCCGCCTCCGATGGGTTTTACGTAGACCTTGACGTCGACGAGTGACTAGCCACCCAGGTGGTGATCCAGGCCATGGAGGGCCCTATGTAGATAGACAGGCTTCAAGAAGCCTTCTTTCTTTCTAGAGTCTGTACTCAGACTAGTTGCTTCCGCATGTGCTTGTATGACTGTATGACTTGAGTGTCGGGTCATGTGACCCCTACCTGTATGAATATGTTATGTATGGCTCCCTGGAGCCTTTTAAATAAAGTACTTGAGTTGTAGAGTTTTGTTGTGATGCCATGTTGTATGTACTCATATCGGGCATATTGTGTGTATGATTGAAATGCTTGGTATGAGTGGGATCCGACAATCTAGTTGTTTGTCCTTCGCAGCCTTCCTTATGGGGAAATGTAGTCTAGTGTTCCTCGAGCCATAGTAGTCCGATTCAGCCCGGTTCACCGGAGTCCTGCTAGCCCAGCACTACTGTTCAGGACACTTGATTGGCCGGCATGTGTTTCACTTCGTCCCTATGTCTGTCCCTTCGGGGAAATGTCACACGGTGATCTCCGGAGTCCTGTCTAGCCTGCTACAGCCCGGGATCCCCGGAGTCCTGTTAGCCCAGTGCTACAGCCCGGAATCACTCATTGATGACCGACATGTTCGATGTGATTCATGTATGCCTGTCTCCATAGGTCTGTGCCGCTTTGGGTTCATGACTAGCCATGTCGGCCCGGGTTCTCGGTCATATGGATGCTAGCGACATTGTCATATACGCAAGCCAAAAGGCGCAAACGGTCCCGGGCCATGGTAAGGCGACACCCATGGGATACCGTGTGTGAGGCCGCAAAGTGATATGAGGTGTTACCGGCTAGATCGATGTGGCTTAGAATCAGGGTCCTGACAATAGGAGACAAGGGACACAAAGTTTTACCCAGGTTCGGGCCCTCTTGATGAAGGTAATACCCTACGTCCTGCTTCATTGATATTGATGGATATGAGTATTACAAGAGTTGATATACCATGAGATCGTAATGGCTAAACCCTAGAAGTCTAGCCTATATGACCAAGGTATTGAGTATATCCTATCCGGACTAAGTCCTCCGGTTTATATAGACAACGGTAGGATCTAGGGTCACACAAGGTCGGTTACAAAGAAGGGAATTTTCATATTCCATCGCCAAGCTTGCCTTCCCCGCCAAGGAGAGTCCCATCCGGACATGGGTGTAGTCTTCGGTCTTCGTATCTTCACATCCCATCAGTCTGACCCATAGATAACAGGTCGGACGCCCGAGGACCCCTTAGTCCAGGACTCCCTTAGTAGCCCCTGAACGTGGCTTCAATGACAAGGTATCCGTCGCGTAGTGCTGTCTTCGGCATTGCAAGGCAGGTTCCTCCTTCTGAACTCCCGAATAGTCTCCAGACGAATTGATCGTGCCCGGACCTGTAACTCACACCGCACACAACCGCAGAGAGAATATAATAACACACAAGTCCAATCTGCTGACAACTTTAGTGATGTGATGTCACGCCTATCCGGTCATAATTTTGAACCGTTTTTTGCCCCACGCTTCGAGACACGGTTGTCATTGGCACGTCTTGTCAAAGCAGAGATCGTGTCCCTTTATTACGGGATTCTCATCAATACGGGTGCGGGTAACCCAACCGCGCCATTTATACATCCCTTAGGAGCAGGCGAATTTTAAGGCGAATGGGGGGGGCGTTCAATATTCACCGCCCTTATAAGGAGATAAGATTCCCCTTTCTTCTCCCACGCTTTCTTCCTGCCTCTCTGTTCTTAAGCTCCAACGCCCAAGTCCTCATTCGCTCTCATTCAAACAAACACCCAGCCATGTCCGGATCCGGAGGTCAAGGCAAATGGATGGCCTCCTCTATTAAGGAGGAGGACATCGCCGAGCTTCGGGCGGCCGGTTACCTGGCGAAGGAAATCGCCCACCGTCTTCCAGCCCGAGGACAAATCATCCCCACACCGAAGCCCAATGAGAGGGTAGTGTTCATCCCTCATTTCCTCCGCGGGCTAGGGTTTCCACTCCACCCCTTCGTCCGCGGGATAATGTTCTACTACGGGATAAACTTCCATGATCTATCCCTGAACTCCTTCCTTAATATCTCGGCGTTCATCGTCGTGTGCAACGCCTTCTTCCGCATCCACCCCCACTTCGGGCTGTGGCTCAAAACCTTCAACGTGAAGCCCAAGGTGGTGGACGGACAACACGCAGAGTGCGGGGGCGCCATGGTGAGCAAGATCACCAATGTCCCCTGGCCAAAAGGCACATTCATGGAATCTGTCAAGGAATGGTAGAAGCCATGGTTCTACATCACCGAACCCCGCGATGCCACCTGGACCGCGGCTGCCGAATTTAATTCCGGCGCCCCCGTGCGGCTCACCTCCTGGGTGCCGGCGTCGCTTGCATTGTTTTTGCTACGGGCCAACCAACTGTCCTCGCCCACACGAAAGCGGGTCATGAGTTCCGTGAGGGCTGCCATGGATTTTGGCTTTTCTTGGCCGAGGTGGCGAGCGAGCCATTCATCGCGGATGCTATGCTTAAAAGCTGCTAGAGCTTCGGCGTCCGGACAATCGACAATTTGGTTCTTTTTAGTTAAGAACCTTGTCCAGAATTTCCCTGCGGACTCTCCGGGCTGTTGAACTATATGTCTTAAGTCGTTAGCGTCTAGAGGTCGAATATATGTACCTTGGAAGTTATTGAGGAAGCCTCTTCCAAGTCCTCCCAGCTGCCAATGGAATTTTCAGGCACACTGTTTAGCCAATGCCGAGCTGGCCCTTTGAGTTTTAGAGGGGGGTATTTTATGGCGTGGAGGTCATCTCCATGGGCCATATGGATGTGGAGAATGAAGTCCTCGATCCACACCACGGGGTTCGTGGTTCCATCATATGATTCTATGTTCACGGGCTTGAATCCTTCTGGGAATTCGTGATCCAAGACCTCATCGGTGAAGCAATGAGGATGTGTGGAGCCTCTGTATCGGGTTGTAGCATGGCGCGGCTCTGATAGAGTCCGTCTGCGGTGTTCGCCCCCCGCATGACTGGGTTTGTCACGTCCGAATAGGTGGCCGTGGTCGCGTGTTGAGGCGCGTCCCCGTGATCCGTAGATTGATCTGGTGTGTCCTGCTTTATTGTTTAGTGTCTGCCGGAGGTCATATGTATGGTCATGGGCTAATTTACCTCTGCCTGAGTGATGAGGCGGAGCGGGCTGGTGTTCGGCATGACTTGTCGTTCTGTCCCGACCACATGGTGGTCGGTCGGCCGTATTGTGCGATGGTGGTATGTGCTCCGGCGCCTCCTCGTCGAACTGAGGTAGCAATTTGCACTTTGGTTAGCTTTTGGCTGGGCGCTTGAGGCCGTACTCTTCGGCTGCTAGGACATCAGTCCATTTATCATTGAGCAGATCTTGGTCAGCTTGAAGCTGCTGCTGCTTCTTTTTCAGGCTCCTTGCCGTGGCTATTAGCTGGCGCTTGAAGCGCTCCTGCTCAAGAGGTTCCACGGGCACAATGAAATCTTCGGTGCCGAGGCTCGCCTCATCTTCGGAGAGCGGGAGGTAATTATCATCTTCCGAATCTTTGTGCGTGCTCTATTTACCAGGGCTAACCTACTCAGCTTCCCGTTCATGTTGTTTGTTTGCTTTATCGACGGGGTCTTTGTTGTCTTCGGCACCTTCCGGAGTGTCATCTTCTCCTGTGCTGGTGTTACTATCTTTACTGCGGCGTGACTTAGAGCGGCGCCGATGACGCCGATGCTTGGACTGTATTTCGGAAGGCTTATCCTCAACTGGGTCCTCCTTATCGTTGCCGCTGTTCTCCTTTGGTGCGTCCACCATGTATACGTCATAGGAGGAAGTGGCCGTCCAGCATCCGGTGAACGGCGGGTTCTGGGCCTCTTCTTCTCCGGCATCATCGTCCATACCGTCGATGTCCTCGGAGTCGTAATCAAGTTCGTCGGTTAAATCCTCGATCGTAGCTATAAAGTGGGTGGCGGGTGGGAAGAAAAATTCTCCCCTGTCAGCCCCTAATTTGAGTCGGATATAGTTCGGCTGAGAGTCCTCCGCCAAGGACAGGTTTTTTAATGAGTTCAGCACGTCGCCCAAAGGCGAGTGCTGGAAGATGTCCGTGGCGCTGAATTTGAAGATCGATAAACGATCAAGCTCGGCGTCCACGGGATCGCGTGGTTTGGGACCTACGGCCGGAGACGAGTCTGGCGTTCCGGTGGCGTGTGAGACCAGGTCCATGTGCGGCTCCAACACCGTGGAATCTGCGGCCTCCGAGGTAGGGTTCATCCTTCCGACTTTGGATGACGCGGCTTGCTCTGGCTCTAGGGCCAGAGCGGTTACAGGAGCGATCTCCTAGATGCGGCCCGATGACAGATTTAGATCATGATCATCGGGGTGATCGGGAGCGGCCACCGCGGGATCGAATCCGTCGAAGATCAAGTCTCCACGGATGTCCGCGACGTAGTTCAAGATCCCGAATTTGACCCGATGGCCAGGGGCGTAGCTTTCGATCTGCTCCAGATGGCCAAACGAGTTGGCCCGCCGTGCGAAGCCGCCTAACACGAAGATCTGCCCGGGGAGGAAAGTTTCTCCGTAGACAGCGCCATTATAAAAGATTGAAGGGTCCATCAAACCTTTCAGCGATAGCACAGAGGAACTCTCAATGAAAGCACCAATGTCGGTGTCAAAACCGGCGGATCTCGGGTAGGGGGTCCCGAACTGTGCGTCTAAGGTTGATGGTAAGAGGAGACAAGGGACACGAAGTTTTACCCAGGTTCGGGCCCTCTTGATGGAGGTAATACCCTACGTCCTGCTTCATTGATATTGATGGATATGAGTATTATAAGAGTTGATCTACCACGAGATCGTAATGGCTAAACCCTAGAAGTCTAGCATGTATGACTAAGGTATTGAGTATATCCTATCCGTACTAAATCCTCCGGTTTATATAGACACTGGGAGGATCTAGGGTTACACAAGGTCGGTTACAAAGAAGTGAATTTGCATATTCCGTCGCCAAGCTTGCCTTCCCCGCCAAGGAGAGTCCCATCCGGCATGGGTGTAGTCTTCAATCTTCATATCTTCACAGCCCATCAGTCCGGCCCATAGATAACAGGCCGGACGCCCGAGGACCCCTTAGTCCAGGACTCCCTCAGGGGGCGTCGCCCCTCCCCCTAGTCGAATACGTACTAAGCCTTGGGGGGCATGTAGCCTCCCCTCTCTCTTTCCCCTAAAGCCCAATAAGGCTCATATACTCCCCAGCGAATTCCCGTAACTCTCCAGTACTCCGAAAAATACCTGAATCACTCAGAACCTTTCAGATGTACGAATATAGTCGTCCAATATATCGATCTTTACGTCTCGACCATTTCGAAACTCCTCGTCATGTCTCTGATCTCATCCAGGACTCCGAACTACCTTCGGTACATCAAAACACATAAACTCATATTACTGATCGTCACCGAACGTTAAGCGTGCGGACCCTACGGGTTCGAGAACTATGTAGACATAGACTCCTCTCCGGTCAATAACCAATAGCGGAACCTCGATGCTCATATTGGCTCCTACATATTCTACGAAGATCTGTATCGGTCAAGCCGCATAACAACATACCTTGTTCCCTTTGTCATCGGTATGTTACTTGCCCAAGATTCGGTCGTCAGTTTCTCAATACCTAGTTCAATCTTGTTACCAGCAAGTCTCTTTACTCGTTCCATAGTACATCATCCCGCAACTAACTCATTAGTTGCATTGCTTGCAAGGCTTAAAGTAATGTGCATTACTGAGAGGGCCCAGAGATACCTCTCCGATAATCGGAGTGACAAATCCTAATATTGATCTATGCCAACTCAACAAGTACCATCGGTGACACCTGTAGAGCACCTTTATAATCACCCAGTTATGTTGTGACGTTTGGTAGCACACAAAGTGTTCCTCTGGTATTCGGGAGTTGCATAATCTCATAGTCATAGGAACATGTATAAGTCATGAAGAAAGCAATTGCAACAAACTAAAAGATCATCGTGCTAAGCTAACGGATGGGTCAAGTCAATCACATCATTATCTAATGATGTGATCCCGTTAATCAAATGACAACTCATGTCTATGGTAAGGAAACATAACCATCATTGATTCAACGAGCTAGTCAATCGGAGGCATACTAGTGACAATCTGTTTGTCTATGTATTCACACATGTATTAAGTTTCCGGTTAATACAATTCTAGCATGAACAATAAACATTTATCATAATATAAGGAAATATAAATAACAACTTTATTATTGCCTCTAGGGCATATTTCCTTCAGTCTCCCACTTGCACTAGAGCCAATAATCTAGTTCACATCTTTATGTGATTAGTTCACATCTCCATGTGACTAATAGCCAAAGGGTTTACTAGAGTCAATAATCTAGTTCACATCGCTATGTGATTAACACCCAATGAGTGATCATGTTTTGCTTGTGAGAGAAATTTAGTCAACGGGTCTGCCACAATCAGAGTCGTATGTATTTTGCAAATTTTTGATGTCTACAATGCTTTGCATTGAGCTACTCTAGCTTCCTCTAAGGATAATTTTGACCGCTGTCCATTGATCTACTCCTAGATCACTATCGTACTCCTTTGCCAAACTCAGGGCAGGGTATACAATAGGTATGGTACATAGCATGACATACTTTATAGAACCTATGACTGAGGCATAGGGAATGACTTTTCATTCTCTTTCTATTTTCTGTCATGGTCTGGTTTTGAGTCTTTACTCAACTTCACACCTTGCAACACAGGCAAGAACTCCTTCTTTGACTGTTCCATTTTGAACTACTTCAAAATCTTGTCAAGGTATGTACTCATTGAAAATATATCAAGTGTCTTGATCTATCTCTATAGATCTTGATGCTCAATATGTAAGTAGCTTCACCGAGGTCTTTCTTTGAAAAACTCCTTTCAAACACTCCTTTATGCTTTCAAGAAATTCTACATTATTTCCGATCAACAATATACATTTACATATACTTATCAGGAATGTTGTAGTGCTCCCACTCACTTTCTTGTAAATACAGGCTTCACCGCAAGTCTCTATAAAACCATATGCTTTGATCACTTTATCAAAGTATATATTCCAACTCCGAGATGCTTGCACCAGTCCATAGATGGATCGTTGGAGCATGCACACTTTGTTAGCACCTTTAGGATTGACAAAACCTTCTAGTTGCATCATATACAACTCTTCTTTAAGAGATCCATTAAGGAATACAGTTTTGACATCATTTGCCAGATTTCATAAAATGCGGACATGACTCGGACAGACTTTTAAGCATCAACACGAGTGAGAAAATCTCATCATAGTCAACACCTTGAACTTGTCGAAACCATTTTTACGACAATTCGAGCTTTGTAGATAGTAACACTACTATCAGCGTCCGTCTTCCTCTTGAAGATCCATTTATTCTTAATGACTCACCGATCATCGGGCAACTCAATCAAAGTCTATTCTCTGTTCTCATACATGGATCCCATCTTAGATTTCATGGCCTTAAGCCACTTCGCAAAATCTGGGCTCATCATCGCTTCCTCATAGTTCGTAGGTTCGTCAAGGTCTAGTAACATGACTTCCAGAAAGTATTACCATACCACTCTGGTGCGGACCATACTCTGGTTGTCCTATGAGGTCCGGTAGTAACTTGATCTAAAGTTTCATGATCAATATCATTATCTTCCTCACTAATTGGTGTAGAGATCACTAGAACCGAATTTTGAGATGAACTACTTGCCAATTCGGGAGAAGGTACGATTACCTTATCAAGGCCTCCATTCCTCCCACTCACTTCTTTCGAGAGAAACTTCTTCTCTAGAAAGGATCCGTTCTTAGCAACAAAATACCTTACCTTCGGATCTGTGATAGAAGGTGTACCCAACTGTTTCCTTTTGGGTATCCTATGAAGACACACTACTCCGATTTGGGTTCGAGCTTATCAGTTTGAAACTTTTTCACATAAGCATCGCAACCCCAAACTTTAAGAAATGACAGCTTTTGGTTTCTTGCCAATCCATAGTTCACACGGTGTCATCTCAACGTATTTAGATGGTGCCCTATTCAACGTGAATGCAGCTGTCTCTAATGCATAACCCCAAAACGATAGCGGTAAATCAGTAAGAGACATCATAGATCGCACCATATCTAGTAAAGTGTGATTACGACGTTCGGACACATCATTACGCTGTGGTGTTCCAGGTGGCGTATGTTGCGAAACTATTCCGCATTGTTTGAAATGAAGACCAAACTCGTAACTCAAATATTCTCCTCCACGATCTGATCGTAGAAACTTTATTTTCTTGTCATGATGATTTTCCACTTCACTCTAATATTCTTTGAACTTTTCAAATGTTTCAGACTTATGTTTCATCAAGTGGATATACCCATATCTGCTCAAATCATCTGTGAAGGTCAGAAAATAACAATACCCACCGCGAGCCTCAACACTCATCGGACCCCATACATCAGTATGTATTATTTCCAATAAGTTAATTGCTTGCTCCATTATTCCGGAGGATGGAGTCTTAGTCATCTTGCCCATGAGGCATGGTTCGCAAGCATCAAGTGATTCCAAAAGCCCATCAACATGGAGTTTCTTCATGCACTTTACACCAATATGACCTAAACGACAGTGCCACAAATAAGTTGCACTATCATTATTAACTTTGCATCTTTTGGCTTCAATATTATAAATATGTGTATCACTACGATCGAGATTCAATAAACCATTCACCTTGGGTGTATGACCACAGAAGTTTTTATTCATGTAAACAGAATAACAATTATTCTTTGACTTAAATGAATAACTATATTGCAATAAACATGATCCAATCATATTATGCTCAACGCAAACACCAAATAACATTTATTTTAGGTTCAACACTAATCCCGAAGGTAAAGAGAGTGTGCGATGGTGATCTTATCAACCTTTGGAATTACTCCCAACACACATCGTCACCTCGCCCTCAACTAGTCTTTCGTTTATTTTGCAACTCCCGTTTTGAGTTACTACTTTTAGCAACTGAACCAGTATCAAATACCGAGGGGTTTGCTATAAACACTAGTAAAGTACACATCATGTATATCAAATATACCTCTGTTCACTTTGCCATCATTCTTATCCGCCAAGTATCCAGGGCAGTTCCACTTCCAGTGACCATTTCCTTTGCAGTAGAAGCACTCAATTTCAGGCTTCGGTCTTGCTTTGGGCTTCTTCATGGGAGTGGCAACTAGCTTGCCATTATTATTGAAGTTCCCTTTCTTTCCCTTGCCCTTTTACTTGAAACTAGTGGTTTTTTCAACCATCAACACTTGATGCTTTTCTTGATTTCTACCTTCGTCGATTTCAGCATCACGAAGAGCTTGGGAAGCGTCTTTGTTATCCCTTGAGTGTTATAGTTCATCACGAAGTTCTAGTAACTTGGTGATAGTGACTAGAGAACTCTGTCAATCACTATCTTATCTGGAAGATTAACTCCCAGTTGGTTCAAGTGATTCTAGTAATCAGACAATCTGAGCACATGCTCACTGGTTGAGCTATTCTCCTCCATCTTGTAGGCAAAGTACTTGTCAGAGGTCTCATACCTCTCGACTCGGGCATGAGTCGGAAATACCAATTTCAGCTCTTGGAACATCTTATATGCTCCGTGGCGTTCAAAACGTTTTTGACGTCCCGGTTCTAAGCCGTAAAGCATGGTGCACTAAACTATCAAGTAGTCATCATACTGAGCTTTGTCAAACGTTCATAACATCTATATCTGCTCCTGCAATAGGTCCGTCACCTAGCGGTGCATCAAGGACATAATACTTCTATGCAGCAATGAGGATAACCCTCAGATCATGGAGCTAGTCCGTATCATTGCTACTAACATCTTTCAACTTAGTTTTCTCTAGGAACATATCAAAAATAAACAGGGAGCTACATCGCAATCAATTGATCTACAACATAGATATGCAAATACTATCAAGACTAAGTTCATGATAAATTAAAGTTCAATTTAATCATATTACTAAAGAACTCCCACTTAGATAGACATCCCTCTAATCATCTAAGTGATCACATGATCCATATCAACTAAACCATGTCCGATCATCACGTGAGTTGGAGTAGTTTTCAGTGGTGAACATCACTATGTTGATCATATCTACTATATGATTCACGCTCGACCTCTCGGTCTCAGTGTTCTGAGGCCATATCTGCATATGCTAGGCTCGTAAAGTTTAACCCGAGTATTTCTGCGTGTGCAAAACTGGCTTGCACCCATTGTATGTGAACGTAGAGCTTATCACACCCGATCATCACGTGGTGTCTCGGCACGACGAACTTTGACAACAGTGCATACTCAGGGAGAATACTTGTATCTTGAAATTTAGTGAGAGATCATCTTATAATTCTACCGCCGAACTAATCAAAATAAGATACATAAAGGATAAACATCACATGCAATCAAAATATGTGACATGATATGGCCATGATCATCCTGCTCCTTTGATCTCCATCTCCAAAGTACCGTCATGATCTCTATCGCCACCGGCATGACACCATGATTTCCATCATCTTGATCTCTATCAATGTGTCGTCACATGGTCTTCTCACCAACTATTGCTCTTGCAACTATTGCCATCGCATAGCGATAAAGTAAAGCAATTATTTGGCGCTTGCATCTTATGCAATAAAGAGACAACCATAAGGCTTATGCCAGTTGCCGAAAACTTCACCAAAACATGATCATCTCATACAACAATTTATATCTCATCATGTCTTGACCATATCACATCACAACATGCCCTGTAAAAACAAGTTATATGTCCTCTACTTTGTTGTTGCAAGTTTTACGTGGCTGCTACGGGCTGAGCAAGAACCGTTCTTACCTACACATCAAAAACCACAACGCGGTATAGTGATTGCTTTTTGATCTTCAGAAAGAACCGTGTTCAT
Source organism: Triticum monococcum (assembly GCA_034509565.1). NCBI lineage: Eukaryota > Viridiplantae > Streptophyta > Magnoliopsida > Poales > Poaceae > Triticum > Triticum monococcum. The sequence continues at coordinate 476,788,841 of CM067846.1, forward strand.
TGAATCCGATTCAACTAAAGTTGGAGAAACTAACACCCACCAGCCACTTGTGTGCGAAGTATGTCGGTAGAACCAGTCTTGCGTAAGTGTACGCGTAATGTCGGTCTGGGCTGCTTCATCCAACAATACCGCCGAATCAAGAAACAACTAGTCGCGGCAAGCAATATGTATATACCCACGCCCACAACTCCTTTGTGTTCTACTCGTGCATATAACATCTACGCATAGACCTGGCTCGGATGCCACTGTTGCGGAACATAATAATTTTAAAGATTTTCCTACGCACACGCAAGATCATGGTGATGCATAGCAACGAGAGGGGAGAGTGTCGTCCACGTACCCTCGTAGACCGTAAGCGGAAGCGTTTATGACAACGTGGTTGATGTAGTCGTACATCTTCACGATCGACCGGTCCTAGTACCGAACGTATGGCATCTCCGCGATGTGCACACGTTCACCTCGGTGACGTCCCATGAACTCACGATCGAGTAGAGCTTCGAGGGAGAGTTCCGTCAGCACGACGGCGTGATGACGGTGTTGATGAAGCTACCGATGCAGGGCTTCGCCTAAGCACCACTACGATATGACCGAGGTGGATTATGGTGGAGGGGGGCACCGCACATGGCTAAAGATTAATGATCAACTTGTGTGTCTCCATGGGGTGCCCCCCTCCCTGTATATAAAGGAGTGGAGGAGGGGGAGGGTCGGACCTCTACTATGGCGCGCCCTGGGGAGTCCTACTCCCACCGGGAGTAGGATTCCCCCCCCCCTTCCATGTAGTAGGAGTAGGAGGGAAGGAAAGGGAAAAGAGAAGAGAAGGAATGAGGGGGCGTCGCCCCTCCCCCTAGTCCAATTCGAACTAAGCCTTGGGGGCGCGCAACCTCCCCTCTCTCTTTCCTTTAATGCCCAATAAGGCCCATATACTCCGAAAAATACTCGAATCACTCGGAACCTTTCCGATGTCCGAATATAGTTGTCCAATATATCGATCTTTATGTCTCGACCATTTCGAGACTCCTCGTCATGTCTCGATCTCATCCGGGACTTTGAAATACCTTCGGTACATCAAAACACATAACTCATATTACCGATCGTCACAGAACGTTAAGCGTGCAGACCCTACGGGTTCGAGAACTATATAGACATGACCGAGACTCGTCTCCGGTCAATAACCAATAGTGGAACCTGGATGCTCATATTGGCTCCTACGTATTCTACGAAGATCTTTATCGGTCAAACCGCATAACAACATCCGTTGTTCCCTTTGTCATCGGTATATTACTTGCCCGAGATTCTAACGTCGGTATCTCAATACCTAGTTCAATCTCGTTACCGGCAAGTCTCTTTACTCGTTCCGTAATACATCATCCCGCAACTAACTCATTAGTTGCATTGCTTGCAAGGCTTAAAGTGATGTGCATTACCGAGAGGGCCCAGAGATACCTCTCCAACAATCGGAGTGACAAATCCTAATCTTGATCTATCCCAACGCAACAAGTACCATCAAAGACACCTGTAGAGCACCTTTATAATCACCCAGTTACTTGTGACGTTTGGTAGCACACAAAGTGTTCCTCCGGTATTCGGGAGTTGCATAATCTCAAAGTCATAGGAACGTGTATAAGTCATGAAGAAATCAATAACAACAAACTAAACGATCATCATGCTAAGCTAACGGATGGGTCAAGTCAATCACATAATTCTCTAATGATGTGATCCTTTTAATCAAATGACAACTCATGTCTATGGTTAGGAAACATAACCATCATTGATTCAACGAGCTAGTCAAGTAGAGGCATAATAGTGACAATCTATTTGTCTATGTATTCACACATGTATTAAGTTTCCGGTTAATACAACTCTAGGATGAATAATAAACATTTATCATGATATAAAGAAATATAAATAACAACTTTATTATTGCCTCTAGGGCATATTTCCTTCAGTCTCCCACTTGCACTAGAGTCAATAATCTAGTTCACATCTTTATGCGATTAGTTCACATCTCTATGTGACTAATACCCAAAGGATTTACTAGAGTCAATAATCTAGTTCACATCGCTACGTGATTAACACCCAAAGAGTGATCATCTTTTGCTTTTGAGAGAAATTTAGTCAACGGGTCTGCCACATTCAGAGCCGTATGTATTTTGCAAATTTTCTATGTCTACAATGCTTTGCACGGAGCTACTCTAGCTAATTTCTCCCACTTTCAATATGTATCCTGATCGAGACTTAGAGTCATCTAGATTGATGTAAAAAGCTTGCATCGACGTAACTCTTTACGACGAACTCTTTTATCATCTCCATAACCGAGAAATATTTCCTTAGTCCTCTAAGGATAATTTTGACCGCTATCCAGCGATCTACTCCTAGATCACTATCGTACACCTTTTCCAAATTTAGGGCAGGGTATACAATAGGTCTGGTACATAGCATGATATACTTTATAGAACCTATGACTGAGGCATAGGGAATGTCATTCCATTCTCTTTTTATTTTCTTGCGTGGTCTGGTTTTGAGTCTTTACTCAACTTCACACCTTGCAACACAGGCAAGAACTCCTTCTTTGACTGTTCCATTTTGAACTACTTCAAAATCTTGTCAAGGTATGTACTCATTGAAAATATATCATGCGTCTTGCTCTATCTCTATAGATCTTGACGCTAAATATGTAAGTAGCTTCACCGAGGTCTTTCTTTGAAAAACTCCTTTCAAACACTCCTTTATGCTTTCAACAAATTCTACATTATTTCTGATCAACAATATGTCATTTACATATACTTATCAGGAATGTTGTAGTGCTCCCAGTCACTTTCTTGTAAATATAGGCTTCACCAAATTCTGTATAAAACCATATGCTTTGATCACTTTATCAAAGTATATGTTCCAACTCTGAGATGCTTGCACCAGTCCATAGATGGATCATTGGAGCTTGCACACTTTGTTAGCACCTTTAGGATTGACAAAACCTTCTAGTTGCATCATATACAACTCTTCTTTAAGAAATCCATTAAGCAATAAAGTTTTGAATCCATTTGCCTGATTTCATAAAATGCGGCAACTGCTAACATGATTCAGACAGACTTTTAAGGATCAATACGAGTGAGAAAATCTCATCATAGTCAACACCTTGAACTTGTCGAATTTTTTTTGCGACAATTCGAGCTTTGTAGATAGTAGCACTACTATCAGCGACCGTCTTCCTATTGAAGATGCATTTATTCTTAATGACTAACCGATCATCGGGCAAGTCAATCAAACTCTATTCTTTGTTCTCATACATGGATCCCATCTCAGATTTGATGGCCTCAAGCCATTTCACGGAATCTGGGCTCATCATCGCTTCCTCATAGTTCGTAGGTTCGTCATGGTCTAGTAACATGACTTCCAGAAAGTATTACCGTACCACTCTGGTGCAGACCATACTCTGGTTGTCCTGCAAGGTTCGGTAGTAACTTGATCTGAAGTTTCATGATCATCATCATTATCTTCCTCACTAATTGGTGTAGAGATCACTAGAACTGAATTATGTGATGAACTACTTTCCAATTCGGGAGAAGGTACAATTACCTTATGAAGGTCTACATTCCTCCCACTCACTTATTTCGAGAGAAACTTCTTCTCTAGAAAGGATCCATTCTTAGCAACAAAATATCTTACCTTCGGATCTGTGATAGAAGGTGTACCCAACCATTTCCTTTTGGGTATCCTATGAAGAAGCACTACTCCGATTTGGTTTCGAGCTTATCAGTTTAAAAACTTTTTCACATAAGCATCTCAACCCCAAACTTTAAGAAATGACAGCTTTGGTTTCTTGCCAAACCATAGTTCATAAGGTGTCATCTCAACGGATTTGGATGGTGCCCTATTTAACGTCAATGCAGTTGTCTCTAATGCATAACCCCAAAACGATAGCGGTAAATCAGTAAGAGACATCATAGATCGCACCATATCTAGTAAAGTGTGATTACGACGATCGGACACACCATTACGCTGTTGTGTTCCAGGTGGCGTGAGTTGCGAAACTATCCCGCATTGTTTCAAATGAAGACCAAACTTGTAACTCAAATATTCTCCTCCATGATCAGATCGTAGAAACTTTATTTTCTTGTTATGATGATTTTACACTTCAGTCTAATTTTTTTGAAGTTTTCAAATGTTTCAGACTTATGTTTGATCAAGTAGATATACCCATATCTGCTCAAATCATCTGTGAAGGTCAGAAAATAACGATACCCGCCACGAGCCTCAACACTCATCGGACCCCATACATCAGTATGTATTATTTCCAATAAGTCAGATGCTTGCGCCATTGTTCCGGAGAACGGAGTCTTAGTCATCTTGCCCATGAGGCATGGTTCGCAAGCATCGAGTGATTCATAATCAAGTGATTCCAAAAGCCCATCAGCATGGAGTTTCTTCATGCGCTTTACACCAATATGACCTAAACGGCAATGACACAAATAAGTTGCACTATAAATATTAACTTTGCATCTTTTGGCTTCAATATTATAATTATGTGTATCACTACGATCGAGATTCAATAAACCATTCACCTTGGGTGTATGACCACAGAAGGTTTTATTCATGTAAACGGAATAACAATTATTCTTTGACTTAAATGAATAACCGTATTGCAATAAACATGATCCAATCATATTATGCTCAATGCAAACACCAAATAACATTTATTTTAGGTTCAACACTAATCCCGAAGGTAAAGAGAGTGTGCGATGGTGATCTTATCAACCTTTGGAATTACTCCCAACACACCTCGTCACCTCACCCTCAACTAGTCTTTTGTTTATTTTGCAACTCCCATTTTGAGTTACTACTTTTAGCAACTGAACCAGTATCACATACCGAGGGGTTTGCTATAAACACTAGTAAAGTACACATCATGTATATCAAATATACCTTTGTTCACTTTGCCATCATTCTTATCCGCCAAGTATCTAGGGCAGTTCCACTTCCAGTGACCATCTCATTTGCAGTAGAAGCACTCAGTTTCAGGCTTGGGTCTAGCTTTGGGCTTCTTCATGGGAGTGGCAACTTGCTTGCCATTATTCTTGAAGTTCCCTTTCTTTCCCTTGCCCTTTTACTTGAAACTAGTGGTTTTTCAACCATCAACACTTGATGCTTTTCTTGATTTCTACCTTCGTCGATTTCAGCATCACGAAGAGCCTGGGAATCGTCTATGTTATCCCTTGAGTGTTATAGTTCATCACGAAGTTCTAGTAACTTGGTGATAGTGACTAGAGAACTCTGTCAATCACTATCTTATCTAGAAGATTAATTCCCACTTGATTCAAGTGATTGTGGTACTTAGACAATCTGAGCACATGCTCACTGGTTGAGCTATTCTCCTCCATCTTGTAGGCAAAGTACTTGTCAGAGGTCTCATACCTCTCGTCTCGGGCATGAGTCGGAAATACCAATTTCAGCTCTTGGAACATCTTATATCCTCCATCACGTGCAAAAAAAATTTGGCGTCCCAGTTCCAAGACGTAAAGCATGATGCACTAAACTATTAAGTAGTCATCATACCGAGCTTTGTCGAACGTTCATAACGTCTGTATCTGCTCCTGCAATAGGTTCATCACCTGGCAGTGCATCAAGGACATAATACTTCTGTGCAACAATGAGGATAACCCTCAAACCATGGAGCTAGTCCGTATCATTGCTACTACCATCTTTCAACTTATTTTTTTCTGGGAACATATAAAAAATAAACAAGGAGCTACATCGCAAGCAATTGATCTACAACATAGATATGCAAATACTTTCAGAACTAAGTTCATGATAAATTAAAGTTCAATTTAATCATATTACTACAGAACTTCCACTTAGATAGACATCCCTCTAATCATCTAAGTGATCACTGATCCATGTCAACTAAACCTTGTCCGATCATCACGTGAGATGGAGTAGTTTTCAATGGTGAACATCACTATGTTGATAATATCTACTATATGATTCATGCTCGACCTTTCGGTCTCAGTGTTCCGAGGTCATATCTGCATATGCTAGGCTCGTCAAGTTTAACCCGAGTTTTTGTGCGTGCGCAAAACTGGCTTGCACCTGTTGTATGTGAACGTAGAGCTTATCACACCCGATCATCATGTGGTGTCTCGGCCCGACGAACTTTGCCAACGGTGCATACTCAGGGAGAACACTTGTACCTTGAAATTTAGTGAGAGATCATCTTATAATGCTACCGCCGAACTAAGCAAAATAAGATGCATAAAGGATAAACATCACATGCAATCAAAATATGTGACATGATATGGCCATGATCATCTTGCGCCTTTGATCTCCATCTCCAAAGTATTGTCATGATCTCTATCGCCACCGGCATGACACCATGATCTCCATCATATTGATCTCTATCAACGTGTCGTCACTTGGTCGTCTCGCGAACTATTGCTCTTGCAACTATTGCTATCGCATAGCGATAAAGTAAAGCAATTATTTGGTGCTTGCATCTTATGCAATAAAGAGGCAACCATAAGGCTTATGCCAGTTGCCGATAACTTCAACAAAACATGATCATCTCATATAACAATTTATATCTCATCATGTCTTGACCATATCACATCACAAGATGCAATGCAAAAACAAGTTAGACGTCCTCTACTTTGTTGTTGCAAGTTTTACGTGGCTGCTATGGGCTGAGCAAGAATCGTTCTTACCTACGCATCAAAAACCACAACACGGTATAGTGATTGCTTTTTGATCTTCAGAAAGAACCGTGTTCATTGAATCCGATTCAACTAAAGTTGGAGAAACTTACACCCACCAGCCACCTGTGTGCGAAGCATGCCGGTAGAACCAGTCTCGCGTAAGCGTACGCGTAATGTCGGTTTGGGACGCTTCATCCAACAATACCGCCGAATCAAGAAACAACTAGTCACGGCAAGCAATATGTATATACCCACGCCCACAACTCCTTTGTGTTCTACTCGTGCATATAACATCTACGCATAGACTTGGCTCGGATGCCACTCTTGCGGAACGTAGTAATTTTAAAGATTTTCCTACGCACACGCAAGATCATGGTGATGCATAGCAACGAGAGGGGAGAGTCTCATCCACGTACCCTCGTAGACCATAAGCGGAAGCGTTATGACAACGTGGTTGATGTAGTCGTAGGTCTTCATGATCGACCGATCCTAGTACCGAGCGTACGGCACCTCCGCGATCTGCACACGTTCAGCTCTGTGACGTCCCACGAACTCATGATCCAGTAGAGCTTCGAGGGAGAGTTCCGTCAGCATGACGGCGTGATGATGGTGTTGATGAAGCTACTGATGCAGGGCTTCGGCTAAGCACCGCTACGATATGACCGAGGTGGATTATGGTGGAGAGGGGCACCACACACGACTAAAAGATCAATGATCAACTTGTGTGTCTAAATGGGGTGCCCCCTCCCCGTATATAAAGGAGTGGAGGAGTGGGACGGCCGGCCCTCTACTACGGCGCATCCTGGGGAGTCCTACTCCCACCGGGAGTAGGATTCCCCCCCCCCCTTCCATGTTGTAGGAGTAGGAGGGAAGGAAAGGGAAAAGATAAGAGAAGGAAGGAGGGGGCGCCGCCCCTCCCCCTAGTCCAATACAGACTAAGCCTTTTGGGGCGCGCAACCTCCCCTCTTCCTTTCCCCTAAAGCCCAATACGGCCCATATACTCCGAAAAATACCTGAATCACTCGGAACCTTTTCGATGTCCGAATATAGTCGTCCAATATATCAATCTTTATGTCTAGACCATTTAGAGACTCCTCGTCATATCGCCGATCTCATCCTGGACTCCGAGCTACCTTCGGTACAACAAAAGACATAAACTCATATTACCGATCGTCACCGAACGTTAAGCGTGCGGACCCTACGAGTTCAAGAACTATGTAGACATGACCGAGACTCGTCTCCAGTCAATAACGAATAGCGGAACCTGGATGCTCATATTGGCTCCTACATATTCTTCGAAGATCTTTATTGGTCAAACCGCATAACAACATACGTTGTTCCCTTTGTCATCGGTATGTTACTTGTGCGAGATTCGATCGTCGATATCTCAATACCTACTTCAATCTCGTTACCGGCAAGTCTCTTTACTCGTTCCATAATACATCATCCTGCAACTAACTCCTTAATTGCATTGCTTGCAAGGCTTAAAGTGATGTGCATTACCGAGAGGGCCCAGAGATACCTCTCCGACAATCGGAGTGATAAATCCTAATCTTGATCTATGCCAACTCAGCAAGTACCATCGGAGACACCTGTAGAGCACCTTTATAATCACGCAGTTACGTTGTGACATTTGGTAGCACACAAAGTGTTCCTCCGGTATTCGGGATTTGCATAATCTCATAGTCATAGGAACATGTATAAGTCATGAAGAAAGCAATAGCAACAAACTAAACGATCATTGTGCTAAGCTAACAGATGGGTCAAGTCAATCACATCATTCTCTAATGATGTGACCTCGTTAATCACATGACAACTCATGTCTATGGTTAGGAAACATAACCATCATTGATTCAACGAGCTAGTCAAGTAGAGGCATACTAGTGACGATCTGTGCGTCTATGTATTCACACATGTATTAAGTTTTCGGTTAATACAATTCTAGCATGAATAATAAACATTTATCATGATATAAGGAAATATAAATAACAACTTTATTATTGCCTCTAGGGCATATTTCCTTCAATCTCCCACTTGCACTAGAGTCAATAATCTAGTTCACATCTTTATGTGATTAGTTCACATCTCCATGTGACTAATACCCAAAGGGTTTACTAGAATCAATAATATAGTTCACATCGCTATGTGATTAGCACCCAAAGAGTGATCATGTTTTGCTTGTGAGAGAAATTTAGTCAACGGGTCTGCCACATTCAGAGTCCTATGTATTTTACAAATTTTCTATGTCTACAATGCTTTGCACGGAGCTACTCTAGCTAATTGCCCCCATTTTCAATATGTATCCTGATCGAGACTTAGAGTCATCTAGATCAATGTAAAAAGCTTGCATCGACGTAACTCTTTATGATGAACTCTTTTGTCACCTCCATAACCGAGAAATATTTCCTTAGTCCTCTAAGGATAATTTTGACCGATGTCCAGTGATCTACTCCTAGATCACTATCGTACTCCTTTGCCAAACTCAGGGCAGGGTATACAATAGGTCTGGTACATAGCATGACATACTTTGTAGAACCTATGACTGAGGCATAGGGAATGACTTTTCATTCTCTTTCTATTTTCTGTCGTGGTCGGGTTTTGAGTCTTTACTCAACTTCACACCTTGCAACACAGGCAAGAACTCCTTCTTTGACTATTCCATTTTGAACTACTTCAAAATCTTGTCTACGTATGTACTCATTGAAAATATATCAAGCATCTTGATCTATCTCTATAGATCTTGATGCTCAATATGTAAGTAGCTTCACCGAGGTCTTTCTTTGAAAAACTCCTTTCAAACACTCCTTTATGCTTTCAAGAAAATTCTACATTATTTCTGATCAACAAAATGTCATTTACATATACTTATCAGGAATGCTGTAGTGCTCCCACTCACTTTCTTGTAAATACAGGCTTCACCGCAAGTCTGTATAAAACCATATGATTTGATCACTTTATCAAAGCATATATTCCAACCTTGAGATGCTTGCACCAGTCCATAGATGGATCGTTGGAGCTTACAAACTTTGTTAGCACCTTTAGGATTGACAAAACCTTCTGGTTGCATCATATACAACTCTTCTTTAAGAAATCCATTAAGGAATACAGTTTTGACATCCATTTGCCAGATTTTATAAAATGCGGCAACTGCTAACATAATTCGGTCAGAATTTTAAGCATCAATACGAGTGAGAAAATATCACCGTAGTCAACACCTTGAACATGTCGAAAACATTTTTGTGACAATTTGAGCTTTGTAGATTGTAACACTACTATCAATGTCTGTCTTCCTCTTGAAGATCCATTTACTCTTAATGACTCACCGATCATCGGGCAAGTCAATCAAAGTCTATTCTTTGTTCTCATACATGGATCCCATCTCAGATTTCATGGCCTCAAGCCATTTTGCGGAATCTGGGCTCATCATCGCCTCCTCATAGTTCATAGGTTCGTCATGATCTAGTAACATGACTTCCAGAAAGGATTATCGTACCACTCTGGTGCAGACCATACTTTGGCTCTCCTACGAGGTTCGGTAGTAACTTGATCTTAAGTTTCATGATCATCATCATTATCTTCCTCACTAATTGGTGTAGAGATCACTAGAACTAGATTCTATGGTGAACTACTTTCCAATTTGGGAGAAGGTACAATTACCTTATCAAGGTCTACATTCCTCCCACTCACTTCTTTCGAGAGAAACTTCTTCTCTAGAAAGGATCCATTCTTAGCAACAAAATATCTTACCTTCGGATCTGTGATAGAAGGTGTACCCAACTGTTTCCTTTTGGGTATCCTATGAAGACGCACAACTCCGATTTGGGTTCGAGCTTATCTATTTGAAACTTTTTCACATAAGCATCGCAACCCAAAACTTTAAGAAATGACAGCTTTGGTTTCTTGCCAAACCATAGTTCATACGGTGTCATCTCAACGGATTTAGATGGTGCCCTATTTAACGTGAATGCAGTTGTCTCTAATGGATAACCACAAAACGATAGCGGTAAATCAGTAAGAGACATCTTACGAAGTTCGGACACACCATTACGCTGTGGTGTTCCAGGTGGCGTGAGTTGTGAAACTATTCCGCATTGTTTCAAATGACGACCAAACTCGTAACTCAAATATTCTCCTCCATGATCAGATCGTAGAAACTTTATTTTCTTGTAATGATGATTTTCCACTTCACTCTAAAATTCTTCGAACTTTGAAAATGTTTCAGACTTATGTTTCATCAAGTAGATATACCCATATCTGCTCAAATCATCTGTGAAGGTCAGAAAATAAAGATACCCGCCACGAGCCTCAACACTCATCGGACCCCATACATCAGTATGTATTATTTCCAATAAGTCAGTTGCTTGCTCCATTGTTCCAGAGAACGGAGTCTTAGTCATCTTGCCCATGAGGCATGGTTCGCAAGCATCAAGTGATTCATAATCAAGTGATTCCAAAAGCCCATCATCATGGAGTTTCTTCATGCGCTTTACACCAATATGACCTAAACGGCAATGACACAAATAAGTTGCACTATCAATATTAACTTTGCATCTTTTGGCTTCAATATTATAAATATGTGTATCACTACGATCGAGATTCAATAAACCATTCACCTTGGGTGTATGACCACAGAAGGTTTTATTCATGTAAACAGAATAACAATTATTCTTTGACTTAAATGAATAACCGTATTGCAATAAACATGATCCAATCATATTATGCTCAACGCAAACACCAAATAACATTTATTTTAGGTTCAACGCTAATCCCGAAGGTAAAGAGAGTGTGCGATGGTGATCTTATCAACCTTTGGAATTACTCCCAACACACATCATCACCTCGCCCTCAACTAGTCTTTCATTTATTTTGCAACTCCCGTTTTGAGTTACTACTTTTAGCAACTGAACCAGTATCAAATACCGAGGGGTTTGCTATAAACACTAGTAAATTACACATCATGTATATCAAATATACCTTTGTTCACTTTGCCATCATTCTTATCCGTCAAGTATCTAGGGCAGTTCCACTTCCAGTGACCATTTCCTTTGTAGTAGAAGCACTCAGTTTCAGGCTTGGGTCTAGCTTTGGATTCTTCATGGGAGTGGCAACTTGCTTGCCATTATTCTTGAAGTTCCCTTTCTTTCCCTTGCCCTTTTACTTGAAACTAGTGGCTTTTTCAACCATAAACACTTGATGCTTTTCTTGATTTATACCTCCGTCGATTTTAGCATCACGAAGAGCTTGGGAATCGTCTCCGTTATCCCTTGCATATTATAGTTCATCATGAAGTTCTAGCAACTTGGTGATAGTGACTAGAGAACTCTGTCAATGACTATCTTATCTGGAAGATTAACTCCCACTTGATTCAAGTGATTGTAGTACTCAGACAATCTGAGCACATGCTCACTGGTTGAGCTATTCTCCTCCATCTTGTAGGCAAAGTACTTGTCAGAGGTCTCATACCTCTCGACTCCGGCAGGAGTCTGAAATACCAATTTCAGCTCTTGGAACATCTTATATGCTCTGTGGCGTTCAAATCGTTTTTGACATCCCGGTTCTAAGCCGTAAAGCATGGTGCACTAAACTATCAAGTAGTCATCATGCCGAGCTTTGTCAAACGTTCATAACGTCTGTATCTGCTCCTGCAATAGGTCCGTCATCTAGCAGTGCATCATGGACAAAATACTTCTATGCATCAATGAGAATAACCTTCAGATCATGGAGCTAGTCCGTATCATTGCTACTAACATCTTTCAACTTATTTTTCTCTATGAACATATCAAAAATAAATAGGGACCTACATCGCAAGCAATTGATCTACAACATAGATATGCAAATACTATCAGGACTAAGTTCATGATAAATTAAAGTTCAATTTAATCATATTACTAAAGAACTCCCACTTAGATAGACATCCCTCTAATCATCTAAGTGATTACGTGATCCATATCAACTAAACCATGTCCTATCATCACGTGAGATGGAGTAGTTTTCAATGGTGAGCATCACTATGTTGATTATATCTACTATATGATTCATGCTCGACCTTTCGGTCTCAGTGTTCCGAGGCCATATCTGCATATGCTAGGCTCATCAAGTTTAACCCGAGTATTTTCTGCATGTGCAAAACTTGCTTGCACCGGTTGTATGTGAACGTAGAGCTTATCACACCCGATCATCATGTGGTGTCTCGGCACAACGAACTTTGGCAACGGTGCATACTCAGGAAGAACACCTGTACCTTGACAGTTAGTGAGAGATCATCTTATAATGCTACCGCCAAACTAAGCAAAATAAGATGCATAAAGGATAAACATCACATGCAATCAAAATATGTGACATGATATGGCCAGGATCATCTTGTGCCTTTGATCTCCACCTCCAAAGTACCCTCAGGATCTCTATTGCCACTGGCATGACACCATGATCTCCATTATCTTGATCTCTATCAACGTGTCGTCACATGGTCGTCTCACCAACTATTGCTCTTGCAACTATTGCTATCGCATAGCGATAAAGTAAAGCAATTATTTGGCGCTTGCATCTTATGCAATAAAGAGACAACCATAAGGCTTATGAAAGTTGCCGATAACTTCAACAAAACATGACCATCTCACACAACAATTTATATCTTATCATGTCTTGACCATATCACATCACACCATGCCCTGCAAAAACAAGTTAGACGTCCTCTACTTTGTTGTTGCAAGTTTTACATGGCTACTACGGGCTGAGCAAGAACCGTTCTTACCTACGCATCAAAAACCACAATGCGGTATAGTGATTGCTTTTTGATCTTCAGAAAGAACCCTGTTCATTGAATCCGATTCAACTAAAGTTGGAGAAACTGACACCCACCAGCCACCTGTGTGCGAAGTACGTCGGTAGAACCAGTCTCGCGTAAGCGTATGCGTAATGTCGGTTTGGGCCGCTTCATCCAACAATACTGCCGAATCAAGAAACAACTAGTTATGGCAATCAATATGTATATACCACGCCCACAACTCCTTTGTGTTCTACTCATGCATATAACATCTATGCATAGACCTGGCTCGGATGCCACTGTTAAGGAACGTAGTAATTTTTAAAAAATTCCTATGCACACGCAAGATCATGGTGATGCATAGCAACGATAGGGGAGAGTGTCGTCCACGTACCCTCGTAGACCGTAAGCGGAAGCGTTATGACAACGCGGTTGATGTAGTCGTACATCTTCACGATCGACCGAACCTAGTACCGTACGTACGGCACCTCCGCGATCTGCACAAGTTCAGCTCGGTGACGTCCCACGAACTCACGATGCAGTAGAGCTTCGAGGGATAGTTCCGTCAGCACGACGGTGTGATGACAGTGTTGATGAAGCTACCGATGCAGGGCTTCACCTAAGCACCGCTATGATATGACCGAGGTGGATTATGGTGGAGGGGGGCACCGCACACGGCTAAAAGATCAATGATCAACTTGTGTGTCTCCATGGGGTGCCCCCCTCCCCGTATATAAAGGAGTAGAGGAGGGGGAGGGCCGGCCCTCTACTATGGCGCGCCCTGGGGAGTCCCTACTCCCACCGGGAGTAGGATTCCCCCCCCCCTTCCATGTAGTAGGAGTAGGAGGGAAGGAAAGGGAAAAGAGAAGAGAAGGAAGGAGGGGGCGCCGACACTCCCCCTAGTTCAATTCGGATTAAGCATTGGGGGGCGCGTAGCCTGCCCTCTCTCTTTCCCTAAAGCCCAATAAGGCCCATATACTCCGAAAAATACCCGAATCACTCGGAACCTTTCCGATGTCCGAATATAGTCGTCCAGTATATCAATCTTTACGTCTTGACCATTTCGAGACTCCTCGTCATGTCCCGATCTCATGCAGGACTCCGAACTTCCTTCGGTACATCAAAATGCATAAACTCATATTACCGATCGTCACCGAACGTTAAGCGTGCAGACCCTACGGGTTCGAGAACTATGTAGACATGACCGAGACTCATCTCCAGTCAATAACCAATAGCGGAACCTGGATGCTCATATTGGCTCCTACATATTCTACGAAGATCTTTATCGGTCAATTCGTTCCGCTATTGGTTATTGACCAGAGACATGTCTCGGTCATGTCTACATAGCTCTCGAACCCGTAGGGTCCGCACGCTTAAAGTTCGATGACGGTTATATTATGAGTTTATGTGTTTTGATGTACCGAAGGAGTTCGGAGTCCCGGATGATATCGAGGACATGACGACGAGTCTCGAAATGGTCGAGATGTAAAGATCGATATATTGGATGACTATATTCGGACATCGGAAATGTTCTGAGTGATTCGGGTATTTTCGGGAGTACCGGGGAGTTACGGGAATTCGTATTGGGCCTTAATGGGCCATTCAGGAAAGGAGAGAAAGGCCTCAAAGGGTGGCCTCACCCCTCCCCATGGGTTGGTCCGAATTGTACTAGGGAGGGGGGCGCCCCCTTCCTTCCTTCTCCTTTTCCCTTCCCTTTCCTTCCCTCCTACTCCTACTACTTGGAAGGGCTCCTAGTTCTACTAGGAAAGGGGGAATCCTACTCCCGGTGGGAGTAGGACTCCCCTAGGGCGCGCCATAGAGAGGGCCGGCCCTCCCCTCCTCCACTCTTTATATATGGGGGCAGGGGACACCCCAAAGACACACCAATTGATATCTTGATCTCTTAGCCGTGTGCGGTGCCCCCCTCCACCATAATCCACCTCGATCATATCGTAGCGGTACTTAGGCGAAGCCCTGCATTGGTAGAACATCATCATCGTCACCACGCCGTCATGTTGACGGAACTCTCCCTCAACACTCGGCTGGATAGGAGTTCGAGGGACATCATCGAGTTGAACATGTGCAGAACTCGGAGGTGCCGTGCGTTCAGTACTTGATCAGTCGGATCGTGAAGACGTACGACTACATCAACCGCGTTGTGCTAACGCTTCTGCTTTCGGTCTACGAGGGTACGTGGACAACACTCTCCCCTCTTGTTGCTATGCATCACCATGATCTTGTGTGTGCGTAGGAATTTTTTGAAATTACTACGTTCCCCAACAGACACACTCTCCCCCTCTCGTTGCTATGCATCTCCTATATATATCTTGCGTGAGCGTAAATTGTTTTTAATTGCATGCTACGTTTCCCAACACAACTATGGGGTAAAAAGTGGAATTCACTCAAAGAATTATCTAGTAGTCCTTAGTATATTCCACCAAACCTTTTTTCTAGAGAGCCATTGTGCACTGTTAAATACCATGGATTTTCTAAAAAAAACTCGTATCTCCATGCCATCTTTACAGTGGTGGAAGCTTTGTATTTTTATCAGCTCTGTGGTGACTAGCACAAGCATGCAAAGTACGCTATATGATGTTGTTGATTTCAGACACTTGTAATTTTGCTAAGTCTTTTCCTATTACATTATGATGCTATGTTGTCTTGTTGCTACTCGTAGATGCATGCACATTTTGAGGTAGTTCAGTAATAGTGTGTTGAAGATGCGGTATTGCTCTATCCATTCATACCTATGGTTGTAATTATGAAGTACTCTAGTGTGTCATTACCGTGCTCTACTTTTGCTAAATATTGTTGCTGGCAGATTGTTAACTTGAAGTTCATTTTTGCCATGGTTGTTGCTAGTGATACATGTACCCTGTGAACTTGCTCTTGCCATGTTTAGCTTCATAAATGTGTTTTCTTAATGTTGGTTACCTTGTGATTCCATGTAATACTTAGTGGTGAGTGGCATGAGCTTGCAAAGTTGCTATCATGAATCTGTTTCTGCCATGCTCTGTTTTTCTTCTAAGTCTGAAACTGATCATATCACTTGCCATGTTTGCATTGATGCTACCATCTTGTCTATGCACCTTTGGCTAAAGTTTAGTAAGGGAGTTTTGTTCTTTCCTTTAATACTAGCATGCCATGCCTTTGTTTGCCATGATATGTTCCTGTAGCATGTTGTTTGCTAGCTCTAAACATTGCCTACCTGATGATGTTTTTGACATGTTTAGTATTTTCACTAAGTCTGTGAAGCTGTTATCATTTGCATTTTTTCCATGCTATTTTAGGCTTGTTGTAGTGAGTCCTAGAAGGAGCTGAGTGTTCATGATTTGTAGAGCTTCACTTGCACTTCACTGCCATGTGCTTTGTTGCTACGCTAGAGTGCTGTAGCATAGTTTCTTGTTGCATCTTAAGTGCTATGTTGCTGTTAAGTGCAGATTTGCATCATTCTTGTTTTGCTCGTCATTTGCAAACTATGCATCTACTTCCGGTGATCCTTATATCGATTTCGATGGATATCACCCCATCTTTCCAGCGGCATGCTTGGTTTGCCAAGTTGATGCCTTGATCATTCGTTCCCTTCCAGAGTACTCATATGCATTGCACATCATACCTTGCATTTCATGCCATGTCTTGCATCATGTTGCTTGTGCATTGCACAGTGATTGATTGTTGTTCCATTGCTTGTGCTCTTGCTTTGGGTAGAGCTGGGAGACGAGTTCGTGAACGAGGAACCTCTTGAGTATGTTAACGAGGAGCAAGCTTTCGACAACTCTGAGAACTTTGCAGGCAAGATGATCATTACCCCCGATATCACTTCTATCTTTGCTTGCTAGTTGTTTGTTCTATCGCTATGTCGCGCTACCTACCACTTGTTTTATCATGCCTCCCATATTTCCATGTCAAGCCTCTAACCCACCTTCCTGGCAAACCGTTGTTTGGCTATGTTACCGCTTTTGCTCAGCCCCTCTTATACCGTTGCTAGTTGCAGGTGCCTTGCAGGTTGTTCCATGTTGGAACATGGATATGTTGGGATATCACAATATCTCTTATTTAATTAATGCATCAATATACTTGGCAAAGGGTGGAAGGCTTGGCCTTTTGCTTGGTGTTTTGTTCCACTCTTGCCGCCCTAGTTTCCGTCATACCGGTGTTATGTTCTTTGATTTTGCGTTCCTTACGCGGTTGGGGTTATGGGACCCCCTTGACCGTTTGCTTTGAATAAAACCCCTCCTGCAAGGCCCAACCTTGGTTTTAACATTTGCCTATTAACAACCTAAATTTTTTCCTAGGGAGTAATTAACCCGAGGATCATCTTTATTCAACCCCCTGGGCCAGTGTTCCTCTGAGTGCTTGTCCAACCTGGGCGATGTCCGGCGCCCCCTGGGCAACCAGGGTCTCAGCCAACCTGACGTCTGGCCCATTCAGTGTGCCCTGAGAACGAGATGTGTGCGACTCCTATCGGGATTTGTTGGCACATCGGGTGGTCTTGCTGGTCTTGTTTTACCGTTGTCGAAATGTCTTGTAACCGGGATTCCGAGTCTGATCGGTGTGTTCCGGGAGAAGGAATATCCTTCGTTGATCGTGAGAGTTTGTGATGGGCTAAGTTGGGACATCCATGCAGGGTATAAACTTTCGAGAGCCGTGCCAGCGGTTATGTGGCAGATGGGAATTTGTCAATATTCGATTGTAGAGAACTTGACACTTGACTTAATTAAAATGCATCAACCACGTGTGTAGCCATGATGGTCTCTTTTCGGCGGAGTCCGGGAAGTGAACACGGTTGGGTTATGTTTGAACGTAAGTAGTTCAGGATCACTTCTTGATCGCCTCTAGTTTCACGACCATTGCATAGTTTCTCTTCTTACTCTTGTACTCGAATGTTAGTCACCATATTTGCTTAGCACTTGCTGCAACTCCACCTCATAAACACATCCTACCCATAAGCTTAAATAGTCTTGATCTTGCGGGTTTTGAGATTGCTAAGTCATCATGATTCACAGATACTACCAAACAGTTGCAGGTGCCGATGATACCAGTGCAGGTGACGCAACCGAGCTCAAGTGGGAGTTCGACGAGGACCTTGGTCGTTACTATTTTCATTTCCTGATAATCAGTAGTGGTGCCCAGTTGGGACGATCCGGGATCTAGCATTTGGGGTTATCTTCTTTCGTTTGGATTCGTCTGTAGTCGGACTATGTGTGTACTCTGAATGATGTATGAATTATTTGCTCGTTTGTGTGACGTGGAGATTGTAAGCCAACTATCTATTTATCCCTTTCTTGTTCATTACATGGGACTGTGTGAAGCTGACCCTTCTTGTGACAAAACCAACATGCTGTTATGCCTCTAAGTCGTGCCTCGACACGTGAGAGATATAGCCGCATCTTGGGCGTTACAAGTTGATACCAGAGCCAGGTTACAAACTGCATGCTATGTTTCCCAGCATGTATGTATGCCCACAACAAACGCCACCGAACCATTATAAGGTTGGAAAAAGCGGTAAGCGTAAGCGAGGTGGTTGGCCTTCGCCTAGTGCCTAGGCAGTGCCTAAGCGCCCTAGGCGTGGCCTAGGCGGTAATATATTTTTTACTCGTAGTATCTTTGTGATTATTATATGGGTGTTGATATTAGTTTAGGGCATATAAATAAGTTGATTACCATCTACTGCCATTGGAATATAACCCGTTTTGCATATTAGTGCGGTATGTGGCATGATTTCTTACTTTGATAGATAATTCCTTGCTTGCCCTGCCTAGACATCCATTAATGCCCTAGGCGAGGCGTTTGGCCACTGCCTAGCGCCTAGGCATGCCTAAGCACCTCCTAGGCACTGCCTTTTCCAACAGAGGCACTATGTATGTATGTACCCCCAGATATCCTAAATTTTTCCCAAGCACAGGTTACAGGTTACAGGAGGAGAGAAACCCAAAGCAAGAGAGAAAATGTTCAGCATGAACAAATCAATAGGGGTTTCCTCAGAAAATTTGAATGAAAATTGGAAAAGTGATCCAATTTCTGCCTGCATTGATCTAATGACAGAATTCGAGTGAATTCCACTTGTTACTCTCTAGTTATGTATTTGTGACACCAATTACCCCATCAAATGAAAAATCGTCTAGATTACCCATTTAAAAAAGTCTGGAACCTCTTTTTCCGATGCATGTCATTTGAAAAGGTGTGACGTGATGATTGAGACTCAAAAATACCAGGAAAACAACA
This sequence comes from Triticum monococcum, assembly GCA_034509565.1. Lineage (NCBI taxonomy): Eukaryota > Viridiplantae > Streptophyta > Magnoliopsida > Poales > Poaceae > Triticum > Triticum monococcum. The sequence goes on from CM067846.1 coordinate 476,808,515, forward strand.
AGGAATCAACCAGATGATGATGAGAAGGATGGGCATTATCATCGATGACGCCCTCTGCTATTTGCATATTTTGACGCACCACATGGATCTAACACACCGGGTTATTCTAATGGAAAATGCGGAATGCCAAAATTGGGTAAAACCTTGTTAAAAATTTAATATAGTGTATTTCCGATTTTATTTTAGTAAATGGGATAATAAGTGTCACAAATGCACAACTATGGAGTAAAATGTGGAATTCACTCAAAGAATTATCCAATAGTCATCAGTATATTCCACCAAACCTTTTTGCTAGAGAGCCATTGTGCACTCTTAAATACCATGGATTTTCTAAATTTTCTCGTATTTCACATAACAAGAGAGCAAACAGTGTTTAAAGCAGAGTTGACTGTCAATAACATAGACACACAACGCTTATACACTTGACACCAAATATCACGCATATACTTTTCACTGTAAGCCACCACTTTACGTTCGGCTTTTGTTGTGTGTGTCCGTCTGCTTTTAACTTCTTCCCCTTTGCCGGAGGATCGATCTGGCTGGCCACGAACCAAACAAAGGTGTCAGTGCTAATGAGGAGCGAGGATACGAGAAGATCATGTATGTATGTTTGTATGCCCACAACAAGCGCCACCGCACCACTATGTATGTATGTACCCTAGATATCCTAATTTTGTCCCAAGCACAGGTTACAGAAGGAGAGGAACCCAAAGCAAGAGAGAAAATGTTCAGCATGAACAAATTAGCAGGGATTTCCTCAGAAAATTTGAATGAGAATTGGAAAAGTGATCCAATTTCTGCCTGCATTGATCTAATGACAGAATTAGAGTGAATTCCACTTGTTACTCTCTAGTTATGTATTTGTGACACCAATTACCCCATCAAATGAAAAATCGTCTAGATTACCCATTTAAAAAAGTCTGGACCCTCTTTTTCCGATGCATGTCATTTGAAAAGGTGTGTCGTGATGATTGAGACTCAAAAATACCAGGAAAACAACAAGGAATCAACCAGATGATGATGAGAAGGATGGGCATTATCATCGATGACGCCCTCTTCTATTTGCATATTTTGACGCACCATATGGATCTAACGCACCGGGTTATTCTAATGGAAAATGCGGAATGCCAAAATTGGGTAAAACCTTGTTAAAAATTTAATATAGTGTATTTCCGATTTTATTTTAGTGAATGGGATAATAAGTGTCACAAATGCACAACTATGGGGTAAAATGTGGAATTCACTCAAAGATTTATCCAGTAGTCATCAGTATATTCCACCAAACCTTTTTGCTAGAGAGCCATTGTGCACTCTTAAATACCATGCATTTTCTAAATTTTCTCGTATTTCACATAACAGGAGAGCAAACAGTGTTTAAAGCAGAGTTGACTATCAATAACGTAGACACACAACGCTTATACACTTCACACCAAATATCACGCATATACTTTTCACTATAAGCCATCATTTTACGTTCGGCTTTTGTTGTGTGCAGGCCCGTACCTGGCCGAGTTAAGTCAGCAGGGCCCCCAAATCAGCGAGAGTATTAGTTAATTGCTGGGGTTAGTAGGAGGTAGGTACACTTATTACCATGGACGGTTGAATAATCAAAGCAGAAATGTACCAGCCTCTCCTCACGCATGGGAACCGGGCGCTTAATTAACTCGGCCAATACTAGTACTACATGGGAACCTGCATGAAGAAATTATCCAGCCTCTCCTCAACGCATGTCTCCTTTTCCATAAAAAAATGAGGTTCTCACGCATGGCTCTCTATCTACTCTTCGGCTTCTTTAGACAGCAGGTACAAAACCCCTTCCTACTCCTCATCAATCTTCACTCCTTGATCCTTAGTTTACTCCTAATTCCTAAATCCTCATCAACATTATTTCCTTGCTAAGGTTCCACTCTGAATCCCCCATCTTCTTCTTTTTTCCCATTTACCACAAGATAATCCATTGCGATGAACTTCCAATAGGTAACGTTCCACTCCCAATCCCCATCTGCTAATTCTATGCTATTTACACAAATAACCCATTGTGACGAACATTGAATAGGTAATGTTCCACTCTCAATCCCTATTTTTTTTTGTTCTATTCTTCTTAGGTCTCAAATCGGTAGGGTTGCATATCAGTGTTTCTCTCAACCACTTAGCTGCCTGTTGCCAGCGCTGCAACTTATGTGCATCAGCATCAATTGGAGCCTGACTACAATTGAAGGCTAAGGTAGCTTCAATCCTTTTTATCTGTATATGTCCAATTTTTAACATTTGGATGTTTGTCTCTTAGTTTTACCTTCTTCAGTGTCTTCAGAAGAATTAGAAGCTACGAGTCATGATGGCAAAAAAAAGGAACTATGAGTCATGACATGGAAAAGTTAAGAAAAGGAAAAAAATGCCAAGGGCCCATAATTTGATTTCGCACCGGGCCTCCCTTTTCTCAGGTACGGCCCTGGTTGTGTGTGTCCGTCTGCTTTTAACTTCGTCCCCTTTGGCGGAGGATCGATCTGGCTGGGCACGAACCAAACAAAGGTGTCAGTGCTAATGAGGAGCGAGGATACGGAAGATCATGTATGTATGTTTGTATGCCCACAACAAGCGCCACCGCACCGCTATGTATGTATGTACCCCAGATATCCTAATTTTGTCCCAAGCACAGGTTACAGGAGGAGAGGAACCCAAAGCAAGAGAGAAAATGTTCAGCATGAATAAATCAACAGGGATTTCCTCAGAAAATTTGAAAGAGAATTGGAAAAGTGATCCAATTTCTGTCTGCATTGATCTAATGACAGAATTAGAGTGAATTCCACTTGTTACTCTCTAGTTATGTATTTGTGACACCAATTACCCCCATCAAATGAAAAATCGTCTAGATTACCCATTTGAAAAAGTCTGGACCCTCTTTTTCCGATGCATGTCATTTGAAAAGGTGTGACGTGTGATTGAGACTCAAAAATACCAGGAAAACAACGAGGAATCAACCAGAAGAAGAGAAGGATGGGCATTATCATCGATGACGCCCTCTGCTATTTGCATAGTTTGACGCACCACATGGATCTAACACGCCGGGCTATTCTAATGGAACTCGCGGAATGCCAAAATTGGGTAAAACCTTGTTAAAATTTTAATAGTGTATTTCTGATTTTATATCACAATAAATGGGACAATAAGTGTCACAAATGCGCAACTATGGGGTAAAAAGTGGAATTCACTCGAAGAATTATCCAGTGGTCCTCAGTATATTCCACCAATCCTTTTTGCTAGAGAGCCATTGTGCACTGTTAAATACCATGGATTTTCTAAATTTTCTGGTATTCCACATAACAGTAGAGCAAACAGTGTTTAAAGGAGAGTTAACTGTCAATAACGTAGACACACAACGCTTACATAATTGAAACCAAATTATCACGCATATACTTTTCACTGTAAGCCACCACTTTACGTTCAGCTTTTGATGTGTGTGCCTGTCTGCTTTTAACTTCTTCCCCTTTGGCGAGGATCGATCTGGCTGGCCACAAACCGAACAAAGGTGTCAGTGCTATTGAGGAGTGAGGATACCGAAGATCATGTATGTATGCCCACAACAAACGCCACCGCACCACTATGTACCAGTACCACCTATCCGAACGACATTGATCCGGCAGCCACTATCGGCGTCAAGATGTTGTTCCACTGGACCCGCGTACATTAACCACACTCGATCTCATCCTTATCAACCAACACTGAAGCGAATCCGATTAAGACGCCGGCATCCATGCGACGAGTATCATCTGCCACTGTTGCGCCCATTGGGCCATGAACTGTAAACTCTTTTCGCCTAGTAGTAGATCTTGTCGTACCGGTGGACAGGAATCTTTTAGGGCCGGGCTGGCTCGCATTTCCAGGCAAAGAGCTCCACCTGCCCACGCACGCACGCAGTGGCTACCTGGCGCTGGACAAGATTCAAGGCAAGAAAGAGACACGCAGGTTCGCACGCTCCGTTGTTTATTTCCCCCAGCTCATTCTCTTTATTGATTCGTCCAGCGAATTTGTACATCGATCGATCTTGAGCACAGAGAAACGAATTGGATCCAAAATGTCAGATTAAAATTGCTGACATTTCAAAGTTGCAACCGCAACGCATCCATTGGGCGCGCTTTCACTTTGGCCCAACGTTGCAACCCAAGAATTGAGGACGAAGAGGCAACAAAAATAGAGAGAGACCAATGAAGCTATACATGCAAACCGACTACACCACGAAGCTAGTTATCTAGCTGTAGATATCCTCCGGGATGCTGTACAACGCCGGCGACCACCGTCCCGGGCGCCTTGCGGCAGCCGCGTTGGTCGCCGCCGCCGTCTGCTTCTTCGCGTGCTGCCTCTTGATGGCGCTCACCAGCTGCTCCAGCGCGGGCGGCAGGGCGAAGGCGCCGCCGGCGGCGACGGCCGCGGCCACCTGCTTGAGCTGCTGCTTGCTCAGCAGGATCTTGACGCGCGTCGCGCCGCCAGGGCTGGTGGCCGCCGCGTCGGCGACGGGCGTGCCCGTGGACTGCTCGACGGCCGTGACCGTCTTGGCGTCCAGCTGCAGCCTCGGGCACCTCACCAGCTTCCTGGCGTCCCTCCTCGGGAGCTGCGGGGCGGCCTCCAGCTCCATGGATCCGATGCTGGCTTGCTCCTCCGCAGTCGCTTCTTGCTCTCACTTGCTCCCGTTTTTTCTCTCGTTATGGTAGGGTAGGAGTAGTCGCTGCTCCGATGGGCAGTGGCTGGAGAATGGATATATAACGCATTTCAGCGTGTCTGAGGCTAGGGTTTTATATCATATGCAGAGAGGCTTACGAGCGAGACAGCTCATAGGCAACTGTCCGCGTAAAGATCGGAAAGGGACGGCTTAGGTGGAATCTTTTTCTTCAAATAATGAGATTAGTTCGTTGCGGGTGATTTAATAATCGTTACAGCACGTAGTAGGGCCCATGCATCACATGCTACCGGAGAAATTTCTCATGAGTCGCACCAGTGCCGCTCCCTGCCATGACATGCAGGTTTGATCTGGATTTCATCAGCTTTGGGAGAGAGAGAAAATATTTCGCCCACAATGCATACGTTTTCTAAGTATGATGCACCAGTAGTGTTGCTCTGAATATTGAATCGTACTAGTAGTATATGGTGAGGCCTTGTTGGATGTCAGTCATGTGATCATGTGCTTCTGTATGTATGCGTCTGTACTTTCAGATGAAGGGCGCAACAGACGTACAGTACAGGTTATTCGCAATAATAATAAGAAACAGGGGAGGAATATATCGGCAGGCACACCGGAAGGAGGGAGAGCGTGTGGGTGTACCCTACATTAAATGGTATGCACGTCTGGACGTACGTACGTACACGGGGAGTGGTTGCGATGAATTGTCACGACGTACATACGTGTCTGGGAAGAAGTGACCGCTCGACCGAGAGAGAGGCGAGGCAGGGACCAGCGGCAGGTTGTTCATTTTGGCACCACGTCTCCACCGTCACATATGCCTGATGCCTGTGCACGGCGGGTGGACCACGTCTCCACCGTCACATATTAGAGTTAGGTATGTACGTGTTGGTGCTGGAGCAGTGTTTGGTTTCTGCTGCAGTAAGAGCAACGGGTCGACCAAACAGACGCTGGCTATGTCCGCTTTTTTGTTCATTTGTATCGACCAGGCAGACACAAACGTTTGTTTTTACATTTGGGTCGGCGTCTGCGCCTAACGCTCGTCCGATCCATTTTGACGACGCCGATACTGTGCATGTATATTTAAAATAAAAATAACTTAATTAAATATTAGAGCCGACCAGGAAGGTCGGCGAGAGTCCATGCGGCCACATTAGTATTAAAAGAAATTAAAAACAAACTAAACTACGAGGTGGCGTGCTGCCCTAGGCGGCGGTGGGGTCGTCGTCCTCGAGGTCGGTGAGCGATGAGTGTCGGCGTAGGGCCGGCCCAAGGGAATGCCGGGTTCCAGGCGACGGCGATGTAGGCCGCAGGCAGCTGTTTCGGCACGGTCAGTGCCGGCGCAGGGGGCTGTGCGGCCGTGGCCTGGCGCGCCTTCTCCTCAGCCTCGCGCTGCTCCTCCTCGAGGTCGCGCTCGAGCATCTCCTCGTACTCGCCGTGACGACGCTCCTCGGCCAGCCGTCGCTGGCGCCACATCTCGAGGTACGCCACCTCCCGCATCGGTGTCGTCCCCATCCAAACCGGTGACTCGGACACCCACTCGCGCAGTACTCCCGTCCAGGAGTAGCGCTCGATGGGGGATGGCTCCGGCTCGGGTTCTGGCTGCGGCTTCGGGTCGGCCTTGACGCGGCTTCGGGGAGGGGACGGTGGGGCCACCGGCGGTAGCACGCAGTCGCCGGCCGCGGAGAGGGCAATGGCCTGCGCCATGGCCGCCTCATACCGAGCCTCCTCTTCCTCCATCGCCTCCACCCTGCGCTGCCCGTCCTCCTCGCTCTCGTGGTAGACCGTTGCAAGGGCCGCCTGGTAGGCGTCCTCCGCCGCCTGGTCCTCCTCGCGGACGATGAACGGGGGCGGCGGCACGTGTTGGAAATATGCCCTAGAGGCAATAATAAAAGCATTATTATTATATTTCCTTGTTCATGATAATTGTCTTTATTCATGCTATAATTGTGTTATCCGGAAATCGTAATACATGTGTGAATAATAGACACCAACATGTCCCTACTAAGCCTCTAGTTGACTAGCTCGTTGATCAACAGATAGTCATGGTTTCCTGACTATGGACATTGGATGTCATTGATAACGAGATCACATCATTAGGAGAATGATGTGATGGACAAGACCCAATCCTAAACATAGCACAAGATCGTATAGTTCGTTTGCTAGAGTTTTTCCAATGTCAAGTATCTTTTCCTTAGACCATGAGATCGTGTAACTCCCGGATACCGTAGGAGTGCTTTGGGTGTACCAAACGTCACAACGTAACTGGGTGACTATAAAGGTATACTACGGGTATCTCTGAATGTGTCTGTTGGGTTGACACGGATCAAGACTGGGATTTGTCACTCCGTATGACGGAGAGGTATCACTGGGCCCACTCGGTAATGCATCATCATTATGAGCTCAAAGGTGACCAAGTGTCTGGTCACGGGATCATGCATTACGGTACGAGTAAAGTGACTTGCCGGTAACGAGATTGAACGAGGTATTGGGATACCGACGATCGAATCTCGGGCAAGTAACATACCGATTGACAAAGGGAATTGTATACGGGGTTGCTTGAATCCTCGACATCGTGGTTCATCCGATGAGATCATCATGGAGTATGTGGGAGCCAACATGGGTATCCAGATCCCGCTGTTGGTTATTGACCGGAGAGTCGTCTCGGTCATGTCTACATGTCTCCCGAACCCGTAGGGTCTACACACTTAAGGTTCGGTGACGCTAGGGTTGTAGGGATATGTATATGCAGTAACCCGAATGTTGTTCGGAGTCCCGGATGAGATCCCGGACGTCACGAGGAGTTCCGGAATGGTCCGGAGGTAAAGAATTATATATAGGAAGTGCTGTTTCGGCCATCGGGACAAGTTTCGGGGTCACCGGTATTGTACCGGGACCACCGGAAGGGTCCCGGGGGTCCACCGGGTGGGGCCACCTGCCCCGGGGGGCCACATGGGCTATAGGGGGTGCGCCTTGGCCTACATGGGCCAAGGGCACCAGCCCCAAGAGGCCCACGTGAAAGAACATGCGGTGCCCCCATGTTTGGTTTTGGTAATTGATGACAATCTCTATGGACTAATGGTTGCCTTGAGTTATATTTGAAGGTTTTGTCCATAGGCTTTTCTTGGAGTACATGTGTTGGTTTCAAGGAGAGTTTGTGTCGACCAAGGTGCTATTCAAGGAATTACCTAAAGATTGGTCTTGTGAGAGGTTGATCAAGACTAAGTTAAAGAGTGAATCAAGTTGATCAACCCACAAAGCGTAGAAGATGTACCGAGAGGGATCAAGTGATCTCATGGTATGGTAAGCATTGTCAATTACACTTGATGTACTAACCCATGGTCTTCGTGAGAGTTCTTTGTGGGGTTAGGTTGCGGTGTGCAAGTTCAAGTGGAGTATCACGAAGAGATCAAATGCTTGAAGCTTGCCGTCCTTTGTGGTGTCAATGGACTTGTGAAGATGTGCGGAAAAGTAGCTCACCCATAGTAGAGTATGGGGGAGCAATCAACTAGTCTTCATCGACTCAACACAATCAAGAAAGGTTGCGGTGTGCAAATTCAAGTGGAGCATCACGAAGAGATCAAATGCTTGAAGCTTGCCGTCCATTGTGGTGACAATGGACTCATGAAGATGTGCGGAAGAAAGGCTCACCCATAGTGGAGTATGGGGGAGCAATCAACTAGTCTTCATCGAGCCAACACAATCAAGAAAGGTGGTCCAACTTGAGGGAGTCAAGATCGTCATCATCTAGCTCAAGTGGACCATGTGCAAGGCAAAGGTTTGCCCTTGGTAGGTTTTCTATTTTACCGGTCTCATGATGGTAGTTGGGAGACCGGGTTATAGGATCGATTGCCGTACTATCAAGGGGGGCTCTCGATGAGTAGCTTGATCGTATCGTTCGCTGAGAACTCAAACCATTGCATCCTTGCATCATCTTTCTTGGTTCTTGTTTGGTTCTCTTTGTGAGTCTTAGAGCTTATGGTCATCTTGATGACAAGCTTGAGTTCATCGAAAACGGAGTTTGCATGCATCTTCTATGATGTTTTCGATGTTGGAGGTTTTGCCGATTCTTCGTGATCCCATGGTATGGTAAGCATTGTCAATTACGCTTTGTGTACTAACCCATGGTCTTCGTGAGGGTTCTTTGTGGGGTTAGGTTGCGGTGTGCAAGTTCAAGTGGAGCATCACGAAGAGATCAAATGATTGAAGCTTGCCGGCCATTGTGGTGACAATGGCCTTGTGAAGATGTGCTGAAGAGTGGCTCACCCATAGTGGTCTATGGGGGAGCAATTATCTAGTCTTCATCGTGCCAATGCAATCAAGAAAGGTGGTCCAACTTGAGGGAGTCAAGATCGTCATCATCTAGCTCAAGTGGACCATGTGCAAGGCAAAGGTTTGCCCTTGGTAGGTTTTCTATTTTACCGGTCTCATGATGGTAGTTGAGAGACCGGGTTATAGGATCGATTGCCGTTCTATCAAGGGGGGCTCTCAATGAGTAGCTTGATCGCATCGTTCATAGAGAGCTCAAACCATTGCATCCTTGCATCATCCTTCTTGGTTCTTGTTTGGTTCTCTTTGTAAGTCTTAGAGCTTATGGTCATCTTGATGACAAGCTTGAGTTCATCGAAAACGGAGTTCGCATGCATCTTCTATGATGTTTTCGATATTGGAGGTTTTGCCGGTTCTTCTCGGTTGGAGGTTTCACTCCTCTTTTTGTTGGCATACCTCCCCTGCCTCTTCTTACTATAACCAGTCACTGTTTTGATGCTACTCGTCGTCTTGTTTCCAACAAGCTTGAGTTTGCTCAATTCGGAGTTCATATGCAGAAGTTATGGCAGTTCTGGTTTTCTGGAGTGTGGTTTTTCTCCTGGACCCAGCGGTAGTACCGCGGGCCACAGCGGTAGTACCGCTGAGGCTCACTAAGCGGCAGTACCGCTCCTCGGAGCGGTAGTACCGCTTGATGGCCTCAGCAGCAGTGCCTCTGCGGTTCCGTGCTCCTACCGCCTCGACACAGTGGTTGGAGCGGTAGTACGGCTGCAGTCCACTAAGCGGTAGTACCGCTCCTCGGAGCGGTAGTACCGCTTGCTGGGCTCAGCCGCAGTACCGCTGTGGCTTCATGCTCCTTCCGCTTTGATTCGAGTGCGCATTTTCTCGTGTCGGGTTTTGCGGTACTTGCTGCGGTAGTAGTGGCGGTAGTGCTGCTTGTGAGCGGTAGTACCGCCCTACCTCCGCGGTAGTACCGCTCTGGGTCCCAGCCCCAGCCCTTTTCTTCTGGCGCGGCAGTACCGCTGAGGGGGAGCGGTAGTACCGCTTACGAGCGGTAGTACCGCCCTGCCTCCGCGGTAGTACCGCTCTCTGCGGGGCTGAGTGGGGGTTAACGGTTGGATTTTCCCCCTCTTATAAAAGGGGGTCTTCTTCCCCGTTGAACCTGAATCCTTTGAGCTCGTGTTCTTCCCTCATTGTTGACCTTCTTCGAGCTTGCTAACTCTCAATCCCTCCATGGATTCTTGCTAGTTTTGAGGGAAAAGAGAGGGGAGATCTAGATCCACATTTCCACCAATCACTTTCTCCTCTATGTGAGGGGAACCCCTTGGATCTAGATCTTAGAGTTCTTGGTGTTCTCTTTCTTGTTCTTCCTCTCATTTTCCTCCCTAGCATTAGTTGCTTCGGTGGGATTTGAGAGAGAAGGACTTGGGCACTCCGTGTGCCCTTGCCATTGCATTTGGTGCATCGGTTTGAGTTCTCCACGTGATACGTGGAAGTTACAAGTTGAGAAGCTTATTACTCTTGGGTGCTTGGTACCCTTGAGCTTGTTCCTCTTGGGTGCTTGGGTGCCCTAGACGGTTGTTGGTGTTCGGAGCTCAATCATTGTGGTGCAAAGCTCCGGGCAAGCGTCGGGGTCTCCAATTAGGTTGTGGAGATCGCCCCAAGCAATTTGACGGGTACCGGTGACCGCCCCCAAGGGTTGCCAAAGTGTACGGGTTCGGTGACCGCCCCCAAGGGTTGCCATTTGTACGGGTTCGGTGACCGCCCTCAAGGGTCCCTTAGTGGAATCACGGCATCTTGCATTGTGCGAGGGTGTGAGGAGATTACGGTGGCCCTAGTGGCTTCTTGGGGAGCATTGTGCCTCCACACCGCTCCAAACGGAGATTAGCATCCGCAAGGGTGTGAACTTCGGGATACATCATCGTCTCCGCGTGCCTCGGTATCTCTTACCCGAGCCCCTTTACTTATGCACTTTACTTTGTGATAGCCATATTGTTTCTTGTCATATATCTTGCTATCACATAGTTGCTTATCTTGCTTAGCATAAGTTGTTGGTGCACATAGGTGAGCCTAGTTGTTTTAGGTTTTGTGCTTGACAAATTAACCGCTAGGTTTATTCCGCATTTGTTCAAGCCTAAACCGTAATTATTTTAAAACGCCTATTCACCCCCCCCCCCTCTAGGCGACATCCACGATCTTTCACCATGCACCTAGGGTTTCAAAGGGGAAGAGTCCCACAAGGGGAAGGCACCTCCTAGGTGCCTTGGGGGGAGGGAATCCTCCCTTGGCCGCCGCCTCCCTAGGAGATTGGATCTCCTAGGGCCGGCGCCCCCCCTAGGCCCCCTATATATTGTGAGGGAAGGAGGGCCTCTCAAACCATGCCTTTGGTGCCTCCCTCTCCCTCTCCAACACCTCCTCCTCCTCCATAGAGCTTGGCGAAGCCCTGCCGGAGTACTGCAGCTCCATCACCACCACGCCGTCGTGCTGCTGCTGGAGCCATCTTCCTCAACCTCTCCTCTCCCCTTGCTGGATCAAGAAGGAGGAGACGTCATCCGCTCCGTACGTGTGTTGAACGCGGAGGTGCCGTCCATCCGGCGCTTGGTCATCGGTGATTTGGATCACGTCGTGTACGACTACCTCATCCCCATTCTTTGAACGCTTCCGCTCGCGATCTACAAAGGTATGTAGATGCATCCGATCACTCGTTGCTAGATGAACTCATAGATGGATCTTGGTGAAACCGTAGGAAATTTTTTTGTTTTCTGCAACGTTGCCCAACAGTGGTATCAGAGCTAGGTCTATGCGTAGTTCTTCTTGCGCGAGTAGAACACAATTTGTTGTGGGCGTATATGTTGTCAACTTTCTTGCCGCTACTAGTCTTATCTTGCTTCATCGGTATTGTGGGATGAAGCGGCCCGGACCAACCTTACACGTACACTTACGTGAGACCGGTTCCACCGACTAACATGCACTAGTTGCATAAGGTGGCTGGCGGGTGTCTGTCTCTCCCACTTTAGTTGGAGCAGATTCGATGAAAAGGGTCCTTATGAAGGGTAAATAGAAGTTGAAAAATCATGTTGTGGCTTTCACGTAGGTAAGAAAATGTTCTTGCTAGAACCCTAATTCAGCCACGTAAAACTTGCAACAACAATTAGAGGACGTCTAACTTGTTTTTGTAGAAAGTGCTTTGTGATGTGATATGGCCAAAGTTGTGATGAATGATGAATGATACATATGTGATGTATGAGATGTTCGTGCTATTGTAATAGGAATCACGACTTGCATGTCGATGAGTATGACAACCGGCAGGAGCCATAGGAGTTGTCTTTATTTTTTATATGACCTGCGTGTCATTGAGAAACGCCATGTAAATTACTTTACTTTATTGCTAAACACGTTAGCCATAGTAGTAGAAGTAATAGTTGGCGAGCAACTTCATGGAGACACAATGATGGAGATCATGATGATGGAGATCATGGTGTCATGCCGGTGACAAGATGATCATGGAGCCCCAAGATGGAGATCGAAGGAGCTATGTGATATTGGACATATCATGTCACTATTATTATTTGATTGCATGTGATGTTTATCATGTTTTTGCGTCTTGTTTACTTAGAACGACGGTAGTAAATAAGATGATCCCTCATAATAATTTCAAGAAAGTGTTCCCCCTAACTGTGCACCGTTGCGACAGTTCGTTCATTTCTAAGCACCACGTGATGATCGGGTGTGATGGATTCCAATGTTCACATACAACGGGTGTAAGACAGATTTACACATGCAAACACTTAGGTTGACTTGACGAGCCTAGCATGTACAGACATGGCCTCGGAACACAGAAGACCGAAAGGTCGAGCATGAGTCGTATAGAAGATACGATCAACATAAAGATGTTCACCGATGTTGGCTAGTCCGTCTCACGTGATGATCGGACACGGCCTAGTTGACTCAGATCATGTTATACTTAGATGACTAGAAGAGGGATGTCTATCTAAGTGGGAGTTTATTGAATAATTTGATTAGATGAACTTAATTATCATGAAATTAGTCTAAAATCTTTACAATATGTCTTGTAGATTAAATGGCCAACGTTGTCCTCAACTTCAACGCGTTCCTAGAGAAAACCAAGCTGAAAGACGATGGCAGCAACTATACGGACTGGGTCCGGAACCTGAGGATCATCCTCATAGCTGCGAAGAAATATTATGTCCTACAAACACCGCTAGGTGACCCGCCCATCCCACAGAACCAAGACGCTTGGCAGACACATGCTGATGACTACTCCCTCGTTCAGTGCGGCATGCTTTACAGTTTAGAGCCGGGGCTCCAAAAGCGTTTTGAGAGACATGGAGCATATGAGATGTTCGAAGAGCTGAAAATGGTTTTTCAAGCTCATGCCCAGGTCGAGAGATATGAAGTCTCTGACAAATTCTTTAGCTGTAAGATGGAGGAAAATAGTTCTGTCAGTGAGCACATACTCACTATGTCTGGTTTACATAACCACTTGACTCAGCTAGGAGTTAATCTCCCGGATGATGCGGTCATTGACAGAATCCTCCAGTCGCTTCCACCAAGCTACAAGAGCTTTGTGATGAACTTCAATATGCAGGGGATGGAAAAGACCATTCCTGAGGTATTTGCAATGCTGAAATCAGCAGAGGTAGAAGTCAAGAAGGAACATCAAGTGTTGATGGTCAATAAAACCTCAAGAAGGGCAAGGGTAAAAAGAACTTCAAGAAGGACGGCAAGGGAGTTGCCGCGCCCGGTAAGCAAGCTGCCGGGAAGAAGCCAAAGAATGGACCCAAGCCCGAGACTGAGTGCTTTTATTGCAAGGGAAGTGGTCACTGGAAGCGGAACTGCCCCAGATACTTAGCAGACAAGAAGGCCAGCAAAACAAAAGGTATATGTGATATACATGTAATTGATGTGTACCTTACCAGTACTCGTAGTAGCTCCTAGGTATTTGATACCGGTGCAGTTGCTCACATTTGTAACTCAAAGCAGGAGCTGCGGAATAAGCGGAAACTGGCGAAGGACGAGGTGACGATGCGCGTCGGGAATGGTTCCAAGGTCAATGTGATCGCCGTCGGCACGCTACCTCCACATTTACCTACGGGATTAGTTTTAAACCTCAATAATTGTTATTTAGTGCCAGCTTTGAGCATGAACATTGTATCGGGATCTCGTTTAATTCGAGATGGCTACTCATTTAAATCCGAGAATAATGGTTGTTCTATTTATATGAGAGATATGTTTTATGGTCATGCTCCGATGGTGAATGGTTTATTCTTTCTCGAGCGTAATTCTACACATGTTCATAGTGTGAAAACCAAAAGATGTAAGGTTGATAATGATAGTCCCACATACTTGTGGCACTGCCGCCTTGGTCACATAGGTGTCAAACGCATGAAGAAGCTCCATGCAGATGGACTTTTAGAGTCTCTTGATTATGAATCATTTGACACGTGCGAACCATGCCTCATGGGTAAAATGACCAAGACTCCGTTCTCAGGAACAATGGAGCGAGCAACCAACTTATTGGAAATCATACATACGGATGTGTGCGGTCCAATGAGTGTTGAGGCTCGCGATGGCTATCGTTATGTTCTCACCCTCACTGATGACTTGAGTAGATATGGGTATGTCTACTTAATGAAACACAAGTCTGAGACCTTTGAAAAATTCAAGGAATTTTAGAGTGAGGTTGAGAATCAACGTGACAGAAAAATCAAGTTTTTGCGATCAGATCGTGGAGGAGAATACTTGAGTCATGAATTTGGCACACACTTAAGAAAATGTGGAATAGTTTCACAACTCACGCCGCCTGGAACACCTCAGCGTAATGGTGTGTCCGAACGTCGTAACCGCACTCTATTAGATATGGTGCGATCTATGATGGCTCTTACCGATTTACCGCTATCTTTTTGGGGCTATGCTTTAGAGACGCCGCATTCACTTTAAATAGGGCTCCATCGAAATCCGTTGAGATGACACCGTATGAATTATGGTTTGGGAAGAAACCTAAGCTGTCGTTTCTAAAAGTTTTGGGATGCGATGCTTATGTCAAGAAACTTCAACCTGAAAAGCTCGAACCCAAGTCGGAAAAATGCGTCTTCATAGGATACCCTAAAGAAACTATTGGGTATACCTTCTACCTCAGATCCAAAGGCAAGGTCTTTGTTGCCAAGAATGGATCCTTTCTAGAGAAGGAGTTTCTCTCAAAAGAAGTAAGTGGGAGGAAAGTAGAACTTGATGAAGTATTACCTCTTGAACCGGAAAATGACGCAACTCAAGAAAATGTTCCTGAGGTGCCTGCACCGACTAGAGAGGAAGTTAATGATGATGATCATGAAACTTCAGATCAAGTTGCTACTGAACTTCGAAGGTCCACAAGGACACGTTCCGCACCAGAGTGGTACAGCAACCCTGTCTTGGAAATCATGTTGTTAGACAATGGTGAACCTTCGAACTATGAAGAAGCAATGGCGGGCCCGGATTCCGACAAATGGCTAGAAGCCATGAAATCCGAGATAGGATCCATGTATGAAAACGAAGTATGGACTTTGACTGACTTGCCCGATGATCGGCGAGCCATAGAAAATAAATGGATCTTTAAGAAGAAGACAGACGCGGATGGTAATGTGACCATCCATAAAGCTCGGCTTGTCGCTAAGGGTTATCGACAAGTTCAAGGGGTTGACTACGATGAGACTTTCTCACCAGTAGCGAAGCTGAAGTCCGTCCGAATTATGTTAGCAGTTGCCGCATACTATGATTATGAGATATGGCAAATGGACGTCAAAACCGCATTCCTTAATGGTTTCCTTAAGGAAGAATTGTATATGATGCAGCCGGAAGGTTTTGTCGATCCTAAGAATGCTGACAAGGTGTGCAAGCTCCAACGCTCGATTTATGGGCTGGTGCAAGCATCTCGGAGTTGGAACATTCGCTTTGATGAGATGATCAAAGCGTTTGGGTTTACGCAGACTTATGGAGAAGCATGCGTTTACAAGGAAGTGAGTGGGAGCTCTGTAGCATTTCTCATATTATATGTAGATGACATACTTTTGATGGGAAATGATATAGAACTCTTGGACAACATTAAGGCCTACTGGAATAAGAGTTTTTCAATGAAGGACCTTGGAGAAGCTGCTTATATATTAGGCATCAAGATCTATAGAGATAGATCAAGACGCCTCATAGGTCTTTCACAAAGCACATACCTTGATAAGATATTGAAGAAGTTCAATATGGATCAATCTAAGAAGGGGTTCCTGCCTGTGTTACAAGGTATGAAATTGAGCTCAGCTCAATGTCCGACCACGGCAGAAGATATAGAAGAGATGAGTGTCATCCCCTATGCCTCAGCCATAGGTTCTATTATGTATGCCATGCTGTGTACCAGACCTGATGTAAACCTTGCCGTAAGTTTGGTAGGAAGGTACCAAAGCAATCCCGGCAAGGAACACTGGACAGCGGTCAAGAATATCCTGAAATACCTGAAAAGGACTAAGGAAATGTTTCTCGTTTATGGAGGTGACGAAGAGCTCGTCGTAAAGGGTTACGTCAACGCTAGCTTCGACACAGATCTGGATGACTCTAAGTCACAAACCGGATACGTGTATATTTTGAATGGTGGGGCAGTAAGCTGGTGCAGTTGCAAGCAGAGCGTCGTGGCGGGATCTACATGTGAAGCGGAGTACATGGCAGCCTCGGACACAGCACATGAAGCAATTTGGGTGAAGGAGTTCATCACCAACCTCGGAGTCATACCCAATGCGTCGGGGCCAATCAAACTCTTCTGTGATAACACTTGAGCTATTGCACTTGCCAAGGAGCCCAGGTTTCACAAGAAGACAAGGCACATCAAGCATCGCTTCAACTCCATTCGTGAAAATGTTCAAGATGGAGACATAGATATTTGTAAAGTACATACGGACCTGAATGTAGCAGATCCGTTGACTAAACCTCTCCCTAGAGCAAAACATGATCAACACCAGAATTCCATTGGTGTTCGATTCATCACAATGTAACTAGATTATTGACTCTAGTGCAAGTGGGAGACTGTTGGAAATATGCCCTAGTGGCAATAATAAAAGCATTATTATTATATTTCCTTGTTCATGATAATTGTCTTTATTCATGCTATAATTGTGTTATCCGGAAATCGTAATACATGTGTGAATAATAGACACCAACATGTCCCTAGTAAGCCTCTAGTTGACTAGCTCGTTGATCAACAGATAGTCATGGTTTCCTGACTATGGACATTGGATGTCATTGATAACGAGATCACATCATTAGGAGAATGATGTGATGGACAAGACCCAATCCGAAACATAGCACAAGATCGTATAGTTCGTTTGCTAGAGTTTTTCCAATGTCAAGTATCTTTTCCTTAGACCATGAGATCGTTTAACTCCCGGATACCGTAGGAGTGCTTTGGGTGTACCAAACGTCACAACGTAACTGGGTGACTATAAAGGTATACTACGGGTATCTCCGAAAGTGTCTGTTGGGTTGACACGGATCAAGACTGGGATTTGTCACTCCGTATGACGGAGAGGTATCACTGGGCCCACTCGGTAATGCATCATCATTATGAGCTCAAAGGTGACCAAGTGTCTGGTCATGGGATCATGCATTACGGTATGAGTAAAGTGACTTGCCGGTAACGAGATTGAACGAGGTATTGGGATACCGACGATCGAATCTCGGGCAAGTAACATACTGATTGACAAAGGGAATTGTATACGGGGTTGCTTGAATCCTCGACATCGTGGTTCATCCGATGAGATCATCGTGGAGTATGTGGGAGCCAACATGGGTATCCAGATCCCGCTGTTGGTTATTGACCGGAGAGTCGTCTCGGTCATGTCTACATGTCTCCCGAACCCGTAGGGTCTACACACTTAAGGTTCGGTGACGCTAGGGTTGTAGGGATATGTATATGCAGTAACCCGAATGTTGTTCGGAGTCCCGGATGAGATCTCGGACGTCACGAGGAGTTCCGGAATGGTCCGGAGGTAAAGAATTATATATAGGAAGTGCTATTTCGGCCATCGGGACAAGTTTTGGGGTCACCGGTACTGTACCGGGACCACCGGAAGGGTCCTGGGGGTCCACCGGGTGGGGCCACCTGCCCCGGGGGGCCACATGGGCTGTAGGGGGTGCGCCTTGGCCTACATGGGCCAAGGGCACCAGCCCCAAGAGGCCCATGCGCCTAGGGTTTCAAAGGGGAAGAGTCCCACAAGGGGAAGGCACCCCCTAGGTGCCTTGGGGGGGAGGGAATCCTCCCTTGGCTGCCCCCCCCTAAGGAGATTGGATCTCCTAGGGCCGGCGCCCTCCCCTAGGCCCCCTATATATAGTGAGGGAAGGAGGGCCTCTCAAACCACGCCTTTGGTGCCTCTCTCTCCCTCTCCAACACCTCCTCCTCCTCCATAGAGCTTGGCGAAGCCCTGCCGGAGTACTGCAGCTCCATCACCACCACGCCGTCGTGCTGCTACTGGAGCCATCTTCCTCAACCTCTCCTCTCCCCTTGCTGGATCAAGAAGGAGGAGACGTCATCCGCTCCGTACGTGTGTTGAACGCGGAGGTGCCGCCCGTCCGGCGCTTGGTCATCGGTGATTTGGATCACGTCGTGTATGACTACCTCATCCCCATTCTTTGAACGCTTCCGCTCGCGATCTACAAAGGTATGTAGATGCATCCGATCACTCGTTGCTAGATGAACTCATAGATGGATCTTGGTGAAACCGTAGGAATTTTTTTTGTTTTCTGCAACGTTCCCCAACAACACGCTGCAGTCGACCTCGCGCACGCCGCGTCGCCTCGTCTCCTCGTGCTCGAAGGCGAACCACCTCTTCCAGTTCGGCGAGTCGGATGCGTAGATGGCGTCACGGCGCTGCTCCGGCGTCAGCAGCGCCCGCCGGCGCCGCACCTCATCTGTGTGCGCCCTAGCCGACCGCGGCCGGCACTGGGATCCTCTCTGGATCCAGATGCCGGTCGTGCGGCAGGGTGACATCAGGGTACGGCAGAGGCACGCGGTGCTGCCAGTGCCACTCCGCCTGGTGCACTGGCACGTTCACGCGCTGCCTCTGTCGGCGAGTCAGCGCTGGCAGAGGCGGGAGGAACTATGAGGGAAAAGGGACGGCGGGGGCCTTGCCCTTGGCCTTGCTACTGCTCTCGGCGCCGGAGAAGAGCCCCATTTGGCACGGCTTGGATGGCTAGGGTTTTCCGGCGATGGGGGGGCGAGCGTGCCTAGATGTGGACGGGGGCTGGCTGGATGAAGACGGCCTCGCCGCACGGTCGTCTTAAAAAAGGGCGACCGCCATCGCTGACATGTGGGCCCATGGTCATAAATTAAGCTGACCAGGTAGGTGACGGACCGTTGGACGACCGCCAAGTGAGGCCACGACGGACATCGAGAAGACGCGTGTGGCGTCCGTTTTGCGTCCGCGCCGACACATTTAAGACGCAAATTTGGAACGCAAATGCGTCGGCGCGGACACGAAACGGACGGCATTTGAGTTTGGGTCGCGCGTTAGGCCATTACTTTTGTTCACGCCGATCCAAATGGACACGGGCAGACGAAATGGATCGCCCCATTAAAGTTGCTCTAATTTGTGGGACTGGATATGCCGTTCTTGTGTTGTTGAAGTCGCCCAGCGAAAAATTGGGCTGATCCAGAGATCGCCGCACGAGACCCTGCCAATGCTAATATGCTATCTATCGCGTTGTGCGAGCGTTATGACGGAATTCGTCCACAATGTCTAGAAGTGTGCTATAATGTCCGAGATAATAGGATTTGATACATTACTAATATCGATAAGTTCATCTTTTCTCTTTGAAAGCCCATCCGCAAAAAAACCTTAAAGTACAGCGTGCTTCACATTGACGAGCAAGAACAAAGTGCGCATGAAAGATTAATATTGATCTCTTAGGCTAGTCTTGATCTCAGGTGGTAGCTAGCGCGTTGCGGCCTTATATATGGTAGTCGATCTGAAGCCGCTACAAAATGGTATCAGAGCTGACCTTCGCGATTACATAGGTGTGTGTGAGTTAGTGTTCTAGACATGTACATGGCGCGTGGGCCCGTCGTGGCACCTGGTATGGGCACATATGATTGTTAACACTCGCCCATTCAGTTTTTGAAAAGATCATGGAAGTTCCGGTTCTGGGTTTGTAAGTTCTTTTTTATTACTTTATTATTTTTAGTTTTATTCGATGGTTTTTATTCCTTTTTCATTCTTCTTCATTGTAATTATTTCCTTTTTCACTATTCTTTCCTTTTTCCTATCTTTCTCTTTTATGAAAAAATTCATGATTTTTTTAAAAATAAATTAAATTCATAAACCATTTCTTATTCTGGTAACATTTCTTTAAGTTTGCAAAAATTTCTAAAACTCATGATTTTTCAGATTTCAATTCATTTTTTTTCAATTTGTGAATGATAGATTCATGTGTTTCATATTCTTAGCTTTAATGAACATATTTTCAAATTCCTGAACATTTGTCTGCGGACATTTTATGAATTCACCATTATTTTTAATTTCATGAATTATTTATAAATTTAAGAAATTGAAATTTGCAAATTTTATTTCAAATTCGTGATAATTTTTAAATATTTGTTGAATTCATGAAAAAATCATGTACACTTTTTAAATTCTCGAACAACTTTCCAATTTCGCCAAAAACAATTTGAATTTCGAAATTGTGATTTTTTTCCTAATTCGTTAACATTATTTTACTTGGCAAATATAGCAGAAAATTGTGAACATTTTTAAAATTTGTGACTCTTTCTCACAAATAGGTTCATAAACAGAAAGAAAACACTTTGTACAAACAAATCAGATAAATATGTGTTCAGGCAACGAGTCGGACATCTTGTTTTTTTTGTGGGAAATGAGTCGGACAACTAAACTCGAGTAACATGAACTCACTTAGACTAGCGTTATTGGGCTGTCAGCCCAGCTAGACTAGTGCGCTGGCTAAGTGAACGACACGAGTACAATGCTCACTAAAATCGATATAAGTGGGCGCTTCTATATCTCTAGCTTGGCATATGGTGGGAGGGCCTACTAGTATTAGGTCCGTTCGTTTCTTTTCTTTTTCTTGCACTAGCAAAACATGTCCGTACATTGCAATGGGTGATTAAACAATAACACACGCCTATAATGTGATAAGCATTCTCGCGACCCTTCACAGATGCACACCCTCTATTTTAACATGACAACCAGTGGTCATTCGACATGAACGGTGAGCTTAAAAAACAATGAGCAACATGTCGAACCATGAATCGATTGAGGATAGGGTTTTTCAGGATGCCAATTTGGAACATGAGATATGGTCCCGAGTCAACTTAGTTCAGCTTATTAGTTCATTCTAAAATTTAAGTAAAATTTGAAGATATAACATTATTAATAAATTTGACTTGATGCCATGAGCTAAATTTAAAAGTAAAACAGAAATAAATAATATTATGAATAACAATAGCATCAAGTAGATTAATCTGGAGCAACAGTGGCAGCAAGAAAAACATGCTTGTTAGTGTTAGGCAACATTAGGGTTGACATCTGACCGAGACATCCTCCACTTCCGACCGCCGCTTGATGTGGTGACTCGTGCGAACTCTAGACCCTAGCTCCCTTGCCCCCTCCCCTGAATCAAACATTGATCCTTTCCGGTCCATGTCATTGGTAGCCGACCATCAGTTATTTCATATTGGTGGGCGTTGGCATGCAACAGCGGCCAACCCACCATACACAACGACGTGTAGAAGTATGTTTCTACACGTACATATAAAGTATTAAGCTAGCTAGTAGTTTTTTTCTTTAAAAAGGAAAAAGGCTAGCTTGGAATTTTAAATGGATGGAAATGAACACCCCCTATGGCATCAACAACAGATTTTGTTACACTGTCAAACTATCCTATCTAATCAATTTAAATGTGTAGGAAACATCGATAATAGACATTTTTAAAATACCTCATATATAGAAAAGTGTAAATTAAGGGTACATCCTAAACATAATTTTAGAAATGACTAACAAGCAAGATAATAGCATATTTGGAATTTACATATTTTACTGAGCGATTTGTATATATAACATGTTTAGTTTTGTGTTAAGTTTTGAAAGATATGTTTGTTTAAGTACTTGGATCTGCCAAAAAGTAGAAAAATTTAAACAAAGAGTAGTTAGAATCTAAGTATTTTACTAAGAGAATTTTATATATAACATGTTAAATTTAGTATTAAGGTTTGAAAGATATGTTTTTTAAGTACTTGAATCTGCCAAAGAAAAAAAAAGAGAAAAGTTAAACAGAGAATACCTGGGCCGAATTGCAACACTGTGCAGCCCATCTGCTAAACGATCCTTGGGCGAGACAGATCTATCTTACGCAATCAGAATTCAAAGAGAGAAGGCAATCCGCCTATAGTGCCCCATTAGAAGAGCAAGCCTCTAGCCAGCCCACCTCTAGTTCACTTGTGATGTACGAGGGGATAGCTGAACATGAACCAAACGCCACGGCCAGGAACTTCAAGAAAATCTAAATCGTTTTTTCCACTTACTAATGGCATTGAATGCAATTTGTGGCAAAGTTGGGGCCAATTTCATAACGAATGGGTAGAAGCATTAATCCCTTTATTAGTTGGTATATAGGTATAGATTTTTAACTTTTATTTACATATTAATATTATAAAAGTGTATTATATATTTCAACAATTAATATACTTTAACGTTCATCTCGCATTTAAATGCTGTCCAAAAAAATTCATGCAATTTTAAAAAAATCATACTATAAAACAAATGTTCATAGCATTAAAGAAATGTTCGCACGTTTCAAAAAATGTGTGTGACTTTCTTTTAATAATATAAACAATGTTCATGTAATTCAAAAAGTTTATTTTATTACCATTCAAGAAAATGTTCATGACATCTAAGAAAACATTCACGTGTTTCGAAAACATGTTCATGACATTTTTTTAAAAGGTACGCAATGTAAAAAGTCCTCTATTCATCAAAATGTTCAACGTGTACTTGAAAAATGTTTAACATGTACTCCCTCCGTCCCAAAATTCTTGTCTTAGATTTGTCTAAATACGGATGTATCAAGTCACGTTTTAGTATTAGATACATCCGTATCTAGACAAATCTAAGACAAAAATTTTGAGACGGAGGGAGTATTTGAAAAACTATACATCATGTATTTGAAAAAAAAGTTTAGTGTGCATCAAAAAAATGTTTCAGTTGTATACAATATTTTTTTTTACAACATGGGAAAAAATGGAGACTTGTATTGAAGAAAAAGAGGGAAAACTTGAAGAAAATTGATAAAGGGAAAAACGACCATAGAAAACTGAAGAAACTAACATGAAAATTGAATAAACAAACAGAAAAACAAAGTTCTTACTTTCGTTACTCAGCTGGCCCATTCACCATGCGTTGTAGGTGAGGCAGTGCTACGTGTCACATTAGGCGAGATACAACCCTCGCTGTTATACATAGACGTGTCTGGAGTCGTGGGCTTGACAAACTAGAGATAGCACCCCGTATGTGTGGATGCGCGTCGGCAGGCCCGGTAGCGGTGTAATAGAGGCTGCCCTCGTCACCGTTCATTCCCATCGGCAAGCGCGCGCTTCTTGCAGAGGGGGCGGCACTCCGCGCAGCGCGGTGGCCAATGAGGCGTCCATCTCCCATATGATCGGCAACCAGATTGGTACGAGTCTCTCTCAATATATATTTGGCTGCAATATTGATCTTTTTTTGAAATGATAGGGGTTGCCCCCCTGCCCCAACTTTTATTAAAAAGCAAAGGCAAAACCACACCGGACTGTTAATAGCTCTCGGCTCGAGCTAGAAGTAACTGCAGCAGAATTATTACAAGAAGAGAAAACTAAAAGTTTAACATCTCTCTCAAAGAAAACTTATCAAGTCTGAAGCCAAACGGAAGAAAGGCAATAGAGCTATATGAGATCATTTCCGCACATCAAAACAGCAGCTCCACTACCTAACTACCCCAGAGTCATCCACGCGCCAAGCGATTCTAAGCAGTTCCCTGCAATGATGGTCGAGCAGCCTCAAGCATCGGAGGAGTAGCGCAGCTTGGGAGTCCGCACACAAAACTTTCCATTGGCGAATATGTTTCCCCACCATATCCAACACACACCTGATACTTCGCCACCTTCGACCCTAGAAAAGAAATTCATTTCGAAGCATCCATAAGCTCCATAAGGTAGCAGCAGAGTCTAAATTAATAGCATCATATCGTTTTTTCTTCTTCCAGAAGGAGATAAAGGAACTAAATGATTCAGGGGTAGGCATCTCAACACAATCAAATATCACCCCCAAACTTATCGGGCAACCACACAGTCAAAGAACAAATGTTGTATATTTTCAAGCTCATTGCGGAAAACACAGGTCATATCCTCAACATGTTGACGTTTTCACAAATTATCCCTAGTTAAACTTTTGTTGTGCACCATTAACCAAAGAAACACATGGATATTTGGGGGAACTTTGATTTTCCAAATGCAATCCTTCCAAACAAAAGCCACTCCCCCAAAATTAATCATTTTATAAATAGATTTCATAGAGTATAAACCCTTGCTTTATAAGGACCAAACAGGTTTATCAGCAACATTAGAAGGGGGAAAACCTCTAACCAGATCTAGCATTTCTTACCAAATGCATAAGGTACACTCATCCACACATCTCCTAAAAGGCAACTACAAGTTCACCCCCATCCCAGACTTGGGTAACAGAAGCATCTTGTTGCTGACAAATAGTGTATAAATCCCAGAACCTGGTCTTAAGCGAATAGTCACCAATCCAAGTGTCATGCCAAAGTGACACATTCCTACCATTCCCAGGAATCCATTTATAAAAAAAAATTGTAGACAAAAAATCCCAGGTGATGCTCTTCCAAAAAGGAGAGCCCACCCCAGTTCTGGACCAAAGAATGTTTGGTTTATCCACATTATATTTAAAACTAAGAAGCTTTCTCCAGTCACTGTCTCTATCATCAAAAAACGTTTACTCCACGCAGCTAGCAGTGACATATTGAATTCCCTAAGATTAGGGACACCCATACCACCCCATTCTTTCTTCTGAGAAATCATCCCCCAATGGGCCAAATGGTATTTATGATTATCACCCACATTACCCCAAAAGAAGTGAGACATTAGATGTAATAGCATCAATTGCCAACTTAGGAAATTTCATCATGGACATAAAGTAGGTAGGGATGCTAGCAATGCAAGTAGTAAGAAGAATAAGCTTCCCTCTATAAGATAAGTTTCTCCCCAGCCACCCAGCAATGTTTCAAATGATTCTATAAATAATAGGTTGGATGTCCTCCCTTATGAGTTTCTTATAATGCAAAGGAACACCTAAATACTTAAAGGGGAAATCCCCAATTTGACAGCAAAAAAATTGGGCAAACTCCTTAGAAGTCTCCTCATCTATATGGATAGTATGAAGATCACTTTTGTGGAAGTTAATACACAAACTAGAAAGTTTTTCAAAGCATGCCAGGATCCATTTAAGATTCCTAGCATGTTCAGCAGAGGCTTCTAAGAAAAGCAGGGTATCATCAGCATATTGCAGGCTGACCACACCACTTGGTATTACATGAGGCAAAAGCCCCCTGACCAAATCATGACTAGCAGCTTTCTTAAGCATTTTGGAGAAAACATCAGCCACCAAATTAAAGAGCAAAGGGGATGAAGGGTTTCCTTGTTTAATCCCCTTCCCACCCACAAAATGTGTTTAATCCTAACAGAAAAGGTCCCTTGATGTAAGCAACTACACGCCCACCCAATCCATTTATTACCAAAACCTCTAGATCTAAGCATTTACACAAGGAAATCTCAATTCACCTTATCATAGGCTCTTTCGTAGTCAAGCTTCAAAACCAACCCACTAGTCCCCGTTCTATGGATCTCATGGATCACCTCATGAGCCATAACCACACTTTCTAGGATAAATCTCCCTTTTATGGAAGCAGTTTGGTTTTCAGAAATAATCTTGTCACAAATGGGAGAAGCCCTAGTATTCATGGCTTTGGAAAAGATCTTAACAGAGCAGTTACCAAGACTAATAGGCCTGAAATTCTTCAAATCTTTAGCATTACTGACTTTAGGAATAAGGGTAATAATAGCAAAACTCAAACTAGAAACATCAAGATCACCATTTTCAAAATCTTTAACCATCCACATAAAGTCACATTTAATCAACTATCAGAATTTTTGATAGAAAATAAAGGAGAGGCCATGAGGACCAGGCCCCCCAACATAAGAACTCATGATAGCATCTCCAATTTCCTCTTCCGAAAAGGGTCTCTCCAAGATCATCCTATCTTCTTTCGTAATCAAATCACATTCATCCCAGAAATTTGAGTCTAGATGAATGTCAACTTTAGGTTCAAAAGAAAATAACTTCTTATAAAAGGTAGTACCAACAGACAACATGTCTGTAGTAGAGGTGATGGGGCCATCGTGGCCGTTCAACTCCATTAAATGTTTTTTGCGATGTCTATGATTAGCCAGAGCCATAAAATAAGCATTATTACGATCCCCTTCTAGGACTTTCCTATCTTTGGATCTCTGCCATAAGGCAGTTTCTTCCTTCTTCCAAATTTCCTCCAGCTCAGTCTTAATCTGATTCATTCTCTCATGATGAGTGGTTGAAAGAGGATTTTTTTCAGAAAGCACATCTAATATATCAAACTCCATAAGGAGGGACCTTTTCTTTTTCTTAATAGCAGCCTCAATATTAATGCTCCACCCCTTAATGATTTTTCTAAGGGCCCTGGTTTTGCACATCCAATTTTCAATAGAGGATCTAGGATCCCCATTGCCTAACGACACATCATGGACAAGCTAGGAGAACCCAAGTTGAGATAACCACCATTTTTCAAACCTGAAGTTTTTTGGACTAGTAACTTTCCTAGCCCCAGTATCCAAGACCAAGGGGGTATGATCACTCCCCACCCTAGGAAGAGCAAGCAAGGAAGATAAAGGAAAATGATTGTTCCAATCCATAGAAGTGAAAATTCTATCAAGGACAGCAAATATTGGGTTGCTCTGGTTGTTAGACCAAGTAAAAGACTTGTTGGAGATAGGAATCTCCAGCAGGCCCAATCTATTTACCCAATCATTGAAAAGGAAAGTGATGTGAGGATTAATATTCCCACTGCTTTTCTCAATTTGTTGTCTAACTAGATTAAAATCATCACATACCAAGATAGGGTAGGAGACAACCCCCAAAATGTCATGTAATTCAGCAATGAAATCCAACTTAAACTCAGGGTATGAAGAACCATAAACCACAACTAACTGCCAAACAAGGTTATCAGTTTTGGACCTAATGGTAGAAACCACACCAAACTCTTTGTTAATATTGATCGTTTTGGAATATACATGATGATAATTGGTAAACATGATATGTTTTCGAAACAATCGTTGTTGTTCATGCATTCACGAGAAGCTTAGGTGCCCAAAACAATCGTGATTCCCTTCCTTTCGGTCTGCAGCGATGCATGCGCACGCATTGATCCCAGCCAGACGGGCCCATACACTCACAATCTCATGGAATCGAGGCCTTTCCATTTTAATCGCGGCACCCAGTAATTTCAGGAGGGATTATAGAAAAACATCAGTTAAGGAAAATCCGAACAAGAAGTCGGCTTGTGTTGGAAAAATCGGTGTTGGGGGCTGGAGACGTGGATTGATCGATGTGGGAGGGAGTCTAACGATATGAACAACAACGGATCCCCTTTAATAATGGTAAAGATTCTTATGCCCGGTGCCTGAATAGTTTGGAGAACAGTACAACATGTTTGGTACTAACTTGTGCCTAGATAATATTTGGCAATCGTATGCTTGGTGCGTTGCTTTTTTTCCTAGTGGTGAAGTTATTTACACTGTTGGCTTAACTGTTTTATGTTGGGTGATCTGGACATGTCGCAATTGGGGAATGCTTGAATTTAAAGCTTTCAAAACTCCTTTTGGGGTTGTTTCTCTGTTTGTGTTTTTTTGTCACACTGGGCAGGTCTAATGAAGCAAGGTGATGCGGCTAACCTGAGGACGGGGTCAAGATGCTGAAGGATAACACGTCGAGGATGATGCGCATTTGCACTGCTGTTTAAGACGAAGGGGCGCTTTAACGGTCTTTACCCGCCTGCTGCTGCTCGCTCTCGAGTTACATTCCCTCTGTGTGGGTGTTCATTCTGGTGCTCTTGCGTGAGCGTGCCTCTCTTGAATTTGGCCGATGCAGTTGTGACTATTTTGTTGGTGTCGTCGGGTTTTCGTCCTACAGTGGGTATCTCGACGGCGAGTACTGGCAGTAGGTTTTACCGATGATGCTTGAACTCGCTCTTCCCTTTTCCGTCTCCTTTTCTGAACTGATGTATTTTCATTATGTCAAAGTAATGGAAAGGGTTTATGCCCGGTTCAAAAATAGTAGAGATTCTTAATCACTGAAACCAAGCCGCTGCACGATTTCGTTAAGAATATTGCCATGAGAGTTTTCATTATGGGTGATGGAGGATCTTTGGTTTCTACAAGATCAAGGCAGTATGATTTGAACCAAAATACTCACCGCCGAAACCTTTGTTTGCCGTGATAAGATCAAGGTAGTATGATTTGAACGCTCATGTCTTCAAGCATATCGTAGCCCAGCCTACGAGGGGTTGTTCTGATTTCTGAATTTGAAATTTTCATGTAAGAAAGAGGTGCAAACAAAGCAACTCATATATGACTGCAAAACCAGTGACCTCTGTCTATCTGGACCTCACCTGGTCCCGTACATGAATCATGGTTGTAATCTTGCAGGTTAATCAATGTAATCTCGATGACCGAGGAAAAGAACCAATGCCTCATCGGCTACTCTCGACGCGACATCAAATCGTATCAGCATTCAGCAATGTTGAGCATATTTGTGCATGTATCTGTTAAAATAATCTCCTACCGGCCCTGTCTCTAATTTTCTTGTATAGATGAGGCTGAGGGCTGGCCCTGGACCCATATATACGTGCACCGTGCACCCGATCAATACATTAAGAGTTGCATTGCCTCCAATATGATATCAGTTTTTTCCGATCCAACTCTAGCTTCCGCTCCTAGCCGCTGCCGCCACCGCCATCTCCTGCGCTGTCGCCGCCGCACCCTCAACCCGTCGCCGCGCACGCATCACCCCTCCTTATCCCTCTCTCCTCCCGAGCCGCCTCCCTTCCCCCCACCCGATCGCCCCGAGCCGCCTCCCTCCCACCCGCTCCCACCCGATCGCATCTCCCCGCCAGCCGCGCCGCTCCTCCTCCCCTCGGTCGCTGCTGCACCCATGGCGTCTCCCCACTCCGCCGCCTTCCTCCAATCCCTTTGATGGTCCGGCCCCTCCCCCGGTGGAGGTCGTTCGCGATCTCGACATCTTCGCCCGCTTGCCCGTCGTTCTTGACTACGCCTCCTCCACCTACTATGCCTAGAAAACCTACTTCTCTCTCGTCTTCCGCGAGTACCACCTCATCGATCACGTTGATGGCTCCGTCGACTCCGACCTCATGTTCGCGGACGACGACTAGCTGACCATCAACGCCACCATCACACGTTGGCTGTACCAAACCATCTCCAAGGACATCTTCCACACCATTGTTTGCGACACCGATGACGCGCAAACGGTGTGGGTAAAGCTGAACGGGCTCTTTCTCGACAACGTCCTCCGGCGCCGCGTGTTTCTTCAGCAGGATTTTTTTGGCTGCCAGCAGCTTGACTCGTCCATCGACGATTATTGCATGCGCCTTAAGAAACTTGCTGACGACCTTCACGACCTCGGGGAGCGAGTCTCCGACGACCTCCTCCTCAGCACGCTCACCGCTGGTCTGAACGAGGAGTTCGGCAACGCGGCCTCCAACCTCACGTTCCTCCCGGACCTGACCTTTCCTCGGGTCGTGGCCTACCTTCGGTTGGAAGAGAGGAGGATGAAGATGGTGAAGTCCCGGGCCACGCACACTGCTCTCGCGACGGCCACCTCCCGCGCCGCCCCTCCCATGGTGCCGCAGCCGCAGCGGCCTCCGCCACCGCCGCCGGCGTCATACTTCCAGGCGCCACCGGCGCCCGTCTACCAGCCCCCACCCCCTGCCCCTGATCGTCGCCGCGGGGGGGCGCTGCGGCAAGAAGCAGCAGCCGCACGACGCGGGGGGGGGGGGGGGGGGGGGGTGGGAGGGGCGCCAGCCGCAGCTGCCCCCGGCCCCCTGGGCCGCCGCGACCCACCCTTGGACGGGGGTGGTCCATGCATACACGATGCCTGTGCTACGGGCCCCCGTCCCGGCTGGGATTCTCGGCCCCCGCCCCGGCGCGGATCGGGCGCTCGTCGCCACCCGGGTGGCTACCCCGTCGCGTCCCCTCCGTACGCCGCCCCGGGTGGCTACGCCGCGGCCATGCCTGGCTACTCCGCTCCTGGTGGCTACCCCACCGCCCCTCCAGCCGCGGCTGCCGCACTCCCGCTGGCCCCTTAGATCCGGCTCTCCTTGCGGCGCTTCACTCCGCCCCTACACCCAACACGTACACCGGAGGCGGCGACTGGTATATGGATTCCGGGGCTACCACCCGCATGACTTGCAACCCTGGGAACCTCAACTCCGTATTTCCAGTTTCAACCGCATGTCATATCACTGTTGGGGACGGGTCTTCCCTTCCCATTACTCATGTCGGTCATGGTTCCTTTCCGTCTAAGTCTACGCCTATTCACATGTCTAATGTCTTAGTTTCACCTGAGTTAGTCACTAATCTTGTTTCCGTTCGTTCTCTTACACGTGAAAATCCTATAACTGTTGAATTTGACGAAGTGGGTTTTTCTGTCAAGGACGCTCGTACCCGGATGGTGCTCCATCGATGTGACAGCCCGGACGGCCTCTACTCGGTGACCTCCACCGCCACTTCCACATCCGCACCGGTCGCTCTCTCCGCCATAGTGGACATTTGGCATGCTCGGCTGGGACATCCAAACCCGGCCACCCTTCGTCATATTCTTAGGACTTTTTCTTTCACGTGTAATAAAACCAATGATCACACTTGTCATGCTTGTCGTCTCGGCAAGCATGTCCGTCTTCCGTTTAGTGCGTCCTCATCGGTGGCCTCGTATCCATTTGAGTTTCTTCATAGTGATTTGGGGACATCTCCTGTTGCCAGTAATATGGGTTTTTATACTATCTTGTCCTACTTGATGATTTTTCGCACTATGTGCGGACCTTCCCGTTGCGGAGAAAATCCGATGCACTCTCCGTTCTTACTACCTTTTACTCCTATGCCGCTATGCAGTTTGGGCGTCCCATCCATGCCTTGTATACCGACAACAGGAAGGAGTTCGACAATGTCGGAGTTCGCACCCTCCTTGCCACACACGGCATGATTTTTGTCTCACATGTCCGTATACCTCGCAACAAAATGGTCGCGCCCAACGGATCCTTCGCACCCTCAATGATTGTGTCCGCACTCTTCTTTTCCATGCTAATGTCCCTCCCCGGTTTTGGTCGGACGCTCTCTCCACCGACTCTCTCCTCATCAATGTTCGTCCGACTCATGCTCGTGGGAACTTTGCACCACATCATCTCATCTTCGGTAGCCCACCCTCATATGATGATCTTCGTGTTTTTGGGTGTCTCTGTTATCCTAGCATCGCCTCCACTACTCCTCATAAACTCGCACCTCGCTCTATGGCATGCATCTTTCTCGGATACCCACCAAACACCAAAGG
The DNA here is from genome assembly GCA_034509565.1 of Triticum monococcum. Classification (NCBI taxonomy): domain Eukaryota; kingdom Viridiplantae; phylum Streptophyta; class Magnoliopsida; order Poales; family Poaceae; genus Triticum; species Triticum monococcum. Next base: position 476,840,201 of record CM067846.1, read on the forward strand.
CTATTGTTGCTATGATCCGGTTTCCCACCGAGTTTTCACTTCTCGACACGTTTACTTTGACGAGAGGTCTTTTCCTTTTCACCAGGTACCGCCGCCGGCCGACTCGCCATCGTCATCCACGCCTCCCGGTGCCCCTAGGGGAGGCCGCTCACTCGCGCTCGGGCCCCTTCCCGGCTTCGGCCCCCCTGCAGCGCGTGGCCCACCCTTGGCTTTGGCACCCCCGCCGCGCCTGGGCCCCGCTTTGGGTCCGCGGCACCAGACCCGGTCCACGCTGGCTCGCCGGCCCGCTCCCCGGTGGCCATGTCACCTCCGACTCCCGTTGAGTCCGTAGCCCGGTCAGCGAGTGCATCCCATGCGCCTAACCCGGGCTCCTCGACGGCTTCCGCCGGCCCGGCTGCATCCTCGCCGGAGGCCACGGCGCCCCTGACGCCCGTTGAGTCCGCAGCCCGGGCAGTGAGCGGGTCTCCCGCTCCTGACCCTGGCTCCTCGATGGATTCTTCGCTGCCTCATCACTGACCCCGCCGGCCCCGCCGAACCCGTCGGCCTCGCCAATCCCGCCGGCCGCGCCGATCCAGCCGGTCCCGCCGGCCGCCCCGAACACCCGCATGGTCACTCGTGCTCGCGCTGGCATTCACCGGCCCAGCAACCGCTATTCTGCGGATGAGTACATCCTCGCTGCCACGGCGTCTGCTCCGTCACCTCTCCCGTCGTCCGTGTTGGAAATATGCCCTAGAGGCAATAATAAAATAGTTATTATTATATTTCTTTGTTCATGATAATTGTCTATTGTTCATGCTATAATTGTGTTATCCGGAAATCGTAATACATGTGTGAACACATAGACCACAACACGTCCCTAGTGAGCCTCTAGTTGACTAGCTCGTTGATCAAAAGATAGTCATGGTTTCCTGACTATGGACATTGGATGTCATTGATAATGGGATCACATCATTAGGAGAATGATGTGATGGACAAGACCCAATCCTAAGCTTAGCTCAAAGATCGTGTAGTTCGTTTGCTGTAGCTTTTCTGAATGTCAAGTATCATTTCCTTAGACAATGAGATTGTGCAACTCCCGGATACCGTAGGAGTGCTTTGGGTGTGCCAAACGTCACAACGTAACTGGATGACTATAAAGGTACATTACAGGTATCTCTGAAAGTGTCTGTTGGGTTGGCACGAATCGAGACTGGGATTTGTCACTCCATATGATGGAGAGGTATCTCTGGGCCCACTCGGCAATGCATCATCATAATGAGCTCAATGTGATCAAGTGGTTGATCACGGGATCATGCATTACGGTACGAGTAAAGTGACTTGCCGGTAATAAGACTGAACAAGGTATTGGGATACCGATAATCGAGTCTCGGGCAAGTAACATACCGATTGACAAAGGGAATTGTATACGGATTGATTGAATCATCGACATCGTGGTTCATCCGATGAGATCATCATGGAGCATGTGGGATCCAACATGGGTATCCAGATCCCGCTGTTGGTTATTGACCGGAGAGTCGTCTCGGTCATGTCTGCATGTCTCCCGAACCCGTAGGGTCTACACACTTAAGGTTCGGTGACGCTAGAGTTGTTAGGAAGACTTGTATGTGATTACCGAATGTTGTTTGGAGTCCCGGATGAGATCCCAGACGTCACGAGGAGTTCCGGAATGGTCCGGAGGTAAAGATTTATATATGGGAAGTTGTCATATGGTCGCCGGAAAGTTTCGGGGGCATATCGGTATTGTACCGGGGCCACCGGAGGGGTTCCAGGGGTCCACCGGGAGGGTCCACCTCTTCCGGAGGGCCTTATGGGCTGTATGGAGAAGGGAATCAGCCCAAGTGGGCTGGGGCGCCACACCCCCCTAGGGCCCATGTGCCTAGGGTTGGGGGAAACCCTAAGGGGGGCGCCCCCTTGCTTGGGGGGCAAGCCCCCTCCCCTTGGCCGCCCCCCCTCTAGATCTCATCTAGAGGGGGCCGGCCCCCTTTCCCTTTACCCTATAAATAGAGGGGTGAGGGGAGGGTTGCACACAACATCAAAGGCACAGCCCCTCCCCTCCCCAACACCTCTCCTCCTCCATAAGAGCTTGGCGAAGCCCTGCCGGAGTACTGCAGCTTCATCACCACCACGCCGTCGTGCTGCTGTTGGAGCCCTCTTCCTCAACCTATCCCTCCTCCTTGCTGGATCAAGGTGTGGGAGACGTCCTTGCTCAGTACGTGTGTTGAACACGGAGGTGCCGTCCGTTCGGCACTAGGATCTTCGGTGATTTGGATCACGTCGAGTACGACTCCATCAACCCCGTTCTCTTGAACGCTTCCGCTCGTGATCTACAAGGGTATGTAGATGCACTCCTCTCTCCCTCGTTGCTAGATGACTCCATAGATTGATCTTGGTGATGCATAGAAAATTTTTAAATTCTGCTACGTTGGCATCATGAGCTAGGTCTATGCGTAGTTACTATGCACGAGTAGAACACAAAGTAGTTGTGGGCGTCGATATTGTCAATTATCTTGCCGTTACTAGTCTTATCTTGATTCGGCGGCATCGTGGGATGAAGCGGCCCGGGCCAACCTTACGCGTACGCTTATGTGAGACCGGTTCCACCGACTGACATGCACTAGTTGCATAAGGTGGCTGGCGGGTGTCTGTCTCTCCCACTTTAGTCGGATCGGATTCGATGAACAGGGTCCTTATGAAGGGTAAATAGAAATTGGCAATTCACGTTGTGGTTTTGGCGTAGGTAAGAAACGTTCTTGCTAGAAACCTATAGCAGCCACGTAAAAACTTGCAACAACAATTAGAGGACGTCTAACTTGTTTTTGCAGCAAGTGTTTTGTGATGTGATATGGCCAGAGGATGTGATGAATGATATATGTGATGTATGAGATGATCATGTTCTTGTAATAGGAATCACGACTTGCATGTCGATGAGTATGACAACCGGCAGGAGCCATAGGAGTTGTCTTTATTTATTTATGACCTGCGTGTCAACATAAACGTCATGTAATTACTTTACTTTATTGCTAAAGCGTTAGCCATAGTAGTATAAGTAATAGTTGACGTGATAACTTCAAGAAGACACGATGATGGAGATCATGGTGTCATGCCGGTGACAACAATGATCATGGAGCCCCGAAGATGGAGATCAAAGGAGCAAATGATATTGGCCATATCATGTCACTATTTGATTGCATGTGATGTTTATCATGTTTTACATCTTATTTTCTTAGAACGACGGTAGCTTAAATAAGATGATCCCTCGTAAAATTTCAAGAAAGTGTTCCCCCTAACTGTGCACCGTTGCGAAGGTTCATTGTTTCGAAGCACCACGTGATGATCGGGTGTGATAGATTCTAACGTTCGAATACAACGGGTGTAAGCCAGATTTACACACGCAATACACTTAGGTTGACTTGACGAGCCTAGCATGTACAGACATGGCCTCGGAACACAGAAGACCGAAAGGTCGAGCATGAGTCGTATAGAAGATACGATCAACATGAAGATGTTCACCGATGTTGACTAGTCCGTCTCACATGATGATCGGACACGGCCTAGTTAACTCGGATCATGTTATACTTAGATGACTGGAGGGATGTCTATCTGAGTGGGAGTTCATTGAATAATTTGATTAGATGAACTTAATTATCATGAACTTAGTCTAAAATCTTTACAATATGTCTTGTAGATCAAATGGCCAACGTTGTCCTCAACTTCAAACGCGTTCCTAGAGAAAACCAAGCTGAAAGACGATGGCAGCAGCTATACGGACTGGGTCCAGAACCTGAGGATCATCCTCATAGCTGCCAAGAAAGATTATGTCCTAGAAGCACCGCTAGGTGACGCACCCGTCCCACAGAACCAAGACGTTATGAACGCTTGGCAGACATGTGCTGATGATTACTCCCTCGTTCAGTGCGGCATGCTTTACAGCTTAGAACCGGGGCTCCAAAAGCGTTTTGAACGACACGGAGCATATGAGATGTTCGAAGAGTTGAAAATGGTTTTCCAAGCTCATGCCCGGGTCGAGAGATATGAAGTCTCCGACAAGTTCTTCAGCTGTAAGATGGAGGAAAATAGTTCTGTTAGTGAGCACATACTCAGAATGTCTGGGTTGCATAACCGCTTGACTCAGCTGGGAGTTAATCTCCCGAATGACGCGGTCATTGACAGAATCCTTCAGTCGCTTCCACCGAGCTACAAGAGCTTTGTGATGAACTTCAATATGCAGGGGATGGAAAAGACCATTCCTGAGGTATATTCAATGCTGAAATCAGCAAAGGTAGAAGTCAAAAAGGAACATCAAGTGTTGATGGTGAATAAAACCACTAAGTTCAAGAAAGGCAAGGGTAAGAAGAACTTCAAGAAGGACGGCAAGGGAGTTGCCGCGCCCGGTAAGCAAGCTACCGGGAAGAAGCCAAAGAATGGACCCAAGCCCGAGACTGAGTGCTTTTATTGCAAGGGAAGTGGTCATTGGAAGCGGAACTGCCCCAAATACTTAGCGGACAAGAAGGCCGGCATCACGAAAGGTATATGTGATATACATGTAATTGATGTGTACCTTACCAGTACTCGTAGTAGCTCCTAGGTATTTGATACCGGTGCAGTTGCTCACATTTGTAACTCAAAGCAGGAGCTGCGGAATAAGCGGAGACTGGCGAAGGACGAGGTGACGATGCGCGTCGGGAATGGTTCCACGGTCGATGTGATCGCCGTCGGCACGCTACCTCTACATTTACCTACGGGATTAGTTTTAAACCTCAATAATTGTTATTTAGTGCCAGCTTTGAGCATGAACATTGTATCAGGATCTCGTTTAATGCGAGATGGCTACTCATTTAAATCCGAGAATAATGGTTGTTCTATTTATATGAGAGATATGTTTTATGGTCATGCTTCGATGGTGAATGGTTTATTCTTAATGAATCTCGAGCGTAATGCTACACATATTCATAGTGTGAATACCAAAATATGTAAGGTTGATAATGATAGTCCCACATACTTGTGGCACTGCCGCCTTGGTCACATAGGTGTCAAACGCATGAAGAAGCTCCATGCAGATGGACTTTTAGAGTCTCTTGATTACGAATCATTTGACACGTGCGAACCATGCCTCATGGGTAAAATGACCAAGACTCCGTTCTCGGGAACAATGGAGCGAGCAACCAACTTATTGGAAATCATACATACTAATGTGTGCGGTCCAATGAGTGTTGAGGCTCGCGGTGGCTATCGTTATGTTCTCACCCTCACTGATGACTTGAGTAGATATGGGTATGTCTACTTAATGAAACACAAGTCTGAGACCTTTAAAAAGTTCAAGGAATTTCAAAGTGAGGTTGAGAATCAACGTGACAGGAAAATCAAGTTCTTGCGATCAGATCGTGGAGGAGAATACTTGAGTCACGAATTTGGCACACACTTAAGAAAATGTGGAATAGTTTCACAACTAACGCCGCCTGGAACACCTCAGCGTAATGGTGTGTCCGAACGTCGTAATCACACTCTATTAGATATGGTGCGATCTATGATGTCTCTTACCGATTTACCGCTATCATTTTGGGGCTATACTTTAGAGACTGCCGCATTCACTTTAAATAGGCTCCGTCGAAATCCGTTGAGACGACACCGTATGAATTATGGTTTGGGAAGAAACCTAAGCTGTCGTTTCTAAAAGTTTGGGGATGCGATGCTTATGTCAAGAAACTTCAACCTAAAAAGCTCGAACCCAAATCGGAAAAATGCGTCTTCATAGGATACCCTAAAGAAACTGTTGGGTATACCTTCTACCTCAGATCCGAAGGCAAGATCTTTGTTGCCAAGAATGGGTCCTTTCTAGAGAAAGAGTTTCTCTCGAAAGAAATAAGTGGGAGGAAGGTAGAACTTGATGAAGTATTACCTCTTGAACCAGTAAGTGGCGCAGCTCAAGAAAATGTTCCTGAGGTGCCTGCGCCGACTAGAGAGGAAGTTGATGATGATGATCATGAAACTTCAGATCAAGTTGCTACTGAACTTCGTAGGTCCACAAGGACATGTTCCGCACCAGAGTGGTACGGCAACCCTGTCTTGGAAATCATGTTGTTAGACAACGGTGAACCTTCGAACTATGAAGAAGCGATGGCGGGCCCGGATTCCGACAAATGGCTGGAAGCCATGAAATCCGAGATAGGATTCATGTATGAAAATGAAGTATGGACTTTGACTGACTTGCCCGTTGATCGGCGAGCCATAGAAAATAAATGGATCTTTAAGAAGAAGACAGACGCGGATGGTAATGTGACCATCTATAAAGCTCGGCTTGTCGCTAAGGGTTATCGACAAGTTCAAGGGGTTGACTACGATGACACTTTCTCACCCGTAGCGAAGCTGAAGTCCGTCCGAATCATGTTAGAAATTGCCGCATTCTATGATTATGAGATATGGCAAATGGACGTCAAAACAGCATTCCTTAATGGTTTCATTAAGGAAGAATTGTATATGATGCAGCCGAAAGGTTTTGTCGATCCTAAGAATGCTGACAAGGTGTGCGAGCTCCAACGCTCGATTTATGGGCTGGTGCAAGCATCTCAGAGTTGGAACATTCGTTTTGATGAGATGATCAAAGCATTTGGGTTTATGCAGACTTATTGAGAAGCCTGCATTTACAAGAAAGTGAGTGGGAGGTCTGTAGCATTTCTCATATTGTATGTGGATGACATACTGTTGATGGGAAATGATATAGAATTCTTGGAAAGCATAAAGGCCTACTTGAACAAGTGTTTTTCAATGAAGGACCTTGGAGAAGCTGCTTATATATTAGGCATCAAGATCTATAGAGATAGATCGAGACGCCTCATTGGTCTTTCACAGACTACGTACCTTGACAAGATATTGAAGAAGTTCAAAATGGATCAGTCAAAGAAGGGGTTCTTGCCTGTATTGCAAGGTACGAGACTGAGCACGGCTCAATGCCCGACCATGGCAGAAGATAGAGAAATGATGAGTGTCGTCCCCTATGCCTCGGCCATAGGGTCTATCATGTATGCTATGCTGTGTACCAGACCTGATGTAAACCTTGCCATGAGTTTGGTAGGAAGGTAGCAAAGTAATCCTGGCATGGAACACTGGACAGCGGTCAAGAATATCCTGAAGTACCTGAAAAGGACTAAGGAAATGTTTCTCGTTTATGGAAGTGACGAAGAGCTCGTCGTAAAGGGTTACATCGATGCTAGCTTTGACACAGATCTGGATGACTCTAAGTCACAAACCGGATACGTGTATATTTTGAATGGTGGGGCAGTAAGCTAGTGCAGTTGCAAGCAAAGCATTGTGGCGGGATCTACATGTGAAGCAGAGTACATTGCAGCCTTGGAGGCAGCACAAGAAGCAGTCTGGGTGAAGGAGTTCATTACCGACCTAGGAGTCATACCCAATGCGTCAGGCCCCATGACTCTCTTCTGTGACAACACTGGAGCTATTGCCCTTGCCAAGGAGCCCAGGTTTCACAGGAAGACCAGGCATATCAAGTGTCGCTTCAACTCCACTCGTGAAAGTGTTCAAAATGGAGACATAGAGATTTGTAAAGTACATACGGACCTGAATGTAGCGGATCCGTTGACTAAACCTCTCCGTGGAGCAAAACATGATCAACACCAGAACTGCATGGGTGTTCGATTCATCACAATGTAACTAGAATATTGACTCTAGTGCAAGTGGGAGACTATTGGAAATATGCCCTAGAGGCAATAATAAAATAGTTATTATTATATTTCTTTGTTCATGATAATTGTCTATTGTTCATGCTATAATTGTGTTATCCGGAAATCGTAATACATGTGTGAACACATAGACCACAACACGTCCCTAGTGAGCCTCTAGTTGACTAGCTCGTTGATCAAAAGATAGTCATGGTTTCCTGACTATGGACATTGGATGTCATTGATAACGGGATCACATCATTAGGAGAATGATGTGATGGACAAGACCCAATCCTAAGCTTAGCTCAAAGATCATGTAGTTCGTTTGTTGTAGCTTTTCTGAATGTCAAGTATCATTTCCTTAGACCATGAGATTGTGCAACTCCTGGATAACGTAGGAGTGCTTTGGGTGTGCCAAACATCACAACGTAACTGGGTGCCTATAAAGGTACATTACAGGTATCTCCGAAAGTGTCTGTTGGGTTGGCACGAATCGAGACTGGGATTTGTCACTCCATATGACGGAGAGGTATCTCTGGGCCCACTCGGTAATGCATCATCATAATGAGCTCAATGTGATCAAGTGGTTGATCACGCGATCATGCATTACGGTATGAGTAAAGTGACTTGCCGGTAACGAGACTGAACAAGGTATTGGGATACCGACGATCGAGTCTCGGGCAAGTAACGTACCGATTGACAAAGGGAATTGTATACGGATTGATTGAATCCTCGACATCGTGGTTCATCCGATGAGATCATCGTGGAGCATGTGGGAGCCAGCATGGGTATCCAAATCCCATTGTTTGTTATTGACCGGAGAGTCGTCTCGGTCATGTCTGCATGTCTCCCGAACCCATAGGGTCTACACACTTAAGGTTCGGTGATGCTAGGGTTGTTAGGAAGACTTGTATGTGATTACTGAATGTTGTTCGGAGTCCCGGATGAGATCCCGGACGTCACGAGGAGTTCCGGAATGGTCCGGAGGTAAAGATTTATATATGGGAAGTTGTCATATGGTCGCCGGAAAGTTTCGGGGGCATGTCGGTATTGTACCAGGGCCATCGGAGGGGTTCCGGGGGTCCACCGGGAGGGTCCACCTCCTCCGGAGGGCCTTATGGGCTGTATGGAGAAGGGAACCAGCCCAAGTGGGCTGGGGCGCCACACCCCCTAGGGCCCATGCGCCTAGGGTTGGGGGAAACCCTAAGGGGGGGCGCCCCCTTGATTGGGGGGCAAGCCCCCCTCCCCTTGGCCCCCCCTCTAGATCTCATCTAGAGGGGGGCGGCCCCCTTCCCCTTTCCTCTACAAATAGAGGGGTGAGGGGAGGGCTGCACACAACATCAAAGGCGCAGCCCCTCCCCTCCCCAACACCTCTCCTCCTCCATAAGAGCTTGGCGAAGCCCTGCCGGAGTACTGCAGCTTCATCACCACCACGCCGTCGTGCTGCTGTTGGAGCCCTCTTCCTCAACCTCTCCCTCCTCCTTGCTAGATCAAGGCGCGGGAGATGTCCTTGCTCCGTACGTGTGTTGAATGCGGAGGTGCCGTCCGTTCGGCACTAGGATCTTCGGTGATTTGGATCACGTCGAGTACGACTCCATCAACCCCGTTCTCTTGAACGCTTCCGCTCGTGATCTACAAGGGTATGTAGATGCACTCCTCTCTCCCTCGTTGCTAGATGACTCCATAGATTGATCTTGGTGATGCGTAGAAAATTTTAAAATTCTGCTACGTTCCCCAATAGTCCGCTCGAGCCGCACTTCGCGATCCGCATTGGCTTGCGGCGATGCAGGAGGAGTTCGACGCGTTGGTGCGTAACCGCACCTGGCAGCTTGTCCTGCGGCCACCCAATGCCAACGTTATCTCTGGCAAGTGGGTATTCCGACATAAGACTCGCCCTGACGTGTCTCTCGAGCGCTATAAGGCTCGGTGGGTGGTCCACGGGTTTCGACAACGCGCTGGAGTCGACTTCACCGACACGTTCGCCCCGGTTGTCAAACCGGGCACGATTCACGCGGTCCTTCAGCTCGCGGTCTCTCGCGCCTGGCCGGTGTATCAGATGGATGTGTCGAATGCGTTCTTGCATGGCCATCTCTCGGAGCAGGTTTTCTGTCAGCAGTCAACCGGCTTCGTCGACGCGCCTCAGCCTGACCATGTGTGCTTGCTATCCCGCTCTTTATACGGGTTGAAGCAGGGCCCTCACGCCTGGTACCAGCGGATCGTCGGTTTTCTGCAGCAGCTCGGGTTCCAGGCTACTCGCTCCGACGCCTCACTGTTTGTATACCACCAGGCTCCGGCGATCACTTACCTCCTGCTCTACGTCGACGACATCATCCTGACGGCTTCCTCGCCCGAGCTCCTTCGCCAGCATACCGCTCGCCTCAGCGCTGAGTTCGCCATTAAGGACCTCGGCCCATTGCAATACTTCCTCGGCATTGAGGTGGTACGACACGCCGATGGGTTCTTTCTTCATCAGCAGTAGTATGCCCAGGACCTTCTCGAGCGGGCAGGCATGCTTAACTGCAAGCCTGTCCCCACGCCTATCGACACGAAGGCCAAGGTCTCTGCGCTTGATGGCTCGCCCACGCCAGATGCAGTGTTCTACCGCTCCATCGTCGGCGCCCTCCAGTACTTGACACTCACTCGGCCGGACCTACAGTATGCCGTCCAGCAAGTGTGTCTCCACATGCACGACCCTCACGACACCCACTGGAACCTGGTGAAGCGGATTCTTCGGTACATCCGCGGCACCACGGCTTTGGGTCTTACGTTGACGGCCTCGTCCTCGACTGACATGGTGGCCTACAGTGACGCTGATTGGGTTGGCTGCCCGGACACGCGACGCTCGACTTCAGGCTACTGCGTCTACTTGGGGCCTTCGCTCATATCGTGGTCGTCTAAACGACAACCCACGGTATCCCGCTCCAGTGCCGAGGCTGAGTATCGTGCTATGGCCAATGCCGTTGCCGAATGCTCGTGGCTTCGCCAGCTATCGTGGTTCTAAGTCTGACAGTAATGTAGGGGGGTAAGTATGGAGAGGCGAGGTCTTAGCTATGGAGAAGTTGTAAGGACGCAAGGTTTACGAGTTCAGGCCCTTCTCGGAGGAAGTAAAAAGCCCTACGTCTCGGAGCCCGGAGGCGGTCGACTGGATTATGTGAGTATGAGTTACAGAGGTGCGAACCCTTGTCTCGGAGGAGGGGGTGGCTTATATAGAGTGCGCCAAGACCCCGGCCAGCCCATGTTACGAAGGTTTCAATGTACATTAAGGCAGGGCGTTACTGATAACGCTAGTAATAAAGTGCTATGATGACCATAAAAGCTACTTAATGACCGACCGTTAGCGTGCGGAGCGACTTTAGGTCTCCTGGCCGTCGAGTGGTTGGATCTTGGTCGAGTAATTGCTCCTTGGTCGAATGTCTTCGAGTCTGTCGAGTGGAACACCTCCAAGTCGATTGAAAGGTGATTTATTCTAGAGGTGTCCTTGGGTAGAGCAGTTAGGACAGGTCCGTGACCCTACCCTAGGTACATAGCTTCATCATTAGCCCCCGAATGGATCGAGGTTTGAGTGGGGAAGGTGTTGAGGACTTCTCAGACTCGTTTTCCATGCCGTGAGCATATCTTGTTTCAGATCAACGGACCTGAGTGATGACAACAACTCCCTTTTCAGTCGCCTTGATCCATTCTTAATTCTTCATCGAGTGAGTTTCTTTATTTGTAAGGCTCCGAGTGACGGTGCGGAGGAGATCTTTGGTCTGACAAGTTGTTTGCTGCCCGCGGATTTAGTAGGATCCTAATTATGGGAAGCGCGCGGGACGGGGGAGGCTGTAGTAATCAGATGGGATAGAGCGGAGCCGCCTCGATCCCCGCGCCACCTTTTTCGCCACGTATCGCTCGCGCGGTCGTTACGGGATTTGACAGAGCCATCTGGGCCTACCTGTCAGCCACTCGAAAGCGGCCTCATATAAGGCGTTGGACCAGAGTCTCCCGAACAGTGCGCCCCATTACCTCTTCTCCTCCTCACGCCTCTCCGCTGCGCTCGCTCTCGCCCCAGCGCCACCGCACCACACGCGTTTTGTCGGTGACAATGGTGAAGGAGAAGACAGCGGCTCTGGAGCGGGCAAAGAAGGCGATGGCGAGGTCGAAGGGGAAGGCGACGAGCCGGGGCGGATCTTCTTCGCGGACTGGCCTGCCGAAGGGTTGGATCCAGGGTGACTGGATCCACTCAAGGATCTCCCAAGAAGACCTCGACGACCTGGCCGAGGGAGGGCTGATCCCCTACGACTCGGCGCGGCTTCCGGGGAAGGAATCCGAGCCGCAACACCGGGAGGGTGAGCGCGTTCTTCTTGCCACCCACGTCGACCGTGGGTTTTCCTTGCCTCCCCATCCTTTCTTCCGAGGGTTTCTGAACTTCTTTGGGGCTCAACTCCACCATTTTACCCCCAACTCAATCGTTTATCTTGCCGCGTTCATTTCCTTGTGTGAGAACTTCTTGGGTTGTCGACCTCACTGGGGTCTTTCCAAGCATATTTTCACTTGTCGCTCCCAGACAGTGAAAAAGGCTAATCCGAGTGACGAGAGGACCCAAGTGATCCAGATGTGTGGGGGTCTTGGCATCCAGACGAGGGGAAAATGCTCCTTTCCGGCCATGATTCTTCCTGACTCAGTTCGCGGATGGCAGTCGACCTGGTTCTATTGTAAAGACCAGTCGACACCAGGGCAATCGACTGGCCTCCCTCCCTTTACCATGGACCAAGTGGAAAAACCCTCCCCTTTGAAGGTGCTCTCGGAGGAGAAGGCGCACGTGAAGGTGTTGGTCAACCGAGTGGTCCAGCTCATTCGTGACGGGGTCACTGGTATGGATCTCTTGGAGGTCTTGAAGGAAATATGCCCTAGAGGCAATAATAAAGTTATTATTTATTTCCTTATATCATGATAAAAGTTTATTATTCATGCTAGAATTGTATTAACCGGAAACATAATACATGTGTGAATACATAGACAAACTTAGTGTCACTAGTATGCCTCTACTTGACTAGCTCGTTAATCAAAGATGGTTATGTTTCCTAACCATAAACAAAGTGTTGTTATTTGATTAACAAGGTCACATCATTAGTTGAATGATCTGATTGACATGACCCATTCCATTAGCTTAGCACCCGATCATTTAGTATGTTGCTATTGTTTTCTTCATGACTTATACATGTTCCTATGACTATGAGATTATGCAACTCCCGTTTACCAGAGGAACACTTTGTGTGCTACCAAACGTCACAACGTAACTGGGTGATTATAAAGGAGCTCTACAGGTGTCTCCAAAGGTAGATGTTGGGTTGGCGTATTTCGAGATTAGGATTTGTCACTCCGATTGTCGGAGAGGTATCTCTGGGCCCTCTCGGTAATGCACATCACATAAGCCTTGCAAGCATTGCAACTAATGAGTTAGTTGCGGGATGATGTATTACAGAACGAGTAAAGAGACTTGCCGGTAACGAGATTGAACTAGGTATTGGATACCGACGATCGAATCTCGGGCAAGTAACATACCGATGACAAAGGGAACAACGTATGTTGTTATGCGGTCTGACCAATAAAGATCTTCGTAGAATATGTAGGAGCCAATATGGGCATCCAGGTCCCGCTATTGGTTATTGACCGGAGACGTGTCTCGGTCATGTCTACATTGTTCTCGAATCGTAGGGTCCGCACGCTTAACGTTACGATGACAGTTATTATGAGTTTATGAATTTTGATGTACCGAAGTTAGTTTGGAGTCCCGGATGTGATCACGGACATGACGAGGAGTCTCGGAATGGTCGAGACATAAAGATTGATATATTGGACGACTATATTCGGACACCGGAAGTGTTCTGGGTGATTTCGGAGAAAACCGGAGTACCGGAAGGGTTACCGGAACCCTCCGGGGAAGTAATGGGCCTTATTGGGCCTTAGGGGAGAGAGAGGGCTGCGGCCTAGGAGGTGGCGCCCCCCCCCACATGGGGAGTCCGAATTGGACTAGGGAGGGGGGCGCGGCCCCTCTTTCCCTCTCCCTCTCCCCCTCTTTCCTTCCCCCTTAGGGTTTCCTAATTGGATTAGGAAAGGGGAGTCCTACTCCCACTAGGAGGAGGACTCCCCCTCCCCTTGGCGCGCTGCATAGGGCCGGCCGGCCTCCCCCTTGCTCCTTTATATACGGGGGCAGGGGGCACCCTAGCACACACAAGTTGATCATTGAGATCGTTCCTTAGCCGTGTGCGGTGCCCCCTGCCACCATATTCCACCTCGATCATATCGTTGTAGTGCTTAGGCGAAGCTCTGCGTCGGTAGAACATCAAGATCGTCACCACGCCGTCGTGCTGACAGGACTCCTCCCTGAAGCTTTGCTGGATCGGAGCCCGGGGATCGTCATCGAGCTGTACGTGTGCTAAGAACTCGGAGGTGCCGGAGTAACGGTGCTTGGATCGGTCGGATCGGGAAGAAGACGTACGACTACTTCCTCTACGTTGTGTCAACGCTTCCGTTGCGATCTACAAGGGTACGTAGATCATGCTCTCCCCCTCGTTGCTATGCATCACCATGATCTTGCGTGTGCGTAGGAAATTTTTTGAAATTACTACATTCCCCAACAGGTCTTCCTTCAGCGACGCATCCAGCCTCTCCAAGCCCGAGACCATCCGATGTGGATGTATTCGGGTCTAGAAGACTCCACTCGGATCCACCCGGAGGAGGTCGACGACGACACGCTGGAGAAGTGGCTGTCGAGTATTACCGGGAACAAGGACAATCCCAGAGGAGCCAGGAGAGTTCCCCCATTCGACTAGTCGCGTGCACCAGAGCAGGTCTGATTCTGAGTTTTTGCTTGTAATCTGAATTCACTCGTGCAGCTGTCTGTATTGCGTCGACTGACTTTGTCCTCCCTGCTTTCTTTCAGGCCGTTATTGAAATGTATTCGATGCCCAACGGGGCGCAAGAGCAAGCTCTGGAAGGCGAGGCGAGCGGTGGCGAAAGCGGCGAGTTGACTTCCGATGGTGAAGGGGATGGAGGAAGCGACGACTCAAGTGATGGGGAAGAAGTCGAGTCGCCTCCTCGCATAGAGAGACGATCCAGGCTTGACCAGGATTGGCCGAGTGCCCGCGACAAGGCGACTGCTCAGGCTGGTCAGTCTTTGAAGCGTCCTCGGATCTCTTCACCAACCACGACTGAGAAGGCGCCAAAGCACCCCAAAGTTGCAGAACCAAAGACTCGGAAGGCGTTGCCGAAGATCAAGATCGATATCCCTGTCGCCTCCGCGTAAGTGTCTCTCCTTGTATTCACTTGACGCTCCGCGCTGTTCGTTTTTCTTGTTTTAATTGGACGAACTTTGGAATTGTCAGCGCTGCCACTTCCGGGACCTCAGCTTACAGGGATGATGATGAGGTGATGGAAGATGCGGTCACTTCTAATCCGGGTATGATTTCTGCCATACTATCTTTCTTCGGTCGATTCAACTGCAACGTGCATCACTGGGTGACGTGATTTTCGCAATTGAACTTTGCACAGCACCCAACATTATTGACCTCCCTGATGATGATGAAGAGCCCGAGAGGCCTTTGACGAGGAAGAATAGGCGAACTCCTGCAAGCGAGGCGCTACGGTCGACGCCCAGGGCGGAACCAGTCGTTCAGGACACTGGTGACGTCAATCGGGGTTCTGTTACCTTCGCGGAGCCTCTGTCGAGTGCCTTGCCTTCTTCTTCGACTGCTCAGGCCCCTGTCGACCCGCCTTCAGTTTTTGCGACCCATCATGTCCCAGAGGACGAGGTGAATGCTGCTAGGGAAGCCATACGCCAGGCGGGCATTATGATGGAGAAGATGAAGACGGTGCGGGACGCCAGCCAAGCCACCTATGATGCCAGCTCGGCTCTCCAGAGCAACATTCAGGTTAGTCGGCTATCTAAAGATTCTTTCCGAAAATCTTTGCATCTGTACACCCACTGGGTGCATCGATTGAAGTTTTGGACTAGTGGGGGCACGCTGAGTGCACCCACTGGGTGTAGTCCCCGAGGCTACGGCGGACTGCTGGCAGTCGACCGTAGTCTTTGTATTTGGTCGAGTAAAACCGAACTGGTAATTTGTTTCTTCCGCTCGATCCGATCGAGTGGGATCAGAACCGGTGGGGCACGCAAAGTGCAGCCACTGGGTGTAGTCCCCGAGACCGCGGTCGACTGTTGACAGTCGACTGTGGTCTGAGCTCTACTTTCTCTCCCCCCTTTTTTTGAACTCGACTCCGGCGGGCCGGTCAAGTGGGATCAGAACCGGTGGGGGCACGCAAAGTGCACCCACTGGGTGTAGTCCCCGAGACTATGGTGGACTGCGGGCAGTCGACTATAGTCTTAGTATTTGTTGTTTTTGCTGTGGAATAATTTCTCCCCTTTGATTTCATAAATCTTGTGATCTTGGAGCTCGCTTCACTGATTTGGAGAGGCAGCAGATTCAACTAAAACTTGACTTGGAGCTGGCCAGGACAGAACTGCAGACGGTCAGAGATGGCGCCGCTGGTAAGACAAGTTTGTCGACTGGTCAGTTTTCGGCTCGAGCATCCTTCTGCTATTTCTGAATCAATCATCATTTCTTTGCAGAAAAACTAAGGGAAGCTTTGGCGAAAAAGGATCAGGATTTGGCTGCTGCCCAGAAGGAGGCTGACGACAGGACCGCTCTGGCCAGACAGAAGCTGGCTTCAGTCGACCAGTTGGAAGAAGAGAATACCAGGCTGAAGGCTGCTCTGAATGAAGCCAACAGGGAGTGCACACGCTGGAAGAAGGATAACCTCAGCCTGAGCGAAAAGATGGAAGGCATCGCTCGCACGAGGGACGATCTGGAGAGCTACCTGAGGAGCCTTGCCAAGAAGTTGTATATCAAGCTTGAAGGTGCCCATTTAGTTCCGACTGATTTTTTTTATGTCGACTCAGTGTATGAAGATTGACTTATCCTTGGATCGTGAATGCAGAGTTTTGCCAGAACTTTGAAGAAGAGATTGGGAGGATCGAACCAGGTTTGGATCCAATCAACTCTCCCGTGAAAGATGAAACTGTCATGAATCTGCTCCGACTGGAATCTCGCATCGACGGTGACGTGGACTACTTGGCTCGACTAAAGGTCGCCATGTCACGGATCAACCCAGCACTCTGGCCAGAGGCTACACTCCAAAACAATCTTGAGTCTCTGATGGCTCGACTTAACGGAATCCCTGACCGAGTGCAGGAGTGGAAGAAGTCTTCTGCTTGTTGTGGCGCTGATGTGGCTCTGTCCTTGGTTCGTGTCCACTGCAAGGAGGTGCGACAAGACAATCTGGCCGCAATCAAGGTCGCAAACACCCAGAAGCACGACTTCCGAACTTTTATGGAGAGCTTCATAGCTGCCGCCACTCGGATTGCCGATGGCGTCGACCTGGATGAGTTCGTCGAGCCTGCCAGCCCTCCTCCCGCGGAGTGAACAAACTCTTATGTCCTACCTTAAATTTGCCTTGGAATGCTGAGTGGTTTCTGTAACCATTAAACCTTTTCGGGCTGCATGCCCGAGTACCTCGATCTATGATCCAGAACCTTTAGAATTTTATCTGAACTTGGTTTACCGTTGAATATCTTTATGAATCTCCTGCTGAGTGAAACCATTCTTCATTCAAGACAACTTTCTGTATTCGCAGCGCAGCCCCGAAGGAGAGGGAAGCAGACGACCCATGTCTTGTATTTGTGGCGAAGCTCTCCAGGGGAAGGCGGCGGTCAACCCACACCCTATTACTGCAGAGTGGGACGGAGCGCACATTGTATTTGTGGCGAAGCTCTCTAGGAGAAGGTGGCAGTCGACCTGCTCCTCGTCGTTCTTGAGGATTGACACGTGTTTCGTACTTAGGCGAGTACTGGACTGCAGCTAAGCCCTCGGGTGGGAGGATTGCTCTCCACTCGGTAGGATTTTTCAAACTTAGGCGAGTGCCGGACTGCAGCTAGGTCTTCTAGTGAGAGAACTTAGGCGAGTATTGGACTGCAGCTAAGCCCCCGAGTGGGAGGGTTGCTCTCCACTCGGTAGGATTTTTTCAAACTTAGGCGAGTGCCGGACTGCAGCTAAATCTTCTAGTGAGAGAACTTAGGGGAGTACTGGACTGCAGCTAAGCCCCCGAGTGGGAGGATTGCTCTCCACTCGGTAGGATTTTTCAAACTTAGGCGAGTGCCGGACTGCAGCTAAGTCGTCTAGTGAGAGAACTTAGGCGAGTACTGTACTGCAGCTAAGCCCCCGAGTGGGAGGGTTGCTCTCCACTCGGTAGGATTTTTTCAAACTTAGGCGAGTGCCGGACTGCAGCTAAGTCTTCTAGTGAGAGAACTTAGGCAAGTACTGGACTACAGCTAAGCCCCCGAGTGGGAGGATTGCTCTCCACTCGGTAGGATTTTTCAAACTTAGGCGAGTGTCGGACTGCAGCTAAGTCTTCTAGTGAGAGAACTTAGGCGAGTACTGGACTGCAGCTAAGCCCCCGAGTGGGAGGATTGCTCTCCACTCGGTAGGATTTTTCAAACTTAGGCGAGTGCCGGACTGCAGCTAAGTCTTCTAGTGAGAGAACTTAGGCGAGTACTGGACTGCAGCTAAGCCCCCGAGTGGGAGGATTGCTCTCCACTCGGTAGGATTTTTTAAACTTAGGCGAGTGCCGGACTGCAGCTAAGTCTTCTAGTGAGAGAACTTAGGCGAGTACTGGACTGCAGCTAAGCCCCGGAGTGGGAGGGTTGCTCTCCACTCGGTAGGATTTTTTCAAACTTAGGCGAGTGCCGGACTGCAGCTAAGTCTTCTAGTGAGAGAACTTAGGCGAGTACTGGACTGCAGCTAAGCCCCCGAGTGGGAGGGTTGCTCTCCACTCGGTAGGATTTTTTCAAACTTAGGCGAAACGGATTTGCAGCTAAGCCTCCGAGTGGGAGGCCGGCTCGCCACTCGATAGGAAACTATTTTTACAAACTTAGGCGAAGCGGATTCGCAGCTAAGCCACCCCCTGGGGGATTTCTTACGCAAACAAAACAATAATAATCGCTGGGAAAATTATAACGCTCTTGTCTTTGATAAATAAACTACAGGAGGTTTTCTTATTACATCTCATTCGATTGAGAATTCAAGTATAAAAGGGGCGGAGTAGTTCCGCATTCCAGGCTCGTGGCTCATCAATCTGGCAATCGACATTATAGAGGTGGCATGCTCCATTGTGCAGGACTCTGGTGACTATGAAGGGGCCTTCCCAAGTAGGAGCGAGCTTGTGTGGTTTCTGCTGATCCACTCGGAGGACTAAGTCTCCTTCTTGTAAGGCTCGGCTCTTCATGTTTCTGGCATGGAATCGACGCAAGTCTTGCTGATAGATGGTCGATCGAATCAAGGCCATTTCTCTTTCTTCTTCTAGGAGGTCGACTGCGTCCTGCCGGGCTTGTTCTGCTTCATCTTCTGAGTAGAGCTCGACTCTGGGAGCGTTGTGAAGCAGGTCACTCGGTAAGACCGCC